>OZ059826.1:13678687-18504469 GCA_964057195.1 Orthosia cruda | reverse complement strand
CACCTGCTCGAAAATGTCAAATTATATGTCAAGCAACCTTAACCTAAAGTGAGTCATTAGTGGCCGGGGGCACAGCCGGTCAATAATGTTGTACTGGATTTCATTATGACCCGCTGGTCAATAATGTGATTTGAATTTGGAATCTCACATGCTCAGCTAAATTGGCAGTATAATACTAACAAACACCCTTTGGTGCCAGAAAGAGGAAAGCTATTCTCGATACCCTTACTACACGTGGATGATATTCTCGATTTCCTACAAAATCATAACGACTGCTTCTTCATATCGTTGCCATGTTTTCGAAGACATAATATTGTAAGAATAATTAGATAACTACGAACCATTTTTTAAAAGGAATGGAATAACATTAAAACTGGCATTAATAATAACAAATACCGTACCGCGCCGTAATACCGTAATAGTAATTGGCTGTAACATTAGTTAATTTATTTTAAGTAAACTGCGCAAAGATTGCTGTGGATTTTGTGATTAAATAAATAAATAATAAAACCTTTCTGTACTACAGTCGATTTATCACATTTTATCAAAAATACTCTATTTTCACGAGCGTCTCCAATGACGTTCTAAATTCAAAATGCATACAGCCAATCATCCAAAACCATTCTACCAGCCCTGTATAAAGCTTAGTTTACACAAACGCCACTTCCATGAGAGTGATATCAATAGACACACACGACAAAACCGTAGAAGAGACTTTTTTTTTTGAAAATCGTATTGATCGTGTCTTGGCTACTTATTGGTAGACGCAATACAGGCGCGAACTTTTGGCATTTAAACTTTAAATTTATCAACAAAGTATTATAAAATGTCGAGTGATGAAAGTGATTGTACTCCTGAATTCATTACAACCGAAGCTAATAATATTTCCAATGATTAGCTGCCGGAAAAGTCAAAGGAAACTTATATAAAAGCCTACGACAATTTCCAAAAATGGTAAAGTACGAAAGGCGTCAAGTCCATTTCGGAACCAGTTCTATTAGTGTATTTTCAGCATTTATCTTGTACTCAGAAGTCAAGTAGCCTATGGTGTACTTATTCAATGCTTAGGTCAACAATAAGCATGAAACACAATATAGACATCAAGACATACGCTAAGCTATTAGCATTTCTAAAGAAGAAATCGAAAGTTTTCACACCTTTGAATGTTGAAACTTTTTAAATGAAGCTCCTGATCATAGTTATCTTGCCGTAAAAGTAAGTACATCATTTTATTTTTAAATAAATAAAATACAGCATGGTAGCAAATAGCAACAAGAACGCTTATGTATACTTACTGAATTTACGTATGTTGTTAGTAAAATTTATTTTTATTTTTGTTACAGGTGGCTTTAATTATTGGAGTGAATGGGGCTTGTCGTTGTCAAGAAATGGTAAACATGAAGGTCCAAGATATAGAAAAACACTCAGAAGAGTTGTTATTGATTAAGTTGCCAGACACTAAAACCAAAAGGGCAAGGTCATTTGTCATCCGCGGAGCATATGTAAAGGTTGTGGAAAAGTATCAAGCTCTGCGGCCTCCAAACATAAACACTAACCGATTTTTTGTAGCGTTCAGTAATGGAAAATGCACCCGTCAAGTGATTGGGAAGAACAAAATAAGTGCCATGCCGAAGGAAATTGCCAAATACTTAGGATTACCAAATATCGAGCTCTATACGGGTCATTGTTTTCGTCGAACGTCGGCTACACTGTTGGCGGATGCGGGAGCAGATATAACCCAAATAAAACGCCATGGTGGCTGGAAATCGGATACAGTAGCGGAGGGCTACATTGAAAATTCTGTACAAAACAAAAGTAAAATAAGCTGTCAAATTGGTAACAGCATCACTTTAAAAACGTCATCTGATTCTTTTTCACGACAACCTTCAACATCACACCATCACAATCCATCTTTCCCTGAGCCTCATCCACCACCTTCACCAACTTTCACCACCCAAAATGCTCCTCTGCAAATACATGATTCTGAAGCATTGACGAGCAATACTCAAATAAATTCCACATCAACATCTATAAACGTACCAAATAAAAACTTAACTTTATCTTTGCACAACTGGACTAATGTCTCAAATGTTACCATTAACTTCAATTAATATGTAAGTGCATATATCTAACTAGTTCTAAATATGGTATTCTTACTGTTTGTTTATTTAATAAAAACTTTGTTTTTCGTACTATGGCTATTATTTTCTCACAGTAGGTGTAAAAAGTAGAGTATCCTCCTCTGGGCTAAAGGTGTCTTTGCCTTGGGCTAGCTTGAATCCCTCGCTGCGCTCATTGCGCTCGAGATTCAATATGACGCCCGTGACATAAGACACAACTTTAGCCCCTCGGTGCATAATCTAATATTATGAGACAGTTGTTTGAAAATCGAAGGAAAATGTTGCACTGTAATGGTTTCTTTTTAAAAAAATTACCTATCCACGAATATAAAGCAAGTGTTTATACAATAGTTTTTGCACCCGTATTTGGAACATTGCGTTGTGAGTGTAGATAAAATTAATTATATTTTCAATCGAAAGAAATTCTCTGCTGGAGTTACTTTTGCTCATTTTACACGATCTCTTTGACTTTGACTTGCTCTTATTCACAACCAGACAATTTATTTGTATGAGGCTCAAAAGTTCTTATTTGCCTTTTACATATTAGATATTTGAGATTCATTAGAACTGTAAGTATTCATAAAGTAGCCATGTCGCCAATTTTTTCCTATAACATTGCATACCACTGGAGTTCGAATACTGCTGGTACCTAGACACATATTCGTCATCCAACGGCTAAGTTGCGGTCCACACAGTTTACACTAAAACACAAGGATGACGATCCGGTCACAGTGCGGTTGCGGTCTCGTTTGCAGCCAGCCTAACCTTCCCTTTACACTCGAGCAAATCCATAGCAATACATCAACGTTTACACCAATTGTGAATCAAACCTCACAATGTCATTAATTGATTTGAATTAACTGAGTACACACGACCAAAGCTCCCTTTGTACCGTTCGACCTAATCAAGCTGGCTCTTTGTGTGCCATAATAATAACTACAATAGCGAACGGGCCTTTATTAGCTACAGTTTATAGGGCATGTAAGCATTTACCTGACTGTACCTAAAACTAATTATTTATTTTTATTGTTTTCTGTATTAGGGTCAGAGTGAATGGAATAGGATTCGTTATTTAGTTCTTTTACCAGTCGTGATTTAGCAGTAAAGTTGGTCGAAATTATATCTCTTGATAAGAAAGGTAGATGTGCAATAAACTATTACCTAGTAGACCAGGTATCTAGCTTAAAAAAGACAATATGTTAGAACGCATCTAGCTCTGTTTAAAAGCGCTTATATTTTTTTACAAGCTTTTTATTAACTTGCAATGTATGTACGTATATGTATTTTCTCAAAAATGGTATGTAATGTTGCCGTAACATCTCTAAAAAGTATCCAGAAAGTGAACTTTACCGGAGACTTATTCACAACTGTCCAGTAAGTAAGTATGTAATTTACTTACTGGACAGTTGGTCATCCTCTTTAGATCTCCTTAGAAAAAAAACATGGTACCAGACACAGATTAGTATTTAGCCATTATAACATGGTTGTAGGGGGGAGGCTCCAAATATATATTTATCTCTCTTTTTGGTTTGACATTTTATGAGATAGATATATTTTTAGAGCCATCCATTTTATACTCTGTGACACTTACCGCGACGCAGAAAAAGTACGCACATTACGTTTTGTACTTAGTAATGTTGTAGAAGTATAGTGTGGGATTTTATGTTTGTATTTAGTAATTTAAGTTTATAAATAATGTTGGATTAAAACTTTCCATTCTAATATTAACATGGAGTTTCAAAAACATTTTTTTTTTACTAGTAATCTTTTTATTACATTCATGTCACGTAAAAATAGAACAATGTTCAAAACTAAACGCAAACTTTATAGTAAAAAAAAACAATTTTTACGTCTGGCGGGATTTCAACTGTGTTTTAATTTACCGCGTGAACATAGATAATCCCATAAAATGTGTTCAAGCGAATCTGATACGGCAATAGATGGCACTCCTCCTGATTTAAAAGCTGAGGCCGAATTAGCAAAACAAATATAAATGCCCCCGGTAAATCGATCACAATATCTATCAGTAATTGCCCTAATATGAATGTAACCTTCAATATTAATTAAACGAATTTGTTGTTAAACTTTCTTACATTTTTGAGAAAAGCATTATACAAGCCTCAACCAGTAAGAAAGCCATCCTGGCCTCGTACATAACCGGACCTCATCTGCGGTTCGGTCCGGTTAACTCATACTTGGCCAGGAAGGCTTACTTACTGGATTCTGCAGTAATGTACTATTTCGGGTCAAATCTTGCAACTGAATTTTAAAGTAGCATCCTCAACCGAATTAAATGAAATGTTGCATACACGATTGGTTTGGATGACAATTAATTGCAAGTTAATAAAAAGCTTGTAAAAAGGTTGTCATCATAAACCTTTTAAGGTTTTAGATAAGTGTTATGCTGTTCAATAAGTGTAAAACAAAGTATTGAAAAAAAAATGGAAAAAAAACGTTTTCTTGACAAAATATTAGCTTCCTACTTAGTATTCTGAGGTATTTTGGGAGTATTAAAAATACATATCTCGAAATATCAACACTCAGACCTGACATAACCTATAAAAATATTTAGACAAAACAAATATTTGGCAACTTATTTATTTTTACAGATATTTAATTTAAGAAACTCCAATTACTGACATGAGTATGATATGATATTTCATAGACCAGCGACGTTTAGGTGTAGTTTTTTTTATACTTTCTTGTCCAATACTTAAAAGAAATAGTTTTCCTAGAAATTCGACTTTTGATGTAACACGCACGTGTATTATATTATCTGTGCTCAATGATATTCAAATAAACAGATTCGTTATACACTCACAAAACAATTGAAAAAAACTCCACACTCAAACTTTTCATTTATCTGACATTTCAATACAAGTCGAATAGGATGGCTTGATAAAACCAACAAGAAAAAAAGAGACAGCTAGTGTTTGTCACTTACGTGTAAATGTAAACAAACATTATTCTGACCAAAAATGTTGTTATCCTTTTCTTACCTCCAAATATCAGAATATTAGGAAAAAAAAAAATAATTGTTAATTGAGGCGTATTGCGTACTTACATACGGTATGAGATCCCTTCTGTTTTATGTACTTTGTTATCATAATTGGTACATTTTGTAAATACACACGCTGGCATTTTTTTATTTTGTTTTTGTTTCAACAAAGCGTATCGCTCTTCGCCATGCGTGACATAAACTAAAGACTAAAGTTCACAATTGTGACCTATTCAAGTCTTCACAATGCGCACGCTCATAACATATCTGTTTATTTGAATATCATTGTCTGTGCTTTAATGTTTTAATGTGTAAGCCACGACGCCTGCGGGCGTACCCGATACTCGGCGTAGGTGGGGGCTAAACCGCTGGGCCAACAACTTATGAACTATATTTTATTTTGTAACCAACGTTTTAAAAGAATATGCTTTTATTGATGCTTGATATCAAAAGGTATCAGACTTGGAGTTAAAAAGGACTTGTCATGTTCCTTTTGAACCCATTTGTGCGAGGTCGTTTGGGAGAGTATTTTGTATTCGTTCTTGTGAGTTTGTTGTGAGCGCTAAAGTAATAAACATTTATTAGATTAGACTATTTTAACGAATCTTTAGATTTGACGTTGTATCTGAATAATTATGATGTTTAATAGTGGCTCAACATATTCCAAGTCATTAAAAAACTGTCGCGCTTACTACTTATTTAAATCAGCAATATTTTGTCTTACCGCTTAAAAGGATTCGCACTAGAAAACAGATCAAGGAAGTGAATCGTACCTAACTCATATCCTTTTATCACAAACCAAACGAAACTCACAAAAACTAGGTTTAGGTGACTCATATTTAGGGAGTGGGTCATCATGAACCTTTTTAATGTTCCCACTGCTGGGATTCAGGCCTCCTCAATAAGAGAGAGGGAATGCGTCGTAATACACCACGCGGGCCCAGTGCGGGTTGGTAGATGTCACATTTCTTCGAATTTTTAGTTCTATGACATGTCGGTTTCCTCACGATGTTTTCTTTCACCGTTTTGGGAGCAATGGTGATGAAATAATTTACAAAAAGAGGCGCCTGCGTGGGTTTGAACTCACGACCTACAACTTGTAAGTCGCGGCTGTTACCACTGGGCCACCACTGCTCCCTCCTGCTTATGGAGTGGGTAGAAACTACAGAACCTCCCACTCATATAATACATCGCAAACGTATCATCTCAAAGGTAGCAGTAATGATTTGTATATACATGTTCAGCAGTAACCCGCAGACGACGATCGCACGGAAGACCCTCTCGACATCACTGTGGTGGTTCTGTAGCACCGAGTAGGGGAACATGAAGCATATGTACAGCACCATCACCATCAGGAAGTGGGCTATGTCGAACATGCGTGTCTGAAAGGTAACGGCTTGATTCCAAAACCTTTTATTCAAATTAAGCCAAACATTACATGACAGTTTCTCTAAAACACCCTAATTTTTTTATTTTTTATATACTGCCTCTTTTCAATAACAGAAGCAATAGCTAACAACAAACTAAAATAACCTTCTCCTTTCAAAGTTAGCGAAAAACTTTGAACTGTCATGAAGGTAGTAAGTATTGTAGCTTTAGTTCTCGCCAATATTCTTGGCTGTCCTGAAGTTGGCTTTATACCTACATTTCCACTCACTACCAACGAAAACTAAACTAACTACCCACAGTATAATTAGACCATTTACTTACAAAGTCTGTATCAGGCATCAGAATTCAGGGGAAATTGGATCTTAGACAAATATAGGGTGCGTCTATCGTGGTCACGTTGGTGGACATTTGATACAGCTCCAAGAAATCCGTCGTGAACTTTGGCTTGCGTTCATTGTTCTCGTCTGAGGAGTTTACTAACGTTATGTTATGCAGGTTAGAGGGCTACAGCGTAGGCGGGTGCTACGGGAATTATGCAACGCCATTTTCGTAGCAAAGCGTAACTTAGTATTAATAGTGTTTTGCTTACTGATTTCTTTTTTTTTGTTGCTTCGTTATCCTATCTATAAATGTTTTCTTCATAATATATTTTATTTTTTCAGAAATAAAAATGACTTTATTTCCAAATTGACAAAATATGTACAAAATTAAACACTAAACAAACTAAAATATACTAACTTGTACTAAACCTAACTACTTACATATATACAAAGGAAAAGTACACCTTCTATTCTTAAAAATAATGCGAATATTTTATTCGAAAACACAGGGAAACAGATGGTATAGTAAATTGTAAATCGGGCCGCAACAATGATGTACAATAGAAAATAAAATGTATTAGAACCGACAAACTTTATTATAATATTACAATTTGTCAGTTGTCATTGGCGCCATCACACTTTGCCTTTAGTTCAATTCGCTTTCGAACTAAAAATATATAACCGTAACAACTCACGGACATCAAACATTTCAAATTCAAATCTCCTACAAACTCCTTTATCTTCAGCGCAAAAAAAAATCGTTAAAACATTGCAATATGAATTCTATTACTTCTATAATACATGTGAGAGTCATCCACAAAAGAGAGATCCTCTTCCTCGACGCCTGCCAACTTCTCTTTGAGCACTTTCATGGGTTGGTAGCGAGTGCGAATTAATCTCGAGTCTCCTTTATCGTATCTTTCTATTGCTTCCCAGAAAATGGTTTAACTGACAGAATTGAATGGTGTATTTTTATGTTTATTGTATTGTGTTATGACTATTTTATGTTAGTACTAGTCCTAATAATATCATGGAAAGTTTGCTTATTTAAGTTCGTTTGTCAATCTTTGGTCGTTTGAAGTTGGTCAAGGGTGGACCATGGGAAAAAAGGGTATTTTTTTTGTCCCGGCAATAAGCTTGGTTGAAAAACGACAAACACGCGGGCATAGCCGCTGCTAAACTAAAAAAAATATTTGTTTTTTTTTGTCAATAAATTATGAAAACCAAAATGACAAAAGTCTGAACAATAAATCTAATGAATGCGTAATATTCCCAGTAGCTACGCAAAGTCATAATTACAATAGATTATTCAGTCGTTCTGTGAGTAAATTTCGTTTTATTAAATTTTATAAAACTTTTTTGCTAATAAATAACAGTCAAAATTTATATAAAATCGTAGTAATGTTGAAAATTTTATGTTGAAGTTATAACTACTTTATTATTCTAGGGAAAGTCAGGTGGGCGGACTGAACAAACTGCTGTGGTTGAAACTAAAACCTACAACTGAAACTCCGAATGAACAAATGGCCCAGATTTCGAAATAATTCGGCTTTTTCAGGCATTTTATGCTTAAGGACTTTTTAATTGATATAACTTTAATCTTTGGTTAAGTTTGAATAATCTGCAATCTGGAAGAGCACTGTTATTCTGATTTCGTGTCGGGAAAATTTTAATTGAACATTGTTCTTGGTGTGATGAAAAAATCATTCAGTTGGCAATATTGATGGCGGGGCTTTCTGCTTAGAGCACTCCATATCGACAATACTAATTAATAAGCAACAGGGACAGTTTCATCAATTGGTAAACCCTCTTTTCTGACCAATTTATTGCTAAATAATTATGCTGCATAAAGTATATTCCTGAGGCTCTCGCGATAAAAATAATCCTAAATGTGTAGGATTGAGATACGCTACGAAATGCCACTTAACTAGATCAATCCCTTTCATTTTGACTTTTCGATAAATCGATATGCAATTTGTCTGTGCTCGGAGTTTCATATGAAGTCACATGAGGGCACATAACAGAGCAGCACATCTAAGCTCGCAACCACAATGAGGAGGCAAAAAATGCGGTGGCTGTGGCCGAAATCGACTGATTCGATCGAAGACAGATGCATCATCACCATCATCACAGTCACTTTGTCGAGTGCCCCAGAAAGCTATAGCCGAGGTAGGTACAATACATATTTTAATGATTAAGTACACTTTACACAATTTTGTTTAAAACTATTAAAACACAAAATTAATCTGCTTACCTGTCTAGATATTGAACTGTCAAGTCTGTCTCTTATTTTCTTTCTAATAAGGTTAAACATGGTAGGATGCTCAGCGATAGCTCGCATGAAGTCTGTCCTTCGTAAAACCTGTAGGTTTATGTATATTGAGATGTAGGATCACTGCTATAAATCTTAAACCCGTATTACAGAAACTCACTCAAGACTTCTGCATTTGTCTGAGCTAGTTTCAACCAATAAAATGCCTTTGAACCAACTTTAAGTAATGCTTGACTCTTGAGTGAGGTTTTGTAATACGGGCTTTACATATCTAGAAGGAAAGCTGGAAGGGTCGAAACTATTTCATTGATTGCAAGGATTGAAACGAATGTCAAATGCCTTTAAAAAAGTCATTATTAACTAAAAAAAACGCATTTATAATATTCTGCTAGGACATCGGATAGTTTTAAGGTATATTTAGACCATAAAACTACTGTAATTGTGACAATCTGAGAAATCCGATGACGGTTCTCATTTTACCAAAGACCTTATACTTATTACTACTAGACTGTGCACTATGGCGCAAAAACCGGTCCGAGCGAGAGGGCTCCCTTTGGTAGTGTGTCTCTTTCTAATGAGGTGACCATGACATGATTGTAAAACGACATTTTAAGTATTCCGATATGTTGATGCTACCTAACAACGCTACCTAAACCTACCTAATTTATAGTTAATAAAAAAAAGTATTTATATTTTTTGGTATCTACATCACTAACCGTATGGTGTCGGACGTAAAGAATTTCACCATCCCATGTTTGCCCGTGGGTGTCGTAAGAGGCGACTAAGGGAAAAACTAGAGAATGGGCAGCAGCGTTCTCTGTGCATTTGTAACAACCATACTGCGATCGCCAACCCGCCTGAAAAACACTCCCCATGAATAGCACAAATAAAACATAGCCCCTATTGCCCGGCAGAATGTACCTTCTATTACGGTAGAGTCGAGGTTACGGTATGGCAAAGGGTGCTAAGAATCCCGGACGAGATCCGGCTACCCCAACAAATACCTACGACTGGACCTGGCAACGTACCTACAACACGCGCACACTCCGGACCGACGAAAATATCACCGAACTCGAAGAGGAATTGAGCAGTTTACGATGGAGTATTAAAGGGTTATCTGAAGTTTGAATCATTACCCTGGGCCATGTAACACTAGTCGCTCCAAACAAACTTTAAAACTTATTCTGCAGCAAAAACTGCCAAGCTTACAGAAACCGTCGAGTAAAAACCTCTAACGCCACGGCTCTATTGCCGACCAGCAATTGTATTGCTCTCACACAACGGTCTCAATGGACCCCGACCTTCGCCAGTATCCACTGGTACGGTCAAACATAATACGGCTGATAGACTCAATTACTCGACATCTTAAGCTTGCTCATCATCATTAAAATCCTTTTAACATCAACATCGACTAGTACATGACCCGCTGGCATCTTCCTAAACCTACCGTGTGCATACTTGTAGGTTCTAAGTGTACCTATTTAAAACTGTCGGTGTATAACGATCACCGTCCTGTCATAATCACCTATCGCGGTCTTACTATAGTGCCTATTTAGTTTTCGTACTAGAGTTTCCAACACAACACTTCTTTAGAAAAAGGTCCGACGATCAACAAGTTCAACTCAACAAAGTAATTGTAACAATTCTGTTACTCTTTACCATAATTCAAAGGCAATGCATACTCAACTTATGAAACCTCTTCAAAAACCCATCGCCACATGTTACGCATGAGGTGCGGTCCAGAATCTGTCTTATGAGTAGACATGTAAATCAGATTTGGTTTCACTACCACTGTCATCAACTAAGATATCTAATTCTCAAGGAACTTGGTGATCGGGTATCCTTTTCACAAGATTCGCACTTCTTACTCAAAGAACTTGGAACATACCGACTTACGAGGTGAACAATTAAGCCTGATAATCTTTGCTTCTTAATACCTCGTGTGAAGGAGCTTCGCGATTTAACTCGAGTCGATATCTTTAAAATCAACAGTACAAACTTTAAGATCAACAGTATCCTTTTACTATCGCTCAATAACTCAATTTCCATGTAAGGAAAACGATCGCGAGATCTACTGCTATCATAATACTAGTTTGAAAGTAAACAAGTGAATTCAAATCCGAAGACAGTGGGTGTTAATCGTTACGCAACAAGATCTGTTCTGAATACACGTAAATGACCAGTACCTAACTCGATACAATTGCGTTGGCCAAATGACTTTACTAACTCGCTATGCCACTGAAAATCACTAGTTCTCAGTCATTTTGGATATCATATTTCCTTCTTATAGGATATCTCATCCCAAAGTTCGTACTGAACCAAATGTTGAAGCTAAACCGCAAATAGGAAACTCACTAATTGATTGCCTTTTAGTAAGTGTGTCTTTATTACCTAGTGATAGTGCTAGGTATAACCACTACCAAATCAGTGATCAAACATGAACACTCTTAGAACTCGAAATAGCATCTCTTCACTAGAGAACATCCGACCTCACTATCGCAATAAAATGGAAGCGACTCACCGAGTATTCCATTCCAAACTTGCGAGCTTATGACCCCACAAGCTGTTGTCACCACAGCTGTTGTCATAACGTTCGGCTAATCTGCGAACTGCTAGTCTGCCGTTCCTCTTAACCTCTCAGGTTTTGACACGTCAGCCTTCGCATGCAGCATCCGGTCCGCTAGCCTGCAGCAGAGGCTTCAGGCTGTGACACAATATGGTATCTGAAACATGAAAAACATTACGAGAGTATATGTTCCCACGGTTATCTTAACCATACACAGCTTTGATGGAAATTAACCGATGCACCGGTGTAGTAATCTAAACCAATCAATCGGCCTAGCCTTTTCCCAACTACATTGGCTTATACGTAGGTACGTCACTGTCATCATATCACTAACTTCGAAACAATAATAGTCAGCGAAGGCCAACCAAGGGTTATTGCCAGTGATAGTAGAATAATAACTTTTCAGCAACACTAAAACCTGACCAGCGATAACTTACATGAGATTATGGACCGTAAACGAAACCAGAATTTTGATGATGAAAACAACTCACCGTGTCCACACGTCCACACGCGCCTCCTTGACCTGTCCAGCTCCTTAGTTATTGCTAGCCTTCTTACTGCTCCATTCCAGACTAGTTTTTCATTATTCAAGACTGAGGGTAGTCGCGGAAACGAAACAATAGAATTCACTTCAACTGACACCGCAATAATTTTGCAAGAATGTAACCACCATTTTCACTAACATTGTTTTTACGTGTGATCTCACTAGCACGACTGAATCCCAATTCTGATGTCGCATCAAGGCTGGCCGATAGATGCAAACCATCGGGAAGTCAGGATGTATTCCCTTAGGTTAAGACATCGTGTGTGGGCAGGTCGTTGGGTACAATCGTGCAAATGAAATCACAGAAATTATTCGATACACTGGGTTTATTTTAAATAGTCACAGTTATAATCTTGCTTACTAATATTACGGATCGACACCGATTCTACGACGTCTTCGCTCTAAGGCTGTCTTTACTCGACTGCTCTATTCCACTGTCCCCACCGCGCAAGCGCTTAGTAAAAGCACGCCAATGCGTAGTTGTTCTTGCTTTGCCGCCAGATGGCGTGCTTGCGATTTGTTTTGACGTCCGTACTATTGACTAAATCCGACAAATACAAGTCTGCCCATTGTCTGTAGACACTTATAAACAATTAAAATTAAGACTCGCATATTACGCTCGTTGTGATTATGTAAATTGGACCAGTCAACAATTAATACCTAAGAATATGTACCAAGTTTTAATGGGCCCCGTTATCTTGTGTCTTTGTCGCCAACTTTAGCCGAAGGTTCCCTTCTAGTGGAACATTAACAGACGGACGCTATTGTTAGTAGCAAATAAAAAGTTATCGCTTGTAGGAGGCCACTTAAAGCCACACAAATGTTGAAGCCATTTAAATTCATTTTCCCTTTCATCGAGCCAGTAAAATACGCAGCCATCCTATAGCTAGGGTGTCACTATCTGATGAAATCATATTTTGAGTTATAGACGAAAAACAAAATAAATATCGATGCTGTTTATCAACTATAAATCATATGCGAGAGTTTCCGGTGCCAAAATAAATCTAACTGCGGACTTTCAAATAAGCATATTGCTAGTTTAAATCAATTACATAATTTTATCAAAAATTGGTTTGTAAACTTAGAAATTTGGGGCGATTTTAATTTCTCGGAATCTATAGATAGTAGAAAAATATAACTGGTTAAACATATCGATGGGGAATTTTTTGCTGATCACAAAAGTATTAAAATCTCTAAATTGGCCAAATGTCATAGTGACAGTCTAGTAATAGGACGGCAGCACATATCTCTATTTCATTTCTATTTAAAAGAACGTACTTCCTACGCCATTCAGTATTACTTCAAGAAGAAATCATTTCATATTGTGTCTTATTACATTGTAAGCAATATTTCAATTTTCTTCAAAGCCGATCATATATTTAATAAACTGAATATGAAAGGAAATCAATACTCAATTATGGAACGATTGCTACAGGAAAAATGATCTTATTTGTTTGCAAAACCGATATTAAACTAGTCCTATACTTGTATGCCTATGCTGGCTATACATATGACCAACTTTATAAAAACCGCGCGATGTAACAATGAACAAAATCTAATTAAGCCCGAGACAGACCATACAGTTAGTCTAGTACTCCGTATTACAGCTAAAGTTCCGTCATTAAAAATATTACGACTTCGCAGTTCCAGTACAGTAATTATATTAGTTTTAACGAGCTCAGTCCTCGTTTGTTTCATAGGAAAAAACAAAGGATCTAGCCAACTTTCTGTATCAAAGGAATGTGGATCCAATGCTTACTGTGAAAACATTGAAATATTTAAAATATGTGTGGAAGTGGAAGAGAACCAACGCTAATAATCCACAGGTAAGTCTAAATAAATACTCTGTTTACAATGTGCTGCAAACTGAATACTGCAGCAAGTTGTAAACAATGAAAAACAGCAAGTATTTCAGCGGTCACGTAGTCGTAAAATATTAAAAATAATTATGCACTTTTTACGGAATGTACATTAATTCTGGTGAAACGCTGACGGCTATTGTGGTGAAACAGTTTTCATGTTTGCCTTTGTTTAAATTTTGCATTTTTATCACGTTCCCGGCACAGAATAACATAGTTTGGATTTAGATTTTCTTTACAATATTTTATCGAGTAGTTTTATACAACAGCTTCCGCTAGCGGCTTTGTCCGGTTAAAATTATCTCCTAATATAGGTCATGGTTACGACGTGAAAAGATTTACTTTAGAATGTATTATAACAGTACAATATGGTTAAAGCTAACTGTTAAAGAAAATTCGACATTCAGTTCAAAAAATTACTATCCACTTTAATATCAAAGCTTGCAAAAATATCTACCACCATTATTTAAAGTACCTCGTAATACGACTGCTGACTCCACCACATATAATATCATATTGAATTTCTAGCAGCCGCGACCGCAGGTGGCATTCAGTGGGGACAGGTGCGCCGAGCAATGTCGCTTCATCATTTTCAGTCTTATTACAAAAAACGAAATAAAGCATGGTTTAAACCTGTACTATCAAGTCCGTATCCAATAAAAACCGTGGTTTTCATAGTCCCGTCATTTGAACCAATGTCAATATATCAACCGCAGATTAATACAAATATCATTCGTTCACCATAATATCATTCTATTGCAACGTTCCGTATGCCCAGAAATGAAAACGATTTGATAATACGATAAGGATTAAATGTTGTTTAAGAGTGTTAAAAATATTGAGACTTTGTTTTTTTGCATGAATGTAAACATTAGATAATAATTCTTCGATTGCAGTTTTGTTTAGCTTTCAGCACATTACTTAATGTCGTAATTACTAATGAGACATACCTACGTGTAACGAAACGTAACATTCCCGCGCGTTATATGAAACTATAACACTAAACAAAACCATCCCAAGTTCATTTATCTTTGGAATTTTAATTTTTAAGTTATCGAAGTTTCAAAAAAATAATAGTTGCCTCTTTGTTAATAAAATTAACTTCTTCTCATCATTTTTACATTATATTGTGATGGAACAACAAAAGAAAAAACGATCTGAGAATTGGAGTAGCGAGGAAAAAGTTAGTAAACATAAATTACTTCGATGAACGTGAAATTCGTCTCTAATTTATTTATTAAGTGAATCAGATCAATGAATTAGAGACGTATTTCAAGTTTTAAACCAAATTTTGAACGTTATAGGATATACCACGCGAGATAATTGGACAATCACGGCACATAATCGAGGACAAAAGGTTCAAGAGTGGAAGAATATAGCAAAGAAGTAAGTGTTTGGTTAGTTATTATTATGTGACCCGTTATCAATGCAAAATAACAATAATAATTAAATATTTTCAGAATTAACGAACTTATGGGCAAAAATAGGTCTGAAAGTGAAGTGATATTGGCACGGAAGAGAATGAAGCTTGCGGCTAAAGCGAACTTGTCCACTCATAGGCAATATCAGATGCAGACAGGTGGTGGTGAAAAGCCCAAATCGCCTTCTCAAGAAGATATGGCGATTATGGCTATTGCTCCACATGATTTCGTGGTGGAATACAGCGACTACGACAGTGATGCTATTAAAACTGTGGTACGCATAATAATGTTCATTACTTAATATAAACTTTGTTTTGTTTAAATTAATGTAAAATGTGTAAGGATTGTAGCAGGTGGTTCTGTAGTTTCTGCCTACCACCTGGGAAAAGGCGTGATTTTATGTGTATAAAGTATATTTAATAATCAATACTTATAGGTTGAAGTAAACCCTGCAGAAGTTATTGAGGTAACAGCTGGGACTAGTACAGACTTTTCTTCAGCAATACCTCCTGAAGAAAATGATGAGGTAGAACCTATAATGGACCAAGGTAAAAATAATAATTCTTCTATTCATTATAATAAGTATTGTTGTCCTTTAATTTGACCATATTACATATAATAAAATCATAGACTTGCCGTCTCTGTACATTGATTATTTTTGCATAAAAATAACTAAGAAAAGATATAGAATACAAAGATGCAATTTGCACACTGCATATATAATTTTAATACTTTCAGATACCCCAAAGGTAAATGTGGGAACTACTCCTACAAATAAAGAGAAGATTTAAAAAAAAGGGTCCTCAAAACATGTAAGTGAGATATATTTTTTATGTATAAATATGTACATACTTAAACACTAAACAAAAATAAAACTATATAAACTTATATTAAACCAAACTACTTACACTATATACAAAATACAGGTACACTTAGGCGTCGAAGTACTCCTCCACATCGCTGTCATCCGAGAACGTGCCCAGAAGACTGGCAGCATTGCCACGTTGAATGGCAATGCTAATTCTTTGCGCAAAGAAAGAGCCAGCCCTCTGGTCACGCACAGTGTCGATCAGTCGGCGAGAGATCTCCTTAAAAAGAAGACGTGCACTCGGGCCCCATGACCCAAGCGTTTCGACCCCAAACGGCTCAAAACTGTAATTACCAATTAGGTTACAGTATTTGCGCCGCTTGAGGGCCTCAGCAGCCGCAGCAGCAGCGCCAGCACAGCCCGCCGAACTAGGAACATGAGATGGCGCAAGGGCATCGACACAGGTTGCGTCCCACACCAGAGGCCTACCCACCTTCCACGGCACCAAAGTCATGCCATCTGGTCTCTTCCCATCGTCACGTACCAAGCCGTTAGGTTCTAATACAGCTGGTACGCTGGCGGTGATAAGGGCTCGACGAATAATGTCATTGATACTGGCGTGCCGTGCTATGCGCCCTGCGCTCTTGCAACAAGACAGGCCATGGTGCCCAAGGCTGCCGACAGCTTCACCACAATGGCACCGATGCGGAGCAACACAAGGTGCGCCTAAGCGTAGACAAGTTGCGAGCCGAAACGAAGAATCATCCATCATAGTGCCTATGGTGGATGACGGGAGTGCTTGAAGCCACAAACCCGACTCCCATTCCCCCACAGCCAGCAGACGCGCACGCTCAGCAGTACTAGACGATGTATTTATAAGGTTATTCTGTATAATACTGCAGAGCGGCACATCCCATCGTCTCTGGGAGGACAGGTTGTCGGGCAGATCCGTATTGGGACAAGCCATTTTCCAAGCGTTCAACGCATCGGTCAAACACGGTACCTCAAAATCAACCAGTGAGGAAGATAAGATGTTCCTGGTTAATTTATCAGTACCGTAGACCGAGGAGAGGAAGGCTGGTAAACTTATACTTGAAATTTTGCGGACGCCGAGGCCACCCAAGCGAATGGGAAGCGTGGCTTGTTGCCATGCTCGGTCGTCCAAGGCCACATTTAGGATAGATGAAAGTGTGTTCTTTATAATTTGGTCTACTTTTTCTAAAAGTTGTGGGTATTTCCATAAATGAGAGGAGCGAAGGCTATAAGTAAATTTTGGTCCAAAGCAACAATACCGGATAAGTGTGTAGGCCGAATGCATGTTAATTTTGAAAAGTCTTTCCGAGACATCGTTAAAATTTTGTATTTTCTGTTCAATAAAATTTGGAAAGGATTCATCAAAAATAGGGGAACCCAGGAGGTGAAGAGAATTTCTCTCAGTAATTTTAATATTAGGTGCTATCGCGTTGAATTTTGCTATAGTAGTCTGTCGGTCAGTAGTTTGTGGGAGGTAAATTTCGCATTTCGAAAGGTTAAGTTCTAGCCCAATGGAGCTAAATTTATCTTTCAAAAAAGTTAAATCGTTCAAGACTGTATCTACATCACCTCCTAGGGTTCCATCGTCCAAATACCATACATTGAATTTAGAATTTAGTTGCCGAATGATTGGGTTTATTGCCAAACTGAAAATGACTGGCCCAAGAGGGTCACCTTGTTGACAACCAACAGCTGATTTCAAAAGGTTTTCCTTGTAGAGTAATTTAGAGGGGTGCCTATAACATTGATAAAGAAAACTGTAAATTTTGGGTATTTCTTTTTGAACTTCTGTCAACAAGGTATCCCTGTTTACGGAATTGAAGGCATTTTTTATGTCAACCTTAAGTATGACCTCACCTTCATTACTGTTGAGGTATGTTGATAAGGCGTGTACCGCAGCCTCACAGCCCCCTTTGGACCCGAAGCCCAGTTGTAGGGGCTGGAATTTGCTGGCCAGTGCTTCGCTGTAAAAAGCACAGCAAATTTTGGCTGCGATACGCCTGTAGGTAGACCCTACGGCAATGGGACGAATGCCGCCATCCTTCTTGCGCAAGGCACATAGATTGGCCCCGTACAAAATATCTATGACGGCTTCGTTCACATTGCCGGAGAGCATGAGGTTGATGAGGGCCGTCAGCTCCTTCAAAAGGGACTCACCAGCTTCCCCGGCGGCTGCGCACATTAAATCTTTCAAATGTTGGGGTGTCAGGCCGTCGAGGCCGCCGGCAGAACCACTCCGGAAGGAGCCTACGGCCGTACACAGTTGTTGGGCTGTAATTTGCAATGAGTTGATTTCATGATCTGGGGGGTCGGGGAAGGTGAGATCATCTGCCGGGGCGGGGTGTTTGCTCTCCAGAGCTGCAAGGGTCTCTGGAGAGTACGGTGCAACCACATCGCTGCTGAAGATGATCCTAGCAGCACCTCTGATGTCACCTTCACCTAGTTTAGACTCCACATGGTGCAATAACCCTCTTTGGGGGAGATGTGAAGTTAATTTTGGTTCGAAACTTTGGGCCGAAATGTTACAGTTGTCTTTGATTTGAGCGGTTAATGTTTTTTTGGTTGCCAGATTTTTTTGCACATGTAGGATTCTAAACGGGAAGGTGAGTAATTCCTCCCAAGCACTTAGTGAGTTCTCTCGGACGGCGAGGCGGACACAGCGTGCTAGGCTCAATGCCACGGATGGTCTCGCGCCACGAGGAACTCTTTTTAATACAGGCGTTGAAGTTTTAAATTTTGCAAGCGTTTGCCAAAGGGGTTGAGGGGGTGAATTTGGTGTAAAAGTGTTGGGTATTGTTGGACATGATGAAGGTACATAGTGGGATTTGTGTTTCTTACCCAGATGTACCTTCAAACCTCGTTCACCTTTAAAAAACCGTGCTTGGGAACAGAGAGGGCATCTGACTAGGGCATCCAGCGATGTGGAAGGTTGACAAGCGTTTCGTAAGGCATCGCTACTGTCGTAATTATTTAACATAGAAAATAAAAACTAAATACAATACTTACAGGAAAAATTAATAAGTCATAAAAACAATAAAATACGCACTTAAAACTATATTTACACTGCACCATTTACTTAAAACTAAAATAAACTGTTATAATATAAACACTAAACACAATTTTTCACGGAAAAGTCACTGTCACAATGTGACGCAGACGCCAACGGGGCCCTTGGGCGCCCCGCGAACGCTGGGCGGTCTTCCCGGCCAGCAACAATTAGGTGCGCTTTTAACGAGCAATTCATGTATATATGTAATCTGAATCTCGCAAACGGCTAAAACGATTTTCATGAAATTTAATATGCATGGGGTTTCGGGAGCTATAAATCGATCTAGCTAGGTTTCATTTTTAGAAAGCGTCGTTTTCTCTATTTTCACCATTGAGGTAATAATGTAGGTACTACGATTTTCACCCAAGCAGTGCTCGGTCACCCAGGTATTTGGAATTAAGTGACCACTGTTGGTGGTCCTTCCTCAAGGACCTGATGAAGGATCCAATGCAATCCACGCGAAGGCAATCCACACTGGATTGGAAAAGGACGGGATCGATTTTATATTAAATTTAAAATCCGCCAGTTTTTTTTTTTTTTTTTTAAGTGAGATTATCTTAGAATATAATACATACTACTTGCTTAGTATGACTATCTCTAATTCTTAATTCTTTATTGTACACCAAAAACAATATTTAATACAATGTGATAATAAAGTACATGTAAAAAGGCGAGCTTAACTCAATGTTGAGTTCTCTTACAGCAAACCCTATAGTGACAGAGAATGATGACAAAAGAGGGTAGGATCCAGTGTACAATTTTAAAATAACAAAGTTATAATCATACATATATATGTATGATTATAACTTTGTTATTTTAAAATTGTATATTATATACATACATACATAAATACAAATATATATAATATATATCTACTAACATTGCGTTAAAAGGAAATGCTCTTTAATTTTCCTCTTCTAGACATCGAGAGAAGATAAATATTTTACAGAATGTTTCTTTTCTGTAGAAAGTAAGAAACAATATTGACGAGCAACAATGAATTAAAAAAAACAATTAGATATGCTAGAAGTGGAGCATCAGTACAATATTAAAATTGCTGAATAAAAAATAAAAAAAAACTGGAGCTTGAAATAGAATTATTAGAGCAAAGGAAGAACTCTAGTACTTAGTAAATATTAAATGTAGAGTGAAATTTTGTTTTAACAAACATATTTGCTTCAAAAAATTCTATAATATAGACTAAAATCAGAAAGAAATAAACTTTATTTACAATAGTATTATTATCTTATTCTTATACTTCTTTGTAATTACTATTTATTATTATCATACAAATATTATATATATACCAACAGGTATATATTAGGAGTGATTTTACTTTACAATAATATTAAAAATACAAATGTAATAAACCAATTTTTTTATGAATAAATAATTATTGGTCAATTTATAAAAAAAATCTATGCTATAATTAAAAAAGAGTTGTTATATGCACATTACATTTATCATCTAATATTTATTTTCACATGTTACGTGCAGTTAAAAATGTTGGTTACCAATAAGAGAAATTTATGACTCATAGAAATTTAAAATGTTAAAGAATTATAATTATTTAAGGTATAAATATATTATTTTAATTAAAAGTGTCTTTCAATGAATTGCCGTCTTCTATTATTTCCACGTACATTGATTTCCACTGGTAAAACTACTGCTTCAGGTGCTTGTATGTTAGCATCATTGTCATCAAACCCACTATGAAACACGTCTTCCTTCATATCTATTGCAATATTGTGCAGTACAGCACATGCAACAATAGTTCTTTTTGCAGTTTCAATGTTGCAGTAAAGGCCTCTTAATAAACAGCGGAACCTCTGCTTCCACAACCCAAAACATCTTTCCACTGCATTTATGGTCCTAATGTGAGCACTGTTGTATCGTCCTCTTCTGGTGTTGCAGTATTCATTAATGGAGTTAACAAATATGATGTGCAAGCATAGCCACTGTCTCCTAGTAATATGCCTAAGAAAGCACCAGCCTCAAATCGCTGCTTCAATCGACTTTCTCTAAATATTCGTGAGTTATGAACTCTCCCACGCCACCTAGTCACAATGTCCATGATTTTTAAATCTGCATCGCAAACTACCTGGAACAATAGTTAAATATTTTAGTATCGCATAAATAAGCATGACTATTCACTATCACTACATATTATAGAACAAAGTCATTGTCCACTCACTCCTTCTAAACCACCAGATTTTAAATATTTTTTAGGAAAGTTTTGTACGCACAAAACATCCTAATTATAGTTTAAATCTAGTTCTAAATAGTTTTCCACTGCATCCATATTTCATGCAGTACCTGAATGATGGTAGGTTAGACTACTTTTCAACACTAACCAACACCTCATCAGGGATGGGGGCTGTGGACTAAAGTCATTGTTCCTTTATTTTGGAAGAAAATATGGATGTAAAATCAATAATACCTGGACATTAATTGATGGAAATCCTTTGCGGTTAATATATGGTTGACCACCATCTTCACTTAACTTTTTTATTTTAATGCGAGTACAGTCAATTGCTCCAATTACTGTAGGGAAATTTGCAATTCTGCGAAATTTTTGTATTGCTTCTTCTTGTTCTGCCAATGTAGCAGGCATTTTTATAAATCTGTGAGATATCCGGGCTAAGGCTTCATCAATTTTTTTGCATATCTTACTTATAAAAGGTTGTGAGACTCCGTGCAAATCGGCTGTGTCATCTTGGATCTATTAAAACAATAACACAATATTAGTTTGGAACATAGGATATAATTTAGGACTTTATTTTATTTAATTACTGACAATGTTTTGAAAAATGTTAAGCTTTCAATCTACTTACTTCATGTCGAGCCCAGCTTCGTAATGCACAAACCACTTGTATTTCGGGAGACACAGGGCATCCTCGAGCATCTCTAGTTAAATCTTCTCTTAGTAAGTCCACTATTTTCAATGCATAACGTTTAGTAAACCTATACTGTTGCCTGAAATCTTGATCGGATAATTCCATAAAAGGATTAATTCGAATACGATGTCTGTTGTGTCGGCGTGGCATTTCCAACAACTCAGCGGCTTCAATATCGTCAATGTCAATTAATTCGACCATGTTAATATCCATTTTCCGGTAAAAACAACACAACACAATGGAAAAGATGCTATAACCTAAAAGAGAAACTTTGACAGATACGATTTAGACCGTCGTTAAACTAGGGTCCGGCGTGGTTTAGCGTTAGACCATGATTTGGTCTATGGTTTATCGATAAACCACTATTTGTAATATGATTTTTGTCTAAACCACAGTTTATAGAGATTTAAACCAGGGTTTTTAGTTAAACCGCTTTTTGTAATAAGACTCATAGTCACTAAATTAGATCCTGGGTCACGATGATATCTTATTTAATTAATACTTGAATAATCTGCCCTGTCTTGTTCCGTTGTTGTGGCGTTTAAGGCTTATGTTTTCGGTCAGTCCTTGGTTGTTGCAGGTAATATTAAACACGCGTCTAACCTGTATCACAGATTACTAAATAGTTACTACCCTGTATCATATTTAAAGCAAATGTTTTGATTGTAATTAATGTGATTTTAGTGACTAGACTATTGTATACAGTTTGAATTAATAAATGTCATATGTTACAGTGAGTGCAGTGGTGGCCTAGTGATATCGGCCGCGACTTATAAGTTGTAGGTCCTGGGTTGATACCCAGGTAGGCGCTTTACTTTGTGTAAATTATGTTACCACGACGGCTCTCAAAACGGTGAAGGAAAACATCGTGAGGAAACCGGCATGAACTAGGAAAATAAAATCGAATACATGTGATATCCACCAACTCGCATTGGGCCCACGTGGTGGTTTACGGCCCATTCCCTCACACAGAGAGGAGGCCTGTGTCCCAGGAAGTGGGAACATTAAAAAGGCTAACGATGATGATGAATATGTTAAGACAGCAAGGGTGTACAAGTGATTGGTGTTTGGGGTCCATAATGGTGAAAATTTGTAACCTATTTGTAAGTTTACCTGTGGAATCAATAAATATATTGAGTACATTTCACCAGTCTTGTTGAATCCCATGTAATAGGGGCCAGGTCTATTACTATCAATCAGGATCATTCATTACATCATTCAGAATCGGGTTACCTACTTTGAAGAGAAAAATTTGATAGTAAATAGCTCTTCTATTGTAAAAGTTACTTCTTGTCTTATATAGCTTATTCATGTTAGGTACTAATGTAATTGTCCACGAGGTGGACTGATGACCTGGTTAAAGTTGCGGGAAGGCGCTGGATGCGAGACGCACGGGATCGGTCAATCGCCTGGGGGAGGCCTATGTCCAGCAGTTGACGTCTTTCAGCTGAAATGATGATGATGATGATGACAAATGAAATTAATAACTCCATTATTAAAACACCCAGACTAAAGATAATTTAATACTATAGTACGCGGACATAACTTTAATAAAACAAGTGTTCTTCCAGAAAATAAGTCGCCGTCTGAACTCAGCCGTAATGGACGACACGTTAGTATTCATGTATGAGCGAGCCCTACGCGAAGTGCCTCTCTTCGGGAAGGTTGAGCAGTCCTTTATCAGGGTCATCACACAACACCTGCATGAGATGCACCTGCTCAAGGGAAACACTGTGGTTCAGTGCAGGGATATACAGCCCTACATCTATATAATATATCGTGGGAAGGTAAGGACTGATTGTATTAAACTTTACGTAGTTTTTAGGAAACTGTATAAATAAATCACGATTGTATCCTCCGAAGGGTTGGCAGTTGTGCATCTAAATACACCCGAATTCAGGAAATTATTAACTATAATATTAGGTTTACTTTTTATTTAAACCTACTTGTTATTTTTGGATGGAAAGACATGGATATGTATTCTTAAGATTTAACCAATTCTAATCATAGTTTAATGTCAGGAAAACTTAGGGTCGATATCTGAATTAATAATAGGTATGAAATTGAGCATTTATCCAACAAACTATAAAACCTTGACATTAAAGTAGGTTTTGACACGTTCTTAACTCCAAATTTTTAAATGAGAAAGCGCGTATTAGTATTGCTATTAAATATTCCAAGAGAGAGAGAGAGGCCTGAGTCTCAACTGAAACTTTATAGGCTAATTATATCATGTCCATACCCGTCTAATAATCCGTCATAATTTTTACATCATCCTTACAAAACCCTTCATTCCAAGTCAGAGAATCGTGAAAAAGTTATGCAGTATTTATATTCATAGATATTTTTTATTACTCGCAATTCCTTGTCCACAGTCAATCTCTCAAGTCAAATATAGTTCGAGGTAAATGATCGGGGAGGGAACATATCCCAGAGACATATACTGATAAGGACTTCGACGAAAGGCATCCTAGCAGATGCAGAGGCGGAGGTGGAAAAGAAAAATAATCTATATTTGCATTAGAAGTGGCTTACAAATTCAGTGAATTCACTATGCTAGACGAATAACCTGTGTGATAATTAATATTTCTGCAAGCATTTTAATTTATAGACGATTTCTAAGTGGTTCAAAAAGACAACCGACTTCCAAATAAAAAAACAAAAACGTGAAAAATAACTTCAATTTCGGAAGTCGGTGTTCTTGTTTTATCTTCTTCGTTTTTTGACACCGACTTACGAAATAGAAGTTATTTTTCACGTTTTTGTTTTTTTATTTGGAAGTCGGTTGTCTTTTTTTTTTAAAGTTTTTTTATTTTTCACTTTTTAATTGTGCTACACAATTTATACAGGCTAGGTACCAATAATGCCCAAAGCGTAACCAGAATAGAATTACCCAATAACGTAAAACTTAAACAAATTCGGTCGAATAAGGGTATACCAAGATGAACTGTTTACACCTGCGTACCCCTTTAGAACGTACTAGTGTGATGTTATGAAATGGTGTAAACAATAAACATAAATGCGATTGCAGCTATCCCGAGTGATTTGCCGTCATTTATTGAAGAGTTCTGATGTGTATCTCCGAAGTTCTTTATCAGATCTTGATGAAAATTAAATGGGACCACATGACAAACACCAGCTTTCAAATAAAAAAGAATCATCAAAATCGGTTCACCCAGTAACAAGTTCTGAGGTAACACACATAAAAAAAAAAAAAATACAGCCGAATTGAGAACCTCCTCCTTTTTTTGAAGTCGGTTAAAAAATAAACCGGCTCTTTTAAACACACATACACACGCTCACTAATATTACTGAAACTTGAAACTTCGAGTTAGAAATATAAAAAATAAAATAAACATCTCAGTCTAATACCTTCAGAGGCCTTCAAGCGAGTTTTAACTCACTCGTGATAACGTAAACGATCTCTTATGTCAAAATGTGGTTGTGGTTGGTTGGTGAAGTGGTTTCTCCTTACCGTCACCAGACGGCGCTTATCCAGTTTCAATACAAAATGATGTTTACGTTAACGCGATTGAGCGTGAGTAAAAACTCGCACTAAGGCCTCTGATGTATGGACAATATTTCCGACCGCCGTGGCAACATCGTTTAAAAGTTGTCTAGGTGGGATTCCTCGCAGGAAGATTCGCATTTGCGGTAGCGGAGGCGAATTACTGCCACATCTCTTTATTACTGATTCACTGAACAGGAACAATAGGAAAAAGGTTTTTTGATTATTCCGCTTTTGCACAACTCACTAACTTTGTGTAGTAAACATGAAGAAGGATTTACATACAATGTAATGCTCGATGGGACCCCTGACCCTTTTCCCGTTCGTTGACAATACATTTTTGTGGATCGGTTCCTCTCATGTTATGAGCTTGAAATAGGATATTTTATAATATTGTGTTTCAACCTTATGTTTTTAAGATATTTTAATAATATATTTTGAATTATAGGTAGATGTTTTGACGTCGTATAATGAAATGATAACCTGTATGGGTCCAGGTGGAATGTTCGGGCATTTTACAGGAGTAACTTCTTAGTTTTGTTATTTTTAACCTCCGACGGAAATAGAGGGGCGTTTTAAGTCTGACGTGTGTTTCTGTGTATCTGTCTGCGGCATCATAGCTCCTAAACGGATGAACCGATTTTGTTTTTTTGTCTGAATGGTGACTGTGTCAAGAGCTATGTCTTCTTGAGCTCAGTCTTAGCTATGTTTGGTGAAAATCGGTTCAGCAGTTCTAAAGTTATGGGCATTTTATTGTTTGAATCAGGGTGTTTTCGCAAGATATCGTGTCAGTGTTTAATAGATTTTAATTGATTTTAGATAAATTATGTAGCATGAAATAAAAATGTATCGGGGTGTTTTTAAATTATTCTTGTTAGAGGTTGTTGTGTCGAGGGTAAATAGAATTCTATTTTTTTGAAAATCACAAATACATAGACTAGTCACAAAAGCGGCCTACTTCTCAGCCATTTTATCCAAACGCAAATAATACGTTCTCGATTCATTATTTTTATAAAATTTTCAGCAACCGATTTAATGTTCGGAAGTGACGATATATGCAAGTCGGAGCCTCGATTTATTAGTAATACCCAGTGTGACATTCTTCAACATGGTCAAATACTATCCCAAGAGCCAGGATCCATTGAACAAGGCTTTCGAGATGTCTCGAGATTACATCCTGCCTGTCAACATGGAATTAAACGACGATGAGTCTTCGGAAGGCGTAGTACCATTCTCTTCTTAGATATAGTAGACTAGCACTTGCCCAGTAACTTCGTATGACCTATTTTCCTTATCCCCTATGAAGTTAGAAAAAGCCGAGCTTATTCATCGACAGAACACAACAAACGTGTACAAATTTTAGCTTTCTCAGCCAGTAATTGAGTCAGTAATTCAGTCAAAGAGCAGTAGTGTCCCAGTGGTAAAGGCCCCTACTTACGTGTCGTAGGTCATGAGTTCGAACCCAGGCAGGCGCTATAATTTGTGTAAATTATTTCTTCACCACTGCTCTTAAAACTATGCAGAAAAACATCGTGAGGAAACCGGCATGTCCTAGAACCAAAAATTCGAAGACATGTGATATTTACCACCCGCACTGGGCCCGCTTGGTGGATTAGGGCCCATTTCCTCTCACAGAGAGGATGCCTGTGTCCCAGCAGTGGGAACATTATAAGGCGGATGATGAATTGAGTCAGGACTCATCACTCAACCTGTGACTCAACTCTGTATAAGTAAAAATTAAAATCTGTTTCGTAGCTTGAAATATTGCTAAACCAATCTAGGCACAAACTGTCTTAAGCATAGATTAAAAAGCATTTCCAATGATAATTTCTGAAAATAAACATAAATAGAAGTTCTGAAGACTGAGCTACAATTACGAGATTTCTTTTCAAATTATGTTTAACATAGATTGAGCAGGAATAATGTACAAAGTATGTGGTTGAGATAAGAAATAAACCTTGAAAGTTGCCGTGTCTGTATCGGGCAGATGAGACGCGAAAAAAATGGCCTTTCGGATTAACTGTAACTTTATCAGTGAGCTGGGGAGATTAATAACTTCTGGCCAATCTAACTCTTATGCCATTATTACCTCGACTGAGAAGGGTCCAAAATGAGAGAGAGAGTTCCATATTAAGGAGATTATAGAGTCGAAGCGAATTTCTATTAAAGTCATACATGTATGATGGGAGATCCGGTAAGGAGCGTAAGTCGCGGACGTGACCTTGGGCGTTCGGACGTCCGAGATCTGGCTCGCTGGATGTATGTGTCAGCTGAAAACGTCCAATGGTTTGCACAATGTAATATACATTCATTAATCAGATACTATATAAGACGCGGCTGTCAGTCACGTCCGTCAGCCGCGTCCGATAATTTGTTTCCAGCTTTACACTTTACATCCATTAAATGGCCCATCCATTGAAGGATTGAAGGATTAAGATCCGGTATGTAAGGGCCAATCGCATATTATTGTAGAAAAAAAATGACGATCGCGTTCGAAAATTTGAAAGTCGAATGAGTGAGTCTGTTTTATCGTGATTGAAATGTGTTCATTAGTTCTGGAGATACGAGGTCAATTTGCTAAGAATATAATTTATTTTTGTCGCATCGACTGTTTCGCAGTATATTTTGACCCTAAGATGACGAATTATTTTATAATTCACAGATGAATCAACCTTGACGTCATTGGAATCTAGAGACGACGCGAAGAGTGGTGCCAGTAGATTCGAACAAGGTATGTTATAACCGGTCTAATTAACATTCTAGTATTATTTTACTCTCAATACCAAATTAAATTTTCACAACATAGGTATTTAATAAAATAAGATAAGGAGAGGATGGAGAAATGTGTTAATGATATCAGAAAGTGCTTATTGTCACGTGATACAAGCGACATACGAAGAACGCAAAAACACAGAACAAGACCTTTCTAGATATCAGCACCATTACGGCGTACAAAGGTGTCTTTTTACTAAGATAAAAGGGCGTTCGAAGCGAAAGGCAGAATTTTCTATGCAATAAATATAAATATATTTCTAAGGCACTATTGAGCACGATCTTTTTTATATCGAAACTTTTTTAAGAACAAAGCAAATTCATTTATTAATTTTGTGAACATAGGGTAAAATTACAGAAGTTATAAATAAAAAATTTGGTCCATACTATGTTCCGCCAGAAGGCATACAAAATATTCGGCATAAAAAGGTAATAGAATGTCACATTACCAAAATATTATCAAAAAAATAAATTATAGATGTCACAATTTCATGTCAAAAAATAATAATTAATAATAATGTGTCAATAAATTAAGACGGCACTTAAACAAATAGATAGTAACTAGTCACAATTTCGTAATACAATAATAATTGAGATAAAAATGTTAAGTCAGAATACCATTATCATATCGGAGCAATATATTATTATACAGACAGATGTCAAACACTTAAATATTATTTTAATTTATCATTAAGATATTCATTAACAGAATAATACGCCTTGTCATTCAATAATTTAAAAAGCTTACGTTTAAACTCATTCATGTTACTGCTTGACACAGTTTGATCAGGTAATTTGTTATAAAGTTTTGGAGCCATTGCATAAATACTAGTGTACATAAATTTGGTTTTAGTAATTTTTGAGCGCCACTGACTTTCGACAGATTTATACAAAAACATGCAGCAACTCAACCAATAAATAAATAAAAAACTCTATATATGTCATTGTGAATAATAGTAATGAAAAAGTCACAGTTTGATTACAGGTGTCATTATGTGCCTAATTGCGGTGAAATTAGAGCCACTTTATGAGCAAGTGTGTTGAAAACTTTTTTTTGAATTGTTGAAAAATTTATAATAATTTTTTCATTTAAATATATGAGTGGTATATATATTATAAATCACCTCTTAAACTCCTTTATTTTGATATCCCACACGATGGGACAGGAACAGAAAAAAAATTGTGCCTCCACAATTTGGCGCCCAAAATCCGCCATTTTTCTAATTCCAATTTTAATGTAGCCAGTGACCCGGGAATCCAAGCCAGGATATATAGATACCTGGTACCAATTTTTTGCGTTATGGACACCGCAAGACAAATAAGGTACCTATAATGCCACAATAGATTACCCGAATATAACCGGTGAAATGAGAGTGTAACAAGGTGAACTGTACACATCTGCGTACCCCATTAGAGCGTTCTGGCGTGATTTTATGTTATGAAATTGTATAAACAATAAACAGCATTCGATTGCAGCATTCTCGAGAGATTTGCCCTTATTAAAGAGTTCTATTGTATAACTCCGACGTTCTTTATCAGAATTCACCAAATAAAAATGGGACCAATTTCGGTACATACTCTTTCAAACAAAAAATAATTTTCAAAATCGGTCCACAATTGACGAAGAAATCGGTGAAAATAGAAAAGGAAAAAAAAACAAACAAAGTCGAACCACCTCCTTTTTGGAAAGTCGGTTAAAAATAACAAATTTATGTATGTCAGTAGTATTTCTATTGAATTCTGGCACCCATAGAAGAATTTCACTTATGTTATGAATACCAGGATCCTCACACTTGTCGGCCACTAGACCAACGAGGAGTTACGAATTCCCTTTATTACCGTTAATAAACCTGCGCGGAGTTAATGTATACTGAAATACACAACACACATGAACTGCAGTTAATCCTGGCTTTATTTTTAAAGTTACGTTAGGTATCGTTCACGGTCCTCATTCGTAAGGAATCAACAGAAGTTGGAATGCAGCCAAGTTGATGTTATACGGTGTCAATTGATCTCGTGCATCAATAACATTGGCAACTGCAGGCTGTAAACTCTGAATTTGGATATAAACAGACGATGAAAAGGGGAGGGGATAATTTCTTAGGTTATTTAATGGTTATTTGGAATTTCTTGCAGCTCACAAGTGATGGTGACTCACGCGCAAGGAAGCAAAGTTTGAATCAAAATCATTTCTAATGCCGTAGAAGTGCGATTAAATATAATATCGAGTATGCTGCAGTTTTGCGCATCCACTTTTTTTTTGAAAAAATATGACGATAAATATTACCGAAACACAAAACTCTATTAAAGCAGTGGTTGGTTAAACCCGTACCTATCTTAATCTGGAAAATATTCACAACAATAAAAAAGTAGTAAATAAAGTCGCGCTAAAAGCCAAAAACGGTTACATTTGGCATTTTGAAGACCTCACTCTACACAAGCCGGTAAGGGACCGGCAATTACACACGCGATAACCCCTCATTGACTTGAATAATCAGAAATAGAACGATGATTTAAATTCGTTTACCGATAGTTGCATTCTAATGCAAGTGTAATCTATTAAAACCTGGTGTAATTGTAGTAAAACTTCCGATTGTAAAATAACCTAAAGGAGTCCTTAAATCTCGTTGTCGGTACGCTAATTAAGCAGTGTCGCAGTAAAACAAATCAGAAAGAGATTTCTGGAGCTCGCCAACCGGTACAGTTAACAACTCTCTTGCTAATGCACTTCTTGTTCCGGAGCCGGGTTGGCTCGCTTGTAGATAAGTGTTGAATATACTATACATATACTATACATATACAGGATGTAACGGAAATGGTTAGTTATATTTAAAAACTGCTTCTGCCCTTGTAAAGGAAAAACTTCCTCCAAGGACGCCATAGCAAATTCTCAAAAATAATATGATCGATATCACCCCTGATGGTAAGCGGTGATGTGATCGACGGTGAAGCAAAATTGCCTAGAAGTAATCTATTCACTTTTAGGTTGTAGCTATCAGGAAACAGAGAGTCCGTGCAACATAGAACACAATAAAATATCATGACTGATTCAATTTATTACTATTTCCAAATATAAAAAAACAATGCCACCAATGTGTGCGATGTTTTGGAAATGATTTTTCCACAATCGGTTTCAGTGAAAATATCATATGCCGTGGTTTGTGGTCATAGATTATACGGTTATTACTAAATTAATTTTTTTTTTTTTTTTGGGACAATCCCACCGCACTATTCCCAAACCACTGCAACTCCTGAAAGCCAGAATCAACAGTGGCGACCACCAGAAAAGCGCCGAGGCAATGAAGCTCGACGAAGTCCCGGAGAATGAATTTAACTGTCTTGGATCCCGCAACGAAATTAATCAGAAAAGAAAATGGAGGAGTAAGAAAAATACAAATTTCCACTTCCCTTCATATCAAGCAGGAGACAGAACAAACAAGACCAATAGGCACAAAGGGTCGTTTACAACTGGGATAAGCCCAGTTGCCTAGCACCACGGATAAAAATTAGCATTAATATTAATGGGTCCTAACATTGTGAGCTGTTATATTTGATTCCAATAATAGGTATGGCAAAAGCGAAATTTGTTCTAGTTTCCACAAGGTCCGTATAGTAAACGGCTCCTGATACAGCCTGTACATTATTCAACATAGTATCGCGTTCATTCTGCCAAAGAATACACTCCCATAAGATATGATGTGCAGATTGTACATATTCACAGTCAGATGTAGAACACTGACATAATGGCGAGGCAACAAGCTTGAAGGAAAATAATTTACTTTTAAAGTTACCATGCCCTGTGAGAAATTGGGCAACACAGTGATCCACCTCCAGCCACGTCCTGGCCAGCCGCACGCGAACGGATGAAAAGAATTGGTGGAGGTGTCGGCCCTTGATGGAATTATCCCACCTACATTGCCATTTGGATAAAAGTTCCTCCCAGACGTCAATATGTGGTTTAAATAATCTAGAGATTTTGGCACGGTCACTCCGCGTTAAAAAGTCCGCGTCCATGGTCTCTTTTGCGGAATAGTACATTGCAGCACGTCGCTGCACTTCAAGGTCGACCGGAAGTACGCCAGCAAGTACCGGTAAGTCCTCAGTACTAATCGTCCTGTATGCTTTACATAAGAATATCAAAGCCAAACGCTGACTCTGAAGTAATTTACGTCGTACCGCCCCTATTGTGGCCCTATCAGCCCAAACAGGCGCCCCATAGCAGATACAACCCAAGTAAGTAGCCCTATAAATAGCCTTTCAAGTCAAAAAAGACAGACCCCACGTAGATTTAGATATTCTCGTCAAGGCATAGAAGTTATTTTTTGCTTTTTCACCGACGATTTTAATATGATCTATAAATGCAAAATTCCTTTCTAACACAAGACCAAGATAGCACACGGACTGCTTCCTATTTACCGGAACGTTATTAAATTTAATAGTAGGACACGATTTAAGATTACCTTTCAAAATGAGCTGATAAGTTTTATGAGGAGCAAAGGTCAGGCGGTTACGATCGCCCCACTGAGATATTAATCTTAGGCAAGTGTCAGCCATGTTCTCGAGTCCAGCTCGAGTACTTGATTGAATGAGCAGAAGACCGTCGTCCGCGTAACCGGTTAATGAACAGCCGCTTGGAAGCGGAATCGCGAGGAAATCATCAAAGCCTAAATTCCATAAAGGTGGACCAATAACCGAACCCTGAGGACATCCCATGGTGAGAGACTTCGACATGGTATGATGGCCGAGTTTGAGTTTCGCGGAACCATTTAAAAAGTAAGAGTAAACTAAATTGCATATATTTCTATAGCAGCCTCGATTTTTCATTTTAAGTAATAGCATTGGCCACCATGCGTTATCAAAAGCCCCAGAAATATCTAGAAAAATCCCAATTACATACTTATGTTCAGATGTATTAACAATTTTCCTAACAGTAAGGGCCGCGTCTACGGTAGATTTTCCAATAGTGAAACCGAATTGATTATTATGAAATTTTGGTCCGTCCGGTAGCAACCGTGGAACGATAAGGCGCTCCAGGAGTTTTCCCAAAGATGGAAGTAATGTTGTGGGCCGGTACGACTTCGGGTCGTCCGGGGGTTTGTCGCCACTTTTCGGGATTATTCGTATAAAGCCGCGTCGCCAAATACGAGGAAATACGCCCTCCGCAATACAACGGTTGTAAACGGTTAAAATCGCATCACCGGCTGTTTTACACGCTTCTATAATCATCCGATTAGATATTTTATCTTCACCTGATGACTTGTTGAGTGGTAACCTCTTGACAACGTTAATAAATTCGTCAGTGGATGGAAGGTCTGACGCTGGTGATTCAGGTGGTATAGCTGCCCACGCTCTGATCTGTTGATGGTATTCGTTGTCATTAGCTAGTACGTCATCAGGTATAAGAGTATTCAGCAAAACTTCAGTTGTTTCCTCAAAACCGGTAGTGTGTTTATTATTTACTTTAATATTCTGAACAAACGCGAGGTCGACTGATCGATTGGCTTTAAACTCATGATATAAAGGAGACCACGGACCTTCTTTATCTAATTTTTCTACTACTTTACGCAATAAATTACCCTTTGATTTTTCCACCGATGCTCTGTAGTGGGACCTGGCAACTCTAAACGTATTTAACGCAAAGGAAAGAGGGTCACCGGTAACCTTACGTTTTTTAAGCTTGTTAAGATGTTTACGCGCTCGGCGATAGTTTTTACGCTGTTCAGTTAGGTAGTCACACCACCAATCACATCTACGTATATTGGTCAAAGATCCACGACCAATGGCAATGTCAGCACAGTAAGTGAAGGTGTCTGACATAATTTCAGCACTTTCTTCAGCTGAAAGCCCATCACGAGTGAAGTCTTTGGCGTGAGACGCAACAAGCGAGCTAAAGAATGCCCAATTCGCACCCTTACATTTATACCTAAAGTTACCAATGACATGTGACGTACCCTGAGTAAAAACTGGAACAAATTCGTACACGATCAAGCGATGATCACTACAAGACGCGCCCGGTAGGACACGCCACCTATCCAAGCGTACGTCTGCACTAGAAAGTGTGACGTCAATACAAGATTCGCCCATTTGGCTGCAAAAAGTTGGTGGTGCGTCAGGGGTATTATGAATAGTCAGATTCATTTCAGCAATGAAATCTTCAACAGCGCAGCGTCGTTCATAATCCGTAGACCGAACTTTGCCATACCAGAGTGATGATGACGCATTAACATCAGCGCCAACGATAACTTTGCAGCCCGCGAGCGACTGCAAGACGTGACGGAGGTTATGTATATGAGGAGCAACAGGGTCTGAATATTGAAAGTAGCAACTCACAACGTAAACTTTAAAAGAAGACGATGAGACCTCCGCAACGGCACAATGGGGTGTCATTAGATTACGCAAAGACGTTACTGTGAAGTTAGAATGCGCCACGTAAATTCCAGCTCGTGCTTTGCCATCCAACTGTACTACTTTGTGACGTAAACGCGCGTTTTGATATTGTTCTTGAACAAGCACGATATCTAAGTTATAATCGAATTAAAAAGCTTATTAGATACATTGCTGATGGTTGTATTTTATTGTAACTAGCTTCTTCCAGCGGTTTCACCAGCGTGAAAGTCAGAAATTCCCTATCCCAAAGTCACATATTATTATTCTCCAGATAAAAAGTACCCAATGTCCTTTTTACCCGACTTGAGGGTAATTGTGATCAGTCAAAAAAAATAAAAAAACGTATTTCAACGAAGCTATTAAGCGGCACTTTTGAACGTCGTAAAATTTACACGTAATAAAAATTTATTCTTCCGTGCATTCGGAAATGTAGCTTGTTATAAAGAAGAATGTACAAGAAACTCCATATTTACTCTATAAAAAAAATAAGTGGTTTACTATATCCTTATTAGTACGTACATTAATAAATTCATATGTGTGAGTACGATGTACCCAGAATAGCACTTTATACTATACTATGTATAGGTATAAAGTATTAAAGGCATTAACAGGTAAATTCATTAGTTTGATAAATAGAAACATGGTTCTCACATACCTACAAATATTGCAAACATAGGTAAAATACCTAATTGAATAACAACGGAACAGTGTATGAATCAATAATATTGCAGGACCAGCATATTTTCAAATATTCTTATCTTGAATATAATCATCTAATTTGTAATATACTTCCATTTTTCCATTTTCCAATTTAAATGTAGCCCGTGACACTTGCAAGATTAAGACAAATCGATTGACGTACGTAACATCAAAATCGGCCAACGCGTTTGGTCTCTGGAACGCCACATAGGAACAAACATACATACATACATAGACTGATAAACACATTACCCTCCTTCGGCAGTTGGGTATAAATCATTAACTATGATATTATTAAATTTTTTCTCTTGTGTTAGCGGTAGATAAATGAATACCACATGGAAGTGCAAGAAAATAATCTGCAAGGTTATATATATCTAGCCGACCAGAGTAAGGATTGCCGGCCAGGATATCGGGCTTGAACACAACTAGTGAAATGCACCAAGGGTACATGCATCTATCCTATCGGGCCATATAGGCGTGTTGTTTGATGACAGTTAATTAATTATTTTTTAAAGGAAAAGGGTGATGCCTTCCCAAAAAAAAACCGTCCAAGTGCGAGTAGGACTCGCGCAAGAAGGGTTCCGTACCATTATCGCAAAAAACGGCAAATAAAACACGTTTGTTGTATGGGAGCCCAACTTTAATATTTATTTTATTGTGTTTCTAGTATTTTTTTGTTTTAGAGGCAACAGAAATACATCATCTGTGAAAATTTCATCTGTCTAGCTATCACGATCCAAGAGATACAGCCTGGTGACAGACAGACAGACGGACAGTGGAGTCTTACTAAAAGGTTCCGTTTTTATCCTTTGGGTACAGAACCCAAAAAAAAATGTGCGTAAAGCTGCTTTTCAAATAATAGTTTCAGAAAAACTCTTTAACTCCTAACCACACCAGTTTTAGCCATAACTCCCGTTATTACACTTTAAAATTCATGACAGTTAGTTAAACTTAGGATTATCCTAAAACGGTCGCGTGTGTCAGTTAGATAACATTCCGACATTTATGAAAATGTGCTGCGCAGTCATTTCGCAAGGATGTATTATTCAGGGTTCGCGCTAGCGCCTCGTCTCAGGGCTGTGTGTGAGTTTGTGCCAGTTCAAGTGTATGTGTTAGACGTGTACATATTTTTGAGATCAGCTTTAATGATGTTTGCATGTTCTCTGTGAATGTAGGTATGATACTAGAGAACTATTTATGAGTACATATGAATAAGGCCCTCTTGCTTGGGGTATCTTACTCCGATTTAATAGCTAACCAGTCCAGTAAGTAGTATGACATATTCGCTATTTAACCTCGTGTTACCTCGTGTGTACTTTAATGACTTCAAAGTATTTTCACAATTTTTTCCTTTGTCCCCCATGATCCGCCCCCCAAGGACGAAATTCCAAAAAAACCTTAATTTGCGTAACATTTTAATCGAAGATCCTAACTTCAAAACTGACCGACTTTCATACAAACGTTCAATCAATCAAAATCAATATTTTTTATTTCACATAGGCCTACATGGGCACTTATAAAACGTCGACAAAAGGTGCACGGTTCGGGTTGGTCGTTTCCTATGGAGAAGAACCGGCAAGAAACTCCATGGTTACTCTTTTAAAAATGGTTTGGTTTTACAATATTTCCATGTTACAGCATTAGTACTTAGACATGGGGGGACAACGTAGGCCCGACTTATGACAATAAGTCGTAAGAAACTAAAAAAATAAAATAAAAGGATTATATATTTTATAAAAAAGTTAACAAATGTTAACTAGCATCTAGAAGGCCTACAATGTTCACACATTCACAAAACAATCGGTAAAAGAATCTATACAAAGGTAAATAAAAATAGTATTACATGACTAAATTTAACATGTGGCACAAATTTTGTTATCAGTGCTGTAACTATTCTTAGCAAAGGGCTATAAAGATGTTTGAAAACCATTGTAAAAGTCTAATTAAAAGAAGGAAAGAAAAATGAGATTGAGAATAGTTAGAGACATCCACATATTTGTGCCGTTTACAAGTTACCAGGGAAGCTGCATGCGCAGAAGGAGCTAAGGCCAAATGTTTTTATCTTCAACGTAGTCCTTGATTTTATAATATGCTTTTTTAATAAGGATACGTTCATCCTCTATTTCACCCCCTTAGCGGTGGAATTCACAAAAATTCTTTCTTAGTGGATGCCTGCACAGTATAAAGTATCTATGTGCAAAATTTCAAGTCTCTAGACGATTTCATTATTACCATGACTTCATTCCCCTTTTCACCCTCATGAGGGTGGAATCTTCAAAATCGCTGACACACGAGTAAATTATTTTTTAATCTTTAGCCTAAACCCAAAATATGAAGATCCTGACTTTAAAACTGACGGATTTTCATATAAACTTTCATCCCCTATTTCACGCCTTTAGGGATGGGATTTCCAAAAATCCTTTCTTAGTGCTCACCTACACTACTAAAGAAACCTACATGCCAAGTTTCATGATTGAAGCTTCAGCCGTTTGGGCTGTGCGTTGATGGTCAGTGAGTGAGTCAGTCAGTCACTTTCTTCTTTTATATGTTTGCACGTGTCGTTAACTCTGAGTTGAGTCTTTGACGCAAGTGGGCCTTATTGTTCTACTTAATGACATGGGACATAACTTTTTGCGCGGCTTCGCTCCCATGGTGGTTTTTCAGAATAAGAGTAGGCAATGACACCCAGCGATAAAGTAGCTTTCTATTAATGGAATAAAGTTTAGCTCCCGACTGAAAAAGGGAACAGAAAAAGAAGGGTGTTATAAGTTTGACGTGTGTATTTGTGTATCTGTCTGTGGCATCATAGCTCCTAATTAAGGAGCTAAAAAAAATTAAAAAAATCGGTTCATCCATTTAGGAGTCCTAAACGGATGAACCAATTTTTAAGATATGATATATGATTCGATTAGTAAGAGTGTTCTTAGCTATGTTTGATCAAAATCGGTACAGCCGTTCAAAAGTTACGGGCGTTTTACTGTTTGAATCGGGGCGTCTACTACTAGATAAATTATGTAGTTTAAAAAGCATGAAATAAAAATGTGTCGGGGGTTTTTAAAATTTATTTGTACCTCCTACAATTAACAAATAATGTACCTGATTAATAATTTAAGTTTAGATTTCATTCTCTAGTTACTAGAATTATTTCATAGCAATACATTTTCATTATTAGATCTACCTACTCGTATATAATAATTTCTATTAGGGTTAAAAGAAGCCTATTATATTTTTATAATTTTTTATCGTTCTTATGGTTTTTTTAAGGGATTCAATTGTCTAGAAAGGGCAACAAGGATCTATTTTGATTAAGTTATCAATCTAGAACCAATTGAATATATCAGAATTTATTAGAAAAGAATGTGTCTACTGTTATTCAGAAATCCTTGATATTTTCGTCACAAACGCTTAAATAGGTACTAACATAGTAAGAAGACAGCAACTATTTAGGTAGATACCTACCTAATTGTTAGTTTCAATCATTCTTTTCAGCAGAGAAAATTCCACTATTGCAAAGTTTTAACTTTTTGAAGTACGGAGTAAGACGTTTGTTGTACTTATAAAATAATACATAAGAAATATATATTTTCTAGCGTTTTTTGTAAGGAAAAAGAACTAAATATCAAAGATTGACCTTCATCGCATTCTATTTTTAATGTGTTCAAAATAATGCACAGTTATATTTGTAAAATTAACTGTCTAAAATTGTATCTCTTTATTGTTATTCTTCTTTGTTATTATTTTATTCACCATTAAGGATGTTTCCTGGGTAAAAAAAAAATAATTCTATTTAGTCCGTCAGTAAGACTATCAAATAATATTGGACACTTAAATTTTGCTTTACCAAATTAATAAAAATGACAAAGATAAAGCGCGTCAAAGTTCAGGAGTGGGGGCTTTTCCTTTGTTCGCATAAGGACAGATTCTCATAAAGACAGATTAGCAGAAGGACAGATTCTCATAAGGACAGTTTCGCATAAAGTCAAAGTACAGTTAAGTTGAAAAAATAATATATATATTTATTTACTTTTTTACTTTACAAACTAAACCAAAATAAAATTATTTCATGGTACTATATTCAATTAATTGAAAAATACTTTTCTTAAACCTAGTTACTGTAGGTTTGGTACTGTTCACATTTTGCCCGTCTCAGTATTACGAGGCGTTGACTACGTGTCAAAAGTAAAAATACGTGTGTCTTTTTTATTAATCAATCTGACGGACACAAATCTAATTTTCTGTTAACATTCTGATTAAACTTGCTGACTAACTTACTTGCCTTCGTATTCTGTGAAAAACTAAAAACTTTGTTGCCGTGAGACGGAGTTATTCTGTAGTTTTTTGCAGTACCTGTTTACCGTCGCTGGGAGTAAAACTATGAATTTTTAATGGAGTTACCTACAACGATATGCTAAGTTCCTCATATTTATTCAAATTGCTTTGTTTTTTGTAATTTCGCTTTGTACGACGTAAATCTACGGCGTCGGTGTTAATGGTTCGCACAGGGATTTGTGAATGTCAAGCGAAAAGTTCTCTTTGTTCACGGGCATCTTAATTAAACGAATTTTCTTTACACAGGAATTTAAAATTTTATTTGCTAGATATTTCTGCTTGATATTTTTGTATGTTGATAGACTCGCGTGCTTCACCAGCAACGATAGAGCACGCTTGCCCTGAAGTAAACTATTCAGTCTTTATCTATCTACTTAAAGGGCCCTTAGTCTATTGCTATCAGGCACCCAAGACTCCCTTTGTTTTATGCTTAAGGGTGAGAAGTCTATTATGTAAAGGTGCATAACCGTATATCTTGTTATCATCGATCGAGAAGATAATGGAATGACACGACATGAAATCATTTATTCAGTGTAAGTTGCTACAAATTACTATAAACCTAAATAATGTACAAACGCTTAATTAATTAACATCATGTAACTAATCTTAAGATAAGCCGTCTCTTTCAACACACAGTTAACTTTTAAACGGTTCTCAACTCTACACTTAAATTAATTATGAATTCTGTAAATACAAGTTTATTATGAAGAATTTACTTTGAAATTGTGTAACTATATTAGAAGATAGCCAACTTTTGTACCAGTAATATAAAAAACATAACAGTCCAGACTGTCGACTAATTCGGTTTTTTTACCCAGCTGCGGTAATCAAAGGTTGCAAGTTAAATTTCACCCACTTCGCTGTGTTTGGTTGAGCTGAAATTTTGCACACAAATTTGTTAAAAAAAATTGGCCTACTCCATCGAGTATCGTTGTTGAGAGCTCTTTGAGTTGATAAATACTGTTTTTTTTTTTTTTTTTTTTTACTCCGTCAATTGTGGACCGATTTTGAAAATTCTTTTTTTGTTTGATAAAGTATGTTCCGAAATTGGTCCCATTTTAATTTGGTGAAGATCTGATGAATAACTTCGGAGATATACAACAGAACTCTTCAATAAATAACGGCAAATCTCTCGGGATTGCTGCAATCGCATGTCTGTTTGTTGTTTATAACATTTCATAACATAACATCACGCCAGTTCGCTCTTAAGGGGTAAGCAGACCTCTCATTTCACCGGTTATGCTCAAGTTTCATGAAATCTATTCTGGCGAAATAGTTCCCTTACTAACTTGCCTATTAGGTACGTACAACTAAAAAGTGAAAAATAAAAAAACTTTTTGCAAAAAAATACTACCGACTTCCAAATACAAAACTGCAAAGTGAAAAATAACTTAATTTTTTGAAGTCGGTGTCCATAACGCAAGAAAATGGTACCTACGAAAGACACCGACTTCAAAAAATTAAGTTATTTTTCACTTTGCAGTTTTGTATTTGGAAGTCGGTAGTATTTTTTTGCAAAAAGTTTTTTTTTACCAAGTTTTGTTCGGAAGAATTTTTAAATTCACACTGACAATATGAACTTCAAATTTGGTGATAATATTTATTAGTATTTATATTTTACTAACAAATACCAACATATTGATAAATCAGATTTATTCTTTGAAAGCCCCTTATTTTTCGATTACATTACAACCAACTTGATTTTGCGGTTTGGTACGTAAACCTAAATGTGCGAAGCCCGACACGCACTTAGTGGTTTTTTAATGTAAAAGCTTGTTTTAGTGACAATATGAAAATATTAATTATACATATATCATTGAAAGTAATCCGTAATAGTCATATTTTGTCGATTACAGCCGTAACTAAAACTGCAAGCTTGCTAACAATCTGCAAAATAAATCTGTTTGTACATTTTCACAGCTGTGATAAGTCGCTAAATGAACAAAATTTTATACAGCATCATTAGAATCCCTAACTAAACTCCAACTTAAAAGTCACGCTTCAAAATATAGTAAACGTGATAGTTTTTTTTATAAACTAAACCTCGAAAGGTCATCTAAATCCGAGCTTAGAGCGGTTCAAGTTTCACTTTCTGAAATTAACAGTTTGTAGGCAAACCGCTTATTTGTGTAATGGGGAACTTACCGCGGCCAGCTCGGGCTCAAGCGTTCACTGTTTGTGATGTGTCGTTACCCTTTTGGACAAAACTCTGAATTATAAATATATCACTTAGCCGGAACTTGTTACAGCCCGTGGCATAACAACTTTTGTATGGAATAAAAAATATGCTTCCGTGAAATGGTTGCTGCGACACGTGCCTGATAGTTATGAGTTTTTGATGACTACGGGGTTATCAAATAGGACATGGATTTTGGTGAAATATTCAGTCCGGATTTCAGGAGTACTGCTTATGGTCCGCACGAGATTTCTGGTAAAACTTTAGAATACCCGAGGGTATATGTATATATCCTCAAGTTCGACGTGCAGAGATTGCCAATGGATAAAATATCCTACCTAGTTATCTTTCAAAGTGTTTGAAACAAAATACATATTTATTGAAATAATTAAACACCTACTCGTACCTACATCCAACAGAAGCTTTTATAACAACGTTATTTTAAATGGAATACAAAATCATAAATTAATTTATTAAAATGATACATTTGGATATTTTTTTAATAATGCGTTAATAATAAAATATGCAGAGTATGAGAAGAGTGTTAAGAGTTTTAATTAAAGTAATGTCATTAGCGTAATTCTGCATTTCACGTCGATATAATTTGCAGCGTTCAATCAAGCTGCAATGTTTTACTTACCTATGTTTTCTTATACTTGTGTAGGTAAATGATTTGTTATCTAAAAGAACATTATAAAGAAGAAAATTAGTTGGTTCACATTTTTATTTGTGCGTGGTAATCAGTGGCAAAAATAGAAATAGAAATTTACGCTATTGCTGAGTGTATGATTTCAGCCGAAAGACGTCCACTGCTGGACATAGGCCTCCCAGGCTTCGCCACATTGACCGATCCCGTGCGTCACGCATCCAGCGCCTTCCCGCAATCTTAACCAGGTCATCAGTCCACCTAGTGGGAGGCCTTCCAAAGTATCGTCTTCCGGTTCGCGGTCGCCATTCCAGAACTTTTCGGCCCCATCGGCCATCCGTTCTGCGAGCAATGTGCCCTGCCCACTGCCACTTAAGATTGGCAATTCTTCGGGCTATGTCGGTTACTTTGGTTCTCCTGCGGATATCATAATTTCTGACGTGATCACGCAAGAAAATGCCGAGCATAGCCCTCTCCATTGCCCTTGGATGACCACGTCTCGGTCCCATAGGTGATCACTGGCAACACACACTGGTCATAGACTTTTGTCTTGAGACACTGCGGTAAATTGGACGAGAAGATACCCCGCAACTTCCCAAACGCCGCCCAGCCGAGTCGGATTCGACGGTTGACCCTCTTTCTCGAAATTGGACGGAAGCTCTACTGAGGTCATCGAGCATTTTACTGAGTGCCATAATCTACTATTTTTATCCCGGCAAGTTCCACGATTCTTGTGGCAAAGAAAACGGGACGAAGCTAGTAGGTTGTAGGTACATGTAAAGCACAGCCAAGATAATTGAGCACCCGAAATGTCAAACGACCCCACTCCCCCATACCCGCTCGGCGTCTCGCGTTCTCATCGTGAGCCAATAGTGAGAGTCGAACGTCTGAGTGACACTTTCATTTCGGTTGCTCAGTTATCTTGACCGTGCTGTACAATTTACAGTACAACTATCGGCAAACTTCTTGTTTCGTCAGTCGTCGGTTTTCTATCAGTTGTCCTTTGCACTAGGTGGCAGACCGGATGCTCTCAGTCAACTTGGAAATATCATCATCATCTTCCTTGTTCCATGTTATTTGGGGTCGGCGCAACACGTTTTCTTCTTCCATACCGTCCTGTCCCCCGTCACGCTATAACTGACTCCCTTTTCTTTCATATCAGTCCTCACACAGTCCATCCGTCTTTTCTTTGGCTGTCTCCTACCTCTCCATCCATCCACATTTATTTGTATAACACATTTTTTTTCACGCATTTCATCCCTCTGTTCATTCGATGTAACACCTATTTTTGTGGTGGAATGAATTCTTGTTAGAAGAAAGTTTGTTACCTCGTTCATCGCTCGGTTTCACTGTATTTTATCAATTTGCGAGATTCCCATGTTCTCAGCGCCTCGCTGGACTGTAGAACTACACTTTCACTGTCATTTCACTCTGAACATATTAATTTCACAAAAATTACTTTGAAAACATTTCTATTCTATTCTATATTTTTATATGGCAAGCAAAGCCGATGTCGACTATACTGCCAATGTCTAAAGTTAAATGGAAGGCAAGTATGTTTTATTAATAAAAAATAATTAAAAAAAACCAGGAACTGTAGACAAAGACTAAGTTCTTCGCTTAGTACTGTTGACACTTGTTGGGTTAGTACGGGACTGAAACAAACAAAAAGATAAAAATACATATATAATATAAATGTTAACACATTAAAGATACGTTGTATACCACATACAAATAGATGGAGGTTTGGGGGGCTCATAATTTTATATTGTTGTGACGGATGAAAATCATCAGCGCCACAAGGAGTTTTGGAGAGGTGAAGGTTTATTGGGAGGGGAATCTTAAGTTTAGGGAGACGGCGGTATAAATCAAGTGAGGGGACATTATTTGAACATTCAAAAAATATGTGATCCAAGGTACCCTCGCCTAATCCGCACTCGCAAAGAGAGGAGTTGCGTATACGGATTTTGTGAAGAAAGAAAGGGGTGCAGCAAAAACCTAAGCGGATTCTACAAATGACAGATATAGCAATTTTGGAAACCTTTCTTAAACCGAAGAACCATGGTTTTGGGGTTGTGACAGGTTGGACAGCATGGAAAAATTTGCCTTTTTTTCTGCTGGACATGTTCCAGTGCTTCTGCCATGAACTCTGGAGCTTCAGTTTGGGAAGGGACAACAAGTCATAGCTCAGGTGAGTATTATACGATAGATCCGCCGTCACAGCTGAACAGGCCTCTTTGGCCAATACATCAGCGCATTCATTACCTTTAATGCCACAATGACTAGGTATCCAAACTAACTGAACATCCCTTTGACTGCTAGCACACGCCAGTAAAGACTTTTTGATTTTTAAAATAAGAGGACTATGTAATCTACTTTTATACGGATTTTGTGCAAGAGCCTGCAAACAGCTAAATTATTCTGGAGCTTTGGTAGTAAACAGCGGCACCGGTGTTTTCCATACCGTTTAATTTTGAAGCGTCCGTGAAAAATAATTGAAACCCATCCCAACGCTCGCCCATCACCGCATTGAAGGCCAAATTTGCTGATGGGGATTTTTTTAGATATACCAATATCAAATACAATTTTGGGGATAAAACATATAACTTCATAAGCGAAGTTAAAAAGGGGAAGTCTAGGATACTGAAAAATCGGACACGTAAAATTTTTCAAAATTCGGAAGGCTTTAAGGGTTAAAGGGATTGCCTTGTTTCTCCAGAAACTTGAGCTTCTGCATAAGGCATCTAACTTATTCAGTCTCGCCAGAAGGGGATGGGACGATCTAGAGATTACCCTAGAAAGAAAACGGGAGACAAGAAATTGCCGTCTCAAGGCAAGGGGAGGTTCAGCGCACTCGACCTAGAAGCGTTAGTGGGAGAGGACTTCATACAACCTGAGATGATCCGAAGGCATTTGGACTGAATCCCATCTAGCCATGCCAGAGCGCCTTTGTTGCAAGGGATCAGGTGAAAAGTTCCATAATCCAGAACACTGCGAACTAAGGCGTTGTAAACAAGCTTCATGGTGTAGGGGTGAGCACCCCACCAAACACCAGCTAACACTTTTAAAATAGAAATAGTCCTTTCACATTTTTGGATGAGGAAATTCACGTGGTCCTTACCCGTTAATTTTGGATCCAAAAAGACACCCAAGAATTTAGCCTTTTGAACTACGGGAATATTATGCCCAGAAATATACACCGAGACCCGAGGGATCTGTCTTTTACGAGAGAAAATTACTGCTGAACTTTTAGGTGCGGAGAGGGAAAGGCCATGTCTTAAAAGCCACTGGTTCAAAGAATCCAAAGACAAGGACAAGGATGAAGATCTGTCACGTACAAAGCAATGTCATCAGCGTATTGGAGAATTTGACAATCATTGTTTAGACATGACCCAATATCAGCCGTGTATAAATTATATAGAAGGGGACTAAGGACAGAGCCCTGAGGGAGACCCTTCCACGTCTGTCTCACATCAAATTCCTCTCCCTGAACTCTCAGAACCAGTGACCGGGACATAAGGAGTCCACATATGCATTGTATCATCTTAGCCGGGGGACTCAGCTGTTGCAAATTTTGCCTGAGTACGGGAAGAAGAACGTTATCATATGCGGAAGAGATGTCGAGGAAAGCGGCAACAACGGATTGGTTTTTCGAAAAGGCCAAGCGTACGTCCGTAACTAGAACACCGATACTGTCCATTGTACTAAGCCCTTTTCTGAAACCAAATTGGAAGCACGTCAGTAAGTCTCTCGACTCAACTATCCACTCTAAACGATTTTAAATTAGATGTTCCAAAAGTTTGGCTAGGACTGAAGACAAAGCAATAGGTCGAAGACCATTCGGATCATCTGGATGTTTGCCAGGTTTCAGTAAGGGAATTATAATCTGGAGCTTCCATTGGTCTGGTACCCAACCATGACTATAGCAATAGTTAATTATATTGAGAAAGTAGGTTTTAGCCTTGTCACCAGCGTGGGAAATAAAGGAATATGGCACATCGTCAATACCAGGAGCTGAGTTCCGGACATGTTGAAGTACCACATTCAGTTCTTCCACAGTAAATGGTGCATCGAAGGGATCCACTTCTGAATTAGGGGCATAAGATAAATTCGTACAATCGGATAAGAGGGGGACATATGGTGACGCTATTTTGTCAAAGAAAAGTTCAGCTGTTTCACTAGTTATTGACAAAGAGGTAGAGGGAAAACATCCACGCCTAAACCTTTTGATGTTTTTCCAGACCGCTGAGACTGGGGACTTGTCTTAGATGGAGACAAGGAGGTGCAGAATTTCACCCAACCAGCCCGTTTCTTCTTGCGATGAAGGCGTTTGGCTCTAGCATTAATCTGAAGGTATGCCAAAAGATTACTAGTGCTCATATCTGCATTGTAGCGCCTCTCAGCCTCATTCCTTTCTTTTACTGCAGAAGTGCACTCGGGATCCCACCATGGAGGTGAGGGGATTTTATTTCTTGCACTATTTCTAAATGGAAAAGAGGAATCCGCAGACGAGGAAATAGCTGTGACAAAACCCTCATAACAACTTTTGGCATGGTAGTGACCAGAAGGGTCTGGTAAACATGAATCTAAATTAGGAAGAGAATCAATTTTATCCTCCAATAATGACACAAACTTATTCCAATCTGGTTTGGACAAATTATATTTCAAAAGTGGAGAAGTTTTTTCTAAATAAGTTTTATTAATTAAAGAAATGACAATAGGGTAGTGGTCACTACCATGCGACAAGGTCGTACATTCCCAGTGAGTTGATGCAGCCAATTCCACTGAACAAAATGTTAGGTCTACACAACTCTTTTGTTGACCGGGAAGGGAACGTCGAGTTGGACAGCCATTATTAAGAATGCACAGATATAAATCGTCCAAAATCTCAACCAGTGCTACAGGCATCACAGCGTTCAGATCCCCATCTATAATGGTGACAATTTAAGTCACCTATGACCATCAATGGAACCTGCACATTGGTAAAAATATTTCTTAAGAAAGGTAGAAAATCAGGGTGAGTGTGTGCAATATAAATGGAAAACACTGTGATGCCCTCAAACCTTCCTGCTACAATACACAAATTGCCATCAAGAGGGGGCAAAGGTAAGGGGGAAAGTGGGACCCGATTGTTAACGAAGAGAGCCGACCCTCCGTACCCATCGGATCTATCGCACCTAAGAATATTGAAATGTGGCATACGGAAGCTAAGACTTGGGGTGAGCCAAGTCTCACCTATGGAACAAGCCAGAGGCTTGTATTTATTCAAGAGGAATATGAGGTCGTGCTTTTTATGCCACACGCTCCTCACATTCCACTGAAGAAAAGTTTGGTGGGACTCCATTTTTTATATTTAATAAGAGAGAGATAAGTTGATCGGCAACGTTGGACGGCAATTGATTGTTATTAGAAGTTGATGAAGAGAATGTAAAAGTTTTAAAAGAAGTTCAATGACTGAAACAGTATTATTGCTCTGGACATTACTATTAAGTGCACAGCCATTGGACTGTGAAGATTGAGGGGAGTTTACAATTTGCTGATGAGCAGTTTTGTCATATATTTGGGAAAGTGTGGCATGGGTCCTGGGCTTAAGCGTGTCGGTTTTTCGGTAAGACTGTGATTTAGTGGCATTGGCATAGTTGCGAGAAACTGTCGGGATAGCTTTGCTAGCCTCAACATATGAGATCGATTTCTCGGCCATGACAGTCTTAATAGCTTTCTGCCTACCATGCTCGGGGCAAGACTTGCTATTAGCAAAGTGGTTTCCCGAGCAAAGCACACAGAAGGCCTCGCCCTCAGAAATGCCGCAACCATCACCGGGGTGATCGTGGCCACATTTACTGCAGTGTGGATTTGACCTGCAAACGTTTGCATCATGTCCAAAACGACACTTACACACTTACACTTACGGCATTGGATGGTGGGATATATGTATTGCTCAACAGGAAGGGACGTGTAACAGCAAAATACCCGCTTTGGTAAAGCCTGTCCATCAAATGTAAGCACACAGGTTTCTGTAGGCTTCCACTCCACTCTCCCTTCAACCTGAACCTTACGGTTAATTCTTCTCACTTTGAGTATTTGCCCACAACATGAGGGCACAGACAAATAGGTTAATGCCTCCTCTTCGTTTATGTCTGAGGGAACCCCTGTAACAACTCCCATCCTAGTAATATTGAATGTCGGGATTGCACACCGCTGCATCCATGTTTTGCCTACAAGGCATTTACCAAAAAAGCGTTTGCGTCTTGAGGGGATGTGAACTCAACAGAAACCTTGTTTCTACCTACCTTGTTCACTCCGTCTCGGATAATGTTAGCGATTCTATTTAAAATTAAAAACTTCCCAAAGTTTACGGGGTGAAGAGTGGTGCCAGCATTAGCCTGTGCTTCGACGCGAGAAACATCCAACCTTCATCAAACCTTTATCCACAGCTGAGTATCTCACTAGGCCGATTTGACTCTTAGGCTGCTTGTTGGGAGATGTCGGAGTAGGTAGCTCTGCATTACTGGGGCGTTTGCGAGAAGTTTGTGGGACTTCCATGGCAGACACGCTGCAGACAACATCTGCAAACTGCGATAGGGGATTCGGTGATGAAGGGAGGGGAGTTAAGGAGTTTGGAATGTCAGGCGGGTCAGGATCGGGTGGCTTGTTTCTGTCCATTATAATAGGAACTGGAACAAAAGGAAGACGTACACAATACAAACCTGTTTACACACAGGGACCACACAGTTAAAATTACACACAAGTCACAAAAGTACTAAAAACTGAATTATAACCACAAGAAACTAGAACAACGTGCGCTCCAAGAAACCCGTGGCGAGAATCCTTTGAAAACATTTAACCTCAAATGATAGGTTTACTTAAATTTGTTTTGACAAATTGACAGGTTGACGTATGACATTTGGCTTTCGCGTTCGGAAAAACGCAAATAGTTAGCGAGCCGGGTGCATATTTAAAATATTTTTTTATTGATAGGCGATCGGGCGGAGTTCGAGTTTTGTTTTGGGGATTACGGGATGTTGTCCCGTCTCCCTTTGCATGCCCTTCCGGGGATCGCTCTTATTTAAATTTGGAGCTTTGATTTGGAACCTTCGAGAAAAATCAGATTATCTGGGAGAAACGAAGCGTCAGGGTGCGTTCAAAATCGTCTTACATGCCGTCATTGATTAATAGCGTTGTGATGTACCTTAGTTATAAATTGGGCTTTATATATTTGAAAGTGTGAGATTTGGACCTAGGGGAGTGTATTTCATTGGAAAGTAATTGTTCCGTGTATCTTAACTTATCTTGTGGAGGGGCCGAGAAACAACTCGGACACTTCGACCCATTGGGATCTATTGTGGTCCCATAGATACCTTACTCCTCCCCAATCTCGTTTAAAACTCTTTTCATGAATTTTACAACGAGACTGGGAGATATGAGCCTATAGTCTTCTGGTCTTGGATATCCAGCCCCTAAGAGACTCATTCGCTTACCAGCCAGTGCATCGCATGTGCAAAGAAGGTGCTCCATGCGTTCCGTATGTTCCACACACAACCTGCACATGGGTGTCGCGGTTAAACCCATCTTAATGAGCATGTCGTTGGTTCAAAAGTGCCCAGTAAAGGCCCAAGCAGGTAGCGGATTTGCCCCTTGCTCATGTTCCAAATGCATTCCCGGGCTTTGAACGTAGAGCCTAGGAATTTCTTGAAGTTTTGTAGACCGGTGCTAGATAGCCAATGAGTTCGCTGTCTGTGATCTGCAAACTCCCTAAATGCGGCTTTTGCGAGGCACGTCGAGATGCCTACACATGGTTCTGGACCCAGAAAGTCATTTGCTGAGCCCTCTCTTGCCAGCTCATCTGCCACTTCGTTACCATGGATTCCTTTGTGCCCAGGGACCCACATCAATCTTACCCTGTTGTGCTTCCCAAGCCTGTTTAGGGTTTGGACAGCATCCAGAGTAAGTCCGGAGTCCACTTTGTAGGATGCCATGGCTTTGATTGCAGCCTGACTGTCACTAAGTATATATATGGATTTACCTCTGGTTCAGAGGAACCAGAGGTAAATCCATAGAGAGGAGAGAATATAGATAGAGATCTATATTCTCTTGAGCACAGGTTATTATGGCATAAGTTTCTGCTTGGAATACAGTTGCCATCTTCCCTAGGCTTTTGCTACGTTTGTAACCTTTTGCGTATATTCCCGCCCCTGTACCTGATTCCATTTTGGATCCATCAGTGTACCACACCAGACTGTCTTGTTCAGGTGGATCGATTCCCTTCGTCCAGTCCTCTATTGTAGGGATTTGGACCTTGAAAGACCTTTCAAACACAAACCTAGTTTGCATTTTATCGGATAACATGCTTGTTACCCGATCCAGGCCTTCATTCTCGTCAAACTTTGTATGGTTGGTCCTTGGCTTAGAGGCATCCCATAGTCCAGCCACAGCAAGTCGATATAATGTAATGTCTTCCTTGCCTGGAATTCATCCATCATATGCAGAGGAGGGATATTGAGGTATCTCTCAATCGCTGCCGTAGGTGTTGTCCTGGAAGCACCCGTGATGCCTAGACACACTGTTCTTTGTAATCTGGTGAGTGGCGCTTTGCACGAGGCAAGCTTTGTTTTGGGCCACCACATTATGCTGCCGTATGTGATAATAGGTATTATCATTGTCCGGTACAGCCATCGTATCACTTTAGGCTTTAACCCCCAAGTTTTACCGTAGGTGGAACGATACATGCCGAACACTCGTAGGGCTTTCGTCGTAATATTTTCCACATGAGTTTTCCACCTGAGTTCTCTATCAAGCGTTACACCCAGATATTTTACTTCGGTAGACCAGGGCAGCTTTATTCCATTGAGGAAGAGCTCTCCTAGGTTTCCTAGTTGTCTCTTCCTCGTGAATGGAACAATGACTGCTTTGCTTGGGTTGATAGAGAGGTGGTTCTTTGTACACCATTCCTCTGTCATCCTCAATGCCTGTTGTAATAATCCAGAGACTATGTTCGGGAATTTACCATTAACCATTATAGCTATGTCATCTGCATAGCCTACTGTGTAGAATGGTCCAGTATTGAGCTTGGTAAGTAGCGAGTCTACTACCAAGCACCACAATAATGGTGACAGCACTCCACCTTGCGGACAACCTCTTGTTGTTTTTGCACTAAGTCTGTCTCCCATCAGTTCCGATCTGACTTTTCTGCTTCTCAGCATATAGTCAATCCAGTTGCACGTGGTATCATTGATGCCATGTTCCTTTGCAGCGATGCGTATGGACTCAAATGTTGTCTTGTCGAAGGCTCCCTCCCTCTATGTCGAGGAAAGCCCCGACACAGATCTCTTGTCCCTCTAGCGCAGCCTCGGCTCGACTCGCAACATAGTGCAATGCCGTTTCTGTAGATTTGCCGGGGCTGTAGGCGCACTGTAGTTTATGTAGAGGGAACATTTTGAGTGGTCCCTCTCTTAGGTACCTGTCTACCAGTTTCTCCAGAGCTTTTAAGAGATATGATGATAGACTAATTGGCCTGTAAGCTTTAGCTTCTTCGTTAGTCGGTCTACCCACCTTCGGTATAAAGGTGACTTTGACCTCCCTCCATGCCTTGGGTACGTACCCAAAGGCTATGCAGGCTCTGTAGAGCTTACTCAAGTGAGGTATCAAAACAGATGCCCCATCTAGCAATAGTATTGGGTAGATTTCATCCGGACCAGGGGATTTGAGAGGCTGGAAGCCCGCTATGGCAAGCTTCAGTTTATTTTCATCTACCACTTTCTTTGCCGTGAGCCAGTTATTTTTGGACGTGTGCCTTGTGAGCTCGTTCCTTGTGACTGGTTCCTCTTCATCGCTGTCGCGCAGTGTACATTCCGGGAAGTGAGTTCTAAACATCACGCCCAGAGTGTCCTATCCAGTTTCCGTTAGATACCCATTCTCATCCTTTACAGATGATAGTGGGTTTGTCTTAGTCATGGACATCGCTTTGCACAACCTCATTCCATTTGGCAGAGCTTCGATGGAGGTGCAATGCTGCCGCCAACTAGTTCTTTTGGCCTTGCGTACCGCCGTCTTATACCTCGTCAGCATGCTATGATAGTCAGAGAAATCTTTCCTGGCTTTTGCATCATTAAAGGCCTGTCGTGTTTCCTGACGTATTTTAGCTAGTTCAGGAGTCCACCATGGTACCTTTTTGCAAAAGACCTTTTTCTTTGGGCAGTTATCTACCCATGCACCGATGGTGCCCACCTTGATTATATCAGCTTCAAATTCTATATCTAGTATGGAATTACGCTTACCTTTAGGGCTCCCTAGATTTACTTTTAGGTCTCTCCTGTACGAGTCCCAATTTGTATGCCTTGGGTTTCACCTTCGTCTGGTTTCGGCTTCTCCCGCCGTCCTAAACCTAAAGCATATATAATTATGGTCAGACAGAGAGATTTCGTCCGATACATGCCAATTTTCGATGTAAGCGCTGGCCTTGTTTGAAGCCAGTGTCAGGTCAATAACTTCAGTTCTCGCCGAGGTCCTTAAAGTAGGTTTATTGCCTGCGTTAAGGATTTGTAAAGAAGAGCTTACCACAAATCCTCCCCTCGTTTGTTGACATCCGAGCTGCCCCAAACGACATGGTGTGCATTCGCATCGCAGCCAAGTATCAGGTCGAGGTTTTCTTGGTTGCCATAGTCAACCAGTCTTCTGATTAGTGGTGTTACTGGTTTCTTTTGTTCATATGGGAGGTAGGCAGAGGCAAGGATAATTTTCCTTTTCTCTGTGCCCATCCCCACTTGGATCAAAGTTGTTGTGAGATCCCTGTAACAGAAAGTACGTAAGGGCATTGCCTCTATACCAGCCCTGATATCGATGCAAGTCCTCGCGTCCGACTTTCTAAAAGCTCTGTCGGGTGGTATTTTGTTTCTTGGCTCGGGCCTATATATATATATTTTATTTAAAGCCGGCCAAGCCTTTGTGGGTGTCTGTGGACAGGCGCTGCCTTAGTAACGGTCCCTATACTGGGAAGGGTCCAGGCCGTGTTGCGTCAGGCCGTAGTATATGAACGGTGTAGACGTGGTGTATCCCGGGTTATAATATTCTTAGGTCGTGCCACTCTCTATGAAGGGTGGCAGACGGCCCTTTAATGTTTGCCTATGTAAATCCCGGTGTATAAGATATTATTTACCATAGTTTTAATGATTTGTATGTTCGGTTTAACCGTAAAACATGTGTGTTTGGTTTAAGTTTATTTTCTAAGATGCCCTTGTTCTGTGACTTAATATTCTTAGGTCGTGCCACTCTCTATGAAGGGTGGCAGACGGCCCTTTAATTATGTTTGCCTGTGTAAATCCCGGTGTATAAGATATTATTTACCATAGTTTTAATGATTTGTATGTTCGGTTTAACCGTAAAACATGTGTGTTTGGTTTAAGTTTATTTTCTAAGATGCCCTTGTTCTGTGACTTCAGGAGGTGTCTGGCGGGGACAAGAGATTGTCTGGCAGCCTGTTGTTACGATTTGATCGCTCATGCGACTTACGATGAGCTTGCGAACGTGAAACACGATGAGGACGAGACGGGGACGGGGACCGACCGCGAGAACGGAAACGGGGCCGTTTACGTGATTTTCTACACTTTTGGTTGTAGATCGAGTCTGACGATACACTACCCGATCTCGATCAAGGCATTATTCAAAACAACAATAGTAGCTGATTGTTTCCAAGTGCAAGTAAAATATTGTGGACACGGATTTATCCAACTTCTGATTTTAGGAACCAGGAACAAATTTTAAATAAAAAAGACAACTGGCAGACTAGCCTACCTTACATTTTATTTACAAACTCACGAATTACAGAAATGATTACGCACTATTTTATTGGAAACAATTGACTACGACAACACACAATAATCAAAGGAAAATAAACCAAATGAACCTAATAACTTAGCTGTGATCCGAGACGAAATCCAACGACCTTACTGCGCGAGCGCCGATTGGTGGAAAAAGGATCGTGGACCGATTGACAACCGCTTTTATAGGTGTTGGGTGAAACGTCAGGGATGACAGCTGTACAATCATTCGAAATATCTATTATGTCCTAATAATATCGATAATATCCTAATAGTACATATAAAGTTTGACCAGCCAACTGCAACCAACCCTTCATTTACAAAATTTATTATTGTGACGTGCTTCGGGGGTACCGCGAATAAACTGTCATTCCAGTATTTGGCGTATTATTGTTCCCGAACCGATCCTACGTTACACAGGACAAACGGTTTCCTTTCAATTCTTCTGTGACTGGCGCCACTTTTAAATTTCTTGTAATATACTCATTTCTCACTTTATTCATTCTCCTCATTTCGCACATCCATCACAACATTGACGTCTCTGCTACATGCAATCTCTTTTCATCTACCTTTTTATTTATCATAAGGAACACCAACAGCATTACATACGAAACAGTTTGTATTAAACAATGAAAAAATAAAGGTACTGGTATGTGTGCCTATTACAGGTATACGTAGCTTACACTACATGGTCAGAAACACAAAATTATTTAAAATATTAATCTAAACTTAAAAACATAGTAAAAATAAAAACATACAAAATGAAGAACAGACAGAATAAAAAAAGTTCGTAATTAGCCTAAGTTGAAGGATTTGCGCACTCCCGTACCTCCGACACTGCTCTTCTAAACTTATTGAGTGAAACACCGTGTAAGTCAGTATCTGGTGTTGTACAATAGTATATTATGCAACTAGTGAATAAAAGACGGATTTCATGCGAGGGCCGTAGATGAATCACAAGTAAGTGAAGGATTCTAACGACTGAATCACGACCGTAGGGAGTTATTCATGATGATTGTTGCATACTATATTTTATACCATGACTACGAGAAAAAGAAAGATTGACGCGAAAAGCACAAGGAATAATAATAAATAAATAACCCCTGAGCTATCTCTAACTCTATCTCTAACTCTATCTCTAACTCTACCTTTAACTCTATCTCCAACTCTATCTCTAACTCTATCTCTATCTCTATCTCTAACTCTATCTCTAACTCTATCTCTAACTCTATCTCTAACTCTATCTCTAACTCTATATCTAACTCTATCTCTAACTCTATCTCTAACTCTATCTCAAACTCTATATCTAACTCTATCTCTAACTCTATCTCTTACTCTAACTTTATCTCTAACTCTATTTCTAACTCTATCTCTAACTCTTTCTCTAACTCTATCTCTAACTCTATCTATAACTCTAACTCTATCTCTAACTCTATCTCTATCTCTATCTCTATCTCTATCTCTATCTCTATCTCTATCTCTAACTCTAACTCTAACTCTAACTCTATCTCTAACTCTATCTCTAACTCTATCTCTAACTCTATCTCTAACTCTATCTCTAACTCTATCTCTATCTCTAACTCTATCTCTATCTCTAACTCTATCTCTAACTCTATCTCCAACTCTAAGTCTATCTCTAACTCTATCTTAGTTTGTATCGATTATTTTATGCGCAAGGAGGTTGTATAGCATTGAGATGGAGTTTGAATATTATATTGGTTTGTACTAAATTCAAACACCAAAACAGTGATTAAAAGTGCTTTTTATTCACTGTTTTCAGTGAATAAAATAAGTTTTTTAGAGGGGGAATGGTATAAAAACAATTATAGCTTCTACACATGCGGAGAAGTGGAGCGTTGAGGCCTAGGTTGGTTTTGCGGAATTGAATATGGAGTAATTTTGTGATGGGATGTCTGGGTAGTTTTGAAGGGATTGAAAAATGGATACATTCTACTAAATCACTGCACTTTATAAACCCGTTTGCTACTTTGTAAAAGAAAATTAGATCAAACGTACGGTGACGGTCACGCAGTGTCTTTATTTTGAATAAAAACTGGCCAAGTGCGAGTCGGACTCGTGCACGAAGGGTTCCGTACCATTATTTAAGGCGCACGGTTGGCGCAGTAGTTGAGCGATTGACTGCTGCGCTGCGTGTCGCGGGTTCGATTCCCGCACGGAACAAATATTTGTATGACCTACAGATAGTTGTTCCGGCTCTGGGTGTTTGTGTATGTGAGTTTATATGTTTGTAAACGCACCACGCACGTTACAGGAAGAAATTTCTAGTGTGGGGCAAAGATTTAAAAAAAAATATCTCAAATAATCACGTTTGTTGCATTGGAGCCTCACTTAAATATTAATCTTATTCTGTTTTTAGTATTTGTTGTTATAGCGGCAACAGAAATAAATACATCATCTGAGAAAATTTCAACTGTCTAGCTATCACGATTCATGAGATACAGCCTGGTGACAGATGGACAGACAGACAGACTGATCGTGGAGTCTTAGTAATAGGGTCCCGTTTTAACCCTTTGGGTACGGAACCCTAAAAAATGTAGGCGCTGTACATACGGACAGCGCTGACTTATGCCTCTAGATATGAATTCAATATTAAACATCGTGAAAGCTGAATTGAATTGAACTTTTTCAAGTCTTTGCGAATGAACAACGTAGAGTGGGTCCAGGCGATAATAGTGTATTCCAACCGACTTCGCACCAGGGTGGTAAACAAAACTATTTTGGTCTTTGGTTGTTGGAAGCCTCTTATGTTGCGTTTTACAAAACCCAGCATCTGCGCAGACTTCTTTACGACGTCGTTGATATGTGGCTCGAAGGTGAGCCCATCATCCAGCAGAAACCTTAGATCCCGGATTTCTCCAACTTTTACCAACGAGATGTCGCATAGTGTGTACCTACACCAGTTGGGAATGATGACTTTTTTTAGAGAAACGGATTTGAAAGATTTTTTGGGGGTTGGTCATATCATAGGTTTTGCACCAATTTTCAACGTTTGTTAAATCGCTTTTAATAAGCGTGATGTCTTCAGGCTCAGTGATTTTTTTTGTAAATGTTTAAGTAATCTACAAACAACATTATTGTTTGACAGTGCCTGATATAATTTGTTATGTCATCAACAAATAGTACAAACAAAACTGGGCCAAGGAGGGAACCTTGTGGAGCATCGGAGCTTGCATAAAATTCATAAAAAACATAGCCATTGACAGCAAAGAACTGTGAGCGATTTATAAGATAGGATGCCAACAAAGATCTGTGGACATCACTAACATTAGCTATCATTATTGGATGAATCGCCGTATCGAAGGCGCTGCCGAAATCTGTATATATATTGCGTCGACCTCGTGTCCGCAATATAGCGCTTCAATTACGTTGAATGAATAGCTGACTAAATTAGTCACTGTAGAACGTCCAATTCGGAATCCATGTTAGCTATTGGAAAGCTTAGTATCCATGTGGTTAGTAATGATGGGACAAACGAGACACTCAAAAAACTTTGCAAAATTTGATAGGTTGGAAATAGAGCCTTTTTTGTGTACCGGCACGATCCGAGCCTTCTTCCATTCTTCTGGAAATACTCCCTACTCTAAAGATCGATTAATTATTAGACACAGTAGCTCTGCAAGTGCTCTCCCACATAATTTAACAAAAACTGGTGGAATATAATCGGGACCGGTACCCTTGGATGTATTAAGATTCTTTATCGTCGCTAGAACTTATTGTGGAGAAATTTTTATATTACCAATCATCCGTAGTGATTCTTGGGTGTTTGTTTTGGTACAGCTATTTGGGTCGGTGAAAATTGAAGAAAAATAAGAAGCAAAAAGGTTTGCAATATCATTACCACTATTTGCTACTACATCGTCCATGTCCATCGGCTGGAATTACTGATTTACTATTTCGTTTGTTTTTAATGTAACGCCAGAATAATTTGGGCTTTTTTTGTTATTTCGCTCTGAATGTGTTGTTTATAGTCGCTATAGTTTTTGTTGATCATTGTATGACAACGGCTTCTTAGTAAATCGTAGGTCAAATTGTCTCGAGAATTATTATACTTTCGAAATTTACTACGGTACTTTTCTTTTTCACATAGTGCTTTTATGAGAGCTTTGCTAAACCAGGAAGGATATTTTAAGTTATTACAATTGTGTTGAGGTTTATCGATCAAGTCTTTTAATTTTGTATAGAATATAGAAACTAGATTATTAATATCATTGGAGAGCGAAAAATTCTGGATCCCAGTCAATAGCTTGCAGGTCAGACATAATTATACATAGTCACATTTGTAGAAGTTTGGGCGAATGGTGTTATTTGAATGTAAACATTTGATATGAACATGTGATTTCGAAATTATTTGGGCAAGGTGTTTAGGATGAGTCTAGTAAGAATGTCGGAGATATGCGTAACATAAAGATTGCGCATATTAATTATAACTAAATCAAGTGTGTTTTATCAATGTTACAAAAGCAGTTAAATTGAAAAATACGTTTATTGATTTTCTATCAATTAACATTATCCCCTAGTTATAGTTCTTAGGACTAGTATAGGTTTGTTCATCTAAATCTGCGAGGATAAGAACTTCTTCAACATTGTTTACGTTGTTACTTACAATATTTAGAAACATTTATAAAGACTCTACTTTTCACAGCCCAACATTCTGATCCATACAATAGGATAGGTCTAACCCCGGACTTGTAAATTTTCCCTTTTCTTAAGGGGATGAGTGGGTCACAAGTTGTTTCAGTGACCTGTCGCCATTTCATCTATCCCGAGTTGATCCGGTGCGTTACGTCCCGGTCTACCTCGCCATCCCCTTGGACAAGCGACCCTAGTATCAACTTGGAAGTATCTATATACTCCGTGCTTCCTGTATATTCATAGTACCAACTGCATGCAAACCCTATTTTTAATACTTAATTATCAGTTGATCCCATGAACAAAAGCCATTTTTTCACAGAGAAATAAATTCGATAATGACGTTCGCCGAATTTAATTTGGCTGAAATCCATAAAACCACTTGTCATCGGTATTACTTCGGGAGATAAATCGAAAAATCCCTTTTACGACTTCCAATAACGAAATGAGAAAAATTCGGTGTTACAGGAACGCGCATGACATAAATCATGTAGGGGCTCGATATTTTATAGGTTTTAATTTTGGCATTTTATGTTGTGATAACATCTGTGGACATAACGGTCGGGCCAGCCGCAGCCGAGGGGTTTACGATGTCCGGTTTATGACACCCGCGGCTAGAGAACCCCTCGTTACAAACTAAACTGAGCTATTTTTCAACAGATCCCCAACATTATTAACTACCTTATTGAATGTGATATTGATGTTTCCGTTCCGTTGTTTAATCGGATTGCGCGTTAATTACGCTTGATTGAATTAAGCTTAGTTTGATAAATTATAGTAAATTAAGCCAGTGATATTTAATCCAGTCCTGAAAACGTAGAGTTCATTGAGGAAAATCCTTACTAGCGTACTAAATAAAACAAGACTGAAACAATCTCAGCGGAAGGCAACATTATTTGCGTTGCGACTGGACGAAATATTTCATCAAAATGCAAAACAGCACAATTTCCCTGCAGCCGACCGAGCGCTGGAGAAAGAACTGAATTAACTGGACGTTGGAAAACAGATAACTTAATTTGCATAACTCGTTCACACGGGGCATCGTCAGATAACTTAATTTGAGCTGACGGGTTAAAACGGGCGGAAAAAGTCTGGCAAAATGTTGCTCTTTTCATGTCAATTATGTTTTAGAGTAAGCGATTAGCCATTATTAGGAACTCCTTTTTTCGGTTCTTGTTCAGTAACGTGCTGTTTTCTGCTCCATTTAATACGGTTAACTGTTATTGTGTTTTGTGAATGCGGAAAAGTTTGCATATGCAGTAGATTTCATTTTGTTCTTGGTTCTTTTAGGTACATATTTTATTTACTTGAATCCTTTGTTTCGGAGCCACTCAACGGTTTCAGTCATTTAGAATGTATTCCATTAGATAAAAGAGACTTTCAGTTGACGAAGAGATTAAAACTTTTACAAAATATACGTTGTACCTATTTCGATGCTAATGTAATAAATATTATAATACTGAAGCGTCTCTCATTTCAATCTAAAATGAATTTATTTCGGCGACGTAAATCAAATCAGTATTTTTTAAATTAATCGGAACGCGTTATTGCTTATTTCATACCAGTTGTGTCAGATGAATTTGATTTGATGTAAAATATAATCAACATGTTCCATTATTATTTCTTAGCGTTTGTGTCTTCGTGACAAGTTTAGACTACTGTTTGACTCATTCAGGGTTGAGTCTTTGACAAATACTTTCATTTTTATTCCGATTTATCAGACTATTGAAAAATCGGCCCTTAGCTGTTTACCAATTTTAGTTTTTCAACATGTTGCGTCTCACCGCAGACAATGACCGACCTGACACTTTACGCCGTAGTACATGTAAAGACCTTTTATATTGTAATTTTTAATTTCGTAGACTAAACTGACATTCAGTCGTAGAGTATCCTGACTATCCTGAGTGATCGAAAGTTAATCGAAAATCGAAGTAGATCGAAAATAAAACTATTTCAAGGCAAGAAAAATAAATTTGTTCAGAAACTAGCGGCCCTCATTTAGTTTCCACTCATTTATATCAGACTTCATTTTATCGATCGTATTTATTTTACTGTTGATTTCATATTTAACACAATAAAAGTTTATGTACTATGTGTATGAATACTGTTATTTTAAATATATTATGTTTATATTCATAAAACATTTATTTACACCAATTAGTAAAATTAAATTAAGGAGTCATGTCACATCGATTCGATGAATCACTTATGATTGAGCCTTACTTACAACACTATGCTCCGCGCTTGCAACATTAAAAAGAAAGTCAGTATAGTCTACTAAATAAAAAATCACATTATACAGCATCAGCGGATGGCGTTGCGGTAGCATAATGTTAGTCGGTTTGCCTCTTTGTCACAAGATTTTGAGAAAGTAAAGATTTTTTTAAACTATGTTCGCGATAAAACGTACTGACTAAAAACTAACATTTTTTTTAGTATAAGTATATTTAATAAGACAACGTTGTTGGTTTAAAAGAAGATGAAGTGACTCAAATTTAAAAAAGTATGTTAAGATGGTTTGGCCCTGTTGAGAGGATGAATGAAAGGCGACTAACGAAAGGTCAAGGTTACAAGGTAGACATAAATGGAAACGCCGGGAGGGCACGCCCTAGAAACACATACTTAGACCTTATTGGTGATGTTCTTCAGAAAGGACAGTACTCATAACCGGCGAGTGTGTATGACTAGATGTATGAATGTGAGTGAAGCAAAAGAAGTATGTATGGATCGTAGCAGGTGGCGTTTTGTAGTTTCTGCCTACCCCCATGGAAAAAATAGCGTGATTTTATATATGTATGTATGTAATTACTATCTTACTACTTAACTTATACTTTACCTTCTTGAATATTTTACTTATTTACAATTCTCTCTTCAAAGAAATCTAATCCCTCTCGTATCTAGATGTAGATCGGCACACATTGTTGCCTACTGGCAGCTATACGTTTCTTATTTTTCATTCAAACACGCCGAGCGAGCAGTTACCATTAAAAGGTCCGACGTTTGCCCCCCGAGAGCTCTTTCATCGCGTCGTGTGTATGTGGCCCTGCAGCTACGAAGTAATCAGGAGACGTGGAGTTTTCTGTTGTCAAAAACATTGTACTACTATTTCTATTGAAACTTTAATAAAGTTGAATCAGGGATTAATGGGTTTTATACGAATGCCGTTTTAATAAAAATCTTTGAGGGACGTATTAGCAGATGTATATGCCAATCAAATCTATACAGAATTTGAATTTAGAAAATTCTAGCACAAAGTACGTAAGCGGTGGCGCGCCGCTCTATTTGTTTGTGCTTCTAGTCAGTTACTGAACAGCTGATATATTTTTATAATTAAGACCCTTTATTTTTCGTTTATCATCAAAATGGATCATATCCATTTTTGTATCTAATTCTCAATAGAACCGCAAGTGGTCATTGAGCCATCTCTAACACCACATTATAAAAGATGGAGTCTAGTCCATGAGAAAGTGGTCAAACGCAAGCCTAACTACAATAAAAAAAAAATATAATGACGGTTTTAAAATACGGATGTAATTTTGTTTTTCTTTGATTTTCTTAATTTCTGAAAGTTACTTGGTTGGAATTACGTCAAAACTGGTGGATGCGGGACGCACAGCACCGATCAACGTGGCGATGATTATGGGATGCCAATGACCAGCAGTGGACGTCTTTCGGATGAAATGATGATGATAATGACTCGTTAGACAGTGCATTTTGATACTCGTACTATTTATTACTGTGGCTTAACTCCAATACCCAGACCACCTACAGCATTATTGTTTTATATCACACTGACCATTTAATTATACGACTGTTACATATACGCCGATGGCCCGAACACGTAAGAACCTATCGACTTCTTCCAAAACTTTAATCAGGCGCCTCTTCACTGTTTCCTACCTCTTAAACCCTCGTGTAAACAAGTGCAGGTCTCGTGTGTGAGTGCGCGACACCTGAATATATCCGACTCACTTGTTTGTGGCGCATTCATCCACTCGTCCACAGATAGCATACAGATAGCGTCGTTGGCGCTTAGATTGAATTGCTCTTTCATATTGGGATGCCTTTTGGGGTGCGGGAAATGAGAAGGCTTTAGAAATGTTATGTTAATGTGGTATTAGAAACTTATTATGTAAATTTCTAAATAGCCGCACGGTTGTATTCGAGTTTAAGCAACGCTTGCTGAGGTCGGTCGATGGGTGGGTGACCGAATACACCGTGTCAGTCATTCCTCGGAAAGCTTGACGCTGCTGAAGATATCTGGCTCACTTGTTTGTGGCGCATTCATCCACAAATAGCATACAGAGCGTCGTTGGCGCATATTTGGCGCTTAGATTAAATCGCACTATAATTTACTGGCTCATTTTCAGTGTGGGGATGTTAAGGCTTTAGAAATGTTATATTAATGTGTTATTAGAATAATAAATTGGTTTTGTGGCTCATTCAATCATTACTCCACACATACGAGTAGCATAGAAATAGAGACATTGGCGCTGAGATTGAATTTCACTTGCATATTGCTACGGTTCTTTAGGAAATAATCTTGGCTTTTTGCATCTTGGCTTTAGAAAATTTGAACTAATGTGGAATTCTTATGAAAAAATTTTCATGGCAAAATTTTCGGCGCAAGGGTCGATTTTCGAGGTTCAGAAGTGCTTGTCGAGGACGGTCTATGAATTAACCGTTAATTGTATTCCCAGTTCTTCCGTGCCTGGGAAAACTCGTTAAGCTTTTGGTCTCGGATGTATACTGCAAAAATATCTATCCAAGGAGCGTATTGTAACCGGGTTGCAGTCAGATGGGTATTTGCCCCGGCTGAATACTAATGTAAAATATTAGTATTCAGCCGAACACAACATATTTGGGCAAAGGCTTGCCAGATGATGATGGTTTCACACGTGGGCAAAATGTGTCTGTACAGTATCTAAAATAAAATGAAACGGACATCCAGACACACGGCGATGCGTCATCGGTACATGGTGGACATCCCACCCATACGCACAAAACGTTTTGGGGACACTTTTATTATGCGTACAGCTAAGGAGTGGAATTCCCTGCCAGAGTCTGTTTCCCTATAGCTACAATCTAGGGGTCTAGTCAAGAGTGAATGGGTTTTTTCTAGGCAAGCGTGCTAACTGTCAACCACATCATCGCTTACAATCAGGTGAGATAGTGGTCAAGCGCGAGTCTATTGATAATAAAAAAAATAAAAAATAAACCACAGCTGTATAAAAGTAATGCAAAGCCTCGTGGGTATCTATAGTGAATAATACTTCAACACTGTAACTTAGAGTGCCTTATTTCTGTCGTGGCCAGATCATAGAAATTACCACTATAAGATTTGGCCGACCATTTCATGAAATGGTTGTATTGCATGATATGGCCAGCTAAAACTGACCATACCGTTTAGACATCAACGTTTGATGACATGTAAGTCCACATTTGGCCATATAATTAATGAAGGTTGCCATAATATCAAAGGTTTATAATTATTTTTATTTTAAAACTTTCGGAAAAATCAAGTAGTTTTGTGTCGTAAAAACATATTAACTATTGGCGCATTATTATTACCTTATTTTATCAGAATAATTGTCCGCCGCCATGATGCATTAGAAAAACAAAACAATATCAGCGCCTCTAACGGTGGACTGGATTATGTAACTATTTTACGATATGATCACTAATATTTGACCATATCATGAAATAGCTAAACGCATTTATTTGCTCATATCGCTAAACGATGATAATTCATTGATCTGGCCAGACCCATCGACCACACAGGGCCAGACCATATCATGATGTGGGCAGAGAGTGTTTTCTATTTCATGAAATGGTTGGCCACATCATGACGTGATCAATTCTAAGATCTGGCCACGACATATGAATAAATCCGTAAGAATACGATGACCTACTTGATTCTCATAAAAGCTCTGTAGTTAAAGTAGGTATTATACAGTAGCATAATTTTACTATAAAAACTTCTCTTTACTTAATAACAAAATCTCAAAGTCAATAAGCAATTGCATTATTAGCATGCGCTCATTATTCATGAGTTGAAGACTCCTCTTTGAATAATATTAACATACCTACACGATGCAAGTATTACCCATGTTGGCATCAAATTATAACAAGAAATATGCCATTGCATATTTATTAAAATGCATGCACTAACAAAAGCTATAGCCGGTACGTTTTATTATGGCAATAGTGGTCATTGATCCGTGACACTTATTGACATTCTTAATTTGAAAACGGAAATAAAAAAATAATCACTTCATTTGCAAATGACAAACGATACATAATTTATTGCTCGGGATCCTAAGAAAACATATTTGATCAAGGGCAAAGAACTCTATCGCCTTGCAAAAACGAAGCAACCATAGCTTCTACTTGTAAAAATAGGCCATTATTATATTTTTTTAATCGTACACCCCCAAAATTCAGCGTTCCATTACCGACTTTCTTATTGCACTCCTTGAACCCCAAAAAATACTTATTTAGGTAGGTACAGCACCTACCCACTCAACATCCATTGTGGGCTTTTAAATTTCGCATCCACTCACAAAAGCAAGGAACGAATCATCTAATTAGACATTACGTCTGTAACATTTCTGAAAATCCTTTGTATTGCAGAATTTTATGCGTTCTTTGTTCCAACGGCATTTTTAAAAACTCCAACGTAGATAGAATTTGAGTCTTAAAACTTTAGAGATAGGGTTGTTTTTGATGATTGGTCGTTTTGAATATTGAGGTGGTGACAATCGCGGAGCAGTAGGAGCCTGTTCACTAACGAGCCCCCCGCCTCCTCATTTTCATTTTATCGTCGCGCCGCCCTCGACGGCTACTATTTACAGTTCTTTTGCACCACTGTCATAAGGTAAGTATCTCATTTTGTAATATCCTAATGAGAAATTTTGAACGTCTTTATTTGTACGGCGTAATGAAAGTGTCTGTCGGGTTGTAGATACTTTGACGTGACTATTTGCTTTGTATGGGCCTACATCTACTATACTTTGTGATTTGAATTTACATGCATATTACATATTAGAAGGCAGAAGAGCTTCAGTCTAATTAATAACAGTTTTAAGGGTTGTTTTTCCATATAAAGCAACGTGCCGAGACTGGCCCGTGTATGGGTGAAAATTCATTACGTAACTGGACTCCTTCACGACTCGGGAAGTATGTTAAGAGGAAATGCGGTCATAGACATCCGAATGAATTTCCTAAGTAAAAAGTCATAATTCGAGGTTTGGCTCTCGCCTATTTCCTCCTCCAATATTAATTCAAATTCAAAGATATTCCATATGTATGACGGAAGTCTATACACTTTGTTCAAGTGCACGATGATTGTTTTGTATACTTGAATGATGGAAACCCGGGGATAATGAAATAAACCGCTCGTGTTGAGTGTGGTAAAATCACTGATTTATTTTACTAACAAAATAGACTAAACGATCGCGCGTATGCAAACGCTGATGAAGCTTAACCTACTTAATATTACGTAATGTGCGGGTTCACCGTACATACTGCCAACTCTGAAGGAGAAAACTAGGGGATATGTTAAACCTAGATGAAAGCTAGTGTGTCTAAATACAATACAAATTATGACTTAGGATAGATGATATAATTGTATGTTGAAAGCTGATACAATGTGATTTCAACAATATTTACTCTAAGTATACCTAACACTAAATTGTCTGATTATGTCCTTGTTAATATTCCACCATAGGAGAGGTCCCTTTATTTACACTTTTAGTAATTACACTAAACTCACTGATCACTGGCACTGTTTCACGCACGCACTCAGTAGATCCCGGTCCTGAGCGGTCAGCTTGCGCCTCCGCCCCCGGGGCTCGCTCGCCCTCCGGTACCTGTACCTCCAACATCACATTCTGCTGCGGCGCAGGTGCGGTGCGGCGCTTACTTCTTAGAATTAAGTATACGCATATGCTGCCTAAGATGAGATCCAAGGCCAAGGTAATGTATACGACGGAATAATGGTGGATGTCGTGGACGTTTAGTTGTGTAGAAGATTGTTCCTTTATATTGGTTATTTGGTCTCTCAGCTGATTCCACATATGGGTGTGGTTTACCGGTACGTCGAAATCGTTGGGCAAGGTTGTGTTTATTAGAGAGTTCAGGATGGAAACCTCTGGGATTTCGATTTTTGATTGCATGTTCAAATAGCGTAGGTAGCTGTTGTGGGTGTGAATACTGTACGAATCGGATTTCAGTGTGCATCCATAACCTAGGTCAATGATACCACTGCCCCATATAACTGTTGTTGTTGTATCAGCAATACAGGAAATACGGAGTTCACATGACTCACAACAGGTGTAAAACCAGGCATTCAAGTTGTGTAACTTAACCCAATAATTGTGGCACGTGGACACTTCTTGTTTACAAGCACTCAAATTACTTTCAGTCTGGATATCGCATAACGACTGTTTATTCCTAAATTGTAAATAGGTTTATCAATGGAGCACAGTAGGCGATTGTTACTTATTATATGGAAGCATGCTCGCAGGTCACTATCTGACAGGAGAAGAGCGAAGTCCTTTTGTATGTTGTAGGCAATATACGGTGAGCTTGGGACAGTGCGAACGTGGTTCGACCTCCTTTTCTGGGGGATAGGTATTATTTTATCTAACTCGAAGATATCGTTGCTAACAAGCGGAATTTGTATGTCTATAATAAGATAGCCTTCATACAACGTTGCAGACGCCTTCATAATCTTGTACAGCTCAGATAGCTTTGATGACTCAATTGGGGTCATTAGATTTCCCTGTAATTGTCCGGAAATAATATTGATCTGACGAGCCAGCTGTTCGGGAGTCAAAAGGTACGGGTCAATGCGACTGTGGCTGATGTCTGTCACGGTGTCGATAAGTGTGTGCTGGATTCGCATTAGGTTTGACAATATGATACTCGCAGCTAGGGCGGATGATGTAACATAAATGCCGTTTCTGTTGTCTAGATGCACCTTATTGATTTCGTCAGTGACGTTTTGAAGATGTTGTTTTAAAAATTTGAACTGTTTGTTCAAAGTCTCCTCGCTGCGTCGCAGAATGTTATATTCCGATTCCAAGACCAAGGTTTGATTCTTCAGTAACGTTTGAAGATGATTTTCATTAGTTGTTATTCTTTCTATGTCCTGCTTATACTGTTGAGCGAAGTTTTCATCTAATACTCCGAACAATGTGTTTGGCAGGTACCCTACTCCGTTGATTAAACCACGTTTTTGCCTTCTTGCGTTTGGGTTTTCTAGGAGTTTTTGGTAATGCTAAAGTTCCTTTACACGAAGTAAAGGAACTTTAGCATTACCAAAAACTCCAATTGTAGGATGACGCTGTCGTATTGCGAACCCATGCAATCGGCGGTTTGTTTCAATTGCTTGACATAGTTTTTAATGTTCGATACTCCTTGATAAAACGTGGACATGTTATAAAACACGATGAGTTTCCAATCTTCCTTGATAACTTGGAGGTTAGACATCTTGTCAAAGTAAAGTCCTTGGTTAGCGGTAATTTGCGTAACGTTGTACGTGACTTTCTGTTGTAGACTAGGAGATGCAAATAAAAGCATTAGTAAAACACTGATGAAAAAGGCTTGCAATGTTTTCTGCTTTCGCGGTCGCAGAGACCGCCTTTTGTTTTCAACGTGATCTGATGACGGAGTGGAAGGCTCATCCACACACTGGTTCATGGGTTTAGATGGGGATACCTCCTCATTTACAGGCAAATATACAAGCTTGTTGACTGGACGCTGTATGGTGTTATTGCTTGTCTTGACAGTAACTACTCTCACATACCCGTCCTTTCCAGGATGAAATAGGTGTACTCGCCCCATTGCCCATTTACCCGGCGGTACGTTCTCTTCACGTATGAGGACGAAATCATCGACTTTAAGATTATGTCGTGCCTTTTGCCACTTGGTTCTGGTTTGTAGCTGTTGCAGATACTCCGATGACCACCGTTGCCAGATATTCTTTGTCATAGCTTGGACGAGTTGCCATCTCGCTTTAAGCGTTGATGATTTCGGTTCAGTTTGAGGCCGTGATAAAATCGGTGCCCCAGTCAGGAAGTGTCCTGGAGTAAGGCAGTCGTCGTCGGCATTTTCCGTGAGTTGACATAGTGGTCTGGAATTCAGACACGCCTCTATTTGGCAAAGTAACGTCGAAAATTCTTTGTACGTAAGGCATTGATCGCCTATGACCCTTTTCAAATGGTATTTCAGGCTCTTCACAGCCGCCTCCCAAAGTCCACCAGCGTTAGGCCAAGCTGGTGCATTAAAGTGCCACTGGATGTTCATTTCACTGATTTTCTGAAAGAAGTCCGGGTTGATATTCTGTATAATCTCCTTATAATCCTTCTTCAAGAGTCGATTAGCGCCTACAAAGTTTGTACCATTGTCACTATACATGTGACCTGGTGATCCATGTCGGGAGCAGAATCGACGAAACGCTGCTAGAAAGGCGGCCGTACTCAGGTCTGAAACCAGTTCCAGGTGGACCGCTTTGATTGACAGGCAGACGAAGACTGCTACGTATCCTTTCGTCGTTTTGATCCCGCGTCCTTTATTGACCTTCAACTCTACGTGGCCCGTGAAATCGACACCAGCATGAGTGAATGGCCTCGACGGAGTGACTCTGACTCGTGGTAAGTCTGCCATAATTTGCTGTTGAACTTCGTTGTTAAATCGGCGACACTTAACGCACAGTCTTAACTGCAGCCGTTTTACCGTCCTGATTCCGCTGATGATCCAGTATCTATCCCTTATGTAAGGAAGTGTTAGACGGGGACCACCGTGCAAAGTTGTTATGTGTGCCTGGCTAATGACAAGATCTGTAAGTCGACTGTGGCTTGGTAGGATGATGGGATGCTTCGCCAATGTACTTAGACTGGCGTGTTTTAAACGTCCACCAACTCTTAATAAACCATTTCATCTAGCCAAGGGTTTAGACTGCAAATCTTGCTTTTCGAGCTCACGTGTTGTTTACACTTAATATGTTGTAATTCTTGCTGAAATTCCTGTGATTGCACTTCTTTAATTATTAAATTGTAAGCGTTGATTATTTCTGATGACTCCAGAAAACCATGTGTTGCAATATGTTTGTGGCGAATTCGCTTGATGAAACGTGAAACCCAGCCAGTAACCCGCACAATTTGTGTCAACGAACTGTAATTTTGCAGTAATTCAATAATGAATAAAACATTATTTTCCACTAAGGCTGGGTTCACACAAACCGCTTTTGTTTCTATTGCTGGGGACTGGCATACGATCTTAACTGCATTTTTCCTCTCGCAACCTTTTAGCCATTCAGGCCTTTCCCACCAAAAAGATTGATTAAACAATTGATAAGACGTTATGCCTCGTGTAGCACAATCAGCTGCGTTTTCTTCCGAGCTGACATGACTCCAGAATTCTGCTGGGATTATGTTGGTTATCTGCTGAACTCGGTTAGCTACAAATGACTTCCATCTGGATGCAACTCCGTGTAGCCAGCCCAAAACTATCGTAGAATCTGTCCATGCATGAAGAGTCTTACAAATATTTGGTAAGGACTCAATGACCTTCTTTACAAGTTGAGATAGAAGTAGCACGCCGCAGAGTTCCAGTCTAGGGAGCGATGTTTTCTTTGCGACCGGTGCCAGATTTGTTTTTGCAGCAACAATTGTCGATGTGTACTCGCCCTTATCGTTCTTGGTGACGAGGTAAATAACGCAAGTATAAGCTTTGTCTGATGCATCGCAAAATGCATGTAATCGATAGGTTTTTCCTGTGTTACCTAAGAATCTTGGTATGCGAAATTTGTCGATGCAGTTGATGTCTTCTTTTAATTTAAGCCAATATTCTTGCACGTCCTTTGGTAGTTCTTGATCCCAGTTGGTTTTAATGGACCACGTTTGTTGAAATAGTAGCTTAGCTCTGATTGTCAGCGGTGATAAACAACTAAGAGTTTCGAAGAGCTTTGATACTTCGGATAATAATTTCCGCTTTGTAATTAACGCATTACTCTTAGGGATTACATGACTTTGGGATATGAATGTATCGGACGATGGGTTCCATTTTAAGCTTAGAGTCTTTCTGGATTCGAGACACTTAAATTCGTAGGGGCTGTTCAATTGGTCGGTTGTTAAATGCTGCAGGGGTTCTGGCTTGTTACTTCACCATTTTCGCAGGTTCATACCAGCACCGTGGAGCATTTTGATAAGTTGTACTTGTAGCTCTTTTGCTTGATAGACGGTATTCTGTCCACTCAGCAAATCATCCATGTAAAAGGAGTTCTGTACAGCTGCTGCTGCAAGTGGATATTTTTCTGCGTCATCTGCCGCGAGTTGTTTTAGAGTCCGCATAGCCAAAAACGGAGCTGCTTTGGTCCCGTACGTTACAGTGGTTAATTGATAAAGATTCAATTGATTATCCATTGAATCTCTCCAAATGATAGTTTGCAGAGGCTGATCTTGCTCTCTAACGAGTATCTGACGAAACATTTTTTCAATATCCGCAGTGATTACATATTTTTATTGCCTCCAATTTATTATAAGTGATAATAGGTCTTGTTGAAAGTTGGGTCCACTGTACATTAAGTCGTTCAGACTGTTACCTGATGTAGTCTTGGATGAGGCATTAAAAACTACTCTCAACTTTGTTGTTGTAGAATCAAGTTTCCATACACCATAATGTGTTAAGTAATACGCCTGATCGGTTGTACTTTCGACCTGCCGCATGTAACCTAATTCTTGGTATTCGTTCATATATTGTTTGTATTGACTTGAAAATGATGTATTTTTGGCCATTTTTGATTCTAATTGTTTATATTGCGCTATTGCTTTAAACTTTGATGATCTGAGTTTCTGCTCAAAGTCTGGTATCCCAACTTCATACATGCCATTATCTAAGCGTCTCGTGGTGGTTTTGTAGAAATCTTCGCAAAATTGATCACCAATAGTCACGTTTGAAGATGATGAGTCGTGAATATCCTCCAACTCCCAAAATTTGGCTATTTCTTCAATGTTATTGATGGCGAAATGACAGTTGAACCTTTTGACATTGCCTGATAAGATCCAACTCATTTTGGTTTGTTAAGCTATTGGAGCCTGCGCTGGGTCCTTGATAAGACCTCTTAATATAATTTCCGAATATATACTGGCATCCAGAAGAAGATCAATAGGTCTTGATACGTTGTACTCCGGGTCTGCTAACTGAAGATGTTGCAAGTGAGACCAGCTCTGTTTGCGGAATGATGAGTTCGGTAGGCTGCTTATGACCTTTGATACAACTAACGCCTGAGTCTCCAGGGTATAATCTCCATAGATGGACTTGCAGTCTAGTGTTACAATTCCTTTGCTTTGGAGACTGGACCTACCCCTGAAATGGATGCATGATATTGTCGACGTTGCAAGCCTAACATTTGCGTCGCATTTTCTGAAATCAATGAAATTTGGGACCCTTGATCTAGAAGCGCTCGTAGTGTGACATATGTACCATTTTCAGATAATACAGTTAACAACAACGTGGTTAGCAGTATTTCTTCATTATCAGTTGCGACGTGGTTGACGTTATGCTGTGCCGGTGATGGCTGCACGGTAGCGCACGTCGTCTCTGCGGTTTGTTGATGACACACGCATCATGCAGAAAAGTGTTGTGTTCGTTGTTACACCTTTTGCAACGTTTTGTGCTGTTGCACTCACTGTCAGGATGATAATAAAGGCAATTTTTGCAATATTGACTCTTTGTTACCAAGGTCAATTTATCACCTGGGGTCATTTTCGTAAATTTCCGGCAACGAAATAAAGGGTGACGTATATTACAAATTGGACAGTCTGGCCCTTGAGTAGCGACGACTTGATAATGTTTCTTGTTGTGGTTCCCATGATTTGCAGGTTTGTCACGCAGCTGAACAGACTCCCGTTTTAAGGCAGGCTTCGTTGTTTCTCTCTCTCTTCGGTGTACGGGTTCCAGGGCTGTGAACTTGTTTTCGAGGAACGTCATGAATTCCGTCAAGGATCTCCCTGGGAGCTCCCTGTGTGATGTACGCGCCTCTTTGTAGTCACAGTAAGGCTCCTGATCCAGTTTCTTACTGAGAAGATGTACTAACTACGGATTCCATGTGTTTGTGTTCACACCAAGGTTGTGTATAGCGTAGATGCACTCCGTGGTGGTATCATACAACCGCTTTAACTCATAAGCTGTTTGTTTGGAGATAGAAGGCTGATTTAAAAATACCTCTATTTGATTTGTAATCAGAACTTGATCATTATTAGATCGGTGATTAAGGATTTCCCAAGCTGTGTCGTAATTTTCAGACGAAATGTGAAGATGTTGAATAAGGCATTCGGCCTCTCCCTTGATCTTTCCTTTCAAGTGTTGCATCTTCTGAGCCTTGGTTATTGTGTTGTTGTCGTGAATAGCTTCTGTAAACAGGTCACAAAATGTTGGCCACTGCGTGTATTTCCCCGTAAAGTTAGGAATCTCGAGTTTCGGCGTTGCCTGTTGTATATGCACCATGGACGATATTTTCTTATTTAGCGAACGCTTCATATCTTTGTAGCTTCGCCAACGTTCGTACATGCTAAATTCATTTTCGTACGATATATCTCCACCTTGAAGTATGAGGTCGATTCGCAAATGTAACGTATCGATAGTGTTCCACTTGGCTTGTATAGCCCTAAGCTTGTCTTCAAGTTCCCATTTCTCGGCTATTTCGTCTACGTTGATGTTCCTCACCGACCTATTGAAAGCCCTAAAATTGGTTCTCTGTTGATCCAACAGTTCAGAGGCTTCAGGGTTTGACTGCGTACCCTTTTCATCCGAATCAAAGGCAGTAAGTAAGTTTCGAGTAGACTGGTACAGGCTCTTACCCTGTTCGTAAAAGTTAGATGCGAAGTATTGAGGAAACTCGGAGAGTTTCAAGTGATTTGTTCGAACTCTCCCCAGTGGTTATCCAACGACTCTATTCTGATTTGGATGTATTCCGGTGTTTTTCTCGACAACGGATCCTTACCGAAGTTGAACTTAATCCTATTGAGACCTTCTAATATTTCCGATTGACGAGCGCTTAAAACGGCCATTATTGTTTAATATTTAGAACAGCTGCTCAACTTGTATAAAGCGCAAGTTCGGTCATGCATGGAGTACTGCTCTCGCCTCTGGGATGGATCTGCCAAATACCAGCTTGATGCACTTGAGTCGATTGACAGACGGGCCAAAAGGCTTATTGGCGACGATGCACTGGTCGCATCAAAGCTCCAGAGCCTCGAACATCGACGCCGAGTCGCCAGTCTGTCGGTTTTTTATCGGTTACATTTCGGGGAGTGTGCGACGGAACTGCACAATTTGATTCCGCCTAGCCCTTTCCATCATCGGACTACAAGGCGTACGGCCATGCGCCATCGGTACATGGTTGACATCCCTCCCATACGCACAAAGCGTTTTGCTAATACTTTCATTGTGCGCACAGCTAAGGAGTGGAATTCCCTTCCGGAGTCTTTGTTCCCTGATAGCTACAACCTAGGGGTCTTTAAGTCAAAAGTGAATAAGTTTCTTCTAGACAAGCGTGCTTCACCGTAGACCACATCATCGCTTAACATCAGGCGAGATGGTGGTCAAACGCGAGCCTATAGATTATAAAAAAAAAATTAAAAATAAGGAACAATCTTACTTGGAAACTGACGAAATGCGATACCAACTGTGGGCTGCCAACGCCGTGTGCAGTACTGATGTAGATTCAGCTCCACCGATGTCTTCTTGGAACGATACACTGATGGTTCACTGAATGGACTGAGTTGAACATTTTACGGAACTGTGGCGAAATACTCAAAAGAATATAATCAAGTGTGTGGCTGCGATTTCAACACACCTTGATCTATACACACGATTGATTAATAAACGCGTGATCACAGTTTCTCGATGGACAAAAAAAATGTATGACGGAGGTCTATACACTTTGTTCAAGTGCACGATGATTGTTCTGTATACTTGAATGATGGAAACCCGGGGATAATGAAATAAACCGCCCGTGTTGAGTGTGGTAAAATCACTGATTTATTTTACTAACAAAGTAGACTAAACGATCGCGCGTATGCAAATGCTGATGTAGCTTAACACACTTAATATTACGAAATGTGCGGGTTCACCGTACACCATTAACTGAAAAATAAGATATATATTGTGCCCCTATGTTTTCATTTTTGATGATACGCCTATTTTCATCTATCTTATCTATATTTTAATCTTATCTTTAGAAGCACCATCAAACGATGCTCAAAATTACGCTTTCAATAGAGGCGTTGGTAGCGCCATCTCTTGTAAATGTCATAAATCAATGACCGAAATACATAGACAAACGCATTTGAGATTTCGCGGGCGATCGATATCCTAATTATCTCTTTCCTTCCTCATTCCTTTTCCTTTATGTACGCCTTGATGACAGGTCGCCAGAACGAATCGAAACTTCAACGTGAACGGGCCTCGTATCTCAACCGCCAGCTTTCGAAGCCACAAGGCTGGAGACTGATGCATCTAATTAGTTAGATTGCTGAGAACCTTGTGAACCGTGTCTATTAACCCGCCTCGCGGATATAAAACAATTGTGTGAAGTGTGTGGATCCTGAAGGTCGCCATTTTGGAGTTGAAGAACACCAGCTCGCTGCCACACGTGGGCTGGCATCGACCACTACAAGGTAAGGCGTACTACTTCCCTCATTTCCATACTAGATTGCCCGAATTGATCCGTGAATATTTTCTCGCTTATTTACAACCCTTTGGCAGAACCCTTCAAATACAGTCCACTTATCATAATAGACACAAGGATGAAGAGGTTGCTCAAACCGCTATAACAGGCGTAGTGTACAAATTTGACAACTATAAAAAGAAAACATAGAGGCACAGTATAAAATATGTTTTCTTATTAAGTTTATAAAATATCTTTAAATTGGGGTCAATATTGGAGGAGGAAATAGACAATAGCCAAACTTCGAATTATGACTTTTCACTTGAGAAATTCAGTCGGATTTTTAAAGACCGCATTTCCTCTTAAGCTGTTAGTATTAACTGTTATTTGTAGATCGTTACGGGTGTGTGGAGGTCTGACAATAAGCAGTCCCTCCTCATGTAAAATACTGAGGTCCATCTGCACCCGGTTAAATCGGAAACCGACCACAACTTACTTAGGAAAAGGCTAGCCAAAGGAGATGGTCCGAAATGTTTGGACCGAAAACCCAGAAATCGATATGAACTAACTGTATGCGGATCGATTGCTTATAATGAGCGAAATAACCCAACCTAAATCGCAGACCCAAAATTCATGACATCAAATCAAAACAATTACAATGAATAGAACGGTCAAGGTCTGATTTTGATACTAGAGTTAAGAAAATCCTCAGTAGATAATGATATTTCATGCATACTTTCTATCAGCCTACAGCACCGATACCCCATGGATTTGGAGTATGTGACTTGGGTAGGATTATTTCGCTCGTTCTAAGCAATCCATCGGCATACAGTAGTATCGTGGTCAATTGTTATACCTCTCCTTTATTATTTTAAAAGCATGCTATGAAAAGTATATAAACTGGGGGCTGGCATTTCTTAGCAGTCGTTAATATCAACACAAAACCATTTTTCTCCACAAAGTTATTGAAGTCGTCAAAGTTTTTCCAACCACTTGTTCTTTCAACTACAGCTCCGCTTTGACTTGTTACTACAAAAAATTTGCTTGTCTTCCACTCCGCTCTGAAGTAGGTTACTAGTTCATTGAATGAACACTACACTGGCATTTTATTTAATTGGTCGATATTGGACGATAAAATAGCTCTGACTATAAACAGGCAGAAAATGTTGTGTCATAATTTGTTGACTGTACGTAACACGGAGAAATAGTAAAATTGTTTGTTTCAAATTTTCGAAGACAAAGACAAAAATAAAAAATAAAAAAAAATAAAAAATTTAAAGTTAATAATAATTGATTCTACCGCCCTCCGAAGAACATAGGAAAACTTTACAGCGCATAACTGGAATCATTATTATTCTGACTTTTAGGGCACTTTTCTCAATAGCCAGATAATATTTTTTTTTATAAAAAAGTCGTTCAACCACCATTATTATTCCTCTGGTAAAAGTTACCTGACTTTTGAAAAATCGGCTCTTCTCTACTCCAATCATTTGTTCGATAAAATAGATAACTATGGCATTTTCTTTATGAAATCAAACATAATTCAGGGGACTTTTGAAAATTGATATTACAGTTTGGCACAGATTTGCTAATTTCATTAAAAAGATCCGGGCTGAAGTCAACTTTGCTAGTAAGCGTTAATAAAAATAAATGTCTCGAAAAAGTAGACGTAGGTACTCCTCGGATAGGGGTAAATGATGACAATGAACTAAAACTGAAGAACAAACGAAAGTTTACTCTGATCTAGATAGTAGGATCTGTAGGTACCAGTCTCAAAGGCGTCAAGGTTGGTAATTATGAAGGTATTCGTTTAAAAATACCTATGTCCGGAATGAAACTACTTCTGCAAAGAGAAATAGGGGCCTACTATTTTCACAAAAGAAGACCTACCACAAAATGTGTTTAAAAAATTTCGAAACATAAGACTTATTTGCATTATAAATTCTTAGATATATTTGAATCGACTGAAAAAGAAACAAAACTAAATATTGAAATATGAACAAGTATTTTACACTGTGCTCTACTTATTATTAAAACGGGGCAGAAACATTATTCATCGTTATAGTATATTATTGAACTGCAGCGCTATAACAGTGCACGTAGTGAAGAAAGCGACAACAGAGGACAGCATGGACATGTTGACGTCGAGAGTCACGAACACGTGCATGCGGACAGGGCGCGTGCATACGTAGCGGAGCAGGACCTTAGTCAGCTTGTAGTACTCCTCGTCTAAGGAAGAGGATTAGCTTTGTTATTTAATCAGTTATCTTGCTGTTTGCACATTATGTTTTAACGCCCTCGCAGACATATGCGGTCCGACAATGCGACGAAGCGTTTTGCAGATGCAAACAAAATCTATAAAATGTGTAGCTGCATTGTCACGTCGCGATTATGTATTAGAGCTTGTAAAAATAAATAAGTCTAAACATTTTTAATTAGCGGCTGAACGGAGATTCGTTCAAAAGATTTTCCCTAAAATTATTATACTTATTGACATCAACAGAAAATTTTAAATTGCAAAAGATATTTTAAGTTCATTTTAGACACGAAACGCTAAATAATTTTTATTTTAATAATCACTTACTTTCAAGCGTGTGCAGACAAAATTCGCAGAGTTTCTGTTGCAGCTGTATGGACCGGTTCGGAATCTTTTGTCCTCCAAGATATATCATGAACAGAATCATGATGAACACCACCATTGAAAATAGGTTCAAGAGCAGCATTGTGCAATTTTGAGCACCCTGTGGAAAACAGCGATTTCTTTACAGACATTAAGAGGTAAACTGGGGCCGTACCATGATGTGTCAACGCCATCATGATTCTGCTGTAAAAAAGAAAATAGTCCTATTCTATATATAGCTATATATCCTGTATAGCTCCGTCACTGTTTCACACAGGAACCACGAATACTTCAAGATGTCATAGTTAAGTGCCTGTACTTGTTGAAAAAAGTCAAATAAATCGGGTCGATTACCGTCCACCATATTGAATTTAATTATGACGTCAGATCTTGGCACATATCTTACGACCACTTTCTCGTTCTTTTTTAGCAAAGGTTACGTCCTCACTGAGAGCATTCACTTGTAATGAGCATCCGACGTCGAATATTCGAGTGGTGTAAACGTTGAGCCGAGCGTTACAAAGCTTACACGGAAGCGCCAACTTCGGCCAGAGTGGACGTTGCAACAATTTTCAAGGAACCGGCTTGCATTCGAATGTTCATGCAAATAAAATGCTCAAAAGCGAGTACTCAGATAATGAAATGGATGAATATGTATGTAGGAATATTACTGGCCACTTGTAAAGCAAGGAAAAGTGACCAACGTGTAAAAAAAAAGCTGCTGCCACGACGACCGCTCTATCGGACATTTTGAAATGAACTAAATTTAACGAGATCGTTTTCGAATGCTCCAAGCTCATAAGGGAATGTTTGACTCGAACGTTCACAGTTTTGATCGAAAGTGAATGCTGGGCTCGCTGGGAAGTATGTGTTACTCGCCTACGATTGCTTGTTTACAAATGCTCACGAAAGAATGCTCCCTTGAGGACGTTCCTATAGCCAACGATGTAATGACTAGTACTGTCGATAATGTTAATTCATGACAACAGCAAATTTTTCTACAGACATTTTAATACAATTAGGTCGACTTTTACTTAAATGTAATTATTTCCTTAGCAATAAATTTGCTATGTTGTGGACGATTATGTCTACCTGGGACAAACGTTTCAGTAAGGTAGGTCCAACTTCGAGACAGATGCCAACCGTCAAATTCAACTCGGCTGGGCAGCGTTCGGGAAGATGCGCGGTACCTTCTCGTCCAACTTACCACAGTTTCTCAAGACGAAAGTCTATGAGCAGTGTGTGTTGCCAGTGATAACATATGGTACCGAGACGTGATCGCTCACAATGGGACTTGCATGATCGAATCAGAAATGAGCATATCCGCAGGAGAACCAGGGTCACCAACATAGCCCGAATAATTGCCAAAATGAAGTGGCAGTGGAGAGGGCACATTGTTCGTAGAACGGATGGTCGATGGAGCCGAAAAATTCTGAAGTGGCTCACCGCGAACCGGAAGACGCAAAGTTGGAAGGCCTCCCTCTAGGTGGACCGACTTGTGAATTAACTTTTAATTTATGAGTAAAAACTGAAAAAAATAGAAAAATCATTTAATTTGTGTTTATAAACTTGAAGTTAGTAGTCTGAGAAAGCGCCCATGATGTTCATAACACATCGGCAACGATTCGGCATGCTCAGAACAAGGTTGTCAATGTCTTGCTGCGGAATATTGTCCCATGTCCTTCTGAGGTGCGCAAAAAGTTGATCTTCTGTAGCCAGATTTTCAGGAACTTCCTTCAGAGCTCTTCTTTGCAGCATATCCCACGCATGCTCAATGGGATTTAGATCTGGCGATTGAGCAGGCCAGTCTAAGGCCCTAACATTGTGTGTATGTAACCAAGCTGCTACCGTTCTCGCCGTGTGTGCCCGGGCATTGTCGTGCATGAGCAGGAAATCTTGCCCCATTTGTGGCAAGATGTGGGGCAAGATTACGGGCCCCAGCACCTGCTGGACGTATCGTTCTGCTGTCATATTGCCCCGCACCCAAACGAGATCCGTCCGTCCTCCAAGACGAATTCCTGCCCAAACCATAATTGTTCCTCCTTGGTATGGGTGAACTTCCTGAGGGTTCTGAAGACGGCTCCATCGTCCAGGAATTCGCCAAACACGCCTCCTTCGTGAATCTGGATGGAAGCCGAACCTGGATTCATCCGTGAACAGCACATTGGACCATTGCTCACGGCCCCAGTCCACGTGGTTCCGAACCCATTCTAATCGTCGTCCACGATTGCCTATCCGTAAAGGTGGGACCCGGAGTGGTCTACGAGAGCGTAGATTGCTTTCATGCAGTCGCCTTCTTTCAGTTTGGTCACTCACAAGCACTTGGTGTTCCACTCGCAGCCTTTGGACCAATTGAGTCGCCGTTGCATTTGGTTGAGCTCGCGCAGTAATTTACAAAAATCGGTCTTGTCTGGGGGTAGTGATGCGACTTGGCCCCCGGTGCCTCTCCGCTACTTCACCTGTGGCACGATAGCGTGTCCACAATCTTGAAATTACATTTTGGTGGGTCCCTATGGCCTCAGCAACATTACGCTGAACAGCCCCAGCTTCCAGCATTCCCACAGCTCGTAACATCTCCGCCCTCGTCAAATGTTGGTGTTGTATGGCTACAATACCTCAATTTTAACTTTATCTTTCGTTTAAAAATGAAAAAAACTGTAACTAAACGTAATTCGTATTGTTTTCTAAATTTCGCACAAATGAAAATTCCCTCTCCTACACATCAAGACATTTTTATGCCACCGAAACAAAATAATTTTCAATAATTTGAATTTGGAATTAGTCTGAGATAAATTAGAAACAAATCGGTGTATAAAAGATTCCAATGCGGCCAGTACTTTTCGAGTTATTTAATTGAGTATGAAATATCCCTAGACCGTGTTGATGTGTGTAGAATATAGTTCTATACTTCTTTTTCTATCCATACAATGCTAGACGCCTGTTAATTCCAAATTCAACATAATTTTTAACATCAAAAAAAAAATCACTCTAGCTCAAAAAGTGCGTCATTGTAGCGTATCAAAGCGGGGATGAAATAGCATGTTTTCCTCTAGAAGAAAATGTTTTTTTTTTAATTTTCATCTATTACCAACGAATCTACACAAAAAAAAACTACCCCCTTGCTCGTAAATTGAGCCTTCTTACATCGTTTTTAGAGCCATACACCGAGCTATAACACACACACGTGCGTAATAGAATTATCCCATATTAGTGCCTTACTGCAAGTTATATTCGAGTCAACAGAGCATTTTCAATTTAACCGGGTAATTCAGTTAGTTTTTTTAGTAACAACAAAGGAAACCCCTTTGCCGTTGAAAACCATATTATTGTACATTTTTGGAATAAATAAATGTGCACGTCATTAATTAGGTCAAACACACATTCATTTTTATCAAAGTATTCTTAATTTACAATAATTGGTTATAAAAATTAAAATGTTTGCATTTTATAAAATTAAAATTATAATTTGAATTAGGCTGTATGTTCACTCACCATGCACCTGGCACATAAGAAAAAACTTGCGCGCCATATCTCATTTTGTTTTTCGTATTTGTCGCTGACGGTAAAATTATTTAAAAAATTACAAGTTTTAGTGCAGAAGCTGAACAATAGATAGAGTTAACCCCGTCAGAAATACTAAATGAAGCCCAAAATTCAAACGATAACCAAATCACCGCAAAATCTAGAGAAAAGTACTTAATTGCCTACGATAATATCTATAATGGAAGAGCAAGAAAAAAACCCAGTAATTTTCTGAAAATGTGTTTTTGGCGTATTTTTCTGAACTCGCCTATACTTAAGCATAAACATGGTGTTGATATCAAAACGTACTGTAACTCAACTCGTCAAAATTAACCAAACCAAAACCAAGATGTCACGATCTTTTAAATTCCACGGAACGTTTTGTGAAATAGTGAAAAATATCAAGCACTCCATTCAACTAAACCAAATAATTACCGCTTTTTAAAAAACTTTCAGAAAGGAAAATTTACTGCACAACACACTGTATGGAGTTTCTTAACATTTTCGTAATTTATTTTACAACAGTGAAAATGCCATCATCTCGTGAGAATGGAGCAAGAGAGAATGGAGAGAGAGAATGAATGAGAAAAGAAAAAAACCCAGTAATTTTCTGAAAATGTGTTTTTGGCGTATTTTTCTGAACTCGCCTATACTTAAGCATAAACATGGTGTTGATATCAAAACGTACTGTAACTCAACTCGTCAAAATTAACCAAACCAAAACCAAGATGTCACGATCTTTTAAATTCCACGGAACGTTTTGTGAAATAGTGAAAAATATCAAGCACTCCATTCAACTAAACCAAATAATTACCGCTTTTTAAAAAACTTTCAGAAAGGAAAATTTACTGCACAACACACTGTATGGAGTTTCTTAACATTTTCGTAATTTATTTTACAACAGTGAAAATGCCATCATCTCGTGAGAATGGAGCAAGAGAGAATGGAGAGAGAGAATGCAGAGGAGGTAATTTGCAGATGGGTTGGGTGGATGTTTGGAAAGAATTTGGTCTTGTTTGGGTCATGAATCAACTAACTTGACTTTACACCTATTGAGACTTGAAAATGAAAGTGTAATGTCTGTGTGACACAAGAAAAAAGATTCAAGCCTGTGCTCAGGTGGTACCGATAATAAGCATGATATTATACAAGTTCATACGTACCTGAACGGTTATTATAGCGATGGTATACATCAATATTATGTAATACACAGTCACAATCAAAAGCATAATAGTTAACTGAAAACAATATCCGTGTATTTTAATATGAAAATTATTGGTATTTGACGCATTTGTTTAAAGTATAGAAGAGAATAGAAATATCTAACTATTATGTGAACGTTTAAAAATCTTATTTGTACGCTAAACATTGTATTGAACACGTTTGAACTGTCGTGAATATATTCGTACACTTTTGTTCTTCGATTTCCATATTCCCACGCTTTTCTCTCAATGCTGACAATTCGCCATCAATTGACCGCGTGATAGCTTTCAGTTGTTCAGATAGCACAAAAATAATAGTACACAATATGAAATACTCGAAAAAATAGCGGAATTCGCACACGCTGATGTTGTACTGAGATAAAGCTGAAACTACCATGTTATTTTTGTTATCACTGTACGAGTAGGACACTCGGAAATATGTGAACACTAACATTTTAATACAACAAAACGACAATAAACAACACACAACGTTTCACAATGTAAAACTTTTTGGGCTTTTAACATTATTTCGTTATAAACCTCGATGTTGAAAATTTTGTAAAACGCATCAAAATTCAACAGAAATCTATAAAATGTTATAAAGTAATATAAAGATGCTATCGTTACATATATCGAGAATCCGGTAGATGAATAATAATATATCTGTTGAGCATGAAGGTGAATTTCCGATTTATGCTTGAAGTTAAATACAGCATTAAAAAGAAGGTTTGAAACAGTTATTATGATCCTGCAGAGCACAATAATACGAGTGCGTCTTGTTTTTATACACAAATAATTTCTGAACACAGTTATCCCAATTTTTACGAGCAAAAGATATTTTAAAGGTACGAGATTCATTATCATTTCGTGAATGATAGGTAACTTAATCAACCACTAGTAAGACTAGAAATAAACGCGACTGTTAGTACGGAACAAAAAAGTGATGATACAAAGAGCCTTGTAGTAGGTGGTAATATATTTTAATCTCATTTTCTAATGAGAGTGGTCGTAGTAAAGTAATTGTTTAAGTAATCGAAAATGTATATATATATAGCTTCATAAAAATAACAATGTGTATTAAATTACAGTAATCAGAAATGAAACGACGCTTAGGACCTTCTTTCAGAGAGTTTCAGTATCACTGTGTCAGTAACGCTGGAGCCGCTCTGCTCGGAAGTGAGCCAATTATTTCTACAGCGACCAACCTGGGTCCGCAATCACCCAAGGTTTTTGCAGATTGGCCATTCAGTTTTTTATTATTTTTAATTTTTTTATTCAGTATTCTACCGCGGACATGTGGCAGTCCGCGCACTTTTTTATTGTGTTTATATTTTGTTTGTTATTTTTTTTTCATAATGATTACAATTGTTAGACTCGGACATTATTTTTTGGCTTACTTAACTAACTTAAATTTACGTGAGTTCATCCCTCACTAAATACTATATATATATATATTACACACTGGCATTACAATTTTATGTTTCTATTTACTACTTATTTTTATGTTATTAACTATTTTGTTTACTTATTTCTATTGATACACTGCTTATGTTATTACTATATCTATTGGTACACTTTGTGGGAAGATACATGGCAGTGCGAGCAGACCAGCCCCGGCCGACGGTTCCGGTTATAGAACCCCGTCGTTAGGACGTTAAGGTGACCACTCAGTTCATGGCCTTTCGGGATGTTCTGTTGGAGAGATGAAGTGTGGAGGGGAAGGGTGTGGTGGGTTCTTTTACAGTTCACATCTGTCGATAGCCGCACTGACTGCCGAGGTAGTTGTATATCTCAGGCAGATTTTGAAAAACATTAAAATGCCATTGAAGTTTTTAACACGAGCACATAGTATTTAGACTGAAAAGTCAGAAACAGAGCATATCTGTCGTTTAGCATAAGACTATACTTAATATAATAATTAATAATAATATTATAAAGAGGAAAGATTTGTATTTTTGTGTGTTTGTATTTTAGTGTGTAACTAATAAACTTTAAAACTACTGGACTGAATTCAAAAAAAAATATTTCACCGTTGGGTAGCTACATTATATCTGAGTAACAATGGCTACTTTTTATCCCTGTATTCTTACGGGAATGGGAACCACGCTGGTGAAACCGCGAGGCTTCCGCTAGTAAAAATTGGGTACCTATTAGAATTCTTGTCTGTGCTGAAGTCGATAAGATAAGATTAAATAAAAATAAGATGAACCTCTTTATGGTCCTACAGCACGTTATTAAACTGCAACGCTATAACAGTGTACGAAGTGAAGAAAGCTATAACCGAAGGCAGCATGGACATGTTGACATCCAGATTGCCGCAAATGTGCACACGGACAGGACGCGTGCGCACGTAGCGGAGTAAGTCCTTTACTCGCTTATAAGATTCCTCATCTGAAAGCCAAATGAAAAAAGTTTGTATATAGAACTGTGGCTTTGGTACGAGTTTATATTTTACTCGTTCGTATTAAGGCGCTACCCCGAGCAAAACGCCGCGCTATCCGTTTTTCGTGCAGTTTTTAGTAGCTATCTACTCGTTAATTAAAATGAAATATCAACTAATAAAAATACATTAAATTTCTACATATTATTGATTCTAAAATTGTAGATTTCTTTTTTTTTAATGAAGTACATATCTCCTTCCAAGTACTAATCTCCTTCCAACAAAACCATAAAAATGAGAAATAATGATTGATAGCATGCATCTCCTCGTAAAGTGTTCATTAATATTTTTTTATACTAACACTACTGGATAGACAATTTGATAACGAACATTTTGTAAGTTATTTTTTTTTTCAAAAGACCAATATTTGATTTTATAAAGATTTTATTATACAATCTGGGCGTATTCACTACTGTAATTCATGCGCCACGAGTGCCGCTAGGCCAATAGGAATGCTCATATCTCACGCTGATTTTTTGGTCAGGGTACGGCCTTAACATAAATGTTAATATAAATTGGAACTGGCTCTAGAGAAAGAGTCATTCTATCAGCGATGCGGATATTGGAATGGCAGAATGTAAGGGACTGATCACGTGACATTTCGATACTGGGTTGTGATGACAACACGTCACACTAGCTATGTCGTCCATATCCTTAATATGTCACTTTCACTAATACGTCACTTTGTACAGGTAGTCAGCTTCTCAATTTGTCTCAAGCCGTATTACGTGTCTCTCCCAACTTGTCCGACGCTTATATACACCTAAGCACAAAATTTCTAAACATTTTCATCGTGCTATCGAAATCAAAGTAATAATCTACTAAAGAGCCTTAAAAACAAGTAATATAGTCTAGTTATAATATAAAAAAAAAACAATGGGAATTGGTAAAAGAACTATTTAAATAGTTACCCAAAAATGCCATCAGAGCTTCTTGCCACTAATTCAACACCTCAAAACGAGTTAAATAACGTAAATAGGTACTTTGTCAATGTCGGTAGTAATTTGGCAAACACCATCTTGTCCAGGACTCTCACAAATGAGATAGATCTGAGCAGGTGGTGTAGACCAAAACCGACTAGCGGAACCCTAAACTCTTTTATGCGTAGGAATTGCGAGAGGCATACAAGCGAGAACTGGTATGGAAGAAGTAGAGCACAAAATAGGCGCCAAAATTCGTGGCGGGATAAGAGTAATAAAAAAAACTCTTTTATGCTTCTTCCAACAGACCAATTCGTAACTACAGAAATAATTGCTAATTAAAAATCTAAGAATTCCTTGGGATGGGACGGTATCTCCACGTTTGTTATTAAGAGAGCAGTGGATTCCCTTTTGCACCACTAGCATACGGTAACGCTTGCTTTTCAAAAGGTATTTCCAGATGCGCTTAAATAGTTCCTATATACAAAGCAGAAGACAAGACTTTGGTATCGAATTAAAAAACAATCTCTCTACTTCCTAGTGTTTCAAAAAAAAATTAAATACTAATAAATAAGAGGCTAAAACACTACCTAGAAACTCATAAAATTCTCTCAGGTTATCAGTGGTGTTCAGAGAAAAATATCAACCGTCGACGCTCTTCACAAAGTTAGTCGAAAACATGGATAGGGGACAGAAGTCTCTAGGTTTATTCCTAGAACTTGCAAAGGCCTTCGACACCGTCTCTGTACCCAACCTCCTGAAAAAACTCGAGACATTAGAAATTCGAGGAATATCTATTCAACTTTTCCAAGATTGCTTGACAAACCGAACACAGGTTATAAAAATGTATAACAATGTAAGCCATGAGGAAAATGTTACCTTCGGAGTGCTTCAAGGTAGTGGAATGGGTCCTAGGCTGTTTTTCTAAACATATAAAAGAAGAAAGTGACTGACTGACTGACTCACTCACTGACCATCAACGCACAGCCCAAACGGCTGAAGCTTCAATCATGAAACTTAGCACGTAGGTTCCTTTGGTAGTGTAGGTGAGCACTAAGAAAGGATTTTTGGAAATTCCACCCCGAAGGGCGTGAAATAGGGGATTAATGTTTGTATGAAAATCCGTCAGTTTTAAAGCCAGAATCTTCATATTTTGGATTTAGGCTGTAAATTAAAAAATAATTTACACCTGTCTCAGCGATTTTAAACATCCACCCCCATGAGGGTGAAAAGGGGGATGATGTCATGGGAATAATGAAATCGTCTAGAGACTTGAAATTTTGCACATAGATACTTTATACTGTCCAGGCATCCACTAAGAAAGGATTTTTGTGAATTCCATCCCTAATAGGGTTAAAATAGGGGATGAAAGTTTGTATGAAAGTCGGTCAGTTTTAAGTTAGGATCTTCGAATTTTGGATTTGGGGTGAAGATTAAAATCTAACGCAACTTAAGGTTTTTTGGGAATTCCGTGGATCATGGGGGATGAAATGTTTTCTACAAAAGTCCTTCTTTTACAAAGGAAAAATTATTAAAAATACTTTCAAGTCTTTAAAGTCTGTTGGTAACTATAAAAGGGCTCAACGCATAAATATAGGAATTAAATAGAGACGGGATAGAGATAGACCTATTATCTAAGCTAACTTATCAATGTTAAACATTTACGTGTAACAATTGTATTAAAATAATTTGCAGTTTATTTCGTTTTAATTTCTTTTAAGCTGTTGCATTAGGGGTCAGCAGTGTAGCAAAACAAAAATAGGTATTCTGTAAAGAATGTAGTACCTAATAATTACTTCTGTAGGTAGGCAATTAATTTCTAACTACTTAATAAATGAATCAGTGATAGGAAATAAGTGTACCTAGATATAATCCGCGGCAACCCTAACGTGAGGTCTGGCTACCATACTATCAGTTAGATGCATTGCATTGCGGATGCATTCCTCTTAGATGCAATGATAATTGTGACTGCTTCAGTTAATCGGCAATGATTACGCCACAAGGACGTATTATAACGGAGTATGTAGTGAACCTACATAAATATTGACATGATTAGGAACATGCAAAAAATCGTAAGTAATAAATAATAGTGTAATTTAGTTATGTATATGTACATACCATTAATATATTTGATACATTACATTGATATTCAAACTACCGACTGCATTTTTTTTTTATAATCATGTATTAATGATGTTGCAGCCGCAAGACACATATTTCAGATTCAAAAAAGGCCAAATTTTGCCCGTCTTGCGGGAAGTATGGTTTAAGAGTAACTGGTAAGATATAAGTTTCTCTTTAGAAATGTTGTGATAGTTAGGTATAAACTTATTATATAATATAGTTAGGTACATACCTATAATTTTATAAAGCAGTTACTTAAATGATCAAGTTATATAACTACAAGATGCTAAATTGACCACATTCAACAAGAAACTCTGCTTGGACGTCATAAGAACCTATTTGTTTTTCTTTCGGCATTATTATTATGGTAAGTACGGCAATTCTTAACGGTTTATCTGTTTTTTCAGATAAATGTAGGCTATGTAGTCAGTCATACGACGAGCTCCTGGGAGAACTAGAGAGGTGTCATATGTGCAAACACATCCTAGCTCCCAAATGGAGCTATTGTGAAGTGTGTGGGAAGGAAACGCTAAAGGCACAGCGGCTCAGACGAGCGAAGATGCTATCAAGCCATAATCTATATCTAAACATATAGCTAAATAAAATAAGAAAGTGACTGACTGACTCACTAACCATCAACGCACAGCCCAAACGGCTGAAGCTACAGTCATGAAACTTGGCACGTAGGTGCCTTTAGTGGTGTAGGTGAGCACTAAAAAGGTACCTACCTACCAATGCAACGCATAGCCTACAAGCACCCTGCCTACTGATTTTCAGTAGGTAAACTACAGGTAGGCTAGATAGTAACTGAAATTATTGCAATACCTACTAATAAGGCGCACTCATCCTCTTTATTTATATAACAGAATTAGGTACTTACCACTACACTACATGATAACAATAATTAAAGAAATAATATATTAATAATCAATAATCACAGACAGACAGGCAGGTAACTTGAGCCCAGCCCTGATTGTCATACTTTCGGTATGGTAGCCTAGGGTCAAGACACGTGGCGGGTATTAGGTATACGTTCCATCCACACGGCTGCAACGCGGAGTGAGAGGTGCAACAAAGGTGCAAGGGGCGAGGGGGGCACCAGTATGAGTGCAGAGCCCTGAAGCGGGCACTCGCTACAGGACCGACGTCGTTGAAAGTTGTATGCGAAAACGGAATTTTGAGCTTTAGACAGTTTCTTTTCTTCATTGGTTTTGTAGCTTAGTTTTGTTAGTTTAAAAGGTTTTTTGTTAAAATATTGTTAGGAGAAGCATGTAGTGTACGCGTGCGAAGCCGCGGGCAAAAGCTAGTAATATTATATTAACGACCTCTGCAATTTGTGTTTTTTTTTTCTTATTGGTAGGCTTGCGTTTGACCACTATCTCACCTGATGGTAAGCGATGATGTGGTCGACGATGAAGCACGCTTGCCTAGAAGAAACCTATTCACTCTTGACTTAAAGACTCCCAGGTTGTAGCAATTCCACTCCTTTGCTGTACGCATAATAAAAAAATTCACAAAACGTTTGGTGCGTATGGGTGGGATGTCCACCATGTACTGATGACGCAACGCCGTACGTCTTGTAGTCCGATGATGGAACGGGCTAGGAGGAATTAGTTCATGCAATTCCAACGCACACTCCCCGAAATGCAACCGATAAAAAACCGACAGACTGGCAACTCGGCGCCGATGTTCGAGGTTCAGGAGCCTAGATTCGGCCAATACTTCATTGTCGATGAGCCTCTTAGCCCGTCTTTCGATCGCATCAAGTGCATCCAGCTGGTACTTGGCAGATCCGTCCTGTAGTTGGCCGGGTCAGCCCGACTGCCCTTCTTGGGCACAGGCTGAACGTTAGCTTGCTTCCAGGCATTCGGCACTTTTCCCGTCTCATATGAAAGGCGAAACAGGCGTGTCAGGATCGGAGACAATTCAGGCGCATAGGTTCTGAGAACAATTGCTGGAATTCCGTCGGGGCCACTAGCTTTGTTCACGTCAAGATTGCACAGCACCCTACGAACGTCCTTTTGATGTATGCGAATGTCCGACATACTCGTCTCGCAACAATCAGGAGAAGGAGTGGGCAGCGCGTCACCAGAATCCAGACGCGAAGATTCCGCAAAAAGAGAGGCAAACAAGTTTGCTTTCTCCTCAGCGGAGTGGGCCAGTGACCCGTCGGGCTTCAGCAGCGGTGGTAATGAGGGACGGCAGAAGTTCGATTCAACCGACTTAGCCGGGGACCAAAACGCTTTACTACCCGCTGGGTAGGAAGCAAGTTTGGTCCCAATACGGCTTACGTGGTCAAACCGAGATCTTCGCATCACCTTCTTGCAGGACTTGGCAGCCCTATTGTAGGCTCTCTTGCGCTGACCCACGTCGCTTGCTTTGCGCTTCCGAGCGTCGACCCATGCCATGTACGCCTCATGTTTGAGCGTGTTGGCGCGCTTGCACTCGGCGCCAAACCATGGCCGGTCAGCGCTAGACATTGCAACGTCAGAGAACGGAATGAAGTACTCCATTCCCTGACGCAACACATCCGACACGGCTTCCGCACACGAAGAAGGATCAACCAAAGAGAAGCAAGTAGGCTGCCAAGGATACGATGCGAAAAAAGAACGCATCCCATCCCAATCTGCTGACTTGTACCGCCAAACCCGTCGAGCGCCTCTTGGGCTGGGATCGACTGGGGAGTGGACGGATACAGACTTCACCAGACAATGGTCGGAACTACCCAAAGGTGAAGATACCGACACCGAGTAGAGGTCTGGATCTGTAGTCAGCAGAAGGTCCAAGCAATTGGCTGAGTGCGAATCAACATCCGGCACCCTCGTTGCCCCCTGGACCAGCTGGGCGAGATTTAACGCAAGCCCAAGCTTTTCCTCCCGCCCAGCATGATCATTGCGCTGGTACGGGAAAAGCCACTCCTGGTGGTGGGCATTGAAGTCCCCCAGTAACACCAATTGGGCAGAAGGGTACCGCTGCTGTGCCGTATCAGCCGCCTCACTAAGGTATTCAGTGAGCCTGGTTGTCTCCTGATCCCCGCTGTGCGAGCGGTAGACACAGGCGTAAACAATTTTATCAAGGCCCATGTCCACCAAAGCCCACAGCACAGAGAACCTAGAGTCCTCAAGGTTTCGGAGACGCCGATAACAGATGTCGTCTCGGGCTTACATGCATACACCCGCGCGTTGCTTAAAATTGTGCTCCAGGGTATACCCTGGGTATGTTAGGTACGATACATCTGACGGACATCTGATCTGCTTCTCCGAAAGAAAAAAGAGAGCTGGCTTATCAGTCTCTAGGTGATGATGGACTGCTATGAGATTTGAGTGCAGACCTCTGATGTTAGTGAGGTGCACTTTAAGTGGGAGGGGGTGCAGCCGCTGTTCAACTTTGAACATTTTCCTCTTTTTCATTATTTGCGAGTGAGTGAAGAAAGGTTAGGATAGGGAAGTGAGATGTGGCTCCACGCTGCTTACCTTCAGACACGCACTGAATGGACGCCATCATTGGGGGACTAGTCTGGAGACTGCGGGGACGCCCGAGCTCCCCCGGGAATGACCATCGGGCCCTCCCTTCTGGTCGCCAACCAGCACGATGGTGCATTCCGGGATTTTTCGTCAGTTGGTGGGGCAGCCTTTCGTGTGGGGCTGGCACACTACTTGGGCCCCCAACTACCTGCGGTCGGCCAGCGGTGCACCGTGCCTCGGATCCCGCTACCCTCCGCGACCAGTCACCCGATACGCCCATAACAGCACGTGCCAGGCTGGTCTGTCTGCAATGGGACTTCCTTCTCGACCCATCTCCTGAAGTGGCTACACCGGGCATTGCACCGGAACACGGCTAGGCCGCTTGGCGGTACGTCTTTGCCCGGTGGGTGGTCGCAAGCCTTCGGACGAAGCCTACCACCAGTTATTGTCACCTGATTGGCACCACCCGGGGACCACGTGTAGGGTATCGCATGGGGTACTTTCCTACGGACGTGGGTGACTCGGCCCCCCAAAATGGTCAAATAATAACATTTGTAGATGACACAGTATTATTTTTCAGCTTCAACACGTGGAGATATGTAACCGAAGCAGCAAACGAAAATTATTGATTAAACTAGAGATCATGGCACAACATAAAGTAAAACCGCAATTTGGCAAAAGGCGACGATTAGATAATATATAGTTTATAACATACCCAAATATATAAAAATCTTTTGCACACAAATTTCACAATTATCTCGGTCCTAGCCTTTACAACAAAGTAAGTAAAGATCTTAGGTTGAAGAATCTTGACAGCCAAACATGCAAAAAATCTATAGATAAATATTAGAAATTACTGGCACTGAAAATCTACTAAATAATTTGGTATAACAAGGCACATAAATAAAAAAGCACACATAACTGTACACATACAGAAAGTTCCATAAAACATAAACACATATACATATCCCTACACCCATATCCAAACACGAAACAACACAGAAAAATCCAATCATGTAACTTAATTAATATAACTGTACAAACATTTATTACCTATACATTAAGTAATCAATATGCTTAACTATGTATAACTGTAACTAGAATCTTATGGAAATTTATTGTTTTAAGGCTGAGGAAGACTATCCGCTCGTGATACAGTTTTATACTAGTACGAGGGGATAAGATAAGATAAGAGAGAAGATTTTTAAAATCTACCTTTTCACATTCTCCAACTACGACTTTTGTCTAACTTAAATTAACGACTTAACGATTTTTGTCTATTTGTGTTTATTATTAAGTAACTCTGTATGGTTATTTCTTATTCATGAATAAATAAATAAAAATTGGCATTCGATGCCAAGGTGATAGTCGAAATGGCCAAATGCAAGGAATTGATCACGTGATTTTTCAATATTGCTCGTCAATCCCATACAATTTTGCCTTTTTGACAATCGCTATCGCCACGCTTTCGATGATAGAATGTCATTAATTGTCCTCTGGTGTCAATACAGTAGTGATACATGATTATGACATTAGTGAACGTTTACGTTAAAGCAATCGAGTAAGTATAAAAACTCGCACAATGCTCTCTGCTATGGTATTTTGTAATCAACATCAACACTGTATTATGGGTTAACAAATTGAAAATGAATGCAGTCAATATTGAGAACTAACTTTCGAGAGTCTGCGCATAAAGTTCACAGAGTTTCTGTTTTAACTCCATATAGTTGTTCTGGATCTTCTGACCACCGCGAGATATCACAAATAGCGCCATGAGGAAAACTGTCATAGAATACACGTTCATGATCAGCGATGATACGGTCGTAACTCCCTGTGGAAGACTGTAACTACTTTATACATTTAAAGCTTGCATAATTTGATGAAATGCGTACCATCATTATCTGCCTGTCCTAGTCCCATGTTACTTGGAGTGGACCCAACACGTTTTTCTCTTCCATACCGTCCTGTCCACCGTTACAATATCATTGACTCCCCTTTCATTTCATATCACTCCTCATATACTCCATCCATCTTTTCTTTTGCCCCGGATGAATCACAAATGCATTACTTAATTTTTAGTTAACTATAATCTTAATCATCACCATCACCATTTTAATCGAAAGACGCACTGGTGAACATAAGCCTCTCCTAAGTGTCGCCATATCAAACGGTTGGCCCTATGTGTCTCGATCCAGTTGATTTTCCCGCAGCTTTAACAAGGTCATCGGTCCACTTCGTGGGAGACCTTCCAACGCTGCATCTTCTGGTACACGATTCTCACTCCAGAAAAGCCAAAAAAAAATAAAAATAATTAGTATATTAATTTCATACGTACCCCGACAGTCAATAAAGCGATTGAATATAACAAGATTATGAAATATAAGATTACTATCAAAAGCATCATAGTCAACTGAAATCAATAATATTGTTTTTAAAAACAATAAAAATGCAAAATTATTATTTATTGTAAGTACCTTTGTGCCAAACATGAAATAGAGTTAATTAGAAGTATCGTTAATATTTTTCGTTCATTTATTTAACATATCATGGTTGACGTCTGTACTTGACCAGTCTGCGTGTTCCATATGCCCACGATTTTCTCTTATCATAGACAATTCGTCATCTATTGATCGCGTGATTGCTTTCAGTTGTTCAGAAACCACAAACAAAATGGAATGCATTATAAAATATTGGAAGATGTAGCGAAAGTCGGACACGCTGATGTTGGTCTGTGTCAATGTGATGGCTACCGTTCCCATCGCACCAATGCCAATGCTGTTGGCCACCCGAATGTAATTGAACACTGTTATTTTAAGACCACAAAACAAAACAGCCATAGATGTCAAAACTTTTTGTGCTTTCATCATAGTTTGGTTAAAGATCTTGTCATCAAAGATATTATAAAATGCATCGAAGTTTAAAAGTAGGCAATTAAATCTTTTGGAGTAATATACAGCTGCTATCATAAAATAGACGGAGAAAGCGGTGGAAGTAAAGAAATATATCCTTTGAGCCTTTACGTGAAATTCACTTTCATTTGCAAAGTTGGCGTAAGCACTAAATGTAACGTTGACTGATTCACATATTACCATAAGAAGTACAATCAAACGAGTACGTATTTTTCGATACGCAAATAATTTCCGAAAATTTTCTATAAACAAGAGATATTTCAACGGCGTAAGGTTCATGGTTGCTTAAAAGGTTTTAAATAATTTACTTGATTGAGGAGTGGTTAGACTACAGGATCATACGAGACTGTCAATAAATGAAAGTGAGTGGTGAATATAGTTAACCGTGTTTTTAATCTAATGAAATTTAAATAATTGTAGTAGTCGTGGTCGTATAGTAATTATTGTTTGCATACATACATACGTTAAAGTGGACTTCAGCTGAGAATAATAATCTAAACTACAATTGAGATATTTTAGCACATCAGTATATAAAACGTTATTTGGTTAAATTTGTGCATTTTTTTTAAACAGAGATTTGAGTCACCTAATAATAATAATAATTAGTTGATACCAGCTCCAGCAAAAGGATAGAAGACTTTTCTTGGGATATATTCAGAAGCTTTGAAATAAGAGAAAACTTATTTTCAATTTAATGCTTGTATTTAATTTGTTTTAGAGATACACAGATCAATTTTTGTGAGGTTATTCAGTAGTTAGGCACAATAAGAAAGATAGGTACTAAAGTACTAAGTATTAGCACAGAATTTGTGCTGTGAAATAGACAGAAATATTTGTAGATTACGAAATTGAAAGACACAAAAATTTAAGATAAGGTACCTATTTGTTCTGTGCTGAAGATAATTGAACATTAATATTAAGCTTGAAAGGTCTCGACTGATGAAGTCCACGCTCCGGCCAGCACAGATCCAAGTCCAAAACCCCGAGAGCTTTCAGCTCGAACTCCAGAATCGTTTCGAGTGCCTAGGGAGCTCCGTGGATGAATATAGCAACGGGTTCGTGGAAGCTGTCCATACGGTCGGGTCTAAGTTTTTCAAGACCCGTCGTACAGATAGAAACAAAAAGCTCTCAGATCACACCCTCAAGCTTATGAAGGAGAGGCGTGAGATGATCCTGCAGTCTTCAGATGAGGCGTGCAAATACCGGCAGCTCAATAGACAGATCTCTAAATCCTTGAAAAGAGACCTCCGACGCTTCAATACCGAGCGTATTAAAGACGCTATCGAGCGAAATAAAGGCTCCAAGGTGTTCTCAAGGGATCTGGCTATTGGGCAGAGCCAACTCACGAAACTGAAGACCGACGATGGCAGGATCGTATCCGCCAAACCGGAGCTTCTCAGGGAGATCGAGACATTCTATGGGCAGTTGTACACTTCGATCAGCAAGCCCGTTGCGAGTCTAGCAAACGACCCAAGAGCTAGATTGACCCGACACTATACCGAAGATATCCCGGACGTCAGCCTGTACGAGATTAGGATGGCTCTGAAACAGCTCAAAAACAACAAGGCGCCGGGTGATGACGGAATTACGGCCGAACTCCTGAAGGCGGGTGGAAAACCGGTCCTTAGGGCCCTTCAGAAGCTGTTTGATTCCGTCATACTCGAGGGCAAAACGCCACAGGCATGGTGCAGGGGTGTGGTGGTACTCTTCTTCAAGAAGGGCGACAATGCCCGGTTGAAGAACTATAGGCCCATCTCACTTCTTAGCCATGTCTACAAGTTCTTTTCAAGAGTCATCACGAATCGTCTCGCGCGCAGGTTTGACGATTTCCAGCCCCCCGAACAAGCCGGATTCCGAAAAGGCTTTAGCACCGTAGACCACATACATACGCTGCGGCAGGTTATACAGAAGACCGAAGAGTATAACCTGCCTCTCTGTTTAGCGTTTGTGGACTACGAGAAAGCCTTCGATTCGATAGAGACTTGGGCTGTACTGCAGTCTCTCCAACGGTGCCAGATCGACTACCGGTACATTGAGGTGTTGAAGTGTTTGTACAAAAATGCCACCATGTTAGTCCGTCTTCAGGATCAGACCTCGAAACCAATCCTTCTCCGGCGCGGCGTGAGACAGGGAGACGTCATTTCTCCGAAACTGTTCACTGCTGCGCTGGAGGATGTCTTCAAGGTTCTGGACTGGAGGGAGCTGGGCATCAACGTTAATGGCGAGTACATTACTCACCTTCGGTTTGCCGACGACATAGTGGTCATGGCTGAGACCATGGAGAGCCTCAGTAAAATGCTCGATGACCTCAGTAGAGCTTCCGAAAGAGTGGGTCTTAAAATGAACATGGACAAAACCAAGATCATGGTGAATGCCCATGTAACACCCACTCCTATCAAGGTCGGAGACTCTACTCTCGAAGTTGTAGACGATTATGTCTACCTGGGACAAACGGTCCAGTTGGGTAGGTCCAATTTCGAGAAAGAGGTCAACCGTCGAATCCGACTCGGCTGGGCGGCGTTCGGGAAGTTGCGTGGTATCTTCTCGTCCGATTTACCGCAGTGTCTCAAGACAAAAGTCTATGACCAGTGTGTGTTGCCAGTGATCACCTATGGGACCGAGACGTGGTCGCTCACAATGGGCCTTATCAGAAAGCTCAAAGTCACCCAAAGGGCAATGGAGAGGGCTATGCTCGGAATTTCCTTGCGTGATCACGTCAAGAATGATGATATCCGCAGGAGAACCAAAGTTACCGACATAGCCCGAAGAATTGCCAAACTAAAGTGGCAGTGGGCAGGGCACATTGCTCGCAGAACGGATGGCCGATGGGGCCGAAAGGTTCTGGAATGGCGACCGCGAACCGGAAGACGATACGTTGGAAGGCCTCCCACTAGGTGGACTGATGACCTGGTTAAGGTTGCGGGAAGGCGCTGGATGCGAGACGCACGGGTTCGGTCAATGTGGCGACGCCTGGGGGAGGCCTATGTCCAGCAGTGGACGTCTTTCGGCTGAAATGATGATGATGATGAATGATGAAGATTTTTTTTAGAATTCATTAATAATGAGGTGGATCGTAATGATAAATTCAAAAATATTTGATTTAAAGGATGCTGACGCGTTTCTTATCATACAAGCTCTGCAACTTCATGTAATATATAATGAAAAGTTCTTCGAAATATATGACAGAAAAAAGACTAAACAATCCAGAAAATGAATGAAAAAATGGATTACATAGTTGTCTAAAATTTTAAATGAATTATTATTAAACTGGACTTTTATATTTGCGTCCAAATAATCTACAACACATTATTAAACTGCAGCACTATAACAGTGTATGTAGTGAATAAAGCAACTATAGAGGGCAGCATGGACATGTTGACGTCGAGAGTCCCGAACACGTGCATGCGGACAGGGCGCGTGCGCACGTAGCGAAGCAGGTCCTTTGTCAGCTTGTAGTACTCCTCGTCTTAGAAAGAGAATTCATCAATAAAGTAGATTTATCGAATAAGGGGATCAAAACAATTGATTGTAGCTTTTACTTTTAAACGCCTTTTTACCCGACTGGGCCATGTTTATAAAATATATTTGGTGGGTTTGGGGACTTACAATATATTTCTGGCTTGACCAATACTGATGAATTTTAGTATAGAGAAAGATTCGACCATCAAGAAAGACATAGGTTACATATATTTTTATCACGGGAGCATGCAAACTGATGAAGCCGCTGGCAGAAAATAGTTTAGAACAAAGAACCTGTATCAAAGTAAAAAAATACTTGCTTTCCAACGTATGTATACAGAGTTCGCAAAGTTTCTGTCGAAGTTGCTCGTAGCTGTTCTGAATCTGCTGGCCGGCGCGGGATATCACCAGCAGAGCACTGAGGAACACCGTCATCGCAAGCAGATTTGAGAAGACAGATGTTAACGACGCAGTACCCTGTGTTTGGCAGACAAAAGGATTAAAGGAAACTGATTAAAAGCTCAGAAGTATTATTATACAACAGCAAATTTTAAGGAGTGATGATGGGCATATTCATAAAAAAAAATGTTAATCGATAAAAATAGAACACTAATAGTGAAAACCAGAATCAAAATTGATCGAAAAACGAACGAGATATAACAATTTAAAGAAATATATCCGTCCCCCTACGTAACGAAAACGCCGTTACCTATGGCAGTTAGTATCAGCTTCGTGCCATCTGACGTCAGTTAGCACGTCGAAATTCTCTTTCATATCAAACTCTTAACTTTGCAACGCGACGAAGTTATAAAACTTCGTCTCCAATCAAGATATTTTAACAAAACTGTCATATTTGTTACCTCATCATCATCTTCCTGCCCTTATCCCATGTTACATGGGGTCGGCGCAATAGGTTTTTTTCTTCCGTACCGTTCTGTCCCCTGTCATGCTATTACTGACTCCTTTTTCCTTTATATCACTCCGCACACAGTCCGTCCATCTTTTCTTTGACCTTCCTCTTCCTCTCCATCCATCCACATTTATATTCATAACTCTTTTAGTAACATGCGTTTCATCCTTCCTCATCACATGACCATACCAGGACAAACGGTTTCCCTTCAACTTTTCTGTCACTGGCGCCACTTTCAGACTGCCGCTAATATACTCATTTCTCACTTTATCCAATCTCGTCACGCCGCACATCCATCTCAACATTCTCATCTCTGCTACATGCAATCTCCTTTCATCCATCTTTTTCACAGCCCAACATTCTGATCCATACCGTATGACAGGTCTAATCACGGACTTGTAGATTTTACCCTTTAACTTGAGGGGCATCCGTGGGTCGCAAGTTGTTCCAGTGACATGTCGCCATTTTATCCATCCTGAGTTGATCCGGTGGGTTACGTCTCGGCCTACCTCGCCATCATCTTGGACAAGCGACCCTAGGTACCGGAAGTCGGAGCAGATTGGTATGGGCGCTACAGCGAGAGTTATGGGCACGGAACTGGAGAGACCGCCAAAATCGCAAAACAAGTATTCAGTTTTGCTTCTGCTCAATTTCAGGCCAACACTCTCCAGTCTGTGCCACCACACCCCCAATCTGCTCTGGACCTCTAGGCCACTCTCGGCAACCAGCACAATGTCATGGGCAAACAGCACACACCAGGGTGCTCTTCCTGTATGCCCGACGTCAGAGCGTCCATTATCAACAGGAAGAGGAAGGGACTGAGGGCCGACTCTTGGTGCAAGCCGACCGCCACACTGAATCTGCCAGTATTGCCCACTGTAGACCTAACTTCGGTACTGCATCGACTGTACATCGCTCGGATCAACTCTACGTACTTGCCAGGAACTCCTTTCTTCTTAAGGGCCCACCACAAAACCTCACGAGGAACCCGGTAGTATGCCTTTTTGAGGTCAGCGAACACCATGTGCAAGTTTTTATGTGCACCTCTGTATTTCTCGCAAAACTGGCGGATTGCGAAAATGGCTTCCGCTGTACCCCGACCCATTAACCCAAATTGGTTCTGGGATATTTCACTCTCTTCTCTCAGCCGCCTTTCAATAACTTTCTCCCAAGCTTTCATACTATGTGACATTACACACATTCATGCATCTACGTGCAATACCTTCCATACTTCAACTGGTATTCAGTCCGGACCAACTGCCTTTCCATTCTTCATCCCATTTACTGCTATTCTTACTACATCAATAATAACCATTCTCACTAACCCCTCATTCACAGATTTACTTTCTAATACACCACTCCAGTCATTTTCCTCATTCTCAGTTTTTCAAAGTAGTTCTTCTTTAAGTTAACCTATCCTTAATTTTTTCATCATCAGACAGAATCATTCCTACTTTATCTTTTATACATCTTATCTGACAAACATCTCTCCCCTTTTTTTTTTTTCTAGCTCTAGCAAGCCGGCACAGGTCTTTTTGGCCTGCTGGACGTACGATCCAACGTGTCGTATATTTTATCGAGAGCTTTTGCTCTCGCTATAGCCACGGTTTTCTTGGCTTTTATCTTCACAGCTTCATACTCTCTCTTTTTTCAGCTTTCAAACCAGCGTTTTCCTGTTCTACACCTTGCCATTCCTTGATTTTTTTCTTCTTTTCCTTTAACAGATTTTGTATTTCAGTTGACCACCACCATACATCCCTATCTATCGTGCCCTTTCCTTTCGTCTCTCCCAAAATATCCGTCGCTGCGCTCCTAATACAACCAGCAATCTCCTTCCAACTTTCATTTACACTTCGATCTTCCATGTCTCCCATCTCTATCATTTTGTCTAGTACTCGCTCTCGAAACTTCTTCGCACAATCATTCTTCTCCAGCATATGCCATTTTATTTTAGGAGGAGGACGCTCTTTGCTTTTTATGCTCTTCCTTTTACCTCTTGTACCATAATCAGTAGTCTATGCTGGGAAACCAAGTCTTCTGACGAGAAAGTAATCTATTTGGGTTACCGCTTTTTTAAGTTATCAGATGTTCGTCTCTTTTTTGGAACCAAGTGTTAGCTACTGCCAGGTCAAATGCAGTAGCGGATTGTAGCAGTGACTCTCCCTCGTTGTCGGTACCCCGTTGTAAAACCTCTTCCGCCGTGAACTCTTTCATAAATCCCTTTCATTCTGCCCACATGTCCATTAAGATCCCCTCCAATTATCAATTCCTCATGCATAGTGATGGTCATCAAGGCTGTATCAAAATTCTCCCAAAACTTCTATTTCACCGTTTCATCACATCCTACCTGCGGTGCATACACACTAACTACATTCAACATCAGATTCTCTAACATAACTTTCACAACTATCAATCTATCATTAATCCATTTTACCTCCACCACGTTTTCTTTCAAATTACTATATAACACTATTCCCACACCATTTCTTTTTCCGTCACTTCCACTGTAGAAAAACTTGTATCCTTCACCTATTTCCCTCGCTTTGATTCCCCTCCATTTAGTTTCTTGTAAGCAGGCTACATTTATTCGTCTTCTTTTTAATACATCCGCTAACTCTCTGGCCCTTCCAGTCATAGTCCCAACATTCCAACTTGCATACCTCAATCCTATTTCCCGAGCTCGCTTCTTACGTTGCCCCCGCCAGGGGTGGTGCAACGACCCTAGTCCATTTCCCACCGGAGCTGGGTGAAGCCCCTACGCATCGCCTGTGGGGTACGCCCTAATCCTATCGCGCATTCCATACATGCCAATTATGTTGCAGAGGGTTTGGCAAATATTTTACGGTCGGCCGCCAGCCTGACACCAACCCTCCTTGAGAATGCTGTTGTTTTGTGGTTTACCCACCACGAAGTGTCTGGCCGAACAATAACTATGTCTCCTACCATCGGTCTTATGGCCTTTCACAATGCCTAACTGCCTCGCCACCGAAGGAGGATTGCCATTGCGGCCGAGACAGATCCAGTGCGCAATGCAGGAAGCAACTGCAAGACTTAAGTACCAAAACACTTAAGCCCCTCTCTACCAGGTTTAGCCCAAGAGTCGACGTGGTTACCGGGGTGTGACCACTGCGTGCAAAACATCTACTTGGAGCCACTGGTGAGAGTTTGCAGGCTGTCAACGATATCAACTAAACCTTCCGCCGCCTTAAAAAGGCCGACTGGCTGGAATTCGACGCTAACACCCTACTACACCCCTTATTTGTTACCTATAAATAACAAATATTTCATTAAGTAAATTAAAAATAATCATGCTTATTGTTTATTTAGTATCTCAAAAGGTTGGTGCACGTTCCAAATATTCAAATGCACTTCATACGTACCTCAACGGTTATTATAGCGATAGAATACAGCAATATTATATAATACGCGGTCACTATCAAAAGCATGATGGTCAACTGAAAAAAAAGGTTTTGATTTAAAATTTTTGAAAATTCGTGTTGGTTTTTGGTTTATATTTATTTATATTTTAATTAAAAGTTATATATTACCTGAATACTAAACATTAAGTTGCATAAGTTAGAGCTATCGTTAATATTTTCGTACGCTTGCACCCATTTGTTTAATTTCTCATGGTTGACGGCTCCTCTCGACACATTTTCTGTGTGTTCAAGTTTTCCTCGATTTACTCTAATCTCCGATAGTTCACTATCTATTGATCGTGTGATTGCTTTCAGTTGCTCGGAGACCACGAATAAGATACAACGCAACATAAAATATTGGAAGGTGTAGCGAAAGTCTGCCATGGTGTTGATGTATTGGAATAGCACGTTAGCGACTAACCCCATTCTAGCATCACTATCGATCGCTCGTAAGTAGGTGAATACTATGTTTAAAACACTACAAAATGACACTGCGAACAATGTTAAAACTTTTTGAGCTTTCAACATTATTTGGTGATAAGATTCGTCATCAAAAATATTGTAAAACATATCAAAATTTAACAGAAGCCTATTAAAACTTTTGGAATAATATATAGATGTTATCATTATATAGATTGAAAAACCAGCGGACGAGAAGAAATATATTCGTTCAGCTGTTATGTATCTTGTATCCGACGAAAAAGTGCACCAAGCACCAAGTGCAATGTTGATCGATTCTGCAACTACCCAAAGAAGTACAAAAATACGAGCACGTCTTTTTAAACACAAATAATTTCTGAACACGGTTGTCACATTTTCTATTAACAAAAGGTATTTCAGCGGAGTGAGATGCATTGTTATAAATTTAGATCAAAGTACTACTTGTTTAACAAGTGTTTCGACTGCGAAAATAAATGATATGTTAGAAGTTGAACAATAAATGATGATACGATCAGCAATTTCTGTTTGTTTTTAATCCAATTATCTAATGGGTGGTTAAGTAATTGTTTGTTTAAAAATGTTATTAACATTACTCGTCATGTCGTAAAGATAAAACGAAACTAATAATGACGAGGTCAGTACCACACAATTCAAAAATGTTTTAATTATATTGTTTGAATTAGACAAAAACGTATTATAGTATATTTTTATTGTTAAATTGTTTGAATGCACTCTTAAAACAAATGGTGTGTTACAAAGTTGTTCCGAAAGTTATTGTACAAAGAAAACATTTTCACAATAATTCTACATAATATGATTTGTGCATATAAAATATAAAAAAGGTAGATTTTCTACCACTCAACTACTTATAGGGAATAGGTACATTAAATAAAATATCGTTTGATTTTGTGCTCAAGACAATTGCCATTGTTTGAGGCAATAAGAGCAAGTACATTTCTTATATATTTTTTAAACCCGTAACAAATATAATTTTTATCTTATGGAAATTGGTACATTACATAGACGGACATAATGTCACAGAACATTTTTACTAGTCAAATTTTAGGTTAAAAGGGCAACATTGCAATAACTGTAAAACATAACTCCTATCTATTAACAGACTACAACACATTATTGAACTGCAGCGCTATTACAGTGTAGGTGGTGAAGAAAGCGACAACAGAGGGCAGCATGGACATGTTGACGTCGAGAGTGCCGAACACGTGCACGCGGACAGGGCGCGTGCGCACATAACGGAGCAGGTCCTTTATAAGCTTGTAGTATTTCTCATCTGGAAAAGAAATTAATATCTTTTTCGTTACTTACATAGTTTTTAAACCTGATATAAAACCCACTTTAAAACATTTTAATAAGATTTTGAAATAAGCTGCAAGTTAGAATTAAGAAACGTTTACGGTTCACAAGTTGGTAAGAATGTGGTATTTTTTTTTAAATAATCCGCTGTTTGGTATTAAGGTAGAGAGGTAAATGTAGTTTTAAGTTTTTAAAGAATGTGCAAGTTGATCATAAAATACGCTGGCTTTCAAAATTACCACACTTTTAGTTCTACACTTTTAAAATTTCAATTTCGCCTAAACTATATAAGTCAGAGTTTTGAAATATAAATCGTTTTATAGACAATTTCATCAACTGCCTTTGAAATTTTTGTTTATTATACATTACTAACGTTTGTAACTTAATAAAAGATAAAAACAAAAAATTAACCACTTTTAAATTACTGGCAAAAATTTCAAACAACATTATTTTATATGTATGTTTTACGCCATTACATATTAATAACTGGTAATGCCTCCTTGGGATCTGATTACAGCTTCGAGCATATTTGGCATACTGTAGACAAGGTTTTGGACGCGATGTTAGGGAATGTCATTTTTTAAATTAAAAACGTTAGTAATGTATTATAAACCATAATTTCAAAAGAAACGTGTATATAATTTTATAAAACGTTTTTTTTATTTCAAAACTCTGACTTCTATTATTATATTTCAGGAGTAATTGCAATTTAAAAAATGTGGTAGGAACTTAGTTTTGAAGGCCCAGTGTACTAATAAAAAATAGTCGAGACGAAACAATTAGCTAATGAATATGTATTATTTTACTTTTTCTGTAATTTTTATTGTGACATATTTTCTCACAATAAAGTGTGTATAAAATTGCCCACTTAAAAAGTTGCAACTATTCACTAAAGCATAAAAATATGTAGGTTTACTGAATCAAATTAAACTATTTGAGGAAACTGAGCAAGCATACATGATAAGACTTGTCATACCTATCACGTTTGCAGAATAACGCTAATTAATTAATTTAGACCCTGTATAACTCACGTTCTAGCGACTGCACACAGAGTTCGCAGAGTTTCTGTCGCAGGTCCATATAACTGTTCTGAATCTGCTGGCCAGCGCGGGATATCAAGAACAGTGCACTGAGGAACACTGACATCGAAAACAGATTCATGAGCTGCATTGTAATCGTCGCAGCGCCCTGTGGAAGGAGAAAGAATTACTTTAAAGAAATAAAGGAACTAAATAACCAGAATATATCAAGATGCTTTCGACGTCATAGGAAATTCAATACGGCTGACAAGCTTGGTTTTTATGGGAAGTGTTGTCGATACCGGCACTAGCAATTTGCTATGGAAATTTTCTATGACTTCATACTGCACATTTTAGTTTCTGCCATCTCCTGCATAATGTTTCTGCGTCACCCGTGTGTATGTCGGAAATTATTGCAAGCTATACTTCATCCAGTGAGTACGCTCCGTATTCAAAGACAGAAATAGTTCTGCACAATACGTACCTTAACTGTTATTATAGCGATGGAATACATTAATATTATGTAATACACAGTCACTATCAAAAGCATGATGGTCAACTGAAACAAATGAAACTGATATTTTAATATTCCTTACAACGGTAATATTTATTTTTTTACACGAATTGCCAATAGATTACAGTGCAACTATTTTCTTAATGTCCCTCGGCAAACTTCATGTTTCGTCAGTCGTCGGCTTTCTATCAGTTGCACTCGGTGAAAACCGGACGCTTTTAATCAACTTGGAAGTATATAGAGTTGTTAATACTCTTTTAACTTTATGTAATTTCTTTTTAAAATGGGAGGAAAACTGTTGCGGTTAAAAACGAAAATAGTTTAACAGATCTATATAGTTCACACGGAAATTAAAACAAAACAACAATAAAGTACTTAGTTCTGAATTAAAATTATTATACACGATAAATCAAATAATTGATGGACTTGAAAATTACCATTCGTTTGTATTCAGAAATGCGATGATTGCCGAGGGACATTAAGCAAAAAGTTGTACTGTAAATATACGTTTAGAATACCTGTACGCTAAACATAGAATTGCATAAGTTGGAGCTGTCGTTAACATTTTCGTACGCTTTCACCCATTTGTTTAACATGTCATAGTTGACGGCTACGCTCGACAAGTTTTCTGCGTGTTCTGCATTTTCTCGATGTTCCCTGATCGCCGATAATTCGCCGTCTATTGATCGCGTGATTGCTTTCAGTTGCTCGGAAACCACGTACAAGATACAATGCAACACAAAATATTGGAAGATATAGCGGATGTCAGACATGCTGTTACAGTACAGGGATATAAAGGTCACTATCCATCCCATGCTACCAGCACTGTCAGGCAATCGAAAATAGGTGAACACAATGATTATAAAACTACAAGCAACCACTACTCCGCATGTTAATTTACTCTGTGCTTTCAACATTTTCTGGTAATAGACTCCGTCTTCAAAGAAATGGAAAAACGCATCGAAATTTATCAGCAGTTTGTAAAATGTTTTGCAGTAATATAAAGATGTTGTCAATAAATAAATGGAGAAGCCGGTGGACAAGAAGAAATATGCTTGTTGACTCTGCATTTCAAATTTTTCTCCCGGCATATAATTGGCCACAGCAGTCAATGAAATGTTGAAAGCATCAATAATCACCCAAAATATTACGAAAATACGGGTACATTTTTTTAAACACAAATAATTTCTGTACACGCTTGTCACATTTTCTATGTACAAGATATATTGTAAAGGCATGAGATTCATAGTTATTGAAGCGAGTATAGTTGCTTGCTTGGCGAGTTGTACGACGTGACTGTTGGCAGTTGGAAAATAATAGCGTTGAAACTATTAGCTGCTCTTAATCAAATTTTCTAATGACAACGACGGAGGTAAAGTAATTGTTTGCATAAAAAAATATTACACTTATCCTTTCTAATATTGTAAAGTGTGCTAGAGCTGAAAATAATGATGAGGACAAAACCACAATAATCGAGACATTGTTTGTTATTTTAGCTGAGCGCGGTAAAGAGCTCATCAACTGCGGGGTTGTGGTGCAAAATTAATAGCGGCCAGACAGTCTTATTGCGGATTGTAGGTTTAATGACCGCAAAATTTTAGTTCTTTCTGTGAATATAATGCGGAATATAAAGCACTAATGTAGGTGTCACTTAGTGGTCGTGAATACGGGTAAACCCGTTTTTTTACCGTTTATCCTCAATACAAAGCTTGTAGTGAGCTGGGCATTCATAACCAAACCGACAGGCGATCATTTTACCTTAAATTTTATGCTTTAGCATGCCAGCCTGGCCCTAATAAAGTTAAAGACATATAATTATCAAATAATCAATGAATTCTTGCTATGCTGTCTGAGCTCACCCAAATCATCATCATCATCATATCAGCCGAAAGACTCTACCAAGCATCGCCACATTGATCGGTCCCATGTGTCTCGCATCCAGCGGATCCTCGCAAACTTCACCAGGTAATCGGTCCACTTGGTGGGAGGCCTCCCAACGCAACGACTTCCGGTTCGCGGTCGCCACTCCAGAACCTTTCTGCCCCATCGGCCACCCCACCATAAATAGTACGTTGAAAATGTGTATATTTTGTAATTTTTTGATAAGTACTTTGTATTGACAATTAGCCCAGGAAAATAACTGCAAATAGAGGCACATCTGCGAAAAAAATACATAGTTAAGTACTTTTACCAGCATTACGTTAATTATGGTATTTCTTACATTTCATTATGTTCGAAACTGTTTCATTTCTTTAGTACTGTCAGTGAAAAACACTGCTATGGGGTATATATCAGTACCGTTAACTTTCTTTATTTACGTATTTTAAATAATCAAAATAGATAATATTGCTGTCGAAACTTGAAAACATAACTTGAATAGCCTAAAGATTTAGTACAAAATAACACGAAGGTAATATTATTTTGAGTTACATATATCTCAAAAACGAATGACCATTAGTGAAACTTTTTGCGCACAATTGAACAAGAAATAAACTTACACACACTTCAGGAGGTATTCCATGAAGCACACCCAAACGAAGCACACCCAGACGAAGCACATCTAAAGTATTCCACTAAGCACACCCGTAGGTGGGCTTCAAATAAAAATTTAAAATAATTAATATCCTATTCCACGAAGCACACCTACGAATATCACTCGCATAGTGCGGGGACTAAGAAATAAAAATCGATAGAAGAAAATATTTATTATTTAAAAGACTAACTTAAATTTCTAACATCATTTAGTTTCATTATAATAATGTGACACAATATTTGTCATTTTTTAATCTTACTATTTAAAATCAAAGATTGTTTCATAATTATCTTTCAAAAAAAATAATTATTTTTATTTTTTTAAATATTTTCTATTATTTTCCTTTTTTGTGCTCTTAAGGCGCTACCCCGAGCAAAACGCCGCGCTAGCCGTTTTTCGTGCAGTTTTAAGGAGCTATCTACTCGTTATTTAAAATGAAATATCAACTAATAAAAATACATTAAATTTCTACATATTATTGATTCCAAAATTGTAGAATTCTTTTTTTTTTAAATGTAGTATATGTTTCACTAAACCCCTTCCAACAAAACCATAAAAATTAGAAATAATGATTGATACCATGCATCTCCTCGTAAAGTGTTCATTAATAATTTTTTGTATTAACTCTAATGGATAGACAATTTTATAACGAACATTTTGGTAGATTTATTTTTTTCAAAAGACCAATATTCGATTTTATAAAGAAGTTATTCTAAAATCTGGGCGTATTCACTACTGCAATTCATGCGCCACGAGTGCCGCTAGGCCAATAGGAATGCTCAAATCTCATGCTGATTTTTTGGTCAGGGTACGGCCTTAATAAAATCACAGATTGTTTCATAATTATGCAATAAAAACTTGGACAAATATCAAAAACTGCTTCCTTAATTTGGGTCTCCAAAACATTTGAGGCACATTTATGTTCCTTTATTTTAACAACTTCTTCCATGCTACTTAATGTGAATAAGCCAGTACACACTTTTTTAATACACTGCCACAAGGCATTGCCGTTTTTATAAATCTTGTGTATACTATATTGTTTGTTATTATACACTAACACTTGTGTCCCCTTCCGGCCAAGTACGTAATTAATAGATTGGTTAAAAATTTGTGGTGGGAGCCCCACATAAATATTTATTTTATTCTGTTTTTAGTATTTGTTGTTATAGCGGCAATAGGAATACACCATCTGTTAAAAAATCAACTGTCTAGCTATCACGGTTCATGGGATACAGTCTGATGGCTGCTATAACAACAAATACTAAACACAGAGTGAAATAAATATTTAAGAGGGGCTTCCATAAAACTAACTTGATTTTTTTGCCGTTTTTGCGATAATTGTACGGAACCCTTCGGGCGCGAGTTCGACTCGCACTTGACCGGTTTTAATATTAAAAAAGTATGGATATGATATCTGTCCAATATTATTTTAAATCTTAATTATATTTTGTTTACAAGATTGATGCGAACGATGTCGTAGGCAATTGCTACTTTAATATAACTGCTTGTTTTGACAAATATGTTGGATTGCCAACTATTTCAGTTACGGCGGATCATAAGCCGATGTCTTGCACCGCTGCAGTGCTGACGCGGCGCTGTCGCGGCTGTTTGCACAGCACTGCAGCCGCTGCTGTCATGCGGTAATGGTTATTGAAGTGTTCGTACAAGCTGGATTTTTGTCATTGATAAAAATTGTCACAGAAACGTTGCGTAACTAAACGGACTGTTATTTTAACATATTGTATTTGCATTGATGTTATGCTTGGCGATTTATTTATTTTCATCTTTTTGTATATGTGTTTTTTGTTGAACGTTTGAAAGTTTTTTAAGGTTTGTTTTCGGGAGAAATAAAAAAAAGGTGTGTGTTGCATACCATAACTAAATAGCAGCTATGTAAATATAAGGTAAAGTTGCAGCTGGTATATGAAAATGCTTTTTGTGTTTTTTTTAATTATAAAATTATGACAAATCAACGAACTGAGAAATATGATATCCTAAAAAATACTCGTAAGTAGTAGTTTTCATTTCATTACTAACACGCATATAAACATGTGATCAAACAATTTGTTTTTCGCCCTTTTTAGGGTTCCAAACTTTCCGAAGTCATCAAGGAACACTTCTAGTTTCGCTATGTCCGTCTGTCCGTCCGCGGCTTAGCTCAGTGACACTAAGTACTAGAAAGCTATAATTTGGCATGGATATACATATTAATAATTCCGACAAAGAGGTATCATAAAAACATGAATTAAAAAAAAAAACATGTACCTCCTAAAGACGTAAAGTGGGGAGGTACTAATAATTCTGACAAAGTGGTATCATAGTTTCGTCATCTTAGTATCATATCATGTAGCGTCACCGTGGCTGTTCAACTTGTATATGGATAGTTGTCTGATAGGTTTGAAAGAGCATGAGTGCGGATTGAGGATGAATGAGTTGCCTGTCAAATGCCTTTTCTATGCAGATGACCAAGTTCTACTTGCATCGTCAGCAGAACAGTTGCAAAACATGGTGACTGTGATGTATGAAGCTTTAAGTTAAAAGGTATGAGTATAAATGTGAATAAGACTAAAGTAATGGTGTTTGAAAGAGAAGACGATGTATCGGAGTGTGAAGTGAAAATAAATGATAAGAGTGTGGAGCAAGTGAACGAGTTTGTATACGAGTATCTGGGAAGTATGTTCACAAGGTATGTATTTTGGTAATGTATTTCATTCAGCAGAGTTAATGCTATACATGGTGGCTCATTGATTTTAATAAGTAAACAGCTTAAATTTAAAGACCGTAAGGATATTGACAAGACAAGACAAAGATGTTTTATTTAAAGTATGCCACCAAGCGGCACTTTTGAATGTTAATACATTAAAATTTTAAAGGAATAAAAATTGATTCTACCGTGCATTCGGAAAGTAGCTTGTTATGGAGAAGAACGCACAAGAAACTCCATACTTACTCTTTTAAAAAAATTATGTTTTTTTACAATATTTAGGTACATAAGTACATACATTAATAAATTCATATGTGTGAGGACAATGCTCCCAGAATCACTACACACTATACTACGTACAGGTACAAAGTATTAAAAGTACTCACACATGTACTGTGCAGTTACATATAGTACCTATTGGTACTAGAAAAACATTATCATCCAAAGCAGTTAAGTTAAGACCAATCCCAGCAATACTTCAATCAAAGCATGAATCGGCACCACCCAGCTCAACCATCATGAAGGGAACCGAATGATCCAACACACGCGCCACCATCAGAGAGATATTTGAGAGAGCATGACACACTCAACTGCCAGGGCACACATAAGTCAAAGAACGACACAAAGGTACAGCAAATGGTAGATCTACAGTTGGGTACATAGTACTCACACACGTGCTGCGCAGTTATACAATACTAAAATAAATTGAGTCTATATAATACATATATAATTATACAGTCTTCAGCAGGTCCAACAATACTTGAAAACAATAATGTTCTGCATATCACTTGTTTTTGCGCCCTAGTGTTTGTGGAGCAAGACTAGCATTGAGCCAAGCATTTTTATCAGTGATGTAATCCCCCAACTTATAATATGCCTGCCTGCATAGTGTGCGTTTTATACAAGTTTTAAATTTCGTCTCATTCAGTTCTAGAATGTGGGGAGGACTTTTATTGTAACATTTTGTACAGTACCCCATGAAAGATGAGGCTACTTTAGCCAGTCTAAAACCTGGTTGAATTAATTGGTCCCTATTTCTAGTAATGTAATTATGTCTATGGCCGTTTTTACTAAAAATATGTATATTCTTTCTCACGTACATGATGTTTTCATAAATATATTGACAAGGAACCGTCGTGATGTTAATGCCCTTAAACAGTTCCCTTAGAGAATCGCGCCGGCGAAGATGCGCGAAGATCGCTCTGGTGGCTCGTTCTTGCAGAATAAAAATTGACTCAATGTCTGCAGCCCTTCACCATAGTAAAATACCGTAGGACATTATACTATGAAAGTAACTAAAATAGACCAGCCTAGCGGTATCTACATCACTAAATTGACGAATCTTTCTAACAGCATAAGCTGCCGAACTTAGTCGCCCTGCAAGTGATATTAAATGAGGACCCCATTTTAACCTCGAGTCTAGCGTGATCCTCAGGAAAACTGTTTTATCGACGAATTCTAGCTTCTCCTTGTTTAATATAATGTCACAATCAGTACTTTTGACATTCGGCAAGGAAAATTTTACGCACTTGGTTTTTTTACCATTTAAAACTAAATTATTGGCAGTGAACCAATCCTGAACCTGCCATAGTTATTTACGTCGTCAACCTGACAAGTACCTCTATATATTTTAAAAACTAAAGATGTGTCATCAGCAAATAATACCATGTTTAGTTTGTTTTCCAATAAAGGCGGTAAATCGTTTATGTATATTAGAAATAAGAAAGGACCTAAAATTGAGCCCTAGGGTACCCCCATTTTCACGTTTAACCCCGACGAATTCACACCGTTTATTTGAACTAATTGCTGTCTATCATTCAAATAAGATTTAACCAAACTTAACGCTGATTGACCTAGCCCGTAATGCTCAAGTTTCAGAAGTAATTTTTCATGGTTAACGCAATCAAACGCCTTCGACAGGTCGCAGAAGATACATATGGCATCCTGCGACTCTTCCCACGCATTAAAAATGTGTTTTAATAGGGTGACACCAGCGTCAGTTGTACAACGTCTTTTGGTGAAACCATACTGTTTATCATGCAAGATTTTATTCGTATTAAAATGAATGAGCATTTGATTAAGGATTATCTTCTCAAACGCCTTGCTGAAAACCGGTAAGACGGATACTGGTCTATAATTATTTGTGTCTTTACTGTCCCCGGATTTAAAAAGTGGTATAGCCTTACTATATTTCATTAGATCCGGAAACACTCCTTGATCCACACACAAATTGAAAATTAAAGCTAAGTACGGCGCTATAGTCTGAATAATGGAGGTACAAGCTTTGATTGACATTCCCCACAGATCTTCAGTCGATTTGATCTTGATTTGCTTAAAAGCTTTTATTACTGTTATGGGTTTTATATGTGAAAAGTTAAATACATTCGGGCAGGCTGAAACGTTCGCGTTTAATAATCCAAAAGCAAGCGAGGGCGAAGATTTCGGAAGTTTTAATTGGGATGCTGGTAAAGAAATTTACAAATTCTTGCGCAACTTTTTTGTTATCTCTAATAAGTCCGTGTGTGGTCTCAAGCGTGTAATCAGCATTATTTATTTTATTCCTGTTCGTTTCATCTATACCAATACCAATATTATAAAGAGGAAAGATTTTTTTGTTTGTTTGTTTGTTTGTACCGAATAGGCTCCAAAACTACTGGACCGATTTTTTCACCGTTGGGAAGCTACTCTATCCGCGGGTGACATAGGCTACTTTTTATCCCTGTATTCCCACGGAAACGGGGAACGCGTAGTTACGCGGGTGAAACCGCGAGGCGTCCTCTAGTTATTTATAATTTTCCAAACCGTCTTGATTTTATTTTCTGTTAAGTTAACCTTATTTCTAATGTGCAAGGCCTTAGCTGCCTTACATGTATTTTTAAAAATTCTTGAGTAAGTAGCAACATACTTATTAAACGTTTCAGTGTTAATACAAGGCTTAAGGCCATATAGCTCGTAAAGTCTTTCCCTACTTTTTCTAATTCCTGTAGTCGCCCAGTCACTGAATAAAAACTTAGGGCATATAGTTTTAGTTATCTTCTTAAAAGTGTTATTGAACTCTTTTTGAACTACTGAAAAAACTTCATCATACAAAATACCCTAAATGAAAAAGATTGTCTGTAAGAGATTGCCTAGTGCGATAAGACCGCCCATTGTACACTTGTGTCATGTACTTGTTGAACGTTTGTCTTGTATGTTTTTTTGTGGTGTACAATAAAGTATATAATAATAATAACTTAATAATATTGTTTCAGGTGCTTGAGCCAGCCGTCAACGTTTCGGCCCAACGACTTTCGGATCAGGTGCGGGTCATCCAGCGTAATCGTATGTTGGATGATACTGTACTTGATCGCCTCCGTACGGAAATGGGTAACTGTGTCACTGCCCCATCGTCGCAGGCTGTGGTACTACCACAGTCCAACCACGCTGACGAGGAGAGTAGTGACAGCGTTACAAACGTAAGTACCCAGTGCAATGAGGAATTGAGGAGTGCTTTGGAGTGTGCTATTCGGGAGTATCGCAACATGCCACCCGAACTTAGGCCACGATTACCTCGTTTGCCGATGCATAACAAGAATAGGGCGCTGGTGGCTGGTCTGGTTTCGCAGTTGTCAAACTATTTTGATGACTGCGAAGACCTCACTGATACACATTCGATCAAGTACTGCGTGGCTGTAGCGGCATGTCGTGTAGCTCATGTCAAATTTGCAGATGACAGAGCTACACGACCGAAACCAGCCGTACCGGCTTGGCAGTGCAGGATCGAACGTCGTATTGGTGGGGCCAGAGCACTCATCGGCAAACTAATTTGTTTCAGGGAGGGCAATAGTCGCCCAAGAGTGATGCGCTTTGTGAGACGGGCGTTTTCGGGGACTGATGTCAGCCCCCGAGACTATATATCCCATGTCACAGAGCGCATCGACTTCCTGAAACAAAAAGTGTATGCATGGGCAAACCGTATTCGTAGGTACAGGCGGAGAATGGAGCGATACACCCAGAATCGCACATTCCAAAGAAATGAAAGGTGGGTTTATCGGGCTTGGGAGCGACCCGACCAAGGTGTGACTGATACGCACCTGCCGGATGATGACGCTATGTGTTCATTCTGGCGCAGCATCTGGTCGGTGCCTGTCAGTCACACCGAAGGTGAATGGACTCGAGGGGTCGTACGAGCGTGTGATCCAATACAAGAAATGGGGGCTATCACGATCAGCCCCCAAGATGAAGCCCGTGCAGTCCGTCCGTTGCCGAACTAGAAATCTCCAGGACCGGACGGACTGCACAAGTTTTGGATCAAGTGGCTACAAAGGTCGCACGCTCGTTTGGCAGCTCAGTACCAGGCAGCCTTAGAGTCTGGTTAGCTACCCAAGTTCCTTACAACAGGAATAACCCACATGCTCCACAAGTCTGGTAGCACCGCGGAACCCAAAAATTATAGACCAATTACATGTTTACCAACGGTCTATAAGGTTCTTACATCCATCTTGAGAGTTAAAATTAATAAACACGTCGACGATAACTTCATCATGTCGGTCTCTCAAAAAGGATGTAGGAACGGTCCCGCGGTACTTAGGAGCTACTCCTTATTGATATGTCCATTAGCCAACAGGTTCGGCGTTCCCGAAAGGATCTGTCGACATGTTGGATAGATTATAAGAAGGCCTATGACTCGGTGCCTCATACATGGCTCATGAGGGTGCTAGAATTGTATAAAATAGATACAACTCTACGCACCTTCCTGATGTCATGTATGAGGCAATGGAGCACAGTCCTTCGCTATCCAGGATGTCGAAATATCCAGAGGAATAGCGAACCTGTAAGGATCGAGCGAGGTATATTCCAGGGCGATAGTTTGAGTCCACTTTGGTTTTGCCTAGCCTTGAATCCTCTAAGCATGATGCTGGAGAATTCAGGGCTAGGCTATCGGATGAAGAGAGGTGGTCAGGTTATATCTCACCTCCTTTACATGGATGACTTGAAGCTCTTTGCCCCCAGCAGTCTTCAGCTGAAGGAGCTACTAAAGGTAACTGAAACTTTTTGTAGCGCCATCAGGATGGAGTTTGGTGTGGACAAATGTGCAGTCATGCATGTGAAGCGAGAGGAGATAGTGGAATCCGTAGGAATTCAACTCTCGGATTCCATAAACCTGAGATCCCTCTCTCCAAACGAAACCTATAAGTATTTGGGTATGTCGGAAGCGTTAGGTATCAGTACTACTGACATGAAGCAATCGTTGAAGGAACGCTTCTTTGGCCGCCTGAAGAAGGTATTCAATAGCCTTCTCTCGGGCGGAAACAAGGTACGCGCCTTCAACGGTTGGGTCATGCCGGTACTGATGTACTCTTTCGGCATACTCAAATGGACTCAAACGGAACCTGACGCCCTGGATAGGCGGGTCCGTACACTGCTGACTGCATATCGAATGCATCACCCACGATCGTCAGTCATGAGATTGTATATCCCGCGGATGTGTGGAGGCCGAGGCTTTTTAAATGCCAAAAACCTCCACAACCGCGAGATATGCAATCTCAGAGAATATTTTCTAAACACCGACGTGGGTATTCATCGAGATGTAGTAGCAGTGGACAAGGGACTCACCCCGCTCTCCTTGGCGAATGAGAACTGGCGCAAGCCTGTAGTGCTTGACACTAACGACCGCAAGCTGGTATGGCAGAGTAAGGAGCTTCACGGACGCTTTTTCCGGGCCCTACATGGGTCCGATGTAGACCAATCAGCGTCCGTAGCCTGGCTGCGATTCGGTGACCTCTTTGGGGAAACCGAAGGTTTCGTCTGTGCAATTATGGACGAAGTTATCATGACGAATAACTACCGGAGATTTATTGTGAAGGATGGCACGGTTGACATCTGTCGGGCATGTCACCGTCCGGGTGAATCGATCCGCCACATTATCTCTGGTTGTTCTCGTCTAGCTAACGAAGAGTACTTGCATAGGCACAACCTTGTAGCCAGGATTATCCATCAGCAACTTGCTCTGAAATACACTCTTGTGGCTTCGGAGGTGCCGTACTACAGGTATGTGCCCGACCCAGTTCTCGAGAATGGCAATATCACATTGTACTGGGATCGGTCCATCATCACTGACAGGACTATTATCGCTAATAAGCCTGATATAGTGGTGGTGGACCGAATCGAGAGGTGTGCAATGATTGTTGACATAACTGTCCCGCATGACGGGAACCTCGTGAAAGCCGAGAAAGATAAGCAAATCAAGTATCTTGACTTGGCTCGCGAGGTTGTCGACATGTGGGATGTGGATACAGCGATCATTGTACCGATAGTCGTGTCAGCCCATGGCTTAATAGCCACGAGCCTCGACCAACACCTTAGGAGGCTCTCGTTAGGCGGCTGGGTCAAGGGTTGATCCAGAAAGCAGTACTGCTGGACACGGCTCGTATTGTTAGGAGGTTCCTCTCTCTGGAGCCCTGACCACCAGTAGCTTGGACCCTGTTCCCGATACCGGTGGGCCTCTATTTTTTATATTTAAAAATGTTTTTCATTTTTGTGTGTGTTTTGTAAAAATATTTTAAAATGTTAACAATAAGAAAAAAGTTAAATAAAAGAATAAGAGTATACGAGTAATTCTCCGCCGACGAAACCACCACCTGCGCGTCGACGGGGAGGACGCCGGCCGCCGGACCGCTTAGGACCTCGATGCTTACCGGTCTCTGATAGGGTCCCAGCACCCGGCGGAAGTGTGCAGCGCATGAGATGGACACAATCCATAAACGAAAATGTCATGCTCGCATACTTTGGGGCTACAGAGGGAGGAAACAACCTGACCGCGTACCGTGTCCGGATGCTCTCTTTGTTTCAGGTGCTTGAGCCAGCCGTCAACGTTTCGGCCCAACGACTTTCGGATCAGGTGTGGGTCATCCAGCGTAATCGTATGTTGGATGATACTGTACTTAATCGCCTCCGAACGGAAATGGGTAACCGTGTCACTGCCCCATCGTCGCAGGCTGTGTTGCTACCACAGTCTAACCACGCTGACGAGGAGAGTAGTGACAGCGTTACAAACGTAAGTACCCAGTGCAATGAGGAATTGAGGAGTGCTTTGGAGTGTGCTATTCGGGAGTATCGCAACATGACACCCGAACTTAGGCCACGATTACCTCGTTTGCCCATGATTAACAAAAATAGGGCGCTGGTGGCTGTTCTGGATTCGCAGTTGTCAAACTATTTTGATGACTGCGAAGACCTCACTGATACACATTCGATCATATACTGCGCGGCTGTAGTGGCATGTCATGTAGCTCATGTCAAATTTGCAGATGACAGAGCTACACGACCGAAACCAGCCATACCGGCTTGGCAGTGCAGGATCGAACGTCGTATTGGTAGGGCCAGAGCACTCATCGGCAAACTAATTTGTTTCAGGGAGGGCAATAGCCGCCCAAGAGTGATGCGCTTTGTGAGACGGGCGTTTTCGGGGACTGATGTCAGCCCCCGGGACTATATATCCCATGTCACAGAGCGCATCGACTTCCTGAAACAAAAAGTGTATGCATGGGCAAACCGTATTCGTAGGTACAGGCGGAGAGTGGAGCGATACACCCAGAATCGCACATTCCAAAATAATGAAAGGTGGGTTTATCGGGCTTGGGAGCGACCCAACCAAGGTGTGACTGATACGCACCTGCCGGATGATGACGCTATATGTTCATTCTGGCGCAGCATCTGGTCGGTGCCTGTCAGTCACACCGAAGGTGAATGGACTCGGGAGGTCGAACGAGCGTGTGATCCAATACAAGAAATGGGGGCTATCACGATCAGCCCCCAAGATGAAGCCCGTGCAGTCCGTCCGTTGCCGAACTGGAAATCTCCAGGACCGGACGGACTGCACAACTTTTGGATCAAGTGACTACAAAGGTCGCACGCTCGTTTGGCATCTCAGTACCAGGCAGCCTTAGAGTCTGGTTCGCTACCCAAGTTCCTTACAACAGGAATAACCCACATGCTCCACAAGTCTGGTAGCACCGCGGAACCCAAAAATTATAGACCAATTACATGTTTACTAATGGTCTATAAGGTTCTTACATCCATTTTGAGAGTTAAAATTAATAAACACGTCGACGATAACTCGCATCATGTCGGTCTCTCAGAATGGATGTAGGAACGAGTCCCGCGGTACTAAGGAGCTACTCCTTATTGATGTAGCCATTAGCCAACTGGTTCTGCGTTCCCGAAAGGATCTGTCGACATGTTGGATAGATTATAAGAAGGCCTATGACTCGGTGCCTCATACATGGCTCATGAGGGTGCTAGAATTGTATAAAATAGATACAACTCTACGCACCTTCCTGATGTCGTGTATGAGGCAATGGAGCACAGTCCTTCGCTATCCAGGATGTCGAAATATCCAGAAGAATAGCGAACCTGTAAGGATCGAGCGAGGTATATTCCAGGGCGATAGTTTGAGTCCACTTTGGTTTTGCCTAGCCTTGAATCCTCTAAGCATGATGCTGGAGAATTCAGGGCTAGGCTATCGGATGAAGAGAGGTGGTCAGGTTATATCTCACCTCCTTTACATGGATGACTTGAAGCTCTTTGCCCCCAGCAGTCTTCAGCTGATGGAGCTACTAAAGGTAACTGAAACTTTTAGTAGCGCCATCAGGATGGAGTTTGGTGTGGATAAATGTGCGGTCATGCATGTAAAGCGAGGGGAGATTGTGGAATCCGTAGGAATTCAACTTGCGGATTCCATTAACCTGAGATCCCTCTCTCCAAAGGAAACCTATAAGTATTTGGGTATGTCGGAAGCGTTAGGTATCAGTACTACTGACATGAAGCAATCCTTGAGGTAACGCTTCTTTGGCCGCCTGAAGAAGTTATTCAATAGCCTTCTTTCGGGCGGAAACAAGGTGCGCACCTTGTTTTTCGCCTTCAACGGTTGGGTCATGCCGGTACTGATGCACTCTTTCGGCATACTCAAATGGACTCAAACGGAACTTGACGCCCTGGATAGGCGGGTCCGTACACTGCTGACTGCATATCGAATGCATCACCCACGATCATCAGTCATGAGATTGTATATCCCGCGGAAGTGTGGAGGCCGAGGCTTTTTAATTGCCAAAAACCTCCACAACCGCGAGATATGCAATCTCAGGGAATATTTTCTAAACACCAACGTGGGTATTCATCGAGATGTAGTAGCAGTGGACAAGGGACTCACCCCGCTCTCCTTGGCGAATGACATGCTTATTCAGCTCAACACAGGACACTTCAACACTATGCTCAACTGAGAGGTCTACCATATCTTTACGAGGTTTTGATTTAATACCATTTTTAATTAATATAAGTGAACCCCCACGCAACATAATATTTCTGTTAAAACAACTGCCCACAGTATAATTTTCATAATTGATTAGCATTTCATAATCTTTCAGCCAATGCTCAGTGAAACAAAAAATTTCAAACATTGTTTTTTCTAAAAACAGTTCGATTTCCAATTCCTTTGAAGAAAAACCCTGAATATTTTGGTGGAATAATTTTAGAGAATTCTGCTTAGACCTTTTTTTGAAATTAAATTTTTGCGAGCAAGAAGGTACCTTTTTGATGGTGAATATACTCTTATTGGTACCTTCCCTTGTCCTATTAACTATTTTAAAGAACAAATATTAATAGCATTTTTGCTAACGTTATGCAAGGTATTGACCACCTTTAAATTAGTACTATTACTAATATCAATAATAACTGGATATTTCGACATACTACTTATGTCTGAGTTTATTGTATAAGATAATAGCCGAGCTATTTGATGTCTTACCCTAAGAGGCAGATACAAAGTATCGCCTGTTAACTTTAATTTATCAACAAAAATGTTGATGTCAGAAAAAACAAGTTTGTCACTATAGTGACTCACAAGAAAGTGCAGATGCTTATTAAGCATGTGAATGTGATTATTTTGTCTATTTGACAATTTATCCAAGTAAGGGAAGGCACACAAAATATTTTTTTTTGCAATTTAACTTTAACATCTCTTTTACACACTCAGTGATGTTATTTTTTTTTAATTTTATACTATTACCTACAAATACAGTTAAATTGGTATCTGGTATATATTCTTTGTCACTTATTCCATTATTTGCTTGTAAGATGACCCGGCCATGCAATAATTAAAAGTGGAATGACTCTGATTGCCATTTATTAATTTACCTAAACCTTTTCCAATACCGTCTGAAAACATAACCGAATGCAAACCTTCATTACGATGACTAGATGAAAAGCCAGCACTCTCAGGCCGGTCTACTTGAGGCAGATCCTGTGCTACATTTGATATGTCTTGTACGAAGACATTGTTTTGAGAGACCCTCTCAGCTTAGACCGGGTGCTTTGTAGCATCAGGCTGGACTGCAATGAGATTTGAGACTGTCTGGCAGTTACACTGACACCTCACTAACTCATTTGTGGCCAAAATGTGTTCTTTAATTTGAAATTTTGAATTTGTATATTTATTGTAAAGAGAACTAAGTCTGTTCTCAAGTACCTGTATTTCTAACTGTAAGCGGTGAGTGTCAAGCTCATATATTTTTTTGCTGTCTTCTAATTTAATTTGGTAATTATTTAATTTATTAACTAGGTCAACACGTTCTTTCCTGAGTGGAATATTTTTAATAAAGAACTTGTGTTTTTTCCTAAACTTGTTGCAATTTCTAATTATTTTATTTAGTTTCGCATATTTTTTTAGTTTGTTATGACTAACTTTGGAACAATTTTTCTGATTTATTAAAGAATTTTCAGTTATGTTACTTTTAGGTATTGAATCCGGTTTACAATTTGATTGAATAAGTTCATCATACAAATGGCAAGTTTCATCAACCTGAGTTGATTCCTGTTCTTTTTGTAATTTAAAAATATGATCATTTGCGTGAATCAATTCTTCTTCTAGATCCCTAATTTTACTTAAAGCCTCCTCGTATAGATTACTGCAGTTATTAAAACCATCCGTGACTACCCTCAGTTGGTCGCGTTCATCCACAACATTCTGGTATTGCTGACTAAGTTCAACTAGCTCCCGTTTAAGGATTGTGTTTTTATAAACAATGTATATTGTGAGCATATCTGTTGAGCGGACAGTTGAAATAGAATTGGAGCATTTTATTGTATTAAGCGTATACAGACCCCTTCAGGATTGTATGACTGCTTTGAAAAGGTAATGGATGAAGTGTTACACAAGATTTGTAACTCGAATAAATCCATTATCACTTGTGGTGATTTTAATGTTAATTTATTTTAAAACTCAGGTTCTTGTAGTAAAATAATATGTCTGTTTCAGTCCTACAATCTTGTAAACCTATTTTTGGAGCCCACAAGAATAACCCCAACTAGTGCTACATGCTTAGATAATATTTATGCTTATGTTATACCAGTCCACAAAGAAATTATACATTTAATAGATTCTGATCATTGCGGGCAGAGGATTACTATACCAAACCAAAACAACAAAGTGGCTAAAAAGGATATCACTGTTAACCCCAAAACTGCAATTGATGCTGATCACTTATATGATGATTTTTTTAGTATATACTGTAAACAATTTAATTCGACCTTTGTTCTAAAGACTATCTCCGTTAATAGTAACGCATCATTCAGTTATTGGGCTACCATTGGTATTCATAAAAGTAGAACACGGCTTTATGAGCTGTACAGTGAAAGGACTTATGTAAACACTGCTGAATTTAATTTATATGTTAGAAATTATTCATAATTATTTAAAAAGGTTTGTTGTTTGGCCAAGTCACGATATTTGAGCTCTATATATATATTAAGATTAAAAACAGTATTAATATTATTAAAACGACTTGGAATATTATTAATAGTGAAAGGGGAAGATCTGGTAACCGAAATATTGACTACGGCCTGTCTATTAATGGCAACATCATAAAATCAGACTCACAAGTCGCAGTGGCCTTTGAAAATTTATTTTCAGATATTCCCATTTCAACGACTAAATCCTTAAACTCATCACCTTCTGTTGCTGAGTCTTTGCTAAAAGAAAATGTTAATGTTTGCGATTTAGAATTTATTTTTGAACATATTACTTGTAAAGACATAATTAAAAACCTTTCACACTTTAAAAGTTAAAAATACTGCAGATCTGTGGGGTCATTCTGTAGAAGTTGCTAAGGCTATTATTGACATTGTCGCACCTAGTTTAGCTATTATCTTTAATATTTGTATCGACTGTGGGGAGTTGCCTGACCTTATGAAAAATAGTAAAATAATACCTTTGTTTAAATCAGACAGTAAATCAGACCCTACAAATTATAGACCTATTTCAGTACTACCTACGGTTAGCAAAATATTTGAGAAATTAATATTAGAGTAATTGCCCAGATTTTTTAATAAACATATATTTTTACATAGCAAAAAGTTCGATTTTACAAGAGGTCGTTTAACTACTGATGCTGTTTTGAGTGATGAGCTTTTAGGACATATTTATAATGCATGGGAAGATAAGTGCAATGCCTTGGGAATCTTTTGTGATTTGTCCAAAGCATTTGATTGTGTTTTTCATGGAACGCTAATCAGGAAACTCCGCCACTACGGGATACGGAACAGCGCTCTGGGTCTTCTTACTTCATATTTGAGTAATAGGATTCAGACCGTTGACGTTAATGGAAAAAGATCTCCTGGATCTATGGTAACAATGAGAGTCCCACAGGGCTCGATTTTTGGTCCTTTCTTGTTTCTTATTTATATTAATGTTTTGCCTTATCTCATAAAGGATAACCATGATCTAGTGTTGTTTGCGGATGATACTTCACTTTTTTTTAAACTTAAACATCAGCAGCTGTTTACTGACGATGTAAATAGCGCGATCTCAAAAGTAGTTCACTGGTTCAATGTTAATAATTTACTTCTTAATGAAAAAAAAACCAAATGCATTAAGTTTACCCTACCTCACGTTAGGCAGGTGAAAGCCGATGTGTTGATAAAGGGCGAAGTATTGAATCCTGAAAATAGCACAATATTCTTAGGCTTAACTTTGGATGCTAAGCTTCAGTGGGGCCCACATATAGATAAATTGTCAAAGAAGCTAAGCTCCACAGCATATGCTGTTAGAAAAATTCGTAATTTAACTGACATAGAGACAGCCCGTTTAGTATTCTTTAGCTATTTTCATAGTGTAATGTCGTCGTACGGTATTCTGTTGTGGGGAAATGCCGCCGATATCCAGACTATCTTTGTTTTGCAGAAAAGAGCTGTTCGATTAATTTATAAATTAAGCCCGAGACACTCTCTCAGAGAGAAATTTGAGGAGATTAATGTAATGACTGTGCCTTCTCAGTATATTTATGAAAATCTTTTATATGCCCATAAAAATATAAAATTGTTTAAAAAATACAGTGATATCCATAACATAAATACTAGAAACAAACACAAATTTGTAGTACCTACAACAAGGCTCAAGAAAAAAACTTTTTAACAAAAAATCAAACCGACTTCCAGAACAAAAAACTATAAAGCAAAACTTAACTTTCTTTTCCGAAGTCGGTGTCTTTTATACCCATTTTTTTCAGTTTTTTGACACCGACTTCGGAAAAGAAAGTTATTTTTTGCTTTATAGTTTTTTGTTCTGGAAATCGGTTTGATTTTTTGTTAAAAAGTTTTTATTTTTCTCTTTTTAGTTTTAGTAGGTATCGCCAATTAACATGATAATCATTTATGGCCAAAGTACATCTCATAACGATTCCAATAAGCCGAAGCACGACTAGGATACATTGTTTTATTTCAGAGTTCCAGTGCCTACCTTCCGGCTTCATCATCAGAACAGTTCAATGGTACCATTTTCATCAGTACCATTCATTTATAAGTATTTGCTTCATCATTGTCGGTTGACTATTCGAGATATTTTATACCCGTGACATACTTAGCATTTAGAAGTTCCAGTGGCCATCTGTGGTCTTCTTCATCAGTTCCACTTCACCAAATTATACTTTTTGAGTGCAAGTGATTGCATTGTTGATAAAAATACCAAAATCACTATATGTATGCCTATAATATTTGAGGAGTTCCCTCGATTGCTCTAGGATCCCATCATCAGATCCTGACCTGATGACTATGGGACCAACTAGGAAGTATACCCTTCAAAACAAAAGAAGATTTTTTGAAATCGGTCCAGGCTTCTTTGAGTAATCGGAGAATATACATAAAAAAAAAAGATTCCGACGAATTGAGAACCTCTTCCTTTTTTTGAAGTCGGTTAAAAATAGTTGGCTCGTTTAGATGTCAATACGTACGCTTTTATAATAAGCTTCCAAGCCACGTACAGTCCCTGGACAAAATTGTTTAACCCACCCAAAACTGTCCAACCCACCGGCATATCTTGTTAAGCCATTTTAATCATTATCTTATTATAGTTAAAGTTGAAAATTGTCTGACCTACCCAACATTGCCTTACCCACAGACATATCTTGTTAAGCCATTTTAATCATTATCTTGTTGATGTTAAAGTTGATAGGCTTTTATGTGACAGGACTATAATTACTAGCTAATCTTTAATTTCAAATGTTTACAACAAGTTATTATGGCTTCACGGTTCGATGCTGGATTGGCGATGAACAACATGTGGGTTCGAAATCATTTTTCACTTATTACAAATTTCTTTTTTAATTTGTTTTCATTTATGATTTCTAAAATATTTCTTGCTTTAGAAATACCAATATGATTTTCGCCTAAAACTTATCTTGTAAACGGTGGGTAAACAAAAAAAAACTAAGTTAAATATGTTAACTTCGTGGGGTAGATGGATATTAAATAGATATAAGTGACAAAAGTCAGTCTACCTATGCCTAATAGCAGTGACTGCGCACAAACATTTATAAGACATTGGACGTAAATCTTAAAAAGTATTTTTAACTAATTTGGTGTAATCAAACCGTCATGTCGCTACTTAATGACTATACCAAATATAAAATAATATTTTTATATGAGCAGAATGTTGGAATCAGGGAGATTGGTCGTAGACTTAATATAGCGGTAAGTGCTTTAATACCCATTATATGTTACTCTTTAAAATTAACTTAGTAAATATGTAAAGACTAAAAGATTTTTTATAGACGTGTGATAAGTATTTCTTACAATCTAGTGATCGTGTATTTGGCTATTTTCCCATTACACCCACTCCTTACAAGTTACCTACACATTTTCAAAAACGATAATTATATATTTTTTTGTTTTAGAGAAATACGGTCAGGCTAAGACGTTATGGAGACACTGGAAATATTCAGCGAAATCGGCAAGATAATTGCAACCGTGCAGGCATTGTGCAGAATTGGTTAGCTGCTCAAGAAGGTGTAACAGTTATTAACTGGCCATCTAAAAGCCCCGATTTGAACCCTATAGAAAACCTATGGGGTTAAATGGTTTTAAATTAGGACACATCTGAAGTCCGAAATAAAAACAATTTGGCTGAGATCGTGTCATCGACATGGGAGCACATGAGAGGAAAAGATTTGTGTTGGAACATGGTGTGCGGTATGCTTAGCTTACAGCATGTTATAGAAGAAGACGGTGCGCCACTCCGCTACTAACTAATCTACTTGTAAGTATATTTAAACACCCTATGTAAGTAAATGCTCAATTGAATGAATGTTAAACCGTCAAAATGTTGCAGATTCTGTGGTGATGGTATTGTTATAAATGGTGAATGGGCTCAATTGGGACTTTATAATAAAAGAGTGGACTGTATTAACATAGGTATATTGCTATAATTTACACTATCAACTCAGATAGAAATATGTACAAAGGAATGCCCGTAATGAATGGCGTCTGTGAGCTGAGTGGAGCGGCGGGTGCGCAGCCGGCCGTCGCGTCGCGGGTTCGGTCCCCCGACACCCCGCGCCTGCGCCGTGGACGCCCGCGGATAGTGATGCGCCAACATATTCCCCGGGTTGAAGGGAAGTCTTCAATTTTCGATTGGAAGGGGGCAGATGCAGTTGAAAGCACGACGAATGGTGCCCCGCTTCGTCTTCAGTTCGGCCACTCTCGTGACTCCGTCTACGCCAGGATAGGTCTTCGTGACCCGGCCCAGGGACCAGAGCAGAGGCGGCGTTGTTTTGTCCTTCACCAGGACTAAGGACCCCGGCTTCACTTCACCTCTGGAATGAAACCACTTGGATTTGGCCTGCAGCAGAGAAGAATACTCGTTATGAAACCGTCGCCAGAAATGCTGTCTGATGTGCTGGATTCTCTTCCAGCGATCCAGTCGCGTGATGTTGGCTTCAGTCACCTGAGGATGGGGTACTGATAAGAATGGCCGTCCAATTAGGAAGTGAAAGGGAGTAAGTGCCGAAAAATCGTTAGGGTCAGAAGAAAGAGCAGTAAGAGGGCGTGAGTTAAGAACCCCCTCTATATGAGTGAGACAGGTAGCCATCTCTTCGAAGGTGAAATGAGTAAGATGCAGTAACCGTTTTAAATTATGCTTACATGATTTTACAGCAGCTTCAGCCAATGAATTAAAATGAGGGCTGTATGCAGGCGTGAAAATAAATTCAATACCTTGCTGCGCCATTTCAGATGCAACATTTGATGATTGCAAGAACCTATACATCTCGTTTGATGCGCCTACAAAGTTAGTCCCGTTATCGGACGTGATGCTTCGAGGCTTGCCACGACGCGCCACCAACCGATTTAGAGCGGCCATGTAGGCCTCAGTGGTGAGGTCGGTGACGAGCTCCAAATGTACGGCTTTCACTGCCGAGCAAACAAAGATGCACATATAGGACTTTGTAAGTTTGCATCCTCGGCCTTTACAATTGGCCACCAATACTGGCCCAGCGTAGTCAACATAACTATTTAAGAAAGGAAACTCAAGATTTGTTCTTGAGCTAGGTAATTGACCCATTATAGGCTGAATGTTCTGAGCCTTATGTCGAAAACATTTAAGACATTTATTCACGACAAATCTAGATAAGTTTCTGCCACCTAGAGGCCAATAAGTTTGCCGTATATGTGACAATAACAGCTGTGGACCTGCATGTACAAGTTTTAAATATTGCATTTGAAATATAAGTTTTGTAAGTATATGCTTACTGCATAAAACAATAGGATGTTTCACACTAAAATCGTAGGGGGAGTTATCGAGCCTTCCGCCCACGCGAATGAGGTTATTATTGTCAATGAACGGTGTCAGAGGAAGCAATCTACTTTTGCGTGGTAATTTTTGTCCAGACTTTAACAAATTATACTCTTCTGGGAACATTTCAAGCTGTGAATAATGTAGAATTATATTTAATGAGTTTTCTATTTCTGTTGTTGAAAAATTACCATGCAATTTATTTTTATTTTTTATGTTGTAAACAAAGCGTTGTATATATGTAATTATATTTTGTATCTTTAACAAACTAGAATACTTTACTAATAAATTAGAAATGATTGATGAATGAATAGTTACGTCTGAATGATTACTACTTAATGAAATATGATTGTCACTATCACTATCAATGTAATGAGTCACTACTTCCGGCAGACTATCTTTCCCGTTGTTTGGCATGCTAGGCCACTCATTTTCACTATGCTGTAAAAATGAGGGACCAGACCACCACAGAGGTGTGTGCATGATAACGTCGGCACTGAGACCACGGGAAACAAGATCCGCCGGGTTGTCCTTCGACGGTACGTAGCTCCAGGTATGACCACAAGTACTTTCCTGTATTTCGTTGACTCTGTTTCTGACGAAAGGTTTTAATTGATTAGTAGGAATAGAGAGCCAACCCAGGACTATAGTTGAGTCGCACCAGAATCTACATTTATGAATGGGCATGGTAAGCGATTCCTGAACCTTAGTACACAGCCTTGCACCCAACAAAGCTCCACAAAGTTCAAGCCTCGGTATCGTCGTTGGTTTGATGGGCGCTACACGATTTCTAGAAACTAGAAGTTGTACGCCCATGCACCTACTGCCATTACAAGACCGAATGTACACACAAGCGCCGTACGCCCTTTCGGACGCGTCGGTAAAGACGTGTACTTCATGCGTAATAGAGCCTTCACGCAAAACCCAACGAGGAATTTTTAAATTATTTAATGCTGTTATTGTGCCTTCAAATGTAGACCAAAGATTTCTGACTTCGTGCGATACTTCGTCATCCCAGTCATACTTATCTTGCCATAGACGCTGCATAATTAGCTTTGCTTCGACGACGCATGGACCTACTAGGCCTAATGGGTCAAAGATTTGACTGATAACAGAAAGGACATGACGTTTGGTGACTTTAGTAGTGGAGGTGATATTTATAGTGTAAGTAAGTGAATCAGAGTCACAAACCCAGTTAAGACCTAAAGTTTTAGATTGAGAGTTTGGACTTTGCTCAGAAAAATTTAAAGTGTTATGTAACTCGTTACTATGTGTAATTTCTTTTAGAATTTGTGGATTGTTTGATCGCCATTTTCTTAAATTGAATTTTGCAGATGATAGAACCGAATGTACCTTTTTTGACATATCTACCGTTTCAGCTATCGTATCCCTTCCACTAAGAAAGTCGTCGACGTAAAAGTCACGTCGTATAGCGCATTTGGCACGACTGTCCTCAATGTCATCAGCCAGTCTTACAAGATACTTAGTGGCTAAATAGGGCGCAGAAGCGGTACCATAGGTAACCGTATTTAAAGTGTAGGTTCAAAGAGGTTCTGAAGGTTCAAATCTGTAAACAATTTTTTGAAGAGTACGTTGGACTGGATTTAACTCTATGGCTCTGTACATTTTTTCCACGTCACTTGAGACCACGTACTTATGCTGACGAAAACGTGTTAAAATGGAAAACAGATCGTCTTGAACTACGGGACCGACCATCTGAATGTCCTTAAGCGACACCCCCGTACTGGTAGGAGCTGATGCGTCAAATACTACGCGTAGCTGTGTAGTGGTGCTAGAACTGCAAATAACTCCATGATGTGGAATGTAATAATTTTTCATGGAGTTTTCTGGTGAAGGAGTACAGTCTGAGTCTAACGTCATATGACCTAGGCGCTCATATTCTCTGATGAACTCATTGTACTTTGTATGAAATGATGGATCGCGTTTAAATCGCCGTTCAAGGGAAAGAAAACGATTTCTAGCATTGGTAAAAGAATTACCTAATGTACTAGGATCCCCTCTTAAAGGCATTGATACTACGAATCCCCCACCATCGTCACGAACGGTGGTTTGAGCAAAAGAGTGCTCACACATTCTCTCCTCAAGCGAGAGTGAATGTTTTGAAGCGACGTTGTCAAGCTCCCAAAATTGAGTTAGGTCGGGAGTGACATTGGAATGATGGCAAAAATTATTGACGGAAAAACATGATTGGTGCGAAATACTACCTGTAACTAACCATCCTAACTTGGTCTCCCATAATTTAGGTAGGGTTTTCCCAAAGCTATCGTTTTGCTGCCTAAGACATTCCAGAAAACTTCAGCCCCTACCAGGATGTCTACGACCGACGGAACATTAAAGTTCGGGTCTGCTAGTTTAAGACCTGCAGGAATAGGGACGTGATTGATATGTATGAATGAAGACGGTAGAAATTTTGTGATTTCAGGCAAAATGTGACACTCGATATCTACAGTAAAGGCACAGCATAAAGACTCCATTGAGAGGTGACAAGACTGTGTACTGGTGGATATGTGGTTATTAATACCCGTTACCTTGGTGCTCGTACCGTGTCGTAACAAACCCAGCTTCTCTGATAAGCTCTGCGTAACAAAGTTCGCCGTACTGCCGTTGTCCAGCAGTAGGCGCGCAGTGTGCTTCTTACCCGTCACGCCAGTCACGTTCACCATAGCTGTGGACAGTAAAACATGCGCAGAAGTAGCAAGCTGCATGGATTTGGCTAAAAGCACAACATTTGAAGAAGGAGAAGCAGAAGGCAGTGCATAAGGCGTGATAGAAGGCAATGGATTCGAAGCAAGTTCGGGCTCGTTACTTTCCAAATGCAAAAGCGTATTGTGCTTTGTTTTGCAATATTTGCAATGTGAAAATCTACATTTTGTAGAATTATGTCCAAAGCATAAGCAATTAATGCAAACATTAAATTCAGTTGCATTTTGTATACGATTTTCTATTGACAAGTTTCTAAAAGATTCACATTTAAATAATGTATGTGCTTGGGAGCAAAGTGGACATTTACTGTTTTTGTTAATATTTTCAAATTTTTTACTTATCTTATGCTTAGAATCGGTTTTATTTGAATGACTATTATTTAAAGCGATTATAGCATTCGTTTGAGAAGAACTAAGATTTGTCTCCACTGACTCTAACCAGTCCGCTTTTCTGCTTAAAAAGGAACAAAATTGTGTTAAAGTAGGATCATCTTTATAAGTATTGTTTCTATGCTCTTCCCAGTCACGACTTGTTGTTATATCTAACTTTTTTATCATAAAATAAATAACAATGTCATCCCAATATTGAGTGGGCCTTTTTAATGAAGTTAGTGCCCTAATATTTTTATTAATAACATCAACAAGGTTTCTAATGAAATGACTTGATTCTTTTGGTTCAACGTCAAATAAAGCTTGTAAATGATTTTTCACTAGAAGTCGGTTGTTATTGTAACGTTCGCACAACAGGTCCCACGCTAAATTATAATGGTCAGCTTTAAAGTCAATGTTTTTTATTATTAAAGCTGCATTCCCCTGGAGTGAAGCTCGCAGGTAGTGGAACTTGTTTATGTCACTTATGCTGGAATTGTCGTGAATCAATGACCCAAAAGTATCCCTAAACTCAAGCCAGCATTGGTAGTCCCCATCGAAATGTGGCAAATCTATTTTTGGCAAACGAACAAAAGAATTCATAAATGAAACATGTGCACCTGAGTTAGCATCTTTGAAGCCCGCCTCCGACGCAGCACCGTTGGCCGAGACACCGAGCAGGCTGCGCGAGAGTGCCACCAAGTTGAAAAACTGACGGTCAAAGTCCTCCCGCTCAGTCAATGCTGACTCGTTGTCGTCGGATATCACTTCGATGTGTATCTGTAAGGCGTTAAATTCGGTGTGTAAGGTTTCAAATCGATTAAAACGCTGCTCTAAATCTAAACGTTGCAACTCAGATATTGCGGAACTACTTTTTACTAAATTTAAGTAGTTGCTGTAAATAGTAAGCTTCGATTTTATTGAACTACGTTTTTTTATCAATGTTTTTAAGTTATCTGCCATTGTAAAGTTAAATAACAGCTGGACGCACTGATGCTAATGTACTCAATAGATAAGAAAACTGCAAACAGCTGTGCGTTAGTGAAAGGGATCGAGAATAAGTTTCAAGGTCAATGACTGAACACGAGTTATCTTGGTGCGAAGCAGCTAATGACCGAGCGTTTTCGATACAAAATATGAATAATTAAACAAGCAGTGCCGTAGGAAACACTATGAAAGCACTAATGTTAAAAAAATGTATAAACACTGAAATATAGGAAGATGAATAACGATTATCGGCAAGAAAATGAAAGCACAAAAATAACTAATTGGAACGGACTCACTCAAATACAGTATTATACTCCCAAAGTATGAAGTCAGCTCCCACGTTGACTATGCAGGATGGCTCGGGAACGACTTCTTTGTTCTTTTCTTCGTGGTCGTACCGCGTGGTGCTCGCGAGTGGTCAAAGTCCGCACAGGTGAACACGACGACCGATGTTGTTGACGGCGTTAATTACAGCAAAACTGGTGTTTATTTTTGCGCAATCGAAAGACCATTGAATGGGCTCAATTGGGACTTTATAATAAAAGAGTGGACTGTATTAACATAGGTATATTGCTATAATTTACACTATCAACTCAGATAGAAATATGTACAAAGGAATGCCCGTAATGAATGGCGTCTGTGAGCTGAGTGGAGCGGCGGGTGCGCAGCCGGCCGTCGCGTCGCGGTTTCGGTCCCCCGACACCCCGCGCCTGCGCCGTGGACGCCCGCGTATAGTGATGCGCCAACAAATGGAAATGCATTTTCTATTTATATAACATGTTGATTCACTACATATGAAAAGCTTATCTTTAAAATATTTCACAAATAAATTATTTTTCTTGAAAACCAACTTCCAAGCATTAGCATACCTTTTTAAAAATGTTTATAAATGGTGTAGTGACCGGTTCTATGGGGCAATTCACAGGCTCGTTCACGCACTAAATGACCACACTTCAACACGTCTACTCTGGCCAGCGGCTCTCGTAATACTGACGCGGTGCGCACGAGATTGTGTATGGCTGTGTGGGGGAAAGTAAGGATGGCAAAGTAAACGTGCGAGTGAGACAGATACACTACACCCCTTCCTCATTAATTATTTTATTAAGAATATATTTAGTATTCATTTTGTATAATGTTTTTTTGGTATGCTTAATATAATCATAATTATATTGTTTGCTCTTCACATGACAGATTCTTGTCTTTTTTTCACGCTCTCAATATCCCTTCACCCTCCTATTTTTCTTCAATTTAATGAGAGAAAATAAAACTATCACCAAAATCTCTGAAAACTGTAATTTTCCAGTGTTCCACTTACATAATTATTTTGTAAGTACGTGGACATTAGTATGTGTGACATGTGTACTTTTTTGTGATTTTAATTTTATACGTATTTTGTTACATTTTCTAGATTGTCACTGGGACTTAAAAAAAAAGTTCGAGTTGATGTATGTACACAAATCCCTAATTTAATGGAAATCACAATTCCACCAATTTAATGGCAGCAACCCACCAATTTAATGGCAGCTGCCCACCAATTTAATGGCAGCAGCCCACCAATTTAATGGCAGCAACCCACCAATTTTATGGCAGCAACCAGCCACCAATTTAATGGCAGCAAAACCCACCAATTTAATGGTAGCAACCCACCAATTTAATGGTAGCAACCCACCAATTTAATGGCAGCAACCACCCTCCAATTTAATGGCAGCAAAACCCACCAATTTAATGGTAGCAATGCTCACCAATTTAATGATAGCAAAACCCACCAATTTAATGGTAGCAAAACCCGCCAATTTAATGGCAGAACAACCAACCAATTAAATGGCAGCGTCTTTTTACTCCACCTATTCCTATAAGCATAATCAGCCTATAATGCTCCATTGGCCGGCAAACGAACCTCCCCTCTGCGACAGGGACAAGGCCTCAATCCATCACATGAGCTAAGCGTTGCCCGGCAGACGTCACACGTTCCCGAATTACCAGCTCCAACTGAGTACTATTTCGTGACATTGGAAATCTGACAATCCTCCACACCAATCGAGTGTGGTCACCCAAGAAACTGTTTATGTAAGCACCTTTATAGTTTTACAAAAGCAGTTCAGTGTTAACGTTAACATTGCATATCTTCACAGCTTAATAACTTAAAGGCTATCGATGTCGCACTTTGTTAAAACTGACATTTCGATAGTTGTCTGGTCCCCGAGGTATCTTTTTACAACAGCAGTGCACTTGGTAGTTTTAATTGATTTGCGCCCATATGGCTATTCAGATCCAGCGCTCTCTCCAAGCTGTACACCACTTTCAATCATATCTTTATCTACGTATATTGAGTTTAGCCTTCATAATACTCATTCCACATGAAATAGGCACGATTACACAACATGACCCGCCTTGAATCTAAACTAAATTGACATAACTCGCCTAGGATCTAGCCATACCTTATGGCATCAGCCACCTTGGATACAGCCTCCTAAACTGGCATCACCCGCCCATGATGTAGCCTACCGTATGCCATACAGGCATTAAGTCCGCCTTTGTACCTTTGTGCATGAAGTCTAAATAAATAAATACGTTCTTTTGTTTCGCTTGAAATACGCTTAGCCGTCAGGCAAACCTTAGTTTGACCATAAACTAACTTTTTTGTCCGTTTGACGTTAATGAAGAACTCATACTCAAACTATATATTTGTAACACATACATACATATGTGTAAAGAAAAGTAAAGAGATTGCCATTGCTCATTGTATCTACTCTAATACATTCAGGAGTCCCGCTTTAAATACCCAGAAAACTTTAAGTGTAAATTCTGTGTTGTATTATTGAATAGTGGCGCGAATCTCAGTGTCACGACACTTCTATTTAAATTTTCAGTTGAAAATAATTAATTTTGCAATGACACAATATAATTATGTGTACAATCAACAAGATTGAAACCTGACCCACCATATACTAATTATTCTACGGGCATTCTAACCCAATTAGGTCTAATCTTGCTTAAATATATATTTTCTCAGCAACAACTTGCCATCGATTTAATAACACAGTCATATACTTATATATTATAGAGTGAAAGTCAGTGACAATTAGTTTACCAATCTCGCTGTCATTTCAATGATATTAGCAGTTTAAATATTTACTCGACATCTTGATATTTAGCATTTTCCTTTGAATTCAGAATAAACTCATAAATAGTAGTACTCTAAATAGTTCGTATTTTGTATTTATTTTATCAAATTTTATTCTGCGCTTCTTTATATAAGTAAACAATGCGCGACGACAGTTAATTCCAATTTCTGTCTTATCACAATTTTTTTTTTTTAATTTAATAATCTACTTACTGCAATGAACAAAATGGTCATAGTAGTTGCGCGACCAGATGCCTGTACTTACACAGTTTTTTATAATTTTGAAACGACTTATATCCACCATGAGATGATGGTATATAGTAAGAAAACTAATGTTTTGAAGTTTACAAATGGATGGGTCAAGAATAAAACAGCCTAACTATATATATTGGGTATTGTTATGTACGTAGTATATTTTTGATTTATTTTATTCCTTCTGTGTTAGTTTGACTTTTTACACCTGACTACCTCTACCCTCTTTTAAAAACTCTCTCCACCACTCAAAAGTTTGATAGTAGAAAACCGAATCCAGAGCTAAACTTGCCTTTGTACCAATATTTATTTTATTTTTTATGTCCTGTGTACAAAAATTATTAAGAATGTTCCAAATGCAATGGTAAAATCTGTTTTCACGACCACTATACTCTCAAAAATGTACATACCTGATAGAGTCAGCAGCTCAAACCCTTTTGAAGAATGGTAGGCAACTGTCATTTCAGACAGATCGGAAACCTTACTAATATTATAAATGCGAAAGTACGGACGGATGGCTGCATGTCCGCCACCCAACCAGACCAGAACTGCCGAACGGATCCGGCTGAAACTCGGCACAAAGACAGATCGCATTCCGGAACAGCACATAGGACACTTACCCTGGTGTAATGTTAACTAGGAATAAATTTCGTCCTGCGCGCGGGCGAAGCCGCTGGATGAAGCTAGCTCATAAATATTTTTTCGTGCCCAGAATGTAATAAATTTAGTATATTGTTCCAAAACGTACTGTATATGCTTCGTAGGCAATGAATAAACAATAAGGTCTTGAAAAGATTATTTCAGAGTTAACACGAATTTGTTAACTAACTAATAGTGTAATTTAACTAACTTTATCTATTTATAAATCAATCATTCCTTTTCTTTTTACGTTTAATTAGCCCTAAAACTACGTAACTGAAACCCGAATTTTAAATAGCACTGTCTTTGCATGAGCCACCGCTGTTTATATCAGGAATTTGGACTCATATGCATGGCTTATGTAACCCAAACATGACTGCTTGGCCTTAGGATGTTGCAAATATTTACGTGCCCATTACGAGCTTTTTAGAATCTGCGTGGCTTGACGTGATTCAATTTAATCTTGAGATCTTCCTTTAAGTAGTTACGGCTACAAATATGGATATTTAATTTTATTTTGTATTGGTTATTGTAGTGACCGGTTCTATGGGGCAATTCACAGGCTCGTTCACGCACTAAATGACCACACTTCAACACGTCTACTCTGGCCAGCGGCTCTCGTAATACTAACGCGGTGCGCACGAGATTGTGTATGTCTGTGTGGGGGAAAGTGGGGATGGCAAAGTGAACGTGCGAGTGAAATAGATACACTACATCCCTTCCTCATTAATGATTTTATTAAGAATATATTTAATATTAATTCATTTTGTATAATGTATTTTTGGTATGCTTAATGTAATCATAATTATATTGTTTGTTCTTCACGTGACAGATTCTTGTCTTTTTTCACCTCTCAATATCCCTTCACCCTCCTATTTTTCTTCAATTTAATGAGAGAAAATAAAGCTATCACCAAAATCTCTGAAAACTGTAATTTTACAGTGTACTTTTATAATTATTTTGTTAGTACGTGGACATTAGTATGTGTGACATGAGTACTTGTTTGTGATTTAAGTTTTTTACGTTTTTTTTTACATTTTCTAGATTGTCACTGGGAAATAAAAAAAAAGTGTGAGTTGATGTATGTTAATGGAAATCACAATTCCTCAAATTTAATGGCAGCTGCCACCCAGCAATTTAATGGCAGCAAAACCCACCAATTTAATGGCAGCAACCCACCAATTTAATGGCAGCAGCCCACCAATTTAATGGCAGCAACCGACCAATTTAATGGCAGCGGCCCACCAGTTTAATGGCACCAACCACCCACCAATTTAATGGCAGCAAACCCACCAATTTAATGGTAGCAACCCACCAATTTAATGGCAGCAACCACCCACCAATTTAATGGTAGCAAACCCACCAATTTAATGGTAGCAAACCCACCAATTTAATGGCAGCAAAACCTGCCAATTTAATGGCAGCAAAACCCACCAATTTAATGGCAGCAACCACCCACCAATTTAATGGTAGCAAACCCACCAATTTAATGGCAGCAAAACCTACCAATTTAATGGCAGCAAAACCCACCAATTTAATGGCAGCAAAACCCACCAATTTAATGGTAGCAAACCCACCAATTTAATGGTAGCAAACCCACCAATTTAATGGCAGCAAAACCCACCAATTTAATGGTAGCAAACCCACCAATTTAATGATAGCAAAACCCACCAATTTAATGGTAGCAAAACCCGCCAATCTAATGGCAGAACAACCAACCAATTAAATGGTAGCAAAACCCGCCAATCTAATGGCAGAACAACCAACCAATTAAATGGCAGCGTCTTTTTCCTCCAACTATTCCTATAAGCATAATCAGCCTATAATGCTCCATTCGCCGGAAAGCGAACCTCCCCTCTGCGACAGGGACAAGGCCTCAATCCATCACATGAGCTAAGCGTTGCCCGGCAGACGTAACACGTCCCTGAATTACCAGCTCCAGGACATACGGTTTCCTCACCATAAGTATTTTTTTTTATAACTGAGTACTATTTCGTGACATTGGAAATCTGACAATCCACTACACCAATCGAGTGTGGTCACCTACAAAACTGTTTATGTAGGTACCTTTATAGTTTTACAAAAACAGTTCAGTGTTAACGTTAACATTGCATATCTTCACAGCTAAATAACTTAAAGGCTATCGATGTCGCACTTGTTAAAACTGACATTTCGATAGTTGTCTGGTCCCCGAGGTATCTTTTTACAACAGCAGTGCACTTGGTAGTTTTAATTGATTTGCGCCCATATGGCTATTCTGATCCAGCGCGCTCTCCAAGCTGTACACCACTTTAAATCATATCGTTATCTACGTATATTGAGGTTAGCCTTCATAATACTCATTCCACATGAAATAGGCACGATTTCAGAACATGACCCGCCTTGAATCTAACTAAATTGACATAACTCGCCTAGGATCTAGTCATACCTTATGGCATCAGCCACCTTGGATCCAGCCTCCTAAACTGGCATCACCCTCCTATGATGTAGCCAACCATATGCCATACAGGCATTAAGTCCGCCTTTGCACCCTTGTGCATGAAGTCCAAATAAATAAATACGTTCATTTTTTTCGCTTCAAATACGCTTAGCCGTCAGGCAAATCTTAGTTTGACCATAAACTAACTTTTTTGTCCGTTTGACGTTAATGAAGAACTCATACTCAAACTATATATTTGTAACACATACATACTTATGTGTAAAGAAAAGTAAAGAGATCGCCATTGCTCATCATATCTACTCTAATACATTCAGGCGTCCCGCTTTAAATACCCAGAAAACTGTAAGTGTAAATTCTGTGTTGTATTATTGTATAGTGGCGTGAATCTCAGTGTCACGACACCTCTATTTAAATTTTCAGTTGGAAATAATTTATTTTACAATGACACAATATAATTATGTGTACAATCAACAAGATTGAAACCTGACCCACCATATACTAATTATTCTACGGGTATTCTAACCCAATTAGGTCTAATCTTGCTTAAATATATTTTTTCTCAGCAACAACTTGCCATCGATTTAATAAGACAGTCATATACTAATATATTATAGAGTGAAAGTCAGTGACTATTAGTTTACCAATCTCGCTGTCATTTCAATGATATTAGCAGATTGAATATTTACTCAACATCTTGATATTTAGCATTTTTCTTTGAATTCAGAATAAACTCATAAATAGTAGTACTCTAAATAGTTCGTATTTTGTATTTATTTTATCAAATTCTATTCTGCGCTTCTTTATATAAGGAAACAATGCGTGACGATAGTTAATTCCAATATCTGCTATAACACAATATTTTTTTTTCTTTTAATAATCTTACTGCAATGAACAAAATGGTCATAGTAGTTGCGCGACCAGATGCCTGTACTAACTCAGTTTTTTATAATTTTGAAACATCTTATATCCACCATAAGATGACTGGTATATAGTAAGAAAACTCTAATGTTTTGAAGTTTACAAACGGATGGGTCAAGAATCAAACAGCCTAACTGTATATATTGGGTATTGTTACGTACGTAGTATATTTTTGATTTATTTTATTCCTTCTGTGTTAGTTTGACTTTTTACACCTGACTACATCTACCCTCTTTTACAAACTCTCTCCACCACTCAAAAGTTTGGTAGTAGAAAACCGAATCCAGAGCTAAACTCGTCTTTGTACAAATATTTATTTTATTTTGTATGTCCTGTGTACAAAAATAATTAAGAATGTTCCAAATGCATTTTTTTTTTTTTTTTTAGTAACGTTGTCCCACTCCAGGAATCTCTCCCGCATCGTGGGTGCGTTTACAAACATATAAACTCACACACACAAACACCCAGAGCCGGAACAACCATCCGCAGGTCATACAAATATTTGTCCCGTGGAATCGAACCCGCGACACGCAGCGCAGCAGTCAATCGCTCAACCACTACGCCAACCGTGCGCGCTATGGTGTAAATCTGATTTCACGACCATTACACTCTCAAAAATGTACATACCTGATAGGGTCAGCAGCTCAAACCCTTTTGTAGAATGGTAGGCAACTGTCATTTCAGACAGATCGGAAACCTTACTAATATTATAAATGCGAAAGTATGGACGGACGGCTGCATGTCCGGCACCCAACCACGCCAGAACTGCCGAACGGATCCGGCCGAAACTCGGCACAAAGACAGATCACAGTCCGGAACAGCCCATAGGCCACCCACCCCGGTGTATTGTCCACTAGGAATAAATTTCGACCTGCGCGGTTGTGAAGCCGCTGGAAGAAGCTAGCTCATAAATATTTTTTCGTACCCAGAAAGTAATAAGTTTAGTATATTGTTCCAAAACGTACTGTATATGCTTCGTAGGCAATGAATAAACAACGAGGTCTTGAAAAGACTATTTCAGAGTTAACACGAATTTGTTAACTAACTAATAGTGTAATTTAAATAACTTTATCCATTTATAAATCAATCATTCCTTTTCTTTTTACGTTTAATTAGCCCTAAAACTACGTAACTGAAACCCGTATTTTATATAGCACTGTCTTTTCATGAGTCACCGCTGTTTATATCAGGAATTTGGACTCATATGCATGGCTTATGTAACCAAAACATGACTGCTTGGCCTTAGGATGTTGTAAATATTTACGTGCCCATTACGAGCTTTTTAGAATCTGCGTGGCTTGACGTGATTCAATTTAAACTTGAGACCTTCCTTTAAGTAGTTACGGCTACAAATGTGGATATTTAATTTTATATTGTATTGGTTATTAAGATGTACACAATTTTTTTTTTTTTTTTTTTGCCCTAGCCACCCTTGGTGATATTATAGGTTACTGATTATTGTCTTTAACATTTTAATCGGTAGACGATTCAATTTTAACCTGTTTATTTTAAGGGTTAGGCTCGATAAACAATGAATAAATACGTAGGCATTTAGGTATATATGTGAGAGATAAATTATTTTATATTTTTTAAGAAATGTCACATTTTATTTTGAACTACCTCCGGTTTATAATAGTATTGTAACCGACTACTTTTCCCCCACTTTGTGAGCAAGTGTTGCTATAAAAGGGTCGCACTGTCTTTCGACAGATCAGAAGTTGTTCAATTGTGGACACGGCACAACAGTGCTCTGAACTGTCAGGTGAGTTTTCTTATAATATTATTGTTGACTTTTTATTTCTTTCATGTGTTGTGTTAACCGTTATTGTGTTCAAACTATAAATAATGTGTTGTTGATTGCTGTGTTATTTAGGTTCTGAATATAATGAACAAACCTATTTATGTCTATTATTTCAACGCCTCTCACATATATGTTCCTACAATGTACATATTCACATAAACAGTCAGTGCGTGTATACCTGTATGTTTTAAGTTCTTTCATTAGGATTTCTACATAGGCGTGGTTGTAACTGCAAACTTCACTAGAGCGACTATATAATCTTTGGGTTTACTGCTTGATTTCGAATGTCATGTGCCCCATGACTAATTCTCCTAAGTCATCAAATCAAACTTCCGAATTACCGAAATTCCATAGCATCGATGTACCACAATTTCGAATAGTTTCCAAATGTGTCCGAATGGAAACGAAATCACAATATGTCGCCATAAAACTTAAGTAGTCAAGCAAAACGTATTTCCCGATCTATGGAAACCCCTATTTGAATTATTAACGGTGATCAGAGAATGATTCCATTAAATAGGGTGGACTCTCGATTGTCTGTGTAAATATTACAAAGATATCCGCGTTGCAGCCGCAGTAGTTAGGTTCAAAATAACAATGCATCGATTTTATTATTTTAATCACATGTTATGATTTGAAATCGTAAAGTAAATTTTGTTATTTACCTACCCACCAATATAATTTACAATCGTTTTAGAATAGTTAGTTTGATGTTTCTTTAACGACACAGTTTTTTGTTATTAGACACAACTTAGTCATGGCCCTTGGCTCTTTGATTAGAATAACACGAATTTCTTTACCTTCGTAATACTAAATGTCCTTTATTATTAAAATCTGGTATGGTTATTTACTCAATACTTAGGCAGAATTTATTTTCCGCTACATAGTTATGTTTAAGCATTCGTATGATGTTAACACAACAAATAGGTATTTACTATGTAATTTTTTTAATTTTTACACTTAAGACCTGCTTAAATGTCTTATTTTCATAACGGTATGTGGGCACCTAACGACAACAAATAACCGTGTGTCATGTCATGCATTATCTACTTACCCCAATCCTTCTTCTTTTTATTTACACCAATATTTTTCTTACTTTATCCTCGTCGCCATTTGTAGTGACCGGTTCTATGGGGCAATTCACAGGCTCGTTCACGCACTAAATGACCACACTTCAACACGTCTACTCTGGCCAGCGGCTCTCGTAATACTAACGCGGTGCGCACGAGATTGTGTATGGCTGTGTGGGGGAAAGTAAGGATGGCAAAGTAAACGTGCGAGTGAGACAGATACACTACGTTAGGTTTGAATATGATAAATGATTATAAAATGTATATAAATTTTGAACTATGAGCATTTACATACTTTATCTTACTTAAGTATGTTTTAATGAAAAAATAAACATTTTCATAACTTGCAATGATTTTGTTTCATTTCCATACAAACTGCCCATTTAAAAATATAATACCCGACTTCGTTCGTTAATGAAAAGTAAAAATAAAGATAATAATTAAAAACAAAAGCTAGATTTAGGTTATGTCTGGTTTCGAACGCAGACAACGATGAATGTCGATTTGCCTTAGTGACCATAAGACCAACTGAGCTCTTCTAATGCCACTTGAAATTTGACCTTAGTTGTGAATGTTGTGATGTTTGACGCAATATTTCAAAGAATTTTGAACCATATCATATATTTTCATAAAGTTCATTACCGCCAAATTAATACAAGCAGCTCTTAAAATAGATCACGGCATTAGCTATTATCCGTAGACAGTTAACTTTAGTGTTACTGATGCGCGATATTTTTTTTTAATCAACCCTCGCCTTGGTTAGTTTTAGTAGTCGTGTTAGTGATTAGCCTTTCAACCTTAACAACAACAATATAATGATTACAATCGCTTAAAAACATGATTTATCGAAATGCTTCGCGATAAGGTTCAAATTCGCTATTACTCAAGTGGGTTCAATATTGTTGGCCACAGACTGTACAAGATCTAAGTCTTAAAAAATTCAAATCTTTCATTAAACGTAAGTTGTGCCAGAAAGCGTTTTATACAACTAAAGATTACATTGAGGACAAAAAGGCTTGGGATTGAGCTGCTCCAATTAATTTTGTTTGTTTTATTATATTTTGCACCATGCATTTTGTTTTTTTTTTTTTTGTTTTTCTTGCAATGACAAGAATATTTACTTTTTAAAGTATTATATTATTTTATTATAATTATTGTGAATTTGAAGACTATGTGGATCATTCAATTATTTTTTTTGTTTTAATTTATATTTATCTTAGTTCTTAATCATGGTCTGGCAGTTTGAGTAGTTTATGCGGCCTACCCGAATGTCCTTTCTTTGGTATTGTTCGTCGAATCGTTGAGCTGCTTAAATTCTGAGTTGAGCTGCTCGGTTATTGACAAATGCGTGCACTGACTTGACAGGTCCACTCAATCTGGCTGGTTCTTTCCTCAAAATACCATTTCAGACATTAGTCTACATGGTCTTCACATGATCTAACCAAGATTTTGTCTGGACATTAAAAGAGACTGTTACCTCTGATTTTGTTTCGGCCTATCTTCTCAGAGTAGTCAGATAGGAAACGCCGACCTCATCTAGTTTAAAAAAAATATGTTCGGCATGTAAAAGTGTTTGTACAAACCAACTTACAGAAATAAAATCATTTATCATTAAGTTATGGAAAGATTGAAGAGGATGTGGAAAGGAGAGTGAATGCAGGGAATAAAGTGAATGGTGATATACATGCGGTTGTGACCAGCAAGTCGATGTCTCTGGAAGCTCGACTCGCCGTTCACAACAGCGTGCTGGTGCCTACACTTGTGTGTGGAAGTGAAGGGTGGGTATGGCAAAAAAGACATGAAAGTGGGATTAATGCAGTAGAAATGCGCTCCTTGCGAAGTATGTGTGGTGTAACTTTAAATGATAGGTTGAGGAATGAGGTAATAAGACAACGTTGTGGTTTAAAAGAAGATGTAGTGACTAAAATTGAAAAGAGTATATTAAGATGGTTTGGCCATGTTGAGAGGATGAATGAAAGGCAACTAACGAAATGTATTTACAAGGCAGACGTGAATGGAAACGCCGGGAGGGGACGCCCTAGAAAGACATACATAGATCTTATAGGTGATGTTCTTCAAAAAAGCCAGGTGCGCAGTACTCATAACCGGCGTGTGTGTATGACTAGATGTATAATAGTGAATGAAGCAAAAGAAGTATGTAAGGATCGTAGCAGGTGGCATTCTGTAGTTTCTGCCTACCCCCATGGGAAAAACGCGTGAGTTTATGTATTTATGTAAGTGGTATCATAAAATCATGAAATAATAAATAATTTCGTGAAACTCCTACAGTCGTAAAGTGGGGAGGTTTTTCTCGTATTTACCATGGTGTGGGGTATTGTTGGATAGGCCGTTCAAAAATATTATGGGTCTGTTAAAACCAGTTTTCGATTCAGAGATCCGTTTGCGTAAAATGTAGCTTTATATTGCAAATTTTTGTTAGAGTTAAGTGTGTCCCCCCCCTCTACCAGCGAAATGGTTGCTTTTGGCTATGGGAAAAAATCGGGTGTGTAATGTATGGTATAATATCAGATAGTATAATATCACTTAAAATAACGGTCACTTGATATAATTTTCATATGCTATAAAAACATACGACCTAATTTCATATGATCTAATGTTATATTTCATGTATTTTTCATTTACTCTAACAACGTTTACTATAACGTTCATTTCATATAATTTTCATTTAGTATAATACTCTTTTCATATAACGATCATTTCACCTAATTTTCATATTAACTAATTTTCTAAGGTAACGCACCGTTCTTGAAAAAAACAAACTATTGTAACCTTACCTCAAAACACTAAAGCTGCTTCTGCATCGTCTCCGGCGCTGCGGGAAGTGCACCCTCTTCGCCCTTACGTAACAAAGGATAAACACCCATGCTCTGTTACAGCGGGCGGGGTCTGCTCTCCTTTCGCGCCTCCGGTTTTTATATACACTCTAGGGGTAGCACTTAGCAGCCAAAAGTCTACGTGAAGTCGGGGTGCCCCGATTCGGTTTTGGAACATATTCGACCTATTTAACTCCAAGCAGTTAATAGTTTAGCTGTATGACAGACAGAGAAATAAAAAATATCTGTCCACCCCACTGACCTCTATCATACAAGTACGCTGGACTAAACAAACTATATGAAATGACAGTTGATTTTTGTGCTGATTCAAAGCGCCCCGCTCGAGCGTATTAGGAACTAAAATTGACACATTTAGAGATAGGTTAATACCGATATTTCTCAAAATTAGGTAATACTAATATATTCGCCTGGAAATATTATAATATTGTAACTAATATATCAGTATTAATGATATTTTTAAATTACACTAATATAAAAATAGTAGACTTGGCAAGGCGTATCAGTCATCTACTGTATTGACTTCTCGTAGTATGTTGGAACTAAATATCTCATATTGGTATTGGTGATGAATGTTATATGAATGCCTAATAATCAGTAATAATATGTTCAAAAGCAATGTGTAATACTAAATTCTGGAATCATCATCATGTTTATCCACAGCCTGACTTCGCCAACCGCTGAGCACAGGCCTCACTTTTGTACCAATCACCACGTTTCTGAGCATTGAGTTAAATATACTACGTACTAGTGGAGACTCCTCAACTCAATTGTTTGTAACACGCTTTAGAGCGCGCGTACCCCAACTCACTTAGTCTGTGGCAAGCGCTCGCTGCAACGTGACACGTTTGATTACTTAGTTTTGTTTCTTATAAAATGCCTTCGTGTGTATTGAGATACTGTTCAAACAACTCGAGAAATATAAATAAAAGTCAAGGAATGAGTTTTAAACAGTAAGTTGAAAACACGCTTAATTGAATTATATTTTATCAATTTATTGTATCTCGTGACGTTGCGTCACCGCGGAGGCGGGAGGGCGGCCATGTTTGTGTAAATTTCAAAGAGTAAGAAAAAGTTCATCTGCGCGCATTGATTGTCTATCTGTGAGAACATAACTCCCCCTCCCCCCTGCTTACCTCGCTGTCGCGGAATTACCTACGCGCAATCTTTTGTTTGAAATAGCTTCTATTCTTCTTTCTCGTAGTACATTTAACACAATGTTCCTGAGCCTAGAATTAATTCTGGAATAATATCTTGATAATTATAATTTTATTAACAAATGTTTTGAAGACAAACAATTTATTATCTGCATCTGAAACAGAGTTGAAAACTGATATAAGTCTTCACCTTGCTGGAATGCGATGTCTCTCTTATTTGCACTTCTACAGAGACAGGATCTCAGCGATGAGAGCGAGAAATACGACCGTTGTAAATGATTATCCATCTCATTTATTATTATTATTTTGTAAATGATGTTCCCTTCACGAATCCGATGAGCGTCAACCGAGTGAATCAGAACGATTGTAAGTATTAATCTAACTAGTGTACTTGAGCGAGGAGATACTTGCTCAAATATACTAGTTTTAAGGATAAGTTGTTAGCCTATCCCCATATTTAAATCTCACTGATCTGACAGTAATGCGCTATAACTTTACTAGCACCACTAGTTTATAGCTTGCAATCTGAATTAAAATATTTTTCAGTTAACCTTTACAGCAATTATTCTATTACTTAAAAATGAATCATAATAAAAATAACTGGTTTTTTTTTTCTCTTACGTATTTAATTATTCTCACGATCGACAAAGCCCATAAAAGTATTTTTTTAAGAAAAGCTGTGACCCATCTCTAATATTAGTTCCATGTACTCTCACGTTAAGTCACTTTGCTATCAGCGCCAAAATGGCAAAAATCAAATGTCTTCATTTTGTCATCGCTACCATGGTATAATAAGACATGGTATTCTCTTTACAGGATGGCCTAAGCCTACGTCACGATGAGTGTTACCATTGAATGTCCTTTTCAGAAAATTTAGGTACTTTCTCATGTAGTTAACGAAAATAAAATAAATTACTAACTTGTTTAACTATTTAGTAACTCATGTGTTTCATATATTTAGTGTTAAATTAATTTATATATTAAATTATTAGTTCATAATTGCTTTGTTAAGTTGAAAAATGCATTTTGCTCGGGTAATTCAATCACACACAGTGGCAACATATCGAATTGACAAGTGTCATACTGACAACTCGCCATTTCATCGCTATTGTTGTGTCGCTCACACCTATAGCGTTGTTTCGCTCGGTGAGCAAAATACTGTGGCTCTCAAACATTTGTGGTGCACCTGTGAACTGTGTAAGATAAACATGATAAATTGTTAATTGTTGCGTACTAAACTGTAAAAACAGAAGTATAAAAGGCGGTGTAATAAGGTTTTTTCTTTTCCCAAAGAAGAGACGCTACCATATACGTGACTTCAATAGTGTAATTAACTTCAGCTAAAAGAACTGGTATGTGCCTTTCTAGATATTATTTCATTTATCTACGCTTTGTAAATTCCATAAATTAAGGCATAGCTGTGTCAATACGGCTGTACGCCCGAACTTAACCTAACCTAATTAGTTTTGATTTATTTTAGTCAAGTCAAGTTTTGTGGGTTTTCGTCCCGAACTAAATTAAGTTGGTCAATTTTATCACGTCCATACAGACAGACAGGCGCAGCGCGTGACTTTTACAACATTTGTTTTGTCAGAGACATTGTTTAACTAGATCTCAGATCAAATAAAACGTCAAGATGGAACGTTGCAAACAACAAGGTGACGCCGGTTAAAACTACACCTTGCCGTATACATACTCAATTACACGTACAATAAATCTATGCCTTAGCTTGTCAGTGGAGCTCTCAGATCAAATAAAAAACTCAACAGACATGCTAAGGCGTAGTTTCGTTCCGTGGCTTGGTCACCTACGGTGAACCAAAGTGGAACCCGAGGAGGGGCCGCTCGTCAGGGCTTTTTCCGATTAGGCCGACGACGTAGCGGCCAACAAGTAGGTTGCGGTTCCACTTGGCAACAGGCGACATCGCATCTGAATCTGAGGCTCGCTCGATATCATATGGAGCGCGTCCCATACGATGTCGCAGCTGTGGGTTGGAGAGTAGACCGCGGTGGGAGAGGAGTGCCGGTATTGCGTTGCGCCGCTCTACCTACCTTCCGTGGCCTGGACAGGGTCGCCACCGTCTTATTGCGGATGAGGTGGGGCCGCAGGGGAGGTCCCTATCGCCTGCGACCGAAAGGTGGCGGGGCCACTGACCTGTCCCGTCAAAGGAGGGCTAAGGATGCCATACACTGGGCCGTCTGGCGCCCATGTTGTGGTTTGGTCCCTGGGGTGGTCACGGCGTGCAATGTGTTCTGGTGCGCTGGTGATGGGTGGTACACCCCAAAGGAGGGTCAGGTGACGGATGGCCGCGGCGAGTTCGCGGTGAGTGCTAATGCGTGCCTGTGTTCCCGCCATAAGCGGCACAGGAGGACACCGTGGAGTTTGAGTCCCACATAACTGCGCTATCTACCTGTGGTAGCATAGCATGCATGAGCATTTCCCCAGGCTAAAAAAAATAAAATTAGTAGATGTCTGTGATTGGTTATTTTTTGTATCGAGGGGAATACCTGATTTACCCTTGCAAAGAATTGATCAGGGTTGCTGATATAATGGAGAAATAATTTAATCAATACCACGGTCAAACGTTGCACAATGAAAAATTCATTTTCAATTTGACTCGGATTGTTCATGGACTTGTAATTCATTATGAGGTATTACTCTGTTTAGTTCAAACGAGAACCTATCTAAGAGACATCATCATCTTCCTGCCCATGCCCCATGTCACTTTGGGTCGGCGCAACACATTTTCTTCTTCCATACCCTCCTGTCCTCTGTCACGCCATCACTGACTCCCTTTTCTTTCATATCACTCCTCACAAAGTCCATTCATTTTTTCTTTAGCCGTCCCCTCCCTCTCCATGCATCCACATTAATGTTCATAACTCTTTTAGTAACATGTGTTTTATCCCTCCTCATCACATGACCATACCAGGACAATCGGTTTCCTTACAACTTTTCTGTCACTGGCGCCACTTTCAAACTGCCTCTAATATACTCATTTCTCACTTCATCCATTCTCGTCACTTCGCACATCCATCTCAACATTCTCATCTCATTATATCTACGCGTAAGGAAAAAGCAATCAATTAAAAAAGAAGCAAAATAAAAAAATAAAAAAGTATCAACTATGTCGATTTATTAAAAATGATAAAAATTTAGTACCTATTGTATTATTTTATCTTTTTCCCCACAAAAAATGTTTGAGAACCGCAACGCAATTGATGACGTAGTCTTAGGCCAATCACGTGACCCAGCTGTCACAGGAAGAGACTACCAGGCGAAGTATATTATTGTACCATGATCGCTACTATGTAGTCCAGCGTACTAGTATGATAGAGGTCAGTGGTCCACCCGCATAAAAGCAAACTCATAACAATCAACATTTATGTGGTGCTTGTTTTTGCTAGCACGAAAATGGCAGGCGTTTAAAATCTAATAACTTTTTGCAAAAATATATAAGACAAAGTAGACGTTTAGATTACAAAGTTGACGTAGAGATTTTGAATATTATAGTTACTGAATGTTATACTAAATGAATATTATATCAAACGTGCATTATATAAAATGTTCATGATACCATATAAAATTAGGTAAATTGAAATTATATCAATGATTCATTATATCATTTGATCGTTAGATAAAAAAAAAACGTATATTAAATGAAATTAGGTCATATTGTTATGATAATTAGATCTTTTGTTGTTATATCAAACGCTACACACTTAAAAAATTACGGCAGTAGTATATATAACGAAATTAAAAGGAAAACTATCACAGCTAAGTTGGCTTTACAAGTTTACGAGTAATAGTCGACCAACTTATATAATGTACTTGGAACGGTAAAAATTTTGTACAATGGCATTTGTACAAAATTAACCGGCTTATCACTTTACCGTCAAATTACTTAAAACATGCTGCAATATGCTTATGAACCATGAAACAATATACAACAATAAAATCATAACATCCTTATTAATAATGATTTCTAAATTAATAGTGTTTAAGCTCGAAAAACGCATTGGAGTGGGCGGATTCTTTGCCAGTACTGGTGCGTATGGCGCATGCGCGCGGGTGAGTTTATGTGTGTTAGTGCAGAAGTATTTTCGCCGTTTTGTAGTCATAAGTCAAACTAGATTTCGTTGCCAAACAAATTCCTATACCTGACCATAGAATCAAATCAAAAATCATTTATTTGCGTCAATAAGGTACAGAAAGTTCGTAGGCAATAATTACATATCTCTTATTCTGCCTTTAATTTCGGCGTGCAAATTAATCATAGAAGTTATTAGATCACTAAAGTCAAAATTTATGCAAGCAGTCAAAGTAAATTAAGATTAATTATCATAAATTATTATTAAATTAAAAATAAAATATATCATATAGATTGAAAGTGGAACATTAAATTTTATATTATCTTCTACAACTTATAATCTAAAAACTCCAGTACACTGTAAAAACATTTATCAATAAGTAGATTTGTTAAATTACGCTTAAATTTAAAGAATGGTAATGTTTTTATGGCATTTGGAATCTTATTGTACAATTTAATGCACATAATATTATAGCTGTTGTTGGATGTTAGCGTGAGATTAGTTTTCGGTCGATGCAACTTGTTAATATTATGTGATCGAGGGGCGTAATAACTTGTCGCTTGCTCAAAAAGTCCCTTATGTTTAAAAACAAATATACATGATTCCAAAATATAGATGCATGGTAAAGTCAAAATTTTGTATTTTCTAAAGATTGGACGACAAGATTCTATTTGTTTCAACCCGAATATGGCTCTTAAACACTTTTTTTGCACTATGAATGCTTGATCAATTTCAACACAGCGACCCCAAAGAATGATTCCATACCGCAATATGGAGGAAATATAGCCGTGATACGCAGTAATTGCAGCGGTTCTAGATACTTCACAGCTAATACGTCTCAGAGAGTAAATAAAACTGTTCATCTTACCGCAAACATCATTTACGTGGTTCTTCCAGGAGCAAAATTTATCTACAGTAATCCCAAGAAATTTTATTGAATCAGTTTCCGTCAGGGCTACTCCTTTTCAAGCTACCTTTAGATTTAGTGGCTTACCTCGGTAGGTATGAAATTGTATGAATTTGGTTTTACCAATGTTGACCTTTAAGTTGTTAGCTTCTAACCAGTCTATAGATGTTTGGAGAGCAGCGTTTATTTCCTGTTCGTACATATTTTTGTCAGTGCCCTTTATCACAATAGAAGTATCGTCCGCGAATAGTACACATTTGTGGTTTAAAATATTAGAAAAGTCGTTTATGTAGAGCAAGAACAACGGAGGACCTAAAATACTGCCTAATGGCACCCCATACCTATTTAATAAAAATGAAGACTGGAATAGTTCACGTGTTTTGGTTCGATCATTGTAACTGGAAACTTCAACGGCTTGTACCCGATGAGATAGATATGACTCTAGCCAGTCGAACGCTTTTCCTCGGATTCCGTATCTATAAACCTTTAGCAGCAATCGTTCGTGATTGACGTGATCAAACGCTTTACTCATATCCATAAACAGTACTGAAACAGGTATTTTGTTATCAATACAGTCCATTATTGATTTTATTAATTGAAAGGCTGCTAAAGATGTACTTCTATTTTTGCGAAAACCATTTTGTTCGTCATTTATAATTTTGTGTTTTTCAACAAAGTTCACTAATTTCTTAAGGAAAACTTTCTCAAAGATTTTAGAGAATATTGGTATTAGAGTGACGGGCCTATAGTTGTCCATTTCAGTTTTATCACCTTTTTTATACAACGGTTTTACTATTGATTTCTTTAGTATTTCAGGAAATATTCCTTGTTCTAATGAGAGGTTTATAATATACAAAAGAGGTTTAAGAATAATATTTACAGATAATTTTATAATGTCAGTGCGAATTTCATCATGACCAGAGGCCTTGGAGTCATTTAGAGACATTACTATTTTCCTTAAATCACTCTCATCTAATGGGTACAGAAACATAGAGTTGCCGATTGATTCAATATTATTATCTATATCATTTAAATTCGAATGTCCCAAACTATAGCTATTCTTAGTAACTGTGTCAATGAAAAAATTATAAAATTTGTTTGCGATAGAGTCAGGGCTTACATAATCGTTGTTGTCAACAGTTATTTTTGAAATACACGAATTCTTTAAATCTGTGTCTATACGTTTTTTTATTTTTCCACGCTGCTTTACATTTATTTTGGGCTCTATTTATATAATTCGTGTTATTACTTTTCCGAGACGTTAAGATGCATTTTTTCAATAAATTACAATAATTCTTGTAACTCTTTTTATGAGGATCACAATTCTTATATTTACATTTATAGTGTATTTGACTTTTATATTTACAACTTCTTTTTATTCCTTTAGTAAGCCAATTCGATTTATTTAAAGTTCGGTTTGTAACTTTTACACAACAGGTAGGGAAATATAGGTTATAAAATAATAAAAACATGTCATAAAATTTTCGAAATGCTTCGTTCGTTGAGGATTCTTCAAACACGTCACTAAAAGATAAGCACGAAATGGATTTTAAAAAGTTTACCTTATTTTCATTAATGTAATCTCGTTTGAGCTCATACCACCATTTCAAAACCGGCTGCCTACGCATAGTAACAGCCCAGGAATATGTTTGAGCTGAGTGATCTGATAAACCCAACTCATGTACCTTAGCTAAACCGTTTTCGATGGTGGTTGCAATGTGATCGATACAAGTTGGTGTCATTTCTGTTACTCAAGTTGGTGTTGGGATTACATGCTTTAAGTTATATGCGTTTAATAAGTAGTTATACTCCCTACTTTCCTTAGATTTTTTTAATATATCGATATTTGTATCACCACACATAATAATTTTCTTTCTTTTGTTACGACACAGCGTTCTTAATAAAATGTGTAGTTTATTTATAAAAATCGCTACATTCGACGAGGGTGTTCTATATAGACATATTAGGATTATACCATATTTAATTAGTACCAGCCCGCAGCATTCAAATACACATGTTTCGGATATGCTTTGTGTTTCCGTTATAACTTTAAAATCGATATCGTTTTTTATGAGAATAATGACGCCCCCTCGTTTGGATGTTTTCCTCAAATAGTATGCTGCTGTCGTAAAACCTCTAAGGCGAAAGTTTTTTTCCGTCCCATCAGGTAAAAATGTTTCAGTTAAACATATTACGCTTACTTAGTGCCCCGGCTATATTTTGATGAATAATTGTTAAATGAGTGTCATATTTATTAACGAAAAAAGTCATTCCTTTGGGCTGGCGCATCGAAATCATCAGTCTGTACACTCGCATCTTTTAGGCTATAGATTTGTACACCTATGTCCGTCGTACTTAATTGCCTTTTCATAGTTTATTTATTTATTTATATTTATATATACTTTATTGTACACCAAGATAAGACAATACAAAAGAAACATTAAAAATTAAAACAAACATACAATAGGCGGCCTTATCGCGCTCTGCGATCTCTTCCAGGCAACCTTGAATGGATAGAGATAGCCTGGACACGACATGGGGTTGCACTTGGTGCCAATTTTAAATCATACAGGTAAAACAAACTACTAAAATAGATACATAAATACATACATACATCTAAATAAACAAACAAGAAAACAATACAGCTTAAACAAGGACATAATCACAGAGAGAGGTAATGTTCCTTTATAAGTTTTTTAAAGACAGGCAACGACTGAGCACGTTTTATTGGGTCAGGCAATGCATTCCACAAACGAGCAGCTTGGACAGTGAATGATTTATCCAAAAATGTAGTGGAATGCATAGGCATTTTAAGTCGCAAGTCGATAGTTGTCAATTTATCAGTATAATTTTGATAGTTACACTTATAATCTAAGTGCAGAATTTGCCTATGAATTAATTTGCAAGCATTCAGTTTATTCATATATTTTGTTGATTGATTAAAGTCACCATGCAATGGTACAAAGTACGAATTTTTTTCAGTATAACATACCAATTTCAATAAATTATTAATGTATTTTTCATTTAAATAATAATGTTTGTAAATTTGTCCGACTAACACATTGGTGCATTCTAGATGACAGATTGTGTGATACAGAAATGTTTGGATGTCTATAGGGTTTCTATCATTTGTACCTACTAGAATTATCACATAATCTGATTTGTTAAAGTCTTTACACATATTTACACAGGGTCTCAAAACTCCCTTGGTGGTCGCAGTCGGTTTTAAAAATGATGTCACGGTAAACTGCTTCCCAAGAAAGTCCTGTATAATATTTCGGAAATCATAACCGGCTTGGTCGCCAAATATCATAACTCTCTGTTTATCTCTTGATTGTGGTTGAGTTTGTGGAGATTGTGATGTGTGCTGTAGGTTCACAACAGTTGGTTCTATGCTAGTCCCCCGAATACAAGCATCTTTTCCTGGTTCCTTTTCTGGGATGGAAGAGGTTGCATTGACTCGATCGTCATGGTTAATTTTATCTGTGATACATGTACTGGACTTTTGCAGATTGTTTTTCGGTAGCGACAGATTGAGCCGGCTGTGTCGAAAGAAGTGTCACCCACTTCGCTTTGGGTCTGCGTGGTTACAGCAGTGGCAGGCTGGTCATTTGTCATAGGAGGAAGATTCGACTGAGTCGGGGTAGAAAAATAGCTGGTTCTCAATGTTTGTCTTTTGCGTGCAGACTTTGATGAAAAACACTTTGTTTCCAGCAAATTAACCTTCTTATAGGATTCTATCACTTTTGGTACTGGCCTATATCCATTTTCAAACGAAAATTCTTACTATTCAGATTATCGATTTCCAGATGAGCGCTTTCTAATTCCATAGTTAACCGTTTTACTGTGTCTTTAAAGTTTGCAATTGTTTCGCTGTCATTAAGTGAATTGTTTGGCAAGCTCATCATTGTCGTATCTAGTAATACTGAATTACTGCTCAAGTTAGTGTTTAATATATTGTCCATTGAATTAAATCTTGTTTTTTTACGCACAGTAATATTGTCTATTTCCAAGCTGCTGTCCATTATAGCGTCGACAGTATTCATAACGCTATAGAACAGTTACAATACGAATATAATAGAAAGCGGTATTCTGAGTGGTCGCAATTATAAATTTAATTGCTTTTGCCGTAAGGTTGACATTCGTATCAAAGGTCTACTACTCAACCAAGATAACATCAGTGCAGTAATAACACATTGCATTTTTAATTACTTTATCGATATCGATAGATACCCGATTTCTTAATTCTAAAAAATAAAACTTGTTTTTTTTATTTGAAAGCTTTTATTAATTTATTATTTACTTTATTGTACACCACTTAAATAATTACAGAACTAAACATTTACAAAGATAAGTGTACAATAGGCGGTCTTATCGCACAATCTCTGACAGGACAACCTTTGGATGGACTGAACGAGAGGAGATAGACATAGGGTTATCCGTGTACAAAAACTATCATAAAATAATATAACTTAGACATTACATAAAATACATACATACAAATAAAATTATATACTAATAAATATAAAATATAGAACAGAGAAAGGAGAAGAATAGTTACAGAGAAAGGAAATGCTCCTTCACCATTTTCTTAAATATCGGCAATATTTGCGCACGCCTTACCTCAATAGGTAATGGACAGGAGGCATGGTGCTCTATGACTGTCCAACTAATGACGCGAGGACTTGCATCTATATCAGGGGCGGTATAGAGGCAATGCTTACGTAATTTCTGTAACAGAGATCTCACAACAACTTTGATCCAAGTAGGGACGGGAACAGAGAAAAGGAATATTATCCTTGCCTCTGCCTACCTCCCATATGAACAAAAAAACCAGTAACACCACTAATCAGAAGACTGGTTGACTACGGCACCAGTCTGCAACGTCTTTTGGGGCAGCTCGGATGTCAACAAACGAGGGGAGGGTTTGTTGGACTTTGTGGTAAGCTGTTCTTTACAAATCCTTAACGCAGGCAATAAACCTACTTTCAGGACCTCTGCGAGAACTGAAGTTATTGACCTGACACTGGCTTCAAACAAGGCCAGCGCTTACATTGAAAATTGGCATGTATCAGACGAAATCTCTCTGTCTGACCATAATTATATATGCTTTAGGTTTAGGACGGCGGTAGAAGCTGAAACTAGACGAAGGAGAAACCCAATGCATACAAATTGGGACTTGTACAGGAAGGACCTAAAAGTAAATCTAGGGAGCCTTAAAGGTAAGCTTAAGTCCATACTAGATATAGAATTTGAAGCGGATAGAATCAAGGTGGGCACCATCGGTGCATGAGAAGATAACTGCCCAGAGAAAAAGGCCTTTTGCAAAAAGGTACCATGGTGAACTCCTGAACTAACTGAAATACGTCAGGATACACGACAGGCCTTTAATGATGCAAAAGCCAGGAAATATGTTTCTGGCTATCATAGCATGCTGACGAGGTATAAGACGGCGGTACGCAAGGCCAAAAGAACTAATTGGCGGCAGCATTGCACCTCCATCGAAGCTCTGCCAAATGGAATGAAGTTATGCAAAGCAATGTTCATGACTAAGACAAAGTACCTACTATCATCTGTAAAGGATGAGAATGGGTATCTAACGGAAACTGGACAGGACACTCTGGGCATGATGTTTAGAACTCATTTCCCGGAATGTATACTGCGCGACAGCGATGAAGAGGAACCAGTCACAAGGGATGAGCTCACAAGGCACACGTCCAAAAGTAACTGGTTGACGGCAAAGAAAGTGGTAGATGAAAATAAACTGAAGCTTGCCATAGCGGGCTTCCAGCCTCTCAAATCTCTAATACTTTTGCAAGAAGGGGCATCTGTTTTGATACCTCATTTGAGTAAGCTCTACAGAGCCTGCATAGCCTTTGTGTACGTACCCAAGGCATGGAGGGAGGTTAAAGTCACCTTTATACCGAAGGTGGGTAGACCAACTTACTAAGAAGCTAAAGCTTATAGGCCAATTAGTGTATAAGACACGAGACTTCGCGTGTTAATTTAGAAACGGACACTTCCCACGCTAAATTTGATAATGGCTTTTTAAAGGTACATGTGTTTGGAATTTTTAGCGGGTTTATGAATGACGAATGATTATGAATGAATATAGATCTATTGTCGGCTAAAATCAATGCTTATTGTTTTGGAACTGTAAACTGAACCGTCATTTAAACTGTTGAAAAGTGACTATCGCAACCGTCATAAAACCAGAAATGAATGAGTGTCGGCCTGTATTGTAACCCAAACACATAGAGCGGACGAGCGGCGAGAGAAAACAATAGGTCCCGTTAGGATTGTCCCAGCTTTCTCTTCTTAGTGTAACTAAGAAATTACCACGTGGTCGTTTAGAATATGACACACGTATGTTCCACGCGATTTTTTAGTAGGAGTATAATAAAACTTGTAATATACATAAAATTTAGAGAAATGGTAGCTAATTAGATAAGATTATGTATATTTTCATAGTTTCATACTTGGAGTAAGGAGGAATCTAGGTTAAGAGTTTTGCGTTGACCATTGTACACCTTTTATATTTTTCATATGTAGAATAAAGTGTGTAGATTAAGGAAATGTATAATTTGTGTAGATTTAAGTAAGATAAGATAGATAAACTCGGCATTTGGCGACATTCCCGAGTAGCGTTGGGAGAGAGGGGCAATTTTGTTCTCGCCGTACGGTTTTGTATAAAGGGCAGAGACACAACGTCCTAGTTAACCGACTTGTGCGCACGTACGTACACGCTCGCACAAAAACCCTCTGAACGGATCACCATTCGTCTACCCTCTTTGTCGCCGATAGTATAGATTTTCGAATTTATACTGTCGGAGGCAACCAGGGCGGACTCTCGTTGCTGCCCAACGGCTTTTACTCGCGCGAAGTTGTTGTAGTGGTCGCGGAAAAACTAGCCCTTCTAGTTTTTCATGCTTTGTAGCAAAAAACCAGGAAGAAAGAAGAAGAAGTAGTGAAGATGTCACCACCAGGTGCCCGTGGCCCTCCAGGCCGCGGCGCCCCCAGCCACCAAGGACAACGCCAGTCCATTGACCGGACATCATCCCTCCCCAACCTGGGGACCCTGACGGCCGGAGACCAGACAGCAGGAGCCAGCTGCAGCCAGCTAGACAGCGAGGGAAGCCGACTCCCCAGCCTCACCCACATCGCCAACGCCATCAAGTAGGTACAACGCTCCTACACAGTGCCGTACAGTACCGAGTAAAACTCCGGTACCCTGTGGTATTCTGCTAAACAGAACCACATATTTTTAAGTCTATTTACAATTCATAACACTATACAAACCATACCTTCATATCTTTTGATATTGTATCAACTTTTGTAATTCATTTTTATGTTTTCTTTCTATTGTTATCATCTGAAAAGCATACTTTTAGTTATATCTGATTGTTTTAATATCTGAATCTTAAATTATATTGATAATTGGTAATTCTTGCAATATTTTTCTACTGTGACATTTTCATCTGACATGACATCTGTCTGTCTATTTTATTTTTCTTAAAACCATAGACCGTAACATAGGTACCATGGACTAAACCTCCTTTAAGCTAGGTTTACACTATTATAAGGGTAGCGTAGACAGACCCCTTTGTGAACCGTTTTTATTCGTTCTGGTCTTTATTTCTTAGTTGAAATATGAATTTGAAATGTAGATAGAACACAGAACGAAGAAAAACGGGCGTCAATTTTTAGTTTCGGATCTGGACTGAACGTCGAAAGACGATTGAATTCTTAATACTATCAAGTGTACTATTGTATCTGAAGACTTTTTAAAACTATAACTTATACGGCTGTGAATGTTATCAATCTTTGAGTGCAATAAATATATTTTATTGAGTGTGAAACTTAAATGTGAGCATTTTTACTGCGTCATTAACCTCGTCGGTCACCGCTTCATCTAAAAGGGGGCGTTTGATCGGCGTATGAAGCCACAGCCAGGCCTCCACACCCCTTGCTGCCTGTGCCTGCACTCCTTGCTGCATGTGCCTGCACCTGTGCTACTGCCTACCTGCTCGTTAGCCTGACTATTAGTTCAGCTGCCTTCGACCATCTATCTGTGTGCCTGCCTATCCGTCCTGCTGTCTACTCTACATCCTGCCTATCCGAATGCCTGCCCTACTCTACAGCCTGCCTATCCGATTGCCGTCGTGGTGCCTGCTCATCTGCCTACCCAGGGCCTACCACGTCTTCCTGCCTGGTTAGCTGCCCACGTCGTGCGAAGCCGGACCATAGTTTTGATTATCTTTATCCTTTTTCTTAGTTTTAATTTATATTCCCTTTTATTTTTACTAACGTGGCCAACGTTAGCTCTCCGGAGCTTACGTTACGCTACAACCCGCAACTCGTTGTACGTCGGTAAAAACGCCGGAATCAAATTTTTCCACGGTTTTACCGACTACCCACACTGACCAAAGGTCATCCCGCTCAGGTGCTCACCCACCTCGTTCTCAAGGAACACAACAGCCTCGTAGTACTCATGCTGGTACCACTAGTACTACAACAGCTAACATTGTGCAAACCATGACGCGCACAAACGCGCCTAGGGCATCTGCACCGCCGCGCTCCACAGCGCGCGCACCCCAAGGCACTGAGCCAGTGCGTGCCACACCTACCCCCACAACTAATATGTCCAAAACGCGCAACGCACCACCTGCGCCCAGGCCCTTGCTCACTGCCCGGCAACAGCAGAAACGCGACGCGACCCACGTATAAGCCGGGCACTACGCCATCAGATGGCGCCACTACAGGGTTCAGTGGCCAATCCCGGCTCGCCTGCAACCCCCCGCACCGCCGCATACGACTCCCCCGCGCTACGATCTGGCCAATCGTCACTAAGTGGGTCAAGCACCTCTCTTGCATCCTACGGGCGCAGGGCAGAGACAGAGGACCTAACTACTCCGACTTCACCATACCCACAAACCGATATGGAAATAGATTTTTAGTTCGGGGGTAAGCCACTCAGGAGAAGAAGGAGCCCGGATAAAATAACGGATGAGCCCAAGTGCTACTGTCCCAGCTCACAGCACCCGTTAGTGAGCGACAGGCAGGGCGCAAACTCGCCCACATTCGCCGAGGCAGTGCGCCGCACACCGTCGCCTAGAATGACCACTACAGCTGCAGCACACACAAACAGGATTTCAAGGGTTAGTGATGATGAGGTAGAAGTACCCACACTTACCCCAAACCCAGATGTAGCCCCCAAACCGGCCACTACCGGAAATAACGAGGAGAACACCAACAAAAAGAAGCACCCACGCTACCCTCCGTTGGTAGTAGAAAAACTGCCCAACTGGGCGACACATTTTCGGGCACTGGCCGCCAAATTTGGGCGACCTCCAAATGCTCGCCCATACGGGCAAGGAGTCAGGTTCTCCCCTGAAAGCGAGGAGGAGTACAGGGTGGTGCAAAGGTACCTCACCACCCTGGAAAAAGAGGAACAGATAAGCTGGTTTGCTTACTCGCTGCAGGCCGAGAAGAAGCTTAAGGTGGCCATCAGGGGGCTGCACCCGGACACGGATCCAAAGCAGATTGAGGAGGAGCTCCATAGCCTTGGCTACGAGCCTGAATATGTCAGGCACATCAACGCGCGCCAGGGACGACCTGGCTGCATGTTCCACGCCGTGCTCAGCAAAACTGAGAATGTACGCGCCATCTATGATCCGTGTTCCTATTAATGCGGGGGGTCAAGATCGAGGCATGGCGTGGCAAACGTGGGCCCGCGCAATGCCACAGCTGCCAAAAGTTCAGGCACAGCAGTCACCAATGCCACCGCCCACTCGCCTGTGTGAGATGTGGCGAGGGGCCCACAGCCAGAGATTGCCCTCGCCCAAGAACAGAGCCGGCCACCTGCGCAAATTGCGGGGGAGCCCACCCGGCCATCAACAACTTAAAGTGCCCTATCTACCAGAAGGAGATGTCACACAGGCGCATGGGTACTGTCGCCATTACTACAAACTCGTCACGCCGTCCACAGAAAGTGGTGCAGGCAGAGGTAGGGCAGGCAGAAGAGCCTGTCGGATCAACATTGATGGCGGCAACAGCGCGGAGATGCCACTTCCTCCTCAGGGCGGAGGAAAAAGAAGAGGGGGTGGAAAGGAAGGAGACAAAACCCCCCCGCGACTCAGGAGTCAAACACGGAGGCCACCCCTGCAAATAACCTAGCGCAGGCAGAAAACATCACGAACAAACACAAACATACAAAAAACCGCAACCCCTCCTACAACAGTCGGTTAAACTGACTACAGACCACGTGATGTCAACAAACGCCGGCAGAAAGCGACAAGAGCGCACCCTGCCGGCAGAGATAGTAACTTAGGAGGCGGCAAAAGGTTGGACAAACTCGAACCGAGAGGCGGCAGAAAACTGGAGTGAAAAAAAATACACAAAAGAAAAACTTCACTGCTTGCGCTATCCAATTGCTGATGGACCTAATTAAGGCCATCAGGCAGGGGCAGGACGTCAAGCAGGTCATCCTTGACGGCTTAGCCGCGCTTTTAACGCTTTACCATAATGAATAGCAAGCCGTTAAGGATGGTACATTGGAATGCCCGCGGCCTCCGTAATAAGGTCGCGCTCCTCCGCCATCTCCTGCAGGAGCAGGATGTCGACGTGGCGCTGATCAGCGAGACTCTCCTGGGATCTGAAGATAGGTGCAAGGTTCCAGGATACCACGTCTATAGGAAGGATGAACAGTTGGCATACGGAAACCGATATCGGGGCCTGGCCGTTTTAGTAAAGAGAAGTTTCGTACACCAGGAGCTCCCCCTGCCAACAATGCAGACAGCATACGCGCTGGGTGTGCAGCTGTACCTGGCCGGTGAGGACGTAGAGGTTTACGCTTTCTATAAGGCGCCCAACAATAAGCTCGATATGAGTGAGCTGAGACCGCTACTCGCAAACCGACAACCCTACTATCCTCGCCGGTGACTTTAACTCGAAACACCCAGCGTGGAATAGCTACTACACCAATGAAGGTGGTAGACGACTCTTCGCGGACTCGGAGGCCCATGGGTACACGGTGTCGGGCCCTGAGACGCCCACACACTACCCAGATCACAACACACACATTCCCGACATACTTGACATCGTTGTACACCATGGGTTACATTGCCAGGTCACCCAGCAGGTGTTAGACGACGAGCTACAGTCGGATCACCATCCTGTACTCGTCATACTATCGGGTATGCCGACACGCCAGAAGCCTCCAGCGCCACGCCGACAAATTGACTGGACAACGTTCGCAGAAAAGGTTGATGCTACCACGCCAACTCGGCCTATCACCTCCGCCGCCGACGTCGACCTACTAGCCGACGACATCACTGCTTGCGTGCAACAAACCTTGGAAACAGCAACGATACCGCAACCGCAGGGGAGAGTGCTACAGCCGCCCCTGCCGGCGCGCATCCGACGACTTATTACCGAGAAGAGGCGCCTACGCAAGCAGTGGCAACAAACACGCTGCCCGACTATGAAAACCGCACTCAACAAACTTGCGGAAAAGGTGAAGGCCGAGCTGTGTGCTCTGAGAGCCGCGAGCTGGGAGGAACACATAAACGCCGCAGAGGGCGACCTGCCCTCTATACACAGACTGTGCCGTCAGCTGAAGAACACCCCAGCTCCGGTGCGCCCATTACAAGGCACTGACGGGGCGCTAAAATATGTAGCGGGTGACCAAGCAGAGGTATTTGCCGAGCACCTGGAGCGTCAGTTCCAACCGAATCCGACCACTCAACATGAACATGTCGCAGCAGTCGAGAAACACATTGGAGACTACTTCGCCACGCCGATAGCTCCCGATGAAGATGCCATCTCTCTCTCGCCTGGCGCAGTCAGACGCGCCTTCTTGCAAACGAAGCCCCGGAAGGCCCCAGTTGCCGAAAACATCACCAACACAGCGCTGCGTCACCTGCCCCACCGCATGGTCGCGGCAGTGGCGCGCCTGTTCACGGGGATTCTCCGCACGGGCTCCTTCCCGGCCTCGTGGAAAGAAAGGCGCGTCATTATGCTGCCCAAGGCGGGCAAGAATGTCCTGAAGCCGGAGAGCTATCGGCCGATCACTCTCCTGCCCACTATCTCCAAGGTGTTCGAGTCCCTCCTGCTGCGACATCTCACACCACACATCTCACCGCGCGAAGAACAGTTCGTATTTCGCGCGGAACATAGCACGACGCTCCAGTTGTCAAGGGTACTGACCTGCTGTCGTCTACGATGAACAGGAAGGAATACGCGGTCGCAGTATTCCTCGACATGGAAAAGGCCTTTGACCGCGTGTGGCATGACGGACTTATCCACAAACTGGCCACGTCCAGCGCGCCCCGTCGCGTGGTACGCGTAATCCAATCTTTTTTGTCACACAGGACCTTCAGAGTGGTGGTGGAGGGCGAACTGTCCGCCCCCCGCCCTATACTGGCGGGCGTACCACAGGGCGCCGTATTATCGCCTGAGTGTTACTCACGTTACACCGACGATATCCCCACTACCCCAGAGGCAACACTGGCGCTATACGCCGACGACGCAGCCTATATAACCTCATCAATGAACGCCAAGCACGCTGCCAAAAAGATGCAGCGTACACTCGACCTCATCCCCGAATGGCTGGCTAAGTGGCGGCTATCGGTTAACGTGGGTAATACGCAGGCTCTTGTTACAGGACTCTCGCCTCTTCCACCACGGCTGACGCTGCAAGGAGCTGACATCGAGTGGACCCCCCAGGCCAAGTACCTGGGCGTGACAATCGATCGTCGGCTCACGGTGGGGTCACATGTCAAGAAGGTGGTGGCGCAGTGCAGGGTCGCCCGAAACCTGCTTTTCCCGGTACTCTCATCTCGTCTTCCTGCCCGCGCCAAGCTGGGCATTTACAAAACATACCTACGATCCATACTCACATATGCAGCCCCACCTTGCTTCGTCCTCACTAGCGAGACGAATAAGAAGAAACTGCGCGCCCAGCAGAGCCTGGTGCTGCGGCGCATCATGGACGCCCCTCGCTATGTGAGGAACGATGTCATCCTGCGGGATACAGGGATTGAGAGCCTGGACGAGTTTATCGGACGGCTCGCCACAAATCTATTCGCGCGGGCCGACGCTTCTGCCTGGCCCCATATCAAGGATATCGCGCCATGGCACGCGCGCCCGCCCGATAGAAAGCGCCTCCCCAGAGACCTTATTATTGACACCACGACCCCATCCACCTCCCGGACTTGACGCCTGAGTATGCAGTATCAGTTTACACGCTGCTTACTCAAACAATAACACTGCCCACCCCACACGACATCCACGGCGTGAAGTTTGTTCTAAGTTAATATAGACACGCTTCGCACCGTAAATATACACTCATTACTTTACAAGCGCTAGTACACTTGCACCGAATAGTGTACGGTCACCCGCGCGTTATCGGTTAGCATGAGCGGTGTAACACACGTCATTGCCGCTCCTACATACATCACGGCGGCGCTAGTAGTCGCTTACATTACCAAACTGTGGGTTCGTCTAAAATTCGACACGCCTGCCACTGGTTACCTTTTCTGAGCCTCCCAGGGTACGCCTTGGGTCTCACTCGGAGGGGGAGGACCGCAAGGTGTCGTGAAGAAGCGGCCGCCGCGGCGCGCCCACAGTCACGTACAACAGACATACATAGCTAGCGTAGGTCGCTGATCCGCATAGGTTAACGGTCGCTCTAGCAAAATTCTAGGCCCAGTGGGCACCATAAAAACGGGTTCGTAGTTACGAGCCCCGGTGCTGCACCCGCGGGCTGGGAACGAGGTTCCGGCAACGCTCGCCTCGCCCCCTTGCGGGGGCGAAGCGACTTCCAAGGAGGCAGACACACAGTCGGTCTTCCACTCTACAAGGAGTAACAAGTAAGTAATAAATTTGAAGATACGAATCAAGATAATATTTTCATTTCCTCAACAATACTCCAACGAACATCCAATACAGTCCACTTCAATTAGTCTATCATTCTTTCTCTTAAAAGCGCTGGCGAAACTGGTAGACAGGTACCTAAGAGAGGGACCACTTAAAGTATTCCCTCTACATTAACAACAGATCACCTACAGCCCTGGCAAATCTACAGAAACGGCATTGCACTATGTTGCGAGTCGAGCCGAGGCTGTGCTAGAGGGACAAGAGATCTGTGTCAGGGCTTTCCTCGACATAGAGGGAGCCTTCGACAAGACAACATTTGAGTCCATACGCATCGCTGCAAAGGAACATGGCATCAACGATACCACGTGCAAATGGATTGATTATATGCTGAATAGTCAGATCGGAACTGATGCGAGACAGACTTAGTGCAAAAACAACAAGAGGTTTTCCGTAGGGTGGAGTGCTGTCACCATTATTGTGGTGCTTGGTAGTAGACTCGCTACTTACCAAACTCAATACCGGCACAGTAGGCTATGCAGACGACATAGCTAGAATGGTAAATTCCCGAACATAGTCTCTGGATTATTACAACAGGCATTAAGGATGACAGAGGAATGGTGTACAAAGAACCACCTCTCTATTAACCCAAGCAAAGCAGTCATTGTTCCATTCATGACGAAGAAACAACTAGGAAACCTAGGAGAGCTCTCCCTCAATGGAATAAAGCTGCCCCGGTCCACCGAAGTTAAATATCTGGGTGTAACGCTTGATAGAGAACTCAGGTAGAAAACTCATGTGGAAAATATTACGACGAAAGCCCTACGAGTGTTCGGCATGTCTCGTTCCACCTACGGTAAAACTTGGGGGTTAAAGCCCAAAGTGATACGATGGCTGTACCGGACTGTGATAATACCTATTATCACATACGGCAGCATAGTGTGGTGGCCAAGAACAAAGCTTGCCTCGTGCAAAGCGCCACTCACCAGATTACAAAGAACAGTGTGTCTAGGCATCACGGGTGCTTTCAGGACGACATCTACGGCAGCGATTGAGAGATTCGAGGCAAGGAAGACATTACGTCGACTTGCTGTAGCTGGACTATGGGATGCCTCTAATCCAAGGACCAACCATACAAAGTTCAACGGGAATGAAGGTTTGGATCGGGTAACAAGCATGTTATCCGATAAAATGCAAACTAAGTTTGTGTATGAAAGGTCTTTCAAGGTCCAAATCCCTACAATAGAGGACTGGACGATAATCGATCCACCAGAACAAGATAGTCTGGTGTGGTACACTGATGGATCCAAAATGGAATCAGGTACAGGGGCGGGAATATACACGAAAAGTTACAAATGTAGCAAAAGCCTAGGGAAGATGGCAACTGTATTCCAAGCAGAAACATATGCCATAATAACCTGTGCTCAAGAGAATATAGATAGAGGAACCAGAGGTAAATCCATATATATTCTTAGTGACAGTCAGGCTGCAATCAAAGCAATGGCATCCTACAAAGTGGACTTATTCTGGATGCTGTCCAAACCCTAAACAGGCTTGGGAAGCACAACAGGGTAAGACTGATGTGAGTCCCTGGGCACAAAGGAATCCAGGGTAACATGGTAAAATGGCGGATGAACTGGCAAGAGAGGGCTCAGAAAATGATTTTGTGAGTCCAGAACCATGTGTAGGCATCTCGACTTGTCTCGTAAAAGCCGCATTTAGGGAGTTTGCAGATCACAGACAGCGAACTCATTGGCTGTCTAGCACCGATCTACAACACTCCAAGAAATTCCCAGGGCTCTACGTTCAAAGCCCGAGAATGCATTTGGAACATGAGCAGGGGGCAAATCCGCTACCTGCTTGGGGCCTTTACTGGGCACTTTGGAACCAACGACATGCTCATGAAGATGGGTCTAACCGCGACACCCATGTGCAGGTTGTGTGGGGAACATACGGAACGCATGTGGCACCTTCTTTGCACATGCGATGCACTGGCTGGTAAGCGAATGAGTTAATAAGTAATATAAGTTATCTAGGGGACCACAATAGATCCCAACGGGTCGAACTGTCCGAGTCGTCTCTCGGCCCCTCCACAAGATAAGATAAGAAAGCATTCCACAAACGAGCTGCTTGAATCGTGAAATATTTGTCGAAAAAGGATGTGGAATGCATACGAATGCTTAATTCTAGGTCTTCCGTTGATCTCAAGGACCGAGAATGTATGCCACAGAGGAACTGAAAGCGTTATTTAAGATAAAAAGGACTAGAAGAATTAAAGAGCACATTATAAAGCAAAGAAAGTATGTGGGCATTCCGGCGAAGGCGAATAGGAAGCCATTTGAGCTTGATTCAAAAATCAAAAACATGGTCATATTTGCGCAAGTCAAATATGAACCTGGTACAGAGATTTTGAAGTCGCTCGAGCTTTTATATTTTTTATAAATAAAATTTGAAATTATGTACTAATTTAATGATGCTCGTTGAGGCCTCTTTATAATATTATAGTGTTGAAATATTAAATTACTTATTTTCTTTTGTCGAAATCCATCAATATCGACCAGACTCCATCACTAATTAAATAGTAAAGAACTTTCGAAAACAAAGTAGTGAATACATTCAAAAATTTTCAAATTCCGAAAGAGTAAGAAACAAGGAACGTGCGTGCGAGGATCCAGGAACGAACCATACCATTCCCCGTGGTTCTAACACGCGCTTTTATCGGCTTCTTTCGCAATTAACGTCCTTCATATAGATTATTTATTGAAGCTTATTATCATTGAATAATTCGATTTTACCTTTTGTTAGTTGAGTAGGTTGTTTGAAAATACTCATACTAAAATATTGATTTTCGGTTTGTAAATATTTGGAGATTTTAACGAAGACTATCTCCGTAACGGCAATACTGCTGTATTCAAAATATAAAGTGACGCTGGTAATAAATCTTTATTAGAAACGCTACCCGAGGTGGTACTCAAATATATAATATTTTTTCTAACTTCACTTGTGTTGAAGAAGTGACGTGACACACGTGAAGTTGGATTTTTATCTCTTTCTTCAGTTACTATCGTCCTATGTGGGCCCGTTTTTAGACGTTGTGAGCCGTTGAAACCGTTTTCATGTTGTTATAACAACAGAAAACCATCTTCTTAGTCGCATTATTATGCAACTACGGGGTTCTATTACAGCGCGTGGCCCGACACGCACTTGGCCGGTTTTATTATTAGATATTTATTATTATAATTAAACTCAGCTTTCCTACATCACTTTGGTGAAAAAAAACTTGGAAATTTATCTCACAGTTTAAAAAATAACGTTTCTATATTAAATCACAACGCTACCAAGAACCCCAGTACTCAGGTATATGATGCACAATTTTTCTTCATAGCAATAAGAGATAAGTTGGGCTCTACACTGGCATGCAGGCAGGATGACCGCAGATATTAGCGCAATCACACTTGCGAGTACGCGCAGCGACACAGCGGGGTAAAGGTGCGCCTTTATGTATGCGAGACTATTGATCTCGGTTATGTTAAATTTGTTGTTTTGTATGTATATTCTATATTGAGGATGGATTGTCTGTGTGATGCACTGTTGAGCATGGATCTTTCCATGTTGATTCCAAGGCATTCGTCCTTTAGTTGTTTAAATATTAACCATACAATGGTGTAACAGTGTCAGTTATCGCTGATAAGAAAAAAATACTGTATACCCTTTACTCTTTCAATTACTTTAAAATGTTCCCTGAAAATTGCTAGGATAAGCAGTTTCCTCGTTTATTAGGTTGATTGGCAGAGATAAGCTTAGAGAAAGATGTTTGAGTACAGTTGAAACAACGATTTCTAGGCCATCTTAATACTTTACTGTATGCCTTTATCTGGCAATACTGTCCATTATATGTTACATTATATTTATTCATCATTCATGTTCGTGTTCCTACTCATAATAAGTACCTCTGCAGCCATATCACTGCCAGGTGTGAACTGTGTGTGCACCTCAAGGTCTCTTGAGTAACAGGCGGTGTGTGCGCGGCGGCCGCAACGCTCATGTCACGCTCCGCCTAGCGTGCCGTGTGCGGCACTGATGTGTGCGGGCCTTTACAAGTTATGTGCTCGGCAACAATTATTATCCTTCTTGTAGGTTATTATTTCGTTGTTTTGTATAATTGTTTATGTGTTAAATTTATAAGTAAACTGTACTACAATAAGTAGCTATTTTTTGTTTTTATTTAAGAATTTCTTTTGCCCGTGGCTTTGTTCATGCGGCTTATCCAACATAAACTGTTCGTTTTTTTAATAAGAAGTAGCAACCTATGTCACACGAAAATATGTTGAAATTGGATTAGCGGTTTCGGAGATTAAATACATCGCCTACATCAAAAATTACTAATGTTACTTTTTATAACATCCGTGTAGAAAATCCGGGTAGTCGATGCCTAGAATGCCAAAGTTACAAAAATAAAAACCTTTTATGTTCACATCCTTTTTCGCCAATCAAAGAGTCTAGTAACGCATTACTCTATCGAGTACCATATAACATTGACCCCTGGGACCTATCTGTAGTTAATTGTCTCCCCATGGCACCTAACGACAGCCGGTAGCAACTTGAGCAGTTTGGGCCCAAATTATCTCATCTATATGCTTTGTGCGATCCCAATATTATGTTGTAGATACCTATCAAAAACGGGTCTATTTCTCTATTCACCAGTTAAACACAAGGCTATCGTTGCAGGGCTACAACTCTTTAGATTCGTAGGCGACTGCGTAGCAATCTGTGCTACGCCAATGTTGTAAATTTAACTAGCTACATTTATTGACAGTCTTAATTTCAAAAACAGGAATAAAACCTATCTGCTTTTGGTAAAAGACAAGGCAGATTGATTACCATCCCGAATAAATCACTATTTTGATCCATAACAGATGAAAAGCGATTCCATGGCATGGGTTCCAAGAGATTTTGAGGAAAAGACAATAACCTCAATTGCTATGTTAAACCGAAAAACTAAGCCCTATTTTTGCGTCAGCACTTATCGCCAATGCCTAAAAGTAAAAGTAGAGAAGTTGTAAACCTTCGGTAAAGGGTAAATGAGGCGCACGATTCGGCAATAAACCTTAGCGTAATGCAGGTAATGGCCCAAGAGATACTAAACTTACTTAACTGTTGAGAACTTGAGAGTGAACTGTAAAAGTTACTCTGAATAACATACTTTATTCATAACTTTTTTTTACATAACTTACCTTACATTATACACAGTAAGTAAGTCAGTATTTATTTCGCAGTAAATGGTACATTGAGATTTTACATTTAACAATGTTTCACATACAACCATTGCTGGTGTAGAAATATTAAGTATTAAGCTAGGTACATGCAAATCAAACCTAGGTACATTATAAGTATATTCTATAAATTTATCAAATTTTGTATTCAGTTTATGAATATAAATGAATATAAATTACAATGTCGAAAATATAAATCATAATATCAAAAAAATTATCATAATGTAAAAAAATAAATCATTATGTCAAAATATTAATCATAACGTCAAAATAAAATACAATGTTAGATAATTCATAATAATGTCAAAGTACTAATATCATTATTAAGATCTTAATTACAGTAACAAGTTTCCTATCTCCCAAACCATGCTTATTGCTTGTGACTTAGGAATCAGTTCCTGCAACAATAACATACATATTTAACATTTTCAAATTTTACTGCGTCTTTCAACAAGTCAGTTTATCAATTCATTTATTTCAGGACCATTAATTTCCGATCCGTTTTTATTTGCGGTGCTGTCGTATTTACATTAGCGAAAAGTTTTATTCTATTATTATTAATGATGAAATTATTATTGATGAAACCACATCCTATGGGATGTGGTTTCATCAATAATATTATTTCATTGTTGCTTTTACAAAATGATGAATCAAGGAGGGTTGTTTTCCTTACCTTATATTTTTGATGTGATTTTTATCTGCAATTTATTGATTCTATTCGGTAATCTATATTGATAAAAAAAAAGTTTATTTAAAATATTTCCAATTACACAGTACAACATGAATTGCTACTCAGTTATTTTATACACCTACAATTATATAGATATACCTATTATAATGTCCCTAACCTAGAGGTTACGTAATTAAGTGGTATCCGAAGATAATCTGTGTGTATAATACGCGGTTGGTAACATTAGTACAATATTGACAGAGGCAGTCGGGTCCGCACCCAACTGTGACGGGAACAAAGTGCGGTCTGAAGTGGCCGGCCAACCACACCGGGCCATCCCATCGTCCCACCGACCGCCCGGGACAATAATGGAGGCAGCAAAGTGGCCGATTACAATTACGGCTCACCGAGTGGAAAGTTGAGCTTTCACATTATATAGAAGGCTACGTGCTAAAACCCACGTTTTAATACTTTTCTCAAACTTTTGCATACAACTCCCAATGGAGAATTTATGAGTTCTCACGTTAAAATAAGTTACGATGTCCTCTCTTTATTCCCAGAGTGGCGAGCGTGCTTTAAATATATCTTGGTAGGAGTGAAATTTATTCTTGTGTACGTGCGTTGTTATATTATTATTTTGTGTTCTTTGTGAGCTTAATTTACTGTGAAAAATGTGCCATCTAGATGCATAAAGAACAATTAGGTGATTTTTGTGCAAAACTTAAGTTTGAAAGTGTTTCGCGCGTTGTTGAAAATGCGTTTTGTGCCCAGTCTGTTTAGTTTTCCTGTTCGATAAGAAAACATATCTAAAGTGAGATCACGATTTGTGTCAAAAAAGTATGCATAGTTATTATTCTGTATGTCCAAGTGTAGTAAATTTTTTAACATTTCCACTCTATAATTATGAATTAGAGCTCCTCTTACGTAAGTAGGATAAAATACGATTACATTTGTGTGGGTGATTAATTTTAGTGATTCCTTGAATTGCTTGATCAATTCGATGTGGTTTCCAGCGCTTTTAAAGTCCTTTTCTCCAATAAAAATTAAGCAGTAGTCGTCAATAGAAAGATTTTTCACTTTTTCAGTGATATTGGACAGAATTTAATCTTAATCCACTACCTGGTGTCACGTAATGGCAATACTCGAAGTGCTCGCTGAAGGTAGTTTCTATATTTTCTAGTGCACCTATATAATTACAGTTACTGATTATGCGTAGCTTTCGCTTACTTGGAATTTTGAATGTTGTGACACAGTTGATACGTTTTTGGTTTTCAATTTGGCGCTTGGTATCAACTTTGTCGCTCTCAATGATAGTCGTTTTAGGCATTTGTAATGAAACTTTATCTTTATTTTGTGTGTTTACATTATACATATACTTTTGGTTTGACTCATTTTATCTTTATTTTGATTTATTTTCTTTGGCGTGCAGTCTTTCGGTTTCTTTGTGGATACCGGGCTGCAGGTGATTTTTTTGTACAAGTCTTTAACAATTCCTCATTTTGTTTTTTATGTTTATTATTTTCTAATGAAAGACACTCTATTTCTTGATGGGCACTATTTAATTCAAATTCTAGAGTATTTATCCGTTCTTTTAATTTAAACGTTTCTTCATCACTACTGTCGACGGAAATATTGGGTAGACTATTTGTTGTTTCGTCTAGTGTTTCGTTAGACGCCTCAACATTGGAGTCAGATACTGAGCCCCTAGCACAAGTTTCTAACGTTTTCGTATCGTCATCGTGACATTTTACCAGACGAAAACGTAGTCGATGCTGCGACAAGTTATTTTGGCAGCACGAGTTCAAAAATACGTCTTGCGACAACTCGAAAGTAGTAATTGAACTATGGTTAATTAAGGCCGAGAATCCAATAGCGTTTGGATTGGTTTGTAGTGAATGGTGCGTTCTGAAAATCGAAGACAAAAACGGGTAACATTGTCTTAAATAATTTAGAGACTAAAACTGAACAAATATTTGTTATAAACACACTTTAACACATATTTAACATTTTTATTAATTCTTTTTTTAAGAAGTAATTGAAAATTTCAGTTTATTGGAGTTTTAATTTATTATAAATTGTTCGGTTTCGAACGGTCCCGTACATGACGTTTGACAATTGTCACTTAATGTTTGACGGTTTCCTTCAAATTACAAAAATATAAAACCGTTAGCACACTGATGCAAACGCGTGTAGATGCGAAATTCTTCCGACGAACTTCCAAACTCAGTGATTTGTACCAATAGGTATTTTGCACGTCCACACCTAAACGTTAAATACCTTATTATACTTAATTATGAATTAATTTATTAAAGGCAACAGAGCCTACAGAATAGCATAACCTAAAAACATAATACATACATAGTATTAGTAACACTATAAACTTATCAAAGTCAAAATACTTTATTTCAACTAAACCATTTAAAGGCATTTTTGAATAGACAAACAAAAGATGAAACTAGTTGCACATTTACAAGCGTCATTAGGTCTCTATGAAAAAGAACGTGCAAGAAACTCCACGGACACTCTTTTCCATCAACACAGTACAATTACAAGTATATGGTTACAGGAAAATTACATAGATATGTGAGAACGATGTAAAAAAAATGTAGTTAGTTAATATAGTTAACTGCTGTCAGTTACATGTGTCACCGTTTCGTGTTGTTTACTAACACTTAGTTTTAAGCACATTGTTACTAACCCTATATGAGTTTTCGCTCGAAATAAAGTTTTTGAATTTGAAAAAGACTTATACCTATTTTAGTAACACAATAACAACAAACAACATTTATACACACAAACATTTAACACTTTCACGCAGGTAATCATCATTGCTTCAATATTCCAGCTGAAATACTGGATCAACGATTCTATATAACACAGCCTGTCAGCAATCATGCCCAGAATGCTAGACATAATAAATATACCTCAACTATTACTCACCAGGATTGTCCACATAATCATTCACATTTTACGTATAATAATATTATGTATATAAATATATGAATAAATAGATTTCATCAGCCAAGTTATGACTGAGCAAGCTGAAGTTAACAACGCCACTTACAAGCCTAAATACAAACGCTAGAAAGCATCTGTTCCTCCAAAAGAAAAACATAAAACAGAAATAATAGAGGATGGAGACTTTGATCACTTTTTTAATTTTAAATTCCGCGTGGTTTATATGTATTATCGCATTGCGTCTCAGTGTGAGCAGACCCTAAGATATAAACGTCTATTGTTGTTTGTTGTCATTTCAAATAATTATTTAAATTTACCAATAATTTCAGACGTAAATCTGTTATGTACGGTGGTTCTGTGATTTTAGAATTAACGAATCCAAAAAGAACTTGCTTCACTTAGGTCATCATCATGGTGAACTTCATAAAGAAGCAAAAAAGTAAGTTTATTGCACAGATTCATACAATTATGCAAAATGCGCTTCATCCGCTTAATCCTATGAGGTCTCATGTAGAAAGAGGCGGGCCTATTGCCGTGCACAGCACTTAGAGTGAGACTCCGGGTTGCCACTAAGAAATTCCTAATGGAAAAGTGCAATAACACTGCACGACCGACAATGTTGTATTTAGTTACAGAATCTTTGTATTTTGTTCTATATCAACTTCTTTTGCCAACAGGAGATGATGAATAAAATATTCCCGCTACTAGCCAAAAGCCTTTGTCGACACCGGAACAATATAAGCCAGCATTGCCACTTAGAGAAGACAAGCCATTCCAATCACTTGCACCACCGTCTACAAGAGTGCAGCCCTGATTTCTTCAAAGCCCACGGCAAGCTATACGTCTCTTCGTGCAATAGTGACATCCAACGAAGGAATTGGGGGAATATTTTGTAACTTACGACGACGTTAAAAGTATCTACTAATTCACAACTGTTTTGGTACAAATGCTCTTCATGCTATTTCAAGCGTTTGGAGCAGCTATGAGCTATGGTTGGAATCTTAGAAGCTCTGTCAATTCATCTTGTTCATGTTCTTTCATATTCACATCATAGCCCCTAGCACAAGTTTCTAACGTATTCGTATCGTCATCGTGACATTTTACCAGACGAAAACGTAGTCGATGCTGCGACAAGTTATTTTGGCAGCACGAGTTCATAAAAACGTCTTGCGACAACTCGGAAGTAGTAATTGAACTATGGTTAATTAAAGCCGAGACTCCAATAGCGTTTGGATTGGTTTGTAGTGAATGGTGTGTTCTGAAAATTTAAGACAAAAACGGGTAACATTGTCTTAAATAATTTAGAGACTGAAACTGAACAAATATTAGTTATAAACACACTTAAAAACATATTTAACATTTTTATTAATTCTTTTTTTTACAAGTCATTGAAAATTTCAGATTATTGGAGTTTTAATTTATGATAAATTGTTCGGTTTCGAACGGTCCCGTACATGACGTTTGACAATTGTCACTTAATGTTTGACGGTTTCCTTCAAATTAAAAAAATATAAAACCGTTAGCACACTGATGCAAACGCGTGTAGAAGCGAAATTCTTCCGACGAACTTTGCAAACTCAGTGATTTGTTCCAATAGGTATTTTGCACGTCCACACCTAAACGTTAAATACCTTATTATACTTAATTATTAATTAATTTATTAAAGGCAACAGAGCCTACAGAATAACATAACCTAAATACATAATACATACATAGTATTAGTAACATTATAAATTTATCAAAGTCAAAATACTTTATGTCGACTAAACCATTTAAAGGCATTTTTGAATAGACAAACAAATGATGAAACTAGTTGCACATTTACAAGCGTCAGTAGGTCTCTATGGAAAAGAACGTGCAAGAAACTCCACGGACACTCTTTTCCATCAATACAGTACAATTACAAGTATTTGGTTACAGGAAAGTTACATAGATATGTGAGAACGATGTAAAAAAATGTAGTTAGTTAATATAGTTAACTGCTGTCAGTTACATGTGTCACCGTTTCGTGTTGTTTACTAACACTTAGTTTTAAGCACATTGTTACTAACCCTATATGAGTTTTCGCTCGAAATAAAGTTTTTGAATTTGAAAAAGACTTATACCTATTTAAATAACACAATAACAACAAACAACATTTATACACACAAACATTTAACACTTACACACAGGTAACCATCATTGCTTCAATATTCCAGCTGAAATACTGGATCAACGATTCTATACAACACAGCCTGTCAGCAATCATGCCCAGAATGCTAGACATAATAAATATACCTCAACTATTACTCACCAGGATTGTCCACATAATCATTCACATTTTACGTATAATAATATTATGTATATAAATATATGAATAAATAGATCATCAGCAAAGTTGCAATGACTGAGCAAGCTGAAGTTAACAACGCCTCTTAAAAGCCTAAATACAAACGCTAGAAAGCATCTGTTACTCCAAAAGAAAAACATAAAAAAGAAATAATAGAGGATGGAGACTTTGATCACTTTTTCTAATTTTAAATTCCGCGCGGTTTATATGTATTATCGCATTGCGTCTCAGTGTGAGCAGACCCTAAGATGTAAACGTCTATTGTTGTTTGTTGTCATTTCAAATAATTATTTAAATTTACCAATAGTTTCAGACGTAAATCTGTTATGTACGATGGTTCTGTGATTTTAGAATTAACGAATCCAAAAAGAACTTGCTTCACTTAGGTCATCATCATGGTGAACTTCATAAAGAAGCAAACAAGTAAGTTTATTGCACAGATTCATACAATTATGCAAAATACGCTTCATCCGCTTAATCCTATGAGGTCTCATGTAGTAAGAGGCGGGCCTATTGCCGTGCACAGCACTTAGAGTGAGACTCCGGATTGCCACTAAGAAATTCCTAATGGAAAAGTGCAATAACACTGCACGACCGACAATGTTATATTGTACACAAAATATGCGCTTAGACGTGGAGTTGCGGACAGCAGCCCGTCTTAATCTAATCTATCTAGTTACAGAATCTTTGTATTTTGTTCTATATCAACTTCTTTTGCCAACAGGAGATGATGAATAAAATATTCCCGGTACTAGCCAAAAGCCTTTGTCGACACCGGAACAATATAAGCCAGCATTGCCACTTAGAGAAGACAAGCCATTCCAATCGCTTGCAACACCGTCTACAAGAGTGCAGCCGTGATTTCTTCAAAGCCCACGGCAAGCTATACGTCTCTTTGTGCAACAGTGACCATCCAACGAAGGAATTGGGGGAATATTTTGTAACTTACGACGACGTTAAAAGTATCTACTAATTCACAACCGTTTTGGTACAAATACTCTTCATGCTATTTCAAGCGTTTGGAGCAGCTATGAGCTATGGTTGGAATCTTAGAAGCTCTGTCAATTCATTATGATGCGAATATAAAAGAACATTATATAATACAAAGTTTTGTTCATTAAATCTGCATTTTATTTCGTCAATGCATTATATAGATTAGTACCACCTACAACAGCTATATGTTCTATTACTTATTCTTGACGCATTAGCAGCCCATGAAGTTCTTACTGCTACACTAAGCGGTAGGAACGGCAGGCGTTTCCTTCCAGAGATTACCTTGTACAAATATAGTTAAAACAATTTTACAATATTAGTTTAGAATAGGAAGTACCTATGTTTGGTGTAATTTTGAATGATAGATTGAAAAACGATGATGAGAAAAATGTGTAATTATTATTGTCGTATGCCAACAAGGGCCCGTGAGTAAAAAATCAAAAATTGTAATGATTATACACATACATACATACATAAGCTCACGCCTTTTTTCCCATGGGGGTAGGCAGAAACTACAGAACGCCACCTGCTACGATCCTTACATACTTCTTTTGCTTCACTCACATTCATACATCTAGTCATACACACACGCCGGTTATTAGTACTGTAATGATTATATTTATGTATAAAGGTTTATAAATAATGTTCTTAAGATTTCGGCTAAGTAAAGATGAACGCAAAAATGGCAAACACATGCAACAATATTTGTCATAAAAAAGCCCGCTTTTTATTTTTGTGGTCAAAACTTGGTTCTTGTATGTGGGTCTTCCTAGTACCTACCACCCTACATACGCATTCAGGGGTGCGTGGTGGCGTGTGCCACCAGCAGAGTCGCTTGACTCAGAGCGTATGGAAAGCACGTCAAACAACAGTGGGATACTGTCCCAGGGCGACCGCGGGTACTTACACCACCAGGGTACCGTCCGCAACAGATCTTATTGTGATGTTCTTCAGAAAGGCCAGCGTGCGTGCATGTCATAACCCGCGTGCGTGTAGAAGTATGAACGTGAATATAACGTAGCAGGTGGCATTCTGTAGTTTCTACCTACTTACCCCCATCCGGCAATAGCGTAAGTTTATGTATGTATGTTTAGATTAGGAAAAACATATAGTTTCTGTTTATTTAGGTTTTTATTATCACATTAATAGCTTAGTTAGTTACTTATTTAATTCACGGCTACTTAAGTACTTGTTAGAAATATAATAAATTCAATAAACATCAACAACAAGTAGGCATTTTAAATAATAATAGGCTGAGTCAACAAGGCTTTCCATGTACGAAGGAACGATATGACTTAGGATTCGATTAGTTTTGAAGGAGAGTCCTATCACAGTCCACTCTCTGCATCGATTTCTCGTCTCATAAAGATTACTCTGGATTCTGGAACATTGGCTGTCAGGTGGCAATAACGATGGAAGGTCTTTATAATAGACCGTTCGTCACGCTGCGAAGGGATTCTGTTTCATTTTTGTCCTAGTTCTCTTTCGTTGTACATCTGTCTCTGTTTATCATCGACAGACTAGTTAGACTTGTAGAACGGCTTACGGTTTTTGCTACTTAAAATACCGCAACCATTGCCATAAGACCTGCTGAAGAATATGTATATTAATACGTTTTAGATTTGTATTGTTGTTAATAGGGCACCTACTCAAGAACATTTTAGCTGCCGATAAACGCTTCAGTTGCCTTGAAGCAACTGCCAATGTTATTTATCCCAAATTCTAACCCATATTCCCAAACTAACTGTAAATACCGGTATAAACCGGGTGCAAAATATATAGGCATACGTGCATACTAGTATTATAATCTCTAATTTATAAGGCATATCGCCGTTTTCTTCAATTCTTGAATCTTCAAATGAGTCATGATAATTATGGAGAACCGCAAGTAAAACGTAGATTTGCGGCGAATAACGCGCTAGAGACCGTACTCCACCACGGCAGGAAGACAGCGCGGGCGATGCGCGGGCCTGCCGCGCCGCTCTATGTGTGGTTAGTACCAATAACTTACAGAAATGGTTTATTAAAAGAAACTACTACTACATTTGTTTACAAAGAAAATGAAAATGTTGTCTACCTTGTTTAACATCTTCTAGCCTCTTTATGAAATTAGGAGGTAAGATAATCAATAGACAGCATGCCTGCCCCTTTTATTGATGATTCAATAGCATTTTTTTTGCAAAAATACCCAAATAAATACGGAAAATTGTTTGACGTGAATTGTCTCACCGAGAAAATGTCAGTGAGATAGTTTTCGACGTGCTTTCGTCACACCTAGCGTAAAATTCGATACTACATGTCAAAATGAAAACTCGTGCTACCGATTCCCATACATTTGGAGCGTTAACGCAACGTAAATACGTGAACTCGATACGAAGGCAATTGTCAAAAACTTGTGCTACCAATTTGTTAGTTCCAAATACGGACACATGGCGCTGATTAATTTTGCATACAAAAATTGTCGGAGGCGATACGTTAACGTAGTCGATCCAATTACGCAGAAACTCGTGCTAGGGGCTCATATGTGAATATGAAAGAACATTATGTAATACAAAGTTGTGTTCATTAAATCTGCATTTTATTTCATCAATGCATTATATAGATTAGTACCACCTACAACAGCTATATATTCTATTACTTATTCTTAACGCATTATCAGCCCATAAAGTTCTTACTGCTACACTTAGCGGTAGGAACGGCAGGCGTTTCCTTCCAGAGATTACCTTGTACAAATATAGTTAAACAATTTTACAATATTATAGTTTAGAATAGGAAACGTACCTATGTTTGGTGTAATTTTGAATGATAGATTGAAAAACGATGATGAGAAAAATGTGTAATTATTATTGTCGTATGCCTACAAGGGCCCGTGTGTAAAAGATCAAAAATTGTAATGATTATATACATACATAAACTCACGCCTTTTTCCTTGGGGGTAAGCAGAAACTACAGAACGCCACCTGCTACGATCCTTACATACTTCTTTTGCTTCACTCACATTCATACATCTAGTCATACACACATGCCGGTTATTAGTACTGTAATGATTATATTTATGTATTAAGGTTTATAAATAAGGTTCTTAAGATTTCGGCTAAGTAAAGATGAACGCAAAAATGGCCTGAAACACATGCAACAATATTTTTCATGAAAAAGCCCGCTTTTTATTTTTGTGGTCAAAACTTGGTTCTTGTATGTGGGTCTTCCTAGTACCTACCACCCTACATACGCATTCAGGGGTGCGTGGTTGCGAGTGCCACCAGCAGAGTCGCTTGACTCAGAGCGTATGGAAAGCACGTCAAACAACAGTGGGATACTGTCCCAGGGCGACCGCGGGTACTTACAGCACCCAGGGTACCGTCCGCAACAGATCTTATTGTGATGTTCTTCAAAAAGGCCAGCGTGTCATAACCCACGTGCGTGTAGAAGTATGAACGTGAATATAACGTAACAGGTGGCATGCTGTAGTTTCTACCTACTTACCCCCATCCGGCAAAAGCGTAAGTTTATGTATGTATGTTTAGATTAGGAAAAACATAGTTTCTGTTTATTTAGGTTTTTACTATCACATTAATAGCTTAGTTATTTACTTATTCAATTCACGTATACTTAAGTACATGTTAGAAATATAATAAATTCAATAAACATCAACAACAAGTAGGAATTTTAAATAATAATAGGCTGAGCCAACAAGGCTTTCCATGTACGAAGGAACGATATGACTTAAGATTCGATTAGTTTTGAAGGAGAGTCCTATCACAGTCCACTCTCTGCATCGATATCTCGTCTCATAAAGATTACTCTGGATTCTGGAACATTTGCTGTCAAGTGGCAATAACGATGGAAGGTCTTTATAATAGACCGTTCGTCACGCTGCGAAGGGATTCTGTTTCATTTTTGTCCTAGTTTTCTCTCTTTCGTTGTACATCTGTCTCTGTTTATCATCGACAGACTAGCTAGAATTGTAGAACGGCTTACGGTTTTTGCTACTTAAAATACCGCAACCATTCCCATAAGACCTGCTGAAGAAAATGTATATTAATACGTTTTAGATTTGTATTGTTGTTAATAGGGTACCTACTCAAGAATATTTTAGCTGCCGATAAATGCTTCAGTTGCCTTGAAGCAACTGCCAATGTTGTTTATCCCAAATTCTAACCCATATGCCCAAACTAACTGTAAATACCGGTATAAAACGGTTGCAAAATATATAGGCATACGTGCATACTAGTATTATAATCTCTAATTTATAAGGCATATCGCCGTTTTCTTCGATTCTTGAATCTTTAAATGAGTCATGATAATTATGGAGAACCGCAAGTAAAACGTAGAGTTGCGGCGAATAACGCGCTAGAGACCGTACTCCATCATGGCAGGAAGACAGAGCGGGCGATGCGAGGGCCTGCCGCGCCGCTCTATGTGTGATTAGTATCAATAACTTATAGAAATGGTTTATTAAAAGGAACTACTACTACATTTGTTTACAAAGAAAATGAAAATGTTGTCTACCTCGTTTAACATCTCCTCCTAGCCTCTTTATTAAATTAGGAGGTAAGATAATCAATAGACAGCATGCCTGCCCTTTTTATTCATTATTAAATAGCATTTTATTGCAAAAATACCCAAATAAATACGGAAAATTGTTTGACGTGAAATGTCTCACCGAGAAAATGTCAGTGAGATAGTTTTCGACGTGCTTTCGTCACACCTAGCGTAAAATTCGATACTACATGTCAAAATGAAAACTCGTGCTACCGATTCCCATACATTTGGAGCGTTAACGCAACGTAAATACGTGAACTCGATACGAAGGCAATTGTCAAAAACTTGTGCTACCGATTTGTTAGTTCCAAATACGGACACATGGCGCTGACTAATTTTGCATACAAAAATTGTCGGAGGCGATACGTTAACGTAGTCGATCCAATTACGCAGAAACTCGTGCTAGGGGCTCTGTTCGCGTTCGACGGAAAGTAATGTTTTCGAGGAAGTTCATGTTGAGTGTTTTTAAATGTAGATGTTAATTCCAAAAAGACAAGTTTTTAGCGGGATACGAACTCGGGCCACACGGTGCATGCGGTCAGGTAAGCGATATAAGGAACAAGCCACCGCGACAGTTACGTCGATGATCGAATTTCTTGATTAGTAGGCTCTTCCGGACAAAATGTTTGTTAAAAGGACGGTTGTAGTTTAAAATGTTTTGTATTTTTTTCACCAAGTATCAATTTTTGATTCTATTAATTTATCGTATTTTTTATATATTTACTTATTACACACAATTCGCTACTTAGTTTGAAGTACTGTATATGGTAACAATAAGTTATTATTAACTCGCACAAAAACTGTCTTGTCACAAAAAAACAAAATGTCCACACATAAAAGTCACATTTAAATTGTTCACGGTGAATGATCTGTTAAGATAACATTATCACACACGCAAAGCACTGTTTTTAACACTTTTACTATGAAATTGAGAAGATACAGTTTATTAAATTATTTTATGGTAATTTCTCTTTTCCAGTCTAACTAAATGCAACAAGTTTGGTAGTGTGATAAACAATCAATGTTATCACCCTACTAACCGTTAATCCAAATTATATCTGTGTGCAAAAAGAGAATGGGCACTATGGGAATTTGCCCCAAAGCACAATAGCTAAGACACACGCCATTGGAAAGAGATTTTCAAGAAGATCTTTTGCTTCTTACGCGACTTTTGTCAATTCTTAGTTCCTTCAGAGTTAATAACCTAAATGAGTAAGATATTTTGAGCATCGAAGTTAGAGTTTACATTGCGCTCTATTCCTATGAGTTATAGACCGTTGGAAAGAGCTTTTCAAGAAGAACCTTAACTACAAAACAAGTAGGTATTGCCAATTGTAAGTATGTTTGGAGTTAATGACTTAAATAGGCAATTGATTGGTCTCCGCAGTTAAGGTTTTTGTTTAGTACCCTATAACCAAAAAGTACACGGAAATATAGAGCGTTTCAAGAAGAACATTTGATTCAAACGCGACTTTGGTCAAATGTTTGTTGATTCCGGGTTATTGATCTAAATGAAGTGAAGGATTTTATGGAATCCAATCGCTAAGAGGTATACACCGTTTTAAAGAGCTTTTCAAGAAGAACCTTTGGTATATAACAACTTTTGTCAATTATAACTCTGTCTGGTGTTAACGACCTAAATAGGTGACTCAGTCAAGGTTATTGTTCGGTGCCAATTGCCATAAGATACAAAAATAGAAAGAGCTTTTCAAAAAGAATATTCAATACTAAACGACTTTTGCTCATTGGCAGTTCGTTTGGAATTAATGACCTAAAATTATTTAAATACCGAAGTAAAGTATTTTTAAGAATGTGACATTACATTACTTGGTTAGCAAGTATTGTCTATATTCAAATAAGTAAAAGTCCAAATTAATCAATTGCCGAAATAATAGAATTCAAATGGTACCTACTTAATTACTCACAATTAGAGCTTTGTAGCTTCTCACAAACTGACACTCGAAAGAACTCATCTTATCTATACTTACTTAATATTATAAAGAGGAAAGATTTGTATTTTTGTATGTAACGAATAAACTTAAAACGTTTTGACCGATTTCAAAAATTCTTTCACTTTTGGAAAGCTACATTATCCCCGGGTAACATAGGCTACTGTTTATCCCTGTATTTCTACGGGAACGGGAACTATATGGGTGAAACCGCGAGCCGTCCGCTGATTAAGAAATATTTCACTTGAAGAGATCTCTCCAATGACATAAATCTTGACGCTATTGAGGCTAGAGGTAGGCATAACTTTTTTTTGACCGAGTCGCCACTTAATACATTGATCCAAAATAGCATGAGGCTAATTTCTTAGAAAAAAACGTTTATAGACTTGTGAAATGATGTCTGAAATGCACAGTAAACCTAATCGACGAAATATTCACATTTAAAGTTCTGTAGCTCTTCACGTATCCACAATCCAGACAAATAGTCAATATAAGAAATATTTGCCTTGTTGAGATCTATCCAATGACATCTTAACGCTATTGAGTGTGGGGCAGTGATGCCCGTTGTTCTTTTACCCAAACCCGTTCAGATATTTTCGCGAGATTGAACCACAAACATACAAACTTCCATATTTGTAATATGACTCGTAGCAGAATGATAAGATTAATTTGATGATTTCAAAACAGTCGTGTACCTATGCAAATATAAAACATATAACCACAACGGCTTAAAGCTCAGGCACATTTTAATATGCTTGATATAACAAAGGTAAATTAATGAACATGCGATCTAAATATATAAAAAATGAGCTTCAATCCAACTGTTTTAATGAACGCTTGCACACATATAAGATTTGTTAGGTAGCTTAATCGAAATAAGGTTATTAATTAAGATTTCGTATGATTTAACTTTCGGGTCCCTTTGGTGTTAGTACTGAGCCAGCGGAGGTTCATGAGGTGGTGAGGGTGCCATATGGTACCCATACCGAACTATACAGTAAATACCCTGTCATTTCACAATGCCTACTCCTTTGTATGAGTATTTATTATCATTTTACCATCGTATTTTATCTCCAAATTGTGTATATACCTGTAATCAATCACGGACGATTACCTTTCAAACTTTTAACAGATTACTTTCCTGTCCAAAGGTTACGCGTCTTTGATTTCATGGAGTTGTGACGTCATAAACGCACGTCACAAAGACGCCATCATTTTACAAAGAACAAGTTTGATGACTATCTTCCGTAAATGTCAATTTGCTTTAGTGGCTATATGTATACTAAAAAGTCCGTTTGTCTGGGTACCATAAATTTGTATAACCTAGGCCAATTCATCAGCAGACTACAACGTACAGCGATACCCCATCGGTACATGGTGGACATATCCCACCTATTTGGATCTATCAGGATTGGAATTCCCTGCCTGTGTCTGTGTTTCCTGATAGCTACAATCTCAGGGGAATTAAGACAAGAGTGAATACGTTACTTCGAGGCAAGCCATCGACCAAATTATCACTTACCATCAGGCGAGATAGTTGTAAAAAAAATATTACATAGTTAAGATTAAGATCATTGTAGTAGTTGCCTATCCTTCACTGATGAAAAACAAAATAGACATCAAATAACTTGATCATTTTCCTGCCAAGACTAGGACAAGTCCTATGTTATTTGGGGTCTGCATGTTTTCTTTGTCACCTTATTTATTGTAGATTTATTAAAAACACATCTATGTATATTCTTGACTAAAAACAAAACGCAGACAAGGACAAAACAAAGCCACAAGCGATATGACAACCAATTAATAAATACTTTATTTTTGTACAAATGTATACCTATGTTTACAGACAGAGCCGGGTGACACACTTGTAGTGGTATGAGAATAAGAGTTTTCAACATCTTTTACCGAACCGTTCGAATGGAAAATCGCTAATGAGGCCGAAGGCTACTCAAAGAGGACATACTCTCCGAGCAAATTTGCCTATTTCGACTCGATCCAAATTTCTCTTTTATTATGTCTTTATTTTGCTATACAAGTTAGCTTTAATTTTTAATACGAATTTATTTTCGAAAACACATGTAATTTTGGTTATTGTTTGTGAAGAGGATGGGCAGAGTTTTTGATAAGATTCGACTGTAGAGATACGTCTCAAACCTTATTGACTTTCTCGTTGTTCTAGCGGTCCGTTATTGCTGAGCATCAAGTCCTATTCCAGAGACGGGAATAACGTTACTAGGTATACCATCTTGAATTTCTTAGCTCGTTACCTATAACTGATGGACTAGCATGTTACAGGAACACCTCTACCCTTCAGGTAAAACAGGTGTAAATTTAAGTTGTGTAGTCAACGGAAGTCTAAATTATATTTTGTCATACTCCTCCGCAGTTATTTTCTGATTCATTTCGTTGCGGTATTCAAGAGAGTGGAATTATTTCTTCGAGAGCTGTCGAGTTTCATTGCCTCGGGGTTTTCCTGGTTGCCATCACTGTTAATTCTGGATTTCAAGAGAAGCAGTGGTTGGGAATAGTGTGGCAATAAGCTTGTTCCATAAAAAGTTGTTATCGGAAGTTTGAAGATAAGGTAAGCGCCTAATCATTGGCATCCGAATCGTTCCCATTCTCCAAAGATGGTAATAACTTTTTCGTCTAATATTCCATCTATAGTTTTCACCTCGCTACGATTTTATTAAAACTATTATTGTTGTTACCATGTAGGATAAAAAATTACATAGGGTTGTGTGCGGTGCAGTACATTTTTAAAACACAATAAATTCAATTTTATTTCATTTAACACTTTAGTCCTGTTTGACCTTTGTATTCATCATTCTCTTCCCCCTTTAATGTTATCAATAATAATTACTGAAACTCGGCAGACGCTCTCAAACAATTTCGTAACCCAATCATCTGTTATTAATTTCTTTCCCCGCCCCACTAAACCAACATAGAGTTACGAAGACAATTTAGATATTAAACTGAAGATTAATAACGAATAATTTAAAAAGGTAGACAATGAATAAACGTCCCCTTTTTCATGATAATTCCTCCGTGCGGAAAATCGCAAAAGGGTTTTAAAGTGCTTCGGATAAAGGGGGGTGGTGCGGATTAAAAGTAGATGGGAGGGGTCGGTGTGCGCGGGGGAGGGGGGCGAGCTCGTTAGCGACAATTTTTCTCAAAGCTCTCGCCAGGGAATTGTCACAATTCCGATTGTGACGAATTACGCCGGGACAATATGGCGCACTCTTTTTATTTATTTAATGAAATAGAACTTAACGACTATTTCGAGTGGGACGACATCAATCGAGTGTCCTTTTACTTTTTATGCCAGTTTAATTTTTAATCAAATTATTTCAAGAAATGTTTCTTCACGTTGCCAGAGGGCTGGGCTTTTCTTCGGCCAAAGAACCAGCATTGCTATCCAACGTGGCAATGCTGCCAGCGGTCTGGGTGCTTTTTCCGTTGACAACAATATGGACGATTTTTGACTTCCAATGAGCCCTCCCCTTTTTAAACCCCGGAAAAAAGAGGGGTGTTATAAGTTTGACGTGTGTTGCTGTGTATCTGTGTGTGGCATCATAGCGCCTAAACGAATGAACCGACTTTGATTTAGTTTTTTTTTAATGGTGATTTTGTCGAGATTATGGTTAGCTATATTTGAATAAAATCGGTTTAACTGTTCAAAAGTTATGGGCGTTTAACTTTTTGAATCGGGGTGTTTTCGCAAGATATCGTGTCATAATTACGGGGTAGGTAAAATATGATATAATTACAAAATCTCTAATATTTACAGAGATATAACAACTGAATGTATAATTTTGTTTGATATAACGATCAGATAATATAATAAACGATTGATATAATTTTAAAGTAACTTATTTTTATATGCATTACATACATTGAGTATAAAATCGTTTGATATACCACTCAAAAGCCATAAAACCTATTTAGTCTAATATGATAAAACGCCTTGTTATTATTTCCCTGTAAAAAAATATGCAAATTAAGCATACACCATGCATGCAGCAGGCATGCAAACAAGCATACACCATACATGCAGCATGCAAGCAAGCATGCAACATGCAGCAGGCATGGTTTCTGTCACGGCTCCGGCGCTGCGGGGTTCCGGCGTTTCTATGCGAGCTTATCGTCGCAGATGTGTTTCACGCTCACTACTGCGTCTAAGGCTGGCAGGCGAAGCCGGCCAGCAAGCGGAAGCCAAAGGCGAGTGTTTAAACCACCTGCTCCTCAGGTCACGGCCTGCCTTGCCCCTCCGGGCCTACGCGATTTTAAATAACACTCTAGGGGTAGGGAAGACAAGACTAAGTGGAGTCGGTTTTGCAAAGATTCCTTTTTGTCACGCCGCTCCCGCAGCACGTTCTAACCAAACCTAACCCAAATGATTCACCAACATAGAGTGGACCTGGCACTCCGCTCCGCTCCCGCCTTAACCTTCTAACCTAATATAACCCAACCGAGTCGGATTGCTTTGAATTGGGGTGTTAACCATAAAGATGGTATCAATATTATATATTTTAAACGATGGCCGATAGGCGATAGGATTTTCATTTAAATAAACGTTATATTATCCAATAACGTTATACGAATTAAGTTTAAGAGTATATAAATGTTATATCTAAAGAAATTATATCAACAGTTGGTATAACTCACGTTTATTATATCTTGTGAACGTTATTGGAATGAAAATATACCAAATAACTTTATATGATACGTGACGTACTAGATAAATTATGTAGCATGAAATAAAAATGTGTCGGGGTTTTATAAATTTTGAAATTTTACTTGTTTATACACGTTTGTATATAGGTATGTTATGTATTAGTTTATTTATTATTTTGTACCAATGTTTTATTCTTCTAATTTATCATGAAGCGAAATCATTGCCTAAATAATCGTCAATAAGTAAGAAACATCTCTTATAAGGATCTTCCAAACACAAGTTAACACATTATCAGATTAGAAAAGTTGTCCATTCACATCGCAGTTCTAAAGCCTTTTTATCCGGAAAGACTCCATTTGTAATCCAATAAATTGATTCCCGAAATCCATTAATTTAATAGGGTCATATCGTGTCAGAAGTATTTGTACATAGGTCAGGTATTTTACGTACATATTGTACAATGTACATACATACATGGGTGTTGCCATGGCTGAATTCTGGCCCAGGCAAAGCATTAAGCAACTAAAAAGAGTCTGTTTGTCATAGACAAGCTCAGAAAAAGAAGAATGTAGATAAATAGATACGTACAGTTCAAGTATTTTCTTAATGTCTCAAGGCAAACTTATATATGAAGTATATAGAATTATTAATACTCTTTTAACTTAATGTAATTTATTTAAAAAATGGGAGGTAAACTCCTTATGCTGGCAGTTTTACATTTCTATATATTTCACACGGAAATCAAACCAAACCACAATAAAGTACTTCTGAATTCAAACTATTATACACGATAAATCTAATAATTGATGGACATGGAAATTAGCATTCGTTTGTATTCGGAAATGCGATGATTGCCGAGGGACATTAAGGAAATAGTTGTACTGTAATAATATAACGCAGTATTTGTTTCTTTGGAGAAGGTCGTTGCTGATACATTTATAGTTTTAGCCCGACTGGTGGCAATGTTATCGCGCCAACCAGACATAGCAGCCCGCTGCCAATCTATAGACACCAAAACTAAATGAATTTTATAATTTACCTTATATAATATTTATAAAGGCATTATAATTTTGGTTCACGTTTAAATTTACCTAGAGTTAAATAGAGAGATTTTTTCAGTTTTCTCCTAAAAAGTTGTTATCATTGTTCGTATGAGTGTTCCTCTTAGACATTTTTTTTTATTCATTGTTATTATAAAAGACTAACTGACCTCCGTGGCTTCGGTCTCGTCAACTGGCTACCTACCTACCCACCACCTACCTACCCTAAATACCTACCCTACCTATCTACCCAACTATCTTACCTACCTACTCACCTGCCCTACCTATCAACCTAACTACCATACCCTACATGCCTACAAAATACTTCGAAAGACAGCTGGCCTTTGGGGAAAAGACCAGTGAGAGCGGGATTTTTACCTGACTATATCAACCCTGATGATTACCATCAGCACCTGGAAGGGGACCCGTCTCCTCTTAAAAGACCACCCCGGAACCCCCTGTGTGCAACGCCTGTTAGGGCACATCCCTGGGAAGGCTGAATGAATCGCCTTCCCTGAGCCTCGCTGTGCACGGCAGCACGAAATCACTTTGCTGTCGTCTTTTCTGAAGTCACCCTACTTACCTATCTACCCTACCTTACCTACCTACCTATTCTACCTTACCCTATATACCCTATCCTATATACCTACCCTATCTACTCTACCATACCTACCTACCTACCATTTTGTTAAACTATTTATTTGTATAAGAATTAATACTACAATACGACTGTAAACAACTTTTGTTTATACCGGCGAACTAATACAATTTTAGAACACAAAAGCTTCTATTGTAACTTAAGTATGATAGTTAGATATATTATTTTGCAGCATTTTCTGTAGATATTAATGACTACTATAATTATGTAGTACATAATTTGTATGCATCATCAATATTTTTCTCAGCGCACGCCAAATAATGAATTTTATTGGCAAAATTTTGCTACTTTGGGTTACATTATTGCAATTTTCATAAGGATCGCAGTTACTTTTGAAAATAGGGTATAGCCTATGTTACTTGGGAATAATGTAGCTTACCATAAGTGAAAGACTGCTTCCAATTTTTAAAATCGGTCAAGTAGTTTCGGAGCCTGTTCGGTACAAACAAACAAAACAATCTTTCCTCTTTATAATATTATTATATTATAAGTTATAATATTATAAGTAATAAGCATAAGTATATTAAGTATTAAGCATAGATTTATAATATTCAAAAGTTAAATCTATGTTAAATCTTACAAATTCTTCTTGAATAAATATTACCTAGTTAAAACAAGGTCTTGGAGAAACAATTAAGAATTTAGGTCGGGATTATAACAAGTCTGAAATAATGAAGACATCCGTTGTAATCAATATTTGTCTCGTAACAAAATTAATAGGACTAAGCCTGTAATACCAGACTTTCCGAGATGTAATTAAACTATTTTCGATCTTGCGCGAACTTGTTATAAGCACAATTAATTTTAAGAAATATTCTGGTCTGCCATTTGAAAGTAAAATCTTTTATTTAGAACAGAATTTAACTAAAATGTTACGGACTAATAAATTACTTACAAATGACGCCCAATGAGTTCTTACCCTTTCCCCTTTTTATACGCAATCGTACATTATTATTATTGTTACCTGAATTATCTGAATGATCAAATACATCAACATTATTGGAAGCTATATATTTGAGCGGTTTGGGGTTGAAACATTAGGTCCATGGGTTCCGTGTGCTCATCGAATATTTTAAGATGTAAGCAAACGGTTAGTCAACTCTGTCGACAGCGATGTGGACGAATTTTTTACGCCCAATGACCTCTGCCCCTTTTATACGCGTTCGTAGTTTATTTTATTTAATTTAATTGTATAGGTATATATGTAGCTATTGTCAATTAAGTATTTTATACCATATAAATTTAAATGAACCACGGTGGTTGCGGGGACGTGATCAAGCGACGCATGGCTATGGCCAGGTCTGCGATGGATAGGCTGAAGAAAATATGGAGGAATCACAATATAACCAAACCCACGAAAACCCGGCTCATACGGGCCCCATATTTCTATACGCAGCCAAAACCTGGACGCTGAGAGGAAGAAAATAGACGCTCTGGAAATGTGGTGCTGGAGAAAAATGCTTGGAGTGTCGTGGACTGAGTTTCGCACAAACATATCCATCCTTCAAGAACTCGGTATCGGGTAGCGTCTATCGGCTATAGTCCAAGCTCAAGTACTCCAGTTCGATGTACACGTGTCCCGACGAGGTAACGACTCTTTCGAGCGGCTTGTAGTTCAGGGTGTGGAAGGAACGAGAGCGCGTGGCAGGTCGCTCATGCGATGGACCGACCAGATTAAGTCTGCAGTGGGTGGCCCTTTGCATGAATGCACATGAATAACAGCCGATAGAGATGGCGTCGCATCGTTAAGCAAATTATGGCAACAAGAAGTCTCACTGCAACATGATGACCACGACCGCTCTGCCGAAAGTGTATCGACGAAGAAGAAGAAATTTATATATTAGTAATACAATTTACTAACCTCTTTGGAGTGTACATAATCGCGAGATACTGAGATTTATAAGGTTCAGCAAGGTTAAGGTTTGTCCACGGAGCCGTAAATATAGGTCGTGGCGCCCATATGCCCAAAATCATGTTTAAGCACTAATGGCATAAGAATATGTTTTAAACAAAGCCAATACCATGGTAACTAAATTTATATTTACTGTTTTATTTCATTTTAAAAACCAAACCTCTAAGAAAAACATCCTTTATAAAAACAACAAGAAAATAACCATAATCTGCAATTTATTTAAAACTTCATAAAATTAACCAGTATGTATATATGTAGAATATTGAGATTATTTTAACTCTCTATTCATAGAAAACGTATTTTCATAAAGTTTGAACAGTTTCCAAGTCCGTATTCGAATATACTTTATTTGCACAGAAAAATGTGGAAGATTTTGAAATATTATGAAAATTATATTTCTTTGAACTACTTTCATGAAATGCGGGGGTGCGGGTGTAGTGGCCGGTATTTAGTCGGCTTTGCTTTCATATTTTTAATACTCGTGTTGCGGTGAAAAGCCTTATTCAAAGTTTACAAAATTCTGTTTTCCTGGAACATTTTTAGTTAGTTGTGCTTGACACGATCTCAACAGTTAGCGGGTTTGTTCACCGTCCACCCACGCTTATACAGGATGCTAGCTTGTAGCTGTTGATTGGTGTAACTTTACTCGTATCGTGTTGGTTTTTGTTTTGTTACTTTTTGTTCTGTTGTTTCTTTGTTAAATTATGAATGAGGAACTTAAACAACGATTTATTTTTAGTAACCGTAAAAGTTTTCTTTAATAAACATTATGTTGTCGTATAAAGAAAACTGGAAAAGTTATTTTTGTTTGGAAGCTTTTTATTATAAACTGCTTCCAACCAATCAATTGCATCCACACGATTAACTTTGACTTTATATTAAATTCTTATTTAATAATTTCTAGGTCTGCAATCCATTGATTTCGCGGTGGAAAATAAATCGGGCATTCAAGAACGCTCTAACTAAATTCTTATTTACTTTGATTATAACGTTATAATAAAACCTATGCTCATAAAATCTAAACCAGATACGGCTGAATTTGTTCGTTTTACAAGTTTTTTGGCTTGACGATTTGCGCGACTAGCAACTATCTAATTAAGTACTTGTAAGCTTTACAGGCTGTAGATACTCTAATATACTCTTACTTAAAGCTATACTATACTCTAAATTACTTTATCTACTCTCATATCGTAATATTCGAATTATAAAATTCAAAACGATTTTATATTGGCATACTTTATAAACACAATACCGACATTTAACAAGTAAAATTTCAAAATTTAAAAAACCCCCGACACATTTATCTTGCGAAAATATCACGATCTAAACAGTAAAACGTGCATAACTTTTGAACGGCTGATCCGATTTTATTCAAACATAGCTAAGAACACTCTCGATACAATCACCTTTCAAACAAAAAAAACTAAATCAAAATCGGTTCATCCGTTGAGGCGCTATGATGCCACAGACTGACACACAGATACACAGATACACAGATGCACAGATACACAGACACAAAGATACACAGATACACAGCAACACACCTCAAACTTATAACACCCCTCTTTTTCCGTCGGGGGTTAAAAAATAGAATCTTATTATAACACTATTTCTCTAACAAAATAATGCTATAAAATATCTACTCTCATATCGTAATATTCGAATTATAAAATTCAAAACGAGTTTATATTGGCATACTTTATAAACACAATACCGAAATTTAAAAATAGAATCATATTATAACACTATTTCTCTAACAAAATAATGCTATAAAACAATTTTTTTTCTATTACGATACAGGACAAATCCAAGAAGTTAATCACTAAGGAGTTTCCATCAATACTTTTTTTGTAATGCCATTTTATAGAACCTATTATAAAAAGATTTGATTCCAATTTTAAATTGTCTATGACAATGCCCGCTTTAGACTTAGCACGCACTGCGATTTTTATTCGCGCGAATTTTGTTTCCTTCTATCTGTTCATAGAGCTCAAAATATTCGGGCGAATAAAATTCGCGCCGTGGTGCGGTGTATTCCGTGGCAAAACACGGATTTCTTGCGGCATTATTTCCAGACGATTTCTTTACCGCAATGCGAACTACTTCATACAATTCCATAGGTCGCAGAATAGGCGGAAAAAATCGCGCGAATAAAGATCGCAGTGCGTGCTAAGCCTTAGCACATGCGCGGTTAATGCGGTGATGTGCTGGGTTTTGGCGCCATTCATACGTTTTGCAAGTTTTGCTGTACTGAATTTTTGAATTATTTAAATTATTGTTTAAAAATGTCTGATATAAGTGAATGTGAAGAAAATTTGGCTCCACCCGATATTTTAGATGGAAAATGCAAAAAGAGGTATTTAGTAGGTTCAGTCCCAATTTATGAGTGTAAAGTAGTGTATTAAACTGCACATAACTAGGTATTAAAATATTCGTGTGAAAACTATTACAAACCTCGCCTACGGCTCAGTTTTTAAACACACGCTCATGTTTTAATATCTCTCATTATGCAACAGTTTCATAAACTACTATTTTAAACACGATAGTTATTAACATCGAACGACAGAGGCATCATTTAGAGTAGTACAAATGCATCGTATCGTGCGGTACTATTGGTACCCGGTCTTGGTTCTCATGCCTAGAGTGAGAGCGCCGAGATGACGCTGTAATTAGATCTGCAACCAACGACCGGAGCTCGTAGGGTTGTCAAAAAGAATGTTTAGTAGGATGAAAAATTTATAACTCGTAGAGGTGGTGCGGGAAAAGAATTCCTGACGCAACAGTAGAGAGGACTTTTTGACCAGCAGTGGTGTCTCACTGCAAACTTTTTTTTGTTCTATAATAAAAAGTTCTTGCAGAAGTAAGAATGGAACAAAGATCTTCAGTCTTTGGAACAGTTTATGCTTTAGTAAACTGGAAATGTGAAGTGCAAGCTACGAAACAGTGAAACCAGGAATGTTTAGTTACACTGAAGTATATATCGGCAGTGGAATAGAACCAAGATTTATTTTAAAAAGTAAGTATATGTTCCTCGGATATTGAAAACATAAAGACACAATTTTTATGTCTACTCAAGGTGGGAGACATAGTGAAAACACTATTTTGCCGGGTTTTAGATATTTCTTCTGGATAAATCTTCCTAACCAAGATTTCTCGGAAGTACAAGATTGCATAGGATTGACGCGGCAATAATATAGGGATACTATAATACATCAACGGCAGTTTCGAGGAAATGTAGCTTTATCTAACGTTAAAACGTAATCGATTATAAAAAATCTAACTAAACAGAAATAGGTTTAATAACACATTCACACTGAATCATGAGTCTTAATCCTTATATTGTAGCTTTATAAACCTCGATTTCTAAATTAACACTTGTAACGTTACGTTTAGCTCGATAAAAAAGATAGAAATAAGGGGCGGCTTCGTACGACGTGCCATTGTATGAGGTCGTCAGCTAGGCAGGCAGCAGTATGGACAGGAACTCTTCAAAGTAGTGAAGGGGCAACCGCAAACCAGGGCGGCGTGGCACGGTGCGATGGGACGGCTGGTGGACCGCGAGATGTAGGCCCTCGTGTTCAGCGTGCGCACCCTGCGCGTACAGCTGGCGGACGCGCTGTGGCCGCGCGCAACGCTGTAGGCTTGACAGATGAAGCTCATGCACTACGTACCGGACTGGCACATCGTTTTAAACAGCAATAAAAGTATATTTAAGAGTCCAGGCTATTAATTTATTGATTTTAGAGATTCTTTTACACTCGCTCACAAACTGAATATATTACAGTTTAAGAATATACTTAGTAATTCAAGGTTAAAATATGTTTCCTTCAAATTTCGCAAACAAAACCAAACTTAAAAACTGACACCCGTTTTTCCTCGTTCTGTCATATCATCTAAAATTCAAATTCAAGTCTCAATTAAGAAATCAAGACCAGAACGAATAAAAAACGGGTTACAGAGGGGGCAGTCTGCCACTGCCCTTATAATGTATAATGTACATCCAGCTTTAGAAGGTCTAGTCCATGGTATGTTATGTCTATGGCTTAAGAAAATAAAATTGGACAGATGTCAGATCAGATGAAAAAGTCAGAGTATAACATATTCTAAGATTATTACAAATTAGCAGTATAAATTAAGTTGTGGATATTAAAACAATCGGAGATAACTAAAAGTATGCTTTTCAGTTGCTAACAGTATCAAAGAATACACAAAAGTGAGTCACATGAGCTGATACAAGATAAAAAGGTGTGTTTTGTATAGTATTACTAGCTGTCCCATGCGGCTTCGCTCCCGTCAACTGGTTATCTACCTACCCATCTACCCTACCTACCCTACATACATGATTGTTGCGTAACTTAAACCGTTTACACAGCGCACGCAATGGAAGCTCTCAAAAAGGAATAATTTTGCCCATTTTTTTTTTGCAGCATTTTAGAGTCAATAGCAAACCCATAAAAAAAAAATACTCCGCTCCTATTGGTCGTAGCGTGATTTTATATAGCCTATAATATTTCTTGATAAATGGACTATCTAACACAAAAAGATTTTTTCAATTCCAACCGGAAGTTCCTGAGATTAGCGCGTTCAAACAAACTCTTCAGCCTTACAATATTAAAGTATAGATAAAACGTAAATACACTAAAAGTAGTGGATCTGTACACCAGAATACCACACACTTTGGAGTTGAGTAGTAGTGATACTCGACTTTCGTGTCAATTTAAGTTTCCTATCTCCAAATACTCAATTCAGACCATTGTCTATTTCCAATGTAGCATGAAGGTCAATCGTTCCCCAGCCCTACTGGCCGTGCGGTGTCGTTCGTTCTAGCAACTCTCAATCAATTTGTCCTCTTTTATACCTTTTATCCACCACTCTGTATTTTATTATATTAAAAACCCTGTTATGTCGTAGTAGAGCTTTAACATAGATTCTATTATTGATATTTGAATAACGTAGGTACTTTCATTTGTTCTAAAATTATATTTAATTTGATGTACCTGAAATAGAATTTTGTTCAAGGATAGCTTGTCCTTGTCCGTTTGATTTTAGAGGCTGGCTGAGTGTAAATATTTGATATGTATTTTCAGTTTAGTATAACCAAACATAATATAAGTTTTTAACCTGACATTGTCACAATCATTATAATTAATATTTGTTTATGTCAGCTCGTAAACAATACCCACGCGCACAGACTTTAGTTCTCGTGATCATGGCGCTTGTAACGGTGCCGAAATATCGAGCTCTCAACCAAAATCAAAATATACATGGTAAATATCCCGAAACAAATATTAATTCAAACGTAATATCTTCGCTACGATATACATACATAGTATGCTATTCAGAAGTTACTGTCATTTTACTTAACATATTGCTGATTGGTCAACTACAACGCCAGAAATCTGGTTCTGCTTAGTTGAGCCGAGACACCGATTATAAAACTCATAGAAAACTTGTAATCCATTCACTATACACCATCTGTTAGCTCAGAAATAAATCTACCTATTGTCGATACCTTTGTCAAAATCGAAACTACGATGTGCTGAAGAGTTTTATTGTATATTAAATCGTTATGAGAGCGACAACTCAACTTACTTTTTACCGCAATACTATCCAGATTTACACCGAACCTTACCTTTATTACCTTCCTCTTTTAGTAACTTTTATTACACCTAAGGAGAGACCAACGACAATTTTTACCTGAAACTGAGAAAACCCTAAGGAAAACTAATTTCCTGATAAGAAAACTTGCGTAATGGGACATCGATAATGTCTCACAGCTTGTGTATAGATAGGTATTTTTACCAGACATCCCCTTCTCCGGCGGCGAGGAGATTAATTACAGAATCGGCAGTTTTAATTAGTTTTGTAATTAACAGCCGTGTGGCCCGCCTTCGAGGCGAACTAATATAAATTACCATTTAATACAATCACGCTGGATTACACAGTAACTCACTTCGGCGCTGGGAATATTTTTAAAATGAGTAAAACCTATACAGTCTTATTAGAAAAAGAGGTTTAACTGAAAACCCAGGTTTAATTCCCTATAAAATATGGTTTACACAAAAGTGATATTACAAACAATGGTGTAGCGAAACCATAGACCAAATCATGGTCTAACGCTAAACCTCGGCGGCCCCTACTTTAACGATGGTCTAAGTCGTATCTGTCAAAGTTTCTCTTTTAGGTTATTTTATTTTATTTGAAACAACAAACAATTACATAATAAAGCATAAAGACATAAAACTTAAAATTAACAATTATGTAATCAACAGCGTTATTCACAGCATACAATCAAAATATTAATAACACGCTTCAAAGAAAAATTAAATTTAATAAAATTATTATTGCAAAAACACAGTTAGTTTAAACCTTAAATAACAAGTAGGTATAATCATATAATCTAATGATATGTAAATGTGCAATGAATACAAAACAAAACATATTGACCTACAATAATCCAAGATGAAAAGGATAATTCTATCTTTTCCACCTCCAATTCCTGTCTAATTCCTTGATCGCATTGCGAATCGAATTTTGGAATTTTCCACGTGTTGCACAGAATAAATCGATGTCAAGGAAGTGTTCATTATAACTGTCAACAAGACGACGCAACGGTGCTCGAACACCAGCATTTGTTCTACATGCTCTCACCACAAACAACGGTTGCTTGCGCGCTGCACGCAAATGTGTAGGAGTACACATTTGCATTTGGGAACTAAATAACAAATTCTGTTACAAATATCGGCACAGTCATACGTATTTCTGCAGAAGTCGTACAGGAGCACGGTCTCCAGAAACATACGACGGCCCGTAAGGCTTAGAAGATTATATTTTCTCAGTAAATTGACATAAGACGCAGAAGAGTGAAAGCATCTGTAAGTCATAGACCTTAAAAAATTATTTTGTACCATTTCTAGGCAGTTAGAATATTTCATGTATAGGGGATTCCACACCGAAACTGCATACTCCAACTGAGATCTAATTAAGGTCTTGTATAGATAGAGATAGGTCTGAGGGCGCACGAATTCAGTGGCTGATCGCATAACAAATCCGTACATGCTCCAAGCCTTGTTAATAATTGTATTGATGTGTACATCAAGGTGAAGTTTGTCGTCAAAAATGATACCCAGATCGTGAACCATGGTAACTCTATTTAAAATGACACCATTTAGAGAGTACTGGTAGCTGAGAATGTTTTTGTTCTTGGTAATGCTCAAATAACAATATTTAGGCACGCTTAGTTTTAGTTTATTACACCCGCAGTATTCAGACAGTCTATTTAAGTCACTTTGCAAAGCAAGACAATCGCTAGAGCGTATAAAGGAAATTTTGAATTTTGGAAACATTTGCCTATATCATTAATGAATAATATAAAGAGAAGGGGTCCTAAAATCGATCCTTGAGGAACACCTGATGTCACGGCTATAGAAGATGATTGATAACCATTTATCACGACACGCTGCGTCCTGTTGGAAACATATGATGAAAACCACCTCAACAGGTTCCCACGTATGCCATTAAACGCAATTTTTCTCAATAGCAGCTCGTGGGCAACCTTATCGAACGCCTTCTGGAAATCAGTATAGACTGAATCCAACTGAATACCAGCATCCATATCATTAAAAATATATTCCGAATATGCTACTAGTACTAGTGCCGTAGATCTTTTTTTTAACAAAACCGTGCTGTTGCGGAGCAATAATATTATGCAGCAACGGATAAAGTACACGTATGTACAAGCTTTTCAAAGATTTTCGATAAGGTTGACAATATTGATATCGGGCGATAGTTCTCGACATCATCTGAAGGGCCTGACTTAAGCACCGGTATTACAGCTCGCTTCCAAGAATCAGGAAATATTCCTTGTGACAAGGATCGATTAAAAATTATTTGTAGGGGAACGCATATATTGCGGGCAGTATTTCTGAGAAATATTGCAGGAAGTGCATCGGGACCAGGGCCCTTTGAAATATCCAAAGTCTCCAGGTGTCTCAGAACCTGCTGAACTGAGAATTGAATATTGTCCACAACATTACAGCACTCAGCATAATCTGCGTTTAAGCAAAAATCATTTGAGAAGGAGGAAGGTTCATAGACAGATTTAAAATACACAGAGAAAAGATTGCAGATCTCATTAGGGTTGTTCGAAGATTGATTTTTAAAACGCATAGTAAAGGGCATTCCTTTAGATGTCTTTCGATTCGCGACGAATTTCCAAAAATAATTTACATTTTGTTTAATACTGTCCTCAACCGTATTGATATACCGGTCATAACAATTTTTGCACTCAACATGAAATCGGGATCTGAAAAGCGAGAACTGTTCGTAATCAGATAAATTTTCATATTGTTTCCACTTGATCCAGGCTCTACACTTGTTCCTAAATATATGTATGAGAGCCGGTGAGAACCAAACTGGGAACCTCGATGACTTTACTGTTGTTAAAGGTATATGCGTTTTGATAACATTAAAAATTAGATTATAGAAAACGTCCAGTGACTCTTCTACAGAGCAGTTACGTAGAGAGTAGTCCCAGTTTATTTCCGATAAATCTTGGTTAATAGCGTCATAATTAGCTTTAAAATAATTAAACCTTTTAGTTGTATTGCGTTTCATATTACTATTTCGTGTCTGTAAAGGGATTAATACATAAAACGGGGGGTGATATTGATCAGGTGGTAATAAAATGTCATTGGTTTCGCACAATGTGCAGTCACCGTTACTGATAAAGAGATCGAGTATATTATTACGTATGTTTTTATGTGTGTTGTACTGGATAGCGTTATGTGAGTACAGAAAATTACTCACAACTCTACTCACGGGGGCGTTATTTCCGCAGACTTGACCAAAGGTGGAGTGGTTACTGGTGTTGGTATCCCATTCAACTGCTCTTGAATTCTCTGCTTTAAATTGAAATCACCGATCAGGTAGAAGCGTTCGACGTCAGTATTGATAAGGTAGGCATCTAACATTTGAAAATAGGAATCATAGACAGATTCCGCAGTTTTTGGTGGTATATAGGCTGCACTAATTATATGTACCTAATTTACCCCTGTTTTTGCTGGGTATCTGAATAATAACATATTCAATGCTGGCATATAGAGTTGGGACAGGTTTGATTTTAACCGCACGTAATGATTTGAGAATCGCTATCAGTGTTCCACCACCTTCCTTCTTACCAGTGGCTTCACGGTCGCGGTCGCACCTGTGTACAGTATAGCGATCATCAATGAATTCGGCGTCAGATATCTCCGGCGTAAGCCAGGTTTCCGTTAGGACAATAACGTCGTAACAGTTAGCCAATATATTTACGTATAGCGCATGCAGTTTGGTGCGAACTCCCCTACAGTTCTGATAGTAAACAGTAAGAGATAGATCATACATTATTGAAGAAAAAGCTACTAATAAGTATGACAATATAAAATATTAATAAAGCTTTCCCAACTGCAAGTGAATCGAGCAACACGACAGCGATGCAATGTGAGCAATATAGTGGCACATTAAACAAATGCTTGAGCATACTGTTATAAACCAATAATAACTTAGAGGATAGTTGCGATTTGATCATCATTAAGTGAAATAAGCAGGTGTAAGCAGAGCAATCAACGTGACAGAAACAAAAACAAAATAACATAATAAACACATAGACTTGGCAAAACAAAGATAGCAACATCGGTCGGTAGCACGGTTCAAAGTTACGAATAAATAGTGTTACTCGTATAGTGTCAAATAACAACTGAAGATCCAGCCACCGCTGGCGAGGCGGGTTTAATTTTACCAACGTCTTGCGTAGATTTGATGGCGAAAGCTCGCGCTCCTTCCTTTTCTCTGACAAGGATGGTGCCGTTCTTGACCCACACGAACTTGAAGCTATGTTTGGCGGCTGTTATAGCATATTTTTTATTGTGTTGTGTTGTTTTTACCCGAAAATGGATATTAACATGGTTGATTTAATTAATATTGAGGATATTACTTTTTCCTCGGTACTCCAATTCACAGATCGTTTTTTTTTGTTGGTCCATCACAATATATTATTATATATATTATTAACAAAGAGGCAATTTTCTATTAGAGACTTCGATAACTTAAAAATTCCAAAGCTTAATGAACTTTGTTCAGCTTGCGATTGTTTTGTTTAATGTTATGGTTTAATATAACGCGCGAGAATGTTACGTTTCGTTACACGTCCGTAGATGTATTATTAGTAATTAATACGAATTTAAGTAATTTGCTTAAATCTAAACAAAACTTCAATCGATAAATAACAAATGTTTATATCCATGCAAAATAACAAAGTCTCAATAATTTTAACACTCCTAAACCAGGGACCGAAACCGGTATGATTAATACCGGTATGTTTCGGTTAGTACAGGTATTTTAAAAGGTTACCTTAATTTTTAAATATTAAAAACAACCTTTATAAATACCGGTTATCCAAATAAAAGTTACCTCTATCTTACACGTGCCGTCCGTCGGCATTAGTCAAACTGTCAAAGGGCGCGCGTCGCTTTTGTGTGTGTCAAAGAGTCAAGATTAATCGTGCGCGCCGGCGAACGCCGACCAATCACGGCTCTGGGTGGCACAGCGACGTGTCTCTCAGTTAGTTAGCGAGGCGTGTGTTGGTGGTGTTGGATAGTTTTGTTGGCTTGGTAAATTATAGATAAAACATATTATTAATATACTTAGAAATGGGACGAAAGAAAAAAAATAATGTTTATGGATATTTTACCTACCAAAGAGAAACATATACCTCTATAGGCCGATTTCACCAATGTCGCAATTAGTTCAATTAAACTCAGTTTATACAATAGTTTGCGCACCAGGCAACTATTCGCTACTAACTCTTGCAAATAAAATGCTGGTGTGCGCTCGCCAGTACGTCGTTAAGTCGATACATACAATAAGCTATTTTGTGCAATTATCATATTATTTGTAAGCAGATATATCTTTAGAACTTACATAATCAAAATGTTTAAGGATCAACAGTAACTTCTAATGTTTCTACATGCCCTGACTACAATAACGTTTTCTAATCAGTTTGTCTTACTTTTGTAAGTACTAATCTGTGGAAAATATAGTGGGTAGTATATTTGTTCAGTCATAATATGTTTAAGAAACTTTGTATATTATTATTATACTACTGCTTGTTTTCCCTACAAAAATAAACAAATTTGATTGGTTGGTACCGCTGAAAAACTACCAATTAGAACGCTGTATTTACATAAACTGAGTTTTGTTGAACGAATCCCGTGCGTAGATTTGGCTTTCTCCACTGCATCGTTCGCAGCGCTGGGTTTTGTTTTTTTTATTTGGTCTGAGGCTGTGGCTAACGTTTGTTATTGTAATATTTTTTTTTGTTTTAATTTATGCTTTCAAGCAAGTGAAAGTAGTCAAAAAGAACACAGAGCGTGGCTAACAATTGTGCATCGGTCATGATCAGATCTTAGAATTGATCATTTTATGAAGGTGTTCCACCATTTCATGAAATAGAACAACGAACGCTCATGATGTGGTTAGCCTTTAGACGCACGACTACTTCATGATGTGGCTAAATATTCGTGATCATAATTAATTTTCTGATCTTGATAGGAGTGGGTATAACATGGGCATTCAACAACACCTTGGTTTTGTCCATGTTCGTCCACCCACTCTTTCGGAAGGTCTACTGAGGTCATCGAGCATTGTACTGAAGTCCTCCATGGTCTCAGCCATGACCACAATATCGTCGGCAAACAGAAGGTTAACAGAAGGCCTAGCCCTCTCCAGTCCAGAAACTTGAAGACATCCTCCAGTGCAGCGGTAAATAGTTTCGGGGATATGACGTCTCCCTGTCTCACACCTCGCTGCAGGCATGGGTTTCGGTTTTGATCCTGAAGTCGAACTGACATGGTGGCGTTTTTGTACACACACTTCAACACTTCAATGTACCGGTAGTCAATTTGGCACCGTTGGAGAGACTGCAGTACAGCCCAAGTCTCGATCGAATCGAAGGCTTTCTAGTCTACAAAGCTAAACAGAGAGGCAGGTTGTACTTTTCGGTCTTCTGTATTACCTGCCGCAGCGTATGTATGTGGTCTACGGTACAGCCTTAACGGAATCCGGCTTGTTCGGGAGGCTGGAAATCGTCAACCTTTCGCGCGAGACGATTCGTGACGGCTCTTGAAAACAGCTCGTATACATGACTAAGAAGTGAGATGGGCCGTTCGTTCTTCAGTAGGGCATTGTCACCCTTCTTGAAGAGTACCACCACACCCCTGCTCCATGGCATTTTCCACTCAATTATGATGGAATCAAACAGCTTCTGAAGGGCCTTAAGTAAAGTCAAAGTCAAAACGTTTATACTGTTGTTGTTTTTACGCTTTTTTTTTTGTACTGGTATTCCACTCGCCTTCATTTCGGCCGTAATTGCGTCATCATCCGGTGCCTTGTTGTTCTTAAGCTTTCTTTTTTTAATTAAAAAAAAAAAAAAAAGCTGTTGCTTAGACATCCTTATCTCATATAGGCCGACGTCCGGAATGTCTTCGGTATAGTATCGGGTCAATCTAGCTCTATGGTCATTTGCTAGATTCGCGACGGGTTTACTGGTTGACGTGTATAACTGTCCATAGAATCTCTCGATCTCCCTCAGAAGCTCCGGTTTGACGGATACTGCAATCATCGGTTTTCAGTTTCGTGAGCTGGCTCTGCCCAATAGAGAGATATCATGCAAAGACATTGGAGCCCTTATTCCGTTCATTCGCGTCTTTAATAATTTCGGTATTAAAGCGGTGGAGGTAGTTTTTCAAGGACTTTCAGATCCGTCTATTTAACTGCCGGTATTTCAACGCATCGTCTGAAGACTGCAGGATCATTTCACGCCTCTCTTTCATGAGCTAAAGAGTAGGGCCAAAGAGCTATATGTTCCTATCGGCACGGCGGGCCATGAAAATTTAGACCCGACCGCATGGCCAGCTTCCACAAACCCATTCGTCTACGGAGCTCCCTAGGCACTTGAAACGATTCTGGAGTTCGAGCTGAAAGGGGCCGTGGTTTTGGATCTGGATTTGTGCTGGACGGAGCGTAGACTTCATCAGTCGAGACCTTTCAAGCTTGATATGAATGTTCAATGTGCCTCTTACCATGCGGTGATCTCACCATTTTTCATCGAATTGATCACAGATACATTATTGAACATTTGCTTACTGGATGACGTGATGAAATCGATCAGAAATGATAAAGTACTTTTTTATTCAGTTTTGTCAAGCTTTGGCACCTAATGCCCAAATATTAATACGCTTTTCAATTTTAAGTTAAGTCTCTAGTCACCTTGACTTAAAGTGATAGACACTTTAAGTCAAGGTGACTGTATCACCACGAGACTTAAGCCCTATTTACACGATGAAAGTTTATTGCCTATAGCAATAAACTTCGTGTAAATAGGGCTTCAACGGCATCTCAACATCAAGTAGCGTTTGAATATGTGGCCACAAGTCCTGTAATAATAAACATATTATGACTAATTTGCACAAAGGTTTTGCCATCTTGTCATCATTGTTTCATTGTTTTGATGAATTATTAGAAGATAAGTCTGGGGCAGAGGCATTTGAATCTAATTGGAGTAGATGTATCTGGATTCAAGGTAGTAGATACCTGTATCAGTGGTTTATTTGAAGTTTCCTTATTCTTTACTGCATCAGAAGAATGGATAACAAAATAACACCATGAATGAATAAAAAAATAAAAAAAAAACATCGGTTTTCAAATAACCGGAGTCACACTTAATTTTATATTTAAACCTTTTTATTTTGCGTATGTTCGTTCGTTCATTATAACTTGTCCCTTGCCGTCATGTTGGCACCATGGCTTGCCAAGCTTAGACAGAGTACAGCAGGTGCTTTTGTTTAAAGTAGCAGTTGCTTCTGTCGACTGTATTAAAAAAAACCGTATCGTAACTAATTTGGTTCGGGTGCCATATGCTCCATGAAACGCAACATAACAATTAAAATAAGTTTCAAAAAATTAACGCCAATTGTGGCACCCCGACCAAATTGGTTAGGTAAGAAGTTTGACAACCCGCGGGCGCGCCGAGCGAGTGCTACTTCCAAATTGGTCGCTTTCCATAACAATTATCATATTTGGAAATCCAATAAAAGCCCATCGACTTTTTCGCGTGGTCACCCTACTTTGTTTGATTTGTTTTATACCGCCGCCATGATGCACAACAAAAACTAAGCGACATCAACTTCTCTACCGCAGATAATCTAACTATTTTATTTTACGATATAATCACTAATGTTTGACCACATTATAAATTAGTCGTGAGTTTACAACTGTCCATATCGTCCAACGTTGAGTACTCAATAATCTGGCCAGCACCCTAATTGCGTAACACACGATCAATCAAAACAATTTGAATCATTCTATTACTTCATAAGTTCGAAAAATTTGTCTTGTCAACAACTTAAATAACGCAATGAAAGTTGTGAACTGCCGAAATAAACAGATTATGATTGACGAATATTACGAAATTAGGGTGCCCATGCTGACTGTTGACCACATCATGAGTCAGAGGTAAAAAAAAAGTGTAGGTACTGTGTTAGCGCGCTCAAACAAATTTCAAGCAGCAATTTCAGCGCTTTTTTTATGAGGAAGTGCTGTCCTCTATTAGAAAAACGGGCTTATACGTTTCTCCGCAAGTTAAATAAACAAACTACCGAGTTGATTTCTATGATGAGAGAAAAAGATAAACAAATGGTATTTTACCAATTTACAATGTAATAATGTAATATTATCTTACTTACCTTTGTTAATTTCCTTTTTTTTACTTTATTCAAATACGCCGCAGAAAGGCAAACTAACTAAACGTAAACAGTACTTGCGTGCAGACGCACACACACGTACTACATCACGCACGATGATCTCCCTGGTAATGTATTTTCTAAAGCCAACAAATTGTCAGCATTGCGATATTCTGTTTCTTTCTAATCAAGGTCCTTTTTAGGTAACCGGTATTAAAATGGTAACGTAAATAAAGGTAATCTGTTTCTTCTTCTTGGGTTACCCAGATAGCGGTTACCTAAATCGTAGAGGTAACCGAAATTCTTCGATACCGGTACCGTAATTTATAACGGTTTATGGTCCCTGTCCTAAACATCATTTAATCCTTATCATATTATCAAAACGTTTTCTTTGCTGGGCATACGGAACGTTGCGATATAATTATATTATGGTGAACGAATGATATTTGTATTAATCTGTGGTTCAAATGACGGTACTAAGAAGACCACGTTTTTTTAAGGTTTTGTAATACGAACAAATTTAGACCATGGTTTTGCAGATAAGCCTGAACTTGATAGAACAGGTATAAACCATGGTTTATTTCGTTGTTTGTGATAAGACTGATAAAGTCCAATTATATATATATATATTTTTTGGCTCTTAACTCTCCGCTCTTTTGGCGGAGTCTGCGAGCTAATAGTTCCCCGGACATAATCCGAGACTATGGAGACTTATCTTTATTTCTAGGTACTATAAACTTTCTTTTTTCACTATTACATATTTTACTTACTACTACATGATAAGTTTTCAAATTTTTAAAACGTACTTAACAACATACTTCAGAGTTACTAAAATTATTACAAATCTATTCTTATTTTATCTTATTCTACTGTTATCCTTTTTTTTACATCTATTCACTAATGCTACCTGTATTTATTTGAGCATAATTATGCATCTATTTATTGTTATGAATCGTTTTTCCGCTATTTTCTTACAGTATTCTAAAAATTCTGTTCTGTATTTTTTACTTTTAATTTATTCCCAGTCTTTGCTCTATCTAGTACTTCTTCAGGCCATAGGCCGGGCAGTCAGTCAGCAAATGGGTCACCGTCTCATCTTTGTCAGAGTCACATGCGCATTATGGACTTCCCTTACACTTGAACCTGTTCAGGTATTCGGAAAACCCACCATGGCCAGTCAAAATCTGTGTTAGTACACCTGTCAGTTTTATTTTTCTGACAAGCCCATACGCGTCAACTGCGTCCGGAAATAACAATTTAGTGGTCGCGGCTGTGTCACCCATCCTGTACCGCCGGTTCCATTCGTCAAGCGAATCCTTTCGGATTTGCCGCTTGACGAATGAAACACCGGACACTGGTCGTAATCTGGCCTCCTCTTCAATTTGAGCACCGCATCCTTAGCCAACTGGTCGGCTCTCTCATTCCCGTAGACCGTGCAGTGGGACGACAGTTTCAACTTCAGGCTTTTGGTTTCGGCGCCATTGCTCCAGAGAGACAATGCCGCCACCACCTTGCCTTCAATTTTACTGCCGTCCGTGTAGATCTACACTGCTTGTGTGTGGTCACTGAGTGATTCTTGGTCTGCCAGGCAAATGAACTGCAGGCTCATATGCTCTGCCGGGTGGGGTGTGGAGGCAAATGCGGTACGTCGCTGGACGTCCCTATCTCCTAGCGCTGACTGGGGTACCCCCCTCCTCACGCCTCGTACAGGGCAGCTGCCTCTTGCACTCGGAGATCGAGGGGCAGTCTTTACTGTATCGTTCGCAGCGCTGTGTCTTGGTTTTTTTATTTTGTCTATGGCTGTGGCTAACACTATTAACTGTTTGTTATTGTAATATTTTATTGTTTTAATTTATGCTTTCGAGCAAGTGAAGTTAGTCAAACAGAACACAGAGCGTGGCTAACAGTTGTGCATCGGTCATGGCCAGATCTTAGAATTGATCATTTTATGAAGGTGTTCGGCCATTTCATGAATTAGAACATCGAATGCTCATGATGTGGTAAGATGCACGACTACTTCATGATGTGGCTAAATATTTGTGATCATAATTAATTTTCCGGTCTTGATAGGAGTGGGTGTATTATGGGCATCCAAACTCACCTTGGTTTTGTCCATGTTCATCCTAAGACCCACTATTTCGGAATCTCTACTGAGGTCATCGAGCATTTTACTGAGGTTCTCCATGGTCTCAGCCATAACTACTAAATCGTCGGCAAACCGAAGGTGTGTGATGTACTCGCCATTAACGTTGATGCCTAGCCCTCGCAAGTCCAGAAACTTGAGGACATCCTCCAGACGTCTCCCTGTCTCACACCTCGCTGCAGAAGGACGGGTTTCGAGGTCTAATCCTGAAGTCAAACTGGCATGGTGGCGTTTTTGTAAAAACACTTCGATGTACCGGTAGTCAATTTGGCACCGTTGGAGAGACTGCAATACAGTCCAAGTCTCGATCGAATCGAAGGCTTTCTCGTAGTCCACAAACGCTAAACAAAGAGGCAGGTTGTACTTTTCGGCCTTCTGTATTACCTGCCGCAGCGTATGTATCTGGTCTACGGTGCTGAAGCCTTTATGGAATCCGGCTTGTTCGGGAGGCTGGAAATCGTCAAACTTGCCCGTGAGACGATTCTTTATGGCTCTTGAAAACAGCTTGTAGTCATGATTAAGAAGAGAGATGGGCTTATAGTTTTTATTTATTTATTTATATATGCTTTATTGTATGTACACCAAATTAAATCAAAGAAAAGGAAACTTAAAACTAAAATACAAACAAAGGGCGGCCTTATCGCATACCGCGATCTCTTCCAGGCAACCTGGAATGGACAGTGACAGCCTGGACATGAAATGGGGTTGACATTGGTGTAACACATAACATTACGAATATTTACTTTAAATTTACAATCAGATCATCATAGATACACAAATACATACATATGTTATATAATAGATACATAAATACATACATACTCCAATATGTATAGGCAATGAAAGTAAATGTTGACTAACGACAATCACAGTGAAAGGTAATGTTCTTTTACGAGTCTTTTAAATACAGGCAACGACTGGGCGCGTTTTATTGGGTCGGGCAATGCATTCCACAGACGAGCAGCTTTGACGGTAAAAGATTTATCCAAGAAAGCAGTGGAATGCATTGGCATTTTAAGTTGCAAGTTATCCGATTACCTAAGTGGTTTTGTGTGGGAATCGCAGATAAACTGAAAACGATCGTTGAGGTAAAAAGGAGTGGAAGGAGTAAAGAGCACATTATACAGAAGAGAAAGAATATGAGCATTACGGCGAAGGCGAATTGGCAACCAATTGAGCTTCAAACGGAAATCGGAAACATGGTCATATTTGCGCAAACCGAATATGTACGTTATGCAAACATTTTGAAGCCCCTCAAGTTTATCGAGTTGTTCTTGAGTAAGGTCAAGATAGCTGGCATCAGCATAATCAAGGATGGGAAGAAGAAGTGATTGTGCAAACGCAATCTTGGTGGCAGTCGGAAGGAAATTCCGCAGTCTCCTCAAAGTTGCAGCAGATGCAAATAACTTGCGGCTTACTGCCTGCAATTGGGCAGTCTAATATAAGTTCTTGTTGACGAATATTCCCAAGTTCTTTACTTTTTCACTGAAGGGAATAACTGAATTGTCAAAAAGAACTTGGGGAAGAGACGTCCAGTCGATCCTTGAAATCATTCTTGAACTGCCCACTACTATAACCTGCGTCTTGATAGGGTTGACCATAAGCCCGTACCGCTTGCTCCAATCGCAAATGCTAGCCAGGTCCAGATTGTTGGCAACGACAGCCTCAGACTGATTTCCGAGAGGAGCTCGCGAATAAATTTGTAGATCGTCAGCATAAAGATGGTAGGATGAAATGAGTTCATTGGAGATTGAGTTTATAAAAACTGCGAAAAGTAAAGGGGATAAAACGCCACCCTGTGGTATCCCGGCAGAAGTATTACACCAGGAAAATAAGTTCTCTCCGATGCATATACGTTGCCGGCGGCCGAACAGGTAACTTCGAAACCAGTCAACCACCGATGGAGATACATTAAGAGAGCGTAGAATGCCAAGCAGAACATCGAAATCAACGGCATTAAAAGCATTACTGAAATCTAGCAATGCTAATACCGTCAGATTACTACTTTCCATGGCTAATCTGATATCTTCCGTGATATTGAGTAGAGCAGTGGAGGTGCTGTGACCAGAACGGAAGCCGGACTGGAAGGGGTTGAGGAGATTATTTTTGGATAGAAAAGTGCTAATTTTATTATGAATTAATCGTTCTAGAATTTAGGACAGGAATGGTAAGACGGATATTGGACGGTATTCAGAAAAGGATGTAGGATTGGTCTTTTTGGGTAAAGGAATAATTTGCGCATCTTTCCATGAGCTTGGGAAGACACCGCTAGTCGCAGAAAAGTTAAGGATGTGGCAAATGACAGGAAGGATAACGTCCAGCACCGGGAGTAACATTTTGCGACTGATACAGTCACATCCTACTGCATTGGAAGTAATCGATAGTATGCTCATTGATATATGCCTTCTTGAAGAAAAGTACCACCACACCCCTGCACTATACCTGTGGCGTTTTCCCCCCAAGTATGAAGGAATCAAACAGCTTCTGAAGGGCCTACTACTGGTTCTCCACTCGCCTTCAGGAGTTCGGCCGTAATGCCGTCATCACCCGGTGCCTTGTTGTTCTTCTTAAGCTGTTTCGGAGCTATCTTTATCTCATATCGGCTGACGTTCGGAATGTCTTCGGTATAGTATCGGGTCAATCTAGCTCTAGGGTCATTTTCTAGATACGTGACGGGTTTACTGGTTGACGTGAACACCTGCCCAGATAATCTATCGATCTCCCTCAGAAGCTCCGGTTTCGCGGATACGATACTGCAATCATCGGTCTTCAGTTTCGTGAGCTGGCTCTGCCCAATTGCCCAGTAGACAGATCTCTTGCATAGACCTTGGAGCCCTTATGCCGCTCAATCGCGTCTTCAATACTTTCGGTATTAAAGCGGTGGAGGTGGAAGCGTTTTTCAAGGACTTTGAGATCAGTTTATTTAGCTGCCGGTACTTCAACGCATCGTCTGAAGACTTCAGGATCATCTCACGCCTCTCTTTCATGAGCTTAAGAGTAGGATCAGAGAGCATTTTGTTTCTATCTGTACGGCGGGCCTTGAAAAGCTTAGACCCGACCGCATGGACAGCTTCCACAATCCCATCGCTGTATTCGTCCACGGAGCTCAGATTCTGGAGTTCGAGCTGAAAGGTGTCGGGGTTTTGGATCTGGATCTGTGCTGGACGGAACGTATACTTTATCAGTCGAGACCTTTCAAGTTTGATATTAATGTTTAATGTGCCTTTACCATGCGGTGATCGCGACCGGTTTTGACCGAATTGATCATGGATCTGACATTATTGAACATTTTCTTCCTGGTTGACATGATCTGATGATCAGAAATCATATAGTACTTTTTTATTTAGTTTTGTCAAGCTTTTGCACCTAATGCCCAAATATTAAAACGCTACTCAATTTTAAGTGAAGTGTCTTGCTGTCTCTATCACTCTAAGTCAAAGTGACTGTATCAACACGAGACTCAGCCCTATTTATACGATGCAAGTTTATTGCCTGTAGCAATAAACTTCGTATAAATAGGGCTTCAGCGGCATCTCAACATCAGGTAGCGTTTGAATATTTGGCCAGAAGTCCTGTAATAATAAACATACTGTGACTAATCTGCACAAAGGTTTCACCATCTTGTCATATTCCATGCTTTGTACTGAGTTTGGTAGGTTTCCGTTATCTTTCATTTGTTTTGATGAATTATCAGAAGATAAATCTGGGGCAGAGTCATTTGAATCTAATTGGAGTAGACGCATCTGGATCCAACGTAGTAGATACCTGCATCAGTGGTTTATTTGAAGTTTCCATATTCTTTACTTCATCAGCAGAATGAATAACAAAATAACATCAGTTTTAGTATAACCGAAGTCACACTTAATTTTTTTTGTTTGCTATTTTTGACAATACTATCCTTACGAGGACAAGTTATAGTAAACAGTCTGAACTACGTTTCAGACTGTTCACTATAACTTGTCTCTTGCCTTCATGTTGGCACCATGGCTTGCCAAGCTTAAACAGATTACAGCAGGTGCTTTTGTCGACAGTAGCAGTTGCTTTTGTCAACAGCTGCAGCTGCCTCTGTCGACAGTTGAAGTTTGCTTAGTCGTCTACCAAGTGCTGCTCGTCTGTTTGTCGCCTTAGTTTCAATATTGAAACTAATAATATTAATAGTAACAGTGCTACCAATCGCTTCACAGAACAAGTTATAATGGACGCACTGTATGTATTCACAAAAAACCGTAACCTAACCCATTTGGTTGGGGTGCCATGTTCTCCGTGAAATGCAACATAACACTTAAAATTAGATTTAAAAAAAAACACGTCACCTGTGGCACCTCGACCAAATGGGTAAGGTAAGAAGTGTAAACACCAGCGGGTGCGCCGAGCGAGTGCTACTTCCAAATTGGTCGCTTTCCATAATAATTATCATATTTGGAAATCCAATAAAAATCTATCGACTTTTTTGCGTGGTCACCCTACTTTGTTTTATACCGCCGCCATGATGCACAACAAAAACAAAGCGACATCAACTCCTCTACCTGCGGATAATCTAACTATGTATTATATTTTATGATATGATGACTAATGTTTGGCCACATTTGAATTATTATTGCGTTTACAACTGTCCATATCGACTAACGTTGAGTATTCAATAATCTGGCCAACACCCTAATTGCGTAACACACGATCAATCAAAACAATTCTGAATCATTTTATTGTGTCATAAGTTCGAATTTGTCTTCTCAACAACGTAAATAAACCAATGAAAGTTGTTGAACTGTAACCGAAATGAAACAGATTATGATTGATCGCGTATTACGCAATTAGGCAATGCCGACCACATCATGATACAACTATTTCATGAAATGGTCGAACACTTCATGACAATGTTTTAATACAAAAAGTTTAGGTACTCTGCTAGCGTGCACAAACAAATTTCAAGCATAAAGATAAGCGCTTTGTATACGAGGAAGTGCTGCCCTCTATTAGAAAAACGGGTGTGTACGTTTCTCCGCAAGTTAAATAAACAAACTACCGAATTGATTTCTATGATGAGAGAAAAAGATAACCAAATGGTGAAGAGTGAATGGGTATTTTTCTAGGCAAGCGTGCATCACCTTCGACCACATCATTGCTTTTCATCAGCTAAGATAGTGGTCAAGCGCGAGCCTAATGATAATCAAAAAAAAAAATAGCATTTTACCAATTTACAATGTAATATCATCTATCTTAACCCTTGTCCATTCACTTTTTTTTTTTTTTACTCAAATACGCCGCAAAAAGGCGAATTAAATAAACGTAAACAGTACTTGCGTGCAGACGCACACACACGTACTACAGCACGCACGAAGATCTCCCTGGTAATGTTTTTTCTAATGCCAAAAAATTGTCGGCATTGCGATATTCTGTTTCTTTCTAATCAAGGTCCTTTTTAGGTAATCGGTATTAAAGGTAACCTGTTTTTTCTTCTTGGGTTAACTAACCTCTACAGGTTACCAAAATTCTTCGATACCGGTACCGTAATTTATAACAGTTTTCGGTCCCTGCTTAAAAGCCAGAATCAACAGTGGCGGCACCCAGGAAAGCTCCAAGGCAATGAAACTCGACAGCTCTCGAACAAATAATTCCACTCTCTTGAATACCGCAATGAAATGAATCAAAAAAGAACAGCGGAGGAGTATGAAAAAATATAATTTAGACTTCCGTTAACTACACAACTTAAATTCACACCTGTTTTACGTGAAGGGTGGAGGTGTTCCTGTAGAATGCCAGTCCATCATTTATCGGTAACGAGCTAATAAATTCAAGATGGTAAATCTAGTAACATTTTTTCCGTCTCTGGAATAGGACTTGATGCTAAAAAGTAACGGACCGCTAGAGCAACGTGAAAGTCAATAAGGTTTGAGACGTATCTCTACATTCGAATCTTATCAAAAACTATGCCCATCCTCTTCACAAACAATAACAAAATTGCGTGTGTATTCTAAAATAACTTCGTATTACAAATTAAAGCTAACTTGTATAGCAAAATAAAGGCATTTATAATAAAAGAAATATTTGAATCGAGTCGCAATGGGCAAATTTGTGTCCTCTTTGAGTTCTCTTCGGCCTCATTAGCGATTTTCCATTCGAACGGCTCGGTAAAAGATGTTGAAAACTCTTATTCTCATAACGCTACAAGTGTGGCACCCGGCTCTGTCTGTAAACATAGGTATACAGTTGGATAATAATCAAGTATTTATTAATTGATTTCATTTCGCTTTCGGCTTTGTTTTGGCCTTGTCTGGTTTTTGTTTTTAGTCAAGAATATACATATCTGTGTTTTTAATAAATCTACAATAAATAAGGTGACTAATAAAACATGCAGACCCCAAATAACATATGAGTTGTCCTAGTCTTGGCAAGAAAATATTCTAGTTATTTGATATCTATTTTGTTTTTTATCAGTAAAGGATAGGCAACTACTACAATGATCTATTTTTTTTACAACTATCTGGCCGGATGGTAAGTGATGATGTGGTCGACGGTGAAGCATGCTTGCCCTGAAGTAACGTATTCACTCTTGACTTAATTCCCCTGAGATTGTAGCTATCAGGAAACACAGACACCGGCAGAGAATTCCAATCCTGATAGATCCAAATGGGTGGGATGTCCACCATGTACCGATGGCGTATCGCTGTACGTTGTAGTCTGCTGATGAAATGGGCTAGGTTATACAAATATATGTTACCCAGACAAATGGACTTTTTTAGTATACATATAGCCACTGAAGCAAATCGACATTTACGGAAGATAGTCATCAAACTTGTTCACTTGTAAAATGATGGCGCCTTTGTGACGTGCGTTCATGACGTCACAACTCCATGAAATCAAAGACGCGTGACCTTTGGACAGGAAAGTAATCCGTTAAAAGGTTGAAAGGTACATACACAGTTTTGAGATACAATACGATTATAAAATGATAACTAATACTCATACAAAGGAGTAGGAATTGTGAAATAATAGGGTCTTCACTCTATATTTGAGTAGAGGCTAGTACATATGAACCTACGCTGGCTCAGTACTAACACCAAAGGGACCCGAGACGAGAGTTAGATCATACGAAATCTTAATTAATAACGTTATTATTGATTAAGCTAACTAACAAATCTTACGTGGAGGCGGGCTTTAATTAAAACAGTTGGATAAAAGCTCTTTTTTATAAATATAGTTTTATATATATATAGTATATTAAATTGTGTCTGAGTTTTAAGCCGTTGCAGTAATATCTATCTACGTATATATAATATAAAAGCGAAAGGTCACTCACTCACTCATCGCGAAATATCGAAAACCGCTTGACGTATAAAGATGAAATTTGGCAGGGATGTTCCTCAAGTGACGTAAGTGCACACTAAGAAAGGATTTTTGGAAATGGCACCCCTACGGGGGCAAAAGGGGGTTAAAATTTTGTATGAAATTTCTAAAGTTGGTGTGAAATTTCTACGCTTATAAGTGTGGCGCGTGAAATTAAAGATTTACGCTCTTGGTCGATAAAAAGAATGCATGTATTTATTGTTTTTTTTGAAATTCTACCTCTAAGGAGGTGAAAAGGTGTAAAATTGTTGAGCTTATATATTTGTTACTTGCATAACATAAATACTAACCTAAGTAAATAGTAAAGGTTTATATTATTAGTTTTTGAAAACTACTCCCTAAAAGACAATTTAAAGGGATGTTAAATATTTTGATGACACTTGAAAACGGCTTGTAGATATGGCTAAGAAGTGAGATGTTCTTCAATAGGGCATTGCCATCCTTCTTAAAGAAAAGTACTACAACACTCCCGCACTCCCGCATCATGCCTGTGGCGTTTTGCCCTCGAGTATGATGGAGCCAAACAGTTTCTGAAGGGCCTTATGTATTGGTTTTCCACCCGCCTTCAGGAGTTCAGCCGTAATTCTGTTATATCCCGGTGCCTTGTTGTTCTTAAGCTGTTTAAGAGCCATCCTAATCTTGTACATGCTAACGTCCGGCATGTCTTCGGTATAGTGACAGGTCAATCTAGCTCCAGGGTCTTTTACTAGATTCGCGACGGGTTTACTGGTTGAGGTGTACAAATACCAATAGAATCTTACGATCTCCCTCAGAAGCTCCGGTTTGACGGATACGATCCTGCCATCGTCAGTATTCAGTTTCGTGAGCTGGCTCTGCCCAATAGTCAGATCTCGTGCAAAGACCCTGGAACCCTTATGCCGCTCATAATTGCGCCTTTAATACGCTCGGTATTAAAGCGGCGGAAGTCGCTTTTCAAGGACTTTGAGATCTTTCTATTAAGCTGCCAGTATTTCAATGCATCATCTGAAGACTGCAGGATCATCACATGCCTCTCCTTCATGAGCTTGAGAGTAAGATCAGAAGGCTTTTTGTTTATATCTGTACGGCGGGTATTGAAAAACTTAGACTCAACCGTCCGACCCATCGCTGTATTCATCCACGGAGCTACCTAGGCACTTGAAACGATTCTGGAGTTCAAGCTTAAAGCTGTCGGGGTTTTGGATCGGGATCAGTGCTGGACGGAGTGTAGACTTCATCAGTCGAGACCTTTCAAGCTTGATATTTATGTTCAATGTCTTACCATATGGTGATCGCTCCCGGTTTTCACCGAATTGATCACAGAGACATCATTGAACATTTACTGGTTGACATGATGAAGTCGATCTCGTTTTTAGTTGCACCATCGGGGCTTTGCCAGGTCCACTTCCAGTGTTCACGTTTTCTGAAGAAGGAGTTCATCATATAGAGGCCCTCCTTCTCCATAAAACTGGCCAGTAGGTGACCTCGGCGGTTCCGACGTCCAACTTCAAATTGCCCCCACTTGCAGCTCATCCTCGTCTCGTTTGCCCAGTTTCGCGTTGAAGTCACCCATTACAACGGTGAAGTGAGTTCTAAAACCATGCATGCCCAACCAGAAAAGCAGTCCTATAATCTAAGCCTATATCTCGAAAAAGACATATAAATGAGTTATAAAGGTTTTAGCGGTGACAGCGTGTTGTATAAAAGCGTTCGACATCACAATTTTGCTCTATAAGCTTATAGGACAAAAATGACCCACACATAAAGGATGTAAACGTTTACTACACCATTTTATACAACTTTTTTAGTATGTGCTATAGCAAGCGTTAATATCACTAGTACAGAATAATACTGCTCTATAAAATTGTTAAAAAATGCCTTTATTCATCTGATTTGCGTAATAAAGGTTACAAATGAACTGCTATAATCGTTTCGTTTTAGCAGTGATGAACACTCAACTATAAGGCGACCTTGTCGTATTGAGGATATTCAGATCTTTGCTATAGTACTTAGTACGTTAGTAGTTACAAAAAACTCTGCAATAGAGCGATTTTGTGATGTAGCTTAGATCCAGAGTATTACTATGTAATGTAATTGCACTTTATTGGTTTAGACATAATAGTCATCTCTAAACCAATAAAGTGCAGTTACATTACATAGTAGTTTTACTAATAAGCATATCACACAAACACTTTTTTAGAGCAAAATTGTTGTGTAATGACTTTTCAGTTCCTTTATTATGCTTGTTAGTATCATGACAGAGTATATGTTTCTTTAATAACACAAAAAAGATACGTAAAAGTAGATAAATGTTGCTATTAAATTACAATAATGTCCTGAAAAAGAATTTTTTATCTCACTTTTAAAACCATTTTTAGACATTTTTATATGATGTTATAATGGCGCTTAAAACTCAAAGTCCCTTTAATTTATTTTTTATTTTTTGTGAAAACTCAACAATTCAAGGGTGGCACGTAAATTTTATGGCAAACCTAACCTTAGTTTATCCGTAAAATTGCGGTCGCACATCATTTCACACTATGAACAAATATTATAATTAAAAAAAAAAGTTATACAATATAAATTGCTTCAGTTCCTTTATTAATATTAAATAAATATATTTTGTTAAGTCTTTACACTCTCATGATAGAAGAATACATGGTGAATGAATAATGTGATGTAAAGGAAACATAAACTCTCGTATGGTATGAAAAAGTACTATAAAAGATTGTACGGTGTACGTACATGGGTTTTAAAATAATTATATTCATTACAATTAGTTAGCCAGTAGGCTCGCGTATTTGCACTTTGGACGCAACCTACATTTGGCAGTGCATTGACACTGACATATTGCATTGTTCTATGCAGTTTATGTATATTACACTCTAGTGTTCAATTAGACGTGGTTTGAGTCGGACAACTTGCATTTTCATTTAGATTCATCCCGTTGAGCATTCACTGACATTTTCTGCATTTAAGTTTAAGTTTGACATTTACATCTGCATTGACATTACTTATGTTAGGGAAGCACCCTACATAGTTTATTTGGTCCTTCGAGACTATTGCAAGTACTATACAGTCCGATACGTCGGTCCGCCGCGCGGGATCTGTTTCGTGTTGTGTCATACCGTGCCACGTGTGTTGCCGTGCAGGAGCATTCGGGGAGGTAGCAGCGGTCCAGGTTCCAGAGCGTCACATTGCATTGCATTTGCATACAGGGAGATTTCCTGAATTTCAAGTAAGATCGTTCATTATTTATTTTACGACTTTACAATGGAGGGTTTAATCGTGCGTCAAGCGGAGATCCTCGAGGAAGTGAAGAAAATCCATTCTAATTTTAACAAGGATTCAGCGAGCAGGAAGACCACCGATTCGATTTACATTCGTAAAAACTCAGAAAATGCAGCATTTAAAGGGTAGACTTCGGGGTGAAGCGGAAAAGCTCGTACAGCATTTACACATAGCACCCGAAAATTATGACACGTGTTGGGAAATTTTGAACCATAGATATAATAATAAGTTTCTGTTATTCACCAGAAATTTCCAGGTATTTATGCGTCAACCTAATTTGCAAAAACAATCTGCGTTCGACCTCAAGCGGTTATATGACACTACCAATGAAACAATAAACGCGATACACAACTTGGGCATTGATACAAGCTCATGGGACCCGATTCTAGTTTACGTATTGTGTGAAAAATTTGACTCCGAAACGTATTCAGAATACATGCAGTCCAGGTCGGATCCGCGAGAGATACCAACATACAATCATTTTATGGATTTCGTCGAAAACAAGTTTATGGCATTAGAACCATTGCACAGGAAAAGGTCAGAAAACGGTGATAAACCTACGTCAAAACCACTTTTTAAGACGCCACATCCATTCGGAAAAAATTCCAGGTCACAACCCAATAAAAGTTCAGAAAACTACGCTCGCAACTTCCATGCGTCAAACGCTGGACAATTCAGCAAGTCTGTTTGTCCAGTGTGCAATATAAATCATGCATTATTTCAATGTACTAAATTCGCTGACATGCTGAGTCCAAAAAAAATGGCATTTATAGAAAACAATAAAATATGCAAAAATTGTTTATATGTGCATACTAAGGGTTACTGTGCATCACAGAAAAGATGCAGAGATTGCAACGAACAATATAACACACTTCTGCACAGCGATATTGCGAAGTCAGTGCAAACGCCCTCAGCAACACAAACAGCAACGAAACCGTCGTCACGGTCAAATAAAATCTACAAAACAACATCGCATTAAATAATGATGATGAAATATTATTACCAACAGCATTATTGCAAGTAGCCACAGCTGAAGATGACTACATTACGCTAAGGGCTCTAGTTGACCAAGGCTCACAGGTTACGTTGATAACGGAGAATGCAGCACAAGGATTGGGTATAAAGCGTCAACAGCTGAGTGCAAACATAAGCGGCATCGGTACTTTATCCAACAGGAGCATAGGAAAGGTCCGTCTATCTTGCAAGTCCTTATATAACGACTTCCAGCTTACAACGGAAGCGTTAATCATGACACGGGTAGTAAACAATCTGCCTAACGTTACATTTGCAAAGAAACCTTGGCCTCATGTGACATACATCACCCTAGCCGACCCAGATTACAACTTATCTAGGCCGATTGACATACTTCTGGATGCACACGTATTTTCCGAAAAACTGATGAATGGCTTAGTCAAAGGGGAGGTTAATGAGCCCATGGCTCAACAAACACGTTTGGGGTGGATATTGTCAGGCAATGTCACCAAAACATTTAATTGCAACGTCGTAGTTAATGAAGTTAACGACTTGTCAAAATACTGGGAAGTGGAAGACATCAACGGAGATGCATGCAATTCTATGACGTCAGAGGAACGATATTGTGAGGAGTTCTACACTGCAATAACCAAGCGATTAGGTGATGGCAGATATGCAGTTCGTTTGCCAATGAAGCCTAATTTTAATCAACTGCTGGGCAAGTCAAAGCCACGAGCTGTAGCACAGTTCATGCAATTAGAAAGGATATTAGGCAGGGATGAAAAATTATCAGACAGTTACATCAAATTTATGCAAGAGTACCTGGAAATGGGACATATGAAGGAGAGCAAACTTTGGGCTACAACACGGCATGCTACTTACCTCATCATGGAGTTCTAAAACAGGACTCAGTGACATCAAAATTGAGGGTGGTTTTTAACGCCTCCCAGAAAACTGACACAGGTTACAGCCTGAATGACTTGATGGAATGTGGCCCTAAGCTTCATCAAGATCTATTGACATTATTATTAGGATGGAGGTTATACAAGTACGTCTTTACTGCAGATTGTGAAAAGATGTACCGCATGATCCTTGTCCATGAAGAAGACCAACACTTGCAGAAGATCCTGTGGAGGGAATCCAACCGAGGTCTTTTAAAGGAGTTCCAGTTGTGCACAGTGACGTATGGCACCAAGGCAGCACCATTTCTAGCTCTTCGAACGCTGAAACAGCTTGCAGACGATGATGTACATAAATATCCGTTAGCAGCGGATGTCATTGTCAACGAAATGTACGTTGATGACGTCCTAAGTGGCAGCAACTCCATCGAACGAGCTCAAGAAATTCAAAAACAACTCATCGACATGCTGAGTGGAGCTGGCCTTACACTACGGAAGTGGTCAAGCAACGACCAGACCTTGATTGAAAGCTTATCTTCTTCAGATCTAAACCAAACGACAATGCACTTTACAAATGATGGAATGATAAAGGCCTTGGGGGTCCAATGGAATCCTACAACTGACACATTTTCGTTTACAAACAAAATACAATTTGACAGTAAAAACCAATTGACAAAAAGAAGGCTACTATCGGAAATTTCGAAAATTTTCGACCCACTGGGCTGGCTGACACCTTTGACAGTAAAAGCAAAACTGCTGTTCCAAAGCGTCTGGCTATCGGGATGTGAGTGGGATGAAACCTTACCTGACAACGTGCAAGAAGAATGGAAGCAGTTTACTAGCGATTTACACAACATAACCGAATACCAAATACCAAGGTGGCTGGGAGATATTACGAAACCATTCCAAGTACATGGGTTCTGTGATGCGTCCGAAAAGGCCTACGCATGCGCTATATACCTGCTGACAACAAATGACAAAAACGAGCCTGAGACTAGACTTATCGCTGCAAAATCGAGGTTATCACCAACCAACAAAAAATTGACCCTACCGCGACTCGAATTATGTGGTGCGCTACTACTTTCACGACTCATGAAAAAGGTTCTGACAGCCTTTAAGGGCGCGGCGAACAAAGCTCGCAAATGCAATTTGAGCCGAGTGAAAAATTCATTCGGAGTATTGCTATCTCGGTTTGCACGCACACGCGGTGCGCCGTGCGTAGCCGTGTGTGTGTGTGAGCAGATAGATATCGCTACCTAATCATCCTATCGACTCGAAAGCCGGCCGACGCGAACGGCGCCCGCGTTCTTTTGTCTAATTTATGTAGGTATTCCTTTAATAAACCTCAAACATGTGTTGTTATAATAAATAATGAATGCAAGTATTACATATGCCTATTTACGCATAAGTAGGAATAGATAAATAACAGAGCTCTGAGCTAAGAATATTAAAAAAAAATCGGCCAAATGCGAGTCGTACTCGGGCACGAAGGGTTCCGTACCATTATCGCAAAAAACGGCAAAAAAATCACGTTTGTTGTATGGGAGCCCCACTTAAATATTTATTTTACTATGTTTTTAGTATTTGTTGTTATAGCGGCAACAGAAATACATAATCTGTGAAAAATTCAACGGTCTAGCTATAACGGTTCTTGAGATACAGCCTGGTGACAGACAGACTGACAGAGAGACGGACCGCGGAGTCTTAGTAATAGGGTCCCGTTTTTACCCTTTGGGAACGGAACCCTAAAAACAAGGATTTTGAATAAACATTTATTTTGTTATGTTCTTACTTTATAGATTATCATTCATCTGTTTTTAAAATATAAATTTAAACTTGATAAAGTCGTGTAGGGTGACCATAATTATATTATCGGCTGAACGAAAAACAAAAAATACATGGTAATCAGAAAACATAGTGTCAAAGATCCACACTAAACACGCTTATTTTCTTACTTTTTTCAGTGTTTCTTTCTGAAAATTGATAGCAAAAGGCGTTTTTTACTTGATCGTCGTGGCTTTGTAAATATTTTGCAGTTTATTATGTAGTCGATTAGCTAGCCAGTTGTCAAATTTTATTGGAACACCCCAGGGTAAGGGTCACTGAAGTCCAGATAAAAATCCCAGAATAATTAAATAAACTAGAACGAATTCGGCTTTTTAGTTTTAGTTTTTTGTCAAAGGAATTTTACAAAAAAGTCTAGCAAAAACTGGACCGAGGGCATAAAGCCGCACTTGTGCAGGCAAATCCAATCGCATGATCACCCTACCCTGCGTGAGCCAAACTGGCCGAACTAACGTCACAGTAAGTAAAGAGGAGCAATGTAGGTATGTCTTAGCGGTGTCCTTGAGATAATTACCTACGCCCGCCGCTTTTTCTCATGACATGAATAAACAAACGAAAAAAACAAAGCTTCGTAAGTTGATGAATAGGTAGGTAGGTAGGTAAATACTAATTTATACAAAACTAGCTTTCCCCCGCGGCTTCGCTCCCGTCATCTGGCTACCTAACATAATCTACCTACCTACATACCCTACCCTACCCTATCTAGCTACCTACTCTACACTACATACATGATTGTACGCAACGCACGCAACGGAAGCTCTCAAAAAGGAATATTTTGGCCGTTTTTGAAAAAAAACAACATTTATGCTCCGCTCCTACTGGTCGTAGCGTGATGTCTCTTTAGCTTAAAGCCTTCCTCAATAAATGGACACAAAAATATTTTTTCAATTCCAACCAGTAGTTCCTGAGATTAGCGCGTTCAAACAAACAAACTCTTCAGCTTTATAATATTAGTATAGATATACTAAGGTACGTATTAATTTAACTTATTGTATTATGTCATTGGGAAATAGGTACTTCCTGTGAGAAACATCCCAACGTTCGGAGACCATGTCGGCAACCGAACCATTAGTAAATAATAACAAAGTCCGTAAACAACGCAAAGTTCGTAAGAAAGTAGATTACTCAATACCAAAGTTTAAATCACAAGGCAAATCTAAATCCAAGTTCATAGCCAATAGTGTCAGAAATATTAAAATAAGTACAATTTAGAAAATAAATAAACACGCACGTAAAACATAGTAAAGTAATATTCTAATACTGACAACTAACAATCGACAGAACAGTAGTACAACAAGCAGTGAAACACACCCGAATCACACCTGAAGTGCCCCGAACAAACCCCGTACGAACGAAACACAAACACAACCGTGAGCAGTGCGAACACGCACACATTGACATTTGCTTGACGCGACAGCAATACTAGCTATTGAAAATGTGTGATTAATTTGATGTGTTCCGTAATACCAAAAATTATGAATGAAAACTTAAAGTTTTTAAAAAAAATTGTTCGATTATTTGTAATTTGATAATATGAACTATGTTCCTACTACGACATTATTATAGATATTGTTTTTTATAATACAGAAATATCAAAAAGAAAACATGTCAAAAAAAATGTAAAAATACAAAATGGAATTCGCTAAAACTTCATTTTAGGTAAGAATTTAGAAAAAAAGAAGACGTAGGAACCTAGATAAATACTGTCTCAATCCGAATATCACCATAATATGGTGGAGATATGCTAAAATTACAAATCATTTTGGTATTACGTTTGTATGGACAATTCATGCTTCGCCGCGCTCTTAAGTGGGATAGTGTGCACAAAAATACTTACGCCTGGACGGACTCTATGATTGTATTAGGCTGGCTGCATGGGGACGTCACAAAATGGAAGACGTTCGTCAGCAACAGAGTACAACAAGTGCATAACGTAATTCCAAAACAGCACTGGAATTATGTCAAGTCCGAGGAAAATGCTGCAGATTGTGCATCACGCGGAATCAGTTGTTCCCAACTATTGCAATATTCTTTGTGGTGGCAAGGTCCCTACTGGATGAAAAATAACAGTGAAGATACTTTTGATAAAATTACAATTACACCAACAACATGCGAATCAAAACAAAAACAAATGCAAACGTGTGTTGTGAAATGTGAACCGTCTTCAATAGTAATTGAGTTATTAGACAGACACAGCGATTTGACTCGTATTACAAGGGTCATTGCTTGGATGATACGTTTCATAAACAGCTGTTTGAACACCCACACTCATCGTACTACTACTTATTTGACATCTACAGAACTGCAAAGCGTTGAAAACCTAATATATTCAATTGAATATGAAACATATTCAATTGGACGCCTTCAATGGCGAGATTATGAGATTGAAGGAAAACAGAGTTTTGAGCACAAAAAGTAACCTTTTGAGTTTAAACCCATTCCTTGACAAACATGACATTCTGCGAGTGGGTGGAAGGTTACGTAACTCAAACTTACCTGAAGCAAAGACCTTATACTTCTTACTACTAGACTGTGCACTATGGCGCAAAAACCGGTCCGAGCGAGAGGGCTCCCTTTGGTAGTGTGTCTTTTTCTAATGAGGTGACCATGACCAAACAGAACACGGGACAAATTGATTGTAAAAACGATAGTTTAAGTATTCCGATATGTTGATGCTACCTAACTGCGCTACCTAAACCTACATAATTTATAGATAATAATAAAAGTGTTTATATTTTTTGGTATCTACATCACTAACCGTATGGTGTCGGGCGTAAAGAATTTCACCATCCCATGTTTGCCAGTGGGTGTCGTAAGAGGCGACTAAGGGAAAAACCAGAGAATGGGCAGCAGCGTTCTCTGTGCATTTGTAACAACCATACTGCGATCGCCAATCCGCCCGCAAAGCACTCCCCATGAATAGCACAAATAAAACATAGCCCCTATTGCCCGGCAGCTTGTACCCTCGACTACGATAGCGGACGAGGTTACGGTATGGCAAGGGGTGCTAAGAATCACGGACGAGATCCGGCTACCCCAACAAATACCGACGACTGGACCTGGCAACGTACAACACGCGCACACTCCGGACCGACGAAAATATCACCGAACTCGAAGAGGAATTGAACAGTTTACGATGGAGTACTATAGGGTTATCTGAAGTTCGAAGAGAGTTCTCCCCGACTAAATAATCCTCAAATCCCAATTCTCTTCAAGTTTCATTCTTCAAGACCATCATATAGATTGGAACAAAAAGCTCTCTGAGAGGCGTTAGATGACCCTGCTGTCTTCTGACGGTGCTTTGACCTAAAAGGATCTCTATGATTTCACATATATTCCAGTTGCGTAGACAATTGAGAAATAAAACTACACCAATTGCATTCCACTAGGAATTAATTTGCAAATAATATTAACAGCCGCTGAATTTCACTCCAATAAAGTCCGCCAGAAAATCCGCAAACCACCACCCTAAGTTTAGTATTACCAGGCCCAAACATCTTAAAGTACTACTCTTACTCAGTATTAATGATAATTTTTAAAAATACAACGAATTGATTAAATATAGGCACTGTAGAAATATTTATATACTTTTCTAGAAATATTTAAATAAGTGTCAAAATCTATGAATTGTTCGTTTTGGTATAACATAAAAAGAAACATATAAAATTTTCTACCATTTCTACCAAACCCAATGATTAGTTGTGCTAGCAATAGGTCAGACAAGGACACACTACCAGCGGAAACCCTCTTGCCTGGACCGTTTTTGGTTAGCTACCGTTTATAAGGAAATAGCTAACCTAGGTGTAAGATGATAGATTTCATTTTAGCTAAACAAAAAATTTTGGTACACAGTCTAGTAGTAAGAAATACGTATAAGGTCTTTGACCTGAAGACAGTAAACATCCAATTCTACAACCACATGACAATAAACTGACAGAGTCATTAATTTGGCAAGTTCACAGAAGAACATTACATGGAGGTCCTAAGTTAACCCTGACACATCTACGACAAAGAGTATGGATCGTAGGAGGACATCGCGCCGTCAAAAAGGTCTTACACAAATGTGTAACATGTCGCCGATTTAATGCTAAACAAACAAACCAGATTATGGCCGATCTACCAGAGCCGAGAGTGACAGTATCTCGCCCATTTACACATACAGGTGTCGATTTTACTGGACACATTGAAATCAAGGCAAGTAAAGGCCGAGGCGTTAGAACATTACTGGCGTACGTTGCAGTATTTGTTTGCCTAGCAACAAAAGCCATTCATCTAGAACTGGTATCAGAACTATCCAGTACAGCATTCCTATCGGCTTTCAAGCGCTTCTGCGCACGTCGAGGTACGCCACGGGACATGTACAGCGACAACGGCACGAATTTCGTAGATGCAAATCAGATCCTACTGCAACAATACAAATGCATTGTAGAAAACATTGACAACTTCTTCTTGGGAAAAATATCAGAGATGGGGGTTCAATGGCACTTCAATGCCCCGGTGTGGCCAAGCGCAGGCGGACTGTGGGAAGCCGCTGTAAAGAGCATGAAATATCATCTCAAACGGGTCATTGGAGACCAACGTCTGACATACGAAGAATTTACCACTCTGCTATGTCAGATAGAAGCTTGCTTGAACTCACGACCACTATGCACCGTTTCAGAGAACGCCGAAGAGATAAACTGTCTAACGCCAGGACATTTCTTAACCGGCACATCACTCATGACAATTCCAGAACCCGACATGGACAAGACTTACCGTTTAAACACGAGATGGCAAATTGTACAACAAATTAGTAAGGATTTCTGGAAGAAGTGGTCGCAAGAGTACCTCCAACAACTACAAGCAAGACTAAAGTGGAAACAACAGAATACTGACATAAAGAAAAATGAAATTGTATGCATTAAGGATGAAAGGTTACCTGCAGGAAAATGGGCACTGGGTCGTGTAGCGCATTTACACCCTGGAAAGGACGGCCACACTAGAGTTGTGACATTACAAACTGCAAAAGGCGAAATTAAACGACCTATTACAAAATTGGTGCCACTAGTGGAGGCTGAGGAACAGGACAACCCTGACACTGACAAACTGCCCAAAAACAGGCGAAACCAAGCTAACAGGCTTAGCTGGAACAGCTTGGTATGTTATATGCTGATGCTAGTTATGACATTGATAGCACCTACTGTCCAGCAATATATGAAACTTACTCAATTGACAAAAAATCAAACACTTTACTTTGACAAGATTGCAGACCTACAAGAAATTAGAGATGAATGGAAACTGGTATTCTATTACAATATGACAAATTATTGGCGCAATGTGGGCACTTTGCAAGTAATCGTATCTCATATAAAGCAAGCTCGTTGCGAGGAGTGGATGATGCAATTTCATGTCATGATTAACCAACTTGAACAAAGCACGAGTGAACTAAATTATTACAACGAATTACTGAGGTCCCAGCGGATAATTCAACACAGGTTCAAAAGAGGATTAATCGACGGAGTAGCATATGTTGCAAATTCGTTATTTGGAGTGTTAGATCAACATTTTGCAGAACAATATGAACAGGATATTGACACAATCCAACATAATGAAAATCACCTACTTCAATTGCTTAAAAATCAGACAAGTGTTCTGGAAACCGAGAGCAACATTATACAGCTTAACGAAGCAACCATGGTGAAGCAGTTCACTTTAATCAACGTTCACCTCACGTCCCTAGAAAATCAGACGCTCAAAGATAAACTTGAGAGTTCACATGCATTCTATATCATTACATCGGCCATAGCTGCAGAAAGAATGGTCCAAAACTTAAAAGATATTCAAGAATCACTCATCAACACCCTGACAAATATGTACCAAGGACATATGGACGTGCATCTATTATCACCAACACAAATGCAAAGCGAACTAGATAGAGTAGCTCGACTACTACCTCGCGATTCTACACTACCTGAAGTTCATAATGACATAAGAGACATCTACAGGCTGTTTAGAATACATGCGCGTATAACACAGCACTACCTGTTGATGGAAATAAAAGTACCGATCTTGAGTGATGCCCTATACGAACTTAACAGACTTATCAGCATTCCTCAACGTATTGACCTAAATCGGGTAATGTATGTTATTCCCAACTCAGCATTAATAGCGTTTAACGCCAACCAATACTCATTTATACCCCTAGAACAGTATGACATTAATGAATGCCAAAAATTACATGACCAGTCTCTACTGTGCAAACTGAATCACCCTATATATAACACCGGTGATCGTCACAAATCTATTTGCGATGTACAGCTGATTCGAGACAACGAAGAACACAGCGTTTATTGCCATATGGAAATAAAAATATGCGCCGACAAATGGGTCAAATTACATAAACAAAACACCTGGTTTTATTATTGTTGTGACACGTGCGAAGTACAATTAGTGTGCGGTACTCAAATGACATCGGAGACGTTACGTCACTCGGGTCTGATATCGCTGAAACAAGGATGCAATTTGCAAGGCGACTCATTCACACTGCACGCATACATGGAACACACAAGTGACATTTTAGTCAATGAACCATATGCGATGATCGTGCCCACGATCTCTCCAATCAAAAACATAATCAATACCTCGATTCGTAACTCATATTTGCATATTGAAACGCACGAAGAGACTTTTAAGAAGATTGACATGCAACTGCGCTCTATAGAAGAACAGTCTAAGCTAGACAGCTAATCCTCTCACGACGTTCATCACTACATTGCAATCTATGTGGTTATTGCGATTAGCATTGCACTGTTTGTAACATCGGTATATTTTTGGCGAAAGATGGCCATCCAAAGACAGGGGAGGGTCCGCAAGACGCAAGAAGCAGAAGCAGACGAGAAGAAGATCATGACATCGAGGACAGGATCAGCAAGATCGACAAACGGGACTCAAAGGTGAACAAAGTGTCATGTGCTAACCCTACCACAAGTGAAGTGAAATTTGACACTGAAAAACATAGTGAAGTGTGCTAATTTATTATTATGACATTCTATTTATAGACTTAAGATATTCATAGTAGATCAATCATATTTACATTAGAGTCCTACATTTTTACATTATTTTTTACATTCTTATTTTATTTTTTTACATATTTTGGGATTGTTTTATTTAGTTATTCTCTTTCTGTGTTGTGGCAATATGTACGGTGTACGTACATGGGTTTTAAAATAATTATATTCATTACAATAAGTTAGCCAGTAGGCTCGCGTATTTGCACTTTGGACGCAACCTACATTTGGCAGTGCATTGACACTGACATATTGCATTGTTCTATGCAGTTTATGTATATTACACTCTAGTGTTCAATTAGACGTGGTTTGAGTCGGACAACTTGCATTTTCATTTAGATTCATCCCGTTGAGCATTCACTGACATTTTCTGCATTTAAGTTTAAGTTTGACATTTACATCTGCATTGACATTACTTAAGTTAGGGAAGCACCTTACAAAGATCCTTAAAGGTGTTTATTAACCAGTACATCACTATATTGTGACCCGTGCACAGAGTATGCTGCTGCCCGTTCTCTGGTGTGTTCCTTAGTCGCCTCTTACGACACCCACGGGAAGATATGGAATGGTGAGATTCTTTACGTCCGACACCATACGGAACCATAGGTATTGAGTGCTATGAAAAACTTAAGTTGAGTGGTCAAAATATGTTAATAATTTAGCCCGTTAACTCTGCAGGAATTCAGAATTGACAAAAGTCGCGTTAGAAGCAAAAGATATTCTAGAATAGTAAATTGTTACACGATGATCGAATGGAATCATTTCCCTTACGAGATATTTAGACGCCCGAGTGCAGAGAGAGCGGCTATAGTCCGAGTAGGAATTGATGTCTTTCATCCGTGTTGTGCACTATACTTTTCATTTCGAATGTAAGAAAAGTAAAAGATAGTAGTTTTTTGTAAATATTTATTGATAATAGTAACATGAGTAGTACCTATTTAAAATTAATTGAGAAGTTAGAACAATTTGTAAAATTTAAAGTTGCATTTTTGTTCGGAATATTTACGCTGTTTGATATGTTATGACAAATTTGGCTGTGTTTAGTTTCTGTAAAATTGGGAGACTCCAGTATTTGATTAGACGGTGGAATCCATGGCGCAGACTCCCTTGAAGTAGTTGGTTGAGGCGAAGCGGGGCGTAAATTTATAGTATCAGTTAATTTGTTTGAAATTTTAGTTTTATTTTGGACAGAATCCTCAATGTAGCCTTCCGCAACTGTGCTGGATTTCCATCCTCCATGTCTTTTTAACATCGTCAAGTTCGCTCCAGAAGCGGCTAACAGTGCCGCTGACGTTCTTCTATAACAATGCCCAGTATACTGTTCACAGTTTGGTAAATTCAAATATGTTGCTATTTGTTTCGGCATACCTGAGATTTTATTTTTACCGATCAATTGTTGATAGCATTTTCCCTTTTGGTAGTTGAGAAAAAAGCGATTCGTTCTCATGACATTAGGTCTGATTTTAATTTCTTTTTTACTATTTGTGCAAACTCTCAACACCTGTGAAACATGATTTCTTCATTACTATTAATCTTTTACGTACCTATGTAGATAGAATAACAAGCAGAGAACTTTTACTCCAGAAATGTACGCCTATCCGACGTCTTTACTCTCAATTTACGCAATCTGGTCAGTGTGTTTGATTGATATGATTGAATTGATAATACATATCAGATTAAAGTCGTTGGGATCGACGTTTATTTTTAGAGTAAAAAACCTCTACCTACCTTGATAAACGTTCATAGCTTACCTTCACTGCCAAATATATCTCGTCAGGGGCTTCATTTAAAAATGTTTCCACTTCGTAAGAGGTGAAAACCTTTGATTTTTTAACCCCTGAGACTGTCTTTTCAGAAACGATGTTAGATTATGAAATCTTTTGAAATCGACATCGTGTTTTACTCTTAGTGTACTCTTGAGCATTGAATACCTGCTCCATTGATTAGAAGGCTTTATTTTGCCAGATAGCCCATTGAAGTATGTAAGAAATACACTTTCGGAAAATGATTTTATTTTCTTATCTGCTCGCCACTTCATAAAATCATTGTATGTATTTGAGTATATTTCCTTAGAAATTTCTGGCAAAAGATTTGATAAATGTATTTACCTCGTCTTTAACAGAACCTGAAAAAACCGGCCAAGTGCGAGTCGGACTCGCGCACGAAGGGTTCCGTACCATTATCGCAAAAAAGGCAAAAAAAATACGTTTTTTGTATGGGAGCCCCCCTTAAATATTAATTTTATCCTGTTTTTAGTATTTGTTGTTATAGTGGCAACAGACATACATCATCTGTGAAAATTTCAACTGTCTAGCTATCACGGTTCATGAGATACAGCCTGGTGACAGACAGACAGACAGATAGACGGACCGCGGAGTCTCAGTAATAGGGTCCCGTTTTACCCTTTGGGTACGGAACCCTAAAAATGAGTTCAAGTGATTCTGAAATGTTGACCTTTCAGAATCACTTGAACTCATTGTTAATAAGATATTAGTCTTAATCCGAGATTTCGATACAGCCTACAGAGTTAGTATCCCGGAAAATTATATAGTCTATTTAAAATTTTAACTATGGAACACACCGCGTCACTGCCGTGGGTGGACGCGCGTATTTTTTTTTTAATTCTCCCTAGCCGTTTACACACTCACAAGAACGCAAACGCAAATAATTTTAGATTTTTAACAGCCGACTGCCTAACCAAATTTAATTCTATTTTTTTAATTTATTGCCACCCTAGGGAGAGAAGCAATTACTATGAGTATTTCCCGCCCAAAGGTGGGAACTAGCATCTTCCACCCGCTACTCGGATCGAATAAACACTACTTTCCGCGTATGAGAAATGAAAAAGCTCTTTCCAATGGCTTATATCTTACAGCTATTGAGCTTTCAGTTCGAACTGCAGAATCGTTTGGAGTGCCTAGGTAGCTCCGTGGACGATTACAACGATGGGTTCGTGGAAACTGTCCATACTGTCGAGTCTGAGTTTTTCAAGACCCATCGTGCAAATAAGAACTAGAAACTATCCGATCCAACTCTAAAGCTCATGAAGGAGAGGCGTGAAATCATCCTGCAGTCTTCAGACGATGCGTGGAACTATCGGCGGCTCAGTAGACAGATCTCAAAGTCCTTGAAAAGCGACCTCCACCTTTTTAATACTGAGCGTATTAAAGACGCGATAGAGCAGATTGAATGATTTCATTTTAAATGTGTGTCTGTTGTTTCGACACCACTAAATTTGATAATATTTGTATGTTTCGAGTAAAATGTAGCGAACTGACCACCTTATTATTACAACCTATTGTATTAAAACCTAAATTTACGAATAAATATGATTTGATTTGAACGGAATAAGAGCTCCAAGGTGTTTGCAAGAGATCTGGCTATTGCGCAGACCCAGCTCACTAAACTGAAGACCGACAATGGCAGGATCGTGTCCGCCAAACCGGAGCTTCTGAGGGAGATCGAAGGGTTCTATGGGCAGCCGTACACGTCAATCAGCAAACCTGTTGCGAATCTAGCAAACGACCCAAGAGCTAGATTGACCCGACACTATACCGAAGACATCCCAGATGTCAGCCTCTACGAGATTAGGATGGCTCTGAAACAACTTAAGAACAACAAGGCGCCGAGTGATGACGGCATTACGGCCGCAGGAGTTCGGTGGGTGGAAAACCGATATTTAAAGCCCTTCAGAAGCTGTTTGATTCCGTCATACTCGAAGGGAAAACGCCACAGGCATGGTGCAGAGGTGTAGTGGTACTCTTCTTCAAGAAGAGCGACATTTCCCGATTGAAGAATTATAGGCCCATCTCACCTCTTAGCCATGCCTACAAGCTGTTTTCAAGAGTCATCACGAATCGTCTCGCGCGCAGGTTTGACGATTTCCAACCTCCTGAACAAGCCGGTTTCCGAAAAGACTTTAGCACCGTAGACCACATACATACGCTACGGCAAGTTATACAGAAGACCGAAGAGTATAACCTACCTCTTTGTTTAGCGTTTGTAGACTACGAGAAAGCCTTCGATTCAATCAAGGCATGGGCTGTACTGCAGTCTCTCCAACGGTGCTGAATCGACTTCCGGTACATCGAGGGCTGAAGTGTTTGTACAAAAACGCCACCATGTCAGTCCGACTTCAGTATCGGACTTCGGAACCTATGCTTCTGCAGCGAGGTGTAAGACTGGGAGACGTCATATCTCCGAAACTGTTCTGTGCTGCACTGGAGGATGTCTTCAAGGTTCTGGACTGGAGAGAGAAGGCATCAACGTTAATAGCGAGTACATCACTCACCTTCGGTTTGCAGATGATATAGTGGTTATGGCTGAGACTATGGAGGACCTCAGTATAATGCTTGATGACCTCAGAAGAGCTTCCGAAAGAGTGGGTCTAAAAATGAACATGGACAAAACCAAGGTGATGTTGAATGCCCATGTTGCACCCACTTCTATCAAAGTCGGAGACTCTACACTCGAAGTTGTGGACGATTATGTCTACCTGGGACAAACGGTCCAGTTAGGTAGATCAAACTTCGAGAAAGAGGCCAATCGTCAAATCCGACTCGGCTGGGCAGCGTTCGGGAAGTTGCGCGGTTTCTTCTCGTCCAACTTACCACAGTGTTTCAAGACGAAAGTCTATGACCAGTGTGTGTTGCCAGTGATTACTTAGGGGATAGAGACGTTGTCGCTCACAATCGGCCTCATCAGAAAGCTTACAGTCACTCAAAGGGCAATGGAGAGGGCTATGCCCGGAGTTTCCTTGCGTGATCGAATCAGAAATGAAGACATCCGCAAGAGAACCAAGGTTACCGATATAGCCCAAAGAATTTCCAAACTTAGGTGGCAGTGGGCAGGGCACATTGCTCGCAGAATAGATGGCCGTTAGGGCTGAAAAGTTCGAGAATGGCGACCGCGTACCGGAAGTCGCAGCGTTGGATAGCCTCCCTCTAGGTGGAGCGATGACCTTGTCAAGGCTGCGGGCGTACGGTGGGTGCAAAACTCACAGGACCGATCAGTGTGGTGACGCTTGGGGGAGGCCTATGTCCAGCAGTGGACGTCTTTCGGCTGAAATGATGTTGATTGAGCTATATTCCTGGACCTGTCTAATGCATTTGACACAGTTTCTGTTCCCATCCTCACCTCAAAATTAGAACACTTAGGTGTACGTGGCGTATCTCTTGAAATTTTTAAAGATTATCTCAATAACCGCACCCAGAGAGTTAAAATTGAAACCCATCTCAGTGATGAGAAGTTTGCCACTTTCGGGGTTCCTCAAGGCAGCATACTGGGTCCCAGCTTATTTCAATTTTACGTCAACGACCTTTGCAAAATGAGCCTCCCAAATACTAAGATATATACATACGCTGATGACACCGCGATCTTAGTTTCCGGACCTACTTGGGATATTATCAAAACTACGGCAGAGTCGGCAGTAGCGGAAATAATGTCATGGCTCAATTTTAATCTTCTCACCTTAAACGTAAATAAAACCTGCTACATCCCATTTGCAATTAGGCGAAAGACCGCACCGACAAATAGTTTTTCAGATACTGCCCACTCATGCTCTGACCGATGAGAACTATGCCGTTGTCCAACACTAACTGAAGAAGTGACAACATAAAGTACTTAGGCGTCCACATAGATGACGGACTTACATGGAAAAAACAACTTGGAGCTGTCACGACTAGAACTTTGCGCCTCATACATACATTTAAATCCCTTCGAAACTCTGCTAATACCGATGTATTGAAAATGGTATATTATGCACTATGCCAATCGGTTATAGGTTATTGCATCTCTGTATGGGGTGCTGCAACGAAAGGTTGTATCTTGGGGGCAGAGAGAGCACAAAGAGCCTTACTAAAAGTAATGACAAGGAAGCCCTATAGATACCCAACAACACAGCTGTACGCAGACTGCAAGGTTCTTACAGTCCGTCAGCTCTTTTGTGCTTCAATCTGTTCTTAGGAAACATAGCAGCCTTCGCCCGTCTAACCCAAAAAAGCGTACAAACCTTCCCTCAGGCACCCAACACGGGACGACTTTCGCACAGCATCAGTATTACGTAATTAGCGCGTACATTTACAAAAACATTCATAAAAAACTGAATATCTTAGACCTCAACAAACACAAACTAAAATTAAAAGTGACAGAATGGCTACTTAAACAGGACTATGCCGCAACGGAGTCTTTACTTACCTACATCACCTAATAAGTATACACCCATCTCCATGCTTGCACGAATACTTCCATCCTCGCATCTAAACACTCTCGCACATACAACTCACTTACACACCAACACCACATCATCTACTTATCTACACTCACACACAAACACCGAAACATCTACAATTCACTTTCATTCACCCACACCCTCGCACTCTCACATTCGAACTTCAATTGGAACTTTATTGCGAAACACTGTCTCTTAAGATACAGGATATCCTAGTTTAGGAGACAGAGTTTAATCTATTGTGTACAGATTTCTTCAGCATCCAAGTGTTTAATGTAAATGTTTTCTACCATAATTATATAAAAAAAATGTAAACTTAAAGTACCTACAATAATCTGTACTTTTGGGAAATAAAGATATTTATTATTATATTATTAAACACATGTTTTGACTAATAAAATATATTTAATAATTACCCGATGAAAATGTATAAAGCAACTATATTATAGATATTTTTTTTAGATTTTTAAGGTCTGGTCACATAGTAAAACACTTGAAGATAATTCAAAACATTGTAAAGTTGTAAGTGTTTTACAAATTAACATTGTATATGATAGAGTCCGTATTGCCGAAGTATGATCAGTTTACTGTAAAATCTGGTGAGCAATCAAATACAAAATAAATACACCAAATTTTTCAAAATTACGCGGGACAATATCAGTTCGAATTTAGGTACAGATTCGCAGAGGTTTTATTAAGCGGCTTAGGTACTGAAACGTGCTAGGAAAAGCCATGAATAAAATAATATATTGGCCCCACGTTGTACAGAATCTGATTACGAATATACCCCATTTGCAACTACTTGTGTTTCTTTATTAACCATAATTATAATATGAAATTAGCCGCTCCTTGACTAACAAAGGTTATTTATTCAAACAAAGAGATTTATTTGAGGGTTTGACCTCGTAAAGCAAAATTTGTAATAAATAAATAATTGCGAACCCAAAATATTTATTATTTTGATTATCGCCTTCACGTACCTGTGTCTACAAATAGGTATAGCTTTTATCTCAATTACAGAGAGGCTATAATGGAAATTATAAAAATTGTAAACAACAGACTTGTGTAATAAACATATGTACGGCAAGAGGGCAATACAAGTTACAACTTCGAGTCGAGTTGGACCAATTAACTTTCCGTTACAGCAAGGGAAATATGAAATAAAATGAAAAACATCCCACGGCTGCCGAGTTTTTTTACACGGCAAAAACTTTTAATTAAGGGATTAAAAATGACATTAGAGTAAGTTAGTTCACAGCAACGTAACTTTCCCTTTGTTTGTGAGGTATCTGCAAGTACAGCTCCCATAAGGTACAAATTACGATAAGATAAATAGAAATGAAGAGATCCGTAAGAGCCAGCCACACACGAAAGGCTGCCTCGCCAACTGACGAAAAATCCCGGAATGCACCATCGTGCTGGTTGGCGACCAGGTGGGGAGGGCCCGATGGACATTCCGGGGGGGCTCGGGCGTCCCCGCAGTCTCCAGACTAGTGTCCCTATGATGGCGGCCTTTCAGTGCGTGTCTGAAGGTTAGCAGTGTGGAACCTCGTCTCACTTTCTTCTCCTCTTAGCCCATTCACTCTTCAATAATAATGAAATGTCAAGAAAAAATAATAATGGATCTAAACAGCGGCTGCACCCCCTCCCCCACAAAGTGCACCACACCAAAATTAGAGGTTTGCACTCAAATCTCTCTGCAGTCCACTACCACCTGGAGGCTGAGAAACCAGCGCTGTTTTTTCTTACGGAGACGCAGATAGCGAGTCCTTCAGACGTCTTGTACTTATCATACTCAGGGTTTACCCTGGGTATGATAAGTACGAGACGCTGTGGGCTCAACGACGGGCGCTCAACGCTGTGGGCTCTCGTGGACACAGGTCTGGATAAAATTATCTACGCCTGTGTCTACCGTTCGCACACAGGAGATCAGGAGACGACCAGGCTCACAGAGTACCTCAGTGAGGCGGCTGATACGGCACAGCAACGGTACCCTTCCGCCCAATTAGTGTTACTGGGGGACTTCAATGCCCACCACCAGGAGTGGCTCTTCCCATACCAGTCCACTGACCATGCTGGACGGGAGATGCGTAAGCTTTCGCTTGCGCTAAACCTTACCCAGCTGGTCCATGAAGCAACAAGGGTGCCGGATGTTGATTTGCACACAGCCAATTGCTTGGACCTTCTGCTGACAACAGATCCAGACCGATACTCTGTGTTGATATCTTCACCATTGGGTAGTTCCGACCACTGTCTGGTGAAGTCTGTGTCCGTCTACTCCCCGCCCGATACCAGCCCAAGAGGCACCCGGTGGGTGTGGCGGTGCAGGTCAGCAGATTGGGATGGCATGCGATCTTTCTTCGCATGCTATCCTTGACAGCCTACTTGCTTTTCTTCGGCTGATCCTTCGTCGTGCGCGGACGCCGTGACGGGTGTGTTGCGTCCGGGAATGGAGTACTACATTCCGTTCTCTGACGTAACAATGTCCAGCGTTGACCGGCCATGCTTTGGCGCCGATTGTCATTGCGCCGACGCGCTTAAGCATGAGACGTACCTGGCATGGGCCGACGCGCGATCGCGCAAAGCGAGTGACGTGGGTCAGAAGAAGAGAGCCTTTAACAGGGCTGCCAAGTCCTGCAAGTTGGTGTTGCGAAAGGCTCGGTTCCACCACATTAGCCGAATAGGGACCAAACTTGCTTCTTACCCAGCACGTAGTAAAGCGTTTTGGTCCCTGGCTATGTCGGTCGAACTTCTGCCGTCCCTCACTACCACCACTGCTGAAACCTGATGGGTCACTGGCCCACTCCGCTGAAGAGAAGGCAAATTTGTTTGCCTCCCTTTTTGCGGAATCTTCGTGTCTGAATCCTGGTGTTTCGTGGCCCCCTCCTTCTCCTGTTGGATGCGAGACGAGTATGTCGGACATTCGCATCCATCAAAAGGATGTCCGTAGGGTGCTGCGCAACCTCGACGTGAACAAGACTAGCGGCCCTGACGGAATACCAGCTATAGTTCTTAGAACCTGTGCGCCTGAACTGTCGAGATCGGAATCTTGACACGCCTATTCCGCCTTTCATATGAGACTGGAAAAGTGCCAAATGCTTGGAAGCAAGCCAACGTACAGCCCGTGCCCAAGAAGGGCAGTCGAGCTGACCCGGCGAACTACAGACCCATCTCTGTAACGTCCATACTCTGTAAGAATATGGAGCGTGTACTAAACACTAAGCTCCTGGCATACCTAGAAACTAATGATATCCTTAGCGACCGCCAATACGGCTTCCGTCGAAATCGGTCTACTGGGGATCTTCTAGCGTATGCCATTCACATATGGAGTGAAGCCATCGAGAGGCACGGGGAAGCGCTTGCCGTCTCCCTCGACATTTCGAAGGCTTTCGATAGGGTCTGGCACGAAAGCCTTATTGGTAAGCTTCCTTCATTCGGTCTGCCCGGTGGTCTGTGTGATTGGATTGCAGACTTCCTGAGGGATCGATCCATTCGAGTGGTTATCGACGGCTGCTCGTCGGACCAATTGGATATTAATGCCGGAGTCCCTCAGGGGTCGGTACTCTCAGCAACATTGTTCTTGTTGCACATTAACGATCTGCTAAAACCTTTGGATATGCAGACGACAGCACTGTTGCTGAGAGTTACTTGTCCAACGCACGTGCTACCGGGCCACAAATCCAGTCTCTCCGAGAAGCCATGGTGGCGCGTTTGAACCTGTCCTTGCAGGCAGTCTCCGAATGGGGTGATGCTAATCTGGTCAAGTTTAATGCTGCTAAAACCCAGGTGTGTCTTTTTTCCGCTAAAAAGAGCCAATTTCACCCGGCTCCAACTTTCCGTGATGTAACCGTACCAATAACGGACCATCTTGAGCTTCTTGGCGTTACGTTAACATCGACTCTCAATTTTGGGCCATACATTTAGGCAAAGGCTCAGCTGGCTTTCAAAAAATTGGGGATCCTTGCGAAGGTGAGAAAGTACTTCACGCCAGAACAGCTGCTCAACTTGTATCAAGCGCATGTTCGATCGTGCATGGAGTACTGTTCTCATCTCTGGGACGGATCTGCCAAATACCAGCTAGATGCACTAGAGTCGATCGAAAAGCGGGCCAAGAGACTCATCGGCAGTGAGGCACTGGTCAAATCAAAGCTCCAGAGCCTTGTACATCGTCGCCGAGTTGCCAGCTTGTCGGTTTTTTATCGGTTACATTTCGGTGAGTGTGCGATGGAATTGCATGATTTAATTCCGCCCAGCCCGTTCCATCATCGGACAACCAGACGCACGGCGATGCGTCATCGCTACATGGTGGACATCCCACCCATACGCACAAAACGTTTTGGGGACACTTTTATTATGCGTACAGCTAAGGAGTGGAATTCCCTGCCGGAGTCTGTGTTTCCCGATAGCTACAATCTAGGGGTCTTTAAGTCAAGAGTGGATGGGTTTTTACTAGGCAAGCGTGCATCACCGTCGACCACATCATCGCTTTCCATCAGGTGAGATAGTGGTCAAGCGCGAGCCTATTGATAATAAAAAAAAAAAAAACAGGGAGCCGGACGCCCGGTGTCACCACTGCGTCGACTGCTGGGAGGACACGGCGTGGCTTACGCTGGCAGAGTGTGCCGCTTTGGAGGAGCCACGCCATGCCCTCATCTCAGAAGTAGGTAGTGACCTGTCGCTGACTAAAAACCACCACCAATCGCGTAAGGTTGATTTTAACTAGACATTCTATTAAATTATTAGTAAATTGAAATTTATTAAGATTTTATTAGAAAACAAATAAAATCGTTCTTACCTATGATATGAAACGACTCCATTTTTAAGATTATTCCTCCTACTATAATTTTTGCACTCTAAAATGGAACAAAACGGCATAGGTACGTAAAAATAAATTAATCATGCGACCAGCAACTCGACGCGATGTAAGAACACGACAGTGACACGCGTGCCACGCCTACTTTGCATTTCCAATGTTTTTTTCTGTTCCATGATTATTCCTAAAATAATTCTAAAATATATTTTTTAATAAAAAAATCCTAATTATTAAAACCTTTATATTTTATTTATTAGACCTAATAATCTTTATGAATTAACCTCCTTTCTTGAAATTTCTTTTTAATGACAAGCAATAAAAGTTATTATTTTTTGCACTAAATGCACTAAGCGCGAATTTGCCCCCACTACACCAAGCGTGCACTTACGTGCCGGGGACTGTAACTACATGCATTGTTCTCTATATTGTGGAATCATAAAATTTATTTTTGGCGAATTACAAAAAGAAGACGTAAAAGAATTACACAAAAGGCAAAACTTAAATATAGCTTGAAATTGACGGAGTCAAGACTAAGATGGTTTCACAAACAAAGCCATGTCGGACGCAATTATTACTTTATTTATTATTCCAATCTCATTTTTGTTTCGTTATTTATTTTGACAAGTTATAAAAGTAACGCATTATTAAAATGAACGGTAACTTTTATAATGTCTTGAAAGCAAATTAAATGAAAAAGTATCCTTTTACTTTTTGGCTAGATTAATAAGTGCATAGTAGATAAAATGCTGAGAGATGAGAATTAAAAAGTTTTGCTCCATTTTTGTCTGTTATAAAGCAGACGCCAATCTGGACGTAAATAAAAAAACATCTTTAATATTCCAAATGTAAAAGTATTTTGAATGCGAGGCCCGTTTTGTGTTCATTCCTTTACTACATTTGAGTTACAATGTTTCGTAGAATAGGTGGTCCATTACTACAGTGCATTTTTGTTTGAATAAATTCACGTTTAGTAAAGAGGCACAGTTATTTTATTTTGCCGAAACAAACAAACTTTACCGCTTTGTTTTATACACGCGAGATTATTGAATTAGTATCGTTTGTTTCTTATTTTGTTTATTTATTGTTGAATGAAATGTGTACCTTCTTACCATGTTTCTTATATTAGGATCATGGTGGTGCAACTATGGTATTGGTGGTAATAATGTATGGGATTGAAATATATTGTAAATGTTTTGTAATACCAAGGTTGCGCCAGCAAGGTTATTTAGTGTAACATAGTTCTTATTGTTTCTATAGTGGAGGACAGCGTCCTATCCCACACCGCTCGTCAGCTGATTCCAGCGAAGATTGGTGGTGCAGTAGTGATGAGATGTGAGCTGTCACCACAAGTTGGCCTAGTGGACATCACTTGGCTTCAAGATGGACTGCCATTGTCATCTGGATATTTAAGTGGAGGTAAAACCAAAATTAAATATTAATAGTAATTTGTTTATTTTCAAGACTTATATTGCTAGTTACGATATACTTATTAACTACATTGAAGTAAAACAAAAAACCGGTCAATTACGAATCAGACTCGCGCACAGAGGTTCCGTATAAAGAACTACAATCACGAAAATAAATAGGGTAAATTACTAACGTTCATAAACAATGAAATCACCGAACATTGCTCCAACGCAGAGAGAAATTAGTCTGCCATTCGAAACCGTTGTCCCCATACAACATTTTTCTTTTCCAAGTACATTTAATAAGTTGGTTGACTAATACTCATAAACTTGTAAAGCCTACGTAGCTGTGATATATTTTGCCTTTTAATTTTGTTATATATACTACCACCGTGATTTTTATCACATATACAAAAGCAACCATTTAGCTGGCAGGGGACACTTGGCTCTAACAAAAAATAGCAATTTAAAACTTAATTTTACGCAAACGGATTCCTTAATCAAAAAATAGTTTTTTAATGGTGGTGAGACCCGTAATATTTTTAATGGCCTATCCAACGATATCTCACACCATCGGATAGACGAGAAAGAACAACATCCCCACTTTACGAGTACAGGAGGAACCCCGATTTGTTTTTTTGTATGTTTTTGTTTTACCACTTTGCCGTCGTGATGAATGTATATATCCATGCCAAATTATAGCTTTATAGTACTAAGAGTCTTTGAGCTTAGCCGCGAATGGACGGACGGAAATGGCGAAACTTAACGGGTTCCTTAATTGTTGACTAGGGAATCCTAAAAACAGTTTGTGACACGACTACAGCAATATCACAGGCCTACACGAAACGTTCCAGGAGAGGTTCACAAATGCATAGGGTAGCCTGCTTGCTACCATGATCAGGATGCTGTTACTCTGGCCTGTACCCTGCAGATCAACTCTTGCACTACTTTATAAATAAAGGCGTACAATTCAAAGTTGCATTCTTGCTACAGCAGCGTAAGCTTTGTTCTACATTCAGAATGGAAATAAATTTTGCAAAAATATGACTTGTATTAAAACTTTTCCCTATGCTATCACTCTGTTTTTCAGTTCTTATGATGTTTTGGTATCAACTTTCACTTTTCATTTTTCTGTTTGTATAAAGTATATGACTAATTTCTTCTATTCAAAAAGACATCTATAAAGTTCTTTTTTGTTTTAGAACCTCGTTGGGTCTCTGGAGCCAGTGGCCTTCTCCTCGGTCTAGATCTGACTCAAGCGGACATACAGGCGGAATATTCATGCGTGGCACTCGACACTCCAAGCCCGCCTTTGAAACTCACTACCGACGGTCAGTCTAATAAAGCTTTATGCATTTAGAATGTCTTGAAATGTAGTCTGCAGAAATTGAAAGGTCCGGGCTTATTGGTCAAATACGGGTATGCATGGCTGCTATATTTAGTAATTTTGCTGTTATTGCAGGGATATTATTTAGCTGTATGCTTTCTTTTGAAAGCTAATATGTTTCATATCTTGTTTAATATTGCCACTAAAATACTGCAAATTTGCGATGATAATTTCAAAATGTGTTCTAAACTTTTCGTCTGTTAAATGTATCTTTTTTCTCGTGTATATAGTAGCTGGCTGGAAAAAAAAAATTGAATTCTGTGGAAGCTCGCGCTGGGGACACTGTTGAACTGCCGTGTATTCTGCGACATATTACTGGACATGCTGTAAGGTAAGTAAACGTCCCCCATTTGATATTATCATTTCTAACCTTTTATTTATATAATTGAGTTGGTGATATTTTCCATTAACTAATGCTATAATGATCTATCTCAACACCATTTGATAGGTCATTAAGCAAAATTGCTAAACTTACCTGAAATATGACAAAGGCTACGCTCCATTTAATCAACCAAAAATAAGGAGGAATATATTTTTTTAAATTATTCGTATCCGGACTCTGAAACAAGCCTTCAAGAAATCTAGACACTACTTAGTATTTTTTTTCACTGACCATTTTCTGTCTAAAATTTACATGTAGCAAAATTAAATCATCAGTTGGCAGCGGCAGGAAGCATCTGGAACCTGGGCTGCAGTCTCAGGAGAAGGCACAGTCCGTGGAGGTTCACTTGTTATCTCATCTGCACGAGGGCACCACGCTTCAAGATACGCTTGCTCGTCCAATCCGGACTCACCTTCAAGAGTACTTGTGAAGCTCGTCGTGTATGAACCGCTGGCTGTTACTGTGGTACCGAACCCTTTGGTAAGTTGTTAGATTGATAATATGTTTTCAACGTGCACAGTCTTGTATAAATTTCGACGATCACGTTTAGCACCCTACAAGCTGAAACCAGTGCACCTTGCACGATGACTAGTAAATCAAAAGATTCCACTGCTTAAAATAAGACTTTGGCCGAGACAGTGAACGTAAATAAAACAGACGAGTTCTATTAATCTTACTTAGCACGTAATTTAGTTAAGAGTTATTTTTGTCACTGTCTCACAACTGTCAAACTGAAAGTAAGAGAAAGCTCGAGATAACTTATTTGTATTGTATATTTTGTCGTCTTCACTACGTGATATTTATTGTAGATGATAGGGACAGGCGGTTCCAGTCACTTGAACTGCTCAGTAATGGGTGGACGTGGTGGAGGTATCACTCTAAGCTGGCAACACGAAGGCCGACCCCTGCACGCGCCACAGTCTCGCCTCGCACTTGGACCGGTGAGGTCGCACCACTCCGGCCTCTACCAGTGCACTGCACACGACCATTCTGACTCCGCTGTTGCTGGTGCCGAGTAAGTTATTACTGGTAACAATAGTATACTATTAAATTTGCAGAAGATAGCCAAGGTTATTTTGCACCAAAAGCACTTACAACAAGATACTTTTGAAGGCTCTTGGCAATATGGATGCACTTATTTTACACCATCAGCTTCATCATCTCGCACAAGTCAGTATTTCCAGTTTAGTCAATGATTTATCTGAACAATAGAGATTTTTTTTTCCAAAATGCTATTTATAAAGTCAAATGCCTTGGCTACCTTTCTGTAACACATAAAATTGATACGATACAATCTGTGCAACCGTTTATCTTCAACCCGGTTTCCAGACAGACCGCCACGGCTGGTGTCAACGTTCAGTGGAGCAGTTACAAGAATTGGACAGAGTATAGTCATAAGATGCGCAGCCACAGTTGTTCCATCACCTCGTGTATTATGGACTTTTGATGACAGACCACTACCGGCTGCTCCAGACAAGTAAGTCCATAGTTTATACTACACAAACAATTGAGGCTGTAAATGAAATTTGATTCTGTTCTAATACAATTTAACTAAAATGTTTTGTCCCAAGTAAGTCAACACAATTCTGTCTTCTTCTAGTGCAGACCAAGTTCTTACGGTAGAACTGAATCTTGTCCCATTTTTTGTTGCTATTTTTGAATTTTTTGCTATTTAACAAATGCTCGCGACGCATGATATTCTTTGTCATGAACTTTTCATTAATTGACTGCCTTAAACAGTGATCATTTTAACCTATCTGTAAGGTGGGAGGATGACTGCCCAAGATGCGTCATCAGCAGTTCCTTAGTTAGGTTTTCTTTTCTTCTTTCTTGTTTGTAGATGGTATCATTTACAGGTACAGCGTAAATACAAGAGCAGAAGCAGTCCCAGGAAGTGATGAAGGAACCATAGTGTCCACTCTAAGTGTGACGATTAGGACTGCAGACGAAGGTGGTAGATACGGCTGCAATGCCACAAACTCACAAGGATCACATGCTCATCAAGCAAGACTGAATGTTTATGGTAGGTTTGCTTCGACAGATGGCCTTCCTGGTGTATTTTATGATGATGGGGAATAAAACGTATGATTTTTGACACAGGCCCTCTAAATAAAAGATACTAGCTGACCCCCGGGGCTTCGCTCCCGTCAACTGGCTATCTACCTACCTACCCTGCCCCTTCGCCTATCCTGCCTACCCTGCCAACCCTGCCTGCCCTGCCTACCCTGCCTATCCTGCCTTCCCTGCCTATCCTGCCTTCTCTGCCAACCCTGCCTACCCTCTAACCCTGACTGCCATGCCTACCCTGCCTAGCCTGCCTTCCCTGCCTACCCTGCCTTCCCTGCCTATCCGGCCAACCCTGCCTATCCTGCTAACCCTGCCTACCATGCCTACCCTGCCTGCCCTGCCAACCCTGCCTACCCTGTCTGCCCTGCCTATCCTGCTAACCCTGCCTACCCTGCCTACTATGCCTACCTTGCCTACCCTGCCTACCCTGCCTACCCTGTCTAACCTGCCTACCCTGCCTTCTCTGCCTATCATGCTTACCCTGCCTACCCTGCTTACCCTGCCTACCCTGCCTACCCTGCTTACCCTGCCTACCCTGCCTATCCTGCCTGCCGCGCCTACCCTGCCTATCCTGCCTACCCTGCCTACCCTGCCTGCCCTGCCTATCCTGCCTAATCTGCCTACTCTGCCAACCCTGCCTACTCTGCCTACCCTGCCTACTCTGCGTACCCTGCCAACCATGCCTATCCTGCCTACCCGGCCAACCCCGCCTACCATGCCTACCCTGCCTACCCTGCTTACCCTGCTTATCCTGCCTATCCAGCCTAGCCTGCCTACCCTACCTACCCTGCTTACTTTGCCTACCCTGCCTACCCTACTTACCTACTATTTTTATCTATCATCAATGTTTTTCTTAGCGCACGCCAAAGAATGAATTTTATAGGCAACATTTTCCTACCTTGGGTTACATTATTGCAATTTTCATAAGGATCTCTATTTTTTTTTGAGAATTTATTATAGCCTATGACACGCAGGAATAATGTAGCTTTCTACTGGTGAAAGAATTTTCAAAATCGGTTCAGTAGATCCAGAGATTACCCCTTACAACGTCACAAACTCACAAACCCACAAACTTTACCTCTTTATAATATTAGTATAGATCTACCAGCGTTACATGTAAAGACTGACACGGATGTGACAATACACTGTCCATATTCGGGATATCCCATAAAGTAAGTACATAAAAGCAAAAAGCCCTTGCAATTCCTATAGAATAACATTCAATTTTTGGTGTCATCTAATCCTCATATTTTTTTAGAGAAGTAGTATGGAAGCGAGAAGACGGTTCGTTAGTAGAAAGCATATTGGAATCAAGTGACGAACTAGGAGTATTAAGACTGAATTCAGTTAGAAGCATAGCAGCATGAAGTTACACATGTGATGTTAGGGCCGAAAGCGGGGAGCTGGCAAGAAGAACAGTGCGACTCGACGTGCATAGTAAGGGATTCATATTATTAGCAGATTTTCTCCAATTTTCTAGCAATATTTAAACGTCAGGTTATTGTCAACAGAGCCACCGAAAATTGTTTCGTTCCAATTTCCTGAAGAGCTTGAAGTGGGAGGCGCCACACAAGCAACTTGCAGTTTGTTGTCGGGCGACAAACCTATACAGTTTTCTTGGCATAAGGATAATTTGCCTATTCCATCTACGCTCAAAGTAAGTGCGTTAAGTATGGTGTAAAGAAATATTATATTTTCATTTTATTTGAAAACAAATATAAATAATTTCATGATTACAGTCAAAATACCAAAAAGAGTAATGCACGCTCCACTAAACCTTGACAACGCCTAAGTTCATGTCTAACTTTTTAGGAAATCAAAATGCATTGCATTGACCCTTAGGAGCTGTCGACTTAGTTAAAGCTTTGACATAGCCGACTTTAGTGAAGGACGGGCATAAGCCAGATATCCTAATGTGTTTCGTTTGATGACTTTCATTTATTTGTTTTCTAGGACTGAAACAGAATTAATCGTTAATAGGGATATTTTCTGGGTAGAATAATAATAATTCTCTTTAGTCCGTCAGTGAGATTATCAAATAGTATTGGACCAGTATTTTTTGCTTTATCAAATAAATAAAAATTGACAAAGATAAAGCGCGTCATAGTTGACGAGAATGGGCTTGTGACGTCACTTTGTCTATATGAAATGTAGCACACCGTGACGTCGCACGATATTTCAACACACTGTATCGAATTTTTTGTTTACGTGGTAAAAGAAAAATACGTGTCCAATATTTTTAGGTTATCTGACGGACTAAATAGATATATTTTGTGATCTACCCTATTCTCACCAGGTCGAACAAAACAATATGGACTTTTTCTCTCTCCTGATCATCTAAGACCTAACTTCAGCTCACAGCGGCGAGTACACCTGCAGAGCTACAAACGACTTCGGAACAGTTAGCCATAGCGCTTCGCTGATTGTCAAAGGTATTTATTGTCTTATCTCTAAGTTTACTCTGGCTTGTAACATTTTTTTCAATATCTTTATTGGTTTAATTTGGGGTTTTTATCACAATGGATACGCCAACCCCATCATGCCTTATACATACTACTACAAAAAATGCTTTAAATTTAAATTAAAAGGAGGATCTTAAACAGTATGATACACCAATTCGCAAAATCTTATTGCCACGTCTGACTTCGGTTGTGACAAAATTGATTGAATTAAACCTACCTCTGATATGTTTAGATTAAATTCATTGATTATAATTCTCCTTTTGTCCTGGTTCTTGAAGCAATCCATCAGCAAATGATGTACATCCTCAAGTACATTACATGTGTTGCAGTTAGGAGAACTTACTTTCTTCATGAAGAATGCAAACTTTGCCGACGGATAGTGTCCAGACCGTAATCTTACTGCTAGTTTCACATAACTTCTTCTTAACTTACTATTTTAAAACCAGGGTACTTGAGGAAGCTCATTTTGAATTGTTTTGTATCATATTCCTTTTTCTACTGATTTAAGATTAAAATGTTGTTTCCAGTTATTAAAACATTTCGTTTTAAATTTTGGCACGTATTCCACGTAATTTGGTACAAAGTTCTGCACGACTCCTTCCTTCGCTGCTAATTTAGACGAACAATCAGCTTCCTCATTACCCCGTAAGCCAACGTGCGCTGGAACCCATTGCAACCTCACCTCTATGCCATTTCTAATAAACCTGAAAATATGTTTTAAAATGTCGTAAGCTATCGATGTGCCTCTGAAGCCAGAGGCGCATCGAGCCACGTGGTGTAATGCACTTTTGCTATCCGTAATTATTACAACATTAGCAAATTTTTTCTCTATTGCATAGGACAAGGCTTGCGAAATTGCAATGAGTTCCAACGTCATGATGGATACATCTGACATTATTTTAAATCTTGCACTATAATTACAACTCGGATCGTAAAACGCTGCCCCTAATCCATTAGCGCCCTTAGATCCATCAGAATACAGTTTCTGCCAGCCACTATAGTTAATATTCATTTCCCTCACGACTTCATTAACTAAAATATTAGGCTCATACCTTGATTTAGCTAGTGATATACATTTTAAACTTATAACTAAGCACTTATGAAAATCGACAGCTGATAACCAAATATCAAAAGCAAACATTTTTGGAATATCTACAGAAACACCTCCAGTCTGTTTCACATCCTCGATTGTTTGTGTGAGTAAAGGCTTTTTTTTATTAACCCAATAACTTATGTCCGTAAGAGCGCTAATTTCAGAAATTAAATTAGTAGTACTATTATTTGCCGAAGCACAGATTTTTAATAAATACTTATAGGCTAGATATTGTCTTCTAATAAATAATGGAGCAATGTGTAACTCACTCTCCATGACGTGGATTGGAGTACTTTTGATAAATCCGCCTACTACTCTCAAGGCTTGATTCTGAATTTTATCAAGTTTGCAAATGTGGCTTTTAGCACTACTATCATATTAAACCGATGCGTAATCAATACGGCTTCTAATTAAGGACATGAATAATCTTCGCAAATGTATCATACCAAGTCAATGTATGTACCAAGACCTGCCTGCTAATAACTTTAATATATTTAAGAATTTTGAGCACTTGTTGACCAGTTCGTTAATGTGTTTTCCCCAGTTTAGACTTCTGTCTAGCCATATGATATGCCTAAATACTTTATATTTTCGGAATAAACTTAAGGCTTTTCGACCCTCACAATGGGTAGATTTTTCCTACGACCTCTACTGAAAAGGCAATATTGTGCCTTATTTGCAGATAACCCCAACCCTAGTTCGTTTAGTAACTCCACTACTAAGTTTAAACCATTTTGTACATATCGTTCACATATTTTAATGTCCTTATTACATACATATATCACAAAATCATCCGCGTATTGCAATACTGATACATTTTGAAGTCTATAACATATTTTGTAGGTAATTAAGTTAAAAAGTAGCGGAGATAGAGGATCTCCTTGTGCTAGACCTTTATTTGTGGACCTGCTTATTACGTTACCGTCACACAATTTAATCTTCAAATGTCGCTCATTAAGGAACCTCCAAAGATACTTACACAGCTTGGAACCGATTCCTAGACTATCCAGTACGTATGACGCTGTGTCGATTGAAACATTGTTGTAAGCGTTCTCGATATCCAAAAAACAAGCTAATGTTGGTAAATTCTTGGATAATCCAATCTGGATGTAAGTGACTATCTGAGTCAGGCAGTCCAAACAGGACCGTGATTTTCTGAAGCCTACTGTGGACGGAGACTGTATGTTTTCCTTTTCAGTATACCATTCCAAGCGCTTACAGATCATTAAATGAAGAGTATTACAGATGCATGAAATTAGGGATATGGGTCTAAATTTCGCTTCACTGTTATTATTGCTACTATTTTTGGGAATAGGGACTATTTGAATGTTTCGCCACTGGGAAGGAATAATACCACATTGATAAATATTATTATATAAATTAAGCAAATATTTTTTAGCGATGTCCGGTAAATAATAAAGCATTGTATATGATATGTCGTCTTCACCCGGGGATGAGTTAAAACTCTGTGTAACTCTTGGATTGAAAACTTAGATTCCAATAGTTCATTGTTCGAAGAGAAACACTGGTTCTGTGTTGGGTGCATAATCTGTAGTAAGAGAACCTAATATCGTGAGATTTTTCAATAGGCGGGTATACTTTTGGTTGTTTAAATCCTTTGACCCATTTTATACGCTGCCAGATAAAAGAAGCCGGAACTTTTTCATCAAAGGAATCGCAAAGCTTATGCCAAGCATCGGATCTTGCTTTTCGAATTAAGGATTGTGATTTAACTGTTAACTCTTCTAATTTTGTAAGATTATCAGGCGTCGGGTTTTGTCTAAACTTAGTTAAAGCTAACCTTCTCTGCGCGACTATTTTAGACAGATCAGGGCTCCAATAATCTTTAGGTTTGAATTTTTTATTGGGTTTATTGCATATTTTAATTAGCCGCGACGCGGCGCGGCTCGGCGGACATTCGCTACCACGGACTCCACCGCACCAGTCGACACCTCTTCCTAAAATCTAATTGTTTGTCCGGGACAGTTACTGTAGTAAATATAACGGCTTTAAAACCAACCGCCTTTTTATACAGCCCACTCTTCATCCACGAGCTAACATTGGTCCTTCAAGGATCTCGCCGTCTTATTTTCAAATTAACGGTCTACGGAAAATTTCAACTACCTCGAAGCAGCGTCTACAGTTGCGGTCTACAGCAGCGGCAGTTCCAGCAGGAGTCCACATCTTGCTCAGGAGACTTCGCCGAGCACCCGCACACGCCCAGAGGAGAAGAAAGCGTCAAGAGGTCGACCAACGACGGACTTCGGAACATCGTCGAACTGTCCAGTCATTGCAACGGACACAGAACTTGGCGATTATCGTCAGTCCAGTGGAGGGTATAGATATTCAGTGAGTTCGTTCCAATTTGTCCCTTATTTATACCTTTATTCATTTTATTTCCTAGGTTTAAATAGCTATATTTAAGTGAGTGCTATCATAATAACTTCATTTAAGTCTCACAGTGACCATTATCTTATTTCATAGCCTTATATTTCTCCAAAATCATATTTTATGCTTAAAAAGCTATAGTCAGTAATTTTCATAACACATCATATTTGTTTACTTCTTATCTAAACAGCTGATCGCTCGGCGAACGTACATACTTACCTGTGCGCAGCTGACCCTTTTTTTTGCGTCATTCATTCGCAGTAATTATATTTAATGCTTCGTTTGAACTGTTTTGCGATTCCTATATATATATATATATAAGAGTTTTCTACAGTTATTACGATCGCAATGGCTGACGAAAAAGTTCAAAGACTCGTTATAAAACGCAGCCGTTTGAGATCAAAACCCAAAAATTTCAGCAACTACCCGCGACTTTTTATAAATTTCTTTAGCTACATAACTGACTTATTAGGAACTTACAAGAACATAATACATTAATTATACACAAAACCAGACATTTAATTATTCAAATCCACCTACATTAACGATATAAAATTAAAATATAATATGACAATAATGAAAAAAAATATTCTATCAATAACCACAAACTCAATTCACACCCTCTCGCAAGCTCATAATTTTTTTGAACACTGGTAAATACCAATCCGCTATTATTTCCCGGTTTCAGATACCTTCGCAGGTCGCAGCCAAGTGCTCTCTGTCTCTTGAGAAGCAGAAATTTGGGAGACGCTGCATTCAGGACGACTGACACTAGGGGTTACCATGCCGCTGAAGGAACGCCAAAGTTACCTTCAGTCACAGGCGGTACACTCAATTCAAGTTGTCAGTTCATGTCTTGTGAGCGTTGTCCTAAACTTTCTGTCTTCAAATACAGGTACAAAGACAGGGAGTCTTCGGTTAGCTGTCTTCGTTAAATTGATATTTTTAATATATTAATACACCATTTTATTTTCTATGTACCCTCATTTACATCATTTATTTATAACATTTTTTTTTGTGATTCATCGGTAACAGATACCGTCGCAGGTCACAGCCAAGCGAGAGAGCGTCTCTCGAGAAGCAGAGATTTGGGAGACGCTGCATTCAGGACGACTGACACTTGTGGTTACCATGCCGCTGAAGGAACGCCAAAGTTACCTTTAGTCACAGGCGGTACATTCAATGCAAGTTGTCAGTTCATGTCTTGTGAGCGTTGTCCTAAAGATTCTGTCTTCAAATACATGTACAAAGACAGGGAACCTTCGATTGACTGTCTGCATTGAATTATTATTTTTTGACACACAAATTCATTATTGATATACCCTCATTCACAGTACATATTATTTTTTATTTATACTTTCATGCTTATGCTACCTAAAACGGTCGACAGACAATACGGCGGACCTTGTCTCTCGCGGGCTGAAGGCTGATTCCATCAGTCTTTCGTCCTAGTGAGGGGCTGGACTGCAAACAAAAAACCTGTTCATTATGAGAAATGGCTAGCTGCCTCACTCTAGTAAAGTTAGTTTAAACTCCCATCCTATTTTTTGTGCCTCTAATTCCCACAACCCTTCTAGTCCTATTCCTTCTGTTTCCATTGGACGGCCACTTAATTCTACTCTCATCCACAGGTCTCTGATGGCGACTAGACGGGCATATTTTGAGGAGCGCTCAAGTGACGGAAGTCACTTGGGTGACTAAAGAGGAGCATCGTTTTGAGGGGCATGTTCTCACATCTGCCCCCTTCCAGATTTCTTGAAGCCATCGCTTCAACCCGGGCAGCATGTTGGGAATTCTACCCAACACTTCGAGCGGCCGGAGCGTGACTCACACGGCATCGGTGTGTGTGCGCAGCGCGGCGGCGACGCGGCGCGGCTCGGCGGACACTCGCTACCACGGACTCGACTGCGACAGTCGACACCTCTCTCTTACAAAAATATAATTTGTTTGTCCGGGACAGTTTTATATTTGTAATTATAACGGCATTAAACCATTTCGCCTAAAAAATACAGTCCACTCATTTTATCCACGAGCTAACAGGTATGTATTTATGCGCCGCCCTATTAATTATATCTACTAAATTGTCATAGTTCTCTTGAATATTTTCGCCATAGTCATTATAAAAGGTAGGATTTTCTGATATAGTTTGTGAGTACTCATCCCAACTAGCACGTTTATAATTGCGTTTTTTTATGTATCTAAAACCATTTATACCGATATCAATTGTCAGTTTAATTATTAGGTGATCACTCCCTAGATTTATGTTTGAGACTTTCCAACAAAAATTTATGGCTACATCAGAAGAGACAAACGAAATATCGGGCGAAGTTTGTTGCAATTGCCCGTTTACCAGCTTAACCCGCGTGAAGTCACCATTATTAATGGATATGAAACCGTATTCTAAAGAGGAATCCATGATTTGGGACCCGCGTACATCTGATTTCACCGACCAATTGGTGTGGTGCCCGTTAAATTCTCCAGCTATCAGAGTTCTCGATGAAAAGTGTGAGAAAATATCATCCCAATCGTGGACTTGAGTTTGTATACTAGACGGACAGTATATAGACGCTACATATTCTAATTCCTTGCAGTTAATTAACTTTACGCAAACTACCTCAATACCTGTATTATTTGGTATAAATGTCTCTAAATAGGATTGTGTCGACTTATGAACGATAATTGCGACGCCACCGTATGAATCCGCTCTATCTTTTCTATAGATGTTATAACTATTAATGTTTATGTCAGTCTCAATATCTAGCCAAGTTTCACTTATAATAGCAATATGTATAGTTTCACGAGCTAAAAGGTCTGTAAATGTTACTAATTTGGGGCGCAGGCTTTGAGAATTCCACTGTACTATGTTAATTCTAATATGACTAGCTGTATTATCCATTAGCAAAGTTCGAAAAATTTAATAACTTATTAAAAACATAGTGCTTTAGTACTTCCCGTATAACCTTAAATACTGCCGATACTTTGTCTTCCAATTTGTTTTCTGACGTAATTATAGGTTTAATTTTAATCCAAAACTGCTTAAATTCAAACTTATCTTTAATGTGCTCGTCTCGCTTTCTATTTTCTTCTGTATTCTGCCAATCCTCATGTTGAACCTCGATATTTACTTCTTTTAAGCTCTCTTTATTTTCCGCTCTCTTAGACACTTTTTCAGATTTATTAATCGCTTTTTGAACTGATTTTCTACTAAGCCTTAACATATTTTGTTCCGAAGTTTTATCGAACTCTTCTTCCTCTCTCTGAATAGCGCCCTCCGAAATTCCTCCTGAAGAACCCTGTTGATATATTGAATTTTCCTTGACCACACTGCTGTAGGTACCCCTTCCGTTCATAGAATTCAATGAGGCTCTAATGTAATCACTACGGATCAAACGTTTCGGTTTTCTTCGGGTAACCGTAATAAAACCTTCTTCATCACTCTTTAATCCATCTCCTTCACTACTTTCGTCTCTTTCTTTTCTTTTTGCCACCTTCTTTTCGGTACTTTCATTTCTATTTGTTATTATATTTTTACCAATTGATAAGCCTAGCTCTCGTTCAGCTTTCTCTAAAAACTCAGAATCACTCATGTCCACCTCACTCGTACTCTCCTCCATCTTGAAGTCGGGACTTCAAGTGGAGAGGGGAAAAGAAAACACAAAAACCACTAATTGCTGCGGAACTAGGAATTTGTACGTAAACGTGTCACCTGTACAACCGCTCGCGCGCAACTGGCTTGTAACATAAATTTACTAGTTTACAATGACTATTGTAAACTAGTAAATTTATCTCGATTGAATTTTATTTTGGACATGTTTGGAATATCTATCTAGAATTGCGTGTAGTGCATCGTTTAGAGGAATAAATCCTATCGACTTGGCGTTGGTTTTTTTATAGGAGAACTTTTATTTTAAAAATAAATACTATCGTGATTTTAAATATTTTCTATATACCTACTTAAAGGTGTCTGTCATATTTATTTCAACAATTTTAGAACTTTTCAATAGCCAGATATTTTTAACTGAAAAATAAATAAGATAAAATATTACTCAAATAAAAAAAAACCCGCCAAGTGCGAGTTGGACTCGCGCAACGAGGGTTCCGTACAAACCTCAGCTTAAAGGTATTATAGACCTGAGTATTTGATATGAATTTCAATTTAATACACGCGTTCATGAGGAAAGGGGTAGTAAGTTTAAAATTATTATGAATATTTTTATGATGTAGCTAAAAATTTATGGTTTTCGCAACTTTTCCTTTATCTGTGCGATAAGACGTTGCTTCGTACCATATTTCAAGATTCTGAGTTCACGGGAAGTACCCCGTAGGTTTTGATTCCCTTGCGAGTGTTTCGACATTTGCGGAAATTTGCTGCATAAACGGCTGTATTTTTTATTGCTTTGACTCAAAAGTTTGATCTTTTCACAGCTTTAAGGGACAGTAGACTTGAGTATTTGATATAAATTTCAGCTTGATACCTCCATGCGTTCCTAAGAAAAAGGTTTTTGACAGACAGACAGACGGACGGACAGACGGACGGACAACAAAGTGATCCTATAAGGGTTCCGTTTTATCCTTTCGAGGTACGGAACCCTAAAAATCGGCTTATTTATTAAGAACTTGGTCCTTAGCTGCTTTCGGTAAAGAGCAATCTATTTTGGAAAAGTCAAACAAAAACTTAAGACTTTAACTCGAGCTCAGAGCTCTTTTTCGGCAATTGCAGCTTTTATTTTTTAAAGTAAATTATTCGCATGTGTCGCATTTCCATACACAACACATTACTGTGTTTTTTTATGTTCATAGTGTTCATTCGCTTAATAATGGCAACCGGCCAGAAAAACAGTTGAATGGTGAAAAAACAGATTTTGTCTTGTTGTAAATTATCGTAACTTTTTTTGGTCGTCAATTGTATTTGACATTTTCATCTAATCATTCAAACTTATAAAGTAAAAGTTCTTAGCCCTCACACGCACTAGCGGTTTACCGCGGGGGCGGCTAACTGCGTGACTAGCCACTTTCCGTTTTAATATGCAAGCGCTTGTGAACGTACGCACTTGACCGCCTCAATATTTCAACTGCGGTGATTGAATACCGGGCCGCGGCCCACTTTGAGTGGTTTTCTTCGCGGTGAGCCGCCGTTGATGTTTGTTGTATTCGTGAGATGCACAGCCATGAACTTCGATACAGAGAAATTAATTGGTGAAATTTAACGAGAAGCTATTAGGAATTGTGAAGGAGCTTCTTCAGTTCTTGAAAACAAATTGTGAATAGGCCAGATTCGTTGCGCGTTTCCAATAAAGGATTAATCCAGTTTCTTTTATATTTTTCGTTGTTTTCGGGAGTGATAATAGATAACACAAGCTACCTCGACGGCGTCCATTTCGTTTCTGGACCAACACCATTGAGTTAAATGTACTACGTACTAGAGGAGACTCCTCAACTCAATTGTTTGTAACACGCTTTAGAGCACGCGTACCCCAACTCACTTTGTCTGTGGCAAGCGCTCGCTGCAACGTGACACGTTTGAGTACTAAGTTTTGTTTCTTATAAAATGCCTTCGTGTGTATTGAGTTACTGTTCAAACAACTCGAGATATATAAATAAAAGTCAAGGAATGGCTTAATTTAATTATATTTTATCAATTTATTGTATCTCGTGACGTCGCGTCACCGCGGAGGCGGGAGGGCGGCCATGTTTGTGTAAATGTCAAAGAGTAAGAAAAAGTTCATCTGCGCGCATTCATTGTTTATCTTTGAGAACATAACCACCCCCACCCCCCCACGAACAGCTCAGCACTATTGCCTGCGTGCATTTCCATAAATGCATGTATCACAACTAGCGTCAGTTAGTGCGTGTTCGGATACCAATCGCGTAACTCCAATCAAACCATTTTAGTGCTACTTTAACTTAGATTAACCATTTACCATTACTTTAACTAGTATTCAATATAACTTTTAAAACCATTATTGCGTATCATTAAACCAGTGGTCGTAAACCAATAACCAAACCATTACCATTCTAATATAAAACCAACCAAATCAATCAACTCAGAGTTTAGTGCTAAACCAAGCAGGCGATAAACTCTACACTTTTGTTTGACATAGCTTCTCTAGTACGTAGGACATTTAACTCAATGACCAACACACCTACGAGCCCAACCGCTTGATGTGGTTGCAGCGTCAGGTGGCTGGCCGCTCAAATGAACCGCCTAGGCGGCCAACCGCTAGTTCGTAATAGTGCTTAGGTGGCGATTTGATATTTATTGGATGAGAATTGTCGAGGTTTTTTTCGTGTGTCAAGGATGTGTCACGATTAGGCACATTTCGTTACATAAAAGAGAAGAATAATATCTTATCCCCACTATATTGCGGTCGGTTTGCAGTCTAACTGGATGCCGCTAAACACCCAGTATTACAGCAAATCTCTCGTATTCTTTATTTAAGAAATGTCACTTCTATCACGTGTTTAGTGCTGTACGCGCATTTTTTTTTGTTTTTCTTAACAGTTTTAGATAGTTAAGTACAAACCTGCTGGTTAATTTCTTCTTTCTTGTCCTCCTCCTTTATTCTTCTATTCTGTTAAGAGGGCCAGCGTAACATATAAAGCAGTCTCTCCGCACAGAATCGCCGACATGGGTGTGGCGAGCGCAGAACACGTCGGTGTTGGCGGGAGCGGCTCTACTGCTGCCGTGCTCGGCTAAGGGACAACCCACGCCAAGGATTTCTTGGGAGTATTCTACAGGTAAGAATGTGTTACGTTGTATATTTATGTGTATTCTTCTTCAAATTTTAGATTTCGACTCTGTAAACTCCACTTACCTATGGAACTAAGGACCGGCTTCTGAATCAAGCTATGAACGAGAATAAAATTCTGTTTTGATGCCAAAGTTTGACAGGTTGTCAGGATAAAATTGGATTTGACAAACAGTCAACTTAAAATTCTTATTATAAAATCAGGATTACTAAAATGGTCTTTTTGAGATCTCTGGTTTGGTAGGTATTGAGACTATGGAGTATTGATCGTAGATGAAGGATTTAAAGGCATTGCACATAAAAGCAATGCGTCTCATTAAAAGCCTAGAATATTTCACAAATAAATCTCGTATATGTGAATACTTTACCTATCCAGAAATTTTCATTATTTTCTCAGATCATGCTTTAGTAGTTGTTTCCCTTTTGTCTATATGCAGCAGAACAAGCTTTTCTTGGGGTTCGGATTTTTTTTTTTTTACTTACTAACTGCATACTATTATTTGTGGTTAAGCTTAATTCTCTCTTTATTTCCATGTTCACCTGAATGACGTAATTTTGTTACACAGAAGCTTGCCGCCACTTTATTTGTAATTTCATGAATACTGAACACTGAATTATGTAGGTGGCCTTTAATCGGATATAGTGTCTGTGGCCATACTGTTCCATCTATAAAGATGGAACAGTATGGCTAAGAGCTGCCAGCCCCGAACATGAGGGCTGGTACCGATGTACTGCCCGCGTTCAGCATTCCTTCCTGCATCACTCGTTTTATCTCGATGTTAGAGGTGAGTTTTCCTTATGGGTTAAAGCACACTGATACAGGGTCTAAGCGAAGCAACGCGACCAATTCTGTTAATCTGTGGGATGTGCACACATTTGCGCGACTTAGTGCTTATTTAAACTGATGTGAAGGACTTTTAATTGGCTGTTCACTATTTTCCGTTTGATTCGCGTAGATGCGCTTGTGTTCGCGCGGCTGCGCGTGCCCCAATAGAAGCATTGCTGGCAGATGCGTGCATTCGATCGAATAAGCGCGTCCTTTGTTTAGATTGACAAGAATAGACTTTGTGGAAATAGGAGTCAATATGCTATGTACATTTTTAATATCGACGACGTTCGACAATGTGTCAGTATGCTTTGATCTAACAATATCAAAGATGTGACCTTGGTTTTAATAATACATTATTTGCATTTTCACTATTAATAAAACGTCCATTGAAATATACTAACTAACAGTTCATAGTTTAATCTGTTTTCGGGTGCCAACAAGGGTCTGTGACTAAAGCCGGATTAAAACAGCTTTTTGTGCAATGCAAATTTTTATTTTGTTATAGCTTTGGACTGCATACCAACCGAAGTAGCTTTATATTGCATCCCAATCGTTTTCAAACCGACACCGTGTGCAAAGCAGATAAAAACAAGCGTTTATATTATTAAAAAAACAACTAGATTTTATATGAAAAATTTAATTGTCACGAGAAAAAAACGATCACCGGGAAGCAAGTCAAATTTAACTTGCAAGCTTTGATCACAAACAGACACCAGCACCCTAATTGCGTAACTTTATTGAAATATCAAAGGACGCGCGCTCGCGTGGTAATATCATTCCATCCTTATACTCACGCCCTGTAGCTAAGACCTCGCTTCTAGTGCTTGAGGTCCTCGGTTCAAATCCGGGCAAGTACCAATGTGAATTTTCCAAATTAATATTTATTTTCTAAGTTTATCTTGGACATCACAGACAACGGTGAAGGAAAATATCCTGAGGAAACCTGGACTTATATTAATAAATGTAAGTTTGAAATAGCCAAGTCAGAGGCCTGTAGGGTTCCCAGAGGCAGCTTAATTAACTGTGACACCAGTCAGAGGTGGCCACATGCTCACACGAAAAGAAGACAACAAAAGAGCAAGAGCAACTAAATAAAAACAAGTCCGTTGTAAGTAACCGTTGGCTAAGGTTTGCTTACAAGTTCTACATTTAAGTTGTATCTTATAACAGAACCTCCAAGACTGAGTAGAAGTGGTAGTGGAGAGACCCGGTGGGTGGTGAGAGGAACCACAGCAAGACTGTCCTGCACTGTCAGAGGAGAACCAGAAATACACGTGCACTGGACGCATGACTGACAGGCCTTTATCGTTACAGTAAGTAAGATGATGTTTTTTTTATGCATTTTTACCCGACTGCCGAAGGAGGGTAATGTGTTTATCAGTCTATGTATGGTATGTATGTATGTTTGTTCCTATGTGGCGTTCTAGAGACCAAACGCGTTGGCTGATTTTGATAATTCTTACGTCAATCGATTCGTCTTACATTTGCGAGTATCACTGGCTACATTAAAATTGGAATAGAAAAAAATGGCGGATTTTGGGCGCCATTTTGTGGTGGTTTTTTTTTTTCCTTCCATACCCATAGTGTGGGATATCAAAATAAAAGGTTTTAAGTGGTGATTTCAAAAATATATAACACTTATATGTTTAAATGTACATAATCCTAAAAAAAAAAAAAAAAAAATTGTAAATAAAAAAAAAAAAACAAAACCCGACTGCTTAAAAAGCGAACTAAAAAGACGTAAACAAGAAGAAATTCATGCTGTGCAGTCGAAGGATACATCTAGTTTTGTTCAGCCAGCTCGCGAATATGTATCCTCCGACTGCACAGCATGAATTTCTTCTTGTTTACGTCTTTTTAGTTCGCTTTTTAAGCAGTCGGGTTTTACTTAAAACCCGACTGCTTAAAAAGCGAACTTCTGTTAGATGGCCGACGGCCAAAATTCTGTTAGATACAGTATGATGTGGTGTTGATGTTCAAACAATGGGCATCGATAAAACCACGTCTTCGTATTTAGTAACTTGTGAACTATACCAAACAGTTTTTGAAGTTTTGAAATGACGGGTGAAAAGGTGTGGTCGGATGTTCAAAATAACGGTGATGCTGATGAGCTACAATCTCTAGAAGTAAACAGTGAAAACGAACACAAAATTAATAAAAAGCCGAAATTACTTAATCTTGCATAGTCTTTCATGTGCCGTCATTATTTGGGATGGGACAGTAATTGATAAATTATATGCAATAATAATAAAACTGTATTGACATAAAAATATTACAAACACACATGTGAAGCTCGACTCACGTGCTACGCGAACCTGTGTTACAGGAATCAGTGACCTTCACCTTATATCAATATACATTTCAATTTTTATGTAATAGAATACAAGGAATAAGTGACACTAGTAGGTATTGAAACAGTAAAACTAAAAATAAAGAGAAGCAAAGCGACCGTGCGAGCGTGTGTTCGTGTGTATGTGTGATGGTGAGCGAACGCATGTATGTGTACATGAGTGAGCGTGTGGGTATCTTAATGTAATTTGTCTCATCAGCCGAAGTACTTGCGATTGACAGAGTGATGATGGCTTCATCCTCTGTACATTTTCAATCAAAACTTGCAATTTATTTGATTGATTAAAGTTATGGGAATTTCACAACTTTATCATTTTGCGTGAAGACTTGACAATTTAATTTCCTGTTTCTGGTATTGAATTCTGATAACGTGTTTCGATCAATTTATAAATCAATTTCATTCTGTCTTGAAAAATATTGAATGATTTTAGCGGTTAAAATATAATTTACGTTGGTAATGGATGATAAGTTAACGCTTAAATTTTTATCTCAAAAATAAATTTAAAAAATTATTTTCAATCTGATAGTGGTTCTGGATGAGTTGAAAACAGGGAGACAAATGCTGGAGCCATGACGTCAGAGGTGACAATACCTCATGCAGGACCGGAACACGCTGGAGAATACCGATGTTTAGCGCGAAATCTGTATGGAAACGACGAGTTGGTCTATCGACTGTTCGTGAAAGGTAAGATTTTATTAACTCTCAAATTTATACTTAGATGGTTAAAATATACTGAAATGCGATTTTAATTAATCTTTTGAAAAATCCTTTTTATCGCTAGAAAGATGCAATTAGAACGCTTGTTAATCAACGACTTCGAACCAAGTTGGCTTCAGTTAAATGTACGTGGTGAAATATTGTCGACCACAGTTTAATTGCACATATTATTAGATAATGAAAGATGAAGTTGAAATTACAATGCTTACCTTACCTACCTACTACCTTATTTTGATTTATGTAGGTATTCAAAATAATCTCGGTACATTCTAACATTATTAAAGTTTAAACTTCACTTGTAGGTACGTCCATGCAACAAGAACAAGTCTTAAACCAAAAACATAGAACTAGATAGAATTTTGATAAGTATTAAAAAGTTCACGTCAAAGTCAAAATAAAATAACAGGGCAGAGTTGCTCCGTCAAAAAAGAGGATAGAATAGAGCTTTGGAAAATGCTAGCGCCCCTATATACAAACGAGTCTGGAGTATTTGTGTTGAGTAAAAACTAAATCTAGGTACCAGTATGAAGTAGCAACGGTAAATATGGAAGGGGAAGTTTGCACGTACGGGTGTTTATGTGTGGAGTTAAAACTAATGTTGTAATCAAACTCAAATAGGATGTTTTTATTGTTATTTCAATTAGATAAAATTATTCATTGGTAAGCCCCTTACGCACCAGCGGTTAACCGCGGGGGCGGCTGACCGCGCGGCTTGCCGTTTTTCCATTTTAATATACAACCGCTTGATATCGTACGCACTTAATCACCACAAAATTTCTACCGCGTTGGGCGACCGCGGTTCACCGACCCAAATTGGATTTAGATTTTGTGCTCCAAAGATGAAGAAGTGTATCTCACTTGAAGCAAAGCAACTGCTAGCAGGGCGTGTATCATACGACGTTTTTCAACACACTTGTGAATAAAATAATACTAAAAAATAATTTCCAACAGTGAAAACGAGTTGCGAATTTTTTTTCGCAGTGGTGGGCAAAATTAATCAGTTTCCCTATGCGCGCGCATCTTACAATGGCGATCGGCCATAGACTAAAAACAAAGAATTTTGTTTTTTTTTACTTTTCGCGGATAGCGTTTTAGCCACGTACAATTTCAAAGTTTTCTTTTCATTTCATAAAAATTCAAGTTTTCTTTATTACAGACAAAAACAAAATTTATATTTGAGTGAAAGTTTTATTTATTAAACACGTACAAGTTGAAATTCTATTTAAATACGAAGTTGCATGAAATGTGTTGCATTTGTACTATTGAGTACGATCTTTTTTGTATCGAAACTTTTTTAAGAACAAAGCAACTCAAGCAATAAATTTAAAAAAAAACTCTTTAACTCACTTGTGAATAATAGCAATGAAAAAGTCACAGTTTGATAACAGGAGTCATTATGTGCCCAATTGCGGTGAAAATAGAGCCACTTTATGAGCAAGTGTGTTGAAAAATAACTAACTTGTAACTGTTTCTGACTTTCTATAAACTGCACAGTTATAAATTAATTTAATATCATAAGCCCCAGAATAATGGCGGTCAGCCGTTATTCCAACCACGTCAGGCGGCTGGCCACTCAAATGAACCGCCTAGGTGGCCAACCGCTAGTGCGTAAGGGGGCTATCTGATTACTTGGAAAACGAATTTCGGCAATCAAATGGAAGCTGGCCAGGACACCTGGCAATGGTAATGATAGGTTACATGGAGTAATTCGGTGACCGAGTGGCGTCCAAGGATTGAATGAAGAAGTAACGGTCATCCCGCGGCGAGATGGGCAGATGACTTTATTGCCATCGCGGGTAGAAACTGGATGAGGCTGGCACGGGAACATGGGGATTGGCACAAGAAGATAGACATCTAAAGACCTCTATCTTCAGCAGTGAGCGGAGTTGGGCTAACCGAAGGGTGTTTTCAATCCACATTCAATTCAATTTCAGTCATAAAACCCTTTATTTTAAGGTTCAGCTGGGTATCGAAGATTTTGAACGCAGCTGGGAGTGTGGGATGTGATACGATATTTTTTAACGCTTTGTATTGAGTGTTTTGCTTCTGATGCAACGCAATCATGTTGGAAATATTAAGGAACTATAAACATCCGTGTTGATTTATTTACCTTTGCAGCGATAAACTACGTATTAAATCCGTAAAAACAAAAATGTTGACAAACATTGATAATTTTTTTTATACATGTTTTACTCGTTCAATCCCGTTCACCATTTCAACTGTCAATATTTGCTTTAATTTGTATTCAAAAATGTGTTTCATGGTTTTACGCAGTTCCTTCTAGATATGATTTTTATCCTTAGTATACTATGCCTATGGAAGTGCACAGTGTACTGATGAGTCTTAAAACTGAGAGCACACCAGGATGGGACAATATATCTACCAAATTTCTTAAATCTTGGGAAGATTTGGTGGTACCAATAATTTCAGATCTGCCTAATCTGTGTTTTACGCAAGGTGTTTTCCCACGCGTCCTGAAAAAAGCCATTATTACGCCTGAGTACAAGGGTGGCAACAGAGATGATGCGAGCAATTATAGACCCATCTCGGTTTTACCTGCAATCTCAAAAATTATAGAAAAGTTAATCAACACTCGGTTAAACTACCTTAACAAGTATAACATTATATCTCGTGCTCAATACGGATTTAGATAAGGATTATCGACAGAGGACGCAGTCTCAGCATTAACTTCTCATATTGTGGAACAAGTGGATACAGGAAAAAAGTGGCTGACTGTTTTCCTGGATCTAAATAAATCTTTTGACACCGTTTCTGTTCCCATCCTTGTGCGTAGTCTAGATAGCATAGGTATTAGAGCAGTCCCCTTATCTCTGCTGATAGATTATCTCCAGGATAGAAAGCAATGTGTAAAAATAGGAAATTACGTCAGTAAAGAGTTGGGGTGAGTTTCGGTGTCCCGCAAGGTAGTGTTCTGGGTCCGACGCTTTTCCTTATTTACATTAATAATCTTTGCGAAATGAAACTTGAGAATGGACGTGTTTTCTCCTATTCAGATGACACAGCCCTTGCTTTCACTGGAGATACATGGGTATCTGTATATGGAAATGCTGAAAGGGGGCTCACGAAGATTGCTAAATGGTTAGATTTTTATTTACTAACATTAAACACCTCAAAAACCAAGTATATCGCGTTTACAAAGCACAACATCACTCAATCTGGACCTAACTATAACCTTAGAATCCATAGTTGTGATAATTGCCTTCTTTGCACAAATTGTTTTTGTAATAAAATCACAAAGGTGTCTGATATCAAGTATCTTGGTATTATGGTTGCCCAACGCTTATCTTGGCATCTGCACACAGAAATGGTCATGGCTCGAACCAGAAAGCTTATTTGGATCTTCAAGACTTTGAGACATGTTACCTCCAAGACTCTCTTAAACCAAATTTATGAATCACTGGCCCAGTCAGTTTTAGTGTACTGTATACCTGTTTGGGGCGGGGCTACAAAGATTAAATTTCTGGAATTGGAGCGAATACAAAGATCTCTCTTGAAGGTCATGTATTTCAAATCGTATAGATTCCCTACTGAAAGCCTTTATTCGCTAACCGGTTTACTCACAGTCAGGAAATTATATGTCTTCCATGCTGTTTTAAAACTCCATAAAACTCTCCCTTTTGATGTCAACCTCGACAAAAAAGAAGGAAATATCTTGTTGCGCCGGAAGTCTCCGTTAAAACAACATACGCAAAAAGACAGTATACCAGGCAATCCGCTTCCATCTACAACAAACTGCATAAACTTATAAACATTTTCCACTTGACTTATCGAGATTGTAAAAAATCTCTTACAAATTGGCTCAAAATCAAAAGCTATGACGACATTGAAACTCTTTTACAAACTGTCGTGTGATGATCTGAGGGATGATAAGTGACACATACACAAACATATCTCCGAATACTCTGACACACTCTTTACATACATACACACACACACACACATACATACACTTACACAACACACACCCAATCCCACCCATAAACGTACATGTTTTAAATTAATCGTTTTTGTATGTATACATTTTACTTTATTTTTTCTTCCATTAATTAATAAGTTACCTTATTGTAAAAGTCCATGTAAGCACACTCCTACATACTATTGTACTAGTTTTAGAAGAGCGGGGCCTCCTAGCACAGGTATTTCTCATACTTTAAAGGAGACCCCTACGTAAGACATTTTGTAGAAAATGTGAAAATGTTTACTGAAATAAATTTATTATTATTATTATTACTGAAATAAATTTATTATTATTATTACTGAAATAAATTTATTATTATTATACTATGAAAATATCTTTATGATTTCACAAAATTAGAAGTCATCATTCAAATGAGGCTGAGAGTAAACACTTTTTGTAAGCATAAACACAGAAAAAAGGAAAAAGGCGATAGTCCTATCCAGTCCAGTGGCACGCGTTTTAGCAGGGAAGAAGTGGCGGAAAAACTCCTTACAATAGTTAACAATCGTTATGTCATATTATATTGATCACGAAAAAGAGTCAACACATTCCCCATTTTGTTCGGTACCTGTTCAAAATCCACGAACCTCCACCACTATTTAACATGTAAACAACATTAAGTTAAACAATACTACCTATGTAGTGGTTGTTTCCGTGCCGTTGTACTGCACCGTTCTACTGTTGTGTCGTACTGTGCCATTGTACAGTGGGCCATCGTACCGTGCCGTCCAGCGGTCGTCATGGACTCGCGACGAGGACCATAAAGCGTAATGTGTGCCCGCGATAATACTGAATACGTGGCCGCACTGTAGTTACATGGAGTCAGAAAATTGGTACAGAAGTACCGTTTGATTGCAAAGTGGTCGCTGTGGTATAATAAAAGTATAATGTAGTAAATGTTCTGGTAGTCTAGAAAATAAATAACAATAAAGTAAAAACTGATGCATTGGTATATGCAATAACGCAAATAAATACGCAAAGTTTTAGTTATGTTCTGAATTTCAGAATGTCTAAGAGTGCGAGGCCTTTTATCATGCACATCGGTTCTTCAAGGGCTGTAGAAGAGGTTACAATCTATCTCATAACATAACGCCTTTATATTCCCCTTAGGGTTGGGCAGAGGTGTACTAACGCATACAATGCTCCAATAAGCAAAGGGTGCGCGCAAGCAAGAAATGCAGCATGTTATTTTAAGAAACAGAGATTCATAACTGAAAGTCTTTAAGAGATCAGTGGCCTGCTATCTGTTAGGAAGTTGTATATCTGTGCCACGATTTTAAAAAAGCATAAGACACTTGCGTATGACAAAAACATAATTTTAAAAAGAAGAAAGGATATTATTGCGCAAGTACCACAATCTAAAACCAATTTTGCTGCTATACAATATAATAAGCAATTGGCACGGTTATGTAATAAAATAAACAAACACATATACATATACACTCAACATCTTTATAAGGGAAAGAAAATGCTTATTGAATGGTTAAAATCACGCACGTATGCAGATATTAAATTGTTTTTACAATAAGTGGAAATTAGTTATACTTGCACCGCCACACTCACACGTACATCATTCCTCATACACACATCCAAACCACCCAATCACACACCACATATCTCACACACTCCACACACCTCACACAACCCACACCACGCACACTCGACACTTTTTTACAAAAAGATACTACCGTCTTCCAAATAAAAAAACTACTTAATGAAAAATAACTTTAATTTTGGCAGTCGGTGTCTTTGGTAGGTACCAATATTTTGCGTTATGGACACCGAATTCCAAAAATAAAGTTATTTTTCACTTTGTAGTTGTACCTACCGAATAGGCAAGTACTTACCTAAAATGACGTGAAGTACCTAAACGTGAACGTGAAGTGAACTTAAGGTACCTAAAATGCTAGAATAGATTACCCGAATATCATGAAACTGAACGTAACTGGTGAAATGAGAGTGTACCAAGGTGAATTGTACAAATCTGCGTACCACTTTAGAGCGTACTTGCGTGATGTTATGTTATGAAATGATATAAACAATAAACAGACATGCGATTGCAGCAACCCCGAGAGATTGCCCGTTATTTATTGAAGAGTTCTGTTGTATATCTCCAAAGTTCTTCATCAGATCTTCACCAAATCAAAATGGGACCAATTTCGGAACACACTTTTACAAACAAAAAATATTTTTCATAATCGGCTCACAATTGACGGAGATATCGGTGAACAAACATAAAGTCGAACATAGAACCTCCTCCTTTATGGTAAGTCGGTTAAAAAGATAGACATGCCATCGCGAATTTGTCTGTAGACCTATAAAAGAGGAACAATTCCACCATAGAATATTTTGGTATATCTCAAAGGGATTAATTAGGCAGCGTATTCGATAAAAGCTCCCAGGTGAATTGACTTTTGCCGACACTCAACAATTATCACCATATTTCAACCAATTTACACAAAACCTTTACAAATTATATACTTAAACCTGTCTCATGAATCACTCTGTCTATTGGTGAAAGCCGCATGAAAATCGATTCACTGGTTTTTGAGTTTATCGTGATCAGACAGACAAACGCGGCGGGGGACTTTGTTTCATAACATGTTAAACTTAAGTGTCGCTACAATTATAACTTTACATTGACCGGTAAAGTACGAGAACTAGCGATAAAAATATGTTTGAGAATTTGGCTGTAAATGTATGTCAATGAAGACGTGATTACCTATTTAGTAAGTATATAAATCATCTCAAACATCTTTCCTTCCACACAGAGCGTCCAAGTGTGCCAGAAGAGGTACGTGTCTCTGAAGTATGGTCACGTAAAGCCCGCGTCACATGGCGAGTCGCGCGAGTAGCATTGGTAGCGCACTACTCGCTACAATACCGCGCCTTGACTCGCGACCTTTCGCATGCTCCGCTAGACGCCCCGCTGCCCGCTCTGCTCGACAATTGGGACACACCCGACATTCTCAACGTTACACTGGCTAATTCTGATCTACTACACGTGGCGTAAGTTTTTACTTTGTTATTCAAACTACTTGCTACAATACCTCGCGTTGGTGCGCAATATGTCGCACGCTCAACTTGACCGCTCTGCTCTATAATTGGGACAAACCAGACGCCCACAACCTTACATTGGCTATATATAATTATATTCCACTAAATGTTGGGTAAGTTTTACTTTGTTATTCATTTACTTTCTTATTCATACTTCTCGCTACAATATTCGTATCTACTGCAACTTACCATTTCTACCTACGTGGTGCGAGTAAGCGCCCGTCGCACAAGAACACTCGCTTATAGCAGAGTGACAAAACTATTGAAACTACAAACTCGCTTCTGGCTTTACTCGCTACTCGCTGATCGTTGGCGGTGCGACAAGTGCCTTACGCTAGCTAATTCTGATATAAAGTTTTTACTTTATTATTCATGAAGTTGTTTTTTATTAATGTGCTGTATCTACTCGTATGTAGCTATATATCTGACATAATATTTTGCGGCGTACGTAAGTTATTTTATCTACACTCAAAACCTAATATTCCAAATATCAATTCAAAACATACTATATAAACACGTACGTTTTTTCATGGATATGTAAAATAAAAAAAACATTACATTGCAGCATTTTCCTTCGATTTCAAACAACTGCATCATAAAATAACATTTAAATTTTGATAGCACACTTTAACTTTTTAATTTATTGGCGCGTATGGGCTCATTGAATTAATGTAGAAAAATACTGTCATTGACTACGGATGCGCGCGCTGCGCAGTCATGCGCAATGAGAATCTAAATTTCCCGCCATACCACATATTTTTCCCGTTGCCACTTTTGTTTTATTTCAAATGTATGCGTAAATATAAAATAGTGTATGCAACGGCATATAATAGTATCACACGAGTGTTTTAACTAGTATGATACTATTATCACAATCGTGTTTTAATAACCCCTATTATATGACCGTTGCAAACACTACAATTTTAATCGGTTTTAAATGGAAAATAAAATCTGATTTTAACGCTTGGGCTCGCCAAGCGTTATAATCTAATCTTATGCGTGGGCTAAGCTGCAATAGGGGTCCCTGTTCAAAACTAACGTTAGGTACAGATCCATAGTTATTTTATGCAATAAATAGTATTTATGTTTTCATATCAACTGGGTTACTGGGCTGTAAATATGGGTAGTAAACGTTAACAAAATAGAAGATATCGATGAGGTTTACAATTTATACGCTCTCCAAATGTGTCTGATTTATTCACTAGTTTTCATTACGGCCGTTATTCCCTTCTGCAGCTGTACCCTACCAATTTATACCAATTTGATCGTTGTTTCAAAGTAGTTAGAACTTAGAAGTGATATCTACAAACGGTGTAATCACGAATTATCTATTCAAAGACACCGTGACGTGCAAGGGTAACTTTATTACCATTTGAAAGCTACCTTAGTTCAAAACTAAGGCTTGAACTTGGCAGACTAAGTTAATTATTGAGTTTATATCAACTGGAGTGGATTGATACTCAGTGGCGGGGTATACCTAAGGCAAACTAGGCACGTGCCTAGGGGCGCGAGGTTACAAGGGGCGCACGCACGGCAATTTTTATACTAAGAAAAAAAAATACATGAAATTAATTGCTACCTATAAATAATACAAGTAAGTAGTAAGTAAGTTCAAGTTCCAGTTGTAAGTACTCATAAAATATAAAAGATTATTTAATTCTATAGAGATGAAGAGCTTCTAAAGTGTGCTCCTTCTTGATTATTCCTACATCGCCTGATTTCATAATAGAAGTTCGTAAGATACAGCTCAAGCAGATGCTTGTTAAAGTCATTGCCAGAAATTCACTATACTATGATTGCTATCAAGAGCAATACTGAGCAAAAACGTTATGTTGTAACTTGTAAGTGTAGCTAAAAGCATAAGATTGAAATTAAAACGACTAAAGGTATATTAAGATTGTTTTCATGATCGTGGTTTGGGGTTTATTTTGATTAAGTTCTAGTTATAATTTATAACAATTATGTATATGGCCACTAGAGAGGTGCCGATGAGGTGCTTGTCTAGGGCGTTCTCGACTTTTAATCCGCCTCTGTTGATACATATACTGACTCATTTACGTATTCCGATTTTATATAGGTAATAAACACTAATTGGAACTCGGGGTTTTATTCAAGATGCTCATTTAATTCATAAAAAACGACGTAAAAGTAGCTACCGCCTTTCCTGGAACGTCGATTTAATTTCAGCATCCATTGACGTATTTCCCGGCAAACTAGATCTGAAAAATCAAGTTCTTTTAAAAACCCGTACTGGCTGCGGTATACCGTCATATTGTGTAACAGTTGCTTCGGATTTGAATTTTAATAGCTTTTAGCCCAACGGGGAGCACTGGCATTTTATAACCTTTTGTATAACTTGGCCACTCTGAAAAAAATCGAGCCCAACCAATTAACGTTTCCGTACATTTTGCTAAAGTTAATTTGCAGATTTTAATACGATGTTGATGTAAACTTTTCAAAATAGAAAGTTGATTTAGTTTTAATATTAATCACAATTTAAAAGTAGAATTCCAACTCAAACATTGACTTTTGGATTGTAAATAAAATTCGATAAAGCCAAGGTTTTTCAGCAGGGTTAGGCCCGAAAGCCAGTTAATTACATTTTTGTAAAAATAACGAACAAGTGTGAATTAGACGTAGGTATACGAGGGTACTGTCCTTGTTTAGGGTGAAAAAATATATCACATTTTTCCTGCTTAATTACTGGGTATTTATTAACATACCGCTCATTAAAAATTTCCTGTTGAGGTACCTTTGATGTGAGGTCCTATAGATTTTGCCTACATTGTGATAACATACTGTGTATGTTAATTAAGTAATAAATACAGGTTTATTTATGTATGTAGGTAATCTAATATATAAGTAGCTGTTTCTATGATCAACTTTGTTTGGTTCTGGAGAGTACTAGGTCAAGCAGGCGTTTCTATGTTTCGGTTTCCTGGATTTACAATAGATGCGGGACTACCTAATCACTAGTACATGAGACATTATCGATTCGTCACTGGTTAGCAAACGCCCTGGAACGTCAAGTGGGCTGCTAGCTTGCCAAAGTACCACCCAAAAACTTTTCAACCCTCTACCATGACTGTGATTATAAGTTTATCTTCCTATTGCAACACCAGCAATTATACCAACGAAGTAAAATTTATTTCGTCTGCTGTTTTAGATCTTCCTGTGATCACTTGCCATTAAGAAGTACCATTAAGTAGACTTATCCTAATTAACACCTTATTAATAAAAACTTAAAATAAAAGCTATTGTATATAACTAGGTCTGAAGGTCCGGGTCGTGCAGGTGCGTCGGTGGCAGGCCTCTCTCCGGACACTGCCACCGACGCACCTGCACGACCCGAATGAATGCAGCTATGCGCAGTGCGTGAGATAAGCACTGCGCATAGCTGCATTCAACGATGTAGGTGCCTCACCTTACACTACGCCACTGCATTTCACTACAAGAGAGGAAGGTAATTCGTATTTACAGACGTGCTCTCTTCTTATTCGTTGACTTTATTGCTGAAGGTCGTGCTCGTCTTAGAACGCTTTACGGAGTCACTGTCGAGCTGCTTCCTAGCCTATCTGTTTTCGGCTCTGCTGCATACGTACATGGTATCCTAAATAATTAAATATCATTTACACCTGTAAGCCCACGTTTAGACTGCGTTAATCAGAGAGCCAATATAGGCTCGTACACAAAAATTGGCTTGAAGCTCGATGACAATTAATCTCAAAATATAGGGAATTTGCCCTTCAGATACTGTGTAATTTTGGTATCCAATAGCGGTTTCATCTTAGATTTGCTTTAAACAGTGGGATGTTGACATGTGAAACCAGTATTTTACTCAAAAATATCGTATAATAAACAGCTGATATGGTTGTGTTACCACCAGAGATGTGTGAGATATGTAGGTATATAACGTGAAAATAACTAAAAACATCGCTTTTTTTTCACAGTCTGAGCCAAGCTAGCTAGCAAAACATTTTGTTCTCATAGGACAAGTAATGGCTGGTGTCTTGTCCAGAACTTCAGTTTGATTCGCCAAACTTAATGTTCGTGACAAGACGCTGGCAAACAGTAACTAAAGTTCTATAGTTTAGCTAAAATTTTAACACTAAAACCCAACTACATTCTATTCAAAATCTTAATCAAACGGTTGATAAAACAACCGTTTGAATGTTAATTAAACACACCGTAATACTTACCCAACCCAAAGAATGTTAAACACATTTCTCTCTGGCATGCTCACAAATTCACAAAGCAAAGACAATGTGCGGATATATCATTAATATATTCGTGAAGGTCGGCTCCAGGCTCCAAGTGAAAGCAACTTGAGGCTTTCCCGTCCATTAAAAAACAGTGCTGTGCAATTTCCGCAGGACGCTTCGTAAATGCGTGTGGATGTATGAGAATGTGCTCCTACTTTGTTCTCAGGATAAAAACGTCCATAGACCCCAAGTGATTCCCGACTCTATCTTGTGAAGGCTAAAGTTGATTGTTGTTTGTTGATGGCGTAGTCAATGAGAAGTTTTTTTCCGGGTATCGCTTTTAACAAATGTTTTTTTTTTTGCCAGCGCCCGGAGGAGCACCTCGTGACATTACCGTGCGGGCACTTAGTGCGCGAGAACTTCATTTCACTAGGCAGGTAGGCTTCTTCACAATTTTTTTATTCATGTATTTATACAGCGTAAGTCTTTATTTAAAGGTTCTGTAATATATGCTGATGGGAATCGTACACAAAGTCGTATCTTATTTATCTTTTGTTAAAATTTCGTTGTGTTTTAGAATTTTTGCTTTGGCAATTTTAAATTCATAATAATTCTCGGAACAGGGTATGAAAATTGTCTAATTTAACCCAGTTTTTTTAATCAAACTTCAGTGAGTTTACAAACGAAGTCTTATTTATGTCAAATAAAAACATTGAGATAGACGCTGCGGTTCTCCTTAGATCCGAAACAGGAACTTTACTGGGTTAATTACTAATTATAGACTATTACATTCAGAATCAGAATTATTTATAGTAAGAACATTTATTATAGCTACACCTACGGCTGATGCTTCGAGGAAAACAGGCGTGAGTGTGCATTTCTTTTAGGGGATTTAAGAACATAGACTTTAGGTGACAAAGTGAAATCCGGCTGCTTCAAAAAGAGACACCATTTTTAGGGTTCCGCATCCGTTCTACAGATGATGTATTTCTGTTGCCGCTATAACAACAAATACTAAAAACGGAATAAAATAAATATTTAAGTGGAGCTCCCATACAACAAACGTGTTTTTTGCCGGTTTTTTTGGTAATGGTACGGAACCGTTTGTGCGCGAGTCCGACTCGCACTTGGTCGGTTTTTTTATGGTGGTTTATCATCCTATGACTTCTCCCGCTCTGGTTGAAGTGGGAGTGCGTGTCAGACTTTTACTGAGTAAAACCCTTGCTTTTGCCAGGGCCGCGGTAACTCTTTTTCAAATTTATGCGCTACTCAGACAGGCATCGGTCCTAGCGGGCCCCGTCACTTTTGCTGACATCTTTTTGAGGCGAGCGTGGAACACTACGCGTCGTCAACTCAGGCCTGGTGCAAGCCCGTACCTACGGTGGGCGGGAATCAACTTGCGACTCCCGACACCCGGGGATTCTCCTGCGGTGGAAAAAGAGACATCTAGATGCAAATGTTAAACGGATAAACATAAGATGCTTCCTCCAAACCATTCTGTGCCAATAGTAAACCATATCATCTCTTATAGCCACCACCACGGGAAACATGGCATGGTACCCTACTTGGTTACACCATCCGTTGGTGGGAAGTATCAGAAGAAGGCAAGGGAACGTTGAGCGATAGTCCTGGTTCAGAAAGTGGGGCCAGTGCTGACGCTACCAGTACTACGTTGAGAGGACTGAAGGCGGCTACAAGATATGGGATAACTGTGAGAGCGTATAACGCAGCTGGAACTGGACCACTGTCACCGCCGCATTATCGGCATACACTTGAATCACGTGAGTTAAGATTCTACTACTTATCCAGTGAACATTTTACCTCACACTAGAATTTTCAGTTTCCTGTAAATAATTAACAGTCCAGACAATGTGGCATTCTAGAAGCGACAAATTATCGACTAGTAAAATGTACGGGATTGTATGCATACTACCACTGTCGCGTGGTTTTATGAACGACAAACTACGAACCAGTCGTTACCGCTGACATAATGTCTCATGGTATAGGCCCTCAGTAGCCTATCTATACATATATATAAATAAAAGGCAATGTCGCGACTGACATATCAACGCACAGCCTAAACCACTAATGATAGAAGTTTAACATTTTGGAAAGATGTTGATTTTATACTATATTTATATATATACCAATACGCACTGGGCCCGCGTGGTGGATTACGGCCCATTGCCTCTCACAGAGAGGAGGCCTTTGTCCCAGCATTGGAAACATTAAATAGAATGATGATGATAATATATATATATAGTAGAAAATCAACTATATATATTTCATTTAAGAAAGGATTTTTTTAAACTCGTCCCATAAGGTGGTGAAATAGGGGATGAAAGTTTGTATGAAACTCAGTATTTTTTTCATTTGAAATGAATGTAATGTGGTATTTAGGCTCTAAATATCATATAATAAAATATGTTTTTAAGGATTTTTCAAATTTTATCCTTTAATGGGGTAAAAATGGATGTTTAAGGTATGAAAATGTAATAGTTTATATAATAGAGTAAATTTTTTTATTTGTCAAAAAATATTAATGCTTTATTCAGACGTGGCATTAATTCGCTCAATTTGTCAGAACAAAATTATGCAAAGAAGCATAATTGAACAGAGCCAACAAAAACTTCACGAAGATTATTCTCCTTCTCGATAATCACTTTCAAAGCTCTACAAAATCGTAAAACTTGGAAAATGAAAGAGATCGATTTCTTTAATGTTCCGAACAGTCAGCCGCAGAAGTGTATCGGAGTTGAAACTTCGACAGGGCAAGTTTTGTCGTAGTAGTAAATAACTGAGCGCCGCAATCGACGTGAAGCGACGATCGTAAATTTTCCCATCAAAATGCTAAATGGCTTAATTGGACTGTGGCCTCCTCGATCTAGGTCAAACGATTCAGTACAAATTGATGGCACTTTTGTATTCTGCGTTTGTTTCATTTTTATTTCTTCATGCAAAAACATCCAATTCTTTTTTAAAGTTGGCACTATCTGGGGGCAAAAAGAAATATAGTTTCAATTGTCCGTCTGTCCAGCGGTCCATCTGTTGCAATCGATCAGAAAGGTATACGGTGAAGCGTTCTTTTTCTGTTATAGGAAAATTCCGCTCAAGTTTTTATCAGTGGCTATTTCAAAACATAAAACGTTGATGTTTTTTAGATGATGAGATAAAACTTCACTCCGATACAGCCTTTTTATAGCGAATTTCAGAAAGAAAAACACGTTTGTATTAAACGTGTTTTCTTCTTCTTAATTAGGGGGTATCAACTTGAAAATACTTAATTAATGCTCTTAATAAGTCACATGTGCGCTCAACAACCTTTCCAGTAATTAATCTTAGAAGATTGTTATTAATGAATTGCTTTGCAACCGTTTGGAAGACATGAAAAAGCTGTTTGAATTATTAACTCTTGAGCTTACAATTAATACAAACAACATTTAGGAAATATATTTTTGGAACAGATTGTTGAGATGTTTATCCTTGAACAGACCTCATTAGTGTTAAGGAATTCAAATCATTAGAGCTGCCAAAACAAACAGTCTGTAGGTATTTGTTCCTCGAATAATACATATTTATTTGGGCATCCTAATTGTGTGACCACGTGTAAAAAGCTTAACGGCCGATGACTTAAGATAACCACGGCCACGTGAAAAACAAAAACTCTCATTATATTTTTTTTGTGCTCATATGTACCTATATGTCTAGAAATTAAACAAGCGCTATAAGCAGGCAGGATTAATTTACAATAGTAAACAATGCTGATGCTAAGTATGGATCAATATTTTACTAATGTTTTTCTTATTAGCGCCAACGGGCAGTCTAGAAGGACTGGCTTGCATATCAAGCGGGTCCACATCACTCCGGGTGTCATGGCGGCAACCGGGTATAGACAACAGAGGAGGTCTCATTACCCACTACACGTTACAGTACACGCGACGGGACGCCGACCCAATGCTGCCAACACAAGACGCGTATCTAAGGATACAGGTAAGATTGATTCATTTTCGTTTTTATCCTCATTACTTCAATACGCTACACGGGCCAAAGGCACTCATGATCGTTGTCTATTAAAAAATGTTTATCGCAACTTCTATCATGAATAATAAATGTTTACGCCGAATCCGAACTGATGATGTTATTGTTGTTAAAGAAAAGCAGAGGTAGAATATCATAAATATTATATGAATAATAAACGACTAAAAATATATTTTTATGGAGTATGTTTTCCTTCTTTTGGACTGTTTTTTTTTACACTTGATAAGGGGGTGGAAGCAACAGTATCGCGTCTAACACCGTATGCTGAATACGAGATCCGGGTGCGGGCACACAACGCCGCTGGCGACGGACCTCTATCGGCTCCGCAAGTTTGCAGGACTGATTAAGATTGTAAGTCAATGTTTGGAATATTGATAAATCTGTTGATAGGTGAAAAGTCACTTACAACTTTTGAAGCGGTTTTGATGTAAGATAAATGTGGGATTATTTTCTTTGACATTTAAATAACTAAATTTAATCGTGAAATGAAACGTTAAATCCATTTGTAGAATGAAACGTAAAGATGAGTGAATGAGGTACCTTGTCAATATGTTTACGAAAACATCATGTACGTTAGAAAGAATTTACATCTTTTTAGTAAAAACAGCGATAGACATAGTTATGTTACTAGAAATAGGGACCAATTAATTCAACCAGGTTTCAGGCTGGCTAAAGTAGCGTCATCTTTTTGGGGGTACTGTATAAAATGTTACAATAAAATACCGCCACACATTCTAGAATTGAATGAGACGAAATTTAAAACTTGTATAAAACGCACACTATGCAGGCAGGCATATTATAGGTTGGGAGATTACATCGCTGATAAAAATGCTTGGCCCAACGCTATTCCAGCTCCACAGCCACTAGGGCACAAAAACAAGTGATAAGCAGAAAAGTTCTGAAGTATTGTTGGACCTGCTGAAGACTGTATGAATAATTATATATATTATTATATATATTAATTGTATATTTGTGTTGTATAAACTCATTTTTTTTTTGGGTTATATAACTGCACAGCACATATGTGAGTACTATGTACCAACTGTAAATCTACCATTTACTGTACCTATGTGTCGTTCGTTGACTTCAGTGTGCCCTGGCAGTTGAGTGTGTCATGCTCTCTCTAATGTCTCTCTGATGGTGGCACATGTGATGGATCATTCGGTTCCCTTCATGATGGTTGAGCTGAGTGGTGCCGATCCATGTGTCATGTTCGTGAACGGGCGCCGTCAGTTGGGATTGGTCATATCTTAGCTGCCTCCGCCTGTTTTTAATTACCTATTTATTGTATTTTTAATTGTTTGTTTTTTTTTTTATTATTTTTATTATCAATAGGCTCGCGCTTGACCACTATCTCACCTGATGGAAAGCGATGATGTGGTCGACGGTGAAGCACGCTTGCCTAGAAAAAACCCATTCACTCTTGACTTAAAGACCCCTAGATTGTAGCTATCGGGAAACACAGACTCCGGCAGGGAATTCCACTCCTTAGCTGTACGCATAATAAAAGTGTCCCCAAAACGTTTTGTGCGTATGGGTGGGATGTCCACCATGTACCGATGACGCATCACCGTGCGTCTGGTTGTCCGATGATGGAACGGGCTGGGCGGAATTAAATCTCTACTTACTGTTTTACTCTAGACGCTTTTAAGTGCGTTTTTTTTACATCGTTCTCACATATATGTGTTTTTCCTACAAGATTATTGTAACCAAATACTTGTAAAACACATTTTTTTTTAAAGATTGAGTTTGGAGTTTCTTGTCCGTTCTTCTCCATAACAAGCTACATTTCCGAATGGACGGTAGAATCAATTATTATTACATTTAATTTTTATTTTTGACGTTCGAAAGTGCCGCTTAATGGCCTAATTGAATAAAGAAATTTTGATTTTTTGATTTTGGGGTGAGAATATGTAAGAGGGAGAGACAGAGCCGGATGCTTGACGTTACGAAGTAAAAATTCTGTAATTTGTGTTTAACGAGCCAAAATAAAAGAAGTATCCTTAAGAAGTGTTTCTCTCAAATTTTACACCACTTCATCCAACTTGGACTTTCATTTTCGTTCAATACCTTTCATTCATTTTGTGGTGAAAGAATTTTGTAACGTCTGGAGCGTCTGGACGCTTGCTCTATTTAGTACATATAATGTCAAGCTGAAGAATCATATGCCAAACTCGAGAGTCGTGATTGGTTGGCAATTGATTGGTAGGTATGGCCACTTTTAAGTTTGAGTCGAGTATGAGCATTTGGAATATGGGCTAAAGTTTCGTTACTCTCACTTTCGGACACATACACTTAATAGGATAATCACAGCTTCAGATCTTAGCCAGTCAATAACATTGCTTTGTTCCGACAGTGCCTAGTGCTCCGGGCGGCAGGAAACTGATAGCTCTGGGTGAACGCTCGCTAAGGGCCTCGTGGCTGCCGCCTCCCGAGCCCAACGGGAAACTGACGCATTACACGCTCTATGTCAAAGATCTATCCGGGTAAGTCTTGTTGAAAATTTGTACATAGGTATAGAGTATCCGCTTAAATAGTGTTGCGCATTGAAAATAAAACCGGAAGGATCGTGCCGTCGCGGAGACCCATATGTAAGAATATTTCCTTCACTTATCGGTGCATTTAAGTGAGTGGATTATTGTTGCATTATATGTTTCCATAACGTCACTATTAGAGGGGATAGAGATTTTATAGGTAACCAACCAGTAATATCTACTACTTTGAATAGAATAGAATAGAAATATATTTACTCGACACTTTGCGTTCTGAATGAATTCAAGATATCAAAGAAGTCAAAAGAAGTTCTGTATGAATTATGTGTCTCCGGAAATAATTTTGCTCTCGTTCAAATAGTTCAATCCCCAGCTAATCCGTCCAATCAGTGTCATGGTGGCCCAGTGGGTAAGACCTCGCCTCTCGTGCTTGAGGTCGTGGGTTCAAATCCGGGCAAGTACCAATGGGATTTTTCCAAATTCATATGTACTATTTAAGTGTATCTTTGACAACACAGGCTACGGTGAAAGAAAACATCGTTAGGAATCCTAGACTTATATATTTAATGTAAGTCTGAGATAGCCAAGTCAGAGGCCTGTGGGTTTCCCAGAGTCGGCTTAATTAAATCTGACACCAGAGGTGGCCATATCCTCACACGAAAAGAAAAAGTGTTTGCTGACAACGATTTTTAAACTGAAGTGGCTTGAATTTAGTAATTAGCAGTTTAATCTATTTTAAATGATTAATCAGAACATTGACATACCAATCTACTACTACTGACCGGTAACAAATCAGAACAGGTCGATGGTTCCACATAGACAGTCCGGAGCCTCACAGAGCGCAGGGTTAATGAGATCACACGGCACGCCGAGCTCGCTGAGATGAGTGACAAAGCGAAGGATATTGCGTTGCAGCGAATAAACAGTCGAGGCATCCGCCTAGCACCTTCCGTGTGTGTTGCTTTTAAATTAACAGGTGATAAATGGAGTCAAGAGAATATCTTAAAGGCCCGTAAGATTTACTGTTTTTCTTATAAATTGTCTCTTATTTGCCTCCACAGGCTCTATATATTACTTTGCACATTTGTTTTAGCCTGGCTCGTTTAGACTCCTCCCGATCCAATCATTTAGAAATAAATTTTCTTACAACGACTTTTCTACGCTTAAATATCATGCAGACAGAAGTGACTAGAATAGAGTTTTCTAATCTCAACTGAATGTTAATGACTAAACCAAACATCAAGCATATCACGAATAGTAATCTACTACTATTGACCGGTAACAAATCAGCACAATTCGATGGCTCTACATAGATAGTCCGGAGCCTCACAGAGATTGTAGGGTTAATGTGATCACATGGCACGCCGAGCTCGCTAAGATGAGTGTCAAAGTGAACGATATTGCGTTGCAGCGATTAAACTGTTGAGGCATCCGAGTAGAGCACCTTCCGTGTGTGTTTCTATTAAATTGACAAGTAATTCCTTAACGGTGAAGTTCATTAAAAGTATCTTTGTTTAGCAACAATAGAAATGAATTTAATTGAAAACTAATTGGGCCCTCAGCTTTGTTCGCGTAACCAACACTTGTCAGCCCATATTATGAAGGAAAGCAAAAAAAAAATTACAAACCTATTTTAGTACCGTTTAACTGTTTAATAAAAATCCTAGAAAATATCTCATAAATCAAAAAAGACTCGCACAAAAGAAAATATAACAAAGACATTTTCAGTATATAACAAAGGCATTTTCAGTAATATGTATGTGTATGGACAGGGTTTGTATAACTAACTACAGCTGATGGATCGACGTTTGACTAACACAATGATTTAAATTCCCTCTCTCCCAAATCTATGCATTTGAGCTATCACAAAAGCAATTACATAGTTTAACCGCTGTAAGCGAGAGTTAATAAATAATTGAAACACTACCCTACCTGGCGGGGGAATAAGCAAAGTTGTTCAGCAATCAAAGTTAAATACCGCTCCAATTGAACCATGTCTAACCGCTTTACGTCGGCTAGTTTGTTCTAGGGTTGTAAAGGAACTCCGTATCTGCCAAACTTCCGCAAGAAATCGTAGACCTGCTAGTCTTTAGCGGAATTTTCTCTTCTTGTTAGTTGGTACACTTTTGAAAGTAGTCATGACGAGCTATGTCGACGTTAGACTCACTTAGTTAAGCGGCGCCATTCTTCTCTGACTGTTGCTTTCCATGTTCATTCGTGTATGGGATGTCAAGTTGTTACGGAGGTGTAATAAAGAAAATCGGCGGTGATATAACTGGAACTATATAGTTTTTTGCTCCTCTGTCACTGCAGTCGCCTATGTTGCTGCAGTCAATTTATTTTATGTGTCACTTAGAAATCCTTTAGCAGATGACAAAGCCACAAAACTGTTTTTACCGACTTCAAAAAAAGGATCAATTCGACACGTGTTTGTAATATTGTTAGAATTGCACAATAATCACATAATTATGTTACTCTTCTTCGGCTTCTTAACACGTGAGCCAAAATTTCATAAGTGTATTTATATATGTTTGTTTGTATATACATATATAAATATTTTTGTCCACGCATTTTTCCGACACTACTTAATGGATTGTGATCAAACTTTGTTTATTGGATTAAATATTTCTCAACTTATAAAACGGTGTAAGTTTCATTAAAATTAGTTCAACAGTTTTCAAGATATGGCAAATATTTATTATTATTATTTATTATATACTATTGTACACCAATTAAATAATTACAGAACAAAACATTTATAATGATAAGTGTACAATGGGCGGTCTTATCGCACAGGGAAATCTCTTACAGACAAACTTTGGATGGACTGAACGAGAGGAGGTAGACATAGGGTTGTCAGTGTACAAAAACTATCATGAAATAATATAACTTAGACATTACATAAAAAACAACCGAACTCCTTAGCGACAAACAGCATGTTCAATGTTACCATTGGACACTGACTCAGCATTCGGCCGGGTTGACGCGCGGCCCAGATAAAATACTGTTTGGTTGCAACTTACACGCATAGAACACAAATAAATTTGTACGTTAGTGTGTATTAAGATAAAATAGTATATAAGCTGTAAAATATTGTAAATAAATCAGATTTGAATTTTATATTCTTGTCTCATTACCCCTCACTGTGGCCAAGACACTTTAGCCATCTCTGATCAGTCCTGTGAGTCTACTGGACTGGCAGTGAGTTAACCCTTCCCGAACCTGGTTTTCCTGCCCACTATCCGTCTGTAACCTTAGGTCGCATGGTGCAGACATCCTGAATTTATCTATATATATTTATTTATCACACACTAGGTATATGGTAGGTTAGGGCTGTAGAGCTTATAGGTCTTAGGGTCGTAGGGACTGTTAGGCTGTGAGGTCTTAGTAGGTCCTTTAACGTACCATATATTTTCATGTACTGTCACACTCTTAACATTACTGCGGCCTTGCGTGACGTATGTTAGGGTGGGCGTACAGAGCACGAATGTGTAAATTGAGTTATTGTGGTTATTTTGTCAATGCTTTAGGTACCTTATTATAGAACTTACTATTTTTTTAGTAATAGGGTAGTAAAGTAAAAAGAAAAAAAACTTATTCAAAAAAAAAACCGGCTTCTAAAGCAAAACACTAAAAAGTGCAAACAATAGTTTCGTTTTGAAAGTCGGTGTTGAAAAACGATAAAAACAAGAGGTACCAAAGACACCGGCTTCCGAAACGAAAATTAAAGCACTTTTTAGTGTTTTGCTTTAGACATCGGTTTGTTTTTTTGTGAAAAGATTTTTTGTTGTCAATTACAAGATTAATTGACAACAAAAAAATCTTTTCACAAAAAAACTGAATTTATGGCAGTCGATTTTATAACTTTATTTTTCACCTCCGTTTTGGTTAATCTATTCTTTTGCTGACATGAAGCTCTGCAACCCCTCCCGCTTACAACGCCTTCCATTACATCTCTAGTTTATTCTACAACTTACTTTATGTTGTTTTAGTTCTACGAAACTATAGTATGGCCAAAGCCTTCGCTTCTTAAGACTTTCAGACACGACTAAAGGGTTTTGCATAACGGTATTGAATATCTGCATTGATTTTGTGCACACATATCGGATTATAACGTTGTGCGCTGTCAGATACTGGAATATCCTGGATTATTCTGTGAAGATTGTATTTGATATTTCACGTAGAGCCTCGGCTTTCAGCTTACAAAGGCTTCAGAGCATTGATATCATATACAACATCACGCCTACATTTGTGGAAGGGTTGGGCAGAAGTACACTTAGTCCACCTACGTTTCGCCAGTTAAGTTTAAGTGCCATGTAATAGGGAGCTGCTGGGACTCAGGCCTCCTGTGATAGGGAATGGGCCGTAATCTACCTCGCGGGCCCAATTCGGGTTGGTGGATGTCACATGTATTCGAATTTTTGTTTCTATGACATGCCGGTTTCCTTACGATGTTTTTTAACCAGATAACGGAGTGGCAAACAGTTGCTCTATATACGTCATTAAAGCCAAAAATAAATGTTCTATAAAGGCTATATTAGGGCTTATAATACCGGGTTTGGGCAAAAATTATAAGGGCTAAAACCTTATAGAGATTATATAATTACCATACAATAAGCTAATCCCCCTTAAACACGCCTTGTAAACGCAAACTATACGGCTAATTGACTACTCATAGACAAGAAATTTGCTTTTATGTAACAAATTACTCTTATAACTGCTAACAAAATTCGGCTATAAGGCCAATTTCTCGTGTAGTAGCAAACGCAATACGAAAATGAGATAATTACTTCATGATTGTCTCAAACGCCTCCATCTATATATAAAAGACAATGCCCGACTGACATATCAACAGCCAGCCTAAACCACTAATGATAGCAGATTGAAAATTTTAGAGGATGTTGATTTTTCACTGTAGGCGTTATTTAAGAAAGGATTTTTGGAAATGCATCCTCTAAGGGGGTGAAATAGGGGATGAAAGTTTGTATGAAACTGTCATTTTATATTTGAAATGAATGAAACATAGTAAGTAGCCTCTAAATATAAAATAATAAAATACCTCCATAAGCTATTTTTGAGTTTTAAAGGGGTAAAAAGGTATGTTTAAATTTGTATGAAAAATATATTGTTTAAAGGCAAAATTGCTTGAAATTTAGTTTATGGACACTTCAAAATAATTAAAGAAACATGAATTTTAGGATTTTTTGTACTTCTTTGCTTAAAGGGGTAAAATGGGTGTTAAAAATTGTATGAAAACTTAATTAACTAATAAACAACTAATAAATTACTAACTATTAAATAATTTAGTATTTCTGCTCTTCAATACAATAAAACAAACAATAATTTAAGGCTTATTTGAATTTCAGCAATTAAAGGAGTAAAAAGGTGTTAAAGTTTTTAAGAATGATTACTGGATTTGCTCGGGGGAAAACAGTTTTCATAACACAAGAACCACTGATACCTTCTGACTATGTCTTTGAGTTTAAATAATTACAATTCCTCCTAATTGGTCAATCATTAAGGGTGGCAGGCATAGATTTAAGGCCAGATTGCTCCTGACACGGACAATTTTACGTTGCCTGTCCCAGAGTTAGCACTAGCAGCCGGGGTCATTTTGACATCAGACAAAAAAAACACCAATGTGATATACAAAGAAGTAGTTACTTAAATTCTAACTTCTTAATGGCGATTTTGTTAGTGTAAGCTAATAGGAGTACTCTTAACTAGATTGTACAGGATGGCGCAAAACTCATAACTCTATCCGATAGGAAGATGCTTTAATTTTTGCAAATGGCGGAAAATATCAATTCCGCTTCGACATTTGTGAAGTAAACAGATAAAAAATATAGCTGGTAACATCCAAGTGGGTGTAACCTACGTCAAGCTATTCTAAATCGCGATCAGGTGAAAGGCAACCTTTTATCGAAATTCATCATGAGCAAGCTCTGTGAACATGGTGAATAAGCAAAATTATCACCTCTGTGGCACCGAAACGCCGCGTATAATCCAGACAGAGTCATTAAACCCGCTCAAAGTTACTGCATGGTATGTTTTTACACTGGAGGCGTCATCGGACCGCCAAACCACTACTGTGGTCGACGAGGTCACAGAGCCATGATCAACATGTTTATCTATCCTTAAAAGGAATAAATTTGAACTAGAGTACATAATGGTTCCAACAGGATATTGCAACAGCGTTAACCGCACGACCCGCAACCGAAATTCTGAGGGCGGCATTACCCGGACTTGCACTGGCCAGTAAGATCGCCTGTTGTAACTGTTCCAGACTTCTTTCTGTGAGTGTTTTTTAAGTCACAAGTCTAAGTCAACAAGCCTCCGATACTTGCCCTTAAAGATAATCTCCGCCGGTATTTCTGGCAAGAGTGATGGCAAATGCCATAAACGGACCCGAATGTTTATCAATTCTGGCGAAGCGACGGCCACTTAGCCGTATCATTTTTTCGACTAATGGAATTTAAATTAAGACACCAAATAAATATTATCCAATAGCAGAAACAAAGCATTTAATTCATAAAAAAAAAACAGCCAAAGAACATCTTGTGATAACTTTTGCGCCACCCTGTATTAATTTATATCGTGTCGGTAGTAGGATTCAGAAATTGAAAGCAAAGTGGTCTTCCACTATTTGTATCTCCTCGTGGAAATCGATCCCACAAGACCTCCAGATTGATTGTCCGGCGCTCTAGCTATTAGAACAGGAAGGCGGTTTATGCTCATTTCATATCAATTAACACGTTATTTTTATAATTCGATAAAATAACATAAATTTGAGAAAATTTTGTGGTCTACGCGAATAAAGACGTGGGCGGAAAACTATGTTTGGATAATAATTTGCAATATCCTATCAGAACTGAAAAAAAATGCAACAGTCAATATCGTGTAGTCCACGCAGGCGAAGCTGCGGGCGGAAAGCTAGTTTTACTATCTATTTATAAAATAGATACTAAATGTCTGCCTTACTTGACATTTACCACATCGCTCTTTTTTCGTTTATTATACTGGCAGTTTATGTGGGAAAGCCGTGTTGTGAGATTTGTGGATATGTTTTATGACATATTTTTAATGCACCTCTTTAATTATTTTAATTTTGAGAGGCCTTGTGAATTGCTACTATAAGAATAATTAACAAATCAAATGTTTTTAAAAATCGCTTATAAATCTTTCTTTCGATTTATCTTAGCGCGATGCTTAATATTATACTCCATAGCCCAATTATCTATATGATCATCTCTGAACCCGTCCTTTTCTATGTCTCTGTTTATGTCACTGTCAACTGCAACTTACACGCATAGAACACAAATAAATTTGTACGTTAGTGTGTATTAAGATAAAATAGTATATAAGCTGTAAAATATTGTAAATAAATCAGATTTGAATTTTATATTCTTGTCTCATTACCCCTCACTGTGGCCAAGACACTTTAGCCATCTCTGATCAGTCCTGTGAGTCTACTGGACTGGCAGTGAGTTAACCCTTCCCGAACCTGGTTTTCCTGCCCACTATCCGTCTGTAACCTTAGGTCGCATGGTGCAGACATCCTGAATTTATCTATATATATTTATTTATCACACACTAGGTATATGGTAGGTTAGGGCTGTAGAGCTTATAGGTCTTAGGGTCGTAGGGACTGTTAGGCTGTGAGGTCTTAGTAGGTCCTTTAACGTACCATATATTTTCATGTACTGTCACACTCTTAACATTACTGCGGCCTTGCGTGACGTATGTTAGGGTGGGCGTACAGAGCACGAATGTGTAAATTGAGTTATTGTGGTTATTTTGTCAATGCTTTAGGTACCTTATTATAGAACTTACTATTTTTTTAGTAATAGGGTAGTAAAGTAAAAAGAAAAAAAACTTATTCAAAAAAAAAACCGGCTTCTAAAGCAAAACACTAAAAAGTGCAAACAATAGTTTCGTTTTGAAAGTCGGTGTTGAAAAACGATAAAAACAAGAGGTACCAAAGACACCGGCTTCCGAAACGAAAATTAAAGCACTTTTTAGTGTTTTGCTTTAGACATCGGTTTGTTTTTTTGTGAAAAGATTTTTTGTTGTCAATTACAAGATTAATTGACAACAAAAAAATCTTTTCACAAAAAAACTGAATTTATGGCAGTCGATTTTATAACTTTATTTTTCACCTCCGTTTTGGTTAATCTATTCTTTTGCTGACATGAAGCTCTGCAACCCCTCCCGCTTACAACGCCTTCCATTACATCTCTAGTTTATTCTACAACTTACTTTATGTTGTTTTAGTTCTACGAAACTATAGTATGGCCAAAGCCTTCGCTTCTTAAGACTTTCAGACACGACTAAAGGGTTTTGCATAACGGTATTGAATATCTGCATTGATTTTGTGCACACATATCGGATTATAACGTTGTGCGCTGTCAGATACTGGAATATCCTGGATTATTCTGTGAAGATTGTATTTGATATTTCACGTAGAGCCTCGGCTTTCAGCTTACAAAGGCTTCAGAGCATTGATATCATATACAACATCACGCCTACATTTGTGGAAGGGTTGGGCAGAAGTACACTTAGTCCACCTACGTTTCGCCAGTTAAGTTTAAGTGCCATGTAATAGGGAGCTGCTGGGACTCAGGCCTCCTGTGATAGGGAATGGGCCGTAATCTACCTCGCGGGCCCAATTCGGGTTGGTGGATGTCACATGTATTCGAATTTTTGTTTCTATGACATGCCGGTTTCCTTACGATGTTTTTTAACCAGATAACGGAGTGGCAAACAGTTGCTCTATATACGTCATTAAAGCCAAAAATAAATGTTCTATAAAGGCTATATTAGGGCTTATAATACCGGGTTTGGGCAAAAATTATAAGGGCTAAAACCTTATAGAGATTATATAATTACCATACAATAAGCTAATCCCCCTTAAACACGCCTTGTAAACGCAAACTATACGGCTAATTGACTACTCATAGACAAGAAATTTGCTTTTATGTAACAAATTACTCTTATAACTGCTAACAAAATTCGGCTATAAGGCCAATTTCTCGTGTAGTAGCAAACGCAATACGAAAATGAGATAATTACTTCATGATTGTCTCAAACGCCTCCATCTATATATAAAAGACAATGCCCGACTGACATATCAACAGCCAGCCTAAACCACTAATGATAGCAGATTGAAAGTTTTAGAGGATGTTGATTTTTCACTGTAGGCGTTATTTAAGAAAGGATTTTTGGAAATGCATCCTCTAAGGGGGTGAAATAGGGGATGAAAGTTTGTATGAAACTGTCATTTTATATTTGAAATGAATGAAACATAGTAAGTAGCCTCTAAATATAAAATAATAAAATACCTCCATAAGCTATTTTTGAGTTTTAAAGGGGTAAAAAGGTATGTTTAAATTTGTATGAAAAATATATTGTTTAAAGGCAAAATTGCTTGAAATTTAGTTTATGGACACTTCAAAATAATTAAAGAAACATGAATTTTAGGATTTTTTGTACTTCTTTGCTTAAAGGGGTAAAATGGGTGTTAAAAATTGTATGAAAACTTAATTAACTAATAAACAACTAATAAATTACTAACTATTAAATAATTTAGTATTTCTGCTCTTCAATACAATAAAACAAACAATAATTTAAGGCTTATTTGAATTTCAGCAATTAAAGGAGTAAAAAGGTGTTAAAGTTTTTAAGAATGATTACTGGATTTGCTCGGGGGAAAACAGTTTTCATAACACAAGAACCACTGATACCTTCTGACTATGTCTTTGAGTTTAAATAATTACAATTCCTCCTAATTGGTCAATCATTAAGGGTGGCAGGCATAGATTTAAGGCCAGATTGCTCCTGACACGGACAATTTTACGTTGCCTGTCCCAGAGTTAGCACTAGCAGCCGGGGTCATTTTGACATCAGACAAAAAAAACACCAATGTGATATACAAAGAAGTAGTTACTTAAATTCTAACTTCTTAATGGCGATTTTGTTAGTGTAAGCTAATAGGAGTACTCTTAACTAGATTGTACAGGATGGCGCAAAACTCATAACTCTATCCGATAGGAAGATGCTTTAATTTTTGCAAATGGCGGAAAATATCAATTCCGCTTCGACATTTGTGAAGTAAACAGATAAAAAATATAGCTGGTAACATCCAAGTGGGTGTAACCTACGTCAAGCTATTCTAAATCGCGATCAGGTGAAAGGCAACCTTTTATCGAAATTCATCATGAGCAAGCTCTGTGAACATGGTGAATAAGCAAAATTATCACCTCTGTGGCACCGAAACGCCGCGTATAATCCAGACAGAGTCATTAAACCCGCTCAAAGTTACTGCATGGTATGTTTTTACACTGGAGGCGTCATCGGACCGCCAAACCACTACTGTGGTCGACGAGGTCACAGAGCCATGATCAACATGTTTATCTATCCTTAAAAGGAATAAATTTGAACTAGAGTACATAATGGTTCCAACAGGATATTGCAACAGCGTTAACCGCACGACCCGCAACCGAAATTCTGAGGGCGGCATTACCCGGACTTGCACTGGCCAGTAAGATCGCCTGTTGTAACTGTTCCAGACTTCTTTCTGTGAGTGTTTTTTAAGTCACAAGTCTAAGTCAACAAGCCTCCGATACTTGCCCTTAAAGATAATCTCCGCCGGTATTTCTGGCAAGAGTGATGGCAAATGCCATAAACGGACCCGAATGTTTATCAATTCTGGCGAAGCGACGGCCACTTAGCCGTATCATTTTTTCGACTAATGGAATTTAAATTAAGACACCAAATAAATATTATCCAATAGCAGAAACAAAGCATTTAATTCATAAAAAAAAAACAGCCAAAGAACATCTTGTGATAACTTTTGCGCCACCCTGTATTAATTTATATCGTGTCGGTAGTAGGATTCAGAAATTGAAAGCAAAGTGGTCTTCCACTATTTGTATCTCCTCGTGGAAATCGATCCCACAAGACCTCCAGATTGATTGTCCGGCGCTCTAGCTATTAGAACAGGAAGGCGGTTTATGCTCATTTCATATCAATTAACACGTTATTTTTATAATTCGATAAAATAACATAAATTTGAGAAAATTTTGTGGTCTACGCGAATAAAGACGTGGGCGGAAAACTATGTTTGGATAATAATTTGCAATATCCTATCAGAACTGAAAAAAAATGCAACAGTCAATATCGTGTAGTCCACGCAGGCGAAGCTGCGGGCGGAAAGCTAGTTTTACTATCTATTTATAAAATAGATACTAAATGTCTGCCTTACTTGACATTTACCACATCGCTCTTTTTTCGTTTATTATACTGGCAGTTTATGTGGGAAAGCCGTGTTGTGAGATTTGTGGATATGTTTTATGACATATTTTTAATGCACCTCTTTAATTATTTTAATTTTGAGAGGCCTTGTGAATTGCTACTATAAGAATAATTAACAAATCAAATGTTTTTAAAAATCGCTTATAAATCTTTCTTTCGATTTATCTTAGCGCGATGCTTAATATTATACTCCATAGCCCAATTATCTATATGATCATCTCTGAACCCGTCCTTTTCTATGTCTCTGTTTATGTCACTGTCAACTGCAACTTACACGCATAGAACACAAATAAATTTGTACGTTAGTGTGTATTAAGATAAAATAGTATATAAGCTGTAAAATATTGTAAATAAATCAGATTTGAATTTTATATTCTTGTCTCATTACCCCTCACTGTGGCCAAGACACTTTAGCCATCTCTGATCAGTCCTGTGAGTCTACTGGACTGGCAGTGAGTTAACCCTTCCCGAACCTGGTTTTCCTGCCCACTATCCGTCTGTAACCTTAGGTCGCATGGTGCAGACATCCTGAATTTATCTATATATATTTATTTATCACACACTAGGTATATGGTAGGTTAGGGCTGTAGAGCTTATAGGTCTTAGGGTCGTAGGGACTGTTAGGCTGTGAGGTCTTAGTAGGTCCTTTAACGTACCATATATTTTCATGTACTGTCACACTCTTAACATTACTGCGGCCTTGCGTGACGTATGTTAGGGTGGGCGTACAGAGCACGAATGTGTAAATTGAGTTATTGTGGTTATTTTGTCAATGCTTTAGGTACCTTATTATAGAACTTACTATTTTTTTAGTAATAGGGTAGTAAAGTAAAAAGAAAAAAAACTTATTCAAAAAAAAAACCGGCTTCTAAAGCAAAACACTAAAAAGTGCAAACAATAGTTTCGTTTTGAAAGTCGGTGTTGAAAAACGATAAAAACAAGAGGTACCAAAGACACCGGCTTCCGAAACGAAAATTAAAGCACTTTTTAGTGTTTTGCTTTAGACATCGGTTTGTTTTTTTGTGAAAAGATTTTTTGTTGTCAATTACAAGATTAATTGACAACAAAAAAATCTTTTCACAAAAAAACTGAATTTATGGCAGTCGATTTTATAACTTTATTTTTCACCTCCGTTTTGGTTAATCTATTCTTTTGCTGACATGAAGCTCTGCAACCCCTCCCGCTTACAACGCCTTCCATTACATCTCTAGTTTATTCTACAACTTACTTTATGTTGTTTTAGTTCTACGAAACTATAGTATGGCCAAAGCCTTCGCTTCTTAAGACTTTCAGACACGACTAAAGGGTTTTGCATAACGGTATTGAATATCTGCATTGATTTTGTGCACACATATCGGATTATAACGTTGTGCGCTGTCAGATACTGGAATATCCTGGATTATTCTGTGAAGATTGTATTTGATATTTCACGTAGAGCCTCGGCTTTCAGCTTACAAAGGCTTCAGAGCATTGATATCATATACAACATCACGCCTACATTTGTGGAAGGGTTGGGCAGAAGTACACTTAGTCCACCTACGTTTCGCCAGTTAAGTTTAAGTGCCATGTAATAGGGAGCTGCTGGGACTCAGGCCTCCTGTGATAGGGAATGGGCCGTAATCTACCTCGCGGGCCCAATTCGGGTTGGTGGATGTCACATGTATTCGAATTTTTGTTTCTATGACATGCCGGTTTCCTTACGATGTTTTTTAACCAGATAACGGAGTGGCAAACAGTTGCTCTATATACGTCATTAAAGCCAAAAATAAATGTTCTATAAAGGCTATATTAGGGCTTATAATACCGGGTTTGGGCAAAAATTATAAGGGCTAAAACCTTATAGAGATTATATAATTACCATACAATAAGCTAATCCCCCTTAAACACGCCTTGTAAACGCAAACTATACGGCTAATTGACTACTCATAGACAAGAAATTTGCTTTTATGTAACAAATTACTCTTATAACTGCTAACAAAATTCGGCTATAAGGCCAATTTCTCGTGTAGTAGCAAACGCAATACGAAAATGAGATAATTACTTCATGATTGTCTCAAACGCCTCCATCTATATATAAAAGACAATGCCCGACTGACATATCAACAGCCAGCCTAAACCACTAATGATAGCAGATTGAAAATTTTAGAGGATGTTGATTTTTCACTGTAGGCGTTATTTAAGAAAGGATTTTTGGAAATGCATCCTCTAAGGGGGTGAAATAGGGGATGAAAGTTTGTATGAAACTGTCATTTTATATTTGAAATGAATGAAACATAGTAAGTAGCCTCTAAATATAAAATAATAAAATACCTCCATAAGCTATTTTTGAGTTTTAAAGGGGTAAAAAGGTATGTTTAAATTTGTATGAAAAATATATTGTTTAAAGGCAAAATTGCTTGAAATTTAGTTTATGGACACTTCAAAATAATTAAAGAAACATGAATTTTAGGATTTTTTGTACTTCTTTGCTTAAAGGGGTAAAATGGGTGTTAAAAATTGTATGAAAACTTAATTAACTAATAAACAACTAATAAATTACTAACTATTAAATAATTTAGTATTTCTGCTCTTCAATACAATAAAACAAACAATAATTTAAGGCTTATTTGAATTTCAGCAATTAAAGGAGTAAAAAGGTGTTAAAGTTTTTAAGAATGATTACTGGATTTGCTCGGGGGAAAACAGTTTTCATAACACAAGAACCACTGATACCTTCTGACTATGTCTTTGAGTTTAAATAATTACAATTCCTCCTAATTGGTCAATCATTAAGGGTGGCAGGCATAGATTTAAGGCCAGATTGCTCCTGACACGGACAATTTTACGTTGCCTGTCCCAGAGTTAGCACTAGCAGCCGGGGTCATTTTGACATCAGACAAAAAAAACACCAATGTGATATACAAAGAAGTAGTTACTTAAATTCTAACTTCTTAATGGCGATTTTGTTAGTGTAAGCTAATAGGAGTACTCTTAACTAGATTGTACAGGATGGCGCAAAACTCATAACTCTATCCGATAGGAAGATGCTTTAATTTTTGCAAATGGCGGAAAATATCAATTCCGCTTCGACATTTGTGAAGTAAACAGATAAAAAATATAGCTGGTAACATCCAAGTGGGTGTAACCTACGTCAAGCTATTCTAAATCGCGATCAGGTGAAAGGCAACCTTTTATCGAAATTCATCATGAGCAAGCTCTGTGAACATGGTGAATAAGCAAAATTATCACCTCTGTGGCACCGAAACGCCGCGTATAATCCAGACAGAGTCATTAAACCCGCTCAAAGTTACTGCATGGTATGTTTTTACACTGGAGGCGTCATCGGACCGCCAAACCACTACTGTGGTCGACGAGGTCACAGAGCCATGATCAACATGTTTATCTATCCTTAAAAGGAATAAATTTGAACTAGAGTACATAATGGTTCCAACAGGATATTGCAACAGCGTTAACCGCACGACCCGCAACCGAAATTCTGAGGGCGGCATTACCCGGACTTGCACTGGCCAGTAAGATCGCCTGTTGTAACTGTTCCAGACTTCTTTCTGTGAGTGTTTTTTAAGTCACAAGTCTAAGTCAACAAGCCTCCGATACTTGCCCTTAAAGATAATCTCCGCCGGTATTTCTGGCAAGAGTGATGGCAAATGCCATAAACGGACCCGAATGTTTATCAATTCTGGCGAAGCGACGGCCACTTAGCCGTATCATTTTTTCGACTAATGGAATTTAAATTAAGACACCAAATAAATATTATCCAATAGCAGAAACAAAGCATTTAATTCATAAAAAAAAAAACAGCCAAAGAACATCTTGTGATAACTTTTGCGCCACCCTGTATTAATTTATATCGTGTCGGTAGTAGGATTCAGAAATTGAAAGCAAAGTGGTCTTCCACTATTTGTATCTCCTCGTGGAAATCGATCCCACAAGACCTCCAGATTGATTGTCCGGCGCTCTAGCTATTAGAACAGGAAGGCGGTTTATGCTCATTTCATATCAATTAACACGTTATTTTTATAATTCGATAAAATAACATAAATTTGAGAAAATTTTGTGGTCTACGCGAATAAAGACGTGGGCGGAAAACTATGTTTGGATAATAATTTGCAATATCCTATCAGAACTGAAAAAAAATGCAACAGTCAATATCGTGTAGTCCACGCAGGCGAAGCTGCGGGCGGAAAGCTAGTTTTACTATCTATTTATAAAATAGATACTAAATGTCTGCCTTACTTGACATTTACCACATCGCTCTTTTTTCGTTTATTATACTGGCAGTTTATGTGGGAAAGCCGTGTTGTGAGATTTGTGGATATGTTTTATGACATATTTTTAATGCACCTCTTTAATTATTTTAATTTTGAGAGGCCTTGTGAATTGCTACTATAAGAATAATTAACAAATCAAATGTTTTTAAAAATCGCTTATAAATCTTTCTTTCGATTTATCTTAGCGCGATGCTTAATATTATACTCCATAGCCCAATTATCTATATTATCATCTCTGAACCCGTCCTTTTCTATGTCTCTGTTTATGTCACTGTCAAGCTTATCAGATGATTCAATAACACATTGAATAAGGTAATCATCTAGGCAATCTTTATCGAAAGTATCATTATCAATGTTTTGTGAAATTAATACTACAGAACCCATAGCATCTTCTTCTATCGTAGCTGCAAAGTTATATATTCATATAACAATTCTTGTAGCTGTTACATAAAGTTTTAGTCAAGACTTTTGTACTTATATAAGCTATGTACCTTGCCATCTTGCATTAGCTTTTAAAGCTTCATTAGCTGTAGCTATTATCCCCTTATTTATACCCTTATTAAGACTGAATGTATACAGTCTTAATAAGGGTATAGCTTTATAACAGCCATATTATTTTACAAATAGTATGACGCCAAAGCGGCTACATGGCTAAAATATTATGTGTCTGATTAGCCATATTATATGCTTCTATATGTCCATTGCTCTATAAGGGACTTTTAAATTAGTTATATGAACGTTTGTAAGATAAAATTATAAGACTAATTTGCCATATTACCAAAAAACACTTTAACATGTTTTTGTAAGGAGAGTTCCAAAACTAATGCTGTTACCAGAGTTATGCTCATATAAATCATTCGTTATACTATATCAATTTTGCTAGGGGCTGCTACTGAGGAATTCTAGATAAAAAAAGTTAATTTAAAAACCCGACTGCTTAAGAAGCGAACTAAAATGACGTTTAAAGAAGAAATTCATGCTGTGCAGTCGGAGGATACATATTCGCCAGCTGCCTGACTAAAACCAGATGTATCCTCCGACTGCACAGCATGAGTTTCTTCTTATTAACGTCTTTTTAGTTTGCTTCTTAAGTAGTCGGGATTTTTGATATTTTGAATTAACTTTTTTATTTTAAACTTTTAAAGTAACATTTATTTTTTACACACACAATTAAAAATATAAGTGCTATGTATTTTTGAAATCACCTCTTCAAACCCTTTAATACCCTACTCGATAGATACGGAAGAAAACAAATAGGGCCCCCAGAATGTAGCGCCAATTTTTATGTAGAGACACACAACACAAGGTTAAGACGAATCGATTGCCGTAAGAATCATCAAAATCGGCCAACGCGTTTGGTCTCTAGGAAACCACATAAGGAACAAACATACATATACTGATAAACACATTACCCTCTTTCGGCAGTCGGGTAAATAACCCACACCTACCCCCCGACACGATAATTGACCTGGACCTAACGCTCAGCAGTAGCGTTTGCAACCACTGGACCAACAATTTAGTCTGATATTATCATACATACCAAGTTTATTTGACTAAATAGGCTTATTGAGTTGACATTTAAAAGCAAATGCGTTGGGCTTTTTTTTAACCCCCGACGCAAAAACTACGGGATAACACCCTGTCTGCATGCCCTGAACTATGTTCTGTCTCTATCTTGCATTTGTAGGTTGCCAATTCTATAACAACGACAGGCATAACACTAAGGGCGGTTACGCACTACTTCCGATCCGGGTCCGTGAAATTTCGGTTCCGAAGTAGCCGTAGTACTTCTCGTAGCTTACGCAGTACATCAGAACTCTATCCGTTATCATTCAGAACATTTCGAACTCGGAACTCAAATCACTGACATGGATCGGATGTAGTGCATAACCGCTCTAAGCCTAAGTAAAATGCGGTAATGGACCTTAACCGAAGGCCGCTTGTACATGCTAAGAAAGTTCACAGAATCTCTGTTGCAGACAGGACCGTACATATCTTGTACACGACACGTATTTTGTCAGACCTAGGCACAAAAACTTGCCGTGTTTGCAGCAGACCGCAGCAACGACATTAATTCTTGTGTAGGCCCGGTGAATTTTGTTAGTGTCTACAACCGGCTTAATACAGCATTCTGAAACTTACACAACAACCAACCCTTCCACATAGGTCACAAGAACCCAACGTCACCCGTGTGAACGCATGCGCCGAGATCGAGGGTACTACAACAGAATGCATGCGCACGATGCGAGGTCTTCGCGCAGGGAGGACGTATGAGGCGTGGGTTGGTGCTGCTACCGCCGCTGGTGAGGGGCCGCCATCACCCGCTGTGGCTTGCCAGACCAGCTCCCTGGGTAAGTAGATCTTAGTGTTAAAGTTGTCTTCACCTACTCGATTGGCTTGGCCGTGACACGCACACGATACGGAATATTACCAACAATTTTTTTAGGATCGTACAAGCCGATCGCGACCTAACAGATTAAGGATACAGACGTAGTAGAGGAGAAGCAATTTTACATAACTTCACTACAGATCACAGAATTTTAGATATTACATAGCTCAGATGTTAGGCCGTCAAAAATCTTTGTGATTTCTTTATTTACTTACATGGCAATTAATATTTGATTTTATTTGAGAAAAGGCTAAGCTTGAACTAAATATGTTTTTGGCCTGCATGATTTGTAATAAACTTGTATAATTTGGCAAAAAAATTAACTCATATCCAATAATTTCATGCATAGGTGTCGAAGTTGTCATTTATAAGTACTTAAGAAATTTATTAGGGATATTATTCGGACACGTATATATACATATTATTATACCGGTTTCGGATACGGTTACGGATATGGAATAATTTCGGATTATCCGTTAGTTTCAGATAGTTTCGGTTACAGGTATTACATTTTTATAATAAACAAACATGCAAGTGACGCACGTGGTTAGAGTGACTGCTCGACTGGGCATCAAAACCTGTCATAATGTGTCTCAATTAGACTCCGCCCCCATCCGAAAATATTATTCGGATTCGGTTAAGGATAGATTTTTATTTCGGCTATCCGATAGTGTCGATTACGGTTACGGTGATTTTTAGCATTCTTGCAATTTATAGAAAAGTCTAATGAGTACTACATACCTACTTGGGATGCTTGATGAAAACTTGCTTTGAATTATTTTTCTTTCATATTTTATAGTCGTAGCCGTAATAATTTTTAGCTCAGTAGCTCCACTGCAATAAACATTAATTACCATTAGTCGAAGGAAAAATATAGTACTTTAGCAGAAATAATAAGTCAAATATAAAACAGGAATAAGAACTATTTTGATATTTGCATGCATTTTATGGCGAAATTATCATTGTGCTATGTTTATGTATTCTTTAGTAACGCGTTTAATGCAAATAAATTAATTTGACTTTAACTTTAATCAATAATTTACGAAAAAATCGTCGTTGTATGTCCCGTATCTAAATATTTGTACATTTGGCTGTACTTTCTCAATCATCTTAGGGAATTTTCTGTGAGCCCGTAAATCTTACCTATATGAAGGGCTATAGAACACAGCCATATTCGAGCTTAAATATCTATGATGGAAACGTATAGTCTAGGCTTATTGATCATCGACCAGATTAATCTTCACATTAAATGCTTGCTCTTGGATCTTCTTATTATTTATTTTTCTATTAGCACCTGGTCGTATCTCATCATTTGGTGGCGTGGCGCTTGGGGCAGCAGGCGGGTCTCTCTCTCTTCGTTGTGTGGTTGGAGGCGCACCACCACCAGCTAAGCGGTGGCTGCGTGCCGGCACGCCACTGCATCCAAGACCACCCTTCCATCTTGATGGAGATGCGCTGCTTATACGAGGTAAGTGCACCCTGGCAATGAGAGAAGTGTAAGCGGTATGATAGACATGGATGGCCTAATGGATGTTACTAAAAGTGTTGTCGTGAAACAAAGAAAATAAATATGGAAACATTGAAGGTTGCGGGAATCTGAGCCCCGCAATTTCGTTAAGCATATTGTCTTATTGTCGCTCCTAGAAAGACCAGATACACAAACTGAGGCAAAAAGGATCAGAATTTGTAGTGTTAATAATTTTCCACAGGTTTAGAATTAGCCCACGCTGGCAACTACACTTGCGTAGCAGAAAACCCTCACGGTTCTGACTCTGCAACATGGAGGGTTATAGTCCTAAGACCGCCTGCACCACCAGGGCTGGCTCTCCTTGAAGCCAGGTCCAGGGAACTGGAGCTTGAGCTCAGGCCCGCACCGAGGGCACCTGGACATGCCATACTTAAGATCTATAACTTACATTGGAGACTGGCTTCGCCTGAGGTATGTAGAAATTGTATCAATATTTTAAGTAGCTTATGTACTACACATCACTCAAAGTAAATTTAAAACATCGTTCTTTTTCTGAACTACAACAAGGATTTTAAATGGGTTAGCACGAAATTCATTTAGTTTTTTTTATTGTTGATAGGCTTGCGTTTGATCACTATCTCACCTGATGGTAAACGATGATGTGGTCGACGCTGAAGCACGCTTGCCTAAAAGTAATCTATTCACTAAAGAGACTAAAGGCTTAAAGACTCCTAAGTTGTAGCTATCAGGAAATACTGCAAATGCACTCCTTAGCTGTACACACAATAAAAGTATTCCCAAAACCTTTATTGCGTTATGGAATAAGATGAAATAAGCATTGAATTGCCACTGTGCCACTATATTCTAAAATTGTTTTCTTACTTCAACTCTTTTCCGTTTCACTATAAGCAACAACAAGATCCCAACGTAAATCCACCCTACTTTACATCTTAAAGCTCTTTCAATGTATGCTTGTATTCGAAATCCTTTAGAACGCGCTGTATTCTTACATTTCAAGTCCATTTTAGGATGAATGGCGAATACAATCGGCAACGCCGGGACCGGTAACACTATCTGGGCTTCGATGTGGTTCCGCATACCGAGCGTATGGTTCTGCTGGAGGGGCACCGGGTTCTGAACTGGCTGTTAGGACCTCTAGAGGTCCCCCTACAGCCCCGCCAGATGCAAGATGGATCAGAGCCAATGCGACCCATGCGAGGTTCGATACTAGTGCATGGACTGATGGAGGATGTGGACCCGTTGCCTTGAAGCTGGAGTGGGCAGGGTCTGGATTAGCAGGCGCGAGGGATGTGCCTGTGGGCGGAGAAGTTATATTGGGAGGTAAGTATTTTTAAGACTTCCTGCCTGTTTTTTTGTTTAGTTCAAGGCAAATAAAAATATGTATTCAGAACTCAAAGTGTAATTAGCATTTAAAAAACTTCTGATCGTCAAAACTTTGCTTTATTAGGTGAAGTTTCCAAGCCAGAATAACAAAACCTTGTAGAAGGAATATTTCTTTGTTGAAATAGCAGCAAAGAAATATGCCTTCTACAAAGTTTACAGTAGGTGTTACAGTATCTTGATACTAAAACAAAAGAATAAGGGTTTCTAGGGCAAATAATGATAGGAAGTTAATCTGAGATAATGGTATATATAGTTTAGAATATAAGGGACTCTTAGTGCATTGATCCGACAAACATTAGCTTTAGAGGCAAGATATTTTCTTTTATTAAATATTTTCTGCACCCTAGGTCTATCCCCGGGCTCTCGCTACCGAGTAGCAGCCCGAGCATCCAACGAAGCAGGTTGGACGCGTGAAGTATTCGAGTTCGCAACACAAGCGGCCGATGGCCATCTTGCCGAAGAGGTTGACGCCCCTTTCCCGGCCACTGCTGGAGAACTTGCGTTGTTACTGGCGCTTTGTGCTGCGCTCACACTTGCTGCACTTACTATACTAGCCATTTTATTGAGGCGGAAAAGGTGAGTCTAATTTTTATTGCAATTGTGACCGACGGCTGTCTTGTCGAAGAGATCAACTCACTTTTCCCAGCCATTACTGGAGAACTGGGGTTATTACTGGCGTTGTGTGCTGCGCTGTCACTTGCTGCTCTTTCTATACTAGCCATTGTATTGAGGAGGAAAAGGTGAGTATATTTTATAAGCGAACTTTAAGGCCTATAGCCATCAGCGATCTTGCCGAAGAGGTTGACGACCCATTCCCGGCCACAGCCCACAGCTGGAGAACATACGTTGTTACTGTCGATTTGTGCTGCGCTGTCACTTGCTGCTCTTACTGTACTAGCCATTTTATTTAGGTGAAAAAGGCAAGATTGACACCGCGTTTCGTTTTTTACGTTTCGTCATTTAATGTAAAAACCATGGGCAGACCCAACATTACTCGCTATGTGTTGAGTTTTATATTTCACTGACAAACTTTCAAACCAAAAGGCACAATTTTCATTAACAAATATAGGGTCAAAAATTAATCAAAGTTTTGCTTAGAAAATATACCTTTTGACCTCTAATAATAATCTTCTAGTGTGTGTAAATTATACAAAAATCATTTGTATAACTCAATATCAACTGACAGACATCAAACGCTTCAAAAATCACGATCAAAGCCGAACAATTAAGCGGGGTCGAAAAAAATAATATTAGTAAAAATAAAGGTAGATCGTTAGCATTCGCGATCTGTGCTGACAAAGTGCTGACATAAGCGGTGTCGCTCCATCGACCCTTTTCAATTCCAGTCTTAAGAGTCGACGTGTGACATGACGTGAACGTTTCTTTGACGCGCGTGATTCGTTCAACGTCAGGTTTTACGTGGAAATTATTAACGTGGCATCGGTTTGACTGTTCACGTACGTTTGGTATGTGAGCGATAAATGACGCGACCGGTGTGGGAATATTGGGTGGCAAAAGCTGTGTTCTGTACGGATTGATATTTTATACGAGTATGAGAAGGTTTTATCTATAAGAGATACGGAAATCTATCTTCGTAACCATCATATCGTTATTGGATTGTTTTTTTGGTCAATTTCAAAATGGTTATAATAATTTTAATTTTTGTCAATATATCTACTCAATTTTGGACGAACGGCTTGTTTCAAACTATTGTAGTATTTTCAACACGTAATAGTAACTTATTCTTCTTTCATCTATTACCATTTTTCCGCCACTAAGAACAGTGTTTTAGATTTCTAATAACAGTGTCCAAGTCTTCTGATCAGTCATTTAGATTCTGTGAGGAAAACTTTTCACTACAATGTTACGCAACTTTGTTGGACCGCTGCCTATTTCAAGTCAAGTTTATCAATAGGCTTTTGATTATGATTGATTCAAAAACTTCCTTTGTCAAATGTAGAAAGTTTCTTAAGGAACTATACTATTTTTTTCACATTCTCGTAGTATTATAAACAACAAAGGTACAGCAAAAACAAGTAAAAATAAAAAACCCCGATATGTTTTTGAAACTACATAATTTATCTAGTAATAGACACGCTTCGATCAACAATATAACGAACACGTAAATCATGACACGATATCTTGCGAAAGTACCCCGATTCAAACAGTAAAACGCCCATAATTTTTGAATGGCTAAAGATATTATATTCAAACATAGCTAAGAACACTCCCGATGATGCCACTTTCCAAACAAAAAACTAAATAAAAATCGGTGCATTCGTTTAGGAGCTATGATGCCACAGACAGATACACAAATACACACGTCAAACTTATAACACCCCTCTTTTTCCGTTGGGGGTTAAAAAGGAACTTGCTTCCAAAGCAGGAGTAAATGGTCCTCCATGCACACAAACTGTAAACAGTAATTATCAAAACAATGGCAACACTGGAAATATACGATCCATAAAGTAATCCACAGTAGTTAGTAAGTCAACAGCTTGGTTGTAAACGTGTTTTACGATCGACTAGTAATAAATTCAGGCTCTACATTGTATATTCACTGGGTGTGTGCATATAATCGTTTGAATTGGGAACTAAACGTGACCTAGATACCGCTTGTTATATGTCGCCGTACTTCGGAAATGCATCATCGATATCCATCTCGATAATGAAATTGAAATCTGAAGTGCTTGTTGTCTGCTGAAAGTAATTGAAACATTTTGTGTGCTTTGTTAGCAGTATGCACAATCAAATTTTGGGTAATCATGATATTACTGTAGAAGCAATGGGGACAGACGCAATAAGGCTGCAGGCCTTTAGCCGTGCAGGTACCACTGAAAGACCTGCAGCCGTATTGCGTAATGAATTCGACCAATCACAAGCGAGATGAAAGACGCGATGTGGATTTCCGTCTATTTTATTAATCGATTTTTCATAGTATTTCCCATGAAGAATTCATTACGCAATAAGGCTACTGTTCTCACACTAAGACGACATGAACATTAATTACCACGCTTACTCAAGACCGGCAGGCTTATTACGTATCTTTTGCAAGAGTAAAACGATAGCGATTTTTGAGCAATAATTGATCTTCAATACAAAAGTTTTAGAGTTATTGGCGGTTTTTTTTTAAATAAGTGCATTTGACAAACAGCGAGCGATTAGCAAACGATTGTGTAGGACTTACCATACCTACACTGCAAGTAATTCCGACTTTTATGATATAAAGCGTTTGAACGCTATCGTTTTGCTCTTGCAACAGATACGTAATAAACCTGCCGTTGGTGTTTCCAGATATATAAAATGATTAATTACTTAACTATAAGTCCTAGACAATATTGCGGACATATTTTTTTATTTCCAGTTCGGCCAACGCAAGCGCAGCGATCGGGCGTGTTAAAGTGTCTGCCCGCTGTGCGTTTTTACCAAACACCCGAAGCGTACTATTTCTATTGCAAAACTGATATGCTGGCATACAATGTGGGAAGTGTCCCAAGTGGTTCCATTCGTCTTGTGTACAAATATCAAAGGAGCAACTAAGTATTCTTTACTCCACTGACGATGTCGATTGGAAATGTAAGACCTGCTCCAGTCAGTACAAATCGAAGCGCCTATCTGCCATCCTACCAGAAATCGATGATGACGACAACACCGACTCAGAACAGGTTATAATCATGAAGGAAAATTTTAGCGATGAATTCTTACGAGAATTGCGTAGTGACATCCGGCAAGCAAACAAAGAAGAAGTCCAACAAACACTGAACTTTTATTCTGAACAGTACGATAAAATACAAAAAAGCTTCACTAATAATGAGGACAAAATTAAGCGTATAGAAAACCAACATATTTCATTTCATTTCATTTATTCATAAAACAATTCACATTGTGTTGAATATATACCTACACATGCAGTTTACATACAATTATTATGAATTATTAATTATTATTACTTCAAACGAAATTCAATAAAGTGCCAAAACAGTTGAAATACAATATCCAGTTTAAAAAACAATGTCAAACAGTTATAAAACATAATAATGTCAAAACAGGATTGAAATATAATGTCAAACAGATCCCAATATAATGTCAATTCAAGTGAAATTCAATACAGTGCCAAAACAGTTTTAGATATAATAACCAGTTTTAAAAATAATGTCAAGCAGTTATAAAATATAATAATGTCAAGTCATACCAATTTATTCATTATATATATGAGAATATCGAATCATACCAATATATCTCTCAAACAATTAAAATGTCAAATCAATCAAAATGTCACGAACAATTAGAATGTCAAAATAATATGTCAAATTAATCATTAAGTCACCAACATTAGAATGTGAAATTAATCCAAAAATATGTCACAAACATTAGAATGTCAATTAATTCAGTGTAAGACCCAAGCACTATAATGTCAAATTAATCCATAAAAATGTCACAAACAATTTAGCATGTCAAATTAATCCTATATTAATTCATCTAGTTTTAATTGCTTGACATAAAATCTGACATCGAGTGTCATTGACAGTGACATTTGTCCAACAAGAATGTTTTTTACTTGGTTTTAAATATGTGAAAGCTATAAATTAATAGTTTTAACTCCGTCGGTAACCTATTAAACAATTCCACTGCTTGGTATCTGGAGCAATGTTTAACTATGTTAAAATTTGGTGATATTGTGTGTTTTAAATCCTTCCTTCTTGTGCATTCTCTTAACTTTCATTCTTCTTGATATTCATGCTGATGAATATACTTCGCAAAGTGACTTAGGATTACTAAAATGTATAAAATTGGTACAGTTAATATTTCTAGTTTTTTAAAGTGATCTTTGCATGAGTCTGTTTGTGTAATTCTGACTATTGTCCTTATGGCACGTTTCTGTAAGACGAACGCTTTCTGACAGTTATAATTATAGCTGCTACCCCAAAACATGATGCTGTATCTTAATCTGGACTGTACTAGCGCGTAATATACAGCCTTTAGTTGCTTTACATCCAAAATATCTCTGAGACTCCTTAGTGCATAACATGCTGATGAAATAGAGGAGTCAATAGCAGCTAGCTCCTTTTTCCAGTTTAAAAGCCCGTCTATATGAATCCCTAAAAATTTCACTTTATCTACTAATATAATCTTGTCTTCTTTGATTTGTACATCTAAACTGTCATTGCTACGAGTTGTAGTCTTGAATAAAATAATATTAGTCTTACTTATATTTAATAAAAGGTTATTGGCTGTAAACCAATCGCAAAGAATTTCCAGGGTTTTATTTACATTTTTGGTCAATTTGTTTAAGTCATTTTCACCAATAATTATATTTGTGTCATCTGCAAAGACAACTCAACAAACTCAACAACTCACAAAACTGACGACCGCCGATGGCAGGATCGTATCCGCCAAACCGGAGCTTCTCAGGGAGATCGAGACATTCTATGGGCAGTTGTACACTTCGATCAGCAAGCCCGTTGCGAGTCTAGCAAACGACCCAAGAGCTAGATTGACCCGACACTATACCGAAGATATCCCGGACGTCAGCCTGTACGAGATTAGGATTGCTCTGAAACAGCTGAAAAACAACAAGGCGCCGGGTGATGACGGAATTACGGCCGAACTCCTGAAGGCGGGTGGAAAACCGGTCCTTAGGGCCCTTCAGAAGCTGTTTGATTCCGTCATACTCGAGGGCAAAACGCCACAGGCATGGTGCAGGGGTGTGGTGGTACTCTTCTTCAAGAAGGGCGACAATGCCCGGTTGAAGAACTATAGGCCCATCTCACTTCTTAGCCATGTCTACAAGTTGTTTTCAAGAGTCATCACGAATCGTCTCGCGCGCAGGTTTGACGATTTCCAGCCCCCCGAACAAGCCGGATTCCGAAAAGGCTTTAGCACCGTAGACCACATACATACGCTGCGGCAGGTTATACAGAAGACCGAAGAGTATAACCTGCCTCTCTGTTTAGCGTTTGTGGACTACGAGAAAGCCTTCGATTCGATAGAGACTTGGGCTGTACTGCAGTCTCTCCAACGGTGCCAGATCGACTACCGGTACATTGAGGTGTTGAAGTGTTTGTACAAAAACGCCACCATGTCAGTCCGTCTTCAGGATCGGACCTCGAAACCAATCCTTCTCCAGCGCGGCGTGAGACAGGGAGACGTCATTTCTCCGAAACTGTTCACTGCTGCGCTGGAGGATGTCTTCAAGGTTCTGGACTGGAGGGGGCTGGGCATCAACGTTAATGGCGAGTACATTACTCACCTTCGGTTTGCCGACGACATCGTGGTCATGGCTGAGACCATGGCAAGTCTCAGTAAAATGCTCGATGACCTCAGTAGAGTTTCCGAAAGAGTGGGTCTTAAAATGAACATGGACAAAACCAAGATCATGGTGAATGCCCATGTAACACCCACTCCTATCAAGGTCGGAGACTCTACTCTCGAAGTTGTAGACGATTATGTCTACCTGGGACAAACGGTCCAGTTGGGTAGGTCCAATTTCGAGAAAGAGGTCAACCGTCGAATCCGACTCGGCTGGGCGGCGTTCGGGAAGTTGCGTGGTATCTTCTCGTCCAATTTACCGCAGTGTCTCAAGACAAAAGTCTATGACCAGTGTGTGTTGCCAGTGATCACCTATGGGACCGAGACGTGGTCGCTCACAATGGGCCTTATCAGAAAGCTCAAAGTCACCCAAAGGGCAATGTAGAGGGCTATGCTCGGAATTTCCTTGCGTGATCACGTCAGGAATGATGATATCCGCAGGAGAACCAAAGTTACCGACATAGCCCGAAGAATTGCAAAACTTAAGTGGCAGTGGGCAGGGCACATTGCTCGCAGAACGGATGGCCGATGGGGCCGAAAGGTTCTGGAATGGCGACCGCGAACCGGAAGACGATACGTTGGAAGGCCTCCCACTAGGTGGACTGATGACCTGGTTAAGGTTGCGGGAAGGCGCTGGATGCGAGACGCACGGGATCGGTCAATGTGGCGACGCCTGGGGGAGGCCTATGTCCAGCAGTGGACGTCTTTCGGCTGAAATGATGATGATGATCTGCAAAGACAACAAGTCTTACGTCAGGCTTAACGTGATGCATAAAGTATAAGGATAAGCATAAGGACCTTCAAAACAAGTATTCTTACCTACAACTTAAATACGAATCGCTCGAACAAAAAATGATTTTTTGGAACAGAGTCAAATGGTGGACATTGTTGAAATTTGTGGTATAAACAAGGAAGAACAGGAAGATGTCACAGAAATAACCCAAAAAGTAGCCACTTAAATCCAGCAAAATCCACATGACATCTTGAACGCGTATCGAAAGGAGCGACGAGCACCAGCAGCACAACAGCGCACATCATCGAGCATCGTGGTATCCTTGAAGGCGGGCCGCTGGCTGGACGCTGCCAAGTCCAGTACTATTACGCCGCGGGACCTGGGCCAGCATGAAGGTGCAAACGGTGCAAGGATCTACATACGCGAGGCTCTGTCTCCAGCCACAGCATATTTGCTGTGGAAGGCTAAAAGTGAACTCAGAAAAGATGATTTGTATAAGTTCGTGTGGTGCAAACGGGGCGCAGTGCTCATAAGAAAGGATGAAAAATCAAAAATCTAAACAGTTCGATCGGAAAATGATATTGAAAAATGGAAACAGGTAAACACCTGAACCAAGCACGTCTTATTTCTCAGCATTTATCTTTGTTTTCTTTGATTATATTAGATGTTAATATAAACGATAAACTTTTGTTCAGTTCTTTATGGATGTTAGTTACATTAACGAAGGTAACTTCATAACTTGGAATGAGTACATAGACTCAATTGCATCACAACAACTTTATTTTACTGTGTTACATGTCAATGTTCGATCTATGGTGTTAAACTTTGCTCAACTAGAACTTATTATAAGTAGTAGTACGCGTTGTGTTGATTTAATTGTCCTTACAGAAGTAAATATAAAAGTAACTGTTTACAATTATTTAGTATACCAAACTATTCAATATATTCATCGCTAAGATCAAACAAAAGTGGCGGGGGTATTATTTTGTATGTCCACAGCAACCACTATTTTGAAAAAAAGTGTTAACTACAAACTTTTTTGAATCAATTGTGGGTACGCTTAAAACCAACCATAACTATAAAATTGATATTTGTGTTGTCTACAGACCACCTGGCTCCAATAGACAATTATTTGTTAGTGAATTGTACCAGGTGTTGAATCTTACGAGTAGTAGTTTGTCTTCCGATTTATAAATGATAGGTGACGTAAACATAAACTTAAATACAAAAAATAACAAAATCTGCTCTGGTTATCTAAATAAAATGAGTGAACTAGGCTTACACAGTGGGATTAACCAATTTACTAGGGTTGAAAAAACAAAAATAAACAAGTTATCATTACTCAGTCATGCATTGATCATGTGTTCCTGCGGCGAGTGTGCGGAAGCGACGCTCACACTGCTGTTATAAACACAGCGCCAGCTGACCACTATATAATAGGCTGCCCTTGTGTGGTACCGGCTCGTGAGTCAACCGATACACCGTGTACTATCTATCGTCTGGATAATAAGCGTGTGAGGGAGAGGCTTGCGAGCGTCGACTGGTCACCTGCACCCGACTATCAATGCCCTGAACACATACTTGATTTTGTTTTGGATAAATTTAAGCAGATTTATAGGGAATGTAGAATAAGCATTAGTAAAAATAATATCTTTAAACTTAAAAAATGTGAATGGGTTAACAATAAAGTTAAATTTATGTGCAAGAAAAGAAATAAACTTTATGAAATTTGGAAAAGTGAACCTACTAACTTGACAAATAGAATTTTATATAATAAATATCGAAATAAAACAAATAAATATATAAACTATGTTAAAAATAAGTACTATAAAACTGAAGTTAGTAAAAACTTCCGGAATTCGAAAAAAATATGGAGTATTATAAATTCATTATGTGGGCACATTACAAAGTCAATAGAGGAAGTCGTTTTCAAGGCATTTAATCGGAAGGCAAAAGACTTAGCGGATACATTTGCAAATGAATTCCAACAAAATGTCGAAAATATAACAAAACCCTGCGACACCACCATATTAGACCCGCTGACTTACTCTAGTGACTGTGGCATGTCCATGCGAATTAGCAACATATCAAATGATAAAATTCATAAAATTATAAATAACTTAAATATAAATAAAAGTCCTGGCTATGACGAAATACGAGTTTCCGACCTAAAATACACATCACAAAAAATTTCTCCAGTCATTGCACACCTTATTAATACTAGTCTCAAAACCTGCACTTACCCTGATAAACTAAAAATAGGTACTATTCGTCCCATTCACAAAAAGGGATCCTTAAAAGACTACAATAATTATAGGCTTATCACAATTTTGTCAAGCATCGATAAAATAGTTGAGCGCTGTATTAGTGATAATATAAATCACTTTTTAAGTGAGAACCATATAATAAACAAAAAACAATTTGGCTTTCAGAAAGACCGAAGCGCCGCTCAACTATTGTGTCAATTTACAAACGAAATGAATACATTCCTTAACGAAAAAAAACATATATTAATATTTTTTATTGATTTTAGTAAAGCTTTCGACACACTTAAGTATAATACACTTTCTCAGAAATTAGAATGCAGTGGTATAAGGTGTCCTCTTCTTCAGTGGTTTATGAGCTACCATAGCAACAGATACACGACTGTCAAGCTGGGAAACTCGTATAGCGACATGAAATTAACAACTAAAGGCACGGCACAGGGGTCAATATTCGGGCCCACTGAATACCTATTGAACGTCAACGATATGTGCAATACCATAGGAAAAGGTTCCGTATACCAGTTTGCCGATGACACCTGCATCGTGGTGGCTGATAAAGATATTAAAAAGGCCGAGCGTATTCACCAAACAAACTTTGAATTATTATGTAAATGGTCACATGATGTCGGTCTCATCATAAATGCTGATAAAACCAAAGCCATGCACATACATTCATCACATAATAAAGCTACCTACACTCCCTCCATCAAGGCACATATCCACGACTGCATACACGCTGTATGTACTAAAAACTGTAGCTGTGCATCAATACAGTTCGTCACAGAACACAAGTACATTGGACTCATAATATACAACAAATTGAACTGGGTTCCCCACATTAACTATATATGTGATAGATTAAGATCTATCTTGGAACGAATAATTATATTTAAACATAAAATGCCATACAAAACATTAAGACTACTGTACCTAGCTCTAGCTGACTCCATAATAAGTTATGGACTCAGTAGCTACGGGAGAACTTATAGAACTAACCTAGATACAATTTACAAACTACAACGACGCATTCTCAAAAATATTGTCCCCCTCAAAATAAGAGCAAAATATCAAAATGATTATTCTGAACTATTTCATTACTGCAACATATTGCCAATACAAAATATGACCAAACTTTCAATATTAAAAGACGAATATAACAACATAAATAATATAACTAAGACGACACGTCATCCTAAACTGAGAACGTTAGCTAACATGAAAACTTTTACCTTGCCTAAATACAACAATACATATGGTATGAGAACATACACCTACATACTTCCAAACATAATAAACCAACTACCTGCGCACATACAAAATAAATACCTCTGCAACCCTAAAAAAGGAATAAAATTACTAAAAAAGCATTATATGCAAATTACAAATCATGAGTATGTACTTTAGTTTGATATACCTACCTCCTGTATTATCAAGTACTTTAAGCACTGACCTCTATTATACAAGTACGCTGGACTAAACATACTATATGAAATGACAGTTGATTCTTGTGCTAATTCAAAGCGCCCCGCTCGAGCGTATCAGGAACTAAAATTGACACATTTAGAGATAGGATACTACCGATATTTCTAAAAATTAGGTAATACTAATATATTTGACTGGAAATATTATAATATTGTAACTAATATATCAGTATTAGTGATATTTTTAAATTACACTAATATCAAAATAGTAGACTTGGCAAGGCGTATCACTCATCTACTGTATTGACTTCTCGTAGAATGTTGGAACTAAATATCTCATATTGGTATTGGTGATGAATATTATATGAATGCCTAATAATCAGTTATAATATGTTCAATAGCAATGTGTAATACTAAATTCGGGAATCATCATCATGATCATCCACGGCCCGACTTCGCCCACTGCTGAGCACAGGCCTCTCTCTTGTACCAATCACTACGTTCCTGAACCTGGAATTAATTCTGGAACAATATTATGATAATTATAATTTTATTAACAAATATTTTGAAGTCAAACAATTTATTATCTGCATCTGAAACAGAGCTGGAAACCGATTTCAGCGGGGGTAGGGTCATCTTGATAACTTATTTTCATTACTTTATTAAATATATATATTTATTTAGGTATGTATCATATAATATATGTATATATGTGCATGTTAAGCAATAAAAAATATATTTTGTTGTTAAATTGTTGCCACGATTTAAACAATGCACCTGCCATGTTATCTCTTCACCACCCTTGGTTGACTGGTAGAGAATGCCTAAGGCATTAAGTCCGCCATTGTACCTTTGTGCATGAAGTTTAAATAAAAAAATATAAGTCGTCACCTTGCTGGAATGCGATGTCACTCTTATTTGCACCTTAACACTACAGAGACAAGATCTCAGCGATGAGAGCGAGAAATACGTCCGTTGTAAATGATTATCCATCTCATTTATTATTATTATTATATAAATGATGTTCCCTTCACGAATCCGATGGGCGTACAACTAGTGTACTTGAGCGAGGAGATACTTGCTCAAATGTGATAGTTTTTAGGATAAGTTGTTAGCCTAACCCCATATTTAAATCTCACTGATCTGACAGTAATGCGCTATAACTTTACTAGCACGCTATCCACTAGTTTATAGCTTGCAATCTGACTGAAAATATTTTTAATAACCTTTACAGCAATTATTCTATTACTTAAAAATTAATCATAATAAAAATAACTGGTTTATTTTTCTCTTACGTATTAAATTATTCTCACGATCGATAAAACCCATAAAAGTATTTTACCGAAAGTTGTGTCCCATCTCTAATATTAGTTCCATGCGACTCTCACGTTAATTCACGTTGCTATCAGCGCCAAAATGACGATAATCAAATGTCTTCATTTTGTCATCGTTAATATGAAGTCCAGTGTACAATGTATGATAGAGGTCAGTGACTTTAAGATATTGTTTTCCTTTTTGAAATTCACAGCTTTATCATTGTTTGTCTCAGAATTAATTATTCCGAACTCATTAGCCATATATAAGCCATAAACGGCTTCTATGGTTCTTAACTTATAATATAATTGAAACTCTGCGATATATATTTTGAACAATAAAAAATAAAAAAAGATAAAAAATATTTCTTGGAAACACCAATTACATCTTTTGTAAATATAAATTTACAATTACAATTTAATTTATCGGCGCGTATTTATTAAAATCACTGGGGAAAGTGATTTGTCTGTACATTTTTCAATTTAAAATGCTAATATTGTATCGTCATAAATATGTACATTGTCCATTTGTCTGATGTTTGCCTTGTACTCGTAATTACTTACGAGTTTAGAGTTCAATACAGTGTTACAGTGGTTTGCAATCACTGTGAATACTGTGCTATAAGACTCATCCGGGTGAAGACAGTAGTAGTAGGTCCCTATCTACTAGTAATAGCAGAGGTTGACCTCATAACTGTGAGGTAAATCTTATTATTTATTACACGATTTCCATATTTTGTTTTCATAGTTTCCGAAAATATTTAATTACTAGCTTCTGCCAGCAAAATTATCCCGAGGAAACATATTCCCGGGACAAAAAGTATCATATGTGCTATTGCTGACTATAATCTATCTTTGTACCAAATTGAGTAACAAACATAGGCACAAACTATGGCTTTTATAATATTAAGTAAGATTCAGGTTGTAAGTAGAATGTGAATGAACGAAATCTAAACCTTGGTTTCACCGATGAGTTTTGTGATCTTCCATCGCCCTAATTACGTTGATCTACCTTCTATTGGACATCCTGAATCCACTTATAATCTCCAATTTCTCAACAGGACTGATGGAGCCGTAGCTCGCGTATCGACGAGCGCCGAGAAGCCCAGCTGTGGGACATACAGGGCGCCACAACACCAAGTAACTAAACTACCACCAGACCCGCCAGGTATGTTGACGATATTTTGTTTAAGTAAATAAATATATAGTATGAATATGTATGTAGTATGGATAATGGAATTATTTTAAAACATTTGAGCTTTCATTGTACATCGAAAAATTCTTTGCTTTAGATTTTTGATTTTCATATTTTATATTTTTATTTCATTTGATGAGTCTGTTATGCAATGCTGTTGTATAAAGTTTCGTACAGCACATACGTACGTCAAACACTCATTCTTTACATATAAAAAAAATTGTTTGAGACACGTCACACTAAACTTTTTCACGGTTTTCATTCAAGATTATTTATTTGTGGAAACATGAGTACGCATACAGAGCATGCAAGTTATTAAATTACATTATAGATAAAGATCAATCATGTTTGGCCTTAGTGGCGTACAAATATTCAAATTTCAATAATAAAAGTCATTGGATAAATTAGTAAATTACATAACAAAAAAATAGTAAATCTCAATTTCAAAAACAAATAAATTAAATACATGATTATTATTATAGTAACAATTATTAAATGTCAATTAAAATTATCCAATGTCAAATCAAATGTCAAATGTATTACTTGCTTTAAAAATACATAATAAAATTATTACATGTCAATTAAAATTATCCAATGTCAAATGTCAAATATATTACAATAATATGTTGCTAGAAGTACAGATTACGTCAAAGATGTATTGATACACGGCATTAGATGTTGTCATTAAGAAATTCTAAAATACTGTAGTATGCTTTCCCTTCTAGCAGTATTTTTAATTTATTTTTCAACTGACGGACATTAAGCTCCTTCCAACTATTTGGGAGTTTATTAAAAACTTTAGGGGCCATACAAAAAACACTCTTGTGCATTAATGCTGTTTTCGAGCTATGTAGACACAGAATACTGTCATCGCGCCTACTATGGTTGCGATCGACCACTTCTGATTGACGTGGAAATAAGTGTCGATTTGATTTTACAAACATAACAATTTCTGAAATGTAAAGGCAAGACAGAGTTAATATTTTATATTTTTTAAAGTAGGGGTTACAACTTTCGGTTGACTGTAACTTAAACATAGTCCTGATGCATCTTTTTTGGGTTTTAAAGGGTATGTCCTTGTTGGTTGAGTTGCCCCTGAAAATGATACCATATCTTAGATGTGAAGAAACCAAACCGTGATAAGCCGAGAGCAATGATTCAATGTTAAGCACTGGGACCAGTTTGAACAGCGCATAACAAGAATTACTAATTTTTTTACTGAGTTCTTCTATGTGTGCTTTCCAGTTTAGCTTTTTGTCAATCGTGACTCCAAGGCATTTGGTGTGGTCAACTTCTGTAATAATTATATGATTGTATTGGACGTTAAGATCAGTCATAGTTGATAAACGTTGACTGAAGTGCATTACATTAGTTTTATTAAGATTAATTTTTAGATTATTATTACTCATCCAATTTATTATTGATGTCAGAGAATTATTAATGTCATTATTATAGCTATCTTTAGCATTACATTGAGTTGTGATAGTGCTATCATCAGCAAAGAGTGTAAATGGTTGGTCTACATGTTTAGGTAAGTCATTTATATATACTATGAATAGTGGGGGACCCATTACACTGCCCTGGGGGACTCCATACTTGACTACTTGTTCGTGCGAATGAAATATTTCTTCACATTTAGTTTTAACGTTTATCCTAGATATCTTCGTGACCTGTTTTCTGTTCTCAAGATTTGCTTTTATTAATTTTAGAACATTGCCTCTTATACCATATGCTTCCATCTTATTCACTAAAATATCATGCCTAACGTAATCAGACGCCTGCGTCATAAGAATATGGTACAGATGGGATTGTTTCTATCTACATTTACCATAACCTTATATAAGAAATCGTAAACAGCCATATTTATAGTTCGGTTTTCTCTGAATCCTTTTTGTTCGTTAACTAGTATACTATGTTTTTCTAAATAAGCACTTAGTTCTTTGTATATATACTTTTCATAAACTTCATTGAAATGATATTTCCAATTTATACGTTTGTTTGATACAATTCCGCCAGACTCTTCTTTTTTCTTAAAAATCTGTTGCGGTAGCAGTAAGTAGTTTTATTTTGTTTCGTTTCATTGTTTACGATACACGGGCGCTGCAAACAGGATCCTTATGTGAGGAATTGCCGGGATGGGACGATCTGATGGTAAATCGAATGAAAATAAAATCGTCGCCCCAAGCTAGTCCGCTCACCTTCTGTTTTATGTTCAATATTTGCAGCTTACATTTTTATTTTAGTTTCAGTTCGTAGAGTTTCGTATACAGACACAAATAATAATTAGTGTAATATCAAATATTTATTTTATTTATTTATTTATTTAACCATTTATGCACACACACATAATATACAGACAAGAAGAAGAAACAGAAAAATAGGTACATAGGTGATGCTTATTTCTATAGAAATCTCTTCCAGCACACCTGCGAAAGGAAAGATGAAAAAAAGAGATGTAGACATAGTGTGTAGAGTTGAAAAATACTGTCATATAGACATACATACATAATTGTAAAATAAATATTAAAGCAATACATACTAATACCTATATATATAAAAGATAATATACATATACGTAGATACATAATTAAAATGCAACTATGACGGAATGGAAAGGTAGTGTTCTTTCACTCTTCTTTTAAAAACTGCAAGAGTTTGGCAGTCTCTAATGTCAGGCGGAAGAGAGTTCCACAATCGCACGGCGAACACAGTAAAAGAGTAGGAGTAGAAGTCGGTAGAGTGAGAAGGGATATTAAGGAGATTTTTAAGATGCGATCTGCAAAGTGCATCGGGAGGATGGGAGTAGGAAAAGCGTTCGCGGAGGTAGGAAGGCGTTTTAGGATTATGCAAGAGGTTAAATAAAAGACACAATATGCGAGAGTTCCTGCGAAGTCGAATAGGGAGCCACTTGAGTAACCTGCGAAAATCTGAAACGTGATCATACTTTTTAAGGTTGAAAACAAAACGAATACATACATTTTGCAAACGCTCAAGTTTATTTAAAAGCTCCTCGGTGGCATCCAAATAACAGGCGTCGGCGTAGTCGATGATGGGCTGAATGAGAGTTTGGGCAAGGGAAATTTTGGTTTTCAAGGGCAAAAAGCTCTGGAGGCATTTCAGCGAGTGGAACGAGTAGTGCACTTTGCGACTGACCTCAGCGATATGGGCAGTCCACGACAAATAGGAGTCCATGATTACCCCCAGGTTTTTAGCCGTCTTAGTGTACCCAATCTGTACTCCATTCAACCAGAGTGGAGACAGCGACGCAATATCAAGCCTGTTCCGCATATGCCTGCCGCCGATAACCATGGCCTGAGACTTCCTAGGGTTGATTTGCAGGCCAAAGGAGCGCGACCACTCCCCAATCAACTCCAGGTCACTGTTTACGGCAGACACGGCAGCTTCCGCATCAGCACTAAAAAAATGATGGTAAAGCTGCAGGTCGTCGGCGTAGAGATGGAAGTTACAGGAGATGATTCTAGTAACAGAGTTAATAAAAATAGAAAAGAGAAGAGGAGAGAGAACGCCACCCTGGGGCACACCCGCAGTAAGAGAGCACCAATCCGAAGAACACTCATCAAGGCGTACCCGCTGCGAGCGGCCCCTGAGATAGGAGTCGAACCAATCAATAGTGGAAGAGGAGAAATTGAAAGACTTAGGATCCCTAGCAGGATATCGAAGTCAACAGAGTTGAAGGCACTGCTGAAATCAAGAAGCACAAGTAACGTGAGAGATTTGTGATCCATAGCCCAGCGGATGTCATCAGTCATCTTTAAAAGAGCTGTGACAGTACTGTGACCAGGTCGGAAACCCGATTGAAAAGGACTAAGAAGATCATTACTAGATAGAAACAGAGACAGTTGCTGATGTACAATATGCTCAAGAACTTTGGAAAGATAAGGAAGGATGGAAATGGGTCTGAAATCGGACAGTGTGACCGGGTTAGGTATTTTGGGTAACGGAATAATATGGGCTAGTTTCCAAGCATCAGGAACGCATGGAGCATCAGAAAACAAGGAGTAGTTAAAAATGTGGGTTAAAACGGGAAGTATTGTGGAGAGGATAGGAGTAATCATTCTTGAGCAAAGATCATCATTTCCAACTGCAGAGGAGGAGATAGCACAAATAGATTTTTTGACATCATTTTCACTCACAGGACTGAAACCGAAAGGCGAACACCGCGGCACCGGCAAGTCGGAAAGCTTATTTAATGTAGTAGATTTGACTTGTGGATCCAAAGTAATGGGTGGAAGTGAGAAATGTTTGTTTAGAGCACACACGTCAGTCTCATTACTAGCAGCGACAGAAGACTTACCAATGCCGACAGTTTTCAGAAACTTCCAGACTTCAGAGGAGTTCCGGTTGTCAAGAGAATTATGGAAGTAGCGTCTCTTTGCATCTCTACACATACGACTACAGCGATTACGCATCTCACGGTACGAACTCAGGTTGCGCTCAGAAGGACGGCGCTTTAACCTTCTTTTGGCACGATCTCTACTTGCCATCGCATCCTTAATGTCAGGGGTGAGCCAGGGAGCTGGAACATACTTTACTCTGACTCGACGAATAGGAGCATGACGATCGTAAAGGCTGAGTATCTTAGAATTAAAAAGACGAACCATATCATTTATACTAGAGCTTTCAAGCACATCCGTCCAGTCAATGCTACCTGCATCTTGCAGCAATGCCTCCAGATCCATGCCCTTGTAGTTCCGAAGGAAAATATAAGAAGGTTTGCGCTTTGGAGGACGAATCTTGTAGGACATGAAGATTAAGTCGTGGTAGGAAAAACAAGCAGAGAGCTGACCGTGAATAGATACATTATTAGCTTTAGAAACAATCATCAAATCCAATAGAGAAGGGGTGCAATTAGGGAAATCATGAGTGGCAGAGAGAGGCAGAATACTGAGGTTAAAAGAAGACAAGATGGTTTGATGTTTGTGAGTACGAGAGTCATTTTTGAGAAGGCAAGTGTTAAAATCACCCATCAAGACTACGTGGTCGTAAGTAGTTTTAATCCTGTGAGTTTTTTTTTACGCATTAGAAACTCAGCATTGTATAAAAGAAAGGACAATTGCAGAAGGCCATACATTGTTTTGGCTGAGATTAAATTCCAACGTATTTAAATTAAATAATATCTGGTTTAACCCAGGGACATCTTCTGAATTTGGCAAGAGCTTTTGTTTGAGAATGCCAAGAACAATAGATATTGAATCATGATCTTTTGTAGGTTATGTCTGTAAGGTAACTTTAAATGTGTTTAATAGGAAGTATTATTCAATTTCGAGGAAGTAAAGGGCAATACCGCATTAGTATTGCCCTTATCTAGTTATTTGAGCATGAAATGTATAATATTATCTTCGCAAAGAGTATATTTATGTATACTACGCGATTTTGACGTGTATCAAAAGATCGTCGTCAACAACCATTTGTTTAGACTTGGATACTAGTATTTTTGACTATCATTAATTGAAAGTAATTCATTTATTTCTACGACACTACAGTATTCTTAACTACCTTCAAAGAATACCTACACTTAGATATAAACTGTATTGTAAATTCATTTACTGCGTTTAATTATAATTACAAATACAATTAAGATATACTTATTACAGTTACTACTTGTCACTTGGCAGAATAAGTATAAAATGATACCACTAAGCTAATGAAAGCCAACGAAAAAATCAAATAACTTCCCAGTCAATATTCTAGCTATTAATAATCACTATAACTTTGTAACAAAACTAATATAAAATTTCCCAGAAGCTTTTAATAAAAGATCAAATACTTCAACATAGCTCTCTTCATTATCAATTTTCTTTAAAACCCTTAGAATAAAAGCTGCTAAGATATTTATATGCGTCGAAAACCTTTTACAGGCTTTCAGGACACCTACTCTTGGGGATTTAATATTTAATACTCGGGTTCCAATTTCATAAAAGACGCTTTAAGTTTAGTGAAGAGGCTTCTAATATTACAATGTTCAACTTTATAAGCATCATAGATACACTAATTAATTTCGTATTAAAATTGCGCAATCAAAACTCTTTTTTAAAGTACGCTTTCTATATTTTCCCCAACCCGAATATAGATTATCAAATTACATTTCAAGAACGAATAACAAAATTATCAATAAATCTACCAAGGACTCTCCTACAACGCCTACGTACTGTCTGCTACGAGATCGTAGCAACGTAGCAAGTTGTCGCCGGCGTTGTCACTCGTAGCAACGGCGTAGCTTATTATGTTATTTGGTGTCTATCGTCAACGCCCTTTTTGTGTTGCTACAGTTATCTAAATACAGTACCTATTTTAAATATAGCATATATTTTACGCTGAAAATACGTTGCGATAGAACTTGTGAATTTTATGTGAAACATCCCTGTTAGGGATATCCTGGGAAAAAAAAAAAAAACTATTTAGTCCGTCAGTGAAATTATCAAATAATATTGGACCCGTATTTTATGCTTTGTCAAATAAATGAAAATTAACAAAGATGAAGCGCATCAACGTTCAGAAGTGGGTGCTTGTGACGTCACTTTGTCAGTATAAAGTATAGCACAACGTGACGTCACACGATATTTCAACGCCTGATGTTTATGTCAGTTGTCAAGAGTGTGTTTTATTCCATGTTTTTATTCGTTTCCGAAGTAAATAATCGCCATCATTATACCCAAAGTAATTTAAAGTGCTGGCAGGGATGTTTTCTTAAAGGTCAAACGTGCTTGTAAAGAAGAACGGGGTACCTACGGTACGGTTTTCCAAAGTTAGAGCCCGCGTTGCTTATTTGACAAGTAATTTTTGGGGTGCCATTAAACTAGAAATTCCCTATATTTTTGCACTACCGGTGCCTGACAGTATTGGTTTTTGGGTGGTACATAAATATACCAGCGGGACAGGACCGACATCATATACACACATCAACACGGTCTAGGGATATTTCATACTCAATTAAATAACTCGAAAAGTACTGGCCGCATTGGAATCTTTTATACACCGATTTGTTTGTAATTTATCTCAGACTAATTCCAAATTCAAATTTTTGAAAATTCTTTTGTGTCGGTGGTATAAAAATGTCTTGATGTGTAGGAGAGGGAATTTTCATTTGTGCGAAATTTAGAAAACAATACGAATTACGTTAATTACAGTTTTTTTTCATTTTTAAACGAAAGATAAAGTTAAAATTGAGGTATTTTAGCCATGCAACGCCAACATTTGAAGAGGGCGGAGATGTTACGAGCTGTGGGAATGCTGGAAGCTGGGTCTGTTCAGCATAATGTTGCTGAGGCCATAGGGACCCACCAAAATGTAATTTCAAGATTGTGGACACGCTATCGTGCCACAGGTGAAGTAGCGGAGAGGCACCTGGGGCCACATCACTACCCCCAGACAAGACCGATTCTTGCAAATTACTGCGCGAGCTCAACCAAATGCAACGGCGACTCAATTGGTCCAAAGGCTGCGAGTGGAACACCAAGTGCTTGTGAGTGACCAAACTGTAAGAAGGCGACTGCATGAAAGCAATATACGCTCTCGTAGACCACTCCGGGTCCCACCTTTACGGAGAGGCAATCGTGGACGACGATTAGAATGGGTTCGGAACCACGTGGACTGGGGCCGTGAGCAATGGTCCAATGTGCTGTTCACGGATGAATCCAGGTTCGGCTTCCATCCAGATTCACGAAGGACGCGTGTTTGGCGAGTTCCTGGACGATAGAGCCGTCTTCAGAACCCTCAGGAAGTTCACCCATACCAAGGAGGAACAATTATGGTTTGGGCAGGATTTCGTCTTGGAGGACGGACGGAACTCGTTTGGGTGCGGGGCAATATGACGGCAGAACGATACGTCCAACAGATGCTGGGGCCCGTAATCTTGCCCCACAGAACACAAATGGGGCAAGATTTCCTGCTCATGCACGACAATGCCCGGGCACACAAGGCGAGAACGGTAGCAGCTTGGTTACATACACACAATGTTAGGGCCTTAGACTGGCCTACTCAATCGCCAGATCTAAATCCCATTGAGCATGCGTGGGATATGCTGCAAAGAAGAGCTCTGAAGGAAGTTCCTGAAAATCTGGCTACAGAAGATCAACTATTTGCGCACCTCAGAAGGACATGGGACAATATTCCGCAGCAAGACAATGACAACCTTGTTCTGAGCATGCCGAATCGTTGCCGATGTGTTATGAACATCATGGGCGCTTTCTCAGACTACTAACTTCAAGTTTATAAACACAAATTAAATGACTTTTCTATTTTTTTCAGTTTTTCTCATAAATTAAAAGTTAATTCATATACGGTTTTCGTCTATGCTTCATTTTTTTTCCATAAAATCCTGAAATTTTAATCGAAGTACCTTAACCATTATTAAAAAATGGTAGAATATTAAATAACGTATCTTTTAAATATATACATGTCATATAAATAATTAACACATTGATAGTAATTCGCTTTTTTAAAAATATCCCTAGACCGTGTTGATGTGTTTAATATAATGCATAAATTTTATTTTGATTAAGGCGTTTCTGAACGCACCGTCACCCAACTTACTCAAGAGGATAATGTGGTAGCAGCTTCATCTACAAAAATTATGAAGAAGGAATTTAAATTGAAATGGAAGTGGGTTAATCCACTGCATAACCATGTTATACCAAATTTAACAGTACTACTAAGTATTCAATAAAATATTTACAATAATTTTATGAAGTTTTTTTTTCATATTCTATGCAAGTAGAAAAACCTAGTAGATACCTACATTAATTATGCTTAACTTAAATTACTTTAAGTTTCGAGTAATAAAAAATTACTATTGATTAAATGAAGGAAAACATATTAGTTATGCTGGCAACATTAAGAACGCCACCAGTCGCGCGCAGACTTATCTTGCGCGCACTCTACATGAAATCGCATAGATTTTCAGAAGCAATGGCAATCTAAAATTAGTAGACGAATTTGACAATACCGATGGAAAATTAGTGACTATTCCGCCCGATACTGGCGCGGGCGCAGTATCGGGCGGCGCGCGCGCGTACACGTTGCAGCTGCGCGCGCTCGCCCGGCACGACGATGAAGCCGCGCCACCGCTCAACCCTGCCTGCTGCGACGGTGAGATTAGTAAACGTAACTAACAGATTTAAAGTAATCCACAATCTTATTGGCCGCGATGAACGTAGGAGTTCCGACGCGTAAGGCACGGCGCGCTGCTGTTTTTGCATGATTTACTACTGCGCATCCATTAAAGCCAACTTCAGATTGGTTAAAAAGATTTGGATTACTGTACGAGCTAAGTTAGTACGTAGGTACAAGCTGCAGCTGTACGCACTCGCCAGTCACGAAGACGATGCCACGCCGCCGCTCAGCCCCACCTGCTGCGACGGTGAGCCCTACCATCATAATTTTTAGCCGAAAGACGTCCACTGCTAGATATAGGTCTCCTCCAAGCATCGCCACATCGACCTCTCTTGTGCTTCTCTCGTCCAGCGGACTCCCACGACCAGGGTCATCGGATAACTCTCAAATAGCAATATTACACTACGTCTTGTAAAAATTCATGCACTGAATTCTGCAACGAGACTTGATAAAAAAATATAAGTTCGCCCTTAAAAACTTTATATCGAGTCTCATTGTGGAATGCGTATGAGCGTGATTCTTAATTTATTTAGTAGTATATAAATAATGAATAATACGTCATACACTGCTTTCTCTTTACGCAGAAGAGACGTGTGTGGACGCATGTGACGCTCAACGGCGACGGAGGCCGACGACATTATTGCCCGGACCACGGTGAGGAAACAACCTATTTAAACCTACTTACTATGCAGCGTGAAAAAAAAAACTAAAGAGAAATTACTTCAATAAAAAAACATGTGCCAATTTAGTCGAATATAAAAAGTAGAATTTATTTATTGCTTTTTTACTGGTCGTATCTATTCTAAATTAATTAATTTTTGGTAGACCAAATAAATAAAAATATAAATTGTGATTTGTAAATCATTTAACAGTATGTTACAATATTTTATTTAACTTGCAATGTATGTATGTATCTAAGTTTGTACGGGAAAAATATAAATTGTGATTTATAAATCATTTAACAGTATGTTACAATATTTTATTTAACTTGCAATGTATGTATGTAAGTAAGTTTGTACGGGACAAATCTTGCAACTGATATAAGATGAAATGTTGCATACACGTTTAGTTTGGATGACAATCCATGGTTAACTTAGTGACGACATTCTAAATCCAATATGGCGGCGGCCCAAGATGGCGGACAAGTTATTTTTTGTGCACTGCCATGATATGGGTATCAAATGAAAGGGTTTTCTGAGAAGAATACAAAAAAGCTTGTTTTAAAAGAAGATTTTTTAATGGATAATTTTTGTTTTTGTCCTCAGGTTGCTCACAAGATTCAGGAAGTTGAGAAACGAAACTGCCAAATTATTTAGTGAAAAATATCTAGTCCGTGTAATAATAATAATATAGATAATTCGGTTATACATATTAATATGTATACAAAAATTTATACAATAATATTGTCTATTTATATTACGATGTTTTCTTTATTCTACCTATTTTCCCTAAATTTTCAATAAAAGATAATGTTATACATTAAAATCTATGTACTTTATTTTCCTCTCTATCCAAGTAGGTATTTTCTCATGAAAACGAATTTCTTCGGCGAGGACCTTTGATTTGATTCATAGAATGTCTACTTAAAATCCTTTTAGGTTAATGGAAAAGCTTAGTCAAAATCAAAAGTAAATCTTAATTTTCATTTGGAACTGGATATTCGAGTATCTATTATATTAAACAGACACTTTTAGTATCGAGAAAAACTCGTGTCACAAATTTTCAACACTTTGTAGGTTGCTCTATAAATTTAATAACGCATAATCCCCTTCTTCGCTGACTCAATTTAGGTTGCATTCGTTACGCTAGAAAAGATTAAGAAATATAACATATTCGCTGCTAAGTAATGTTAAGTCCAGAACTTTTCGGCCCCATCGGCCATCTGGCGATGGGGCCCGAGAGCACCGATCTGTACCCTGCAACACTCCTACTTAAGTTTGGAAATACTTCCAGCTCCTGAGTCTTACACCCAACACGATGGCTTTTAATTGTTTTAGTAATAGGTTATGATAAAAAAATCTATTTAGTCTGTCAGTTAGATTATCTAGATATATTGGACACGTATTTTGTCTTTTGTCACGTAAACAAAAACTGACCACGATGCAGTGCGTTCAAAAATTGCAGAGAACCTTGTGAACCGTGTCTTTTAACCCGCCTCGCGGATATAAAACAATTGTGTGTGAAGTGTGTGGATCCTGAAAGATCAGGAAGTCGTTGTCGCCATTTTGCAGTTGAAGAACACCAGCTCGCTGCCACTCGTGGGCTGGCATCGACCACCACAAGGTAAGGCGTACTACTTCCCTCATTTCCATACTAGATCGCCCGAATTGATCCGTGAATATTTTCCCGCTTATTTTCAACGCACTATTGCCAGAACCCTTCAAATACAGTCCACTTTTAAAATAGGTGTACTACTTGTAGGTACCTACGCAGTATAAATATCATAACTTTACCGAATACGTTTAGACGATTGCGTGCTATAAGTTGCATATTTATACCTATTCATTTATCTTAAACAATATTCAAACTTAACAATAAAACTGGTTAGGATAGTAATGCTATTAACATTTTGTTCTATCTAATTACTTTGGTTAGTGGGTACTACGAAAAAACTTATTTCGTTATTACGTAAATATTGCGAAACCCGTTGTCACAGTACAGTCACACTCAGTAGTATTACTTTTCTACATATAGTTGTTCGTTTAAATAATTACCGTACATTGTTTTGTTTGTGTGGTTATGTGTAACTACATTACATAACAATGCCGCGTGATGCGAAAGCAATCGCTTCTTCGGAAGATCAACAGTTAGTGATTTTAGAAGCTAAGCGTAATATACTTTTCGAGCGTATTCAGTCAATTTATGATCGCTCTAAAGTCGCTAATACTTCCGAATCGCTGAGAGAAGGCTTTCTCAGTTCTTGTGTAACAATAGATGATATTCGAACGGACTTTCATAAATTATTGGATGATTATAATGCCAGGTTACTGGCTATATATCCCGATGCGAAGCCTAGCTATCAAGCCTACGCCTCATTCGAGGATATGTATTGTTCCGTGAAACGTGTGATGTCTCAATTGGAAGATAAGCCGTCCGGGAGGCACAGTATGAGTGATTCCGCAACATGTAGACCAAGGTTGCCGCCAATCGAACTCATGTCGTTCGACGATGATATACGAAACTGGCCATTATTTTATGCAAGTTTTAAATCTACAGTTCATGACAATAAGTCGCTGACGGATGCAGACAGGTTGTACTATTTAATAGGCAAGCTGTCGCCGAAGGCACAGTCTGTGTTCGCGGGAGTCACACCGTGTGCTGAGAATTACATTCATTACTCAAGTAGTTATGTAGGATGCAAATTATAAGCCACACATAATACGTTGTTTACTAGATAGCGCTTCACAAAGTAATTTTATTACTTCTGAATGTTTTAAGCGTCTAGGACTTTGGAAGAACTTTCATACTTCTAATTTAATAGTTAAAGGAATCGGTGGGTCAGAAAAACCAGTTAAAGGTTCCGTAGATATTAAATTATATTCTCGTTTTAGCAGTGATATTAATTTTAACGTTTCTTCGCTTATTGTTGAACGTATAACGGAGACATTGCCGACCGCTCTCATCGATGTCTCTAAACTTACACATCTCAAAACATTACCACTCGCAGATTCGAAGTTTGCGGAGCCGAGCGGTATCGATGTTTTGATTGGTGCTGCTATATTCCCGCGCTTGCTTTTGCCTAACATAGTGCATAGCGAGCAATATAATATACCTCCCGCTATTGAAACTGTGTTGGGGTATGTGGTTATGGGTTCCGTACCTACGGCACATACTACACACTGTACGAGTACAACTTCATGTTGTTCTGTTCTTCAAGATCCCAGTTTAGATTCGCTTCTCAAGCGATTCTGGGAGCTTGAAGAAATTTCCGCCTCGCCCTCGCAGAGCCGTAAGGATCTCGAGTGCGAAGAACATTTTCGCGCTACCACTGTTCGCGATGACAGTGTTAGATATATTGTGTCGCTGCCATTTTGCGACGACCCTTATTCGCTAGGCGACTCATACGCTGCCGCACTTAGGCGTTTTCATTGTTTGGAGCGCAAACTTGATGCGTCCTTAGGGTTACGCAGCGCTTACAATGACGTCATGCGGGACTACATTAATAAGGGATATTTGAGTCCGGTTTTAAAAGATGACAACGTTTCTAATCTGTCATATTACATTCCGCATCACGGTGTCGTTCGCGAAGATAAGACTTCCACTAAACTTCGAGTAGTTTTAGACGCTAGTAGTCAAACTACATCGGGACAGTCGATCAATGACATTCTACATGCAGGCCCTAATCTACAGGGTGATTTATTTAATATTATAATTCGTTTTCGTCTCTTTCAAATAGCCCTGTCTGCTGATTGCCGCCAAATGTTTCTCAATGTCGGCGTTCGTGAATCGGACCGTAGATTTCAACGCATCTTTTACAGATTCAGTAAACATGAACCTATAATGGTCTACCAATTTAATCGTGTTTGCTTCGGATTTAAGTCTAGTCCATATCACGTGTTACGTGTAGTCCGCCAGTTAGTCGCTGATGAAGGCGATAATTTCCCTGCAGCGTCTGCTGCTGCGTCTTCCGCCCTATATATGGATGACATTGCCTGTAGTGTCATGTCCATACCGCAAGCAATTTCGCTTTGTGATGAGCTTATTCAGCTCTTCAAGCGAGGCCAGTTCGACCTTGTCAAATGGACAAGTAACTCGAAAGAGGTTCTCGCACACATACCTGATACTCATAAGGCTTCGCCCGATATCGAGTATGAGAAGTCTATACCGCATAAGGTCCTGGGTTTACGCTGGGACAAGTCTTGTGACAGTTTCCGCTTTGACGTCACCACACCAGATGATAAATATACTAAGCGAACCATGCTTTCCACAGTGGCTCGGCTGTGGGACTTAATGGGTTTTGTCGCCCCCACTATTCTGTACGCTAAGCTCTTAATTAAGGAACTTTGGCTAGCAAAGTGTGACTGGGACGACATACCACCTGAACATATAGTCACCGCTTGGAAGCAGTTTTGTGCTGAGCTTTCTACGCTTAATGAAATTATTATCCCGCGTCATCTGGGGTTGGTCGACGGATGCACCATGAATTTAGTAGGTTTCGCTGACGCCAGCGAGCGTGCTTACGGTGGAGTCGTATACATGCAAATATACAATGGTTCTAACTACACAGTGCAGTTAGTTAGTGCGAAGTCTAAAGTCTCACCTGTGAAAACCATTTCGGTGGCTAGACTAGAGTTGTGCGCGGCCCTATTGTTGTCTAAGTTGCTTCGCAAGGTACAAGACACAATATCGCCCCACTACCGCATCCATAAGGTATACGCGTTTACTGACTCTAAAGTAGGGCTCGCCTGGATAAATTCCTCACCGCACCGCTGGCAAACTTTTGTTGCCAATCGGGTTACTAAGCTGATAGAGCTTATACCCGCTAATTGTTTCAACCATGTCGCGGGTACTGAGAACCCCGCTGATTGTCTGTCTCGTGGTGTCACGCCAGCTAAGCTCTTGCATCATCCATTGTGGTATCGTGGACCATCATGGGTTTCTCATGACCCAGCTGAGTGGCCCATACATACTTTCGCACACAATGCACTGCATGAGGGCGTACCCGAACAGAAATCAGTCGCTCATGCCGTGGTTTCTGAGGTTACGGAATCACCAATTTATGCTCTAGCACTACGTGTTTCGTCCTGGTCTAAGTTGCTACGCGCTATTGTTTACGTCTATAAGTTTTTAAGACAACTGCCTAGTGCACGTACTGTATCAAGCTCTGATCTCCAATATGCAGAAATTAAATTGCTGCGAGCTGTACAGGATGTTCATTTCCGTAACGATATTCTAAATTTAAAAAACAATAAACCATGTAGTCCCGCCATCCATAAGCTTAAGCCGTTTCTCGATGAGCACGGCATCATACGAGTTGGTGGTCGTCTCACAAATTCGGACGAACCCTACGAATATAAACATCCCTGTATTCTACCACGTCATGACCATATTGTTGATCTTCTTTTTGACTTTTGTCACAAGAAACATCTTCATGCCGGTCCAGAGTTGCTTATGTCCTTACTCAGGCATAATTATTGGATTTTAGCTGCACGTCGAATAATTCGTCACAGAATCCACAACTGTAACACTTGCTTTAAGTTCCGCCCGCGTCCTATTCTTCCACTTATGGCAGATCTACCTAGCCAGCGTGTTAACCAAGTCGACAAGGCGTTCACTCACACCGGCTGTGACTATGCAGGCCCGCTGCAGTACACACCATTTCGTGGTCGAGGTGTTAAGAGCCGTAAGGCTTGGCTCTGCATTTTTACGTGTTTGACGACGCGTGCCACGCACATTGAAGTGGCTACAAATTTAAGTACAGTGACTTTCCTTGCAGCCTTAAAACGCTTTCTTTCGCGACGCGGTCCTATTAAATGCTTATATACCGATAACGGTACTTGTTTCGTAGGTGCAAGTTCTTATTTACGCGACCTTCACAAATTTCTTAAAGATTTTCGTCCTCATCTTGAGGAAGAACTTTCCTTCAATCATATAGATTGGAAGTTTATTCCGCCTGCTTCCCCACATTTTGGAGGATGTTGGGAAAGTATGGTTAAGGTAGTTAAAACTCACCTTTTTAAAGTTATAGGTCAACAAATCCTCTCCTACGAGGAACTTATAACTGTCCTTAGCCAAGTTGAGGCTCTAGTTAATTCGCGGCCACTTACTGCTTTGAGTAGTGACCCTACTGAACCATCAGCACTGACCCCTGCGCATTTCTTGCACACCGCGCCATTGTTGTCCTTTCCCGCTCCTGAAGCAGACTCGCTCAGCTTGCTTCAGCGACATACTCTACTTGACAAACTGGTGCAGTCGTTCTGGCAGCGCTGGCGTTCAGAATACTTACATCAACTTCAGGCTAGATCCAAATGGAATAGTCCTGCACCTTCTATACAAGAGGGAACTATTGTAGTTATCATTACTGATAACTCTCCACCCCTCTCATGGCCGTTAGGCATTATTGATAAATTGCATACCTCCAAGGACGGTACAACCCGTGTTGTTACTGTGAAAACCGCAAAGGGTAGCTATGTGCGCCCTGTTGTGCGTCTGTGTCCATTACCGACTCAATAAGGCCTGGCTTGATAGTTAGGTCTCTTAGTTTTAGTTAGTTAGCGACGTAACATAATTTTCTATTAAAATTTAACTATAGGTATGCAACTTAATGTATTATGCAACTCGCAGTATTTATCTTAAATCTTAATAATTGAAATGTAAAAATCCGCATCTTAGTCCGTATTGCTGAATAAGTATACGGTAGTACACCTCATAGGGCTAAGTTTAATTTTCATTAAAGGTGACCCTTTAAGGCGGGGAAAATGGTAGCGCCATCTCTTGTAAATGTCATAAATCAAAAAAAGGATGTCTGGTAGATATCGCTGTCAGCGATAAGACCGCCTTTGTACCCGTTTTTATAAGTTTTTCTTGTAATTGTTTATAATTTTATGGTGTACAATAAAGTATATTCTATTCTATTCTAAATCAATGACCGAAAACACATAGACAAACACCTTTGAGATTTCGCGGGCGATCGATATCCTAATTATCTCGTTCCTTCCTCATTCCTTTTCCCTTTATGTACGCCTTAATGACAGGTCGCCAGAACGAACCGAAACTTCAACGTGAACGGGCCTCGTATCTCAACCGCCAGCTTCCCAAGCCACCTGGCTGGAGACTGATGCATCTAATTAGTTAGATTGCAGAGAACCTTGTGAACCGTGTCTATTAACCCGCCTCGCGGATATAAAACAATTGTGTGTGAAGTGTGTGGATCCTGAAAGATCAGGAAGTCGTTGTCGCCATTTTGCAGTTGAAGAACACCAGCTCGCTGCCACTCGTGGGCTGGCATCGACTACCACAAGGTAAGGCGTACTACTTCCCTCATTTCCATACTAGATCGCCCGAATTGATCCGTGAATATTTTCCCGCTTATTTTCAACGCACTATTGCCAGAACCCTTCAAATACAGTCCACTTCTCATAATAGACACAAGGATGAAGAGGTTTCTCAAACCGCTATAACACCCAGGAAACATCCCTATTACGGCAGCGAACGTGTTAATATCTATTAGATGTTTTCTAAGTTCCTTCTATGAAAGGCATTTGACTGAATCTAAATAATAGTATTACCAGGAAGGAAAAGTTTCCCCGAAACTGTCCTCTTCGCAAAAGATAGCGATCTTAAACTCCAACAGTTTATTGCTCTATACCCTTGTAAAGGGCTCATTGTAAAAAAGGGAACAAATTGGGATCGTAAGCCTGCAAGTAGCCCTGCACTATTTATAACAGAATCCACGAAAAAAGCTATAGGTTGGGTTTAGTTATGTTTTAAAATTGCGGAAGAGTGGGTCTTAAAATGAACATGGACAAAACCTAGGCCATGTTGAATGCCCATTTAACACCCACTCCAATCAAGATCAGAGAATCGACACTCGAAGTTGAAGACGATTATGTCTACCTGGGATAAACGGTCTAGTTAGGTAGAGGTCAATAGTCGAATCTGCTTAATGTCACCCAAAGGGCAAAGGTGCTCGGAGTTTCCTTGCGCGATCGAATCAGAAATGAAGACACCCACAAGAGAACCAAGGTTACCGACATAGCCCGAAGAATTTCCAAACTTAAGTGGGCGTGGGCAGGGTACATTGCTCGCAGACCGGATGGCCGACGGGGCTGAAAAGTTCTGGAGTGGTGACCGCGAACCTGAAGTCGTTGCGTTGGAAGGCAAAAGTGGGAGCACTAGGTTGACCGATGACCTGGTGAAGGTTGCGGGGATCCGCTGGATGCATGACGCACGGGACCGGTCAATGTGGCGACAAAAAACAGACAAAAATTTTCAAAAATACTGGAAATGGGTTCTGTTGGTTTCTCTAACACCCTGGCTATTTTTTTGGAAATATTTTCGATGTTAAAAACTAATTTTCTATAATTTTTTTATATGTAATGATTGATTGACAATAATATGTGCTATAAACCCCCGGTTTCTCAACACTCGATTATCGGGCTGTTAACATAATTGACGAATAATCGCCGGTTATCTGTTATGAAAGGCTGTTGAAAATTCATTGATCCAATCACAGCAGATAACACGTCCCTGACAATTTGTCACATTTTAGCTTGACAATTTAGCTGTGAGAAACCGGCCTTAACCAAGTATTAGCAACTAACTTTGAGTTTTTGGCGCAAGTGGGCCTGAAACATGCAACAAAAACGATTGCTAAACTAAGTGTAATACGTGCTGCAAAATACAAAACTCCTTTCCACGGCTCACGGTAAACTCGTCGGCGCTAAGTCAATATCACAGCACGAAGGACGCTAATTCACACAGAAGTTCCCCTGTGAATTATTTCACCGCAGCGCAATCTACAATCCGCAGAAGGGTTCCGACAGAGGCAATTAAGAGCGGCGGGCCACTCGCAACATATGGCGACCACACAAAAATGTAAGTAAATTGCCCACACTTGCCCGCACTTGCCCACACGCACTGGGAGAATATTTGTTGGGAAAATGCCCGGCTAAGTTTCATTGTATTGAGTATAGTTCGTCCGTGTTTTGATATTGCTCTTTGTGTGCTTATTACCCGACTGCAAGGAAGGGTCATGTTTTTCGCGCATATCTTGTATGTATGTATGTCTGTTTGTATGTCATCTTCTTTATTACTTCATATCTTTCAAACCACTAGACGGATTTATATAATTAAGACATCTTTAGATAGGTCTTGACCACCCAAGTGTTCATAGATAAGTGGCTTTGATAATCGAGGTAAAAAAACAAACATGGCGGATTTAGGGCGCCATATTGTGGTGGTCCCAATTTTTTCTTCTAAACCCATCATGTGGGGTAACATGAAACATTTTAGTGGTGATACCCGAAATATATATTGCTTATAAATGTTAAATAAAAATCGAAAAAAAAAACTAAAAAATTGTAAATCAAAAAGTTAATAAAATCAATCGACTGCTTAAGAAGCGGACGAAAAATTTGTAAAAATCATGATGTGAAGACTTATAAAGAAAAATCTATACGCCCAGGGTTTTTTGATTTTTGACTAAAAAGGTTAGGACTTAGGAGTTACGATATTACAGTAAATTATCATGATATTCACAGTAGTTTAATAAACTGAAACAAAACTACCAATAGGTAATTTAAAAAAAAACAATGCGGGACACCGTGATTTAATTTTTTTACAAATTATAAATTATAAAAATAATTATTATAGGTAAGCAAGCAAACAAAAAGTATAATCTCCAAATAAATGCTACGCAACGTTGATGTAGTTCCAAAACGTTTCAGTACATTACCGTATATAACACGTTTGTATGCTAATTTTATTCCCAAAATCCGGTCTGATGGAAAACGGTGCCTCCAAGTAGGTATTATCAGACGGGGCAGACCCAGGCAAACTTTTGGGTGGATTTGATAACACATCCCAAATACGGTACCCACTGACTATATTACCTAATCATACAAACGGAATTATTCGAGTTTAGTATTAACATAAACGTCATATTACTATTTCGTTAAATCCCTCAAATCTTCTTTCTACTCGAATTCATATGAGAATTGAAGGATTTACGATTCTGGTAATGGAAAGTCATCAAATTGAGTGGAGGATAAGAGATAAGTAATTGAGGTCGTTTGTATTAATGTTCGGACACAAAGCTGGATTATATACCCACTCGCAATTCAAATCTTTACATCAAATTGCCGTTACGAGGACCCTCTTTTAATTATCTAAATATGCGTATACATAAAATGTAGGTAAAGAATTTGTTATTTGGGCGTTCATTTTGCTGTAGTTTGTAAAGCGATACGGTTGGCTTTGTAAAGGTATATAATGGAGGATTATCCCGTCTTGAGGGCTATTTATCACAGGTTTGGAACTTACACCGATCACAAGGGCTTACATTCGTGAGATATGGTTATAAAGGTGGTTGCGGTTGACTCGTTTATCTTCACGCTTGTATGTAATGTTGGGATGAGCGAAACAGATTTTATTGTTTGGTGTCAAAGCAGGATCAATCAATCTGCCCGGAGTAATTTAACTTTTTTTTTTTCCCATACGTTTTGCGAACACATCGCCATCTCTGACCCATGACAGAATACAGGGAAGGTTTAAAAACAAAAAAAAGGTAGGTAGGTAGGGTAGGGTTGGGTAGGTACGAAGCCAGTTGACGGGAGCGACGCCGCGGGCACAGCTTAATAATATAGAATAATAATACCAGCCTGTAACTGACGCACTGCAGGGCAAAAGACTCTTCTCATACAGAGAAGGCACGAGCATTTATGAGCATCAAGCTTGCTCAAGACGGGTTGGTGATTTCAGACTTACATTAACTTTAAGTCCAGGTATCCTCACGATGTTTTATTTCACCGTTGCTTGTGATGTCCAAGATAAACTTAGAAAGTACATTATGAATTTGAAAAAGTTACATTGGTACTTGCCCGGATATGAACCACGATTGAGATCGTGGTTCGGCGAGGCACGAAAGTATATAATAGAAATATTTTTTAGTACGTATATCCTATTCTATCAGTTTATCCTATGATTCGTAGAATAGGTATTACAATACCTACAGATTTGGACGGATGAGTCTCGCAAAATCTGTAATAAGATGAGTCTAGGTTGCCTACGTTTGGTAGTTAGTGACATTGCTCTCTGACTTTTTTGCAATGAACAAAATAGCTACAGAAAGAATACAAATATTAATATGGCTCTATTTGACCTGCTATCTAGTATAATGACATCTGTAGATAAAGGTAATCCTGTGTGTGCTATATTAACTGATATTACAAAAGCATTCAATTTCGTGGACCATAAGATTTTGCTGCAAAAATTACATGGGTATGGCATAAGAGGAAATATCTTGAAACTCCTAGAATCATATTTGAGTGACTGAACTCAATGTACAGAAATCACTAAAATTTGTCTTAATACTAAATTGGAGATTAAATATGGACTAAACCAAGGCATATAAAATATGGCGTACCTCAAGGTAGTGTACGCCTTTTCTTAATATATTCTTATAAATAAAATGTGAAAAAAAGCCGGATCTGGTTAGCAAAAAAACCATGCATCTTCCGGCTATAACCGTTTACGGTTCCTTTTTTATGACTTATTTTAAAGAGCGAACAAATATTCGTAGTCTATATTTACAGTGCTGTAACACTTAAAAATGGTAAAGTATAAAACAAGAATATCAGACAATTCTTCGCTTTTTATTCATGCTTCCATTGATATACTATCAAACAACAAAAATAGAAAAAAACGGTTATAAAAAGTTTTAGTTTAGGTAAAAAAATAAAAAAGAGGTGCGTTGCGCACAAACTATAAACTATATCGTCGGGAATGTGTGTAGCGGTCTGCCGGGAATCTCAGTCCAGACCACGTCGGTTATCCCAACCTATTATATATATTTACCCCCTATAACCCTCGGCCGGACACGGGATTGAACGAGACCAGGAGACTACCACGGGGACAAATGTAAGATATAGCTGTAAGTTGTGTATGCTTGTAGACTTGTAGGAGTATCACTTTCCACCTATATGGGAATCGGTATCCCAAAAAACAAACCCATAGTTACCGCTGCCGCGTATTGCGGTTTCGCGGGTATAGAACTTGTAGGATGCAAGAGTGCACATTGGAGTGCACCGCACTCTTAAATACGTAGACACAATCCCTGCAACGTGAACGAGTACTTGAAATGTCCCCTCAGCGGAGACGCGACATCGGAGACTATCTACATTGGGTCAACGCCTATTCCCACAGTAGAAAAATTCAAGTATCTTGGCTCTATGCTCACAACAGACGCTTAAGTCGGCGCAGAGTTAAGTCACAGGTTCAGCGTCGCGTGGCAAAAATGGCGGTCACTTACTGGTGTGCTGTGTGACCCACGTATTCCTATAAAAACAAAGTGTACAAAAACGGCAGTCCATCCAGCATTATTGTATGGGTCCGAATGTTGGACGGCAAAGAAGACGCATGAACAAAGGGTCCATACCAACGAAATGAAGATGCTTAGGTGGGCGGGAGACGTGACTCGGCTTGACAGAGTGCAAAATGAACACATAAGAGGAAGTTTTAAAGTGGCACCTGTCACCGATAAAATGACCGAAAACCGCCTTTGTTGGTATGGGTACGTCAAGAGACGTAATGAGGACCATGTGGTGCAAATCGCTTTACGCCTACGGGAATAAAAAAGAGGTAGTGGCCGCCCGCCATTGACCTGGTGGTCCACTATAGAAAGACTCAAGCAAGGCCTATTGTCCGAACAGACAACCAAAGACAGAATAACTTGGAAAGTGAGGAGACCCGATCCCAAATAATGGGACATGGGAAGGAAGAAGAAGACATAATAAATAAAAGCGGTTGAAGAATTTGTTCATCCAAAAAGCTAAAAGTTTTCAAAACGAATTGCTACGAGTAACATATTCAAACACACTTTGATAAAGTTTAACGTTTGAAAATCAAAACTAAAAACGATCTGCTTCCAATCTAAAATTCCCTATGGCGTCACTAGTCACAGAAAAGAGTGCATGTCGAACTTTGTCAAAGATAGATAGCAGCCGATAATATGTCGTAGAATTTCAGCATTGCCAATTTGGGCAATACCAGGTTGGCATTCTATGATAGGTATCAACCTTAAATTAATGTCAAAATCACGGAGCACAGCCTCGCTGACCGGCAGGGGCTCACTATTAATAATAACATTGGAGCCCGCATAATGTTCGCTGAGCACAAGTTTCGGATATCAGTATTGACACGAGTGGTCAATTACTACTAGGAAACGGCGACAATTACTGGCCCGCAGGCTTATTACATAAGAAACAGCAATCAGCAATCATGAGCGTGATCAAACGCTTTATGTCATAAAAGTCGGAATTACCTACAGTGAAAGGTATGTAAGGTCCTACACAATCGTTTGCTAATCGCCCGCTGTTTGTCAAATGGACTTATTTCTAAAAATGAACCGGCCAAGTGCGTGTCGGACTTCGCACATTTCCGGTTCCGTACTAAGCCGCAAATTTAGTTGGTTGTAATAGGAAAAATAAGAGAATTTCTAAGAAAAAATCAGATTTATCAATATATTGGTATTTGCTAGTAAAATATACGTAATAATAAACATTATCACCAAATTTCAAGTTCTTAGGTCTATGGAAGGTTAAAAAATCTTTGGTTCAAAAGTCTGAAGTTCTCTTTACCAAATGTACCACAACATGACCAAACTTAAACCTTGACGGCAAATATCTTGAAGTTATAACGGAAACTGTATTCTTAGGGATTACTATCGATTCAAAATTGCAGTGGGGCGCGCACATTAGAACTCTTTCGGGTAGGTTAAGTTCGGCTGCATATGCAGTAAGGAAAATAAGGCAGCTAACCGATGTAGCTACAGCTAGGTTAGTATACTATGCTTATTTCCACAGTATTATGTCTTATGGCATTCTGCTGTGGGGATCAGCAGCAGACGTTGACTCAATTTTTATCCTACAAAAGAGGGCAATCCGCGCAAACTGACTCTACCTTCACTTTATATTTTGGAATGTATTTTGTATGTCCGTAAAAATCGGGGGCTTTTCAAAATTAGAAGCGACTTCCATAATTTAAATACACGCAGTAAGCACGAAATTGTAATACCCAAATTCAGATTAACGAAAACTAGCAAGTCTTTTCTTATAAACAGTATACGCTTTTATAACAAGTTGCCAAAGTCAGTTATAGAACTGACCGATGGAAGGTTCAAAAACTACATCAAACGTATCCTTGTTAAAAAAGCATATTATAAAATCAAGGACTACGTTGAAGATAAAAACATTTGGCCTTAGCTCCTTCTGCGCATGCAGCTTCCCTGGTAACTTGTAAACGGCACAAATATGTGGATGTCTGTAACTATTCTCAATCTCATTTTTTCTTTCCTTCTTTTAATTAGACTTTTTACAATGGTTTTCAATCATCTTTATAGCCCTTTGCTAAGAATAGTTACAGCACTGATAACAAAATTTGTGCAACATGTTAAATTTAGTCTTGTAATACTTATTTTTATTATTTTTTACTTTTGTATAGATTCTTTTACCGATTGTTTTGTGAATGTGTGAACATTGTAGGCCTTCTAGATGATAGTTAACAATTGTTAACTTTTTTATATAATCTTTTTCTTTTTTTTTTAGTTTCTTACGACTTATTGTCATAATTCGAGCCTACGTTGTCCCCCCATATCTAAGTTCTAATGCTGTAACATGGAAATATTGTAAAACCAAACCATTTTTAAAAGAGTAACCATGGAGTTTCTTGCCGGTTCTTCTCCATAGGAAACGACCAACCCGAACCGTGCACATTTTGTCGACGTTTTATAAGTGCCCATGTAGGCCTATGTGAAATAAAAATTTGATTTTGATTTTAAGAAAATTTTGTAAAAAATAGCTGACTTTGGTGGCTTCTCATTCCTTTATTTTCCAACAAAAAAACAGTATTTATTTACTCTGCGAACTTTTTCACGCCCCCTTTAGCTGTATGGGAGACCCTTTAAATATATAAAAATATATTTTTTGACAATTTGCGTGGCATTGGGTCAACAAGATGCTTATACTGTGAAAATTTGAAGACTGTACGTCCAATCATATGGCCGTAAAATCTGTGAGACAGACGACGGACAGATGGACAGACGGACACACATATGGACAGACAGACGGACACGTGAGTGATAGCAATAGGGTTCCATTTGGACCCTTCGTGTACGGAACCCTAAAAACCGCCAAAAACTCTTAAACTTATTTATTGAAGATTAATTATTGTGCAAAACTGTAGTTTTGCTCTTGCAAGATAATAAGCCTGCCGTTTAGATTGGGTATAACATCAATACCGTATCTAGCAGTGGCCGCCAAGACAAGGCAAACGGGAAAAGAAATCAATCATTTTGATAGTTTATACTAATTAACTGTCGAAATTCAGAATGACACTCAGTTTATACACATTTGTTTTTCAAGAAACAGAACTGCAAGATGGGCAAGAAGGGGCATTCTGCTTTAGACTTTGAGGCTTAAAAAAATTGCCTAGTTTTGCCATGCTTGATAAAAACCTAAGAAACAAAAACAGTACATATTTTTAAAGAATTTTACATTTTACAGGTAATTACGTAGTAGTAGCAGGTGACATTGAGCCGCGGATGTACTGGATGGCTTCGGGGAGTATGTCAATATAGAGCTCAATCGAAGGTACCAACCTAATCATCAACATTATCTTCTTGCCCTCGTCCCATGTTACTTAGAACCAGCGCAGCAAGTTTCCTTATTCATTTTACTCTGTTAACTGTCAAACTATCTGTCATCACTGGGACTGTGAATGATGTGCACAGGATTATGTTTAAAATCATAATCTTATTAACCATCAAAATGTAACAAAATTGCAAATATGTTGTTGTTGTGTTTTATTGTATACTTATAGCAAAAAAAAAAATACTGCTTCTCTTATAGGGCTCAGTCGAAGGTCCCATCATAATCGTTATCATCATCATCTTCCTGTCCGTGTCCCAAGTCACTTAGGGTTTCTTCATCCAGCCTTCCCTATCAACCGTCACATACGCTATAATTCATCAGCGAGCGTGTCGGTAGTCTCCGTAATAATAAAAAAATAACTTAGATTACATAAGACTAAAGTAGATAATTGAGTAAGTGAATTTTCCAAAAAGTTGACTTGTTGAAATGTTATAGATAACGAGATACAGTTTCTCAGATCCAGGAAAAGTAATTCCAATTTTAAAATGCAACTAATACTATACTAATATTTGTTCCATATGGATATCGATACCGCAGCCTCTAAAGCAGAAGCCAATTACTCAACTAATGCACAGCTGCAATCGAGCTGAACGGAAAGCGATACAAAACGAATAAAAAAGATATTTTATTTTAGCTTAACTCTTTGCTTCGGTGTATATCATCTTTCTCGCCATTTTTCCTAATTTATTTAGTGTCTTCTTTTTTTATTTTTTTCTCTTTCATCTCATTATTAACACCTTTTCTAGCCATTGACATGCTTTATTCTAGAAGTTAGATAAATGTTCTTTTGTAATTGCGGAGGTATATCTGCATAGAATAAAAGCCGACCCTAATATTTTTGTGAAAAAAAATACTAGGCAGATAGCTTGTCTGTGTTTTACTCTATGGGCCAATATAAATCATGTAGGATTATCACTGCTTCACATTTTCAGCACTTTGAAATCGAAGGTGGCTTGTGACCGCAAAGTAGGAATGTATTAGAAATTCCTGAACTTTTTCGTACCGCGGCTGTACATGTATCATAACGTTATTGGAGCCACACACACACACTTACAATAAGTACATTTAACTATTGTACACTGACACACATAAAGGCACTTCGTTCTAGATTGGAAGCCACTTTAAGCCGCTTACGACAGTTTCGATATTCGTGCCTTTGAAATGATGAGAGCCCAATGGAATCGAATCGAAATGGTACACGCGGCGGCAAAAGTGAACGGAAAATGGAAATATTTTGTTAAAATTCACCTCCTCTTTGATGTGAGGTGTTCTTATGTATTTTTCCCGTTATTTATTTTAAACTGAATTTTGTCGTCACATTTTCGGAGGATAAATGAATTTTACGTTGGGGATGGGAAAGGGTGAGTGAAAACTGATTACCGAATTTATTACGACAAGGTGAATGGACATGCATCCAGGCGAATTTTGAAAAAATATCGGTACATGTACCGACTAGCACGTTTTTAGGGTTCCGTTCCCGAAGGTTCCAAACGGAACCCTATATTGCTGTCACTGTCGTGTCTGTCCGTCGTCTATCTTACAGGTTTTACAGCTAAACGTTTGGAGCTACAGTCTTCTTCTTAATTTTCACAGTATAAGCATCTTGTTGACCCAAAGCCATCATCATTTCAGCCGAAAGACGTCCACTGCTGGACATATGCTTCCCCCAGGCGTCGCCATATTGACTGATCCCGTGCGTCTCGCATCCAGCGCCTTCCCACAACCTGAACCAGGTCATCGCTCCACATAGTGGGAGGCCTTCCAACGCAACGTCTTCTGGTTCGCGGTCACCATTCCAGAACTTTTCGGCATCCGTTCTGCGAGCAATGTGGGCACATTGCCATTTAAGTTTCGCAATTCTTCGGGCTATGTCGGTAACTTTGGTTCAGTACAATGAATGTTGCTGTACATGAATCATAACGTTATGATACATGTACAGCCGCGGTACGAAAAAGTTCAGGAATTTCTAATACATTCCTACCTTGCAGTCACAAGCCACCTTCGATTTCAAAGTGTTGAAAATGTGAACCAGTGATAATCCTACATGATTTATAATAGCCCATAGAGTAAAACACAGACAAGCTATCTGCCTAGTTTTTTTTTTTACAACAATATTAGGGTCAGCTTTTTTTCTATGCAGATATACATCCGCAATAAAAAAGAACACTTATCTAACTTCTAGAATAAAGTATGTCAATGGCTAGAAAAGGTGTTAATAATGAGATAAAAGAGAAAAATCAAAAAAAAAGAAGACACTAAATAAATTAGGAAAAATGGCGAGAAAGATGATATACACCGAAGCAAAGAGTTAAGCTAAAATAAAATAGCTTTTTTGTTAGTTTTGTATCGCTTTCCGTTCAGCTCGATTGCAGCTGTGCATTAGTTAAGTAATGGGCTTTTGCTTTAGAGGCTGCGGTATCGATATTCATATGGAACAAATATTAGTATAGTATTAGTTGCATTTTAAATTTGGAATTACTTTTCCTGGATCTGAGAAACTTTATCTCGTTATCTATAACATTTCAACAAGTCAACTTTATGGAAAATTCAGTTACTCAACTATCTACTTTAGTCTTTAGTAATCTAAGTTATTTTTGTATTATTACGGAGACCACCGACACGCTCCCTGATGAATTATGTTTTAAGACCCACTCTTTCGGAAGCTCTACTGAGGTCATCGAGCATTGTACTGAGGCTCTCCATGGTCTCAGCCATGACCACTATGTCGTCGGCAAACCGAAGGTGAGTGATGTACTCGCCGTTAACGTTGATGCCTAGCCCTCTCCGGTCCAATACCTTGAAGACACCCGCCAGCGTAGCAGTGAACAGTTTTGGAGAAATGACTAGAATTAATACTTTTTTCGGAATATTTACTGATTAAATTTAATGATTGTGACCATGTCAGCGTGAAAACTTATATTAGAAAAATGACGTTTCCCTGTCTCACGCTGCGCTGGAGAAGGATTGGTTTCGAGGTCTGATCTTGAAGACGGACTGACATGGTGGCGTTTGTTTACAAATACTTCAACACCTCAATGTACCAGTAGTCGATCTGGAATCATTGGAGAGATTGCAGTAGAGCCCAAGTCTCGATCGAATCGAAGGCTTTCTCGTAGTTCACAAACGCTAAACAGAGAGGCAAGTTAAATACTAAAGCCATACAAATTGTCAATAATTATTTTTAAAAGTTTTTAAGGGGGCTTCCATACAGCAAAAGGGAAGCGCGAAAAACTTTTTTACCTACCCATCGAGTGGGTAATTGTTGTTTAGAGCTCATGGATTAGATAAATATTGTTTTTTTATTTAGTGTTGGAAAATAAAGGAATGAGAAGCCACCAAAGTCAGCATTTTTTACAAAATTTTGTTCCAAAGAATTTTTAACTTCCCATTGACCTATGAACTTGGTCTGGACTGGTGATAATGTTTATTATTACTTTTTTTTACTAACTAACAACGATATATTGATAAATTGGCTTTTTGCTTTGAAATTTTCAAATTTTTACTATTACAACCATTTGATTTTGCAGTTTGGTACGGAACCTTAAATGTGCGAAGTCCAACACGCATCTGGCCGGATCTTTAACGGATTAATGTTTTCTTCCATTTTATTTTGACATGAGTAAACTATGTAATGTTATATTGCATAAGCTTTCGTTTATAATTACAAAAAAACTTTGAATTAGGAACTAACATGTTATGTAACGTGTTTCGTTGTTTTTCTTAAATATACATAAATACTAATTACTTTTGGCATGTATTTAATGCAGCAACTAAGTAAAATGAATATAGGTTTAAAAAAAAATAGAGTGTGTACCATATAATAATGGGTTGGCAGCTAATAAGGAGTATCGTAATAAGTAAAAGGTAGCATATTAATATATCATTTATAAGCTCCGTTTTAATTTAAACTAGCATCAAGTTTTTCTTTTGGGAACTGAATTAATATCTAAGCGAAAACTTAATGATGAAAATAAAATAGAAAATGGGCATTCATAAATAATACAAATCAGATTCTATTTAAAATTGTTTGTATGAAGAATAAATATAAACTAGCTTATATTATACATATATTGTGTGACTTTTAATAGCTTTAAATAAACTCTAAAATGACATGAAGAAAATATATTTTGCGGCTTTTATTTTCAAAATTATAGGTGAATAAATTAAAAACATAAAAAGAGTAATTACTTTTATTTATTTTTAAAAAGTCATAGAAGACAGTAGTTATACCTTAGTATTAAAGTTACACAATAAAAAGTTACGCAGGTAGACACAATTAGGTTAAAATTTCCTTTATGGGCCGCTGATTTATGGCACGGGGGGTACGGGGGAGGGTGGGGAGAGGGGTTTTATCCCCCCCTTACCAACCCCACCACTCGGAGCCCCATGGTTATGGAGATATCCATGGTTAAAGTTTTTAGTTTAGAATCAAAATTTCTATCAAAGTCCATCGATTTTGGGGCGGGAAGGGGGGTAGGGAAGTGGGGGTTAGTGGGGCTACCCCACTGTACCATCCCGACCCCGCGGAACCCCATGGTTAAGGAGATATTCATGGTTAAAGTTTTTACAATTACTATTTAACAACAATGTCGACGCTATTATATTATATTATATTATATCTATCTTATTTATTTATGTCCTGATCCTTTTTATTGTACTCGTTTTAACATTTAGAGCTGCCCGCAAAGCGAAGCCTGAAAGTGGGTTTTTAGACGGCACGAAATAGTTGGTAATATATTATCTTTGCCACCCTACTAACATTATTAGTCGCCAAGTCATTATATATAGCTCCTCGCCTAATATTTCAATTGACTGGTATAGTTTATTTGCTACCTAAACGCAGCTGCTAGTTTTTAGTTTTTATAACACCCTTAAGTTTGAACCTTACATAATATAATAGTCGCGAATATATTTAATCGCTGACAATTTATTTTATTAGTTGCAAACATTTAGTCGACTTTTAAGTTATTAGTCACTCGGAAAATAATAAGCTATTACTTTTATGAGCCATTGTTGAAATACTTACTTAATAGAAAATAATAAATACTTTGAAATATAAATCTGTGTTTTTATTATGCTTAATCAAACAGATAAAGGAAAGAGAGAGTATGTACTCTAATTTATGTATCAAGCTTTTTATTCCTAATGTCACAATTACAAGTACTATAGGATATTTATGAGCATAACTCAAGCTGGAGAAGGCAAGACAGAGAACAAGATGAGAGAAGGCAGTTGCCTCAAATCACTGATTATTTAATTTTAATAAAATAAAGCTAGAGATAATATCGGTTTGTTAATTTCAGAATGCGGAATTAGATCATAAATAAAAAAGCACAAAATAATAAAGCTGTCTAATGAGTTTTGTAATCTAGTGTACCCATTGCCGAAGTCATAGTATTATTAATGCTAAGCAAACAAGTGTTGTCGCTAGCGATGTTTGCTTTGAACAAATTTGTATACCAACTGAGCAATAATTAGAATATGAAATATATGGGGGTAGAACCTACTAACTGTATAAAATATGAGGGAGCAGAACCTACGTACTGCGTACTGTGGAGCTTTCAAATTACAGATACGGATGCTGTTAGAATAATCTTAATTGGTTTATAGTCTAATATATTCTTTCTCGTGACTTCAATCCCGGGGTCTATGTCACAGAATCCGTGTATTTTTTATATGTCCGTGGATAGATTTATTCTAAGGTATTTGGATGTATTAGCATAAGGCAATTGGTGGCCATAATTGCAGTATCATCTGCAAAGGTCGCAATGGTGTGGTTTTCCAGTTCTGGGATGTGTATAACAAGTACAAAATTGGGCCCAGCACACTTCCTTGAGGTACCCCAGCTTTTATTGGTTTTCGCTCGGAATATGCGTCTTCTTGCCATATTCTAAACATTCTTTTAGTTATATACGACTCTAGAATATTTGCAAATTCTGGTAGCATGCGTCTGAGCTTGAGACCCTTATGCCAAACTTTGTCAAAAGCTTGCGCGATGTCTAAAAACACGGTGGCGCAGACTTTCTTATTTTCAAGTGTTTTTCAATGATATGGTATATATATAATCATTTGATAGTTTTTGTTTTCAATCATTTTGATAGTTTATACTAATTAACTGTCGAAATTCAGAATGACACTCAGTTTATACACATTTGTTTTTCAAGAAACAGAACTGCAAGATGGGCAAGAAGGGGCATTCTGCTTTAGACTTTGAGGCTTAAAAAAATTGCCTAGTTTTGCCATGCTTGATAAAAACCTAAGAAACAAAAACAGTACATATTTTTAAAGAATTTTACATTTTACAGGTAATTACGTAGTAGTAGCAGGTGACATTGAGCCGCGGATGTACTGGATGGCTTCGGGGAGTATGTCAATATAGAGCTCAATCGAAGGTACCAACCTAATCATCAACATTATCTTCTTGCCCTCGTCCCATGTTACTTAGAACCAGCGCAGCAAGTTTCCTTATTCATTTTACTCTGTTAACTGTCAAACTATCTGTCATCACTGGGACTGTGAATGATGTGCACAGGATTATGTTTAAAATCATAATCTTATTAACCATCAAAATGTAACAAAATTGCAAATATGTTGTTGTTGTGTTTTATTGTATACTTATAGCAAAAAAAAAAATACTGCTTCTCTTATAGGGCTCAGTCGAAGGTCCCATCATAATCGTTATCATCATCATCTTCCTGTCCGTGTCCCAAGTCACTTAGGGTTTCTTCATCCAGCCTTCCCTATCAACCGTCACATACGCTATAATTCATCAGCGAGCGTGTCGGTAGTCTCCGTAATAATAAAAAAATAACTTAGATTACATAAGACTAAAGTAGATAATTGAGTAAGTGAATTTTCCAAAAAGTTGACTTGTTGAAATGTTATAGATAACGAGATACAGTTTCTCAGATCCAGGAAAAGTAATTCCAATTTTAAAATGCAACTAATACTATACTAATATTTGTTCCATATGGATATCGATACCGCAGCCTCTAAAGCAGAAGCCAATTACTCAACTAATGCACAGCTGCAATCGAGCTGAACGGAAAGCGATACAAAACGAATAAAAAAGATATTTTATTTTAGCTTAACTCTTTGCTTCGGTGTATATCATCTTTCTCGCCATTTTTCCTAATTTATTTAGTGTCTTCTTTTTTTATTTTTTTCTCTTTCATCTCATTATTAACACCTTTTCTAGCCATTGACATGCTTTATTCTAGAAGTTAGATAAATGTTCTTTTGTAATTGCGGAGGTATATCTGCATAGAATAAAAGCCGACCCTAATATTTTTGTGAAAAAAAATACTAGGCAGATAGCTTGTCTGTGTTTTACTCTATGGGCCAATATAAATCATGTAGGATTATCACTGCTTCACATTTTCAGCACTTTGAAATCGAAGGTGGCTTGTGACCGCAAAGTAGGAATGTATTAGAAATTCCTGAACTTTTTCGTACCGCGGCTGTACATGTATCATAACGTTATTGGAGCCACACACACACACTTACAATAAGTACATTTAACTATTGTACACTGACACACATAAAGGCACTTCGTTCTAGATTGGAAGCCACTTTAAGCCGCTTACGACAGTTTCGATATTCGTGCCTTTGAAATGATGAGAGCCCAATGGAATCGAATCGAAATGGTACACGCGGCGGCAAAAGTGAACGGAAAATGGAAATATTTTGTTAAAATTCACCTCCTCTTTGATGTGAGGTGTTCTTATGTATTTTTCCCGTTATTTATTTTAAACTGAATTTTGTCGTCACATTTTCGGAGGATAAATGAATTTTACGTTGGGGATGGGAAAGGGTGAGTGAAAACTGATTACCGAATTTATTACGACAAGGTGAATGGACATGCATCCAGGCGAATTTTGAAAAAATATCGGTACATGTACCGACTAGCACGTTTTTAGGGTTCCGTTCCCGAAGGTTCCAAACGGAACCCTATATTGCTGTCACTGTCGTGTCTGTCCGTCGTCTATCTTACAGGTTTTACAGCTAAACGTTTGGAGCTACAGTCTTCTTCTTAATTTTCACAGTATAAGCATCTTGTTGACCCAAAGCCATCATCATTTCAGCCGAAAGACGTCCACTGCTGGACATATGCTTCCCCCAGGCGTCGCCATATTGACTGATCCCGTGCGTCTCGCATCCAGCGCCTTCCCACAACCTGAACCAGGTCATCGCTCCACATAGTGGGAGGCCTTCCAACGCAACGTCTTCTGGTTCGCGGTCACCATTCCAGAACTTTTCGGCATCCGTTCTGCGAGCAATGTGGGCACATTGCCATTTAAGTTTCGCAATTCTTCGGGCTATGTCGGTAACTTTGGTTCAGTACAATGAATGTTGCTGTACATGAATCATAACGTTATGATACATGTACAGCCGCGGTACGAAAAAGTTCAGGAATTTCTAATACATTCCTACCTTGCAGTCACAAGCCACCTTCGATTTCAAAGTGTTGAAAATGTGAACCAGTGATAATCCTACATGATTTATAATAGCCCATAGAGTAAAACACAGACAAGCTATCTGCCTAGTTTTTTTTTTTACAACAATATTAGGGTCAGCTTTTTTTCTATGCAGATATACATCCGCAATAAAAAAGAACACTTATCTAACTTCTAGAATAAAGTATGTCAATGGCTAGAAAAGGTGTTAATAATGAGATAAAAGAGAAAAATCAAAAAAAAAGAAGACACTAAATAAATTAGGAAAAATGGCGAGAAAGATGATATACACCGAAGCAAAGAGTTAAGCTAAAATAAAATAGCTTTTTTGTTAGTTTTGTATCGCTTTCCGTTCAGCTCGATTGCAGCTGTGCATTAGTTAAGTAATGGGCTTTTGCTTTAGAGGCTGCGGTATCGATATTCATATGGAACAAATATTAGTATAGTATTAGTTGCATTTTAAATTTGGAATTACTTTTCCTGGATCTGAGAAACTTTGTCTCGTTATCTATAACATTTCAACAAGTCAACTTTATGGAAAATTCACTTACTCAACTATCTACTTTAGTCTTTAGTAATCTAAGTTATTTTTGTATTATTACGGAGACCACCGACACGCTCCCTGATGAATTATGTTTTAAGACCCACTCTTTCGGAAGCTCTACTGAGGTCATCGAGCATTGTACTGAGGCTCTCCATGGTCTCAGCCATGACCACTATGTCGTCGGCAAACCGAAGGTGAGTGATGTACTCGCCGTTAACGTTGATGCCTAGCCCTCTCCGGTCCAATACCTTGAAGACACCCGCCAGCGTAGCAGTGAACAGTTTTGGAGAAATGACTAGAATTAATACTTTTTTCGGAATATTTACTGATTAAATTTAATGATTGTGACCATGTCAGCGTGAAAACTTATATTAGAAAAATGACGTTTCCCTGTCTCACGCTGCGCTGGAGAAGGATTGGTTTCGAGGTCTGATCTTGAAGACGTTATTTCTGTCTGAAGGGTCTAAAGTAACCTAACACGAAGAAGATGACGGGAGCTGAGTTCGCTCGCTTTGCTCGCTCACTTCAGCTCCCGTCATCTCTTCGAACCTAACCTGTCCGTGTCGGGGTGCCCTAAGCTACCGAGCTCGCTTCGCTCGCTCCTGGACCAATTCTCATATTTTTACCTCACGAAAAACACACAAAAAACATAAAATTTCCGAGTCTTGAAAATTTGTAAAAAGCTTTCTATATATGAGTACAACCTATAAAAAAAAATGAAGTGAATATAGCTTATAAAAGAAAAGGGCAGTGCACCCGCACGCACCCCGCCACCCCGCACTACACTCGTATCCAACCACAGAAAAGATATCCAACCATCGCACCTTCCGCCGTTTTCATGTAATTATGATAAAAAAATATTAATAATTAAATCTTATTCCTTTTTATTGTACTCGTTTTAACATTTAGAGCTGCCCGCAAAGCGAAGCCTGAAAGTGGGTTTTTAGACGGCACGAAATAGTTGGTAATATATTATCTTTGCCACCCTACTAACATTATTAGTCGCCAAGTCATTATATATAGCTCCTCGCCTAATATTTGCGCTGCGCGGGGCTCCTATTTCTGTCTGAAGGGTCTAAAGTAACCTAACACGAAGAAGATGACGGGAGCTGAGTTCGCTCGCTTTGCTCGCTCACTTCAGCTCCCGTCATCTCTTCGAACCTAACCTGTCCGTGTCGGGGTGCCCTAAGCTCCCGAGCTCGCTTCGCTCGCTCCTGGACCAATTCTCATATTTTTACCTCACGAAAAACACACAAAAAACATAAAATTTCCGAGTCTTGAAAATTTGTAAAAAGCTTTCTAAATATGAGTACAACCTATAAAAAAAAATGAAGTGAATATAGCTTATAAAAGAAAAGGGCAGTGCACCCGCACGCACCCCGCCACCCCGCACTACACTCGTATCCAACCACAGAAAAGATATCCAACCATCGCACCTTCCGCCGTTTTCATGTAATTATGATAAAAAAATATTAATAATTAAATCTTATTCCTTTTTATTGTACTCGTTTTAACATTTAGAGCTGCCCGCAAAGCGAAGCCTGAAAGTGGGTTTTTAGACGGCACGAAATAGTTGGTAATATATTATCTTTGCCACCCTACTAACATTATTAGTCGCCAAGTCATTATATATAGCTCCTCGCCTAATATTTCAATTGACTGGTATAGTTTATTTGCTACCTAAACGCAGCTGCTAGTTTTTAGTTTTTATAACACCCTTAAGTTTGAACCTTACTAATTTATAATAGTCGCGAATATATTTAATCGCTGACAATTTATTTTATTAGTTGCAAACATTTAGTCGACTTTTAAGTTATTAGTCACTCGGAAAATAATAAGCTATTACTTTTATGAGCCATTGTTGAAATACTTACTTAATAGAAAATAATAAATACTTTGAAATATAAATCTGTGTTTTTATTATGCTTAATCAAACAGATAAAGGAAAGAGAGAGTATGTACTCTAATTTATGTATCAAGCTTTTTATTCCTAATGTCACAATTACAAGTACTATAGGATATTTATGAGCATAACTCAAGCTGGAGAAGGCAAGACAGAGAACAAGATGAGAGAAGGCAGTTGCCTCAAATCACTGATTATTTAATTTTAATAAAATAAAGCTAGAGATAATATCGGTTTGTTAATTTCAGAATGCGGAATTAGATCATAAATAAAAAAGCACAAAATAATAAAGCTGTCTAATGAGTTTTGCAATCTAGTGTACCCATTGCCGAAGTCATAGTATTATTAATGCTAAGCAAACAAGTGTTGTCGCTAGCGATGTTTGCTTTGAACAAATTTGTATACCAACTGAGCAATAATTAGAATATGAAATATATGGGGGTAGAACCTACTAACTGTATAAAATATGAGGGAGCAGAACCTACGTACTGCGTACTGTGGAGCTTTCAAATTACAGATACGGATGCTGTTAGAATAATCTTAATTGGTTTATAGTCTAATATATTCTTTCTCGTGACTTCAATCCCGGGGTCTATGTCACAGAATCCGTGTATTTTTTATATGTCCGTGGATAGATTTATTCTAAGGTATTTGGATGTATTAGCATAAGGCAATTGGTGGCCATAATTGCAGTATCATCTGCAAAGGTCGCAATGGTGTGGTTTTCCAGTTCTGGGATGTGTATAACAAGTACAAAATTGGGCCCAGCACACTTCCTTGAGGTACCCCAGCTTTTATTGGTTTTCGCTCGGAATATGCGTCTTCTTGCCATATTCTAAACATTCTTTTAGTTATATACGACTCTAGAATATTTGCAAATTCTGGTAGCATGCGTCTGAGCTTGAGACCCTTATGCCAAACTTTGTCAAAAGCTTGCGCGATGTCTAAAAACACGGTGGCGCAGACTTTCTTATTTTCAAGTGTTTTTCAATGATATGGTATATATATATATGTATATATGTACCTGGTCTATTGTTGAGTATTTTTGTCTAAAGCCAAATTGATTATTTGGAATAATGTCTTTATCTTCTACTAGCTTTTGCCCGCGGCTTCGTCCGCGTAAAAAGTGATTTATCATCCCAAGGGATACAAACTGAATACAATCCTATGTCTTTCCCGGAGTCTCAAACTATCTCCATGCCAAATTTCATCTAAATCATCAATTCAGTAGATCCAGAGATTATCCCCTACAAACTCACAAACTTTACCTCTTTATAATAAGATTATTATAAATGCGAAAGTTTGGATGAGTGGACGTTTCAGAATGGCTGAACAAATCTGGATAAAATTTGGCACAGAGACATATTATAGTTTGAAATTGCACAAAGACTTTTTTATCTCAGTAGTATGTTCACGTGGGATATTTCTTTATATTTGATGGATATATAGATAGATGGATACGGATATATCATACTAGTTTGGAGGTATGCGGAACAGGGTGTAAAATTCCACAAACCTCCATAGGAAAGGGAGGATTCTCCAAACAGACGGGTGTTCTGTCCTGTCCAGGCAACTGCCCGACGGTTATTGTCGGACTGTTTATGTTTTCAAATCGTGCCGAAAACTTTGCTTGCACGATGGAGGATTTTTGTGCCGTCATGTCATTAGTTCGTGGCAGCGTTGGTGCCGCAACATCACTCCCCTCCGGAGACCGGAGGTCAATAGCTGGTTGAGTCGTCCGTGCATCTCGTGATGCGTGCCAGGCCAGTGGAAGGTTGGTTGCCGTGAGTCGGAACCGGAAGTCGCAGAGTTCATGGTGAGTCGGAACTGTATGCGGTCGTGCCCCAGTGAGTCGGGGTGATGATATCGCAGTGAGTCGGGAATTGGCTGGCTGTGTGACTCTCAGCTCGAAAGCTGGAGGAAGTGATGATGACGTCACGATTGAGTAACTCTGCACGAAGGCTTCGCTGATATTCATATTCGAGGGACTTCTTCCGAACGAACCTCTTCCGCGTCTGACTTTTCGTGATTCTCTTCCGATTGCTCTTCCGTCGGTATTACTGTCTCTTTGGTGTCGTTATGTGCGCTCATGTCAGAGGCGCACTTAGAGACGCTCATCGTTTCTTCGATGATACATATGTCACTATAGTGATATCAAATTCTCCATAAATATCCGGTGACTTTGGATGTTCAGCATTCTGAGATTCAGGAAGTTTGTGCCGTTTTGCACACAAATAAAGTTTTTTGGCGCCTACTTCAAAAAACATCCTTCCTTAGTGGATGCCTACGTCATATGAGGAAAACGTGTGCGAAATTTAATTTTCTAGCCCTAAGTTTGACCTGTGCGTTTATATAAAACTTTCAGCCCCTATTTTACTTTCTTTGGGATTCAATTTTGGAAAACGCTGAAATACGTAACTCATAATTTTGTGTCATGCAAATATGTCCAAGGAATAAACAGTTTCATACAAACTTTTATCCCCCATTTTACCCCCTTGGGGGTTGAATTTTGAAAAATCCCTCCTTAGTGGATGCTTACGTCATAAGAGGAATACGTGTGCGAAATTTTAAGTTTCTAGCCCTAAGGTTTTGCCTGTGCGTTGATACATCAGACAATCACTTTTGCCTTTTATATATATAGATAATTTATTGGTTTTAACCGTGTAAATAACAGTTTTTCGAATAGCTTTGATAACACGGGCAACAGAGAAATATGTCTATATGATGATGCTTCATGGGGTGGTTTTCTAGGCTTCGCAATCATGATGACTTCAGCGACGTTCCACAGTAAAAGAACCTGGATGAGGCTGGCACAGGAATGTGGGGATTGGCTCAAGAAGAGAGAGGCCTATGCTCAGTAGTAGGCGAAGTCGGGCTGTGGGTGATGATGAAAAGAATCTGAATCGGATTACTACTCTTATTTTACAAACATTATAATAATACTAGCCTGTTACTGTTCCCCTGCAGGGCAAATGCCTCTTTTCATAAGCTGGCTTCTCCCGGCGCGTGATATCGAAAGTCGAACCGCACCCGCGCGGCGCAGACGCTTCAACGCACGCCGCGCAGAAACTACAACGCGCGCCGCGCCTCGTCCGTGAGAACGGCGGATGACGCTGGTTTGCCCTTAGCGCGTGCTTAGCACGTACAAATCGACGGTGGGGCTTGACTCGTTATATTACGCGCCGTAAGAAGCCAGCTATAGAGAAGACACGAGCATAAATCACCACTCTTCCTCAAGGTGGATCGGAGATTTCAAACAAACATAAAAACAAGCAAATATTTTAACCCTGTATTATTTATATTAATTTACAAATCTTTGGAATTTCAGAGAAAAAATTTCTTACTTATTAAAATTTTAATATGACTTGTATTTATTGTTCCAAAAGTGTCTCCAATTTCAAGCAGAGAGCGAACATAAATTAAGAGCAACGAAATTTTAGCTGCTTGTTAAGCACAATATCCAATGAACTTTAAAATACATTGCTTTACCCTGGCGTCGCTTGCTGAACTTCCAACAATACCATCTGTATTTGACGCACTCTGCTGACTAATGTTTCGCAACTTGTGCTAACAAAGCAAGAAATTATATACCATAGTTATGCGGCGTATAATGGGAAATAAAATATATTTTCTACAGTCAATAAGTCGAGAGCGCGGCGAACCTAGCTCGCAAATGCAATTCGAGTCGCGTGAAAAATTCGTCCGGAGTATTGCTATCTCAGTTTGCACGCACACGCGGCGCTGTGTGTGTGCGAGTAGATACTCGATAGGCATACATACGGCTGCGCACAGCGCCGCGATACATAGCTACCTAATCATTGTAACGTCTCGGAAGCATTTAGAATGTTATTATTTAGGTATGTTCATTATTTGCTTTTTTTAGTTGACTACTTTGTGGAATCGTTGGTAAATTTACAGACTAGTAATGCGTTTTTACGAAATTTCTTTACAATATCCTCAAGTTTAGGATAGCTAGCTACATATCGCTTGGCTTTGTACGTCATGTGTACCTTGCCAAAATGGGTACTTTTGTAAAGCGATGTTGTAAGTTTATAATATTGGTGTTTCTAACCGACTTCAAAAAAAAGGAGGAGGTTCTCAATTCGTCGGAATCTTTTTTTTATTTATTTTTTTATTTATGTTACCCGATTACTCAAAGACGCCTGGACCGATTTCATAAATTCTTCCTTTGTTTGAAAGGGTATACTTCCTAGTTGGTCCCATAATCATCAAGTCAGGATCTGATGATGGAATCCTAGAGAAATCGAGGGAACTCCTCAAATATTATAGGCAAACGTATAGCGATTTTGGTATTTTCATCAACAATGCAATCATTTGCACTCAGAAAGTATCATTTGGAACTGATGAAGAAGACATATGACATGACATGATGTAAAGCATATTTAGCATTAGGAGTTACCTCCTAATGCTAAATATGTCACGGGAATAAGATATCTCGAATTGTTAACCGACTATAATGAAGCAAATACTTATAAATAAATGGTACTGATGAAAATGGCACCATCGAACTGATCAGATGATGAAGCCGGAAGGTAGGCACTGGAATTCTAATATAAAACAATGTATCCTAGTCGTGTTTGAGCTTATTGGAATCGCCATGAGATGTACTTTGGCTATAAATGATAATCATGTTAATTGGAGGTACCTACCAAAACTAAAAAGAGAAAAATGGTAGGGTAGGTACAAAAGACACCGACACCGAAAAGCCGCGGCGGCGCCGGCGTTATTTTGTCTTATTTATGTAGGTATTCCTTTTAATAAACCTCAAATATGTATTGTTATTATAAATAATGCATGCAAGTAAAATAATACAAGCTTTACTTAGGTAAAGTATTATTAAAAGACAAATATTCCAATAATGTACCTACCTATGCCTATTTACGCATAAGTAGGTAGGTACAGATAAATAACAGCGCTCTGAGCTAAGAATATTAAAAATAAAAATAAGTACCTAGTTATTTTGAATAAACATTTATTTTGTTATGTTCTTACTTTATATATTATCATTCATCTATTTAAAAAATGTAAATCGAAATGTGATAAAATCGTGTAGGGTGACCATAATTAATCGACTGATCGAAATACAATAATGGTAATCAGAAAACAAAGTGTCAAAGATCCACACAAAACACGCTGATTTATAAGATTTGGCTTGTAGGTATTATAATATGTATAAATAGGTAATCTGCAGTAGATACCATGCATAAGATGATAATCGACTGTTTAGGCTCGATTACTCACCTCATAGGACGCTTATTTTCTTTATTTGTTCCGTGTTTCCGCCTGGAAACTGATGGCCAAAGGCGTTTTTTACTTGATCGTCGTGGCTCAGTAAATATTTTTGCAGTTTATTATGAAGTCGATTAGCCAGCCAGTTATCAAAGTTTATTGGGGCTGCCTCCCCAGTGTAATAAGGGTCACCGAAGTCCAGATAAAAAGCCTAGAATAATTTAAAAAGCTAGAAAAAAAACTAGAATGTCCTTGGATTTTTAATTTTAGTTTTATGTAATAGGAATTTAACAAAAAGCCGCACTTGTGCAGGCAATTCCAATCGTATGGTCACCCTACCCTGAGTGAGCCGAACTAACGTCACAGTAGGTAAGTAAAGATGCAGTGTAGGTAAGTCTTAGCGGTGTCCTTGAGATAATTACTTACGCCCGCATTGTCTCATTCATGACATGAATAAACAAACGAAAAAAACAAAGCTTCGCAAGTTGGTAGATAGGTAGGTAAATAACAATTTATACAAAATACTAGCTGACCCGGCTAACTTTTTTTTGCTATAAAAACACCAAACATACATACCTACCTAGGGTAGGTAGGGTAGCGTAGATAAATGTTGTGTGTTAACCTACCTACCCTACCCTACCTACCCTACCTACCCTACCTACCCTACCTACCCTACCTACCCTACCTACCCTACCTACCCTACCTACCCTACCCTACCTACCCTACCCTACCTACCCTACCCTACCTACCCTACCCTACCTACCCTACCTACCCTACTCTACCTACCCTACCCTACCTACCCTACCCTACCTACCCTACCCTACCTACCCTACCTACCCTACCCTACCTACCCTACCCTACCTACCCTACCCTACCTACCCTACCCTACCTACCCTACCCTACCTACCCTACCCTACCTACCCTACCCTACCTACCCTACCCTACCTACCCTACCCTACCTACCCTACCCTACCTACCCTACCCTACCTACCCTACCCTACCTACCCTACCCTACCTACCCTACCCTACCTACTCTACCTACCCTACCCTACCTACCCTACCCTACCTACCCTACCCTACCTACCCTACCCTACCTACCCTACCCTACCTACCCTACCCTACCTACCCTACCCTACCTACCCTACCCTACCTACCCTACCCTACCTACCCTACCCTACCTACCCTACCCTACCTACCCTACCCTACCTACCCTACCCTACCTACCCTACCCTACCCTACCTACTCTACCTACCCTACCCTACCTACCCTACCCTACCTACCCTACCTACCCTACCTACCCTACCTACCCTACCCTACCTACCCTACCCTACCTACCCTACCCTACCTACCCTACCCTACCTACCCTACCCTACCTACCCTGCCCTACCTACCCTATCCTACTTACCCTACCTACCCTAACTAAAAATAGATAGTAGCCGATTCTCAGACCTACTGAATATGCATATAAAATTTCATAAAAATCGGTCAAGCCGTTTCCGAGGAGTATGGTAAATAACATTGTGATACGAGAATTTTATATATAAGATATACTAATGTACCTATTAATGTAATTTATTTTATTATGTCATTGGGAAATAGGTATTTACTGTGAGAAACATCCCAACGTTCGGAGTCCATGTCGGCAACCAAATCAAATCGTAAATAATAACAAAGTCCGTAAACAAAGCAGTCCGTAATAAAGTAGATTAGGTACTCAATACCAAAGTTCAAATCACAAGGCAAATCTAAATCAAATTTCATAGAATAGATCAATAGTGTCAGAAATATTACAATAAGTACAATTTAGAAAATAAATAAATACGCACTTACAGCACAGTAAGTAAAGTAATCGTCTACAACAAGCAAATCACAAATAATACAACAAACAGTGAAACATCCCCGAAGCACACCCGAAGTGCCCCGAACAAAACCCGTACGAGCGATGCACAACCGTGAGCAGTACGACCACGCACACATTGACATTTTTGCTTGACGCGACAGCAATACTCGCTATTGAAAAAGTATGATTAATTTGATGTGTTCCGTAATACCAAAAATGATGAATGAAAACTTAATGATTTTTATATTTTTTTCGATTATTTGTAACTTGATAATATGAGCTATGTTCCTACGACGACAATATTGTAGATATTGATTATTATAATACATAAAAATCAAACATGCCATTTACGCTGTAAAAATGTACGAAATGTAATTCGCTAAAACTTCATTTTAGATAAGTTTTTTGAAAAAATAAAAACGTAGGAACCTAGATAAATACTGTCTAAAGCCGAATATCAGCATAATATGGTGGAAATATGCTCAACTTACAATTAATTTAGGTATTACGTTTGTATGGACAATTCATGCTTCGCCGCGCCCTTAAGAAGTTAAAATCGTTTCTTTACTTGGATTTGCTCCGACTTTACGAAGCAAAGCCGACAGAGTTTTGTAAATATTCAATATTTCCGGGTAGTACGACCGCGTGCCGTTTGGTGTGCACAATGAAAAATCAGATTTTCATATGTTGAGGTGGTGCCCAAATTGTCGCTCCGCTGGATATTGGTCTGGCGTTGATTCAAATCGGTGTGAATGTGAAGACGAGGTAAATTGGCCCGGTTTAATTCTCAGCACAAGATAAAGAGGTGCATTGGATTTAAATCTGATCTTTATAGCGGAATCGTAAATAATGTGTCTTCTTACTTTAAATCACTTAGTACCTAATTTTTCATTATAAAACATACTTTCAGTATATAAAACGATTTCACCTGAATTTTGCATTAATATCCCTCTTGTGTGAGTTTCACGAAGCTTGTAATTTCCAACGCGAGAGAATTTTTATAGTGCAAAGAATTTCATATTACTGTCGTGTTTATCGTTATTTTTTGCGTATATTGCAACAGAAAATGACATTGAAGCATGTGGAAGATTAATTTGAGAAGTACAAGGGAGAAGCGGGCCGCGGGGATGGTACAAGGGGGTGGAAAGGGGTGCAGATGTCCGCGTTATTTACTTGAGCGTTACGTCAAGCTCCTGCGAAGCTCCGTTCTCTCTCAAATTAAATCAACGTTTGTTGAAGCTCGTCGCAATCATTAGTCATTACACACGTCGGTCACGAAATCACATCCCACACTACTCCCCCTATTAAAAAAAGCTGAAAGGAAAACGATTCTGAGTTATTGTTATAGCTAGTATTAGGTACCTCGTCCCCGACGTTATTACTTCCATTCTACAGTTTCAAAAGCCTTGAAAGAAAGGACGATCAAACGTCGCCTCGTCCCTTGTAAGGTATCAATTTAATCATAAGGAGTTAGGATCTTCATGTCTATATTTATGTCACTCCATCTCAAGCGAAATCCATTCGGGATTAAATTAAATTAGGGGTAGATTGAAATAACCTGCCCAAGATACCAATGGAATACCGCCTTAGCTTAAGAGTTATTGAAGTTCGTGTTTTTAGCTCCTTCCTAACAAAAATGATTGATGCCATTGTAAGCCGTCTTAAGTTGAAACGATGTCAAATTGTTAATAAAGATTTAACACCTGGCTTTCTTTATAGCAGTTTTCATAATCGTCTGTGGAAACTGGAGTATTTGTAGATTTTTCAGTATTTTCATGTGATATTGGATTCTCTGAAATCATCTTGTTTGAATGGTGTAGCGGAATCTTAATACGATGGCTATTTTTTGGGTTATCGGCATCTGTATAAGATCAATTTTGTTTTTTTAAATCTAATTCGAGTTGATGTAATCTATTTTAGTACTGAAATAAAACAAGAGTGGAACAGTACAGTTTGTCTTTTATGAACAATTCAAATGCTGAAGCCCACACAGAGACCTTGATATCTTCAGAGGGAATGTTTGAAACAATTTCTGGTGGTATAATGCTCAGTGAAAGTTAAACGAAGATGCAAATAAGCCCAACTTGAATCGAGCACGCGCCACTATACCTCTACGCTACTGTAAAATATGCTTGTTGTGTCTTTTCGTATAAACCTACTATAGTTCCTCTCCTGAATGGTTGCTGAAATGAAGGCTACAGTTATTTTGCATTCAAAAAGACATTGAAAAGAATGATTTTTGATCACGAGACTGAACGTGTGAACCTCGATTGGATTATGTTTGGGCTCGTTTTGGGCCCTATTTTAGTTTTTTTTAAACACGACACGGCAGGGTATAAAGCTGGTTGTAAATATATACTTAGGGGAGGTCTTTGCTATAGTATAAAGAGACGATTTTTGCAGTGTCGCTGATAGCAGCGGCATGAATGTCACCAAGAATCAAGATGTTCCAGCAGAGCTCTATGATTTTAGCGAAATAGTCGAGGGCCCAAGATATCCAACTCAGCAAGGAAGGAAACGTCGATACCCGCTTATATTGGTTCACCGATAGTATTTAATTTTATTAATAGATTCTACAACTTAATGACGATAAGTATTTCAAAGTACGGAAAACTAAAACCAATTCACATTGTTATATTCCAAACTCTTTGACCTACTTATTACTCAATCATTCAAAGTGACCCCAGTGGTCCTTCACGATTGCTCCGATAGATGCATCGACTCGTCGAGTCTACTTAAAGCTAAGCGAAGGAGACACCGCGGCCACTTAATTAAGTGGCTGTGAAGCCGGCCGGGGGGCTCGCGATATTGCACGTAAACCTTACTGAAATAGCAGAGATACTTTAGTATAGACGATGCCCTATTATTTATATTTTATTCTTGGAGAAGGCTTATGAACGTTGGCTTGTGACGTCAGTTGAATGAGTAAAAGTGGCGAGGAACTATGCTATTAGTGATTTTGTATATTTTTTTATGAGAATCCTATCCAAAAAAATGTTAAGGTTTGTATGGTTCGATGTTTGTTAAAAATCTCGCCTCAACAGCTGAACTTAGTTGAAGGAAACTTGGCAAACGGGTCAGATATACCCAACGCCAAGGAGTGTGGCGTTTTATACCACACTAAAACTTCCCCGACGGTTACCAACAGCACGTGGAACTGGGGCCCCGTGACATTTTAATAGATAGATAGATACCTAGTCAGATTTGGGGAGGGTCATGCGTTCACAAACTCGTGCTTTTTTATCCAGCAAAATACCTCGCTTTGCTCGTTCATTCGCCTGCTTGCTTGGTTTGGCTTTGTAGACGCAGGCCTACCTTGCCTTACTCCTTCTGAGATGCAAGGTGGCGTGGTCTTGAGGGAGAGCGCTACGGTCGTGTAGATCCTCAAGGCAAGTGTGGCGATGATCCTAATCGTGGTTGCCGCCCCGTTATTGGTCTAATTCCATATGAAATAGACGCAACAGAAATCACCAGGCGACTTAACACAGGGGTGGCGAGGTCATGCCCCTGTGTGTCCACCATCGAACAACATCAGATGATGGATAGCAAAGACCTCCTGCGTGTTTTTGCCGTGCGCGGGTACCCGCATGGGGGGATGAAGGGATCCTGGTGGTTGAGTAGAGCAGGCTGCACACAACACACCACTTTGGCCCGGATTTCCTCTCAAACGGGAGGTCGTGGGGTAGCTATTACCCACCATTAATCGGCTGAGGCATCCCATAAGCGGGATGTCAAGCGAGGAACGGTTTAGTGGGGGGGGGGGGCAGCCGGCGTGGCGTGGGGTTTCGGGATGAGTTGTAGCATAGTCTCGTGCAGTTTACAGTCCCGTGATCTTCCGTCGCGTGCAGGTTCGTCTACTTTTCACTAAGCTGGTCCTATACCGAAGGAGTAGCTCTGGCGTCGCTTGTTGAACGAGCGGCGACCCGACTGAGGGCTCTGTGGTGGGTGGAGAGCTCCAACGGTGAAATATTTGAATGCGAACTCATGGATAAAGAGACCAAACAAAAAAATAAAAAACAAAGCTGCTGGCTCGTCGGATGCGCTTACACAAAACACAACAAGGGTTGTGTCTCATGATGCGCCTAAGCAACAACCGCCTTAGGCTGCGTCCTCAGATGCACCCAACACACACAAACGCTCGGCTGCGTCTAAGGATGCGATGAGGAAGACAACCGCAAGGGATGCCCCACAACAGGCTGCGTCCCAAGCGATCCCAACCTCATCTGCGTCTATAGATGCGCCCCCTTATTTTTTTTATTTTTTTTTTTCGGTGTCCAAAATCCTCGATGGATGTCTATCGCCCTGGGGGGGGGGGCAGAGGTCTGTCAGACTCCTATTGACTAAAAACCACCCTGGTGTTCCATCTCACACCTAAGCTGAGGGTCCCGGGAACAAATATACTTCCGCAACCCCCAGCTAGTGCCGGCCCGCCTTTGCGGGCCTCAATCTCGGGTTGGGGGGGAGTGAGGTGTTGGACTCCCCCCGCGACGTCTAAGAGGGGCGCGCGTGGACGTCCCCGAGTCCGTCGCTCCTGGGCCCATTTAGGGTGGTTGCAAGAGGGCGTTGTCCGCCCTCCGCCGACGCCCGGGGCGTCTGCTGCGGATCGGGTGAGCGGATGAAATCTCCCTCTCCCTCTCCGCAACGACTGTTTCGCAGAAGGATACCACCGCGTCTCAGGACTCTCGCTGCCGACCATAGATTCGACTACGGCCAGCAGCGACAGGTCACTGCCTACTTCTGAGATGAGGGCACGGCGTGGCTCCTCCCAAGCGGCACACTCTGCCAGCGTATACCACGCCGTGCCCTCCCGGCAGTCGACGCAGTGGTGACACCGGGCGTCCGGTTCCCTGTTTATGCGACACAGGTACTTCACCTGCGTACCCGAAACGACAGAGAGCCGTGCCTCCTCCCGAGCCAGCGCTCGAGCACTGGCCAGACCGCCTCGATGGTAATGAGGCCGGCGGTAGGGCGTGAAAGCCTGTGCCGCCATTCCGCCACCAGGACCTCGCGAAGCTGAGACTGACTCAACTCCATATGTCGCTGCATCAGCCCTTCGCCCCGCGCCCGCGCTTCCTCGCGCCACCGATACAGTGACGCGAGTACCTTCGCCTCCAGGTCCCAGGGCGGGGATCCGGCCAGTGCACAAGCCGCCTCGTAGGGGATCGTGCGATACACCCTGATGACTCTGACCAGATTGGGGCCCCATACAGGGCCATCGATCGCACGATCCCCACGTAGAGCCGCCTACAGGCAGCGCTCGGGCTCCCAGATTGGGAAGCAGCGTTGACAGCGCCCCAGCCGCGCCCAAAAACTTGGGCGCCAGCCGCCGGAAATGGGGGCCGGAATCCCACCGGCTGTCGAGCACCAATCCCAGGTACTTCTTGGTTGACTTGACAGCGATTCAAGCCCCCCCGACGACAATATGGGCATCGGGCTGTGGCGCCCGCCGGGGGCCATGAAAGACCATGGCCTCCGACTTGTTACGTGCCACCTCCAGGCCAAGGCGCCGTATGCGGCACACCACCTGAGAGACCGCAGCCGTCGCCAGCAACTACCTCCCTGTACGAACTCCCCCGGGCGGTGATCAGCGTATCGTCCGCGTATCACGTCAGGTCTACGCCCGGTTGGAGTTCGCCCCTCAGCACCCAGTCGTTACCGATGTTCCACAGGGGCGGGCCCAAGACCGAGCCCTGCGGAACACCGCACGACATGCGGTGCTGGTTTTCGACGCCATCACGTCCTATAAGATTTAATGTTTTATGATGTTTTACAAACGATTTTTTTTTTTGGATTTCATAGTAGAAATGAAAATATTCCACTGAGAATCTTAATAAAATCAAGTTTTGCATATTGATAAATATTATTGGATTTATTTATTCATTAATTCTTTTATCATACACATTTCCTTGAATTGTATACAAACCCTAGGATGTATTTTATATCCATATTTTTTTCTCATTTCCTAGGAAATGTATGTATTAATTAATATTAGAATTATCATTTCACAAATTTTTAAATATACCAGGGATTCTATAGATTTTCTAGGAGTTGTATACAATGCCTAGCTTTCACAGATTTCCTATAACATTATAAACGTTAAATTAAAAAATCAGAAACTGAAGACATGGGAACATTACTTTTTGAAAATAACATTATTCAAATGTCGTTCTTCGCGGCTCTGGTACTCTTCAAAGCGATCTCTAACATGAAAACGCGCCTCAGAAGTTGAGTTGCCCAGACCGAGACAGAGAGAATAAAAAGTGGATATCAAAGATCCCAAAAATTGATTAAGATTTAGTATTATTTCTTACGTTTCATTAAGTTCAAAACTGTTTCATTCCTTTATTACTGTCAGTAATAAACACTACTATGGAGTATATTTCAATACCGTTAACTTTCTGTTTTAAGTATTTTAAGTACTCAAAATTCATAATATTGCTGTCAAAATATGAAAACATACAAGAAAACATCAATTTGAATGTAAAACGGCTCTCTTGAGCATACAAACATAATTTATCTAACCTAATAAATACAAATAAAAAATGTACTTTGGCTCTTACCTCGAAAACTAATGAATCTTATGTAGAACTTTTTGTGCTTAATTGAGCTTATGTCAGTGTGTAGAACAATTTAAAGACTAACATAAAACCCATAAAAGACATGTGTTAATCCCTAAAAAAAATGCAGAATGCTGTGAAAAGATTGAGTTTTGTGACCCAATACAAAAATATCTTACCTTTTGTGTGTTAGTTTAATATTTTTTATAAATTCTCTATGCTATGGCTGTAAAAATAACATTGAATTTACGCTTCCATAGACCAAAATCCAATGTTATGGTTGTTAGACTATGTGGATACCGTAACAAGTAAGTCAGATACTAAAATTGCTCTATCTTTGAGGGTTTTATCGACAAATTAGGTGTATTTTACGGCCTTAAAGTTTTTTTATTACTGCATGTCCGGATATATTGTATACCTACGTAACTACTATTTTGAGTATGTACATAGGCGTTACATGTACCGATCTATATCTACATAAGTTCCTAATAAATATTCCACCCACCAAACTACCTCACATTCGCTCAACTGATTGCTAATAGCAAAAATATGCTCAGAAATAAATAACAAAATAATGAATTGACGTTATCCGGTCAATACAACTAGATACAATAATGGTTTGTGATAAATGAGTCGACTTCGGGAAATTGCCTCGGCGGTATCTCGCCCGGGATTGACGTCTACCCTCGCACGAAGCAAAAAAATCTTATCCCATCGGATTCCAATCAGACTCGCTCATTTATTGCAATTGGCTGATGGAACAAGAATTCCGCTGAAATACGAAGTACTCGTAATTCTGCCAACTTTGTTGGTGATTTTTTTTCGTTTCTGTTTGATTTTTTCGGAGATAAAGGTACATTGATTATATCTATTATTGATATTGATTCATTATGTATGTAAATTTATTATGTTTGTACCTATATTATGTTGTGAACACATGACCGTTTTGGTAATTAATTATACCATATGGCAATGTGTCGTAGATAACGAACCCTGATTGAATAATTTGAAATCAATTTTATTACAAATCAATACAAACTCTAATGATTCGCTTCAGGGTTCAAATTGATTTGAGTGCCAGAACACATCAAAAAAAAATTAAAGTTAAAAAATAATACAAAAACAAAAACCATATGAAAAATTATAAAAAAACATTTTTTTCTGCAGCTCGTGAGGGATTTGAACCCCCAACCACCTCTATTAAACTTAAATGAGCGCTCTGACCGCTGAGCTAACGAGCCGATTGCATACCATTTGAAATGAGGTATCTTATTCAAATTGATGATGTCATCAGCACCAAAAAAGATTCCTGCAGGCTGAATTTGACATGGAAAAGTATACCATATGTAGGAAGTTTTAAATATGGTTTTACGATGACGTTATGGCTTTAGTTGTGGGTTTGGCAAGGTCACGCACGCCGCGAAGTCATAAACATGGTTGACTATATAATTTGGTAGATCCAAATTTTATAGTGAACTAAAAAACAAGACTATCGTAATCATTGAATGTAAGTATCAATGTATCAACAGTCATTTAGCAGAGATTATATATATAGCAATACTTACATAAAAAGGAATTTTTGGAAATACGGTTTTTTGTGTAAGATTATAAACAAACCGGCTATTGGCAGCCATGATGATATGCATACTACTAAATTAGTGTTTTGCAATTTTAATAGTTTAGAAAAATTCAAAAGAAATTCAACAGGTATGCTGTTGAATTTTCTTAACTATTAAAATTGCAAAACTAAACTTTAGATATGGTCATTTCATTTGTTTTTTAGATCCTAACGAACGTAACAGGTGGTGCTAGCAAACGGACGAGAAGGTTCATGATTATAGTAATTTTTCCAGTTTGAGATGTAGAAAAAGATCAATAGTCAGTGGTAAGATTTTGAAAATGACTATTTAATACTAACATAAAACACTTAAGAGATGGAGAATCTGAATTGAGATTTTAAAAACGACTTACATATCTGGCATAACTAATTTCTATCCCTCATAACGTGATTGGTTGTATACACTTTCAACAGACGCTCGCATCATCTGAATTGCGTTTAATTTATAACTTTTCTATACTAAATTTCCAAAACCGGAGTCAGTTGCTGCCTAGTTTTACTACAAACAAACAAACCGATCACTTACCCTCCAAACTCCCACTAATGTAACATTGCGATTCATAATTAATACCAGATCCCCAAGCCGTTCATATCCTGTCATACCGTTGAACAGAACTTCCAGTATCCACTTAGAGCTAATGAAGTTCGACTAAATTTCTAATTGGCTCAGTTCTGTGATACGAAAGTTTAGCTTTCAACGTTTAATGGTTTGTGACTTTGTCCTTAGATTTACTAAAACTAATTTCGTAGTCCAATGTTGGATCTCCAGGGTGTTACGTTTAGTTGGACTTTCACTTGTTGATGGAATTATATTTCTCTGTGTATGTGTGCGTAGTTGGTGTGAGTCTGTGTGAAGTGTGAGATTTAATCCGCTGAGTGTCAAAGTTTTTGTGGCTTTCGTTTAGTACGGTATGATGGAAGATTGTCATGTGTAAGTATAGTGTATAATAAATTCTATAAACGTATTAAAACAATTAATCTCGTTTATTTATTCGTTTATTAAACAGCTCATATTATAGTTAGCCTGGATTTTCCCATTGCAGCCTCTTACTCCTGCCACTTATTTCTATCTAGGGCAATTTAAGACCAGCCATTATCGAAAGTGTCCATTTTATGTCATCATCTCCTTTTGGGCCTGTGCACATGCCCGCGTAGTGGCGCCGCTACACCGAAATTGGTGGCATCGCCAATTTTGACATCTGTAAGACGTTTGGAGACAATCACGATTCAACATCACGATCAACTGCTATCCAGTCATAAAATTATAATGTTATACATTGACACTAATATCTTGATATCATTAGTTGAGGAACATCCTGGTTTGACGAATACGAGTGGTGAAAGCTTTGTGTTGCGGCACCGCAACGCGGTTACGTGTACCTATAGGCCCTTTAGGCCTACGGTGATGTCACAAATATTTATAAGTGGACATAAGTTTTTGAATTACCTGCACGAGCATGTTTCGTTACAAAGACATACAGTCGGGTCAAAAAGTTAGACGGTCCGTAATATTTCCCCAATACAAGATAATTGCGTTTATTATCGACATAGCAACGGATACAGTGACTTATGATTTCCTCTGAGATATCGTGAATTTTCCGATACATGATTGTGTCTATATCTAATCTTATGTTAGAAGATCCGAGTAAGGAATATGTGGTGACCTACTGTGATACAGGTTCTTATTGAAACCTATCACAGGCACCAGTCTCTCACAAAGTTATACCCTGGTTTAAAATGCAAGGCATAACATGTAAGGAAATTTGTGAAGATAAAATAAACGTTTTATATTATGTATTAAGGTATACTCAAACCGGGATTATCCGATGAGTTATGGCTGACCGCATAACGGACAGCAAATAGGCTAATATTTTCTGAAAGTCCTTACTTAGTTCTTTAATTTATTCCCTATATGGTACCCCAATTTCGAAAAATATATGTAAACGGACACTGTTCTTTAATTAATTTCGGAATGTTTATTTAATTATAGCCTTGACATATTTTTTTCAGACAACCCGATATATTTTAACATATTAAATTTGATATAAAATGCTTGTGATCCATTAAACAGATGGATGAACGTCGCTCCATATTCGGATCTTAAACCATTATAACTCTGGACGTTCAAATTGGAAATGTTTGTACAGTATGGTACAAATTAAATTATTTCACGAAATTCTGCAGACTTGATGGGTAATAAATATGTTGCAAAAAAATCTGATCTTTTCTTTTTAATTGACTAATGACACGGGCTGCCGTGAGATGGGCAGAAGACAATGTTGCCACTGCGGGTAAAACCGAGATGAGACACCGCAGTAGGGTGGTGACAAGCACAAGAAAAGACTGGCCCGTGCTTCAGCCGTGGTGGAAGTCGGGCTATGGATAATGACGATGATGAACTACCAACACAACCGCTGGCTGCGACTCCGTAGTCATTTGTGACAAGAAACTAAACGTTGTCATCGATAACCCAGTCGCTGGGTAACTTGATGATCTACTTAGGAATCTACACTATCGCAAAAAAATGTCCGGTGACATCGATACCGGATACCAAATAACAATAAACACTACAACGCAAATCAAAAAACGCTTTCCCATTTCTCCACCGTTAAATTGTCCTCCATATCGAGTCTTTATTTGCGGGCACTTACAGTGAGTCGCCATTGAGACCTAGTTCATTTGTTCTCAATGAGCTCCGTTAGTAGGAGCGACGTCACGAACACGGTTGTTCACTAAACTAAAGTATTTAGAAGTCGCAATTCACGTTAAATACGTCAGGGAATGCCAACGGTCTTAAGTGCTTTATTGAAAAGTGGCCTTTTAGTCTTGGCTTCAGAAATCTAGATTGTTTTCAGATTTAAAGGTTTCTTGGTAGTGCTGGTTGAGGTTCTTTGTGTGATCAGAATTCTTACAGCAAGATTCTCAATTGTATTAGGATCGATTTTTTAACAGTCTGATAACTTTACCTGACGAATAAAAATAGCGGTCTGAAAGCTATTGTATAGAATCAAACAACCTTTTATTTATTCTTCAATAAAAAATATGTATAGAGAAATTTGCTTTTATCATCTTTCAAAAATAAAATATGCTCACAAATTAATCGTTATAATGTGTTTTAATGTCGTCTACATTCATTGCAGTTCTCATCTAAGCTATGAAAGAAACAATACCCATGTGATACCATTTGTTTCAATGCTGCACACCGTAAGAAATATAACATTAGCAGATATGGTCATAACAAATGTGAGACACTTCCAAGTGATGGGTAAAGAGGCACTTACTACATAGTGTATGTGGAGAAAAATGATTTAGATACATCAACAGGATTTAAAAAAAAACTAGCGTCTCATATGTCAAACTTTATCCTGGTTGTATGTAGTATAGCATGGTATATCACGGGTAGAACCTGGATAAGGGTACCAGAGGCCTATTACCAGTAGTGGACGAAGTCAGGCTGGGGATGATGATCTTGACTCTGCTTCAAGGCGATTTACCGTTGTGATTATTATGATATCTGTAGTTAGGTAGTTGTTTACGGGAATAAATATAATGACCACCATAAAATGCTTTGATACTCTTAGTTTTGTAACCAAAAATATCTACTTAACACCAGAAAAATTACCATAGTACCAGCTATTTTAGTCACGACTCCACTTTAAATTGTATTCGACCACCAAATTTAGTATGTTGTGAAATAGTTTATTTTGACCGGGTGAAATAGGTTAGGTTAGGTTAGAACAGTGACCAACCGCGCGCGAGCCGAGCGAGCGCTACTTCCAAGCAAAACTCATTTTATAATAGAATAGCAGAATTTAAAAACTTTGGTTATAATTTTACTTTAAAATGTTGGTTTAATTTTGGTGATCATTTACTATTTTTGGGTTACTCATGATGTACTTGGAGTCACTGTCATGTACTTAAATAGGATAGCAAAGTGTTAAAACTTTGGTTATAATTTTACATTAAAATGCGAGTTTCATTTTGGTGATCATTTACTACTTTTGTCTGCTATTTGTTACTATATCTGGTGGTAAGTTAAACATAAGCCGTTGTTTACTGTTAAGACATCACTAGCGCTCGTTGCCATTCCTACACGCCGGGCGACCGCGGCGGAGCGGCGGGTGCGGAGGGGGCTCGACCTGCGAGCGCGCACCGGCCAGTCCAGACTAACTAACTGAAGGCAGATTTTGAGAAATAGGTCTATTAGAAGTAAACTATGCCTCCCACAATTAACATTACTTTAATCAAACACAAATTTACAAGTTGATGGTTATCAGACTAATTTTCAAATAATAATTGACGCGCGCAGCTCGTGTGCGTCCTTTTATAATCCTCTGTCGGACGGGAAGGGTTGGGGATTCAAGTTTGCTGCCACTCTCGTCCGGCAGGGGCGCTGCATAGCTGCTACCGGTCGTAGTGTTGCCAATACGGCCATGCTGCATCGTGCCTGCCCCAGGCACGCACGCTCACTGATCAAGGACTGCATCATTAACCGCCGTCCTGAGTGCGCGCTTAACATTATGTGGCCAGAGCGCGCCGCCTGCGCTGCGCACGCATCTGCGTGACCCACACGGCATTGGTGTGTGGCAGCGCGGCGGCGACGCGGCGCGGTGTAGCAGCCCGAGCTTCTAGTGGCCGGAGCGCGCCGTCTGCGCTGGATACATCTGCGTGACCCACACGGCATTGGTGTGTGGCGGCGCAGCGGCGACGCGTCGCGGCTGGGCACAAATCTACCCTAACCATGGCTTCTTTCCATGGTCCTTCGAACTTTCGACGAGCAACAAACCAGCAGCCAAAAGTGACAAGCGGGTTTTTCAAATTTGAAAACGACCGTTAGAAACTGGACTTCGAGATCAAGACGACATCCCGCCCTTCGTGCGTGCCTGGTTCCAGTCTCCGGTCATCATCTTCAGCGCCTTTGTGAAGAGGCGTATTGTGCGAGGGAGCATAGTTCTTCGTTAGCAGCACAGCAGTGTCATCGCAACGTCGCAGCCCGAGCGGAGCCCAAGAACATTCCCACCCGTTCCAAGAAGACACAAGAAAACGTTCAGCGGATGCGCAGTCAATGGATTTTGTGAGATCTTTCCATATTCACACTAACATTTGTACACATTTCACTATAACATTATCATTCCACTAGAGAATTAGATAGTGCATTAGACCAGATAATCATTCATTGGTAGTCATCTCAGTGAGTAGAATCGCATAACGTTAATTACATTAACTAGCCTTTGTTCATTATACTAATAACTAAATTAATACTCCTTATTGACAATCTCATTTTTGTTCAAGTTCAAATTTCAACCCATTCATACACGAGTAGAATTCCCCATTAAACTAGAACCCATTCATATAGAATCATTAGTAATAAGTGCTTAATAATCTAATTTAAAAACATTTGAAACATTTTTTTTTTTTAAGATACCCGTTTTTTTTTATAATTCAGTTTGAATTCAATTTTTTTCCTAACGCCTAACGGATTTGAATAGCAACGTAACATCGGTCAGCTGTTTGCCTTAGCTTGATAGCAGGCGCATAGTTAAGTTTGGTTTTAGTGCTATTAGCATTTTTTCCTGGTTAAGGTTTATTCTTACTTTTTTATTTCTTCTTTCACTAGCGCTAAAAGCTATCCTCACGTTTAGCCATGGCTGAAGAGGTGACGGTTAAAAACTGACAAGGAAACGCGCCTCAATGAAATCACAGCTAACTCAATTCACAAATTTTCTAGCTACCAGTAAATCTTGCGAACAGCTTAGTGAGGAACAACTTGTAGAGTTGGACATCAGAATTGAGAAAATGGTAGCCTTATATGCCACCTATGAACAGTTACAGGGTCAACTGGAGTACCTGTCTGCTAGGCCCGACGAGCAATTTACCGAACGAGAGCTGTAGTGACCGGTTCTATGGGGCAATTCACAGGCTCGTTCACGCACTAAATGACCACACTTCAACACGTCTACTCTGGCCAGCGGCTCTCGTAATACTGACACGGTGCGCACGAGATTGTGTATGTCTGTGTGGGGGAAAGTGGGGATGGCAAAGTGAATGTGCGAGTGAGATAGATACACTACATCCCTTCCTCATTAATGATTTTATTAAGGATATATTTAATATTAATTCATTTTGTATAATGTATTTTTGGTATGCTTAATGTCATTATAATTATATTGTTTGTTCTTCAGATGACAGATTTTTGTCTTTTTTTCACGCTCTCAATATCCTTTACCCTCCTATTTTTCTTCAATTTAATGAGAGAAAATAAAGCTATCACCAAAATCTCTGAAAACTAATTTTCCAGTGTTCCACTTATATAATTATTTTGTTAGTACGTGGACATTAGTATGTGTGACATGAGTACTTCTTTGTGATTTTAGTTGTATACGTATTTTGTTACATTTTCTAGATTGTTACTGGGACTTAAAAAAAAAGTGTGTTTCTAATTTAATGGAAATCACAATTCCTCCAATTTAATGGCAGCAGCCACCCACCAATTTAATGACAGCAACCCACCAATTTAATGGCAGCAACCCACCAATTTAATGGCAGCAACCACCCACCAATTTAATGGCAGCAAAACCCACCAATTTAATGGTAGCAACCCACCAATTTAATGGCAGCAACCACCCACCAATTTAATGGCAGCAAAACCCACCAATTTAATGGTAGCAACCCACCAATTTAATGGCAGCAAACCCGCCAATTTACAGAACAACCAACCAATTAAATGGCAGCGTCTTTTTACTCCACCTATTCCTATAAGCATAATCAGCCTATAATGCTCGATTCGCCGGAAAGCGAACCTCTCCTCTGCGACAGGGACAAGGCCTCAATCCATCACATGAGCTAAGCGTTGCCCGGCAGACGTCACACGTCCCCGAATTACCAGCTCCAGGAAATACGGTTTCCTCACCATAAGTATGTTTATTTATAACTGAGTACTATTTCGTGACATTGGAAATCTGACAATCCTCCACACCAATCGAGTGTGGTCACCTACGAAACTGTGTAGGGATAGGTGTAATTGAGTACACGAATTGATGTATAATACTCGTGTTTATTAGCAAACCATTGAATATATAGACTTAGGCTACTTACACATACAAACATAGACATAGTTCTATGACACCCACACTACACCTCCCACATAATAAAATAAAAAAAAATACAAATGTTTTTTTTTTTATTCACATACTCTAATGTTTTAAACTAGGTATACAGACACTATAACAATATCTACTAGGTACAATATAACTTAGTTCTATTCTTATGCACTACATCAATGTTACCTTTTCTTATTATTTCTACGTTTGGTGCTAAGTCCCTTACAACTACATAGGGTCCAGAATAAATGGGACTGAATTTGTTTCCAGTTTCTTTTTTTACAAGGATTTGGTCATTTGGTGTATAAGTGATAGGCCTCATATTGGAATCATAATGTTGCTTGCGCAATGTTTTTCGTTGAATCAAGTTATTTCGTGCTTCAGACTGTGACACCTGTAATCTATATTTCAATTCAAGCGGGTAACTCTCATGATTATAAAGTGGTTCAATTGACTTTGATAAATTATTAGGCAAATTACATTTTTCCCATATACCAATTCAAATGGAGTATGGTTTGTTGCACTATGCACCGAAGTGTTATATGAGAAGCACCAATAGGGTAACCATGAACTCCATGTTTCAGGATGATTATCCGTCTGGATTCTCAAGAATGCTCCTAGATGTTTATGAGCATTCTCCAACGCACCAATACTTTCGTGATGGTATGCCGTGGAGTTAAGCTTTTTTATCTCTAGTAATTTACATACCTCCGTCATTGTTGCGCTGATAAACTCTGCTCCTCGATCGGTCGCTATAGTGTTTGGAACACCATACTTTAGGATAACATTTTCTACAAAGGCTTTTGCAACCTCTTCTGACTTTTTAGAAACAAGTGGACAAGCGATAATATATTTGGATAATTCACATTGTGTGGTTAAAATATACGAAAAATTATACCTATCCTTATCTAAGGGTCCTACTATATCTAGATATACCTTCTGAAAGGATGTATTATTGTATATGCTATGTTTTTGAATCTGGCATTTATGACATTTCTTCACAAAGTCATGGACATCTCGTTCCATGCTAGGCCAGAAATAATATTTACGAATATTATTTAACATCCGTCTTATACCCGCGTGGCCACTCGTGGGTAAAAGATGAAAGTCGTTAATTATGACTCTTCTGTCATCTTTGTCATCTATTCTTTCTACGTCTTTTAATACACATAACCTTGGTCCGGACCATTTTGCATCTTTCTTTACCTCGGATATCAACTTCTCAATAAAATAATTATTTGTGCCATTTTAATGAAATATATCTCCTCTATATCATTAATATTACAATATTCCCTGAACTCCCTCGCAAATGCGGCTGGCGTCATCTGCGATCGGGATGCTGGGTTTATAAACAATGTCATCCGAGCCGGCACATAACACAATGTATTCTGACTACTTAACCTTACATTATTATTTTCGTCTCTTAATTTAGCCCAATTATTACTATCTACAAATCGTATCTCAACAGAGTCCTTCGGCTTACTATGAGTTTCCACAACTTTTGGTTGATCAGGCCAAATGTCTGTGTTAACCATATCTTCCGAAGAACTGCTCTCCAATAACTTCCGCTTTTGTCCTCTAGTCATAATGTTTACAACACACTCATGCATTTCTTTCAGTTCCTTCGATGACACACATACTCTCGATAATGCGTCTGCAGCCACATTACTTTTACCTGGCACATATTCGATATCAAAATCGTACTTATCCAAAACCAATCTAAACTTTAATAATCTACTAGAGGGATCCTTCAAATTGAATAAATAAATTAGAGGTTTATGGTCTGTAAAAATCTTAAATTTGCGACCATACAAATATGGACGAAAATGTTTAATACTCCACACTATAGCTAATAATTCTTTTTCTATAGTGGGATAGTTTCTTTCAGCTTTATTTAAACTTCTGCTTGCATAAGCAATTGGCCTTCCATCCCGATTAGACAATACGGCGCCTAACGCGTATCCTGATGCATCTGTTTGTAGGTTGAATATATTGTCACTAGAAAAACATGGGTATTGCAAAACTGGGGCGGTTATCAAACGCTGTTTTAATGCATCAAAGCTCACTTGGCAGTCTTTATCCCATTTAAATGTTACATTTTCCTACTCAAATTATTCAAGGGGTGAACTATATCTGCAAAATTTTTAATAAACTTTCTATAGTAATTGGCAAACGCTACGAAGCGTTTTACCTCATCTGCCGTTTTTGGAATGGGATAATTTTGCATAACACTAATTTTGTCCGGGTCTGGTAAAACTCCGTTGCCAGAGACCACATGACCTAAATATAACATATCCTTTTTCAAAAATACACACTTGGACGGATTCAATTTAAGATTCACTTTCCGAAGTCTTTCAAAAACGTCAATTAAATTTTTATTATGTTGACTGAGACAACTTCCATACACAATTAAATCGTCTTGATAGACGAGGCACTTTTCAAAATTAAGACCTGCCATTGCCATTGTCATCATCCTTGAAAATGAGCTAGGACTTGTTTTAAGCCCCATGGGCATCCTAGTCATTTGATATTGCCCAGAACCAAATGCTGTATATTTTCTACTATTGGGGTCTAAACCTACATTATAATATGCTTGATGGAGATCTAAGTGTGAGAAGTAGATGCATCCTGATAACGAGTCTAAAATTTCTGTAATGTTAGGAAGAGGGAAGTTATCATTTTCAATATTATTATTCAGTTTGCGGTAGTCAATAACTAATCTCCACCTCTTTTGTCCATTAACGTCTAATTTCTTGGGTACCAGCAAAATTGGGCTAGACCAATCACTTACGCATGGCTCTATAATGCCGTCGGCTAACATATTTTGGAGTTGTTTATGTACCTCATCTTTCTGTGAATGAGGTAACCTATATGGTTTAACAAATACGGGCTCTGCATTAGGCTTTACGCGAATAGAATGTTGATAAATATGCGTAGTTGTCAGTTTATCCCCCGGTAAAAAGAATATATCAGCATATTTGGCGCATACTTTTTCAATTGTTATCTGCTCTTCTTCATTTAAATGTTTTATATTCAGCAGTGTAAACATTTTTTTAACGCGGGCCGCATTTTTTTCGCATTTATCAAAACTGCAAATATTGTAATCCGACGCGCTGTGTACAATGGGGTCTATTTTATCTAGAGTTAACTCATTCTCAGTTGTGTTAAGTATTCTTACAGGTATTTTTCCACTAGTGGGCTTTACTAAGGTGCTAGCTATAAAAACACCTTCGCTGCATTCAGAAGTACAAACTACACATTCTTCTTTTATATTAGTTTGTATAAAGTGGATTGACTCCGATCTGGGAGGTATAATAAACATTTCTTTTTTACTATTAGATATCTTAATAGACAACGTGATTGGATTACCATTTAAAGTGTGCAAAGATAAACTATTATTCTTGTAGTCTAATAACGCTTTATGTTTTCGCAAGAAGTCGTCACCGATGATTCCATGCGCCTTACATGGCAAGGAATTAAAAACAATAAACTTATGCCTAAACGTTGAATAATCTGTTACTAAGTCTAAATAAACGTAACCTAAAGATTGAACTTTGCCCCCAAGTCCATTAATCTCAATACTCTCTAAATGGCATGGAATATTTTGTTCGACAAGATGTTTATATTTGATGGCTGAAATTGACGCACCCGAGTCAAGTAACCATCGGAATGGGCTACCATTTACAGAAAACTCGACAACCATGTTATTATCACATGACAAAATATAATGTTTAGGCACGAAAAAACTGATTTTTGGATTCTTCATTTTTAGGTGCATCCTCGGTCATAATATGCATAGCTTCCGAATTACGTGTCCACTTGTTTCGGTTATTATGAAAAGAAGACCTACCTCGATTCGATCTTCTCGAATTCCGCCACGATCCTCGTGGTGCACGACCACGCCCTGGGTCCTGGATGGTCTCATTACGGTCACCCCAACGCATTTGACCCTGGTTTGAGCGGCCTCTAAACGCTCGTCCATGCTGACCTCTAAAATAATTATTAGAAGCACGCCTGTAATTATGTCGATTGTTTTGATTAAAAGCCATAATCTCACCTGATGAAGTCGAAGGCATCGAAGTCTCTTCATCCACTGCTGCTTGAACTGCATCTTTGAGGGATTCAAAATTTCTTGCGGCTATGATAGTGCTTAATCGATGGTTTCGCAATCCGTCGGCAAACCGTTTGATGGCTTGTTTCTCATTAAGCGGTTTCAATACCTGGTAATTACTGGATTTCCCTTCGGATTGCGCTATCGTCAAGTCCACAAACATCTCAGTAATGGCTTTTCCGTACTCATCAATTGACATTTGCTTTTGGCAGAAAGAATGTAGTTTGCTCTGTATTGCCGTAGCAGACTTTGTTGGCAATAATTGAACCCGCATATCGTGTAATAGATCCTTAACTGAGTCATAATTTGATGCTAATTTCAATTTTGCAGCCTGAGACAATCGACTTTTCAAAACGAATGTAATTAATTGTTCTTGCGACTGACTATCTAAAATAGAACTGTAATAATCGATCCCATCGATTAACTGCTTAATACCTAACTCGTCACTTGTCATGACGGGCAACAAATTCAGTGCTATCTTAAGATCAAATTTGGCCATTTTAGCTATTTTTCCTTCGTCCTCACTTAAACTTTCTAACTCTGAGTTACTGTAACTACTTCCTTTTTCACATAACTGTTTTATTTCTACGAATAATTCATCTATCTTATAACGTAACTCATTTATTAGTATTAACTCCTCATTTTTGAAGTCTTTTACGTTAGCTTCTATTTCTTTACAATAATTTTTAAACGAATAAAATAAATTTATCGATTCTTCTAATTTCCTACTACATACCTTAGATTCTAATCTTCGCTCAGGACCTATTTTAATTAAATATATACGTATTTTGCGTAACTCATTATATATGTTATCAAATTTCTTAGCCATAAGACACTATTTTAATCGTTTTGATTTTGACGTCACTGCATACTTTAGAATTTGTCTTAAACAGTCTCTACATAACAGTACATTTAACTTAATTTCTTCCCGAATATCTTGCGTACACAATCACTTTAGTTCACTGATTTACACTGACATTCACTTTCTGCTGCTTTCGGTGTGGCCTGGCCGCGACCTCGTCCGGACAATCGCATGCCCCTGAACGCCTGGTGGTTGATCTCCTGACGCATCCAACGAGTATGGCATTTTTTATATGCCTTAAATCCCAAGTATAGAAGCACTGCACCCATGAAACAGATAATTATTGTGGTCATAATAGTCTGGATGTTCAAATGTTGCCCAATTTCTTGCAAATTCGCACTATTGCCAGCACCAGCTGCGTTTTGAGCTAGAAAAACCTCTTCTTTGGTCTGGTATGATTGACACATTTTGCTTTTCTTAACAATTTCGCACCAATTAATAATGAAGCCAGTTGTAACGCGACACGACCATTATGCGCGGCTTGCCCGAAGGCAGGGTCGCCATGTAGGGATAGGTGTAATTGAGTACACGAATTGATGTATAATACTCGTGTTTATTAGCAAACCATTGAATATATAGACTTAGGCTACTTACACATACAAACATAGACATAGTTCTATGACACCCACACTACAACTGTTTATGTAGGTACCTTTATAGTTTTACAAAAACAGTTCAGTGTTAACGTTAACATTGCATATCTTCACAGCTGAATAACTTAAGGGCTATCGATGTGGCACTTTGTTAAAACTGACATTTCGATAGTTGTCTGGTCACCGAGGTATATTTTTATAACATCAGTGCACTTGGTAGTTTTAATTGATTTGCGCCCATATGGCTATTCTGATCCAGCGCGCTCTCCAAGCTGTACACCACTTTAAATCATATCGTTATCTACGTATATTGAGTTTGGCCTTCAAAATACTCATTCCACATGAAATAGGCACCATTACACAACATGACCCGCCTTGAATCTAAAATAATTTGACATAACTCGGCTAGGATCCAGCCATACCATATGGCATCAGCCACCTTGATCCAGCATCCTAAACTGGCATCACCCGCCCATGATGTAGCCAACCATATGCCATACTTTCTTTTGTTTCGCTTGAAATACGCTTAGCCGTCAGGCAAACCTTAGTTTGACCATAAACTAACTTTTTGTCCGTTTGACGTTAATGAAGAACTCATACTCAAACTATATATTTGTAACACATACATACATAGGGGTAAAGAAAAGTAAAGAGATCGCCATTGCTCATCGTATCTACTCTAATAGATTCAGGCGTCCCGCTTTAAATACCCAGAAAACTGTAAGTGTAAATTCTGTGTTGTATTATTGTATAGTGGCGCGAATCTCAGTTTCACGACACTTCTATTTAAATTTTCCGTTGAAAATAATTAATTTTGCAATGACACAATATAATTATGTGTATATTTAACAAGATTGAAACCTGACCCACCATAAACTAATTATTCTACGGGCATTCTAACCCAATTAGGTCTAATCTTGCTTTTATATTAAAGCTTTTCTCAGCAACAACTTGCTATCGATTTAATAAGACAATCATGGACTAATATATTAAAGAGTGAAAGTCAGTGACAATTAGTTTACCAATCTCGCTGACATTTCAATGATATTAGCAGATTGAATATTTACTAGACATCTTTATAATTAGCATTTTTCTTTGATTTCAGAATAAAATCATAAATAGTAGTACTCTAAATAGTTCGTATTTTGTATTTATTTTATCAAATTTTCTTCTGCGCTTCTTTATATAAGTAAACAATGCGAGACGACAGTTAATTCCAATATCTGCTTTATCACAATTTTTATTTTTACACTTTTTACATTTAATAATCTACTTACTGCAATGAACAAAATGGTCATAGTAGTTGCGCGACTAGATGCCTGTAGTGACACAGTTTTTTTTATATTTTTGAAAGGTCTTATATCCACCATGAGATGACTGGTATATAGTAAGTAAACTCTAATGTTTTGAAGTTTACAAACGGATGGGTCAAGAATCAAACAGCGTAACTGTATATATTGGGTATTGTTATGTACGTAGTATATTTTTGATTTATTTTATTTCTTCTGTGTTAGTTTAACTTTTTACACCTGACTACCTCTACCCTCTTTTACAAACTCTCTCCACCATACAAAAGTTTGATAATAGAAAACCGAATCCAGAGCTAAACTCCCTTTTGTACAAATATTTATTTTATTTTTATGTCCTGTGTACAAAAATAATTAAGGATGTTCCAAATGCAATGGTGTAAATCTGTTTTCACGACCACTACACTCTCAAAAATGTACATACCTGATAGGGTCAGCAGCTCAAACCTTTTTGAAGAATGGTAGGCAACTGTCATTTCAGACAGATCGGAAACCTTACTAATATTACAAATGCGAAAGTTTGGACGGACGGATGCATGTCTGCCACCCAACCACGCTAGAACTACCGAACGGATCCGGCCGAAACTCGGCACAAAGACAGATCACAGTCTGGAACAGCACATAGGCCACTTACCCTGGTGTAATGTCCACTAGGGATAAATTTCGACCTGCGCGCGGGTGAAGCCTCTGGAAGAAGCTAGTTCATAAATATTTTTTTCGTGTCTAGAATGTAATAAGTTTATTATATTGTTCCAAAACGTACTGTATATGCTACGTAGGCAATGAATAAACAACGAGGTCTTGAAAAGATTATTTCAAAGTTAACACGAATTTGTTAACTAACTAATAGTGGAAGTTAACTAACTTTATCTATTTATAAATCAATCGTTCCTTTTCTTTTTACGTTAAATTAGCCCTAAAACTACGTAACTGAAACCCGTATTTTATAAAGCACTGTCTTTGAATGAGTCACCGCTGTTTACAGCAGGAATTTGGACTCATATGCATGGCTTATGTAACCAAAACATGACTGCTTGGCCTTAGGATGTATGCAAATATTTACGTGCCCATTACGAGTTTTTTAGAATCTGCGTGGCTTGACGTGATTCAATTTGATCTTGAGACCTTCCTTTGAATAGTAACGGCTACAAATATGGATATTTAATTTTATATTGTATTGGTCATTAAGATGTACACAAACTTTTTTTTTTTTTTTGCCCTAACCACCTTTGGTGATATTAAAGGTTACTGTTTATTATCATTAAAATTTTATTCGGTAGACGATTCAATTTTAACCTGTTAATTTTAAGGGTAAAGCTCGATAAACAATGAATAAATACGTAGGCATTAAGGTGTGTATGTTCCTACAATGTACATATTCACATAAACAGTCAGTGCGTGTATACTTACGTTTTAAGTTTTTTCATTAGGATTTCTACATAGGCGTGGCTGTAACTGCAAACTTCACTAGAGCAACTATATAATCTTTGGGTTTACTGCTTGATTTCGAATGTCATATGCCCCATGACTAATTCCTCTAAGTCATCAAATCAAACTTCCGAATTACCGAAATTCCATAGCATCGATGTACCACAATTTCGAATAGTGTCCAAATGGAAACGAAATCACAATATGTCGCCATAAAACTTAAGTATTCAAACAAAACGTATTTCCCGATCTATGGAAACCCCTATTTGAATTATTAACGGTGACCAGAAAATTATTCCATTAAATAGGGTAGACTCTCGATTGCCTGTGGAAAGATTTCAAAGATATCCACGTTGCAGACGCAGTAGTTTGGTTCAAAATAACAATGCATCGAATTTATTATTTTGATCTGATATTATGATTTGAAATCGTAAAGTAAATTTTGTTATTTACCTACCCACCAATACAATTTACAATCGTTTTAGAATAGCTAGTTTGATGTTTCTTTAACGGCACAGTTTTTTGTTATTAGACACAACTAAGTCATGGCCCTTGGCTCTTTGATTAGAATTACACGAATTTCTTTACCTTCGTAATACTAAATGTCCTTTATTATTAAAATCTGATATGGTTATTTACTCAATACTTAGGCAGAATTTATTTTCCGCTACATAGTTATGTTTAAGCAGTCGTATGATGTTAACACAACAAATAGATAATTACTATGTAATTTTTAATTTTTTCTCTTAGGACCTGCTTAAATGTCTTGTTTTCATAACGGAATATGGGCGCCTAACGATAATAAATAACCGTGTGTCATGTCATGCATTATCTACTTACCCCAATCCTTCTTCTTTTTATTTACACCAATGTTTTTCTTACTTTATCCTCGTCGCCATTTGTAGTGACCGGTTCTATGGGGCAATTCACAGGCTCGTTCACGCACTAAATGACCACACTTCAACACGTCTACTCTGGCCAGCGGCTCTCGTAATACTGACGCGGTGCGCACGAGATTGTGTATGTCTGTGTGGGGATGGCAAAGTGAATGTGCGAGTGAGATAGATACACTACAAGAGCAATTCGAGAACATCTACTATAGGCAACTCGCGGCTGCCCGCGCGCTGCTGTCACGGCATCGTGCGCAGCTGGCGTCAAAGGTAGGCTCCGGTGAGCAACTTTCTGTGGTTACTAGACATAATAATGTTAGACTTCCTAAAATTAATCTACCGCACTTTAACGGCGGCTATAGGGATTGGTTAGAATTTAAAAATATTTACGTTTCTTTGATCCACGAAGACAAAAATATAGACAACGTAAATAAGTTTCACTACTTACGATCGTCACTTAATGGCAGCGCAGCATTAGTTATTAAAAGTTTAGATTTTAGAGGGGACAACTACGATAATGCGTGGCAGTTGCTATGTGAAAGGTACGACAACAAGCAGTTGTTAGTGAACAATCACATTCAGGCTTTGTTTAGCGTGGAACCACTTCAAAAAGAGAGTAGTGCGGGCCTGCGCGAGATTGTCGACGTGACCAGGAAAAATCTTAGGTCATTGGCAACCCTAGGCAGGTCCGTACAACATTGGGGTGACATGGTGATACATTTAATGGCATCTAAGTTAGACTCTGTCACCAGTAGACAGTGGGAAGAACATAGGAACACTCTAGCTGAGTATCCATCTTTGGATGAATTTATTAAATTTGTTTCTAGCCGTTGCAATCTTTTAGAAACACTTGAGGAGGCTAAGAGATTAAGGACAAAGCCGGAATCATCACACAGTAACCTAAAAGCTTCTCTATATTAACAAGTAAGGATAAATCTGATGTTTCTTGTCCCCTGTGTAAACAGAAGCATTACATATTTAGTTGTGAACAGTTCAAGGCGCTAGCAGTCGCAGCACGCTTCTCTAAAGCGAAGGAATTTAAACTTTGTTTGAATTGTTTGCGCCCAGGTCATTTTGGGGCTACTTGTCCACATGGACACTGCAAATATTGCAAGAAAAGGCACAATACAATGTTGCATTCTCACGATGATGATCCTAACTCCAGTAAGGAGCATATAACTTTGGCAGGTACTAATTATGATTTTTCATCTCGTCATGTATTACTTTCCACAGCTTTGGTAAGAGTCACGGACAATTCCGGGACGCCGCACAGCGCCAGAGTCTTGTTTGACAATGGAAGCACGGCACATTTCATAACCAAGGACCTTTGTGGTAAGCTACATTTACCTATTCGTAGTGTAAGCTCACAGGTTGCGGGCATTAACAGTCAGGTGTCCACCATTACACAAACATGTGCTGTACATATACAGTCGTGTGATGGGTCATATAACATTGACATTGATTGTTTTGTCTTGCCCAACATTACCACTCACATACCACATACATACTTGGACTTAGCTGACTTGCAGCTACCAGCAGGAATAAGTCTGGCCGATCCATCCTTTAATGTCCCCTCCACTATCGACATACTTGTTGGAGCCGATATATTTTGGGGTGTGATTGGTCGCAATCGTATACGGTTAGGTAGACATATGCCAACGCTTTTCGAGACCAAAACTCGGATGGCTCATATCAGGCGCCATACCTCAACCTAATTCAAGCCACTCATCGGTGTGTATGTTCACCCATGATAGGTGCACCACAAGCGTACAAGCGCCCATGGACCTCTCAAGATTCTGGGAACTTGATTCAATTTCACCCAAGTACAAGTTCACATCTGAAGAGCGAGCATGTGAACAGAATTACAAAACCACTACTAGGCGTAATGCTGAAGGACGTTTTGTCGTCACCATTCCATTAAAGGAATCCCCTGAAGCGTTAGGTAACTCCTTTGAGATGGCTAAACGTCGCTTTCTGTCGTTGGAGCGTAGACTCGACAGAAACCCAACACTTAAGCATCGCTACGTAGAGTTCTTGCAGGAGTATGAAGCATTAGGTCATATGAGCGAAGTCTCACAGCCTTCTTCATCTCATGTATATTACCTTCCACACCATGGTGTAATCAGAGAGTCCAGTACAACGACAAAGCTTCAAGTTGTCTTCGACGCATCTGCCGTCACAACTTCGGGTAAGTCGTTTAACGTCATTCAAAGCATAGGTCCTAGAGTTCAGGACGACTTACTGTCCATTTTATTGAGGTTTCGTCAGCATAAATACGTCGTATCGTCAGATATTGAAAAGTTCTTTCGACAAATTGATGTGGACGAATCGCAGCGATCACTACAACATATATTGTGGCGCTCTGATCCATCGTTACCTCTTAAAACGTACATGTTAAACACCGTCACTTATGGAACAGCTTCTGCTCCGATCATTAGTACACGATGTTTATCACAATTAGCGAAGGAAGCCACGCACACACGCACACAACATTCTATACAACATGATTTTTACGTAGATGATTACCTGTCAGGAAGTGATTCTATAGAGAGTACTATAACATTGTGTAGAGATGTCATCAGCACACTTGAAACTGCACAACTTAATCTTCGGAAGTGGCAGTCTAACAGCGTACAAATACTACAGGCAGTCACTACAACCAAAAATCCATCATCCAATCAAACCACATCCACGACAGCACATACAGAGACTCTTAACACAGTCAGCTTAAGTATCGACGAACCCAGTAAAACTCTCGGGCTTAATTGGCATTGTCATACTGACTGTCTGACGTTCTTCATACATGTAATGAAACATACAGATACTCCTATTACAAAACGACATATTCTTTCCACAATAGCGCAAGTGTTCGACCCACTGGGACTTGTCTCTCCATGTATTATCGAAGTTAAGATAATCTTGAAAAAATTATGGATAGACAAGTGCGCATGGAACGATGAGGTTAATGTGGACATTAAAAGGTTATGGGTGAAGTTCACACAAACTTTACCACAGCTTAATCACCTTAGCATACCACGTTGGGTGGTATGTGATAGGCCTACGTCCGTTGAGGTACATATTTTCACAGATGCGTCCGAAAAGGCATACGGAGCTTGTATATACATTCGTTCCGTAGCTAGTGGTGGCACCATTCATATACATCTACTCGCGTCTAAAAGTAAGGTAGCACCCATCAAGTCGACTACAATCCCAAGGCTAGAGCTTTGTGGGGCCTTATTAGGGACAAGGTTGTGTGCAAAGGTACAAGAGTCGTTAACACTTAAACCCGACAAATGCATATTCTGGTGTGATTCAATGATTGTCCTGGGTTGGCTGTCTGCTTCACCTAGCACCCTTAAGCCGTTCGTCAGGCATAGAGTTTCGGAGATACGGGAAGGCTTTGGTGATTACACCTGGCGATATGTGCCGTCCAAGGACAACCCTGCAGACCTTGTTTCCCGTGGTCTGAGCGCTGACTTAATAGGTCAATCTTCCATGTGGTGGTCGGGGCCTTCATTCCTATTAACAGACCCAGCTCTTTGGCCTTCAATGCCTAACTCAGATGTTGACACAATACTACCAGAACTATTGAAATCACATTCTCTAAACACTGATAATCAAGCATTACATATCACTAACACTAATCCTAATACTGATACTGGAAATAACTCATTTCACGACTAAATCAATAATTCTTCTAACTATTTACATTTACAACGTTTATTAGCATACGTATTTAGATTCATTAATCGGTCTAAGAGAGTAAATAATCACATCTGGAGCTTGTCTCAGATCTTACAAAACATGCCTTTATTGCAGCACTGAACAGGTTTCGTGAACACTCGTCGTGGTAAGCCAAGAACTATTTACTCCGACAACGGTACAACCTTTGTTGGCACCTGTAATGAAATAGCTGATATACTCAAACATGATCTCTCTTCAGACATGGCCAATGCAGGTATAAACTTTAATTTCATCCCAGCATACACTCCACATTTCGGGGGCCTATGGGAATCAGCTGTAAAGTCCATCAAACATCACCTTAGGCGTATATTAGGCTTGGCGCATCTCACTTACGAAAAGATCTACATGTCTGATTCAGGTTGAGGCTATACTAAACTCTCGTCCTCTTACTCCGCTTTCCACTGATCCATCAGACCTTTACCGTTAACTCCTGCCCACTTCCTTATTGGGAGATCTCTCACATCCCTGCCGCATCCACATGTCATCAACCAGAACGTCTCCAGCCTAAAACGTTACCAGCGCATAGAACACCTGAAGCAACAGTTCTGGAACAGATTCACTAACGAGTACATATTCTACCTCCAACAGAGAACCAAGTGGACGGATTCCGATGGGATACTTGTAGAGGGAACCATGGTCGTACTCAAGGAGAAGCAAGCACCACCACTGATGTGGCCACTTGGACGTATCGTACGTCTCATACCTGGGAGAGACGGAATAAGCAGAGTTGCAGACGTCAAGACGAAGAAAGGGACAGTCAGACGCGCTTTTAACACCATCTGTCCTCTTCCAGCATAATCTTGAAGACAAGTCTTCAACGCCGGGAGCATGTTAAGACATCACTAGCGCTCGTTGCCATCCCTACACGCCGGGCAACCGCGGCGGAGCGGCGGGTGCGGAGGGGGCTCGACCTGCGAGCGCGCACCGGCCAGTCCAGTTGATCAAGCACTGCATTACTCACTACCGTCCTGAGTGCGCGCTTCACATTCCGCCTTCAACCCAGTATTTTGACTGTCGACCGTTGTCATCTTTATTGTAAAAATATAACTATTAAAACACAAAGTCAGTGTTTGTCCTAATACCACCTTTAGGGCACGAATCACCTTCTTTCCATTTATCTATATTAAAAGTTTCTTAGCAAAAGTCGATCCCATTTTAGGAAAATTGCCATATGTAGATTATAATTATCATCTTCCTACCGGCGTGTCCCGTCCTAAGGCACAGGTGGGTAGAGGTAGCTAAAGGTAAAGATATTTATTTTCTAAAACCAACAAAATAAATTTCCCTCACATCTTAGACAAGACAATATCACTTCCAGTCATAACTCAGCCGTGTGTAACAAAATCCCGCGCAAATGGCTGGTCAAGAGCCGCAGATTGCGTTACACTACGACAGGGGACGGTCACTTCCTCGAGCCGAGGCGCTAACTCAATCACCACTCTCACAATTTTTCCCCTCGTGTTCCCTCGCAGACGGAGGACGTGACCGAAGCCCGTTGATGACTGACTAACTAAGTTCACTTCAATTTTATGTACTTTCTGTCTTTCGTGGCTATCGGGCTTTCGTCTTTGTCCGCAGGCAGCGCTTCAGGTATGTTCTCAGCTTTGTTTTTGAGTGGCTACCTTAAGATGTACTTGACTGTACTCGGTAACAATGGGTAAAGATGACTCTATTGAAGTAAAGGAAAGTCTGATGCCAATTATAATTTTATTTTGAAGTAGATACAAATTTAATCTGCTTTTCTGTGTACCATATTAATTAACAGGCCTTCAAAGGAAACCTCATAGTCGTAATGACATTATTTTGCTTTGATTTAAATATGATTAAATTCCATTATGCCTTTCTCTGTATTGTCGTACTGAAAGTTTAATTGTTTCATTAATGGAATTTTAGTCACCTTTTTGTTGATATTTTAGATGAAGTAGGGGAAGACAACCAGTTATATATTATAGGCATTTTAAGTTAGTGCCTCCCTTAGCTCCGTAATCAATTGCCCAGGAAATCATATTGAAATGTACTAGCATAAAAAAAATATAATGACGTCGATGGAAATAATGATAAAATAAAAATAATAATGTCGTGGTGGCCCAGTGGTTAAGACCTCGTCTGACGTGCTTGAGGTCATAGGATCAAATCCGGGCAAGTACCAATCTGACTTTTTCAAATCATATGTACCTACTTTCTAAATTTATCTTGGAAATCACAGGCAACGGTGAAGGTGTTTGTAAGGAAACCTGGACTTATATAGTTAATGTAAGTCTGAAATAGCCCAGTCAGAGGCCTGTAGGGTTTTCCAGAGGCGGCTTAATTAACTCTGACACCAGAGGTGGCCACACCTCACACGAAAAGAAGATGGAAATAATTATTTTAACAGTTGTTTCATCCAGTGAAATAGTAATAATAGTTGTACAATAAGTTATACATATAATTTCACTAAATTATATAATTCTATCTAAAATCAGGCATGGAAATTTCAACATAGCGTAATCTATGGTTTTCCTACTTTTAGCCTATAAATTCGAGAAGTGCCAATAATAGGAGGGGTGACAGCGATAGGGTGGTTTACCCTACTTGAATATATCCATTCTATTTTTAAAGTCGCGCAAATAAAAACACATCTCGGTACATAAATTTTTCACAATAAAATCATAAACTCTATTTAGATATTGAGGACACTCAGCTACATGAACCATCGGGTAATAAAACTTTTTTTATTGCTGTCATGTTTTTCAAAACAGTTATGAACTTGATACATACGAGTACATATCTACAATTAACGTTAAACTTTTCGACTAACATGCATTAAACAAGTTTCACTAAAATATTGGCAAAATTGGACGCGATAACAAAAAATAGGCATTTCTGTGGATTACTAATTTATTACATACAAAAATGGGATATTTATGTAGTTTGGTTTGTGATGAAAGTATGTTATAGATTTACGTACTTATATTATTTACTTTTACCGAAAATAAATAATTTGGGAATACATTTTTTTTTGAATGACTGAAAGGCTCGGCTTTGACCACTATATCACCTTATGGTAAGCGATGATGTGGTCGACAATGGAGCACGCTTGCCTTAAATAACCAGTTTTCTTTTCATTATAAAAGTTAATTAAAGAAACGTTTAAATCCACCACAAAGTTATCGACATCAAACGGGTACTTTACAACTTTTTCTCTGAAGCAAAAGACAATATTCAAAGAATGAGTAATTTCTTAATGAAAGCGACTATCGAGTTATTATCGTCCCAGTGACAAAGTATAAAGAAAGTCAGCTCAAAGGTGTACAGTTAAAAGCAGCGTCAACATTGCTAATTAGAAGTGCTGCTGCCGGCGTACTGCATAAAGTTACTGCTACCCACCTTTCATACTGCAATTGCACTTTACTCAGAAACATTTTTCCGCAGCGACTGAAGGCAATGTCGACGTTTGCGCCTTTTTGTTCGAACTAGCTAGTTATGTGTGACACACGAGTGTATGGAATCGAGAATGTAACAACTTTACTTTTTTTTGCATTTTTCGGAAATCACAAAATTCTGAAGTAAAACATGAACTAACTTTATTTTTCTGAATGATACACAAAACAAGTAAAATTAAACACAAAACTAAATTCTAAAAACATGATAACATTTTTGTAAGCCTACATCAAACAGGTCATGTGATGATGACAACTAATGCATGAAGCTATGAAAAGGTTATCCAAGGCGAAACCTAATAGAAGCGATGTATCGGGCCTATCAATATAGGTACAAGGCCAAGGAGACTTATCAAAAAAACTTTATTAAATTAATAAAACCAAAAAACCCGACTGCTTAAAAAGCAAACTAAAAAGATATAAACAATAATAAAATCAGTCGGAGGATACATATTCACGAGTTTACATCTTTTTAGCTCGCTTCTTAAGCAGTCAGGTTATTTGATTTTATTTACTCCTTTTTAGTTATCATATTTTTCTAATTATTTTTAAACATATAAGTGGTATATATTCTGTAATCAAGTAACAAAACCTTTCATTTTGATACCCCCCTCGATTGGTATGGAAGAAATAAAATTGTGGTCCTACAATATTGCACCCAAAATCCGCCATGTTTGTTTTCTTTAACGTGCGTATCTTTTATTGAAATCAGGTTAATGTCTGCATTTAGCCTTTTTTCTCAAAAATAAAAATTTCAACTAGACCATATATAGGTACTTTTGAATTGTCAAACAAAAAATGAATCTAGTTGCACATTCGCAAGCGTCAGTAGGTCTCTATGGAGAAGAATTTGCAAAAAACTCCACGGACACTCTTTTCCATCAGTTTTAATTACAATTATTTAGTTACATCGTTCTTGTTGGAAAAATACATTTAAGTGAGAACGATATAAAAGAAAGAAAGAAAGAAAGAAGAAATAAGAAAGAAGAAAGAAGAAAGAAGAAAGAAGAAAGAAGAAAGAAGAAAGAAGAAAGAAGAAAGAAGAAAGAAGAAAGAAGAAAGAAGAAAGAAGAAAGAAGAAAGAAGAAAGAAGAAAGAAGAAAGAAGAAAGAAGAAAGAAGAAAGAAGAAAGAAGAAAGAAGAAAGAAGAAAGAAGAAAGAAGAAAGAAGAAAGAAGAAAGAAGAAAGAAGAAAGAAGAAAGAAAGAAAAAATATTTATTTGTGACCCGCACAGGAGACACGAGAAATATGCAAAAAAAAATAACAATAATATAAAATAAAAAATTAAATCCCTATGCGAGACCAAAAAGGTTCCTATCTCAGCATGTGCAGCGATATCCAAAAAGAAAATAACGCCGCGCTGATATTCTGATAGGACCCACTGTTGATGCCACGGACACACTTACGGAAACCGAAAATACTTAAATAATAAAATAATATATAAATAACAAACAAAATAGAATTAACACAGAAGGTGGGTCAAAGTATATATATTATAATTATGTGTAAGTTTGATACAGATCTATAAATAAAATCATATTAAATGTAGGTAGACCTATGTACAAAGTCGCGATGCTCAATGATCATTTGTCAAAACCATAGACAAATGACAGAGCGCGCGGACCAAAAGGTAATATATTAAATTTCTTAGAAAGGAAGAGAAAAAAAAAAAGAAAAAGGAAATCTATGGTCGGCTGTCAAAAGAATTATGTTATGAAATAGTGTAAATAAATAAGTGTAAATAAACCAGACGAAAAGGATACATAGAATAGTGTTTTGCTAGTATTGGATAAAACAGAGTGATGTGTATGTTATCATGTGTGGTGTGGAGTTTGCAAGAATTACAAAATAATGAAAATGAATTAAGGGCAGTAATACTAACTACATGCAAACCCCGGGTAAGCTTATCTTCCGGATTCCTTTTGTTTAAGTAATAAGTACTGTTTGAATTTAGTACTAAATGATGCAATCGTTTTTATAGCGCGAAACGGTGGAGGAAGATCATTCCAGATACGAGAGGCAGCGAATTTGAAACTTCCACGGAAGCAGCAGTTTTGTGTGACGTTAACAACAGGTACGCAGAAGCTCTCGTTTTAACTTTATTTACATCACGCGACCAGGACAATTTACCAAACAGATAGTCTGGTTTTTTCGTGAGAATTGTGCCAAAGAGCAGGGTAGCCAGATGCAGCTTTCTACGATCTGACATTCTCATCAAATTACCCTTATTTAAAAAAGGAGTTACATGTGATCTAGGAGGGATGGTGAAACAAAATCTTGCACAAGCATTCTGTACTTGCTGAATCAACCTTTCGCTTCTACCTAGAATGCATGCCCCATACACAGTGTCAGCGTAGTTCAACTTAGATAAAACTAGTGATTCACAAAGCAGAATTCGCATATCCACACTTATGTAGGGACGCATACGATACAGAAGCTTAAGCCTGTAGAAGCAGTTGCGCACAGCCTCCATTATGTGGGTCTCAAAGTGTAGGTGCTCTACAAATAGTAACCCAAGATTACGGGCTTCCTGGACCCTTTTAATGGAACACCCATCAATCTTTAAGTCCAAATGCCCATTACCCATTCTATTCAAAAAATCTCTTGATCCCATTAAAATAAATTCAGACTTAGCTGGGTTCAAAACTAAAGCGTTTCTCATAGACCATGCCGAAAAGATGAAAAGATGTGCACGCAAAACAAACAGTTCAAAAATACAATAAGTACGCAATTTAAAGCAGGCGTTAGTCAACAAGGAACCCTTATAGTTTCGGCATGTCCGTCTGCCCGTCCGTCCGTCCATTCGTCCGCAGCTTAGCTCAAAGACTCTTAGTCCTAGAAAGCTATAATTTGGCATGGATATACATTATATATTAATCACGCCGACAAAGTGATTAAATAATACCATTTTTGTCTCGTCTTTCCCATGGTCTGTGGTATCGTTGGATAGGCCATTCAAAAATATTACAGGTCTCTGAAAACCATTTTCGATTCAGGAATCCGTTTGCATAAAATTAAGCTTTAAATGGTTTTTTTTTTGTTATAGTCAAGTGCCCTCCGCTTTTTTTTTTTTTTGTTTGGCAAATCATCCTATGACTTCTCCCGCTCTGGGTGAAGCGGGAGGGCGTGTCAGACTTTTACTGACTAAAACCCACCCGTGTTTCTTCAGTTGCTTGAGCCAGGGCCGCAGTGACTCTTTTTCAAATTTATCCGCGACACAGTCAGGCATCGGCCCTAGTTGGCCCCGTCAATTTTGCTGACATCTCTTTGAGGCGCGAATTAAGTAAGCGACAACGGAAGAGTTTAAAAATAAACTTTATTTGATCCCAGTTACAGCAAGACAGTAATTACTTAATTCTACAAAATGTTGATCTTATATACTAATCTTATTGCTAACCAATCATCTCTGCTAATGACGCATGTCCTAGATATTATATGCTGACATATAGCTGTTATTCTAATATAATATAATTATTGGCTGATGAAGCTAATATTGGGGGATTGGGGTTCCTTAACTCCTCCCTCCCTAAGAGAGAAATTATCCGAAGGCGTCGCAGATGACTTCGGAGAATTTCGGCAAAAACGAAAAACATTTAATTTGTATGAGATGACGACAATAATTATTATGATAATGATATACTCTAAAATGGTCCATACGCTAATTTCTATTGTCACTATTTGGGTTGTATCGTCACTTTCACTAAATTTGGCACTTTGTAACAATTCTTTCACGTCACTAAAGTCCACGTTTCTTAGGTCGACCTTCTCCGTCCTTGTCTGTATGTCTTGTTAAAGCTCTGGCATCTCGACCAATGGGAGCTTGAAACTGGAAATTGTAGTGTTTGTGGCGGCACCAACAATTACTCCTCCTATTTGCGCCTCGCATTGTTGACTCAGTGTCACGATATAGGTCCCAAAGATGTTGTATTTGCGGATTTCCTCATTGCAGTTTTCGGTAATGATCAGGTTGTCCTCTGTGTAGACCAACCATTGGCTATCCGTTATCTTCTGCACCTTAGGCTTTTCTATCTTGATACGATTCTTTACGCAGCTATTGTAGTTATTCTTCATCAACATAATTTGTTCTATACAGGTCTCGACTGGATTCTGAGCTAAATTACTTTCATCACAAAGAAATCTGTCATTTTCAATTTCAGTACATGAGTTTACCACGGGCATGTATTTCAATCGATTCACCATTAGGTAAGGGTATTTGGGAATAATGGTAAAAGTGTCTGGAGAATGGAAAATAGGAATAGGAATAACCTTATAATAATTATATGTTTCGTTGTCTATTAGAGGGACTTCTAACACAAATACTAATCTATTGTTATTTAAATATGATTTGACTATGATATTACGTTCTAGTTTTATTAAATTACTTTTACTAACTGGATATATTGTCCTAGCATGTTTACTAATTGTTTCTAAACTGCTGTACAGTTCTGTGCTATTTATAATAGACTGGTGCAAAACATTTAGTTTGCTAAAGGCGATTGCGGACTCTATTTCTTGTATGTTCTCATAACAAGTTCGAAAGTTGCTTAAAGTTTGGTACATAGTATCTATTATTCGTAGTAACTTGTTAAATTTGAATTCATTTTCAGCTAGTTTTTCTATGCCATTAGTGTGTGAGCCTAATCTTTTAATATTTGAATTTATGATTTCTGAGTCATTAACTAATTTATCGAAAGCTTTTTGCATTGATGACACTTTACGTTCGACTGCATGTTCTCTATTCTGGAGTAAAACGATTTCCTTATCATATTTAATTGCATCGTCTTCATCTAAATTACCAGATATAGCTTTTACAAATGAGCCCAGAGGGTTGAACAAAGCTCGTTTGTTTCTATGATTAAGGGGTAAAATTTGATATAATTTATCTTTAGTAAGTCTTATTAAATACTCGATTTGGTTTTCTATACCTAAAGTTTCATTACTTAATTTGCTTTCTATAATTTTCGATTTCATATTGCTAAAATCGCGAATATTATTATCTATTTGTAAGCTTAAGGATTCTAAATCTAAAATCTTAAATATAGTCCAATAATTATTCTTCTTCACCGCTACTCCCATCTTCAACGACGCTATCCCCGGATTCCGAGTGAAGTTCTGGAGTTCCAGCGTGGATCCTGACATCACTAGTACCAGAAGTACTAGGCATGACCTGTGGAGGACGTTTTACATTTTTTATCGCCACTCTAGTTGGTCTTTTATTTAATTCTACAGGCACTATATTACGTTCGGTTTCACCAGTGATTTCGGCTTTTTCATAGCGAGGTTTTTCCTTAGCTTTCCTAGTCCTAGTATTCTTCATGTAAATAGTATCTCCTGTCTTAAGGACTGGTGTTTCTTCACCTCCTTTCTTATCTCTTACCTTAAGTTTATCTGTGTTTAATTTATCTGTTACAAATTCGTATAGTACTTTGAGACGTTTCCTATGATCTAATAATAATTTCTGAGTTAAATTTTTCTCCCTATCGACATTAAATACATTTCCGGCATCGGTATGCCCAAAGACTAGTTCAAAAGGCGTAAAATCTGTCGCTGAGTGTATGGTGTTATTATATGCCATAATAGCATACGTCATAACGGAAGCTGCATCTAAATCGTTTTTTTCATATTTTGCTAATCGGTAAATTTCGATGATAGTAGAATGGAATCTCTCGACTATTGCCATAGAACTGGGATTGTTTGGAGTCCCTATGTGCAATTCTATTTTGTATAGACTTAACATTTCCTTAATTAACATGTTATTAAATTCTGTCCCTGAATCACAACTTATTCTACTGGGCAATCCATAAATACTAAAATATTTAATTAATGCTCTAACTATCTCTGGTGTACTCCTATTAGGTACCTCTATTGCCTGTGCTAATTTACTAAAAGCATCTACAATAGTTAAATAATATTTTCCTTCAATGTATAATAGATCCATAAAAGCTTCTTGGAATGGACTATTCTGAGTTTGGGTTAACTGAATTTGAGGTTTAATGGGCTTTCTATCGTACTTCATTTTTCTACACATTTCGCAGCTGTTAATAACTGTTGTAACTATTTCTTTCATGTTTGGCCACCAATAATATCTCTTAAGTTTAGCTAAAGTTTCCCTAATGCCTCTATGACAGGTTTTCCCGTCGTGGTATTTCATAATAACTTCTTTCTGATCCTCTTCTGACTCTGTCAAATTGATCACTCTTTCTGTACATTCTGTTAACTTAACTGAACCCTTTTTAAACAAGTTAATAACCATGTTTGAAAAAGATTTTCTAAACGATGGATGTTCAAAATAAATATGATATTTATGTTTAGGATCTATATATTCTTTTAGAAAGTCTTTAACTAATTTGTCATTATTTGTTGGTAAGTGAACTTCAAAAATTTTCTGTTTATTATTAGAAATATCCTTTACTGTCAATTTATCTTTAAACCATGAGTGAACTAAAATTTGTCTAGCTTTAGTATCTACAGCTTCATTTAAAATAGGAATACCTTCATGTTCCCTATTTGAAACTGAATTAGCTGTGACGCCATCATCAGAATCCGAAAGTTCTATCGTTTCTATGGGCGTTTCGTCAAATTGCAGCTCTTCATCTATAATTTTTTGTATTCGCTCTTTCCTATCACCTACGTTAACAAATATCGAATCTAAATCGTCGTTAATTGCATTAATTTTAATCCTAGATAAGGCATCTGCATTTGTATTTTGAGGCCCTTTCTTGTACTTAACCTCGTAGTCATATTCCTCTAAGCGTAAACGCCAACGCGTGAGCTTACTGTTGGGTTCTTTTAATGAATACAGCCATGCTAATGGTCTATGGTCTGTAAAGATAATAAATTTATTGCCATATAGATAAGGCCTAAAATGCTTAACTGCCCATATTATGGCTAAAAGCTCCTTCTCAATAGTACTGTATTTTACTTCTGTGTCACTCAGAGTCCTGCTAGCATATGCTACTGGCTTGTCTGAGCCTATTGATCCTTGTGACAATACAGCCCCAATTGCAAAATTCGATGCGTCGGTAGTTAAAATAAAACTTTTACTAAAATCGGGATACTGTAATAAAGGTGCGTTTGTTAAAAGTTTTTTACATGTTTCAAAACATTCCCTATACTCATCATTAATAATTATTTTACGACCTTTCTTTAAACAAGCTGTTAAAGGTCTAGTTATTTTTGCAAAATCTTTGATGAATTTCCTATAATAACCAATGAGTCCTAAAAAGCTTTTTATTTGTGTAACTGTTTCTGGAATGGGATATCTTAAGATTGCATCAATTTTATCATTATTTGGCTTCAATCCTTCACTTGTAATAGTGTGCCCTAAGTAAAGAACTTCCTTTCTAAGAAAATGTGATTTGTCGAGTTGTATTTTTAAATTTGTCGCCCGAAAACGATCAAAAACTGCTCTAAGTTTTTCTACATGCTGAGTCAGCGATTTAGAAAAAATTATGACGTCATCAAGGTATACCAGGCAATGTAAGCCCTGGAGACCTCTTAGAACGTTATCCATAGCCCTCTGAAATGTTGCAGGTGCTGTTTTTAACCCAAACGGCATCCTGTTAAATTCATAATGTCCTGAAGGTGTACTGAAAGCTGTTTTCGCCCTATCTTCTTTCTGGACCTCGATTTGATGGTATCCACTAGCTAAATCTAAGGTAGTAAAATAGGTACTATTGCCTAGCATATCAAATAAATCATTTATGTTGGGCAAAGGGTATTTGTCATCGGTAGTAATTTCATTGAGACGTCTATAATCAACTACCATCCTCCATTTTTGCTGTCCTGATGAATCTAATTTTTTTGCCACTAAATGTACGGGAGCACTCCAGGGGGAGTATGATTCCTGGATGATATTGTCCCTTAACATTTTATCTACCTGATTCCTAATTTCTTTCGATTGAATGGGAGGTAACCTATGTGCTTTAATATTTATAGGATCTTCATTCCTTGTTCTAATTCTATGTTTTACTTGATTTGTAAACGTTAATGGAATATTCTCACAATAAAATATGTCCTTATACTCATTACATAGCCCTTCGATGGTTTTACGTTCCTCAGAATTCATGTGGTCTAACTGTAATTTTTTTTAAATTATCTGTTAGCATCCTATCTATTTCTATGTTATTTTCTGTAAAATTAATGTGAACAGATGTGTTCTGCCTGTAAGGTTCGACCGTAAAAGGTCCTGTTACCACTAAGGTTCTGGTTTCATCCGTATAATTCTGAATAACGGTTGATGCGTAACCTTTAATACACTTAACTAATGCGGTGGGCATTCGAATCCCTTCCGAAAATTGTTTAAATTGTAGTATAGCTTCCCCGTCTAGTAAGTTGACTGGCAATCTAACTCTTAATTCACTACGAGATGGCAATTGATATACCTCTCTCATAGGTGGTGCGTATATTATTGGAATATTCGCATTTTTTAAATGCAAAACTTGACTTTCCATGTTTATTTTTGCCTGTAACTGTTTAAGTAGGTTACTACCTATTAACCCATCATACCTATCATCAACACTGTAAACATAAAATTTATGAAATTCCTTACTGCAAAACGTAGCTGGTAAAGGAATAAATGCCGTTTCGCTATGAACACTCGATGCGTGAGTACTAACAACTTCGAAGGGTTCATATTGCAACCGATCCCTAAAGTACTTGTTTGCAATGTGTGGGCTTATGAAAGACCTAACACTGCCTGTATCTATCATAAACACTGCATTTAATTCTGGTACAACTATGTGTGGTAAGTTAAGACGTTTATTGCAATTAATTTTTATTCGCTTTCTAGGGTAGAGGCGGTTATACAAAAATTTCCCTGTCTGGGATCTTCAGGAATTTCCTGGAACTCATTATTTGAGTTGTCAAAACTTGGTTCGTTATAGCTATGATTATTAGTGTAATTAACACGGCGTGAACTTGCAGTGCGCATAGTAACGTCAGTGTTCGACTTTGAACCCGGCGGAGATGCTTGCGCTGCAAAAGGTGACGTTCGCGGTGCATATGCCGTGGACTGTTGGCTTTGTTGCGCCATCGGAAACTGTGACCTACTTGTCCTATTGTTATGATCATTATTATTTGTCCGATTGAAATTATTTTGATTATAATGTTGCCTATAATTCCTAAACTGTTGCGAATTGTTCATCGTAATTGAACTACTCGTGGCGTTATTCGGTGCAACTGCACTGGATAGGCTCTGCGAATTATACTTCGCACTATTGAAATCGGAAAAAATATTTTTATTAGATCTATTATAATTGCGGTGATCGTTTGTTTTAGAATTATAGACTGATTGAAAGTTCTGTTCTTCTAAAACAATTTTCAACGCGTCTTCCAATGTCGAAACGTCGCGTAAACGAACTAACCTAACTAGGAATGGCGGTAAATTGAATAGAAAAACATTCATCGCCCTATTACTGTAGATTATCTGCTTAGCCTTCCGTAAAGAGTCATCAGCAATAGTCTCTGATATTTTGGAAAATAAAATGCTTCTCATATGCTGTATCCTATGACACAAATCTAAGTAACTTTCACCTTTGTTAATTTTACAGGATTCTAACTCCATTGCTAGACAATCTTCAGTACGTGGGTCGCCAAAGTGTTGATTTAACAGCATTTTTAGCTCATCCCACGTATTTATAGAGTCCCTTTCGCCTACCAAACTAGCTGCTTCGCCTGTTAATCTACTTGTTACTACATGAAATAAATAATTGTTTTGTACAACGCTCCCTTGGAATGTTGTTAAAATGTATTCACATTTTTTAATAAATAAGGGTAACGCTCTAACATCGCCATTAAATACTGGAATTATGTTTACCATCTCTTGCGGAACACGGTTTATACCTTCCATTATGAAGTGAAATAACGAAGCTTCACAAAAAGTAAGCACAAAAATTAATAAATTATCCCTAACTATTTACTACAACTAACAATCTATAAAATATTATTACGGCGTTGTCCAATCCCTAATAATACACACAACATAGATTAATACAAGGTTGGGATGCAAATGGAAGAGCTGAGAGGAAGGTGAAAAGATTTACTCACAATTCCGCAGCTATCTTCATGATCCCTGAATTACTGCTTGGCTCCTGGTCCTCTCCTGGCTTGATGTGGCTTCTTAATGTATTTGTTTGTTCGGTGATCTCTGCTGAACCGTTGAAACGGACGTCGGCTGCTTCCCGTAGATGTGGATACGTGACAGACTGACTACAGAGATCCTACCGGCTGCGCCAATTAAGTAAGCGACAACGGAAGAGTTTAAAAATAAACTTTATTTGATCCCAGTTACAGCAAGACAGTAATTACTTAATTCTACAAAATGTTGATCTTATATACTAATCTTATTGCTAACCAATCATCTCTGCTAATGACGCATGTCCTAGATATTATATGCTGACATATAGCTGTTATTCTAATATAATATAATTATTGGCTGATGAAGCTAATATTGGGGGACTGGGGTTCCTTAACTCGCGCGTGGAACACTCCGCGCCGTCGACTTGGGCCTGGTCCTTATCGGACGGCGAGCTACCCATTACTCGCCGTCTGCAAGCCCGCGACTACGGCGGCTCAGAATCAGCTTGCAACTCCCGACGCCCAGGGCGTCTCCTGCGGCGGCTTGGGGCGTGAGGGCGCCTCAAGCCGCCGCAGGCCGTTGCGTCTCCCTCACGCGTTCTGCCTCCTCCTTTGCGAGCATTACTGCTTCGCAGAATGAGGTGACAGCTTCCCATGCCCTCTCGCTCCGTACCATGGTCTGGACCAGGCCCGGACGCGAGAGGTCGCCCCCGCCGATCGCCTTCACGAGGACAGGGCGTTGCTCCGCCCAAGCGGGGCAGAACTCCACCGTCTGTTCTACCGTGTCCTCCGGGCGATCCTCACAATGGTGACACCCGGGCGTTTCCTCCCGCCTTATCCTGAACAGGAACCTCCCGAAACAGCCGTGTCCGTTGAGAACCTGCGTCAGGCGGAAGGTGAGGGCGCCGTGACGCCTCTCAAGCCACTCCTCAAAGAGGGGCCTTATCGCCACAATTGTGGCGTGCCCAGCGCTGGGTTGCGACAGTCGCCATCTCCATGTCGCCATAAGATCTTGCCGGAGCTCTGTCCGCCGAGCCGTGATTTGTCGCGGCAGCGGAGTTTCGCCCCGGCATTTCGCCTCCTCGCGCCATTCCCATATTTGCGCGAGGACTTTTGCTTCTAAATCCCATGGCGGCAATCAGGCAAGGAGGCTCGCCGCTCACCGGAGACCGTGCGATATCCCTGGACCAGCCGGATGACCATGACCCTTTGGGACGCGTTCAACCGGCGGGCTGGTTGCCGCCTCAGGGAACGCGCCCATACCAGCGCCCCGTAAAAGGCCATGGACCACACGACCCCCGCGTAAAGCCTCCGGCAGGAGGCGTTTGGACCCCCTAGATTGGGCAGCAACCGCTTGAAGGCAGCCCCCACCCGCTCCAGTATGGGAGCCAAACGTCGGAAATGCTCCACGAAATTCCAACGGCTGTCGAGGACGAGTGCCAGGTACTTCATCGTCGACCCGACGCCGATGTGAACCCCTTTTACCGTTATTTGGGATCCCGGCGGTGGCGCGTTCCGAGGACCGTGAAAACACATGGCCTCGGACTTATGCAGGGCCACCTCGAGTCCAAATTGCCGGATACTTTCGACGATTGGCGCAACCCCACGTGTCGCGTTTTCAGCCACCACCTGGTGCGAACTTCCCTGCACCAGGACCAGCGTGTTGTCAGCGTAGCATACCACGCTGACTCCACTAGGAAGATAGGCGCGCAGCACCCAGTCGTACCCGATGTCTTACAGGTGCGGCCCCAGGACCGATCCCTGTGGGACACCGCACGACATCTCTCGCCGGTTCCACTCTCCCTGGTGAACGGGGTAGATGACGGCCCTGTCCGTCATATAGGCCTCGACAACACGATAGACGTAGTGAGGCATCCGGTGATACCGGAGTGCCTCCCTGATGCAGCTCCATGGCAGGGTGTTGAAGGCATTGGCGATGTCTAGAAACACCGCCAAGACGACCCCACCCTGGGCCACAGCATCCTCCTTCGTGAGGGCTCGCACGCGCATGATGGCGCCCACCGTAGAGCGCCCTCTGCGGAAACCAAACTGGCTCTCTGCCAGATCCGGCCCCACCCGTACCAGCTGCCCGACGAGGCGGTCTGCAATGACTCTTTCAAAGAGCTTGCCCACCTCATCGAGCAGCACGATGGGCCGGTAAGCGGATGGAGAGTCCGCTGGGCGCCCCGGCTTCTTAATGAGGTCCAGTTTTCCCATCTTCCAACGAAGTGGGTACTGGAGCACAGGAAGCCCTCTCCAAACATGCGCTAAAGAGCTCCCTTAGTCGAGGCCCGAGAGCCTCCAAGGCCAGGACCCAGGCTTTTCCAGGTAAGCCGTCTGGTCCTGGGGAAGTGTCCCTCCCCTGCCAGCTAAATGGTTGCTTTTGTATGTGTTTTTTTTATTACTTAAATTAAAAACAAAGCAGCTATAGGTACGTTATCGAAAGTCCTATTAGAAACCATTCCAATAAAGTCTGGCAAACCCGCCCGAAAATAATTTGAAAAAAAAAAACAAAACATATTTCGATAAAAAGTATTTTAGTACACATTCAATATTTCGCACGGGTATATTTTAATTTTGATGGACGCCTGGTGTAAGCTCGTATAACTTTAGTGCCGTGTGTTCGTACTTTTCGCACTGTACGGCTGTGGGTAGTCTTTCACGTTACCTTTTAGCTTTTACATTGTGAAATTGGTGTTGTTCACGTTAATAAACTTTTCTTTGTGATCCGTTCGTTTAGGTATGTTTCTTTATGTATGTAGTTTGGTACCGGACCTACCTCGCTCTTTCACTTCAGTTGGGTTACTATTTTACCTTGTAGATACATACGCCAGTATTCAGTCCTACAACGTGTGTATAATGTATTTCTTTTAAAATATCTAGTACTAGGATAAATTAGAATAAAAGTATTAAACAGTAATTCGCAAAATAGGTTAGTCTGGAAAAATATTTTCATTAAAACATTTTCATATTTATGAACACCTAAGCATTTTGTACCTAAGTTATTATTATACGTATTTTTCATTACACGTATCGTGTAGCTGAGCACACCATTATCGTAAGTTTTATTACGACTACATCATGAAAACAGCTAAGTCATGAGTGTATACAGCCTTGCCTGAAAATAGGACGTGTGCGGGTTATTGCATATTGCGATGAAAAATGTTTTCATAAAAATCTCGCCGAGTTCGCTCAGCGGCGCTCACTGATATTTTAATCTCTTAATTACATGAGGGCAGAATACGCGGGGATTTCACCAAAATAACCATGCAAAATGGATGGCCAACCCCCCGCCACCCGCCCTGCGCACCTCGTGAATATGAATTATTCTTTCGTTGCTACAGCTTGGACGCATATTTACATTTTATATGAGCGCCTACGACGCTCAGCGTGGCCATTTCACTCGGTTAACGTTTTTGTTGCGCTACGGTTGGTAGATCTTTAGGTACGGTATTATTCTATTTTTGGCACGATTCGTCATCAATCCTGTTCACACAGAAGAGTTTGTAAGTTAGAAGGGTATATTTTCCGGTGCCATTTCCGCACTTCAATTCTCTTCATCAATCTCCCACAATGCGAGGTTTTATTGCAAATCCATCGCTGAAGACTTGTGAGCACGGTGTCAGTTTATCACGAGCTCGTGTTGGCCCCCAGTACCTCCACACTTACTTTACGACCACCGCTGAGAACGAAGCAGCCCGCAGTAAATATTTCAATATCCGCCAAAATATGGTATTTCATTTGGCCTCTCGCTGAAATACTAAGATGGGACGTAAAAATGTAATGGGTTTCTTTCTAATTATTTATGTTCCTAATAGATTGGCTGCTCTCTTGATATTAAACCTATAAACCAGTGTATTTTTTCTTGCTTGGTATTCCGTGAGAAGCTCTTTTTATAGGCTCTGTAATAAAGAAAATATTATTATATGTTTCGAATGTAAAAATCAGGTTGGCCAAGTTTGAATGGTTTGTTGATACAATGGGAAAATGTTCAAATATTTTATGATTTGATGAGAAATAAGTAATTAAAGTCGTCAAGATGTACGGCCGAATGCACAGGAGTGTCAGTGAGCCCTCCGTGGGTACTGTGGGGAATGGGTAAGTTACATTCAAGCAGTTCTTTTACATAATTTTCCTCCTGGATCTATATGTATCCCATACTGGTCACGGCATTATTTATTAATACGTCCATCCTATATGTCTTTTCTATCCCATGGGAAACTCCAAAAAAGTCGAAATCCTTTGCTACATCAGATAAGAATGTCTTGGTCAGCTATGTCAACTATGAGTTTTGGGATCCGCAATGCGTTGATGAGTCAGTCAGTGAGTCAGGACTACGATTTTTGAACAAACCTTATTTAGGGTCTAAATCAAAGTTACTATGCTTTCGGCTTTTCCAGAACAATAACCACAAATGCGACTGTGGATGGAGCTGAACACTTCTCTCAAATAAAGGCCATGAAGGATAAAGCCTTCGGAAATTTCTTGTGGGAGGGGCGAATGAAAAAAATTACAACTGCCATTGTTATGACTGCTTGGAACCAACGGTTTCAGGTATATTGGTAAACTGATTTATATAAATGAGCTAAGCAAAGTGTCAGGTTATATTCAAGGCGTGAAAATGTTAAGTATGTTTCAATCAAACTCCTTTTGAACATACCTACGCCATACGCCATGTGGCCTTTTCCGTCTGTCAATTGAGTTTTAACATGCCGCGCACCCGATGGGATTTTCTATCCACTGAATATCTAAACAAAATCTCATTCCCTATTTAACCTCTTTCGGGTAAGCATTTTCAAAAATCCTTCTTTTGTTTATGATAAGCTTTTCTTCTGCAAAATTTGATGCTTCTAGTCAACGGTTTAGATGGTACGTTATCTATCAGTCCACGAATGCTAATAAAATGAGGGTTTTCTGAAATTACATACACTTGGTGGTATGCACTGAGACGTCAGATTCAGGCACCTGCCGAAATCTTATATTTTCCTACATTAGTCAAATTTATGTCAATGACTCAATGTCAAGTTTAGGTCATAAGTTACGCTTTCTAAGTAGAAGACTCGCCCACGTGGCGCCAACTGCTGGCGTGAATTTTCTTGAAAAGCCTCACTAACCGACATTTTCATTCCTTGACTTAACGTATTGTAGCATGTAACGTTTTGTATCTGATAGCTAGCTAGCTTAAGTAGCCTAATATCTGTGAGAGGATTCGAATTCAACATGTGAAATTTAACAATTCCATTTCTCTCTGAAATATACTCGCCTTCAAATTTTGGTACCCAAGTGAACATATTCTCGGGATAAAAAGTACCCTATGTGCTATTGCAGACTATAATTTATCTCTGTGCTAAATTTCATCCAGATCCGTCTAGCCGTTTGAGCGTGAATAAGTAAGAAACACACAACACACACACTCAGACTCACAAACTTTCACCTTTATAATATAAAAAGTGTTTTTTTTATACGTGTTTGGCTCCCGTTTGACCACTATCTCGCCGTGATGCTGTGGTCGACGGTGAAGCACGCTTGCCTAGAAGTAACAAATTCACTCTTGACTTAAAGACCCCAAGGTTAAAGCTATCAGGCAACAAAGACTCTGGCAGGGAATGCCACTCCTTAGCTGTACGCACAATTAAAGTATTTGCAAAACGCTTTGTGCGTATGGGTGGGGTATCCACCATGTTTTGGTGGCACATTTCCTTAAGTCTTGTAGTCCGCTGATGTAAAGATCTAGGTGGAATCAAATCTTGTGCAGTTCCATCGCACACTCCCCGAAATGTAACCGATAGAAAACGACAGGCTGGCAACTCGTCGTCGATGTGCAAGGCTCTGGAAATTTGAGTCGACCGACAGCACCTTGGCTCGTCTGTCAATCGACTCGAGTAGGTACATCAAGTTGGTATTTGGCCGATCCATCCCAAGGAGAAACTACTTGTTTTGAAGGCCAGTGTAGTAAAAAAAAAATGCAACAATGCATGTGTGTGTGATTTAGTAAATAGAAGTCTGTATTGTATTGTTATAATTAAAAGTAAGCACAGTGTCGTGTCTTGGTGTGCGCTGACCCTTACTAGTTTGCTTTCTTGTTTCAGACCTTCATACTAATCTCAGTGGTGTACAAGTTCCTAATGCACTTCTTTCTCGCATACTACATTAGCGAGCAGAGTCCTTACATATTTATTCTAGAGCTAACCCTGGCTATACCGGAAGTAATGTATTTTATTGACGTGGTGGTTCAACTTCTTCATTCATACTGGTCTCTTGTTCGATTTCATGTACGAGTTTATCGGAGAAACTTCTTATTTCTGACTTACGATATCATCTCACTTCTACCTCTGATTTACATTTGTAAGTTTCTTATTATTTCCAAACAATTACTTAGGTAGTTTCTAAAGATTGAATATCTTATTTATGATTCAATGTATGGAATCAACAGTGGGCCATAACAGAATACCAGCGCGGCATTATTTGTTCTTTTTGATAAATAGTGCTGAATATGCTGAGATATGAGCCTTTTTGGTCTTGCACGGCCCACGGGTTTTATTTTATGTTCAATCCTGTGCAGGTCACAATTTAGTTTTTTTGTCTTTTTAATGTTTGGTATGGAACATATTATGGCGTAGAGTATGACCTACGCGGTAGTCTGCTAAGAAATCTGCATCTACGATATGCACTGGTAACATACCGCCTTGTAGTCACCAAGACATACATACTTGAAAATATTCATTTGTCTGCGTGATGCACCAGACTGACACTCTAAACAAAGTGACGTTCTATCGGCGATAGCAATGGGAGCTACCGGGTTTGAAGTTACCGCAAGGGGCACTGGTGTAGAGTGAGGTCTTCAAAATGTCAAACTTCATAAAAGTAGTAGTTTTAGTAGCGGCATCGTGCGTGAAAACCGAGCAAGGAAGAGGGTAGACAGATATGTCAGCTCGTAAACAACACCCACCCGCAAAGATTTTAGTTCTCGTGAACGTGGCGCTTGTAACGGTGCCGAAATATCGAGCTCTCAACCAAAATCAAAATATACATGGTAAATAACCCGAAACAAATATTAATTCTAATAAAAAATATTAGTTTATATACTGATTAGCCGATTTTATTTGAATTACGTACCTACAAATCAAAGCTTACATTAATCACATGGTTAAAAAGTTATTAAAATAAGATTACACCGTTTATTAATTCTTTTTGCAGTTAATAAAAAACCCGGCTTTGAGAAATTAGTTTTAGCTGGTCGGTGGTTGGAAATCGGACGAATTTATAGATTGTTTATGTTCTTCCAAGAAATAAATCAGCATGTAAGTTTTATATAAAAACATAACGGTGATATATTTTTTACAGATCGAAAGACTGTCAATATTACAGCCGTTATTAGTTACAAAGCATGGCAAAACTATGACCAACTATCATTACATAAATAACTCTAATTTGGGTGTTTATTTTATTTTACTTATGTCAATGAATGATCGAATGAAAGAGTTGTAGGAAGTCCGCTGTCTGTAACTTCTGTCAGCGAATGAACTCAATATAGGCAGTCCGTTGTCTCTGAGCGAATCTAGGAATTATAGACAGTCCGCTGTCTGACACTTCTATCAGTAAATAAATTAATTATAGGCTATCCGTTGTCAGTCGCTTCTATCAGTGAATAAGAGAATGAATGAAATTTAATATAGGCTGCCATTGTACCTATAGAAGAGTTTTGTAAATATTTCAGTGTACATTAAAGTGTAATCTTTTCTTTTCCATGCTTTAGACAGCTTGCTGTCTGTCGTGAATGAATCGATTATAGGCCGTTTGCTGTCTATCAGTTTTGCCAGTAAATGGTAGAATTTATGGTTTTTATAAAGAAGATAGCTACAAACAATATAATTATTTTATTACATTTCCAGATGCGTGAGTCGCGGCGGTTTCTGTTCTTTAGTGAACAAATCATAGCTGCTGCATTGATCCTTCACGCTAGCACTTGTATGTGGTACTCCTTGAACGTCGCGCCGGAAATGCAACACGCTTGGTATAAATTGGGCTACCCACCACATGTGCACGCTAGGAGCATAAGATTCAATTGGTATTTCTTGTATATTATTAGTAGTACATAGTACCTAGATACAATTTTTTTTCGTGGTGGGAATCCTCATGCATGTCCGCCACCCTGTGTTGGAAGTGGAGGTGTTCCCTTGTACACTGGCGTCGGATGCTGGAGTTGCATTTGTGACGTCCGCTGCACATAGTTACTGACTTAACTCACCATCACGACTGTATTCCCTGAAGGGTGAGGCAGAAGTGTTTCTACAGTGCACACACGTTTAAACAGTTCATCATCATCATCATCAGCCTATTAATGTTCCCACTGCTGAGACACAGGCCTCCTCTGTGAGAGGGGATGGGCAATAATCCGCCACGTGGGCCCAGTGCGGGTTGGTGGATATCACATGTCTTCGAATTTTTGGTTCTAGGACATGCCGGTTTCCTCACGATCTTTTCCTTCACCGTTTTGAGAGCAGTGGTGATAAAATAATTTACACAAAGTAAAGCGCCTGCCTGGGTTCGACCTACAACTTGTAAGTCGCGGCCGATACCACTGGGCCATCACCGCTCTCCACTGGGCCACCACTGCTCTCCAATGGGCCACCACCGCTTTCCACTGGGCCACCACCGCTCTCCACTGGACCACCAACGCTCTCCACTGGGCCACCACCGCTCTCCACTGGACCACCACCGCTCTCCACTGGACCACCACCGCTCTCCACTGGGCCACCACCGCTCTCCACTGGGCCACCACCGCTCTCCACTGGACCACCAACGCTCTCCACTGGGCCACCACCGCTCTCCACTGGACCACCACCGCTCTCCACTGGACCACCACCGCTCACCTGGGCCACCACCGCTCTCCACTCCGTTTAGACACTTAAATTAACAAAAAAAAGAAAGATACAAGAATATTTATTTCATCCCAAACATTGAATCATACATAAACTGAAGCAGCCCCAGTAAGTTACAATAGTGTCGGAGCTGTCTCACTCTTCCCTTAAGTGGTATCTTAACAATGAAAATGATGAAGCTAATGAACAAGAACAATAAAGAAAAAAAAAACATAAAAATTAAGCAGCTCTCGACGTGTGAGAAGTGCACATATTTGTATGTGCGTAGGTGTGTGTTTAAGCGTGCGCATTTGTTTATGTGTGTATATATGTGTGTGGGTATCCAGCATGTTAGCTTACTCTGACCAGAATGTTTTCTGTTTCTTCATATGTTAGAGATCTTAACCGCATGGTATATATTTGACTCTTAAGATTCAGTTTATTATAGATGTCGGTGGATTGTGTAACATAATGACGATTAGCAAATACTGATTGAAACCCTGGAGAGAAGGCCACAATATCTCTGCGCCTTTTGCTCTGAGTAGCTGGGTCAAAAGTAAGACATTTATGCAGGGTCACATTTAGAACATAAAGTTTTCTAATTGATAGCAAGTGGCTGACTTTATAGAGGTCTGTTGTGGGGAACCTAAATGGTTTAAAATACATCACCTTGATAAGTGATCGATGAGCTCTTTCCAGATCTAGAAATTTCATTTTGGAAACTCCATGTATGTCCACCCCACATCGGAATGCAGTAAGTTATTAAGGATTGCGCCAGAGCAATATATATCTTGTTTATAAGTTGGGTGTACATACATGACGTAAAGTTTTGAAGACCCAAATGAGCTGCCTGATCCTTTTCATGAGGATCTCAATGCGAGGGTGCCATGATAGTTTTTGGTCAACAATTATGCTTAAATATTTTGTGGATCTTACTTGTTGTATATTCTGGCAACCACAGTGACTTGTATAGTTATAGAGGGAATAATTTGGACAAAAATGAATAGTAATGCCCAAGTCGGTTCCAGGTTGTGATCTTAGGTTTGGGGAAAAACAAATAAAAATTGTTTTATTGGTATTAAGGGTTAACAGGTATGCTCTAAGCCTATTCAGCGACAGCTTTCACAAGTTTCAAAAGCCCCCGAAAAAATAACTACAGTGTCGTCTGCGTATGAGAAGATTTTCCGGTTTAGGCGCAGAATAATTCTCAAAATGGCAACAGAGTCGCAAAAGGGCTAGTTCCCAAAATGGCAAGTTCTCTAAAAGCCTAATTCTTTGAATGGCCAATTCTCTAAATGGGTAATTATCAAAATGGCGGATTTTTCACAATTGGGAGTATCTATTCAATAAATTAAAGCTTTCTGTATATTTTTATGTGTACTATTGTCTTTGTATCATGTATTTCATCGTATGTATGAAACGGGGAAACATATTTACTACAGGATAAAAACATCAACTACAACAGAAAATATATTTAATACGTAAAATGAATGTACAGTAGACAAATTATGTAAATTTGTCTACTGTACATTCATTTCACTATATTTCTTTGTATTTTTAATGCGCGGGGATAGTTATAACAAATGTTTACTTACCTGTCATTATGGTTGATAACATTTTTATATTTCGAATTTATTTAGATCACGGATTAAAAGCTTTGGCCATACTTTTATTCGTTCCGTTAATTTAAAAGTTTCAAAATGGTTTTGATAAGTCATAAATTATTTTCTTTTGAAAATAAACGACATTAATATTTGTAATTTAAAATTATTGTGTAGTGATTATGTATTAGTATATTTTAATTTTATTCAGTTCACAGAATATAAGTTTTGACTATAATAACGGTGTCATTTCAGTTAAAACACCAAACTAAATGTAAGTTATATTTATCACTTTCGTATGATATTTTAATTTAAAGCTTTCAAAATGGTTTTGATGTTTTAAATTCTTTAATTTTGAAATTAAACAAAAGTGATAGGTATAACTTAAGTTGGCATGATTTTGTCTGAACCGACACTATTACTATTTATTCTTAAGCATCATACAATCTTACAATTTCAACTAACTGATTAAACGAATACATATATTTAAAAATATTTTATCTATAAGAATACCCTGTGCGATAAGACCACCCATTGTGCACTTGTATTTGTAAATGTTTGTTCTGTATGTTTTTGTGGTGTACAATAAAATATCATCATCATATCAGCCGAAAGACGTCCACTGCTGGACATAGGCCTCCCCCAAGCTTCGCCACTTTGACCCGTGCGTCTCGCAACCAGCGGATCCTCGCAACCTTCACCAGGTCATCGGTCCACCTGGTAGAAGGCCTTCCAACTTAACGTCTGCCGGTTCGCGGTCGCCACTCCAGAACCTTTCTGCCCCATCGATCATGCGTTCTGCGAGCAATGTGCCCTGCCCACTGCCACTTAAGTTTGGCAATTCTTCGGGCTATGTCGGTAACCCTGGTTCTCTTGCGCATCTCTATATTTCTGATTCGATCACGCAAAGAAACTGCGAGCATAGCCCTCTCCATTGCCCTTTGAGTGACTGTAAGATTTTTGATGAGGCCCATTGTAAGCGACCACTTCTGAGAGCCATTTGTCATCACTGGCAACACACACTGGTCATATACTTTCATCTTGAGACACTGTGTTAAGTTGGACGAGAAGATACCGCGCAAGTTCCCGAACGCTGGCCAGCCGAGTCGGATTCGACGGTTGACCTCTTTCTCGAAGTTGGGCCCTACCCAATTATATCGTTTATCCCAGGTAGACATAGTCGCCCGCAACTTCGAGTGTAGAGTCTCCGACCTTGATAGGAGTGGGTGTAACATGGGCATTCAGCATCACCTTGGTTTTGTCCATGTTCATCCTAAGACCCACTCTTTCGAAAGCTCTACTAAGGTCATCGAGCATTGTACTAAGGTCCTCCATGGTCTCAGCCATAACCACTATATCTTCGGTAAACCGAAGGTGAGTGATGTACTCGCCATTGACGTTGATGCCTAGCCCTCTCCAGTCCAGAACCTTGAAGACGTCCTCCAGTGCAGCGGTAAACAGCTTCGGAGATATGACATAGACATTCTCATACATGATCTCTAGCTCGTCGTCGGGGTGTGCCGAGGTCGGGGCGTAGACCTGTATGACCTTCAGGGAATATCTTGCAGATATTCTGAGTATAAGGTAAGCCAACCTAGTCGACACACTCTCGATCTTCACCACGTTGTTTACAAGGGACTTGTGGACGATAAAGCCGACACCACCCTGGGACTGCTGGTCACCCTCTCGGTAATAGAGCAGGTTACCGGATTTGAGGATTATCGAGTCCTTCCCCTCTCTTCGGAATTCAGATAACCCTATAATGCTCCATCGTAACCTGCTCAATTCTTCCTCGAGTTCGGCTATATTCTCGTCGGTCCGGAGTGTTCGCGTGTTATATGTTCCCAGATCCAGTCGTTGATGTTTATTTGGGTAACCGCATCCATTCCGGGGATTCTTTGCACACCTTGCCACGCCATTGCCTCGACCGCTATCGTAGCCTAGGGTAGACGGGCTACCGGGCACTCGGGGCCTTTGATTCTGTGTGCTATTCATTGGTTTGGTTTGCCATAATCGCCACGATTGGCAGGTGGGTTGGCGATCGCAGTTTGTTGGTAAAGTACACAGAAAACGCTGCTGCCCATTCTCTGTTGTGTCCCTTAGTCGCCTCTTACGACACCCACGGGTAGATATGGGATGATGAAATTCCTTACGTCCGTGACCGTGATTATGTACCGTATACATAATAAATAAATAATACTCCCAAATGTACAAAATGGGCAATTTTGATAATAAGCCATTTAGGGAATAGGCCATTCAGAGTATTATGCTTTTAGAGAATTTGCCATTTTGAGAACTAATCCTTTTGCGACTCTGTTGCCATTTTGAGAATTAGGCCTTCTGCACATAAACCGATTTCTCCTGCATTGATCTGCATAATATTGCAAATGCTGCTATTACATAACACAATTCTGGGAATCGTCGCGCATACAAAATAATGTGAAGTGAATATAGAATTAAAGATGGAGAACAGCGGGAAAACTGAGCATGAATTCAAAATGAGCATTTTGTTCGTTTTTAAACCTGCGCCATGTTTGGTAAGAACGTAGTGCATGGTTGCTGCAGTCATAATCGTAACTTTGAAATGGTACTTAATAATGTAGGTAAGTATCACCCAATTTTTCATGTGTGTGCACTGTTTTATTAAGTTCTACCTTCTGCCCACGGCTACGTCCTTGTCAAAGGCGTAGTACAGCACAAATGCCACATTAATTGGTAAATTAAAAAAAAAAGAGTTAAACTTGACACCTCATATCCCAGGTGAAAAAAAACCACTATACTCGGAATTTTAATTCGATTCCAGATTTGACATTAGCTACTGTCATTTTGTGAAATAATGATACCACACATAATAGTGTAGTGATGAACACAAAAATCGATAAACATTCAGTGTGTGTGCCATCTATGTTAATTGACAATATCACAGACACATTTATAATAAATGTTACAGAAAGTGACAGCGATAGCGATAGCGATGACGGCGACAATATATAAAATAAATTATTACCATAATACATCTATCTGTTTATTTGTCATGTTCCTTCATGATCACATTTTTTTATTTATTTCACACACAATTATAAAAGAAAAGTCTCAGATCGTTAATTAATCGTCAAAACTAAATTATCGGTTCAGAAATATTTAATTTCCTGATATACTTAGTTTACGAGAGTAAAATTATAAACTAGAAGAATCGATCCGGAAATATTCCATTTCCATATCGAATAATTTTGCAACGTCACTATTTAGTACTTGTCATAACGTTGCAACACTGAAATTGTCAAATCTGGAATCGAATTAAAATTCCGAGTATAGTGTAATATTTTTTTATTTGCAGTTACAGAACTTGTTGGTACTATTGTACTTGTCGTTTCTTCAATGTTATCTTTGGAGATTCATTTCCTATAGTGAGTATATTATCAAAAATTTACCTGAATTTTATATATCTCAAATGTCCTGGGACCTTAATCTGACGTGTCAAGACTATCATGGTTTGACTGTGAGAGACGAACGGAGCTATACAGGACAAAAAGTGAAATCCCTTTTTACCCTACTGCCGAAGGAGGGAACTACTACTGGGTTTATTATCGGTCTACATATATGTTTGATCCTATGTGGCATTCTAGAGATCAAACGCATTGGCCGATTTTGATTATTCGTCAATCGATTCGTGTTAACCTTGCGAGTGTTAAAATTACATTAAAAATGGAACATATAAAACTGGCAGATTTTGGGCGCCATTTTGTAGGATATCAAAATAATTGGTTTTAGGAGGTGATTTCAAAAATATATAACACTTATATGTTTAAATGTACCTTATTCGAAAAAAAAAAGGAAATTAAAAAGTTATAAGTAAAAAAAGATTATTCAATAAATCTGACTGCTTAAGAAGCGAACTAAAAAGACGTAAACGAGAAGAAAATCATGCTGTGCAGTTGGAGGATACATTCGGTTTTGGTCAGCTAGCTCGCGAATATGTATCCTCTGACTGAACAGCATGATTTTCTTCTTGTTTACTTCTGATATATTCGCGCTGCTTTATTACATAATCTTTATATTATTAGCTCAGCCTTATATTTATGTAAAATAATGCATAATTTATTTAAAACGGATTTTTTATTACAGCATGACATGCAAAAGTGGTTGACGTCAGCTCTGATGCTGATCGGCTATGTGTTCTTCCGCTATCGTTTCATTGGCATGCTCTCCTGGGAGCTGGTCATAGAAAACACGAGGAGATCTAACTTTGTTGACAGGGTAAGCTTATTCATAGCTTTTGAAATAAAATAAAGAACGGAAAAGAGCTTATTTACGCCAACCATGAAGCTATAAATGACATTTGTGCAAGCTTTGCAAAGCCCCTTTGCGGCAAAGTTCTACCTTTGAAATTCTATACGTTTTAACTTCCCACACGGGTGATTTCGGGTGACACGGGTTTGAAGTTTCTGACAACTGTTGATCTAATCCAAACAATGGCTTTACAAATGCACAACTTCCCGTCCTTTATCAACATTATCCTAAATATTAATAATATATTAATGTAATAAATCAAAAACTTGCATAAATATTCATTGTCAGATTGTAGTATTTAATCTTTATGAATAATTGTTGGTAAATTAATTAATGTATTATTGAATTCATTTAATTTCAGTACCATTACATGATGAACTACCTACAGTTGAGTAAAGCACCGGCTTGGTTGGTACACCAATGTAAGAACTACAAGTTGCAACTGTGGCAAATGAAGGCGGGGATAATGAGATCGGAGCAACTACAGACTCTGCCGCTACCGTTACAGATGGAACTAATCTTTGACATTAATGTCGGGAATTTCCATTACTCCTTACTGTTTAGAGACACTAGTTAGTGTAATTTATACTAAATACAGACTAACTTTGTAATGGGTACTGCGAAGTTTCTGCTGAATTCAATATCTTTGTTAATTCTAGGAAGTTCCTAAAAACGTAGTGGGCTGTGGACGTTTACTTTGGAGCTTTTGGATAATGATATTGTATTGAAAGGAAATTTTCATTAATTAAGAGCTACTCCGTGCACATTTTATTAAAGTTTGTTAGTCTTCTATTGTCTGTTTTAAGTGGAACATCGTTGGAGAAGAATATTTGAGTTTCACGTCAGAATCCCGACGTTTTTAGTGGTTCTATTTAAACTTATATTATACAGCCGCCATTTGTAGTTTCGTTGAAGTTGATTGATGAATATTGCCAAACCATTACAGCCTATCTTTTTTCAACTTATCATCATATTGTAGAAAAAGTTATATTTAGATTTTGCTCGACAACATTTCATTATATTGTGCTTATATTTTTTTCATAAAAGTGGGTACTGTTATTACTGATTATTCAACATTTATTATTTTGCATAACCCAAATCCTGAGAATTCTTTGATGCTACAGTTTAGCAGATTGTCAGGCTACAGTTAGAGTTTGATAAATCCTTTTCTTCTACTCTGAGTTTTTAATTTAAAAACTTTACTTATGCTTTTTTCCCTTGCAGAGGAATCATTTATGCGGCAAATCTCGCTACTGATGCGTCATGAGCTCTACTTGGCTGGACAACATATCTGGAGCCAAGGTGTGGTGAAGAGTGGCATGATTTGCATTAAGAGAGGAGTCATTGAAATGTTGTCAGACGAAGATGATGAGAGTCCAATGATTGCTTTCAAAGATGGAACTGTATGTATTCAAGAGGTTTTCCAATATACATGTAAATACCAGGATATATCAGAATCTTTTTTTAAATCGGTACACGGGCAAAGTGTTGATAGCACTTAACCGATAAGAAAAAGCATTAAAAGGTTTTTTTTAACAAAACACTGATGACACTATAGGCGTGTCATCAACTTCTAAAGGCGCTTGACTTGAAAGGCATACCACGAAATATTTGTTCGCTGCCACAGCTAGAAGTTTTCGAAAACGGGAGTTACAACGATAACCGATTCGTTGTAACTCCCGTTTTCGAAAACTTAACTTAAACAGCGTTATGAATTTAAGTCATTATATTATAGTTTTATTAACAGGGTAGGCAAAAGTAATAATGCACATTACGTGTCATTTTCTTAATTTAATAGCCTATTTATAGTCATAAAAGTGGATATGGAATGCGTAGTTTTCCAGGTATTCCTGACATAATATAATATTACTGAAATTAATTAATTATATAAGTAATATCTTTCACACTCACTTTTTGTCATACTTTATTTTCATAGGAAGTTACCAAAGTACTTAATCACTTTAATTATAATATTTTGGGTATCAACAGAGTACACCAGTAAACGGGTCCGAGTTACGAGTTGTAGGTCCGTTCGAACCCAGACAGGATAATACTGCTGGCTGATTATGATTACGATGGCTTTAGTGATACAAGCAGTTCTTTGAGCTTGTATGAAGATCCTGTGGGCACAGCTACAACAATTCACTACACAGTGTGAATCAGGTTTTTTGATGCCCGTTTTTAATAATATTAGGAAACATAAGTGGACGCCTAAATATTAATGCACTGTTGCATTATCAACTTCAAATTACGTCTCTGAGTCAAACGTTGAAAATTCAACAAAAATTTAGGCGTCCACATAAGTGTCACCTACTGCAATCTAATGAAAACGGGCATTGATATAGATTTACATACACTATATCATCAACATCAGCATGTTAATGTTCCTACTGCTGGGACACAGGCCTCCTCGCTGTCAGAGAGGGAAACACTATTTATTGACTCATTTTAGCTGTTCCCACATACATTAAAATTTAATTTTAATGTTTCACTTAGTTTTAGTGAAAATGGCCATCAGACTCAATTCTACCCAACTTCTTCAAAAGTTGTTTTCTAAGTACATCGTCCGGTCACTAATGAAGGTGCTCCTTCAGTAAGTTGGTGAGACAAGCGGTAATTTTGTTCCAGGTACTTGGCGAGTTAAGCCTGTTCTACTCGATTCCGTCCAAAGTTACTGTGAAGGCGGCTACTTATGTTGAGTTACAGGTCAGTGTAGATAGGTACTTACTTATTTTGTAACGGTTTTGAAAACTCGTTATGACGATAAATATTCAAGATAGTCAACTAAGGCTCTTTCCTTTCTTTTTCGTGTGCGGATGTGGCCACCTCTTGTTTCAGAGTTAATTAAGCCGCCTTTGGCAACCCCACGGGTCTCCGACTTTGCTATTTCAGACATTAACTATATAAATCCAGGTTACCTCACGATGTTTCCCTTCACCGTTGCCTGTGATGTCCAAGATAAACTTAGAAAGTACATATAAATTTAAAAAAGTCACATTGGTACTTGCCCGAATTTGATCCCACGACCTCAAGCACGAGAGGCGAGGTCTTAGCCACTGGGCCACCACGACATTACACCACACTAAGGCTATGGACTATATACTTGTATAGTCAGAGCAATTGAAAGTGCACAACCTTACATTTTGATGCCACTTATTCACTTATAGCGTGACAATCTAAGGAGTCGGATTTGACAGCTATAAAAAGATTTCATTTTTTTGTTTATATATCCTATAGGCTCGCGCTTCACCACTATCTCCCCTTTTGGTAAGCGATGATGTGGTCGAGGGTGAAACACGCTTGCCTAGAAATAACCTATTCACTCTTGACTTAAAGACCCCCAGATTGTAGCAGTCGGGAAACACAAATTCCGGCAGTGAATTCCACTCCTTAGCTGTACGCATAATAAAAGTGTTCCCAAAACGTTTTGTGCGTATGGGTGGGATGTCCACCATGTATCGATGGCGCGTCGCCTTACGTCTGGTAGTCCGATGATAAAACGGGCTAGCTGAAGTTAGATCGTGCAATTCCATCGCACACTCCCCCAAATGTAACCGATGAAAAACCGACCGGCTCGCAACTCGGCGACGATGTTCAAGACTCTGGAGCTTTGACTTGACCAGTGCCACATCGCCGATGAGCCTCCTGGCCCGCTTTTCTATCGACTCTAGTGCATTAAGCTGGTATTTGGCAGATCCGTCCCAGAGATGAGAACAGTACTCCATGCATGATCGAACTTGCGCTTGATACAAATTGAGGAGCTGTTCCGGCGTGAAGTACCTTCTCACCTTTGTAAGGATCCCCAGCTTTTTGTTTACCAGCTGAACCTTTGCCTCAATGTATGGGCCGAAATTGAGAGTCAATGTCAACGTATCGCCAAGAAGCTCAAGATGGTCCGTTATTGGCACGGTCACATCTCGGAAAATTGGAGCCGGTAGAAATTGGCTCTTTTTGGCGGAAATAAGACATGCCTGGGTTTTAATGGAATTAAACCTGACCAGATTGGCATCGCCCTATACGGAGACTGCCTGCAAGGACAGGCTCAACCATGGCCTCACAGAGAGACTGGATCTGCGGCCCGATAGCTCGTGCGTTGGACAAGTATCTCTCAGCAACAGTGATGTCGTCTGCATACCCAAAGGTTTTAGCAGATCGTTAATAAGCAGCAAGAATAATGGTGCTGAGAGTACCGACCCCTGAAGAACCCCGACATTGATATCCAATTGGTCCGATTAGCAGCCATCGATAACCATTCGAATAGACCGATCTCTCAGGAAGTCTGCAATCCATATACATAGACCTCCGGGCAGACGGAAAGAAGGAAGCTTACCAATAAGGCTTTCATGCCACACCGTATAAAAAGCCTTCGATATGTCGAGGGAAACAGCAAGCGCTTCCCCGTGGCTCTCGATGGCCTCACTCCATATGTGAATGTCATAAACTAGAAGATCCCCAGTAGTCCGATTTCGGCGGAAGCCGTATTGGCGGTCATTAAGGATCTCGTTAGTTTCTAGATATGCCAGGAGCTTCGTGTTAAGTACCCTCTCCATACTCTTACAGAGTATGGATGTTATAGAGATGGGTCTGTAGTTGGCCAGGTCAGCTCGACTACCCTTCTTGGGCACGGGCTGTACGTTAGCTAGCATCCAAGCATTCGGCACTTTTCCAGTATCATACGAAAGGCGGAATAGGCGTGTCAAGATCGGAGACAGTTCAGGCGCACAGGTTCTGAGACCTATCGCTGGTATTCCGTCAGGGCCGCTAGCCTTGTTCACGTCGAGGTTGCGCAGTACCCTACGGACGTACTTTTGATGGATGCGTATGTCCGACATACTGGTCTCGCATCCATCAGGATAAAGAGGGGGCCGCGCGTCACTAGGATTCAGACGTGAAGATTCGGCAAAAAGAGAGGCAAATAAATTTGCCTTCTCCTCAGCGGAGTGGGCCAGCGACCCTTCGGGTTTCAGCAGTGGTGGTAGTGAGGAACGGCTGAAGTTCGACTCGACCGACTTAGCCAGGGACCAAAACACTTTACTACCTGCTGGATAAGAAGCAAGTTTGGTCCCAATTCGGCTAATGTGCTCGAACCGAGCCCTTCGTAACACCATCTTGCAGGACATGGCAGCCCTGTTGAAAGCATTCTTCTTCTGACCCACGTCCCTTGCTTAGCGTGATCGAGCGTCGACCCATGCCAGGTACGCCTCAAGCTTAAGCGCGTCGGCACGATGACATTCGGCGCCAAACCATAGCCGGTCAACACTGGACATTGTTACGTCAGAGAACGGAATATAGTACTCCATTCCCTGACGCAACACATACGTCACGGCGTCCGCGCACGCCGAAGGATCATCCGAAGAAAAGCAAGTAGGCTGCCAAGAATAGCATGCGAAGAAAGATCGCACGCCATCCTAATCTGCTGACCTGTACCGCCAAACCCGCCGGGTGCCTCTTGGGCTGGGATCAGGCGGGGAGTAGATGGACACAGACTTCACCAGACAATAGTTGGAACTACCCAAAGGTGAAGTTATCGACACAGAGTATCGGTCTGGCTCTGTTGTAAGCAGAAGTTCGAAGCAATTGGCCGTGTGCGAATCAACATCCGGCACCCTCGTTGCCCCCTGGACCAGCTGGGTAAGGTTAAGCTCAAGCGCAAGCTTACGGATCTCCCGTCCAGCATGGTCAGTGCACTGGTATGGGAAGAGCCACATCTGGTGGTGGGCGTTAAAGTCCCCCAGTGACACAAATTGAGCGGAAGGGTACCGTTGCTGTGCCGCATCAGCCGCCTCAGTTAGGTACTCGGTGAGACTGGTTATCTCCCGATCTCCTCTGTGCGAGCGGTACACAGGCGTAGATAATTTTATCCAGACCTGTGTCCACTAGAGCCCACAGCGTTGAAAATCTTGAGCCGCTGTTTAAACTTGATGCTTGGAAATGATACTCGTTGTTATAGTGTATGGGTAACATAGTAATTAATTAGGATTATGAATTAGATTTTCAATTTTTTACAAAGTTATCGCGGTACGTAAAAAATGGGAAACGTCATCGGACTTTTTGACTGTCACAATTATAGTCGTTTTATGGTCTAAATGTGCATAATACCAGAATATACATGCGTTTTTTTAGTTAATAATGTCAATTGAAAGGCATTTCACCTTAGAGTTTCAATCTTTGTAATCAATTAAATAGTTTCGACCCTTACAGCTTTCCTTCTAGGTACCTACTGTAAGGCCGGTAATACAAAATCTCACTCAGGAGTCAAGCATTACATAAGGTTGGTGTAAAGGCATTTTATTGGTTGTAAATAGCTCAAACAAACGCAGAAGTCTTGAGTGAGATTCTGTGATACGAGTTAAAGACTTATAGCAGTGATCCTACATCTCAATATACATAAACCTACAGGTTTTACGACGGACAGACTTTATGCGAGCTATCGCTGAGCATCCTACCATGTTTAACCTTATTAGAAAGAAAATAAGACACAGACTTGATAGTTCAATATCTAGACAGGTAAGCAGAATAAGTTTGTGTTTTAATAGTTTTTTCTCAAAAATGGTATGTAATATTGCCATAACATCTCTAAAAAGTCTCCAGAAAGTGAATTCTACCGGAGACTTATTCACAACTGTCCAGTAAGTAAGTATGTAATTTACTTACTGGACAGTAGTAGGGATAGGTCCGATATATCAAAACGTAACTTATATCGGATATGTGTTAGATATCATATCATATCGATATCAATATCAAAATCAAAATAACCGATATTACAAAAACTATATCTAATATAACTGTACTACTAATACCGATATCTGAAAACCGAACCAAACCATTTACTTTTCAAAATCAATGACGAACAACGAACAATAATAATTATGCCCGCGTTAGGCCTTTTTATTCGCGCGATTTTTCGCTCATTCTGCGGCCTATGGAATTGTATGAAGCTGCACGCATTGCGGTAAAAAACTACATAAATCCGCGCAAATAAAATCGCAGTGCCTGCTAAGCCTTAAAGTGTTCATTTGTTTTTTTTTTTCAATAAACAGCTTTCTATTAGCAAGCCAGTTCGAAATTTAAATAAAACCTTTGATAAGTTACCTCCTTGGTTGCCATGTTTCGGTGAAAAAGATCGTTCCATTTTTAAATTACACGACAGATATGAGTTTACTAGGTAATTTATTTGGCCGCTACACACGGCAGATATGGATTTCCATACAACTTTTGCCGGCCGCTGCTCTCATGTATTTGGTCTGTACTGCAATTTCGATTTTTCTCGAAGAAGGTTGTCAAAATAATTCTTAAATTTCCAAGCATGTTTGAGAAAATATAAATAAATGCCCCCGGTAAATCGATCACAATACCTATTAGTAATTGTCCTAATATGAATGTAACCTAAGATATGAATTAAACGAATTTGTTGTTAAACTTTCTTTCATTTTTGAGAAAAGCTTTATACAAGCCTCAACCAGTAAGAAAGACATCCTGGCCTCGTATATAACCGGACCTCACCTGCGGTTCGGTCCGGTTAACTCATACTTGGCCAGGAAGTCTTACTTACTGGATTCTGCAGTAATGTACTATAAACAAAATAGTATAATGTGTTCTTCATCATTAAAAATATTTATTGTACCTACTCGTACCTCATACTTAGCTTACTGGGGCTCTCGACAAAGTGACTTTGATGATGGTGATGATGCATCTAGTCGATTTCGACCACAACCACCGCATTTTTTGGCTCCTCATTGTGGTTGCGAGCTTAGATGACCTGCTGTGTAATGTGCTCTCTTGTGACTTGCATATCAAACTCCCAGCACAGACACATTGCATATCGATTTATCGAAAATTCAAAATGAAAGGGATTGATCTAGTTAAGTGGCATTTCAGTAGCGTATCTCAATTCTACACATTTATGCATTTTTCATCGCGACAGCCTCAGGAATATACTTTATGCAGTAGAATTATTTAGCAATAAATTGCTCAGAAAAGGGGTTTACCAATTGATGACACTGTTCCTCTTGCATATTAATTAGTATTGTCGAAATGGAGTGGTCTAAACAGTTAGCTCCGTCATCAATATTGCCAACTGCATGAATTTTTCACCACAGCAAGAACAATTTTCAAATATAGTTCTCCTGATACGAAATCAGAATAAAAGTGCTCTTTCAGAGTTGCAGATTATTTCAGCTTAACCAAAGATTAAAGTTTTATCAATTAAAAAGTCTTTAAGCATAAAATTCCTGAAAAGCCAACTTATTTTGAAATTTAGGCCATTTGAAACAGTTTACAATGTTCATTCGGATTTTCAGTTGTAGGTTTTAGTTTCAGCCACAGCAGATCGTTCAGTCTGCCCACCTGACATTCCCTAGAATAATAAAGTAGTTATAACTTCAACATAAAATTTACAACATCATTACAATTTAAAATTTTTGCGTGCCTAATTTTAATTTACGACTGTTATTTATCAGCAAAAAAGTTTTATTCAATAAAATAAAGAGTAAATTAAATAAAATTAAATTTACTCAATTGGAATATTTCGCATTCATTAGATTTATTTTTGAGACCTTTGTCATTTCGGTTTTCATAATTAATAGAAAAAAAAAAAAAAAAATGTTTTACTCTCTGCTGGGACGAAAAATTTACCCTCTTTACCGTGGTCCACCCTTGACCAATTTCAACCAACCAGCCGACCAAAGATTGACAAACATTGAAATATGCAAACTTTCCATGATATTATTAGGACTAGACTAGTACTAAAATAAAATAAAATAGTCATAACACAAAACAATAAACATAAAAATACACCTTTCAATTCATTCAGTTAAACCATTCTCTAGGAAGCAATAGAAAGATACGATAAAGGAGACTCGAGACTAATTCGCACCCGCTACCGGCCCATGAAAGTGCTCAAAGACAAGTTGGCAGGCGTCGAGGAAGAGGACCCCACTTTTGTGGATGACTCTCACATGTATTATAGAGGTAATAGAATTCAAATTGCAATGTTTTAATGAAAATTTTTGGGCTAAAGATAAAGGAGTTTGAAGAAGTTTTGATTTTTTTATTGTTTGATGTCTGTGAGTTGTTACGGTTATATTTTTTTAGTTCGAAAGCGAATTGAATAAGAGGCAATGTGTGATGGCGTCAATGACAACTTACAAATTATAAAATTATAGTAAAGTTTTTCGGTTCTAATAAATTTTATTTGCCATTGTTGCGGCCTGAATTACAATGTATACTATATCATCTATTTCCCCATATTATCGAATAAAATATTCGCACGTTTATAAGAATATAAGATATGTATTAAACATTTATAAGTACGTATACATATGTATCCGTAAGTAGGAAGACGCAGCAACAAAAAAAAAACATTAAGCAAAACACTATTAATACTAAGTTAGGATTTGCTACGAAAATGGCGTTGCATAATTCCCGTAGCACCCGCCTACGCCGTAGCCCTGCATAACATGACGTTAGTAAACTCCTCAGACGAGAACAATGAACGCAAGCCAAAGTTCACGTCTGAGTTCTTGGAGCTGTATCAGATGTCCAGCAACGTGACCACGATAGACGCACCTCATATTTGTCTAAGATCCAACTTCCCCTGGATTCTGATGCCTGATACAGACTTTGTAAGTAAATGGTCTAATTATACTGGGGTTAGTTAGTTTAGTTTTCGTTGATAGTGAGTGGAAATGTAGGTATAAGGTGTTTAGGTAATCTGGGGCGTATTGCGAATCCATACTATGGTAATACCAACGTTTTGGTAAACAACATTATTTGCCATACAAGAAAAAGTTTCACATACCGACATACACAGTATAGTTCTCGCCAAACTTCTTGGCCACCCTGAAGTTGGCGACAACGGCTTTGCAATAGTAAATCTTATACAAAAATAGCACCGATCCGTGCCTTGAGCATCGGAAAGCCAACTTCAGGGCAGCCAAGAAATTTGGCGAGAACTATAGCTACAATACTTACTACCTTGATGACGGTTCAAAGTGTTTAGCCGACTTTGAAAGGAGAAGGTTATTTTAGAATTTTGTTAGCTATTGCTTCCGTTAGGCAAAGAAGCAGTATTTACAAAGGTGATAAAATAAGGGTGGGTCTTATGTAATGCTCGACTTTCAGAAAGTGTTGTGTCTCAATTTAATTTGAATACACGCTTTTGGAATCAACCTGTTACCTTTCAGACACGCATGTTTGACATAGCCCACTTCCTGATGGTGCTGTACGTCTGCTTCATGTCTCCCTACTCGGCACTACAGAACCACCACAGTGATGTCGAGAGGGTCTTCCACGCGATCGTCGTCTCCGGTTTACTGCTGAATATCTATATACAACTCACTACTGCTACCTTTGAGAAGGTAAGTTTGCCGCGTAGCTTAGCTTAGCTTAGTTTTCGTGAGTTTCGTTTGGTTTGTGACAAAAGGGTTTGAGTTAGGTACGAATCACTTCCTTGAACTGTTTTCTAGTGCGAATCCTTTTAAGCGGTTAAACAAAAATATAGCTGATTTAAATAAGTAGTAAGCACCACAGTTTTTTAATGACTTGGAATATGTTGACCCAGTATTAAACATCATAACTAGTCAGATACAACGTCAAATCTAGTGATTCGTTAAAATAGTCTAATTTTATAAATGTTTGGGCAACCGAGCTCTGCTCGGGTGAAAATAGAGAAAACGACCTTTCCTAAAAATTAAACCTAGCTAGATCGATTTATCGCCCCCGAAAGCCCCTGCATACTAAACTTTATGAAAATAGTTCGAGCCGTTTCCGAGATTCAGATTATATATATACATACATTTATACAAGAATTGCTCATTTAAAGATATTAGATAAGATTAGATAGATTACATTAGCACCCACAACAAACTCACAAGAACGAATACCCTCCCAAACGACCTCGCACAAATGAGTTCAAAAGGAACATGATAAGTCCTTTTTAACTCCAAGACTGATAATTGGCCTTTTGGTATAAAAACGTATTCTTGTAAAACGTTTGTTACAAAATAAAATGTAGTTCATAAGTTGTTTGCCTAGCGGTTTTGCCATCGCCTACGCGGAGTATCGGAGACGTCCGTAGGCCACGTGGATAACACATTAAAACCATACACGTGCGTGTTACGGCAAAAGTCGATTTTCTAAGAAACCTATTTTCCACTTATTGGACTAAAGTATAAAAAACTACGCCTACACATCGCTGTTCTAAGAAATATCAAGTCATACTCGTGTCAGTAATTGGAGCTTCTTAAGAGAAATATCTGTAAAATAAATAAGTTGAGAAATATGTTTGTGGTCTAAATATGAATATTTTGAAGAGATTATATATATTCTGTGCATTGTCATCCAAACCAAACGTGTATGCAAAATTTAATTTTAATCGGTTGAGGATAACTACTTTAAAATTTAGTTGCATGATTTGACCCGAACAAACATACATACATACATTGCAAGTTATTAAAAAGTCTGTAAAAAAATATAAGCACTCTTAAACAGAACTAGATGCGTTCTAACATATTGTCTTTTTTAAGCTAGATACCTGGTCTACTAGGTAATAGTGTATTGTACATCTGCGTTTCTTATCAAGCCTTATTCTAAGAGATAACTTCGACCAACGTCACTGCTAACTCACTACTGATAAAAGAACTAATAACGAAACCCATTCCATTCACTCTGACCCTAATACAGAAAACAATAAGAATAAATAACAAAATTTAGGTACAGTCAGGTAAATGCTTACATGCCCTATAAACTGGAGCAAATAAAGGCTCGTTCGCTATTGTAGTTATTATTATGGCACACAAAGAGCCAGCCTGATTGGGTCGAACGTTACAAATGAAGCTTTGGTCGCGTGTAACGGATAATTCAAATCAATTAATGACATTTTGAGGTTTGCTTCAACCGCACTGTGACCTGATCGTTATCTTTGTGTTTTAGTGTAAACTGTGTGGACCGCAACTTAGCCCTTGGAGGACGAATATGTGCCTAGACCAGCAGTTTTCGTCCTCCAGTGGGATGCACTGTTAAAGAAAAAAATTGTCGACACGGCTACTTTATGAATACTTAAATGTCTCATTAATCTCAAATATCTAATATGTAAAAGGCAAATATGAACTTTTGAGCCTCATACAAATAAGTTGTCTGGTTGTGTAAGTCAAAGTCAAAGAGATCGTGTAAAATGGCAAAAGTAAATCCAGCAGAGAACGTCTTTCGACTGAAAATATGATTAATTTTATATAATACGAATGCTCTCTATTAAAAGGTGAAGTGAATACCTGGTTCAGTATAACCATTTTTTGTTTAGAGTGTATGTTGCTTCAGAAATTGGAGAGTAACGCCCAGTTCTTTGATCCGTAGTTAAATCAATCAAAGGTTAAAATTTTCGATGAAACGCGCTTAATTATCAATTGTAATCCCGAGTTTCCCAGCTCTAAATTATCGGAGAATAAATGTGTTTTGCACATTAATTCTTCGGTAATTTAGAGCTGGGAAACTGGGAGTAAGTTTAACAAATAGTCAAATAATTAACTCTCAAACTTATTTAACAATTTGTGAGGAAACTATTGATAAAAATAGCATTACACCGAAATTTACACCATTGGTTGAGTTAGTTACGGATAAAAAAACTGGGTCTTAGTAGCTAATCGTTGTTGTTAGAAATTGCTGAGCGATTATTCTGTACTTAAAGCTTTAATTATTCGTGTCTGCAGCAAAAAGTCTTCAGCATTTCTTCTGCATCTGACAGAAAATTAAATGAAAACTTTCAATACTTTTATTCGACATTTTACAATAATGATTTATTGCACCGATAATAATTTACCTTTCCCGATGTCTGTGTAATCAAAGCTTATAAGTTCAATTTGACCTACTTGCCGGTACTCGATTGAGCTGAAATTTTACTCAAACATTTATTTTTCGTGACAATGCACTTTTTAAGATAAAATATTGTTTTATTTAACAGAACATAAGAAAAGAAACGGTTAAAGAAATAGCAGAAATAAAAATGTCTTCCTTCGGTTTCTACCTGGACATAGTGTCTGTGTTCCCTGTGTCCATCTTCACGGACACTTTGGACCCTCAAGGGGAGACGGTGGTTGGTCAGATAGCCATGCTGTTCCCGATACTGCAAGTGTGGCATATATGGGACTATATTAACAAGTGGGCAGAGAATTTTGATAGCCATGTGAAGGTATGTTATACCTGTTCTAGAAAATTTCAAAGGTATACCCTCTGGATATCTGAATATTTGTTTTCTTTTTCCTTTGTCTATGAAAGTAGACTGGTAATAGAAAGGAGAGGCTTAAGCCCCATCCTAGCTGAAGCAATGATGATGAAACAATGGTGCACATACATCCACATTTTCTCAGTTATGTTAGGCCTCCTTCACTCGACCGTATTTGCAGCGATTAATGCCTAGAATTTCGCGGCCGTCCCGGCACCGCCCCGCCAGTCGGTTGTCACCGCTCGCGCGCAGAGCTCGCGCGTTTGAGGGGAGTGCGTGGTTAGTGGGCGCGGAGGTCCTAGTTCGAGCAACCTGGCAAGAATCGAGCCGTCAAGAAGCAACCCAACCATCACGGATATTGAGCTCAAAATTGTGTACATGATCTGTACGAGTGAAATATCTGTTACATAGTAACTTCTCCAATCTGTGGTTATGTTTAGATGACATATAATAGGGGGCGGGCCTTTGGTCATCAATCGGGCACAAATCCAAACTCCTCGCCGCTAGATCTTAGTTCCTAGTCCTAGGTTACTAGAGTTTAGTTAAAGAACCCAATAACCATTTGGTGTCGTAATAACGTAACCGTACATCACCTTGTTATTAGATTTTGGATTATCACCTACTTGCACCCTCAAAATGTAGTCGTCTTGTGATGATGTTTGATTAAACCTTTGCAATAGGTACCTCAATGAAGCCCTTACCAACCACACAGTTCACACGAACAAACTCAAGCATATTCTGAAACCACAGTGAATTTCACATACCTATACAATTTCAACCCGCATCTACAAGAAAACATAGAGGTTATAACCTCTTTGAATACAGTCTTAGTTGGTCTCCAATTTAATGTTAGTAAGACGATGCATCATTCGACGTGTATTACATAGAACCTAGGTACTACAGTCTAGAGCAGGGCTTCCCAAAGTGGTCGATATCGATCCCTTGGGTTCAAAATCAGTTGCCCATTAGTCGATATAAACGAAAACTGATTTTGGCGGTCGACGAGGTCTAAAAATTGACCCCCTTTATTTAACTCTAGTTCTTATTTGAAACTTTCAAGATACTGTATAAGTTGTGTTACGTGTACCAACTTGTAATAAGAATGACTAATATTTTAGTAGGAAGTATCATTATTGTTCTTTAAAAAAAAAAACTCAACAAGCCGGTGAGAGTGCACAAGTTCGTACAAGATGAAAAACTCGGCAAGTCAATAAGCGGGTTTTTAAAGTAATTTGGTTAAGGTTCCCAAAGTAGTTTGGGAATCCCTAGTCTAGAGCATCGTTACCTCAGCCTGTCGGGGAATATTAAATACCGTTCAATTATAATTTGCAGCTGCTGATCCTAGCGAAGTTCTGCTTGATAATCGTCATATTTTGCTACTGGTCGGGATGTTTTCTGTATCTTTATGCGTGTCCCAGGAAATTGTGTCGAGCGGTAAGTACATACGTTACTTAGTTTTTGTAACTTGTAATACTCATTATAATTTTAGTTTTCTGTAAGTTAAAATATTTACTTAAGCTATGACCAATTTAAGCTATAAAAATATTTTTTTCGTATGTGATTGATAAGATAATTATATTTAGGAAATTGCCTTTACATTTATAGCTATATGAAACTTTCTGGAGTAGGTTTTATCACCATTTAAGCAGTATCGGAGGATCAAACCTATCTCCATTAAAAATGCCAAAGGTTTCCTTCCTATGACGTTGATTGCACAATTCCACCCATTTGTTGCTTTTGCACCCTACTTTAATTGGTACCTATTTCATTGAACTTATTCGAATACAAAAACAACTCTTAATCTATTGGACACAAGTGCCTGTTTGGACTGCCATGTAGAAAGAATTTCTACTTCAAGTATGTTTAGAGAACAGTGACCGGAATGAGAACGCTGGTCCTAAGGCTACCGAAATTGCCTTAGCTTAGATGCCAACAACATACAGTTAACACTCAAGGCTCATTTAAAAATTTCATGCAGGTACGGGCATCGCTGTGGGCTTCAGAATAATTGATAGTTGTATGATTAGTTGATTATTTATGTCAAGTGACATGATACAGATAATCTTATTTTATTTATTTATTTATTTACACATACTTAATGTCACAAATATCAGTGCAGTCCTGGCTCTTGTGCTAGGAAGTCCTGTATCACAAGAGCCACTATTTTATTTCAGGCCTTCCAGAAATCGATTCTTACACTGCTATTTCATCATCTTCCTGCCCTTATCCTATGTAACATGGGGTCGGCGCAACACTTTTTCTACTCCGTTCTCACATTATCCATTCCATACATTTTACCTTTCATTTTTATTCTGCGATTTTCTTTACACATCCTATGTCCAACAGAACTCTTGGATGTCACAACTTATTTACTGGGAGACGAAGGTGTTCATGGCCATCGAGGCCCACCACGAGAGCCCTATGAAGATCTCCTTCCTCTTCGGGACATCCGTGTTCACTGGCACTGGAAACTCGGAGCTCGCGCCCGGAGACCTCGATCTTGTTGTTGTAAGTACTCGAAAAAACAATTGAAACACAACACAATAACACAACGACAACTATATTAACAGCAACAAACAAAACTAAGAGAAACAAGAACAACAAATACAGAGTATTTTACTTGATTTTATGGATTGGATAAGCTTTTGGATAAAGTGGATCGAATGAATTTATGTTTTGTTTGTGATCAATGTTTTGACAAAGAATCTGGATGGTGAACTTTTCTTATCTAGTAACAGCAGTACGAACTTTATGCGACTAGATAATGCAATGTAAAGATCATCCTATCCCGTCAGATAGACTGTCAGGTGCCAGCCACTGTTCTAGCTTACTGGCTAGTCAAGAGATGGCGCGATGGGCTGGACTCCTTCTGAAAGGATTCACCAAGATCATAGTTAGCACAGTTAACAACAACCAACAATAATTCGAATTCTATTCAAATATACAGATTGCACAGCAAAATATTAATATTTTAGCAACAATCGCGGGGATCTTATTTCTATCTGCAGGGTCTAAAGTAACCTAACATGAATGAGGTGACGGAAGCTGAGTTCGATCGTTTTGCTCGCTCAAATCGATGGAGGTTCGCTGTGCGGGGCTCCTATTTCTGTCTGCAGGGTCTAAAGTAACCTAACACGAGGGAGATGTCGGGAGCTGAAATGAGCGAGCAAAGCGAGCGAACTCTCCCCTTCGAATCTAATCTATCAGTTGCCCTAAGCTCCCAAGCTCCCTTTGCTCGCTCTTGGACTTATTCTGTTATATGAGTGAGTATAACGTTTGTATGCTCTGGTTAATTTTTTGAAGAGGAATAAAAATTATGTATTTACACGCTAAGAAAAAGAAGAAGATAGTTAGACCGGGTTAAGTGAAAGGCGAGGTTTTTTTTCTGTGATGGTTGATGCCCAATATGCGCTGGATAAACATACTTTCTGCAACTGTTGGAGCCAACTTGCATTTGCTACTTAATTAGTTAATATTGCATTGAATGTGAGTTACCCATTGGTAAGGGACTTACAGGGTAAACCGCTCGGTAACAGGAAACTCTACTTGGAAGCAGTTGTATGATCTGCAGATACATGCGAAATCCAACTAACGTAGCTTAGGTCTTACATAGAACCATATAAATGTGTGACAGTGAATAGTGCTAATGCATAGTGAAATTTTGTCAAAAGGATGATTACAATCAGTATGCTGATAGTTGATTAAATTCAATGTAAAACGTGTTTTGAGAATTTCGTTTCCCTTAAAAGTTTATTTTTACTTGTTTTCAAAATAATAATTTTGTATTCGTTTATTAAATGACTAAGCCTTTTTCTTACTTATACAAGAAACGACATAGTCTGCTCTATGGATTTGGATGAAATTTGGCAAACAGCTGTAAAAACGAATAAAAAAAATATTATTCAAAGGATACTCTTTATCAAAATATTAGATTTCCCTGGGATGATATCCTACCACCACGTGAGAGAATACAGTAGCAAAACCTAGTAAAGTACTTTTAGCCATTGACAGGATAATATGTACAACAGTATTCCTTCCTCGACTTCGCTCCGCGCGCTCGCATTGGTTAGCGGTGATCTGTTCGCTCCCTGTTTTTAATTGCAATTGTCGTGTTCCGAAATTTATTTCCGACTTGTGATTTGCTGTCAATTGTGTATCATTGTGATAAGTGCTGGTATCGTAAGTTTTTAAACGTGTTTACGTCCGTTATTTAGTTGCAATTAGTTAATTTCGTCAGCTATCGGTGAGTACATTTACTTTTTTTGACGTGTGGGTATATCGAATAATTGTATCGTCCGTTAATCTTTCACTTTTTACGTTCTAATACGCTTATTACGAGTAGTTTAATTTCCAAAAGTAATTATGTTATCTAACAATGATGACCCACCTGATCGTGGTGGGTAAATATTATTCCGCCGAATAAATAAACCAAGGTCGCCGACGACCTCCGCTAATGCTAAGCGTTTATTTAGTGAAATTTCTCCTTCTTACATTTCACCCGAAGATAGATCTAAGCGAATGCAAACATCAGAGTCAATTGTAAGGTCTTCGCCGATATTAAATGTCACTAATGTAAGCAATGTCGACTATTGTGATTTGGTTACTCAGGCGTCTGCGTACCTGTCTAAAATTAACGATCTTGTCAATGACCAAGGGTCCCGGTCCCGCATTAATGTTGCAAATAAATCCGCAATTATGGACATGACTCAGCGCATAACGGCTATTGTCTCATTGCTAGCCATAAAATCATCCGCCAACGAGACTAAGTTGGCCAATACGGAACGCGAATTAGAAAAAATAAAACATAATACCGGTGTCGATATTGCCAAGTCTGATGTCAATAATGCCTCATATGCTGACAAATTAAAACTTCGTTTACCTAATGTAGTTCCACAAGTGAATGCCCGTGCCAAACTTCCGTGTCTTGTGGCCTACCCCACTGATGAGCGTTCAACTGACTTCGCAACTTCTTCCGCGACTAAACAAGCGCTCATGAAAGCAATAGATCCTAGTGACGGCTTTCAAATTGTAGGTGTCAAGAAGGCTGCGAAGTCTGGCGTCGTGTTACGTGTTGCTAACGATTTACAAATCAAAAAGCTGCAATCGGTCGATGCCATTAGGTCCGCTGGCTTGCGACTTCAAAAGCCAAAAGGCCGTAAGCCTCGTATTTTAGTTAAAGACGTCCCATCCTCAATGGAGGACAGTGCCTTTTTGCATGCGTTGTACTGTCAAAACATTAAAGACGAGTTGTCATTAAAAGAAGACGAATTTATTAAATCAACAAAAATCATACGTAGGCGTTCGTTAGACAACGGTCGGAAATGGATAGGCATTGAACTCGAGTCCGCGGTCCGGAAACATTTAGTCTCGACCAAGGATAAATTGTTTATTGATTGGGTGACTTGCCGTTTCATTGATGATGTCGATGTAGTACGTTGTGCACATTGTCAACAGTTCGGTCATGTTAAGAAACACTGCACTATTAAATCACCTACCTGCGCTAATTGCTCTGAGACACATGAAACCAAAGACTGTCCGCATAAAGACAATTTAAATTATATACCGTCTTGCGTGGCGTGTAAACGCTCTAAGAAGCCGTCTGACCATCGATGTGGATCAGATGGGTGTGCCACTTATAAATTTAAACTCGAACAACTTATCCTCAACACCAACTACTAAAATAATGGATAGATTAACCATAGGACAATGAAATCTCCACAACGATAGGGTAGCGACTTCTGAACTGGACAAACTAACTATCGATTATAACTTAGATATCGTGCTTGTTCAAGAACAATATCAAAACGCGCGTTTACGTCACAAAGTAGTACAGTTGGATGGCAAAGCACGAGCTGGAATTTACGTGGCGCATTCTTCTAAATTCACAGTAACGTCTTTGCGTAATATAATGACACCCCATTGTGCCGTTGCGGAGGTCTCATCGTCTTCTTTTAAAGTTTACGTTGTGAGTTGCTACTTTCAATATTCAGACCCTGTTGCTCCTCATATACATAACCTCCGTCACGTCTTGCAGTCGCTCGCGGGCTGCAAAGTTATCGTTGGCGCTGATGTTAATGCGTCATCATCACTCTGGTATGGCAAAGTTCGGTCTACGGATTATGAACGACGCTGCGCTGTTGAAGATTTCATTGCTGAAATGAATCTCACTATTCATAATACCCCTGACGCACCACCAACTTTTTGCAGCCAAATGGGCGAATCTTGTATTGACGTCACACTTTCTAGTGCAGACGTACGCTTGGATAGGTGGCGTGTCCTATCCGTGATCATCGCTTGATCGTGTACGAATTTGTTCCAGTTTTTACTCAGGGTACGTCACATGTCATTAGTAACTTTAGGTATAAATATAAGGGTGCGAATTGGGAATTCTATAGCTCGCTTGTTGCGTCTCACGCCAAAGACTTCACTCGTGATGGGCTTTCAGCTGAAAAAAGTGCTGAAATTATGTCAGACACCTTCACTCACACCTTCACTTCACTGTGCTGACATTGACATTGGTCGTGGATCTTTGACCAATATACGTAGATGTGATTGGTGGTGTGACTACTTAACTGAACAGCGTAAAAATTATCGCCGAGCGCGTAAACATCTTAACAAGTTTAAAAAACGTTAGGTTACCGGTGACCCTCTTTCCATTCCGTTAAATACGTTTAGAGTTGCCAGGTCCCGCTACAGAGCATCGGTGGAAAAATCAAAGGGTAATTTATTGCGTAAAGTAGTAGAAAAATTAGATTTAGAACGTCCGTGGTCTCCTTTATATCATGAGTTTAAAGCCAATCGATCAGTCGACCTCGCGTTTGTTCAGAATATTAAAGTAAATAATAAACACACTACCGGTATTGAGGCAACAACTGAAGTTTTGCTGAATACTCTTATACCTGATGACGTACTAGCTAATGACAACGAATACCATCAACAGATCAGAGCGTGGGCAGCTGTACCACCTGAATCACCAGCGTCTGACCTTCCATCCACTGACGAATTTATTAACGTTGTCAAGAGGTTACCACTCAACAAGTCATCAGGTGAAGATAAAATATCTAATCGGATGATTATAAAAGCGTGTAAAACAGCCGGTGATGCGATTTTAACCGTTTACAACCGTTGTATTGCGGAGGGCGTATTTCCTCGTGTTTGTCGACACGGATTTATACGAATAATCCCGAAAAGTGGCGACAAACTCCCGGACGACCCGAAGTCGTACCGGTCCATAACTTTACTTCGATCTTTGGAAAAACTCCTGGAGCGCCTTATCATTCCACGGTTGCTACCGGACAGACCAAAATTTCATAATAATCAATTCGGTTTCACTATTGGAAAATCTACCGTAGACGCGGCCCTTACTGTTAGGAAAATAGTTAATACATCTGAACATAAGTATGTAATTGGGATTTTTCTAGATATTTCTGGGGCTTTTGATAACGCATGGTGGCCAATGCTATTACTTAAAATGAAAAATCGAGGCTGCTATACAAATATATACAATTTAGTTTACTCTTACTTTTTAAATGGTTCCGCGAAACTCAAACTCGGCCACCATTCCATGTCGAAGTCTCTCACCATGGGATGTCTTCAGGGTTCGGTTATTGGTCCACCTTTATGGAATTTAGGCTTTGATGATTTCCTCGCTATTCCGCTTCTAAGCGGCTGTACATTAACCGGTTACGCGGACGACGGTCTTTTGCTCATTCAATCAAGTACCCGAGCTGGACTCGAGAACTTAGCTGACACTTGCCTACGATTAATATCTCAGTGGGGCGATCGTAACCGCCTGACCTTTGCTCCGCATAAAACTTATCAGCTCATTTTGAAAGGTAATCTTAAGTCGTGTCGTACTATTAAATTTAATAACGTTCCGGTAAAAAGGAAGCAGTCCGTGTGCTATCTTGGACTTGTGTTAGAAAGGAATTTTGCATTTATAGATCATATTAAAATCGTCGGTAAAAAAGCAAAAAAGAACTTCTATGCCTTAACGAGAATATCTAAATCTACGTGGGGTCTGTCTTTTTTGACTTTAAAGACTATTTATGGGGCTACTTACTTGGGTTGTATCTGCTATGGGGCGCCTGTTTGGGCTGATAGGGTCACAATAGGGGCGGTACGACGTAAATTACTTCAAAGTCAGCGTTTGGCTTTGATATTCTTATGCAAAGCATACAGGACGGTTACTACTGAGGCCTTACTGGTACTTGCTGGCGTACTTCCGGTCGACCTTGAAGTGCAGCGACGTGCTGCAATGTACTATTCCGCTAAAGAGACCATGGACGCGGACTTTTTAACGCGGAGTGACCGTGCCAAAATCTCTAGATTATTTAAACCACATATTGACGTCTGGGAGGAACTTTTATCCGAATGGCAATGTAGGTGGGATAATTCCATCAAGGGCCGACACCTCTACCAATTCATTCTATACGTTCGCGTGCGGCTGGCCAGGACGTGGCTGGAGGTGGATCACTTTGTTGCCCAATTTCTCACAGGGCATGGTAACTTTAAAAGTAAATTATTTTCCTTCAAGCTTGTTGCCTCGCCATTATGTCAGTGTTCTACATCTGACTGTGAATATGTACAATCTGCACATCATATCTTATGGGAGTGTATTCTTTGGCAGAATGAACGCAATACTATGTTGAATAATGTACAGGCTGTATCAGGAGCTGTTTACTATACGGACCTTGTGGAAACTAGAACAAATTTCCGTGCGTTCAAGCGCTTTTGCCATACCTATTATTGGAATCAAATATAACAGCTCACAATGTTAGGACCCATTAATATTAATGCAATTTTTTATCCGTGGTGCTAGGCAACTGGGCTTATCCCAGTTGTAAACGACCCTTTGTGCCTATTGGTCTTGTTTGTTCTGTCTCCTGCTTGATATGGAGGGAAGTGGAAATTTGTATTTTTCTTACTCCTCCATTTTATTTTCTGATTAATTTCGTTGCGGGATCCAAGACAGTTGAATTCATTCTCCGGGACTTCGTCGAGCTTCATTGCCTCGGCGCTTTTCTGGTGGTAGCCACTGTTGATTCTGGCTTTCAGGAGTTTCAGTGGTTTGGGAATAGTGCGGTGGGACTGTCCCAAAAAAAAAAAAATGTATTCCTTCCTACTTGTTACAAGAACAAAACCGGTCAAGTGCGAGTCGAACTCGTGCGCCAAGTTCCGTACCTACCCATTATAGCGCCATATATATTGGTATCATTTTTATTGGTGGCTAAGTTTTAAAGATATGGATAAATTTAGATATTCGCGAAAACTTGTAAGTACCAAAAATTACCTTAATTTTCTTTTTTTATTTATTATATTTCCTTTATTTGTGCTGTAAGACCTTACTTACTCGTTGCCAAATTTCGTGATTCTAGGTCAACGGGAACTACCATATAGGTTTTCGACCCAAAACCTAAAGGGTACTTCCGGTTGACCTATAATTGTAAATTTTGGTTAAAAGCAAGGTCTTACAGAACAAGTAGAGGGAAAATTCCGAAATATAAAAAAGCTGAAAATTAAGGTAAATTTTGGTACTTCCAAGTTTTCGCGAAAATCTAAAAGAGAAGGGCAAGACTCCATAGTATCCTGGGCCCAGGTGTTAACTCAATCAAACTAGCCTTATTTGTAAGATGATATAATAACAAGGCCTCGCTGAAAATTTGGTGAAATTTGGCTATCCAGAAATCAAGTTGTATGAAGTATAGTAAAAGTGAGGTTACAATATAACATTGTAGTTTTTTATGTTATTTGCTAAATATTTTTGAATGGCTTCAGTTGTGTCGAACAGTGTTGCTAACTGAGGAAAAATTAAAGGAACTCTATTCGCTATGAATCGTGCCCACTAAACGATTGATAAGCACTTGTTACTCGATTTTCATACATTAGTCTGAGATTTTACCGATTTGTTCATTATGGATTACTAAGAATAAAGGCATGTATTTAATCGATTATTTAGTTTTATAATATTATTTTACTTTTCTCGCTTCCTAGATAGAAACATGTATTTTGTGATTTCCTTTAGAAAAATATTACGGATTTTTTAATACACATTTCAACTAGTTAACTGCTGGGCCCAGGATTTCCCGTCTCCTTTGCCCATATCTTTTTATCGTGTTGACAGACTGACAAGAAGGTAACTTTTATTAGGGTTCCTTTTTTTACCTTTTGAGGTACGGAACCCCAAAAAACATAGGTATTTTATCAAATCATCTTCTTAGAATTTGCTCTGGCAAATAGCTGCTGCAAGACTTAGTATGCCACTATAAATAATAAAGTTCAGCTATCCTGAAAGCTAGTATAATCTATCGTAAAAACGCGAACCCGCGCCCCATACAAAAACACTTAATATTTTTCCCATTACCTCTCTTCTCGCAGCCTCCCACAACATAACCATATATTTTTTCTGAAATTTTGTTCAATGCACAAAAAGTTTTATGGAGTGTTGGGCTCGATTTATTATGGGTCTATATTTTTTCATGTGGTTTTAGTCATGTAAGATTTATTAGATATTGGAAATATTGCTTTATTGTTACCTATAACGAATGTTAGGCCATACAATTTGGGTTTCTTTGTGAGTCCTCATCGCATTTGCTTATGTTATCTACGTTCCCACTAGGGAAACCGATTCTGCTATGTAAGACTACTTACATAGCCGATTCGGTAAATAAAGGTCTGTCCCAATCATAAGCGAGACTTCCCTCCTATCCTTCCAAATTAGACGGAACCTGTCCAGTTAGTCCCGTCAATTTCTTTATGGCCTACTTATTACCGCGAACTAGCTTCACTAGTGACACCGTACCGAGCTATTTGAGCCCTCATTTTGTTGGGAAAGCGGCAGATATGTCAGTAGGTACATAATAAAATTAGGTAGGCACTTTACATTTATAATATATTCCTACTCGGATTACCACAGATGCGCTTTTATTTGTCCATAATTTAAATGTGTCCTGAGTTATGACGGGCAACCCAGGCGGCTAACCCACGCATTTAATTATAAATTCTAAATGGTCGCCCTGAGAGTATCATGATAAGCGACACCACCCCGCCAGAGATATAAAGTGGTGACACTTTTATAGACATGCAAATTTTATATGGAGCTACCTAACAACAATATTTGTAATAAAAACTACGTATTACGTCGGGCGTCATCCTAAGATCTCGTGACAATGCGGCAATAACGCGCAAATTTTAAGATTGCTCTCCGGGTGAAAAAAAATTGCATCGTTGCGATCTTCATGTCGTTTACACCTGTCTAGGGATATGCGCGTGGTTGGTTTATAATAAGCCTACTTCAGCCGGCCATCTAAACTCGAATCGTGATATTAAGGGCCGATTTCACCAATGAAACTAATCGCGATTGGTTTAAACTGCTGAGAAACTACCAATCAGAACGCTGTATTTGCATAAACTGAGCTTAGGTGAACTAATAGCGATTAGTTTCATTAGTGAAATCGGCCCTAAGTATGAATACAGCAGCCTAATTGCATAAGTGAATTTGAAAAAGCAAAGGGTTTTGACCCCATCAATTGACCAATCGCATACACGGAAATCCATATTGCGTCTTTCATATCGCATATGATTGATCGATTGATGCTCAAAACCTTGACAAATTCACTTACGCAATGAGACTGCAGGGGTATTTCGCGCGTAGAATGCCTTAAATGGAGATGCGATAAATCGTAAATGCAAAAAGAGTTTTCAGACTTAAGTAAACTAACAACTTGTGTTTCAGGTAATGTTCATCTTTCTAATGGGATCATACCTAAGTTGCTTCTATACAGCAAGAATTTGCAGCAACTACTTGCTTTCCACACACAGGCAGTTAAAATTCAAGGTACGCAGACATTCTTAATTCAAATAGCTTAGAATTTCATTATTTTTAAATACCGATCGCTACTATCTACTGTTGATTCAAGCTTAGAACGTGCCTAAAAAAAGGTTGAATATTGTTCCAATGGATCCGAATTTAGAAATATCTTACCTTAGGAATTTTAATGAAAATAACCTGCCTACAAACCTTTAGTTAATCAACATTTAAAATAGGAGAAATACGATTTTAATAAGTGTCGAAAAACAAGAAAAATATCTGAATCTTCTGAATCAGTGAACATGAATGATAAGAAGCAGAATTGATTGTGTTTGAACTATCCAATGACCCAGATTTTAATTGTTGTTTAACTCTATTGGCTTGTGAAAATTTATGATAAAATTGCTACAATTAGATTCTTGTATATGCATTTCTTGTTTTCCAATACAACCCTAGTCATTTTTTTTTAACCGACTTCGCAAAAATGAGGAGGTTATCAATTTGACTGTATTTTTTTTATTTTTTATTTGTGTTACCTCAGAACTTTTTATTGTGTGAACCGATTTTGATGATTCTTTTTTTTATTTGAACGCTGGTGCTTTTCATGCGGTCCCATTTAATTTCGTTGTCTTCGCATGTCTGTTTATTGTTTATTATTTCATAAAATAACATCACACTTGTACGCTCTAAAGGGGTACGCAGGTGTGAACAGTTTAAGTTTCATGTAATTGGGTTAATCTATTCTAGCTTCACTTTGAGCATTATAGGTAGCTAGCCTATGGAACTGGTCCATTATGTATTATGTCCACAACTAAAACGAGAAAAATAAAAACTTTGTTACAGAAATTACAACCGACTTCGAAACAAAAACACTACAAAATGAAAAAAAAACTTCAATTTCGGCAGTCGGTGTCAAAAAACGAATAAACAAAAACAGGAACACTGACTTCAGAAATTGAAGTTATTTTTCGCTTTGTAGTGTTTTTGTTTGGAAGTCGGTTGTAATTTTTGTAAAAAAGTTTTTATTTAAGATGTTCTTATCCTAAATAATAACTCAAGCAGTTGCGTGGCATCTTCTCGTCCAATATACCGCAGTGTCTCAAGACAAAAGTCTATGACCAGTGTGTGTTGCCAGTGATCACCTATGGGACCGAGACTTGGTCGCTCACAATGGGCCTTATCAGAAAGCTTGAAGGCACCCTTTGGAGAAGGCTATGCTCGGCATTTCCTTGCGTGATCACGTCAGGAATGGTGATATCCGCAGGAAAACCAAAGTTACCGACATAGCCCGAAGAATTGCCAAACTTAAGTGGCATTGGGCAGGGCACATTGCTCGCAGAACGGATGGCCGATGTGGCTGAAAAGTTCTGTAATGCCGACCGCGAACCGGAAGACGATACGTTGGAAGACCTCCCACTAGGTGTAGCTGTATCTTACCTTTTACGCCTTTCCGTGCAGGACAAACAAAGACAAAAAATATTTATTTCAAATAGGCCACTAAGCGGCACTTTTAACCGTCAAAAATATAAATTTAACATTAATGATAATTGAGTCTACCGCCAATTTCGTAAAGTAGCTTGTTATGGAGAATATCACACATGAAGCTTTAAACTTACTCTTTAAAAAAAGTGTTTTACAACACTTACATACATACAAAAATTCATATATGTGAGGACGATACACCCAGCACTACTATACTACGTATATGTATAATGTGTTACAAGCACTTACAAGTAAATTCCTTCATTTGATAAATAGGAACATGGTTCTCACATACTTACAAATATTGAAAACATAGGTAAATTACCTAATTCAACAACAACGAAACACTGTGAAACAGATTTAAATGAAACTTGACATATAAATGGACAAGAACCGGAATTCAGTCATGGGATACTTTTCATCGCGGTATAATATTCCCTTGGGATAATAAATCACTTTTCACGCGAATGAAACCGCGGGTAAAGTTAGTGTTATAAATAAAACCAATTAGCGTACCTTTTATGACATATTCTTCCATCTTCGTTATAATGTTGGAGCTAAATATTTTGCCGGACTTTATTTATTACTCCATCTATCTTTCGTAGGAATCCATGCGGGAGTTGTTTTATTTCCTTTCCGCAAATCACGTTAGTGGAAAAATCAAAGCGCGGGTGAAAAAGTTCTTCGGTGTGCAATGGTGAGCGAAGCTTTTGGTTTCATTTTTACCTGACTACGGCGAATCCAAAAGAAAGGGTTATATTATTTTAACATTCTACATAATTATGTTGTATGATAATTATGTATGTTTGTATTTACGTATGTTCCTCCGTAGCGCCTTAACTATACATCCAATTTTGATGAATAAGGTGTCAATCGATTCTTTATTATGGCTCAGGTATACTTAATAGGCTAAAAAAAGCTGTGGTCGGATTACAGTTTTAAAACTTTTGCTTTATAACTAAGGTGTAGCCTGAAGTGGCTTAAATTTAATTTGATTTTGCCTCAGGTCCGTGGTAATATACAGTTTACAAACCTATAAAACTTGCCAAGGAGTTGAAGGACTAAACACAACTGAGTTCGATTATATTCTAGCATATAATCGAACTCAGTTGTGTTAAGTCCTGCCCTTGTGTGGTGATATCAATGGAATATTGCAAACACCGTAAGTTTATAATAAACCCCGAGATATTGTTAATTCTTTATTCTCAATAAGACACAACACCTACCTCTCCGTCCTACCCTACTCTTTCTTCTTAATAATAGTTTATAAAATTTTAGATTTATTTTTATGAAATTATCTGTTCACAATAAGTATATCGAGAATTTATAATCTAACAAGATTAATTACAAATTGCCGGTGTCTGCAATAATCCGACGACAATGACAATTTAATCACGATTAAAAAAACATGAAACAGGTACTACAATCACGCAGTGTCTACAGAGGAGATATTTTCAGACATGTCTACAAACATCCAGCAGGAAGTACTATCTATAGAAATGGTGGAAACTTTGCTTTTCTGCCCTCTATTCCAGGTATGTTATCATCAGTAGATTCTATTGGTACCACAGAGCACGGAAACGCCTCGTCGGCCACTGCTAGAGACGATATTGTCAACACTTTCCGTACAAGAGCGTCAGTTAGTGTTATCGATTACCCATAGAATCTGACGGCCTGCGACACTTCTAACTATGGCTTTGGCTACTAAAAGTTGCGCTCTGCGTAACTTGCGCAAACACAAATATTGTTGGTAATGGCGTATCTAGTCGCTGCCTTTCCGTGCTCTATGGTACCGGCTGTATCCGGATGAGTCTTTCCATGTATAGGAAAAGTTGCACCTGGCATAGTGATACTGGTTCTGAGAATATTGTAACATACAGCTAGTCTCACTTTTATTCGCTGCAAGAGCTTTTGCGAAACGCAACTGTAGGCAAGACATAAGACCCTTTTACACTTTCCGCTGCCGGATAAATGGCACCGGGTATATTGGCGAAGAGTATTGTTTCACATGTGCCCATAAATTAACTACCAGATTCCCGGTGTCAATTACCCAGCAGCCGAACGTGTAAAAAGGTTACAATATTACTGCGTTCGGTATTAAGTTTCACTTCATGCAAATATGTGTTGATCTGTAAGCAAATTCTCAGTAACAGGGTTATGTTTACTAATGCCTCGTAAATTGATTCTGCTAGTTTTAGATTATTTATTTAGCTATTGCATAGCTTCTATGGCGGGCCTTGAGTGTGGAGACCGAATCCAGAAATTCCGTAACGAAAACTTCTGTAACGAAACGTGACATTGGTGATAAATGTGGACCTAATGCTAATGAGAATAAGGGTCACTTTTGCTAATCAAAGAAAAGCGACCTTATTACAATGTATATTAAGGGTCACTTTATATATTTGTTATGTTTTATAGAATTTTATTAATCGGAAATAAATGGGGTTTGGCTTGCTACGTTTTCGAGTTTTTAACGCAAATTCGCTTGGCAATGACAAGTTAAAATAAGAATTTTTATTATGACGGTCGAGGAAATATTTTCATGGTCTATTGAAGTTGAGGTTCTTTATTTGTATCCTATTTTAAATTCCACCGCGTTCAATTTAGACTTTATGTATGTGGTATTAAGAGTCACTTTGGAAAAGCGACCTTATTGTGGTATAAATAGGGGTCACTATTTAAATTTAATATTTGGGGAAAAGGTAAAAAATATGATAATAAGGGAGTAGTTAGAGGGTGGCGTTAAGGGTTTATTATTGTTGGTGGACCGTGATCTGCATTTACTATTTGGGAAAAGAAAGTAGATTTTAAGAACAATAGGTGAAAGAAAATCACTTAAATTCTCAAAAATTAAATGCTATGCAATAGCTTTACCGCGGCAGTCCCCGAGTGCCACACGTCTTTTTTAATCATTCATTCGCCTTCGTTTATCACTATCCAAGAATAGGAGTTTTATGTATATCCTTATTAGGGTTCCGTGCGAAGGGTTCAATCGGAACCCTATTGCTGTCACTTACGTGTCCGTCTGTCTGTTCATTGTCTGTCACACATTTTGTTCCGAATTTTATTTAACGGAAGTCAAATGGAACTTTGACCTAAAATCTTGAAATTTGGTGATAATGTTTATTATTACAAATATATTACTAAGATATACCAATGCATTGATAAATTGGTACGGAACGCTAAATTTGTGAAGTCGGACACGCATTTGGCCGGTTTTATTAATTAACGCACTGTAATGTAACAACAAGTACCAGACATACCATTAGATTACCCATATATTTTTGAGGATTAATATCTTGATTAATCTTTACTTCAAGGGAGGGGACTTCTTTATTTCTCCTTTAATATAAAGGAGAAATAAAGAAGGAAGAGGAGAATATAATAATAGTTTATCTACTTCGGTTTCGTTATATTTGAATTACAAAATTGGCAGCGGTTTCATTATGATACCCATAACGACATCGGGTTGCATTATGCGAATCGTCATAAATTCTAAAACATAAGCAAAGACATTCTGAACATACAGCCAGGTTCCTATAATATTACTTCGAAATCGAGACAATGTAAATGATGTTTTTAAAAATGGAACAAGTTTAGAACAAAAGTATCGTATACCATTTGGCTGTTGCGTCTTCAAGATATTTGCCTTATACCTAATAAAGACTAAATCAAAAAATAAAACTAAAATGTGGACGCGGGAAAACTTTGATTTTCGAGTGTAATTTTATTCCAAATTTTATTAAAAATGTCTTCAACATCAAGTGATATTGAAAATACTCCACCAGATATAACAAATGCTGTTCGCGACGGGGCATCACAAACAATATTAGTATAGTTTGTTGTAAATATAAAATGTTATGAACAAACATACGTCTGCTTACCCCAGCGCGCGAGCTCGTACTAAAAAGTTTTAGACGAGAATTTTTCTTTTTTTTTTTTTTCAAACATAAAATTTCGACCACTTTTTGAGGCACTAAACATTATGTTTTAGTGTATATGAGTATGTATTAAGTAAATATGGGGTCTAAAGAGTAAATTAGAATCGTTACATACATACTAAATGCGGTAGTTACGGAAAGAAAGCAAAATCAAAACAAGTCAAATTCCGTAGACACGACCGACCGCCATGGCCGTTTAGTTCGAAATGAGCAGTCAGATGGCGGTGCACGATATATATAGTCTGGCGCGTAAGCAGACAAATTTGGTATTTTAGAATAGCGTTTTGAGGGCTTTATAATAGCCTATAGTACCTAAAATATGGTTATCTAGTATAATTAGAATTAATATACTATAGATAAAATGTGTAAGTAGTATTTTAAGCAAATAAAAAATATTTGTTTACGTTTTTTGGACCCCCCGATAATGGCCGGGTCGCAAGTATCGATAGGTGCGCTCTGCCCACCTACCAATCGTATTATTTACCTTACACATTTATTTTGTTAGGAAACACCACCTAGGTGTTCTAGATAGTATACCTTGGTGCTATGACTGAAAAACTGTACATAATAACAGTACATAGCCAGGTTTAAAACAGTTTCACTCTGAGATGGTAAATACATGCATTTTTGCTCAAGTAAGTAAACAGAATTTTGGTTATGAGCGTTTTAGCGCTTCTAGGTGACCTGGAACTGTGTCCAGGCCCTATATATAGATGGCATCTATGTAATTCTAGTACATAGATCTTACTTACTTGAAATAATGTGTCTGTATGTGCCAGCATGGACGTTTCTACGCGTCTGCCAGAGGACCCACTACCTTCAGACACACTTGGTGCCTGAAGGATTATTGATATGCTATCTGAAGCATTACCTTTGGGGACCCTCGGGCACACGCCTGGACTCAGTCACAACACATAGCTAATATATAGCTACACATACACACACAGAGGCGTTAAAGCCGTGGAACAACACGATATTTTCTATTTCGGCCGCTTCCCGGCAACAGAAGTCCCAGAAGGGCTGGTGGTACACCCATCAGGGTACTACCATTCGATAGCCCAATTCTCCAGCTTCCCAACCACATTTTTGGAAGGAGCCTAGCTCTGGTGGTTAGGGAACTAACCGACTTAATATAGTAAGAGGTTCCATGGTTTTCTCGCATCATCGACCACATCAGAGTGAATACTGGATCGAGGGTTGGAACTGTATCCACCGGACTTCCACCATGGGGTAGCCCATCGCGAGGGCTATCCGGTGACGGTTGGTGAATGCGGATCCGCCCACCAGCTCGAGTACAAACTCACGAAATATGCCGAAAACAGGCACTGAAGCTATGTTTTCGCACCTTCACGTGGCTGTGCCCGTGAAGGTGACAGATGAAGCTGTGGAACTGTCACAGATCGACGGTCCAGGAGTAGGGCTACAAGTCCCTCGCTGGTACCCTGGCACTAAAGTGCACCATTGTATTGTAAAGTAGCATATAAAGCTACAAACTGACTGAAATTCCCCTTATTAGGCGTTCTCAACGCAAGGGCTCCGTGAAGGTAGCAGATAGGAACCTGGACCCAGGTCCGGAGGGAAGGTCTTCTCGAGACCTATCCAGAGACACAAGTCTCATCAAAATCGGTTCAGTAGAAGGGGGGTTTCTGTTGGTTTTCAGCGACTAGCCATAAGGTATTAATTTTATAATTAAAGTTTATGCGCGGTCGTTGTTTCGAGGTCCTCGTTACGGTCAAGTGTGGTAGTAGGATAGTGCGCTGAGGCACCGTCCTAATCGTAGCCATTATTTCCGAAATATTAAATCCACGTCACTTTGCGTAACGGAGACCATGAAGAGACGTCGCTTTTGGACATGAAAACCTGACTTTTTTTCTGAACTGGACATCACGCCTTCCCCTCAACATCCTTGGCAGCCTTCCAACCACTGCAGGGTCAATACTTGCTCGAAGACAACTGAACAATAGGTGCAAGGGGCGTCAACGCGTTCAAGCTGAAGCCTTACAACCTTCAGTCAGCCTGGGGCCTTGATCGATCACGTCCGTCCCGCACATTTGCTGGTCCTGTCGAGCCGGATTTTTGAGCAAATGACCTACGCAGCGTTCCAGTGAAGATACAGGCCAATAGGAAGAGCCTAGTTCCAGTGAACAAAGAAGCCTGGCGTCCTGGGTTCCAGCGAAAATACAGGCCAACATTGAAGAGCCTAGTTCCTGAGAACAAAGAAAACCGTTGTCCCGTTCCTGAGAACAGAGAAGCCTGGCGTCCTGGGTTCCAGTGAAAATACAGGCCAATATTGAAGAGCCTAGTTCCTGAGAACAAAGAAAACCGTTGTCCCGTTCCTGAGAACAAAGAAAACCGTTGTCCCGTTCCTGAGAACAAAGAAGATAGACGTCCCGTAACCTTGTTAAGTGGGGTTACATTCCTATTTCTTTATCGAAAGTCAAACGTATCGTTCCTGTGAAGCTTGTGCCTGAGAACAAAGAAAACCGAGGCCCAAGCCAGTGAAAATTCCTGAGAACAAAGAAGCCTGACGACCATTGCTGAGAACGTATCTACCCTCAATATAAATCTGGTAAGAGTACACACCTACACAAAGTACCGACCGGGGTACGTAACGTTACGTTCGTGAGAAAAGTTCCAGTGAATAAAGAAACCTGACGTCCCCCTCGTAAACCTTACAAGTGTCGAGGTTAAGATCATATTTCTTTAACAGTCAAAAACAGTGTAGAAACCCAGTAACTGGGAGATTAGCGTCGTCAAAAGGCGCGCGTACGTTTGACCTTGGTTAGTAGAAGCTTCTAGAGCGACTACCGGAGTGAAAAGTGCACGTGTGGTTTGGGACCCACGCGTGGACTAGCTCTAGAACATAACCATTTTTGCTGGGACGCAACTGCCTTTCCTGAGCTGTTTCCTGTGGTGCCTAGCTGCTTCCAGAGAAGCATTTCGTCCGATTAGATTACCGTCGCAAAAAGACGGAATTTTGAGTTGCCTCTGTTGTGTAACCTGCATACTGAGAAACAGTAGTATCTGAGAATACATAGAAACTGTATCCTGAAGGAACAAGTAGATTGCCTGAAGAGTTATCGCTGAAATTTCAGAATCGGAAATTTCATATATAGCGTGTCGAAAGCTTGTTTAGGAGATAGAACGAACATACAAACGTTCATAGAATTCCTGAAGGATTACGGCTGAAGGATTATCGCTGAAGCGCTATCCTAGAGGAGGCTTACACACAGAGGCATATTGTATAGTCGTGTGGGCGACTTGTTCTATAAAAAATAGAACGAAAAATAGTTCCTGTAAATTTCCTGAAGCGTTATAGCTGAAGACTTATTATTGACTTAGAATTTGTTTGGAAACAAATAGTCATATAAGAGACAGAAGTTCTCAATCGAAGCTTGGACCTTCGATAGCTGGAGTCTGGACTGACTACTAACGTCAAGTGTTAGACAGAAGTTTCTGCGAGTGGTATCAGACCAGCTGGTCATCCTTGAAGGCTGCTGGACAGGTTGACACGTATAAAACAGTAAGTACAGTGAAAACTTACTCAAGTGCTTACCCCTTGTGGGTCGATAGTAATATAGTGAACCTGTGTCGTGTCAACATAGCAGTTTTGAAGCTGATTTGGGACTTATAGTTTTGAAGACTGAATAAAAACTTATAGTCTGAAGGATAACCCGGAGTCAAGAGGGCCAGAGTTAACCCGGAGTTAAAAGTTAACCCGGAGTTTAAAAATATTTTTTCAATTTTGAAAAAGGAAGCGAACCCTCTTCGAGTCAACGATTTAAATTGGACTTAACCCGGAGTTACGACTTAGGTTTTTCGAGAAAAAACTTGAAGTTTGGACTTAGCTGTTTCGAGTCGACGTCTTGAAACGAAGACTGGACTTGGACATAGCCGTTTGGAAGCTCGAAAATAGACTTAACCCAATCGTACTGAAGTCTAGAGTTGGACTTAACCGTTTCGAGCTGACATTTTGGACCAGTCGGAATGCCGATAACCAGATCGCAGGACAAGAGACCTGAGGCGTGGACAGTCGCCATAGAGCGACCGGGTGCAGGTATACACCATCAATTGCCCCCACGCTCGCCGACAACGACTGATGGGACTGAACAGTCCGTACCGAACAGGAGCCCAACCGTGTCACAGATAGGTGACAATACGCCCACACACCAAGAGGAGGAACCACAGGAACCGAGCACATGCAGGAAGGCATCGAGAGAAGAAGGATCTTCAGAAGGAACACTGAAGCCTTCTGATGAAAAACAAAGGATCCAAGACAAGACCTTTGTACATGGAGGAATAATGGCTACCCGGGGTGACGCCCGTAATAAACGTTGGAGACCGCCGTCTACAAGCAAGACGACCCGGTTACAGGGAAGAGTCTCTAGAGCTCGCGAAAACTTACTGAAGATTAAGTTGGAGCTCGCACAGTTAGCCCTTCAGAGAGCAGAAGAAGAACCTTCTGAAGCGGAATATATGGAAGACAGAGACTCAAATGAAGAGTACGTGCGTTCCTGGCTCGAAAAGGCGCCAGAGCCCACACCGTTGAGGGAGGACGACGTCGCCAACAGGAAGCAAGATAGGCCTCCACCTGCGAGCGGCGACGCTGTAATGGACTCCCAGACCCATATAGACCAACCACAGACGAGGGCTAACATAGAACCGTCTAGGACAGAGCCGTCCAAGACGGAGCCACCAGGGCAAACAGAAGCGAAAGAGTCACTCCGTCCTTTTCTAACGGAGTTGACATCCGCTATAGTGTCGCTAGCCGACAGAAAATTCGAACCATGGACGCCTAACCGAACGGCGTCGCAGGTTATGTTGACTCTGCCGAACTTCGGTGGAGCTCACACAGCATGGCTGACCTTTCGAGCCATTTACGAGGCAACTGTTGCCTACTTCAGCGACATTGAAAATACAGCAAGACTCAGAAGGAGCTTGCGTGGTCGCGCACTGGAGACAGTGAGCTCAGAACTCATCGGGAACGCGAAACCGGATGAAATCATGAGAGAATTGGCGCTACAATTTGGACGTCCCGACTCAATAGCTCAGGCTGAAACCGACCGACTCAGAGGGCTGCCACGCTGCAGCGAACAGCCCAAAGACATATGCACCTTTGCAAGTCGGATCAGAAGCGGAGTCGTCACTTTACGGGCCCTCAAGAAGGAGCACTACTTACTCAATGCTGAGCTGATGCGCCAGTTAACTGAGAAGCTGCCCAATTCTCTACGTGTACAATGGTACAGAACGTACACAGAAAAGTACCAGTCGCTGCCAGACTTGTCACTCTTCAGCGACTTTATAACAGAGCAAGCTCACTTCTGCAGTGCATTCGCACCGCCCGAGAACATTAAAGAAACGGACTCGGTGGCGGGAAAACGCGTCATATAGAGGACGCACATAGTTACCGACAAGCCGGTAAACAAATGTCGAATTTACGACAAAGAGGGTCACTACGCGTCTGACTGCTCAAAGTACAGAGACGCAGCAAGTGACAAAAAATGGGAGCTAGCCAAGCATACAACTTGTGCTATCGCTGCCTTAGATACCGTCGTAAGAACCACAGCTGCAGCAAGAAGCAGTGTGGCCTCAAGGGGTGCACCGCCACGCACAATCGACTTCCTTACAACAGGAAGCCTCAGACAGAGAAGTCGCAGGAAACGGTGGCTGGTTCGCGAACTAATTCGAGTCAAGCTCTCCTGAAGATGATACCGGTCCGGGTCATAGGACCGGCGGGAGAGGCAGACACATACGCACTCCTTGACGACGGGTCTACCGTCTCGCTGATCGACGAAGCAATCGCTCAGCGAGTAGGAGCAGTGGGCCCAATTGAGCCACTGAAGATCGATGCCATAGGAAACAACAGGATCGATACTCCACTATCGAGACGAATAACAGTCGTTCGCACAAGCCAGTTGAATAATCGGGTGCCCTTCAATGCGCGCACCATTTCGAAGCTCAACCTGTCTCCACAGGCAGTCAATCTTAAGGACCTGGCACGATGCAGGCACCTTCAAGACTTGACGTCTGAGCGTATATATCCGGCGGGAGTACCGAAGACACTCGTCGGACAAGACAACTGGCATTTGCTGCTGGCCACTGAGGTCCGTAGGGGACCAAGAGACCAACCCATCGCGTCAAGGACAATGATGGGCTGGACATTGCATGGTACACACACCAGAACACCGGGCCAGCAGGTGCATTATGTCAACGGCACGCAGTCCGTTGTAGGGCGAGACACGGAACCACACCGGCGGTCCCGTGAAATCTCTGCCATAGCATAGCTGTATAGCCGATTTCTGACCCTCAGAAGAGGGCAGCAGGCATCCTGAACCGCGACATAAGGCGGTTGGATCGTGTCAACGGAACTCGGAACGTTGACGCGGGGCAAGATGCGGAACTGAACGAGCAGCTCCGTGAATTCTTCGCCAGCGAAATCTATGTACAGCCGGTTTCTGACCCTCAGAGGAGGGCAGATTCCAACCGCGACATAAGGCGGTTGGATCATATCAACGGGATGCAGTCCGTTGAAGGGCGAGACACGGAACCGAACCGGCGGCTCCGTGAAATCTTTGCCACAGAATCGTTGGCTATCAAGCCAAATAAGCCAGCTTCTGACCCTCAGAAGAGGGCAGAAGACATCCTGAACCGCGACATAAGGCGGCTAGAGAGCGGGCACAAAGAGACCCCTATGCTATGGCGGGAAGAAGCCATAGAAGTGCCCGACAGTAACGAGACAGCTCTTACAAAGCTAGTCTCCATCGAGAAGAAGCCGGGTAGGAAACCGGATCTTCAGAGAAATATAGAGGGCGTGAATGACGCCATCACACGGCGCTTTCACCGACCATATAGAGGGCGTGAATGACGCCATCATACGGCGCTTTCACCGACCAACAGATAGACCAATAGAGGTCGTGAATATCGCCATCACACGGCGTTTTCACCACGAACGAGACACAGACAGAGCTCCGAGAGGCCTTCCGAGAGGAGGCCAGTCGCCGAGGCTGCCTGCCGGTGCTCCAAAACCGGCGGGAGCCCATAGCTGCGGGCCTGGCCTGCAGGAGGCCACCCCGCCCCCGTCGCCGACGGCCAGCCGCCACGCAACCCGTGGCCGCGAGGCCGCATCCAGGCCATATACCCTGGGCCTGATAGAGAAGTCCGGATCGCTGAGGTGCGCACCACTGGCGGCACTCTAAAGCGTCCGGTGAAGAAGCTCATTCGTCACTACCGAAATGAGCGTAGCAGAGTTCCCGCGGCGAGAGCAGAGCGACGTGTCGCTGAGCGTCGTGGCACGCGCGCTGCCGACGTGCGTCGCTCACTATGCGTGATGCAGCGCCGCGTCAACACATCGGGTCGACGCGACACTGCACGGCGGGAGAGATGTTCGCGACGGGGCATCACAAACAATATTAGTATAGTTTGTTGTAAATATAAAATGTTATGAACAAACATACGTCTGCTTACCCCAGCGCGCGAGCTCGTACTAAAAAGTTTTAGACGAGAATTTTTCTTTTTTTTTTTTTTTCAAACATAAAATTTCGACCACTTTTTGAGGCACTAAACATTATGTTTTAGTGTATATGAGTATGTATTAAGTAAATATGGGGTCTAAAGAGTAAATTAGAATCGTTACATACATACTAAATGCGGTAGTTACGGAAAGAAAGCAAAATCAAAACAAGTCAAATTCCGTAGACACGACCGACCGCCATGGCCGTTTAGTTCGAAATGAGCAGTCAGATGGCGGTGCACGATATATATAGTCTGGCGCGTAAGCAGACAAATTTGGTATTTTAGAATAGCGTTTTGAGGGCTTTATAATAGCCTATAGTACCTAAAATATGGTTATCTAGTATAATTAGAATTAATATACTATAGATAAAATGTGTAAGTAGTATTTTAAGCAAATAAAAAATATTTGTTTACGTTTTTTGGACCCCCCGATAATGGCCGGGTCGCAAGTATCGATAGGTGCGCTCTGCCCACCTACCAATCGTATTATTTACCTTACACATTTATTTTGTTAGGAAACACCACCTAGGTGTTCTAGATAGTATACCTTGGTGCTATGACTGAAAAACTGTACATAATAACAGTACATAGCCAGGTTTAAAACAGTTTCACTCTGAGATGGTAAATACATGCATTTTTGCTCAAGTAAGTAAACAGAATTTTGGTTATGAGCGTTTTAGCGCTTCTAGGTGACCTGGAACTGTGTCCAGGCCCTATATATAGATGGCATCTATGTAATTCTAGTACATAGATCTTACTTACTTGAAATAATGTGTCTGTATGTGCCAGCATGGACGTTTCTACGCGTCTGCCAGAGGACCCACTACCTTCAGACACACTTGGTGCCTGAAGGATTATTGATATGCTATCTGAAGCATTACCTTTGGGGACCCTCGGGCACACGCCTGGACTCAGTCACAACACATAGCTAATATATAGCTACACATACACACACAGAGGCGTTAAAGCCGTGGAACAACACGATATTTTCTATTTCGGCCGCTTCCCGGCAACAGAAGTCCCAGAAGGGCTGGTGGTACACCCATCAGGGTACTACCATTCGATAGCCCAATTCTCCAGCTTCCCAACCACATTTTTGGAAGGAGCCTAGCTCTGGTGGTTAGGGAACTAACCGACTTAATATAGTAAGAGGTTCCATGGTTTTCTCGCATCATCGACCACATCAGAGTGAATACTGGATCGAGGGTTGGAACTGTATCCACCGGACTTCCACCATGGGGTAGCCCATCGCGAGGGCTATCCGGTGACGGTTGGTGAATGCGGATCCGCCCACCAGCTCGAGTACAAACTCACGAAATATGCCGAAAACAGGCACTGAAGCTATGTTTTCGCACCTTCACGTGGCTGTGCCCGTGAAGGTGACAGATGAAGCTGTGGAACTGTCACAGATCGACGGTCCAGGAGTAGGGCTACAAGTCCCTCGCTGGTACCCTGGCACTAAAGTGCACCATTGTATTGTAAAGTAGCATATAAAGCTACAAACTGACTGAAATTCCCCTTATTAGGCGTTCTCAACGCAAGGGCTCCGTGAAGGTAGCAGATAGGAACCTGGACCCAGGTCCGGAGGGAAGGTCTTCTCGAGACCTATCCAGAGACACAAGTCTCATCAAAATCGGTTCAGTAGAAGGGGGGTTTCTGTTGGTTTTCAGCGACTAGCCATAAGGTATTAATTTTATAATTAAAGTTTATGCGCGGTCGTTGTTTCGAGGTCCTCGTTACGGTCAAGTGTGGTAGTAGGATAGTGCGCTGAGGCACCGTCCTAATCGTAGCCATTATTTCCGAAATATTAAATCCACGTCACTTTGCGTAACGGAGACCATGAAGAGACGTCGCTTTTGGACATGAAAACCTGACTTTTTTTCTGAACTGGACATCACGCCTTCCCCTCAACATCCTTGGCAGCCTTCCAACCACTGCAGGGTCAATACTTGCTCGAAGACAACTGAACAATAGGTGCAAGGGGCGTCAACGCGTTCAAGCTGAAGCCTTACAACCTTCAGTCAGCCTGGGGCCTTGATCGATCACGTCCGTCCCGCACAAATGCAGTTGCGGTTACAAATAATTTCAAGACATTTATATGAGAAATTAAATCATAAACGCACTTCTTGAAATACTTATTTGTCTATATCTGTGTTTTATTCTTTCCTTCGTAGATAAAATCTTGTATGCAACTGTACGTTATTTTCGGTACGCGCTACGCTTGTACCGAAAAATGGCACTCGTATTAAAAGACTGTCCATAACGTAACAGTTGCATAAATAGCTATTATGAAACTGTTGCATAATAAGGGGTATTAAAACATGAGTGTGTGGTTAAAAACCGAGCCGTAGAAGAAGTTTTTTAAAAGTATCACACGAATGTTGTAATACCTAGTTATGTGCAGTTTCATACACTACTTTATCCACACTCATACATTGTGGGCTCTACCTATTAAATAAAAGAAGAAGAAAAATCATTACAGCAAAACGTATGAATGTCGCTAAAATTCCGCACATCACTGATCACATCCAGTGCTAAACTAAACTTGCCACAGACAAGTAAAATTAGAATCAAAACTTTTTAAAATAGGTGCTATAAAAAAAACCCTCCCGCAGTTGGGTAAAAATGGCGCGCACCGCATAAGCTTTCTATTACAAAAAAAAACTAAAACTTAAAACTCCTTGGTGATATTAACTTCTTGGATTTGCCCTGTATCGTAAGAGAAAATAAATTGTTTTTCAACACACTTGCTCACAAAGTGGCTCGTACGTGTTTGATAAATAAAGATTTCACACAAATATAACTTTTGTTTTTGTCTGTAATAAAGATACTTGAAATTCCCCATTTTGTACGTGGCTAAAACGCTATCCGCGAAAAGCCAAAAAAATAACAGTCATTCTTTTTAGTCTATGGTCGATTGCCATTGTTAGATGCATGCGCATAGGAAAACTGATTAATTTTGCCCGCCATTGTGAAAAAAAAATCACAACTCGTTTTCACTGTTGGAAATGATTTTTTTGTGTTATTTTCTTCACAAGTGTGTCGAAAAACGTCGTATGATAAACGTATGTATTGATGATTACCGTCCTCGGCTCTTTTAAGACCCTCACCTAACGGCTCGGGTCTCAATGGCACCTCAGCAGTAATCACCAACATTACACACTTGTACCATAATGTACTATTATAGCTTAGAAAAAGTGTTATACTAAGATTCTATTTTTAATTTTCGGTATTGTGTTTATAAAGTATGTCAATTTAAACTCGTTTCCAAGTTTATAATTCGAATATTACATTATGAAAAGAGATAAAGTAATTTACATGCCAAATCACGTGTCAAAAAAAAGTCATGCTTTAATGAGAAAGTATTGTAGAAAACGAAAACAGATATTTTTCCTCATCAGAAAAATCATCATTGTGGTTAAAAATATAACCAAAAGCGAGTTTGTATTAAATAGAGCGTTCAAGACAGATGTAGGACATTCTCATTTGTTTGTAGGTGTTGAATCGGGACTTCCTCCAGACCGTGGCCAGTAATACTAGGAAGTTGGTACTGCCTGACAATGAGGTGGTGCAACATGCTGCAGATATCGGACGGGACATGTATATCTTGCAAAAAGTACGCATTTTTTATCAGTTTTCTTTAGATTTGATCGTCAGAATGTGTGAAACCTCGTTATCTGAGGGTGCATTTGTTAAGCGGCTATTAATTAGTAGTTCTGTAGTTTAAGAAGCAATTAGACGATATAAGGTTAGACAGAAATGGCAATATAATAGTTATATCCTCGTTGGCGTCGGTAGAGGTGGAAGTGGTGCATTTGCAGTCCCTTCAATTAAATATGCAAAATCATTTTTTTAAATATATCAGAAAACAGATATCTTTCTCGTATTGTTTTGCGAATCGAGCGTCCAATACACCGAAGAGGCCGTTTGAGTTTTTTTTTTTTTTTTTTATCCTACACCTTCGATAAGACCTCGCCGCCACCTGTTCGCTTGCTTTGCAAAATGCTGACTGAGTAACATATGATTATTGTAATCGAGTTCATTGTACCCATGACGTAGTTGCAATAATATTATGTCACAATGTGTTTGTTCTTGGATTGTGCTGCATGTTTGTTCCAGGGCCATTATACTTTTGTTAAGTACGGTAATTCCTACCCAATAAGGATCTAAATCGTAGTATGTGATTAGTTTCCAGTCGTCGCGTATGATCTGCATGTTTGTTAGTTTGTCGAAGTAAATTATGTTGATTATTTCTGAATTTTGTGACGTTAAGTGCGCATTGGGAAGTAGTTATGATATATATATATATACTCAGTTTAGTTTAGTTCTCTAGTACTCAGTTCTTAGTACTTCTTTAGGCACTCGTTACTATATAGCAGCAGTGTTTGCACACTGCTGCTATATTTTAACGAGTGCCTCCTTCCCTTGTTTCAGAGCGCTTATTTATTTTAGAATCTCCGGACCACGCAATATTTGCTTGCTTGGTTTGCAAGGATTCATTGTGAACTGGGAGTTCTGATAATTTTGTGATAGGACGTTTAAGTGTACCGTTTTTGGTTTTCACTGTAACCACGCGAATATTACCGTCGGAACCGGGATGTAGTTCGATGACTCTGCCCATCAGCCATTTTCCCGGCGAAAGATTGTCATCATGAATCATGACAATATCATCAACATTGAGGTTGCTTGTAGCTTGTCTTCACCTACTTCTTTCTGTAATTTGTACTAGGTACTCAGCCCTACATCTTTTCCAGAGATCCTGTACATTTTTTTGTGTCAACTGAAATCGGGTTCTTAAATCTGTTTCAGTCTCATGTATGGAAACCTTTGATCCACCCGTTAGGAAGTGAGCAGGCGTTAAAAAATCCACATCGTCTGGATCTTCTGATATAGCACATAATGGTCTCGTGTTGAGACAAGCTTCAATCTCAAATGTAAGAATCTGGTCACCAATAACCCTTTTGAAATGATATTTGAAGCTTTTAGCTGCCGCCTCCCATAGGCCTCCTGCAGATGGCCATGAGGGCGCATTAAAGCTCCACTCGATTTCCATATCTAATACTGCGGCTTTTAGATCTTTGTCTTGCAATTGTAATACCTTTGCAATTCCTGTTTTAGTACCTTGTTGGCACCGACAAAATTACGACCATTGTCACTATAAATATGACTAGGCGTCCCTCTGCGAGCCGCCATCCTTCTCAATGCTGCGATGAATGAAGTTGTGCTTAAATCACCAATTAGTTCTAAGTATGCTTGCCTTCGTTACCATACATACAAATACAGCCACATATTTATTTATTTATTTATTAAAACTTCATGCAACATAAGAGTACATAGGCGGACTTAATGCCTTAGGCATTCTCTACCAGTCAACCAAGGGCGGTGAAGAAATAGCATGGCAGGTGCATAAAAATAGAAATAATAACATTATAAACGCAAAATTAGTACAAAAGTATATAGTTAGAATAAATATACTTAAATATTTACTATAATAAATACTATATATAAAATAATATATATATATATAAATTAATAGAAAGGCGCAAAATGAGACGACTCTGCTATTCGTTTAGAAAAAAATGACGCAACTTCCGCTTAAATGCATACTGACTGGTGGCCGTCCTGATATCAAGAGGAAGCGCATTCCAGAGAAGAATGGATTGAATATGAAAGGAAGAATGAACAAAATCAGAAGTATGAGAAGGACAGAGCAAGAGAAGTTTGTTAGATGAACGCAGATTCCTCGCGTGTGAATTACATAGGTATTGAAAGTGAGGTATGAGATAAGAAGGAGGAGTGGGAGAGTTGAGTAGAGAGAAAAGCGTAGTCAAGGCGCGCAAATTTCTTCTTTGCCGAATGGGCATCCATTTGAGTTCAGTTCTGCAGCTTGACACATGGTCATATTTCCGGAGGTTGAATATGAACCGAATGCAGTTGTTTAAGAGCCTATCCAGCTTATCCAGGAATACCGCGTTTAGCTCAAAGTAGCACACGTCACCATAGTCGATTAAAGGGAAAATTAAAGTGTGCACAAGCATAGTCTTCGTTTTTGCAGGTAGAAAGTTTCTCAGACGATACAGGCAACGCAAAGTCCCATTCACCCTTTGACTGACACTAGAAACCTGACTTTGCCAGCTTAGCGTGGAATCAAGATGTAGACCGAGATCTTTTACACTAGGGCTGATAGGGATGACAGTACCATTAAAAATTATAGGAGGAAGAGAGCTAATCCCCAATCGAACCATCATGCGCGTGCTTCCAATCACAATGGCCTGACATTTTGAGGGGTTTACAGACACCCCAAATCTATCAGACCAGTCCTTGACAGCCTCCAAGTCCCGGTTCACATCGTCTATAGCGTCCGACAAACTCTCCACCCGCGCAGCTGCATAAAGTTGAAGGTCATTGGCATAAAGATGATACGAACACCGAAGACAATGAGTTATAAAATTTATGAAGATGGAGAATAACAATGGTGAAAGAATACCGCCTTGCGGAACACCAGCAGCCAGGTCAAACCAACTTGACGAGCTCTCGTCAACCCGAACCGACTGCTGTCATCCCCGAAGATAGGAAGAGAACAATTCCAGTGCCTCGGAAGAAACCATAAGATGTGAAAGGATAGAGAGGAGAATATCGTGACTGACGGCATTAAAGGCATTGGAGAAATCAATTAAGACCAAAACAGTAACCTTGGTATCCTGCATGGCTTCTCTAATCTCGCCAGTCACTTTAAGGAGAGCACAGGCAGTACTGTGACCCGGCCTGAATCCAGACTGGAATGAGCTAACAAGATTATTCCGATGAATATACCCTGAAAACTGCTTGTGGACGCAGGCCTCGAGCACTTTGGATAGGAAAGGGAGAATGGAGATTGGCCGATAATGATTAGGTAGGGTGGGATTTGAATTTTTAGGAAGAGGACGTACATAGGGCATTCGCCATAGGGATGGGAATCGACCGGAATCGAGGGAAAAGTTGATGATGTGGGTAATCGGTGGGAGAAGAAAGTCGAGGATCAAGGTGACCATGTAACGACTGATGTCATCATGGCCCACAGCCTTAGATTTTATGGAGAGGATAATCCTACTGATTTCATCCAAGGTGACCGGTGAAAAGTGGAACTTTTCTATAATAGGACCAGGAAGGCCAGTAATGAAATCAACCGTCTGAGATAACATTTGGGAATCCAAAAGACAGGTTGTTGTGAAGTGACGGTTGATATCATCAAGGCCGATTGTCTTAGGGAAATCCACATAACGTGGCCTACCGATACCAAGAGTTCCAAGGAATTGCCAGATATCGGCAGGGGAAGAAGAGGATATGTTTTCGAGAATATGGCGGCGTTTAGCATTGTGTATCACCTGATTACACCGATTTCTTGCAGCTTTGAAAAGGTTCCTGTCTTCAACACAGCGATCCCTTCTAAATTTTCGGAAGGCCCGATCCCTGCGCCTCATCGCCATACGAACCCCTGTCGTCATCCAAGGGGCAGGTGGACGCCTAAGTTTAACCCTCTTGACAGGAGCGTGACTGTCGTAGAGTTCAAGGACCGTCCTATTAAACAAACATAGCTTATCATCTACAGTCGTAGCCGCAGCATGGTTCCCCCAATCCAGTTCCGACGCATCCTGCCGCAGTTTTCCTGTATCCATGCGGGCAAAACAACGCATGTGCAGAACTTATCCCTTTGTGCTCTTGATACCTCGTCCTTTGCTTGCTTTGACGTGAATATGACCGGTAAAATCTACGCCTGTGTGTGTGAGGGGACGGGATGGATTACTTCTGGCCTCCGGCAAGTGCCACATAATTTGCTGTTGGCAGTGTGGATTTGGTTTTTTACATGTTACGCACCGACGAAGCTGCCTCTTTGTAGCGACGTTCCCTCCTAGAATCCAATATTTATGTCTGATAAAACCAATGTCAGCCGGGCTCCGGCATGTTAGATGTGCATCCTCTATTATTAATTCTGACAGACGTCCACTGTGCGGCAGAATAATAGGCTGCTGCATGTCATGGCATGGCTGATATGTGCCTTTTTTACTCTCTCTCCGACTCTTAAGATATGATTTTCATCCAGGTAAGGATTTAATTTATCAATTTGCTTTTAAATTTAGCTTTCCCTGTTGCTTTCAAACTCTTATTTCAATAGCGAACTCTTCTTACTTACTTGCTTGATATTTTTTTACTTTGCTTGACTGATTTCTGATAATGATAGATAATGTTTTTTTGCTTTTCTTTTGTACGTCGTAGTCTTCATCACTAATGCTAGAATACGTGTAATTTTGTTGATTGATTGATATTTGTTTAACAGGTCTGTAATGATGCTTGATTCATGTTTTGTAATAATATGAACGTCTTCTTGCTTCTTTATTTCCTCGTTTGTTGAATAGATTGCTTGATTTCCTTTCGTTGCTTTAAAGGATTGTAAACATGTTGGTCCTTGCCACCACAAACGATAGTCATTCAATTGAGCCACTGTGAGTCCTTTGCTTCCACTTCCTTTGAATATGATTCATGAAGCAATGTGTTGTGAAATTCGTTGTATTCGAGGCAACGCTTTTTTGATAGCATTCCTTTCTTTTATGATCATATAAGCAGTTTTGGCAATAATGCAAGTTAGCAACACATTGTTTTTCTTCATCGGGGAAAAGTCAGGAATTTGTTTGCATAAAAATATAGCATGAGCATCATTGCAGTCTGGACAGTTTTGCCCATTGTTTTCCAATTTCCCGTAACTTGGTGATTGCGAAATAGCCTAGTTGCTTGAATATGACTGCTTGAAATGATAATGTTTTGATTCTGATGGTTGATTTGAAGAAAAGGTTTTTGATGATTGATCTCCTGTTTTCTTCTACTTGCTTCCGTGCTCGTGAACTTCCCCTCTAGAAAGGCTAGAAATCAAAATTCAAAATTCAACTCGAGTGATTCTCGAGGTTGCTTGATAGCTGCGTTGTATTCGCTGAATGTGTCCGAATCCAAATTCTGACACAGGATGTGCACGATCAACGGATCCCATGACGTCACTTCTACGCCGAGAGTCTGTATGGCGTTCATCGTTTCAAGTACAGTATCATGGATTCATTTGATTTGATCAATTGATGCTTGCTGTGAAATGGGCATATTTAATAGAAGAGTGTTGTGAGTGTGAGTTTAATACAAAAGGATGATATTACCATCGCATATTAACATTTGTTAATATGCGATGTAAATTAAAAATAAATAAAGTTATGGGTGTGATGCTGTTATGTGTGTATGTGTGTGTAAGAATGTGGAGAATACCAGTAGTTTCCTGTTTATGTTAATTTGAATACAATACGTTTTCGGTTTCGAAGTAGTCCCGAGACAGTAGCCATTTCTTTAACCTCATCTTTGTTTCCCGAGTTGTGAGGGGATTAATACGAAGGATCCTTTTTAATTTGTCATAAAGAAAGGTAGCAAGATATGCCTGTTGTCTCCTAGCAGACGCCGAGTTACGTAAACCTTTGGAACGGTGCGTTATCTATGTAACTGAGCATCATAAGGTGTTTCAATATGCTGCTTGGCGACAACCTGCAGAATAAACACTCTATGCAGTCCCACCTCAGCATTTTTTTTAACTTCGTCCCAGGTTTTCCCATAAAAAACCAATGCCGTATCATCAGCGTACGTAAATATGTTTCCTTTTGCTAGTTGCAGCTGGCATAGGTCATTAATGTAAATCAAGAAGAGACTCGGGCCAAGTATACTGCCTTGCGGGACGCCATAGGTGACCCAGGCATCGGAACTAATATGTTCCTAGATTTTTACTCTTTGCATGCGGTCGGTAAGAAAATCCTTAAAAATGCCAAGAGCAGTGCCGCGTATTCCAATCTTTTCTAACTTGCTCACAAGGAAGGAAATCATGACGGTATCGAAAGCCTTGGCCAGGTCGAGAAATATGCCTACACATTTTAAATGGCTTCGAAGTGAAGAAAGTATACGATCTGGCATATTAGATGCTACACAATCTTATATGATTCGATTGATACTCTTGCCAGCATGCATCCAAATTCTCTAACCTTCGGCTTATGTAGTCCGAGGTTTTGCGATCAGAGCCATCCTTTTTGAAGTTGGTGTAAACATCTGATTGAGTAACTGCTGTTGTCGGGCGAGAACGTCCTCCATTGAAGACATGTTGTTGATGGAATTGATAGTAAATGAAACGATCTTACTTGATTGTCCGATTTGAAGTGCGGATCCCTGTTGATCCCTGCTGATGGTTGTTGTTGCCGCTCTTTACTGCACTATTGGTTGCAGTACAAACACTCTCACTGCTAGTTCGTTTGAGGTCACTAGTGAAACACTTTACAGTACTTGGTTGCAAGCGACATCCAGCTCGAAGGACTAAAAATGTACGAGTAAGGTACATTCAAATGATAAACTGATTTAATTGCTAATCATGTATTGATTTAAACACCCGAAAACTGATATATGGTCGACCCGCAGCGAAAGAATCAACCCAACAATGATGCTATGCAAATACTAATTTTACTCTAATGTGTGACTATTATTCATTCGCTGCGCGTCGATGTCAGCATAGAAATGATACTATTGATATGTACGGGTTTGCTCGTACAATCTTTTCAATTTGTATTGATATGGAAATACGTGTCCAATATTTTTCGACAATCTTACTGACGGACCAAATGGAATTACGTTTTATCCAGGAAATATACTTATTGTGCGAACAGAGGCACTATTCCATTACCTAACATTCCACTAGAGTTATTAAAGCGATCAAGACCAAATACCTAAATCGTTAAGGACCAATTAAAGTAGCCGGTGTTTACAGGGCCACTGTTACATGTTGAATAATCTCGGTAAGAGACAAATGATCATAGGACCTGGCACACATTTTGGTGTTGCGGAAATGCTCTTCGGTTTGCCAAAGGTAAAATTATATTTTTCTAGTTAACACATAACATCACGCCTTTATTTCCCGTAGGGTTAGACAGAGTCACACCCAGATTACGCCGGGAATATTTAAGTCTTTTTTAGGGTTCCGTACCTCAAATGGTAAAAAAGGGACCCTTTTATGATCTCTTTCTTATCCGTCAGTCCTTGTGTCACCACCGATTTTCTCAAGAACGGGTGGACCTAGCAAGTTGATTTTTATACCAGATACTGAGGTCTATAGTCCCTATTAGGTGTATAAAATATAGGGGTAAATTTAGATTTAATTTATATTTTTAATATATAATAATTACTTGTGCTGTAAGACCTTGCTTTTAACCAAAATTGTCAATTCTAGGCCAACAGGAAGTACCCTATAGGTTTTGGGTCGAAAACCTATAATATAGTATAGTAGTTCCCGTTGATCTAGAATCTCGAAATTTGCCAAAGAGTAAGGTCTAACAGCACAAATAAAGGAAAAATCCCAAAAATTAAAAAAAAGTTGAATATTAAGGTAAATTTTGGTACTTACAAGTTTTTTGCGAAAATCTAAATTTGTCCATATCTTTAAACCTTAGCCACTAATAAAAATGATACCAATTTTATTATGTCGGTATAATGGGTAGGTACGGAACCCTCGGCGCACGATTTCGACACGCACCTGACCGGTGTTTTTTATAATCGATAGGCTCGCATTTGACCACTAATATCGCCTCATGGTAAGCGATGATGTGGTCTACGGTGAAGCACGCTTGTCCAGAAGTAACCTACTCACTCTTGACTTAAAGACCCCAAGGATGTAGCTATAAGGAAACAATGACTCCGGCAGGAAATTCCACTCCATAGCTGTGCGTTCAATGAAAGTATTAGCAAAACGCTTTGTACGTATGGGTGGAATGTCCACCATATACCGATGGTGCATGTCCGTACGGCTTGTAGTCCGATGATGGTAAGGGCTAGGCAGAATCAAATAAAAAAAACCGACACCCTGGCAACTAGGCGTCAATGTTCAGGCCATGGAGCTTTGACGAGACAAGTGAATCGTTGCCAATACGCCTCTTGGCCCGTTTGGCAATCAAGTCACGTGCATCAAGTTGGTATTTGGCAGATCCGTCCCAAAGGTGAAAGCCACTCCATGAATGACCGAACTTGCACTTTATACAAGTTGAGCAGCTGTTCAGTTGTGAAGTATCGTCTCACATTTGTAAAAATCCCCAACTTATTGCAGCCAACTGAGCTTTCGCCTCAATGAATGGACTGAAATTGAGGGTCGATGTGAACATAACACCAAGACGTTTGAGATGGTCTATTAACGGCACAGTGTCACCACGGAAAGCTCGAGCCGGGTGGAATAGGCTCTTCTTAGTGGAAAAAAGACACGCCTGGTTCTTATTAGCATTGAAACTGATCAGATTGGCGTCACCCTATTCGGAGACCGCCTTCAAGGATAGATTCAAGAGTTCCATGAAATCTAGGAGAGACCGAATCTGGGGCCCAGTAGTCTGTGCGCCGACACGTATCTCTCAGCAACAATGCTGTAGTTTGCGTACCCAAAGGTTCCGGGTTTTAGCAGATCATTAATGTGCAGCAAGAATAATGTTGCCGAGACCACTGACCCCTGAGGGAGTCCAGCGTTTTGCCGTCAACCGGGCACAATGAAAAACCTTACAGTATTTTGCCTGACCCAGGCATCGAATCCAAGACCTTATACTCAGCAGTAGCGCTTGCGACCAATATAGACCAACGAGTTACATTTTTTTTTTGAAAATGGCTTAGATTACTCACAATATATTCCTTCCTTATTTACACAAAACATAATTATTAGGATGGGGAAAAAGTTTCTTCGCATTTTTTAAGAAAATTCAAAACATTTTTTAATATAGTTTATTTACATTTATGTAAAGTATGTAGGTACCATTTTATTCGATAACTTTTTGCCATCTTGTAGGTAGGGACATGATTCCATTGCTATAGAAATTTTGGGACTTCGGATCAAAATACCGCGATAAGTGGTTTTGGCAGTCCTCTCGTGATGTTAACCTGACAGTGCCTAAAAAATTCTGAAGAGACCGAAACAGGTGGAAATCTGAAGGTGCAAGGTCAGGACTATACGGCGGATGCATTAACACCTCCCAGCTAAACTCTCTTAATTTTTGCTAAGTGGCTAAAGGTGTGTGAGATCTAGCGTTATCATGATGAAAAACCACACCCCTTCTGTTGATTAATTCCGGCCGCTTTCTCTCAACTTCTTGCTTTAATCTCATCAGTTGTTCGCAGTAGAGTTCACAATCGATGGTCCTGCCTGGTGGTAACAGCTCATAATGAATAATGCCCTTCCAATCCCACCACACACACAGCATCACCTTGTTGCGAGTTAACCCGGGTTTCGCCACAGTCTGTGAAGCCTGACTGGCCTTTGACCACGACCGTTTCGCACGTTCTTGTCGTACGTGATCTACTTTTCATCACCAGTTATCAGCTTCTTCAAAAATGGTTCGGTTTCATTACGTCGTAATAAAGAATCACAAATGAGTCATTAGGTTTCTTTAAGTGAGCTCGTGAGGTACCCAAATATCGAGCTTTTTTGTGTACCCAGTTTTTTTCAAATGCGCCAAAACTGTTTTGTGGTCAATTCCCAGTTTTTCAGCTACGTCGTAACTACTGATATGGAGCAAGATCGGCTCTTGCTCCACTTTTTCAAAAATGGCATCCATTTTATTCGTAATAGGGCGACCAGAGCGACGTGCATCATTGACATCAAAATTTCCGGATTGAAAACGCTTAAACCAAATTTGTGCTATTCTCACAGACACTGCACTAGGTCCATAAACATCGCAAATTTTTTTCGCGGCTTGCGTTGCATTTTTACCTTTTTTGTAGTTCAATTTTAAAATTTATCGAATTTCTTCATTAGATTCACTCTTCTTGACGGTACGAAAAACGAATGAAAATCACACATTTTCCTAATTTGAATTTGGAATTATGTTCTTTAAAATTTAAAATTTCAATGATACTAAAACCAGCCAGATACAAATAGTATAGGCAAAGAGATTTTATTACAAGTTCATACATACTTTAATACGAAAAGACTTTTTCCCCAACCTATTATTTTTCATTATATTTATATTAATTAAACAATTTCAAAAATATCCTGTTTATTTCAATACAAAATTTCATCTACATCTTTATAATGTTTTCCTGGAAGGTTTTGATGTGTTTGCAATATATTTTTTATTAAATTTCAAATGGTATCTTGTCTGTGTAATAACAATGATTGAACAATGAACAATTAAAAAATGAGTATTTCTTCATTAATTGCAACATACATTGTACAATGTGTTGTATGATGTGTTGGCATTTGTATTCAATAACATCATATTATAAGTTTGAATATTAATAGTCCATCCTAATGTCGTATACAGATCAGAGCCAACAAAGGCAGATCTAATTAACGTTTTCGTAATGTAAATATAATTTGTCCAGGTCTACACGGTGGTGACGTCAACAAACTGCATATTACTGCATGTGGAATACAGTGCACTGGTGCAATGCTGGGGAACGTTCCCGGACATTAGTCACCCCATTATCACGGTGATTCATGCATTTAATATCACCGTAGAACAACAGAATGAGCCACTGAGTAGAACACTAGAGAAGCTCCATCCATTCAACGAGCGAAAACGCACGCACACATAGACACGCTTCACGTAGATACAGTGAGTGCAAGTGCTCTCGCAACTGACAATAGTTTAGTCTTGTCCATAGCGATCACACACGATAATTTGGAAGCAATGCATCAGGAGTTTTATGAGTTTCTGTAGAGGGCAGTAGAGGCTAGTTTTGCTCTTGTAAAACAATAATCGATCGCTCGCTAGCGAAGACGCGTGTCGTCGCGCAAAGTACCCACCGTAGTGCGTTTGGACGCAACTTTGACATTGTCGTACGTATATATGCATGCCCCTGTTTTCGCTCGCTGTACGGAGCTGACCTTCTGTAGATTCCTATCTGGTTTGTAGATGAGCGAACCTTCGTCTGTGTCTGATGTATTATCGTCTGGGTTGTATGCGATGTTGTACATAGCTGTTTGTTGTTCTAGTTTTATGTATTTAAGTTTGTAGTGGATAATTTTCAATATCTGAGAATGGCTGAGTGATAATTGCTATGCATATGAAGTGGGTCAGCTCTTTGAAATGGTAAGGGCAGGTTTGAACATATAGCTGAGAAGCCGACTAAATTGTCTTTAGTCATATGGAGAGTGCAATATAAAAATCAATGCCGCTAGAGTGAAATGTAAAAAGGGAAGTAGAAAAAGAAATGTTGAACGACGTCGTGCTCTTGTTCATTCATCCATCTCTTATTTAGCTATGAAATAGGTAGGTGATATAGATATAAATCAAGTTCAACTTCCTTCCATCATCTGACTGAAAGATTTAAACTTCGCAAAAAAAATCTTGCTTAATATATTGCTTGCTTGCGGTTAAATGGATATAAATGCTTTGCGTTCAAGTTGATATTTACACTAATCACTTAAAATTACACTCACAGAAATACAATTTGAGTGTAAATTCGTTAAAAGTTCTTCAACTTGACTTTGCTCATCGATTACTCGCCCACTCGATTCCCTTTTTTGTAATTGTATAGGCATGGAAGTATAAATTTGTTAATGTAAGCTAATATTTAGAAATACAATTTAGTGAAGAAATGGAAATTTGTGTGATTGAAATAACAGGGAATATTTGCTAACCAACCTAAATTTAACTCATGTTTGCGTTAGATGATGTTTTTACGGGTATTGAGAAGCCCGAGAGTCTGACTACCAGTCTTACCAAATGGTTCAATATTACCCAGTATCTAAGTTATGAAGGTCAGCTAGGCAGTTTCTGCAAGTAAAATACTGGTATTATGCCTAATTCAGTTAGATTGAGAGTGACTCGCAAACCCAAACATAGCTGAGAAAAGGCTAGTCTGGTGATGGAAGGTTTTAACACAGATTCGTTATAAATGCGAGTTAAAATGTATCTGTTCTTATAATTGTGTGCTATCTTCCTTGACGTAAAAATTCTTCTTATAATACATAGGCTTTAGAAGACAGAGAACTCAGAAATCTGGCCGCCGCATACGAAGATGCGAAACCTCTGACAGGACGGTTGGATACGAAAACTAACAGAATTGCGGTAAGAGTTACAAGGTCTGGCTTCTTATGAGAAAATATGGTAATTCCCATTGGGTATAACTGCAGTTGCTTAGGTTCTGGTTTTCATTGTAAAATGGCATTTTTAATACCAATTACCTTTTCTTAGTCGCATGGGCATAGATTTCAATACTAAAGACATGGTTATACGCGTTCACCATACAAGAAACACAACATTGATGTCTCGCATACGACCGCTCCCGAAGATAGACGACAACGTTTCGGTCTCGCTTCGGTCTCACCTTGAATGACAAAATTGGAGCGGTTTCAGAAAAACGCACGGTCCACCTTGTCTTTAGTATTGTATAAGTCAATGCCCATGTGATGATGTGACTGAATATCATCATCATAGGAGCTGAACTATGTAACGAAGCTTGAAGAGAGCCAATTTCTAGCTGTAGACTCTGGCCCTCTGGCTATTATAACCATGCATAATTTAAAAAAATAACCATCATCATAAAACAACAATATTGACTATGTTTAAATTAACTAAATAGTATTTTAAACAAAACTGTGACAAAACAAATTCTCCCAACTGTTATGCGTGCTCAAATCATATAACAACACTTACCGCACTATATTCAAAAGTAAATAATTTATCCGTAGCAAGAGATAAAGGAAAGTTTCGTGCTATTTAACACCAGAGAACAGAGGGCCCATTACGTGAAGACATTCAACACGTTAGGAGTATTGAGGTATGTACTCAGTCTTTGTGCTACAATTTTATGAGATTAATTACGGCTATTATTGTGAGGACAATACTTGTTAAAACAAGCGTACTTGTCCAACAAGGTTTAATTAGGCACACTTAATTGTTAAGGAGGCAGGCCTTAGTAAATATGAATTTCTTAAAGACGAATTTGTGCTTTTGGTATTTTGATTGATAAGGTACTCGAACCGAGAGGCCGAAAAAGCACTGCCAGGCTTGTTAAGTGCCTATAACTTACCGCTAGGTTGCAAGGTATCAAGCGTGCTGCAAGGCCGGTTAACAACATTTTTGAACATTGGTTTTACTTTGTTACCATTATGTTATCCAATGATTTATCCCGCTCTGGGTGAAGCGGGAGGGCGTGTCAGAATTTTACTGACTAAAAGCCACCCGTTTTCCGTCAGTTGCTTGAGCTAAGGCCGCAGTAACTATCTTTCAAATTTATCCGCGACTCTAAGGTCCAGTTTTTTATCTGGAGTTAACTCAACCAATCGTTAAATATGCTAATGGTTGTAAAATTTGTGTAAAACGCGTTTTTTCGTCAATTGTTGGCATTAAAATGTAAAAAATGTAAAATGTTGGCATTAATAATGGAAAAAACATTGTGCTCCCGTATTAAATTGTCTTAAAATATAATATTTAACTATTTTAGTGACTAATTTACGACTAAAGTGAAGAAATCAGTGCGTGTGAGAGTGTTATCTGAACATAATATCTACTATAACTAAATAATATCAACATTTTAATATCTTCCGTTGAGGACCAAAATCTGCGTTTTAAAATAATAATACTGTGTTTTCTAACAATCCATGATATCATAATTAGCTATCATTCGGAAAGAAATTGTGCAAAGGATCGATAATTGCAAAAAATAAGAAAAACAATCTTTCAAATCGAAGTGACAGTTGCTGGAAAAAAATTTCAAACACAGTCATCTTAACGAGTTTGGTATTTTTTTGTTATGCCGTACTAGCAGGATAACACTTATTTCAACGCTATTCTCAACTGCGTCAGTGGCCTGTTTATTACAACGTCTGCCTCTTACGATGCATGACTCGGGTTCGGATCTCACACTCGGTTTGTCTTTTTGTGAATGTAAGAAATCTATTATTTACCGAGAAATTTAAATAGAATAGAAACGATCAACATAACCATTCATTACACACGCTCATAATGGATGATTATGAAAACGTTACTCAAAGAAGACAAAACATTTACAATAAAAATATGACATCTAGCGGCAGCGAATTCGATATGGATGTTTCATACCAGAGTCTCCCTAACGTAATAGGAAATAGTGATGATATTGCTATATTGAAGGAGGACAGAAAAATTAAGACTAGAGTTGCAAACTGCCAACTCAGAAATTGATAACCTAAACTATGAAAATAACACACTTAAAAATAATCTACTTGACTGCGGAAAAAAGATAAAACTACTTAAATCGATAGGAATACAAGAAAGTACAAACAAAGAAAACCTACCAAGGCAGTTCTATTCGCCCCAATATCAGCGGAGAGTACGGACATTATAAATGAAAACTGGTTTACCTAGGACTCCTTCTAGAGAATACACAATGCAGGCATTAAACTTGATAAGCCCAAAAGCTGACATACTAAACAAATCCGTGACTGATAAAAATAAGCCTCCTGGAGTCGATAAGCGACTTTCATTTATAGATGCCACACGGATGACTAAAAACCTACAGGATAGTGTCTTAAACAAAACTATCCAAATTTTTCCAAAGAGGGCAGTTGTGAAAGTGACGAAAGTATAAATATATTGCACACACCCATAATTGATAAACTAATCCACGACACTCCAAGCAGCAGAAATACTTTCTCACGCAATTATAAAGAAGATAAAATAAAAAAAGAGTTATGATATTATGTAATGAACAAGATAATTGACTACGTCAGTCACTTGTTCAGTTATTGGGGTCAGATTATACGGTTTTCTCGTTTATAAAATCTGGTACTACATTGAGAAACCTCATTAGTTCATCAAAAAATGAAATAGCTGAATTCAGCATGAATGACTATGTTATTGTTGTTGGTGGCCGCCATGAACGCAACCCATATGACACGGAAATGTGCTTACATACATGGCTATCATCCATCAAGAACACAAATTTAATTATATGTGAAGTTCCATCAAATAGATATCTTAATGAAACAAAGCTCAATTACATGTTAAGGTTTATCTGTGGAAAGTATGATAATATTATTTTTATGGATATGGACTACTCTAGATATCGGCCTCGGAGAACACACTTTACACTTAACAAAGCAATAAAATATATGTGGATAAATCTATACAAACTGACTTTACAAACCAAGAAAATAAAATAGAGACCGAGAATTTGGAAGAAAAAATATATAATAACTCATTTGTAGCGGCACCAACGCCGCCACTTACGAACTAATAACATGACGTCACACAAATCCTGCATCGCGCAAGTAAAGTTTTCGGCGCGATAAGAACACACACAACAGTCCGACAACAACAGTTGGGCAGTTGCCCGGAACAGACACAACACCCGTCTGGTCGGAGGATCCTCCCTTTTCTATGGAGGTTTGTGGGACTTTACACCCTGTTCCACTTCCCCCCAAACATTCACTAATAATCAGTCATTAGATGATAATACTGCTCGTAGTGATTATTTCGTGAATAAATATCTATGTGTTCTACACCAAAATATAGCAGGGCTGCTTAACAAAGTAGACACCCTCTCAATATGCCTTAATGAACTGTCAGAAAAAGACCTGTCCGTTGATGTACTATGCGTAACGGAGCATTTTATGATGTCAGGTCATGAAGACCGCCTGTTGGTGCCTAATTATAAGTTGGCTGCATGTTTCAGCAGACAAAATAGCAAACGAGGTGGATCTTGTATTCTGGTCCGGTCTGGTCATTTATGGAGTTACCAGAGGTTTCAAAACTTTCATTGTCTAATGTAGTAGAATGCTGTGCAATTGAATTGACTTGTTATAAAATTGTTATAATATGTATTTATAGGGTACCAAAGACAGGGAATTTGAATGTATTTTTTAGCAAACTAGAGCAATTATTAACATTACTGGCAAGAAGAAATTATAGGAATATTATTGTAGCAGGGGATATAAATATAGATGTATTGAAAAAAAATAAAAAAAATCGAACTAAGATGTCTCCTAAAAAGTTTTAACATGACATTAGCAATAGAAAAACCAACCAGGATGCAAAGCCAAACCTGTATTGATAATTTTGCCCATAATTTCGAGAAAAAATGCAGAACGGAAGTGTTAGAATTTGCCCTATCGGATCACACTGCGCAATTGCTGAAGTGTCCCGTACCTATTAACTGTGTTTTGAAATATTGGTATAAATCGCAACGGGATTTGAACCCAGAGAATATGAAAAAAAATAGAACCTGCCTTGAGAAACTAACGTTCTCTGAAATCTATGAATATGACGATCCAAATGATGCATTTAACTCATTTATCGAACAATTTAAATTATTTTATGATCTATGCTTTCCCCGTAGATGTATTAAAATACCTACAACCAAAAAACCAAAAAAGATATCGCGAGGAATTAAATTATGTAGCTTCAAGAAAAGGAAATTATTATGGACGTCTAGACTTAAACCTACTCAAATAAATAAATGAAAATATTCAAAGTTATTAAAAAACATAATTAAACTGACTAAACGATCTCAAAATGACTATAATATTAAAATTTCTGACAATAAAAGCAAAATGACGTGGAATATAAAAAACCCTAAGTTAAGTCTACCTAATGACTCAATAAATACAATTCAAATTGACAATGAAACAGTCAACAAACCTCAATTAATTGCTGACAAGTTTAACGACTATTTCGTAGAAAAAAACATGCCAATACCAGGATCAGGTAAAAGATCGAGTGCTTATATATTAAACAAACAAAAATCAATGTTCATGGCTCCATGTGAACCAATACAAATATTTAACATTATAAAAGGTCTCAAAAACACTAATAGCGTAGGCAATGATGAAATTTCAACTAAGATTATAAAACATGTAGCCAATTTAATTTCTAAACACTTGAGTCATATTCTTAACCTGTGTATCAGCCAGGGTGTTTTTCCCGACCGTCTTAAGATCTCCATAGTTAAACCTATATTTAAAAAAAGGTAATAAGCAGCTAATGCAAAACTATAGACCTATTGCGCTCTTGCCAATCTTTTCCAAAATTTATGAGAAATATATTTATAATGAGCTCTACGCTTACCTAGAAAAAAATATGATTCTCTGTGACGAGCAAAAAGGTTTTCGGAAGAATATGACAATTAATATGGCTATCTATGACTTTTTAATTAAAATTATGACTAATATTGATAATAAAACACCTGTTTGTGCTGTGTATTGTGACATGACGCAAGCTTTTGACTGTGTTGACCACAATATTCTTAGAAACAAACTTGACTCCTATGGTATAAGAGGTAACATTTTGGACTTATTATGTACTTACCTTTCTAACAGAAAACAATTTACTGCTATATCAGAGTTAAATTTAAAAACTAAAGAAGAAGTAACATACCTGGCCAAAGAACGCACAGTATATTTTGCAGTACCACAGGGCAGTGTATTAGGTCCCTTACTGTTCTTAATTTATATTAATGACCTGCCCAAAGCCATAGACTTCCCTATAACACTCTTTGCTGACGATAGTACGGTAACAATACCTTGCAATAAACCTGAATCATATGAACTTGATGTCAATAACGCGGTCAATTCAATAATCTCTTGGCTTAATAATAATAATTTATGAATAAATCTTGGAAAAACCCAAATAATGCACTTTGGCCATAGAAAATCCAGCGCGAAAATGGAAGTACTATACCAAAATAACAAAATTCACGACGTAGATAGTGCAAAATTTCTAGGTTTGATTATTGATAGGCAGCTCAATTGGAAGGATCACGTTGAGGCGCTCTGTAATAAAATTAGTAGTTCATCCTATGCCCTGTATAAACTTGCTCCAACAGTAAACACAGATGCACTACTCACAGCATATCATGGTCTTGTGGCATCTGTATTAAGATATGGTATTATTTTCTGGGGTAATTCCACAAACAGAGAAACCACTTTTAAAGCACAAAAGCGATCCATCAGAGCCATGTTTGGACTGCAAATAACTGACAGTTGTGTACCATATTTAAAAAAATACAAGATTCTGACACTGCCGGCTTTGTATATTTATGAAACTGCCTTTTTTGTTAAGCTGAATTCACACTTGTTTCCCCATCTATCAGACACTGTTAAACGTAACAGGCGGAATGATATTTTACGCGGACGAAGAGCCAAGTTAGCCTTAATGTGAAAAAGCATATTCTGTATAGCCCCAAAAGTATATAACAAAATTCCAAAATCAATAAAAGAGTTACATTTGAATGGATTTAAAAAGAAACTAAACGACCTGCTATGTAATAAATGCTATTATAATTTAAATGACTATTTGAATGATACTTTGACATGTTAATTGAATTTTAATCATTTATAATTTGACATGTTAATGGAATTTTAATCTTGTATACTTTGACGTCCTCATTAAATTTTAATCTTTTATTCTTTGACATCCTAATTGAATTAATTGAATTTTAATCTTTTTTACTTGGACATCCGAATTGAATTGTAATATATAAGTGACTATTTGAATAATACTTTGACATCATTATTGAATTTTAATATTTTATACCTACTTTGACATTCTAATTTTTGTTATATCTTATACTTTGACATCTTACTCTAGTTTGATACTCTGGCGTTAAATGATACTATTGGGATTATGGGTAGAGGTGGACACCAATTAAAGACCGTTTTATAAGGGTTTCAATAATATAGTTTATTTACCCTTTACTTGTTAAATTAGGAAGGTTTGGTTCAGTAATACTTTGTGATACATGTGTTCCCTAGCACGTCCGATACGATAATGTGTAATTGTGTAGTGACCAGATCACCAGATGGGATTGCGGTCTCAACTAGGTACCTGAGAAAGATTCGGAGACAAACCATGTAATATAAGGTTAGACAGAGACAGACATAGATTTGTTTTAGTTAAACTCCAACACGCCCACTCAAAAATAAATCCTTTTCTCTTTATTTACGACATACTCGTAATAATCTCATACCATCTTTATACAATAATAAAAACACACACCTTCCTTTTTCTCTCTCTGGGGAAAACAATATCATCATGGTCCAACATTCGTTGCACAGGATTAGGGAAAACCCAGTAAAACCTAATCAAACCAATTAATTATATCATCTATTATAATTAATGAAATATAAAAGTTATTCATCTACTTATTATAACCAAGCTCTTATAATTAAAACATCCTTAATTATAATCAAGCTTTTATAATTAACTTATCTTGCATTACAATCGTGCTATTATAATTAACATAAGTAATCATCTTTGTAATTATAACAAAGCCTTTTTCAGCTTCACATGTAGCCATGTACCTTAGTAGTTACCTATTTTGCTTTTATGTACTATGTTGTTATCATAGTTTACTGCCCATTTGTGGCAAAAAAATCACATTGTGCAATTATCAAATACTTTAAAGTTAAACAAGTAACTCGTAGTACTTTTTCTATCTATTATGTTACAGCCCATTCACAATAAACAAAGCCGCTTCCAATAATTTCGTTTGAAAACCAACTTGAGATTTATGGTCCTTTAAATTTCTTATGACCCTTTTAAGTCTGACCATAATAAACTATTGTTTTTACTTGCATACTGACTTAGAAAGTATACAAAAAAAAAAACTTGGGTCAGGTCGGGAGCACAGCATGTCATCAAGCACACAACAAAATTTCTACAAATGTACTAGTAAGTTCTTACGAATTGAATACTTCGTAATTTAGTTTACTTTCAAATTGGGTACAAATTAATATTGACTGATTTACTCAAGAACTGTTTACGTCATAACAAAAGTCACTTTGTTTACCAGAGAACCTTTTCTCGCATTTCAGTCTTCCATAATAACAGTATGTTTTACAACTATTCATATAACATATTTAAATTAGCGATCTTTACAAGATCGTTCACATGTATAGCTTAAATACAATTTGAAATATGATTTAACATACTTAACATTGCACCTATATTCCCCAAAGGGTTAATAGAGGTTTAGTACACTATATTATAGTACAACCACATTTCGTCAGTTACATAAATACTCATCTAAACATGACTTAACATAACATAACGCCTGTGTTCCCCGAAGGGTTAGGCAGAGGCATAGTACACTATAGTACACCCACATTTCACCAGTTATGTTTAGATCCCATATTATAGGGGGACTAACTTTAATCCTTTCACTCCTTCTTATCTGGCAAGAATTATCGATATTTTCTATACATCAGTACATGTTTTATTAGAACTTTGTTTATTAACATCGTTTGGCTTTAGTATATATGTTATTAGAGTCTTTTATCGAGCGAATTATACTACTTTTAATCCATTCATTAGATTTCAAACTATCTAATTCTACTGATTTTAAACCACCCAATATTCATTGGAATTAGTTCCATCAGTTTTGGTACACACCAGATTTTGGTCTTTATCTGTTTTGATATCGTGTAGTATTTAAATATCTGATATTAATTCCACTGATATCAACCATTGATGATATCAAGATTTTATATTTTTGGATTTAGTTACACCAGTTTTGAAGACGCCAGCTTTAGGATTGTCAAAACTGTGAGTTATATTTGACACTGATTTTTGACGTCGTCACGTCAATCAGTTTTGATATGGAAATGTTTGGTTTCATTTCCTTCAAATTGTAACACAGCCCTTGACTGCTTATAACTCACTTCATTATGACATTCCCAACTGTTTCAAATTTTCACTCTTTATGTTTCATACTTTATAGCCATATGGTAGGTCCATACCTTACTTACCAGAATATGATTGTAGGACTTTTCATTAAATTTGGTTTTAGTGGTTTTATTATGTACCATTGTAGAACCGAAAAACCTTTAAATATTTAATAGCAGGTTTTTTTTATTATTATCTTTCCACAATTCAAATGGTGATCGAGTATGTTTCAAATATTTGGAACTAACAGCTTGCAGACTGCTTTAATCCACATAATGACTTAAACAAATATAATTGAATGTGACTTCTTTTTTATTTGCAAATAATATATTTTCAACCAGAATATGCTGTGGAAATATTCATATATGTACTTAGATTTCCTTGTGCAATATCCCATTCAAAATTATTTAACATCTCTATGATGCACTAGCTAATTAAACTATCTCGCTAAAGATATTAATCTTAAACTTGTGTTTCTTGCAACTAATGTAAAAGTTTCTGACTAGAACCACTAGCCATTTATTCACAGGTTTTCGCTCACCATTTTTAACTGTATACTTACAGTTTTATTGATAAAATATATTTAATGTGCATATGATTTAGTGTTTCACTTCAGGTATCATTAACAATAAATAAATTATATTCCTCATTGACATTTTAGCCGTAGGTCTATGTTTATTATCATTCATATATAGATTCAATTTCTGAATACGATTGAGGTATTTGAAATAGCAAAGATTCAGCACACAACTGCATCCTAAGACTTACTAATTTTCTGTTTCTTTATCATTATCATATGGTAAAGTTAACACATTTCCATTTTGATATGAAAACTGGATCAAACGCTCCATGATTTCTACGACAGATTTATTAGCATATGATACTAGGAATTCATTCGTATTTATAGGAATATACAACCTGACTTAATCTTTTCCGATTCACACCACTTCAATAGAGTGTAACAAGTCAAAATTATCAACATAGTTATTGCTACGTTTTAGCCATGATCCATTCGGGCTCAGGTTTCACTGGCCTATTGGATAAGATGTTAATCTCATCCAATACTACTTCTCTGAATCTCACAAACCAACTATCTAACATACGAGTAATTTTCTACACTTTATACCAAATAGTGTGTATCAAATATAAATAGGGAATTTTACGTTGCGGACACGAAGTAGCGTCCTGCGTCAGGCGACTATTCGCCAGATGTTTTATATCGGCACGACCCGCGCCCCTAGCGTCGGTCCGCTCGCCTCTTGTTACTCAAGCATGTAAAGACGAACCCTTACTTATTCTCAATGCTTTATTTCCCTTTGACAATACATTGTCAAATTTCGTTTTCTACTTTTATTAATAAAGTAAACCAAAACATTTAAATACTTTATTTAGTTGTGGCTTCTTATTTTGTCATAACTTATAATGAGTGTTTTACAACCATAATACTCTCCAGAACAATTTCATCCCTGTATGATTTGAAACATGACCTTAATAGGTAGTACAATTTATTACATGCCGATAATGTTAAGCCGTTGGTCCCGGCTGTCATTTGAAGATCTTTGACAGTCGTTACTGGTAGTCAGAAGACTGAGATCTGACACCAGTCTAGCCAAGAGGTATCGTGTCACCCAGTTACTGGGTTGTGGAGGTCAGTTTGGCAGTCGCTCCATGTATAACACTGGTACTCAGCTTAATCCCGTTGGACTGGAGGCCGACCCGAATATAGTTCGGAAAAGGCTAGACAGATGGTTGTGATGAATTTATTACATGTAGTAATCTGTTCTATAATTCATTGTTCTTATTGATCCATTCGGCAATATTATTTAATGCCGTTATGCAAACCACTGTTTAATGGTAGGTACCCTTTTCGAGATCAGGACTCTTATTTAATTGGATACAATTTTCTGTCCATTATTAAAACTGAAGTTAGTTAACAATTCTCAGACCAAAATTAGCTTTACAAAACACAACTCGGCTTTTGTTTTCAATATACGAAGAAGTGTTTCGACCGTACACATCTGTGTGCACTATTCACTTATTTATCTACCTTTTTTTTTACTAAACTTTTGTTTTGCCAAACAAAATTGTTTTCAATAAATACAAGCTTCACACAATTTTTATTTTATTTTTGTAAAGCACCACTATTGGTAATTGCATCACTATAGAAAAATAGTTTCATTTATTTTATTTCAAAATTTGCCTTTATGGCCTTACATTTCGTTTCATAATAAATCATAATTATTATTTACGAATGTATATTCAAACATTTGCCAATTAAAGCGTTTATAAGATGCAGACAATTAGGTACACTCTTGATTATCATCAAAAACTTACCCTTTATAGGCTTACCAACCATCTTTGAACACAATGACACCGCCATCTTTATTAAAACGACAGCCATTCCTGTTTTGCATTTTCTGGAACAGAGCACACCTGTAGCACTCATCTTACTGGTAACCGTCAGATCCTCTTGCTTCGTCGCTTGTCCAACACGCGCCATTATTCCAGTCTGTTGTAGCACTGCCCGTCACGAAGGTAAAACCAGAAGTCTATTAGGGTTTTGAAGTAACCCTATGCACCGTTTTATTGTTTTATTCTTCCTTCTTGTTTCACTTAGATGCACAACACGTTTTTATTATGTAGTGTCCGTATATTATTATTATCACTTTGGCTTAGCGCTCTGGGCCCATAACCTATTAGGATTATGGGTAGAGGTGGACACCAATTAAAGACCGTTTTATAAGGGTTTTAATAATATAGTTTATTTACCCCTTTACTTGTTAAATTAGGAAGGTGTGGTTCAGTAATACTTTGTGATACATGTGTTCCCTAGCACGTCCGATACGATAATGTGTAATTGTGTAGTGACCAGATCACCAGATGGGATTGCGGTCTCAACTAGGTACCTGAGAAAGGTTCGGAGACAAACCATGTAATATAAGGTTAGACAGAGACAGACATAGATTTGTTTTAGTTAAACTCCAACAGATACCTTGTCATCCTAAATAAATTGTGTGTGTTTACGATGTTATTTTTGATTGGCATACCTCAAATTCTAGTTTTGTTTGGATTGTATTGTGTATTTTTTTATTCGTAATTATGCAATTAATAATGTTTAATACTAGCCTAATAATCTATGTCCTATAATGTATGTACCTATATTTGTACGCCAGACTTGGCAGAATGTGATGATACCATTTACTAATCTTAAGACCATAATGTACCATATTCAGACAAATAAATGATTGATTTGATTTGATTTGATTACAAATGGTCAAATAATTTTAAGAGTTAATTATTTGATCATTTTTTGTACTAAAAATTGTTGAATAAACGAATTTTGTTGAAATTTAAAACCATTGCTTAGCAGATTTTACCATTGGTTGAGTTAACTACCGATCAAAAAACTGGGCCTAAGTAAGCTGACTGCCAGTACGTTTCCGGCCTTAGAATTTAGATCTGGAAGTTCTTCTTCTTCTTCTATCAGTACCTCATTACTGAGAATCGGGGTCACTGAATCTTTATCAGCGGACAATCTGCCTCCATCGACCCCAATCCAAAGTTACCATCACCAGCTGAAAGTACCCTGGAAGTAACTTTCGTCAATACTGTATCGCATATAATTATAGGTGTAAAAGACCATGATCCTATTCTCTTTTTATCCCGTTATTATGTCGTGGTGGCCCAATGCCTAAGTCGGCGCAATATATACAGATTTCAGAAGCGCGTTCGATAAGGTGAGGTTAGTTGGTGTCCACGGATCTTTGTGGAGATGATTTGCATACTATCTTATAAATCGCTGACAGTTTTTTGCTGTCAATGGCTATGTTTCTTACAAACTTCATGCACGCTCCGGTAATCCACAAGGTTTCCACCTTGGCCCTGTTTTATTTCTACTCTTTGTTGATTACATAACAAATCATATGAGGCACTGTAAAACAATGTTGTTTGCAGATGACTTAAAGATTTACAAAAAAACTTTGTGGACCTGAAGGCATCACGCTTATTCAAAGCGATTTAAAAAAACTCGAAAATTGGTGCAAAGCCAACAATATGACCTTAAACCCCCAAAAATGCTTTCACATCCGTTTATCTAGAAAAAAATCATCATTCACAACTTTCTATACACTATGCGACACCTCGTTGTCAAAGGTTGGAGAAATCCGGGATCTAGGAGTTCTGATGGATGATGGGTTTACCTTCAAGCCACACATCAATGACGTAGTAAAAAATTCTGCGCAGATGCTGGGTTTTGTTAAACGTAACACAAGAGGCTTCCAATAACCAAAGATCAAAATAGTTTTGTTTACCACCCTAGTGCGAATTCGGTTGGAATACGCCAGTGTCGCCTGGAACCCACTCTACGCTGTTCATTCGCAAAGACTTGAACAAATTCAAAGAGCTTTCACTAAACATCTTGCAATCATATCGAGGGGAATTAGTCATCGCTGTCCGTATGTGCTGTACATACGGACAGATCTAATTTTCCTTTACAAAGTAGCAAATGGGTTTATTAAGCGCAGTAATTTTGTTGAATGTATCAAATATTCAGTCCCTTCAAAACTACACAGACATCCCATCACAAATTTACTCAATATTCCATTCCGCAAAACCAACCTAGGTTAGGTTGAGCGTTGAGCTTCACTTCTTCGCATGTGTAGAAGCTATAAAAGTTTTTGTGCTACACCAGATACTGACTTACACGGTATTTCACCCAATAAGCTTAAAACAGCAGTCTCAGGTACGGGTGTCCGCAAATCCTTCAATTTAGGCTAATTATGAACATATACATCCTATTTTTTTTTTTATTATGTTTGTTTTTCATTTTGTATGTTTTGAAGTTTAGATTAACATTAATATCATTGAGTTAATATGTACTAGAGAAGCTATCCTAAGTAAAGGACATGCTCCATTTTGGCAAGAGTTTAAACTAAACTTCGCTGCAGCGCTGAAACAATAATTAGCCGTCTAACAAAACAGTATAAACACGCAGCGCTAGAGCGCTTATAAGGTATAGTTTTCTCGCGATCAAAAAGACGGAAGCGCCGTGATTTTCATGGCGCTTACGCGTTTCGTTCAACATTCTGCAACAACTTGTCACTCATATAGACTAAACTGCTGACTGACTACAGAAGCGGTACCTACTATAGCTTTATACCTAACAAGCTTCATTAGAATTCACACATTTTTACAAAAAAAATATTAGTTTAAATACCCTTAGTAAAGTAATAATTAATTTAATATTATATTTATGTACTTCTTTTTTGGGACATTCCCACAGCACTATTCCCAAATCACTGCAACTCCTGAAAGCCAGAATCAATAGTGGTGACCATCAGAAAAGCACCGAGGCAATGAAGCTCGACGAAGTCCCGGAGAATGAATTTAACTGTCTTGGATCCCGCAACGAAATTAATCAGAAAAGAATAGGGGAGGAGCAGGAAAAAAATAAAATTTCCAGTTCCCTCCATATCAAGTAGGAGACAGAACAAACAAGGCCAATAGGCACAAAGGGTCATTTACAACTGGGATAAGCCCAGTTGCCTGGCACCACGGATAAAAATTAGCATTAATATTAATGGGTCCTAACATTGTGAGGTGTTACTCGTATATTTGATTCTAATAATAAATAGGTATGGCAAAAACGCTTGAACGCACGGAAATTTGTTCTAGTTACCACAAGATCCGTATAGTAAACATCTTCTGATGCAGCCTGTACATTATTCAACATAGTATTGCTTTCATTCTGCCAAAGAATACACTCCCATAAGATATGATGTGCAGATTGTACATATTCGCAGTCAGATGTAGAATACTGACATAAAGGCGAGGCAACGAGCTCGAAGGAAAATAATTTACTTTTAAAGTTACCATACCCTGTGAGAAATTGGGCAACACAGTGATCCACCTCCAGCCACGTCCTGGCCAGTCGCACGTGAACAGATGGAAAGAATTGGTGGAGGTGTCAGCCCTTGATGGAATTATCCCACCTACATTGCCATTCGGATAAAAGTTCCTCCCAGACGTCAATATGTGGTTCAAATAATCTAGAGATTTTCTCACGGTCACTCCGCGTCCATGGTTTCTCGTGCTGAATAGTACATTGCAGCACATCGTTCAAGCAAGTACCGGTAAGGTCTCAGTACTAACCGTCCTGTTTGTTTTGCATAAGAATATCAAAGCTAAAGGCTGACTTTGAAGTAATTTACGTTGTCCCATTATTTAGGTACTAGCTGACCCCCGTGACTTCGCTCCCATCAACTGGATACCTACATACCCTACCCTACCCTAGACACCTACCCACCTATCATAACTACCAATTTCTTAAACTATTTATTTGAAAAACCACAGTCAGTTCCTTTCTGAATATACTTAAGATTGTTATTTTCCGCTATAAAAACCAAAGTCAGCTAATTCTACCTACACTTGTTACACAAATTGTCACATCTTATTTTTTAGTCTATATGAGAAATGAGGCAACATGGCGTCCACCAAATATTTCAATTTAAAAATGATTTTCTAGTTACTCATTGACGAATAGTTATTCCTTTGCATTTCGCCGTATTAGTTGAATTATAAGTGCAATATCTTAAAACACACGACAGCATATTTAATGCGTTTGAACGTTTTTTCGTTTAAAAACAAACAATGACATAGGCGCTCAACATCTAGCAAGCAACTGAGTAAAGTGCGGCCGGCCGACCCCACATGAACTGAACACAGCAGTGATGTATGGTGACTTCTCTAGTGCGTAGTACATTATTACCTCAATGATTAATATATTAATATTTATATATTATGACCATATGGTGTAAGCTGCGTAGCCGCCAGCACCTTTAGTTTTTCATTGTTTACTACAAACTGTTTCCTATTTAATGCTATTGGTGTACCTTATAATAAATAATACCTCGCCCTTCGTGTTTGAGGTCGTGGGTTCAAATCCGGGCAAGTACCAATGTGTCTTTTTAAAATTCATGTGTACTTTCTAAGTTTATCTTGGACATCACAGGCAACGGTGAAGGAAAATATCATGCGGAATCCTGGACTTATATAGTAAATATAAATCTAAAATATCCAAATCAGAGGCCAGTGGGGTTCCCAGAGGCGGCTTAATTAACTCTGACATCACACACAAATAAAAAGATATCCTAACTTCGGTCCCGTTATTTTTACCAAATACATTAATTTTATTTCCCATAACATCCATAATAAATTACCTAATTTATTCATGGATACCTCACACCCTTTTTACATGCAGGCTAATTTATATCACGTTGTCAGAATAAACACCGTTTATACGCAAAAAGCAGGGTCGCAGACTTGTATTTTAAACTTGGCTCCGTGCGTCGTTTATGAAAAACAATGGTCCATCCTTTATACCTATATGTAGTTCTGGTTGCATTGTTCTCACGTATATGAATTTATTAATGTTTGTACTTATGTAAATATTGTAAAAACTATGTTTTTTAAAAGAGTAAGTATGGAGTTTCTTGTGCGTTCTTCTTCATAACAAGCTACTTTTCCGAATGCACGGTAGAATACATTTTTGTTGTTACTGTTACTTGATAATGATGTTGATTGATGTTCCGTATGGTGCCGGACGTAAAGAATTTCACCATCCCATGTCTTCCCGTGGGTGTCGTAAGAGGCGACTAAGGGACAAACCAGAGAATGGGCAGCAGCGTTCTCTGTACTTCTATAACAACCATACTGCGATCGCCAACCCGCCTGCCAAGCGTGGCGATTATGGCAAAACCCCCCAATGAATAGCACAAATAAAAAATGGCCCCTAGTACCCGGCAGCTTGCCTACCCTCGACTACGGTAGCGGTCGAGGCTAAGGCATGGCAAGGGGTGCTAAGAATCTCCGGACGAGATCCGGCTACCCCAACAATCACCGACGACTGGACCTGGCAACGTACAACACGCGCACACTTCGGACCGACGAGAAGGTCACCGAACTCGAGGAAGAATTGAGTCAATCGTTCACAAGTCCCTTGTGAACAACGTGGTGAAGATCGAGAGTGTGTCGACCAGGGTGGCGTACCTTATACTCAGAATATCCTCAAGATATTCGCTGAAGGTCATACAGGTCTACGCCCCAACCTCGGCACACCCCGACGATGAGGTAGAGACCATGTATGAGGATATCTCCAGAGCCATGCATGGTTTCAAAACTCACTTCACCGTTGTCATGGGGGACTTCAACGCGAAACTGGGCAAACGAGACGAGGATGAGCTGCAAGTGGGGCAATTTGGAGTTGGACAACGGAACCACCGGGGTCACCTACTGGCCAGTTTTATGGAGAAGGAGGGCCTCTATATGATGAACTCCTTCTTCAAAAAGCGTGAACACAGGAAGTGGACCTGGCAGAGCCCCGATGGTGCAACAAAAAATGAGATCGACTTCATCATGTCAACCAAGAAGCAAATGTTCAATGATGTCTCTGTGATCAATTCGGTAAAAACCGGGAGCGATCACCGCATGGTAAGAGGCACATTGAACATTAATATTAAGCTTGAAAGGTCTCGACTGATGAAGTCCACGCTCCGGCCAGCGCAGATCCAGGTCCAAAACCCCGAGAGCTTTCAGCTCGAACTCCAGAATCGTTTCGAATGCCTAGGGAGCTCCGTGGATGAATACAGCAACGGGTTCGTGGAAGCTGTCCATACGGTCGGGTCTAAGTTTTTCAAGACCCGTCGTCCAGATAGGAACAAAAAGCTCTCTGATCATACCCTCAAGCTTATGAAGGAGAGGCGTGAGATGATCCTGCAGTCTTCAGATGAGGCGTGCAAATACCGGCAGCTCAATAGACAGATCTCTAAATCCTTGAAAAGAGACCTCCGCCGATTCAATACCGAGCGTATTAAAGACGCGATCGAGCGAAATAAAGGCTCCAAGGTGTTTGCAAGGGATCTGGCTATTGGGCAGAGCCAACTCACGAAACTGAAGACCGACGATGGCAGGATCGTATCCGCCAAACCGGAGCTTCTAAGGGAGATCGAGACATTCTATGGGCAGTTGTACACATCGATCAGCAAGCCCGTTGCGAGTCTAGCAAACGACCCAAGAGCTAGATTGACCCGACACTATACCGAAGATATCCCGGACGTCAGCCTGTACGAGATTAGGATGGCTCTGAAACAGCTCAAAAACAACAAGGCGCCGGGTGATGACGGAATTACGGCCGAACTCCTGAAGGCGGGTGGCAAACCGGTCCTTAGGGCCCTTCAGAAGCTGTTTGATTCCGTCATACTCGAGGGCAAAACGCCACAGGCATGGTGCAGGGGTGTGGTGGTACTCTTCTTCAAGAAGGGCGACAATGCCCGGCTGAAGAACTATAGGCCCATCTCACTTCTTAGCCATGTCTACAAGTTGTTTTCAAGAGTCATCACGAATCGTCTCGCGCGCAGGTTTGACGATTTCCAGCCCCCCGAACAAGCGGGATTCCGAAAAGGCTTTAGCACCGTAGACCACATACATACGCTGAGGCAGGTTATACAGAAGACCGAAGAGTATAACCTGCCTCTATGTTTAGCGTTTGTGGACTACGAGAAAGCCTTCGATTCGATCGAGACTTGGGCTGTACTGCAGTCTCTCCAACGGTGCCAGATCGACTACCGGTACATTGAGGTGTTGAAGTGTTTGTACAAAAACGCCACCATGTCACTCCGTCTTCAGGATCAGACCTCGAAACCAATCCTTCTCCAGCGCGGCGTGAGACAGGGAGACGTCATTTCTCCGAAACTGTTCACTGCTGCGCTGGAGGATGTCTTCAAGGTTCTGGACTGGAGGGGGCTGGGCATCAACGTTAATGGCGAGTACATTACTCACCTTCGGTTTGCCGACGACATAGTGGTCATGGCTGAGACCATGGAGAGCCTCAGTAAAATGCTCGATGACCTCAGTAGAGCTTCCGAAAGAGTGGGTCTTAAAATGAACATGGACAAAACCAAGATCATGGTGAATGCCCATGTAACACCCACTCCCATCAAGGTCGGAGACTCTACACTCGAAGTTGTAGACCATTATGTCTACCTGGGACAAACGGTCCAGTTGGGTAGGTCCAATTTCGAGAAAGAGATCAACCGTCGAATCCGACTCGGCTGGGCGGCGTTCGGGAAGTTGCGTGGTATCTTCTCGTCCAATTTACCGCAGTGTCTCAAGACAAAAGTCTATGACCAGTGTGTGTTGCCAGTGATCACCTATGGAACCGAGACGTGGTCGCTCACAATGGGCCTTATCAGAAAGCTCAAAGTCACCCAAAGGGCAATGGAGAGGGCTATGCTCGGAATTTCCTTGCGTGATCGCATCAGAAATGATGATATCCGCAGGAGAACCAAAGTTACCGACATAGCCCGAAGAATTGCCAAACTTAAGTGGCAGTGGGCAGGGCACATTGCTCGCAGAACGGATGGCCGATGGGGCCGAAAAGTTCTGGAATGGCGACCGCGAACCGGAAGACGATACGCTGGAAGGCCTCCCACTAGGTGGACTGATGACCTGGTTAAGGTTGCGGGAAGGCGCTGGATGCGAGACGCACGGGATCGGTCAATGTGGCGACGCCTGGGGGAGGCCTATGTCCAGCAGTGGACGTCTTTCGGCTGAAATGATGATGATGATGATGTTACTTGATAATTGTTAACGTTCAAAAGTGCCGCTGAATGGCCCAGTTGAATAATAAAGTGAGAGATGAGAACAGTAAAGATATAAATTTATATAGATTTAAATAAACTACCAATATCTGAAAAATATATATTTAGATGTGCTCTATAACAGGATTATTCCAATAATTAGAGATGTATATAACTGTATACAATTTATGTATGCAATATTTTGTAGCCACCGTATTTATCCACATTGCAACCGCAGTTTTAACTTACAAAGAAACTTCCATCCCTTTACATCCTATACATATAAACTAAACTTATTTAAGCAGTAACACAATTTTAAAATGTTATTCATGTGTGTATTCTTCTGGTGTCTGATATCTCGTGTGTTGCAGACACCTCAGGTATCTCTTCGTGCCGGGATGCATCACTCCCCATGGAATGTTCCTGAAGTTCTGGTGCGCCGTTCGCTTCATAGTCGCCGTGTTTTACATATTCGCCGTACCGTACGATATTGCTGTAAGTTTGCATGTTTTATTGTGTTACAGTTGTACGTTAGGGGAGAATATGTGAGTTAAAGTTTTGTGTAAAGTGTCAAGAGCTTGGAAGTTTTATTAGGTTATTGTGAAGCCTGAGGCTAGCGCTTGAACATAAGAAGGTATGCCCGAAAATCGAATGATATCGTCATGGATGACCATTGAGACACTCAGTCAGCACTAAACCGGCTAGCCTCCAAAGATGGAGTTATTTACAGAATTTATTTCCCTGACTTCATGATTGAATGAATGATGAAGGCCAGGTGTGTACTTGTAGTCAGCGTGCGTGTATGAAAAGCTGTAAGAACGTAAAGGAAGCAAAAGGAGTATGCATGTGGTGGAGTTCCTTAGTGTACCCCCTTGGAGAAAAGACGTGAGTTTAAGTATATTTTGTACTAATAGATATTTAGTAGTTAGAATTTATCTAACGTCAAACTAGGTATATGGCAGCGTCACTTACACTAGAAGGTAGGCTCTTTGCTTGATCTCCCCTCTGAATTCCTATGCCATAGCGGCTTTGTGCTTAGCCAAATAATAAGTAAGTACCTGGGCGACCGAGCTCTGTTAGGGTGAAAATAGAGAAAACGACGTTTTCTAAAAATGAAACCTAGCTAGATCGATTTATCGCCCCCGAAATCCCTGCATACTAAATTTAATGAAAATCGTTTTATTCGTTTCCAAGATTCAGATTATAAATATATATATATATATACATACATATAATACAAGAATTGCTCTTTTAAAGGTATTAGATATATATTAAGACATGTCATTCATCTAGTAAGGCCCTGTTCCTATACAAATTTATTTAAAATTTCAGTCAAAACAACACAAACACGGGGGTCCATATAACTGGTCGGATGTTGTGTTATACATAGATATAATCATAATGGCGTATGTTGCTTATTACAATGACAAATCTTTACTAGTCACCCATCCACTGTTGACCGTGTCCAGATATTTGAAGCATGCTTTCTTATTGGATATCATAAGCATCTTTCCGTTTGAAGAAGTAGTAAGTATTCCTTAAATATAATTTTCTTTGAGGTTTATAGTTGATTTAGGTGATGATAGTTTTCTCTATTTCAGTTTAAAATAATAAATGATAATACAGATATGGATCTTTATAGACTAAATCGAATGCTTTTGGTAAGTTTTAGTTTTTCTACTTCTTTTAAATTTCTGTCATGTGATATCATCATATCTGAATGCGAGACGCACGGGAGGTGTCAATGTGGCCGCTTGGAGGAGGCATATGTCCAGCTGTGGACGTCTTACAGTTGAAATGATAATGATGATCATAACATCATCAGCCTATAGTAATCCTCTGCTGGACATAGGTCTCTCCAATCGCACGCCACTGGTCTCGATTTTCAGCAGCTCTCATCTAGCTGCTACCAGCCACCCTGAGAAGATAGTCGCTCCACCTAGCATAAGGCCTAGCATAACGCCTAGAAAAGGCTTGAAAATGTTCTGAATACAACAGAGCGACCAACAACAAATAACAAAAGGTTGTATCTAATCGTATCTTCGTAGATACATAACAGTGCCGATCTTCACACAATAGTGTTCAGTGAACATTTCTTTTTGTTCAGATGACGATAGGTTTGTCAAAAAATATTTGTTTCGCAAAATATCGATGTTTTTTCTTAAAATTTTAGATAGTCGATATTTATAATATCGATAAATTAATTCAAATACCAGATTTAGTATTTTTGTTGGATTCAGATCAGTGTCCAATTTTATGCACGATTTTCTGATGGCGTTTTTTTTTTATATTTCATGAACTAAGTACATATTGGCATAAGGTAAAAATGAAAATCATCGATACTGCGCATAGATATCGAATGGATATTTATCGACAATTTTCTTTCTTTTGTCCATCCCTAGGTGACAAGGATAACAGGTGCTTTCTCGTACTGGGAGGGTGATATAATGCGGATCAACCCTGCTATAGCGTTACTGAAGTTCCTCCCTATAGCCGTGACGATTGTGAACTTCACTACGGCGTTCGTATTTATGAACGCGTGTGAACCCTACTGCCCTCCTAACTCTTATTACATTTTGGTTAATTGTTCCAAGGTTTTAATCACTTCGGGTTCCAAGTATGAGATTAGATGTAAGTTTACATATGTTATTTATTTCATTTTTAAACGCATTCTTGCTTCATAAATATTCTTCAGTCAGAAGATATTTGATCTTCTAAATTATTAGTCAGAAGATACTTTTACTAGCTTGTGCCTGCGGTATCACCCTCATGAAAGTAGTAAATCATTCCAAGGGAACATTAAAAAGTCAATCTTATGTCCAAATTCAGGATATGGTCTACCAGTGTGTCAAGTTTCATCTAAATGCGTTCAGCCGTTTAGTCGTGAAAACATAAAAACTAACAAACATAGTTACCATCGCATTTTATAAATGATACCATTTATAAAATGCGATGGTAACTATGTTTGTTGTACGTTGTACGCCGAATGTTTCCGATAGTCAAACTTAAAAAAAAACATAATTTGTTCAAACTCGGTTTAATTAATGTCAAAATAAAGGGCATTTTTTGTTTATGTAAAACAACAATTCGGAAATGCGCACCCTCCACTTTTTCACACTCATTTAGTCTGCAACTAAAATTTTCAATCACTATCACAACTAAAATTTTCGTTCCCGTGGAATAATCTTCAACTTGAACGCGAGGAAGCCGCTGGCAAGGGCTAGTAAAGATTATTTCACCTATTAGAACGCTTGTCTGAGTTAGAAGTTCGTCCATTTTGGTTCGCTACCCTCATCACAGATGGAAGTTTAGGTTGGTTACTAGATAGAGTGTCTTGAGTTTCGACGTGAAACGTGAGGCTGGGCACAAGCAAAGATAAGTCTGTCCCCAGCAATGAGTACAGTTGGACTGTGGATAGTAATTATGAAGAAGACGGACGGGTATGCATTCGTCTGAGATGATTAGCTGACTAATAGGGCAGTTGACTGAAAATTAGTTTTTTTGTCCGTCAGGTCGATTAATAAAAAATATTTGTCACTTATTTTTTCTCTTGATACGTAAACAAAGTATTAACGATTCAGAAAATTACATTTTTTTTTCACAATTTCACGATTTTATTACGTTCTCACAAAATCACTTTTTACATCTGTCCATTACAACTGTTCGACGACAACCGACTACTAAGCACTCGCAACACTTCCCACCACATGTTTTCAACACGTGACATAACGTGGTGGGGCACATACGGAAGTGGGGCGCTTATACTTTAACGTTACAATTTTTACAAATAGTATTGAATCATTGACAATAAATTTAATTACTGATAATAATTCTAAGATTTATTATCTGTAATTTATGATTAATGAAATTAGAAGTCTTAAAACAATTTATCAATTATGGAAATAGACTTTCGAAAATAGAGTTTCTAACAGTCGGCCATTCCTGATACATTTCCCGTCCCGGGATAATAAACTCTGACATAACATTAAGAAAAAGAAAATTAATTAGAAAGTATTATTTTCTTTATCCTTTCATCTTCTTCATTCTACTTGTGCTATTATTAAAGAAGATATTAAGGCCTCAAGCATATCCTTAACATCTGTCTCAACTGAGATCTTTGTCCTATCTCAGTCAAGCCACTTACTAACTTAAGTTGTTAAGGCCTCAGTCATATCCTTAACACCTGTCCCAACTGAGATCTCTGTCCTATCTCAGTCAAGCCACTTACTAACTTAAGATGTTAAGGTCTCAGTCATATCCTTAACACCTGTCCCAACTGAGATCTCTGTCCTATCTCAGTTAAGCCACTTACTAACTTAAGATGTTAAGGCCTCAGTCATATAATTAACACCTGTCTCAACTGAGATATCTGTCCTATCTCAGTCAAGCCACTTACTAACTTAAGATGTTAAGGCCTCAGTCATATCCTTAACACCTGTCCCAACTGAGATCACTGTCCTATCTCAGTCAAGCCACTTACTAATTTAAGATGTTAAGGCCTCAGTCATATCCTTAACATCTGTCCCAACTGAGATCTCTGTCCTATCTCAGTCAAGCCACTTACTAACTTAAGATGTTAAGGCCTCAGTCATATCCTTAACACCTGTGCCAACTGAGATCTCTGGATATATATTCCGTTAGAACATTAGACTTAATGTTAACCTATTGAACCATACCAATCATACTTGTATTAGTCTGTGTTGTCCTTTTCCAACACATCAGACTCATAGTCCGATCTATTAAACAGTACCCAGGGAAGAATAATGTTTATTGAGTAGTTGCCACTAAATTGTCCACTTCCCTTTCTAGATAGTGATGGTATCGGTGATCGTATCAGTCGTTATCAAGAACTTCAAATTAAATTTATTACATCCATAATGTACATACAGGTGGTAAATATAAGTTACAGAAACAATTATGGACTCTGTCGGGCACAGCAACATTCTAGATACAGTCAGTGTCCAGGAGAGAGGAATAGCGCTTAGTATTTTTCTTATCAATTACAATTTTAACTATTCATTTCCTATCTATCTGCTTTTATTTGGCTCAATTTACTAATATATGTGTGCCTTTCTATGTTCATGTTAAATTATGAATTATTATTGCTTATTAATTTAGTTGCTTAAGTGTTTGTATTACAGTTTATTTGATAGAAATTTTCTACAATACGTTAAAACCCCATACGTTTAGAAACTAATTTTCTACATTTACCTATTGACAGAACATCTCTTTCTACCCTTACGAGGTCTCCCATATTACTTATTAATTTATTTATTGAGGTTATTAATTAATTTATTGATTTTATTTATTTATTATAATGGACTTCTTTCCTAGCTTAATCAAAACGTTATTTTGTAAATTTTCTTTAGAGGGCTATGTTTTTATATCAACTGTCACGTTAAGCTGTAATAATTCATATAAGTTGTTCACTCAGATTAAGAACAAATTTTGCCTGAACGAGGCTTTATACTGTACCCGGTTTATTTAAGTTGAATTTTTGTATAACCTTCTTGCCACAACCATGACATGCATCTGCTATATAATTTATACTCACATTTGTTATTTTTATTCTTGTCTTTACTAACATAATTTAAGAACTACTAATACTATAGGTTTAGTTTAAGCAAAATCCACTAATGTATGTATTTCAGTTTTTGACTATTAAATCTTTTTATTTATTTCTTCTACCATCTGGCTAATCTGGACAATATATGAATCGTGAAAAGGCCAGGACCATTAAATGGGCTAAATCCTACGGATTACAAATCAACCCATCCAAATCCCAGCCTATGCAGTTGATACCATCGCACTGATCTTGACATATCCACTTTGACGGCTCGCCCATCGCTTACACCGAAACTGCTAAGAACCTTGGTGTCTTAATAAGTAATCTCTCATGGCGAGCTCAAGTAAATGAGCACCTTTCACTCGTTAAAATCCCTTCAAAGCTTCTTGCCCTTTAAAACTAAAATCTGTCTAGCTGATGCCTAATGTCTGGATGCCACGAAGGAGCTCTTAAATAAGCTTGAGCGCTTGCAAAACCTGTGCATCCGTTTTGTTTTTGGTCTGAAGAAATACGACCACATCTTTCAGTTCCGCAAGGATCTCAAGTCGCTCCCTCCCTTCGACGGAACACTCGAGTATTGTGTCTCCTCTTCAACATGCTGTTTAATCCTACGTGCCCTGAATACCTGCGCGCGCGATCAATTTTTCTAAGTCTTAAGATGTAATTTTGGATTCTTCACCCTAACGACATTAAGTATCCCTTTCTTTTGCTTTGATGGTATTGCGGTTATTGAAAATGTCCTTTTTTATTTTTAAAAGAATTTACTAATCGTACAAACTGCCTGATCTTATGTTGGTCTGAGTAATTGATCCACAGCTCCAATTTTCTTTTACCAGGTTTTACTCCGGACTCTAAATTCAAAACCTAGGTAATCTATAGATTATTTTTAAAGAATTACCTTTTGACTAATTTAGTGCGAGGCCGGTAATTGTAAAGCTCAACTTATTTACTACCTAACTCAATTAGTTTGGTTCTATTAGCGGTTCGATCTGGTGTTACTGTAGTATCTGCGCAATGGTCTATGCCGCAACTATTTAATGCCTGTACTTCACTTAAAAAAAGTGCCCGAAGTAGTAAATTATCTTAAAGCAATTTAAAATCAAAAGAAGTCCTACTTTAGCATTGGTGGCGTCTATTATATCTCGACACTCCATATGACTTAGCAATTTTATTGACAAACGCTATCCTGAAATCCTTAGTACAGGCAACTTCGAAACCGAGCATGAATTTACTAATTTCATAGCTGCCTTACTAGCTGAAATCTATGAAATAATCCAAACTATGACCAGTCACGACAATTTCTTTGCAATATCACTATCAAGTTCTTCTGTAATTCTCTAAACTGTTTTATTGCTAACTAGAGGACGCCTCGCGGTTTCACCCGCGTAGTTCCCGTTCCCGTGGGAATACAGGGATAAAAAGTAGCTTATGTCACCCGGGGATAGAGTAGCTTCCCAACGGTGAAAGATTTTTTTAAATCGGTCCAGTAGTTTTGGAGCCTATTCGGTACAAACAAACAAACAATCAAACAAACAAAAAAATCTTTCCTCTTTATGATATTGGTATAGATAGTTTCTGTGATATCTAAACAAATATCAGCTAAGTGAAGTACTTTATGACATATGTAACAACGTGTGCTAAGTAGTAAGCATTTTTTTTTAATGATTGGCCTGTCTCATAACAATTAAAACATCATTTCTACTATTATGATCATTAAGAGTTTATGTCCGCAGATATGTTTTGACCTGTCAAACTTCTTTGTTTCTGAGATAAAATAATAATTTGTCAGGTTCTGTAAATTGTGTTGCTTCTACACTTGTTCTCTTAGACCTATCCTCAATACCGACCAAAATAAAATATAGTATTTAACCACGTATTCAACAATACCACCTTTTGGTAAAAATATTCTTCTAATGACATGCTAAAACCAGCCATAATAGCTGACCGTAATTATCATCACTTGGCAATGCCAATTCCAATTAACCATGCCATTCAGCCCATGAAAACAGAAGTCTAAGTAAACCCTGAGCCAATCCTGCTAATCTTGAATGAGCACAATGGATAATCTGTTTTTCGGTCCACTTATAAATTTGGGCACATTCATTGACCTTACGTTTACTAGGATCAAATTCTTGTATCACATTTAAAATCAGGTAACGTCCACTACTTCAGTCTGTTTTCATGGTCTGTATAAAACTCGTCTGTGTATCTCTAAAAACCAAAACTAATCTGTTACTATTAAGATCTATGTCTTTAGAATCAAGGGTACTCACTGCTGAGGCGACTGCTGGTGCTTACTCCGTATGTGACAAATCGCGCACCCGCACCGCATCTTGCGTTGCGGGTCATCGCACGCGCCTCGCTAGGCCTCTTATCACGCGCCACACTAGGCACCCGGCATGCGCCACACCAGGCGCCACATCACGCGCCTCACTAGGCGCCTCATCACGCTCCTCGACAGGCGCCGCATCACGCGCCGCACAAGGCGCCGCATCACGCGCCGCACAAAGCGCCGCATCACGCGCCACACTAGGCGCCGCATCACGCGCCACACAAGGCGCCGCATCACGCGCCACACAAGGCGCCGCATCACGCGCCTCACTAGTCACCGCATCACGCGCCTCACTAGTCGCCGCATCACGCGCCTCACTAGGTGCCTCATAACGCTCCTCGCTAGGCGCCTCACCACGCTCCTCGCTAGGCGCCTCACCACGCTCCTCACTAGGCGCCGCATCACGCGCCTCGTTAGGCGCCGCATAATGCGCCTCACTAGGCGTCGCATCGCGCGCCTCGCTAGGCACCGCATCACACGCCGCGCCGTTCCATGCGCCGCATAAGGCGGCGCACCACACTCCAGACCAGGACTCCGTGACATGTCACGCTCGCATATCTCTTCACGCCTCATTGACACGTGACGCACCCGTGACACGTATCGCCAGCGTGACACCTCACGGCGCCTCGAATCACGACTGCTCTGAGTCGCGTCGTGAATTCGGGATCACTTGACTCGCTGTGGTCTCTCGAATCGCTAGACTCGTCACGATTATTGCAACGAGTTTTGCGACGTCTACGCACAGGAGGCTCCGAGTTGCTTGATGGCAAGTCACACAACTCCCTCGTACTTTGTCGAAACTTTCTTTTGAGAGACATGATTTCTGAAAATAAATAATCTACAAAAAGTGGATGTTCTTTGTTTGTTTACCTAAGGGACACTATCTGTAAAGCATCTATAATGTCTTTGAAGATAAGACAATAGAAGAACCATAAGAAATCACGTTAGAGATACAGAAGAAAATTAAATACCTCACCAGTGCAGTTTGAATATTATCGACCGAATTCTGATACCAGCATTTAAACGTTTCTCTCTCAAGTTATTTTTAAATAGAAAAAAAATTACTAACAAATTTAACCATTAAATGATACAAGTAATTTAACACTAAATATTGCTACAGTACGTACGTACCTTTTATGGGCGTTCAGTCCTTCACTGAGGGTGAACATCAATCGCTATCTCGATTATATCCCACTTCTGAACTATTAACGATTCAGAAAATTAAAACAAACTTTCACAATTTCACGATTTTTATTACGTTCTCACAAAATCGCTTTTTACATCTGTCCATTACAACTGTTCGACGAAAACCGACTACTAAGCACTCGCAACACATCCCACCACATGTTTTCAACACGTGTATAACGTATATAACGATTATACTTTAACGTTACAATTTTTACAAATAGTATTGAATCATTGACAATAAATTTAATTACTGATAATAATTCTAAGATTATTATCTGTAATTTATGATTAATGAAATTAGACGTCTTAAAACAATTTATCAATTATGGAAATAGACTTTCGAAAATAGAGTTTCTAACAAAAGTGACGACGATCAAGTGCGTTAAAATATCGTGTGACGTCACAGTGTGCTACTCTTTATACTGACAAAGTGATGTCACAAGCCCCCACTCCTGAACATTGATGCGCATCTTTGTCAACTTTTATTTATTTAATAAAGCAAAAAATACTAGTCCAATATTATTTGATAATCTCACTGACGGACTAAATAGAATTATAAGTTTTCACTATTGGGCCGATTCCACCAAGTTGTCTTACTGTCTGGTTTGGTTAATAACTGTTCATACAATCTTCACGGTAGTAAAACCCGAGCATAACTTATAACACTTCTATATCACCATCATCATATCCGATTTCCATCTTATCCCAAACATGTGGTCACATTACTCTGTATGCTTGTCCCAGATGCAGCCACCGAATACGTGTACACGTTCTACTGGGTTTACGAGATATTCGTAGGTTAGTACCGCTCGTAATTGATACTACGGTTACAGGTAATGTATGGAGCGCAATGTTTCGGGTTATGTCAACGACTTAAGTCGACTGTCCACTACTACGTAAGATGTGTTGGGAGAGGTTTGCCACTTTAGCAGCTGCCTGGTTCATTTTTTTTTTGCCAGTCCATTCTTGCGTAGCGTGGCCTAAATTACAAGCAGATTAAAATCATTATCCATCTTTTGGCTTGCAGCACCCACGCTGCAGCAGTAAACTACTACGCTGACTAAGATTTGTTGGTTCGAAACAAGGCAAGTACTTAATCACCCGACTACAGCGAAGCCAAGATGGTTAATGATTTTAATCTGCTTGTAATTTTGCGTATACTTGTGATCCGGCTTCGCCCGTGACAAATTATACACAAAAACCATCCTCGTTTCTCACTCTTTCTATTGGTGAAAACCGCATGAAAATCTGTTTAGTGTTTTTGAGTTTATTGCGTACAAACGTGGCGGGGGACTTTATTTTATAACATGTAGTGATTTAATCACCACTGCTTCCAAAACCGAACCGAAAATTCAAAGACTTATGAGACCATCAACTCGCACTCGGCATGTGTGTTGGATTATGGAGTACGCCCTTCGCGCTTAGAGGAGGCTTAGCTCGCAGTAGGAACATTATATTATAGTCTGCATTTGTGGCCATGGATCGCAATGGAATTCCTGCTAAATAGGTACACCGCGTAGCCTAGCTATAGCCCGCTGTGGACCGGAGTCTTTAGGGTACTAGTATTGGTTTGAATGTATTTCGTATTTACGTGTGGTTGCTTAATTGGAATAAGCTTCTTAACAATTTGTTTCTAAAGGTAAAGCAGAAGGAAGGCAAGCTTGTTAAATTACAAAAAGCCATTTTTAGATGGTGGAATGAAAGGAATATTTTATTTACAGTCTTCGCTACGTGGGTGTGTTGGCATTTAAAGTGCTTTAACCTGCAAACTTATTTATTCCTGGCAACAAAACATTCGATTATTGATTAAATTACTTGATACTGACTGTATAATTACTGCCTTTTGGTAAAAACTACGGATTTTATTGTCAATGAAACACGTAAACCTTTTAAAACAACAGGATTAAAGGAATTTTCATGTATGATCCCTGTGATGGGGAATACATGCTACTCACGATGCTTTAGTTATATGCAGCAGTACCTGTTGATACAGATACTTAAATTTTATTTATTCGTATTGATGCCCACAGGAGCTGTAATTTTTTTCGGAATGGAAAGTAGCCAATATTATTATTATTTTCAGCCTATTCTGTCCTACTGCAGGGTAAAGGCGGGGCTCAGCATCAGCTATCTATCAGTGAAAGTCCCGTCAAAATTGGTCCAGCCGTTTCTGAGATTAACTGGAACAAACAGACACACAGACAAAAAACTTCAAAAACTGCGTATTTGTTATTAGTACCGTAAATAATTTCACATGCATTCAATTGTTATTTTGATATTACTTACGGACACTTCAATTTTATTTATTTGTATCTTTATATACAGGGATAAAAAGTAGCCTATGTCACCCGGGGATAGAGTAGCTTCCCAACGGTGAAAGAATTTTTGAAATCGGTCCAGTAGTTTTGGAGCCTATTCGGTACAAACAAACAAACAAACAAAAAAATCTTTCCTCTTTATAATATTGGTATAGAAGACTCGAGCACTTTTTCGTATATCCGAGTTTATCTCAATATTTGAATCAATCTGTCTCGCTTTTTGGGTTCCGTACCTAAATGGTCCAAACGGAGCCTCATTGCTGTCATTCATGTGTCTATCTGTCCGTCGACTGTCACACAATTTTGTTCCGAAAATAATTTTAACTTCCCCAATGGGAAGTTAAGAAAGGTTAAGTTCGTAAGTCAATATCTACGAACTTGAAATTTGGTGATAATGTTTATTATTATGTGTACTTTACTAAAAAATACCAATATATTGATAAATCTGACTTTATCTTTGGTATGGAACCCTAAATGTGCATAGTACGACACACTTTGCGCGTTCTTTTTTCCAACTTTGTTGGATCCTGCTTTCAGTCAAAAGGGATTTTATATGGAGTGACTGCCAATTTGACATCCACAAACCAGTAACTGCGTGTTAATTTCTGAGCATACCTATCTTCTTGAATAAATACTTAAATAACCTATTGTGTTAATTTTAGGTGTGGGCTGCACTCCAGTAGGAATGCCTAACAGCGTGGACTTATGGCTCGCGATGGCTCTGAAGATCACCGGCTTTATGTACTTTGCCTTCATGTTTGGATATGTTGCCTCCACTCGGTCGGCCGCCGCGCATGCTTTGTTGGAACACAATGTAAGTTACAACAACTTTGGCCAAAAGGCCAATATCTCATAGTTATATTTAAACTGATAACAATCCAGTCAAAGTATCGTTTAAATTGCAAAACCTCAGAAATGGTTCATTCGCATTTCGAATTGGTCTGCAGTTCAATAATGATTTGAAGAGAGTTAGAAATGAGGTAACGGGACTGACTACGTAGCACATTCAAATTTTTTTTTTTAAATAACTCCGGACCCGATACCTGGCTCGGCCCGGGCCTAGACTGTACATCCATAGGTCACTGGTTCATATCCGGCTCGAAGGACCAATGTTAAAAGCTTAAATCTGGATTCAGCTTTTTATTTTCTCTTTAGATGGACTGTAAATGATGTAGGCTGGTAATTGATACAATTTGCTTGTTTTATTAATTATTTATTAAAACTCATATGAATACGTGTTGGTCATCGAACACAGGAAGTAGGAAGAGACGTGTGTCTATTCCTTACATAACATATCAAAACAAATTTAACTAAAATAAAATAACTTTGTGTTGCCATCAACATATACCATTTTAAAGTAAGTGCAAGTTTGGGCAATTTTGTATAGAGTGAATCCTTATCTAAATGGATTAAAATTGAATAAAACTAATAAATTTATAAAAGCAATTGGAACAACACCCCAGTCCTCACCAAGCTCGCCGGTGCGCGTAGATCATATTATTATAAGCTGCGAGGTCGTAGCACTTTGGGGTGCACATGATCTACGCACTACGGCGCGGCTACGACTGGACTATTTTTCACTCACTGCTAGTTTGTGTAATCTTTGGTACAGGATATAATATTATTATAAACATTTTATAATTAAAATATTATGTATCAACTCATCTGCTCATAGTTTTTAAAAAAACAGTTCCGAAAACGATTCATTTTATAGTTTTTTTTTATGATGTTTTTTTATGAACAGTAGAAAAGCAAATATTATGAGTGCTACAATAATATTGTCCCACTTGCTAGAGTATTCTGGCTGTCCATTTACTTGCACCCTGTCGACCTGTGCAGAGCTTCTGACGCTGCTATAAGCGTGGCCTCCTACTGGGCCCAGACAATCTAATTAAGTGTGCCATCGAATCGAAAAGAAGAAGAAGTCCTACAAGCAGGGAGAGTGTCAACAAAATTAATTGATGTTAAAATAATAAATACAAGTCTTTGTCTGTAGACACCTACAAACAATTAAAATTAAGACTCGCATATTACGCTCGTTGTTACTCGTATGATTATTTAAATTGTACTAGGTCCACAATTAATACCTACGAATATGTACAAAGTTTTTATGGCCCCCGTTATCTGCCTTTGTGGGCAACTTTAGCTGAAGGTTTCCCTTCTAGTGGCACATTAACAGACGGACGCTATTGTTAGTAGCAAATAAAAAGTTATCGCTTTTAGGAGGCCACTTAAAGCCACACAGATGTTGAAGACATTTAAAGTCATTTGCCTTTTCACCAAGCCAGTAAAAATACGCAGCCGTCCTATAACTAGGGTATCTGACAAAATCATATTTTGAGTTAAAGACAAAAAACAAAAACCGCAAAAATGAAAATCTAGGCTGTTTATCAACTATAAATCATATGCGAGAGTTTATGTTGTAAAGTTAAATCTAATTGCGAACTTTTAATTTCGTTATAAATTTCGTTTTAATCAATTACATAACTTTATCAAAAATATTTTTGAAAACATAGATATTTGAGGCGTTTTTTTTATTTGGAATCTATCTATAGTAGAAAAATATAACTGATTAGACAGATATATAGGGAATTTTCCGCTGAAAACGGAGGTATCAAAAACTCAAAATTGGCCAAATGTCACATAATAACACTCTAGTTATAGAACGGCAGTACATATCTCTATTTCATTTATATTTAAAATAACGTACTGCCAACGCCATTCATTATCCATAAATAAAGTTAGGTACGTCAAGACGATATCATTTCATATTGTGTCTTATTACATTGTAAGCAATATTTCTATTGTTTTCAAAGCCGATTAAATATCTATAATGTTAATAAACTGAATATGAAAGGAAATCAATACTCTATTACGGCACGATTGCTACAGAAAAAATATTTTGTTTGTTTGTAAAACCGATATTAAACTAGTCCTATACATGTATGCCTATGTTGGCTATACATATGACCGACTTTATAAAAACCGCGCGATGTAAAAATGAACAAAATCTAATTAAGCCCGAGACAGACCATATAGTCAGTCTAGTACTCCGTATTACGGCTAAAGTTCCGTCATTAAAAATATTACGACTTCGCAGTTCCAGTACAGTAATTATATTAGTTTTAACGAGCTCAGTCCTCGTTTGTTTCATAGGAAAAAACAAAGGATCTAGCCAACTTTCTGTATCAAGGGAATGTGGATCCGATGCTTACAGCGAAAACATTGAAATATTTCGAATATGTGTGGAAGAGAACCAACGGCAGTAATCCACAGGTAAGTCATAATATATACTCTGTTTACAATGTGCTACAAACTGAATATTGTAGCAAATTGTAAACAATGAAAAACTGCAAGTATTTCAGCGGTCACGTAGTCGTAAAATATTGCGTTATGCACTTTTTACGGAATGTACATTAATTCCGGTGAAACACTGACGGCTGCTGTGGTGAAACTGTTTTTATGTTTGCGTTTGTTTCAATTTTGCATTTTTATCACGTTCCGGCAGCAGAATAACATAGTTTTGATTTTGCTTTTCTTTATAATATTTTATCGAGTAGTTTTATACAACAGTAGATAGCTTCCGTTAGCGGCTTTGCCCGGTTAATATAGGTCATGGTTTAGACGTGAAAAGATTTAATTTAGAATTTACTTTAACTGTACAATATGGTTAAAGCTAACTTGTAACAAATATATTTCCGCGACGACTCCCAGCGACATCTGGTGTCTCGAGTGTACTTTTTCACCTAGGTGGTTGAGGCACTTTGGGACTAGATGGCGCTGAGATCGGGACGGAATTATTATAAATTCTTTACGAAACCCGTTAAATATTGTGTGTATTAATATAATTCAACAAGCACACAATCTCCTACATATCTAGGCTATTAATTTCTGGTATACATAAATACTTAAAGAAAATATAGACATGACATCTCTATGGGTCAATAAAATGATCAATGTCTATGGCCGACGAGAGTGACATTTCTTTTTCATTACGAATGGATGCCGAACAGGCAATAAAAAATCAGAGCTTGGTGAAAAGGAAACTAAAAAAACCTGAATGACTCGGACGAGACAGGGAATCAGCCCCAAATTTAAAGCAATAATGTGCCAGCAAGCGCTGTGAGTATTTGTGGAATTGAACTATATTTTCATGCTTGTGAGACATGTGCTTGTATGATGCTAATACCGCATTTTCTCCCATCGACAGGGCTTCTTAGGATTAATTAAAATACTTATTAATAAAATTAAAATGGTCAACTAAATGCGTTGAGAAAACCAACACAGCATTCAACAACAGGCTCCGGACACCCATGATACTTCGGCTGGTGAAATAGTGATGCAATCGGCACATAGGGAATGATGCTGGTTGTGATATCACATATCTGAAGCTAAGTTTAAAAGGGTAGTTTATATACCATCCACAAGTAAGTGTGATACATATAAAATTGTGATGCAAAAGTGATGCCTGGGAATTAATAAAATAGTTGACCAAATATAAAGACTTTTACTTCTGTCGACCCTCATGCGAAGTCATCCCTGCAATTGTCTCATCCAGAATACCTACCCCTGAGCTGGCTGAAGAGTAAGAAGGAAAAGTTATCTTACAATTGTACGCCCAACGTGTCGCATGAGGTCTGATGGAAGTATATAACTGTTTGTTCTGTAACTGCAAACAACTTGAACACTCAAGACCTTAACCAAGCTATAGGTTAACGTTAAGATTACTTAGTTTAAAACTTAAAATAACAAAACATTAACATTATATAAAATTTAAAAGTGCGGTTATAGTCACATGTGTTATTTTGAACTATATACCTTTTCACTAGTAAATGTTTTGTTAAACTTATAAACCATTCTAATATAACAACGTTATAGTAACTGTTATTTAGATTTAAATATATTTAGAACAAAAAGTGTTTTTTGTTCAACATGCTTATAGCAATTTTATTTGACTATCTTCATAAAGAAGAATTAGTTCATATACTTAAATGTTATTATATTTCAACAGATCATAAAGCAACTGATGATGTGGTCAGCAAGCAGTATCGTTCCCTGTGTAGTTGAATCATAGTGGAAGCATCAAGGAGATGGATTATCCCGCACATATGTTGTTATCTGATGAGGTACACTGGTGTTCGGAAACCTGTTGCTGAGCTGTTTATTTAAATAAAGAGTAAATTCAGGAGGTACTTTTACAATAATACGTATCGTAGCTCGCTTTAATTTACTTAATGAGAATTTCTCTAATAATAATTAGTTTCATACTTAATTATTTATACTAAAAATAAATATAACTTAATTGTTAAATTCTTTTGGAAGATATTAATGCCAAAAGAAAATGTGGGACATCTATAATAACTATTTAATTATGATCCCACTGGCGCCCAATCTTAAAATAAATAAAATAAACAATTTGTAGTGACTTATTAGGATGTTTACTGTGTCAACTAGAAGAAGCACAATTTTATAGTATATTCTAATTGTTATGTTGATTTCTTCCTATACGGAATGCAACAAGCAGTACTTTGATTGAATTACTAGTGTTTCTTGTACACAAAATTACCTAAATTTGTACATGTGAACAATACTTAAACTTATTAGGTCTTTTTTTCCTGTGTCAACTAAAAGTAACACAATGTGGTATTTATTATACTCTGATCACTATGGTAGATATGTTATGTTGTTTCCTATACGGATTACAACAAGCAATGCTATCGTGAATAGTGTTTCTTGTACACAGAAAGCCTATAAGTGTCCATGTCAACAATGGTCCTCAATTGATTTAAATACATTAATGGAAAATATGAAGATTCTCTAGTTATAATCATTGTTGTGTTAAAATATTTGCACATAATTCAATAATGGAGGTGCAAATATTTAATTAAGAAAGGGATGAATGAATGCTGGTAGGGTATAAGGATTTTTTTTCTAAGTCGGCGTTAATTTAATATGTATATGGATGGATGAAAGGAAACACAATGATGCAAAAACTTAGTAGTATTCTGAATTATAAAACATTAACTAAAGTAGACATTTACCTACATCTATACAATGGATAGGTGCTCAATGTAACCCTAGCTGATTTAAAAAGGCGGGTTTACTTTTCGTTGCGAATCTAACTTGATTAGGTTATCCTATATCTATACAATGGATGGGTACTTAATGGAACATTTGCTGATTTAAAAGGCAATGTTACTTTCTGTTGCGAATCTTAACTTGATTTAGTACTTGTCTACATTTACTTATATACATTTGAACAACTTGATACTTGTAACACTTGCTGATTTAAAAAAGCAGTGTTTCTGCTGTTGATAAAACTTAACTTGATCAGTTATTGGTCTAAACTTAAAAATAATAAAAGGTTAAATCTCTTTTGAGTATAACCTGACTCTTAAACATTTAACATACTTAAATGTTTGATGAATCAAACATTAACTTAAATAAAATTAGTTAATGGCATAACTAGCATTTAAACTGGCTACTTGGCGATTGTGTTTTGATACATAGATGCTTTTAATTGCTATCTGTTTTGGGACAATCACTGAGTATGTCGTATTAGTCTTAGATGAGAACAATCAAAGTTTTTATCTGCTAGTTATTTGACTATTACTAATGTTCTAATATTTAGTACATTTTGTACATAATTAGAAACTTAAAAACTTGATAAATAAGTTTTGAACTTTATTTTTTAAACTTTTAGTTTTTTTTTATAAAACTTAATGTAGGTAGTTCTCATATGAATTAGATTTTCTTGGACTGCCTCAATTTCTGTTAGGGAGCAAGCTAGATTCACAATATGCATGGAAATATGTTAAATACAAAAAAAATTGTAAATCAATTTTTTTAACCGGGGTGAGATGTACTGTAACAAATATATTTCCGCGACGACTCCCAGCGACATCTGGTGTCTCGAGTGTACTTTTTCACCTAGGTGGTTGAGGCACTTTGGGACTAGATGGCGCTGAGATCGGGACGGAATTATTATAAATTCTTTACGAAACCCGTTAAATATTGTGTGTATTAATATAATTCAACAAGCACACAATCTCCTACATATCTAGGCTATTAATTTCTGGTATACATAAATACTTAAAGAAAATATAGACATGACATCTCTATGGGTCAATAAAATGATCAATGTCTATGGCCGACGAGAGTGACATTTCTTTTTCATTACGAATGGATGCCGAACAGGCAATAAAAAATCAGAGCTTGGTGAAAAGAAAACTAAAAAAACCTGAATGACTCGGACGAGACAGGGAATCAGCCCCAAATTTAAAGCAATAATGTGCCAGCAAGCGCTGTGAGTATTTGTGGAATTGAACTATATTTTCATGCTTGTGAGACATGTGCTTGTATGATGCTAATACCGCATTTTCTCCCATCGACAGGGCTTCTTAGGATTAATTAAAATACTTATTAATAAAATTAAAATGGTCAACTAAATGCGTTGAGAAAACCAACACAGCATTCAACAACAGGCTCCGGACACCCATGATACTTCGGCTGGTGAAATAGTGATGCAATCGGCACATAGGGAATGATGCTGGTTGTGATATCACATATCTGAAGCTAAGTTTAAAAGGGTAGTTTATATACCATCCACAAGTAAGTGTGATACATATAAAATTGTGATGCAAAAGTGATGCCTGGGAATTAATAAAATAGTTGACCAAATATAAAGACTTTTACTTCTGTCGACCCTCATGCGAAGTCATCCCTGCAATTGTCTCATCCAGAATACCTACCCCTGAGCTGGCTGGTGAGTAAGGAAAAAAAGTTATCTTACAAACTGTAAAAGAAAATTCGACATTCAATTTAAAAATTCACTATCCACTTTAATATCAAAACTCAGCAAGAATATCTACCACCATTATTTAAAGTACCTCGTAATACGGCTGCTGACTCCACCACATATAATATCATATTGAATCTCTAGCAGCCGCGACCGCAGGTGGCATTCAGTGGTGACAGGTGCGCCGAGCAATGTCGCTTCATCATTTTGTCACTAAATTAGATCCTGGGTCACGATGATATATTATTTAATTAATACTTGAATATTCTGTCCTGTTTTGTTCCGTTGTTGAGGCTTATGTTTTCGGTCAGTCGTTGGTTGTTACACGCATTAGTGAATGTTGTTTGTAATTAATGTGATTTTAGTGACGAGACTATAGTATATATTTTGAATTAATAAATGTCATATGTAACAGTGAGTACAGTGTTGTCCTAGTGATATCGGCCGCGACTTATAAGTATTAATTTTTTTTCACCAGCACTGCTCTCAAAACGGTAAACGAAAATATCATGAGGAAACCGAGGCATGTCCTAGAAACAAAAATTCGAATAGGTACATGTGACATCCACCAACCCGCATTAGGCACGCGTGGTGGATTACGGCCCATTCCCTCTCACAGAGAGTAGGCATGTTTCCCAGCAGTGGGAACATTAAAAAGGCTTATGATGATGATGATGATGAATATGTTGTGACAGCAGAGGTATACAATTGATTGGTGGTTGGGGTTCACAATGGTGTAAATTTGTAACCTACCATCTAAGTTTACATGTGGAAGCAATAAATAAATTGAGTCCATTTCCCCAGTCATGTTCTGTCTCATGTAGGTAATAGGGGCCAGGTATATTACCACCAAACTGGCACAAATCCCAAATCAGGTTACTTATTTTGAAAAGAGAAATTTGATAGTAAATAGCTCTTCTATTGTAAAGGTTACTTCTTGTCTTAGACAGCTTATGCATGTTAGGTACTTATGTAATTCATAACACCATTCAAAACACCCAGACTACAGATCATATAATACTACAGTATCCAGACATAACTTTAATAAAACAAATGTTCTTCCAGAAAATATGTCGCCGTCTGAACTCAGCCCTAATGGAGGATACGTTAGTATTCATGTATGAGCGAGCCTTACGCGAAGTGCCTCTCTTCGGGAAGGTGGAACGGTCCTTTATCAGGGTCATCACACAACACCTGCATGAGATGTACCTGCTCAAGGGAGACACCGTCATTCAGTGCAGGGATATACAGCCCTACATTTATATTATATATCGTGGGAAGGTAAGAGCTGATTGTAATAAACTTTTCGTATTTTATAGGCAATTACATAACATTAATCACGTTTGTATCCTCCAAAGGGTTGGCAGAGGTGCATCTAAATACACCCGCATTTAGGAAACTATTAATTATAATATAAGGATTACTTTTCACTAAAACCTACATGTTATTTTTGGATAGAAAGACATGGACATGTATTCTTAAGATTTAACCAATTGTTATCTTAGTTAGGCAAACTTAGGATCAAAATCTGAATTAATAATTGGTATGAAGTTGAGCATTTATCCAATAAACTGTAAAACATTGACATTGAAGTAAGTTTTCACACGTCCTTAACTCCAAATTCTCAATTGAGAAAGCACGTAATAGTATTGCTATCCATATTCCAAGAGAGAGAGAGGCCTAAGTCCCAACAGAAACTTTATAGGCTGATTATGTCATGTCCTTAGCCGTCTGTACCCTTCATAAATTTTACATCGCCCTTACAAAACCCTTCATTCCAAGTCAGAGAACCGTGAAAGAGTTATACAGTATCTTATTTATATTCATAGATATTTTTATTACGCGCAAAATCCTGTCCACAGTCAATCTTTCAAGTCAAATATCGTTCGAGGTAAATGATCGGGGACGAAACTTATCCCAGAGACATATACTGATAAGAGATGTGATGAAGACATCTTAGCAGATGCAGAAGCGGAGGTAGAAAAGAAAAATAATGTATATTTGCTATACGAATTCAGTGATTTCCCTGTCTCCTATGCTAAGCGAATAACCTGTGTGATATTTAATATTTTTACAAGGGTTAAGCTTTATTTCATAGACGATTTCTAAGTTGCACATAAAATAAACCGACTCTTTTAAACACATACACACACAGTCATAAATGTTATTGAAACTTGAAACTTCGTATTTACATCTCAGTTTAATGTCTTCGCTTAGTTTGGTGCATATTTCGGTTATAAGAACGCCGTGGCAAAATTGCAAAAAAATTGTCGAGGTGCGGTTCCTCGCAGGAAGTTTCACATTTGCGGTAGCGGAGGCGAAGTACTGCCACAACTCTTTATTACTGATTCACTGAACAGGAACAATTGGAAAAAGGTTTTTTGATTATGTCGCTTTTGCACAACTCACTAAGTTTGTATAGTAAACATGAAGAAGGGTATACATACAATGTAATGTTCGATGCGACCCCTGACCCTTTTCCCGTTCGTTGACAATACATTTTTTTAGATCGGTTCCTCCCATGTTATGAGCTTGAAATAGGATATTTTATAATATTTTGTTTCAACCTTATGTTTTTAGGATATTTTCTATGTAGAGATAGTAATATATTTCGATTTATAGGTAGATGTTTTGACGTCGTATAATGAAATGATAACCTGCATGGGTCCAGGCGGAATGTTCGGGAATTTCACAGGAGTAAGTTTATTAGTTTTGTTATTTTTAACCTCCGACTGAAAATGAGGGTATTTATCTGTGTATCTGTCTGTGGCATCATAGCTCCTAAACGAATTAACCGACTTTGTTTTTTTTTTGTTTGACTTTGTTGATAACTATGTTTGGTGATTATTCGTTCTGGTGTCCTAAAGTTATGGGCGTTTTACTTTTTGAATCAGGATGTTTTCTCAAGATATCGTGTCATAATTACGTGTTCAATAGATTGTCATTCGCAGCGTGTCTACTACTAGATAAATTATGTAGAGTGAAATAAAAATGTGTCGGGGTGTATCTAATTAAATTTAACTTGTAAGAGGTTGTTGTGTCGCAGGTATTTTTAATTTTTGAAAATCATCTTTCCATGGGTATTTATATTTGAGAAGTAATTAAATGTTTAGCAATTATAAAATTTGGTGAGCCACAAAAAAACAGAATTTAAATAATTTGGTCGACATACAGGACGCACGGTTGGCGCATTGGTTGAGCGATTGACTGCTCCGCTGCGAGTCGCGGGTTCGATTCCCGCACCCGTCAAAAATTAAATCAAAAATTGGCAGCTTACAATAACATGAGTTTGCATAATAAACATTCAGTCCGCAAAATAACTACTTGATCAGCAAGATTTCATGATTGATCAGCAGAGAAAACATGTCTATAAGCAGTGTATTTGAATGGTATGCATATTTAAAACATGGTGAGCAAAATAACTAATTGGATTGTGTTTTTGTTGAAAAATCGGCAATGTTCGTTAAAAGTGGGCGGATTAACAGCAGGAAAATGAAAAATATCAAAGTTCTTGTACCTGATAAAAAAAACCTGGCTCCCAGGGTATCAAGAACCTAGCTGACAGAAAGGAGAGAGCGCAGTATAGCACGAGCGACGACATTTTTGCCAGAAAACGAGAGTCAATTAAAAATGCGAGCAAAATGAGCGCAACGACCGCAGCGTGGTGCCAGAAATAAAACCATATAATCATAGACAATTAACTATTTTTGCTACTTTTATATGCAGCTCAAAATGAATTTTTTTGCTTACCTTCTGAGTGCTTACCAAAATTTTATTAAACATGAGCAGCTCATTGCAGCTTATATAATTAATATGCTGTACAAAAATAATCACAGCCATCCAGAATGACATAAAATGCTGATTGATTTTGGAATGTTTGCTGGCCATGAGTTGCTGATCAATTAGCTATTTCTGCTCACAGATTATATTTTTCTGCTCACAAAAATACGAATACTATGCTAACCATTTAATTAACATCCTTTATATTTTAAGTTAGTTCAAAATAATATTGTATGTTTGTCTATTACCTTTTTGAAGCTTAACAGCTGAATATAATTCGATAAAAACTGGCACTCAGGTAGATTTTAACCCGGGTTGGGATAGGATAGGGCCACTTTAATCCTAATAGCAGTTTCAGAGCGATGATCTCCACCACATGGGTGAAATCGGGCAAAAGCTACTGTGATGTAGGTATTTCTATATTATATATTCTAGGCAATAAGTGGGTATGTACAACCTTGCATGGGTGAGCCAGTCTCTCAATAAATCTGTTACGCGATTGACGTGGTTTTACTGCAGCCGACTTCCCGGGGTTCCCAGGGTCCAGAGACTCCTCAGTGGCGACGATTAAGTGAATTCACGCGTGTAAATTTTATGTTGCGACCAGAAAACTCTAAAGGTGCTGTGGAAATTTTTTTTTTTTTCGTGTACGATCTGTGCGGTGTGAAGTTGAATAACGGACTTAAGATGGCGGTTGGAAAGATCGGTGCGTTTGACCTAACAAAAGACAATTAGGACACGTATGTGGATCGATTAGATCAATACTTTATTGCCAACAGTGTAAAAAGTGAATTAAAAGTCGCAACTTTAATTACTGTCATTGGTAATAGTGCATATGAGTTAATGGTTAATTTATGCACACCCGTTAAACCATCCACAAAGACTTATTCGGAGTTAATAGCGGTAATGAAAGGACACTTAAACCCCAAACCGTGTATGCTCGCTGAGAGGTTCAAATTTCGGCAACGGATTCAAAAACCTGGTGAAAATATCGCGACGTACTTCTCGGAGCTTAAAAGACTGAGTAAAGATTGTTGTTTTACGGCGGACAGTTTAAAAGAAAATATGAGAGATCAATTTGTGTGCGGCTTAGTAAACGATGACATTCGGCAGAAGTTGTTTACTGAAGACGACAGTATCAGTATCGACCGGGCGTATAAGCTGGCCTTATCGATGGAGGCGGCTGAGACAAACGCGGCAATAGTGGAAGACGGTACGAGAAGAAAGACCGGCGGCAGTGCAGCGGATGCGGAGTCCATACCCGTTCATAAGATCGGGCATGAGGGCGGCGGAGGAAGGCGCGGGGCGTGGGGAGGCGGCGGCGGCTATCAGCCGGCCGCGAGGCGAAACACTCGCTCGACGCGTGACTCACGACAATCCGGCGGCGGCGGTCCAAGTACCACAAGCGGAGCGGGTTACAACTTACTTCGAGCGGGCACTAAAAATGAGGAATGCAAAGTCTGTGGAGGCAAACACAATTCGAATACGTGTAAATTCAAACTGTATGTGTGTAGAATTTGCACCCAGGAGGGACATTTGAAGAGGATGTGTCCGAGGTTGACCAAGAATAATTCCTTAAATAACATAAAAGAAGACGGGCAGGGCAGTGGCGACAGGTGTGGCGCTTACTCGACGGAGAGCGACAGTGACGAGGTAATGGTACCTATTAATCGCTTATCACTTGGAGAGTGTGAACCTATTATGATTTATGTAAGTGTGCACGGTTGTGACTTAAGAATGGAATGTGACACGGGGAGTGCAATCTCGTGCATTAATTACCAATTATATCAGGAAAAGTTTTCCAGTTTAAGTATTAAACCCACTAAGTTGGTTTTAAGATATTACACGGGTGAACTAGTTAGGCCTGTAGGTGTTATTAAACCCGTTGTTAAATATAATGATACGGAAAAGATATTGGATTTATATGTTATTGACAATGGAAAAACCGTTTTAATAGGTAGACAATGGTTAGCGGAGCTAAATATATCGGTGTCGACTATGCATTATAATAAAGTCAATAATAATCGGAATTTGGATTTTAATTTCCCGGAATTCAGTTCCAGATACTGTGAGGTGTTTGCGGATGGCCTGGGGCGGTTCACGGGAGGACAAGTGAGCATCCGCGTGCGCGAGGACGCGCGACCGATTTTCCTGCGCGCGCGCCCGTTGGCGTACGCGCTGCGGGAGCCGGTTGAGCGCGCACTGGAACAGCTGGTGAGCGACGACATCCTCACTCCCGTCCACCACTCAGACTGGGCAACACCAATCGTGCCGGTCGTCAAGAAAGATGGTACCATTAGAGTCTGCGCCGATTTTAAACTAACCTTGAATAAAGTGTTAGAAGTCGACCGTTATCCATTACCTAAGGTAGAAGATCTTTTGTCTCGGTTGCACGGGGGCGAAAGATTTAGTAAAATCGATTTGTCACAGGCGTACGCACAGTTTGAACTGGATGATACTAGGAGATATGCGGTAATAAACACACATAAAGGGCTTTTCATGTATAAACGATTGGTGTATGGGTTGTCGTCGAGCCCAGGAATATTTCAACGACGTTTAGAACAATTGTTTGCAGATATACCGCACGTAGGAGTTTTTTTAGATGATATTATTATAACGGGAAAGGACACACCCCAACACTTAAGTAGCCTACATAAAGTTTTTGAACGTCTGAAGTCGAGTGGCTTAAAAGTAAAAAAAGAAAAATGTTCTTTCTTTGTGGAATCGCTCGAATATTTAGGGTATGTAATAAGTAGGGAAGGTGTTCACACGTGCAAAGATAAAGTGGAAGCAATTGTTAAAACTCCGATACCGAGGAACGTAACGGAGTTGAAAGCATTCATAGGTATGGTCATGTATTATGGAAAATTTATAAAAAATGTAAGTTCGATCCTTACACCATTGTATAATTTGTTGCGTGCCGGGGTGAAGTACGTATGGAGCGATGCTTGTGAGGTAGCCTTTGCTCGGGTTAAGCGGGCACTGAGCACGAGTGAAGTGCTTGTGCATTACACCCTGGAGCTACCGCTTGTGCTGACGACAGACGCTAGCGCCACGGGAATAGGCGCCGTCATCTCGCACATCACGCCGGAGGGCAAACGCCCAATTGCATACGCGTCACGCACACTTAACTCCGCGGAGAGATCGTATGCACAAATTGACAGGGAGGCATTAGCGATTATATACGGTGTTAAAAAATTCCATCAGTACTTGTATGGTAGGAAGTTTACTTTAAGAACAGACCACAAACCCCTAACATACATTTTAGGAAATAAAGTAGGTATTCCGGTTATGGCAGCATCCAGGTTGCAAAGGTGGGCAATAATACTAACAGGCTATTCGTATGATATAGAATATGTTGCGTCTGCTAAAAACTGTGCCGACGCATTATCGCGACTGCCTCAACCAACAGTTAAGAATAAAATCGGGCGTGAATATACCTATTTAAATTTTGCAGAAAGTTTTTTGCCGGTGACGAATGATGATGTACGTCTAGCAACAGCGCGGGATCAGGTGCTTAGTAGAGTGATGGTGAGCGTACAGTCAGGGTGGCCGTCGCATTGCACAGACGAATTGATGAAACCGTACTATAATAGGCGACACGAATTATATGTGGAACGGGGTTGTATTATGTGGGGCTATAGAATTGTTGTACCACCAACTCTTCGGAACACAATACTAAAAGAGCTCCATGTTAGCCACATGGGCATAGTTAAGACCAAGTCGATGGCTCGAAGTTTTGTGTGGTGGCCTAATATAGACGCAGACATCGAATCGACATGCCTCTCTTGCGAAACATGTGCGATGGAAGCAGCTGCGCCGCCGCAGGCTGCACCACGTAGTTGGCCGTATTTAGCCCAGCCGTGGAGTAGATTACATGTAGACTTTTTAGGCCCATACCAGGGAAAAACGTTTTTCGTAATCATAGATTCCAGTACAAAGTGGATTGAAATTTTCGAAATGAATAAAACAAATGCTTCGGCTGTCATTAAGGTTATGAGGTCATTATTTGCGCGATTCGGTTTGCCTTTGGAAGTTGTATCCGACCAGGGCCCACCATTTACTAGTACGGAGTTAGGAGAATTCTTAAAATTTAACGGTATAAAGCAGTCGTATTCCCCAGTATATCATCCAGCTTCAAACGGGGCAGCAGAAAATGCCGTCAAATTATGTAAGCGAACAATAAAAAAGGCAGTCCGAGAGGCAGTAGACATCGACACAGCCTTACAGACATACCTACTAGCGTATAGAAATAGTATTCAAAGCACTACAGGGGAAAGTCCCGCCATGCTGTTACAACGTAGGCCGTTGCGTTCTCGGTTAGATCTTTTGCGCGCAGACCGCGCGCGTCAGGACCGCGTGGAAGGGGTGCAGTGTCAGCAGTCGACGAGTGCGGGCACTGAACCATTGCAACACACCGTTGGTGATACGATATGGGCCAGGAACTACGGTAGCAAAGACAAGTGGTTAAAAGGAACAGTAGTAAACCAACAAGGTTCACGTAGGTATGTAGTAAACAGCGATGATGGTCGACTTCTCACACGGCATAGCGATCAAATTAGGCATAGAACTCGACGTTCAAGTATAATGTACCCAGACGTAATGTCACAGGGACAGGTCAGTGAGGATGTCGTTGAACCGCAACAGCAACAGCTGTCTCCAAGTATATCGGAGCCAAGGGTTCGGGAGGGGACGAGTAGGGGCGAAGCCGGGGGCGACGGCCCAGTAGTGAGTGACGCGGTGGATACAGCAGTCACGAAGACCTCACCAACCCGTAGGGCACCATCGTCACCACCAGTCGGCAGTAAATTATCGCCGACGGCCGCGACCGTCCCGGATCCCGTGAACCGTCCCATCCGTATGCGCAAGAAACCAGTTAGATATGGATTTGAGTTCGATTAGATGTAAGAATATATTGTTATTATTATTATAGTACATAAGGTAAAAGTTTAGTTATAATTAGGTTAAGTTAGTGTGTAAGTTAATGTAACGTTTAGTTTTATGTCTTCCTGTATTAGTTATATACTAGAAGTTTAAGTGTGGAGGTGTGATGTAGGTATTTCTATATTATATATTCTAGGCAATAAGTGGGTATGTACAACCTTGCATGGGTGAGCCAGTCTCTCAATAAATCTGTTACGCGATTGACGTGGTTTTACTGCAGCCGACTTCCCGGGGTTCCCAGGGTCCAGAGACTCCTCAGCTACCAGTTGTGTATTAACTAAAGCAGCCTAATTCTCAGTCATTTTATCCAAATGCAAATAAAACGTTTTCAATTCATTATTTTCATAAAATTTTCAGCAACCAATTTCATGTTCGGAAGTGACGATATACGCAAGTCGGAGCCTCGATTTATTAGTAATACCCAGTGTGACATTCTTCAACCTGGTCAAATACTATCCCAAGATCCAGGAACCATTGAACAAGGCTTTCGAGATGTCTCGAGATTACATCCTGCCCATCAATATGGAATTAAACGACGAAGAGTCTTCGGAAGGTGTAGTACCATTCTTAGATATAGTAGACTAGCACTTGACCAGCAACTTCGTCCGACCTATTTTCTCAATGATCAATGAAATTAGAAACATACTATTTTGGAAAATAAACATAAATAGAAGTTCTAAAGACTGAGCAACAATTACGAGATTTCTTTTTAAATTATGTTAAACATAGATTGAGCAGGAATAATTAATGTACAAAGTTTGTATTTGAGATTAAAAATAAACCTTGAAATTTGCCGTGTCTGTATCGGGAAGATGAAACCCAAAAAAATGGCCTTTCGGATTAACTGTAACTTTATCAGTGGGCTGGGGAGATTAATAACTTCCGGCACCAGCTTATGCCATTATTACCTTGACTGAATAGAGTTCAAAATGAAAGAGAGAGTTCTGTATTAAGTAGGTACCTACTTGTAGATACTATGGGTTATAGAATCGAAGCGAATTTCTATTATTATAACAATATTAGAAATTCGCTTTGATTCATAATATGGTGGGAGATCCGGTAAGGAGCTACCTTCACTCATCTGTTTAATGGAAGAAAAGCATTTTATATCAAATTTGATATGTTGTTGTGTGTGTCGATTACGAGTATTCAGAAGCTTAAGATCTGACACCAGTCTAGCCAAGGGGTACCGTGTTAACCGGTTACTGGGTTGCGGAGGCCAGATAGGCATTCGCTCCATGTAAAACACTGGTATTCAACTGAATCCGGTTAGACTGGAAGCCGAGCCTAACATCGTTGGGAAAAGGCTAGGCTGGCAGGCATCAAATTTAATATGTTAAGAAATATATCGCGAGTGGGTTGTCTGAAAAGTCCTGTCAAGACTATAAATTATTAAAAGTTCAAAAATTTCATTAACTCGCGATATAATTTTTTTTTAACTTAATAAATTTGATATAAAATGCTTAGAAAATAAACCTGTAGAAAAGTCGTTTTTGTACATCAAAAAATATTTCCAACAAAAATTGCCAGGGTGTTAAAAGAGAATCAACAGAACCCATTACCAGCATTTTTGGGATTTTTCTCTGTTTATTTGTGCACGCATCACGTACAATGTACGAAACTAATGTAGATAACTATATACATAAAATTGTGCGTAACTTGAGGTATTACTTAGTTTTTGTTTCATCGCAATCGATTCACTCTATCAAAAGTTAGATGAATTTAAAGTGTTAGTAGAAGTAAAATATCGCAACATACGCAATTCAGATATTCGGACTGTTGAACTCCATATTCGATAGATGGCGTTGTGCATTTCGCGTCATTTTCTGAATGGTGGTGTTAAGATTTTCCGTGGATAAATGATCATTGACCATAGAAAAAAAAATATAGGTAGTAAGGGTCCCCAAACCCCGACCACCGATGCGGGGACACAGCGGACCAGGGGGTCAAGGGTCAACTCTCTATGCCAAATCAATGATATACCTTCAAGGGTTATTTGCAGTGTGGCTAGAATATAAAATAATAATTCTGGACCTAATGCACAAGACAAAAAAAAACGTTTTATGAGATTTTAGGTCTCTAATCATACTGCTAATGCCAATAATGACGTTGACGTGCGTGCAATATATATCTCGTTATTTCGCTGCCACTTATTGCCCGTCTGAATAGCCTACTATACTTAAAATTACGAGTTAGAGTCCCAGCTATGGATAGGTATTTTTTAACCGACTTTCCATTAAGGGGGACATTATGTTTTTATCTATGTTCGACATAATGTTTTTTTTTGGTTTATGTTCACCGATATCTACGTCAATTGTGGACCAATTTTGAAAATTCGTTAAATTTTTGTTTGAAAGAGTATGTTCCCAAATTGGCCCCATTTAAATTTGTGTAATATTTGATGTAGAACTTTGGAGATAAACAATAGAACTCTTCAATAAATGACCGCAAATCTCTCGGGATTGCTGCAATCGCATGTCTGTTTATTGTTTATACCATTTCATAACATAAAATCACGCCAGTACGCTCTAAAGAGGTACGCAGATGTGTACAGTTCACCTTGGCACACCGTCATTTCACCGGTTTTGTTCAAGTTTCATGATATTCAGGTAATATATCCTGACCTTACTAAAGAACTTGCCTATTTAGTACAACGAAAAAGTGAAAAATAAAAAAACTTTTGTTTTATCCATAACGAAAAAATTTTGTACCAACCAAAGACACCGACTTCCAAAAAGATAGTTATTTTTCACTTTGTTTTTATTTGGAAGTCGGTAGATTTTATTTTGAATTTTTTTTTTTTTTTTCGTATGATGTCGATATTCTTCTCCCTAGAATAAATAGTATTCTGTGCAGCTAACGCTCGATCTAGTTAGGTAGAAAGGGACGTAAGGGAGTTAGGTCCAGGTAAGTAGAAGGTGTACAGGTAGGTAGGTAAGGGTAGGATAGGCAGTTAACGGGAGCGAAGCCGCGGGCTCAGCTAGTCCATTAATAAATAGATGGGTGAAGGCTTTTAGGTCAATATCATATTGTTGTAGAATAAAAATTGACGATCGCGTTTGAAAATTTGAAAGTCGAATGAGTGCGTCTCTTTTATCGTGATAAGTTGTGGAGATAAAGGTCAATTTGATTTTTTTTTTTTTTTCGCATCGACTATTTCTCAGTGTATTTTGACCCTAACATTACGAATTATCTTATAATCGTAGATGAATCAACTTTTGACTTGACTTCATTGGAATCTGGAGATGACGTGAAGAGTGGTTCCAGTAGATTCGAACAAGGTATGTTACAACCGGATTAATTAACATTCTAGTTTTATATTACTCTCAATACCAGATTAAATTTTAACAACATAGGTATTTAACAAAATAAGATAAGCAGAGGATGGAGAAATGTGTTAATGACATTAGAAAATGCTTATTCTCACGTGATACAAGCGACATACGAAGAATAAAAAAACATACAACAAGACCTTTCTAGATATCAGCACCATTACGGCGTGCAAAGGTGTCTTTTTACTAAGATAACAGGCGTTCGAAATTTTCTCAATGCGTTCAAACAGGGTCGTCATCAAACTATCGTGTTCCTAATCCGTAGGGGCGCTGCCGTCGAGCCAGTCGCAGTCCAACGTTAGCCAGGCAAAGTCGTCTGTCAGCGTGTCTACATATCACAGCACTCACGCCTCTAATCTGTTGCGGCCCGGAACGCTCATGTTTCAGGTAAATTGATACCGCACTAATGAGGCCTTGTGGCTTACGAAACAAGTATTTGATTGTCGGTGACAGAGCTGGGAGACACTATTCAAGTAGACTGTTTGCAATAGTGCTTGCAAACGCCATGAGAACTGATTTAAGTTCGTTTAGCCTCAAAAATATAGGAATATAGAACCACTGTGCTGGATGTCAATCTTTTTTATTATTTTTGGTAGGGTCGCGTTTTATCATTTCACCTGATGGTAAGCGATGAAGTGGTCGACACCGACAGTGAAGCATGCTTACACACTCTTGACTTTAAAACCCCCAGGTTGTAGCTGTCATGAAACGGAGACTGTCAGAAGGGTATGTCAGTCCCTTGCTTTTCCGTTGTTTGTTAACCGACTTCAAAAAAGAAAAGGTTTTCAATTCGACTGTACTCAAAACTATTTACTAGGTGAACCGATTTTTTGAATATTTTTTTTGTTGTTTGTGCATCTCATGTGGTCCATGTTTGTCTATGTTTACGCCTTTTGATAACATTACATAACGCCGGTACGCTCTAAAGGGGTACGCAGATGTGTATAGTTCGCCCTGGTCTCATTTCACCAATTATGTTCAAGTTTTATTTTATTCGGGTAAACTATTCTGGCATAATTCTGTGCATTATAAGTACCTTACTAAAGAACTTGCTCATTAGGTACCACAACTAAAATGTGAATATATAAATAACTGTTTTTAATAAAAAAATACACGCGTCTTCCAAAAAAACACTACAATGTGAAAAATAACTTAAATTTCCGAAGTCAGTGTTCCTGTTTTCGTATCTTTGTTTTATGACACTGACTGCCGAAATCAAAGTTATTTTTCACTTTGTAGTGTTTTTTTGGAAGACGCGTGTATTTATTTGGAAAAAAGATTTGGAAGAAAGTTTATTGTTTTTTTTCTATTTTTGTGTGAAAATTTTAATGCGGTTCACAGAATAAATCTACTTGCCAAGTTTCAACAGCATATATATATTTTCGGAAAAAAGTGGCTGTGACATACAGACGGACAGGCAGACAGACATGACGAATCCATAAGGGTTCCGTTTTTTTGCCATTTGGCTACGGAATCCTAAAAAAGGAATTAGAATTTTTTTAAATTTGAATTTGTTTGAACGTAAATAAAGGAAAAGAAGTATGCAAGGAGCGTAGCAGGGGGCGTGAGTTTATGTATTCATATTTTAATGTCAAAAGGCCAACTGCTTACAAATGAGGAATGTTCTAAACTCACGCTAGTATTTGTTACATTGCTTCCCAGAAGGATACTACCGGAGATTACTAAATAGTAACTTATACTACTCTATTACGAAAGTTACGAATTGAGTTGAAAATAGGGTAAAATTTGATTTTTTTAATTAGTCTTGACAATCTAAGAAGTTGGATTTGACATGATTTAGGGGGTGTTGAAGTTTGTATGGAAAAATCTGATTTATTGGGTCAATAAACTTGAAACTTGCCACAAATACTAACCTAAATGAATAATAAAGGTAGCAATTCATATTTTTTGAAACTACCCCTAAAACACGATTTAGGGGATGTTTTTTTTTTTTTTAAGAATCTTATATCTTGGGTTAATAAACTTGAAACTTGACATAAATACCAATCTAAATAAAAAATAAAGGCTTTCATTATCAAACTCTACCCTTAAGGGGGTAAAAAGGGGGTTGAAAGTTTGTATGAAAAATCTAATTCCTTCGGCCGAAATTCTTGAAACTTAGCACAAATAGTATTCTTAGTAAATGATAAGGATTGACATTATTAGTTTTTCGAAACTACCCCCAAATGATGATTTAGGGGGTGTTGAACTTTGTATGAAAAAATCTGATTTCTTGGGTCAATAAACATGAAACTTGACATAAATACCAAACTAAATAAACAATAAAGGCTTTCTTTGTTAGTTTTCGAAACTACCCCCAAAGCATGATTTAGGGGATGTTATTTTTTTTTAAGAAACTTAAATCTTGGGTTAATAAACATGAAACTTGACATAAAAACTAACCTCAATAAACAATAAAGGTTATTATTATTAGTCTTTTGAAACAACCCCCAAAGTCGATTTAGGGGGTGTTGAAGTTTGTATGGATAATGAAGTTTGTATGGATAATCTGATTTCTTGGGTCAATAAACTTGAAACTTGCTACAAATACTAACCTATATGAATAATAAAGGTTGTTATTATTATTATTTGAAACTACCCCCAAAAGACGATTAAGGGGTGTTAAATCTTTTTTGAAGAATCTTATTACTTAAATACCATCCTAAGTAAACAATAAAGGTTGTCTTTATTAATTTTTCGAAACTATGCCCAAATGATGATTTAGGGTATGTTGAAGTTTGTATGGAAGTATCTGATTTTTTGGGTAAATGAACATGAAACTTGACATAAATACCAACCTAAATAAACAATAAAGTTTGTCATTATTCGATTAAGGGGTGTTAAATCTTTTTTGAAGAATCTTATTACTTCAGTTAATAAACATGAAACTTGACATAAACAATAAAGGCTTTCATTTTTAGTTTTTCGAAATTACCCCCAAAAGATGATTTAGAGGATGTTAATTGTTTTGAAGAATCTTATATCTTCGGTTAATAAGCTTGAAACTTGGCATAAATACCAACCTCAATAAACAATAAAGGTTTCGTTATTAGTTTTTTGCAACTACCCCCAAAATACGATTTAGGGGGTATTACAATGTTTTTGAAGAATCTTATTTATTGGGTTAATACATTTGAAAGTTGTCATAAATACCATCCTACGTAAACAATAAAGGTTGTCTTTATTAATTTTTCGAAATTATGCCCAAATGATGATTTAGGGGGTGTTGAAGTTTGTATGGAAGAATCTGATTTCTTGGGTAAATAAACATGAAACTTGACATAAATACCAACCTAAATAAACAATAAAGGTTGTCATTATTAGTTTTACTTATCTACTCCCAAAATACGGTTTACGGGGTGTTAAAAGATTTTTTGAAGAATCTTATTTCTTCAAAAAATAAATTTAAAACTTGGCGCAAATACCAACATAAGGATACAATAAAGGTTGTCATTATAAGTTTTTCGAAACTAACTCAAGGTAAGAATCTTACTGGACAGGGTTTCGTTTTTGACGTGTGGTTCTAGGGAAGCACTAAGGCGCAATTTTGCGGCCATTCAACCTTTAAGGAGCTGAAAAGGGTAAAAATTAGTTTGTATGTAAAATCAAATTCCTTGGGGATAAGGTTGATACTCTAAATTTACATAAAACATTTTTAAAACTCTCTCCCAGATAGGGTTAGGGGTTTTAAAGTTTTTTTTGAGGAATCTCACTGCGCTATCTGACTAACATAAACGATAAATAAAAAAGAGAAGAAAAGAGTGAATAGCATATTTAGGTTTTTCAAAACTCTACCCCCAACGGGGCAAAAAGGGGTTGATAAGTTTGTGGCGTTAACCTAAAATTTATTATTCTTTAAGTCAAATAACGAATCGTCCCAATCCAATAAACTAGATACCCATTTTGTTTTATTATTATTGATAGGCTTGCGTTTGACCACTATCTCACCTGATGGTAAGCGATGATGTGGTCGACGATGAAGCACGCTTGCCTAGAATAAATAATAATAATAGCTAATTTTTGGTCGCCTTCACTAACTGCATATAAGAATATCAGTTATTGCATAAACGAAATCACGCGAACGTAGTCGCGGGCAGAGTGCTAGTCTTGAATAAAATTAATGAATAAAATAATAATAGTAAATGAAATGATGAATGATTAAAATAATGAATGAAATGAATCTAAAGGAAATTGCTATAAATGTGAACATAAAAAGTAAAAAAGAAGATATATATATATTGAAGATAATTAAAATTAGAAATATCAAGCAAATTGGCCTCAATATCACAAATACAACATGATGTAGGTAGTAATGCAAATGAGGTGAAACCAGAATGATATGGGCGATAGATACGAATATATTATATACAAGAAAGTAAAAAAAAAAAAAAAAAAACGGATGCAAAATTTCGTTTTATTTGTTCAAGACTTAATATTAACGTGCTATTAAGGTTGCCCTAGTCGACGGCACGTACTATTATGTGCGCGGGGTTAAAATACATGCTATCTCATCTGACAACACGTGCGATAGAGATAAATAAATGCTGTGATGAGCAGTAAGAAGCTAGTTTTCGTACGACTTAGCACTTTTGCAAGTTTGTAGCGAAACGGATGATGATTTAGGACGAAAACGAGTGCGTGAATTTTTATAAACAGACCTTTAGTAGTCTAGATATCATGTAAAAACGACTAAATGTATATGTTCAAAATAAAATTATTTGCATTGTTGAACTACTAATCTATACCTGTATGGTGGCCGTTTTTCAATTATCTTTTTTCTTATGGTATTTATTTCCGCCCAAAGATGGGTTAAAATAAGTGTTGAAATATGGAACTTTCGACGCTCATAACATGTTTTTTTTACTTTTTGTTTCCATACAGGGCTAGATAATGATGATACAAATTGATATTATTTTTATTTTTAACGTACATCGTCAAACAGTGGACAGTGTAATCGCCAGACTACGTTTGTATGAAATAATGATCGACTAGTGTAACCTTAACTTAGGTTTTATATTCTCAATGACTATTATGTTTACTTTTTGTCAATAATAAAATGTCTCTCTAGTTAAGTGCCCAGTATTAAGTATCCTTTTGTTTAGTAAAAACTGATTTGAGTAACCTAAAAACTTTCTTTTATTTGCAGAGCTACGGCTACGTAACATGTACGGTGGTCACTATACATTATGTGATGGGGTTGTATGACCTGGTGACCCTAAATGATTGTTATATGCTGTTCTGGATTCACGCCATCTTGGATATTTTCTTCTATACCAAGATTTATCTTACTATGCATCAGGTAATCGTCGTCTGTCATGTTACTATTTAATTTGATGAAGATCTTGTTGGTACTTTGACTGCGACTAGTACTGATTGCTGATGAATAATTATAATCACCTATTATGTGCCCAAAGCTGGGACCTTCATCCTAATTGCGTAACTTTATTGAACAATCAAAACACGCGCCCAAGCTTTCATTTTGACAATTAAACAGTATTCATTGCGTGTTTTATACAAATTTTTTCTTGGTTTTACATGTACCGATCCTAATGGTAGGCCAATAATATACATACTTGGCAACTGTTTAAAGGTATTTCTTAACGTATAATTACAAATTTACCCATAATGTAATATACAGATCTAATAAAGTCAACATTTTTAGGGTTATATTAGCAAGCACGGCGAGCTGATATTGGACGGACCCAAATGTCGCCACAGATATTTCAAGCATAGACTGTGGGTGTGGAGCGACGTACTGGTTAATTTTCCTTTGGAATTGATCGCCTTTTGTTTTCCGTAAGTTTGTTGATTCTTATTTATATCGAAATTATTAAGTGGTTTTTGGAAAATTCAAAGTAACATTGCTTTGAATATATTATAATCCTTCTTCATGTATTAAGGGTGCCCTAGTCGGTAATTACCATACAAACGTAGAATGGCGATTACTTCACTGTTTGACGGTGTACGAACAAAATAAAAAGTGATATCAGTTTGTCTCATTATTATTTAGCAAAACAAAAAAGTTTGAAAAGCATATATTAAAGTTATGAGCCTCGAAAGTTCTATATTTCAACACTAATTTTGACGCATCTTTGGGCAGAAATAAACACCATAGGAAGAAAGAAAATTGCAAAACAGTCACCATACAGGGATAGATTAGTAGTTCAAAAATGCAAATAATATTATTTTGAACATATGCATTCAGTAGTTTTATCATGCTATCTATATAGACACAATTGTAATAGGCACTAGAAATAAAGATAAGTTAGATCAACCATCTTTTAGATTAGCTAAAGTACACACATCTTTGATGGGGTACTGTGTTAGATTCTATAACAAAATACCTTGTGAGATATTAAAACTAAATGAAAGAAAATTTAAAACAATAATTAAATGCACACTTTGTAAACAAACATATTACAAATTAGATGACTATATGCAAAATAAGAATGCTTCTTTAGTGTAGACAAAATCAAACTGCATAATTTATATTAGGTATTCATAATTATAGTAATTTTTATTCGTTTAAAAAAATTGACTCGCACTCTGTTCCGTTGTTGTTGTAGGTAATTTACCTATGTTTGCAATATTTGTAAGTATGTGAGAACCATGTTCCTATTTATAAAGTGAAGAAATTTACCTGTTAGTGCTTGTAATACTTTATAACAATATTAAGTATAGCAGTGCTGGGTGCATCGTCCTCAGGTATATGAATTTATTAATGTATGTACTTATGTAAATATTTAAAAAAACTTATATTTTTAAAAGAGTAAGTATGGAGTTTCTTGTGCGTTCTTCACCACAACAAGCTACTTTTCCGAATGCACGGTAGAATCAGTTTTTATTACTATTTAATTGTTAAAGTTCAAAAGTGCCGCTCAATGGCCTAGTTGAAATAAATACATTTGACTTTTTTTTTTGATTCGTTCCCAAAATGCAATCGATCGCACATTGAATAAGATGAGCTTTTTATTTTTACAAGATTTTATTTAACTTGCTATGTATGTATGTGTGTTCGGGTCAAATCTTGCAACTGAATTTTAAAGCAGATGTCAACCGATTAACATGAAATTTTGCATACACGTTTAGTTTGGGTGACAATGCATGGTTAGCTAAGTGTCGTTATTCTAAATCAAATATGGCGGACAGCTCAAAATGTCGGACTAGTTATTTTTTGTTCACTGCCATGATATGGGTATCAATAAAAGGGTTTGCTGAGAATAATACGAAAAAAGCTTGAATTAAAACAAGATTTTTAATATTATTACCGGGTATCTTATTAGCTCTTGGTGGTATGAGAAGGTATTTACAGTCTTATATAAGTAAATATGAAAATTAGTTGAAAGTTCGTGAGTCGTCAGGCCTATATCCACAGTGGACATCTTTCAGCAGAAATAAAGCATTGTTCTTCTTTACTTATTAGGAATCCCATAAGAATAATACACTATTTCCGCGCTACAAAGCTGTTCAGACTGAAGTATTTGGTTGAATTCTATCGGAGTACTTCTCGTGAGCTCACAAACAATCTGACCACTTTACAGGTATTCTTTGCAAAGAAAATTAAATCATACGTAGTTCTTTGTTCTTAAGTTAGAAATGATAACCTTATTACTATTAGACATTATGCCATGATCAGGAATCAGAATGGAAAGTGGATAATACCTCCTCTGAAAGCCCAGGATGTATTTACCTCGGGGTTAAACAATGATAAACTGTTTATTAAACTTTGAAAACATGCAACTAAGCGGACTTAGTTATTTTTTTACAACCTACGACACATTGTAGTTTAACTCCTTGAGTGCCTCAAACGTGGTTCCAAGCGAGACACAAAGGCTTTTTAATTGTTCGGTAATTACGGCACACAACCGGTTAAACAATACAGCCTTGTAACAGGTACCTACATGTAGACTTTGTCCATTCTCGTTTTCATCCTTTAGTTACGGAACATAAATGGAAAGGATATTTCATGGTTTTCCAAACGAAACAAGGCACGAGTAGATTTAAAAAACGATTATTAAATTTTTCTCATAACATCTACAACATTTTTTCTCAGTAGTATATTAAGCCTAATTTATATGACCCAAAATATAAAGTATACGCCGCCGCTTTCGTACTTTGTGCCTATGATTATACTTCATAAAAGATAGCTTGATCTCTGCGACAGCTGCCAGTATTAATACATTAACAATAGCGCTTGACAGGCTAACAATACCGTAACAATAACGAATACGTCAGTTTGACATATGTCACATAGATCAAGATTTCTAAAGTATAGGTTCCTAAAGGTTCCTAATGTGATTTTTAATTTCGTAGACTAAACTGACAGCCGCCAGTTACCTTATTTTTTTAAATGTTGCAAGCTCGGAGCATAGTGTTGTAGGTAAGGCCCAATCTTATGTTATTCATCCCAGACATGGGATGAATAACATAAGATTGGGCCTCAATTTAATTTTATTAATTGGTGTAAATAAATGTTTTATGCATATAAACGTAATTTATTTAAATATAACAGTATTCATACACATACTACATAAACTTTTATTAAATAAAATATGAATAATAAGATAAATAAATGCGATCGATAAAATCTATCTATATCTATAAAAGCGAAGGTGACTGACTGACTCACTGACTGACTGATCAATCAACGCACAGCCAAAACTGCTACGCTTACAAGCGTGAAATTTGGCAGAAAGTTTCCTCAAGTGACGTAAATGTGCACTAAGAAAGGATTTTTGGAAATACCACCCCTAAGGGGGTAAACCCCTTTTTGTTGAAAGTTTGTATGAAAAATCTAATTCCTTCGCCCAAAATTCTTGAAGCTTATCAAAAATAGTATTATTTGTAAATAATAAAGATTAACATTATTAGTTTTTCGAAACTACCCCCAAATAATGATTTAGGGGGTGTTGAAGATGTATGAAAAAATCTGATTCCTTGGGTCCATAAATATGAAACTTGACATAAATACCAAACTAAATAAACAATAAAGGCTTTAATTGTTAGTTTTCGAAACTACCCCCAAATCATGATTTAGGGGATGTTATTTTATTTGAAGAATCTTATATCTTGGGTTAATCAACATGAAAATTGACATAAATACTAACCTCAATAAACAATAAAGGTTATCATTATTAGTCTTTTGAAACAACCCCCAAATTCGATTTAGGGGGTGTTGAAGTTTGTATGGAAAAATCTGATTTCTTGGGTCAATAAACTTGAAATTTGCTACAAATACTAACCTTTATGAATAATAAAAAACTACCCCCAAAAGACGATTAAGGGGTATTAAATCTTTTTTGAAGAATCTTATTATTTCAGTTAATAAACATGAAACTTGACATAAATAAACAATAAAGGTTTCGTTATTAGTTTTTTGCAACTACCCCCAAAAGAAGTTTTTGAAGAATCTTATTTATTGGGTTAATACATTTGAAACTTGACATAAATACCAACCTAAATAAACAAAAAAGGTTGTCATTACAAGTTTTACTTAATTACTCCAAAATACGATTTAGGGGGTGTTAATTTTTTTTTGAAGAATGTTATTTCTTGGGTTAATAAATTTGAAACTTGCTGCAAATACCAACCTAAGGAAACAATAAAGATTGTCATTATAAGTTTTTCGAAACAAACTCAAGCTAAGAATCTTTCTGGACAGGGTTTCGTTTTTGACGTGGGGTTCTAGGGAGCACCAAGGCGCAATTTTGCGACCATTCAACCTTTGAGGAGCTGAAAAGGGTAAAAATTTGTTTGAATTTAAAATCAAATTCCTTGGCGATAAAGTTGATACTCAAAATTTACATAAAACATTTTTAAAACTCTCTCTCAGATAGGGTTAGGGGTTTTAAAGTTTTTTTTGAGGAATCTCACTGCGCAAATCTGACTAACATAAACGATAAATAAAAAAGAGAAGAAAAGAGTGAATAGCATATTTAGGTTCTTCAAAACTCGACCCTCAAAGGAGCAAAAAGGGGTTGATAAGTTTTTAGGGGAGGATTTTACTTTGTGGCGGTACCCTAAAATGTATTATTCTTTAAGTAAAATAACGAATCGTCCCAATCCAATAAACCCTATATATCTACGTTCCCAGTTTTTATTGTTTTAATAATAGCAAATTTTTGGTCGCCTTCACTAACTGCATATAAGAAAATCATTTATAGCATAAACGAAATCACGCGAACGAAGTCACGGGCGGAGTGCTAGTTAGGTAATAATTATGAATAATAAATGAAAACCAATGTAATTTTTTTGCCGTGAAATAGTCCGATCTACTTCGATTTTTGATAAACTTTCGATCATTCAGGATAATCAGGATACGACACTATTTTTATGTAACGATAAAGTGCCAACCCCCCAAATGTCAGTTTAGTCTAAGAAATTAAAAATCACAGTATAGCAAATACTAAATTCAAACTCTCCATAGAAAATTTGAATGATGTATTATTGTTTGTGCCTGTGTCCCAGCAGTGGGAACATCAAATGGATGATGATAATGAATCAATGTTTAACCTAATCATTATAAATATTACAGATTTTATAAATATAGCCCTAGTGTAGATTGTTTCAACTTTTAAATAAATACTTGCGCAGGCGGCGATGACCATAATAGTAGTAGTGATTATGATCCACACGTTCACCTGCGTGTGGCTGATGGCCATGATTGGCACGTCTCCTATCAGTGTCATTCGGACGCTCAAGATACATCTGGTTGATGAGTAAGTGTCTCCATTAAATCACGTATTTCATACGGTTATTACGTTTATTATGGAAGGGGCTCGTGGGTAAATAATAAGAGAAATTATTAATAGGACGAAAAAAATACTGAATGGGCGACTATTATACTAAGTAACCATTATCCGCTTTTAGGAGGTTTTTTGGAGCTGCAGTAATAATATTGTTACATACTTTTATTGTAATTGGGGTTCTAATTTAGCATATAATTTTTTTGAAAATAGCAGAACAACCGACGAGGCGGCATCGCTGTGCAGTGCGGAAGTTCGAATGTATTCGTGTTTTTAACGAATTAATCCAAGAGCGAGCGAAGCGCGCTTGGGAATTTAGGGCACCCCGACACGGATAGGTTAGGTTCGAAGGGGACCACGGGAGCTGAAGTGAGCGAGCAAAGCTAACGAACTTAGCTCCTGTCATCTCCTTCGTGTTAGGTTACTTTAGACCCTGCAGACAGAAAAAACCGCTGCACGGGGCTCGGTCGACGAACTTTTATTTTTAAGTCGCTGTTGTATTAGTATTTCAGTAAGCCATATTCAGTATTTTTTACACCTTCAATTTGAATTTATTTTCGCTCGTTTACATACTATCCAATTAATAATAGCCGCACGTGTCGATCTATGAGGTTAAGTAACGCTTGCCGAGGTTGGTTTGTGGATGGGTGACCGTTTATTACATACCGAGACACTTCCGTGCCTTGGAAAGCATGCCCAGAGGCCCTTGACAAGTTACATTCTACCATCGAAAACGTGGCGATAGCGATTGGATAAAAGACAAAAATTTATGGGAATGTCATACGCTATCGAAATGTTACATGATATATTTTGTTTTGGCATTTTCGACCGTCGCCATAGCTAACATCAAATGACACTTGTCTAGCTTCTCAGCTGTCAATTGTTGAAATTTGACAATCGTTACAGGTAGTCAGTACCCTGAAACTGACACAAGAGGCTCCAGATTGATAACATGACATTTCGATAGCGTTTGACATTCCCATACATTTTTTACATTTTTCAATCGGTATCACCACGCTTTTGATGGTTGAAAGTCACTTGTATAGGGCCTCTGAGGCTGTAGACAAGTGGCATTCGATGCAAGCGAAGGTGATAGTCGAAGTGTCAAAACGTAAAGGATTGATCACATGAATTTTCAATATCGCTCGTCAATCCCATACAATTTTGCCTTTTTGACAATCGCTATCGCCACGCTTTCGGTGATCGAATGTGACTTGTGTTCGATAAACTGATTTTCTTCGTCAGCAAACAGAGTTACCGTAGCTGAATACCGGGCCAAAATTAGTTTAACTTTTTCGAAACCTACGTTAGTAAAAAAATGTTACCAAAGCCAAGTCGCCATTTTCCTCTAACGTCTTTTCCCGTCAACAGAGAAATGCCACAAAAACGTTGGGACTACGTCACGTCATTTTACGTGATTGTATCTCAATTGACCACTGCTGGCAGTGACGAGTTCTTCCTCGAAGCGGTCTTACCTATGACCATCTTAGCCGTGGTCCTCGTCTGCAGCAAGATGCTAGCCGCCATCGTAGTTGCCACCTCCATCCAGATTGCGTACTCTACCAAGTATGCGTTGACGGCGTATGAAAAAGTGACAATGGAACTCATTGATATGTTGAAGAACCAGGGACTGTCGAGTAAGCTAAAATAAATATAGGGTTAAATTTAATTAATAAGCAAGATTCCGCAGACGTCATGGGTATCTTATGATTTTATTTTTAGTACATAGCTAAAGAAAAAGAAAAATACTGGGAAGAATGGAAGGCTATGGGGGAACACATTTGCCCAGCAGTGGAACAATATAGGTAAAATTAAAATAGTACAGCTAACTGTGGGACAAAGACCGTTGGTTATTTTAATATTCTATAGGCTCGCGCTTGACCACTATCTGACTTGATGGTAAGCGATGATGTGGTCAACGGAGAAACACTTGCCTAGAAATAACCTATTACTCTTGACTTAAAGACCCCTAGATCGTAGCTGTCGGGAAACACAGACTCTAGCAGGGAATGCCACTTCACATTAACTTTTTCAACCGTTATATCTCAGAAACGGTGACGTTTGGTGGTGTTCCGAACATTCGTACCCATTTTCAGCTCTATGCGTATTACTGTAAACCGACCCCTATTTTTTGGTCTAATTTGAGCGGACAAATGTATCATGTATATGTCCGCTGGTAGTGTAATTACTGTAAATTAAAAGTTTCTTTATACCGATACTTATTAGATGTGAAGAGTTACGCAAGCTTATTTAGTTTGACCCTATATAAATATAGATGACTAAATATGCAGAATAGTTGTATTTTCCCACAATAAATAGATCTTTCCAAAAACTTTTCAGCTTGGTAATTGAACGAGGAATTTTATATTTTGGTACGTTATTGGATTGGGCTATATATGTATATTTTCCTTTAGGATAGTTTTGTTTTCCATTTGTTTAGGGATCCGATAGAAACTTCCAGGTAGTACATAAATTGCTTTACTAGATAGCAAGGTAACCCCACTCAATTATTACAGGTTACCAATTAAAGAAGTTTTGGAAATACATACAACAGCTTTGGGTAACGGAGCGAGGAAGGCAGGTACGAACGATCCTTGTTTAGTTACCAAAATGAGAATGTTTGCATATCGAATTATATCAGCATACATGGAATTCTTGACCGACTGTCCCTTTTCTATTTTGGTGAGCCGTCTTTGGTGAGATCTGATGAATAAGGTCTACGATGGAGTCAGCGAGCCTAGACGATCCCTGTTCACTGTTACTTTGAAGGTTGCGGGTCATAGAAGAGTCTCTGTGATGCTTTCATTGATTTGTTCTGATTTTGATTGATAGATGGCCTATAGCTCGCCCCACGAACCCTGTGAAGCCTCAGGAAGCTTCTGTACTTTTGGACGGAGTTAGGCTGGCTATTTTAGACACGCATATTACTCGAATAAGAGCCTCAGTATGTAAAATGGAGTCCCTATACTATAGATGGCCGAGTGTGGTCCTAAATCTATGTCACTAACTAAATAAGCCCTCTAATCCCAGTTGCCAGTCTTGCTATCTCAAACGCCTTATGTAAGACGCTGTGACCTGATGTCCGCCATGTTCGGTCATCACTTGAGAAACTGCTACATCTTCGCCGAAACAGGAGAAGCCTTCCTAAGACAGTTGACAGTTGCTCTGGACTATACAATCTTCTTTCCTGGTAAGTTTATTGGTGTTCCTTTTGTAATAACTTATTTTATTCTTAGTTTAACAAATACTGAATGCAAAGTCTGCACTTTATATAAAGGCAATTATATTAAGACATTTATTTAATTTTCACCTAGGATCTCAGTGGATGGTGCTGAGTTGAGTGATGATATAGTCTAAAAACACTATTTTATATATGCATCCATTTAGGTGTCCAACCATGGTTAGTGAAATGGATGTATTTTGACGTTTTAAAGTACATTATACTACCATAGTTGGGTGACAATATTAAATCTTATTGGAGGTAGGTACATCATCATCATCATCAGCCGAAAGACGTCCACTGCTGGACATAGGCCTCCCCCAGGCGTCGCCACATTGACCGATCCCGTGCGTCTCGCATCCAGCGCCTTCCCGCAACCTTAACCAGGTCATCAGTCCACCTAGTGGGAGGCCTTCCAACGTATCGTCTTCCGGTTCGCGGTCGCCATTCCAGAACTTTTCGGCCCCATCGGCCATCCGTTCTGCGAGCAATGTGCCCTGCCCACTGCCACTTAAGTTTGGCAATTCTTCGGGCTATGTCGGTAGCTTTGGTTCTCCTGCGGATATCATCATTTCTGACGTGATCACGCAAGGAAATGCCGAGCATAGCCCTCTCCATTGCCCTTTGGATGACTTTGAGCTTTCTGATAAGGCCCATTGTGAGCGACCACGTCTCGGTCCCATAGGTCATCACTGGCAACACACACTGATCATAGACTTTTGTCTTGAGACACTGCGGTAAATTGGACGAGAAGATACCACGCAACTTCCCGAACGCCGCCCAGCCGAGTCGGATTTGACGGTTGACCTCATTCTCGAAATTTGACCTACCCAACTGGACCGTTTGTCCCAGGTAGACATAATCGTCTACAACTTCAAGAGTAGAGTCTTCGACCTTGATAGGAGTGGGTGTTACATGGGCATTCACCATGATCTTGGTTTTATCCATGTTCATTTTAAAACCCACTCTTTCGGAAGCTCTACTGAGGTCATCGAGCATTTTACTGAGGCTCTCCATGGTCTCAGCCATGACCACTATGTCGTCGGCAAACCGAAGGTGAGTAATGTACTCAAAATTAACGTTGATGCCCAGCCCCCTCCAGTCCAGAACCTTGAAAACATCCTCCAGCGCAGCAGTGAACAGTTTCGGAGAAATGACGTCTCCCTGTCTCACGCCGTGCTGGAGAAGGATTGGTTTCGAGGTCTGATCCTGAAGACGGACTGACATGAAGGCGTTTTTGTACAAACACTTCAACACCTCAATGTACCGGTAGTCGATTTGGCATCGTTAGAGAGACTGCAGTACAGCCCAAGTCTCTATCGAATCGAAGGCTTTCTCGTAGTCCACAAACGCTAAACAGAGAGGCAGGTTATACTCTTCGGTCTTCTGTACAACCTGCCGCAGCGTATGTATGTGGTCTACTGTGCTAAAGCCTTTTCGGAATCCGGCTTGTTCGTGGGGCTGGAAATCGCCTAACTTGCGCGCGAGACGATTCGTGATGACTCTTGAAAACAACTTGTAGACATGGCTAAGAAGTGAGATGGGCCTATAGTTCTTCAACCAGGCATTGTCGCCCTTCTTGAAGAAGAGTACCACCACACCCCTGCACCATGCCTGTGGCGTTTTGCCCTCGAGTATGACGGCATCAAACAGCTTCTGAAGGGCCCTATGGACCGGTTTTCCACCCGCCTTCAGGAGTTCGGCCGTAATTCCGTCATCACCCGGCACCTTGTTGTTTTTGAGCTATTTCAGAGCCATCCTAATCTCGTACAGGCTGACGTCCGGGATATCTTCGGTATAGTATATCGGAGAGAAGTTTGCTAACGAAGCCCCGCTGCTCCCGGGGCTCCTTTTCCTGTCTGCAAGGTCTAACCAAAGTAACCTAACATGAAGGAGATGACGGGTGCTAAGTACGTTCCCTTTGCTCGCTTACTTCAGCTCCCGTTACCCCCTTCGAACCTAACCTATCCGTGCCGGGGTTCTCTAAGCCCCCGAGCTCGCTTCGCTCGCTCTTGGACTAATTCGTTGAAAACGCGAATACGCCTGAACTCCCGTGCTGCACAGCTATGACACCTATTGGTTGTTCAGCTTTTTTCAAAATAATAATATGCTAAAATTAAAAAAATTGAACTCCAAATACAATTAAAGTATGTAACATTGTTATTACCGCAGCACACAAAAACCTCCTAAAAGGTATTACTTAATCCGGATAAATAGTTACTTACTTAGTAAAACAGTCGCCCATTCAGTTTATTTTTCGCCTGGTTAATCATTTTCCTTTTAATATCAACCGTAAATTAAAGTAAAAATCACGGAGCACAGCCTCGCCGACCGGCAGCAGCTCACTATTAATAATAATATTCGAGCCCGCACAATGTGAGCTGAGCACAAATTTCGGCTAGGTATCAGTATTGACACGAGTAGTCAGTTTTTACGAGTAAACGGCGAAAATCACTGGCCCGCAGGCTTATTACGTAAGACACTGCAATCAGCAATCATCGCGCGATCCAAAGCATTATGTCATAAAAATCGGCATTACCTACAGTGAAAGGTATGGTAGGGCCTACACAACCGTTTGCTAATCGCCCGGCGTTAGTCAAATGAACTTATTTCTTAAAAAACCTCCATAATCTCTAAAACTGTATTGAAGAACAATTATTGCGCAAAAACCGCTATCGTTTTGTTCTTGCATAACAGCAATACCGTATCTAGCAGTAACCGCCAAGCCAAGGCAAACGGGGAAAAGAAAACATTCCTTTTGATAGTTTATACACATTTGTTTTTCAAGAAACAGAGCTGCAAGACATGACATTCTGATTAAGACTTTTAGGCTTAAAAGACTTGTCCCATTTTCCAATATTTACATGCTTGATAAAGCCCGAAAAAACAAAAACAGTACTTTTGACCACTTTAATTTTACAGGTAATTATGTAGTAGCAGCAGGCGACAGCGAGGCGCGGATGTACTGGGTTGCTTCGGGGAGCGTGTCAGTGGTCTCCGTGCGAGCTGACCTGACAGAGATCACACACGAGCTGCTCGGACCGGGAGACGTGTTCGGGATACTACAGGGCATGAACAGGGGCATCTCACACTGCTTCTCTTATAGGGCTGAGTCGAAGGTACCTAATAATCATCATCTTCCTGCCCTTGTCCCATGTTACTCGGGGTTTTTCATCTATTCTTCTGTACACTGGCATCAAGGAGCGTATCAGTGGTCTCTATGCGAGCCGACCTGACGGAGATTGGTCATAAGCTACTGGGCCCGGGTGACGTTTTCGGGATGCTGCAGGGCATGAACAGGGGTATCTTGCAATGCTTTTTTTTATGGGCTGAATCGAAGGTCACTTTCACCATCATCTTCCTATCCTTGTTCTATGTTAAATACTCTGTCAACCATCAAGCTATCTTCCATCACTGCTTCTTTTACAGGGCTGAGACTTAAGTAGCTGCCAAATAATTGAAATAGTCATTGCATTGCAAGCAAATTTTTAGGTTTTAGTATACAAATTGTCAATCAAAAATTGACTAAGATTCCCTACATAACACTTACGAGTAAGTAGATAGTAGAGTAAGTGGCAATGATTTTCAAGCATCAGATTTTTAATTTTTATTTATTCAACCTTAACACATAAAATCTTAACAGGATTACACCCAATACGATAAATGCGCTTATCCTAAGTTACTTCACATCCGTAACTACAGTAAACTTAATATATTACATAACAGTATCTAACTATAACAAATTTTAAACAAAGCACTCCTTGTGAATTCACCCAGAGTACAGCAGAATAGGTCCGTCTCAATAGCCACGAGGTTGAGCGTGCGGAGTGCACGCGTCAGCGGCGCCTCTCTTAACAGGTCGGTTCGACTGCGCGGCTCAAATAGCAAGCTCGGCCGCCGGCGTCGCCAGACGTACCTGTCCGGAACACACAGACACACCTGTCCTAAAACAGTTGCATTATTCACCTTCGATCTCAATATTTTGAAAATATATGAGGCGAGTGCCAGTTCCCTCCTAACCCTCAACTCATTGTATCCTACCATACCTAAAATTAATACGTAGGATACATTAAGTAGGATACATTAAGGGATAAAATGGGTAAACTCCGTAATATCTCACATATAAATACCTAATAAATTTGTTTTGTACCTTTTCCAGCATGAGACTATATTTAGTTTCATTTGGAGACTAGATGACTGCGTTACATTCTAGCTGGCTCCTAACCAACGCGTTATATAAAGCTATGATGGCTTTCAAATTCGTGAACCCTCGGACCGTACGAAGCATAAAGCCTAAAATTCTATATGCTTTCTTGCAGCAACGCATAACGTGATCACGAAATGTCAAGCTGGTGTTAAAACTAACCCCCAAGTCCTTGACTTCCGTGACCCGTGTCATAGGCAAGCCATCAATATGATAGCCATGCACGATGGGATTGTGTGCACGAGAAAAAGTGATTGTCACACATTTCGAGATATTGAACTGCAACAGATTTTCTCTGCTCCAGCTCACTGCCCTGTCAATATCCCGTTGTAGTTTGTCACATTCTTCGGCCCCTCCCGCTGTGAGGGACAATTTGAGGTCGTCGGCAAACAACAAACATTGAGCGTCTTGGACTACTTCTGGCAGGTCGTTTACCACTAGAAGGAACCCCAAAGGTCCAAGGTTACTGCCCTGACTCACTCCAGACCTCGTGAAATACGGATCTGACACGTGTCCCGCATATTCCACGTACTGTCGCCTATCTCTCAAGTAGCTGGCAAAAAACTGAAGCGAATGCGGGGTGAAACCAACACCAGCTAACTTCGCAAGCAACATGTCATTATCGACTAAGTCGAATGTTTTTCGAAAATCGAAGTAAGCAGCATCAGCTTGCCCCCCGCTATCCACTGTCGGCACCAGATGAGTCATATGGCAGAGAAGATTACTGGTGGTACTCCTTCCCGGTCGAAAACCATGCTGAGCGTCTGCGAGCTGTGCGCTAATCGTTTCGAGTTTCCAGTAATTTTGCCGGCGTCGACAATACTGCAACTGGCCTATATCCATCCACAGATTTTGCGATTTTTTTTTGTTCCCTTTGGAACCGGAACAACACGAGTCACTTTCCATCTCTCAGGGAATACGGCAGCTTCTAGACACCTGTTATAGATGTGACCGACAATCCTTAAAGATGTAAGGTGGAATGCCGTCAGGCCCTGCGGAACGTTTCGGCTTCAGGTCTCGAAGCGCGCGACATACGGCTACCAACTGCAATTGGTCTAAGTGCACTCGTGACGCTCCGTTCCCACTACTTGCTTTCTTTATAGCCGCATCTACATCCAACACAGGTGGCTCCGCCCTATAGACCGAGTAAAAATACTCAGCAAACTCCTCCGCACACCGTTGACCTCCCTTGACATCTTTTTTTTTTTTTTATAATCTATAGGCTAGCGTTTGACCACCATCTCGCCTGATGTTAAGCGATGATGTGGTCTACGGTGAAGCACGCTTGCCTAGAAGAAACCTATTCACTCTTGACTTAAAGACCCCTAGGTTGTAGCTGTCAGGTAACAAAGACTCCGGAAGGGAATTCCACTCCTTAGCTGTGCGCACAATGAAAGCACAATCTCCTACCTCTCCTGGATTTTGCAAAATTCTACAAAGATTTAGGATCACTCATCATTTGACACTGTACACGGCTACGATATTGTTCCTGTGCGACTACTATCATCTTTTTATTGTTAGTTCTACACCTAGCAAAAGCCTCGTAATAGACCCTCGACCCGCTTGCCTTGTACCGTTTGTGTAGACGAGCCTTCCATTTTATGTCGCGAATTATTTCACTAATGTACCACTCAGCATAAATGTACCCAGAATTTACACCACTTCGCTTTTTTTGGGAACGCAGTCATCTATAACAGAATTAATAACACTATAAAAATAATCCAAACCTGTCCCTAAGTCCAATTCATACAAAGGGGTCCAATCTATAGCTGCAATTAACGAATACATTGTCAAAAAGTCGGCTTTGTTAAAGTACCAACATTTAGGTGCACCTAGGTCTACGAAGGGTGCAGCTGAGCCCGCTGAGCCGGGTGTAGCCGAGCCGGGTGTAGCCGAGCCCGCCGAGCCAGTCCGACGCCGACGCGAGCTTGTGGTGACCGAGATCTCGAGCGGTGGATGATATGCATCCACAGGCACGAGCTGCGTCTCCGACGCGCGCACACTCACACGCCCTCCCTCCGTCAATGTAATCAACACCAAATCCAAATGACGACCATTAAAATTTCCCACCGTGTTACTCTGAGTGAATTCACAAAAAGTATAAAAATATTCATAATAATGACTTATGGCTACAGAACAAGAATACAAGTTGAAGTCACCTACAACCACTATATCCCTATACTTACTACAAAATTGTTCAATTATGCGAAATAATACCATGTATTCATGATCACTACTAGTAGGCGGAATGTAAACAACACAAAATAAAAACATAAATCGGTTATGTAGGTACACGCTAGCACACACCAGTTCAAATACCTACTTGTCAATGTTCACATCAGGCAGTGATACTCGCCGCAACTCAAAACGCGGTGTGGCCACGAGAAGCGCGCCACCCTGTTTACGCCTGTCTGCTCTGTCACACCGTAGAATCGTGTATCCTGGTGGAATTATTTCTGCATCATGTATTATTTTTGTATTATTTCAGCCTGTTTCGGTTATGGCAAATAAGTCCGCACTTCCGGTTGAAATATTTATGCAACATTCCTCCAACTTTGTTCGCAAATCTCGTACGTTTTGGTACAATATCTCTATAGTGCTATATGGGGTTTCTGGGTTTGCTTGTTCTACGAAACCACACCCATTCCGCGAACTCAATGTTAACTGCCCAGCTTTCCGGTTGACACAACTTTTCATACTTGCTTTCGGGAACCCCTATTACAAAGGATGCGTAATCTCTTTCAGTTTTGTGTTTTATTTGTTCGACTTTTACGGATACTTCATCTTCGTATAACTTTTTAACATGTTTTTCTATATTTTCCGCTGTTGCTTCCTTATGCAAACGCCATACATGTAAATATTTTTTCTTTTCCATTCCCTGTATATCAATTGCACTTGTATTTCCGCCTTTCTTTACTTCGTTGGTCGAATACCTGTTTCTTTTCTTGGTAACTGTAGTCCAGTTTCCTTCCTGATCAGGTTCTTCCTTTTTTCCGCTTTCATCATCCTTAGACTTCTTCTCATTATTTACTACATGGATCAGTTCATCATTCAATACCGTTTTCGCAGATTTTGTGACCCCACATTCCTTTGCTATTTATTTATTTTTGCTTATTATTTCTAACTACCTGCTTATCTTTGACCGCGTTTGCAAAAGATAGTGCAGGTTTTTTAAGGCCTTGTTCACTCTGATTTGGTAACTGATTTTTATAAAGATTAGCTTCCAGGTTTTCATTTTTTTCCATTAGGTCCTTAATTCTTGTTTCTAGGATCTCAACTTTGTTTGCCTTTTCTTGTACTACCTTCAATATTTGTTTCACTTGTTTGAACTCAGTTTCCGTGTGAATAAATCATTTTTTTAGTAATATATATTCCTTGCGCTGCTCTTCCAACTGGGTCTTAACTTCCCTCCTGAACCCCCTTATCTCATCTAGAAGTAGAGTCTCATTATTCACTGCAGTTTCACTTTTATTTCGGCGACTGCCTCGCTCAGCGGTGTTTCCGAAGCTACTTGATGAGGACATCTTTTTGATGATTGCAGATCCACGGAGAGGCATGTTAGAATCATCCTTTTTCGTCATTGTACACACACATTCGAGACATATCCCCTGATCCTTGAATTCCTGCATGCCAGCTTCAACTTTTTCCTTCATTAAGGCCGGATACTTCTGATGGAATTTCTTCTTGCATCTCTCTTGTGAATACTGCATACAGCATCACAGCCGCTACATTTCGGAACCCATTTAAAAACTTAGGTTATTAAAATATAATATTTAGCAATTAATTTAAACAAAGGCTCCGTGATACGTCCGTTCGCTCGCACGTTTGCGGGTAGTATATAAAATTAAAGCATACCTAGTAATTTTCTCTTAATCAATGTTTTTGGAACGGAGTTCCTTATCGCACGTCATAGTTCTGATTTGATTGCGGGCTAGAACAAAAAAAGTGAAACAATGAAAAAACGACACCAAAATCCGATACATTTTTGCAGTGATTTTTTAGGCACTGCAAAAAAAAAGGCGAGAGTGTTTTTTTTTAATCCAGAACGGAACGAATGATTCTAGAGTAGAATCCTGAGTGCAGCGAGGTACTCAAAGTACGTCGAGTATCTTAAAATAGTGTTGCTCCCGAGGACACTACTTTTATCACCCTTTACTTTTAGAACCATTAGACCTTACATATAAATAATTAAGAAGCTAATGTTTATATTTCAACAATTATGGAAGTGCATCGTAACAATTTTATTATTAATAAGTCTAGTACTAAAATTAGATTTAGAAAAGAGATTAACTAAGTAGTAAATCTAAAGTAGATTTATATAATTTGACTCGCGCGCGGTTTTCCAGCCAGTCACTTGTTCAAATTTAGCGATGTAATCCTATGTTGGACCACGTGGTTTGTGATTCATCTCTTTATTATTTATTTATTTATTGCAATTACTCTCTGCAATCACAGTTTCACCCAACACGTGCATAGAGTCAATAATTATAGAATTATATAAGTCAAATTATATTAATATTTTAAAATTCACCCAGATTAAACACAGACAGGCAAATCAATTAAACTAACATTAATAAACAAAAACATAATTAAAAAAAAAACAATTCAACTCTTACTCTCTTTCTTTGCTGATTGGAACATTTACAAACAATATCCACATTCCAAATTCAAATCACTTTTAGTCCCTAGGGATTAATAAGCTGTTTTAGTCCCTGTTTACGAAGTTTTGAATAAATGTGATAAAAAAACTTATTTTGCATCTCTCAGGTAAGCATTTTAACGCTCGCCTTGGATTCCTGGATCAACATTTTACCATTTTTCCCCGAAGCGAAGAAGATTATAATGGACAGAGCGGAAGTCTTATTTACTCAGATTACTTAGAATTTCGATATCTTGCTTTTATATGGAAAATCGAGAAATGTCTTCGATTGGAATTATGTTGTTATATTATGTTTTAGTTGACTATTTAGATTAATGACGTCCTTTCCTGGTATTATAAGTCATATAGGATTATCACTGTTTCACATTTTCAACACTTTGAATTCGAAGGTGGATTGTGCCCGCAACGTAGGAATGTATTAGAAATTCCTGAAATTTTTCGTACCGTGACTGTACATGTATCATAACGTTATTCGAGCCACACACACTCTTACAATTGGTACATTTAACTATTGTACACTGACACACATAAAGGCACTTTTATCTAGATTGGAAGCCACTTAAAGCCGCTTACGACAGTTTGCCCGGCATTTAGTTTTTAAACTGAATTTAGTCGTCATATTTTCGGAAGGTAAATATATTTTACGTCGGGGATGTGAAAGGGTGAGTGTAAACTGATTACCGATTATTTATTACGATAATGTGAATGGACATACCTCCAGGCGTCATTTTGAATAAATCGGTGCATGTTTTTAGGGTTCCGTACCCAAAGAGTCCATGCTGTCACTCAAGTTTCTGTCCGTCTGTCTGTCCTTCGTCTGTTACACACAGGTTTTACAGCCAAACGGTTAGAGCTACAGTCTAAATGTTTACAGTATAAGCATCTTGTTGACCTAAAGCCATGAAAATTGACAAAACATGTTTTAAAATGTTTTTAAGGGGGGCTTCCATACAGCAAAAGGAGGGCGCGAATAGCAAATTTTGTACCTTCCCCATCGTTTGGGATATCGTTGTTTAGAGCTCGTTGAGTAGGTAAATGTAGTATTTTCGTTTTAAAAATATTGGAAAACAAAGGAACGAGAAGCCACCAAAGTCAGCTTTTTTTACAAAATTTTGTTCCGAAGAATTTTTAACTTCCCAATGATCTTTGAACATGAAATTTCGTGATAATGTTTATTATAACTTATGTTTTACTAACAAATATAAATATATTGATAAATCAGATTTTCCTTTGAAATTCCCTCATCTTTCCTATTACAACAAACTTGATTTTACGGTTTGGTACGGAACCCTAAATGTGTGAAGTCCGACACGCACTTGGCCGTTGTTTTAATGGATTAATGTTTCCGTACATTTTATTTTGACATGGGTGAACCATGTTATGTTATATTGCATAAGCTTTCATTTATAATTACAAAAAAACTTTGACATAGGAACTAACATACGTTATGTGTTTCGTTGTTTTTGTTAAACATACTTATGTAGTAATTACCTACTTATTATGTGGAATAGTTGAAATACTTATTTAATAGAAATTAATAAATACTTTGAAATATAAATCTGTGTTATTATTTTATGCTTAATCAAATAGTTAAAGGAAAGAGAGAGTAGATAATCTAATTTACTCATCAAGCTTCTTGTATTCCTAATCTTACAAGTAGTATAAGATATTGATGAGCATAACTCAAGCTGGAGCAGGCAAGACAGAGAGCAAGATGAGAGAAGGCAGTAGCCTCAAATCACTGATTCTGGAAATATTGTGTTAAAATTCACCTCCTCTTTTATGTGAAGTGTCTCTTTTATAAATTTTTTCAGAATTCATTTTTAAAACTGAATTTTGTGGTCATATTTTCGGCAGGTAAATGTATTTTACGTCGGGGATGGGAAAGGGTGAGTGTAAACTGATTACCGATTATTTATTACCATAATGTGAACGGACATACCTCCAGGCGTCATTTTGAAAAAACACGGTGCATTTACCGAACCGCACGTTTTTAGGGTTCCGTACCCAAAGGATCCATGCTGTCACTCAAGTGCCAAAAAAATCAAAATAAAAAAAAAAATATCCTATCAAAATTATCATTATTATTTTCAATATTGATTCTTTCTTCATTTATCCTTTCAGATTCACTTATTTCGTTTTCATTTATTACATCTTCATTTCTTACAACATCATTTGTTTCATCACTATATCTGACCAAATTTTCTCCTTCTCGATTGCTATCTATAATGATGCTTCTTCTTACATCTTCCTTTGCTCGACATTTTTCATTACCACGCGTCTCTCTTACATCATCTATTCGTACTTCTGGTTCAACTTCATCCCACAGCCCATTTATTTTTACTATGTTTTCTTCATGATCAATATAAATTCCTTGTTCGTCTTCATTTATTCGTACATCTCTTGCTCTAATAATCTTCCTCTCTTCTTCTACCCAAATTTTATAACCATTTCTTATGTAACCAACCAAGATACCTTTGTTACATCTCTCATCTAGTTTACGTAAGCCGGAATTAATTTTGTAAAAGGTTGTTGATCCAAATCTTCTTATATTTGAAAGGTTTGGTTTAATGTTAAACCACATTTCTGCTGGTGTTTTATCTAATCCTTCCGTAGGACTCCTAATGACTAGGAAACTCGCAGTCAACAAAGCTTCACCCCATAAGTAGTTCGGAACACGACCATCAAATAATAAAGCTCTAGTTCTTTCCATTAAGGTTCTGTTTAACCTCTCAGCTTTTCCATTCAATTGTGGCGTATAGGGTATTGTCATATCTAATACTATTCCTTTTGAGTAGCACCATGAAAGCAGGTTATTGTTCGCAAATTCCCCACCAATATCACATCTTATTTTGTACACTTTCTTTCTAAAATGATTTTCTGCCAACAATACAAATTGTTTAATTTTTTCCAAGGCTTCACTTTTGAAGGTGATTAAGTAAACTACACAGAAATGTGTGAAATCGTCCAAAAAGGTAATGAAATATTTTTTGTTATCCCAAGTGGGAACTTCAATTGGGCCGCAAATGTCTGTGTGTATAATTTCTAAAGGGAATTTTGCTTTAATTCGGTTATCTCCAAAAGGCTTTCTTGTCATTTTAGATTTTATGCAGATTTCGCAAATTTTATCTAAATGTCCCCTCCCAATTTCAATCCCATTGACCAGCTTTGCTAGACGCGGCACGTCGGTTACGTGACCTAGCCTACGGTGCCAGATATTGACACTCTCAGTCAATAAAGCTTCACGACTAAAATTGGCCGAAAAATCTGTTTCATAGAGGCCATTTTTAGTTTTGTAGCCTCTTAAAATTATTTTATTATTTTTATAGATAAATACCTTGTCTCCAGAGAAGAGGACTGAACCGTTTTTGTCCGTGATTGAACTTACTGATATCAGGTTCCTTGACACTCCTGGGACATACGTGCTGTATGTCCCAGGAGTGTCAAGGAATCCAATCTTCTATTAATCCAAAATTTGTATTGATGGTACCAATTCCTTTGGCTATTAGTTTTTCTTCATTTGCACACTTAATGTCAATATTTATTTTCTCTGCAAAATTTATTATGTTGTTGTTATTAAACATATGAGAAGATGCTCCTGAATCAATTACTGCTTTTATTGAAATTTCCATGTTTAACTTAGTACGTACTGGACTATTGTTCCTGCAATACTTCTGGATATGACCTTTTCTATTGCAATTTTTACAAATTTTAATTGTAAAGCAATTATTAGATGCATGACCTGTTTTTTTACAATGAATGCATTTTTCATTCTTACAGAACGTTGCAATGTGGCCCGGTTTACCACAGTTAAAGCATACTTTCTCTGTTAATTTTAAGACTTCGTTATTACAAACCGAAGTTTCCGGCATATCTAAATTTTGAAGTCTCAAAATTAGTGTTTGTATATTTTTATCTTCTCTAGGTGTTATTTCCCAAATATGTTTAAACAATTTCATGTGATCAGGCAATATTGTGATAATTTTCTGCATTAAATTTTCTTCCGATATTTTTTGTTCAGTGCTATTTACCTCAGCACATAAATTTTGTAGAAAACTAATGTCGTCAAAAATATTTCCTGTATGATTATAACTGTAAAATTTTATGATTTTTAAATGATTGTCTTCTTTAATATTGTGTCTAATAACTAAATCCAATGTATCATAAATATCTTTTGTTGTTTGACAGTTTATAACATAATGTAATAATTCTTCATCGATAGCATTTAATAGTAAAATTTTCTCTTTTGCTTCATTAATTTCTTTCCCTTCAAGGCCTTTTGCTTCAAGATACAATTTGGTAATTAATCGCCAATTTTTGTAATTCGATTTCTTTTTCAATTTATTTAGAGACTCCATCTCTTTAAAGTAAAAATAGGTACTTACTTATCTTCTATACTTTACAAACCTATTTTTCTTTCGTAGCAATGGTTATGGCATAAATAATTGGTTGCTAGGCATCTGATTTGCTAATGAAGCTGAAAATGGCAGCCAAAACGTAGCAGCCAAACTACTCAGGGCCGTAAATATTATGGGGCCCCGTGCAACCGATTTTTTTAAATTTTAATTATTATCTTAAGATGGCATTTTAAGGAATAATTTAGATTATTAACTTGAAAATTAGGCAACAACTTTTATTCCGATTTTCGAATATTAAATTATTAGTGGATCAGATATTTTCATGAAATTTACCATACGCGCGCCTTTGAATGTATGTGTTCTGTTTACTTAGGGAGCAGAAGATACAACTATGACATTTTTGAGAAAACTAAGAAATTAAAGAAATTTGCAGATTTTTCTTATTTCCTAACATCGCGCAACGATGGAAAATTCTATAAAATGTCTGAGACACTCTAGTAGACGCCTAGTAAATATTTAAGCATGATTTAGTATGGAGCACAAGATACAACTATCACTTTTTTAAGAAAACTTGAAGAAATTAAAGTTCTTTTTTCATTTTTCTTATTTCCTAACATCGCGCAACGATGGAAAATTCTATAAATTGGCTGACACACTCTAGTAGACGTCTAGTAAATATTTAAGCATGATTTAGTAGGTAGCACAAGATACAACTATCACTTTTTTAAGAAAATTTGAAGATTTTGTAGATTTTCTTATTTTCTAACATCGCGCAACGATGAAAAATTCTATAAATTGACTGAGACACTCTAGTAGACGCCTAGTAAATATTTAAGCATGATTTAGTAGGGAGCACAAGATATAGGAAATAAGAATAATCTAAAAAAAACTTTAATTTCTTCAAGTTTTCTTAAAAAAGTGATAGTTGTATCTCGTGCTCCCTACTAAATCATGCTTAAATATTTACTAGGCGTCTACTAGAGTGTCTCAGTCAATTTATAGAATTTTTCATCGTTGCGCGATGTTAGAAAATAAAAAAATCTACAAAATCTTCAAGTTTTCTTAAAAAAGTGATAGTTGTATCTTGTGCTCCCTACTAAATCATGCTTAAATATTTACTAGGCGTCTACTAGAGTGTCTTAGTCAATTTATAGAATTTTCCATCGTTGCGCGATGTTAGGAAATAAGAAAAATGAAAAAAAAACTTTAATTTCTTCAAGTTTTCTTAAAAAAGTGATAGTTGTATCTCGTGCTCCCTACTAAATCATGCTTAAATATTTACTAGGCGTCTACTAGAGTGTCTCAGTCAATTTATAGAAATTTATTTTATCATAGTTGCGCGATGTTAGAAAATAAGAAAATCTACAAAATATTCAAATTTTCTTAAAAAAGTGATAGTTGTATCTTGTGCTCCCTACTAAATCATGCTTAAATATTTACTAGACGTCTACTAGAGTGTGTCAGCCAATTTATAGAATTTTCCATCGTTGCGCGATGTTAGGAAATAAGAAAAATGAAAAAAGAACTTTAATTTCTTCAAGTTTTCTTAAAAAAGTGATAGTTGTATCTTGTGCTCCATACTAAATCATGCTTAAATATTTACTAGGCGTCTACTAGAGTGTCTCAGACATTTTATAGAATTTTCCATCGTTGCGCGATGTTAGGAAATAAGAAAAATCTGCAAATTTCTTTAATTTCTTAGTTTTCTCAAAAATGTCATAGTTGTATCTTCTGCTCCCTAAGTAAACAGAACACAAACATTCACAGGCGCGCGTATGGTAAATTTCATGAAAATATCTGATCCACTAATAATTTAATATTCGAAAATCGGAATAAAAGTTGTTGCCTAATTTTCAAGTTAATAATCTAAATTATTCCTTAAAATGCCATCTTAAGATAATAATTAAAATTTAAAAAAATCGGTTGCACGGGGCCCCATAATATTTACGGCCCTGAGTAGTTTGGCTGCTACGTTTTGGCTGCCAGTTTCAGCTTCATGATTTGCAACTGAAAAAATATCAAAATTTATTTTTTTTGTTTTCTAAACTGGGCCCATGACCTGTTATGGGGCGTTAAAACTGCGGGTGGGCTGTGATACTCATATATTCAACAATACATGACTGCGTGGTAATCTCTTTAAAAGTACATATAAAAAACACTATATGTTTCACAGGCGAATACACTATATGATGTGTCGACGTGGTTGACACACCAGTCTTCAATTTAAAAACCTGACACATGCATTTGATTGTAAATAAGAATAAACTTAATACATTCTGTATAGCCAGAACTTAATGAGTTTTACTAACTAAAACCTCATTCCAACATTTGGCACTCAAATATTTCTTTATTTAAATATAAAAAAGTAAAAGAACCTGGATGAGGTTGGTACATGAACGTGGGGGTTGGCTCAAGACACAAAATAGAGAGTATACAGAAGGGCCACTCCCGCCGTTTCGAAATTTGACAGCCAAACTTGACAGATTCACTAAGGTTGCTACTATATTGAAACCGAATTTAAAAAAGAGTAGGTTGTTTAAGTTACAAACATAAATACCTCTATTCGTCTAAACAAACATCATATCATGCTTACATGGTTTAGAGGATAGACAGAGACTCCACATACGACGATGATTAGGTTCGTAACAATGGTGTAATAATGATCCCACCAAAAACATAAAAATGTGAAAAGCACCAAGCTCGACAAAAATATAAAAGTGTTTTTTTTTTAAATAAAATCTTATAACCCGACTGCTTAAGAAGCTAACTAAAACATGTATGTACTATGGGCCAAAGCTATATCAGACCACTTTGAAAACAAAATCCCGTGCACTAGATGACCACAGCTGCGTCCGCCCTTTTTGCGTCAACTATAAACAAATGACTTGTTTGTTTTTGCAGTCTTTTTTTATTACAAAAACAAGGGGCTTTTATAACATAAAATGAATTTAAATTATATAGAACTAATTTAAAGTATATTCGAACTGTATCAATTAATATAGGTAACCCAGCCAATGCAACCTCTTTACAGTACCTACCTACTTTATATATGAATGACGTGACAAACTCCCGCACAAAGCATTCGTGACAGCCGCGACTGTTCTCGGTCCAATATTGTCCATTATTCCCTGTAAAATCGTAATGTCAAAATGTGAGTTCAAAATGGCGCTTTGTTCGAAGTGGACTCTCTGTCTGCGGCGCGCCGCCGCATATGTACTTTGTGCTCAAGAAGAGAGAGGCTTATGCTCAGCAGTGGACGGAGTTGGGCTGTGGGTGATGATGAAAATAATCTGAATCAGGTTACTATGGCTCGACTCGTGATATTACGCACCCTGAGAAGCTAGCTTTTGTGGTATTCTGCTAAACAGAACCACATATTTTTTAAGTCTATTTACAATTCATTACACTATACAAACCATACCTTCATATCTGTTGATATTTTATGTGTTCTTTCATACTGTTTGTACCTGAAAAGCATACTTTTAATTATATCTGATTGTTTTAATATCTGAATCTTAACTTATATTGATAATTGGTAATTCTTGCAATATTTTTCTACTGTGACATTTTCATCTGACATGACATCTGTCTGTCTATTTTATTTTTCTTAAAACCATAGACCGTAACATAGGTACCATGGACTAAACCTCCTTTAAGCTAGGTTTACACTATTATAAGGGTAGCGTAGACAGACGCCTTTGTGAACCGTTTTTATTCGTTCTGGTCTTTATTTCTTAATTGAATTTTGAATTTGAAATGTAGATAGAACGAACAAAAACGGGCGTGTTTTTAGTTTTGAATCTGGACGGAACGCCGAAAGTCGGTGGACTACGGAATACTACTTAATGTACGATCGAATCTGAAAGTCTTTAAAACTATTATACTTACGGCTTGTGTAATATTATCTGAAGTGCTCTAATTTTTAATATATATATATAAATATATATAGTGTTATACTGTGTATAATTTGCCAGCCTTCATACCTACCGTTTACCTGCGCATATCCGGCGTGTAACGCCCAGTCCGATCCCCGACGCTCCTTACTGCCTACCTACCACACTTGGTGTATGAGCTGTAGCAGACAGGTCTTCAGACTCGCGCGGCCACAGCGCGCCCGTTTCAGCACGCGCAGATTCCTGCCGCCTACTCATTTACGTGCCAGCCCGATTGCCTGCTCATCTGCCTACCCAGGGCCTACGACGTCATCCTGCCCGTCCGATCACACCGTGCCACGTCTGCCTGCCCTACTCTACAGCCTGCCTATCCGATTGCCGTCGTGGTGCCCGCTCATCTGCCTACCCAGGGTCTACCACGTCTTCCTGCCTGGTTAGCTGCCCACGTCGTGTGAAGCCGGACCACAGTTTTAATTTATATTCCCTTTTATTTTTACTAATGTTATATATGTAGTTATAGGTAGGTGTGGCTGCGCTACACGGTAAGCATTAGCGACGAATAAACCAGTGCGAATCATTCCGTCTTTGAGTTAACACCTACGTAGGCTTCCTATACAACATTGGCGACGAGTACCCACATTTATAAAATATAAAGATGTTCGGTGTAAATTCTATATTGGGAGCTATATCCAATTTTGATCACCACAATCAAGACTGGAAGCTTTACAAGGGGCGGCTTCAGCAATGGTTCATTGCCAACAGCATTGGCGAGGAAAACGATAAAGCTGGAGTAAGGAGAAAAGCGGTACTGTTAAGCGCACTCACGGAGAACACGTATCAACTGGCGTGTAACCTCGCCTTGCCTGAAGATTTGGATACGAAGAACTTTGAGGATATTCTGAAAACTTGGACGACCACTTTGTGCCGAAGCGCTGCGGGTTTGCGGAGAGGCATAAGTTTTATACAGCGGTGCAGCAACCGGGTGAAACGCACTCGCAGTGGGCTGCAAGATTACGAGGCCTAGCTACTTACTGCGCGTTCAAGAATTTAGAAGATTATCTTTTAGACAAGTTCGTCATGGGCATGTTACCGGGTCATGAACGAGATAAGCTCTTTGCTTAAAATATCGAAGACTTAACGCTGAATAAGGCGGTTGATTTAGCAGAAAGTACCCGCTGTGCACGCGCAGGCGCCGCGATGGCACCAACGGGAAACACTGATTCAAATCATGACGCTGTGTTCAAGATTAATCAAGGTACCAAAGTATCGAACGGATCGCGTAAGGATCAACATAGTGAAAAATGTTCTGTTTGTGGTTACAAGAATCACAAGTCGTCGGAGTGTCGGTTCGTTAACTACACGTGTAAATCGTGCAATCGAAAAGGACATTTGCGTAAAATGTGCACAAAAAGTAAAGTGAATTGTATTGGGCAAGGTAATTCCGAGGACGAGGGAGATGATGGTGAGTTACTTTTAAACATTAACTGTTCGAATGAAGTACCAATGACTGAAACTGTAAGTCTGGAGGGTCAAAGTATTAAATGTGAAATAGATAGCGGCTCACCAGTTTGTGGCATTTCAGAAAATTTATATAACAGTACTTTCTCTGAAATTCCGTTATCAAAACCTATTAAGACCTTGTTGACATACACTAGCACTAAAATGGTAGTCACAGGGTGTATGATATTAAACATTTCATACCTCGGTCGTACGGTCAGATTGCCTGTTTATGTCATTCGGGATGGCGGCCCACTACTCCTAGGTCGTGATTTTATACGTGCATTTGAATTACGTCTTATATCCACGATCGGCAATTGTAATAATATAACCGATGCCGATAATTTATTGCAAGATCTGGTTAAAGCATACCCGAGAGTATTTTCAGATAACCTAGGATGTTTTACCAAATTTGAAATTACGTTACCCCTTAAGTCAGATGCAAAACCCGTGTTTTTCAAGTCTCGCCCGGTGCCTTTTGTCTTGAGAGACAAGGTAAACAAAGAGTTGGACAGGTTGGTCGCGTTAGGTATTTTGAAACCGGTTTCTTATTCAGACTATGCGTCGCCGATTGTACCCGTTCTTAAGCGTGATGGTAGTATTCGCATTTGTGCTGATTACTCGGTAACAATCAATAAACAACTGATAGTGGAAAAATATCCTTTTCCAACCACGCAAGAACTGTTTACCAAACTTCATGGTGGCGAAGAATTTAGTAAACTGGACCTATCAATGGCATATACACAGTTAAGGATACATGAAAACTCACAAAACATCACTTGCATTAATACTCCCCGGGGTTTGTTTAATCACACTCGCCTTATTTTTGGTTTAGCTAGCGCTCCTTAAATTTTTCAAAGGGTTATTGAAACAATAGTGGGAAATATGGAAGGGGTTTTAGTTTTTCAAGATGACATCTGCATTACTGGTTCAAATAGGTTTGAGCACTTAAATCGCCTTAAGGAAGTTTTAAAACGTTTGCAAGAATGCGGATTTACTCTAAAAAAGGAAAAATGCGTTTTCTTTCAAAAAGAAATATCGTATTTAGGATATATTATAGATAAAAATGGTATTAGAAAGAACCCACTTAAAGTAGATGCAATTATGCAAGCAAACATACCCAAAAATGTAAGCGAACTGCAATAATTTTTGGGTATGATCAATTATTATCGGAATTTTACTCCGAACGCATCCTCTATTACTATTATACTATATTAGAGTCCATTGCATGAGTTATTAAAAAAAGGCAGTAAATGGCGCTGGGAACCTAAGCACAATTCAGCTTTCAATAACATTAAAAAGATAATGTCTTCAGATAGGGTTCTCGCACACTTTGATAACAATGCTAAGATTATTTTAACAGTCGATGCGTCACCAGTCGGTTTGGGTGCAATTTTATCACAAATAGGCAGCAATGGCATAGAACAACCGGTTTCATACGCGTCGCGCTCGCTTACTGTAGACGAGAATAAATATTCTCAAATACAAAAGGAGGCTACAGCAATAATATTTGGCGTTAGAAAATATCACCAATATCTTTATGGTAGGCCTATACCTTTCACCTTACGGACAGATCAAAAGCCTTTAACGATTATATTTAAGCAAAACCATGGCATTCCCGAAGTATCGGCTAACCGATTACAACGTTATGCTATATTCTTAAGTGCTTATAATTATGAAATTGAGTTTGTTAGCAGCGGTCAAAACACAGCTGATTTTTTGTCGCGAGCCGTATCGGTAAACAACTATGACTCAGAGCGCCGTCAGGTGTGCGCGCTTAGTGCGACGGAGACAGCTGCGTATGTGAACTTTGCCATCGATGGTTGCTTACCTGTTACTGCGCGTGAATTAAAGAATGAGACTGAAAAGGATTCCGTATTAAAATTAGTTATCAACTTCGTTCAAAATGGTTGGCCTCGAAAAGTGACAGATAATTCACTCAAACCATACTTTTTATGTCGTATGCAAATATCTTTTGAAAATAGAATTTTATTGCGAGGTCATAAAGTCATTATTCCACTAATTTTGCGAAGTAAAATATTGAACGAGCTTCATAGTTCACATTTTGGAATAGTTAAAATGAAAGCTGAAGCTAGGGCTCGTTTTTGGTTTCCGGGCATTGATGGAGCTTTAGAAAGATTGGCGCATACTTGTGAAACTTGTGCTCAGTTACGGCCTTCTCCACCACGCGCGCCGCTTGCACCTTGGCCTCACCCACCGCATGCATTTCACAGGATTCACATGGATTTTTTAGGCCCCATGTGCAATAAAATGTTTTTAATATTAGTGGATGCGTATTCCAAGTGGGTTGAGTGCTAGGCAATGAACAATAATATAACGACTAAGGCAGTCATAACAAAGCTTAGTGATTTCATATCAAGGTTCGGAATACCAAGTGTTATAGTGACTGATAACGGAACTTCATTCGCGTCTCAGGAATTTGCTAAGTTTTGTAAGTTGATGATATAACACATTTATTTTCACCTGTTTACCATGCAATGAGCAATGGACAAGCAGAATCATTTGTGAAAATAATTAAAAAGGGTATAAAGTCCATTTTAGTGTCTAGTGGTAATGATGACTTTCAAAATCGTTTATCACAGTACCTGTTCGACTACCGTAATTCGGTTAACTGCACTACTGAGACCTCTCCAGCACAGTTAGTTTTTGGCCGCAAGTTACGCTCACGTTTGGATTTAATTTCAAAATCGGGATTTAATCCTTCCTTGTCATCGGATTTACCAGCCTTAATTAAGCGCAAACAGTGCTCACAGGTTAAGAATTACGGTGGCAAACCACAGAAAAATTATACGATTGGTGAAAATGTGTGGTACAAACAGTTTTTAAATAAAAATAAATTCAGATGGTCAAAAGGAACAATTGTTAATAGATTTGGAAGAGTCATGTACAAAATTAAAGTGATTAGTGATAATAAATACTTAATGAGGCATAAAAATCAACTCCGTTCATATAAGGCAAACGGGATCACTGATGTGTGGGATGTAACTTTACCGCAAGAAGAGGAGAATCCAGAGAGCAGCTTAATTGATACAAATAGTATGTCACCTTAAGTCAGGATGTTACAAGTAGCGACAACACAACAGAGATCTCAACAACATCGCCAGGCATTTCTGAAGCACCCAAAACTCCTGTAACGCCTGATACGCCGTCAAGTTTCTCCGCGGCAGATAGAAGCCTTGAGTTCAGTACTCCACAGCCTTCATCAGCTGACGATGATAACTCCCAATTGCCTTTGCCAGACCGAGTTCGTAGGATTAGACCAAAAGTAGATTATAAGAAGTTCTTTTAGGATATACCTTTTTGTTTGGTAATAATTAGCTTCCTTGCTCCTTCTTCCTTTAAGAAGGGGGAAAAGTGTTATGTATGTAGTTATAGGTAGGTGTGGCTGCGCTACACGGTAAGCATTAGCGACGAATAAACCAGTGCGAATCATTCCGTCTTTGAGTTAACACCTACGTAGGCTTCCTATACAACAACTAACGTGGCTAACGTTAGCTCTCCGGAGCTTACGTTACGCTACACTTTACAAAGAAGTAACAAGCATTAATCATCAGGCTTCATCAAGGCGGATCGAATATTTCAAAAAAACATAAAAACAAACAAATGTTTTAACTCCTTCATAATATTAATTTAGGGCCGATTTTTCAATAGTTTGGTAACTTTTAACTGACGAATAAAAATGGCCGTCTGAAGTATTTTCTATACAAACGCTGTCAAACCGCCATTTCATTCCTCAGTTAAAAGCTATCAGACCATTGAAAATTCGGGCCTTAGAGTACTTAATATATGGCAATTTCAGAGAAATATTTCCTTTCCTATTAAAATTTTAATATGACTCGTATTTATTGTTCTAAAAGTGTCTCCAATTTTAAGCAGGGAGCGAACATAAAATAAGAGCATCAACATTTTAGCTGCTTGTTAAGCGCAATACCCAATGAACTTTAAAACACATTGCTTTACATCGGCGTCGCTTGCTGATCTTCCAACAATACCATCTGTATTTGACGCACTCTGCTGACTAATGTTTCGCAACTTGTGCTAACAAAGCAAACAATTATATACCATAGTTATGCACTGTATAATTGCAAATAAATTATATTTTCTACAGTCGATAAGTCGATATAATTGGCTATTAAGAAGTTAAAATCGTTCCTTTAATTGGATTTGCTCCGACTTTACGACGCAAAGCCGACAGAGTTTTGTAAATATTAAATATTTCTGGGTAGTACGACCGCGTGCCGTTTGGCGTGCGCAATGAAAAGTCAGATTTTCATATATTGAGGTGGTGCCCAAATCGAGGCAATATCGAAGTGCTGATTTGTCGCTCCGCTGGATATTGGTCAGGCGTTGATTCAAATCGGTGTGAATGTGGAAATGAGGTAAATTGGCCCGGTTTAATTCCCAGCACTAGATAAATAGGTGCATTGGATTTATCGGATCCTTATAGCAGAAACGTAAATGATGTGTCTTCTTACTTTAAATCACGTAGTACCTAATTTGTCATTATAAAACATACTTTCAGTACGCAAAAAGATTTTGCCTAAGTTATGAATTAATTTCCCTCTTGTGTGAGTTCTACGAAGCTTGTAATTTCCAACGCAAGAGAGTTTTTTATAGTGCAAAGAATTGCATATTACTGTCGTGTTTATCGTTATTTTTTTCGTCATTTGCAACAGCAGACATTGAAGCATGTGGAAGTAGAATCTGGGAGGTGCAGCGGAGAGGCGGGCCGCGAGGATGGTACAAGGGGGTGAAAAAATGTGCAGATGTCCGCGTTATTTAGTTGAGCGTTACATCAAGCTCCTGCGATGCTCTGTTCTCTCTCAAATTAAATCAACGTTCGTTGAAGCTCATCGCAATCGTTAGTCATTACACTCGTCGGTCACGAAATCACATCGCACCCTTTTAAAAAAGCCTGAAAGGAAAATGATTCTGAGTTCTTGTTATAGCTAATATTAGGTACCTCGTCCCCGACGTTATTACTTCCATTATACAAAGTTTAAAAAGCCTTGAAAGAAATGACGATCAAACGTCGCCTCGTCCCTTGTAAGGTATCAATTTTACCATAACGAGTTAGGAGCTTCATGGCTATATTTATGCCGCTCCATCTCAATCGAAATCCAATCGGGATGAAATTAAATTAGGAGTAGATTGAAATAACCTGCCCAAGATGCCAATGGAATACCGCCTTAGCTTAAGAGTTATTGAACTTCGTGAATTTTGCTCGTTCTTGACAAAAATTATGTCAAATTGTCAATAAAGGTTTAATTAACTCTTGACTTTCTTTAAAGCAGTTTTCATAATCGTCTGTGAAAACTGGAGTGTACACGTTTTCAATATTTTCATGTGATATTAGATTTTCTAAAATCATCTTGTACTATGAATGGTGGGATCAATGCTCATAATCTGAGCTTTTTATTTAGCATTATCGGCACCGGAAATCCACCGACATCTAGAAAAATGCCTTTTTATTCCATATTGAGCTGTAAAGAATGTATAGAAAAACTTAGCCGAGGCATTGCAAATGTTTTCTTTCATTGGTAAGTAAATTTGTTTTTAAATTGTTTGTGAAAAAGTGGCACGCTTGGTTTTCATAAAGATGGAGGGAGTTGCGTTATATACTTAGATTTATGTCTGTGATGTAACCTATATTCTCTCTCTCTTAGTCGGTCCCTCATGGCTGAGGATCGTGGTCAGCATCAGGGTTACATCTGGAGCGGATGATCTGCCTCCACCGGTTTCTTTCCAGCGCTTCCCTTACGACCGTGTAGAATTTGGAACATCTATTAGTACTGAAATAAAACAACAGTGGAAAAGTAAAGTTTGTCTTTTATGAACAACTCAAAACGCTGAAGTCCACATAGAAACCTTGATATCTTCAGAGGGAATATTTGAAACAATTTCTGGTGGTGTAATGCTCAGTGAAAGTCAAACGAAGATGCAAATAAGCCCGACTTGAATCGAGCACGCGCCACGCTACCTCTACAGTACAGTACATTGTGCTTTTTGTGTCTTCTCGTATAAACCTACTATAGTTCTTCTCCTAAACGGTTGCCGAAATGAAGGCTACAGCTATTTTACATTCGAAACGATATTGAAAAGTATGATTTTTGGTCACGAGACTGTACGTGAGATCCTCGATTGGGGTATTTTTGGACCCTATTTTGTTTTTTTTAACAGCCGTGTTTTTGCCCAGTAGTGGGATAGTATACAGCGAGGATTTTCACTGTGTTGCTAGTAGCAGCGGCATGAATGTGTCCAAGAATCAAGATGTTCCAGTAGTGCTCGATGTAGCCTGATGATAATGATCCTGGATTTTAGAGAAATAGTCTAGGGCCCAAGATAAACACCTGAGCAAGGAAGGTAACGTTGATACCTGCATATCTTGGTTCACTGATAGTATTTAATTGTATTAATATATTCGACAACTTTATGACGGTAAGTATTTCAAAGTACGGAAAACTAAACCCAATTGACATTGTCATATTCCAAACTCCTTGACCCACTTATAAGTCAATCATTCAAAGTGACCTCAGTGGTTCTTCACGATTGCTCCGACAGATGCGTCGCAGACACCGCGGCCACTTAATTAAGTGGCTGTGACGCCGGCCGGGGGGCCCGCGATATTGCACGTAAACCTAACTCATATAGCAGCGATACTTTCGTTTAGACGATGCCTTATTATTTTCTTATATTCTTGGAGAAGGCTTATGAACGTTGGCTTGTGACGTATTGTTTTGAAGTTGGTGTGTGTAAGTGTTGTGAAATATGGTTGAGTTGCGAGAAACTATGTTTTTAGAGATTTTGTATCTTTTATTATGAGAATCCTATCCAACAAAAATGTAAACGTCGATATACGTATGGTTCGATGTTTGTTAAAAATCTCGCCTCAACAGCTGAACGGAGTTGTAGAAAACTTGGCAAAGGGGTCAGTTATACCATGACCTAGGATATTTTTTATCTTGGTGGTATATCCCCGAGAATAATTTTAGACTTTCAAGCTGGTGAAGCTGCTGAAAAAATATATTACTTAAAATATACATTGGTTGTAACGTTACGTCTTAGTCTATAGATACCTTTTTTGTTGAGACGTAAACCTTCTAAAGGCGTCTGGACCTTAGGAAAAACGCCAGGGAGTATGGCGTCTTTTACCTCACTAAAACCCTCCCGGTGGTGGTGACCACCGGGAAGGTTTTAGTGACCGTCAGCACGTGGAACTAGGGCCCCGTGGCCTCTTAATACCTATATATAGATTAATACCTAGTCAGATGCTTCTCCGATGTATGACAGTTCCTCGCATCCGTCAGCGTATAATGTAACTTAATTATTTACAGATTCATTATGTACAATTTGCCGCAGTAATAGTAATGCAAACAATAGAAAATATTTATCACGCGCATTCTACATGAATGCGGTTACAAACTAACTCCATTAACGTTAATATCAACCTGCACGGAGTTAATGTGTGCTGAAATACCGAACACACATGAACTGCAGTTACATGACATAAACATCACGCCTATATCCCCAAAATGATACGCAGAGATGCACCTATAGTGCAACCACATTTCGCCAATTATGTTTAAAGTACCATGTAAAAGGAGGCGAGCTTATTTGAAAAACCCAATAACACTTTTGCCCGACCCGGGCATCCAACCTCATGCTCAGCAGTAGAGTTTAATAAAATATTAGATTTGTAATCCAAAACCAGATGTATACTCCGACTGTACAGCATGATTTTCTTTTTGTTTGCGTCTTTTTAGTTCGATCCTTAAGCCATCGGGTTTTTTGATTTTTGAATTACCTTTTTTAATTTATAACTTTTTAGTAAACATATTTTTTATCGAATTAGGTACATTTAAATATATGGTTGTGATATATTTCTATCACCTCTTAAACTCCTTTATTTTGATATCCCACAAGATGGGACGGGAACAAAAAAATTTGGGCTTCCACAATATGGCGCCCAAAATCCACCATTTGTCTAATTTCAATTTTAATGTAGCCAGTGACACTAGCAAGGTTAAGACGAGTCGATTGACGTAAGAATCATCAAAATCGGCCAACGCGTATGGTCTCTAGAACGCCACATAGGAACAAATATATATACTTACAAACATATATTGACTGATACCCTTCTTCGTCAGTCGGGTAAAATAAAAAATTGTTTATTGGAACTAAAACATTTGTACAATCAAACACTTACAAACAACATTATGCAAAAATAGCAAATTCATACAATCAAACACTCACAAAAATAACAAATTCATATTAACGAGTAACAATGTATGTCAGTAGTATTTGTATCAAATTCTGGCACCAAAAGAAGGATTTAACTTATGTTATGGATACTAGGATCCTCACACTTGTCGGCCACTAGACCAACGAGGGGTTACAAATTTCCTTCATTGCCGTTAATAAACCTGCGCGGAGTTAATGTACCTGTACTGAAATACACAAAACACATGAACTGCAGTTAATCCTGGCTTTATTTTTAAAGCTACGTTAGGTATCGTTCACGGTCCTCATTCTTAAGGGATCAACAGAAGTTGGAATGCAGCTAAGTCGATGTTATACGGTGTCAATTGATCTCGTGCATCAATAACATTGGCAATTGCAGGCTGTAAACTCTGAATTCGGATATAAACAAACGATGCATGGAGGATATAATAATTGCTGAGGTTATTAACTTAATTGTTATTTTGGATTTCTTGCAGATCACTAGTGACTCACGCCCACGGAAGCAAAGTTTGAATTAAAATCATTTCTAATGCCGAAGAAGAGCGATTAAATATAACATCAAGCATGCCGCAGTTTTGTGTATATACTGTTTTTTGAAAAAATAAACCAGGACAATAATTACCGAAACATAAAACTCTATTAAAGCAGTGGTTGTTTAAACCCGCACCTATCTTAAGCTGAAAAATATTAACAAAAGTAAAAAAGTAGTCAATAAACTCGCGCTAAAAGCTAAAAACGGTGACATTTGACATTTGAAGACCTCACTCCACACCAACGCCCCTAACAGCAAATTCAAACACGATAGCTCCTGATAGACTTGAACTGTCAGAAATAGAACCATGATTTACATTCGTTTACCGACATTTGCATTCTAATGCTAATTTCTCTAAAACCTGGTGTAATCGTAGTAAAAATTCCGATTATAAAATAACCTAAAGGAGACATTTAATCTCGTTGTCGGTACGCTAATTAAGCGTTGTCGCAGTATAACAAATCAGAAAGAGGTGTCTGGAGCTCACCAACCGGTGCAGTTAACAACTCTCTTGTTAATGCACTTCTTGTTCGGGAGCCGGGTTAGCTCGCTTATAGATTGGTGTTTAATATCCAGACACATACAGGAGGTAACGGAAATGGTTAGTTATATTTTAAAAACTTCTTCTGCGCTTGTAAATGATCAACTTCCTTCAAGGAAGCCATAGCAAATTCTTAAAAATAATAATGATCAATATCACTCCTGAATACTCCTGATGTGATCGACAGTGAAGCAAGATTACCTAGAAGTAATCTATTCATTTGACCTAAGACCCCTGGGTTGTAGCTATCAGGAAACACAGACTCCGTGCAACATAGAGCACAATAAATATCACGACTTTTTATTTTTATTATTGATAGGCTCGAGCTTGACGACTGTCTCACCTGATGCTAAGCGATGATGTGTTCGACGATGTAGCATGCTTGCCTGGAAGAAACCTATTCACTCTTCATTTAGAGACTCCCGGGTTGTAGCTATCAGGAAATACAGACTCTGGCAGAGAAATCCACTCCTTATCTGTACGCATAATAAAAGTATTCCTAAAACGTTTGTTGCGTTGGGGTGGGATGTCCACCATGTACCGATGACTCATCGCCGTACGTCTTGAAGTCCGATGATGGAACGGGCTAGAAGGAATTAGTTCATGCAATTCCATTACACACTACCCGAAATGAAACCGATAAAACCGACTGATTAAATTTGTTATTATTGCCGAATATAACAAAACAATGCCACCAATGTGTGTGTGTGTGAGTGACAATATCATATGCCGTGGTTTGTGGTCATAGATTATACGGTCATTACTAAAACATAAAACTTAATAGATACATTGTTGATGGTTGTATTTTATTGTTACTAGTTTCTTACAGGCGGTTTCACCTGCGACAAAGTCAGAAATTACCTATCCAAAAGGACCATACTCTCCAGATAAAAAGTATCCAATGTCCTTTTTACCCGACTGCCGAAGGAGGGTAATGTGTTTATCAGTATTTATGTATGTATGTTCCTATGTTGCGTTCTAGAGTTTTTTTTTTGTTTCTAGATTCGACTTAACCTTGCGAGTATCTAAGGCTACATTAAAATTGGAAAATAGAAAAATGGCGGCTTTTGGGCGCAATTTTTTTTTTCAATCCCTTCGAGTGGGGTATTAAAATAAAGGGTTTTAAGACGTAAACAAGAAGAAAATCATGCTGTGCAGTCAGAGGATATATCTGGTTTTGTCAACCAGCTCGCGAATATTTATCCTCCCACTTCACAGCATGATTTTCTTCTTATCTTTTTAGTTCGCTTCTTAAGCAGTCGGGTTTTTGATTTTTTGAATTAACGTTTTGTGCCTCCGTGGTAAAAACGTGAAAATGAAAAACATTTTCACATTTTAACCGCGCATAGACAGCGTTATGGATTTAGATTTATTTACTTTTCTTTATTAACTTTTTTTCATATTATAATGAAAGTATGGATTAAAAACCAAGAGAGCGCTATTTTTATTCCCTTTGACAAAATCTCTTAATCCTCTTTTACGACAATCGCGTTTAGGGTAATGTCTGATATTAAGTTATAAAAAATATATTAAGTTTGATACTATTACATTTTTTTTCTCTTGTGTCAGCAGTAGATAAATGAATAACTCATGAAGGTGCAAGAAAATAATCAGCAAGTAGCAGCTCAGAGTAAGGATTTGCGCCCAGGATATGGAGCTTGAAAACAACTAGCGAAATATACCAAGAGTTCCTATACCTGTCGGGGCATAAAGGCGTACTGTTTAATGATAGTTAATTATTTATTTTTTAAAGGAAAAGGGGGAAGCCTTCCCAAACAAAAAATATATGTGCGTGAACCTTCTCTCAAAATAATAGTTTCAGAAAATCTTTATAACACCTAACCACACCAGTTTTAGCCATAACTCCCGTTATTACACTTTAAAATTCATGACAGTTAGTTAAACTTAGGATTATCCTAAAATGGTCGCGTGGGGCAGTTAGATAACATTCCGATGTGCTGCGCAGTCATTTCGCAAGGATGTATTATTCAGGGTTCTCGCTAGCGCCTCGTCTCAGGGCTGTGTGTGAGTTTGCGTCAGTTCAAGTGTATGTGGCAGACTTGTACATATTTTTGAGATCTACTTTAATTATGTTTGCATGTTCTCTGTGAATGTAGGTATGATACTAGAGAACTATTTATGTATATATGAATAAGGTCCGCTTGCTTGGATTATCTTACGCCGAGTTAATAGCTAACCCGTCCAGTAATGTATGTAATATTCGCTTTTTAACCTCGTGTTAGCAACTAACTCTGAGTTGAGTCTTTGGCGCAAGTGAGACTTATTGTTCTACTTAATGATATGGGACATAGATTTTCCGCGGCTTCGTTCCCATGGTGCTTTTCCAGAATAAGAGTAGGCAATGACACTCAGCGAAATAGTCGATTGAAAAGAGAGGTGTTATAAGTTTGACGTGTGTATCTCTGTATTTGTGTATCTGTCTGTGGCATCTGTTCCAGGCCTTCACTAAGACCTGGCAACACTGGGCGTAAGCCGCGACACCTCACTTCACCTGCGCGCTCGCTACCGGCCGCCACGTCTGTGTTGTGTTATTATATTCAATATAAACTACTTATCTACCAAAATTTGTAGAAACTTAAGTAAAAGAGTTATCCAGTACCAATCTACAGTTTTATTTGTTGATATCCTCAACAAAAGTGACACCCGAACAGAAACAATCGACGTATATACTGGTATATACAGCGGCCGAGCGATCCTGCGAAAAAACAGCGGCGACATCGCGGCGCGGCGCGTCCATTTTGTTTCGACTTCACTTCAACAAGGGACGGAGTTGGAATAAAAACGAAGTGGAATGGATTAGTGTTACTCTTGGAGCCTGTGAGACATTGCATCAGCGTGATCCAGAGGTCTTATCCGAGGAGAGTAAGCCCTAATCCTAATTACTTACCTAATCCTTTATACCTAAACCTAAAATTCCTTCAGTTCTGTCTGTCGTTTTTGTGTGAGCGAATCGGCTTGCTAATCAAGCGTTAGGTTAGGTTGGGTTAGTATTGTATCACCTAATCTAGCTTTGAACAAGCCTGTCAAACAAAATAAGGATGTTTTTAATAGCATTTATCATAAATACGCACGCGCACGCTGCCTGTTTTTATTTCGCAACCAAACACTAATTTAACTGTCTTAACGAGTGCTATTAGCTATTTCATTTCAATTTGCAAGTGCATCTCAACTCATTCCTTTGTTTCAAGTAATTAAATCGATCTGTGGCTGTGGCACCTATTTATTCCACTGCATTTTTGGTGGCTTTTAAATTTAAGAACGCATTTGAAACATTGCAAAGCTTGGAGACAAGGTCGCTTTAATTATAATTTACGTATTTTTCTTTGTGTTTCGCTTCCATTTTAGGGAAAACTTGATTGTTTTTCCAATAGTTAAATGGTATTTTGGCCGACTAATTCCAGCTATCCCACGTGGTCGCTCGTTGGACTTCCGACCCCAGCGCGAACAAGCGCCAGCGCCGCGCTGTCCCACGAGTCGGTAACGAAGACTCCGGGCAAGCAAACCTCTTCGGCTGCGACTGGATCTGGAGCGACTCATCTCCCAGAAATCAGGCTTGATTTGCACATTTATCTATTTCGTTGTTTGTTGCCCAAGTGATAATTTAATCTCTTATTTCAACTTAATACGTTTAACTTAAAAGAGATACAATGAGTGTTACGGAAGCCAAATCGGTTAGTACCGCTGACAGTGACCAGACAGCTGAATTGTCTACTTTAATCAAACAGAGGGGTATTTTAAAAGGGAGATGTACAAAATTCGGTGACTATCTTAACAATGTATGTGAATTAAGTACAATTTCCTCAGTTAAGTACAAAGCATTAGAATTAAAATTGAATAAATGTCGGTTAATGTTAAACGAGTATGAGGTTAATCAGGATAAAATTGATTTATTGCATGATGATAGCAATGAACAAATAAGGGAGAGAGACACAGTTGAAACTCAATTTTTGAGATTAATTGCTGTTTGTCAGGATTTATTGGATAAACAGAAAGACAAATTTCAAAGTGAGAAAAATCGTGATGACTTTAGTACTTGTCATTCTCAAATAGGTAGCACAATAAGGCTGCCTGCAATAAAAAATCCTACTTGTGATGGAAATTATTTGTCGTGGATTGAATTTAAGGATACTTTTGAATCCATGATAAATAGTGATGAAGGCATTCCAGCGATAAATAAGTTTCATTATTTGCGTTCCTCGCTTGAAGGAAGCGCATCAGTTGTAATAAAGTCCATAGAATTCAGGGCTAAGAATTATTCAATTGCTTGGGACTTATTATGTCATTGATTTGACAATAAAAATATTCTTATCAATAATCATTTAAAAGCGTTGCACAATATTGAACCTATGCGGTCAGAATCTTACGAAGCTTTACGATTTATTGTTGACCATGTCTCTAAACATTTACGTGCTCTTGATTCCCTAGGCCAGCCTACAGATAAGTGGGATGCCTTAATAATATTTATGGTCTCGGCAAAATTAGACATCGACACTAGTAGAAAGTGGGAGGAATATAAATGTAACCTTACTGATTTACCATTATTAAGTGAATTTTATACATTCTTGCGAGGCCGTGCTGATGTCCTTGAGACTGCATATAGTAATTCTCACCGATCTGATAAAACTGCTGATAACAAACAGAAGCCCCACACTCATTCCAAGAGTTTAGTTGTTTCTTCTGATAAACAAATTAGTAAACATAGTTGTATTTTATGTAGTCAAGATCATACATTGTATAATTGTTCAAAATTTAAGGATATGAGTGTTGATGAATATGAGGTTAGTAAAGCCAAGTTATGTAAGAACTGCTTACGCAGCGGCCACAATTCCTTTCGATGCAATATGAAGGGTTTGTGTCTTACTTGCAAAAAGAAACATAATACACTTTTACACAAACAAGTTAGTACAGATTCAGAGGAACAAATAAGCTCATCTTCCTTGACTGTTTCTTTGACTGCCTCAACCAGGCAGCCAACATTGGGTTCTGCAAGTCAAGTCTTGCTGTGTACTGCAATTGTAAACATTATAGTAAAGGGTAAAACCTATTCTGCTAGAGTGTTGTGTGACACTGGTTCACAAAGCTCTTTTGTTACAGTCAATTTAATAAAACGACTAGGGTTGTCACCTGAGGGTGCTGGCTCTGTGAGTGTTAGTGGAATTAATAGTTCAGCTCGATTTGAAATTAATCAAAGTTGTGTAATTCCAATTAAATCAAGAGTAATGCCTTTTGAATTTAAAGTTAAATGTTTGGTAATTCCAAGCATTACCAGTATTCTTCCAAACTCAGAAATAAATACTGAGCATTTGCATTTACCCAGTAATGTAATACTTGCTGATCCTAAATACTATTAACCAGCAGAGGTGGACATCCTCTTAGGGGCAGACATTTATTGGGATATAATTGGTAATGGAATAATAAAAATTGGTTTCAATAAACCAGTACTTCAGGAGTCTAAACTCGGATGGCTTGTAGGTGGTCCCTTGTTAATGAGTCAGTCAATCCCCAAAGTTCACTGTAACTTTTCTCAAGAAATTAAGGATACTTTAGAAAAAAATTGGATTATTGATGACTTACAAACTAAAACTTATTCCGCTGAAGAGCGACTCTGTGAAAAATATTTTGTAGAAAATGTTTCTAGGCTTTCAAATGGTACTCGTAGATTCTCAGTAAAAATTCCATTCAAAGAAACACCTGAGCAAGTACTCGGTGACTCATATTATATTGCTAAAAATGTTTGGAAAGTCTAGAGAAAAGGTTTTTCAAGTTTCCTAAATTAAAATTAGAATATAAAGAATTTATAAATGAATATGCTAATCTAGGGCATCTTACTAAGGTAAATAAACCTGACTTTGGTTACTTCTTGCGACATCATGCAGTCATCCGTGAGAAGAGTGAAACCACCAAACTACGAGTGGTTTTCAATGCTTCGTCTAAAACTCACTCCGGAAAGTCACTCAATGATATACAAATGGTAGGGCCAGTGGTTCAAAGTGATTTGATATCGATCTTGTTTCGGTTTCGTATGCATAGGTTTGTTCTTACAGGGGACATAGAAAAAATGTTTCGACTGATAGAAGTAGATCGATCGCAGCGCCATCTACAACTCATACTGTGGCGCGATGAACCTCATCAACCTATCGACGTTCTGCAACTCAACACAGTAACCTACGGGACTGCGTCGGCACCGTTTCTGAGCTCGAGATGTCTCCTACAGCTTGCTCGTGAATGTGAGGACAAATCTATTGGAAATGTTATTCAAGAAGGGTTTTATGCTGATGATCTCAATACTGGTTCTGAAACAGTAGAAGGACTTAAGTACATCTATCAGCAAGTGGTGGGTGTCTTAAATTCTGCATGTTTGCCTCTTAGAAAGTTTAGGACTAACTGTCATATGTTATTTGATAATGACATTGATTCATCAACTCCTATGGATTTTAATAAGGATTCCAGTGTTCTGGGTTTAAACTGGTCTCCTAAAACTGATACACTACAGTTTTCTACTGATATAGAACCTTCCTCTCAAATAACCAAAAGGTCAGTTATTTCAGCCACCTCTAAAGTCTTCGAGTCCCCTAGGATTGCTAAGTCCATGTATCATTGTGGCCAAGATATTGCTGCAAGAATTGTGGTCATCCAAACTTGACTGGGACGATCCATTGCCCATCGAGTTCTGTAAGAATTGGTCAAGCCTTTTAAAGGAATTTTCAAATTTGTCTTTAATACAAATTCCCAGACGGGTTTTGTGTGAGTTCCCTGACAATATAGAATTGCATTGTTTTGTTGACGCTTCCCAGCAAGCCTATGCAGCTTGCGTGTACCTGCGCTCTGTTAATAAGCAGGATCAAGGCGTCACTGTCAAGTTGCTGTGTGCCAAAGCAAAGTCACCATTGAAACCGACCACAATACCACGGTTGGAGTTATGTGGTGCCTTGCTTGGCGCTCGTCTATGCTCTAAGGTATTACAGTCTTTACATTGTGACATCAGTCGAAAATACTTGTGGACTGACTCAACAGTTGTGTTAGGGTGGATGAAAGCTCATCCCAAAGATCTTAAGGTCTTTGTGTGCAATCGTGTGAATGAGATTAACGAACTTACCCGTGAATTTACTTTTTGTCACGTGCCTACAGCCCAGAATCCGGCGGGCATAGCTTCCCGGGGCGTGACCCCCAAGCAGCTTCAGTCATCTGCTTTGTGGTGGGAAGGGCCTACATTCCTGGCCATGAATCAAGCTCTCTGGCCCACACAACACACACAACCCCCTACAGATTTACCCGAAACAAAAAATCCGGTAAAGGTCATGCTGTCATTTCAAAATACAATAATTAAATTTGATAAATATTCTAACCTAGATAGATTGAAAAGAATTTATGCTTACGTGCTACGCTTCATATTTAATTGCAAAAATAAAACAGCAAAAATTACTGAACCTTTAAATGCTGATGAATTAAATAAGTCATTATTGTTATTAGTAAAATACAGTCAATTGGAAAGTTATAACGAAGAAATACTGAGTTTAAAAAATAATAAAGCTTTAAATCAAAGATCAAAATTGTTGTCTCTAAATTGTTTTATTGATACAAATGATTTGTTAAAAATAGGGGATCGACTTAAAAATTCTGATTTCGACTATGATAAGAAACACCCCCTTGTTTTAGATTCCAAGCATTCTTTAACTAAATTAATATTTAAACACACACATGTAAGATTATTTCATGCAGGTCCGCAACATTTACTAGCCTCTGTAAGAGAAAGATTCTGGGCTGTAGGTGGTAGATGCCTGGCACGTAGTACAACAAAGCAGTGCATCATCTGTGTCCGTTTACGAGGGCAAACAGTGCAGCCCTTGATGGGAAACCTACCTGCTGAAAGAAGTTACTCATCTTACCCTTTCTACTCGTGTGGTGTCGATTTTGCCGGACCTTTCATGATATCTAGCCGCAAAAGTAGGGGAAACCGCATCTCAAAATGCTATTTGTGCCTATTCATATGCCTCTCAACTAAGGCACTACATTTAGAATTGGTGAGCGATTTGAGCACCGAGGCATTCATTTTATCTTTGCGTAGATTTGTCTCTAGAAGAGGCAAACCTAATACTATTTTTAGCGACAATGGTTCAAATTTTAAGGGTGCAAACAACGAGATAAGGAGAATACTGAGATCCAGTCGCCAGTCGGTTAGCGATTTTGCTTCTAACGAAGGTTTTAAATTTGTGTTTAGTCCCGCGTATTCACCTCACTTTGGAGGTGTGTGGGAGGCTGGCGTTAAGTCCGCCAAATTTCATTTACGTCGCGTAGCCGGTAATGCCTCCCTAAGGTTTGAGGAGCTGGCTACTTTGTTCGCACAAATAGAGGCGATTTTGAAATCACGTTCCTTGACACCCCTTTCATCTGATCCGAATGACCCTACTCCTTTAACTCCTGGGCACTTTCTGATCGTTCGACCGCTCACTGCTGTTCCATCACTTCCGATCACTATGAAGCATCCAAATCGATACCAAAATATCGAAAGATTAAGACAACATTTTTGGGAGAGATGGCGTCGAGAATTCGTAGCTGAGTTGCAACAACGAACCAAGTGGAAGACGAGACAGCAAGAACTGAGAGAAGGCGACCTAGTAATATTGAAGGAAGAAAATCTACCTCCTCTTCAGTGGCCCATGGCTCGAATAGTAAAACTATATCCAGGAACAGACGCCATCAGTCGCGTCGCCGATGTGCTCACGACAAGGGGCACAAAGCGTAGAGCCATCAAGAAGATGTGCATCATACCGAACCAAGAAGATTCTACTGTTCTTGAAACCCCTGGGTTTCAAGGCCCCGGAGGATGTTCCGGCCCTCACTAAGACCTGGCAACACTGGGCGTACGCCGCGCCACCTCACTTCACCTGCGCGCTCGCTACCGGCCGCCACGTCTGTGTTGTGTTATTATATTCTATATAAACTACTTATCTACCAAAATTTGTAGAAACTTAAGTAAAAGAGTTATCCAGTACCAATCTACAGTTTTATTTGTTGATATCCTCAACAGCATCATAGTTCCTAAACTGATTTTGATTTCCTTTTTTCTTGTTTGTAAGATTACTTTATTGAGAGTGTTTTATCTTGTTGAAAATCGGTAAAGCTGTTCAAAATTTATGGGCGTTTTACTGTTTGAATCGGAGTGTTTTCGCAAAATATCATATCCTAAGTACATGTTCGATAGATTATCGATCGAAGCGTGTCTACTACTAGATCAATTACGTAGTTTAAAAAGCATGAAATGAAAATGAGTTGGAGGTTTTCAATTTTACTTGTACCTCCTACAATTAACAAATAATTTGTCGCTTTTATAATATTAGTTTAGATTTTAATTAGAGAATTAAAAGCTACTAGAATTATTTCATAGCAATACATTTTCATTATTAGGTACTTACTTTTACATTATAATTTCTATTAGGGTTACAAGAAGCCTATTGTATTTTCTCATTCTTATTGTTTTGGGTAAGGGATTCAATTGTTTGCAAAGGTCAATACGGCTCTATTTTGTTTAAGTTATCAATCTAGAACCAATTGCGATATATCAGAATTTATTAGAAAATAATGAACCTACTATTATTCAGACAGCTTGAATGTCCCTTTTTTTAAACACAAAAACTTAAATATGTACTAACATAGTTTAAATTCAGCAACTACGTTGGTAGATACCTACGTAATTGTTAGTTTCAATCTTTCTTTTCAGCTGAGAAAATGCCACTATTGCTAAGTTTTAACTTTTTGTAGTCTGGAGTTTTTAAGAGGTTTGTTTTACGTAGGTATAAAATAATACATACGAAATTAAGAATATTATATTTATATTTTAGCGTTTTTTGTAAAGAAAATGAACAAAATGTTCTTAAAACTAGGCAATATTAAAGATTGACCTTTATCACTTTCTTTTTTTAATATGTTTAAAGTTATGAACAGTTATATTTAATTATGTAAAATTTACTGTCTGAAATTGTATCTCTTTATCTGTATATTACTCAATATTGAGAGTTTTTTCTGGGTAGAAAAATGATAATTCTATTGAGTCCGTCAGTGAGATTATCATATAATATTGGACACTTATTTTTGGGTGTGGGTGCTTGTGCCGTCACTATGTCAGTGTAAAGTTTACTAACAGCGTGACGTCACGTGATATTTCAATGACTTTGAACCCCACCAAAAGTAATGGCTTAGTATATTCTGATAGATTAGGAACAGGTTTTGGATCTTTGTTAACTAACCGTTCTAAACATATAATAGTGAACCATTGTTATCATAAACTGCATTTTAATGAGCTTATTCATAAAATTCAACAGACACAATTGAATGAGCAAACTACTGTAGTACTTCTTATTGGAAATAGCCTTAGTATAACAAAAAGTTACATAGTTAATGGTATTGACACCCTACTTAAGTTAAGATTAGGCAAATTAATATTATGTGCATTGCAAGTTACTTGTTCATGAAAATGAACACATTTCTAGTTTGAATAACCTGATGCATATTTTATCTTGTCGTCATAGTGACCGTTTATTGTTTTTTGACACCAACAATTTTGTTAGTGATTTTGTTTTGATTGGGAACCATATATTTCTTCCCAAAAATAGTCGACATTTATTAGCTACATTGTTAGCTTTTAATATACACGCAGTTATTGATAATTTAACTGAGACTAGGTTTAGTGATTTAACAGTATTACTCAGTTTTTCTGATAATACTTTAAACGATGATTCTTTAAACGATTAGAGCCGACAAAAGAGAAGTCGAATAGTAATATTTTACTATATCATCAAAATATAAATCGCTTCTACGGCAAAATTTTAGGCGTGGAATCGTTAGTAGATAAATACCACATGGATATCTTATGTTTTTGTGAAACTTGGTTAAAACCAGATAGGATGTTGTTTAATGTAAATAATTTCTCAGTTGCCAGCGCGTACAACAAATCCACAGTGGGTGGTGGTACCCTGATACTTTGTAATAGTCATTTAAAATATAAGGAAAGGAAGGATATCACTGCTTACTCTGTTGATCGTTTATGTGAGGTAGCATGTGCAGAGGTCGAGGGGCATACTGTCTTGTGCGTTTACAGACCACCAGCATCAAACTTGTCATTGTTTTTGATTACAATGGAAGAATTATTAAGTAAACTTTACAGAGATAATAAATTGGTTTTTGTTTGTGTTGACTTAAATATAGATCCGTTAGTCAACTCGCCTGAAAAATATAAGCTCATTAAATAAATATTTTAGGTTAAATTATTTAAATAAAGTTTAAATAATTTAACCTAAAATATTTAATTAATGAACCAACAAGAATAACAGCAACTTCAGCTTCGTGCATAGATAATGTATTCACTAATTGTAAATTAAAAGATTCGTTTTTAATTAGTGGCGTTAGGTCAGACCATACTGGTCAACTAGTATCTTTTGAGTCAGATAAAAAAATTAACCTAGATAAATTAATTCGATTAAGACCACTTACTAAAATAAATTAAATTCTTTTAATAATAATGTTTTTAGCAACCTTTGTAACGCCAGTTTTGATTCAAACGACCCCAATATATTTTTTTTTATATTGGGCGGCACGTTGTTTTCTACAGTTTGCCAAGAATTCAATAAAACGTGTCCTGTAAAAACAGTTAAAATCAACAATTCCAAATCGAAATTTAGTGAATGGGCCACCGTGGGCATAAGAAAAAGCCGAGATATCTTATATAATTTATATTATGAAAAATCTTTGACTTCCGATCAAGTTTTTTACACTTATGTTAGAAACTATTCCAAAATATTCAAAAGAGTCTGCGCTCAAGCAAAATCTCAAATAATAATTAACAAAATTGGTGTTTCAAATAATTAAATAAAAACGGTGTGGCAATTAATTAATAGAGAAACTGGAAAGATACAACAACGCGATCAGAATGAGTTGTCTTTGAAAATAACTAACCAAACCATTTCTGATAAGCAAGAAGTCGCTGAGACATTAGAAAATTTCTTTACCAACATTCCGTTAGAGGTCTCTTCCTTCCTTATTTATATTAGCTGAAGCTCTTCTTAAAGAAAACTTTACTAAAGACATAGCAATCTTTAAATTTAAACCAATATGTATTGATACAATTAAAAACGCGTTCAAAAGTCTCAATATAAAAAAATACTGAAGACTTGTAGAGGATATCCGTTAGGGTTCTTTTTGGAGATATTATTGACTCAATTGCTCCTGTCCTAACAGGCATATTCAATCAATTTTTGGACAGCGGCACTTTTTCTGACTTAATGAAACACAGTAAAGTAGTACCAATTTTCAAATCAGGCTGTAAGAGTGATCCTTCTAATTATAGACCTATATCCGTGCTTCCAGCATTGAGTAAAATCTATGTAAAAATCATGCTGGAACAGATGTTGTCTCACTTCAATTCAAATGGGATCCTGCATAGTCTACAGTTTGGTTTCACGAAAGGTAGGTCGACAACGGACGCGGGAGTAAAACTCATCAGCCACATCTTGGAAGCTTGGGAGAAGTCCCAGGATGCCATTGGCATTTTTTGTGATCTCTCAAAGCTTTCGACTGCGTCGACCACAACACACTGATCTGTAAATTACACCACTACGGAATTCGTGGAAAATCTGCTGATCTCGTGCTTTCCTATTTATCAAACAGACAGCAAAAAGTAAATGTTAATGGGGCGAGGACTCCGGGTCTCTAGTCAAGATGGGCGTGCCCCAAGGTTCAATTCTCGGCCCTTTCCTTTTTCTTGTTTACATTAATGATCTCCCTTTTATTCAAATTCAAATTCAAATTCAAAATCATTTATTTGCGAAATATGGGTAGTTTTCAGGGTGACATTTTTATAAAAGTTCTTTAGACCATATCCTACCATGGCAGGTGTGCAAAATATTACAATAAATTGAATAAAATATTACATTATTAATTAACAATTGCATCATCTATACATTACATAATATTATTGAAAAATTACATAAGTTTATAATTACATTATTTTCTCATTTAAATAATCATTAACAGAATAATAAGCTTTTTGAATTAAATACTTTTTTAATTGGTTTTTAAATAAATTGAAATTATTAGATTCTTTTATGTACTTAGGTAGCTTATTATATATTCTAGGGCCCATACAAAATGCACTCCTATCAAACATAGCCGTTCTGTGGCTTATTGCACTGAGTGTACTGGCAAGTCTTGCACTTTTTAAAGTTTTATATTTATTTAGGTTAGTTCTTATTTCCAATGCTAGTTCATAGATGTACAATGATGGGAAAGTCAATATTTTTAAATTATTGATTATGATGTTATTATTGATGATGGCCATTATTTATGATGGCCAAATTATCGGATATAATTCTGTATGGGACGGACGTGATCGCTCGAGGCCGTAGGCACTCCGGAGGATGTAAGGCTCCAGCTCGAACGCGTTGACGCCCCTTGCACCTATAGTTCGTTGTCTTCGAGCAAATACCGACCCTGCAGTGGTTGGAAGGCTGCCAAGTATGTTGAGGGGAAGGCGTGATGTCCAGGTTAATCAAAGACTTGAGTTTTCATGACCAAAAGCGACGCTTCTTCATGGTCTTCGTTACGCAAAGTGACGTGGATTTGACCAATTGAAAAATAATGGCTAAAAATTGGACGGTGCCTCTGTGCACTATCCCACTACCGAACTCGACCGTAACGAGGACCTCAAATTAGCGTGCGCGCATAAACTTTAATTAGCAAAATAATCACTTACACTATTCGCTGGAAACCGACAGAAACTCCCCTTCCACTGAACCGATTTTGATGAAACTTGTGTCTCTGGATAGGTCTTGAGAAGACCTTCCCTCCGGACTTTGTTTCAGGTCCCTAGCTGCTACCTTCAGGGAGCTCTTGCGTGAAGAACGCTGAATAAGGGGAAATTCTGTCAATTTATAGCTTTACACGCTACTTTCTATTACATTGGTAAACCTTAGTGCCAGGGTACCAGCAAGGGACTTGTAGCCCTACTCCTAGGCCGTCAAACTATGACAGTTTCACAGCTTCATCTGTAACTTTCTCGGGCACAGCCACGTGAAAGTGCGAAAGCATAGCTTCTGTGCCTGGTTTTGGCACATAAAGCGAGTTTGTACTCGAGCTGGTGGGCGGATTGACCTCCACCAACCATTATCTGATAGCCCTTGCAATGGACCATCCCATGGTGGAAGTCCGGTGGATACAGCTCCAACCCTCGATTCAGTATTCACTCTGATGTGGTCGACAATGCGAGAAAACCATGGAACCTCGTACTTTGTTAAGTCGGTTAGTTCCCTAACCACCAGAGCTAGGCTCCTACCAAAAATGTGGTTGGGAAGCTGGAGAATTGAGCTATCGAATGGTGGTACCCTGATGGGTATACCACCAGCCCTTCTGGTTCTTTAGTTGCCGGGAAGTGGCCAAAATAGGAAATGTCGTGTTGTTCCTCGGCTTTAACGCCTTTGTGTGTGTATGTGTAGCTATATATTAGCTTTGTGTTATGACTGAGTCCAGGCGCCTGCCTGAGGGTCCCCAAATTTAATACTTCAGATAGCATATCGATAGTCCTTCAGGCACCAAGTGTGTCTGAAAGTAGTGGTCCCTCTGACAGACGCATAGAAACGTCCATGCTGGTACATACAGACACATTATTTCAAGTAAGTAAGGTCTATGTACTAGAATTACATAGATGCCATCTATATTATATGGCCTGGATATAATTCCAGGTTACCTAGAAGCTCTAGATCGCTTATAACGAATTTTCTATTTACGTACTTGAGCAAAAATGCATGTATTCACCATCTCAGAGTGAAACTGTTTTAAACCTGGCTATGTACTGTTGTTATGTACAGTTTTTCAGTCATAGCACCAAGGTATACTATCTAGAACACCTAGACGGTGTTTCCTTACAAAACAAATGTGTAAGGAAAATAATACGATTGGCAGGTACGCAGAGCGCACATACCGATACTTGCGACCCAGCCATTTTAGGGGGGTCCAAAATAAGTAAACAAACATTTTTTATTTGCTTAAATCACTACTTACACATTATATCTAAAGTATTTCAACTATAATACTACTAGATAATCACTATTTGCATACTATCAGCTATTAAAGGGCCCTCAAAACACTATTCTAAATTGCCATTTTTGGCTGCTTACGCGCAAAACTATATAAACAAGCGCCGCCATCTGACTGCTCATTGGATTGCCACTAGTCACGCACCGCTAAGCACGTATCGTTGTTTTAAAAGTCACCAACCGCACGGACCACCATCACCAGCCTACCCTCTATATTGTCGATAGTGTAAACTCGTTGGGTTTGTATTGTCGGGAATATCCAGGGCGGGTTTCGCAGCTACCTAACGATTGAGGCACACACACAATTGTTATAGTGGTCGCGGAAAACTAATCCCCCTAGTTTTCATGTTTTATAGCGTAAACACGCCAAAAACAAAGAAGAAAGAAGCAGATGTCCCCACCAGGCGCCCGCGGCTCCCCGGGTCGCGGCGCCCCCAGCCAGCAGGAGCCTCGACCGACGATGGACCGGACCGCCTCGCTCCCTAACCTAGGGACCGCGACGGCCGGCGCACCGACGACCGAGGGACGCAGCCACCAGCACTAGCAGACGTCCAGAGGAAGCCAGGGTAGGCAGTCGACCACCGACTCCCCTGCTTCACCAACATCGCCTACGGAAAGGTACTGTCCCCCGTCCAAGTGTCGCCCTGTCCCTGTGAAAACACCGGTACCCGCGAGTCGTAAATCGACAGTTAGGACGCCGGATTCAAATTTTTCACAAGTTTTGCCGACTACCCTCAGAAGTCAAGAGTCAACGGTGACCCAAGTAGGCACTCACCCACTCCAACCTACAACACAGCAGCCACGCACCACCTCTAGTAGCGCGTCAAAAATACTGTCGGCACAAAAACCCAAACATTCAACACACATATACCCGCATCACCGCGCCCAATAGCGCGCGCTCAACAAGGGGCCAAGCCCAAGCTTGCCCACCTACCACCATCATCATCAACATCAGCGCCACGCGCTGCACCACCCGCGCCTAGACATACGCTGCAAAGCTCAGCAATGTCCGATGCGCGCAATGCCACCCGCGACCCACGCATATATAAAAGGGAATCAATCCGCCAGGTGGCGCCACAAGTGGGTTCGGCGGCCAATACCAGCTTGCCTGCACCCCCCGGTACCTCTGCATACGATTCCCCCGCGATGCGCTCGGGCCAATCAAGTTTGAGTGGGTCAAGCACCTCGCTCGCGTCATACGGAAGCAGGGCAGAGCTTGAGGACCTACCAACCCCGACGTCTCTAAATCCTATGGAGTTGGATTACGATTTTCAGACGGGGGTTAGGGCGCTGAGACGACGCAGGAGCCCGGAGGACACCACGGAGGAGGCGAAGCGCTACTGCCTCGACTCGCAGCGCACTGAGGCGCGCGATCACCAGAGCGCAAACTCGCCCACCTTTGCGGAGGCTGTCCGACGCACCCCGTCTCCTGGAGTGCCTACCGCCCCCGCATACACACAGAGGACAAAAGGGGTAAGTGACGAGCCTTCACTCACCCCCAACCCAGATGCAGCCTCCATACTACCCGCAAATGAGGGTAGAATCGAAAGTAGCCAGCAAACAAAAGCAGCTAAAAAAAGCGACGCCGCTACCCTCCATTAGTGGTCGAAAAGTTGCCAAATTGGGCTACTCATTTTATGGCACTAGCCGACATCCTTAAGCGACCACCGAATGCCCGTCCTTACCGACAGGGGGTTCGATTCTCCCCAGAGAGTGAAGATGAGTACAGGGTGGTACAGAGATAGCTGACCGCCCTGGAAAAAGAAACGGGTATCAGCTGGTTCGCGTACAGCCTGCCAGCTGATAAAAAAATTAAAGTAGCCATCAGGGGGCTGCCGGCGGACACAGACCCCCAGGAGATCGAGGAGGACCTCCGCAACCAAGGTTACGAGCCGGAGTATGTACGGCATATCAATGCCCGTCAAGGAAGACCCGGCTGCGTATTCCACGCCGTGCTGGCCAAGACAGAGAATGTCAGAGCCATATACGACACCTCCGTGTTCATGCTAATGCGGGGGGTCAAAATAGAAGCATGGCGTGGAAAACGTGGGCCCGCCCAGTGCCACCGGTGCCAGCTCTTCAGACACAGCTCGCACCAGTGTCACCGCCCTCTCGCCTGTGTAAGGTGTGGAGAAGGACACAGGGCACGTGACTGCCCACGTCCACGAACTGAGCCGGCCACCTACGCAAATTAATACATACTGATATACACTAAAACATAATGTTTAGTGCCTCAAAGATGCGAACGAAATTCTATGTTCGAAAAAACTATAAAATAATTTTTCTCGTCTAAAATTGTTTAGTACGAGATAGCGCGCTGGGGTAAACAGACGTATGTCTGTTGATATATTATTATATTTACAAACTATACAAATTGTTTGTGACGCCTTGTTGCGAACAAATTCTATTTACTGATGATACATCGCTAATTTTTAAAATAGATAGGCAAGATACGGATGTCTTAAATGTCAACGAAAGTCTAATTATTCTCTCAAAATGGTTCGCAGCTAACAATCTTTTACTAAATGCGAAAAAACAAAATGTCTTAAGTTCTCTTTACCAAATGTCAAAATCTTTACCACAACGTAACCTACACTTAAATCTTGACGGCAAAAATCTTGAAGTTATAACGAAAACTGTATTCTTAGGGATTACTATCGATTCAAAATTGCAGTGGGGCGCGCACATTAGAACTCTTTCGGGTATTTTAAGTTCGGCTGCATATGCAGTAAGGAAAATAAGGCAGCTAACCGATATAGTTACAGCTAGGTTAATTTACTATGCTTATTTCCACAGTATTATGTCTTATGGCATTCTGCTGTGGGGATCAGCAGCAGACGTTGACTCAATTTTCATCCTACAAAAGAGGGCAATCCGCGCAATCTATAAAATGGGTCCTCGCGAGTCCCTCAGAGAAAAATTTAAAGAGATCGATATAATGACTCTACCTTCACTTTATATTTTGGAATGTATTTTGTATGTCCGTAAAAATCGTGGGCTTTTCAAAACTAAAAGCGACTTCCATAATTTAAATATACGCAGTAAGCACGAAATTGTAATACCCAAATTCAGATTAACGAAAACTAGCAAGTCTTTTCTTATAAACAGTATACGCGTTTATAACAAGTTGCCAAAGTCAGTTAGTTATAGAACTGACCGATAGAAAGTTCAAAAACTACATCAAACGTATCCTTATTAAAAAAAAAACATATTATAAAATCAAGGAATACGTTGAAGATAAAAACATTTGGCCTTAGCTCCTTCTGCGCATGCAGCTTCCCTGGAAACTTGTAAACGGTACAAATATGTGGATGTCTCTAATTATTCTCAATCTCATTTTTCCTTTCCTTCTTTTAATTAGGCTTTTTACAATGGTTTTCAATCATCTTTATAGCCCTTTGCTAAGAATAATTACAGCACTGATAACAACATTTGTGCCACATGTTTAATTTAGTCTTGTTATACAATTTTTTTTTTTTTACCTTTATATAGATTCTTTTACCGATTGTTTTGTGAATGTGTGAACATTGTAGGCCTTCTAGATGCTAGTTAACATTTGTTAACTTTTTTATAAAATATATAATCTTTTTATTTTATTTTTTTAGTTTCTTACGACTTATTGTCTTATGTCGGGCCTACGTTGTCCTCCCATATCTAAGTACTAATGCTGTAACATGGAAATATTGTAAAACCAAACCATTTTTAAAAGAGTAACCATGGAGTTTCTTGCCGGTTTTTCTCCATAGGAAACGACCAACCCGAACCGTGCACCTTTTGTCGACGTTTTATAAGTGCCCATGTAGGCCTATGTAAAATAAAAAAATTGATTTTGATTTTGATTTATTGAACGCACTATATCGTTGTCACTTATAATATGTTTACGTGTCAGAAGAAAAAATACGTGTCCAATATTTAATAGTAATATACTTGACGGAAAACAACTAATTTTCTGTTAACATCCCTATTAAACTTGCTGACTAACTTACTTGCCTTTCTGTGAAACATCTTAAATCTTTGTTACCTTGAGACTTGCTATTCTGTAGTTTTTTATAGTACCTGTTTACCGACGCTGGGAGTAAAACTGTGAATTTTTAATGGAGTTACCAACAACGATATGCTAAGTTCCTCATATTTATTCAAATTGCTTTGTTTTTTGTAATTACGCTTTGTACGACGTAAATCTACGCCGTCGGTGTTAATGGTTCACACAGTGATTGTGAATGTAAAGCGAAATGTTCTCTTTGTTCACGGACATCTTAATTAAACGAATATTCTTTACATAGGAATTATAATTTTATTTGCTTGACATTTCTGCTTGATATTTTTTTTAATAATGATAGATTCCTGTTCATGATTTCATCCGTTCTAATAAAAAACATATAATACAAAAAAAATATTGTTAGTCAACATCTAGTTCAATAATAAAATAATACTAATAATCCACTGTATTATAATTTTAGTTCCTCCTTGAAAAATATACTTTTTATTTGCAAAACCATAAAAATCTAAAAATTACAAAATATCTCAGAAAATGAAATCTTAATTTATATTAAATTTTAATAATAATTGAATTTATTTTTATAGTATGATTACATAAAAATATTAGAAAACTTTAATTTGATTAGGTTTTACTGAGCTGACTGTACCAAATAAAGTTGTTAGTATTCGTTCGCACATTAAATTTAATTATTTAAAGAGTGGTATCCAATCGGAATAGAAAAAAAAATAAGTTTAAACAAATACCAGTGGTATTATTTATGGAGTTTCTTGTGCATTCTTCTCCATAACAAGCTACTTTTCCGAATGCACGGTAGAATCAACTTTTATTACTTGTAAATTTGAATGTGTTTGACGTCCAAAAGTGCCGCTTATTGGCCTAGTTGAATAAATATATTTGACTTTGATTATTAAAGTTGTTGGTATTATATCACAATTAAAGGGCGTCCATCACCAGCAACGATGGAGCACGCTTTCCCTGACGTAACCTATTCACTCTTTATCTATTTACTTAAAGAGCCCTAGGTTCTCTATTGCTATCAGGAACAAAAGTCTCCCTTATATTGTGCTTAAGGGTGAGCAGTTCATTATGTAACGGTGCATCACCGAATATTTTGTTGTCATAGATCGGACCGATGATGAAAAGCATATATTCAGTTTATGTTACTACAAATTGCTACAAACATAAATAATTTATAAACGCCTTAATAATTAACATCTTGTAACTAACTTTAAGATAAGCCGCCTCTTACAACACACAGTTAACTTTTAAACGGTTCTCAACTCTACAATTAAATTAATTATGAACTCTGAAATACAAGTTTATTAAGAAGAATTTACTTTGAAATTGTGCAACAATATTAAAAGATAGCCAAATTGTGTACCAGAAATGTTACCCAGCTGCGGGTAACATTTTTGGTAACTTACACTGCATTTTTCAAAACTCGAATCTATTACCTACCAGCCAAGCCCAGCCTAGCTTAGCTTTTATTTAGTTTTATCTACACTCACAACGTAAAGTGCCAAATATGTGTTTTTTTTTTATAAACACGTATTTTATATAAAAAAATATATTTAAAATTTTCTTAATCCACATAAGTGGATTAAGAAAATTTAAAATAAAATCCATTACAGTGCAACATTTTCCTTCGATTTTCAAACAACAAAGACAATGACAAAGATATTTTATTTCAACTAGGCCACCAAGCGGCACTTTTGAACATTAATACATAAAAAATTAAAAGGAATAAAAATTGATTCTACCGTGCATTCGGAAAGTAGCTTGTTATGGAGAAGAACGCACAAGAAACTCCATACTTACTCTTTTAAAAAAAAATGTTTTTTTACAATATTTAGGTACATAAGTACATACATTAATAAATTCATATGTGTGAGGACAATGCACCCAGAATCACTACATACTATACTACGTACAGGTACAAAGCATTAAAAGTACCTACACATGTACCGTGCAGTTACACAATAGGCACTAGGTAAACATTAGCATCCGAAGCAGTTAAGTTAAGACCAATCCCAACTGACGGCGCCCGTTCACGAACATGACGCATGAATCGGCACCACCCAGCTCAACCATCATGAAGGGAACCGAATGATCCAACACACGTGCCACCATCAGAGAGACATTTGAGAGAGCATGACACACTCAACTGCCAGGGCACACATAAGTCAAAGAACGACACAAAGGTACAGCAAATGGTAGATCTACAGTTGGGTACATAGTACTCACACACGTGCTGCGCAGTTATACAATACTAAAATAAATTGAGTTTATATAATACAAATATATGCATACAGTCTTCAGCAGGTCCAACAATACTTCAAAAACAATAATGTTCTGCATATCACTTGTTTTTGCGCCCTAGTGTTTGTGGAGCAAGACTAGCATTGAGCCAAGCATTTTTATCAGTGATGTAATCCCCCAACTTATAATATGCCTGCCTGCATAGTGTGCGTTTTATACAAGTTTTAAATTTCGTCTCATTCAGTTCTAGAATGTGGGCAGGAATTTTATTGTAACATTTTGTACAGTACCCCATGAAAGATGAGGCTACTTTAGCCAGTCTGAAACCTGGTTGAACTAATTGGTCCCTATTTCTAGTAATGTAATTATGTCTATCGCCGTTTTTACTAAAAAGATGTAAATTCTTTCTCACGTACATGATGTTTTCATAAATATATTGACAAGGAACCGTCATGATGTTAATTCCCTTAAACAGTTCCCTTAGAGAATCGCGCCGGCGAAGATTGTATATCGCTCTGATCGCTCGTTTTTGCAGAATAAAAATTGACTCAATGTCTGCAGCCCTTCCCCATAGTAAAGTACCGTAAGACATTATACTATGAAAGTAACTAAAATAGACCAGCCTAGCGGTATCTACATCACTAAATTGACGAATCTTTCTAACAGCATAAGCTGCCGAACTTAGTCGCCCTGCAAGTGATATTAAATGAGGACCCCATTGTAACCTTGAGTCTAGCGTGATCCCCAGGAAAACCGTTTTATCGACGAATTCTAGCTTCTCCTTGTTTAATATAATGTCACAATCAGTATTTTTGACATTCGGCAAGGAAAATTTAACGCACTTGGTTTTTTTACCATTTAAAACTAAATTATTGGCAGTGAACTAATCCTGAACCTGCCGTAGCGCGTTATTTACGTCGTCAACCTGACAAGTACGTCTATTTATTTTAAAAATTAAAGATGTGTCATCAGCAAATAACAACATGTTTAGTTTGTTTTCCAATAAACGGGGTAAATTGTTAATGTATATTAAAAATAAGAAAGGACCTAAAATTGAGCCCTGGGGTACCCCCATTTTCACGTTTAACCCCGACGAATTCACACCGTTTATTTGAACTAATTGCTGTCTATCATTCAAATAAGATTTAACCAAACTTAACGCTGATTGACCTAGCCCGTAATGCTCAAGTTTTAGAAGTAATGTTTCATGATTAACGCAATCAAACGCCTTCAACAGGTCACAGAATATACCTATGGCATCCTGCGACTCTTCCCACGCATTAAAAATGTGTTTTAATAGGGTGACACCAGCGTCAGTTGTACAACGTCCTTTGGTGAAACCATACTGTTTATCATGCAAGATGTCATTCGTATTAAAATGAATGAGCATTTGATTAAGCATTATCTTCTCAAATACTTTGCTGAAAACCGGCAAGACGTATACTGGTCTATAATTATTTGTGTCTTTACTATCCCCGGATTTAAAAAGTGGTATAACCTTACTATATTTCATTAGATCCGGAAAGACTCCTTGATCCACACACAAATTGAAAATTAAAGCTAATCTAATTAAAATAAAATCATCTTATTTTGTTTCTACCGTATTTGTCGCTGTGGTAAATTGTTTTAGAAATGTTAAGTTTTCGTGCAGAAGATAAACATTATTGATTGAGTTGACCCCGCCAGAAATACTAAATGAGCTGCCTACGATAGTTTCCTACAATGGAAGAGCAAGGTAAAAATGTGTTTTTGGCATATTTCTCTAAACTCGCCAAATGCCAATACATAAAAGCCCAGCTCCCAGTGGCGCATCTATTCCTGGTACTCAAACATGGTGTTGATATCAAAACGTACTGTAACCGGATGGCATTTATGAAGACATGGCTCGGACGGGTATATTGGTTGAAATCTAAAGTTTTGTCACTAGCCGACGATGAAAAGTTTTTGAAAGAGGCTCCAGATAGTCAGTGCCTAGCAACAAATGTACGTTGAATATTATTAATCTAAACGGATCTAAATAATTGCGTAACCAAGGCATAATTTCTTGAAACTAAATAATTGATTTTGTTGCAGGTTGCCTTAATATTCGGTGTTATTGGTGCGTGTAGAAGACAAGAGCTACATAATATTACAACAAAGGATGTAGAAACCCGAAATGCCTTTGTCGCCGACACATACATAAGAATAAAACGTGAATGGACTTCGTCCGCAGAAACAATTACAATCTCCGATGTTGGCAATCCCAACCCTGCGATTCCTTGCGTTGAGAAAAAGTATAAACACTCACCTGGATAGGCAGGGATTGAAGGTATCCCCACACTCGGGACTCCGGGCCGGCCGGCGTGGAGTATATTCAATATGCACTACAAGCTCACGTTTCTGCTTGATTTCACTTCACAAGGAGGATTACGAGAACCAATCAGTTAATCAATTTCTAGCGAAGCCTTTTGGGTAATTTTTAACCCTATTTTGAATCGGACCCAGCGCGGGAGCAGTTATCTGCTTTTCGCCATTTTTTCAAGTCGTAGTTTTCACTCTCACCGCAGTGAGGCGCTAGCGCGGCACCAGCGGGATGGCGCCAATTTTGAATTAGGAAGGGAAAACAATTTGGATAGGATATTTAGAAGGATAGGCTTAATGTTTATCCATTTCCCCCCACTCGAAATCGACCAGGATTTCGCAAGTTAAAGGACTGCCAGAGTACAACTAGCAGTGCTCGAGAAATATAAAATTCTTACTTAATAAGCACAATTACCTAAGTACCTTAAACTATTTTAATTGAACAATACTGATCAATACACAATATTGTTCGAGATATAAGATAATAGTTAATTAATTGGTAGCGGACAAACCTTAACTACTGGTCTGCGCATAGTTTTACCGTTTGCAGTTCGAAGAGTCACAACCCGAACTATGTTATCAGATCCCGGATGGATCTGTTCTATACGAGCTAATTTCCATAGTAAAGGAGGCAGATTAGGCTCATTAACCAGGACTAAGCCGTTTATTTTAAGGTTAGGTGTATCTTTGAACCATTTAGTTTTTTGTTGAAGCGTATGCAGATAATCACGTTGCCAAGCAAGCCAAAAACTTTGAGTTATTTTCTTGAGCATTTGCCAACGAGAACGTGGACATAAGCAGTCACTAACAGGTTCTTCAGGTAGTGAAACTAAAGGACCTCCCGAAAAGAAGTGTCCTGGAGTCAAGACGTTCGATTCTTGCGGGTCTGAAGACAAAGTACAAAGCGGGCGTGAATTTAACACAGCTTCCACTTTAGCGAGAATCGTAATAAACTCTTCCAGAGTTAAAACTTGAGCACCAACTACACGCTTAAGGTGATATTTTGTGGACTTTATGCCACTTTCAAATATGCCACCGAAATGTGGTGCACCTGGCGGGTTAAATTTCCATTTTATTTGACGGATAGCCAAACCATCTGATATGTCAGCTTGATGTTTGCGAAGCTCGCCGGTTATTTCGTTAAGATATTTGTTTGCACCCACAAAGTTGGTGCCACAATCTGTAATGATTGTATCACACATTCCGCGACGGGAAACAAATCTATCAAGAGCCGCGAGGAATGCTTCAGAACTCAACTCAGTGACGGCCTCCAAATGGACGGCTTTCGAACTCAAGCACACAAAAAGAGATATGTATGCTTTATAGGTTTTTGCTCCACGTCGACGACTTTCCTTTATAATAAATGGGCCACCGAAATCAATACCTGTGGTTCGGAAGCATCGAGAGGGCTGAAGACGAGCGGCAGGGAGCTTGCCCATCATGGGTTGACTGGACACTGGTTTTACTTTGAAGCAACGCACGCACTTTGGGAGTGCGGTACGAATAAGTAGTCTCAACCCAATTATCCAGAACCTTCTATGAATTAGAGACTGTAAAGTCCGAGGGCCGCAATGCAGATATTTTAGATGGAAATGTTCGACAATCTGCCTCGACAAAGGACTCAATTTAGGTAAGAGAAGAGGATGTAACGCAGATGGCGATAGATTAGCTTCATCGATGCGTCCCCCCACTCGCAATAAACCATCTTCATCCAAAAAAGGAGACAGTTTTTGAATCGACTTGTCGCATTGTTCATGATTTTTCACTTGACTGACGTGAGACGACATATAATGGTCTTGAGTAAACTTGACTAGCATCTTCATTGATTTATCGAGTTCAGAACTACTAAGGGAGGAGAAATTTCTATTTGAATAAACAACCTTTGCATTTGATATAAAACGGAAACACCATGCCAAAGTTCGTTGAATCTTTGTCAGAGAAGAAAGCTTAGAAGTTAACGTCAGAAGCGGATTATCACATTGAGTAGCGTGTAGGCTGCTTGGAACTGAAGTTCTTAATTCCGGCAGTTCTGCATTTACGAGGAACGTACGTTTGCAAGGCCATTTATTAGGCGACATTTGCAACCAAGAAGGCCCGCTCCACCAGAGTGGGTGATCAAATAATTCTGAACAGAGAACACCGCGACTACAACAGTCGGCCGGGTTATCCTCAGTGGACACGTGAAACCAAATTTCGGGACTAATTAAATCGGTTGCTTGCACGACTCGATTTGCTACATACATTTTTAGCAAATGAGGTGCCGTGTTGAGCCAAGAAAGAGTGGTGGTACTGTCCGAGTAGGCTTTCATAGAATTTATGTGAATTTTATCCTTGAGTAAGTTGTGCATGTGTGACATAACTTGCGCTAGAAGCACAGCTGCGCTTAGTTCGAGTCTATTTATCGTTGTCGGTTTTAACGGAGCCACTCGAGATTTACCTATTAACAGGTTAGTGACCGTGGTAACTTCATCCACAACAACACAAAGATATACACAACAGCCATACCCTTTGAGTGAACCATCACAAAATCCTACCAAATGCACTTCGGCAGGACTAGAGGGCATAATCAGTCTCGGTAGTGAAATATTCTGTAAATCAGATAAGTTGGCTGCTATTAAATGCCACACCTTAGCCAATTGTGGTGGTATAGCTTCGTCCCAACCTAAGTTTAAGCGCCACATTTCTTGTAAAAGCGACTTTGCAGAAAACACTACCGGGCTTATCCAACCGAGTGGGTCGAAAATGCGGGCCACTATAGAGAGGATAGATCTCTTAGTAAATTTAACGTCAAACGAGTCTGAAAACTTGTAGGAGAAATTGTCATCCAATGGATTCCACCGTATCCCTAATATCTTGACAAACTCATTTCCAGCATCATCGAAGGATTTAGAAGTCTGAAGATGGTCAGGAGGAACATCAGACAAAAGAATTGGTGTATTCGTACTCCACTTACGAAGTTCAAAATGACCCTTTGACAATAACGAGGTAACATCCTCTTTTAATTGTTTCGCTTCATCAAGAGATGAGCATCCCGTCGTGATGTCGTCCATGAATGTATCTTCATAAAGAACTTGAGCGGCGCGGCTTGAATATTCAGAACCGTGATCCTCAGCAAGTTGACGCAGAGTGCGAATAGCTAAGTATGGGGAGCTGCTGACTCCATAAGTCACGGTATTAAGCTCATACTCATTCAAAGCCTCGTTAGGCTCGTCACGCCACAAAACATGTTGATAACACCTGTCCTCAGGACGTATCAATATCTGACGGTACATTTTACAGATGTCCGCAGTGAAGACAATCTTATGAAGTCGGAATTTCGTAACTAAATCGACAATGTCAATTTGAAGTTTCGGTCCAACATGAACTAAATCATTCAGAGAAAGATTATTTGTAGTCCGACTGCTAGCGTCGAAGACTACCCGGAGTCGTGTCGTAGAGCTATCTGGACGCACGACGCAATGATGTGGAATTATGTAACGATCAGTAGTCGAAGAATCTGCAGGCTTCATATGTCCTAGTTCTTCGTACTGGTGCATAAATTCCTTATAATCAGCTTTCAGCTCGGTCTGATTAATAAGACGCCTTTCTAAGCTGAGAAAGCGATTAAAAGCTTGGCGAGACGAATCGCCTAAAGAAGGCGCATCCTTCTTTAACATTATAGGTACCACGTAACGACCTTCACGTGTACGGTAAGTATCCTGTTTATACATTTGTTCACAGAGATCATCTTCAGGACCGGAAATTTTACATTTCGGCGGTTCTTCAGAATCCCAGAACCGTTGAACGATATCTTCGAGCGTGCAAGAGGACGCGAGGAGTGACGTAACGGATTCACTGTGAATATTGTTAGGTGGTGTGTTATGAAAATATTGACCACTTATCACCCAGCCGAATACACTAGACAAGGCGCAAGGTAATCCGGGACCGGGAGTGAAACGTGAGCCAGTGTATATTTGATCAAAACACTCGACACCTAACAGTAGATCGATCGGACCGGATCTATCGAAGTCGCGGTCGGCGAGATCAAGATGTTTGAAATGATCCTTGACGTGCAACGGTAACGTTGATGAAGGCAGCAAGGAAGTAATTTTAGGCAAAACTACTAAAGGTAAGTCAAACTTAGGCGACTCACAAGAATGAGGTATTATTGAAGCGAAAGTATAACCTTTTATGTCACAAACATTACTCTGTCCGAGACCGGTAACGTTCAAGTTACATTTTCTTATACGTAAACTAAGGCGGCGCACGCATGCGCTGGTAATGAAAGAATCCATCGAACCGCTGTCAATAACGGCGCGTGCACACTGGAGCGAGCCGTCTGCGTGACGTAAACGAACTACCGCTGAGCCAAGAATCTTCGTACTACAATTTGGACTCGAAGTTTGTGACGTAATACAAGTAAGTGTGCTCGTAGCTTTAGCGGAACTTTCGCTATTCTCATTTGAATTAACAGTAGACCTTAATAAACTTTTATTTTCCACATGTAATAACGTGTTATGTTTCGCGTTACAAACAAAACATGTGGTTTTAGATTTGCAATTATTATTATCGTGACCGGGCCTTAAGCAATTGGCACACAGGTTCAATTTCTTAACGAAATGTTGACGCTGTTCAAGTGTCATAGAATGTAACTTGCCGCATCGGTAAATAGAATGATTTTCATTACAACATAAACAAACAAATGAGCCCGATGCATTATTATTATTACTTTGGTTCGTAGATGCTACAAATGATGATGACCTTTGCTGACCCTTATGTCCTGGCTTATGAGGAGTAGTCGAAACCGAGACAGGTTGACTAACTTCCAGAATCTTTATATAATTTTGTAAATAAACAATTAAGTCATTGAACTTAGGAATCTCGTGAGTATTTTGTAACTCGAACCGTTTCCTAGTTTCAAGGTCAAGTGATCGCGATGCAATGTGAAATAAAATAAATTCACTTAGCTCATCAATTTGCAAAGCACGTAACGCATTTACGCTTTCATATAACGCATTGGTCAGTTCGGATAAAGTTTCAAGTGACGGCTTGTTAACAGACGTTAATTTAAATATTTTTTCTAGATAAGTATTTGCTAATATACGCTTGTTGTCATATCGATCCAATAAAAGATTAAAAACCACGGAATAATTCGACTCGGTTATAGGTACGCCCCTGGCCAAGGTCAGTGCACACCCAGACAAACAAGACAGCAAATAATGAAACCTCTCCGTGTCCGAAAGTGAACTATTGTTATGAATAAGCGGGATGTAACTATCCTTGAACGTCTGCCAGTTTTCTATTTTCCCATTGAAATGCGGAATTTTCAATTTAGGTAATTTCACTTGAACAATAGAACCTTCTGGACGACAATGTACGGACGGATCGGCGACTGCAGACGCGTGGGGCGCAGGCAGCGACGTCGCAAACAAAGATTCGGCAACTTCGATAGACGCATAATACAAATCATCAAATGACAACATCGCACTCAAATCTATTTCTGACTTGGGTTTTAACTTTAACTGTAATCTATTGATATTTTCGCTAGACTCCATAAAAGCAGCCCTAATCTGATCAATCTTCTTATATCTAGCCTTGAAAGGAGATAGCTTAGAACTATCCTTCAGAACATCTTTGGACAAATCGTAAATAATCTGCATACACTTGAAATCATATTCGCGTCTTTTAAGGGACGCCTGTAATTCAACTTCATCAGACATTTTGTTAACTTACGTATTCACGATTTATAAATGAGATGAGAAGGTAGGTAGGTAAGTACCTATCCGAACTGCAAGCGGAATATACTTTAGGCACTATTATGCGTACCTACTTTGGCAAGCAATACAAGTTATGAATTTAAATATGTAGGTATTAATACCTATTACGATTTAGACACTTATAAGTTATCACTTTTATTCGTAATAAAATGTAGGTGGATAGGTAATTTCTCGAGCACAACTATTTGACCATGAAACATTCCTATTAGCTTTATACCAACATCAGTTATTGCAAGAAATAGTCATACAAGAAATACCCATTGAATTGAAGGTTTCAATTTAAACCTTAAATACGATTAAATTTCCTGAATAAATAATAATGATCAATGAGAGTAGGTTAGGTACAATCGTAGTCCGCTGGCCAGCTTGGCACGTTGTACGGGAACCTGACTTGAATTGGACCTACCTTTTGCGTTGTACCGTTAATAGAAATTATGAAATGTATTTATTTAAATCGTGATTCTTACTTGTTACTTATTAAATTAATAAGAATACACGATATTACAACGCAATATGTACTCATTAAAACGAGAATTTATGATTAATAAGAGAATGTGAGGGTAAGTAGAATCCTCACAGGAGGCACCAAAAAGAAATGAATGGACTTCGTCCGCAGAAACAATTACAATCTCCGATGTTGGCAATCCCAACCCTGCGATTCCTTGCGTTGAGAAAAAGTATAAACACTCACCTGGATAGGCAGGGATTGAAGGTATCCCCACACTCGGGACTCCGGGCCGGCCGGCGTGGAGTATATTCAATATGCACTACAAGCTCACGTTTCTGCTTGATTTCACTTCACAAGGAGGATTACGAGAACCAATCAGTTAATCAATTTCTAGCGAAGCCTTTTGGGTAATTTTTAACCCTATTTTGAATCGGACCCAGCGCGGGAGCAGTTATCTGCTTTTCGCCATTTTTTCAAGTCGTAGTTTTCACTCTCACCGCAGTGAGGCGCTAGCGCGGCACCAGCGGGATGGCGCCAATTTTGAATTAGGAAGGGAAAACAATTTGGATAGGATATTTAGAAGGATAGGCTTAATGTTTATCCAAAACGAAAGTATCTACTAAAGAAGTGGCAAGCACCAAAATGTAATACAAAGTGTGATTTTGCCATTTAAATTAATTCAACATCGTTTTCAAAATTGTACGTTCACCAATTGTTTTAATAATTAAACGATATAAGCAATACATGTTTGTTTTTTCTCACAAATTTGTTGAAAAACGTCGTATGAAACTCGTGAGCTGTGCTCATTACACGCTCGGCACCCTCGCCTACGGCTCGGGCTGCAACCCACAGTCTCATGTATAATTAGCAATTTAGCTCAATTGTATCATAATATACTATTATGCTCGAGTAACGCATTGGAGTAGGCGGAGGAGGTTTGTAAATATTTGGAGATTTTAACGAAGACTATCTCCGTAACGGCAATACTGCAGTATTAAAATTATTAAGTGTCGCTGGTTATAAATCTTTATTACAAACGCTTGCGGTGTATATACAGGGTGTCAGTGTGTCCCAGAAATCGACGTCAAGCCGTAAATGGGTGATAGACCAAGTTATAACAGTTCTCAGAAAAATACGAAAAAAAATCTATCTCATGTTTTTAAAAAATTATGTTCACTTTAAAAATTTACTAAAAAAAACAATCCCTGTAATGGTTCTTTAATTCCAATTGTTACAAATCCCATAATTTATCAATTTTTTTTATTATTATGTAATCTTGAATAATGCTTGTGTAGATTTTTGCCTAAAATTTAAAGCCAACTCCTCCTACTTAGAAGAAAATTAAACTTTTTCAAAACCAAATTATTCAAATTTACTGTTTCGCCCAACTTTAACTGACTGTACTGAAAAAAAAATGTACTACGCTAGTTTGGCAAGTAACATGAAAATTGGCGCATTTAATAAGGATTCAAAAATGGTGTAACACTTGCTAGATTACGTTTTCAATAATTGGTCAAATTTTTTTTTGTAAATAGTATCGGTTTTTACCCAAAATGTCCATACTTCCTTAAAATGACTTTAGCTTACCTAAAGCTTTGCTAAACTCCGTTTCTAATTCGATAGAGACGGAGAGAGTCATTTTACGAAGTGTGAGCGAGAAAAGAAATCGAAATTTTACGTAATTTAAGAGCAAAGTTATGATAGTGATTCAACCTTTTTACTTTAAGTCAGGACCAGTTTTCTCATCTAAGAAAAAAAAAACAAATTATCAGATTTATTTTTTTTTTATTACAATAAATGTTCAAACTGCCTTCCTTCGACGGCAATGCAAGCACGACATCTTCTTAAAAAAGATCTGGTTATTTTCCGGGCAAATCTTCCCCTATTTACAAAGACAACGGCTTCCGTTATTCTTTCCCGCAGCTCGGCTAAATTCTCTATTGTTTTTGAGTACACTTTCTCTTTTACCGCTCCCCAGTAAAAAAAATCTAGGGGATTTAAATCAGGCGAACGGGGTGGCCACAAGATTGTCCCACCGCGCCCTATCCACCTGAGCGGGTATTCTTCATCAAGATGTTCTCTTACTAAACGGGCATAATGCGCTGGGCAGCCATCTTGCTGGAACCACATTTCCCTGTAAACGTTCAGTGGCACGTCTTCTAATAAATCTGGTAAAGTATTTTGAAGAAAATCCAAATAAACTGCGCCATTCAAAATCTCTGGCAGCTCAAAAGGTCCAATTATTTTGCCATTTAGTATCCCGGTCCACATGTTTACTTTAAATCGATACTGTGACTTATCTTGCCTCATCAAATTTGGATTTTCTACATGCCACTCGTGCAAATTGTGCAAATTCATGTAGCCATCTTTTTTAAATGTTGACTCATCGGTCCATAAAATCTTCTCTAAGAATCGAGGGTCTTCTCTGTGCCTTTCTAGCATCCTTTGGCAAAACGCAACTCTGGGAGCGTAATCCCGTGGTAGTAATGATTGTACTCGCTGTACATGATACGGGTGGAACTCGTTCTTTTTTAAGATTCGGTGGGCGGTACTCTTAGATACACCTGTGCTTGTTTCGATTCCACGTACAGAAGCACTTGGGTCTTCTTGGACTGCTTGTAGTACGATGTCTTCGTACGGATTACGATGTCTTCCTTCACCATGTACTTGGTTAGGGAATCGTCCCTCTGATAGTGAACGGTGCACATTAATAAAAACTCGATGATCTGGGTGACGATTGTTCGGGTACCTCTCACGATAAAGTCTAGCGGCTGCATTGGCATTGCATCTGCATTCCCCATAAAGGAGGTGCATGTTCGCATATTCCAATGCAGTGTACACAGCCATGGTAGTACTACACAATCACAGGATCAGCAACAGTCCAGAGTAAAGCACAGGTCGTCAGAAAGAGGAATTAAACAGTCCAAATCACAAGCAATTAAGTCCAGAAAACAACGCAAAAAGTGGTAAGTACGGAATCAACATGAACGAATACGGAGATGCGCAGTAAACAAAGCAGCGTAACGTACTGATTTGTAATTGTGTGTGCGTCTGCGCTTACAAAACAGAACAATAACTACTGCTGTCTCATTCGCACTCATCGGTAAATTGTATCTCCGTTTCATGATAAAGGTTGTGTCACTGATAAAGGTGGCGTCACTCTCTGTCTCGCTCACACTTCGTAAAATGACTCTCTCCGTCTCTATCGAACTAGAAACGGAGTTTAGCAAAGCTTTAGGTAAGCTAAAGTCATTTTAAGGAAGTATGGACATTTTGTGTAAAAACTGAGACTATTTACAAAAAAAAACTTGACCAATTATTGAAAACGTAATCTAGCAAGTGTTACACCATTTTTGAATCCTTATTAAATGCGCCAATTTTTCATGTTACGTGCCAAACTAGCGTAGTACATTTTTTTTTCAGTACAGTCAGTTAAAGTTGGGCGAAATAGTAAATTTGAATAATTTGGTTTTGAAAAAGTTTAATTTTCTTCCAAGTAGGAGGAGTTGGCTTTGAATTTTAGGCAAAAATCTACACAAGCATTATTCAAGATTACATAATAATAAAAAAATTAGATAAATTATGGGATTTGTAGCAATTGGAGTTAAAGAACCATTACAGGGATTGATTTTTTTAGTAAATTTTTAAAGTGACCATAAATTTTTAAAAACATGAGATAGATTTTTTTTCGTATTTTTCTGAGAACTGTTATAACTTGGTCTATCACCCATTTACGGCTTGACGTCGATTTCTGGGACACCCTGTATAAATATTATCTATTTGAGTAACCCGCGGTGGTACTCAAATAGATAATATTTTTCTGACTTCACTTGTAAAGTTGGATTTTGTAACTCCTTCTTCAATTACCATTGTCCTATGTGGGCCCCTTTTTTAGAAGTTGTGAGCCGCTGAAACCATTTTAATGTTAATGTAACAACAAAAACCCTAATACTGCGCGTGGCCCGACACGCACTTGGCCGGTTTTTTAGTATAAAAGCTTGTTAGTGACATTATAGAAATATTAATATAATTTAAAATAATCCGTAATAGTCAGATTTTGTTAACTACAGTCGTAACTAAAACTGCAAGCCAACTGACAATCTGCAAAATAAATCTATTGGTAAATTTTCACAGCTGTGATAAGTCGCTAAATGAACAAAATTTTATACAGAATCACTAGAATCCCTTACCTGGCTAAACTCCAACTTAAAATTAACGCTTCAAAATAAAGTAAACGTGAAAGTTTTTTTATAAAGTGAACCCCGAAAGGTCACCTAAATCCGAGCGTAGAGCGGCTCAAGTTTCACTTTCTGAAATTACCAGTTTGTAGGCAAACCGCTTACCTATTTGTGTAATGGGGAACTTACCGCGGCCAGCTCTGGCTCAAGCGTTCACAGTTTGTGATGTGTTGTCACCCTTTTGGACGAAACGCTGAATTATAAATATATCGCTTAGCCGGAATTTGTTACAGCCCGTGGCATAACAACTTTAGGATGGAATAAAAAATATGCTTCCGTGAAATGGTTGCGGCGACACGTGCCTGTTAATTATGAGTTTTTGATGACTACGGGGTTATCAAATGTGGCAGGGATTTCGGTGAAATATTCAGTCTTGATTTCAGGATTACTGCTAAGGGTTTGCATGAGATTTTTGATGAAACTTTAAAATATTCGGGGGTATCCGTATACCCTCAAGTTTGACGTGCAGAGGATGCCAATATTTCTGATTGAAGAAGGCTTTTAAGGATAAAATATCCTACCTAGTTATCTTTCAAAGTGTTTAAATCAAAATACATATTTATTGACAGAATTAAACATTACTACTACATTGAACAGAGGCTTTTATATCAATATTATTATTAATGGTATACAAAATCATAAACTAATTTATTAAAAGGATACATTTGGATAATTTATTTATGATGCATTAATAATAAAATATGCAGAGTATGAGAAGAGTGTTAATAGTTTTAATTAAAGTAATGTCATTAGCGTAATGCATTTCACGCCGATATAATTTGCAGCGTTGAATCAAGTTGAAATGTTTTACTTAACTATGTTTTCATATACCTGTGTAGGTAAATGATTTGTTATCTCAACGAACATTATAAAGAAGAAAAGTAGTTGTTTTGCATTTTTATTTGTGCGTAGTAATCACTGGCATCAATAGAAATAGAAATCTACGCTATTGCTTAAAGCCATTACCTGCTACTTTTATCGCGGCAAGTTCCACGGTTCTTGTTGTTAAGACGGGACGAAACCGGGCAAAAGCTAGTAGGTTATTGGTGCATGTATAGCACGGTCAAGATAACTGAGCACCCAAAATGTTAAACGAACCCACTCCTCTCTACCCGCGCGGCGCCCTACTTTCTCCTGAGCCAATATCGAGGGTCGAACGTCAGAGTGACACTGACATTTCGGGTGCTTAGTTATCTTGACTGTGCTGTTCAATTTACTGTACAACTATTTACTTAATTTCCCACATCCATCTCAACATTGTCATCTCTGCTACATGTATTGTCTTTTTATCCATCTTTTTCACAGACTAACATTCTGATCCATACAGTAGGATAGGTCTAATCCTGGATTTGTAAATTTTCTCCTTTAACTTAAGGGGATTAGTGGGTCGCAAATTGTTCCAGTGACCTGTCACCATTTCATCTATCCCGAGTTGATCCGGTGCTTTACATCCCGGTCTACCTCGCCATCCCCTTCGACATGCGACCCTAATATCAATTTAGAAGTATCAATATACTCTGTCCTTCCTGTACATTCATATTCATAGTACCGACTGCATGCAAATCCTATTTATAATACTTAATGATCAGTTGAACCCATGATTGAAATCCATTTTTTCACAGAGACATAAATTCTATAATGACGTTCGCCGAATTTAATTTGCCTGAAATCCATAAAACCACTTGTCAACGGTATTACTTCGGGAGATAAATCGAAAAATCCCTTTTACGACTTCCAATAACGAAATGAGAAAAATTCGGTGATATAGGAACGCGCATGACATAAATCATGTAGGGGCTCGATATTTTATAGGTTTTAATTTTGGAATTTTATGTTGTGATAACATCTGTGGACATAACGGTTGGGCCAGCCGCAGCCGAGGGGTTTACGATGTCCGGTTTATGACACCCGCGGCTACAGAACGCCACAAACTAAACTGAGCTATTTTTCAACAGATCCCCAACATTATTAGCCACCTAATTGAATGTGATATTGATATTTCCGTTCCGTTGTTAGACATTGATTAATCGGATCACGCGTTAATTACGCTTGATTGAACTTAGCGTAGTTCGATATATAGTAGATTAAGCCAGTAATATTTACTCCAGTCGTGAAAACGTTACATTCATTGAGAAAAATCCTCTTTAGCGTACAAAATAAAACGAGACTGAAACAATCTCAGAAGAAGGCAACATTATTTGCGTTGCGACTGGACGAAAAATTTCAACAAAATGCAAAATACCACAATTTACCTGCAGCCGACCGAGCGCTGGAGAAAGAACTGAATTAACTGGACGTTGGAAAACAGATAACTTAATTTGCATAACTCGTTCACACGGGGCATCGTCAGATAACCTAATTTGAGCTGACGGGTTGAAACGAGCGGAAAAAGTCTGGCAAAATGTTGCTCTTTTCATGTCAATTATGTATTAGAGCAAGCGATTGGCACAATTAGGAACTCCTTGTTTCGGTTCTTGTTCAGTAAAGTGCTGTTTTCTGCTCCGTTTTATTAGGTTAACTGTTATTGTGTTTTGTGCATATGAATGCGGAAAAGTTTACTTAAGCAGTGGATTTCGTTTTGTTCTTGTTTCTTTTAGGTACATATTTTATTTATTTGAATCCTTTTTTTCGGAGCCACTCAACGATTTTAGACATTTAGAATGTATTCCATTAGATAAAAGAGACTTTCAGTTGACGAAGTGATTATTTTTTTTATAAAATATCCGTTGTATCTATTTCGATGCTAATGTAATAAATATTATAGTACTGAAGCGTATCTCATTTCAATCTAAAATGAATTTATTTCGGCGACGTAAATCAAATCAGTGTTTAAAATTAATCGGAGCGCGTTATTGCTTATTTCATTCAAATTGTGTCAGATGAATTTGATTTGATGAAAATTATAATCATTATGTACCATTATTATTTTTTAGCTTTTGTGTCTTTGTGACAAGTTTAGACTCCTGTTTGACTCATTCAGAACACAGCACAAAGTACGGAAGCGACGGCGCGGCGCTTCAGGGTTGAGGCTTTGACAAATACTTTTTACTTCTGCGCTCTAGGTAAGTATGTACAAGGAAAACATTTTCCATGTCTTCTTTGCCTTTAGTCGTCTTAGGGCCGATTTTTCAATGGATAACTTTTAACTGAGGAATAAAAATGGACGTTTGACATATTTTCTATACAAAAGTTGTCAAACCGCCATTTGTATTCCGATTTATCAGACTATTGAAAAATCGGCCCTTAGCTGTTTACCGATTTTAGTTTTCAATATGTGGCGTCTCTCCGCAGATCATGACTCACCGATCACTTCACGCCGTATGCACATAATAAAAAACTTATTACAGCATCAGCGGATGGTGTTGCCGTATAATAATGTTGGTTGGTTTGCCTCTTTGTTATAAGATTTAGAGAATGTAAAGATTTTTTTTCAAATTTACCTTTTTGGGGTCCGAGTGCTTACCGAGTGTTTCGAGACATAAGTAAAAGGTTAGTCGACTGTTCGCGTGACCAGAGGGTTGGCCTTTTCTATAACCAGAGAATCAGCATTGCCATTCAACATGGCAATGCTGCCAGCGTTCTGGGCACGTTTCCCATTGACATCGACGTGGACTGATTTTTTTGATGCGCAATGAAACTTTTTCCCTCTCCCCGTTGTATTTAAGTTTGTTTTGTTAATTGTTATTAGAGAAAACATAAGTATTTATTTCTCTTCCACAAAGGTGTATTTTGATGTCTGATTATTTGATGAATCCTTTGTGGGAGACTGGTATCTGCATTAGGAAAGCCTGTCACACAGACTATTGAAAAATTTGCCTTTAGCTGTTTACCAATTTTAGTTTTTCAATATGTGGCGTCCCTTCGCAGACCATTACTGGCGCGCCGCCGCTTACGTACTTTGTGCCATGACCCACGTTTCACTTTACACTTTACAGAATCAGCGGATGGTGTTGCCGTAGCAGAATGTTGGTTGGTTTGCCTCTTTGTCATAAGATTTAGAAAATGTAAAGATTTTTTAAAACTATGTTGGCGATAAGACGTACTGAATTATAACCAAATACATTTTTTTTAGAACACCACCTTACACATACCTTTCCACCTACCTTCATTACCTTCTTACATATTTTACTAATTTAAAATTCTCTCTTCAAAGAAATCTAATCCCTCTCGTATCTGTTGATCGGCACACATTTTTGCCTACTGGCAGCTATACATTTCTTATTTTTCATTCAAACACGCCGAGCGAGCAGTCACCATTAAAAGGTACGATGTTTGCGCCCCGAGAGCTCTTTCAATGCGCCGTGTGTATGTGGCCTTGCAGCTACGAAGTAATCAGTAGACGGCGTTTTCTGTTGTCAAAAACATTGTACTACTATTTCTATTGAAACTTTAATAGGTTTTTATACGAAAGCAGAGTTCTTCATTGGAATTTTACAACCCTATTAATAAAAATCTCTGAGCGACGAATTAGCAGATGTCAGCCAATCAAATCTATACAGAATTTGCATTTAGAAACTTCTAGACAGTAACTAAACAGCTGAGAGATTTTTATAAATAAGGCCCTTTATTGTTCTTTTTCATTGAAACTAGCTTCTGCCAGCGGCTTCGCCCGCGAGTAAGTCGAAAATTATACCGAGGGAACATATTCCCGGGATAAAAAGTATACAATGTGCTGTTCCTGACTATAATTTATCTCTGTGCCAAATTTTATCCAGATCCGTTCAGCCGTTCTGGCGTGAAGAAATAACAAACATACAAATACTCACAGACTTTCTCCTTTATAATCTTCTTATTAAACATATAAAAGAAGAAAGTGACTGACTGACTGACTCACTCACTGACCATCAACGCACAGCACAAACGGCTGAAGCTTCAATCATGAAACTTGGCATGTAGGTTCCTTTGGTAGCATTCCTTGGCATGTAGGTGAGCACTAAGAAAGGATTTTTGGAAATTCCACCCCCAAGGGCGTGAAATAGGGGATGAAAGTTTGTATGAAAATCCGTCAGTTTTAAAGCCAGGATCTTCATATTTTGGGTTTAGGCTGAAGATTAAAAAATAATTTACACCTGTCTCAGCGAATTTGTAAATTCCACCCCCGTGAGGGTGAAAAGGGGGATGAAGTCATGGGAATAATTAAATCGACTAGAGACTTGAAATTTTGCACATAGATACTTTATACTGTGCAGGCATTCACTAATAAAGGATTTTTATGAATTCCATCCCTAAGGGGGTGAAATAGGGGATGAAAGTTTGTATGAAAGTCGGTCAGTTTTGAAGTTCGGATCTTCGAATTTTGGGTTTGGGCTGAAGATTAAATACTAACGCAAATTAAAGTTTTTTTGGGCATTCCGTCCTTGGCGGGCGGTTCATGGGGGATGAAATGTTGTGTACAAAAGTCCTTCTTTTACAAAGGAAAAATTATTAAATTAGTTTCAAGTCTTTAAAGTCTAAAATGGCTCAACGCATAAATATAGGAATTAAATAGGGACGGGGAATGTAGTACCTAATAATTACTTTTGTAGGTAAGTCATTAATTTCTAACTACATAATAAATGAATCAGTGGTAGGAAATAAGTGTACCTAGGTATAATCCACGGCACCTAACTTGGGGTCTGGCTACCCATACTATCAGTTAGATGCATTGCATTGCGGATGCATTCCTCTTAGATGTGATGATAATTGTGACCGCTTCAGTTAATCGGTAATGATATCGCCACAAGGATAACGGAGTACGCAGTGCACCTACATAAATATTAAAAATCGTAAGTAATAAATAATACTGTAATTTAATTATGCATATGTACATACCATTAATATATTTGATACATTACATAACAACATAACAAACTACCGATAACATATATATTTTTTTGGAATCATGTTTTAATGATGTTCCAGCCTGAAGACCATATTTGATTCAGGGAAAAGCCAAATTTTGCCCGTCTTGCGGGAAGTATGGTTTAAAAGTAACTGGTAAGATGGTTTCTCTGTATAAATGTTGTGATAGTTAAGTATAAACTTATTATGGTTAGGTAAATACCTATAATTTTATAAAGCAGTTACCTAAATGATCAAGTTATATAAGTACAAGTTGCTAAATTGGCCACATTCAACAAGAAACTCTGCTTAAACGTCATAAGAACCTATTTGTTTTTCTTTCGCTATTATTATTATCGTAAGTACGGCAATTCGAAATACGGTTTATTCATTTTTTTCAGACAAATGTAACCTATGCAGTCAGTCATACGACGAGCTCCTGGGAGAACAAGAGAGGTGTCATATGTGCAAACACATCCTAGCTCCCAAATGGAGCTATTGTGAAGTGTGTGGGAAGGAGACGCTAAGTGCACAGCGGCTCAAACGAGCGAAGATGCTATCGAGTCGTGCCAAGTTCTCAAAAGTGTCTGCTGTCATCACCACTCCGGAAATGGCTCCACGTGTCACATCTCCCGATGTGTTTCAGGAGCTCGAAGTTGACCTCAGCGACCTAGACAGTTTGGAGGAATCGGCGTCGATGCCCACGGCACCTCCATCTCCACCTACAGAAGAGCCTTTGACGAATGACGACGCCGCTCCCACCTAAAGAGTAAAAATGTGCAGGTTCTCTCACATTGTTTTCCCTGACATTATTATTCAATTTTTAATTATTTATTATTTATTTATTTAAACTTCATGTACAATGGTGATACATAGGCGGACTTAATGCAGCAAGGCATTCTCTACCAGTCAACCTTTGGGTTAAAAAGGACAATTTTAATTGAATGTGCAGGTTTGTTAACAATGTTTTCACTCATAATTTGAGCATCTGTTACTGTGAAATTAGGTACATAATAAATTAATGTATATAATTTTACTTATAATAGTAGAGGATTTTTCTTTTGGAGGTAAGGTAAGCATCACGTCATGGTATACACTTGCAGTACAGCTATAAACTTCACAGTCATTGTAATAAGAACGGTACAAAGTCCGAAGTGTATAGCTTGACGTGTTGCTGACTGTGCCGAAGTTTCTAAATATCAATAATAAATATTAATATTATAACTTACTTATTTGCAGTTTTACTAGCCATAATCCATATCCAAACATATAGGTAAATAAAAGAAGAAATTGACTGACTGACTCACTGACCATCAACGCACAGCCCAAACGGCTGAAGCTACAATGATGAAACTTGGCACGTAGGTTCCTTTGGTGGTGTAGGTGAGCACTAAGAAAGGTACCTACCTACCAATGCAATGCATGGCCTACAAGCATCCCGCATTAATCCCGCCTACTGATTTCCAGTAGGTAATTTACTACAGGTAGGCTAGGTAGGAACTGAAATGATTGCAATACCTACTAATAATGTGCACTCATCCTCTTTATTTATTTAACAGAATTAGGTACCTACACTACATGATAACAATAATTAAAGAAATAATATAATAATATTCTATAATCACTCGAATCGACAGACAGGCAGGTAATTTGAGCCCTGATTGTCATACTTTCGGTATGGAAGCCAATGGTCAAGATACGTGACGGGGATTAGGTATACGTTCCATCCACACGGCTGCACGCGGAGATCAATCCGATCTCAGTAAAAGCTGGCAAAGTTATTTCGAGACGCGATCCATTATCCTGTAGAGTTCTTGAACACTCAAAACCCATCAGGTTTCCTTTACTATATGCTTTTACTGCGTGTTGCTACACCAGTAATGTTGCTGAGAAATTTAAAACCCCCTAAACTTTGTAAGGGAACTAGGCAACAAGTCAAAGCTTTGTTGCACAATATGGTAGTGGCAACTATTTTGACCGGCCCTTCTCAGGGCGAAACTGTGCTCATACCACGAATTCCATTGATTCCTAATGATCTTCCCTTTGAATTCAAGAGACTGCAGTTTCCTTTGCTGCTTCGCCATGACAATGAATAAGGCTCAAGGACAAACTCTGAAGTATGCTGGTTTAGATTTGAGGAAGAATTGCTTTTCCTATGGACAGTTCTATGTAGCGTGTTCACGTGTTAGCTAATCAAATAGTCTGGTGATATTGGCGCCAAAATCCAAAATGGTTAAAAATGTTGTTTATTAGGAAATATTTTAATTTAATTACTTACTTATGATTATGATTACTTATCATTAGTCATGGATAAACACAGAAATATTGAAGGGATAGGGACGGGACAAGGATAGAGCGTATTGATGATAAAGTAGGTAAGTATAAGTCTGTCCTAAGAAACACTTTCACATTACATTATTTTTATATTCATAATTTTTTACTTTTTCTCTACATACCTACTTTTAAAATATGGTAAAGAGAAGCATGTATTCTACGCGTGCGAAGCCGCGGGCAAAAGCTAGTATTATATATAGTGTGGTTGTCTGATTGGTCATATATTTTTTTTGTATCTAATTCTCAAAAGAACCGCATGTGGTCATTGAGCCGTCTCGAACACCACATTCTAAAAGATGGAGTCTAGTCCATGAGATTTTAAAATATGGATGTAAAATTTATTTTAATTTCTTTATTTCCGAATGATACTCGCTAGAAAGTCCTCCCTCTAGACCGACGATCTGGTTAAGACTGCGGGAATCCGGTGGATGCGAGACGCACAGGACCAATCCAGTGTGGTGATGATTGGGGGGGGCCTTTGTCCAGCAGTGGACGTCTTTTGAATAAAATGATGATGATAATGATAATGACTCGCTAGACAGTGCACTTTGATACTCGTACTATTTATTACATTGGCTTAACTCCAATACCATTCCAGTACCTATAGCAATGTTTTATAAGACACTGATCGTTTAATTATAATATGACTGTTGCCTTTGTGCCGATGGCCTGATTATTTACTAGCAACACCTAAGAACCTATCGACTTCTTCCAAAACTTTAAACAGGCCCCTCTTCACTGTTTCCTACTTCTTAAACCCTCGTGTAAACAAGTGCAGGTCTCGTGTGTGAGTGCGCGACACCTGAAGATATCCGACTCACTTGTTTGTGGCGCATTCATCCACTCGTCCACAGATAGCATACAGATAGCATCGTTGGCGCTTAGATCTTGCTCTTTCATATTGGGATGCCTTTTGGGGTGCGGGAAATGATAAGGCTTTAGAAATGTTATGCTAATGTGGTATTAGAAACTGTTTTATGTGAATGGCTAAATAATAATAGCCGCACGGTTATATTCGAGTTTAAGCAACGCTTGGCGTGGTTGGTCGTTGGGTGGTTGACCGAATACACCTTGTCCGTCATTCCTCAAAAAGCACGTGAAACTGCTGAAGATATCTGGCTCACTTGTTTGTGACGCATTCATCCACAGATAGAATACAGAGCGTCGTTGGCGCATGTTTGGCGCTTTCATATTGCTGGCTCTTTTAAGGTGTGTTGATGTTAAGGCTTTAGAAATGTTATGTTAATGTGGTATTAGAATAATAAATTAGTTTTGTGGCTCATTCATCCAATACTTCACAGATACGTGCAGCATACAAATAGGCATTGGCGCTGAGATAGAATTGCTCTTTCATATTGCTACGGTTATTTTAGGTTGTGGGAAATAATCAGGCTTTAGAAATTTTGTTTTATACAATATTCTCACTTTTACAAGAAAATATTATCTGCTCTATTCTTCTCTTAGCTGTCTTTTGGGCAAAATTAAAATCGAATAGTAGTTACAGCAAAAGCTGTAACAAAATTATTTTAAAAATTTGTATTAATTAATAAAATAAATATTCGACTCTTCAAAAATATTAAAATATACAATCCAGATCATATTTTCTTGACGACATTTTGGTAGATCTGAAAACAAATTTAAGTAATTAGTTTTAGGGTTATTCGTGACCCAGATTTTGATATAAATTAATCATGATCTAATGGCACACAGAGGTAGAATTATAATAATGTATTGCAAACTAAGCAAAAGTGCTACAACAAACTAGCACAGCTGGCTAATTAGTCGTCACCAACCTATAGTGTGGGTTCCCACATAATTTATTTTGCTAGGAACAAAGGTTGATTGACAAGAACACCAGTGTGTGAATATCTGGGGATGTGTTTGTTTGTGACCATACAGCTAACATAGTTTACAGTACAGGGATATAAAGGTCACTATCCATCCCATGCTGCCAGCACTGTCAGGCAATCGAAAATAGGTGAACACAATGATTATAAAACTACAAGCAACCACTACTCCGCATGTTAAATTTTTCTGTGCTTTCAACATTTTCTGGTAATAGATACCGTCATCAAAGAAATGGAGAAACGCATCGAAATTTATCAGCAGTTTGTAAAATGATTTTGCAGTAATATAAAGATGTTGTCAATAAATAAATGTAGAAGCCAGTAGACAAAAAGAAATATGCTCGTTGACTCTGCATTTCAAAATTTTCTCCCGGTATGTAATTGGCCACAGCAGTCAGTGAAATGTTGAAAGCTTCAATAATCACCAAAAAGATTACGAAAATACGGGAACATTTTTTTAAACACAAATAATTTCTGTACACGCTTGTCACATTTTCTATGTACAAGATAAACACATCAACACGGTCTAGGGATATTTTTAAAAAAGCGAATTACTATCAATGTGTTAATTTAAAAGATACGTTATTTAATATTCTACCATTTTTTAATAATGGTTAAGGTACTTCGATTAAAATTTCAGGATTTTATGGAAAAAAAATGAAGCATAGACGGAAACCGTACATGAATTAACTTTTAATTTATGAGTAAAAACTGAAAAAAATCATTTAATTTGTGTTTATAAACTTGTCCGTCCTGATGCCTGCCTAGCTGACGACCTCATACAACGACACGTCGTACGAAGCCGCCCCTTATTTCTATCTTTTTTATTAAGGTGGCTTACGTTCAGCGCGTCTGAGCTAAAAGTATCGTTACAAGTGTTAATACAAAAATCGAGGTTTATAATGCTACAATATAAGTGTTAAATACAGGTCTTCGGGTCTCAAGCCAGGAGCTCAAAGCTGGGGCCCATAGGAGCGTTGGGACTTATAGACCCTGTCTGAACCTGTACCCCACGAAACTGCCGTAACGCAGCAGTGGAAAGCTAGGGGTTCGCTCCTTATTGGGAGATATACTGGTTCCTACTACGGGTGTAAGGTGGCACAAGGGTAGTGGCCTGCGGTAGGCTCCTGGGGGTCGATCAATACCGTGCCGTGCCGGGAGATTAGGGATAGGAGAATATATATAATATTAGGACAATAAAGGATAGACTGACGGCTGTCTGGACCGAAGGCTCCGGCGTCCACCAGACAGAACACGTTTCCCGCAAAAGCACTTCAATGTGCTTGAAATATATTGAAAACCGACTTCGCGGGCGCCCCACAACGCCGGTTGCGACCGGCGGGCGCAATTAACAATTACAATGGGCGAAACACATCTTGATTAGATATGTTTCCACAAAAACCCGAATTCACCGTGTGCTCACTACAAATTTTCTTTTTCGACCTTTCTCAAGTGTCAGCTCTCAATCAAAAGCTGTCAAATCGTAGACAGCCCACTGACATGGTGTTGCAATTAAATATCAAATAGTGAACGAAACGTTTGGTTCAGAAAATCCCCCCGTCTCGGACATAAGGAGTTATGTCCGTTAACAAATGGGCAAGCGTGCTAAATTGCCACTGCTCGCTTCAAAACCGAATCTCCGACCATGACCTTTGCAACTCTGGGATGTCCATCAGACCCATAGAATAAATCTACAATGCGTCCACGACGCCAATACAAAGGCAACAAATTTGGTTCTTTAACAAATACAAGGTCTCCGACTTTGCTGCAAAATAGCAATTAGCGAATATGCCAAAGACCAACGATGCCAGAAACTTTGGGACATCTGTTGGTGCAATTCAAAACGCGTCAATTGCGAAGATTTTTTTCCTGAAAGGGCATTCTGGCAGGGCGTTGAGGGGCTGACCAATCAAAAATGACCAGGGGTCATTACTTCCAGGTAATTTGGGTCTGAGGAGATCGGACAGAGAGGTCGCGGATTGAGCACTTTTTCGACACTTCTCAAGTGTCAGCTGTCAATCAAAAGCTGTCAAATCGTTGACAGCCCACTGACATGGTGTTGCAATTAAATATCAAATAGTCAACGAAACGTTTAGTACAGAGCAATAAGGATTAAGACTCATGATTCAGTGTGAATGTTTTAATAAAACTAAACACATCAACACGGCCTAGGGATATTTTTAATAAAGCGAATTACTATCCATGTGTTAATTATTTATATGACATGTATATATTTAAAAGATACGTTATTTAATATTCTCCCATATTTTAATAATGGTTAAGGTGCTTCGATTAAAATTTCAGGATTTTATGGGAAAAAATTAAGCATAGACGGAAACCGTATATGAATTAACTTTTAATTTATGAGTAAAAACTGAAAAAAATTGAAAAATCATTTAATTTGTGTTTATAAACTTGAAGTTAGTAGTCTGAGAAAGCGCCCATGATGTTCATAACACATCGGCAACGATTCGGCATGCTCAGAACAAGGTTTTCAATGTCTTGCTGCGGAATATTGTCCCATGTCCATCTCAGGTGCGCAAAAAGTTGATCTTCTGTAGCCAGATCTTCAGGAACTTCCTTCAGAGCTCTTCTTTGCAGCATATCCCACGCATGCTCAATGGGATTTAGATCTGGCGATTGAGCAGGCCAGTCTAAGGCCCTAACATTGTGTGTATGTAACCAAGCTGCTACCGTTCTCGCCGTGTGTGCCCGGGCACTGTCGTGCATGAGCAGGAAATCTTGCCCCATTTGTGTTCTGTGGGGCAAGATTACGGGCCCCAGCACCTGTTGGACGTATCGTTCTGCCGTCATATTGCCCCGCACCCAAACGAGATCCGTCCGTCCTCCAAGACGAATTCCTGCCCAAACCATAATTGTTCCTCCTTGGTATGGGTGAACTTCCTGAGGGTTCTGAAGACGGCTCCATCGTCCAGGAACTCGCCAAACACGCGTCCTTCGTGAATCTGGATGGAAGCCGAACCTGGATTCATCCGTGAACAGCACATTGGACCATTGCTCACGGCCCCAGTCCACGTGGTTCCGAACCCATTCTAATCATCGTCCACGATTGCCTCTCCGTAAAGGTGGGACCCGGAGTGGTCTACGAGAGCGTAGATTGCTTTCATGCAGTCGCCTTCTTACAGTTTGGTCACTCACAAGCACTTGGTGTTCCACTCGCAGCCTTTGGACCAATTGAGTCGCCGTTGCATTTGGTTGAGCTCGCGCAGTAATTTGCAAAAATCGGTCTTGTTGGGGGGTAGTGATGCGACTTGGCCCCCGGTGCCTCTCCACTACTTCACCTGTGGCACGATAGCGTGTCCACAATCTTGAAATTACATTTTGGTGGGTCCCTATGGCCTCAGCAACATTACGCTGAACAGACCCAGCTTCCAGCATTCCCACAGCTCGTAACATCTCCGCCCTCGTCAAATGTTGGCGTTATATGGCTACAATACCTCAATTTTAACTTTATCTTTCGTTTAAAAATGAAAAAAAAACTGTAACTAAACGTGATTCGTATTGTTTTCTAAATTTCGCACAAATGAAAATGCCCTCTCCTACACATCAAGACATTTTTATGCCACCAAAACAAAATAATTTTTAAAAAATTTGAATTTGGAATTAGTCTGAGATAAATTACAAACAAATCGGTGTATAAAAGATTCCAATGCGGCCAGTACTTTTCGAGTTATTTAATTGAGTATGAAATATCCCTAGACCGTGTTGATGTGTGTATATTGTAAAGGCATGAGATTAATAGTTATTGAAGCGAGTATAGTTGGTTGCTTGACGAGTTGTACGACGTGACTGGTTCACAGTTGGAAAATAATAGCGTTGAAACTATTAGCCACAACGACTAACTATTTGCTCTTAATCTAATTTTCTAGTGACAACGACGGAGGTAAAGTAATTGTTTGCATAAAAAAATATCACACTTAACATTTCTAATATTGTAAAGTGTGCTAGAGCTGAAAATAATGATGAGCACAAAACCACAATAATCGAGACATTGTTAATTATTTTAGCTGAACTCTGTAAAGAGCTCATCAACTGCGGGGTTGTGGTGCAAAATTAATAGCGGCCAGACAGTCTTATTGCGGATTCTAGGTTTAATGGCCGCAAAATTTTAGTTCTTTCTGCGAATATAAAGCGAAAAAAGATAAATTAATGTAGGTGTCACTTAGTGTTAGTGAAATCGGGTTAACCTGTTTTCCCCGTTTATCCTCATTCTAAAGCTTGTAGTTAGCTAGGTCTTTATAACCTAACCAACAGGCAATCATTTAATCAGACTTTTTTTTTGCATTGGCATGCCTGCCTTGCCCTAATAAAGCTAAAGGCATATTGGTTGCGCCAGTTAAGATGCAACGCAGATACGCGAATGTCTGGTTTCGAGAGATAGGAATAGATAAGCTTAATATAAGTTTATCTCTTCCCATCCCTCGAATATGTTGGTATATATTTTATTTTTTATTTACTTTCATATGATGTTATCTGAAAATGAATCCTTTTATTCTGCCAATGCATCAACTGCCTCTTCTAATGTTATCTTTTACGTCAAAGGTTCAGCCAAAATCCCGACCGACTGTTTAACGTTTGCCACATTAACGCTCAAAGCATTCCGAGCCACCATAGCGAATTATGTGATACTTTTTCCAATAACAATGTTCACGCCGTTCTGATTTCTGAGTCCTGGCTCAAACCTGAACTTTCATCTACCACTTACTCTGTTCCTGGTTTTGTTCTTCTTCGGAATGATCGGATTGATAAGAGAAGAGGTGGTGTAGCAATTTACCTTCGCGGTGATCTTCCATTTAAAATTCTTACCACTTTTGTTTCTAATGATTCTACCGAGTTTCTTGTTATAGTGTTTTGTGTCAAAGGAGTTAAAACCGTTTTAGGTGTTGTTTACTGCCCCCCTACCCTTGATTATTTCACCAATTTCATTAATACAATTGTCGATGATACCTGGCTCGAACTTATCCTCACCTCTAATCCTTCCCTAGTTTCCTCACATGGTCAACATGATGCCCCTGGCTTTTCCCATCACGACCTTATTTACCTGTCCTATGTCCTTAAAACTCCAAAACCTAAACCAACGTTCCAGTACAGGCGTGCCTTTGCACGTATGGATAGTAAGCAACTACAAAAAGATGCTTCGAATATTGATTGGACACTCCTACAGGAAGCTGCTACACTGGATGACAAAGTTTGTGTGTTCAACAGTGCTGTGACCAAACTGTATGATATTCATGCTCCTATCAGGAGAGTCAAGTTGAAGCGTCCACCTGCTCCATGGATAAATGGGGGATTCCGGATGGCAATGCGACGAAGGGACCGCGCGTTTCAGGTATTCGAAAAGGATCGCTCGGAGGACAATTGGACCTTGTTCAAGTCAGCTAGGAATCGGTGTAATCAGATGATACGCAACGCGAAACGCCGCCACATTCTAAATAATATTTCTTCTTCTGGCGATATTTGGAAATTCCTTGGAACCCTAGGTATCGGCAAATCGCGGCATTCAGACCTTCCTAATACAATTGACTTGGACGACCTAAACCACTTTTTCTCTACTGTGCCTAGGATAGACAGTCTAACCAAACGTCAATCTATCGACTAACTTGCTGGTCTGACGCGTCCTAATATTGCCCCCTTTGTCTTCACCCCAGTCGACCCAGTAGAGATCAAAAAGATTATCCTGCCCATTAATTCCAAAGCTGTGGGCTGCGATAACATGAGTCGTCATATGATCGTGTCGGCTTTGGATCAACGTCTGCCTGTAATCTCACACATTGTTAACTTCTCTCTTTACTCCGGTGTTTTCCCTTCCTTGTGGCGTAATGCTCATTTTTAAACCCTGGCTAAGATTCCCAATCCCACTTTTTCCGATAACTTTCGCCCAATTTCAATCCTTCCTTTCCTGTCCAAGGTGCTCGAGGCCGTGTACATAAACAACTGTCCTAATTTATTTACCACAACTTCCTCATCAGCCCGTTTCAATTCGGTTTCAGGCCCGGGCACAGTACCGTGTCAGCTCTCCTTAAAGTGACTGACGATATAAGGCGAAGAATGGAGGACACTAAAGTTACTATTTTAGTGTTAATCGACTTCTCCAACGCCTTTAATACCGATAATTACGATATCCTATTGTCTATCCTTTCTTATCGTAAGGTCTCTCACTAGGTACTGGAATGGTTTACCTCTTATCTTCGGAGGCGTCAGCAGTCAGTTCGTACTGGAGACTTATCTTCTGGGTGGTGTGACCTTGCAGCTGGCGTCCCTCAAGGCGGTATCTTATCTCCTCTTGTGTTCTACATTTATATTATAACCATCGAGCTTCAGTGTGCGTATCATCTCTACGCTGATGATTTACAGTTCTACTGTCAGGGGAGTGTTGACAACTTATCGGAGGCAATCGAGGGGCTGAACCGGGATTTAATTATGATCAAAGGCTGGTCGGACCGATTTGGTGTGGCGGTTAACCCTGCAAAATGTCAGGCTATCATACTCGGGAGCCCCCATAGCTTGAGAAAGCTCGATAGCTTAACTGTTCCACCCATAAGCTTCGACAACGTACCAATTCCGTTTAGCTCAGAGGTTAAGGAACTTGGGCTGCTCGTCGACCCTTGACTGACGCAAACAGGTAACGAGTGTCAGCTAAAAGGTCACCGGAACTTTGCATTCACTGTATCGGCAAAAAAATCTTCTCTCAGCAAACATAAAGGCCATGCTTGTACAGTCCCTAATCTTTCCATAATTGACTGTGGTGTGATGTGTGCTACTATGACCTGAATGCAGATCTACTCAATAAACTTGACCGCCTACCTAAATAACTGCATTCGATTTGTCTTCAACCTCCGTAAGTATGACCATGTATCCACTCATCGATCACTTTTAAAATGGTTACTCATTCGTCAGGGTAGAGCGCTGAGGGCCTTGTCTACCCTGTTTTCTTTTATTGATAAAACTACTTCTCCTTCTTATCTGACTTTTCTTGTTCAATTCCTTTGCTCTGCTCACAGTACCAATAATTGGTTGAGCGAAGATTTTTACTGTGAGCAGAGCAAAGGATGGCCTTTATGTTTGCTGAGAGAAGATTTTTTTGCCGATACAGTGAATGCAAAGTTCCGGTGACCTTTTAGCTGACACTCGTTACCTGTTTGCGTCAGTCAAGGGTCGACGAGCAGCCCAAGATCTAAAAAATAACACGAAGAAAATATTATTTTGGTTTGTCTATATGTCAAAAACTAATGACCATGATACTTATGGTATTGTTTTTTACGCACTATTGAACAAAGAATAAACTACTACTACATAAAACAAATTTCAGTATAATCAAAACTATGCGAGAATTAAGCAATAACTCGTCAAAAGTGACAGCCATTTTTTTGCTCGTTTGAGTTTTTTATGGACTTTTCAGGCAACATTACTACTACCATAATGAACATAATTCCGGTAAAAGTTTAATGTAAAACTATTGAGACGGTAAAACTATTGAGACTAACTATTGGATACGTATTTATTCTTTTGTCACTTAAATTAAAAACGTTGACGGCACAGTGCGTTAAAATTAAACGCTACGTCATGTCATATTGATTTTTTAAAGCGACTATCTATTACCCGCGACATCATCTGCATTAATACTTCAAATAGCCTATTTTATATCGCGCAATAATATTGTAGGTACACACGTTACTTAAGAAATTATTAGTTCATCATATAAACTTCCCAACCTCTTAAGGATGATTGCCGGATACTTAAGGAAAACTATCCCATGTCCTTGCTGTGGTCTCAAGCTATCTCCATACCAAATTTCATTAAAATTGGTTCAGCGGTTTAAGCATGAAATGATAACAGACAGACAGTCAGAGTTAATTTCGCATTTATAATATTAAAAAGGTATGGATAAACATCTGTGCAATATTTTCGATAATCTTACTGATGGACCAAATAGTTCTTTTTTATTTTGCTTACCCATGAAATATCCCAATGGTTTATGCTGGCATTGTGATGTTTTACAAGATTGATGCGGACGATGTTGTGGGCAATTGCTACTTTAATATAACTGCTTGTTTTGACAAATATGTTGGATTGCCAACTATTTCAGTTAGGGCGAATCATAAGCCGATGTCTTGCACCGCTGCAGTGATGACGCGGCGCTGTCGCGGCTGTTTGCACAGCACTGCAGCGGCTGTCATGCGGTAATGGATATTGAATATCACAGAAACGTTGCGTAACTAAACGGACTGTTATTTTAACAGATATAACCATTAATTTTTGTGTTGAACGTTTGAAAGTTTTTTAAGGATTGGGTACCATAAAAAAATAGTATATATCGATGCCTTACGGGCGAAAAAGGATAACCGCCTCTTTTCAAATTTTACAGGGGAGTGATTTAAAGTTCAAAATAAACGAAAAAAAAACATAAAAAATTAAGTATAGCTCCCGAAAGCCTGGAAATGAGTTTTTATAATATTTAGCATGCTATCTATAAGATGGCGTTTTTATTTTTACGTAATTCAGCCTCCAAGAAGCAGTTACTGTCGGTTATCCCCAAATGGTCTTTATTTTAAAATCACCCAAAATGTCGTAAATTGAATTATCAAATTATCTGATGCGAGTAAAAATGACCTAAATTCAACCCATGTTTTATTTAAATTAAGGAAAAAAAGGTCAAGTCTTGGTTTTTAGAGAAAAAAATGTGATAATTATAATCTAACCAACAATGTAACAATAGTTGACTGAAAGGAAAATTGTATCAAGCACATTTTTTGAAAAGATGTCAATTATTTAGTGGATGGATTTTGATTATTTTACTTTAAAAAACTGTTATCTCTGCATTTAACATTTCAAGTTCACCCAAGAGGTATAGGTATACAATAAAAAACCATTTAATTAGGTAATCAGCTCAGTCTTTAATTAACATAAAAATGGCACCTCGCACTTATCAAATTAAAAACATACTAAATAACAATTGTTTGTAATAAACCCTCGTATCAAAAAATCACCGTGATCAAAAAATAGACTTAGAACTAAAGGAAAAAAAGACTACAGACCAAACAGAGTCCGCAAAATGCGGCCAAAACGGAATAAACGACTAATTATGTTTTAAACACGAACAGGCATAACAAACTAAATACATATTTCTGAATTTTTACTTCCAGCCAAAATAGTTTAACGTACAATCATTAAAATATTACAAAAAGTCCAAAAGGTGTAACTTCTTTATTCTTAAATAATTCGTAGATCAAACACCAAAAAAATAATTTTACAAAAATTGAAGTCGTTTACAACGAAATAAATTGACAGAAGTCTATATTTTTCCTACCGCGTAACCGACAAAAAGTTTCACGTAGGCAAACGTTACCTAGACCAATCGACGCAGAAAAAAAAGGCGATTCTAAGTAAGTATATAACTGAATTTCTCAAAAAATGTCGCTTATCTCTTTTCGGCCGTAAGGCATCGATATATAATATATACATATTCGCGAGCTGGCTGACCAAAACCAGATGTATCCTCCGACTGCATAGCATGATTTTCTTCTTGTTTACGTCTTTTTAGTTCGCTTTTTAAGCAGCCGGGTTTTTTGAGTTTTTTAATTAACTTTTTTTATTTACAACTTTTTAGTATTTTTTTAAATTAGGTATATTTAAACATATAAGTGTTATATATTTTTGATATCACCTCTTAAAACCCTTTAATTTGATACCCCACACGATGGGTTAGGAAGAAAAAAAAAAAATTCGCCCCACAAAATGGCGCCAAATTTTTATGTAGCCAGTGACACTCGCAGGGTTAAGACAAATCGATTGACGTAAGAATCATCAAAATCGGCCAACGCATTTGGTCTCTGGAACGCCACATAGGAACAAACATACATACATACATACATACATAGACTGATAAACACATTACCCTCCTTCGGCAGTCGGGTAAAAATGAGGAGTAGTTTTCATTTCATTACTAACACGCCTATAAACATGCGTTCAAACAATTTGTTTTTCGCCAGCTTTCCTACATCACTTTGGTAAAAAAAAAACTCACACTTTTTACAGTAAAATAACGTTTCTATATTAAATCACAACGCTACCAAGAATCCCAGTACTCAGGTATATGATGCACAATTTCTCTTCATAGCAATAGGATATAAGTTGGGCTCTTCATTGGCGTGCAGGCAGGATGAGCACAGATATTAGCGCAATTACACTCGCGAGCACGCGCAGCGTCACAGCGGGGTAAAGGTGCGCCTACATGTATGCGGGACTGTTGATAGTGGTTATGTTTAATATGTGTTTTGGTATGTATGTTCTATGTTGAGAATGGATTGTCTGTTTGATGCACTGTTCAGTATCTTTCCATGTTTATTCCAAGGCTGTTTCGTCCTTTATTTGTATAAATAATAACCGTACAATAGTGTAACAGTATCAGATCTCGCCCTCGCTGATAAGAAAATTTACTGTTTTCCATTTACTCTTTCAATTACTTTAAAATGTTCCATGAAAATTGCTAAGGTGAGCATTTTCATCGTTTATTAGATTGATTGACAGAGATAGGCTTTGAAAAATATGTTTGGGTTCGGTTATAATAAGGATTTCTAGGCCATCTTACTACATGACTGAATACCTTTATGTGACAAAACTGTCCAGTATATATTACATTATAATTATCTATCATTCATGTTCGAGTTCCTACTCATAATAAATACTTATGTCGCTATATCACTGCCAGATGTTACAGCTGGGAAGTTTTTGTGCACCTCAAGGTCTCTTGAGTAACACGCGGTGAGTGCGCGGCGGTCGCAACGCTCGTGTCACGCTCCGCCTTGCGTGCCGCACAGACGTGTGCGGGCCTTTATTAATTGTGTGCTCGGCAAAAATTGGCATCGTTCTTGTAGGTTCTTATCTTAATGTTTTAATTAAATGTGTTAATAATTATGCAACCATGACAGACGCAACATATTAGTACACATTACAGTTGTGAAGTGTGTGTGCACCTCAAGGTCTCATGAGTAACATGCGGTGTCTGCGCGGCGGCCGCAACGCCCATGTCACGCTCCGCGTGCCGCACTGATGTGTGCGTGCCTTTACAATTTATGTGCTCGGCAAAAAGTATTTTCCTTCTTGTGGGTTATTTTTTCCTTGTTTTGTATAATTGTTTACGTGTTAAATTTCTAAATAAACTGTACTACAATAAGTAGCGATTTTTTGTTTTTATTGCTTTTGCCCGTGGCTTTGCTCCTTTTTTTGTTGCGGTTTATCCAACGTAAACTGTTCGTTTTTAGGGTTCCGTACCCATAGGGTAAAAATGGGACCCTAAAAATAAGGCTCCGCGGTCCATCAGTCTGTCTGTCTGTCCATTTGTCACCAGGCTGTATCTCATGAACCATGATAGCTAGACAGTTGAAATTTTCAAAGATTATGTATTTCTGTTGGCACTATAAAAACTAATACCAAAATAAAAATATTTAAGTGGCAACAAACGTGATTTTATTGCTGTTTTTGCGATAATGGTACGGAACCCTTCATGCGCGAGTCCTACTCGCACTTGGCTGGTTTTTTTAATAAGAGGAAGCAACCTATGGCACTCAGCAATAGTGTAAGTTACTGTCAGGGAAAAAAATTAAATCGGATTAGCAGTTTTGGAGATTAAGTACACCACCTACATCCAAAATTACAAATGTTACTTTTTATAACATCCGTGTACAAAATCCTGATAGACCATGCCTAGAGTGACACATTTACAAAAATAAAAACCTTTTACGTTCTCATCCTTTTTCGCCAGTCAAAGGGTCCAGTAACGCATTACTCTATCGAGTACCATATAAAATTGACCGCTGGGATCTATCTGTAGTTAATTGTCTGTGCCCATGGCACCTAACGACAGCCGGTGGTAACTTGAGCAGTATGGGCCCAAATTATCTCATCTATATGCTTTGTGCGATACCAATATTATGTTGTAGATACCTATCAAAACCGGCTGGCTTATTACGTATCTTGCAAGAGCAAAATGAAAAGAAGTTTTAGAGATTTTGCGTTTTATTTAAATAAGTGCATTTGACAAACAGCGAGCGAGTAGCAAACGATTGTTTAGGAACTACCCTACCTACCTACACCATATTATATAGGTAATTCCGACTTTTATGACGTATAGCGCTTGATCACGCGGTGATTGCTGTTTGCTCTTTCTTACGTAATGAGACTGCGGGTCTGTTTCTCTATTCACCGGTTAAACACAGGGCTATCGTAGCAGTGCTACGAAGCGTAGCAGATTCGTAGGCGACCACGTAGCATTCTGTGCTACGCCAATGTCGTCATTTTAATTTAGAATATTTTTATAGCTGTTAGCATGGTAAAAGCGGCTATTCAGCCAGCACATCACCCACACACACATTCACATTTATTGACAGTCTTAATTTCAAAAACAGAAATAAAACCTATCTCTTTTTGGTAAAAGACTGCAGATTGATTACCGTCCTGAATAAATCACTATCATGATCCTCAACAGATGAAAAGCGATTAATGGTATGGGTTCCAAGAGATATTGAAGAAAAGACCTGACCTTTATTTCTATTTTAAAATGAAAAAACTCTAAGCCCTATTTTTGCGTCAGCACTCATCGCCAGTACCTAAAAGTAAAAGTACAGAAGTTTAAGGAAACCTTCGGTAAAGGGTAAATGAGGCGCACGATTCGGCAATAAACCTTAGCGTAATGCAGATAATGGCCCAAGAGATACTAAACTTACTTGAATGTTGAGAACTTGAGAGTGAACTGTAAAAGTCACTCTGAATAACATACTTTATTCTTTATTCATAACCTTTTTTTTCAAAACTTACATTCATTATACACAGTAAATAAGTAAGTATTTATTTCTGAGGAAATGGGACATTTAACATTGTTTCCCTTATACTACCATTGCTGGTGTAGAAATATTAAATAATAAGCTACATGCAAATCAATACTAGGTACATTATAAGTACCTATATTGTATAAATTTATCAAATTTTGTATTAGGTTTAGGTAATTTCAGTGAATATAAATCATAACAACAAAATAAAAAAATACAATACTAAAGAATTAATAACAATGTCAAAGTACTAATATCATTATTAAGATCTTAATTACAGTAAGAAGTCCCCTATCTCCCAAACTAGGCTTATTGCTTGTGACTTAGAAACCAGTTCCTGCAATAATAATAACACACATATTCAACATTTTCTAATTTAACTGCGTCTTTCAACAAGTCAGTTCATCAATTCATTTGTTTCAGGACCATTAATTTCCGATCCGTTTTTAATTGCGGTGCTGTCGTATTTACATTAGCGAAAATTAGTTTTCTCATAAGATGTGGCTTCATCAATAATATTATTTCATAATTGCTTTTATAAAATGATGAATCAAAGAGGGTTGTTTTCCAACTTATATTTTTGATGTGATTTTTATCTGCATTTCATATATTCTATTCAGCAATATATTTCGATTCAAAACTGTTTAAGTGTTCATTAAAAACAGTTCCAATTACACAGTACAACAAGAAAAGCTACCTAGTTATTTCATACCTACAATTATATAGATATTCCTATTCTAATATCCCTAACCTAGAGGTTACGTAATGAAGTGGTATCCAAAGATAATCTGTGCGTATAATACGCGGTTGGTAACATTAGTACAATATTGACAGAGGCAATCGGGTCCACACCCAACTGTGACGGGAACAAAATGTGGCCCGAAGTAGCCGGCCAACCACAGCGGGCCATCCCATCGTCCCACCGACCGCCCGGGCCATTAATGGAGGCAGCAAAGTGGCCGATTACAATTACGGCCCACCGAGTGGAAAGTTGAGCTTTCACATTATATAGAAGGCTACGTGCTAAAACCCACGTTTTAATACTTTTCTTAAACTTTTGCATACAACTCCTAATGGAGAATTTACGAGTTCTCACGTTAAAATAAGTTACGATGTCCTCTCTTTATTCCCGGAGTGGCGAGCGTGCTCTAAATATATCTTGGTAAGTAATATTATTATTTTGTATTCTTTGTGAGCTTAATTTACTGTGAAAAATGTGCCTTCTAGATGCTTAACGAACAATTAGGTGAATTTTGTGCATAACTATTATTGAGTTTGAAAGTGTTTCTTATGTGATCATTTAAAAAAACCTTCAGTCAAATTGTGAACCTCTGTCTTAAGAATAAGGTAAAAAATAGAACGACCGACTTTAAGACCGATGACCTTAAGTACTTCCTACAGTTGATATTTTGCCTGACTAAGATCATAATATGCATTACAGAATCGTATTTAGAGCCAATTACTAGGTCCTTCAAGAGTAACGTTTTTGAAGGTTACTTATTATTAGTACACCTGAGGCTCTAGACAAGTGTTATTCGATGCCAGCAAAGTCGATGGTCGAAATTTCGATAGCGATTGACATTTACATACATTTTTGTCATTTCTTTCATTTTCAATTTTTATCGCCACACTTTTGTTGTTATAATGTCATGGGGCCTTAGGTGCTTACTAAGAAGATACTTAATAGAGAAAGATTCCAGAGCCCCCAGATGCTTCTTACCTTCCCAAAAAGGAGGAGGTTCTGAATTCTGATGTATTTGTAATTATTATTTTTTTGTTCGAAAGAAGGTTTATCCAAAATGATACCATTTAAATTTGGTAAAAATCTGATGAAGATCTTCGGAGACATACAACAGAACTCTTCAATAAATGACGGCAAATCTCTCGGGATTGCTGTAGTCGCATGTTTGTTCATTGTTTACACCATTTCATAACATATCATCACGCCAGTATGCTCTAAACGGGTAAGCAGATGTGTACAGTTCATCCTGGTACACTTTCATTCCACTGGTTATGCTTAAGTTACTTTTTATTCGGGTAATCTATTCTGGCATCACTGTGGGTATTTTAGGTACCTTACTATAGAACCTGTCCATTAACTTCAATTTCGGAAGGCGGTGTCAAAAAACGAAAATACGAAAACAGGAACACTGACTTTCAAAATTGAAATTATTTTACACTTTGTAGTATTTATATTTGGAAGTCGGTTTTTTTTTGTAAAATAGTTTTTTTTATATATTTACTTATCTGCTTATTTGGGACGACGGCAAATTTAATTTAACCTGTTAATGAAACTATGAACGGTTTCACGTTGTTATTTATGTAGGTAAATAATTATAATTATATGTCCAACACTTATTAATACATAAAAATATGTCAAAATATATTTGTTGGAAAAACTTCAAAGAAGTGATCGGGTCTCGATATTTTAATACGGATTTTAAGGTGTTTTTGTTTTTAATGCCAATAAACACATTTTTCTTCTTTTTTTTTTACATATTCACGAATGCTGTTCCACTGGACTTACGCCCGCGTGCGCTTCTGGTGCCTCGACAAGATACTTTCCGCACACGCTACGGACTGAACGTGAGCGGTGACACTGGAAATGCCCAAAAAGATGGTCCTAAGCGTCGCGATGGTAAATCATAAATGCGTCGGTTAAGGTGTATATATTCCCCAATATTAACGCAGTACTGGCTGTACGCCCACTCAGAGCCGAAATATCATCATTGAACCTCCTTACAACAGTTTTGTTTGCAAAATATTCTTTGATTTACATAATTATGCTATTTCAGTTTTGAAGAAATTCTATCCTTCAATTTCATGTGTTAATCCAGATTATAACTGTGTGCAAAAGAAGAATTGGCATCCAACTATGGATAATTACCACAAAGCTCAATCATCATCATTTCAGCCGAAAGACTTCCACTGCTGGACATAGGCCTCCCCCAAGCGTCACCACACTGATCGGTCCTGTGAGTTTTGCACCCACCGTACGCCCGATGCCTTGACAAGGTCATCGCTCCACCTAGAGGGAGGCCTTCCAACGCTGCGACTTCCAGTACGCGGTCGCCATTCTCGAACTTTTCAGCCCTAACGGCCATCTATTCTGCGAGCAATGTGCCCTGTCCACTGCCACTTAAGTTTGGAAATTCTTTTGGCTATATCGGTAACCTTGGTTCTCTTGCGGATGTCTTCATTTCTGATTCGATCACGCAAGGAAACGCCGAGCATAGCCCTCTCCATTGCCCTTTGAGTGACTGTAAGCTTTCTGATGAGGCCGATTGTGAGCGACCACGTCTCTGCCCCGTAAGTAATCACTGGCAACACACACTGGTTATAGACTTTCGTCTTGAAACACTGTGGTAAGTTGGACGAGAAGAAACCGCGCAACTTCCCGAACGCTGCCCAGCCGAGTCGGATTCGACGATTGGCCTCTTTCTCGAAGTTTGATCTACCTAACTGGACTGTTTGTCCCAGGTAGACATAATCGTCCACAACTTCGAGTGTAGAGTCTCCGACTTTGATAGAAGTGGGTGCAACATGGGCATTCAACATCACCTTGGTTTTGTCCATGTTCATTTTTAGACCCACTCTTTCGGAAGCTCTTCTGAGGTCATCAAGCATTATACTGAGGTCCTCCATAGTCTCAGCCATAACCACTATATTGTCAGCAAACCGAAAGTGAGTGATGTACTCGCTATTAACGTTGATGCCTAGCCCTCTCCAGTCCAGAACCTTGAAGACATCCTCCAGTGCAGCAGAGAACAGTTTCGGAGATATTGTCTCTGTACTGCAGTCTCGAAGTCTTACACCTCGCTGCAGAAGCATAGGTTCCGAAGTCTGATCCTGAAGTCGGACTGACATGGTGGCGTTTTTGTACAAACACTTCAAACCCTCGATGTACCGGAAGTCGATTCAGCACCGTTGGAGAGACTGCAGTACAGCCCATGTCTTGATAGAATCGAAGGCTTTCTCGTAGTCTACAAACGCTAAACAAAGAGGTAGGTGATACTCTTCGGTCTTCTGTATAACTTGCCGTAGCGTATGTATGTGGTCTACGGTGCTAAAGCCTTTTCGGAAACCGGCTTGTTCGGGAGGTTGGAAATCGTCAAACCTGCGCGCGAGACGATCAAGTCATGACTTGAAAACAGATTGTAGGCATGGCTAAGAGGTGAGATGGGCCTATAATTCTTCAATCGGGCAATGTCGCGCTTCTTGAAGAAGTACCACTACACCTCTGCACCATGCCTGTGGCGTTTTCCCTTCGAGTATGACGAAATCAAACAGCTTCTGAAGGGCTTTAAGTACCGGTTTTCCACCCACCGAACTCCTGCGGCCGTAATGCCGTCATCACCCGGCGCCTTGTTGTTCTTAAGTTGTTTCAGAGCCATCCTAATCTCGTAGAGGCTGACATGGGATGTCTTCGGTATAGTGCCGGGTCAATCTAGCTCTTGGGTCGTTTGCTAGATTCGCAACAGGTTTGCAGATTGACGTGTACGGCTGCCCATAGAACCCTTCGATCTCCCTCAGAAGCTCCGGTTTGGCGGATACGACCCTGCCATTGTCGGTCCTCAGTTTAGTGAGCTGGCTCTGCGCAATAGCCAGATCTCTTGCAAACACCTTGGAGCTCTTATTCCGTTCAAATCATATCATATTGATTCGTAAATGTAGGTTTTAATACAATAGGTTGTAATAATAAGGTGGTCAGTTCGCTACATTTTACTCGAAAGCATACAAATATTATCAAATTTAGTGGTGTCGAAACAACAGACACACATTTAAAATGAAATCATTCAATCCGCTCTATCGCGTCTTTAATACGCTCATTATTAAAAAGGTGGAGGTCGCTTTTCAAGGACTTTGAGATCTGTCTACTGAGCCGCCGATAGTTCCACGCATCGTCTGAAGACTGCAGGATCATTTCACGCCTCTCCTTCATGAGCTTGAGAGTTGGATCGGATAGTTTCTAGTTATTATTTGCACGACGGGTCTTGAAAAACTCAGACTCGACAGTATGGACAGTTTCCACGAACGCATCGTTGTAATCGTCCACGGAGCTACCTAGGCACTCCAAACGTTTCTGCAGTTCGAACTGAAAGCTCAATAGCTATAAGATATATGCCATTGGAAAGAGCTTTTTCATTTCTCATACGCGGAAAGTAGTGTTTATTCGATCCGAGTAGCGGGTGGAAGATGCTAGTTCCCACCTTTGGGCGGGTAATACTCATAGTAATTGCTTCCCTCCCTAGGGTGGCAATAAATTAAAAAAATAGAACTAAATTTGGTTAGGCAGTCGGCTGTAAAAAATCTAAAATTATTAAGATAGAAACGCTGCGTTCTTGTGAGTGTGTAAACGGCCAGGGTGAATTAAAAAAAAAAATACGCGCGTCCGCCCACGGCAGTGACGCGGTGTGTTCCATAGTTAAAATTTTAAATAGACTATATAATTTGCCGGGATACTAACTCTGTAAGCTGTTTCAAAATTTCGGATTAAGACTAATATCTTATTAAAGTTCAAGTGATTCTGAAAGGTCGACATTTCAGAATCACTTGAACTCATTTTTAGGGTTCCGTACCCAAAGGGTAAAAACGGGACCCTATTACTGAGACTCCGCGGTCCGTCTGTCTGTCACCAGGCTGTATCTCATGAACCGTGATAGCTAGACAGTTGAAATTTTCACAGATGATGTATGTCTGTTGCTGCTATAACAACAAATACTAAAAACAGGATAAAATAATATTTAAGGGGGGCTCCCATACAAAAAACGTATTTTTTTGCCTTTTTTTGCGATAATGGTACGGAACCCTTCGTGCGCGACTCCGACTCGCACTTGGCCGGTTTTTCAGGTTCTGTTAAAGACGAGGTAAATACATTTATCAAATCTTTTGCCAGAAATTTCTAAGGAAATATACTCAAATACATACAATGATTTTATGAAGTGGCGAGCAGATAAGAAAATAAAATCATTTTCCGAAAGTGTATTTCTTACATACTTCAATGGGCTATCTGGCAAAATAAAGCCTTCTAATCAATAGAGCAGGTATTCAATGCTCAAGAGTACACTAAGAGTAAAACACGATGTCGATTTCAAAAGATTTCATAATCTAAAATCGTTTCTGAAAAGACAGTCTCAGGGGTTAAAAAATCAAAGGTTTTTAAATGAAGCCCCTGACGAGATATATTTGGCAGTGAAGGTAAGCTATAAACGTTTATCCAGGTAGGTAGAGGTTTTTTACTCTAAAAATAAACGTCGATCCCAACGACTTTACTCTGATATGTATTATCAATTCAATCATATCAATCAAACACACTGACCAGATTGCGTAAATTGAGAGTAAAGACGTCGGATAGGCGTGCATTTCTGGAGTAAAAGATCTCTGCTTGTTATTCTATCTATATAGGTACGTAAAAGATTAACAGTAATGAAGAAATCATGTTTCACAGGTGTTAAGAGTTTGCACAAATAGTAAAAAAGAAATTAAAAAATCAGACCTAATGTCATGAGAACGAATCGCTTTTTTCTCAACTACCAAAAGGGAAAATGCTATCAACAAGTGATCGGTAAAAATAAAATCTCAGGTATGCCGAAGCAAATAGCAACATATTTGAATTTACCAAACTGTGAACAGTATACTGGGCATTGTTATAGAAGAACGTCAGCGGCACTGTTAGCCGCTTCTGGGGCGAACTTGACAATGTTAAAAAGACATGGAGGATGGAAATCCAGCACAGTTGTGGAAAGCTACATTAAGGATTCTGTCCAAAATAAAACTAAAATTTCAAACAAATTAACTGACACTATAAATTTACGCCCCGCTTCGCCTCAACCAACTACTTCAAGGGAGTCTGCGCCATGGATTCCACCGTCTAATCAAATACTGGAGTCTCCCAATTTTACAGAAATTAAACACAGCCAAATTTGTCATAACATATCAAACAGCGTAAATATTCCGAACAAAAATGCAACTTTAAATTTCACAAATTGTTCTAACTTCTCAATTAATTTTAAATAGGCACTACTCATGTTACTATTATCAATAAATATTTACAAAAAACTACTATTTTTTACTTTTCTTATATTCGAAATGAAAAGTATAGTGCATAAAACGGATGAAAGACATCAATTCCTACTCGGACTATAGCCGCTTTCTCTGCACTCGGGCGTCTAAATATCTTGTAAGGGAAATGATTCCTTTCGATCCTCGTGTAACAATTTACTATTCTAGAATATCTTTTGCTTCTAACGCGACCTTTGTCAATTCTGAATTCCTTCAGAGTTAATGGGCTAAATTGTTAACATATTTTGACCGGGTGGTCAAAATATGTTAACAATTTAGCCTTAACTTAAGTTTTTCATAGCACTCAATACCTATGGTTCCGTATGGTGTCGGACGTAAAGAATCTCACCATTCCATATCTTCCCGTGGGTATCGTAAGAGGCGACTAAGGAACACACCAGAGAACGGGCAGCAGCATACTCTGTGCACTTTAACAACAAACTGCGATCGCCAACCCACATGCCAAGCGTGGTGATTATGGCAACGGCCCCGAGTGCCCGGCAGCCCGTCTACCCTCGACTACGGTAGTGGTCGAGGCAATGGCGTAGCAAGGGGTGCGAAGAATCCCCGGAGTGGACCCGGCTACCCCAATAAACACCGACGCCTGGATCTGGCAACTTATAACACGCGAACAATCCGGACCGACGAGAAGATAGCCGAACTCGAGGAAGAGTTGAGCAGGTTACGATGGAGTATCATAGGGTTATCTGAAGTCTGAAGAGAGGGGGACTCGATAATCCGAAAATCCGGTAACCTGCTCTATTTCCGAGAGTGTGACCGGCAGTCCCAGGGTGGTGTCCGATTTTTGTCCAAAACTCCCTTGCGAACAACGTGATGAAGATCTAGAGTGTGTCGATCAGGGTGGCGTAGTTTATACTAAGAAAATATACTTGAGTTATTCGCTGAAGGTCATACAGGTCTACTCCCCGACCTCGGCACACCCCGACGACGAGATAGAGACCATGAATGAGGATATCTCTGTAGCCATGCATGGTTTCAGAACTCACTTCACCGTTGTAATGGGGGACTTCAACGCGAAACTGGGCAAACGAGACGAGGATGAGCTGCAAGTGGGGGCAATTTGAAGTTGGACGTCGGAACCGCCGAGGTCACCTACTGGCCAGTTTTATGGAGAAGGAGGGCCTCTATATGATGAACTCTTTCTTCAGAAAGCGTGAACACTGGAAGTGGACCTGGCAAAGCCCCGATGGTGCAACTAAAAACGAGATCGACTTCATCATGTCAACCAAGAAGTAAATGTTCAATGATGTCTCTGTGATCAATTCGGTGAAAACCGGGAGCGATCACCACATGGTAAGACGCACATTTAACATAAATATCAAGCTTGAAAGGTCTCGACTGATGAAGTCTACGCTCCGTCCAGCACTGATCCCGATCCAAAACCCCGACAGCTTTAAGCTTGAACTCCAGAATCGTTTCGAGTGCCTAGGTAGCTCCGTGGATGAATACAGCGATGGATCGGATGGTTGAGTCTAAGTTTTTCAATACCCGCCGTACAGATATAAACAAAAAGCCTCCTGATCTTACTCTCAAGCTCATGAAGGAGAGGCGTGTGATGATCCTGCAGTCTTCAGATGATGCGTTGAAATACTGGCAGCTTAATAGAAAGATCTCAAAGTCCTTGAAAAGCGACTTCCGCCGCTTTAATACCGAGCGTATTAAAGGCGCAATTATGAGCGGCATAAGGGTTCCAGGGTCTTTGCACGAGATCTGACTATTGGGCAGAGCCAGCTCACGAAACTGAATACTGACGATGGCAGGATCGTATCCGTCAAACCGGAGCTTCTGAGGGAGATCGTAAGATTCTATGGGTATTTGTACACCTCAACCAGTAAACCCGTCGCGAATCTAGTAAAAGACCCTAGAGCTAGATTGACCTGTCACTATACCGAAGATATGCCGGACGTCAGCATGTACGAGATTAGGATGGCTCTTAAACAGCTTAAGAACAACAAGGCACCGGGATATAACAGAATTACGGCTGAACTCCTGAAGGCGGGTGGAAAACCAATACTTAAGGCCCTTCAGAAGCTGTTTGGCTCCATCATACTCGAGGGCAAAACGCCACAGGCATGATGCGGGAGTGTTGTAGTACTTTTCTTCAAGAAGGATGGCAATGCCCTACTGAAGAACATCTCACTTCTTAGCCATATCTACAAGCCGTTTTCAAGTGTCATCAAAATATTTAACATCCTCTAAATTGTCTTTTAGGGAGTAGTTTTCAAAAACTAATAATATAAACCTTTACTATTTACTTAGGTTAGTATTTATGTTATGAAAGTTACAAATATATAAGCCCAACAATTTTCCACCTTTTCACCTCCTTAGAGGTAGAATTTAAAAAAAACCAATAAATACATGAATTCTTTTCTTTCTTGAATTAATTTCACGCGCCACACTTATAAGCGTAGAAATTTCACACCAACTTTAGAAATTTCATACAAAATTTTAACCCCCTTTTGCCCCCGTAGGGGTGCCATTTCCAAAAATCCTTCTTAGTGTGCACTTACGTCACTTGAGGAACATCCCTGCCAAATTTCATCTTTATACGTCAAGCAGATTTCGATATTTCGCTATGAGTGAGTGAGTGACCTTTCCCTTTTATATTATACTAGCTTTTGCCCGCGGCTTCGCCCGCGTGGATGTAATGAAAATATCCTACGGGAATGTACTACAGGGATTAAAAGTACCCTATGTGTTAATCCAGGTGAACAATGTCTTCTCACACCGCTTATTATAGAATCCGAGGTGCGGCTCGCGGATTGATATATGATTGCTGGAGGATAACAAACCCTAAACTCTAACAATAGTAACGGAATACATAACGGAACGGAAAATTACCTACTTGAATGCCAAATTTGAAGGCAACTGTAAAATGGAAATTTAAATACTATTTAAAAAAAAGTTAAAGTTAAGGTAAATAGTTACCTAAATAATTCAAATTACATTGTTATTGACAGGGGGTTAGGACCATTTTTTTTTATTTATACTGAAAGTACCTCTTTATATACTACGTTAGAGGTTCTGCCCTCAGGAGCTAACACAACCAGGCTGCTAGATGAACTCACTCTTGAGCAGGCTACGTAAAACTGGCCGTGCGAGAAGCAGTCCCTTGTAAGATCAATTCCCGCTGTTTTCAGTGACTGACCCTGAGACTTATTAATCGTCATTGCGAAACATACTTTAAGGGGGAACTGCAGCCTTTTAAACTCGAATGGGTACTCTGACGGTATTAGTGGTATTCGCGGTATATACACCGATTCACCTCGAGCACAGCCAGTAAATATAATGGCCTCTACCATGTTTTTATGTAAGGCTTTCACACGCAACCTGGTTCCATTGCACAACTTGGGCGGATTGAGATTTCGTAGTAGCATTACTGGAGCACCCACTTTGAGGATAAGTTTGTGAGACGGTAGACCAGGTGGGTTGAGCGAATTTATGAACTCTACAGGATATTGTACAGCATCATCCGTATGCACCACAGTGTCCACAGACTTGTATTGGTATTCTGCACCTTCGAACGACTTCAACAAAGTGTCATTAATCACGGAAGCCTGATCGTTCTTAGGTGTCAGAATCGCACGTTCGCACAGCCATTCCATAGATTTGCAATGTAGATTTTGGACATCTGGATATATTCGAGCTATTAGGTCATCAACGGTGGGCACAACTGAGGCAAGATCTGATGGAATTATAATCTTGCCCTCAGTTTCCGTATATTCTCCGTTTCCTATTTTGAGGAGGAGATCGGAGAATTGTCCAGCACAAACATCACCCATTAAGTGCACTCGCATGTTTTTTTTAAGGTGGAGTTTATTTATTAAGGGCCAAAGATTTGACGCCTTAATGCAAGCCCTAACTTCGTCAGCTCGAGTTCCCCTTGGCACTACCGGCAGAGTCTGACGGAAGTCTCCAGCTAACAACACTGTGATTCCACCCATCATATCATCGTTCCCTCTGATGTCTTTTAGAGTTCTGTTTAGTGCTTCAAAACCTCCTTTATGCGCCATTGTACTTTCGTCCCAAACTATAAGTTTACAATCGCGCAGCACTTGGGCCGTATTACTCTGCTTTGAAATGTTGCAGAGTGGATTTTCAATATGGATGAGATTTAGCGGCAGTTTGAAAGCAGCGTGAGCTGTCTTGCCACCCTCCAGCAGTGTAGCTGCGATTCCTGACGATGCGACAGCTAAGGCAATGACACGATTACGCCTTACTTTTGCCAGTAGCAAATTAATAAGGAAGGTTTTGCCAGTGCCACCAGGAGCATCCAAGAAAAAGATTTTCCCGATTCCTTTCTCAATATTGCCAAGGATTTGTTGATAAACAGAAAGCTGTTCATCTGTCAGTAACTTTTCATTATTCGACACCACCTCTCCCAGGGCGCAGGTATCATAATTGATCTCCCTCAGATATTCTCGATTATCCAAAGTTGCTATAGATCTTTTTGGCTGAGGTAAGCCGTAATGTGCCAAGTTATGTCCTGCTTGAGCTAACAATGCATCCTCTATCAATATCAAGCATCTGTTGTACACTTCGTCTATGAGCAGCTGCGCACTATCTTGCAACTCTCTCTCCAGTTGCCGTTTGATGTCGTCAGAGAGGCTTTCTTTGTATTTCTCCCAAAGGCTTAAAGGATCAGACAGTTGGCAGAAAACTAACATTATTGTAAATAGCTCTCGTAGCTTCAAAGGAGAATCGCTCAATGCAGCTTCCTCTAAAGTAGTGTTCCAATGTTTGTCGTCTTCCAGCAATCCAAGGGCTTTGCACGCAGACTGAAATGTTGGATAGAGAATGCCATTCACAGTCTTCAAATCCTCAAAAGATGTCGGACCTCTAACCTCATGAAGTAGCAGGCGTAGGTGGTAGCACTCCGTGTTGTTTGGATGAATCGTGTAGACCCTACCTAGAGCGTGCTCTTTCTTTACTCCGGGACAGCCCACTACAACTTTCCCCCTTTTCCTCCTGGAAAATTTATTTTTGTTCCAGACAAAGTAAGATGGGACTTCAAAGTACAGCAGCGTCTTAGCAAAATTGTCCGTTTTGCATATTTCAAAAAAAGCTAGTAGCGTTGTTTGAGGTGGGCTGTTTATTTTCTGTGACAGGTTATTGGAGGTGAAGTATACACGCTGACCGTTTTCAAGATGAATAGCGAGATGTAAAACGGGGGGAAACCTTTCATGAATGGGAAAGCTTAAGATCCTCCAAACTGCTTCAGAGCTACTTAAGTACCGGCCACTTTCGTAGATTTTCACCTCATCTTTTTCATTCTCCAGAGTAAAGGCCGCTTGATCACTACCCTTATTCACGTACTTACAAATATATTTAATAGATTTAACAGAGTTGCAATACTCAACATTAATATGAGCATTGAAAGTACGTGATAGGACAGGATTGTAAGGCACTACCCAGCGGTTGTCCAATTCAATTTCACAAATTTTTATAGTGTGGCCACCCTCAGTTGGAGACCTCCTCCTATATTGCGGATATCCATCGTCTCCTGTCTGGGTGTCCTTGTGAAGTGGTCGAGGGTACCTCTTAGTGCAGCTACTATCTTTCATGCAGGGTGATTTGTAGTTAAAACTACCGCAAGGACCATGTATCATGTTAGCCTTCACTATATCGTAAAGGACAGGATCTTGTTCAGGGTCAGGTATTTCTGCACAAATAACATTGTCGATTTGATCTGGGTTGATACGCTGCTCTAGCCATAGCAAGATGTGGATGTGAGGAAGACCTCGTTTTTGCCATTCCACTGAGTATATAAAGCAAAGCATCTCCCCAAACAGATTGCCTTTGATTAGAAGAGCCATCATCTTTTTCACCTTTAGGTGGAATACCCTGGCAATAATGTCGTGGCGATCGTGTGACTTTTGACCGGGTAAAAGTATATCTGTGATCTCTTTCCATCGGGGATTACATGTGAATGTGATAAAGAGGTCAGGACGGCCGTATTTGCGCACATATGTCATGGCGTCTTGTGTACGCTCGTGCATATAGCGTGGTCCCCCGGTAAAAGATGACGGTAGCACCACCTTCTGACCCAAATGGTCACCATCAACGTCCTGCCTCCCTATGGCATCCCTCAAGTGTACATAACTGTCAGCCCTCAGCTGCCCCTGGTTGTTTCTGATATAGGTCAATCTTTCCGTCTCTATTTTAGCGTACATGTCAACCAAAAACTGGCTAAAAAGGGAGCGGAAATAAACCAGGTGATTATCTTCTCCTTGTCTAATCATTAGGCGAAAAGAATAAAAACTCGCAGCGGAGACTGTCTTTTTAAGTGTTAATTTGGTTTCAGGATCACGCTGAGGTAAAGAAATAGAGTACCCATCCTCGCCACGACAAAACAAAAGCGGATACTGCAGGGCATCGTACGAACGGTGGATCGCACTAATGCGCTGCAATGAGTTATCGTGGCTTTCAAGGATAATGTCTCGTTTCTCAAATTGCTGACCAACCATTACTAAGGCTACCTCATTTGATGTAGGAGCATTGAAGCGACCCCTGTGGCTGTCTGGCGGCTTCCTCTCAGAATTAATGACTACTTTGAATGTTTTAGATGTTGCAGGCACCTTGTCCAGGGCGACTTTAAAGTCTCTTAAATAAGCATTAAACGTATGTAGCATTCTCTGTAGTTGTCTGACTAAGCCAGGTTTTACATCGGGAAAGTTACTGCACCTTAATTGTACTTCTCTATCATCTTCGCCAACAAAATATATTTGTAAGAACTGTGGTTCCTTTTGAGGTGCTGGCAGCAAACTTCCAACCAAGTGGTATACCTGTCCCTGAACTTTAAAAGTAGGCATAAAACCGTCTTTTATTATCAGTTTCGCTCCAAATGAAGTCATCTGAAAACAGTTATTATATTTACGAATACCGTTCATAAAATGGTTATGGTCTGGATGTAAATTCATTATCAAGCTGTAGAGAGGCTCAGGTATCTGTTCATAAGGCGGAAGTTGCACTTTACCAGCGCTACAGCACATGCCGGGTGCCTCATCCTTCCACTTGAAAGCATTGCACCACCGACACATGTTGCTCATGGAACCCAAGGCCACGGTGCTGTCGATTGCATACTCTGTGTCGATATCATATGCCATGCCAGAGTGAGCCTTGATTTTCCAGGCACGTCCTTTTCTTTCTAATCGACTTCCAGGATTATTTTGATCGTATCGAGACTGTGACGCCCTATGCACCTCAGGGTGAGCTTGCTGGTAGCTAGCCACAGCTTCTCTATGCACCTCAGGGTGAGCTTGCTGGTAGCTAGCCACAGCTTCTCTGTGCACCTCAGGGTGAGCTTGCTGGTACCTAGCCACAGCTTTTCTATGCAACTCAGGGTGAGTTTGCTGGTATCTGGCCACCGCTTCTATGTGCACCTTACTATTCTTTTTTTGATACTTGGACACAGCAGCACGATGAATAGACGGATTTTTTTGCACATACTTTTCAGAAGCTTTTTGAAGTTGTTTCTTCCGAGTGGCGTGAGTGCATCTGGCACGACGTTTTTTAGAACATTTGGTAGGAACGGTAAGAGATAATGATTGATACAGAGATGATTCGCGATCTGGTTCTGATAGGGGCGGTGAGATAATAGGTACTTCACTTCTTCTCTTAGTGATCTTCTTAGCGACGACAGGGATAAGTGAAGAAGGCGAGGTGGGTTCGTACATTGCGGTCTCACTACGTACGTATACATCGAAATGGCCACGTGACAGATCATGAGAAAAGCGTAGCCGTCCCACGGGGTTACCTGCAGTACCAAAACTTGCATACAGCTCACCGTTGCGGTAAACTTCAAAGACCCACGGAAATAGTTGGCCTGCCGCCTCCAATTCACATAAACTACCATAAGTAAAAGGGCGTAACATATCAATGCAGTATTCAGCGGCGCAGGAATAATTGTCCCCGTTACTATCGTGGGACATAATGGCAAACTCTTCCCAGTAGGCCGCCACATGGCTAACGATTTGCTCGCGGACCTCCCTGGCCATCACTTGTGTGTCATACAGTAGATAAGAGATGGCCCGAAACAAACAGGCTCCATCCCCAATTATAGGAATTATGGAATGAGGCACCATAATCCCATCAATTGTTAATGATTCAACAGCCATTGTAATAGATAGCAAAACGAAAATGGTATTTTGTGTTTAATTAAGAAAAACAAAGAAAAAACAAAGAAGAAAGTAAAGAAAATATAATAAAAACAATTTTGGAAAGTTGGAAAACAAATGATTGCGCTGGAAAGCACAGTTTTAAAAAGAAAGTTTTGGACTAAAAAGTCCAGTTCAGTTGTATTGTAGACGATCGCTGCACTTGCGCTAAACGTGTTATCTAGACAAATATTGCATTTACAATGAGGTGGCCCGCCTTCTCGCACTGCTTATATAGTATCCGAGCAGCGGCGCTTGGATTGATCTCAATACCCAGAGCTGGAACAACTATCTGTCGGTCATACTACTCGGTCATACTGACCCTGAGATTAATTTATGTTCATTGCAAAGCAGACCTTAAGGGTGAACTGTAATCGTTTAAACTCAAAGACGTAATCAGAGGGTATCAGTGGTATTCGAGGTATAAAATTTCATACATTTCATAACATGAGGGATGAAATAAAAAAAAATCCTTAAATACTTTTTTCTTTAAATGTATTGAAGAGCAGAAATACTAAGATTCAATTAATTTTGATGATACACAATTCATTTTTCTTACAATCTTTAACATCCCGTATTTTTCTTATAAACTTTAACACCCCGTTTTACCCCTTTAAGGGATGAAATTAAAAAAATCCTGTAAGACGTATTTTTTATTTAATGTTTAAACGCTAAATGACATATATTTCATTAATTTCAAATTAAAAATGACAGAGTTTCATACTAACTTTCATCCCCTATTTAACTACCTTAGGGGTTGAATTTCGAAAAATCCTTTCTTATTCCTTGTCTACATTATAAAGGGAACCTCTGTATAAAATTTCAACTTTCTATGTCCAAGGAATTGGGCTGGGCGTTGATGAGTCAGTCAGTCAGTCAGTCAGTCAGGACTTGTCTTTTTATATATATAGATATACGTAGATAGATATAACTGCAACGGCTTAAAGCTCAGACACAATTTAATATACTATATATATATAAAACTATATTTATAAAAAAGAGCTTTTATCTAACTGTTTTAATTAAAGCCCGCCTCCACATAAGATTTGTTAGGTAACTTAATCAATAATAACGTTATTAATTAAGATTTCGTATGATCTAACTCTCGTCTCGGGTCTATTCGGCCTCCGCTGGATCAGTACTGCCAGTACTGAGCCAGCGGAGGTTCATATGTTGTAGCCTTTACTCAAATATACAGTGAAGACCCTATTATTTCACAATGCCTACTCCTTTGTATGAGTATTAATTATCATTTTATAATCGTATTATATCTCAAAACTATGTATGTCCTTTCAACCTTTTAACGGATTACTTTCCTGTCCAAAGGTCTTTGATTTCACGGAGTTGTGACGTCATGAATGCACGTCACAAAGACGCCATCATTTTACAAGTGAACAAGTTTGATGACTATCTTCCGTAAATGTCGATTTGCTTCAGTGGCTATATGTATACTAAAAAAGTCCATTTGTCTGGGTAACATATATTTGTATAACCTAGCCCATTTCATCAGCAGACTACAACGTACAGCGATACGCCATCGGTACATGGTGGACATCCCACCCATTTGGATCTATCAGGATTGGAATTCCCTGCCGGTGTTTGTGTTTCCTGATAGCTACAATCTCAGGGGAATTAAGTCAATAGTGAAAACGTTACTTCAGGGCAAGCGTGCTTCACCGTCGACCACATCATCACTTACCATCCGGCGAGATAGTTGTAAAAAAAATAGATCATTGTAGTAGTTGCCTATCCTTTACTGATAAAAAACAAAATAGATATCAAATAACTAGATTATTTTCTTGCCAAGACTAGGACAACTCATATGTTCTTTGGGGTCTGCATGTTTTATTAGTCACCTTATTTATTGTAGATTTTTTTAAACACAGATATGTATATTCTTAACTAAAAACAAAAACAGGACAAGGCCAAAACAAAGCCGAAAGCGAAATGAAATCAATTAATAAATACTTGATTATTATCCAACTGTATACCTATGTTTACAGACAGAGCCGGGTGCCACACTTGTAGCTTTATGAGAATAAGAGTTTTCAACATCTTTTACCGAGCCGTTCGAATGGAAAATCGCTAATGAGGCCGAAAAGAACTCAAAGAGGACACAAATTTGCCTATTGCGACTCGATTCAAATATTTCTTTTATTATAAATGCCTTTATTTTGCTATACAAGTTAGCTTTAATTTGTAATACGAAGTTATTTTAGAATACACATGTAATTTTGTTATTGTTTGTGAAGAGGATGGGCAGAGTTTTTGACAAGATTCGAATGTAGAGATACGTCTCAAACCTTATTGACTTTCACGTTGCTCTAGCGGTCCGTTACTGCTGAGCATCAAGTCCTATTCCAGAGACGGAAAAAATGTTACTAGATTTACCATCTTGAATTTATTAGCTCGTTACCTATAACTGATGGACTGGCATTTTACAGGAACACCTCCACCCTTCACGTAAAACAGGTGTGAATTTAAGTTGTGTAGTTAACGGAAGCCTAAATTATATTTTTTCATACTCCTCCGCTGTTCTTTTCTGATTCATTTCATTGTGGTATTCAAGAGAGTGGAATTATTTGTTCGAGAGCTGTCAAGTTTCATTGCCACGGGGCTTTCCTGGTTGCCGCCACTGTTGATTCTGGCTTTCAAAGGAGTGTTAAAATTATTGAGACTTTGTTATTTTGCATGTATATAAACATTTGTTATTTATCGATTGAAGTTTTGTTTAGATTTAAGCAAATTACTTAAATTCGTATTAATTACTAATAATACGTATATGTTTCACTATACTCCTTACCATAACCAAAAAAATTAGAAATAATGATCCCGTCATCTCCTTCATGTTAGGTTACTTTAGACGGACGTGTAACGAAACGTAACATTCTCGCGCGTTATATTAAACCGTAACATTAAACAAAACCATCGCAAGCTAAACAAAGTTCATTAAGCTTTGGAATTTTTAAGTTATCGAAGTCTCTAATAGAACAATTGCCTCTTTGTTAACAATATATATAATAATATATTGTGATGGACCAACAAAAAAAACGATCTGTGAATTGTAGTACCGAGGAAAAAGTAATATCCTCAATATTAATTAAATCAACCATGTTAATATCCATTTTCGGGTAAAAACAACACAACAATAAAAAAGATGCTATAACCATAAAGAGAAACTTTGACAGATACGACTTAGACCATCGTTAAACTAGGGGCCTCCGAGGTTTAGCGTTAGACCATGATTTGGTCTATGGTTAATCGCTAAACCATTGTTTGTAATATCATTTTTGTGTAAACCACAGTTTCTAGAGATTTATACCTGGGTTTTCAGTTGAACCGCTTTTAGTAATAAGACTGTATAAGTTTTACTCGTTTTAAAAATATTCCCAGCGCCGACGGCAGTGGCTGTGTAATCCAGCGTGATTGTATTAAATGGTAATTTATATTAGTTCGCCTCGAAGGCGGGCCACACGGCTGTTAATTACAAAACTAATTAAAACTGCCGATTCTGTAATTAATCTCCTCGCCGCCGGAGAAGAGGATGTCTGGTAAAAATACCTATCTATACACTAGCTGTGAGACATTATCGATGTCCCATTACACAAGTTTTCTTATCAGGGAATTTGTTTTCCTTAGGGTTTTCTCAGTTTCAGGTAAAAATTGTCGTTGGTCTCTCCTTAGGTGTAATAAAAGTTACTAAAAGAGGAAGGTAATAAAGGTAAGGTTCGGTGTAAATCTGGATAGAATTGCGGTAAAAAGTATGTTGAGTTGTCGCTCTCATAACTATTTAATAAACAATAAAACTCTTCAGCACATCGTAGTTTCGATTTTGACAAAGGTATCGACAATAGGTAGATTTATTCTGAGCTAACAGATGGTGTATGGTGAATGGATTACAAGAATTTTCTATGAGTTTTAAAATCGGTGTCTCGGCCCAACAAAGCAGAACCAGATTTCTGGCGTTGTAGTTGACCAATCAGCAATATGGTAAGTAAAATGACAGTAACTTCTGAATAGCATACTATGTATCTATATCGTAGCGAAGATATTACGTTTGAATTAACATTTGTTTTGGGATATTTACCATGTATATTTTGATTTTGGTCGAGAGCTCGATATTTCGGCACCATTACAAGCGCCATGATCACGAGAACTAAAGTCTGTGCGCGTGGGTATTGTTTACGAGCTGACATAAACAAATATTAATTCTAATGGTTGTGGCCATGTCAGCTTAAAAACTTATATTATGTTTGGTTATACTAAATTGAAAATATATATCAAATGTTTACACTCAGCCAGCCCTAAAATCAAACGGACAAGGACAAGCTATCCTTGAACAAAATTCTATTTCAGGTACATCAAATTTAATATATAGAACAAATGAAAGTACGTTATTAAAATATCAATAATATAATCTATGTTAAAGCTCTACTGATACGACACATTAGGGTTATTAATATAATAAAATACAGAGTGGAGGATAAAAGGTATAAAAGAGAACAAATTGATTGAGAGTTGCTAGAACCAACGACACCGCATGGCAAGTAGGGCTGGGGAACGTTGATTATCATGCTACATTGCAAATAGACAATGGTCTGAATTGAGTATTTGGAGATAGGAAACTTATATTGACACGAAAGTCGAGTATCACTAATACTAAACTCCAAAGTGGTGGTGGTACTGGTGTACAAATCCACATCTGTTATTCTATTTACGTTTTATCTATACTTTAATATAATAAAGCTGAAGTGTTTGTTTGAACGCGCTAATCTTAGGAACTACTGGTTGGAATTGAAATAATCTTTTTGTGTCGGATAGTCCATTTATCAAGGAAGATGATAGGCTATATAATTAGCATATTTTTTTGATGGGTTTGCTCTTGACTCTAAAATGCTGTAAAACAGGCAAAATTATTCCTTTTTGAGAGCTTCCGTTGCGTGCGCTGCGTAAACGGTTTAAGTTACGCAACAATCATGTTTGTAGGGTAGGTAGCGTAGATAGGTAGGTAGGTAGCCAGTTGACGGGAGAGAAGACGCGTGGGACAGCTGGTAATACTATACAAAACACACCTTTTTATCTTGTATCAGCTCATGTGACTCACTTTTATGTATTCTTTGATACAGTTAGCAACTGAACAGCATACTTTTTGTTATCTCCGAGTGTTTTAATATCCACAACTTAATTTATACCGCTAATTTGTAAGAATCTTAGAATATTTTTTACTCTGACTTTTTCATCTGATCTGACATCTGTCTGTCCAATTTAATTTTCTTAAGCCATAGACATAACAAACCATGGACTAGACCTTCTAAAGCTGGTTGTACATTATACATTATAAGGGCAGCGACAGACTGCCCCCTCTGTCAACCGTTTTTTATTCGTTCGGGTCTTGATTTCTTAATTGAGATTAGAATTTGAATTTTAGAAGATATGACAGAACGAGGAAAATCGGGAGTCAGTTTTTTAGTTTGGTTTTGGTTGCGAAATTTGAAGGACACATATTTTAGCCTTGAATTACTAAGTATATTCTTATCCACAAAGTACTCGACTGTCATATATTCAGCTTGTGGATGAGTGTAAAATAATCTCTAAAATCAATAAATGAATAGCCTTAAATATACTTTTATTGCTATTTAAATCGATGTGCCAGTCCGGTACGTAGTGCATGAGCTACATCCGTCAAGCCTACAGTGTTGCGCGCGGCCACAGCGCGTCCGCCAGCAGTACGCGCAGGGTGCGCACGCTGAACGCGAGGGCCCACATCTCGCGGTAGCGCTCCACTAGCCGTCCCATCGCACCGTGCCACACCACCCTGATCTGCGGTTGCCCCTTCACTACTTTGAAGAGTTCCTGTCCGTCCTGATGCCTGCCTAGCTGACGACCTCATATAACGACACGTCGTACGAAACCGCCCCTTATTTCTATCTTTTTTATTAAGGTGGCTTAAGTTCAGCGCGTCTGAGCTAAAAGTAACGTTACAAGTCTTAATACAAAAATCGAGGTTTATAATGCTACAATATAAGTGTTAAATACAGGTCTTCGGGTCTCAAGCCAGGAGCTCAAAGCTGGGGCCCATAGGAGCGTTGGGACTTATAGACCCTGTCTGAACCTGTACCCCACGAAACTGCCGTAACGCAGCAGTGGAAAGCTAGGGGTTCGCTCCTTATTGGGAGATATACTGGTTCCTACTACGGGTGTAAGGTGGCACAAGGGTAGTGGCCTGCGGTAGGCTCCTGGGGGTCGATCAATACCGTGCCGTGCCGGGAGATTAGGGATAGGAGAATATATATAATATTAGGACAATAAAGGATAGACTGACGGCTGTCTGGACCGAAGGCTCCGGCGTCCACCAGACAGAACACGTTTCCCGCAAAAGCACTTCAATGTGCTTGAAATATATTGAAAACCGACTTCGCGGGCGCCCCACAACGCCGGTTGCGACCGGCGGGCGCAATTAACAATTACAATGGGCGAAACACATCTTGATTAGATATGTTTCCTTAAAAAACCGAATTCACCGTGTGCTCACTACAAATTTTCTTTTTCGACCTTTCTCAAGTGTCAGCTCTCAATCAAAAGCTGTCAAATCGTAGACAGCCCACTGACATGGTGTTGCAATTAAATATCAAATAGTGAACGAAACGTTTGGTTCAGAAAATCCCCCCGTCTCGGACATAAGGAGTTATGTCCGTTAACAAATGGGCAAGCGTGCTAAATTGCCACTGCTCGCTTCAAAACCGAATCTCCGACCATGACCTTTGCAACTCTGGGATGTCCATCAGACCCATAGAATAAATCTACAATGCGTCCACGACGCCAATACAAAGGCAACAAATTTGGTTCTTTAACAAATACAAGGTCTCCGACTTTGCTGCAAAATAGCAATTAGCGAATATGCCAAAGACCAACGATGCCAGAAACTTTGGGACATCTGTTGGTGCAATTCAGAACGCGTCAAATGCGAAGATTTTTTTCCTGAAAGGGCATTCTGGCATGGCGTTGAGGGGCTGACCAATCAAAAATGACCAGGGGTCATTACTTCCAGGTAATTTGGGTCTGAGGAGATCGGACAGAGGTCGCGGATTGAGCACTTTTTCGACACTTCTCAAGTGTCAGCTGTCAATCAAAAGCTGTCAAATTGTTGACAGCCCACTGACATGGTGTTGCAATTAAATATCAAATAGTCAACGAAACGTTTGGTTCAGAGCAATAAGGATTAAGACTCATGATTCAGTGTGAATGTTTTAATAAAACTATTTCTGTTTAGTAAGTTTTTTATAATCGATTACATTTTAACGTTAGATAAAGCTACATTTGCTCGAAACTGCCGTTGATGTCTTATAGTATCCCTATATTATCGCCGCGTCGATCCTATTCAATCTTGTACTTCAGATAATCTTGGTTAGGAAGATTTACCCAGAAGAAATATCTAAAACACGGCAAAATAGTGTTTTCACTATGTCTCTCAGCTGGAGTAGACATAAAAAATGTGTCTTTATGTTTTCAATATCCGAGGAACATAAACTTACTTTTTAAAATAAATCTTGGTTCTATTCCACTGCCGATATACAGGGTTACTGGTTAAGTCGACCTAGATCCATTAAGAGGTTATAGTTCCCATCATTTCTGACTAATTTGACTATGAAACACCCCAGCCTAAACCTAACCGTTTTTTAACCTAATTTATCTCGCTCGCACTTGCACAATTTGTCCCGCTCGCACGCATCACAGCCCCATGGAAGGACAATAGGGCAAAAGAACCCTTATTTTTACTACTACCTGTGAGCTTTTAATTAAAGTTTTTTCTAAGAATTGTGATAAGACCCCTAGCTTGTTATACCTTGTTGGATAGCTAATAGAACAAATATATTATTTAGCATATCTGCAGTACAACTGCCATACATTTTTTTTTTAATTTTGCTAAAAGAAAAAAATGATTTTATAAATTTATTTCTTTTTTACACTTTCAGTCCTCTACTATGACTCCTATGGTTCAGATATTTGGACTTTTTGCATTTAGAATAATAAACAAACTTCTCTAGTAGTCAAAAACCGGCATTTGAAAAAAAATAAGGCCCTTAAAGACAAAAAAAATGCCAATTCTTAAGAAATTGGCATATTTTTTTAAAAAACCTTCTAAGTCCAATATCTCAAAAAGGGTTAGGTTTAGGCTGGGGTGATTCATAGTCAAATTAGTCAGAAATGATGGGAACTATTACTTCTTAATGGATCTAGGTCGACTTAACCAGTAACCCTGTACACTTCAGTGTAACTAAACATTCCTGGTTTCACTGTTTCGTAGCTTGCACTTCACATTTCCAATTTACTAAAGCATAAACTGTTCCAAATACTGAAGATCTTTTCTCCATTCTTACTTCTGCAAGAACTTTTTAGTATAGAACAAAAAAAGTGTGCAGTGGGACACCACTGCTGGTCAAAAAGTCCTCTCTACTGTTGCGTCAGGAATTCTTTTCCCGCACCACCTCTACGAGTTATAAATGTTTCATCCTACTAAACATTCTGACTATCTTTGACAACCCTACGAGCTCCGGTCGTTGGTTGCAGATCTAATTACAGCGTCATCTAAGCGCTCTCAGTCTAGTCATGAGAACCAAGACCGAGTACAACTAGTACCGCACGATACGATCCATTTTTACTACTCTGTCGTGTTGTTAATAACTATCGTGTTTAAAGTAATTAAGAGTATAGTATAGCTTATAATAGAATAGAGTACCTATAGCCTGTAAAGCTTACAAGTACTTAATTAGATACTAGTAGTTGCTAGTCGCGCAAATCGTCAGGCTAAAAAACTAGTAAAACTAACAAATTCCGCCGTATCTGGTTTATATTTTTATGAGCATAGGTTTTATTATAACGTTAAAATCAAAGTAAGTAAGAATTTAGTTAAGAGCATTCTTGATTGCCCGATTTATTTTCTATCGTGAATTCAATGGATTGTTAAGATTAAATAAGAATTTAATATAAAGTCAAAGTTAATTGTGTGGATGCAATTGATTGGTTGGAAGCAGTTTATAATAAAAAGCTTCCAAACAAAAATAACTTTTCCAGTTTTCTTTATACGATAGCATAATGTTTATTAAAGAAAACTTTTACGGATACTAAAAATAAATCGTTGTATATTTAAGTTCCTCATTCATAATTTAAACAGAAAGTAACAAAACAAAAACCAACAGGATACGAGTAAAGTTACACCAATCAACACCTACAAGCATCCTGTATAAGCGTGGGAGGGCGGTGAACAAACCCGCTAACTGTTGAGATCGTGTCAAGCACAACTAACTAAAAATTTTACACACACACAGAAAACAGAATTTTGTAAACTTTGAATAAGGCTTTTCACCGCAACACGAGTATTAAAAATATGAAAGCAAAGCCGACCAAATACCGGCCACTACAACCGCACCCCCGCATTTCATGAAAGTAGTTCAAAGAAATATAATTTTCATAAAATTTCAAAATCTTCCACATTTTTCTGTGCAAATAAAGTATATTCGAATACGGACTTTGAAACTGTTCAAACTATATGAAAATACGTTTTCCTATGAATAGAGAGTTAAAATAATCTCAATATGAAAAACTGAGCTAGTTCTACATACACACATACTGGTTAATTTTATGAAATTTTAAATAAATTGTTGTTTTTATAAAGTATGTTTTTCTTAGAGGTTTGGTTTTTAAAATGAAATAAAACACGTAAATATAAATTTTGTAACCATGGTTTTGGCTTTGTTTAAAAGATATTCTTATGCCATTAGTGCTTAAACATGATTTCGGGCATATTGGTGCCACGGCATATATTTACGGCTCCGTAGACAAAGGCCTGCCGAACCTTTATAAATCTCAGTACCTCCCGACCATGTACACTCCAAAGAGGTTAGTAAATTGTATTACTAATATATAAATTTTTCTTCTTCGTCGGTACACTCTTGGCAGAGCGGTCGGGGTCATAATGATGCAGTGAGACTTCGGGTTGCCATAATTTGCTTAAAGATGCGACGCCATCCCTCTCTATCGCCTGTTATTCGTGTATACTCATGCAATGGCCCACCCACTGCAGACCTAATCTGGTCGGTCCATCGCATGAGCGACCTGCCACGCGCTCTCGTTCCTTCAACTCTACCCTGAACTACAAGCCGCTCGAAAGAGTCGTTACCTCGTCGGGACACGTGTACATCGAACTGGAGTACTCGAGCTTGGACTATAGCCGATAGACGCTACCCGAAACCGAGTTCTTGAAGGATGGATATGTTAGTGCGAAACTCGTCCACGATACTCCAAGCATTTTTCGCCAGCACCACATGTCAAGAGCGTCTATTTTCTTCCTCTCAGCGTCCAGGTTTTATCTGCGTATAGAAATATGGGGAACACAAGTGCCCGTATGAGCTGGGTCTTCGTGGGTTTGGTTATATTGTGATTCCCCCATATTTTCTTCAGCCTATCCATCGCAGACCTGGCCATAGCCATGCGTCGCTATAAATGTACATATTATAAAATACTTAATTGAAAATAACTACATATATACCTATACAATTAAATAAAATAAAAAAACTACGAACGCGTATAAAAGGGGCAGAGGTCATTGGGCGTCAAAAAATTCGTCCACATCGCTGTCGACAGAGTCGACTAACCGTTTGCTTACATCTCAAAATACTCGATGAGCACACGGAACCCATGGACCTTATGTTTCAACCCCAAACCGCTCAAATATATAGCTTCCAATAATGATGATGTATTTGATCATTCAAATCATTCTGGTAATAATAATGTACAATTGCGTATAAAAAGGGGAAAGGATAAGATCTCATTGGGCGTCATTTGTAAGAAATTCATTAGTCCGTAACATTTTAGTTAAATTCTGTTCTAAATAAAAGTTTTTACTTTCAAATGGCAGACCAGAATATTTCTTAAAATTAATTGTGCTTATAACAAGTTCGCGCAAGATCGAAAATAGTTTAATTACATCTCGGAAAGTCTGGTATTACAGGCTTAGTCCTATTAATTTTGTTACGAGACAAAGATTGATTATAACGAATGTCTTCATTATTTCAGACTTGTTATAATCCCGACCTAAATTCTTCATTGTTTCTCCAAGACCTTGTTTTAACTAGGTAATATTTATTCAAGAAGAATTTGTAAGATTTAACATAGATTTAACTTTTGAAAATTAAAAATCTATGCTTAATACTTAATATACTTATGCTTATTACATATATTACTTATAATATTACAACTTATAATATATATAATAATATTATAAAGAGGAAAGATTGTTTTGTTTGTTTGTACCGAACAGGCTCCGAAACTACTGGACCGATTTTAAAAATTGGAAGCATGGTATTGGTAGTTATGGAAAGCTACATTATTCTCGAGTAACATAGGCTATAACCTATTTTCAAAAGTAACTGAGATCCTTATGAAAATTGCAATAATGTAACCCAAAGTAGCAAAATTTTGCCAATAAAATTCATTATTTGGCGTGCGCTGAGAAACATATTGATGATGCATACAAATTATGTACTACATGATAATAGTAGTCATTAATATCTACAGAAAATTCTGCAAAAGAATATAACTAACTATCATACTTAAGTTACAATAGAAACTTTTGTGTTCTAAAATTTTATTAGTTCGCCGGTATAAACAAAAGTTGTTTACAGTCGTATTAATTCTTATACAAATAAATAGTTTAACAAAATGGTAGGTAGGTAGGTATGGTAGAGTAGATAGGGTATATAGTGTAAGGTAGAGTAGGTAGGTAGGTAAGGTAGGGTATGTAGGGTGACTTGAGAAAAGACGGCAGCAAAGTGATTTCGTGCTGCCGTGCACAGCGAGGCTCAGAGGAGGCGATTCTTTTAGCCTACCCAGGGATGTGCCCTAACAGGTGTTGCACACAGGGGGTTCCGGGGTGTTCTTATAAGAGGTGACGGGTACCCTTCCAGGTGCTGATGGTGATCACCGGGGTACTTTAGTGAGGTAAAAATCCCGCTCTCCCTGGTCTTTTCCCCAAAGGCCAGCCGTCTTTCGAAGTCTTTTGTAGGTATGTAGGGTATGGTAGTTAGGTTGATAGGTATGGCAGGTGAGTAGGTAGGTAGGATAGTTGGGTAGATAGATAGGGTAGGTATTTAGGGTAGGTAGGTGGTAGGTAGGTAGTTAGCCAGTTGACTAATATATATAAGCTAATTTCCATGTCCATCAATTATTAGATTCATCGTGTATTATAATTTGAATTCAGAAGAAAGTACTTTATTGTGGTTTTGATTTGATTTCCGTGTAAAATATATAGAAATGTAAAACTGTCTGCTTAAGGAGATTTCCTCCCATTTTTTAAATAAATTACATTAAGTTAAACGAGTATTAATAACTATAATACTTCATATATAAGTTTGCCTTGAGACATTAAGAAAATACTTGTACTGTACGTATCTATTTATCTACATTCTTCTTTTTCTGAGCTAGTCTATGACAAACAGACTCTTTTTAGTTGCTTAATGCTTTGCCTGGGCCAGGATTCAGCCATGGCAACACCCATGTATGTACATTGTACAATATGTACGTAAAATATCTGACCTATGTACAAATACTACTGACACGATATGACCCTATTAAATTAATGGATTCCGGGAACCAATTTATTGGATTACAAATGGAGTCTTTCCGGATAAAAAGGCTTTAGAACTGCGATGTGAATGGGCAACTTTTCTAATCTGATAATGTGTTACCTTGTGTTTGGAAGCTCCTTATAAGAGATGTTTCTTACTTATTGACGATTATTTAGGCAATGATTCCGCTTTATGATGAATTAGAAGAATAAAACATTGGTACAAAAAATAAATAATACATAACATACATATATACAAAGGTGTATAAACAAGAAAAATTAAAAACACCCGAACAATTTTTATTTCATGCTACATAATTTATCTAGTACATAGTAGATACGCTTCGATCGGCAATCTATTGAACACGTAATTATGTTTAATATTATTATATTATGTGCGTCTTGAGATGTTTCTTACTTATTGACGATTATTTAGGCAATGATCCCGCTTCATGATGAATTAGATGAATAAAACATTGGTACAAAAAAAAAATTACAATAAAGTTATTTGGTATATTTTCATTCCAATATCGTTCACAAGATATAATAAACGTGAGTTATACCAACTGTTGATGGCACATCTGCGACGATAAGCTCGCATGGGACCGACCCGGAACCCCGCAGCGCCGGAGCCCTGACAAAAACCATGCCTGCTGCATGTTGCATGCTTGCTTGCATGCTGCTTGCATGCTACATGCATGGTGTATGCTTGTTTGGGTTAGGTTTTCTCTTTTGAGTGGTATATCAAACAATTTTATATTCAATGTATGTTATGCTAATAAAAATAAGTTACTTTAAAATTATATCAATCGTTTATTATATTAACTGATCATTAAATCAAATAAAATTATAGATTCAGTTGGTTTATCTTGTAATTATTAGAGATTTGGTAATTATATCATATTTTACTTACCATAGACATAAACATAGCTAACCACACTCTCGACAAAATCGCCTTTCAAACAAAAAAAACTAAATCAAAATCGGTTCATTCGTTTAGGCGCTATTATGCCAAAGACAGACACACAGATAGATAGCAACACACGTCAAACTTATAACATCCCTCTTTTTCCGGCGGGGGTTAAAAAGGGGAGGGCTCATTGGAAGTCAAAAATCGTCCACGTTGTTGTCAACGGAAAAAGTAACCAGAACGCTGGCAGCATTGCCACGTTGGATAGCAATGCTGGTTCTTTGGCCGAAGAAAAGCCCAGGCCTCTGGCAACGTGAAGAAACATTTCTTGAAATAATTTGATTAGAAATAAAACTGGCATAAAAAGTAAAACGATACTCGATTGATGTCGTCCCACTCGAAATAGTCGTTAAGTTCTATTTCATTTAATAAATAAAAAGAGTGCGCCATATTGTCCCGGCATAATTCGTCACAATCGGAATTGTGACAATTCCCTGGCGAGAGCTTTGAGAAAAATTGTCGCTAACGAGCTCGCCCCCCTCCCCCGCCCACACCGACCCCTCCTGTCTACTTTTAATCCGCGCCACCCCCCCTTTATCCGTAGCACTTTAAAACCCTTTTGCGATTTTCCGCACGGAGGAATTATCAAGAAAAAGGGGACGTTTATTCATTGTCTACCTTTTTAAATTATTCGTTATTAATCTTCAGTTTAATATCTTAATTGTCTTCGTAACTCTATGTTGGTTTAGTGGGGTGGGGAAAGAAATTAATAATAGATGATTGGGTTATGAAATTGTTTGAGAGCATCTGCTGAGTTTCAATAATTATTATTCATAACATTAAAGGGAATGATGAATATAAAGGTCAAACTGGACTAAAGTGTTTAATTAAATAAAATAAAATTTTCAACACACCTGCTTATAAAATGGCTCTAATTTCACCGCAATTAGGCACATAATGACACCTGTAATCAAACTGTGACTTTTTCATTGCTATTATTCACAAGTGAGTTGTAGAGGTTTTTTTTTATATTATTGGTTAAGTTGCTTTGTTCTTAAAAAGTTTCGATACAAAAAAGATCGTGCTCAATTGTACAAATAAATTAATGTATCTATTGCTTGCTCATTTCATGAAATTTCGTATTTAAATAGATAATTTTAAGTTTTACGTGTTTAATAAATAAAACTTTCACTCAAATATAACTTTTGTTTTTCTCTGTGATAAAGAAAACTTGAAATTCCCTATTTAGTACGTGGCTAAAACGCTATCCGCGAACAGCCCAAAAAAAAAGAAACCTCATTCTTTTAGTCTATGTCCAATTGCCATTGTTAGTATAGGAAAACTGAAAAAATTTGCCCGCCATTGCGAAAAAAATATCACAACTCGTGTTCACAGTTTGAATTTTTTAGTATTATTTTCTTCACAAGTTTGTTGAAAAACGACGTATGATACATGAGTGTATTGATGATTACCGTCCTCGGCTCTCTTAAGACCCTCACCTAACGGCTCGGGTCTCAATGGCGCCTCAGCGTTAATCACCAACATTACACACTTGTACCATAATGTACTATTATTGTGTTTAAAAAAAGTACCGCACCGCACACAACCCTATGTCATTTTTTATCCTACATGTTAACAATAATAATAGTTTTAATAAGCTTGTAGCGAGGTGAAAACTATATATGGAATATTAGACAAAAGAGTTACTGCTATCTTTGGAGAATGAGAACGATTCGGATGCCAATGATTAGGCTCTTACCCAAACCTTATCTTCATACTTCCAATATAACTTTTTATGGGACAAGCTTATTTCCACACTATTCCCAACCAGTGCTTCTCTTGAAAGCCAGAATCAACAGTGGCGGCAACCAGGAAAGCCCCGTGGCAATGAAACTTGACAGTTCTCGAACAAATAATTCCGCTCTCTTGAATACCACAAGTAAATGAATCAGAAAAGAACAGCGGAGGAGTATGAAAAAATATAATTTAGACTTCCGTTAACTACACAACTTAAATTTACACCTGTTTTACCTGAAGGGTAGAGGTGTTCCTGTAACATGCCAGTCCATCAGTTATAGGTAACGATCTAAGTAAGTCAAGATGGTAAATCTAGTAACGTTTTTCCCGTTTCTGGAATAGGACTTGATGATCAGCAATAACGGACTGCTAGAACAACGAGAAAGTCAATAAGGTTAGAGACGTATCTCTACAGTCGAATCTTATCAAAAACTCTGCCCATCCTCTTCACAAACAATAATCAAAATTACATGTGTTTTCGAAAATAACTTCGTATTAAAAATTAAAGCTAACTTGTATAGCAATATAAAGGCATTTATAATAAAAGAAAAATTTGGATCGAGTCGCAATAGGCAAATTTGTTCGAAGAGTATGTCCTCTTTGAGTTGCCTTCGGCCTCATTAGCGATTTTCCATTCGAACGGTTCGTTAAAATATGTTGAAAACTCTTATTCTCATACCGCTACAAGTGTGGCACCTGGCTCTGTCTGTAAACATAGGTATACATTTGTACAAAAATAAAGTATTTATTAATTGGTTGTCATATCGCTTTTGGCTTTGTTTTGTACTTGTCTGCTTTTTGTTTTTAGTCAAGAATATACATAAATGTGTTTTTAATAAATCTACAATAAATAAGGTGACAAAGAAAACATGCAGACCCCAAATAACATAGGACTTGTCCTAGTCTTGGCAGGAAAATGATCAAGTTATTTGATGTCTATTTTGTTTTTCATCAGTGAAGGATAGGCAACTACTACAATGATCTTAATCTTAACTATGTAATTTTTTTTTTACAACTATCTCGCCTGATGGTAAGTGATAATTTGGTCGACGGCTTGCCTCGAAGTAACTTATTCACTCTTGTCTTAATTCCCCTGAGATTGTAGCTATCAGGAAACACAGACACTGGCAGGGAATTCCAATCCTGATAGATCCAAATAGGTGGGATATGTCCACCATGTACCGATGAGGTATAGCTGTACGTTGTAGTCTGCTGATGAATTGGCCTAGGTTATACAATTTTATGTTACCCAGACAAACGGACTTTTTAGTATACATATAGCCACTGAAGCAAATTGACATTTACGGAAGATAGTCATCAAACTTGTTCTTTGTAAAATGATGGCGTCTTTGTGACGTGCGTTTATGACGTCACAACTCCATGAAATCAAAGACGCGTGACCTTTGGACAGGAAAGTAATCTGTTAAAAGGTTGAAAGGTAATCGTCCGTGGTTGATTACAGGTACATACACAATTTGGAGATAAAATACGATGGTAAAATGACAATTAATACTCATACAAAGGAGTAGGCATTGTGAAATAACAGGATATTTACTGTATAGTTCGGTATGGGTACCATATGGGGTACAACACATGAACCTCCGCTGGCTCAGTACTGCCACCAAAAGGACCCGAGAGTTAAATCATACGAAATCTTAATTAATAACCTTATTTTGATTAAGCTACCTAACAAATCTTATGTGGGGCAAGCGTTCATTAAAACAATTGGATTAAAGCTCATTTTTATATATTAAGATCGCATGTTTATTAATTTACCTTTGTTATATCAAGTATACTTAAATGTGCCTGAGCTTGAAGCCGTTGCGGTTATTTTTTTTTAAATTTGAATAGGTCCACGACTGTTTTGAAAATATCAAATTAATCTTATCATTCTGCTACGAGTCATATTACAAATATGGAAGTTTGTATGTTTGTGTTGCAATCTCGCGAAAATATCTGAACGGGTTTGGGTAAAAGAACAATGGGCATCACTGCCCCACAGTCAATAGCGTTAAGATGTCATTGGATAGATCTCAACAAGGCAAATATTTCTTATATTGACTATTTGTCTAGATTGTGGATACGTGAAGAGCTACAGAACTTTAAATGTGAATATTTCGTAGATTAGGATTACTGTGCATTTTAGACATCATTTCACAAGTCTATAAACGTGTTTTTCTAAAACATTAGCCTCATGCTATTTTTTATCAATGTTTTAAGTGGCGATTCGGTCAAACAAAAAGTTAAGTCTACCTCTAGCCTTAAGGGCGCGGCGAACAAAGCTCGCAAATGCAATTCGAGGCGAGCGAAAAATTCGTTTGGAGTATTGCTATCTCTGTTTGCACGCACACGCGGCGCGCCGCGCGTAGCCGTGTGTGTGTGTGAGCAGATAGATATCGCTACCTAATCATCCTTTCGACTCGAAAGCCGGCCGACGCGAATGGCGCCCGCGTTCTTTTGTCTTTTTACCCGGCTGCAAGGAAAGGGTTATGTTTTTCGCGCGTATCTTGTATGTATGTTTGTATGTATGTAATATTCTTTATTACCTCATATCTTCCAAACCGCTAGATGGATTTTTATAATTAATACATCGTTAGATAGGGCTTGGCCGCCCAAGTGTTCTTAGATAAGTGACGTTAAAAATAAACAAAAATGGCGGCTTTTGTGCGCCATATTGGGAGCGACTCAATATTTTTTTCTTCGAAACCCATCGAGCGGGGTATCAAAATGAAGGATTTTTAAAGGTGATTACAAAATTATATACCACTTATATGTTTAATGCGATTCGAAAAATAAATAGGTAACTAAAAAGTTTTAATAAAAAAAGTTAATTTAAAAATCAAAAACCCGACTGCGAACTAAAAAGACGTAAACAAGTAGAAAATCATGCTCTGCAGTCGGAGGATACATATTCGCGAGCTGGCTGACCACCTGATCCTCTGCACAGCATGATTTTCTACTTGTTTACATCTTTTTAGTTCGCAGTCGGGTTTTTGATTTTTAAATTAACAATTTTTTATTTATGTAGGTATTCCTTCTACTTATCAAATATGTTTTGTTATAATAAATAATGAATGCAAGTAATATATTACAAGTAAAAGACAAATATTCCAATAATATGTGCCTATTTACGCATATAAGTAGGTACAGATAAATAACAGCGCTCTGAGCTAAGAATATTAAAAATAAAAACAAGGAATTTGAATAAAAAATATTATTTTGTTATGTTCTTACTTTATAGATCATCATTCATCTGTTTAAAAAATATAAATCGAAACTTGATAAAGTCGTGTAGGGTGACCATAATTATATTATATTATCGACTGAACGAAAAACAAAATACAATAATGGTAATCAGAAAACATAGTGTCAAAGATCCACACTAAACACGCCTATTTTCTTTCTTTCTAAAGTTTCTTTCTGAAAACTGATGGCCAAAGGCGTTTTTTCCTTGATCGTCGTGGCTCTGAAAATATTTTTGCAGTTTATTATGAAGTCGATTAGGGTCGGTAAGGGTCACCGAAGTCCAGAATAATTAAATAAAGTAGAACGAATTTGGATTTTTAGTTTTTTGTAATAGGAATTTTACAAAAAAGTCCAGCAAAAACTGTAAGGAGGGCATAAAACCGCACTTGTGCATGCAAGTCCAATCGCATGGTCACCCTACCCTGGGTGAGCCGTAACGTCACAGTAAGTATAGAGGAGCAATGTAGGTAAGTCTTAGCGGTGTCCTTGAGATAATTACCTACGCCCGCTTTGTCTCATGACATGAATAAACAAACAAAAAAAAATAAAGCTTCGTAAGTTGATGGATAGGTAGGTAGGTAAATACTAATTTATACAAAACTAGCTGTCCCCCGCGGCTTCGCTCCCGTCAACTGGCTACCTAACCTAATCCACATATCTACCTACCTACCCTACCCTACCCTATCTACATACCTAATCTATACTACATACATGATCGTACGCAACGCACGCAACAAAAGCTCTCAAAAAGGAATATTTTGCCCGTTTTTGCAACATTTTTCATTTATGCTCCGCTCCTACTGGTTGTAACGTGAAGTTATAATCTATATCCTTCCTCAATAAATGCACTATCGCACGCAAAAATATGTTTTCAATTCCAACCAGTAGTTCCTGAGATTAGTGCGTTCAAACAAACAAACAAACTCTTCAGCTTGATAATATTAGTATAGATATACTAAGGTACATAATAATTTAACTTATTGTATTATGTCATTGGGAAATAGGTACTTCCTGTGAGAAACTTCCCAACGTTCGGAGACCATGTCGGCAACCGAACCATATAGTAAATAATAACAAAGTCCGTAAACAACGCAAAGTTCGTAAAAAAGTACCAAAGTTCAAGGCAAATCTAAATCCAAGTTCAAAGCATTATTCAATATTGTCAGAAATATTAAAATAAGTACAATTTATAAAATAAATAAACGCGCACATAAAGCATAGTAAAGTAATCATCTAATAATGACAACAAACAATCCACAGAACAGTAGAACAAACAACAGTGAAACACACCCGAAGCACACCCGAAGTGCCCCGAACAAACCCCACGCCGTACGAACTATACACAACCGTGAGCAGTGCGGCCACGCACACATTGACATTTGCTTGACGCGACAGCAATACTAGCTATTGGAAATGTGTGATTAATTTGATGTGTTCCGTAATACCAAAAATTATGAATGAAAACTGAATGTTTTTAAAATTTTTTGTTCGATGATTTGTAATTTGATAATATGAGCTATGTTCCTGCTACGAGATTAATAAAGATATTGTTTTTTATAATACAGAAATATCAAAAAGAAAACATGTCATTTACGCTGTAAAAATATACAAAATGGAATTCGCTAAAACTTCATTTTAGGTAAGTATTTAGAAAAAAAGAAGACGTAGGGACCTAGATAAATACTGTCTTAATCCGAATATCATCATAATATGGTGGAAATATGCTAAAATCACAAATGTTTTTGGTATTATGTTTGTATGGATAATTGATGCTTCGCCGCGCTCTTAATAGCGTCAAGATTTATGTCATTGGATAGATCTCTCCAAATGGAATATTTCTTAACTAGCGGACGCCTCGCGGTTTCACCCGTATAGTTCCCGTTCCCGTGGGAATATAGGGATAAACAGTAGCCTATGTTACCCGGGGATAATGTAGCTTCCCAAAAGTGTAAGAATTTTTGAAATCGGTCCAAACGTTTTAAGTTTATTCGTTACATACAAAAATACAAATCTTTCCTCTTTATAATATTAAGTAAGTATAGATAAGATGACTTCTTTCTAGTGTCAGTTTGTGAGAAGCTACAAAGCTCTAATTGTGAGTAACTAAGTAGGTATCATTTGAATTCTGTTATTTCGGCAATTGATTAATTTGGACTTTTACTTATTTGAATATAGACAATACTCGCCAAACGAAGTAATGTAATGTCACTATCTTAAAAATACTTTACTTCGGTGTTTAAATAATTAACAATTTAGGTCATTAATTCCAAACTGCCAATGAGCAAAGGTCGTTTAGTATTGAATATTCTTCTTGAAAAGCTCTTTCTATTTTTGTAGCTTATTGCAATCGGCACCGAACAATAACCTTAACTTAGTCACCTATTTAGGTCATTAACACCAAACAGAGTTTTAATTGATAAAAGTTGTTATATAGCAAAGGTTCTTCTTGCAAAGCTCTTTCTGAAGATGTATACCTCTTAGCTATTAGACTCCATAAAATCCGTTACTTCGTTTCTCTTAGATCAATATCTCCGAACCAAAAACAATTGACCAAAGTCGCGTACGAATCAAATGTTCTTCCTGAAACGCTCTATCTGTCCGTGTACTTTTTGGTTATAGGGTACCAAATAAAAACCTTAATTGCGGAGACCAATCAATTGTCCATTTAAGGCATTAATGCCAAACACGGTTACAATAGGCAATAGTTGTTTTGTAGTAAAGGTTCTTCTTGAAAAGCTCTTTCCAACGATCTATAACTCATAGGAATAGAGCGCTATGTAAACCTTAACTTCGGTGCTCAAAATATGTTACCCATTTACATCATTAACTCTGAAGGAACTAAGAATTGATAAAAGTCGCGTAATATGCAAATGAACTTCTTGAAAAGCTCTTTCAAATGGCGTATATCTTTTAGGTATTGTGCTTTGGGGCAAATTTCCATAGTTGGATGTCCATTCTCTTTATGCACACAGATATAATTTGGATTAACACAGCATACTATTTTTATCGACCGCGAACCGGAAGACGATACGCTGGAAGGCCTCCCACTAGGTGGACTGATGACCTGGTTAAGGTTGCGGGAAGGCGCTGGATGCGAGACGCACGGGATCGGTCAATGTGGCGACGCCTAGGGGAGGCCTATGTCCAGCAGTGGACGTCTTTCGGCTGAAATGATGATGATGATGACTATTTTTATTAGTAAAGAAATGGCGAAACGACCCAGGGCTATACAAAAACTTTTCTGTAAGCTTTAACACCAGACGCTAACGTCAAAATATATGCCAATGATATTATCTGCAGAAAGGACACGTGATGTCACGCGCCACTGCGATCGAACTGTTTGGAATCGAACGCAGGGCCTTCACCGCTTTAGTGCCAAAAAACGGTTTTGCTAAAGCATACTCTTTAGTAACGGCTAGGTTAAAAGGTTTGGAAAAAAAAAAGTTGATTCACATTATTTGTGAAACATGGTTTTTCGTGTAACGAATAGTTTTGCTTTAAAAAAATAATTAACAACACGATATGTTTCTCTACTTTTGGATACTCCTCCAAAACGACTTGCATGTTTTAAAATATTTTTACACCGAAAAAATAATGGCTAGAATTTCTTCATAACTGAAATAGCATTATATGTAAATCAACGAATATTTTGCAAACGAAACTGTCCAGAAGGTGGTTCAATATTGATATTCTGGCTCCAAGCGGGCGTACGACCTGTTAACCTTCTTTTCGTAAATTTCAAGTGTCACCGCTCACGTTCAGTCCGTAGCGTGTGCGGAAAGTACCTTGTCAAGGCCCCTGATGCGTGCCGTGAGAGCTGGTTCGGGAACCGCGGCAGAAGATTTCCTGGAAGGGCTTGGGGGCGGCCCAGCCCAAGTCCAACGGAACAGAATACGAGAATAAGAAAAAAAAAGTGTTTAAAATAACTTCTTTGAAGTTTTGCCGGTAAATTTATTTTGACATAAGTAAACATATTTTTATTTGTATTTATTAGTGTTGGACATGTGATTAAAATTATGTTTCCACTTAAATAACAACGTGGATCGATCATAGTTTGATTAATAGGTTAAATTGCAAAAAAATACCTTTTTGGCCATCGGTCCAAGCTAACAGGTAAAATAAATAAATAACCAAAAAAAATTGTGTTGAAAGAAGTAAGAAACGTCTGAGGAACTGGGATCTTTCTCTATAAAGAATCTTCCTAGTAAGTACCTGAGGCCCTAAGCGTGGCGAAAAAGATTGAAAAGATGACAAAAATGTATGGAAATGTCAAACGCTATCGAAATGTCACGTGATCAATCCATTACTTTTTGGTATTTCAACCATCATCATCGCTGGCATCGAATAACTCTTGTCTAGAGCCTCAGGTGTACTAATACTAAGTAACCTTCTAAAACGTTACTCGTGAAGGACCTAGTAATGGACTTTAATTACGATTCTATAATGCATATTATGATTTTAGTCAGGCAAAATATCAACTGTAGGAAGTATTTAAAGGTCATCGGTCTTAAAGTCGGTCGTTCTATTTTTTACCTTATTCTTAAGAGAGGTTCACAATTTGACTGAAGGTTTTTTTTAAATGATCACATAAGAAACACTTTCAACCTCAATAATAGTTATGCACAAAATTCACCTAATTGTTCGTTAAGCATCTAGAAGGCACATTTTTCACTGTAAATTAAGCTCACAAAGAATACAAAATAATAATATTACCTACCAAGATATATTTAAAGCACGCTAGCCACTCCGGGAATAAAGAGAGGACATCGTAACTTATTTTAACGTGAGAACTCGTAAATTCTCCATTAGGAGTTGTATGCAAAAGTTTAAGAAAATTATTAAAACGTGGGTTTTAGCACGTAGCCTTCTATATAATGTGAAAGCTCAACTTTCCACTCGGTGGGCCGTAATTGTAATCGGCCACTTTGCTGCCTCCATTAGTGGCCCGGGCGGTCGGTGGGATGATGGGATGGCCCGCTGTGGTTGGCCGGCTACTTCGGGCCGCACTTTGTTCCCGTCACAGTTGGGTGTGGACCCGATTGCCTCTGTCAATATTGTATTAATGTTACCAACCGCGTATTATACGCACAGATTATCTTTGGATACCACTTCATTACGTAACCTCTAGGTTAGGGATATTAGAATAGGTATATCTATATAATTGTAGGTATGAAATAACTTGGTAGCTTTTCTTGTTGTACTGTGTAATTGGAACTGTTTTTAATGAACACTTAAACAGTTTTGAATCGAAATATATTGCTGAATAGAATATATGAAATGCAGATAAAAATCACATCAAAAATATAAGTTGGAAAACAACCCTCTTTGATTCATTATTTTATAAAAGCAATTATGAAATAATATTATTGATGAAGCCACATCTTATGAGAAAACTAATTTTCGCTAATGTAAATACGACAGCACCGCAAATAAAAACGGATCGGAAATTAATGGCCCTGAAACAAATGAATTGATGAACTGACTTGTTGAAAGAGGCAGTTAAATTTGAAAATGTTGAATATGTGTGTTATTATTGCAGGAACTGGTTCCTAAGTCACAAGCAATAAGCCTAGTTCGGGAGATTAGGGACTTGTCACTGTAATTAAGATCTTAATATTAGTACTTTGACATTATTATGAATTCTTTAATATTGTATTTTTTTTATTTTGTTGTTATGATTTATATTTTGACATGATGTATTTTTTTTACATTATGATTTATATTAATTTAAACTAACTAAAACTAATACAAAATTTAATAAATTTATACAATATACTTATAATGTACCTAGTTTTGATTTGCATGTAGCTTATTATTTAATATTTCTACACCAGCAATGGTAGTATATGGAAAACAATGTTAAATGTCCCATTTCCTGAGAAATAAATACTTACTTACTTACTGTGTATAATTTAATGTAAGTTTTGAAAAAAAGGTTATGAATAAAGAATAAAGTATGTTATTCAGAGTGACTTTTACAGTTCACTCTCAAGTTCTCAACATTCAAGTAAGTTTAGTATCTCTTGGGCCATTACCTTACGCTAAGGTTTATTGCCGAATCGTGCGCATCATTTACCCTTTACCGAAGGTTTACAACTTCTCTACTTTTACTTTTAGGCACTGGCGATGAGTGCTGACGCAAAAATAGGGCTTAGAGTTTTTTTCATTTTAACATAGAAATTAAGGTTATTGTCTTTTCTTCAATATCTCTTGGAACCCATGCCATTAATCGCTTTTCATCTGTTGAGAAAAAAGATAGTGGTTTATTCAGGACGGTAATCAATCTGCCTAGTCTTTTACCAAAAGGTGATTTTATTTCTGTTTTTGAAATTAAGACTGGAAATCAATGTGAATATGTGTGTGTGGGTGATGTGCTGGCTGAATAGCCGCTTTTACCGTGCTAACAACTATAAAATATTCTAATTTAAAATGACAACATTGGCGTAGCACAGAATGCTACGCGGTCGCCTACGAATCTGCTACGACAGCCGTGTGTTTAACCGGTGAATAGAGAAACAGACCTGCAGGCTCATTACGTAAGAAAGAGCAATTAGCAATCATCGTGCGATCAAGAGCTATACGTCATAAAATTCGGAATTACCTATAGTGTAGGTATCTCAATTCCCTCGAAGGTTTTCTGCAAGATTATCCTGGATAGGTTATCGAAGGCCGTGGATCCTCTCCTACGCAAAGAGCAGGCTAGTTTCCGCGCAAACCGCTCGTGCACGGATCAGATCAACACTCTCCGTATCATTTTAGAACAGGCATCAGAATGGCAGAGGGAGATCTATCTCACCTTTGTTGATTTCGAAAAGGCATTTGATACGCTGAAGTGGTCCAGCATCTGGTCCCGCCTACTGGACATCGGAGTGCCACCAAAAATTGTCCGTCTGTTGGAGAGTATTTACAAGAATTATTCTTGTAAAGTAACTCACGACGGCCTCATCTCGGATGATATCGCACGCCTAGATCAGCACTGCACTAAGTCAAAATAACATTTTTTTTCAGAATCGACGAAAAACCGTTATCTTAATGTATTTCAAAGTTATTGCAAATGTCTTGATTATTTCATGTCAAGAATCCAATCCGTATGAGCATGTTATAGTTCAAGTGATTCAAAACGCGTTAATAAAGCAAATAAATGTATTTTTTGATTTAATTCACTGTTGTGGAATGACTAAACGAAATAAAAATAATTATTTCGAGTTACGTGATTTTTACTGATTGATTCTGAAATAATGCACTATTATTCTACTGATTTTGTAACAATAGCGACCCATTTGTTTTCTTTTCAGTAATAAACCTATTAAAACTTAAATAAATGGCAAAATTTTACTAAAACCAGTCGGTAATTATATTTGAAACATAAACTAGTACTCTTTTTACATCCATAGTGTTTAATAAAATCATGTAAATCACAAAATAAAAATCTTCTGTTAGTCAAAAAACAAGAAAAATATGGAAAACTTGATTGAATACAAAACACTTATAACACAAAACTGTTAGGAATAAAAAAAATAACAATGTTATAATACCGTTACATAAAAATAAAACTGTTTAAAATTGTATAATTAACATTTCAATCAAAAGACTTCCACCGCTGGACATGGGCCTTCCCCAAGTGTCATTCATCACATTGAACGTCTCGCATTCAGAGGACTCCCATAACCCTCACCAGGCCTTTCGTCCACCTAGTGGGAGGTCTTCCAACGCAACGTCTTCCGGTTCATGGTCGCCACTCCAGAACTTTTTGGCTCCACCGACCATCCGCTCTGCGAGCAATGTGCCACTGCCACTTAAGTTTGTCAATTCTTCAGGCTATGTCAACTTAGTCCGATGACTTGCCCCATACACCACTTGCGCATGTCTTCAGTTCTGACTCGATCACGCAAGGAAACTTCGAGCATAGCCCTTTGGGTGACTTTTAGCCTTCTGGTGAGGCCACGAATACGACCATGTTTCGGTCCCGTATGTAATCACACACACTGATCATAGACTTTGGTATTGAGACAATATGTAATCACACACACTGATCATAGACTTTGATATTAAGACACTGCGGTAAGTTGGACAAGAAGATACCGCGCAACTGCCCGAACGCTGCCCAGCCGAGTCTGATTCGACGTTTGACCTCTCGTAGTTAGACCTATCTAATTGAAGCGTTTGTCCCTGGTAGACATAATCGTCCACAACTTCGAGTGTAGTTTCCAATTTTGATAGGAGTGTAACATGGGCGTTCAACATGACCTTAGTTTTATCCATGTTCATTTTAAGACCCACTCTTCCGGTAGCTCTACTGAGGTCATCGAACATTGTTCTTAGATCCTACATGGTCTCAGCCATTACCACTATACCTATCGTCAGCAGACCAAAGTTGAGTGATGTACTCGAGATTAACATTGATGTCTAGCCCTTTCTAGTCCAGAATCTTGAAGTTTAATGCAGAAGTGAACAGTTTCGAAGAAATTACTCGCCCTGGAAATCTGCCTGCGTCACTCCGTGAATTTATCTGATACTTCATCGGCTGATGCTGCCACTTTTGACATCTAAGTGGTTGATGCTGCAACGTTTGTAATGTTGACATCCTTTTCCACGCTTTGTTTAATAGAAGTTCTTGTGTCTTTTGTGGTTGCTTCCATTGCCTTTTTAAGCAACAGGAGACCACGACCCCTCATCATCTGCCAAATAACTATTACAAATTTAATTAATTCAACAATAGTGCATTATCTAAAAAAAAAATATTAATCTTCGTGTAAATAACGAAAAAAATAAATCGCAAATACATATATCTTAATTTATAATGTAAAGAAAAATTATTTGAATAAAAAATATGTTTTTATGATTTTTAACAAAATTAGGACATAATTCATATCTACCATCAATAGTACATCATTTCACTGATTTTCACCTTTTGCGAACAATACTAAACCATTTTGGAATAATACAAAAAAAATACATACCTTTGCCAACAACAGAGTATTGTTTCGAAATAGTATCAAACTCGTAGTATAAACAAAGTCACCAATACTGAATTAAAACTAAATAATTCCGAGTAATTTTCGTTTTACATTCAACTCAAATTCACTGTTGCGTAAAGGATCTGCGTGCTGTTTTTAAGGCGGACAAGTTGCAACTGGCAATAGTTTTGTGTTGACGGTATGATTTTGGCAGCGCGTCGTCACCAATAGAGAGTGAGCGCGCCATATTTTGGACATTTTTGTAGATATAAATACGCCTGTCTTCGTGGTATATGCGGCAAATTTTTGGCTATTCGTTGATAGGTAAAAGTCGATTTTGAGATTTTTCGACATAGTGCAGTGTTGATCTGGGTGTGCGATATAGCAGTACACGAAAGTGTCCGCCAAGGCTGTCTCCGTTCACCGCTCCTCTTTTTAGTTGTTCTTGACGGGATTTTGCTTCGCATTTTCGGCAACAAGCGCCGCGGAATAGAGTGGGGATTATCCAACGTCCGATTACGCCGATGACCTATGCCTGCTGAGTCATACCCACGCTGAAATGCAAGCTAAATTGAAAGATTTAAGTAAGGAGGCGGCAGAAACGGGTCTAAAAATAAACACCCGGAAGACCCAAGAGATGAGATCTGGTGTGAAGAATACTTCACCGTTGCTGATTGGCACTGAGGCAGTGGAACGCGTCCACAAGTTTACTTACCTCGGGAGCGTCGTGTCAGAAACTGGAGGTAGTGATGAGGACATCGCTTCAAGGATCGCCAAAGCAAGAGCTACCTTCGCGCAGCTGAGACCTGTTTGGCAATCGCGGAAACTGACCCGAAGGATTAAACTCAAAATCTTCGGGTCAAATGTCAAATCCGTGCTGCTCTACGGGTGCGAAAAGTGGTAGGTCACAAAAGACATCTCACGCCAGATCCAAGTCATCGTCAACCGCTGTCGTCGTCGCATACTCGGCATTTACTGGCCCGAGACCATCACCAACGTAGAGTAGAGCTGTTAAAGCAATGCCACGTGAGCCCGTTCGACCGCCAGATCAAGCGTCGCAAGTGGAGTTGGATTGGCCACACTCTGCGAAGGGATTCTGATCATATACCGAAGCAGGCGCTGGATTGGAATCCCCAAGGCAAAAGAAAGCGTGGCCGTCCCCGTCAAACCTGGCGTCGCACCGTGTTGGCGGAAGCGACGAGCATCGGTATGACGTGGAGCGAGGTGAAGAATGAAGCTCAAGACCGATCGCGATGGAGGACTACTGTGGACGCCCTTTGCCCCATCCAGGGGACGTAGGACACTAAGTCAAGTCAAGTCAGTAGGTAGGTAGGGTAGGTCCTAAACAATCGTTTGCTAATCGCTCGCTGTTTGTCAAATGCATTTATTTTAAAAAAACACCAAAATCTCTAAAACTTCTATTCGTTTTGCTGTTGCAAGATACGTAATCTTCTTTTTAATCGGTCCTTCATTACTGAGGATCGTGGTCACTGGACCCCTTTAAGCGGACAATCTGCCTCAATCGATTCCGGTCCAAAGTTGCCATCACCACCTGCTGAAATTTGCTTGAGGACGCAACTTCTTTCACTTGGTCAGACCATCGTGTTGGCGACCAGCCTCGTGCTCTTTTCCCTTCGGTATTGCCAACAATGACCAGTTTTTCTAGACGTCTATCTACCCTTCGCATTAAGTGACCGAAATAGGTTAAAATACGCTGTAGTCAAACTGTAGACAATCTGGTCTTGATATCGAGTTGGGAAAGGATAGACACATTTGTGCGTTTGGCTGTCCATGGTATTCGGAGCATCCGCCTCCAGCACCACATTTCGAATGCATCTACCCTCTGACTTTCCCGTGCTCGGATTGTCCACGTCTCAGCTCCATAGAGGAAAAGGAGGAAAATTAATGCTCTAACTAAACGTGCTTTGGTTTTATAACTTCTGCCACGATTTTTCCAGATGTTCAGAAGATACGTTATAGGCCAGCCGTTTTTGATAGGTATCTACAACATAATATTGGTATCGCACAAAGCATATAGATGAGATAATTTGGGCCCAAACTGCTCAAGTTGCCACCGGCTGTCGTTAGGTGCCGTGAGGAGACAATTAACTACAGATAGGTCCCAGGGGTCAACGGTATATGGTACTCGATAGAGTAATGCGTTACTAGACCCTTTGACTGGCGAAAAAGGATGAGAACGTAAAAGGTTTTTATTTTTGTAACTGTGTCATTCTAGACATCGACTATCAGGATTTTGTACACGGATGTTATAAAAAGTAACATTTGTAATTTTGGATGTAGGTGGTGTACTTAATCTCCAAAACTGCTAATCCGATTTCATTTATTTCCCTGACAGTAACTTACACTATTGCTGAGTGCCATAGGTTGCTTCCTCTTATTAAAAAAACCGGCCTAGTGCGAGTAGGACTCGCGCACGAAGGGTTCCGTACCATAATCGCAAAAACGGCAAAAAAACACGTTTATTGTATAGGAGCTTAAATGTTTTAATTTTAGTATTTGTTGTTATAGTGCCAACAGAAATACATAATCTGTGAAAATTTCAACAGTCTAGCTATCATGGTTCATGAGATACAGCCTGGTGACAGATGGACAGACAGAGCGACTGATGGACCGCGGAGTCTTATTATTAGGGTCCCATTTTTACCCTTTGGGTACGGAACCCTAAAAACGAACAGTTTATGTTGGATAAGCCACAGGAGCAAAGCCACGGGCAAAAGCAATAAAAACAACAAAAAAAAAAAACTTATTGTAGTACAGTTTATTTAGAAATTTAACACATAAAAAATAACAGTCCATTTAGTTACGCAACGTTTCTGTGATATTCAAAAATCCAGCTTGGTCGAACACTTCAATATCCATTACCGCATGACAGCCGCTGCAGTGCTGTGCAAACAGCCGCGACAGCGCCGCGTCATCACTGCAGCGGTGCAAGACATCGGCTTATGATTCGCCCTAACTGAAATAGTTGGCAATCCAACATATTTGTCAAAACAAACAGTTATATTAAAGTAGCAATTGCCCACAACATCGTCCGCATCAATTTTGTAAAACATCACAATGCCAGCATAAACCATTGGGATATTTCATGGGTAAGCAAAATAAAAATAAACTATTTGGTCCATGAGTAAGATTATCAAAAATATTATAAATGCGAAATTAACTCTGACTGTCTGTCTGTTATCATTTCACGCTTAAACCGCTGCAACAATTTTGATGAAATTTGGTATGGAGATAGCTTGAGACCACAGCTAGGACATGGGATAGTTTTCTATACCCCTTAAGTATCCGGCAAACATCCTTAAGAGGTTGGGAAGTTTATATGATGAACTAATAATTTCTTAAGTAAGGTACTATAAGGTCCTACAATATTATTGCGAGATATAAAATAGGTTATTTGAAGTATTAATGCTACGCAGATGATGTCGCGGGTAATAGATAGTCGTTTTAAAAAATCAATATGACATGACGTAGCGTTTAATTTTAACGCACTGTGCCGTCAACATTTTTTATTTAAGTGACAAAAGAATAAATACGTATCCAATAGTTAGTCTCAATAGTTTTACCGTCTCAATAGTTTTACATTAAACTTTTACCGGAATTATGTTCATTATGGTGGTAGTAATGTTGCCTGAAAAGTCCATAAAAAACTCAAACGAGAAAAAAAATGGCTGTCACTTTTGACGAGTTATTGCTTAATTCTCGCATAGTTTTGATTATACTGAAATTTGTGTTATGTAGTAGTAGTTTATTCTTTGTTCAATAGTGCGTAAAAAACAATACCATAAGTATCATGGTCTTTCGTTTTTGACATAAAGACAAACCAAAATAATATTTTCTTCGTGTTATTTTTTGTACTAAATCTTAAGGCTATTCAAATTATGTTTTCATATTTCTACAGCAATATTATCTATTTTGAGTAATTAAAATACGTACAAACAGATAGTTAAAGGTACTGAAGTATACCCCGTAGCAGTGTGTTGCACTGACATTACTAAAGGAATTTAAGAAAAGACAGAAAAACAGTTTGAGAATGTAAAAGGTAACAGTTAGCCTCTATTTGCAGTTATTTTCCTGGGCTAATTGTCACTACAAAGTATTTAAAAAAAATACAAAATTGACACATTTTCAACGCACTATTTATGGGTGAGCTCAGACAGAATAGCAAGACGACCGAGCAGATGCCATTGATTAAGTGATAATTATATGTGTTTGCTCCTAACGTCGGTCTTATTTGTGACGTGCTTGCGGGTAGGGAGAGAAACGCGAGATGTTTGGCTGGAATCGTGTCCTAACCTCATTATCCTTTCCATCACAATGCCTTGGTATCGGATGTGAGTGAGACTGCCACACGCCACCTGCATATTTCAAAGTGACAGCCGTGACAAGCTGAAACACGTCAACCAGTCGTATATATATTGCCCTGCGACACCTGTGCCGAAGAAAGAGAGAGGGGCCCCCCTCTCTCTTTCTTTTCGCCCTTCTTCTTCAATTCGTGTCGTCGGCAAGAACCCTTTCTGCTTCGTTGCTGGTGCTAGGTCAACCGTCGCGAAGACCAGTCGATAGCACAGCACGCGGGCCGAGCTCGAGTCGAACGAGCACGCGGGCCGAGCTCGAGTCGAACGAGCTCGCGAAGACTGTGAACTCGCCAAGAACTTCTCTTTTTTCTTCAAACCAATCATCGGCAGCGCAGCGGCGGCAGGCGGAGCTACTCTCGAACGTCCGAACTCCAGGTATTTGTGCTTTACCTAACCCCATTGTAAGCGAGTCACCTTCACTTTATCCAAATCGCTTATTTATTAAAACTTCATGCACAAGTACAAAGGCGGGCTTAACGCCTTAGGCATTTTCTACCAGTCGACCGTAGGGTGGTGCAGAGATAAAAATAAGGCAGGTGCCACTAAATGAAAGGATACATTGAGAAAAAACATATATAAAAAGAACATATACAAATATATTCTTAGATACATATATAAACAATGTTATAGAGAAACCGAAACCAACAAATCAATTCTGTGATGATTCTGCAAACTTCTTGCGAATGTGCTCACGAGCCTTAAATTTGAAAGAGAACCGAATGGTTGACATCCTGATATTTTGAGGGAGCGCATTCCAAAGAGAGATAGCCTGGACAAAGAAGGGCGAGTAAAGCGGTGAGAGGGACATTGTAGAAGACAATTATTGGTTGAGCGAAGATTTTTACTGTGAGCAGAGCAAAGGAATTGAACAAGAAAAGTCAGATAAGAAGGAGAAGTAGGTTTATCAATAAAAGAAAACAGGGTAGTCAAGGCTCTCAGTGCTCTACGCTGACGAATGAGTAACCATTTTAAAAGTGATCGATGAGTGGATATATGGTCATACTTACGGAGGTTGAAGACAAATCGAATGCAGTTATTTAGGTAAGCGGTCAAGTTTATTGAGTAGATCTGCATTCAGGTCATAGTAGCACACATCACACCACAGTCAATTATGGAAAGATTAGGGACTGTACAAGCATGGCCTTTATGTTTGCTGAGAGAAGATTTTTTTGCCGATACAGTGAACGCAACGTTCCGGTGACCTTTTAGCTGACACTCGTTACCTGTTTGCGTCAGTCAAGGGTCGACGAGCAGACCAAGATCCTTAACCTCTGAGCTAAACGGAATTGGTACGTTGTCGAAGCTTATGGGTGGAACAGTTAAGCTATCGAGCTTTCTCAAGCTATGGGGGCTCCCGAGTATGATAGCCTGACATTTTGCAGGGTTAACCGCCACACCAAATCGGTCCGACCAGCCTTTGATCATAATTAAATCCCGGTTCAGCCCCTCGATTGCCTCCGATAAGTTGTCAACACTCCCCTGACAGTAGAACTGTAAATCGTCAGCGTAGCGATGATACGCACACTGAAGCTCGATGGTTATAAGATTTATGAAAATGTAGAACAGAAGAGGAGATAAGATACCGCCTTGAGGGACGCCAGCTGCAAGGTCACACCACCCAGAAGATAAGTCTCCAGTACGAACTGACTGCTGATGCCTCCGAAGATAAGAGGTAAACCATTCCAGTACCTAGTGAGAGACCTTACGATAAGAAAGGATAGACAATAGGATATCGTAATTATCGGTATTAAAGGCGTTGGAGAAGTCGATTAACACTAAAATAGTAACTTTAGTGTCCTCCATTTTTCGCCTTATATCGTCAGTCACTTTAAAGAGAGCTGACAAGGTACTGTGCCCGGGCCTGAAACCGGATTGAAACGGGCTGATGAGGGAGTTGTGGTAAATAAAGTAGGACAGTTGTTTATCCACACGGCCTCGAGCACTTTGGACAGGAAAGGAAGGATTGAAATTGGGCAAAAGTTATCGGAAAAAGTGGGATTGGGAAGCTTAGGCAGGGCTCGAAAATAAGCATTACGCCACAAGGAAGGGAAAACACCGGAGAAAAGAGAGAAGTTAACAATGTGCTAGATTACAGGCAGACGTTGATCCAAAGCCGTCACGATTATATGACGACTCATGTTATCGCAGCCCACAGCTTTGGAATTAATGGGCAGGATAATGTTTTTGATCTCTACTGGGTCGACTGGGGTGAAGACAAAGGGGGCAATATTAGGACGCGTCAGACCAGCAAGGTAGTCGATAAATTGACGTTTGGTTAGACTGTCCTAGGCACAGTAGAGAAAAATTAGTTTAGATCGTCCAAGTCAATTGTATTAGGAAGGTCTGAATGCCGCGATTTGCCGATACCTTGGGTTCCAAGAAATTTCCAGATATCGCCAGAAGAAGAAATATTATTTAGAATGTGGCGGCGTTTCGCGTTGAATCATCTGATTACACCGATTCCTAGCTGACTTGAACAAGGTCCAATTGTCCTCCGAGCGATCCTTTTTGAATACCTGAAACGCGCGGTCCCTCCGTCGCATTGCCATCCGGAATCCCCCATTTATCCATGGAGCAGGTGGAAGCTTCAACTTGACTCTCCTGATAGGAGCATGAATATCATACAGTTTGGTCACAGCACTGTTGAACACACAAACTTTGTCATCCAGTGTAGCAGCTTCCTGTAGGAGTGTCCAATTAATATTCGAAGCATCTTTTTGTAGTTGCTCACTATCCATACGTGCAAAGGTACGCCTGTACTGGAACGTTGATTTAGGTTTTGGAGTTTTAAGGACATAGGACAGGTTAATAAGGTCGTGATGGGAAAAGCCAGGGGCATCATGTTGACCATGTGAGGAAACTAGGGAAGGATTAGAGGTGAGGATAAGTTCGAGCCAGGTATCATCGACAATTGTATTAATGAAATTGGTAAAATAATCAAGGGTAGGGGGGCAGTAAACAACACCTAAAACGGTTTTAACTCCTTTGACACAAACCTCTATAAAAAGAAACTCGGTAGAATCATTAGAAACAAAAGTGGTAAGAATTTTAAATGGAAGATCACCGCGTAGGTAAATTGCTACACCACCTCTTCTCTTATCAATCCGATCATTCCGAAGAAGAACAAAACCAGGAACAGAGTAAGTGGTAGATGAAAGTTCAGGTTTGAGCCAGGACTCAGAAATCAGAACGGCGTGAACATTGTTATTGGAAAAAGTATCACATAATTCTCTATGGTGGCTCGGAATGCTTTGAGCGTTAATGTGGCAAACGTTAAACAGTCGGTCGGGATTTTGGCTGAACCTTTGACGTAAAAGATAACATTAGAAGAGGCAGTTGATGCATTGGCAGAATAAAAGGATTCGTTTTCAGATAACATCATATGAAAGTAAATAAAAAATAAAATATATACCAACATATTCGAGGGATGGGAAGAGATAAACTTATATTAAGCTTATCTATTCCTATCTCTCGAAACCAGCCATTCGCGTATCTGCGTTGCGTCTTAACTGGCGCAACCAATATGCCTTTAGCTTTATTAGGGCAAGGCAGGCATGCCAATGCAAAAAAAAGTCTGATTAAATGATTGCATGTTGGTAAGGTTATAAAGACCTAGCTAACTACAAGCTTTAGAATGAGGATAAACGGGGAAAACAGGTTAACCCGATTTCACTAACACTAAGTGACACCTACATTAATTTATCTTTTTTCGCTTTATATTCGCAGAAATAACAAAAATTTTGCGGCCATTAAACCTAGAATCCGCAATAAGACTGTCTGGCCGCTATTAATTTTGCACCACAACCCCGCAGTTGATGAGCTCTTTACAGAGTTCAGCTAAAATAATTAACAATGTCACGATTATTGTGGTTTTGTGCTCATCATTATTTTCAGCTCTAACACACTTTACAATATTAGAAATGTTAAGTGTGATATTTTTTTATGCAAACAATTACTTTACCTCCGTCGTTGTCACTAGAAAATTAGATTAAGAGCAAATAGTTAGTCGTTGTGGCTAATAGTTTCAACGCTATTATTTTCCAACTGTTCACAGTCACGTCGTACAACTCGTCAAGCAAACAACTATACTCGCTTCAATAACTATTAATCTCATGCCTTTACAATATATCTTGTACATAGAAAATGTGACAAGCGTGTACAGAAATTATTTGTGTTTAAATAAATGTACCCGTATTTTCGTAATCTTTTGGGTGATTATTGAAGCTTTCAACATTTCACTGACTGCTGTGGCCAATTACATACCGGGAGAAAATTTTGAAATGCAGATTCAACGCGCATATTTCTTTTTGTCTACTGGCTTCTACATTTATTTATTGACAACATCTTTATATTACTGCAAAACATTTTACAAACTGCTGATAAATTTCGATGCGTTTCTCCATTTCTTTGATGACGGTATCTATTACCAGAAAATGTTGAAAGCACAGAAAAAATTTACATGCGGAGTAGTGGTTGCTTGTTGTTTTATAATCATTGTGTTCACCTATTTTCGATTGCCTGACAGTGCTGGCAGCATGGGATGGATAGTGTCCTTTATATCCCTGTACTGTAAACTATGTTAGCTGTATGGTCACAAACAAACACATCCTCAGATATTCACACACTGGTGTTCTTGTCAATCAACCTTTGTTCCTAGCAAAATAAATTATGTGGGTACCCACACTATAGGTTGGTGACGACTAATTAGCCAGCTGTTCTAGTTTGTTGTAGCACTTTTGCTTAGTTTGCAATACATTATTATAATTCTACCTCTGTATGCCATTAGATCATGATTTATTTATATCCAAATCTGGGTCACGAATAACCCTAAAACTAATTACTTAAATTTGTTTTCAGATCTACCAAAATGTCGTCAAGAAAATATGATCTGGATTGTATATTTTAATATTTTTGAAGAGTCGAATATTTATTTCATTAATTAATACAAATTTTTAAAATAATTTTGCTACAGCTTTTGCTGTAACTACTATTCGATTTTAATTTTGCCCAAAAGACAGCTAAGAGAAGAACAGAGCAGATAATATTTTCTTGTAAAAGTGAGAATATTGTATAAAACTACAATTCTACATACATTAAAAATAATGATTCTATGCAAATCCTTTGTACCTCTTAAGTATGAAAATTGAGTTGGGTACACTTTAGTAAAAATAACCTCTGGTAATCAAAATGTTAATAAAAATTCTAGACAAAATTCTTTAAAATCTCATAGTACATCATAAATGAAATAGCATAAAAGAATGTACTGTTAAATAATTCCTTTTTACATCCTGAATCATGGTGAGATCAAAATGTTAGTATTTTGATCTCACCATTCAGATTCAAATAAATAAGTCAAAACTAACAATTTTCTGGTAAATAAATTGGAAACCTTCTTAGGAATTATTGTTTTACGACATATTTTTATAACGCCAAAGATATTCAAAATTCACAGAAATTAAACAACAAAACAAACAAAACCAAAGTATTACCTTTACCTACTTCGTGCTGTAGCTGTTGGCTTGATGTCCATACCTAGTCAGACTGACGCTCTGACAATAATTTGCAGACTCGCTGACCCACTGCTTGTAAGCTAGCTAGAAGAACCGCAGTTCCAATGGTCGTAAAGCTTCTAGATCCGCAAGCTATGCAGCTCGCAGTGCCGTCGTATGGGGCGGCATCGTGAAGTCATAGTCTTGGTGCGAGTGGAGGCGGCGACTCGTTGACACATTGTTTATGAAAATGACAAAATGAAATTCATTAATATCTGTGTGAGCTAGAGCAGAATCCCTACTTCTGATGTTAGAATCATGAATGGAATTCTATATAAAAGTATTGGTATCTACCAAGAAGCAAGCTTTGAATGTCAAGATGGTTATTGGTTATTTACTGTGTATGAGCGTTCTAATGTATGTTATGTGTAAGGTAAGAGTTTTATGAATAAAAGCACAGAAAGACAAGACTAGGTATAGTATTTAAGTACAGCTTGTCAATTAATTCATATTTAGAAGGCTCATTGAGCTTACTGCCCGTTCGCTAGACTAGTTCTCGTGGGGAAGAAGGGCAACAAACCCCACGGAAGCTCTTTCATAGTAATTATCGATATCTTTTACAAACACAAAATATTTACAATATTATAAAATAAAATAACAAGGATAAGGCAAAGGACATAGAGTATCCCTTGAATCAATATAACATATTAGGAATAAAGGCCATAATACGATATAGATACAGCTTCAACACAACCATATTTCTAAAATAATAAAGTTATAATATCAAATAACTTACGTTAGTCTTGTGTAGTCGATCTTACACCAAGTATTACAAAGTAGTATACTTCTAAATAACAATATCTGGCTTGTACTGGCTTGTTGTTCACAAAAAAAGTAAGTCCGCTTATCAATTACACAATATATTATAATATCGGTTCTATCTGTATCTCAATACGTCCAATATGAAAAAATGGCGTGGTATCCCGCCATTTTCTATATTGCTTCAAATAATCTCAAAATTAGGAGAACAATAATCAATTACTATGAAGTGAATATGTTTTAAAACGTATCAAGACAATTAAGGAATTTAATATCGCCTATATAGTAATTCTTAATCAATATTCGAAAGAATATTGATACTAACAGACAGTATTGTACTAATTGTTTCAAAGGACTTATAATACTAATATAGCATTATAAAATCCAGGATACATCACAATAATCATTACAAATTACGTAATCATTTATTGGAATATTATCAACATGGCTTAAATATAAGTTTAGAGTTATTTCCTGTACACACAACAATATTTACTTAGGTGGGTACTCTTTTACATTTGAAGGCGGTTGACATCACAATAATAATTAAGGTAGGTACTAAGACATTTGTCGGTAGGTGCTTAATAAATATGATAGGTATGTATTATGTAGCAAACCATTGAAAATTGAAAATTAACGATTTAATGACGTCACACTTACTTCAAATTCTAACACATGCAGACAATAATTACTATACGTCCACTATTACTACAATTATTTAAATTTCATTAGATTAAAAACACGGTTGACTATATTCATCACTCACTTTTATTTATTGACAGTCTCGTATCATCCTGTAGTCTAACCACTCCTCAATCAAGTTACTTATTTAAAACCTTTTAAGCAACCATGAATCTTACGCCGTTGAAATATCTCTTGTTCATAGAAAATTTAACAGCTGTCTTCAGAAATTATTTGCGTTTCGAAAAAAGACGTACTCGTTTGATTATACTTCTTTTGGTAACATGTGAATCAGTCAACGTTACATTTAGTGCTTACGCCAACTTTGCAAATGAAAGTGAATTTCACGTAAAGTCTCAAAGGATATATTTCTTTACTTCCACCGCTTTCTCCGTCTATGTTATGATAGCAGCTGTATATTACTCCAAAAGATTTAATTGCCTACTTTTAAACTTCGATGCATTTTATAATATCTTTGATGACAAGATCTTTAACCAAACTATGATAAAAGCACAAAAAGTTTTGACATCTATGGCTGTTTTGTTTTGTGGTCTTAAAATTACAGTGTTCGCTTACATTCGGGTGGCCAATAGCATTGGCATTGGTGCGATGGGAACGGTAGCCATCACATTGACACAGGCCAGCATCAGCGTGTCCGACTTTCGCTACATCTTCCAATATTTTATAATGCATTCTATTTTGTTTGTGGTTTCTGAACAACTGAAAGCTATTACGCGATCAATAGATGACGAATTGTCTATGATAAGAGAAAATCGTGGGCATATGGAACACGCAGACTGGTCAAGTACAGTCGTCAACCATGATAAGTTAAATAAATGGACGCAAGCGTACGAAAATATTAACGACACTTCTAACTTACTCTATTTCATGTTTGGCACACAGGTACTTACAATAAATAATAATATAATACTTTTGCATTTTTATTGTTTTTATAAACAATATTATTGATTTCAGTTGACTATGATGCTTTTGATAGTAATCTTGTATTACATAATCTTGTTATATTCAATCGCGTTATTGACTGTCGGGGTACGTATGAATTAATATATTTAGTGTTATATTTTTTTGTCAATGTTGGTGTGGGAACCGCGTACCAGAAGACGCAGCGTTGGAAGGTCTCCCACTTAGTGGACCGATGACCTGGTTAAAGCTGCGGGAAAATCAACTGGATCGAGACGCATAGGGCCAACCGTCCGATGTGGCGACACTAAGGGGAGACTTATGTTCACCAGTGCATCTTTCGATTGAAATGGTGATGGAGATGATTTGCAATTCTAGTTAACTACAAATTAAGTAATGCATTTGTGATTCATCCAAGGGAAAAGAAAGGATGGATGAAGTATATGAGAAGTGATATGAAATAAAAGGGAGTCGATGATAGTGTAACGGTGGACAGGATGGTATGGAAGAAAAAAAACATGTTGGGCCCACTCCAAGTAACATGGGACAAGGGCAGGAAGATGATTATGGTTTGCATTTCATCAAATTAGACTAGTTTATAATTTATAAAGAAGTTACTGTCTTCCACAGGGAGTTACGACCGTATCATCGCTGATCATGAACGTGTATTCTATGTCAGTGTTCCTCATGGCGCTATTTGTGATATCTCGCGGTGGTCAGAAGATTCAGAACAACTATATGGAGCTAAAACAGAAACTCTGTGAACTTTGTGCACAGACGCTGGAAAGTTAGTTCTCAATATTGACTGCATTCATTTTCAATTTGTTAACCCATAATAAAGTGTTGATTACAAAATACAATAGCACAGAGCATTTTGCGAGTTTTTAGACTTGCTTTAACGTAAACGTTCACTAATTTCACAATCATGTTTCACTGTATTGACACCAGAGGACAATTAGTGACAATCTATCATCGAAAGCGTGGCGATAGCCATTGTTAATATTGAAAAATTACGTGATCATCCCCTTGCATTTTGCCATTTCGACTATCGCCTTCGTATTGAATCCCAATTTTTATTTATTTATTCATGAATAAGAGACAACCATACAGAGTAACTTAATAATAAATACAAAATAGTCAAACATCGTGTAAGGTTATTTTGACAATAAAATTTAGGCAGGTCAACAGTTGGAGAATGTGTAAACGTAAATTGTAAAAATGGTTTGGTTGTCTTTGTAGTGATTCGCCTATCCCCTCGTACTAGTATAAAACTGTATCACGAGCGGATAGTCTTCCTCAACCTTAGAACAACAGACTCCTACAAGGTTCGTGGATAACAGTTACACGTAGCTAAGCAGATTGATTACTAGGTAATAAATTCTAGTCCAGTTATATTAATTAAGTAAAATGATTGGAATTTTCTGTGTTGTTTCGTGTTTGGATATGGGTGTAGGGATATGTATATGTTTTATGTATCTTTCTGTATGTGTACAGTTATTTGTGCTTTATTATTTATGTGCCTAGTTTTACCAAATTATTTAGTAGATTTTCAGGGTTAGTGTTTTAGGTTTAAAGATATTTATTTCCCATAAGAACTTATAAATAACAGTTCACTTATAATGAGATACAAAGTTACTTAATCTAAATAATGATATAATATTTGCCTCTGGGGCGTTGGGACGTCATAGGGTACATTTAGTTTTTTTAGTTTACTCTTAAATAAGTTAACATTATCACACCTCTTTATATCTTCCGGTAAATCATTGAACAGCTGTGCTCCCTTCACTAATACTTTTTTTTGTCATAATTAGCCCGTGCACATGCAGTTACTAGTTGGAATTTGTTTTACTTCTTGTGTTGTATGTTATTGTTCTTTTATGTAATTGCATGTTTGATTGTACGGAATTCATGGTGATTTTTTTATGAGAATGCAGGTGTAATATGTGTAAAGTTGTGTGACATTTAGCAGGCTAGTTTTTTATATTTTGGATTATTGTGAGATTGTTAGTTTGTTGGATATAGATATTGGTAATGAAATTATACTTCAATAATTTTGTTTTGTGTTCTTTGTAGTGAGTTTAGATTAAATTTAGCGGCTGATCCCCACACTTCGATAAGGTATTCGAGGTTTGATTTAGAGATAGTTTGATAGAGAGAGTTATATATAATTAGGCGTACTTTTTTCGGGATGCTTTTTGCAACTTTTCGTAACGCTCCCAACATTAATATTAACTTTGTTTTGACATGATCGATGTGCAGTTTCCAAGTAAGTTTGTCATCTACCCTCAGTCCAAGATATTTTTTGTGAATAGATCGTTTGATTGTTTCTCCTTTGATCGTCAGAATTGGAACTCCAGTAATAGCTTATTTTTCGCGGCGAAAATAATAAATGATGTTTTTAGGTGTTAAAGTCAATAATTTATATTTTAACCATTCGTTGAGCAGGTCAAGGTCCTTTTGCGCATCGGTTATAATGTTTTGCAGAGATTTACCGAAGTAAAAAAGGCAGGTGTCGTCCGCGTATAACGTTAGGTGTTCTGTCAGCTATATTTTATCAATGTTATTTATGTAGATTAGGAATAGTAATAAGCTAATAATTGGGCCTTGTGGACAGCCATATGTTACGTTTTGCATCGAGCTGTTGAAGTTATGTATCTTAACGACTTGTTGTCTATTTTGTATATATGTATGCATTTTAAATATTTATCTATAGCTGTTTTGAATGTTTGGCTGTCAAAATTCTTCAACCTTAGATCTTTACTTACTTTTTTGTAAAGGCTAAGACCGAGATAATTGTGAAATTTGTGTGCAAAAGATGTTCTATTTTTGGGTATATTATAAACTATATCTAATCGTCGCCTTTTTGCAAAGTGCGGTTTTACTTTATGTTGTGCCATGATCTCTAGTTTAATGAATAATTTTCGTTTGCTACTTAGGTTACATTTTTCTACGTGTTGGAGCTGAACAATAATACTGTGTCATCTACAAATGTTATTATTTGACCATTTTGTAAAACCAAATTGCAGAGGTCGGTAATATATTCGCATTTTTACTGACATGTTTTAATATTATTATGACAGTGTAGTTGACATTTAAATATTAGCTTGGATGGATTTATTTTTAATGATTTCAGTATTTTTTTATAGTCTAATGCTAATGAATGACATTTTACTTTAATTTTGTATGGATCAATTTTTATGTAATGCTTATGAACGTAATATTATGGACTACTGTGTCTGAAAATAAATGAATTATACATAAAAATATATATATAATTCATTTAGATATATAAAAACAGCGTAGAACTCATTCTACAACCTTGAAGCAGGTAGTTACCTCTGTAGGTAACATTTTCCTCATGGCTTACATTGTTATAATTTTTTATAACCTGTGTTCGGTTTGTCAAGTAATCTTGGAAAAGTTGGAGAGCTATTCCTCGAATTTCTGAGGTCTCGTGTTCAGGAGAGTGGGTACAGAGACGGTGTCGAAGGCCTTTGCAAGGTCTAGGAATATACCTAAAGACATCTGTCGACTATCCATGTTTTCGACTGCATACGAAGTTAATTTGTGAAGAACGTCAGCGGTTGATATTTTTCTCTAAACCTGATTACCTGAGAGAATTTTATGCGTTTCTAGATATTGTTTTAGCCTCTTATCTATTAGTTTTTCTAGATTTTTTGAAACACTAGGAAGTAGAAAGATTGTTCTATAATTCGATACCAAAATCTTGTCTCCTGCTTTGTATATAGAAAAAGTGACAGACTTTTTAAGGGGCTGAAGTGGAACAGTTGACAATCGACATCTGAGGTTCTAAGCCCCGCCCACTGTCATCGATAGCTTAGGGGCAAACTTTAACAACAATTCACAAGGCCGACCACATGGCCTCTGTGGTCAGCCTGGTCAGATGTGGTCTGCCACATCATAAAAGGACTCTGCCGATAGTTTTTACAAAAACATTACCGCGCAAATTCTTATTTCAAACTGGCGGCTTGCATCTGACATCAGATCGTTCACTGTTATTTTGCCTATGAATGCAACCTTATTGTACAAAAATAAAGATCACTAAAATAGGTAATCTGGCTAGTATCATACGAGTCTTTGCCGTGCAAATTAATTAAATATTAAAATTATGTCTGGTTCTATGTGACTGCCACATATAAGAACATAGTACGTTACATTTTTTTTATATTGGTTTAATAGCCAGATATTTTTATTTATATTATTTTAATGAGTTTTACTATACTGAAATGGACTGTGCAATATTAAACTGGAAACATTAAATTTTAATTGAGATTTGGTGCTTTCAGTAATCATTTTTATCATTATTTACAATAGGAAAGTCACATCAAATTCTAAAAATCCCCTAAATTAACAAATATCCAAAACTTACTAGGTTTGGAATTGTCTTTTTTAGGCATGTTTAAAATATGCAGTAGAATATATGACGCTATTAATATCATTTGTACAATTAGTAGGTTCATATTCCTTGTTTAGTGTTCTCTTGAAATCTTAATATGTCATTTAGTTACTAATACAAGATGAATTTCCGCTATCCTGGAATATAAACCTACTAAAAAAATATAAAAATATATTAAAAAACCTCAATATCATTTTTGAAGACCTATCCATAGATACCCCACACGTATAGGAAGGATGAAAAAAAAAAAATTGATTCAGTTTTATTTCTATTTTTGTTTGAAAATCTTAATGCGGTTCACAGAATACACCTACTTACCAAGTTTCAACAGCATAGTTCTTATAGTTTCGGAAAAAAAGTGGCTATGACATACGGACGAACAGACAGACACACATGACGAATCCATAAGTGTTCCGTTTTTTGCCTTTTGGCTACGGAACCCTAAAAAGGAAAACATAAATACTAAAAACAGTGTATGCCTCACAACCACCAATATTAGATATATGTTACTCTAAAAGCCAGTTCGGCTTCGTTCCAGTTAAAAAAAAAAACTATGATGAAACTAATTATTTATCGGTATAACAGATTTAGTAAGTCTTACCGGTAAATGTCCAAAATCATCATCATCATCATCTACCTGACCTTGTCCCATGTTACTTGGGGTCGGCGCAACACGTTTTCTTCTTCCATATCGTCCTGTCCCGCACCACGCTATAATTGACGCCCTTTTCTTTCATATCACTCCTCACACAGTCCATCTATCTTTTCTTTGGCCGTCCCCTCCCTCTCCATCCGTCCCCATTTAAAATCATAAGAGTACACCCAAGTCATTCCAGACATTCTTTTCCCGCACCGTCTAGAACCAGCCCTCACGGTACGCGTCCAAATCATCTCGCCACCTATTTCTGGGTCGGCCTCAACGGTGCGTTCCATCTTCAGGATTGTGGAGGCTTGCCCAGCGGTCAATTTGCATACAACTGACGTGAGCCGTAATTGCATTGGCCCATTTGAGCCGAACAGCCTTTTTTCCCCACGTCTATTATGCCCGTTTGGGAACACAGCGTGGTATTCCGTATTCGGTCTGTTCTTTTTACATCCAGAATGCTGCGTAACTCTCTGGCAATCCCCAAGTGTAAGTCTTTGAGTGACCATGTCTAAGAACCGTAGGTTCGGATGAGCATAACACGCATATCGATGAGTTTACTCTTCAGGGCAATCGGCGGAAGAATTGTTAATAAATAAGAATTATCAGTGCCGATTTGGCAACATGATAAGATAAATTAATAATTTGCTTAACAATATTAATAGACTAACTAACTATTATTGTAGCCCGTTATTGCAATTGGGATAGTTAATTGCGAGAAAAACACGACTGATCAATGCGCGGATTCTTGGTGAGCTTTATGTCCACATGTGGACGTTTTTTGGTTGAAACGACGAAAAATGTCAAATTCATGAGAAATAGATTATCATTTATCACGAATTTGACATTTTTTGGTCAATTCTAGGTGCCGTATGTTAGAAAGATTATTCTTGATATTTCAAAGATTGAAACAAATGGATACGGAGAATTTTATTAGTTCTGTCATTTCGAGACACTGCCAGCGCGGTTGGTACGACCATTCCATGTTCTGTGTTTTTTGCTTCTATTGTTTTCACATGAACGAAAAAGGTTAAAATCGTATTCGACCTCACCTATATTTTAAATATTGTGTAATTCAAATGGAGATAACGTTTGTTGTATTTTCAAAGAGGTTTAAATACTTTTTAGTTATGGAGTTAGTAAGTAAACTAAACGACGTGAGTCGTTTATAATACAACAAAAATATAGATGCCAGTGACAGCGGTAGTGCTAGAAAATAAAAATATAATACAGACTTTGACAATATTACTTGTGATTTCGTTAGTTCCAATTAAAGCCACCAGGCTACATGATCTGGCTGCATTATACCTGATATTTTTTTTGACAGATTGAATTGACGAGAAATAAATCGAATATTATTTTTGCTTTTTGCCGAAAAAAGTGACATACGTCCACCTAGCAACGCCGCAAAGCGGTCACTGTCGAATTGCACTGGATGGAAAGAGAAGCACGATGGAATTTGTATAGACTTTTTTACAAAACATAATAATAGGAATTACTTAAAAATAATGAATGAAACTTCAATATATAAGACATTGAAGTTTTGCGTCCTGTTATGATACGTTATTGTTGTTAATTGTACCAATGTACGCTGGTCAATATTACCGGGATTTTTTTATTTGAAGATCACGGTAAGCGGTTACTTTGCCATTCAATTGTAACGAGGTTTTTGTGCGTAAACGTGTTTCGGCCACAACAAAGTTTTTGGAAATATGATCAAGATTAACATATATTTTTTCCGCTGCCACATCTTCAATAACTTTGGCTAAAAAAAGTTTAAAAGAAAGCCGATTTTGAGTATTCAGCCCCTTAAGCGCATCGGGAAATATATTTTGAAAAGCAAGCGTTACCGTGTGCTAGTGGTGCAATAAGGGAAACCACTGCTCTTTTAATAAAAAATGTGGAGATACTGTCCCATCCCGAGGAATTCTTCGATTTTAAATTAGCAATTATTTATTTTATTACAAAATGGTATATTGGGAGAAGCATAAAATAATTTAGGGTTTCGCTATTCGGTTTTGGTCTACACCGCCTGCTCAGATCTATCTCATTTGTGAGAGTCCTGGACAAGATGGTGTTTGCCAAATTACTACCGACATTGACAAAGTACCTATTTACGTTATTTAACGCGCCTTGAGGTGTTGAATTAGTGGAAAGAAGCTCTGATGGTATTTTTGGGTAACTATTTAAATAGACATTTCTTTTACCATTTCCAATTGTATTTTTTTCATTATAACTAGACTTAGCTGATTCTGATTTAAAATATTTGTTTAAAGCTTTTTAGTAGATTATAACATTTATTTCGGTAGTACTTGTAAGTTATAGTAAGGATTGTGTTTGCCGGGTCCTTTATTAGTTTTTGGTGAAGTTGATCACGATTCCTCAGCTAGCATTAGTGCTATCCAAGGCTTAATGATTATTTGTCTCCTAGGCAGCTTGACGGCATGTGTGTGATTCGATAGGATGTATCTGATGGTATTCAAGAAGAGGTTCGTCATTAAATTATGTCATCATTATGAAACCTTTCTTTCCAGTTAATCTGTTGTAAGTCTGTTATAGCAGCATCGTCGTCGGTTTTTGTATAAAAGGAGTTTTTTTGGGTCTATTTTCCACTATCAAAGGCAGTGATATACACTTGAGTGGTCAGTTAGGGTTAAATTACAAACTATAGTCAAAGGTTTTAGTTTTGTTTTGACGAAGCAGTGATCAAGACAATTTGATTCTCTAGTCGGCAGAGTGTGAGTAGTAAGACGGCCGTACGACGTAAATAGATTTAAGTATTCTGTATGTTTAGGGTTAAGTTGTTCAACTTTAATATTAATATTTAAATCACCCATTAAAACTATGTTTTTATAATGGTTAATACTGGATAAGATTTTATTTACAGACTATAAAAAGGGATCTAGGTTTTTGCGGTATGTGCAATGATAAAACAGCTAGATCGTTGTTGATTGTTGTCACAAGGAAATTTATTTCTTGACAAAAATTTGGTTCATACACATTGCTATCTTTTAGGTATAATACGATGCCGTCATTTTAATTAAGGTGGGATTTAGCACTGTGAGTAGTGCAATTTACATTTCAAGTATTATCGATTTTGAGTCTCGTGAGCAGAACAGCTAGCCACTTGTTTAGAGCCTCAAGTGTTTCTCGAGAGGTTCTAAACAAGTGACATTCTATCAACGAAAGTTTCGCTATAGCGATTGGTAAAATGTCAAAAATGTATTGGATTGCTGAGCAGTATCGAAATGTCACGTGATCAATCCCTTACATTCTGCCATTCCAATATCCCCATTGCTGATAGAATGACTCTTTCTCTAGAGCCAGTTCCAATTTTTATTGACATTTATGTTAATGCGAAAGAGTAAGTAGAAACTTGTACCAAAGCCACAGTTCTATATACAACATTTTTAATTTTGTTCTCAGATGAGGAATCTTATAAGCGAGTAAAGGACTTACTCCGCTACGTGCGCACGCGTCCTGTCCGTGTGCACATTTGCGGCAATCTGGATGTCAACATGTCCATGCTGCCTTCGGTTATAGCTTTCTTCACTTCGTACACTGTTATAGCGTTACAGTTTAATAACGTGCTGTAGGACCATGAAGAGGTTTATCTTATCTTTTTTTTATTGACTTCAGCACAGACAAAAATTCTAATAGGTACTTTATTTTTTACTTATACTAAACGACAGGTATGCTCTATTTCTGAGTTTTCAGCAGTCTAAATACTATGTCGTAATGTTAAAAAATTGTGAGTGAATAAAATGTTTCTTTTGAAAACTTCATTGGCTTTTTTCATGATTTTCAAAATCTGCCTGAGATATACAACTACCTCGGCAGTCAAAGCGGCTATCGACAGATGAGAACTGTGGAAGAACCCAACACACCCTACCCCTCCACACTTCATTTTTCCAACAGAACATCTGCCCCTTGGCCATGAAATGCAGTGGCCAATCTGGAAAAATCTTGGGTGATAGCGGGCTCAGGTTGGTCGCCGTAGAAATAATCTGGCTTAAGGCTCACTTCCAAGCAGAGTGGCTCCAGCGTTACTGACACAGTGATACTGAAATTCTCGGAAAGAAGTTCCTAAGCGCCGTTTCATTTCTGATTACTGTAGTTTAATACTCATTGTTATGTTTTATGAAGCCTATAAAATAAAAATAAACCTGTAAAATTAGATAATATTTACATACATTTTCGATTACTTAAACAATTACTTTATCACGACCACTCTCATTAGAAAATGAGATTAAAATATATTTCCCCGCGACTACAGGGCTCTTTGTATAATCACTTATTTGTTCCGTACTACTCGTAACAGTCTAGTTTTACTAGTGGTTGATTAAGTTACCTATCATTCACGAAAGGATAATGAACCTCGTGCCTTTAAAATATCTTTTGCTCATAGAAAATGGGACAACTGTGTTCAGAAATTATTTGTGTATAAAAACAAGACGTACTCGTATTATAGTGCTCTGCTGGGTCATAATAACTGTTTCAAACCTTCTTTTCAATGCTGTATTTAACTACAGGCATACAACTGAAATTCACATTCATGCTCAACAGATATATTACTATTCGTCTACCGGTTTCTCAATATGTGTAATGATATCATCTTTATATTACTCTAAAAGTTTTTATAGACTTCTGTTGAATTTTGATGCGTTTTACAAAATTTTCGACGACGTGGTCTATAACCAAAGAATGTTGAAAGCACAAAAAAATTATACATTGCTGATTTTGTCGTTTTGTGGTATTAAAATGTTAGTGTTCACATATTTCCGAGTGTCCTACAGTGATAAAAAACGTAACATGGTAGTTTCAGTTTTATCTCAGTACAACATCAGCGTGTGCGACTTCCGCTATTTTTTCGAGTATTTCATATTGCGTACTATTATTTTTGTGCTATCTGAGCAACTGAAAGCTATCACGCGGTCAATTAATGGCGAATTGTCGGCGTTAAGAGAAAATCGTGGGAATATGGAACACGAAGAATTGTCGGGGATAGCTATCAACCACGATAAGTTAAACAAATGGACGAAAGCGTACGAATATATTCACAACAGTTCAAACTTATTCAATACAATGTTTAGCGTACAGGTAACATTTATAAACGTTCACTTAAACACATTTAGATATTTCTATTTTCTTCTACAGTTTAAACGATTGTAATGCAAATGCGTCAAGTGCCAGTAATTTTCATGTTAACATACACGGATATTGGTTTCAGTTAACTATTATGCTTTTGATTGTGACTGTTTATTACATAATATTGATGTATACCATCGCTATAATAACCGTTCAGGTACGTATGAACTTGTATAAAATTATTCTTATTTTCGTTACCACCTGAGCACAGGCTTGATTATTTTTCTTCTTTCACCACAGACTTCATTTTCGACTTCGCTTTCATTTTCAAGTCTCAATAGGTGTAAAGTTAAGCAAGTTGATTCATGACCCAAACAAGACCGAAACCTTCCAAATCCATCCAACCTATCTGCAAATTACCTCCTCTGCATTCTCACTCTCAATTCTCTCCTGCTCTTTTCTCACTAGATGTTGGCATTTTCACTGTTGTAAAATAAATTACGGTTATCAATGAAATTACTAATTAAAACAAAAATCTAAAGTTTTCGCGCTAAGGCTTTTTTATTTCTTCTGTAGCTGCAATGCAATGCACGCATCCTACCGAAGAGATCGCCGCTTTTAATTCCATTTACTAAAATAAAGAGTTCTTTTTTCTGTATAAGTCGAGTCTATGATTATTGTCTAGTCTATAAAAATGACATGTGTTGCTTATATTGTTTAATTAAAAAAAAAGGTAAACGTACAATTTTTAAAGCAGTATTGCCTCCAAATCAGCCGACATTGTAGCCTAAGTTCTTCTAAAACTGCGTCCAGTGTAAAAATCGACCTCAGGCAAACCTAAATACTTCGCAATTTCTCTTGGCATATTACTAAATTTGTTAATACCGATTTTTTGTGTCTAAGTCAAATATATTTATTTCAACTAGGCCATTAACCACACGGCCTCTTTTGAACGTCAACAATTAAAATTTGCATTCGGAAAAGTAGATTGTTATGGAGAAAAACGCACAAGAAACTCCATACAGTGTGTGTTGTGCAGTACATTTTCCTTTCTAAAAGTTTCGGAAAAAGCGGTAATTATTTGTTTTAGTTGAACGGAGAGCTAGATATTTTTCACTATTTCAAACGTTCCGTGGAATTTAAAAGATCATGGCATCTTGGTTTTGGTTTGGGTAATTTTAACGAGTTGAGTTACAGTACGTTTTGATATCAACACCATGTTTATGCTTAAGTATTGGCTAGTTCAGAGAAATAAGCTAAAAAACATTTTCAGAAAATTACTGGGTTTTATACTTGCTCTTCCATTATAGAAAACTATCGTAGGCAGCTACGTTCTTTTCTCCAGATTTTGTGGGGATTAGGTTACCGTTTGAATTTTGGGCTTTATTTAGTATTTCTGGCGAGGTTAACTCTATCTATTGTTCAGCTTCTGCACTAAAACTTGTCATTTTTAGGGTTCCGAAGTCAACAAGGAACCCTTATAATTTCGCTCTGTCCGTCCGCAGCTTAGCTCAGATAATCTTATTACTAGAAAGCTATAATTTGACATGGATATACATATTAATAATTCCGACAAAGTGGTAAAATAAAATCAGGTTTTTTTTGTGGTTCCTCCTATAGTCGGGGTATCGTTGGATAGGCCATTCAAAAATATTATGGGTTTGTTAAAACCATTTTTCGATTTTTAGATTCAGAGATTCGTATGCGTAATTTTTTTGTTAGAGTCAAGTGCCCCCCACCCCCTGCCAGCGAATTGGTTGCTCTTGGCTATGTGAAATATTCACGGCGGTAGTAAATATAACGAAATTAAAAAGAAAACTATCACAGATAAGTAGCTTTACAAGTTTACGAGTAATAGTCGACCAACTTATAAAATGTACTTCGAACAGTAAAAATTTTGTACAAATGCCATTGAAAAAATACTTAAATAACGTTGTAAGCTGTGTAAAGCAAAGTAAATATATGCTTATGAACCATGTACAAATATATAAAAATAAAATCATTACAGGCTTTACAAGTTTACGAGTAATAGTCGATCAACTTATAAAATGTACTTATATACTTCTTACTTATAAAAACAAAAAACAGATAGTAAATATATGCTTATGAGCCATGTAAAATATACAAAAATAAAATCATAACATGCTTAATAAAAATGATTTCTAAAGTAATAATGTTTAAGTTCGAATAACGCATTAGAGTGGTCGGAGTCGTTGGCAGTACCGGTCCGTAGTCCATACGGTGCATGCGCGCGGAATAGTCTATTTTGTGTTAGTGCAGAAGTATTTTCGACGTTTTTTTCAAATTAGATTCGATTGCCAAACAATTTACTTATTTTCTTTTGTCGATATCCATCTATAAAGTCAATATTCGACTACATCACTAATTGAGTAGCGTAAAACTTTCCAGAACGAAACAGTAAATACCACAGATTAGAGGTGAATACATACGAAATTTTTCAAATTCCGAAAGATAAATAAAGAAGGAGCGGGTGCGCAAGGATCCAGGAACGAATCATAACATTCCCCGTGGCTCTAACGCGCGCTTGTATCGGCTCCTTTCGCAATTCACACCCGCGGCGGTACTCAAATAGATAATATTTTTCTAACTTCAGTTGCGAAGTTGGATTTTAGAACTCCTTCTTCAGTTACCATTAAGTCCTTGTTTAGTTTAAGTCAAGAGTGCATAGGTTACTTCTAGGCAAGCGTGCTACACCGTATACCACATCATCGCTTACCATCAGGCGAGATAGTGGTCAAACGCGTTTTTTGGGATGGGTATGGGTTCTACCTCCTAGCGGTCCATCCCGGGCAACGGCACTACGGGTTTGCCTGTGGTACGGCTGAACGATGCCACTTAAGCGGTTGTAGGCTCCGCAAGGGGCCGCCTGGCTCGCGACCACCATCCCACCGGAGTCCGGCGCCAAGCAGCTTGCTGTGTTCCGTCGGTGTGTGGGACTGCCAGTGCCTTTGGGGGAGAAGGAGGATGTCAGTTGCGCTGTTCAGAACCGGTCTTGGTCTCTGGGCAAAACTTGCCGGGTAACTCATCTTGGAGGGTAGCGGGATCCGAAGCACGGTGCCAGCCGTTGGCCGACTGTAGTCAGTAGGGGGCCCAAGTAGCACGCCAGCCACGTGCCAAAGGCTGCCCCGCCAACTCGTGAAAAATCCCGGTATGCTCCACCGTGCCAGCTGGCGACTGGATAGGAGGACCCGGTGGCCATATCCGGGGGGGTTCGGGCGTCCCCGCAGTCTCCAAATGAGTTCCCCATAGGTTGGGTTAGCTCCAGTGTTCCACTTGGTTCACTGAGCAGCGCCTCAATAGTTTAACTTCTTCCCCAGCAAGCTCTAAAAAAATAAAATGACCAAAGCAAAGAATAATATGGTGAAACAACGGCTGCACTTCCTTCCACTAAAAGTGCACCTCACTAACATCAGGTGGTTGCAATCTAATCTCGATCCGGTCCACCACCACCTTAAGACCGAGAAGCCGCACCTGTTTTTCCTAACGGAGACGAAGATAACAACCCCGTCGGACGTGGCGTACCTCAACTACCCGGGTTACTCTCTTGAACACAAGTTCAAGAAGCAAGCTGGGGTCTGTGTGTACGTCCGCGATGACATTTGTTGTCGTCATCTCCGTTGCTTTGAGAAATCGGGTTTTTCTGCCATATGGCTACTTGTGGACACTGACGTGGAGAAGTCTCTCTACATCGGAGTCTACCGATCGCACACCGGTGACCAGGAGACGACAGCGCTCTTTAACTGCCTCATGGAGTCGGCTGACATAGCCCAGCAACGGTACCCAACAGCGAAGCTTAATTTTCTGGGGGACTTTAACGCCCATCATAAGGAGTGGTTGTACCCGTGCCTGAAAACTGACCATGGCAGGTTAGAGGCGCGCAAGTTTTCTCTATCGCTAGATCTAACCCAGCTGGTGAATGTGGCAACGCGGCTACCGGATGTTGACGGCCATACACCCAATTGCTTAGACCTTCTGCTGACAACTGATCCGGACAGTGACCATTGTCTGGTGAAATCCGTGTCGACTTGCTCTCCTCCAGATGAGAGTCCTAGAGGCACGAGGCGAGTATGGCGATACGAGTCAGCGGACTGGGACGGAGCGGACGGCACTTTTTTGCGTCTTATCCTTGGCGGCATGTGTGCTTCTCCTCGGGTGACCCCTCGAGCTGTGCGGACGCGGTTGCGGATGTGAATGGAGTATTTCATTCCATTCTCCGACATTCCGCTCGGTCACAAATCCCGACCTTGGTATAATTAAGAATGTGCCCACGCTGAGGCCCAAAAAGAGTCTACCTACCAAGCCTGGGTCGGGGCCCGCGACCGCAAAGTTAGAGCGCATAGGGTTCGCGCGAGGAAAAGAGCTTTTAATTCTGCCACCAAGTTCTGCAAGCGGGTTTTGCGTCGGGCAGGTTTTGACCATATTGGACGTATTGGGGCCAAGCTGGCATCGTACCCTCCGGGTAGTAAACAGTTTTGGTCCCTGTCTAAAGCGGTTGAATCGAATTTCTGTCGTCCCACTTTACCTCCAATGCTGAAATCTGATGGGTCGCTGGCTCACTCTGCAAGTGAGAAAGCATTTTTTTTGCATCTCTGTTTGCTAGCAATTCGCGTCTGGACGCTGGATCCAAGCAACCACTAACTGTACCTCATTGTGACTCTTCGATGCCGGAGATCGCTGTGCACACCAAAGACGTCCGAAGAGTATTGTGCAGTCTAGAAGTGAACAAGGCCAGCGGGCCTGACGGCATTCCAGCGAGAGTACTGAGGCTGTATGCGCCCGAACTTTGTCCTGTGTTGACACGCTTGTACCGCCTCTCTCTAGTAAAGAGAACGGTGCCAAAGTCCTGGAAGCTTGCAAATGTGCAACCAGTGCCCAAAAAAGGCAACCGTGCAGACCCTGTCAATTACCGTCCAATCGCCATTACCTCAATTCTGTGCAAAGTTATGGAAAGAGTACTGAACAGTAAGTTGCTGACCTACCTTGGTAGGTCTGAGTTGCTGACCGACCTAACTACTTGGCAGCTTTTAAAGTTAAACTCATTAATAAATTACCAATTTTGTCGAAGATTAAAAACAGTAGTAATGTTATTAAAACGACTTGGAATATTATTAATAGTGAAACGGAAAGATCTGGTAACCGAAATATTGACTACGGCCTGTCTATTAATGGCAACATCATAAAATCAGACTCACAAGTCGCAGTGGCCTTTGAAAATTTATTTTAAGATATTCTCATTTCAAGTACTAAATCCTTAAACTCATCACCTTCTGTTGCTGAGTCTTTGCTAAAAGAAAATGTTAATGTTTGCGATTCGGAATTTCTTTTTGAACATATTACTTGTAAAGACATAATTAAAACCTTTCACACTTTAAATGTTAAAAAGACTGCAGATCTGTGGGGTCATTCTGTAGAAGTTGCTAAGACTATTATTGACATTGTCGCACCTAGTTTAGCTATTATCTTTAATAACCGAATGGAATTGTATCGACTGTGGGGAGTTTCCTGACCTTATGAAAAATAGTAAAATAATACCTTTGTTTAAATCAGGTAGTACATCAGACCCTACAAATTATAGACCTATTTCAGTACTACCTACGTTTAGCAAAATATTAGAGAAATTAATTTTAGAGCAATTGCAAAGATTTTTTAATAAACATAAATTATTACAAAGCAAACAGTTCGGTTTTACAAGGGGTCGTTCAACTACTGATGTGTTGAACTCGCGATCTCAAAAGTAGTTCACTGGTTCAATGTTAATAATTTACTTCTTAATGAAAAAAAACCAAATGCATTAAGTTTGCCCTACCTCACTTTAGGCAGGTGAAAACCGATGTGTTGATAAATGGCGAAGAATTGAATCCTGAAAATAGCACAGTATTCTTAGGCTTAACTTAGGATGCTAAGCTTCAGTGGGGCCCCATATAGATAAATTGTCAAAGAAGCTAAGCTCCGCAGCATATGCTGTTAGAAAAATTCGTAATTTAACTGACATAGAGACAGACCGTTTAGTATACTTTAGCTATTTTCATAGTGTAATGTCGTACGGTATTCTGTTGTGGGGAAATGCCGCCGTCATCCAGACTATCTGTGTTTTGCAGAAAAGAGCTGTTGGATCAATTTATAAATTAAACCCGAGACACTCTCTCAGAGAGAAATTTAAGGAGATTAATGATTACATGCCTATGCCTTCTCAGTATATTTATGAAAATGTTTTATATGCCCATAAAATATAAAATTGTTTAAAAGATACAGTGATATCCATAACATAAATACTAGGAACAAACACAAATTTGTAGTACCTACAACAAGGCTCAAGAAAATAGGTGGCTCGTTTAGATGTCAAAGTGTACGCTTTTATAATAAGCTTCCAAGCCACGTACAAGATCTAAGTATTAATAAATTCAAATCTTTCATTAAACGTAAGTTATGCCAGAAAGCGTTTTATACAACAAAAGATTACATTGAGGACAAAAAGGCTTGGGATTGAGCTGCTCCAATTAATTTTGTACTTTTATTATATTTTGCACCATGCATTTTGTTATTATATTTTATTTTTTTTGGTTTTCCTGCAATGACAAGAATATTTACTTTTTAAAGTATTATATTATTTTAATTATTGTGAATGTGAAGACTATGTGGATCATTCTTTTTTTTTAATTTTTTTTTTATTTAAATTTATCTTAGTTTTTAATCATGGTCTGGCAGTTTGAGTAGTTTATGCGGCCTACCCGAATGTTCTTTCTTTGGTATTTTTCGTCGAAACTTTGAGCTCCTTAAATTCTGAGTTGAGCTGCTCGGTTATTGACAAATGCGTGCACTGACTGGACAGGTCCACTCAATCTGGCTGGTTCTTTCCTCAAAAGACCATTTCAGACATCAGTCTACATGGTCTTCACATGATCTAATCAAGATTTTGTCTGGACTTTAAAAGAGACTGTGACCTCTTAGTTTGTTTCGGCCTTTCTTCTCAGAGTAGTCAGATAGGAAACGCCGAACTCATCTAGTTTTAAAAATATGTTCGACATGTAAAAGTGTTTGTACAAACCAACTTACAGAAATAAAATCATTTATCATTTACCTTGAAGACAATAATCTCCTCAGTGACCGTCAATATGGCTTTCGCCGGGGACGGTCTACTGGCGATCTTCTTGTGTATGTCATGCACTGCTGGGGCGAAGCCATCGAGAGACACGGCGAAGCACTTGCTGTATCGCTGGATATCTCGTAGGCCTTTGACAGGGTCTGGCACGCAAGTCTACCCAGTAAGCTTTCTGCGTATGGCATCCCCGCTGGTTTTTGTAGCTGAATATCAGACTTCCTTTGCGAACGGTCGATCCAAGTAGTCATAGACGGCTGCTCCTCTGACCTTATGGCTATTGATTCCGGAGTTCCTCAGGGGTCTGTTCTCTCTGCAACTCTTTTCTTGCTGCACATCAATGACCTACTTCAGCTTGGTATTGTTGGGTACGCAGATGACAGTACTGTTTCAGAGAGATACCTGTCCAGCGCAAGAACCAGCGTGGATGAAGTTCGTTCCTTGAGAGAGACTATGGTGGAGCGGACAGATTTGACCTTAAGCCTTGTCTCCCAGTGGGGTGATGACAATCTGGTCTCCTTTAACGCCACCAAAACACAGGCGTGTCTTTTTAACGCTAAAAGGAGTCTTTTCGATCAGACGCTTACTTTTCGGGGTGCGTCTGTTCCAGTGACTGATCGGCTTGAGCTCCTAGGCATGGAGTTGACATCCAGTCTCAACTTCAGTGCCTCCATTGAGTACAAAGCCCAAATTGCGGCCAAAAACTGGGCATCCTAAATGAGGTGAAGCGATACTTTACGCCTGGACAGCTTTAAACCCTGTACAAAGCGCAAGTCCGATCCTGCATGGAGTATTCCAGCCACCTTTGGGATGGCTCAGCAAAATATCGGCTTGCCGCGCTTGACTCAGTGGAACGCAGAGCCAAGAGGCTCATCGACGACATTGAACTGGTGGATACCAAGCTTCACAGCTTGGCTCATCGCCGCAAGGTTGCCTGCTTGTCGGTCTTCTACAGACTGTATTTCGGTGAGTGTGCTCAAGATCTCCACGACCTCATCCCACCAGCCCCCTTCTACCATCGGACATCTAGACGCACTGGAAGTTACCATCCTTACCTTGTTGCCATTCCACCAATTCACACCAAGCGCTTCCAAACTTCCTTCATAATACGCACAGCGAATGAATGGAACTCACTACCTGCGTCTGTGTTTCCGAATGCATTCAACCCGAATCTCTTCAAAGTTAGAGTAAACAGGCTTCTTCTGGGTAAGCTCACTCCATCGTCGACTCTGTCTCTGTCACCTATGACTTAGACTAGAGTCAAGAGCTAACCAATCTCAAATAAAATAAAAAAAAAACGCGAGCATATAGATTAAAAAAAACATCATTCTATGTGGGCCCGTTTTAAGACGTTGTGTGCTGCTGAAACCGTTTTAATGTTCATGTTACAACAACAAAACCCTCTTCTTAATCCGCATTATTATGCAACTTTGGAACCCTATTACTGCGCGTGGCCCGACACGCATTTGGCTGGTTTTTTAAATAATTTACCCACAGCGACAAATACGATAAAAACAAAATTTAAATATTATGGGAAAAGGCGCGCAAGGTTTTTTTTACGTGCCAGGTGCATGGTGAGTGAATATACAGCCTAAGTCAAATTATAATTTTATAAACAATTATTGTAAATTAAGAATAATTTGATCATAAAAAAAAGGTTTGTGTGACCAAATTAAGGACGTGCACATTTATTTATTCCAAAAAATTACAATAATATGGTTTTTCAGCGGCATAAAACCCCTTTGTTGTTACTAAAACCCGGTTAAATTGAAAATGCTCTGTTTACTCGCATATAACTTGCAGTAAGGCACTAATATAATTTTGTAGGGATAATTCTATAACGCAGTAGTGTGTAATATTATTACGCACGTGTGTGTTATAGCTTGGTGTATGACCCTCAAAATGATGTAATAAGGCTCAGTTTACGAGCAAGGGGGTTGAATTATTTTTTTGTTTGTGTAAGTTCACATTCTATTCCTTAATAATTTAATTAAGTACATAAAAAAACGTATTACAGACACTAGTCTCATTATTTTTGCGGATGACACTAATGTAATAGTGTCTGCAAATAATTTACATTATTTAGAATTCAAAATTAATAACTTATTAAAAGCCTTTGAACACTGGTTTGGAACAAACAATCTCAAGCTTCAATCTGCCTAGCCTTTTCCCAACTATGTTGGGGTCGGCTTCCAGTCTAACCGGATCAAACAATCTCAAGCTTAATGTAAATAAAACAAAATGTTTACTATTTAGGTCAAACGTACGGAATAACGCTAGTCTTGAAGTTTTGTCTTGTGGCAGCAAAGTTGAAGTGGTTGACCATGTAAAATTTCTTGGTGTTCATATTGATGCATTGTTAAACTGGAAGGTTGTGACATCGTCTATAACGAAATCAGTTAGCTCAGCATGTTATGCAACCAAGTCTCAGGGAAGAAGAATTGACATTGGCCCAGCTTAGGATGGTATACTTTGCCTTGTTTGAGTCTAGGCTTAGATATAGTACTGAGTTTTGGGGCAACAGCTATAATTACAATATCCACTCGGCATTTGTTATTCAGAAGAAAGCCATAAAAACAATGCTCCGCCTGAAACAGACGGATTCGTGCAGAGACCATTTTGTTAAACTTAATATTTTGACAGTGCCATGCCTATCTAAACTGATGCTGCTAACCAGCTTTGTTGAGAACTTGCACAAATCTGAAACTGATGACCAACGAAAAGTTAGAGTTAATACACATAGACAAGACATGCCTAACACAATCCAACCGAAAATAAACGTGGTTCATCACAGTCCTAGGTACCAATCAGTATTTCTATACAACAAGCTTCCTTTAGTATTTAAAAGCATAAATAGCGCAAACTTATTTAAAAATAAATTGAAGACATATTTATTGAGGAAGGGCTATTACAGTGTCGATGAGTACCTAGAATGACCTAGATGATAAACAACAACTGTAATAATAATTATTGTACTGGATTTGAGTTGATTTTAAGTATGTTGATTATTATTATTTTGTTTTTTTTTTATACATTCATATTGCTATTTTTGTGACGTACTATTTTTATTTTATTATTGTATTACTCATAGATTATTAAATGGCATATTGCTGATCTCTAGTAATAATTATAATTTTTATCTTTGACATTCTACTTTTGTATCATACTATGAGATATTACTGACCTTTTATAATAATTTGTTTATTTTTTATTTATTTGACATTCTATTTGTATTATTGAGTATTCACAGAAAATTAGATGACATAGTATTATTGATATTTGTATCGCATTTTTATAATATCTCTGACATTTTATTTTATTATTGTATTCATATTTTAATATTGAAAATTAGATGATGCAATTAATCTTTTTATAATAATTTCATTATTATAATTTGTTTTTGCTTTTGTTATATTAGTGTATTAATAATTATTTTAAATGAAATGTGTATTAATATTGTTTTCGAATTTGCAATTTTATATGTGACTTATTATTTGTTTATTTATTTTTTATTTTCTTGACATGTTTTTTTTTAATATCTTTTTAACAATTGTAATTTTTAATGGTACCTACTTAATGTTATTTTTACAGGATTTCTACACAATTTATGTTGTTTTGAAATAAATTACTTATGACTTATGTTCGTTGGTAATAGATGAAATAAAAAAAAATAACATTTTCTTCTAGAGGAAAATATGCTATTTTATCCTACCTTTGTTACTCTACAATGACGCACTTTTTGAGCAAGACTGAAAAATTTTTTATTCATAATCAGAAATTATATTGAATTTGGAATTAACTGGCGTCTAGCATGGATAGAGAAAGAAATATAGAACAATATTCTATTTCAAAAACATATTCGAACTATTTCGATAACAGAAGCTTATTTTTAAATTAAATGAAAAATACTTAATAATGAAACTTAAAATAGATATTAAAATGGTAGCACGTCGCCACACTGATCGGTCCTGTGCGTCTCGATCCACCGGATTCCTTCAGTCTTAACCAGGTCGTCCGTCCACCTAGAGGGAGGCCTTCCAACTTTGCATCTTCCGTTTCGCGGTGAGCCACTTCAGAATTTTTGGGTCCATCTACCATCCGTTCCGCGAACAATGTGCCCTGCCCACTGCCACTTCATTTTGGCAATTATTCGGGCTATGTCGGTGACCATGGTTCTCCTGCGGATATCCTCATTTCTGATTCAATTACACAAGGCCTATTGTGAGCGACCACGTCTCGGTACCATATGTTATCACTGGCAACACACAATGGTCATAGACTTTCGTCTTGAGACACTGTGCAACTTCACGAACGCTGCCCAGCCGAGTCAGATTTGACGGTTCCTCTTTCTCGAAGTTGGACCTACCTTACTGGACCGTTTGTCCCAGGTAGACATAATCTTTCACAACAGAGGCAGTTTGTTGCTAAGGAAATAATTACATTTAAGCAAAATTCGACCTAATTGTATTAAAATGTCTGAAGAACATTGTCGACAGTACCAGTCATTACATCGTTGGCCACTGAACCTTTGCTACAAAAGAACGAGAAAGATGGCTAAAAAGTATCGTAAGATATGTGACAAGATCGTGTCTTAATCCATCTGACGTATTTCCTTTTTGACAGCGGAATCATGATGGCGTTGACACGTCATAGTATGGCCCTAGTTTACTTCTAATATCTGTAAAGAAATCGCTGTTTTCCACAGGGTGTTCAAAATTTCACAATGCTGCTCGCGAACCTGTTTTCAATGGTGGTGTTTCTCATGGTTCTCTTCGTGATATCTCGCGGAGGACAGAAGATTCAGAACCAGTCCATGCAGCTGCAACAGAAACTCTGCGAATTTTGTCTGCACACAAGCGAAAGTAAGTGAAATACAAATAAAAAATATTTAGCGTTTCGTGCCTAACATGAATTTAAATTATCTGTTGGAATTTAAAATTTGCACTTGATGTCAATAAGTATAATAATTATAAGGCAAATCTTTTGAACGGTTCTCCATCAACGCTTGTTCTTCTTCTTCCAGCCGCGAATTAAAAATATGTTGACTTATTTATTTTTACTACCTCAGATAATCGCGATGTGACAATGCAGCAACACTTTTTATAGATTTTGTTTGCATCTGCAAAACGCTTCGTCGCATGTCAGACCATTGAGACGCATTGTTGGACCGATTATTTCTGCGAGGGCGTCAAAACATAATGTGCAAACAGTAAGATAACTGATTAAATAACAAAGCTAATCCTCTTCCTCAGACGAGGAGTACTACAAGCTGACTAAGGACCTGCTCCGCTACGTGCGCATGCGCCCTGTCTGCGTGCACGTGTTCGGGAGTCTCGACGTCAACATGTCCATGCTGCCCTCTGTTGTCGCTTTCTTCACTACGTACACCGTTATAGCGCTGCTGCAGTTCAATAATATACTGTAATAATAAACAATGTTTTGCCCTGTTTTAATAATAAGTAGAGCACAGTATAAAACACTTGTTCATATTTCAATATATGGTGTTGTTTCTTTTTCAGTCGATGCAAATATGTCTTCTTTTGTCCAAATAATAGGTCCCTATTTCCCTTTGCAGAAGTAGTTTCGTTCAGTACATAGGTATTTTTAAAACGAATACCTTCATAAGTACCAACCTTAGTGCCTTTGAGACTGGTACACTGGTGACAGATCCTACTATCTAGATCAGAGTAAAGTTTCGTTTGTTCTTCACTTTTAGTTCATTGTCATCATTTACCCCTATCCGAGGAGTACCTACTTCTACATTTTACAGAAATTTATTTTTATGTACATTTTTTACTAGCAATCTTAATTGACTTCGGCCGGGATCGTTTTAATAAAATTAGCAAATCTGCGCCAAATTGTAAAATCAATTTTTGAAAGTCAACTGAGTTACATTTGATTTGATAAAGAAAATACGAGTACCATAGTTATCTACTTTATCGAACAAATAATATTGTACCCGAAGAGCCGATTTTTCAAAAGTCAGATAACTTTTACCACAGGAATAATAATGGCGGTTTAACGACCTTTGTATACATGAAAAAATATCTGGCTATTGAAAAAGTGCCCTAAAAATCAGAATAATATTTATTCCAGTTACGCGCGTTATGTTTTCCTATGTTCATCGAAAACTAGAATCAATCAACTTTACTATTTCTCAGTGTACGTACAGTCAACAAATTATGAAACTAAATTTACTACCGGTTTAGAGCTATTTTCTCGTACTGATACCAATTAAATGAAATGCCAGTGTAGTATTCATTCAATAAACTAGTAACCTACTTCAGAGCGGAGTAGATGACAAGCTAATTGTTTTGTAGTATCATGTCAATGCGCAGCTGAAGTTGAAAGGAGAACAAGTGGTTGGAAAAACTTATTAAAGTCCCTTGCGATAGACGACCTCAATATCTTTGTAGAGAAATATGGTTTTATGTTGATATTAACGATTGTTGATAAATTTCAGCATGTTTTCATGTTTATATACTTTTCATTGCATCTGCCTTTTAAAATAATAAAGATGAGTCACAATTGACCCAGAAATCGATACAACTGCATGCAGATGGATTGCTTAGAATGTGCGAAATAACCCTACCCAAGTCACATCCTCCAAATCAATGGTCTATCGGTGCTGTAGGCGGACAAAAAGTATGCATGAAAATTCATTATCTACTTAGGATTTTCTTAACTCTAGTATCGTATCAAAATCAGACCTTGACCGTGTGGTATTCTGGTGTGAAGATCCACATATTTTAGTCTATTTACTTTTTATAACACTATGCAAACCACACTTTTTTATCTTTTGATATTGTATCAACTCATATATTTTACTTTTATGTATTCTTTGATACTGTTAGTACCAGAAAAGCGTACTTTTATTTATCTCAGATTGTTTTAACATCCACAACATAATTTTACTGCTAATTTGTAAAATCTTAGAATATTTTATACTCTGACATTTTCATCTGATCTGACATCTGTCCGTCCAATTAATTTTCTTAAACCATATACATAACATACCATGGAACTTTTCTACTAGTTCGTAGCTCGAATTTTCATAATAAGGGCAGCGGCAGACTGCCCTCTCTGTAAACCGTTTTTTATTCGTTCTGGTCTTGATTTCTTAATTGAGATTTAATTTGAAATTCAGCAGATATGACAGAACGAGGAAAAACGGGTGTCTGTTTTATATTTTGGTTTTGGTTGCGAAATTTGAAGGACACATATTATTTTACCCTTGGAGTACAAAGTATATTTTTATCCACAAAGTACTAGTAAAATTGTAATGAATTCAATTTGTGTATGAGTGTTATAAATCCCTGAAGCCTATGAGTAAATAACAATTATTCTGTCAAGTGAACTTATAACCGCTATTGCCATACTAAAACGTACCAGCTACGAGTATATCTTTTGTTAGTGCATGCATTTTAATAAATATGGAATAGCATATTTCTTGTAATAATTTGATGCCAACATGGGTCATACTTGCATCCTGTAGGTATGTTAATATTATTCAAAGAGGACTCTTGAACTCATGAATAATGAGCACATGCTTATTGACTATGAGATTTTGTTATTAAGTTAAGAGAAGTTTTTATAGTAAAATTATGCTACTTTATATTATCTTCCTTAACTACAGAGCTTTTATGAGAATAAAGTAGGTCATCGTATTCTTACGAATTTTTTCATATGTCGTGGCCAGATCTCAGAATTGATCACTTCATGATGTGGACAACCATTTCATGAAATGGTTGTATTTCATGAAATAGAAAACACTCGCTGCACACATCGTTATAATATTATGGTCTGACCAAATCAATGAATCATCAGCGTTTGGCGATATGAACAGCTTAGTGCACGGCTACTTCATGATAATGTTCAAACATTAGTGATCATATCGTAGAATAGTTACATAATCCACCGTTAGAGGCGCTGATATTGTTTTGTAATGCATCATGGCGGCGAACAATTATTCTGATAAAATAATGCGCCAATACTGAAACCATCATCATCTGGCAAGCCTTTTCCCAAATATGTTGTGTTCGGCTGAATACTAATATTTTACGTGGAGTGACTACCCGTCTGACCTCAATCCGGTTACAATATGCTCCTTGGAAAGATAGTTTTGCAGAATACATCCAAGACCAACAGCTTAATGAGTTTTCCCAGGCACGGAAGAACTGGGAATACAATTAACGGTCAATTCATAGACCGTCCTCAACAAGCATTGACCTCGAAGATCGACCCTTGCGGCAGTTATTATTTAGCCATAAAAAGTTTTCATAAAATTCCACAATGGTTCAAAATTTCTAAAGCCTGGTTATTTCCCACACCCTAAAATAACCGTAGCAATATGAAAGAGCAATTCTATCTCAGCGCCAATGCCTCTATTTGCATGCTGCACGTATCTTTTGCCTTCGCCCGTTACCTTTGCCGAGAGTGGACGTGTTATCTGTTCTAATAATTATAATATAGTGTGCATACGCGATTCTAACCGTTAGGATTAAGTTTAAGGGGCTAATTTTCCATCAAATTGGTTCAACTGTTTTCGTTTAACTTCTATGCCGCTAATGCTCCGCTAGCTAGCCACGCCCCCGTGCAAGACAGAGACGGTCGCCATAATTGCTGTCCCACTCGCTAAGTCCACGCTTATCGTGTCCTAGTGACGCGTGCGCAGCTTTCGTGATACGAGAACTTTCGCATTTATCACCGAGTGCTTCGGTTTACATTGCGTAACCCTGCGCTGCGTTATGTCTCGCCTGCAGGGGTCCCCGCCGGCTTCATCCACGGTAAACAAAAAGTTGGTTCAAGTTTCGTCTGACTCGGATATTCCACAATCATTATACAGTGGCCAATTTGAGAATGTAAACATTTCTACACGACACAAGCGTCCTCGCGACGAGTTATCTCCGACCAACGAACTGCAGGACTTTAAACATGAGATTATGCGGATGCTTGCGACGTGGAAAAAAGAACAGGCATCTCATCTCAAGGCATTTTTGGATGAACAAAGCTCATCTATGATGAAATTGGTGTCCGAAATAGCAGAATTAAAACTCCAAAACACTGCTATCCATAATTCAAATATGGAAATTGAGAAGACTGTCGGATTTATTAACAAACAATATGATGACATGTTGAAACAGATCGATGTCCTACAAAAGGATAAACAAGTAAAATTTAAAAATTTAAAAAACCCCCGACACATTTATCTTGCGAAAACATCCCGATTTAAACAGTAAAACGCCCATAACTTTTGAACGGCTGAACCGTTTTTTTTAAACATAGCTAAGAACACTCTCGACACAATCACCTTTCCAACAAAAAAAACTAAATCAGAATCGGTTCATCCGTTGAGGCGCTATGATGCCACAGACAGACACACAGATACACAGATACACAGACACACAGATACACAGATACACAGCAACACACCTCAAACTTATAACACCCCTCTTTTTCCGTCGGGGGTTAAAAAGGGTACAGAGATCACATTGAAATTCTAGAAGGAAAAATCCAAGATCTCCAGCAGTCAACACGATCATCTACTGTCGAGATACGCAATATTCCGCACTTGAAAGAAAAGGAATCTGCGGCGGAATTGACCGATATTATTATTAAAGTAGGAGCGGCTGTTAACTTACCTGTAAACTCCTCGCACATACGTGACATATACAGGCTGCCAGGTAAACCGGGATCTTCTAGTAGACCGATTGTCACTGAATTTACCAGCGTTCAAACCAAATCCCAACTCCTCATATCAGTACGTGACTTCAACAAGAATTATCCTAAGGAAGAGCGCTTGAGTACCAAGAATATAGGTATGGATGGGGACCGACGCCCAATTTATGTTGCCGAATATCTTCCACCAAGTTCTAGAAGGCTATTCTTTGCTGCAAGGGAATTTGCCAAGCTGAAAGAATTCAAGTTCTGCTGGACCAATAATGGAAACGTATTTCTGCGTAAAATTGAAGGCGCTAAACAAATTCTTATTAAAACGGAACAGACCCTGCGTGAATTGGATGTGAATCAATGACTCTTGATTATTTTATTAATGTTTAGTTTCCCCAATTTTTATACTGCATTTTTTAGCCTAAGTTTAGATTTTCACACACACAACTACACACGTAAGTCTTCCATATTTCCAACAATTGTGCGTTTTGTAATTACTGAGCATGCGGATATTGTTCATTCCTCAAACAAAACTTATAACAAATCTCAAACAATTCTTCATAATCCTAAACCACCTGCATCATTAATTTTCAATTGCCTTATGCCTTATTCTCATGATTTCTGTTCTTTCTGTGCCAAGTTTTGGGGTTATCTTATATTTGTTTTTATAAATGGCTAACTTAAATAAAATAGACCACGAATTAGACTCACTATCTGTAGCTAAGTCTTATAAATGTCAACCTGAAAGCTGCATGCGGTATATTAAAAATCCAAACAAAGGGTTGAAAGTACTGCATCTTAACATTCGGAGTATAAATAAAAACTTTGACGAAATCTCTGTGCTAATGGAACTTCTGGGTTTTCAGTGTGATGTTATTGTCTTGTCCGAATGTTGGTTAAGTAAAATAAGTCACCTACCAACTTTAGATGGTTATACTTCCTATTTTACGAAAAATACTTTCAATCAAAATGACGGATGCGCTGTATATATTAGATCGTCTATGAAACACGATGTTATAGAACCCGATTTTGTTGATGCCAATTGTCTTATCTGCAATATAGGCAGCGTCACAATTGTTGCTCTGTATCGCTCCCCTTCCTATAAAAACATCAACAATTTCATTGAAAGTTTGGATAGAGTGCTCATCCCATCGACACAAACTGTTGTCTTGATTGGAGATATTAATATCGATATCAAGATTGGCAACAGCGATACACACTCGGACGAGTATTTATCATGTGCTGCTGCGCACGGGCTTCTCCCTGCTCACCTGTTCCCCACACGTATCTCTAACTGTCTAGATCACATCCTCTTAAAATCTAATTTATCAGCTACAGCTATTGTCATTGAGTCGTCTATAACTGATCATAATCCTCTGCTACTATTTTTGCAAACTAATAATAAGTATCGTAATTTACCCCGTACCAAATGTAAAATTAACCACAATGCTGTTGTAGAAATGATCAATAGCAAAGACTGGTCTCCTATCTTGACGGTGTTTGATCCAAATAGAGCGGCGGAAGAGTTAATAGGTGGTCTCTCTTCTATCATAAAGAATAACACACATGAATATACAGTCCCCAGGAAACATAGATCTCTTAAGCCGTGGATAACTCCTGGCTTGTTACGTTGTATCCGAAACCGTGACCGCATGCACGTCGAATTAAAAAAACATGCTAATAGCGAAATTCTAAGAATAACATATACTCGCTACCGTAACTTCTGCAACTCTTTATTAAGGAAACTTAAGCGCGCGTATGAAAAGGAAGAATTTTCTAAGGCAAAAAATAATATTAGAGCAACTTGGGATGTGGTGAAAAAAGTATCTGACCTTCGTTCACACTGTCCTCCCCCTATTGAACTGTTACATCTTTCTGACACTCCAGGGTCCTCTCTTAATAAGGTCAATAATTACTTTGCTGGTATTGGTGAAAGCCTTGCTACTAAAATAAAACCTGTGCCCGCCACGCCTACAATTTCGCCAACGTTTTCAAGTGGCTCTATGGTTCTCCTTGAGTCTACGGAAATGGATGTTGAAGACATCATATTGAGTCTCAAGTCAGACTCCGCTACCGGTTGGGATGGCATTCCCATTAATATCATCAAGTCCACGAGAAGTGTGTTGGTCCCAATCATTACACATGTCTGTAATCTTGCCATTTCATCTGGTGTCTTCCCAGTAGTCTTTAAAAAAGCCGTAGTTCACCCAGTTCATAAGGCTGGTCCTAGAGACGACGTGAACAACTACAGACCTATCTCGGTTCTTTCTGCTATGTCAAAGATCTTGGAACGAATTTTAAACAAGAGTCTTGTCAGTTTCCTCGATGTTAATAATATTTTAGCCCCCAACCAATTTGGTTTCCGGAAGGGTATGAGTACTGAAGATGCAATTGTGGCTCTGTCTGACTACGCAGTTAGGACTGTTGACAACAAGCGAAAGTGTCTTGGTATCTTTCTTGATTTATCTAAGGCCTTTGATACTGTTTCGGCGCCGGCCTTACTGAATAAGATGGAGGGCATTGGAATTCGAGGCTTGGTGCTGGATATCTTTAGGGACTACCTCAGGAATCGCACTCAAGTGGTTCAAATTGAGCAAAATGTGAGTGAAGAGCTTCCCATTACATACGGTGTGCCTCAAGGTAGCATATTGGGTCCCACTCTATTCCTTATCTATATAAATGAACTTTGTAAACTTCCCATTCATAATTGTAAAGTCATTACATACGCTGATGATACTTCCCTGCTTATAGATGGAGTAGACTGGGCCCAGTGCTATCGGAATGCCGAGAATGCGCTTAAACGTGTAATGGAATGGTTGAGTAACAACCTACTCACTCTAAACGTCAGTAAAACGGTTTATATGCCATTTGCTATGAGGTCGAATTTATGCCCTTCACCTTCCCTTACTCTTAGGGCCCACATATGTTCGCCTGCCACCATTTGTGATTGTCTTGCAGTCTCCCAGTCCACTAGTGTCAAATACCTAGGCGTACATATTGACCAACATCTCAATTGGCATAAACACATAGACATACTTTCTGGTAGAACTCGAAGGCTGATTTACGTTTTTAAAAAATTGCGCAAGTCTGCTGATAGGGATACTTTGAGGATGGTTTATTTTGCTTTGTGCCAATCGATCTTGGCTTATTGTATTCCAATCTGGGGAGGAGCTACTGAGAGTCATTTTATCCGACTTGAAAGAGCACATAGAGCTGTTCTGAAGGTTCTGCTCTTTCGGCCACTAAGATATTCCACAGTACAGCTATATGCAGAATCTAAAGTTTTAACTGTCAGGCAGCTGTATGTCCTTCAGTCAATGCTCCGTAAGCATCATACTCGTCCATCTTCAGAGCCAACAGGCAGAATTAAATACACGGTTTTTACTCAGGAGTCGCATAGAACTTCGTTTGCCAAGAGACAATATTATGTCGCCAGCACGAAACTTTACAACCAGCTTAATAAAGTGCTAAAAGTTTATCCCGATACTAAATATCAACTCAAATCTAAGTTACAGATATATCTTCTAAAACTAACTTATCGCAATACTGAGGATCTTGTTTTGGGCAATTTTGGTTATATAAATAAATAGAGGAGGATATATAAATAAAGAGAGATATGAATTATGATAATTATTATACTAACGCTTAAGCTCAAACACTCACTCATACTTACACTCACAATCACACACACTCTTTTTCAAACATACTCACACTCTCAAACACCCGCACACATAACTCCAGACAAATACACTAGACATACACTACACTTTCATTTAATTGTTTTATTTTTTAATATTATTTTTTGTTATGGTTTTTTTTTGTTTCTCTTGAACTTGCCCAAATGGATTATTGTGTATAAAGTGTGTCCAATTGTTTTTAAGCACATTACTATGAAGGGACACTGGCTTCTACGATACAGGTACATAAACCTAGTTTAGAAGTCAGGGTTTTTCACTCTGGAACACTAGCTTAAGTAATTTTTAGATCAAAATAATGTAATGCATTTATGGAGAAATAAAGATTTATTATTATAAAAGATTTATTATTTATTATTATCTGTGAAGTATGAATGAGCCACAAAACTAATTTATTATTCTAATACCACATTAACATAACATTTTTAAAGCCTTAACATCAACACACCGTAAAAGAGCCAGCAAAATGAAAGCACCAAACATGCGCCAACGACGCTCTGTATTCTATCTGTGGATGAATGCGTCACAAACAAGTGAGCCAGATATCTTTAGCAGTTTGACGTGCTTTTTGAGGAATGACGGACAAGGTGTATTCGATCAACCACCAAACGACCAACCACGCCAAGCATTGCTTAACCTCGAATGTAACCGTGCGGCTATTATTATTTAGCCATCCACATAAAACAGCTTCTAATACCACATTAGCATAACATTTCTAAAGCCTTATCATTTCCCGCACCCCAATATGAAAGAGCAATTCAATCTAAGCGCCAACGACGCTATCTGTATGCTATCTGTGGACGAGTGGATGAATGCGCCACAAACAAGTGAGTCGGATATCTTCAGGTGTCGCGCACTCACACACGAGACCTGCACTTGTTTACACGAGGGTTTAAGAGGTAGGAAACAGTGAAGAAGGGCCTGTTCAAAGTTTTGGAAGAAGTCGGTAGGTTCTTAGGTGTTGCTAGTAAATAATCAGGCCATCGGCGCAAAGGCAACAGTCATATTATAATTAAACGATCAGTGTCTTATAAAACATTGCTATAGGTACTGGAATGGTATTGGAGTTAAGCCAAAGTAATAAATAGTACGAGTATCAAAGTGCACTGTCTAGCGAGCCATTATCATTATCATTTTATTCAAAAGACGTCCACAGCTGGACAAAGGCCTCCCCCAATCATCACCACACTGGATTAGTCCTGTGCGTCTCGCATCCACCGGATTCCCGCAGTCTTAACCAGGTCGTCGGTCTAGAGGGAGACTTTCTAGCGAGTAACATTCGGAAATAAAGAAATTAAAATAAATGTTACATCCATATTTTAAAACCTCATGGACTAGACTCCATCTTTTAGAATGTGGTGTTCGAGATGGCTCAATGACCACATGCGGTTCTTTTGAGAATTAGATACAAAAAAAATATATGACCAATCAGACAACCACACTATATATAATATTATAAAGGAGAAAGTCTGTGAGTGTTTGTATGTTTGTTATTTCTTCACGCCAGAACGACTGAACGGATCTGGATAAAATTTGGCACAGAGATAAATTATAGTCAGGAATAGCACATTGTATACTTTTTATCCCGGGAATATGTTCCCTCGGTATAATTTTCGACTTACTCGCGGGCGAAGCCGCTGGCAGAAGCTAGTTTCGATGAAAAAAGAACAATAAAGGGCCTTATTTATGAAAATCTCTCAGCTGTTCAGTTACTGTCTAGAAGTTTCTAAATGCAAATTTTGTATAGATTTGATTGGCTGACATCTGCTGATTCGTCGCTCAGAGATTTTTATTAATAGGGTTGTAAAATTCCAATGAAGAACTCTGCTTTCGTATAAAAACCCATTAATCCCTGTTTCAACTTTATTAAAGTTTCAATAGAAAGTAGTACAATGTTTTTGACAACAGAAAACGCCGTCTACTGATTACTTCGTAGCTGCAAGGCTACATACACACGGCGCGATGAAAAAGCTCTCGGGGGGCAAACGTCGGACCTTTTAATGGTGACTGCTCGCTCGGCGTGTTTGAATGAAAAATAAGAAATGTATAGCTGCCAGTAGGCAAAAATGTGTGCCGATCAACAGCTAGATACGAGAGGGATTACATTTCTTTGAAGAGAGAATTTTCAATTAGTAAAATAAGTAAGAAGGTAATGAAGGTAGGTAGAAAGTAGGTGTAAGGAGGTGTTCTAAAAAAAAATTATTTGGTTATAATTCAGTACGTCTTGTCGCCAACATAGTTTTAAAAAATCTTTATATTTTCTAAATCTTATGACAAAGAGGCAAACCAACCAACATTCTGCTACGGCAAGACCACCCGCTGATTCTGTAATAAGGTCTTTATATGTACATACAGTGTAAAGTGAAACGTGGGTCATGGCACAAAGTACGTAAGCGGCGCACTATGGGACCAACCGGTATTTTCCATCTCAAAAATCGATAACTCTGTTGTTTTGTGATTTATCTCCTTGATTTTTTTTTCACGTATTTGTGAATATCTAGGCAATAAAAGAAATCAAACATCATCATTCTAAAAAAAATGACAAAGATAAAGTTATACGAAATTTCATACAAAAAATCATACAGTTATATTAAAATAGCAATAAAAGTTACACTTCTGCTTAAAATAAGTTTTAAACTAATCATACAGTTATATTAAAATAGCAATAAAAGTTACACTTATGCTTAAAATAAGTTTTAAACTAAATCATTATCAAACAGTTACATGACAAAAAAAAATTATTACTTAAACTTATCCTACTCATCACTTTCTATTTCCAACAGCTTTAGCTTCGTCAAATAATTCTTTGGATATTAGAAAACTTGGTTTATTTAAGCTAGATATATAAGGATCAGATGTATATAACAAAATATGCAGAACGTCTTCGTTTGTTGCTGATCTGGAACACTTCCTAGCGTGATGTAACCTATATTTCTTATAATCTTTATTTCGAGCTTCCTGGGCATCTTCGGATAATTGTCCTATAGGCAAAACTGCATAATGCTCTATTATTTTAGCACCATGTATAAGTACTTTATGGACCGAAGATGGCATGTAGTACCAGTTATATTTGCTTACATATAATTGCGCGGTTACCATTGTATACTGACCAAATTTTTCTGCGTTTATAGGAAATCCCGATGACATAGTTTGAAGAATTACATATAGTCTCTTGATTAATTCTTCATCAATTCCGGTTATCTCTGCAGAACATTGGTAATTTTTGAAAAATCTCCTTGCCGTATTACCGTCATTGCTATTACCGGAACCTTGACGTGGTTTATCAATATGCAAGCCAAGCACTTCTCGGAAACGTTTTTGGACAATTTTTTTCTTGTCTTCTTTAAGTTGCTTATTTTCTGGAGTTGTTGCAGACCACTTCTCAAAACCTTAATTGTAAGAAATATGGAGGATCATTTCCATAAATCTTATCCATGCGTGTAGCGTCGGCAATCCGTATTTAAACGCATTTTCATTTTCAACTCTCGTTGTAACTTTTAAAAGATCATTCATTTGTCTGGGAGTTGCTCCACAAACAGTGCAGGTAGCACTGGATGATGTGTTTGTCAACACTTGAGCAACTTTCCCATCAATCATTGTCATAAACAGTTGATGTTTAACTTCGATGACTTTGTCTTCTATTGACACAAGAGTTGGAATCAATTGATTAATTTTGGCTTCAATTTCACTGACAACCGCTGTAGTTTTTTCGGGAGTTTCTTTTGCAAATTCTAATGAAATTGGTCTGCAATATCTAACAGATGAGCAAGTAGGGTTTTTCCGTATGACCGTAGAAGTTTCTTCGTCTACTAGTCGCAGTGGTACAAAGGACACTATAAACAAATTAGCGTCCAATATTTGTTCGTTTTCTTCCGGTAGAGTTTGTTTATACTCACTTTGCCCGGAGGATCCATCACATCCCCATTTAGTGAAAAGCTTGAGACGATTGTAAGTCGATCCTGACTTTATCCTTATAATACGGCAGACTGTATGGTCTAAGAGATCTTGCAGGTTGATTTTTGCGCTTATATTTGTCACCGTAATGCTGGATGCAGGCGGATAGCAAGCCTTTTTTGCTTCACTTAGTGTTTGATACGAAGGCAATACAGAACTTAAATTCTTATCAACGAGCCTTTTTCTTAGGTACGCATATTGTGCTTTGGTTAAATCAGTTTCAATGCATATACTCAATGCTTCCTCTTTTGTAAAGGAAAGTGCGTTATCTGGATTGAGTATATTTTGTAGAATAACTTTTTTCTCTTCTTTTTCCTTATTTCTGATAATAGTCACAATCGACGCTTCGTCATTTTCCCCCATGGATCTTAAACCTTGCACATAAGCGTTACGGACATGTTCCATTCCATTCTCCTGGACCAGCTCCATATTTTTTCGTTTCTTTGTGTTTTCCGAGCACTCGTCATATTGTTTTGTTGGTCTTCCACGTTCACCAGAAGTATTCAAACCAGAATTTACAGTGGTTGAGGTACTGCAAGAATTCAATGATACTTTAAACTCACCATTTAACCAATTTGAGTATAGGCTCTCGAACCGGTCCGGCTTTCTTTGAGCTTTGGTCCATTTCTGGTTGCAACTCGATGTTAGATTTTTTTGAATACTCTCTATTACAGTATTAACGTCAGTTTCCGATAGTTGAAAATTTTCCAATAAATATTTTTTGAGGTCTGAAGTACTTTTCCCTTTTATTATTTGATCACAAAGATCGCGTCGAACACAAACGAATTCACTCATTGTTAGATAATAATGTTTTTTATGCGTTAATTGTTATTGAAAAGAAGTATCTGAACACTTTGATGAATCGTATGCTGAACATACACGGGTATTTAAAGGACTAATATTTTAGTGCCTTGTGCAAAAACCATGGGACAATGGATTATAACAGTTCTCATCGAAATAGTGTAATCAGTACTGATTGTAATTATTTACCACAACAGATAAATAGAACTTCCGCAGCAATATAGTTTATCATACTTGTGGTTAAGGTGACCACCCCAAACAAAATTGCCATGGGAAGATTCTTTCAAATATAATAGCAGTTTTTTTAATTTGCAAATGTATGTTTTTATCATAGAAATAGAAAAAACAATATAGACATCAAAGGATAATAACTAAATATAATATTTCATAATAAAAAAGAAGAACCGTAATTTTCGAGGATTTTTCCCCGATTGATATTATTGCTTCAAAATCACCTCTGGCGCAAAAAACGCGCAAGTTTTTTTTAAATCCTCATATTACTGAGTAGATAAGGTCTCTAATAGAGTAATTAACTTGACACCGGCTGCTTTCGGCAACAACGAAAACTCCAATTGAAATTAACAAAAACTAAATTTTCTTTACTTCACTAAAAAAATATTAAAAAATTAAATAAAAATATTTTTTTTACAAAAACTGAACGTGGTTGCAAAGTGTATATTCTAAGCTATCTAATGATGTATAACACTAATATGTTTCCTTGGAAAACTTCCGAATAATTATGTGTTGAACTCCCTTAACGGTAATTTAATTGGCATGAAAATATTTATGCCCAATGTTTGAGGTTCATTTTATAAACGTAAAACTTTATATTTTTTTATATTTTGTAATTTATTCGTAAGTTCCATCTTTTGAGAGTATAAAACCATAAAAGAATCTATGGATTTACGACTTTCGACAAAACCATTTTTGAGATGGAAAATACTGTTTGGTCCCATAGTGCGGCGGCGCACCAGTCATGGTCTGCGGAGAGACGCCACATGATGAAAAACTAAAATCGGTAAACAGCTAAGGTCTAATTTTTCAATAGTCTGGGTGACAGGATTTCCTAATGCAGATACCAGTCTCCCACAAGTATTTATCAGATAATCAGACATCAAATAAGACACCTTTGTGGAAGAGAAATAAATACTTATGTTTTCTCTAATAATAATTAACAAAACAAACTTACATAGAACGGGGAGAGGGAAAAAGGCTCATTGCGCATCAAAAAAATCGTCCACATCGATGTCAATGGGAAACTTGCCCAGAACGCTGGCAGCATTGCCACGTTGAATGGCAATGCTGATTCTCTGGCTAAAGAAAAGGCCAGCCCTCTGGTCATGCGAACAGTCGACTAACCGTTAACTTATGTCTCGAAACACTCGGCGAGCACTCGGACCCCAAAAAGGTAAATTAAAAAAAATATCTTTACATTCTCTAAATCTTATAACAAAGAGGCAAACCAACCAAATATATTATACGGCAACACCATCCGCTGATGCTGTAATAAGTTCTTTATGATGTGCATACAGCGTAAAGTGATAGGTGAGTCATGATCTGCGGAGAGACGCCACAAATTGAAAACTAAAATCGGTAAACAGCTAAGGGCCGATTTTTCAATAGTCTGATAAATCGGAATACAAATGTCGGTTTGACAGCTTTTGTATAGAAAATATGTCAAACGTCCACTTTTATTCCTCAGTTAAAAGTTATCTATTGAAAATCAGCCCTATGACGACTAAAGGCAAAGAAGACATGGAAAATGTTTTCCTTACACAAACTTACCTAGAGCGCAGAAGTAAAAAGTATTTGTCAAAGCCTCAACCCAGAAGCGCCGCCGCTTCCGTACTTTGTGCTGTGTACTGAATGAGTCAAACAGGAGTCTAAACTTGTCACGAAGACACAAAAGCTAAAAAATAATAATGGTACATAATGATTATAATTTTCATCAAATCAAATTGATCTGACACAATTTGAATGAAATAAGCAATAACGCGTTCCGATTAATTTTAAACACTGATTTGATTTACGTCGCCGAAATAAATTCATTTTAGATTGAAATGAGAGACGCTTCAGCATTATAATATTTATTATATTAGCATCGAAATAGGTACAACGAATATTTTGTAAAACTTTTAATCACTTCGTCAACTGAAAGTCTCTTTTATCTAACGGAATACATTCTAAATGTCTGAAATCGTTGAGTGGCTCCGAAACAAAGGATTCAAGTAAATAGAATATGTACCTAAAAGAAGCAAGAACAAAACGAAATCTACTGCATATGTAAACGTTTCCGCATTCATATGCACAAAACACAATAACAGTTAACCTAATAAAACGGAGCAGAAAACAGCACTTTACTAAACAAGAAACGAAAAAAGGAGTTCCTAATTGTGGCCAATCGCTTGCTCTAATACATAATTGACATGAAAAGAGCAACATTTTGCCAGACTTTTTCCGCTCGTTTTAATCCGTCAGCTCAAATTAGGTTTTCTGACGATGCCCCGTGTGAACGAGTTATGCAAATTAATTTATCTGTTTTCCAACGTCCAGTTAATTCAGTTCTTTCTCCAGCGCTCGGTCGGCTGCAGGGAAATTGTGCTGTTTTGCATTTTGATGAAATATTTCGTCCAGTCGCAACGCAAATAATGTTGCCTTCCACTGAGATTGTTTCAGTCTCGTTTTATTTAGTTCGCTAGTGAGGAATTTTCTCAATGAACGCCACGTTTACACGACTGGAGTAAATACCACTGGCTTAATATACCATATATCGAACTACGCGTAATTATCGCGTAATCCGATTAATCAATGTCTAACAACGGAACGGAAACATAAATATCACATTCAATTAGGTACCTAATTATGTTGGGGATCTGTTGAAAAATAACTCTGTTTAGTTTGTAACGAGGCGTTCTGTAGCCGCGGGTATCATAAACCGGACATCGTAAACCCCTCGGCTGCGGCTGGCCCGACCGTTATGTCCACAGATGTTATCACAACATAAAATTCCAAAATTAAAACCTATAAAATATCGAGCCCCTACATGATTTATGTCATGCGCGTTCCTGTAACACCGATTTTTTCTCATTTCGTTATTGGTCGTAAAAGGGATTTTTCGATTTATCTCTCGAAGTAATACCGATGACAAGTGGTTTTATGGATTTCAGGCAAATTTAATTCGGCGAACGTCATTATAGAATTTATGTCTCTGTGAAAAAATGGATTTCAATCATGGGTTCAACTGATCATTAAGTATTATAAATAGGGTTTGCATGCAGTCTGTACTAAGAAAATGAATGTACAGGAAGGACGGAGTATATAGATACTTCCAAGTTGATACTAGGGTCGCTTGTCCAAGGGGATGGCGAGGTAGACCGGGACGTAACGCATCGGATCAACTCGGGAAGGATGAAATAGCGACAGGTCACTGAAACAAGTTGCGACCCACTAATCCCCTGTTAAAGGAGAAAATTAACAAGTCCGGGATTAGACCTATCCTACTGTGTGGATCAGAATGTTGGGCTGTGAAAAAGATGGATAGAAAGAGAATACATGTAGCAGAGATGACAATGTTGAGATGGATGTGGGACATTAAGAAAATAGTTGTACAGTAAATTGTACAGCACAGTCAAAATAACTAAGGACCCGAAATGTCAGTGTCACTCTGACGTTCGACCATCGCTATTGGCTCACGAGGAGAAAGCAGGGCGCCGCGCGGGTCGGGGGGAGTGGGGTCGTTTGACATTTCGGGTGCTCAGTTATCTTGGCCGTGTTATACATACACCTACAACCTACTAACTTTGCTCGCGGTTTCGTCCCGTCTTTACAACAAGAACCATGGAACTTGTCGGGATAAAAGTAGTAGGTAATGGCACTCAGCAATAGCGTAGATTTCTATTACTATTGATGCCACGCACAAATAAAAATGCAAAACAACTAGTTTTCTTCTTTATAATGTTCGTTTAGATAACAAATCATTTACCTACATAGGTATAAGAAAACATAGTTAAGTAAAACATTTCAGTTTGATTGAACGCTGCAAATTATATCGGCGTAAAATGCATTACGCAAATGACATTACTTTAATTAAAGCTCTTAACACTCTGCATATTTTATTATTAATTACCTGTTCGATGTAGGTAGGTGTTTAATTCTGTCAATAAATATGTATCTTGATTTAAACACTTTGAAAGATAACTAGGTAGGATATTTTATCCTTAGAAGCCTTCTTCAATCAAAAATATTGGCATCCTATGCACGTCGAACTTGAGGTTATACGGATACCCTCGGGTATTCTAAAGTTTCACCAGAAATCTCGTGCGAACCCTAAGCAGTACTCCTGAAATCCGGACTGAATATTTCACCGAAATCCGTGTCCCATTTGATAACCCCGTAGTCATCAAAAACTCATAATTAACAGGCACGTGTCGCCGCAACCATTTCACGGAAGCATATTTTTTATTCCATCCAAAAGTTGTTATGCCACGGGCTGTAACAAATTCCGGTTAAGCGATATATTTATAATTCAGCGTTTCGTCCAAAAGGGTGACAACACATCACAAACTGTGAACGCTTGAGGCCGAGCTGGCTGCGGTAACTTCCCCGTTACACAAATAGTCGGTTTGCCTACAAACTGCTTATTTCAGAAAGTGAAACTTGAGCCGCTCTAAGCTCGGATTTAGGTGACCATTCGGGGTTTAGTTCATAAAAAAACTTTCACGTTTACTTTATTTTGAAGCATCAATTTTAAGTTGGAGTTTAGCCAGGTAAAGGATTCTAGTGATTCTGTATAAAATTTTGTTCATTTAGCGACTTATCACAGCTGTGAAAATTTACCAATAGATTTATTTTGCAGATTGTCAGCTAGCTTGCAGTTTTAGTTACGACTGTAATTAACAAAATCTGACTATTGCTGATAATTTTAAATGATATTAATATTTGCATAATGTCACTAACAAGCTTTTATATTAAAAAACCGGCCAACTGCGTGTAGGGTCACGCGAAGTAAAAGTGTTTTTTGTTGTTTCTTGAATATTAAAACGGTTTCAGCGGCTGACAACTTCTAAAAACGGGCCCACATAGAACGATGGTAACTGAAGAAAGAGTTACAAAATCCAACTTCACAAGTGAAGTTAGAAAAATATTATCTATTTGAGTACCGCCGCGTGTATAGGCAAGCGTTTGTAATAAAGTTTTATAACCAGCGTCACTTAATAATTTTAATACTGCAATATTTCCGTTACGGAGATAGTCTTCGTTAAAATCTCCAAATATTTACAAACCTCCTCCGCCCACTCCAATGCGTTACTCGAGCATAATAGTATATATTTGATACAAGTGAGCTAAGTTGCTCATTACCCACGAGACTGTGGGTTGCAGCCCGAGCCGTAGGCGAGGGCGTAAGTCAGCCGAGCGTGTAATCGTCACTTAATAATTTTAATACTGCAATATTTCCGTTACGGAGATAGTCTTCGTTAAAATCTCCAAATATTTACAAACCTCCTCCGCCCACTCCAATGCGTTACTCGAGCATAATAGTATATATTTGATACAAGTGAGCTAAGTTGCTCATTACCCACGAGACTGTGGGTTGCAGCCCGAGCCGTAGGCGAGGGCGTAAGTCAGCCGAGCGTGTAATCAGCAGAGCTCACGAGTTTCATACGACGTTTTTCAATACTTTTGCGAGGAAAAAACAAACATGTATTGATGTTTACCTCAAAGTGCTAAAAATAAGCCACGTTAATAAAAAAATAAGATAAAATAAGGGTTATTAAAATTAAAGTTACGAATACGTATATCCTTTGATATAGGGTATAAAAACTAAGGGCTGGCTTCGCACGACGTGAGTTTCTCGAGGTAGACAGCACAGCGGGCAGCAGGACAGATTGGAACCTCATATAGACGTGGAGTGCGTGGGTAGATATTCAGATAAGTAGGCAGCTGAACTAATAGTCAGGCAAACGGGCAGGTAGGCAGTACTCAGCAAGGGGTGTGGAGGTCGGGCTGTGGCTTCATACGCTGATCAACGAGCCCTTTAATACATTTTCCTCGTCAAAGCCTCAACCCTGAAGCGCCGTCGCTTCCGTACTTTGTGCTGTGTTCTGAATGAGTCAAACAGGAATCTAAACTGGTCACGAAGACACAAAAGCTAAAAAATAATAATGGTACATAATGATTATAATTTTCATCAAATAAAATTCTTCTGACACGATTTGTATGTAATTATCAATAACGCGTTCCGATTAATTTTAAACAATGATTTGAATTACTTCGCCGAAGTAAATTCATTTTAGATTGAAATGAGAGACGTTTCAGTATTATAATATTTATTACATTAGCGTCGAAATAGATACAACGGATATTTTGTAAAACTTTTAATCACTTCGTCAACTGAAAGTCTGTTTTATCTAATGGAATACATTCCAAATGTTTGAAATCGTTGAGTAGCTCCGAAACAAAGGATTCAAATAAATAAAATATATACCTAAAAGAAGCAAGAAAATAACGAAATCCACTGCTTAAGTAAACTTTTTCGTATTCATATGCACAAAACACAGTGACAGTTAACCTAATAAAACCGAGCAGAAAACAGCACTTTACTGAACAAGAACCGAAAAAAGGAGTTCCTAATTGTGGCCAATCGCTTGCTCTAATACATAATTGACATGAAAAGAGCAACATTTTGCCAGACTTTTTCCGCTCGTTTCAACCCGTCAGCTAAAATTAGGTTATCTGACCATGCCCCGTGTGAACGAGTTATGCAAATTAAGTTATCTGTTTTCCAACGTCCAGTTAATTCAGTTCTTTCTCGGTTCAGCTCGGTCGGCTGCAGGGAAATTGTGCTGTTTTGCATTTTGATGAAATATTTCGGTCGCAACGCAAATAATGTTGCCTTCTTCTGAGATAGCTTCAGTCTCGTTTTATTTAGTACGCTAAAGAGGATTTTTCTCAATGAATGCCACGTTTTCACGACTGGAGTAAATATTACTGGCTTAATCTACTATATATCGAACTACGCTAAGTTCAATCAAGCGTAATTATCGCGTAATCCGATTAATCAATGTCTAACAACGGAACGGAAACATAAATATCACATTCAATTAGGTACCTAATTATGTTGGGGATCTGTTGAAAAATAACTCTGTTTAGTTTGTAACGAGGCGTTCTGTAGCCGCGGGTATCATAAACCGGACATCGTAAACCCCTCGGCTGCGGCTGGCCCGACTGTTATGTCCACAGATGTTATCACAACATAAAATTCCAAAATGAAAACCTATAAAATATCGAGCCCCTACATGATTTATGTCATGCGCGTTCCTGTAACACCGATTTTTTCTCATTTCGTTATTGGTCGTAAAAGGGATTTTTCGATTTATCTCCCAAAGTAATACCGATGACAAGTGGTTTTATGGATTTCAGGCAAATTTAATTCGGCGAACGTCATTATAAAATTTATGTCTCTGTGAAAAAATGGATTTCAAACATGGGTTCAACTGATCATTAAGTATTATAAATAGGGTTTGCATGCAGTCTGTACTATGAATATGAATGTACAGGAAGGACGGAGTATAAAGATACTTCCAAGTTGATACTAGGGTCGCTTGTCCAAGGGGATGGCGAGGTAGACCGGGACGTAACGCATCGGATCAACACGGGATAGATGAAATGGCGACAGGTCACTGAAACAAGTTGCGACCCACTAATCCCCTTAAGTTAAAGGAGAAAAATTACAAGTCCGGGATTAGACCTATCCTACTGTATGGATCGGAATGTTGGGCTGTGAAATAGATGGATAAAAAGAGAATACATGTAGCAGAGATGACAATGTTGAGATGGATGTGGGACATTAAGAAAATAGTTGTTCAGTAAATTGTACAGCACAGTCAAGATAACTAAGCAACCGAAATGTCAGTGTCACTCTGACGTTCGACCCTCGCTATTGGCTCTCGAGGAGAAAGCGGGGCGCCGCGCGGGTGGGGGCGTTTGACATTTCAGGTGCTCAGTAATCTTAGCCGTGCTATACATGCACCCACAACCTACTAACTTTTGCCCGCGGTTTAGTCCCGTCTTTACAACAAGAACCGTGGAACTTGCCGGGATAAAAGTAGTAAGTAGGTTATGGCACTCAGCAATAGCGTAGATTTATATTTCTATTGATGCCAGTGATTACCACGTACAAATAAAAATGCAACACAACTATTTTTCTTCTTTATAATGTTCGTTTAGATAAAAAAATATTTACCTACACAGGTATAAGAAGACATAGTTAAGTAAAACATTTCAACAAGATTGAACGCTGCAAATTATATCGCCGTGAAATGCATTACGCTAATGACTTTACTTTAATTAAAGCTCTTAACACTCTTCTCATACTCTGCATATTTTATTATTAATTCCGGATACCCCCGAATATTTTAAAGTTTCATCAAAAATCTCATGCGAACCCTTAGCAGTAATCCTGAAATCAGGACTGAATATTTCACCGAAATCCCTGCCACATTTGATAACCCCGTAGTTATCAAAAACTCATAATTAACAGGCACGTGTCGCCGCAACCATTTCACGCAAGCATATTTTTATTCCATTCAAAAGTTGTTATGCCACGGGCTGTAACAAATTCCGGCTAAGCGATATATTTATAATTCAGCGTTTCATCCAAAAGGGTGACAACACATCACAAACTGTGAACGCTTGAGCCCGAGCTGGCTGCGGTAATTTCCTCATAACACAAACAGGTAAGCGGTTTGCCTACAAACTGGTAATTTCAGAAAGTGAAACTTGAGCCGCTCTAAGCTCGGATTTAGATGACCTTTCGGGGTTTAGTTTATTAAAAATCTTTCACGTTTACTTTATTTTGAAGCGTGAATTTTAAGTTGGAGTTTTGCCAGGGATTCTAGTGAATCTGTATAAAATTTTGTTCATTTAGCGACTTATTACAGCTGTGAAAATTTACCAATAGATTTATTTTGCAGAATTTCAGGTAGCTTGCAGTTTTAGTTACGTCAGTAATCAACAACATCTGACTATTATGGATTATTTTAAATGATATTAATATTTTCATACTGTCAGTAACAAGCTTTTATATTAAAAACCGGCCTAGTGCGTGTCGGGCCACGCGCAGTAATATGGTTTTTTTTGTTGTTACATGAACATTAAAACGGTTTCAGCAGCTCACAACTTCTAAAAACGGGCCCACATAGGACGATGGTAACTGAAGAAGGAGTTACAAAATCCAACTTCACAAGTGAAGATATTTATTTATTTATTTACTCATTAATTATTATAACACCTTTACAGAGACTTCCAAGGCGATGTTATAACATACATATAAAATATTAAAATAAATACATCAATCGTTACAATAAGACATTCCAATACATTAATCATTATTAAATGATCAGACTTTTTTCAATTAAATTTTGTGTTAGAAAAATATTATCTATTTGAGAACCAGGCAAGCGTTTGTGATAAAGATTTATAACCAGCGTCACTCAATAATTTTAATACTGCAGTATTGCCGTTACGGAGATAGTTTTCGTTAAAATCTCCAAATATTTACAAACCTCCGCCTACTCCAATGTGTTACTCGAGCATTATAGTATATTATGATACAAGTGAGCTAAGTTGCTCATTACACACGAGGCTGTGGGTTGCAGCCCGAACCGTAGGCGAGGACGTAATTCAGCAGAGCTTGTAATGAGCAGAGCTCACGAGTTTAATACGACGTTTTTCAACACATTCGCGAGGAAAAAACAAACATGTTTGCTTATATCGTTTAATTATTAAAACAATTGGTAAACGTACAATTTTCAAAGTGATATTGGATTGATTTGGATGGCAATTTCACAGTTTGTGTTACAATGGTGCTTCCCACTTTTTTAGTAGATAATTTAATTTTCTTTTTATGTATATGTCGGCGACAAAAACATTTCGGGTTTCTACATACTTTGTTGTAATATTATGAAGCTCCTGTCGTCTACACGCACTAATAACACCGAATATTAATGCAATCTGCAACGATATCAATTCGTGGAAGCTGGCCATACGGTCGGGTCTAAGTTTTTTAAGATCCGTCGTACAAATAAAAACAAACGAGATCCTACCCTCAAGCTTATGCAGGAGAGGCATGAGATGATCCTGCAGTCTTCAGATGAGGCGTGCAAATACCGGCAGATCAATAGACAGATCTCTAAATCCTTGAAAAGAGACCTCCGCCGCTTTAATACCGAGCGTATTAAAGAAAGACGCGATTGAGCGAAATAAAGGCTCCAAGGTTTTTTCAAGGCTATTGGGCAGAGCCAGCTCACGAAACTGAAGACCGACAATGGCAGGATTGTATCCGCCAAACCGGAGCTTTTGAGGGAGATCGAGACTTTCTATGGGCAGGCCTTATGGTAGTCGTACCCGGTCCTTAAGGCCTGTACTGTAATTCTACATATCAATCAGCAAGCCCGTTGCGAGTCTAGCAAACGACAAAAGAGCTACATTTACCCGACACTATAACGAAGATATCTCGGACGTCAGCCAGTACGAGATTAGGATGGCTCAGAAACAGCTTAAAAACAACAAGGCACCGGGTGATGACGGGATCACGGCTGAACTCCTAAAGGCGGGTGGAAAACCGGTCCTTAAGGCCCTTCAGAAGCTGATTGATTCCGTCATACTCGAGGGCAAAATGCCAAAGGCAAGGTGCAAGGGTGTGGTGGTAATCTTCTTCAAGAACGGCGACAATGCCCAGCTGAAGAACTATAGGCACATCTCACTTCTTAGCCATTTCTACAAAATGTTTTCAAGAGTCCTCACTAATCGTCTCGCGCGCAGATTTGACAATTTCCAGCCCCCTGAACAAGCCGGATTCCGAAAAGGCTTTAGCACCGTAGACCACATACATACGCTGCGGCAGGTTATACAGAAGACTGAAGAGTATAACCTGACTCTCCGTTTAGCGTTTGTGGACTACGAGAAAGCCTTCGATTCGATCGAGACTTGGGCTGTACTGCTGTCTCTCCAGCGGTGCTAGATTGACTACCGAGGTATTGAGGTGTTGAAGTGTTTGTACAAAAACGCCACCATGTCAGTCCGTCTTCAAGATTAGACCTCGAAACCAATCCTTCTCCAGCGCGGCATGAGACAGGGAGACGTCATTTCGCCGAAACTGTTCATTGTTGCGCTGAGGGATGTCTTCAAGGTTCTGATCTGGAGGGGGCTTGGCATCAACGTTAATGGTGAGTACATCACTCACCTTCGGTTTGCCGACGACATAGTGGTCATGGCTGATACTATGGAGAGCCTCAGTAAAATGCTCTATGACCTCAGTAGAGTTTCCAAAAGAGTGGGTCTTAAAATGAACATGGACAAAACCAAGGTCATGGTGAATGCCCATGTAACACCACTCCTATCAAGATCGGAGACTCTACACTCGAAGTTGTGTAGACGATTATGTCTACCTGGGACAAACGGTCCAGTTGGGTAGGTTCAACTTCGAGAAAGAGATCAACCGTCGAATCCGGTCGGCATTCGGGAAGTTGCGTGGTATCTTCTCGTCCAATTTACCGCAGGGTCTCAAGACAAAAGTCTATGACCAGTGTGTGTTGCCAGTGATCACCTATGGGACCAAGACGTGGACGCTCATAATGGGTCTTATCAGAAAGCTTTAAGTCATCCAAAAGGCAATGGAGAGGGCTATGGTCGGCATTTCCGTGCGTGATCACGTCAGAAATGATGAAATCCGCAGGAGAACCAAAGTCACCGTTATAGCCTGAAGAATTGCCAAACTTAAGTGGCAGTGGGCAGGCAACATTGCTCGCAGAACGGATGGCCGATGGGGCCGAAAAGTTCTGGAATGGTGACCATGAACCGGGAGACGATACGTTGGAAGGCCTCGTACTAGGTGGACGGATGACCTGTTTAAGGTTGCGGGAAGGCGCTGGATGCGAGACACACGGGTTCGATCCGGAGGCCTATGCCCAGCAGTGGACGTGTTTCGGCAGAAATGATGATGATCGTAGGCAGCTCATTTAGTATTTCTGGCGGGGTTAACTTTATCAATAATGTTCAACTTCTGCACGAAAACTTAACATTTCTAAAATAATTTACCACAGCGACAAATAATATAAAAAGAAATAATGAAATTTATGGGAAATGGCGCTCAAAAACTTTAATTTTTACACGCGCCAAATGCAAGGTGAGTGAAAATACAGCCTATTTCAAAATTATAATTTTAAGTGATAAAATGCAATTATTTATAACTAGTGACCCTCAGGGCTTCGCTCCCGTCTTCTGGCTACCTACCTACCTACCTACCCTGGCTACTCTGGCTACCCTGGCTACCCTGGCCACCCTGGCTATTCTGGCTTTCCTGTCTACACTGGCTACACTGGCTACTCTGGCTATCCTGGCTACCTTGCCCCTACCCTGCCTACCCTGGCTACCATGGCTATCCTAGCTACCATAGCTACCCTGGCTACTCTGGCTACCCTGTCTACCCTGGCTACTCTGGCTACCCTGGCTACCTTGCCCCTAACCTGCCTACCCTGGCTACCATGGCAACCCTGCCTACCCTGCCTACCCTGCCCCTACCCTGCCTACCCTGGCTACCATGGCTACCCTGGCTACCCTGGTTACCCTGCCCCAAACCTGGCTACACTGGCTACCATGGCTACCCTGGCTACTCTGGCTACCCTGGCTACCCTGGCTACCTTGCCCCTACCCTGCCTACCCTGACTACCATGGCTACCCTGGCTACCCTGGCCACCCTGGCTTCCCTGGCTACTCTGGCTACTCTTGCTATCCTGGCTATCTTGCCCCTACCCTGCCTACCCTGACTACCCTGGCCACCCTGGCTTCCCTGGCTACTCTGGCTTCCCTGGCTACTCTGGCTACTCTGGCTACTCTGGCTACACTGGCTTCCCTGGCTTCTCTGGCTACTCTGGCTACTCTGGCTACTCTGGCTACTCTGGCTACTCTGGCTAGTCTGGCTACTCTGGCTACTCTGGCTACTCTGGCTACTCTGGCTACTCTGGCTACTCTGGCTACTCTGGCTACTCTGGCTACTCTGGCTACTCTGGCTACTCTGGCTACTCTGGCTACTCTGGCTACTCTGGCTACTCTGGCTACTCTGGCTACTCTGGCTACTCTGGCTACTCTGGCTACTCTGGCTACTCTGGCTACTCTGGCTACTCTGGCTACTCTGGCTACTCTGGCTACTCTGGCTACTCTGGCTACTCTGGCTACTCTGGCTACTCTGGCTACTCTGGCTACTCTGGCTACTCTGGCTACTCTGGCTACGCTGGCTACCTTGTTCCTACCCTGACTACCATGGCTACCCTGGCTACCCTGGCTACTCTGGCTACCCTGGCTGCTCTGGCTACCCTGGCTAATCTGGCTACCCTGGCTACCCTGGCTACCCTGGCCACCCTGCCTACCCTGCCTACCCTGGCTACCCTGCCCCAAACCTGGCTGCCCTGGCTTCTCTTGCTACCCTGGCTACCCTGGCTTCCCTGGCTTCCCTGGCTTCCCTGGCTACTCTGGCTACCCTGGCCACCCTGGCTTCCCTGGCTACTCTGGCTTCCCTGGCTACTCTGGCTACTCTGGCTACTCTGGCTACACTGGCTTCCCTGGCTTCTCTGGCTACTCTGGCTACTCTGGCTACTCTGGCTACTCTGGCTACTCTGGCTACGCTGGCTACCTTGTTCCTACCCTGACTACCATGGCTACCCTGGCTACCCTGGCTACTCTGGCTACCCTGGCTGCTCTGGCTACCCTGGCTACTCTGGCTACCCTGGCTACCCTGGCTACCCTGGCCACCCTGCCTACCCTGCCTACCCTGGCTACCCTGCCCCAAACCTGGCTGCCCTGGCTTCTCTTGCTACCCTGGCTACCCTGGCTTCCCTGGCTTCCCTGGCTTCCCTGGCTACTCTGGCTACCCTGGCTACTTTGCCCCTACCCTGCCTACCCTGACTACCATGCCTACCCTGGCTACTCTTCCCTGGCTACTCTGCCTACCCTGGCTACCCTGCCCAGAACCTGCCTACCCTGGCTACCCTGGCCACCCTGGCTACCCTGCCTACCCTGCCTACCCTACCTACCCTGGCTACCCTGCCTACCTACCTAATTTTTTTATCTATCATCAATAGTTTCCTCAGCGCACGCCAAATAATGTATTTTACAGGCACCATTTTGCTACCTTGGGTTCATTATTGCAATTTTCATAAGGATGTTTAATGTTTTTGGAAATATATTATTAGCCTATGACACTCAGGAATAATGTAGCTTTCTACTGGTGAAAGAATTTTCAAAATCGGTTCAGTAGATCCAGAGATTACCCCTTACAACGTCACAAACTCACAAACTTTACCTCTTTATAATATTAGTATAGACAAATTATTGTGAATTATGAATAATTTGATAATAATAAATGTTTTCTGACTTAATTAAGCATTTTTGACATTTAATTATTCCAAAAATGTATATGCATTTTCAGCGGCATAAAACCTCTTTGTTGTTAGTAAAAAAGTACCCGGTTAAATTGAAAATGCTCTGTTTACTCGCATATAACTTGCAGAAAGGTAGTAACTTAACTTTGAAGGGATAATTCTATTACGCATTAGTTATTACGCACGAGTGTATTTTTGTGCTCGGTTTTAGGCCCTAAAAGCGATGTAATAAGGCTCACTTTACGAGCAAGTGTGTTAAAATAGTATTTTCTCAAACATGCTTGGCAATTTGAGCATTATTTTGACAACCTTCTTCGAGATAAATCGCAATTGCTGTACTGGCCAAATACATGCGCGCAGCGGCCGGCAAAAGTTGTATGAAAATCCATATCTGTCGTGTCTAGCGGCCAAATAAATTCAATAGTAAACTCATATCTGTCGTGTAATTTAAAAATGGAACGATCTTTTTCGGCGAAGCATGGCCACCAAGGAGGTAACTTATCAAAGGTTTCATTTAAATTTCGAACTGGCTTGCAAATAGAACGCTGTTTATTGAAAAAAAAAACAAATGAACACTAACGCGGGAACAATTATTGTTGTTCGTCATTGATTTTGACAAAATGAGTTCTAGGTACTACTTAGTTTAAATTACCGCGCATATTTGAGAAAAGTACTATACAAGCCTTGGCCACAACTAGGCATTGATGGACTTACGTATGTGTGCCTCGGCTTCGCCTCGGCCCACATTTACACGTTCGTCCATCAATGCCTCTTTTGCTGGCCGCTGCAGTAATGTACTATATCTCAAAAATGGTATGTAATGTTGGCATAACATCTCTAAAAAGTATCCAGAAAATGAACTTTACCAGAGACTTATTGACAACTGTCCAGTAAGAAGCGAGATTTTAAATTTAGAATCTCCTACTGTCGAGTAAGTAAGTATGTAATTTACTTACTGGACAGTAGGTCATCCTCTTTAGATCTGGTTAAAAAAAAAAACATGGTGCCAGACACAGATAAGAGTTTTTCTCAAACATGCTTGGAAATTTGAGCATTATTTTGACAACCTTCTTCAAGATAAATCGAAATTGGAGTACAGGCCAAATACATGCGAGCAGCGGCCGGCAAAAGTTGTATGAAAATCCATATCTGTCGTTTGCAGCGGCCAAATAAATTACATAGTAAACTCATATCTGTCGTGTAATTTAAAAATGGAACGATTTTTAACTCCGAATCATGGCAACCAAGGAGGTAACTTATCAAAGGTTTTAATTAAATTTCGACCTGGCTTGCAAATAGAAAGCTGTGTATTGAAAAAAAAACCAATGAACACTTTAAGGCTTAGCACACACTGCGATTTTTATTTGCGCGGATTTTTGTAGTATTATTACCGCGTGATTTTTTTACCGCAACACGTGCGGCTTCATACAATTCCATAGGTCAGTCAGAATGGGCGGAAAACGCGCAAATACAAATCGCAGTGCGTTCTAAGCCTAACGCGGGAATAGGTAATTATTGTTGTTCGTTATTGATTTTGAAAAGTAATTGTATTTGACAAAATGAGTTCTAGGTACTACTTAGTTTTAATTTCCGCGCATTATTTGAGAAAAGCACTATACAAGCCTTGGCCACAACTAGGCATTAATGGATTTACGTATGTGTGCCTCGGCTTTGCCTCGGCCCACATTTACACGTTCGTCCATCAATGCCTCTTTTGCTGGCCGCTGCAGTAATGTAATATAGCCATTATATCATGGTTATGGGAGGGAGGCTCCAAATTTATATCTATCTCTCTTTTTAGTATGACATTTTATGAGCTCGATATATTTTTGGAGCAATAAAAGGCCATTACTTAACGCGACGCAGAAATAGTTTGCACGTTGCGTTTTGTACTTAGTAATGCTGTAGAAGTATAGTATGGGATTTTATGTTTGTATTTATTCATTTCAATTTATAAATTATGTTGGATTAAAACTTCCCATTCTAAAATTAACATGGAGATTAAAAAACTGTTTTTTTTTTTACTGAAACATTCATGTAATGAAAAATAGAACAATGTTCAAAACCAAACGCAAAATTTAAAAAAAAAGCAACGACTGGCGACAGTTGTGCTCAGAATATCTATCAGTAATTGCCCTTATGAATGTAACCTTCAATATGAATTAAACAAATTTGTTGTTAAAGTTTCTTTCATTTTTGAGAAAAGCATTATACAAGCCTCAACCAGTAAGAAAGCCATCCTGGCCTCGTATATAACCGGACCTCACCTGCGGTTCGGTCATACTTGGCCAGGAAGGCTTACTTACTGGATTCTGCATTAATGTACTATTAATGAAGCAGTTGTTTGAAAATCGAAGGAAAATGTTGCACTGTAATGATTTTATTTTTAATTTTCTCTACTTACTTATATAAAATACGTGTTTAAAAAAAACATATTTGGAACTTTACGTTGTGAGTGTAGATAAAACTAAATAAAGGCTAAGCTAGGCTGGGCTAGGCTGGTAGGTAATTCACAGGTTGTGAGCCACATACGGCGCCTTGGCCTGGAGGTGGCGCTAAACAAGTCGGAGGGCATGGTCTTTCATGACCCCCGACGGGCGCTACCACCCGATACCTACATCGTCGTCGGCGGGGCTCGAGTCACTGTTGAGTGTACCCCATTAAGTACCTGGGATTGGTGCTCGACAGCCAGTGGGATTTACCCCACTTACGGCTTAGTTGAGTGACCCCACAAACGGCGGCTGGCGCCCAAGTTGTTGAGCGCGGCTGGGGCGCTGTAAACGCTGCTTCCCAATCTGGGAGGCCCGAGCGCTGCCTGTAGGCGGCTCTACGTGGGGATCGTGCGATCGATAGCCCTGTGTGGGGCCCGATCTAGGCGGCTGACCTGACGGCCAGCAGCATCGCTGTTCTGCAAAAGCCGCAGAGAGCGAAGGCCGTCCGAGTCATTAGGGGGTATTGCACGATCTCCTACGAGGCGGCTTGTGCACTGGCCGGATCCCCGCCCTGGGACCTGGAGGCGAAGGTACTCGCGTCACTGTATCGGTGGCGTGATGAAGCGCGGGCGTGGGGCGAAATGCTGATGCAGCCACACATGGAGTTGCGTCAGTCGCAGCTTCGTGAGGTCCTGGTGGCGGAATGGCGGGACAGGCTTTCATGCCCTACCGCCGGCCTCATTACCATCGAGGCAGTCTGGCCAGTGCTCGAGCGCTGGCTCGGGAGAAGGCACGGCTCCCTGTCGTTTCGGGTAACGCAGGTGCTCTCGGGGCATGGTTGCTTCGGGAAGTACCTGTGTCGCGAGGCTGATAGGTAATAGATTCGAGTTTTGAAAAATGCAGTGTACCAAAAATGTTACCCGCAGCTGGGTAAAAATAAACCGAATACGTCAACAGTCTAGACTGTTAACTGTCTGTTATATTACTGGTACAAAAGTTGGCTATCTTTTAATATTGTTACACAATTTCAATGTAAATGCTTCTTAATAAACTTGTATTTCAGAGTTCATAATTAATTTAAGTGTAGAGTTGAGAACCGTTTAAAAGTTAACTGTGTGTTGTAAGAGACGGCTTATCTTAAAGTTAGTTACAAGATGTTAATTATTTAGGCGTTTATACATTATTTATGTTTGTAGCAATTTGTAGTAACATAAACTGAATAAATGCTTTTCATCATCGGTCCGATCTATGACAACAAGATTTTGAGATTCGGTGATGCATCGTTACATAATGGACTGCTCACCCTTTAGCAAAATATAAGGGAGACTTCGGTTCCTGTTAGCAATAGAGAACCTAGGGCCCTTTAAGTAAATAGATAAATATTGAATAGGTTACGTCAGGGAAAGCATGCTCCATCGTTGCTGGTGATCAACGCGATTTATTGCGTTATAATTACCACCATCTCGTCGTCACCTCGTCTATTCTACGCTGCGCGATGTAGAAGGAATGCTGGGGTGCGGGCCTCTGTCTGTCGACTTTTAGAAATATATAACTCACAATTTACTGATTTTGACATTTTCGCGCTATCGCTATCGAACGCATGTTAAATGAGAAAAAATAAGATATTAATATTTAGCAGAAAAGCACTGCATACACGAAACGAGGGAAGCGGATGACAAGAGCCTACATCTTATGGGCGATTTGCAAGAAATTGAGAAAACATTATTTTAAATTTAGATAGCATACTCAGATGTCACTTCGTGGACAATAGTGTAAGTTATACGTTTTTTCGACTGTAATATAACTACATTTTGTATATGCTGTATAACTGTTTTTTGTTCCAAATAAATAAATAAAAATAGAGTAAAATAATACCAACAACTTTAATAATACCACTGGTATTTGTTTTAACTCATATTTATTTTCTATTTCGAATGGATACCACTCTTTAAATAATTAAATTTAATGTGCGAAGGAATACTTACAAGTTTTCTAATATTTTTATGTGATCAAAAAATATAACATTTATTATTAAAGTTAAAGTTTAATATAAATTAAGATTTGATTTTCTGAGATATTTTGTAATTTTTAGATTTTGATGTTTTGCACAAAAAAAAAGTGTATTTTACAGGTACAAGGAGGAACAAAAATTATAATACAGTGGATTATTAGTAATATTTTATTATTGAACTAGATGATTACTAACAATATTATTTTCATCACACTTGCACGTAAAAAGTATCTAAACATACAGGTTAACTTGGCCGTAATGCCCCATATAAAACCCTCGGGCTTTCTTTTTGTCATGAAATCCTAGGGCGGTAAGTAATATTTTTTTAATTTATAGCACAGCACACAGGTCATACAAGTTCAAGCAAGGAGTTTACACGCAATTGAAAAATTGTCTTAAAATGTTATCTAAACAGGAATTTCTTTGCAATCTCGCTACATGTTACTTAAATACTCAACTAATGTTCTTAATAATCGATTTTAATAATTATAGTATGAAAACGTCGAAATTATTTAATTCTTTTTACACTCCGTCATGGCTGTATACCTACGTAAGTATTTGCCCTTAAAGTTTCTGAACGAAACACTGTATAATCTGTGGTGTGGGCAAAAATTCGCCAACCGCTTAAAAAAAGTTCACGTATTTCGTAATAACAGCTGTGCTGACTTGTGTATTAAAGCTATAATTCCTAATTATTACTCGCAAATGTGATGAAAAACATTGTATGTATCACGGGCGGTACGGGAATTACGAACCTCGACTCAGAAAGCCCTCAGTCTTCGACTTCGGGCATCACTAGAGCCTCGATCGTAATTCCTTACTTTACGGCCTTTATACACAATGTACTATTTTGTAATAACAATATGATTACATACAAAGCATTTCTACTGACTACCTTATATCTTTGATCTTGTTTTGGTATTAGTTTAAACAATGGTATCCGTTCGGAATAGAAAAATGAGTTGAAACAAATACCAGTGGTGTTGGTTGTTGGTTGTTTTTGGTTGTTAGTTGTGAACGGAACAAATCATGAACTGGAGTCTATCATCATTTAAAAAAAAATATCAAGCAGTAATGTCTAGCAAATAAAATTTTAAATTCCTATGTAAAGAAAATTCGTTTAATTAAGATGTCCGTGAACAAAGAGAACTTTTCGCTTTACATTCACAAATCTCTGTGTGAACCATTAACACCGACGGCGTAGATTTACGTCGTACTAAGGTAATTACAAAAAACAAAGCAATTTGAATAAATATGTGGAACTTAGCATTTCGTTGTTGGTAACTCCATTAAAAATTCATAGTTTTACTCCCAGCGTCCGTAAACAGGTATTATAAAAAAACTACAGAATAACAAGTCTCAAGGTAAAAAAGATTTTAGATTTTTCACAGAAGACGAAGGCAATTAAGTTAGTCAGCAAGTTGAATAGGGATGTTAACAGAAAATTAGTTGTTTTCCATGAAGTATATTAATATTAAACTAAATTACAGGTAAAAAAAGACAAAGATTATATAATTGTGTTGGAGGATAGAATTGAGGACCTGCAACGATGCTCGCGCAAAAATAATATCGAGATAAAGAATAAGCCTAGGAAAAACCAGGAAACCAGAGATGATTTGATAAATATGGTACTCGGTTTGGCCAAGAATATCAATCTCGATATGAAAGAAAGAAAAATAGAATGTGATGAATGTCTTATCTTTGACCTTCATCACATTCAATTTTTAATATGTTTAAAGTTATGAACAGTTATATTTAATTTTGTAAAATTTACTGTCTAAAATAAAATAATTTATCAAGGTGATATATTTCAAATCATTTAGGTTCCCCACAGCAGACCTCTATAAAGTCAGCAACTTGCTTTCAATTAGAAAACTTTATATTCTAAATGTGACCTTAACCCCGCATAAATGTCTTCCTTTTGACCCAGCTACTCAGAGCAGAAGGCGTAGAGATATTGTGGCCCACTCTCCAAGGGTACGATCAGCTTTTGCTCAACGTCAATGTATTACACAATCCACCTACATCTATAATAAATTGAATCTTAAGTTTCAAATATATCCCATGCTGTTATATGATTTTAAAAAATCAATAGATGATTGGTTAGGATCTATAACATATGACGAAACAGAAAACATTCTGGTCAGGGTAAGCTAACATGCTGGATACCCAACACATACATATACACACATAAACACATGCGCACGCACATACTCACACAAACACAAACGCATTATCAAAACACACACCTACGCACATACAAATACATGCACTCCTCACACATCGAGAGCTATTTTATTATAAACAAAAATAAAATATTTTGTTAATCTAATGGAAAAAAAAAATATCCTTAATATAAAAATTAAGGATATTTTTTTTTTTTCATTAGCTTCATTAATTTCATTGATAAGCTACCACTTAAAGGAAGAGTGAGACAGCTCCGACACAAGTACTATTGTAACTTACTGGTGCTGCCTCAGTTTATGTATGACAATGTATAAGATGAAATAAATAATTTTTGTATTTTTTTTTGGTATTATTAAATATTGGACACGTATTTTTTCTTCTGACACGTAAACATATTATAAGTGACAACGATATAGTGCGTTGAAAATATCGTGTCACGTCACGCCGTTAGTACACTTTATACTAACATAGTGACGGCACAAGCACCCACACCCAAAAATAAGTGTCCAATATTATATCATAATCTCACTGACGGACTAAATAGAATTATCATTTTTCTACCCAGAAAACATTCTCAATGGTGAGTAAGTATTAAGAGATACAATTTTAGACAGTAAATTTTACAAAATGAAATATAACTGTTCATAACTTTAAACATATTAAAAATAGAATGTGATGAAGGTCAATCTTTGATATTGCCTAGTTTTAAGAACATTTTGTTCATTTTCTTTACAAAAAACGCTAAAATATAAATATGATATTCTTAATTTCATAAGTATTATTTTATATCTACATAAAACAAACCTCTTAAAAACTCCCGACTTCAAAAAGTTAAAACTTAGCAATAGTGGAATTTTCTCAGCTGAAAAGAAAGATTGAAACCAACAACTACGTAGGTATCTACCTAAGTAGTTGCTGACTTTCAACTATGTTAGTACATATTTAAGTTTTTGTTTCGAAAATAAGAACCATTTAAGCTGTCTGAATAATAGTAGGCACATTATTTTCTAATAAATTTTGATACATCGCAATTGGTTCTAGATTGACAACTTAATCAAAATAGAGCCTTGTTGACCTTTGCAAACAATTGAATCCCTTAACCAACACAATAAGAATGAGAAAAATACAATAGGCTTCTTGCTAATATAAATTATTATGTACGAGTAAGTATCTTATCTTTACCACAATAGATCCCAATGGGTCGAAGTGTCCGAGTTGTTTCTCGGCCCCTCCACAAGATAAGAGAAGTATCTAATAATGAAAATGTATTACTATGAAATATTTACAAAAAAAAAAAAAAAAAAAAAAAAAAAAAAAAAAAAAAAAAAATGCTTAACTATATTTCTTGACCTTGCAAAGGCATTTGACACTGTCTCTGTTCCCCACCTTGTGCAAAAACTTGAAAACCATGGTATTAGAGGGGTCCCGCTGGCATTGCTAACAGACTATTTAAAAAATAGAACCCAATGCGTAAAAATCGGAGAATATATCAGTAATGAATTACCAGTCGACTTTGGCGTGCCACAGGGTAGCATACTGGGTCCTACCCTTTTTCTTTGCTACATAAACGAACTTTGCACTCTTGAAATTCCAAACTGCCGCATATCGGCATATGCTGATGACACTGCGCTTACTTTTTTCTCTGACTCGTGGGATGAACTTTATAACTTTGCACAAAACGGGTTCAATACAATATGTCACTGGTTACTGTCAAACTCTCTCTCCTTGAATGAGGAAAAAACTAAATACATTGTCTTCTCAATGACAAAACGAAATAAACCTCCTAACCATTTAGACAAGATTTATGCACATAAATGTAACTATCCTCCTACTCCAAACTGCACTTGTCCTAACATAAATTCAACTGCATGTATTAAATATCTTGGAATTGAACTTGACGCTAACTTAACTTTTGGAAATCATTTGCTATCCGTATCCAAAAGAATCCGTAAGCTCACTTACATTTTTAAGGATCTCCGGGATATTGCAGAGAAACAGACCATGAGGATGGTGTACGAGGCCTTGGTACAGTCCATCCTTAGTTACTGCATAACCACTTGGGGAGGAGCATGCAAAACAAAAATGATAATGCTTGAGAGAGCTCAAAGGATGATCCTAAAAGTGAGCTTATCAAAGCCACGACGTTTCCCTACCTCCACACTCTATGAGGAAACTCAAGTTTTGACTGTCCGTCAACTGTATGTGATGCTGACTATACTTCGCCAGCGCTCCTATTTATCCGAAGAACTAAGAAAACGCAAAGCTCTCACTAGAAGATGCTATGCAATTTGTGAGTCAACAGCTGTACGCACCCGTTTTGCTGAAAGATTTTTCTCATTTCGTGGAGGAGTATTGTTCAATAAACTCAATAAAGATATTGACCTATCTAACTGTCGCAAAACTGAATGCAAGAATAAACTTAGAAAAAGGTTACTCGAGTTAAGCTACACGGACACTGAAAAATTGATTGAGATGATTTCTTGATTTTTGAATTTTATTAATACATTGATTTATTATTATTTAAAAGTAATTCAATATTCTTACATACATACAAACACTCATTTATAAATTTTATATATATACAGCTATAAGGTAGTATTGTGTTTCAAACTGACACTAGCTACAACATACACGCATACACACACACACGCACATACACACACACATACACACACATACACATACACACACACATGCGCACGCATGCACATATTAGCTCATTCATCCACTAACATATCTGCTTACTCACGACGTCCGACAGTCTGAGCAACATATTTTAATGGGGGGCCTGGAGTTCTAAAATACAGGCCTAGGCTTAGTTTAGACTCCAGATCTCCCACAAATTACACACTTTGCCAATATTTCTGTGTCTGACTGTAATTTATGCTCACGTTGATATGTAATTTGTGGAGATAAATAAAGATTTTTATTATTATTTTTTTATTATTATTAATTATAGTAGCTAGAGAATTAAAATCTAAACTAATATTATAAAAGCGACAAATTATTTGTTAATTGTAGGAGGTACAAGTAAAATTTTAAAACCCCCGACACATTTTCATTTTATGCTTTTTAAACTACATAATGTATCCAATAGTAGACACGCTTCGATCGATAATCTATCGAACATATAATTAGGACAGGATATTTTGCGAAAACACTCCGATTCAAACAGTAAAACGCCTATAAATTTTGAACGACTTTACCGATTTTCAACAAGCTAAAACACTGTCGCCTTTCAAACAAGAAAAAAAAACTAAATCAAAATTGGTTCATCCGTTTAGGAACTATGATGACAGACATACACAAATACACATATACACACGTCAAACTTATAACACCTCTCTTTTTCAATCGGGGGTTAAAATTATTTCATAAATAGAAAGCTACTATATCGCTGAGTGTCATTGCCTACTCTTATTCTGGAAGCACCATGAGAACGAAGCCGCGGAAAAAGCTTTGTCCCATATCATTAAGTAGAACAATAAGGCCCACTTGCGCCAAAAACTCAACTCAGTGTTAGTTGCTAAGACGAGGTTAAATACCGAATATATCATACATTATTGGCCGGGTTTGCTATTTACTCGGAGATAGTAAGATAACCCAAGCAAGCAGGCCTTATTCATACATACATAAATAGTTCTCTAGTATCATACATACATTCACAGAGAACATGCAAACATTATTAAAGCAGATCTCAAAAATATGTACAAGTGTGACACATACACTTGAACTGACACAAACTCGCACACAGCCCTGAGACGAGGCGCTAGCGCGAACCCTGAATAATACATCCTTGCGAAATGACTGCGCAGCACATTTTCATAAATGTCGGAATGCTATCTAACTGCCACACGCGACCATTTTAGGATAATCCTAAGTCTAACTAACTGTCATGAATTTTAAAGTAATCATGGGAGCTATGGCTAAAACTGGTGTGGTTGGGAGTTATAAAGTTTTTTCTGAAACTATTATTTTGAAAGAAGCTTTACACACATTTTTTTTTTGTTTGGGAAAGCCTCCTTTCCTTCCCCCTTTTCCTTTTAAAAATAATTAATTATCTATCATTAAACAGTACGCCTTTATACCCCGACAGGTATAGGAACTCTTGGTACATTTAGCTAGTTGTGATCAAGCCCCATATCCTGGGCGCAAATCCTTACTCTGAACTGCTACCGATAACCTTGCTGATTATTTTCTTGCACCTCCATGAGCTATTCATTTATCTACTGCTGCCACAAGTGAAAAAAAATGTAATAGTATCAAACTTAACAAATCAAATATTTTATTAAATACTACTACTGAGCATAAGGTTGGATGCCCGGTTCAGGCAAAAGTGTTATTGGGTTTTCCAAATAAGCTCCCCTCCTTTTACATGGTACTTTAAACATAATTGGCGAATTGTCGTTGTACTATAGGTGCATCTCTGCGTATAATTTCAAGGATGTAGGCGTGATGTTATATCATGTAACTGCAGTTCATGTGTGTTCGGTATTTCAGCACACATTAACTATGTGCAGGTTGATATTAACGTTAATGGAGTTAGTTTGTAACCGCATTCATGTAGAATGCGCGTGATAAATATTTTCGATTGTTTGCATTACTATTACTGCGGCAAATTGTACATAATGAATCTGTAAATAATTAAGTTACTTTATACGCTGACGGATGCGAGGAACTGTCATACATCGGAGAAGCATCTGACTAGGTATTTATCTATCTATAGGTATTAAGAGGCCACGGGGCCCCAGTTCCACGTGCTGATGGTGAACACCGGGAAGGTTTTAGTGAGGTAAAAAACGCCATACTCCCTGGCGTTTTTCCTAAGGTCCAGACGCCTTTAGAAGGTTTCCGTCTCAACAAAAAAGGTATCTATCGACTAAGACGTAACGTTACAACCAATGTCTATTTTAAGTAATAATTTTTTTCAGCAGCTTCACCAGCGTGAAAGTCTAAAATTATTCTCGGGGATATACCACCAAGATAAAAAATATCCTAGGTCATGGTATAACTGACCCCTTTGTCAAGTTTTCTACAACTCCGTTCAGCTGTTGAGGCGAGATTTTTAACAAACATCGAACCATACAGACTTATACATTTTTGTTGGATAGGATTCTCATAATAAAAGATACAAAATCTCTAAAAACACAGTTTCTCGCAACTCAACCATGTTTCACAACACTAACACACACCAACTCCAAAACAATACGTCACAAGCCAACGTTCATAAGCCTTCTCCAAGAATATAAGAAAATAATAAGGCATCGTCTACACGAAAAATCGCTGCTATATGAGTAAGGTTTACGTGCAATATCGCGGGCCCCCCGGCCGGCGTCACAGCCACTTAATTAAGTGGCCGCGGTGTCTGCAACGCATCTGTCGGAGCAATCGTGAAGAACCACTGAGGTCACTTTGAATGATTGACTTATAAGTGGGTCAAGGAGTTTGGAATATGACAATGTCAACTGGTTTTAGTTTTCCGTACTTTGAAATACTTACCGTCATAAAGTTGTCGAATATAATTAATAAAATTAAATACTATCAGTGAACCAAAATATGCAGGTATCAACGTTACCTTCCTTGCTGAGGTGGATATCTTGGGCCCTCGACTATTACTCTAAAATGCAGGATCATTATCATCAGGCTACAACGAGCACTACTGGAACATCTTGATTCTTGGAAACATTTATGCCGCTGCTACCAGCGACCCTGTGAAAATCGTCGCTGTATACTATCCCACTACTGGGCAAAAACACGGCTGTTAAAAAAAATAGGGTCCAAAAATACCCCAATCGAGGATCTCACGTACAGTCTCGTGACCAAAAATCATACGTTTCAATATTGTTTCGAATGTAAAATAGCTGTAGCCTTCATTTCGGCAACCGTTCAGGAGAGGAACTATAGTAGGTTTATACGAGAAGACACAAAAAGCACAATGTACTGTACTGTAGAGGTAGCGTGGCGCGTGCTCGATTCAAGTTGGGCTTATTTGCATCTTCGTTTGACTTTCACTGAGCATTACACCACCAGAAATTGTTTCAAATATTCCCTCTGAAGATATCAAGGTTTCTATGTGGACTTCAGCGTTTTGAGTTGTTCATAATAGACAAACTTTACTTTTCCACTGTTGTTTTATTTCAGTACTAATAGATGTTCCAAATTCTACACGGTCGTAAGGGAAGCGCTGGAAAGAAACCGGTGGAGGCAGATCATCCGCTCCAGATGTAACCCTGATGCTGACCACGATCCTCAGCCATGAGGGACCGACTAAGAGAGAGATAATATAGGTTACATCACAGACATAAATCTAAGTATATAACGCAACTTCCTCCATCTGTATGAAAACCAAGCGTGCCACTTTTTCACAAACAATTTAAAAACAAATTTACTTACCAATGAAAGAAAACATTTGCAATGCCTCGGCTGAGTTTTTCTATACATTATTTACAGCTCAGTATGGAATAAAAAGGCATTTTTCTAGATGTCGGTGGATTACCGGTGCCGATAATGCTAAATGAAAAGCTCAGATTACGATCATTGATCCCACCATTCATAGTACAAGATGATTTTAGAGAATCTAATATCACATGAAAATATTGAAATCGTGTACACTCCAGTTTTCACAGACGATTATGAAAACTGCTTTAAAGAAAGCCAAGAGTTAATTAAACCTTTATTGACAATTTGACATAATTTTTGTCAAGAACGAGCAAAATTCACGAAGTTCAATAACTCTTAAGCTAAGGCGGTATTCCATTGGCATCTTGGGCAGGTAATTTCAGTCTACCCCTAATTTAATTTCATCCCGAATGGATTTCGCTTGAGATGGAGCGGCATAAATATAGCCATGAAGCTCCTAACTCCTTATGGCAAAATTGATACCTTACAAGGGACGAGGCGACGTTTGATCGTCCTTTCTTTCGAGGCTTTTGAAACTTTGTAGAATGGAAGTAATAACATCGGGGACGAGATACCTAATATTAGCTATAACAAGAACTCAGAATCATTTTTCTTTCAGGCTTTTTTAAAAGGGGGAGAATTGTGCGATATGATTTCGTGACCGACGAGTGTTATGACTAACGATTGCGACGAGCTTCAACGAACGTTGATTTAATTTGAGAGAGAACGGAGCATTGCAGGAGCTTGATGTAATGCTCAACTAAATAACGCGGACATCTGCACAGTTTTCCACCCCCTTGTACCATCCTCGCGGCCCGCCTCTCCGCTGCACCTCCCAGATTAATCTTCCACATGCTTCAATGTCTGCTGTTGCAAATAACGAAAAAAATAACGATAAACACGACGGTAATATGAAATTCTTTGCACTATGAAAAATTCTCTTGCGTTGGAAATTACAAGCTTCGTAGAACTCCCACAAGAGGGAAATTAATGCATAACTCAGGCAAAATCTTTTTGCGTACTGAAAGTATGTTTTATAATGAAAAAATAGGTACTACGTGATTTAAAGTAAGAAGACACATCATTTACATTTCCGCTATAAGGATCCGATAAATCCAATACACCTATTTATCTAGTGCTGGGAATTAAACCGGGCCAATTTACCTCGTCTCCACATTCACATAGATTTGAATCAACGCCAGACCAATATCCAGCGGAGCGACAAATCAGCACTTCGATATTGCCTCGATTTGGGAACCACCTCAATATATGAAAATCTGACTTTTCATTGCGCACGCCAAACGGCACGCGGTCGTACTACCCAGAAATATTTAATATTTACAAAACTCTGTCGGCTTTGCGTCGTAAAGTCGGAGCAAATCCAATTAAAGGAACGATTTTAACTTCTTAATAGCCAATTATATCGACTTATCGACTGTAAATAATATAATTTATTTCCAATTATACAGTGCATAACTATGGTATATAGCAAGCAATTTGCTTTGTTAGCACAAGTTGCGAAACGTTAGTCAGCAGATTGCATCAAATACAGATGGATTTTTGGGGGCCGAGTCACCCACGTCCGTAGGAACGTACCCTTTTTCTGATTCCCTACACGTGGTCCCCGGGTGGTGCAAATCAGGTGACACTAACTGGTGGGAGGCTTCGGCCGAAGGCTTGTGACCACCCACCGGGCAAAGACGTACCGCCAAACGGCCTAGCCGTGTTCCGGTTCGATGCTCGGTGTAGCCAACTAGAGGAGTTGGGTCGAGATAGCTGTTCCACTGCAGGTTGACCAGCCTGACGCGCGCTGTTAGGGATGTATTGGGAGACTAGTCGCGGAGGGTAGCGGGATCCGAGGCACGGTGCGCCGCTGGCCGACCGCAGGTAGTTGGGGGCCCAAGTAGTGTGCCAGCCACACACGAAAGGCTGCCCCGCCAACTGTCGAAAAATTCCGAAATGCGCCATCGTGCTGGTTGGCGACCAGATGGGGAGGGCCCGATGGACATTCCGGGGGGGCTCGGGCGTCCCCGCAGTCTCCGGACTAGTACCCCAATGATGCTGTCCTTTCAGTGCGTGTCTGAAGGTTAGCAGCGTGGAACCTCGTCTCACTTCCAACTCCTCTCCTCCGTTCACTCTTATAAAAACATGAATGATGTCAAGGAAAAGGAAGATTAGTTTCAAACAGCGGCTGCACCCCCTCCCCCACAAAGTGCACCTCACCAACATTAGGGGTCTGCACTCAAATCTCTCTGCAGTCCACTACCACCTGGAGACTGAGAAACCAGCGCTGTTTTTCCTTACGGAGACGCAGATAGCGAGTCCGTCAGACGTGTCGTACCTGTCTTACCCAGGGTTGACCCTGGAGCACAATTTTAGACCACGGGCGGGCGTATGTATGTACGCCCGTGACGATCTTTGCTGTCGGCATCTCCGTAACCTTGAGGACTCAAGATTCACAACGCTCTGGGTTCTGGTGGACACAGGTCTGGATAAAATTATCTACACCTGTGTCTACCGTTCGCACAGTGGAGATCAGGAGGCAACCAGGCTCACAGAGTACCTCAGTGAGGCGGCTGATGCAGCACAGCAGCGGTACCCTTCTGCCCAATTAGTGTTACTGGGGGACTTTAATGCCCACCACCAGGAGTGGCTCTTTCTATACCAGTGCACTGATCATGCTGGACGGGAGTTGCGTATGCTTGCGCTAGCGCTAAACCTCACCCAGCTGGTCCAGGGGGCAACGAGGGTACCGGATGTTGATTCGCACACGGCGAATTGCTTGGACCTTCTGCTGACAACAGATCCAGACAGATACTCTGTGTCGATAGCATCACCATTGGGTAGTTCCGACCACTGTCTGGTGAAGTCTGTGTCCGTCTATTCCCCGCCCGATCCCAGCCCAAGGGGCACCCGGCGGGTTTGGCGGTACAGGTCTGCAGATTGGGAAGGCATGCGATCTTTCTTCGCATGCTATCCTTGGCAGCCTACTTGCTTTTCTTCGACTGATCCATCGTCGTGTGCGGATGCCGTGACGGATGTGTTGTGTCGGGGAATGGAGTATTACATTCCGTTCACTGAGGTATCAATGTCTAGCGAAGACAGGCCATGGTTTGGCGCCGAACGTAAGCGCGCCAACGCGCTTAAACATGGGGCGTACCTGGCTTGGGTCGACGCTCGATCGCGTAAGGCGAGTGACGTGGGTCAGAAGAAGAAGGCCTTCAACAGGGCTGCCAAGTCCTGCAAGATGGTGTTGCGAAGGGCTCGGTTCGATCACATTGGCCGAATAGGGACCAAATTTGCTTCTTACCCAGCAGGTAGTAAAGCGTTTTGGTCTCTGGCTAAGTCGGTCGAGTCGAACTTCTGCCGTCCCTCACTGCCACCACTGCTGAAACCCGACGGGTCACTGGCCCACTCCGCTGAGGAGAAAGCAAATTGATTTGCCTCTCTTTTTGCGGAATCTTCACGTCTGAATCCTGGTGATTCGCGGCCCCCTCCTCCTCCTGATGGATGCGAGACGAATATGTCGGACATTCGTATCCATCAAAAGGACGTCCGTAGGGTGCTGCGAAACCTTGACGTGAAAAAGGCTAGCGGCCCTGACGGAATACCAGCACTTGTCCTTAGAACCTGTGCGCCTGAACTGTCTCCGATCTTGACACGCCTATTCCGTCTTTCGTATGAGGCTGGAAAAGTGCCGAATGCTTGGATGCAGGCAAACGTACAGCCCGTGCCCAAGAAGGGCAGTCGAGCTGACCCGGCCAACTATAGACCCATATCTGTAACCTCCATACTCTGTAAGAGTATGGAACGTGTACTCAATACTAAGCTCCTGGCATACCTAGAAGCAAACGATATCCTTAGTGATCGCCAATACGGTTTCCGCCGAAATCGGTCTACTGGGGATCTTCTAGCGTATGCTGAACGTAGCGTGTGCTGCTACTGGGGAGTGTGCGATGGAATTGCATGATTTAATTCCACCCAGCCCGTCCCATCATCGGACTACCAGACGTAAGGCAATGCGTCATCGATATATGGTGGACATCCCACCCATACGCACCAAACGTTTTGGGAATACTTTTATTATGCGTACAGCTAAGGAGTGGAATTCCCTGCCGGAGTCTGTGTTTCCCGATAGCTACTTATTTACTTATTTTATTTACTTTGGTTACTTCTAGGCAAGCGTGCTCCACCATCGACCACATCATCGCTTAATATCAGGTGAGATAGTGGTCAAGCGCGAGCCTATATTAGATAAAAAATAAAAAAAATAAAAAATGGTATTGTTGGAAGATCAGCAAGCGACGCCGAGGTAAAGCAATGTGTTTTAAAGTTCATTGGGTATTCTGCTTAACAAGCAGCTAAAATGTTGTTGCTCTTAATTTATGTTCACTCCCTGCTTAAAATTGGAGACACTTTTAGAACAATAAAAACGAGTCATATTAAAATTTTAATAGGAAAGGAAATATTTCTCTGAAATTGCCATATATTAAGTACTCTAAGGCCCGAATTTTCAATGTTCTGATAGCTTTTTACTGAGGAATGAAATGGCGGTTTGACAGCTTTTGTATAGAAAATACTTCAGACGGCCATTTTTATTCGTCAGTTAAAAGTTACCAAACTAATGAAAAATCAGGCCGAAATTAATATTATGAAGGAGATAAAGCATTTGCTTGTTTTTATGTTTGTTTGAAATATTCGATCCACCTTGATGAAGCCTGATGATTAATGCTTGTTCCTTCTCTGTAAAGCTAGCTTCTCACGGTGCGTAATATCACGAGTGGAGCCGTTGTAACCCTATTCAGATTATTTTCATCATCACCCACAGCCCAACTCCGTCCACTGCTGAGCATAAGCCTCTCTCTTCATGAGCCTATCCCCACATTCATGTACCAACCTCATCCAGTTTCTTTTACTTTTTTTATATTTAAACAAAGAAATATTTGAGTGCCAAAGACTACCAGACTGCTCCACAGAACACAGTGCGTAGGTTCCGCTCCCTCATATTTCATACAGTGAGTAGGTTCTACCCGCATATATTTCATATTCTAATTATTGCTCAGTTGGTATACAAATTTGTTCAAAACAAACATCGCTAGCGACAGCACTCGTTTGCTTAGCATTAATAATATTATGACTTCGGCAATGGGTACACTAGATTACAAAACTCACTAGACAGATTTATTATTTTGTGCTTTTTTATTTATGATCTAATTCCGCATTCTGAAATTAACAAACTGATATTATCTCTAGCTTTCTTTTATTAAAATTAAGAAGCAGTGATTTGAGGGTACTGCCTTCTCTCATCTTGCTCTCTGTCTTGCCTTCTCCAGCTTGAGTTATGCTCATCAATATCTTATACTACTTGTAAGATTAGGAATACAAAAAGCTAGATACGTAAATTAGAGTATCTACTCTCTCTTTCCTTTAACTATTTGATTAAGCATAAAATAATAACACAGATTTATATTTCAAAATATTTATTATTTTCTATTAAGTAAGTATTGCAAAATTCCCCATAATAAGTAATTAGTACATAAGTATGATTAACAAAAACAACGAAACACATAACGTATGTTTGTTCCTATGTCAAAGTTTTTTTGTAATTATAAACGAAAGCTTATGCAATATAACATAACATGGTTCACCCATGTCTAAATAAAATGTACGGAAACATTCATCTATTAAAAAAACGGCCAAGTGCGTATCGGACTTCACACATTTAGGGTTCCGTGCCAAACCGCAAAATCAAGTTGGTTATAATAGGAAAGGTGAGGGAATTTCAAAGAAAAATCAGATTTATCAATATATTGGTATTTGTTAGTAAAACATACGTTATAATAAACATTATCACGAAATTTCATGTTCAAAGATCAATGGGAAGTTAAAAATTCTTCGGAACAAAATTTTGTAACAAAAAGCTGACTTTGGTGGCTTTTCATTCCTTTGTTTTACATATTTTTAAAACAAAAATACAATATTTACCTACTCAACGAGCTCTAAACAACGATACCACAAACGATGGAGAAGGTACAAAATTTGCTATTCGCCGCCTTTTTGCTGTATGGGACCCCTCATAAAAACATTTTAAAATGTTTGAAGACTGTAACTCTAACCATTTGGCTGTAAAACCTGTGTAACCGACAACGGAAAGACAGACGGACAGAAACTTGAGTGACAGCATGGACCCTTTAGGTAGGGAATCCTAAAAATGTGCTAATCGGTAAATGCACCGTATTTTTTCAAAATGACGCCTGAATGTATGTCCATTCAAATTATCGTAATAAATAATCGGTAATCAGTTCACACTCACACTTTCCCATCCCCGACGTAAAATACATTTCCCTGCCGAAGACGAATATGTGGCGACAAAATTTAGTTCAAAAAATTCATTCCGGGAAAAATATATAAGAGGCGCTTCACATTAAAAAGGAGATGAATTTTAACACAATATTTCCATTTTCTGTTCACTTTTGTCGCCGCGTGTACCGTTTCGATTCGATTCCATTGGTCTCTCATCATTTCAAACTGTCGTAAGCGGCTTAGAGTGGCTTCCAATCTAGTATAAAGTGCCTTTATGTGAGTCAGTGTCCAATAGTTAATTGTACTTATTGTGAGTGTGTGTGTGGCTCCAATAACGTTATAATACATGTTCAGTCGCGGTACGAAAAAGTTCAGGAATTTCTAATACATGTGAAGCAATTATAATCCTACATGACTTATAATACCAGGAAAGGAAGTCATTAATCTAATTAGTCAACTAAAACATAATATAACAACATAATTCCAATCGAAGACATTTCTCGATTTTCCATATAAAAGCAAGATATCGAAATTCTAAGTAATCTGAGTAAATAAGACTTCCGCTCTGTCCATTATAATCTTCTTCGCTTCGGGGAAAAATGGTAAAATGTTGATCCAGGAATCCAAGGCGAGCGTTAAAATGCTTACCTGAGAGATGGAAAATAAGCTTTTTTTATCACAACTATTCAAAACTTCGTAAACAGGGACTAAAAAAGCTCATTAATCCCTAGGGACTAAAAGTGATTTGAATATGGAATGTGGATATTGTTTGTAAATGTTCCAATCAGCAAAGAGATAAATCACAAACCACGTGGTCCAAAATAGGATTACATATACAGGCTAAAATTGAACAAGTGACTGGCTGGAAAACCGCGCGCGAGTCAAATTATATAAATCTACTTTAGATTTAGATTTACTACTTAGTTAATCTCTTTTCTAAATCTAATTTTAGTACTAGACTTACTACTAATAAAATTGTTACGATGCACTTCCATAATTGTTGAAATATAAACATTAGCTTCTTAATTATTTATACGAGTATGTTAAGTCTTATGGTTCTAAAAGTAAAGGGTGATAAAAAGTAGTGTCCACCTCGGGAGCAACACTATTTTAAGATACACGACGTACTTTGAATACCTCGCTGCACTCAGGATTCTACTCTAGAATCCTTCGTTCCGTTCTGGATTAAAAAAAAACACTCTCGCCTTTAAAATAGTTGTTTGCTCCCTAGATAAACAATCTAGGTACTATTTTTTGATCATCATTGAGACCACTTATTAAAGTTTATTTTTTGAATTTCCAGTTAATTTTATCAAGTCGAACTAAGTACTGAAATGAATTTCTATACGTCATTCGACAATTATTGCAAACACCGTAAGTTAAAGAAATATTAAGAGACATTATAAACGCCCGATATTTGTGAACAGAACATTTTCATACATATCCCAACTATGAAATTAGGTTCGGCTTCCAGTCTATCCGGCTTCAGCTGAATACCAGTATTTTATATGGAGCGCCTGTCTGTCTGACCTCCACAAGCCAGTAACTGGGTAGCACGATACTTGAAAAGACTGGTGTCAGAAGAACATATACCTACCTATACCATATTCGCTGGAGTCAAAAATAAAAGGTAAACCAATTATTTTTATTCATGAACAAAAATTTTAGTACCATGATCATACTACAGTGTCTCCTTACATCATCATCATCAGCCTTTTAATGTTCCCACAGCTGGGACACAGGCCTCCTCTCTCTCTCTCACCTACAACTTGTAAGTCGCGGCCGTTGCCACTGGGCCACCACAGCTCTCATGTCTTTCTTGCTGTCACTAAATCAAAAATAAAAATATCATGAGAAGATGTTTATTTCATACAACAACCAAATACACACATGCACGAATATGTCAAACATTTAAATTATTATTTTCTTAACTGTATTTTACAATAATATCAATATGTTTAATGTATAAACAAAACAAATGGTATTATTAAAACCAAAACTAATAGCCGATATTAAAAAGCATCTCTAATGCCTGGAGTTCGGCACAATAATGATAATAAATAAAAGAGTGCTACAAAAGTAACCATTTTGCGTTGAAAGGTTTAATTTTTTAAATTTGTCGAATTATAACCATTTGACGTTTGTTTGTTTTCCTTTTATTTTTTCTCCAGCAAATTGGGTAAGATAAGATAAGATAAGACATATTTATTTGCTCAAACATGGGTAACACATACAATATGCATGCAAGATAACAATAAACACCAAAAGATTCCGACATGTTTGCCACATGCTATGGCGTGCAAATATTTTGCAAGTTAAATTATAAATGAATTCCATAATTATCAAAGGCAATTATAAGCAAAGTGAAATATAATAATAATAATAACAGTTATCTCAAAATATCAATGGAATTAAAATAATAATATAAATCAACATATCGTGTAATGTATTCGGTATAGACACTATAGTAAATAATGCTGCCATAGAAGTACGATTATAAAAATGAAGATGGCTAAAAATGGGGTTAGTAATGAGATGAAAGAGAAAAAATAAAACACTGACTAAATTGTAAAAATGGCGAGAGAATGATGACTTACTTTTTTCTCCATAATTTAAAGTGCCATAACTTTTTTTGTCCTAATTATCATTTGTGCGAATTATAACTTACCCGAACTTAATATCACATGCCATAAAATTTTAATCCCTAAATATAATATGTCCTAAATCCATTTGTCATAAATATTACAATCAATAATATACAAAAGACATAAAACCGTTTTCAATAAAAGTTATAAGTCCTAAATTCAAATTACATGCAAATACAAGCAAGCACGCAGAATGCAGCATGCAACATGCAGGCATGGTTTCTGTCACGGCTCCGGTTTTAAATTACTCTCTAGGGGTAAGCAGACAAGACTGTGTGGAGTCGGATTTACAGCGATTCGTTTCTGCCACTAAAACCTAATTTTTAGCAAATGATTTAGGGCTAAATAAATATCATAAATGAAAATTCGGATTAATAGACATTATTTAACACAATACTTAGAACATATATAGGTACGACTTTAGGTCATGTAAAATTAGGAGATACAATTATTATAGTACGTGATATTACGAGTATGACAGAATACTTTTAGAACTAAAGATGTTAAACAAAATTTCGGGCTTTTAAACATGTTATGGATAATGATTTTCGGACAAAAAATAAAATTTTCGGAGATGAAAGAGAGTACCACACCAAACAGAGAGTTTAGTTAAAATAAAATAGCTTTTTTATTAGTTTTGTATCGCTTTCCGTTCGGCTCGATTGCAGCTGTGCAGTAGTTGAGTAATTGGCTTCTGCTTTAGAGGTGGTATCGATATCAGCATGGAACAAATAATATAATTACAAATACAAGATAATTTGCATTTTTTTTTCTAGATCAAACAACACACGAACTTTACACGATATGCGATTGGTTTACGATTAGTAACTCGTAATTCTAGAAGATTAAATAATCTTAAAAAAAGAGAGTGTCTTATTACCTGATTGGAACGGATTTGGATTAAGTAAATTTACAGTCTTTCAGTTTCGCATAATATGATGAAACTGAAATATCAACAACAATGCTGATAATCAGTGTAAACACACAATAGCGGCTGCTAGCGTAGGTCCTGGATGTGTCTAGTCAGCGCGCGCTCGTACGTCTTCGGTTTTCTTCGTGCGCATCCGGGTCTCCTCTCTCTTTTGTGCGGATCTTTGCTTGTACTATTCTGCATACAGCACGCTGTGCCTCACACGATTTATTACGCAAAAAATATTATTAATATTGATAAAAAGGGGTATTTAAACGTCCAAATTTGATTTCACGGCACGCAAATCGATACGATTGAAAAAAGTTTAAGTTTCCTAGGTGATCGGGCAGTGCCTAAAAAATCACTGCAAAAATGTATCAGATTTTGGTGTCGTTTTTTCATTGTTTCACTTTTTTTGGTCTAGCCCGCAATCAAATCAGAACTATAACGTGCGATAAGGAACTCCGTTCCAAAAACATTGATGAAGAGAATATTACTAGGTATGCTTTAATTTTATATACTACCCGCGAACGTGCGAGCGAACGGACGTATCACGGAGCCTTTGTTTAAATTAATTGCTTAATATTATATTTTAATAACCTAAGTTTTTAAATGGGTACAAAATGTAGCGGCTGTGATGCTGTATGCAGTATTCACAAGAGAGATGCAAGAAGAAAATCTATCAGAAGTATCCGACCTTAATGAAGGAAAAAGTTGAAGCTGGCATGCAGGAATTCAAGGATCAGGGGATATGTCTCGAATGTGTGTGTACAATGACGAAAAAGGATGATTCTAACATGCCTGTCCGTGGATCTGCAATCATCAAAAAGATGTCCTCATCAAGTAGCTTCGGAAACACCGCTGAGCGAGGCAGTTGCCGAAATAAAAGTGAAACTGCAGTGAATAATGAGACTCAACTTCTAGATGAGATAAGGGAGTTCAGGAGGGAAGTTAAGACCCAGTTGGAAGAGCAGCGCAAGGAATATATATTACTAAAAAAATGATTTATTCACATGATCTAACCAATATTTTGTCTGGACTTTAAAAGAGACTGTGACCTCTGAGTTTGTTTCGGCCTTTCTTCTCAGAGTAGTCAGATAGGAAACGCCGACCTCATCTAGTTTTAAAAAATATGTTCGACATGTAAAAGTGTTTGTATAAACCAACTTACAGAAATAAAATCATTTATCATTTATCATTTATCATTTATCACACGGAAACTGAGTTCAAACAAGTGAAACAAATATTGAAGTTAGTACAAGAAAAGGCAAACAAAGTTGAGATCCTAGAAAAAAGAATTAAGGACCTAATGGAAAAAAATTAAAACCTAGAAGCTAATCTTTATAAAAATCAGTTACCAAATCAGAGTGAACAAGGCCTTAAAAACCGTGCACTATCTTTTGCAAACGCGGTCAAAGATAAGCAGGTAGTTAGAAATAAAATAGCAAAGGAATGTGGGGCCACAAAATCTGCGAAAACAGTATTGAATGACGAACTGATCCATGTAGTAAAATAATGAGAAGAAGTCTAAGGATGGTGAAAGCGGAAAAAGGAAGAACCTGATAAGGAAGGAAACTGGACTACAGTTACCAAGAAAAGAAACAGGTATTCGACCAAAGAAGTAAAGAAAGGCGGAAATACAAGTGCAAGGAAAAGAAAAATATTTACATGTATGGCGTTTGCATAAGGAAACAACAGCGGAAAATATAGAAAAACATGTTAAAAAATTATACGAAGATGAAGTATCCGTAAAAGTCGAACAAATAAAACACAAGACTGAAAGGGATTACGCATCCTTTGTAATAGGGGTTCCCGAAAGCAAGTATGAAAAGTTGTGTCAACCGGAAAGCTGGGCAGTTAACATTGAGTTCGCGGAATGGGTGTGGTTTCGTAGAACAAGCAAACCCAGAAACCCCATATAGCATATAGAGATATTGTACCAAAACGTACGAGATTTGCGAACAAAGTTGGAGGAATGTTGCATAAATATTTCAACCGGAAGTGCGGACTTATTTGCCATAACCGAAACAGGCTGAAATAATACAAAAATAATACATGATGCAGAAATAATTCCACCAGGATACACGATTCTACGGTGTGACAGAGCAGACAGGCGTAAACAGGGTGGCGCGCTTCTCGTGGCCACACCGCGTTTTGAGTTGCGGCGAGTATCACTGCCTGATGTGAACATTGACAAGCAGGTATTTGAACTGGTGTGTGCTAGCGTGTACCTACATAACCGATTTATGTTTTTATTTTGTGTTGTTTACATTCCGCCTACTAGTAGTGATCATGAATACATGGTATTATTTCGCATAATTGAACAATTTTGTAGTAAGTATAGGGATATAGTGGTTGTAGGTGCCTTCAACTTGTATTCTTGTTCTGTAGCCATAAGTCATTATTATGAATATTTTTATACTTTTTGTGAATTCACTCAGAGTAACACGGTGGGAAATTTTAATGGTCGTCATTTGGATTTGGTGTTGATTACATTGACGGAGGGAGGGCGTGTGAGTGTGCGCGCGTTGGAGACGCAGCTCGTGCCTTTGGATGCGTATCATCCACCGCTCGAGATCTCGGTCAGCACAAGCTCGCGTCGGCGTCGGCCTGGCTCTGCGGGCTCGGCTACACCCGGCTCAGCGGGCTCAGCTGCACCCTTCGTAGACCTAGGTGCGCCTAAATGTTGGTACTTTAACAAAGCCGACTTTAAGACAAAGTATTCGTTAATTGCAGCTATAGATTGGACCCCTTTGTATGAATTGGACTTAGGGACAGGTTTGGATTATTTTTATAGTGTTAATAATTCTGTTATAGATGACTGCGTTCCCAAAAAAAGCGAAGTAGTGTAAACTCTGGGTACATTTATGCTGAGTGGTACATTAGTGAAATAATTCGCGACATAAAATGGAAGGCTCGTCTACACAAACGGTACAAGGCAAGCGGGTCGAGGGTCGATTACGAGGCTTTTGCTAGGTGTAGAACTAACATTAAAAAGATGATAGTAGTCGCACAGGAACAATATCGTAGCCGTGTACAGTGTCAAATGATGAGTGATCCTAAATCTTTGTGGAATTTTGCAAAATCCAGGAGAGGTAGGAGATGTCAAGAGAGGTCAACGGTGTGCGGAGGAGTTTGCTGAGTATTTTTACTCGGTCTATAGGGCGGAGCCACCTGTGTTGGATGTAGATGCGGCTATAAAGAAAGCAGGTAGTGGGAACGGAGCGTCACAGCAAAATCTGTGGATGGGTATAGGCCAGTTGCAGTATTGTCGACGCCGGCAAAAGTACTGGAAACTCGAAACGATTAGCGCACAGCTCGCAGACGCTCAGCATGGTTTTCAACCGGGAAAGAGTACCACCAGTAATCTTCTCTGCCATATGACTCATCTGGTGCCGACAGTGGATAGCGGGGGGCAAGCTGATGCTGCTTACTTCGATTTTCGAAAAACATTCGACTTAGTCGATAATGACATGTTGCTTGCGAAGTTGCTGGTGTTGGTTTCACCCCGCATTCGCTTCAGTTTTTTGCCAGGTACTTGAGAGATAGGTGACAGTACGTGGAATATGCGGGACACGTGTCAGATTCGTATTTCACGAGGTCTGGAGTGAGTCAGGGCAGTAACCTTGGACCTTTGGGGTTCCTTCTAGTGGTAAACGACCTGCCAGAAGTAGTCCAAGACGCTCAATGTTTGTTGTTTGCCGACGACCTCAAATTGTCCCTCACAGTGGGAGGGGCCGAAGAATGTGACAAACTACAACGGGATATTGACAGGACAGTGAGCTGGAGCAGAGAAAATCTGTTGCAGTTCAATATCTCGAAATGTTCATCGTGCATGGCTATCATATTGATGGCTTGCCTATGACACGGGTAACGGAAGTCAAGGACTTGGGGGTTAGTTTTAACACCAGCTTGGCATTTCGTGATCACGTTATGCGTTGCTGCAAGAAAGCATATAAAATTTTAGGCTTTATGCTTCGTATGGTCCGAGGTTTTACGAATTTGAAAGCCATCATAGCTTTATATACCGCGTTGGTTAGGAGCCAGCTAGAATGTAACGCAGTCATCTGGTCTCCAAATGAAGCTAAATATAGTCTCATGCTGGAAAAGGTACAAAACAAATTTATAAGGTATTTATATGTGAGATATTACGGAGTTTACTCATTTTATCCCTTAATGTATCCTACTTTATTTATTTTGGGTATGGTAGGATACAATGAGTTGAGGGTTAGGAGGGAACTGGCACTCGCCTCATATATTTTCAAAATATTGAGAGGGAAGGTGCATAATGCAACTGTTTTAGGACAGGTGTGTCTGTGTGTTCCGGACAGGTACGTCTGGCGACGCCGGCGGCCGAGTTTGCTATTTGAGCCGCGCAGTCGAACCAACCTGTTAAGAGAGGCGCCGCGCCGCTGACGCGTGCACTCCGCACGCTCAACCTCGTGGCTATTGAGACGGACCTATTCTGCTGTACTCTGGGTGAATTCACAAGGAGTGCTTTGTTTAAAATTTGTTATAGTTAGATACTGTTATGTAATATATTAGGTTTACTGTAGTTACGGATGTGAAGTAACTTAGGATAAGCGCATTTATCGTATTGGGTGTAATCCTGTTAAGATTTTATGTGATAAGGTTGAATAAATAAAAATTAAAAATCTGATGCTTGAAAATCATTGCCACTTACTCTACTATCTACTTAAGTGTTATGTAGCCAATCTTAGTCAATTTTTGATTGACAATTTGTATAATACTCGTAAAACCTAAAAATTTGCTTGCAATGCAATGACTATTTCAATTATTTGGCAGCTACTTAAGTCTCAGCCCTGTAAAAGAAGCAGTGATGGAAGATAGCGTGATGGTTGACAGAGTATTTAACATAGAACAAGGATAGGAAGATGATGGTGAAAGTGACCTTCGATTCAGTCCAAAAAAAAAGCATTGCGAGAAACCCCTGTTCATGCCCTGCAGCATCCCGAAAACGTCACCCGGGCCCAGTAGCTTATGACCGATCTCCGTCAGGTCGGCTCGCATGGATACCACTGATACGCTCCTTGATGCCAGTGCACAGAAGAATGGATGAAAAACCCCGAGTAACATGGGACACGGGCAGGAAGATGATGATTATTAGGTACCTTCGACTCAGCCCTATAAGAGAAGCAGTGTGAGATGCCCCTGTTCATGCCTTGTAGTATCCCGAACACGTCTCCTGGTCCGAGCAGCTCGTGCGTGATCTCTGTCAGGTCAGCTCGCACGGAGACCACTGACACGCTCCCCGAAGCAACCCAGTACATCCGCGCCTCGCTGTCGCCTGCTACTACTACATAATTACCTGTAAAATTAAAGTGGTCAAAATTACTGTTTTTGTTTTTTTGGGCTTTATCAAGCATGTAAATATTGGAAAATGGGACAAGTCTTTTAAGCCTTAAAGTCTTAATCAGAATGTCATGTCTTGCAGCTCTGTTTCTTGAAAAACAAATGTGTATAAACTATCAAAAGGAATGTTTTCTTTTCCCCGTTTGCCTTGGCTTGGCGGTTACTGCTGTGCAAGAACAAAACGATAGCGATTTTTGCGCAATAATTGTTCTTCAATACAGTTTTAGAGATTATGGAGGTTTTTTAAGAAATAAGTTCATTTGACTAACAGCGGGCGATTAGCAAACGGTTGTGTAGGAACTACCATACCTTTCACTGTAGGTAATGCCGATTTTTATGACATAAAGCTTTTGATCGCGCGATGATTGCTGATTGCAGTGTCTTACGTAATAAGCCTGCGGGCCAGTAATTTTCGCCGTTTACTCGTAAAAACTGACTACTCGTGTCAATACTGATACCTAGCCGAAACTTGTGCTCAGCTCACATTGTGCGGGCTCGAATATTATTATTAATAGTGAGCTGCTGCCGGTCGGCGAGGCTGTGCTCCGTGATTTTTACTTTAATTTACGGTTGATATTAAAAGGAAAATGATTAACTAGGCGAAAAATAAACTGCATGGGCGACTGTTTTACTAAGTAAGTAATTATTTTTCCGGTTTAAGTAATACCATTTAGGAGGTTTTTGTGTGCTGCGGTAATAACAATGTTACATACTTTAATTGTATTTGGAGTTATATTTTTTAAATTTTAGCATATTATTCTTTTGAAAAAAGCTGAACAACCATCTAGGTGACATAGCTGTGCAGCACGGGAGTTCAGGCGTATTCGCGTTTTCAACGAATTAGTCCAAGAGCGAGCGAAGCGAGCTCGGGGGCTTAGAGAACCCCGACACGGATAGGTTAGGTTCGAAGGGGGTAACGGGAGCTGAAGTGAGCGAGCAAAGGGAACGTACTTAGCACCCGTCATCTCCTTCATGTTAGGTTACTTAGGTTAGACCTTGCAGACAGAAAAAGGAGCCCCGGGAGCAGCGGGGCTCCGTTACCAAACTTCTCTCCGATATACTATACCGAAGATATCCCGGACGTCAGTCTGTACGAGATTAGGATGGCTCTGAATTCGCTCAAAAACAACAAGGCGCTGGGTGATGACGGAATTACGGCCGAACTCCTGAAGGCGGGTGGAAAACCGGTCCTTAGGGCCCTTCAGAAGCTGTTTGATTCCGTCATACTCGAGGGCAAAAGGCCACAGGCATGGTGCAGGCGTGTGGTGGTACTCTTCTTCAAGAAGGGCGACAACGCCTGGTTGAAGAACTATAGGCCCATCTCACTTCTTAGCCATGTCTACAAGTTGTTTTCAAGAGTCATCACGAATCGTCTCGCGCGCATGTTAGGCGATTTCCAGCCCCCCGAACAAGCCGGATTCCGAAAAGGCTTTAGCACGGTAGACCACATACATACGCTGCGGCAGGTTATACAGAAGACCGAAGAGTATAACCTGCCTCTCTGTTAAGCGTTTGTGGACTACGAGAAAGCCTTCGATTCAATAGAGACTTGGGCTGTACTGCAGTCTCTCCAACGGTGCCAGATCGACTACCGGTACATTGAGGTGTTGAAGTGTTTGTACAAAAACGCCACCATGTCAGTCCGTCTTCAGGATCAGACCTCGAAACCAATCCTTCTCCAGCGCGGCGTGAGACAGGGAGACGTCATTTCTCCGAAACTGTTCACTGCTGCGCTGGAGGATGTCTTCAAGGTTCTGGACTGGAGGGGGCTGGGCATCAACGTTAATTTTGAGTACATTACTCACCTTCGGTTTGCCGACGACATAGTGGTCATGGTTGAGACCATGGAGAGCCTCAGTAAAATGCTCGATGACCTCAGTAGAGCTTCCGAAAGAGTGGGTCTTAAAATGAACATGTACAAAACCAAGATCTTGGTGAATGCCCATGTAACACCCACTCCTATCAAGGTCGAAGACACTACTCTCGAAGTTGTAGACGATTATGTCTGGGACAAACGGTCAAGTTGGGTAGGTCAAATTTCGAGAATGAGTTCAACCGTCGAATCCGACTCGGCTGGGTGGCGTTCGGGAAGTTACGTGGTATCTTCTCGTCTAATTTACCGCAGTGTCTCAAGACAAAAGTCTATGACCAGTGTGTGTTGCCAGTGATCACCTATGGGACCGAGACGTGGTCGCTCACAATGGGCCTTATCAGAAAGCTCAAAGTCATCCAAAGGGCAATGGAGAGGGCTATGCTCGGCATTTCCTTGCGTGATCACGTCAGAAATGATGATATCCGCAGGAGAACCAAAGTTACCGACATAGCCCGAAGAATTGCCAAACTTAAGTGGCAGTGGGCAGGGCACATTGCTCGCAGAACGGATGGCCGATGGGGCCGAAAAGTTCTGGAATGGCGACCGCGAACCGGAAGACGATACGTTGGAAGGCCTCCCACTAGGTGGACTGATGACCTGGTTAAGGTTGCGGGAAGGCGCTGGATGCGAGACACACGGGATCGGTCAATTTGGCGACGCCTGGGGGAGGCCTATCTCCAGCAGTGGACGTCTTTCGGCTGATGATGATAATGATGTACCTACCTCCAATAAGATTTAATAGTGTCACCCAACTATGGTAGTATAATGTAGTTTAAAACGTCAAAACACGTCCATTTCACTAACTATGGTTGGACACCTAAATGGATGCATATATAAAATAGTGTTTTTAGACTATATCATCACTCAACTCAGCACCATCCACTGAGATCCTAGGTGAAAATTAAACAAATGACTTAATATAATTGTCTTTATATAAAATGCAGACTTTGCAATAATTATTTCTTAAACTAAGAATAAAATAAGTTATTACAAAAGGAACACCAATAAACTTACCAGGAAAGAAGATTGTGTAGTCCAGAGCAACGGTCAACTGTCTTAGGAAGGCTTCTCCTGTTTCGGCGAAGATGTAGCAGTTTCTCAAGTGATGGCCGAATATGGCGGACATCAGGTCACAGCGTCTTACATAAGGCGTTTGAGATAGCAAGACTGGCAACTGGGATTAGAGGGATTATTTAGTTAATGACATAGATTTAGGACCACACTCGGCCATCTATAGTATAGGGACTCCATTTTACATACTGAGGCTCTTATTCGAGTAATGTGCGTGTCTAAAATAGCCAGCCTAACTCCGTCCAAAATTACAGAAGCTTCCTGAGGCTTCACAGGGTTCGTGGAGCGAGCTATAGGCCATCTATCAATCAAAATCAGATCAAATCAGTGAAAGCATCACAGAGACTCTTCTATGACCCGCAACCTTCAAAGTAACAGTGAACAGGGATCTTCTAGGCTCGCTGACTCCATCGTAGACCTTATTCATCAGATCTCACCAGAGACGGCTCACCAAAAAAGAAAAGGGACAGTCGGTCAAGAATTCCATGTATGCTGATATAATTCGATATGCAAACATTCTCATTTTGGTAACTAAACAAGGATCGTTCGTACCTGCCTTCCTCGCTCCGTTACCCAAAGTTGTTGTATGTATTTCCAAAACTTCTTTAATTGGTAACCTGTAACAATTGACCTTGCTGTCTAGTAAAGCAATTTATGGACTACCTGGAAGTTTGTATCGGATCCCTAAACAAATGGAAAACAAAACTATCCTAAAGGAAAATATACATATATAGCCCAATCCAATAACGTAACAAAATATAAAATTCCTCGTTCAATTACTAAGCTGAAAAGTTTTTGGAAAGATCTATTTCTTGTGAGCAAATACAACTATTCTGCATATTTAGTCATCTAGATTTATATAGGGTCAAACTAAATAAGCTTGCGTAACTCTTCACATCTAATAAGTATCGGTATAAAGAAACTTTTAATTTACAGTAATTACACTACCAGCGGACATATACATGATACGTTAGTCCGCTCAAATTAGACCAAAAAATAGGGGTCGGTTTACAGTAATACGCATAGAGCTGAAAATGGGTACGAATGTTCGGAACACCAACAAACATCACCGTTTCTGAGATATAACGATTTAAAAAGTTAATGTGAAGTGGCATTCCCTGCTAGAGTCTGTGTTTCCCGACAGCTACGATCTAGGGGTCTTTAAGTCAAGAGTAATAGGTTATTTCTAGGCAAGTGTTTCTCCGTTGACCACATCATCGCTTACCATCAAGTCAGATAGTGGTCAAGCGCGAGCCTATAGAATATTAAAAAAACGAACAGTCTTTGCCCCACAGTTAGCTGTACTATTTTAATTTTACCTATATTGTTCCACTGTTGGGCAAATGGGTTCCCCCATAGCCTTCCATTCTTCCCAGTATTTTTCTTTTTCTTTAGCTATGTACTAAAAATAAAATCATAAGATACCCATGACGTCTGCGGAATCTTGCTTATTAATTAAATTTAACCCTATATTTATTTTAGCTTACTCGACAGTCCCTGGTTCTTCAACATATCAATGAGTTCCATTGTCACTTTTTCATACGCCGTCAACGCATACTTGGTAGAGTACGCAATCTGGATGGAGGTGGCAACTACGATGGCGGCTAGCATCTTGCTGCAGACGAGGACCACGGCTAAGATGGTCATAGGTAAGACCGCGTCGAGGAAGAACTCGTCACTGCCAGCAGTGGTCAACTGAGATACAATCACGTAAAATGACGTGACGTAGTCCCAACGTTTTTGTGGCATTTCTCTGTTGACGGGAAAAGACGTTAAAGGAAAATGGCGGCTTGGCTTTGGTAACATTTTTTTACTAACGTAGGTTTCGAAAAAGTTAAACTAATTTTGGCCCGGTATTCAGCTACGGTAACTCTGTTGGCTGGCGAAGAAAATCAGTTTATCGAACACGAGTCACATTCGATCACCGAAAGCGTGGTGATAGCGATTGTCAAAAAGGCAAATTTGTATGGGATTGACGAGCGATATTGAAAATTCATGTGATCAATCCTTTACGTTTTGACACTTCGACTATCACCTTCGCTTGCATCAATTGCCACTTGTCTACAGCCTCAGAGGCCTTTGAGGCCAAGTGACTTTCAACCACCGAAAGCGTGGTGATAGCGATTGAAAAATGTTAAAAATGTATGAGAATGTCAAACGCCATCGAAATGTCTTGTGATCAATCTAGAGCCTCTTGTGTAACGTTCCGTAACGATTGTCAAATTTCTACAATTGACAGCTGAGAAGCTAGACAAGTGTCATTTGATGTTAGCTATGGCGACGGTCGAAAATGCCAAAACAAAATATTATCATGTAACATTTCGATAGCGTATGACATTCCCATAAATTTTTGTTTTTTTTCCAATCGCTATCGCCACGTTTTCGGTGGTAGAATGTAACTTGTCAAGGGCCTCTGGGCATGCTTTCCAAGGCACGGAAGTGTCTCGGTATGTAATGAACGGTCACCCATCCACAAACCAACCTCGGCAAGCGTTACTTAACCTCTTAGATCGACACGTGCGGCTATTATTTATTGGATAGTATGTAAACGAGCGAAAATAAATTCAAATTGAAGGTGTAAAAAACACTGAATATGGCTTACTGAAATACTAATACAACAGCGACTTAAAAATAAAAGTTTGTCGACCGAGCCCCGTGCAGCGGTTTTTCTGTCTGCAGGGTCTAAAGTAACCTAACACGAAGGAGATGACAGGAGCTAAGTTCGTTAGCTTTGCTCGCTCACTTCAGCTCCCGTGGTCCCCTTCGAACCTAACCTATCCGTGTCGGGGTGCCCTAAATTCCCAAGCTCGCTTCGCTCGCTCTTGGATTAATTCGTTAAAAACACGAATACATTCGAACTTCCGCACTGCACAGCGATGCCGCCTCGTCGGTTGTTCTGCTATTTTGAAAAAAATAATATGCTAAATTAGAACCCCAAATACAATAAAAGTATGTAACAATATTATTACTGCAGCTCCAAAAAACCTCCTAAAAGCGGATAATGGTTACTTGGTATAATAGTCGCCCATTCAGTATTTTTTTCGTCCTATCAATAATTTCTCTTATTATTTACCCACGAGCCCCTTCCATAATAAACGTAATAACCGTATGAAATACGTGATTTAATGGAGACACTTACTCGTCAACCAGATGTATCTTGAGCGTCCGAATGACACTGATAGGAGACGTGCCAATCATGGCCATCAGCCACACGCAGGTGAACGTGTGGATTATAATCACTACTACTATTATGGTCATCGCCGCCTGCGCAAGTATTTATTTAAAAGTTAAAACAATCTACACTAGGGCTATATTTATTACCTGTAATATTTATAATGATTAGGTTAAACACTGATTCATTATCATCATCCATTTAATGTTCCCACTGCTGGGACACAGGCACAAACAATAATACATCATTCAAATTTTCTATGGAGAGTTTGAATTTAGTATTTGCTATACTGTGATTTTTAATTTCATAGACTAAACTGACATTTGGGGGGTTGTCACTTTATCGTTACATAAAAATAGTGTCGTATCCTGACTATCCTGAACGATCGAAAGTTTATCAAAAATCGAAGTAGATCGGACTATTTCACGGCAAAAAAATTACATTGGTTTTTTTTTTTATTATCAATAGGCTTGCGCTTGACCACTATCTCACCTGATGGAAAGCGATGATGTGGTCGACGGTGAAGCACGCTTGCCTAGAAAAAACCCATTCAGTCTTGACTTAAAGACCCCTAGATTGTAGCTATCGGGAAACACAGACTCCGGCAGGGAATTCCACTTCTTAGCTGTACGCATAATAAAAGTGTCCCCAAAACGTTTTGTGCGTATGGGTGGGATGTCCACCATGTACCGATGACGCATCACCGTGCGTCTGGTTGTCCGATGATGGAACGGGCTGGGCGGAATTAAATCATGCAATTCCATCGCACACTCCACGAAATGTAACCGATAAAATACCGACAAGCTGGCAACTCGGCGACGATGTTCAAGGCTCTGGAGCTTTGATTTGACCAGTGCTTCATCGCCGATGAGTCTCATGGCCCGCTTTTTGATCGACTCTAGTGCATCTAGCTGATATTTGGCAGATCCGTCCCAGAGATGAGAACAGTACTCCATGCACGATCGAACATGCGCTTGATACAAGTTGAGCAGCTGTTCCGGCGTGAAGTACTTTCGCACCTTCGCAAGGGTCCCCAACTTTTTGGCAGCCAGCTGAGCCTTTGCCTCAATGTATGGCCCAAAATTGAGAGTTGATGTCAGCGTAACGCCAAGAAGCTCAAGATGGTCCGTTATTGGCACGGTTACATCACGGAAAGTTGGAGCCGGGTGAAATTGGCTCTTTTTAGCGGAAAAAAGACACGCCTGGGTTTTAGCAGCATTAAACTTGACCAGATTGGCATCACCCCATTCGGAGACTGCCTGCAAGGACAAGTTCAAACGCTCCACCATGGCCTCACGGAGAGACCGGATCAGTGGCCCGGTAGCACGTGCGTTGGACAAGTATCTCTCAGCAACAGTGCTGTCGTCTGCATACCTAAAGGTGCCGGGTTTTAGCAGATCGTTGATGTGCAACAAGAACAATGTTGCCGAGAGTACCGACCCCTGAGGGACGCCGGCATTAATATCCAATTGGTCCGACGAGCAGCCATCGATAACCACTCGAATGGACCGATCCCTCAGGAAGTCTGCAATCCAATCACACAGACCACCGGGCAGACCGAATGAAGGAAGCTTACCAGTAAGGCTTTCGTCCCAGACCCTATCGAAAGCCTTCGAGATGTCGAGGGAGACGGCAAGCGCTTCCCCGTGCCTCTCAATGGCCTCACTCCATATGTGAATGGCATACGCTAGAAGATCCCCAGTAGACCGATTTCGGCGGAAGCCGTATTGGCGGTCGCTAAGGATATCATTAGTTTCTAGGTATGCCAGGAGCTAAGTGTTTAGTATACGCTCCATACTCTGTAAGAGTATGGAGCGTATACTAAACACTTACAGAGATAGGTTACGGTTACAGAGATAGGTCTGTAATTAGCCGGGTCAGCTCGACTGCCCTTCTTGGGCACGGGCTGTACGTTGGCTTGCTTCCAAGCATTCGGCACTTTTCCAGTCTCATATGAAAGGCGGAATAGGCGTGTCAAGATCGGAGACAGTTCAGGCGCACAGGTTCTAAGAACTATAGCTGGTATTCCGTCAGGGCCACTGGCCTTATTCACGTCGAGGTTTCGCAGCACCCTACGGACGTCCTTTTGATGGATGCGAATGTCCGACATACTCGTCTCGCATCCATCAGGAGAAGGAGGGGGCCGCGAATCATCAGGATTCAGACGCGAAGATTCCACAAAAAGGGAGGCAAATAAATTTGCCTTCTCTTCAGCGGAGTGGGCCAGTGACCCATCAGGTTTCAGCAGTGGTGGTAGTGAGGGACGGCAGAAGTTCGATTCGACCGACTTAGCCAGGGACCAAAACGCTTTACTACCTGCTGGGTAAGAAGCAAGTTTGGTGCCTATTCGGCTAATGTGGTCGAACCGAGCCCTTCGCAACACCTTCTTGCAGGACTTGGCAGCCCTTTTGTAGGCTCTCTTCTTCTGATCCACGTCACTCGCCTTGCGCGATCGTGCGTCGGCCCATGCCAGGTATGCCTCATGCTTAAGGGCATCGGCGCAATGACATTCGGCGCCAAACCATGGCCGGTCAACGCTGGACACCGTTACGTCAGAGAACGGAATGTAGTACTCCATCCCCTGACGCAACACATCTGTCACTGCTTCAGCGCATGACGATGGGTCATCCGAAGAGAAGCAAGTGGGCTGCCAAGGATAGCATGCGAAGAAAGATCGCATGCCATCCCAATCTGCTGACCTGTACCGCCAAACCCACCGGGTGCCTCTTGGGCTGGGATCGGGCGGGGAGTAGACGGACACAGACTTCACCAGACAGTGGTCTGAACTACCCAAAGGTGAAGTTATCGACACAGAGTATCTGTCTGGATATGTTGTCAGCAGAAGGTCCAAGCAATTGGCCGTGTGCGAATCAACATCCGTGACCCTTGTTGCCCCATGGACCAGCTGGGTTATATTTTGCGCAAGCGAAAGCTTACGCATCTCCCGTCCAGCATGGTCAGTGCACCGGTATGGGAAGAGCCACTCCTGGTGGTGGGCATTGAAGTCCCCCAGTAACACTAATTGGGCGGAAGGGTACCGTTGCTGTGCCGCATCAGCCGCCTCACTAAGGTACTCTGTGAGCCTGGTTGTCTCCTGATCTCCTGAATGCGAACGGTAGACACAGGCGTAGATAATTTTGTCCAGACCTGTGTCCACGAGAGCCCACAGCGTTGAGAATCTGGAGTCCTCAAGGTTACGGAGACGCCGATAGCAAGTGTCGTCACGGGCGTACACACATACACCCGCGCGTGTTCTAAAATTGTGTTCCAGGGTAAACCCTGGGTATGATAAGTACGAGACGTCTGAAGGACTCGCTATCTGCGTCTCCGTAAGAAAAAACAGCGCTGGTTTCTCAGCCTCCAGGTGGTAGTGGACTGCAGAGAGATTTGAGTGCAGACCTCTAATGTTGGTGAGGTGCACTTTGTGGGGGAGGGGGTGCAGCCGCTGTCTAGCTCCAGTATTCTTTTTCGTTTTCATATCATAAATTGAAGAGTGAATGGATGAGAGGAGAAGGAAGTGAGACGAGGTTCCACGCTGCTAACCTACAGACACGCAATGAAAGGCCGCCATCATTGGGGCACTAGTCTGGAGACTGCGGGGACGCCCGAGCCCCCCCCGGAATGTCCATCGGGCCCTCCCCATCTGGTCGCCAACCAGCACGATGGTGCATTCCGAGATTTTTCGACAGTTGGCGGGGCAGCCTTTCGTGTGTGGCTGGCACACTACTTGGGCCCCCAACTACCTGCGGTCGGCCAGCGGCGCACCGTGCCTCGGATCCCGCTACCCTCCGCGACTAGTCTCACGATACGTCCATAACAGTGCGCGTCAGGCTAGTCAGCCTGCAGTGGAACAGCTGTCTCGACCCAACTCCTCTAGTGGCTACACCGGGCATTATACCGGAACACGGCTAGGCCGCTTGGCGGTACGTCTTTGCCCGGTGGGTGGTCGCAAGCCTTCGGCCGAAGCCTACCACCAGATGTCACCTGATTTGCACCACCCGGGGACCACGTGTAGGGAATCAGAAGGTAAACTCCTACGGACGTGGGTGACTCGGTCCCCAATCTTCATAATTATTACTTAAGTAGCACTCCGCCCGCGACTTCGTTCGCGTGATTTCGTTTATGCTATAAATGATTTTCTTATATGCAGTTAGTGAAGGCGACCAAATATTTGCTATTATTAAAACAATAAAAACTAGGAACGTAGATATACAGGGATTATTGGATTGTGACGATTCGTTATTTGACTTAAAGAATAATACATTTTAGGTTACCGCCACAAATTAAATTCCTCCCCTAAAAACTTATCAACCCCTTTTTGCTCCGTTGAGGGTCAAGTTTTGAAAAACCTATATATGCTATTCACTCTTTTCTTCTTTTTTTTTTTTTTTTCGTTTATGTTAGTCAGATTTGCGCAGTGAGATTCCTCAAAAAAACTTTAAAACCCCTAACGCTATCTGAGAGAGAGTTTTAAAAATGTTTTATGTAAATTTTGAGTATCAACTTTATCCCCAAGGAATTTGATTTTAAATGCAAACATTTTTTTTTCCTTTTCAGCTCCTTAAAGGTTGAATGGCCGCAAAATTGCGCCTTAGTGCTCCCCTAGAACCCAACGTCAAAAACGAAACCCTGTCCAGAAAGATTCTAAGCTTGAGTTTGTTTCGAAAAACTTATAATGACAACCTTTATTGTTTCCTTAGGTTGGTATTTGCAGCAATTTTCAAATTTATTAACCCAAGAAATAAGATTCTTCAAAAAAACTTTAACACCCCCTAAATCGTATTTTGGAATAGTTAAGTAAAACTTATAATGACAACCTTTTTTGTTTATTTAGGTTGGTATTTATGTCAAGTTTCATGTTTATTGACCCAAGAATTCAGACTCTTCAATACAAACTTCAACACCCCCTAAATCATCATTTGGGCTGTTTCGAAAAATTAATAATGACAACCTTTATTGTTTACTTAAGATGGTATTTATGTCAACTTTCAAATGTATTAACCTAATAAATAAGATTCTTCAAAAACACTGTAATACCCCCTAAATCGTCTTTTGGGGGTAGTTGCGAAATACTAATAACAAAACCTTTATTGTTTATTTATGTCAAGTTTCATGTTTATTAACTGAAGTAATAAGATTCTTCAAAAAAACTTTAACACCCCCTAAATCGTATTTTGGAATAGTTAAGTAAAACTTATAATGACAACCTTTTTTGTTTATTTAGGTTGGTATTTATGTCAAGTTTCATGTTTATTGATCCAAGAATTCAGACTCTTCAATACAAACTTCAACACCCCCTAAATCATCATTTGGGCTGTTTCGAAAAATTAATAATGACAACCTTTATTGTTTACTTAAGATGGTATTTATGTCAACTTTCAAATGTATTAACCTAATAAATAAGATTCTTCAAAAACACTGTAATACCCCCTTAAATCGTCTTTTGGGGGTAGTTGCGAAATACTAATAACAAAACCTTTATTGTTTATTTATGTCAAGTTTCATGTTTATTAACTGAAGTAATAAGATTCTTCAAAAAAGATTGAATACCCCTTAATCGTCTTTTGGGGGTAGTTTTTTATTATTCATAAAGGTTAGTATTTGTAGCAAATTTCAAGTTTATTGACCCAAAAAATCAGATTTTTTCATACAAACTTCAACACCCGCTAAATCGAATTTGGGGGTTGTTTCAAAAGACTAATAATGATAACCTTTATTGTTTATTGAGGTTAGTATTTATGTCAATTTTCATGTTTATTAACCCAAGATATAATATTCTTCAAATAAAATAACATCCCCTAAATCATGATTTGGGGGTAGTTTCGAAAACTAACGATGAAAGCCTTTATTGTTTATTTAGTTTGGTATTTATGTCAAGTTTCATATTTATTGACCCAAGAAATCAGATTTTTTCATACAACTTCAACACCCCCTAAATCATCATTTGGGAGTAGTTTCGAAAAACTAATAATGTTAATCTTTATTATTTACAAATAATACTATTTTTGATAAGTTTCAAGAATTTTGGCCGAAGGAATTAGATTTTTCATACAAACTTTCAACCCCCTTTTTACTTAACAGAATTTCCAAAAATCCTTTCTTAGTGCACATTTACGTCACTTGAGGAAACTTTCTGCCAAATTTCACGCTTCTAGGCGTAGCAGTTTTGGCTGTGCGATGATTGATCAGTCAGTCAGTGAGTCAGTCAGTCACCTTTCGCTTTTATAGATATAGATAGATTTTATCGATCGCATTTATTTATCTTATTATTCATATTTAATTTAATAAAAGTTTACGTAGTATGTGTATGAATACTGTTATATTTAAATAAATTACGTTTATATTCATAAAAATTTAATTACACCAATTAGTAAAATTAAATTGAGGCCCATTTAATTACAATTACATTATGTTATTCATCCCATGTCTTACCTACAACACTATGCTCCGAGCTTGCAACATTTAAAAAAATAAGGTAACTGGCGGCTGTCAGTTTAGTCTACGAAACTAAAAATCACATTAGGAACCTTTAGGAACCTATACTTTAGAAATCTTGATCTATGTGACATATGTCAAACTGACGTATTCGTTATTGTTACGGTATTGTTAGTCTGTCAAGCGCTATTGTTAATGTATTAATACTGGCAGCTGTCGCAGAGATCAAGCTATCTTTTATGAAGTATAATCATAGGCATAAAGTACGAAAGCGGCGGCGTATACTTTATATTTTGGGTCATATAAATTAGGCTTAATATACTGCTGAGAAAAATGTTGTAGATGTTATTGGAAAAATTTAATAATCGTTTTTTAAATCTACTCGTGCCTTGTTTCGTTTGGAAAACTATGAAATATCCTTTCCATTTATGTTCCGTAACTAAAGGATGAAAACGAGAATGGACAAAGTCTACATGTACCTGTTACAAGGCTGTATTGTTTAACCGGTTGTGTGCCGTAATTACCGAACAATTAAAAAGCCTTTGTGTCTCGCTTGGAACACGTTTGAGGCACTCAAGGAGTTAAACTACAATGTGTCGTAGGTTGTAAAAAAATAACTAAGTTCGCTTAGTTGCATGTATTCAAAGCTTAATAAACAGTTTATCATTGTTTAACCCCGAGGTAAATACATCCTGGGCTTTCAGAGGAGGTATTATCCACTTTCCATTCTGATTCCTGATCATGGCATAATGTCTAATAGTAATAAGGTTATCATTTGTAACTTAAGAACAAAGAACTACGTATGATTTAATTTTCTTTGCAAAGAATACCTGTAAAGTGGTCAGATTGTTTGTAAGCTCACGAGAAGTACTCCGATAGAATTCAACCAAATACTTCAGTCTGAACAGCTTTGTAGCGCGGAAATAGTGTATTATTCTTATGGGATTCCTAATAAGTAAAGAAGAACAATGCTTTATTTCTGCTGAAAGATGTCCACTGTGGATATAGGCCTGACGGCTCACGAACTTTCAACTAATTTTCATATTTACTTATGTAAGACTGTAAATACCTTCTCATACCACCAAGAGCTAATAAGATATCCGGTAATAATATTAAAAATCTTGTTTTAATTCAAACTTTTTTCGTATTATTCTCAGCAAACCCTTTTATTGATACCCATATCAATGCAGTGAACAAAAAATAACTAGTCCGACATTTTGGGCTGTCCGCCATATTTGATTTAGAATGACGACACTTAGCTAACCATGCATTGTCACCCAAACTAAACGTGTATGCAAAATTTCATCTTAATCGGTTGACATTTGCTTTAAAATTCAGTTGCTGGATTTGACCCGAACACACATACATACATACATAGCAAGTTAAATAAAATCTTGTAAAAATAAATAGCTCATCTTATTTAATGTGCGTAGCCATTTTGGGACCGAATAAAAAAAAAAGTCCAAAGTCAAATGTATTTATTTCAACTAGACCATTGAGCGGCACTTTTGAACTTTGACAATTAACTAGTAATAAAAACTGATTCTACCGTGCATTAGGAAAAGTAGCTTGTTGTGGAGAAGAACGCAAAAGAAACTTCATACTTACTCTATTAAAAATATAAGTTTTTTTAAATATTTACATAAGTACATACATTAATAAATTCATATACCTGAGGACGATGCACCCAGCACTGCTATACTAAATATTGGTATAAAGTATTACAAGCACTAACAGGTAAATTTCTTCACTTTATAAATAGGAACATGGTTCTCACATACTTACAAATATTGCAAACATAGGTAAATTACCTAATTCAACAACAACGGAACAGAGTGCGGGTAAATTTTTTTAAACGAATAAAAATTACTATAATTATGAATACCTAATATAAATTATCCAGTTTGATTTTGTCTACACTAAAGAAGCATTCTTATCTTGAATATAGTCATCTTATTTGTAATATGTTTGTTTACAAAGTGTGCTTTTAATTATTGTTTTAAATTTTCTTTCATTTAGTTTTAATATCTCACAAATTATTTTGTTATAGAATCTAACGTACTGTGTTACCCATCAAAGATGTGTGTACTTTAGCTAATCTATAAGATGGTTGATCTAACTTATCTTTATTTCTAGTACCTATTACAATTGTGTCTATCAGATTACTCTATACAGATAAATTGTGTCTACAGACCTTTAGGAATATAGATAGCATGAGAAAACTACTGAATGCATATGTTCAAAATAATATTATTTGCATTTTTGAACTACTAATCTATCCCTGTATGGTGACTGTTTTGCAATTTTCTTTCTTCCTATGGTATTTATTTTCGCCCCAAAATGCGTCAAAATTAGTGTTGTAATATAGAACTTTCGACGCTCATAACTTTAATATATGCTTTTCTAACTTTTTTGTTTTGCTAAATAATAATGAGACAAACTGATATCACTTTTTATTTTGAACGTACACCGTCAAACAGTGAAGTAATCGCCATTCTACGTTCGTATGGTAATTACCGACTAGGGCACCCTTAATACATGAAGAAGGATTATAATATATTCTAACATTGCTTTAATTTTCCAAAATCAACTTTAATAATTTCGATATAAATAAGAATCAACAAACTTACGGAAAACAAAAGGCGATCAATTCCAAAGGAAAATTAACCAGTACGTCGCTCCACACCCACAGTCTATGCTTGAAATATCTGTGGCGACATTTGGGTCCGTCCAATATCAACTCGCCGTGCTTGCTAATATAACCCTAAAAATTTTGACTTTATTAGATCTGTATGTGTGTGTGTCTGTGTGTGTTTATGGGTAAATTTGTAATTATACGTTAAGAAATACCTTTACACAGTTGCCAAGTATGTATATTATTGGTCTACCATTAGGATCGGTACATGTAAAACCAAGAAAAAAATTGTATAAAACACGCAATGAATACTGTTTAATTGTCAAAATGAAAGCTTGGGCGCGTGTTTTGATTGTTCAATAAAGTTACGCAATTAGGATGAAGGTCCCAGCTTTGGGCACATAATAGGTGATTATAATTATACTTCAGCAATCAGTACTAGTCGCAGTCAAAGTACCAACAAGATCTTCATCAAATTAAATAGTAACATGACAGACGACGATTACCTGATGCATAGTAAGATAAATCTTGGTATAGAAAAAAATATCCAAGATGGCGTGAATCCAGAACAGCATATAACAATCATTTAGGGTCACCAGGTCATACAACCCCATCACATAATGTATAGTGACCACCGTACATGTTACGTAGCCGTAGCTCTGCAAACACAAGAAAGTTTTTAGGTTACTCAAATCAGTTTTTACTAAACAAAAGGATACTTAATACTGGGCACTTAACCGGAGAGACATTTAATTATTGACAAAAAGTAAACATAATAATCATTGAGAATATAAAACCTAAGTTAAGGTTACACTAGTCGATCATTCTTTCATACAAACGTAGCCTGGCGATTACACTGTCCACTGTTTGACGATGTACGTTAAAAATAAAAATGATATAAATTTTTATCATCATTATCTAGCCACAAAATAGAGAGTATACAGAAGGGCCACTCCCGCCGTTTCAAAAATTGACAGCTAAACTTGACAGACTCACTAAGGTTGCTACTATATTGATACCCAATTTTAAAAAAAGAATAGGTTGTTTAAGTTACAAGCATAAATACATCGATTCGTCTAAACATACATCATATTATGCTTACATGCCTTAGAGGGTAGACAGAGCATAAAATATCCATTAAAGATCACGACTCCACACACGACGAAGATTGGATGGTAACAAGACGTAATAATGATCCCACTAAAAACATAAAATGTGAAAAGCACCAACCTCGACAGAAAAAAAGTGAAAAAAAAACATAAACCCGGCTGCTTATGAAGCGATTTCAACAGATGTAGGTACTTAAACAAGAAGAAAAGTATGCTTTGTAATCGGAGCAAACTTGTTTGTGAGCTGGATTACAAATTTCATACCCGTTCCAATTTCGTCTATGGACTTAAAATAATTTATTATTTTCCTAGATATTCAATTTCTTACTAATCATCTTGAAAAATATAATTACCTTTATAACTTAAAATGAATGAAAGAACAAATTTAAATTATATAGAATTAATTTAAAGTATATTCGGTCTGTAAAAATAATATAGGTAACCCAGCCAATGCAAACTCTTTACAGTACTTACTTTATGTATGAATGACGTGACAAACGCCCGCACAAAGCACTCGTGACAGCCGCGTCTGAGCTCGGTCCAATATTGCCCATTATTCCCTGTAAAATCGTTATGTCAATGTGTGCGTTCAAAATGGCGCTTTATTCGTAGTGGACTCTCTGTCTGCGGCGCGGCGCCGTTTATGTACTTTGTGATCTAGCCCTGTATGGAAACAAAAAGTAAAAAAAAACATGTTATGAGCGTAAAAGTTCCATATTTAAACACTAATTTTAACACATCTTTGGGCGGAAATAAATACCATAAGAAAAAGGATAATTTCAAAACGGCCACCATACAGGGATAGATTAGTAGTTCAACAATGCAAATAATTTTATTTTGAAAATATACATTTAGTCGTTCTTACATGTTATCTAGACTCCTAAAGGTCTGTTTATAAAATTTCGAGCACTCATTTTCGTCCTAAATCATCATCCGTTTCGCTACAAACTTGCAAAAGTGCTAAGTCGTACGAAAACTAGCTTCTTACTGCTCATCACAGCATTTATCTCTTTCGCACGTGTTGTCAGATGAGATAGCATGTATTTTAACCCCGCGCACATAATAGTACGTGCCGTCGACTAGGGCAACCTTAATAAGCACGTTAATATTAAATCTTGAACAAATAAAACGAAATTTTGCATCCGATTAATATAATATTTTTTTTACGTTCTTGTATATAATATATTCGTATCTATCGCGCATATCATTCTGGTTTCACCTCATCTGCATTACTACCTACATCATGTTGTATTTGTGATATTGAGGCCAATTTGCTTGATATTTCTAATTTTAATTATCTTCAATATATATATCTTCTTCTTTACTTTTTTTTTGACATTTATAGCAATTTCCTTTAGATTCATTTCATTCATTGTTTTTAATCATTCATCATTTCATTTACTATTATTGTTGTATTCATTAATTTTACTCAAGATTTGGATGCCATAGTATGTGGCAAACATGTTTGAACCTTTTCTTTTTTGTATCCCTGCATGCACTTATTATTATTATTTGTTGTGTGTTTACACATTTTTATGTTTTTTTTTTGGTGTATTTTCCTTTAAACGCCGCTACTGCATTCTCATTTCCACGACATAAAATTACAAGTTATTAACCTTTTTTGATGGGTGAGCCGAAATTCGTGGCAACTTTCTAAAATACAGTCTATTAGTACTAGTTTTATATAGCTGTTTTATTTGCGGCGCTACATTGTATTTTGTTTCAGTGAGTGCCTTTTGTGTGTATCGTATGAGTGAATCGTGACAATCTAAGAAGTCCGATGACGATTCTCATTTTACATGCCACGATAACTTTGTATGAAATTCTCTAAAAAATCAAATTCATAATCCTAATTAATTACTTTAACAACGAGTAAAATTAAATTCGTAAGCATCAATTTTAACTTATCTATCGTATTGATATCTTAGATAGTCACGACTAATTAAAAAATTCAAATTTTACCCACATTTCAACTCAATTCGATATAAAACGTGTATGTATCTATGGATAAGTCTTCAAAAATGATATTGAGGTTTCTAATATAATAATTTTTCTAAACGGAATAGTTTGCTCGAAAGACACTTCCAAAGTGGTAAAATGGGTGTGTTTCAAACCCCCCTGTAACTTCTAAAATAAGAGAATAATAAAACAAAAAAAAATATATGATGCACAATTACCAACCATACTTTTTTCAGTTATAAATGCTTAAATTATTAATTATTCAATTGCTTGCCAAAATAGCCTAAAACTTAAACGTCATAATGTTTTAAACGACAAAGGTTAAGCTCTCGCCTCATAGGTAAACACTGTAAAGTAAAATATCCCGTTGGCAACAAGCCTTAGCAAAAACAAGAAAGCACGTAAAATGTTTGACTACCCCACATATTGTTCCAAGAAAGCCGAGGTTATGCTACCTGTTACGCTAGCCGCGACGAGAAGTGATTATAGGCAAAAAAATGTTATCAGAATATTATACAGCGCTATACGTTTTTTGAGGCACGTTTTGCGGTATATAAAGTTAGTATACTCAGTCAAAATGTCAATTAAAAAACTATTTACAAATAAATACAACCGAATTTCAAAAAAACACTACAAAGTGGAAAATAACTTTGATTTCGGCAGTCAGTGTCATAAAACAAAGATACGAAAACAGGAACACCGACTTCGGCAATTTAAGTTATTTTTCACATTGTAGTGTTTTTTTGGAAGACGCGTGTATTTTTTTGTTAAAAACAGTTATTTATTTATTCACATTTTAGTTGTGATACCTAGTGAGCAAGTTCTTTAGTAAGATACCTATAATGCTCAGAATTATGCCAGAATAGTTTACCCGAATAAAATAAAACTTGAACATAATTGGTGAAATGAGACCAGGGTGAACTATACACATCTGCGTACCCCTTTAGAGCGTACCGGCGTTATGTAATGTTATCAAAAGGCGTAAACATAGACAGACATGGACCACATGAGATGCACAAACAACAAAAAAAATAATCTAAAAATCGGTTCACCTAGTAAATAGTTTTGAGTACAGTCGAATTGAAAACCTTTTCTTTGTTGAAGACGGTTAACAAACAAAGGAACAGCTAAGGACTGACATTCCCTGCCGGAGTCTCCATTTCATGACAGCTACAACCTTGTTAAAAGTCAAGAGTATGTAAGTGTGCTTCAATGTCGGTGTCGACCACTTCATCGCTTACCATCAATCAGGTGAAATGATAAAACGCGACCCTACCAAAAATAATAAAAAAGATTGACACCCAGCACAGTGGTTCTATATTCCTATATTTTTGAGGCTAAACGATTTTAAATCATTTCTCATGGCGTTTGCAAGCACTACTGCACACAGTCTACTTGAATAGCGTCTCCCAGCTCCGTTACCGACAGTCAAATACTCGTTTCGTAAGCCACAAGGCCTCATTAGTGCGGTATCAATTTACCTGAAACATGAGCGTTCCGGGCCGCAACAGATTAGAGGCGTGAGTGCTGTGATATGTAGACACGCTGACAGACGACTTTGCCTGGCTAACGTTGGACTGCGACTGGCTCGACGGCAGCGCCCCTACGGATTAGGAACACGATAGTTTGATGACGACCCTGTTTGAACGCATTGAGAAAATGCTGCCTTTCGCTTCGAACGCCTGTTATCTTGGTAAAAAGACACCTTTTTACGCCGTAATGGTGCTGATATCTAGAAAGGTCTTGTTGTATGTTTTTTTATTCTTCCTATGTCGCTTGTATCACGTGACAATAAGCATTTTCTAATGTCATTAACACATTTCTCCATCCTCTGCTTATCTTATTTTGTTAATGACCTATGTTGTTAAAATTTAATCTGCTATTGAGATTAATATAAAACTAGAATGTTAATTAATGCGGTTGTAACATACCTTGTTCGAATCTACTGGAACCACTCTTCACGTCATCTCCAGATTCCAATGAAGACAAGTCAAAAGTTGATTCATCTGCGATTATAAAATAATTCGTAATTTTAGGGTCAAAATACACTGAGAAAAAGTCGATGCGAAAAAAAAAAATATATAGCAAATTGATCTTTATCTCCACAACTAATGCACACGATCACGATAAAAAAACTTTTTGCAAAAAAATACTACCGACTTCCAAATACAAAACTGCAAAGTGAAAAATAACTTAATTTTTTTAAGTCGGTGTCCATAACGCAAAAAAATGGTACCTACGAAAGACACCGACTTAAAAAAATTAAGTTATTTTTCACTTTGCAGTTTTGTATTTGGAAGTCGGTAGTATTTTTTTGCAAAAAGTTTTTTTATTTTTCACTTTTTAGTTGTACGGACCTAATAGGCAAGTTAGTAAGGGAACTATTTCGCCAGAATAGATTTCATGAAACTTGAACATAACCGGTAAATTGAGAGATCTGCTTACCCCTTAAGAGCGAACTGGCGTGATGTTATGTTATGAAATATTATAAACAACAAACAGACATGCGATTGCAGCAATCCCGAGAGATTTGCCGTTATTTATTGAAGAGTTCTGTTGTATATCTCCGAAGTTCATCAGATCTTCACCAAATTAAAATGGGACCAATTTCGGAACATACTTTTTCAAACAAAAAAAGAATTTTCAAAATCGGTCCACAATTGACGGAGTAATCGGTGAACATACACAAAAAAAGTCGAACATAGAACCTCCTCCTTTTTGGGAAGTCGGTTAAAAAGAGACGCACTCATTCGACTTTCAAATTTTCAAACGCGATCGTCATTTTTTATTCTAGAACAATATGATATTTTCCTAAAAGCCGGTAGATTCGGTAAAGAGTGACCTTCACCCATCTATTTATTAATGGACTAGCTGTGCCCGCGGCTTCGCTCCCGTTAACTGCCTATCCTACCCTTACCTACCTACCTGTACACACTCTACTTAAATGGACCTAACTCCCTTACATCCCTCTCTACCTACCTAGATCGAGCGTTAGCTGCACAGAATACTATTTATTCTAGGGAGAAGACATCATACAAAAAAACATAAAATAATTTATTTTTCAAAATAAAAACTACCGACTTCCAAATAAAAACACTACAAAGTGAAAAATAGGTATATTTTTGGAAGTCGGTGTCTTTGGTAGGTACAAATTTTTTTCGTTATGGATAAAACAAAAGTTTTTTTTATTTTTCACTTTTTCGTTGTACTAAATAGGCAAGTTCTTTAGTAAGGTCTGGATAGATCACCTGAATATCATGAAACTTGAACATAAACGGTGAAATGACGGTGTACCAAGGTGAACTGTACACATCTGCGTACCTCTTTAGAGCGTACTGGCGTGATTTTAGGTTATGAAATGGTATAAACAATAAACAGACATGCGAATACAACAATCCCGAGAGATGATTAGTTCTATTGTATATCTCCAAAGTTCTACATCAAATATTTAACAAATTAAAATGGGGCCAATTTGGGAACATACTATTTCAAACAAAAATTTAACGAATTTTCAAAATTGGTCCACAATTGACGTAGATATCGGTGAACATAAACAAAAAAAAAACATAATGTCGAACATAGATAAAAAACATAATGTCCCCCTTAATGGAAAGTCGGTTAAAAAATACCTATCCATAGCTGGGACTCTAACTCGTAACTTTAAGTATAGTAGGCTATTCAGACGGGCAATAAGTGGCAGCGTAATAACGAAATATATTGCACGCACGTCAACGTCATTATTGGTATTATCAGTATGATTAGAGACCTAAAATCTCATAAAACGTTTTTTTTTGTCTTGTGCATTAGGTCCAGAATTATTATTTTTATTCTAGCCACACTGCGAATAATTACCCTTGAAGGTTTATCATTGATTCGGCATAGAGAGTTGACCCTTGACCCCCTGGTTCGCTGTGTCCCCGCATCAGTGGTCGGGGTTTGGGGACCCTTACTACCTATTTTTTTTTTTCTATGGTCAATGATCATTTATCCACGGAAAATCTTAACACAACCATTCAGAAAATGACGCGAAATGCACAACGCCATCTATCGAATATGGAGTTCAACAGTCCGAGTATCTGAATTGCGTATGTTGCGATATTTTACTTCTACTAACACTTTAAATAATCTAACTTTTGATAGAGAGAATCGATTGCGATGAAACAAAAACTAAGTAATACCTCAAGTTACGCACAATTTTATGTATAAAGTTATCTACATTGGTTTCGTACAATGTACGTGATGCGTGCACAAATAAACAGAGAAAAATTCCAAAAATGCTGGTAATGGGTTCTGTTGATTCTCCTTTAACACTCTGGCAATTTTTTTTGGAAATACTTTTTGATGTACAAAAACGACTTTTCTACAGGTTTATTATATGTATTGATGTAAAGCATTTTATATCAAATTTAATAAGTTAAAAAAAATTATATCGCGAGTTAATGACATTTTTGAACTTTTAATAATTTATAGTCTTGACAGGACTTTTAAGACAACCCACTCGCGAAATATTTCTTAACATATTAAATTTGATGCCTGCCAGCCTAGCCATTTCCCAACGATGTTGGGCTCGGCTTCCAGTCTAACCGGATTCAGCTGAGTACCAGTGTTTTACATGGAGCGACTGCCTATCTGGCCTCCACAACCCAGTAACTGGTTAACACGGTACCCCTTGGCTAGACTGGTGTCAGATCTTAAGCTTCTGACTACTCGTAATCGACACACACAACAACATATCAAATTTGATATAAAATGCTTTTCTTCCATTAAACAGATGAGTGAAGGTAGTAATGAATAATAGAAATTCGCTTCGATTCTATAACCCATAGTATCTACAAGTAGGTACCTACTTAATACAGAACTCTCTCTTTCATTTTGAACCCTATTCAGGCAAGGTAATAATGGCATAAGCTGGTGCCGGAAGTTATTAATCTCCCCAGCCCACTGATAAAGTTACAGTTAATCTGAAAGGCCATTTTTTTGAGTTTCATCTTCCCGATACAGACACGGCAAATTTCAAGGTTTATTTTTAATCTCAAATACAAACTTTGTACATTTATTATTCCTGCTCAATCTATGTTTAACATAATTTAAAAAGAAATCTCTTAATTGTTGCTCAGTCTTTAGAACTTCTATTTATGTTTATTTTCCAAAATAGTATGTTTCTAATTTTATAGGTCATTGAGAAAATAGGTCGGACGAAGTTGCTGGTCAAGTGCTAGTCTACTATATCTAAGAATGGTACTACACCTTCCGAAGACTCATCGTCGTTTAATTCCATGTTGATGGGCAGGATGTAATCTCGAGACATCTCGAAAGCCTTGTTCAATGGTTCCTGGATCTTGGGATAGTATTTGACCAGGTTGAAGAATGTCACACTGGGTATTACTAATAAATCGAGGCTTCGACTTGCGTATATCGTCACTTCCGAACATGAAATTGGTTGCTGAAAATGTTATGAAAATAATGAATTGAAAACGTTTTATTTGCATTTGGATAAAATGGCTGAGAATTAGGCTGCTTTAGTTAATACACAACTGGTAGCTTTTGCCCGATTTCACCCATGTGGTGGAGATCATCGTTCTGAAACTGCCTACTATTCGGATTAAAGTGGCCTTATCCTATCCCAACCTGGGTTAAAATCTACCTGAGTGCCAGTTTTTATCGAATTATATTCAGCTCTTAAGCTTCAAAAAGGTAATAGACAAACATACAATATTATTTTGAACTAACTTAAAATATAAAGGACGTTAATTGAATAGTTAGCATAGTATTCGTATTTTTGTGAGCAGAAAAATATAATCTGTGAGCAGAAATAGCTACTTGATCAGCAACTCATGGCCAGCAAACATTCCAAAATCAATCAGCATTTTATGTCATTCTGGATGGCTGTGATTATTTTTGTACAGCATATTAATTATATAAGCTGCAATGAGCTGCTCATGTTTATTAAAATTTTGGTAAGCACTCAGATGGTAAGCAAAAAAATTCATTTTGAGCTGCATATAAAAGAAGCAAAAATACTTTACTTGTCTATGATTATATGGTTTTATTTCTGGCACCTCGCTGCGGTCGGCGCGCTCATTTGGCTCGCATTTTTAATTGACTCTCGTTTTCTGGCAAAAATGTTGTCGCTCGTGCTATATTGCGCTCGCTCCTTTCTGCCAGCTAGGTTCTTGATACCACGGGAACCAGGTTTTTCTCAGGTACAAGAACTTTGATATTTTTCATTTTCCTGCTGTTACTCCGCCTTTAACGTACATTGCCGATTTTTCAACAAAAACGCAATCCAATTAGTTATTTTGCTCATCATGTTTTAAATATGCATACCATTCAAATACACTGCTTAGAGACATGCTTTCTCTGCTGATCAATCATGAAATCTTGCTGATCAAGTAGTTATTTTGCGGACTGAATGTTTATTATGCAAACTCATGTTATTGTAAGCTGCCAATTAATGATTTAATTTTTGACCATTATTAAAATTATTTGCAGAACAAGGATTGCTGCCTGATTTTTTTAAATTCCAAACGAAATCTTTGTATTTCAACCAAATTATTTAAATGCTGTTTTTTTGTGGCTCACCAAATTTTATAATTGCTAAAAATTTAATTACTTCTCAAATATAAATACCCATGGAAAGATGATTTTCAAAAATTAAAAATACCTGCGATACAACAACCTCTTACAAGTTAAATTTAATTAAATACACCACGACACATTTTTATTTCACTCTACATAATTTATCCAGTAGTAGACACGCTTCGAATGACAATCTATTGAATACGTAATTATGACACGATCTTGTGAAAACAACCTGATTCAAACAGTAAAACGCCCATAACTTCAGAACACCAGAATCGATATTCACCAAACATAGCTATGAACACTCTCGACGAAGTCTCCTTTCAAACAAAAAAAAAACAAAGTCGGTTAATTCGTTTAAGAGCTATGATGCCACAGACAGATACACAGATAAATACCCTCATTTTTAGTCGGAGGTTAAAAATAACAAAACTAAGAACTTACTCCTGTGAAATTCCCGAACATTCCACCTGGACCCATACAGGTTATTATTTCATTATAGGACGTCAAAACATCTACCTATAATTCAAAATATATTACTATCTCTACATAGAAAATATCCTAAAAACATAAGGTTGAAACACAATATTATAAAATATCCTATTTCAAGCTCATAACATGGAAGGAACCGATTCAAAAAATGTATTTTCAACGAACGGGAAAAGGGTCAGGGGTCCCATCGAACATTACATTGTATGTATATCCTTCTTCATGTTTACTATACAAACTTAGTGAGTTGTGCAAAAGCGGCATAATCAAAAAACCTTTTTCCTATTGTTCCTGTTCAGTGAATCAGTAATAAAGAGTTGTGGCAGTACTTCGCTTCCGCTACCGCAAATTTGAAACCACCTGCGAGGAACCGCACTTCGACAATTTTTTAGCAATTTTGCCACGGCGTTCTTATAACGGAAATATGTTCCATACTAAGCAAAGACATTAGACTGAGATGTAAACACGAAGTTTCAAGTTTCAATAACATTTATGACTGTTTGTGTATGAGTTTAAAAGAGTCGGTTTATTTTATGTGCAACTTAGAAATCGTCTATGAAAAAAAGCTTAACCCTTGTAAAAATATTCATTATCACACAGGTTGTACGCTTAGCATAGGAGACAAGGAATTCACTGAATTTGTTTAACAAATATAGATTATTTTTCTTTTCTACCTCCGCTTCTGCATCTGCTAAGATGCCTTCATCACATCTCTTATGAGTATATGTCTCTGGGATAAGTAGGGAACCCCGATCATTTACCTCGAACGATATTTGACTTGAAAGATTGACTGTGGACAGGGTTTTGCGCGTAATAAAAAATATCTATGAATATAAATAAGATACTGTATAACTCTGTCACGATTCTCTGACTTGAAATGAAGGGTTTTGTAAGGGCGATGTAAAAATTATGACGGGTACAGACGACTAAAGACATGACGTATTCAGCCTATAAAGTTTCTGTTGGGACTCAGGCCTCTCTCTCTTAGAATATGAATAGCAATACTAATACGTGCTTTGTCAATTTAGAATTTGAAGTTAAGAACGTGTCAAAACCTACTTTAATGTCAATGTTTTACGGTTTTTTGGAAAAATGCTCAACTTCATAACAATTATTAATTCAGATATCGACTGTAAGTTTTCCTGACATTAAACTAAGATAACAATTGGTTAAATCTTAAGAATACATGTCCATGTCTTTCTATTCAAAAGTAACATGTAGGTTTTAATGAAAAGTAAACCTAAAATTATAGTTAATAGTTTCCTAAATGTGGGTGTACTTAGATGCACCTCTGCCAACCCTTTCGAGGATACAAGCGTTATTTATGTTATGTAATTTCTTAAAGATCCGAAAACTTTAATACAATCAGTCCTTACCTTCCCACGATATATAATATAGATGTAGGGCTGTATATCCCTGCACTGAATGACGGTGTCTCCCTTGAGCAGGTACATCTCATGCAGGTGTTGTGTGATGACCCTGATAAAGGACCGTTCCACCTTCCCGAAGAGAGGCACTTCGCGTAAGGCTCGCTCATACATGAATACCAACGTGTCCTCCATTAGTGCTGAGTTCAGACGGCGACATATTTTCTGGAAGAAAATTTGTTTTATTAAAGTTATGTCTGGGTACTGTGGTATTATATTATCTGTAGTCTGGGTGTTTTGAATGGTGTTATGAATTACATTGGTACCTTACATGCAAAGCTAGCACAAGACGTCAATAGAAGAGCTATTTACTATCAAATTTCTCTCTTCAAAATAAGTAACCCGATTTAGTATTTGTGCCCGTTTGTGGATAATATACCTGGCCCCTATTACCTACATGAGACAGAACATGACTGCTGAAATGTACTCAATTTATTTATTGCTTCCACATTTAAATTTAGATGGTGGGTAACAAATTTACATAGTGGACCCCAACTACCAACCAATTGTACCGCTCTGCTGTCACAACGTATTCATCATCATCATAATAAGCCTTTTTATTGTCCCCACTGCTGGGACACATGCCTACTCTCTGTGAGAGGGAATGGGCCGTAATCCACCACGCGTGCCCAATGCGGTTTGGTGGATGTCACATATACCTATTCGAATTTTTGTGGGGAGGACGTGCCTTGGTTTTCTCACGATGTTTTCGTTCACCGTTTTGAGAGCAGTGGGAAAGAAAAAAAAAAAAACTTATGAGTCGCGGCCGATATCACTAGGCCAACACTGCACTCACTGTTACATATGACATTTATTAATTCAAAATATATACTATAGTCTAGTCACTAAAATCACATTAATTTTATTACAATCAACATTCGCTAATGCGTGTAACAACCAACGACTGACCGAAAACATAAGCCTTAAACGCCACAACAACGGAACAAGACAGGACAGATTATTCAAGTATTAATTTAATAATATATCATCGTGGCCCAGGATCTAATTTAGTGACAAAATGATGAAGCGACATTGCTCGGCGCACCTGTCACCACTGAATGCGGCTGCTAGAGATTCAATATGATATTATATGTGGTGGAGTCAGCAGCCGTATTACGAGGTACTTTAAAGAATGGTGGTAGATATTCTTGCTGAGCTTTGATATTAAAGTGGATAGTGAATTTTGAAATTGAATGCCGAATTTTCTTTTACAGTTAGCTTTAACCATATTGTACAGTTAAAGTAAATTCCAAATTAAATCTTTTCACGTCCAAACCATGACCTATATTAACCGGGCAAAGCCGCTAACGGAAGCTATCTACTGTTGTTTAAAACTACTCGATAAAATATTAGAAAAAATAATCAAAATCAAAACTATGTTATTCTGCTACCGGAACGTGATAAAAATGCAAAATTGAAATAAACGCAAACATAAAAACAGTTTCACCACAGCAGCCCTCAGCGTTTCACCAGAATTAATGTACATTCCGTAAAAAGTGCATAACGCAATATTTTACGACTACGTGACCGCTGAAATACTTGCTGTTTTTCATTGTTTACAAGTTGCTACAATATTCAGTTTGTAGCACATTGTAAACAGAGTATTTATTATGACTTACCTGTGGATTACTGCCGTTGGTTCTCTTCCACACATATTCAAAATATTTCAATGTTTTCGCTGTAAGCATCGGATCCACATTCCCTTGATACAGAAAGTTGGCTAGATCCTTTGTTTTTTCCTATGAAACAAACGAGGACTGAGCTCGTTAAAACTAATATAAATACTGTACTGGAACTGCGAAGTCGTAATATTTTTAATGACGGCACTTTAGCCGTAATACGGAGTACTAGACTAACTGTATGGTCTGTCTCGGGCTTAATTAGATTTTGTTAATTGTTACATAGCGCGGTTTTTATAAAATTGGTCATAATATGTATAGCCAACATAGGCATACATGTAGACAAGTTTAATATCGGTTTTACAAACAAATAAGATATTTTTTCTGTAGCAATCGTGTCATAATAGAGTATTGATTTCCTTTCATATTCAGTTTATTAAATAGATATTTGATCGGTTTTGAAGACAATATAAATATTGCTTACAATGCAATAAGACACAATATGAAATGATTTCGTCTTGAAGTACCTAACTTTATTGAATGGAGTTGGCAGTACGTTCGTTTAAATATAAATGAAATAGAGATATGTACTGCCGTCCTATAACTAGAGTGTCACTATATGACATGAGGCCAATTTTGAGTTTTTGTTACCTCCGTAATCAGCAGAAAATTTCCTATCTATCTGTCTAATCAGTTATATTTTTCTACTATAAATCGATTCCAAATAAAAAAAACGCACTAAATATCTATGTTTACAAAACTTTTTTTGATAAAATTATGTATTTGATTTAGACTAGCAATATGCTTATTTGAAAGTACGCAATTGATTTTTTTTTTACACCTGATACTTTTGCATATGATTTATAGTTGATAAACAGCCAAAATTTTTATTTTCGCGGTTTTTGTTTTTGTCTAAAACTCAAAATATGATTTTGTCAGATACCCTAGTTATAGGATGACTGCGTATTTTTACTGGATCGGTGAAAGGGCAAATGACTTTAAATGGCTTCAACATTTGTGTGGCTATAAGTGGCCTCCTAAAAGCGATAACTTTTTATTTGCTACTAACAATAGAGTCCGTCTGTTAATGTCTGTTAAACACCACACCAGGGCCACAAAGGCAGATAACGGGGGCCATAAAAACTTGGTACTGTGAGGACTCTGCTTATGATGTTTTCGCTAGACTTTTTCCGTGTATATAAAGGCTCCTCTGAGCTCTTATGTGATAGTCCGATAGAAGGTGCCTATGGGTAGGCACCTTGCTGCTGAAATATAAATAGAACAGTGAATCCAGAGTTTTATTTAAGTAGCGCCTCTGGCTATCGTCCCCAAAGTACATATTCGTAGGTATTAATTGTGGACCTAGTGCAATTTAAATAATCATAACAACGAGCGTAATATGCGAGTCTTAATTTTAATTGCTTATAAGTGTCTACAGACAATGGGCAGACTTGTATTTATTATTTTTACATCAATTAATTTTGTTGGCATCGTTTATAACTGAAGCTCTACCTAACGAAAGACTCTCCCTGCTTGTAGCACTTCTTCTTTTCGATTCGATGGCACACTTAATTAGATTGTCTGGGCCCAGTAGTTGGCCACGCTTATATCAGCGTCAGAAGCTCTGCACAGGTCGACAGGGTGCAAGTGAATGGACAGCCAGGACACTCCAGCAAGTGGGACAATATTATTGTAGCACTCATAATATTTGCTTTTCTACTGTTCATAAAAAACCATCACAGAAAAAACTAAAATGAATCGTTTTCGGAACAGTTTTGTTTAGAAACTATGAGCAGATGAGTTCATACATAATATTTTAATTATAAAATATATATAATAATATTATATCCTGTACCAAAGGTTACCCAAACAAGCAGTCAGTGAAAAATAGTCCAATCGTAGCCGCGCCGTAGCGCGTAGATCATGTGCTACCCTAAGAGTGCTACGACCTCGCAGCATATAATAATATGATCTACGCGCAACGATGAGCTTGGCGAGGACTGGGGTGTTGTTTCAATTGATTTTATAAATTCATAAGTATTATTCAATTTTAATCCATTTAGATAAGGGTGCATCCTATACAAAATTGCCCAAACTTGCACTTTCTTTAAAATGGTATATGTTGATGGCAACACAAAGTTATTTTATTTCTAGTTTAATTTGTTTTGATATGTTATGTAAGGAACTGACATACGTCTCTTCCTACTTAGTTATAGTAAATAAATAATAAAACACGCAAATTGTTTCAATTACCAGCCTACATCATATACAGTCCATTTAAAAAGAAAATAAAAAGCTGATTTAAGCATTTAACATTGGTCCTTCGAGTCGGATATGAACCAGTGACCTATGGATTTACAGTCCAGGGCCGGGCCGAGCCGGTTATCGGGTCCGGTGTTTTTAAAAAAATAATTGTGAATGTGCTACGTAGTCAGTCCCCTTACCTCATTTCTCACTTTCTTCAAATCATTATTGAACTGCAGACCAATTCGGAATGCAATTGAACCATTTCTGAGTTTTTGCATTTTTAATGATACTACGACTGGATTGTTATCGGTTTAAATATAATTATGAGCAATTGGCCTTTTGGCCAAAGTAGTTGTAACTTACATTGTATTCCAACAAAGCATGCGCGGCGGCCGACCGAGTGGAGGCAACATATCCAAACATGAAGGCAAAGTACATAAAGCCGGTGATCTTCAGAGCCATCGCGAGCCATAAGTCCACGCTGTTAGGCATTCCTACTGGAGTGCAGCCCACACCTAAAAGTAACACAATAGGGTATTTAAGTATTTATTTGAGAAGATAGTTATGTTCAGGTATTAACACGCAGTTACTGGTTTGTGGATGTCAAATAGGCAGTCACTCCATATAAAATCCCTTTGGACTAAAAGCAGGATGGATTGGAAAAACAACCGGCAAGGTGTGTCGGACTTTGCACATTTAGGGTTCCATACCAAAGAAAAATCAGATTTATCAATATATTGGTATTTTTTAGTAAAGTATACGTAATAATAAACAAAAATAACGCATACCCACCCATTGGGGGAATGGGGGGGCTATGTGGGACTCCCCGGGCCCCCCAGCCCGGTATACCCACTAAAATAACCCAGCGGCACTCCCGCATCGTCTGAATGGAGGAGGACTGGGAATCCGGCACAGCCTTTACGTCCAGTCCTCCGCCGACGACCGCCCGCCTTTTAGGGCAGGCCCTTCACGCCCCTCCCTCAGTGAAGGGGCCCGGGAACGACCGCGAGTGCTCGGCCGTACCCGCCCGCAAGGGGGCCGCCTTAGCCTGCATTGCACTAGTCACGTGCAATGCAGGCTAAGGCGGCCCCCACGCCCGTCGCCCGCTAGTTACCACCAGGAAGTGGGAGGAAACGATCGTACCACCGCCCCCTCCCACCCCCTCTCCGCCACCCCCTTTTGCGACTTGGCGTCCTCGCAAAAGGGGGACAACCGCCAGGACCCCACACCCCCCAGCATGGAATTCACCACACCGGGAAGCGAGAGGTCCCGCCCGACATCTCCTCAGGGCACGGCGCAGCTACGCCCCCGCTGGGCACACCTAGACGGTGTGCTGCGCCGTGCCCTCCACCGCGCTGGACCTTTACGGTCCACTCCGTTGCGGCATCTGGCCCGCAAAGGACATATGCAGCCCTCCGCGTCTGCGGCGGCGCGTCGAGACCGACGCTCCGCCGCCTCCTCCTTCCATCGACTTGTCGGCAACGACAAGTCAACACCACCTCGTGGGCCCACTTCCCGCCCCCGGGCGGCGGCCGCCCCCACCCGCAAGAGAGAGAGCCGGGCGCAGAGCCAGGTGCAGTGCGGGCAAAGCCGGATGCAGGTCCGGGCAAAGCAGGGTGCAGAGCTGGTCAGTGCAGGGTGCAGAGCTGGTCAGTGCACTCGGTGAGCTCAAACCGCACGAGCGCCGAGTGCAGAGCCAGGTGCAGAGCGGGCAAAGCCAGGTGCAGAGCGAGCAGAGCCCGGTTGCAGAGCCGGGCAGAGCAGGATGCAGAGCTGGTCAATGCACGCGGGGAACCCCCCCGCAGGAGTGGGCGGCCCGCCCAGAGGCCCGGAAGTGAGCCCCACCGCTCACCTACCTAACCTACCCCAAACCTAACTACCCAACCTAGCCCAACCCCTATGTCGCGTCTGGAGTGTCCCCTGCTAATCAGGGGAACACCCAGAGCGACATCCCCCCCCTGTCAGGTATTCGCCACCGCCAACAAGTACCCACGAATGGGAAGTTATTGACGGTGCCCGGGGTGCACCAGCCCAGCGGGTTGCTCTTCCCCCCGGACGTATCCGAAAGAGACCAGCAACCAACTAGGCCAACGTGGAGGTTACCTGACCCGCACCCCGTAAGTATTGACCATTTTTTTTTTTTTTTTTTTTTCCGTGGTGTAAAATCCTCATTGGATGTCCTCCGCCCTGGGGGGGCGGAGGGGTCTGTCAGACTCGTACTGACTAAAAACCACCCCGGTGTTCCATCTCACACCTACACCGGGGTTCGCAGGAACTACGATACTTCCGCAACCCCCGGCTAGTGCCGGCCCGCCTCTGCGGGCCACGATCTCGGGTTGGGGGAGGAGTGAGGTGTTGGACTCCCCCGCGACGTCTAAGAGGGGCGCGCGTGGAACACTACGCGCCGCCACCTCGGGTCCTGATGTGTTGGGACTTGGGGACGTCCGTCACCTCTGGACCCATTTAGGGGGGCTGGAAGAGGGCGTTGTGCGCCCACTGCCGACGCCCGGCGCGTCTGCTGCGGATTGGGTTAGTGGATGAAAACTCCCTCTCCCTCTCCGCAGCCTCCTTCTGCGAGACGACTGTTTCGCAGAAGGATACCACCGCGTCCCAGGACTCCTCGCTGCCGACCATAGACTCGACTACGGCCGGCAGCGACAGGTTACTGCCTACTTCAGAGATGAGGGCACGGCGTGGCTCCTCCCAAGCGGCACACTCTACCAGCGTATGCCGCGCCGTGTCCTCCCGGCAGTCGACGCAGTGGTGACACTGGGCGTCCGGCTCCCTGTTTATGCGACACAGGTACTTCCCGAAGCAACCATGCCCCGAGAGCACCTGCGTCACCCGAAACGACAGGGAGCCGTGCCTCCTCCCGAGCCAGCGCTCGAGCACTGGCCGGACGGCCTCGATGGTAATGAGGCCGGCGGTAGGGCGTGAAAGCCTGTCCCGCCATTCCGCCACCAGGACCTCACGAAGCTGAGACCGACGCAGCTCCATATGTCGCTGCATCGGCCCTTCGCCCCGCGCCCGCGCTTCCTCGCGCCACCGGTACAGTGACGCGAGTACCTTCGCCTCCAGGTCCCAGGGTGGGGATCCGGCCAGTACACAAGCCGCCTCGTAGGAGATCGTGCGATATCCCCTGATGACTCTGACGGCCATCGCTCTCTGCGGCTTTCGCAGAACAGCGATGCTGCCGGCCGTCAGGTCAGTCGCCCAGATCGGGGCCCCATACAGGGCCATCGATCGCACGATCCCCACGTAGAGCCACCTACAGGCGGAACTTTTTTTTTTGATCACGCTGGGAAAAAATGCATTACGCATACCCACCCATTGGGGGAATGGAGGGGCCATGTGGGACTCCCCGGCAAGCCCGGTATACCCACTTAAATAACCCAGCGGCACTCCCGCATCGTCTGTGAGGAGGAGGACTGGGAAACCGGCCCAGCCTTTACGTCCAGCCCTCCGCCGACGACCGTCCGCCTTTTAGGGCAGGCCCTTCACGCCCCTCCCTCAGTGGAGGGGCCCGGGAACGACAGCGAGTGCTCGGCCGTTCCCGCCCGATGGTGGTGATTGTGCAATGCAGACGAGAGGCGCCCCCGCACCTGTCGCCCGCTAATCACCACCAGGAGGTGGGAGGAGACGATCATACAACCGCCTTCTCCCACCCCTTCTTCGCCTGCGGAGCGGCGGCGCGAGAGGATCGTCTTCCCGCGCACGCTCCGCCGCCTCCTTTTGCGACAACACGACCTCGCAAAAGGAGGCAACTGCTGCCCAGGCCTCCTCACTCCCCAGCATGGAGTTGACCACGCCGGGAAGTGAGAGGTCCTGCCCGATCACACTTATGAGGACACGGCGCAGCTCTGCCCAGGCTGGGCACACCTCGAGGGTGAGCTGCGCCGTGTCCTCCGCAGCGCCACAATCGTGGCACCCCGGGGTTTCCTCCCTCCGGATCCGGTGCAGGTGCGTTCCGAAACACCCATGTCCGGACAACACCTGCACTAGACGAAACGAGAGGAAACCGTGGGGCCGCTCGAGCCAACTTTAAAAGACTGGACCGAGCGCGTCCAACGTCCGACGGCCAAAGGCGGCGGAGGCGAGGTCCTCCGTCCAATGGACGACGATAGCGTCCCTCGCCTCCCGCCGCACGGCCTCCCGCTTTTCCTTGGCGGGGCGCTCTCCAAGTGCCTTCCGCCTCGCCGCCCACTCGTACACTCTGGCGAGCACCCATGCCTCCAACTCCCAGGGAGGGGTGCTGGCCAGAGCGCACGCCGCCGAAAGGCCCACCGAGCGGTAGGCCCTCGCCACCCGCTGTGCAATGGCCCTTTGGGGCCTGCGGATGGCGGTTGCATTCTCCCTCCCGTGGAGGGAGTCCGCCCAGATGGGTGCCCCGCATACAATCGCCGGCACCGTGCACTGGGCCCCCCCAGGTTCGGCATGAGCCATGAGAAGGCGTCCGCGGCTTTCAACAGGCGCGTCGACAGCCCGCTGAAGTGCGGGCCGAAGCGCCACCTGCTGTCCAGCACTAGGCCCAGTTATTTCATCTGGGCCTTCACCTCAATTCGGACACCCTCCACGACAACGTGGGCGGCAGAAGGGTAGCGCTGCCGAGGCCCGTGAAAGAACACGGCCTCGGTCTTGTTCAGCGCCACCCTCAATCCAAGCTGGCGGATCCTACCTGCCACTAAGGATCCGCCAGCAGAGGCCAGACAGGCCGCCTCTCCAAAGTCCCTCCCCCGGGCAGTGAGGAGAGTGTCATCCGCATAGCAGATGACACTCGTGCCCGTGAGGAGGGTGCCCCGCAGGAGCCAGTCGAATCCGATGTTCCACAAGGGGGGCCCTAGCACCGACCCCTGTGGAACACCGGACTCCGCGCCGTAGCGCCTGGTCCTGGCCGTCTTGTCCACGAGGAGGACCTCACGGTCCTCCAGGTAGCTGGCCAGGATCGCCCGCAGATATTGGGGCACTCCGTGGTACCGGAGTGCCTCCAATATGGTCGAGTGGGGCACGGAGTTGAAAGCGTTGGCGATATCAAACGACACCGCCAACACTCCGTCCCCAGCCTCGACCTCCTCCTCCTGGCCCCTGAGTAGGGCCAACGCGTCGATCGTCGAACGCCCCCGTCGGAAGCCGAACTGGGCGTCCGACAGGTCTGGCCCTACCTCCCGCAAATGGCTATTTAGCCGGGTGGCGATGATCCCCTCGAACAATTTACCGACCTCATCGAGCAGAACGATGGGCCGGTATGCCAAGGGGGAGTCCACCGGACGTCCCTCCTTCCGGAGGAGGCACAATTGCCCCTCCTTCCACTGTTTCGGGAACCTCCCAGCCGTAAGACACGCGCTGAAGAGGTCCCGAAACCTACCCTCCATGAGGGACGCCGCGATGGCCACCACCCGTGCGGGGACGCCGTCCGGTCCAGGGGCCGTCTTCTTCGCGCGGAGGGACAGAACCCCCGCGCGAAATTCCTCTTCAGATACCGGAGGGACCTCTTCCTCCGGAGAAGCCACCACCCCCACCAGTGGGGGGTTCATCGTTGGTGGGGTGAAGTTGGTCCTGCGCGGAAACAGTGACCTAACCACCCCATCCAGCAACGCCGGCTCCAGGGTCTCCGTAAGTGGGGGACCAAAGGGGCGCAGTTGGTTTCGCGCCGCCTTATATGGCCTCCCATACGGATCCCTGTCGAGGCCCTCCAGCATCTCGGCCCTCGCCGAGTCCTTGGCGGCGCACATAGCCGACTTGAGGACCGTCTTTGCCTCTAGGTAAGAGGCGTAGAGGCGGTCTTCCCTGGCCTGAGATCGGGTAGTGCGCCGCCGACTCTGCGCGTAGGCCCTCCTGGCCTCCACGCAGGTGGCTCGGAGGCCTGCCAGCTCCTCCGACCACCAATACACGGCGCGACGGGGAGGCGGACGGCGTGACCGAGGCATGCTGGCGTTGCACACCTCGGTCAGGGACCTCTTGAGCCGGACCGTCCACGTCCAGGACTGGCACGACAGGGGGCGAGAGCCAGTCCTGGAGAAATGCCGCCTCCTTGGCTGCCTCCCGGTCCAGGCGGGTGAGAGCCCACCGTGGGAAGGGAGATTGGCCCGAGCGGGCCCCCCCCCCCGAGGGCCGGTGGAGATGTCGAACCGCACGTATCGGTGGTCCGACATGGTCTCCACCATCTCCACCCGCCAGTTCACTACGCGGAAGGCTAGGCTGGGGGTGGCAAACGACACGTCTACCACCGACCCTCCCCGTTGCCGCACACACGTGTGGACCGTCCCCCTGTTGAGGAGGGACACGCCGCATGAGGCCGTCCAAAACACGGTGGCGCGTCCCCGGACGTTACAGGAGGCAGCCGGGTTGCCCCAAGCCTCCGACTTGGCGTTCAGGTCACCTATCACGGCGACCTGGCGTGGTGCCGCCCTCCCGGCGACTGCCGTGAGAACTTCGAGGAAGTTCTCGAAATTCCTTAGAGGGCGGTTTGGGGAGAAATAGACCCCTACCAGGGCCGTATCCCCCCCCCACGCGGCGGCCACGTATCCCGGTCCCCTCTCTAAAAGCGAGAGGGGAGGAGAGTCCGTGGAAGACCGCGCCACCAACGCCACCAAGCCGTCCCGATCGCCCAGCCAGGTACTGGGGACCGAGTAAGGCTCGGCAACCACCGCCACGTCCACCAACCACTCGGCCATGATCTGCATCAGCAGAGCCTGGGCCGCCCTGCAGTGGTTGATGTTCGCCTGGAGGATGCGATGTTCGACTCTAGACATTTAGTCAGACATCGCACCCCCCTCCTCAGCCGCAGCAGCCGAAGGCCCAACCTCGCGCTCAGCGGCGGTATCGGCAGGCTTTCTCGGCGCCTGCGCTTTTCCCTTCTTAGGGGGAGGATTGCATATCCTCCCCTGCATTATGTGGCCTGCGCGGCGGCCACTGGCGGCACAAACAGCGCAGTGCGGTGCGGCGGCCTTGCACTCGGCGGCTCTGTGGCCCTCCTTGCCGCAGCGGTAGCAGCTCTCTGTCCGGTCCACCGTGGACGGACAGAGGGCCCGGGTGTGCCCGACTCCGAAGCACCTGTAGCACCGCAAGGGCTGTGCTGCAAGTGCCCGGACCGCACCCGAGCTGAAGCCGACGTTCAGCCATCCTTTGTCAAGGACGGCTTTGGCAACTGGGCACTCCAGGCGAATGGTGCCCATGCCGCCGCGGCCGGACCTGATGTCCCAGCCTTTAACCGCTGCGACGCCGCAGCCACCCACTGCTGCGACCGCCGCCACCACCTCCTCCTTGGTGACGGTGTCATCGAGGTCGTTTACCTCAATGGCCACCGTCTTCACAGGCCTGGCCACCTTGGCCGCGTCCGCTATGACCTCCTGCAATTTCGTTGCGAAGAGGTCCGCGTGGGCACTGCCCTCTGCCCCCGGAAACTCGAAAATTCGAGCCCCGGCTTGGGTCCTCCGGCAAGAAACCTTGCCGATCCCCAGTTGGGCGGGATCGGCATTGGCACGCGCCCGCAACAATATGGACGCATACGTCTCTCCACGCTCCGCAGCCTCCGCGGTGAGCGTCACTACGACGGCTGCGGTCTTAGGAGGAACGAGGTTCCTCCTGGTGCCTGCGGTTTTGGATGTGGGGGGGGCAGCGCTGGCGGCCTTGAGAGGTGGCCCTTTTCCCTTTCCTTTTCCCTTGCCCTTGACCTACATAGCACTCGGATATGCGAAAAAGTGCACGAGTCTTAATTAATAAAGATTCAACAAAATGAAAATGGATACAAATAAATAAAATTTAAGTGTCTGTAAGTAATATCAAAATAAAAACATTTTATTGAATGCATGTGAAAGTATTTATGGTACTAATAACAAATACGCAGTTTTTTAAGATTTTTGTCTGTCTGTCTGTTTGTTCCAGGTAATCTCAGAAACGGCTGGACCAATTTTGACGGGACTTTCACTGGTAGATAGCTGATTTCATCGGTATCGGCATCAAAAGGCCACCTTCCCCGCCTTTGCCCTGCAGTGGGACAGAATAGGCAGAAACTAATAATAATAAATAAAATAATAGCTTGGACCCTGTTCCCGATACCGGTGGGCTACTATTTTTGTATTTCAAATGCTTTTTTAATTTTATTTTTTATAGAATAATATTCAAAAATGTAAAAATATGTAAAAATAATTAATAAATGGAATAATAATAATATTGGCTACATTTCATCCCGAAAAAAATTACAGCTCCTGTGGGAATATATCATCATTCATCATCATCATTTTAGCCGAAAGACGTCCACTGCTGGACATAGGCCTCCCCCAGGCGTCGCCACACTGACCGATCCCGTGCGTCTCGCATCCAGCGCCTTCCCGCAACCTTAACCAGGTCATCAGTCCACCTAGTGGCAGGCCTTCCAACGTATCGTCTTCCGGTTCGCGGTCGCCATTCCAGAACTTTTCGGCCCCATCGGCCATCCGTTCTGCGAGCAATGTGCCCTGCCCACTGCCACTTAAGTTTGGCAATTCTTCGGGCTATGTCGGTAACTTTGGTTCTCCTGCGGATATCATCATTTCTGACGTGATCACGCAAGGAAATTCCGAGCATAGCCCTCTCCATTGCCCTTTGGGTGACTTTGAGCTTTCTGATAAGGCCCATTGTGAGCGACCACGTCTCGGTCCTATAGGTGATCACTGGCAACACACACTGGTCATAGACTTTTGTCTTGAGACACTGCGGTAAATTGGACGAGCTTCCCGAACGCAACTTCCCGAACGCCGCCCAGCCGAGTCGGATTCGACGGTTGACCTCTTTCTCGAAATTGGACCTACCCAACTGGACCGTTTGTCCCAGGTAGACATAATCGTCTACAACTTCGAGAGTAGAGTCTCCGACCTTGATAGGAGTGGGTGTTACATGGGCATTCACCATGATCTTGGTTTTGTCCATGTTCATTTTAAGACCCACTCTTTCGGAAGCTCTACTGAGGTCATCGAGCATTTTACTGAGGCTCTCCATGGTCTCAGTCATGACCACTATGTCGTCGGCAAACCGAAGGTGAGTAATGTACTCGCCATTAACGTTGATGCCCAGCCCCCTCCAGTCCAGAACCTTGAAGACATCCTCCAGCGCAGCAGTGAACAGTTTCGGAGAAATGACGTCTCCCTGTCTCACGCCGCGCCGGAGAAGGATTGGTTTCGAGGTCTGATCCTGAAGACGGACTGACATGGTGGCGTTTTTGTACAAACACTTCAACACCTCAATGTACCGGTAGTCGATCTGGCACCGTTGGAGAGACTGCAGTACAGCCCAAGTCTCTATCGAATCGAAGGCTTTCTCGTAGTCTACAAACGCTAAACAGAGAGGCAGGTTATACTCTTCGGTCTTCTGTATAACCTGCCGCAGCGTATGTATGTGGTCTACGGTGCTAAAGCCTTTTCGGAATCCGGCTTGTTCGAGGGGCTGGAAATCGTCTAACCTGCGCGCGAGACGATTCGTGATGACTCTTGAAAACAACTTGTAGACATGGCTAAGAAGTGAGATGGGCCTATAGTTCTTCAACCGGGCATTGTCGCCCTTCTTGAAGAAGAGTAACACCACACCCCTGCACCATGCCTGTGGCGTTTTGCCCTCGAGTATGACGGAATCAAACAGCTTCTGAAGGGCCTTAAGGACCGGTTTTCCACCCGCCTTCAGAAGTTCGGCCGTAATTCCGTCATCACCCGGCGCCTTGTTGTTTTTGAGCTGTTTCAGAGCCATCTTAATCTCGTACAGCCTGACGTCCAAGATATCTTCGGTATAGTGTCGGGTCAATCTAGCTCTTGGGTCGTTTGCTAGACTCGCAACGGGCTTGCTGATCGATGGGTACAACTGCCCATAGAATGTCTCGATCTCCCTGAGAAGCTCCGGTTTGGCGGATACGATCCTGCCATCGTCGGTCTTCAGTTTCGTGAGTTGGCTCTGCCCAATAGCCAGATCCCTTGAAAATACCTTGGAGCCTTTATTTCGGGAATATATACAAATAAATAAAATTTAAGTATCTGTATCAACAGGTACTGTTGCATATAACTAAAGCATCGTGAGTAGCATGTACTCCCCATCACAGGGATCATACATGAAAATTCCTTTAATCCTGTTGTTTTAAAAGGTTTACGTGTTTCATTGACAATATAATCCGTAATTTTTACCAAAAGGCAACCTTTTAACAAGCTTGCCTTCCTTCTGCCTCAACCTTTAGAAACAAATTGTTAAGAAGCTTATTCCAATTAAACAACCACACGTAATTTCGAAATACGTTCAAACTAATATTAGTACCCTAAAGACTCCGGTCCACAGCGGGCTATAGCTAGGCTACGCACGTGAACCTATTTAGCAGGAATCGTCCATTGCGATCCGTGGCCATATAAGCAGACTATAATATAATGTTCCTACTGCGAGCTAAGCCTCCTTTAAGCGAGAAGGGCGTAGGTCATATTACACACATGCCGAGTGTGAGTTGATGGGCTCAGTCTTTGAATTTTCGGTTCGGTTTTGATAGCAGTGGTGATTAAATCACAACATGTTATAAAATAAAGTCCTCCGCCGCGTTTGTACGCGATAAACTCAAAAACTACTGAACGGATTTTCATGCGGTTCACCAATAGAAAGAGTGAGAAGCGAGGATGGTTTTTGTGTATAATTTGTCACGGGCGAAGCCGGGGCGGATCACAAGTATACACAAAATTACAAGCAGATTAAAATCATTAACCACCTTGGCTTCGCTGAGCAATTAAGTACTTGCCTTGGTTCGAACCAACGACCAACAAATCTTAGTCAGCGTAGTAGTTTACTGCTGCAGCGTGGGTGCTGCAAGCCAAAAGTTGTTCAATGATTTTAATCTGCTTATAATTTAGGCCAGGCTACGCAGGAATGGACTGGCAAAAAAAAATGAACCGCGCAGCTGCTAAAGTGGCAAACCTCTCCCAACACATCTTACGTAGTAGTGGACAGTCGACTTATGTCGTTGAAATAACCCGAAACATTGCGCTCCATACATTACCTGTAACCGTAGTATCAATTACGAGCGGTACTAACCCACGAATATCTCGTAAACCCAGTAGAACGGTATTCGAGGATCGCTCGATCTCGGTGCAAGCTTAAACGTTAGCTCCGTGTACAAAAATAATTTTAAAATAGTAAAACTAACTGTTTATCAAGTCTATGTGAAGAATATGATTCAGTGTTGCGTGACTCCCATTATATAGTGTTTGTGATAAAAAAAAAACGATTTTGTATAACAGAAATGACAAAAATATGAAGTGAGATCTAACAGCTGAATAAGTGAAGTCTCTTATAATATTATTACACCACGACATAATAAATACTCTAACGAAGAAACTAGCAAAAAAGTTCAAGGAAATAATAAGAACAAGTGAGTGTATTTTTAAATATTACTCCAAAAAATATCGTTGAACAAAATAAAACACGGATACATTTTGCTTAGTACAAAAATGACCTTTGGACCTCAATGACCAGCAGATTTTCTCACCCGATGTCAAACATTGTCATAACTTATTTCGACCAAGGTTACTAACGTTCAGTTGACTGCAACATCTACGCATTCGACTTGAGCGACACTGAGTGCCGGTTCGAATCTCAGTGGCACAGGGACGACTTTTTGTGGATGTTTCACCAACAATTTTTCTAACAATGCTATAGACCCGTTCGGTTCGAACATTGGATTGTATCGTCTACCTCCATAATGGCGAAACAAAAATAAACTACTAATTTGGAAGAAATATAGAATTACGCTTTGTGTGCCCCGAAATAATAATAAGTAAGCCACAACAATATATAGGAATAAAAATTAACTACAATATACAGGTTACAAGAATAACTATGGATAGTGTAAATAGAAATGTCACACTCCGGAGACACAGGTCAATGAACATGCTAAACAATAACTCTATCGAATCTACATTATCTGAAGACATGTTAGGTAGAAGTTTAGACCTGTCATCCAACGTACAAAACTATTGCACAGAAGAAATGAGAAACGAGTTAAAACAGCTGAAGTCAAGTTTAGAAAGCACACAAAATGAGCTGGATAATATTATACTCGAAAATTCTGATCTAAAAAAGCAAATAAATAGCTTGACTCAAGAAATGACCATACTAAAACATTTATGTTCTAGTCCCCTGTCATCACTAAGAAAAAACATAGCTTCCAGTTCCACAAAAAGTGCAAGACGGCGACTCGCTGATAGTTTTTCCAACAGTTCTAATAGTCCTGTGACGTCAACACTAATCAATAACGACGATTCTCTGACGAAGATACATAAAAAAAAACCACAACCAAACCCAATGACGAAGGAGAAACCCGTAATAGAAACCGACAATATTCCCAAACCTGTACCAAACTCCAAGTACCAAGTATCACCACAAACGCAGACAGAAAAGCCAAAGCAATCACAGCCTAATCCAATGCCTGTAAGAGGAAAGCAAATGTCTAACAAAAGAGCATTTATCTTTGGTAGTAGGCAATGCACGGGACTGGCACGAAAACTTTTGTAATCAAGACAATACAACCGTCACAATATATACCAATTTATATCAATAATTAAGCCTAACGCTAATGTAGAGGAAATATTAAATAGCGCAAAAATGTTCGATATATCTTCTGAAGACCGTGTTATACTATGTGTTGGTGAACATGACGCTGACCCGTTTGAAATTATGACTGAATTATGTGTATTTTTGAAATGTATAAAATGTCCAAGTCTGGTGTTAAAAGTCTCTAAAACTGATAATTTAAATGAAAACAAAGTAAATAATACTTTAAGATTAATTAGTCAGCAATCGAATGATTGCACATATGTGGATTACTCTTACAAATTTAGCGTTTTCAATGCTTATGGGTTATGCGGTAGGATTAATTCAATTCTAGATCAGCTTGACTACGATTCAAAATTTTTAAACTTTTATAACAACTCTGAACATAAAAAGCGGTTATTACTTCTCAAAAAATACCCCTCTGCTCAAATGGATGATGCACTTTCACAAAGACGGCTTACGGAATGGAAACCTTTACTAAAAGATTCTAGTACTCAAACAGATCATGTAGTATCCGTCGAGGAAATCGTCTCTGTTTCCTCTAACGAAATCCACATAAGCAGGTCCCAAAAAGAGGACCCTTGTGTCGCGGGTACACAGACGTTTTTTCGAGACTGACTTTTTAAGAGTAGTTCACCAAAATATCGCCGGTTTACTAAGCAAAATTCATTTGATAGAAATACATTTATCAGAGCTTTCGGATCTTAAAATGAGTCCCGATATTATTTGTCTGTCTGAAACGTTCATAGAACGAGGAAATGAAAATCTTATAAAAGTTTCTGGTTACAGCTTAGCTACCTCTTACTGCAGGACCAAGAAACAAAAGCGTGGTGGAGTCTCCATCCTCGTAAAAAAGGGTACCATATTTAAGGAAATATCATTTTTGGCTCAGCACTGTATTGACAATATCTTTGAGTGTTGTGGCATTGAGATCACGAACCAGAATCTATTTATCTTATGCATATATAGAACTCCAATTTCTAATATTACCAAGTTTTTCGAAATACTTGAAACAGTGCTTCAATTTATAACACGTAAATTTAAGAAAAAAATTGTTATAGCAGGTGACTTGAATATCAACACGCTACAACAAAACAATAAATCTAAGGCGTTAATTGATATTGCTCAAAATTATGATCTAGTGCTCCATATTCAGGAACCAACACGACAACATTCATGTATAGATCACCTAATCAGCAACATCAAATCCGCTAAAGGTGAACTCCTACACCTGGGCCTTTCTGATCATAATACTGCACAGTTATTGAATATACCTGTGAAAAACAAAGCGAAAGCTTTGACAGAATATTCAATGTATAGGAGAGACTATAATAAACACCACATTTCTATATTTAAAGAATGTATATCCAAACTGTCGTTTTCAGAGATATTTAAAGAATCCAATATTAACGTAGCTTACAAAAAGTTCTACGAGCTAATATATCTATTTTATAAATTATGTTTTCCGTTTAGGAGAATAAAAATTTTAAACAGAGATCGACCCTTAAAATGGATATCTAAAGGTATTAGAGCAAGCTGCAAAACCAAAAGATCATTACGAAACAAATACTATGCAAACAAAACAGCTGAAAATAAAACAAAATTTAAAAACTACTCTAAACTCCTACGTCGTTGCATACATGGGTCCATTAAAATAATTAATCATGAATTTATCAGTAATTCTAAAAACAAATGCAAGGCAGCATGGCAACTGATAAAACATGAGTCCGTCGGTACTAAGAGCAAACAAGTCATAGAAAACGTAAGAAACAAAGATACTGTAATTGCTAGCCCGGATAAAATTGCTGAAGCATTCAATGACTATTGGATTAATCTAACAAACGATACCCATAAGAATACTGGTGCTAGTCTTAAAAAATCTGTTAGTAATAGTATTTTCCTAAAACCATATGGACATGAAGAAATACACAGAATTATTTTATCTCTAAACAACACAAACTCAGTAGGTTACGATGAGATAGCAACAAAAATTTTAAAATGTTGTTCTGGTGAATTAACACCAGTCCTAACGTTTTTAGTGAATTTGTCTTTTGAATCTGGATGTTTTCCTAGCCTACTTAAACAGTCGGTTGTAAAACCTCTCCACAAAAAAGGTAACAAGGAAGATCTCGATAACTACAGACCAATTACTCTCATACCGATTCTATCAAAAATCTTTGAAACTGCTATGCATAAACGCCTTACACAATTCATAGACAAGCATAGTATTCTAAGGGAAGAACAGTACGGTTTTCAAAAAGGAAAGTCCATAACATTAGCATGTTTTAACCTAATACACACAATCATTACCAACTTAGATAAGCGACTTAAGACAACAGGCATCTTTTTTGACATGTCGAAGGCCTTCGACTTCGTATCACACAAATTGCTAATAAACAAAATTGAAAAGTATGGGATTCGGGGCCCAGCTCTTCAATGGATAGAAAGTTATTTAAATAACAGAATGCAGTGTGTAGAAATCGAAAAAATTAATAGTCAACTTGAACTAAAATCTTACAGATCAAACTATAAACATAACAGGTCTGGTGTGCCCCAAGGGGGTGTGCTTAGCTCCCTATTGTTCTTACTATATATAAATGACCTGCCTGAAGTTACTAATCACCCCTGTTTTCTGTTCGCTGATGACATTTCGTTAATAATGACATCGAATAATACTGACATTAATAAATACACAACTGACATAAATAATACAATTGAATTGATAATTGCATGGCTTGACGAAAATAATCTACGAGTAAACCTAACAAAAACTAATTTTATTCAATTTAGTACATATGGACGAGAAAATAAGTCTTTGGACATTAATTATAGGGGACTTAAATTAAAAGAAGTAAACGAAACGGCATTTCTCGGTATCACGATTGATAAACACTGCAACTGGAAAGCCCACGTCAATAAAGTATGCAACAAGATAAATAAATTCGTGTTTGTCCTATACGAACTCTCAAAAACATCAGCATTAAAAACTGTATTATCTGCATACTATGGCTACGTTGATTCTGTGCTGAGGTATGGTCTTATTGTCTGGGGTTACTCAACAGAAAGTCAGAGAGTGTTCATCGCACAGAAAAAATGCATCCGCGCCATAGCGGGAATACGCCCATGGGAATCTTGCAAACCAATTTTCAGAAAGTTCAAGATACTAACCCTTCCAAGCCTATACATCTTTGAATGCGCTAAATTTGTTAAAATTCATCCTGAATTATTTAAAAAAGCTCATGAACTGTATGCAAAAAGTAATAGGCACAAAAATACAATAGTTTTGCCAATAATCCCTAGGACAGCACTGTATACTAAAAATAGCTATGCAATGTGTGGTCGCATATTCAATGCTATACCTGACACCATCAAAAACTTACCAGTTAATAAATTTTCAAGATATCTTAAGTTATGGCTATTAGATAAGAATTTCTACTCTGTAAGCGACATATTTAATAAGGAGTTGAATAGGTAATTAATAAAATCTTTATTTTATTTCTTTTACCCTCGGACATCAATATTTTTTATAATTTATTTAATAATGTACCTACATATAATCAATTTCTCAATTGTAATTTACTAATTATAACTATAATAGAATTGTATAATTATAAATAAATATTAACCCAAATGTTTGCATGTCACATTATTATGACTAAGTGTTATGGATCTGTATTATTATTTATGTTAAGACCAAAATTGTACCAACACTTATTGCGAATAAACTGATTTGATTTGATTTGATTTGAACGTGTACACGTATTCGGTGGCTGCATCTGGGACAAGCATACAGAGTAATGTGACCACATGTTTGGCATAGGATGGAGATCGGATATGATGATGGTGATATACAAGTGTTATAAGTGATGCTCGGGTTTTACTACCGTGAAGAATGTATGAACAGTTATAAGCCAAACCAGACAGTAAGACAATTTGGTGGAATCGGTTCAATAGTGAAACTAACTTATAATTCTATTTAGTCCGTCAGTGAGATTATCAAATAATATTGGACTCGTATTTGATGCTTTATCAAATAAATAAAAGTTGACAAAGATGCGCATAAAAGTTCAGGAGTGGTGGCTTGTGACATCACTTTGTCAGTATAAAGTGTAGCACACCGTGACGTCACACGATATTTCAACGCACTGTATCGTCTTCACTTTGTTTACGTATCAAAAGAAAAATACATGTCCTATATTTTTTATTAATCAACCTGACGGACAAAAAACTAATTTGCAGTCAACTGCCCTATTGGTCGGCTAATCATCTCAGACGAATGCATAGCCGTCCGTCCTCTTCATAATTACTATCCACAGTGCAACAGTATTCATTGCTGAGGAGAGACTTCTCTTTGCTTGTGCCCAGCCTCACGTTTCACGTCGATACTCAGGACACTCTATCTAGTAACCAACCTGAATTTATGATGCGGGTAGCGAACCAAAATGGCCGAACTTCTAACTCAGACACGCGTTCTAATAGGTGAAATAATCTTTACTAGCCCTTGCCAGCGACTTCGTCGCGTTCAAGTTGGAAATTATTCCACGGGAAAGAAAATTTTGGTTGTGATAGTAATTGAAAATTTTAGTTGCAGTCTAAATGAGTATCCGGAAGTGTAGTGTGCGCATTTCCGAATTATTGTTTTACATAAACAAAAAACAAAAAATGCTCTTTAATTTGACAGTAATTAAAACGGGTTTGAACTAATTATGTTTTTTTTATATGTGTATATTATAAATGCGAAAGTAACTCTGTTTGTTTGTTTTTATCTTTTCACGACTAAACGGCTGAACCGATTTAGATGAAACCTGGCACAAAGGTAGACCATATCCTGAGTTTGGACATAAGATTGACTTTTTAATGTTCCCTTGGGATGATTTACTACCTTTACGAGGACGATACCCCTGGCAGAAGCTAGTAAAAGTGACTAATAATTCAGAAGATCTTCCTTCTGAGAATATTTATGAAGCAAGAATGCGTTTAACAATGAAATAAATAATATATGTAAACTTACATCTAATCTCTTACTTGGAACCCGAAGTGATTAAAACCTTGGAACAATTAACCAAAATGTAATACGAGTTAGGAGGGCAGTAGGGTTCACACGCGTTCATAAATACAAACGCCGTAGTGAAGTTCACAATCGTCACGGCTATGGGCAGGAACTTCAGTAACGCTACAGCAGGATTGATCCGCATTATATCACCCTCTCAGTATGAGAAAGCACCTGTTATTCTTGTCACCTAGGGATGGACAAAAGAAAGAAAATTGCCGATAAATATCCATTCGATATTTATACGCAGTATCGATGCTTTTCATTTTTACTTTATTTCAGTATGTACTTATTTCCAGAAATAAAAAAATATTAAAATAAAATTCAGGACATTACAAACTATCATTTTTTAAACCTTCAGAAAATGGTGCGTAAATTGGACACTGAGCAACGTTCAAACAAAAATAGCAAACCGGTACTTGAATTAATTTATCGATATTATAAATATCGACTATCTAAAATTTTAATATAAAACATCGATATTTTGCGAAACAGATATTTTTTGTCAAACCTATCGTCATCTGAACAAAAGGAAATGTTCACTGAACACTATTGTGTGAAGATCGGCACTGTTCTATATCTACGTAGATACGATTAGATACAACCTTTTGTTATTTGTTGTTGTTCGCTCTGTTATATTCAGAACATTTTCAAGCTGTTTCTAGGCGTTTCTTCATCCTTCACAATCCTTTTTTATCAGATTGTAGTTCCATAATTGTTATGGTCTTTAAAGTTTATATGTATTTCAAATTTATTGAAATATATAAACGTAATAACTTTGACGCGGTTTGTAACACTGACGAACCTTGCCTTGCTGTTTTATCTTGCTTACTTTACCTCTAATACCACTACTATATACTTGGCCCAAAATTATTTATATTATTATATCAAAGGGGCTAATGGGTTATCGTAATGTGGCATGCCCTTATGCTAGGTGGAGCGACGATCTTCACAGGGTGGCTGATACCAGTTAGATGAGAACTGCTGAAAATCGAGATCAGTGGCGTGCGATTGGAGAGACCTATGCGACGTCCAGCAGAGGATTGCTTTAGGCTGATGATGATATGATCATCATTATCATTTCAGCTGAAAGACATCCACAGCTGGACATATTTCTCCCCCAAGCGGCCACATTGCCAGCTCCCGTGCGTCTCGCATCCAGATATGATGATATCACATGACAGAAATTTAAAAGATGTAGAAAAACTAAAACTTACCAAAAGCATTCGATTCAGTCTATAAAGATCCATATCTGTATTATCATTTATTATTTTAAACTGAAACGGGGAAAGCTATCATCATCAAAATCAACTATAAACCTCAAAGAAAATTATATTTAAAGAATACTTACTACTTCTTCAAACGGAAAGATGCTTATGATATCCAATAAGAAAGCATGCTTCAAATATCTGGACACAGTCAACAGTGGATGGGTGACCAGTAAAGATTTGTCATTGTAATAAGCAACATACGCCATTATGATTATATCTATGTATAACACGACATCCGACCAGTTATATGGACCCCCGTGTTTGTGTTGTTTTGACTGAAATTTTAAATAAATTTGTACAGGAACAGTGCCTTACTAGATGATTGACATGTCTTAATATATATCTAATACCTTTAAACGAGAAATTCTTGTATTATATGTATGTATATATATATAATCTGAATCTCGGAAACGGCTTAAAAGATTTTCATAAAATTTAGTATGCAGGGTTTCGGGGGCGATAAATCGATCTAGCTAGGTTTCATTAATAGAAAACGTCATTCATTTTCATCCTAACAGAGCTCGGTCGCTCAGGTACTTACTTATTATTTGGCGAAGGACAAAGCCGCTATGGCATAGGAATTCAGAGGGGACTTCAAGCAAAGAGCCTATACCTTCTAGCGTAAGTGACGCTGCCATATACCTAGTGTGACGTTAGATAAATTATAACAACCGTATATCTATTAGTACAAAATATACTTAAACTCACGTCTTTTCTCCAAGGGGGAAGGCAATTAAGGAACTCCACCACATGGATACTCCTTTTGCTTCCTTTACGTTCTTACATCTTTTCATACACGCAGGGTGACTACAAGTACTGCACACCTGGCCTTCATCATTCATTCAGTCATGAAGTCAGGAAAATACATTTCGTAAATAACTCCATCTTTGGTGGCTAGCCGGTTCAGTGCTGACTGAGTGTCTCAATGGTCATCCTTGACGATATCATTCGATTTTCGGGCATACCTTCTTATGTTCAGGCGCTAGCCTCTGTCTTCCCAATAACCTAATAAAACTTCCAAGCGCTCGACACTTTACACAAAACTTGAACTCACATATTCCCCCCGACGCGACGTACAACTGTAACACAATAAAACATGCAAACTTACAGCAATATCGTACGGCACGGCGAATATGTAAAACACGGCGACTATGAAGCGAACGGCACACCAGAACTTCAGGAAAATTCCATGGGGAGTGATGCATCCCGGCACGAAGAGATACCTGAGGTGTCTGCAACACACGAGATATCATACCAGAAGAATACACACATGAATATTTTTTTTTTAATTACGTTACTTCTTAAATAAGTAAAGTTAAGTTTATATGTGTTAGGATGGAAATTTCTTCGTAAGTTAGAACTGCGGTTGCAATGTGGATAAATACGGTGGTTACAAAATATCGGGGCTGATCGAAATGAAAAAATATCGAATTGCAGTTATATACATATCTAATTATTGGCATAATCCTGTTATAGAGCATATCTACATTTTTTTTTCCAGATATTGGTAGTTTATTTACATCTATATAAATTTACATAGTGAAAATGCTTAATTAACAATATCTACCTATATATACACTTAAATAAAAATAAAAAAATACGAAGGCGTATTAAAAGGTAAGGTAAAGTCATTGGGCGTCAAAAAAATCGGCCACATCGCAGTCATCGTGCCCAGAATGCTGGCAGCATTGCTACGTTGGATGGCAATGCTGTTTCTCTGACCGACAAAAAGCCCAGCCCTCTGGTCACGTAAAGAGTCAACTAATCGTTTGCTTTCATCTCGAAAATTTTGATGAACACTCGGACCCCATGGAGCTAATGTTTCAACCACAAACGGCTTAAATATTAAGCTTCCAATAAGGTTGTTGTATTTGCGCAGTTTGAGGTTTTCTGCAGCAGCAGCAGCTGCCCTAGCACAGCTCACCACGCTTAGAAGATGGGATGGCGCCAGGGTGTCAACACAAGTTGCATCCCACACCTACTACCTGTCCTGTCTCTTCCCATCGTCGCGGGCCAAGCCATTGGGTTCTAAAACAGCTAGCACCCCGGTGACAAGAACCCGACTAGTATAAAATGAAGTCACTGTGCATTTCATAGCATAATAAGAACTGATTTTGATGCAGTTTTTAACCCCCGAGGGAAAAAAGAGGGGTGTTATAAATTTGACGTGTGTTGCTGTGTATCTGTGAATCTGTGTGTCTGTCTGTGGCATCGTAGCGCCTCAACGGATGAACCGATTTTGATTTAGTTTTAAAGGTAATTGTGTCGAGAGTGTTCTTAGCTATGTTTGAATAAAATCGGTTCAGCCGTTCATAAGTTATGGACGTTTTACTGTTTGAATCGGGATGTTTTCCAAAGATAAATGTGTCGGGGGGTTTTTTTTAAATTTTGTAATTTTACTTGTCACTAATATGAAGAAAGAGCGACACACGAAGAAAGATTGTGTATTTAATTTGTCCAGTGCGAAGTCAGGGCGTGTCGCTTACCATATTCAGAACAGTTTGGAATACTATATGTTCTATTATATGTTATAATTAGTTTAACTAGTGCATCTAGATTCATGCATTGTTATATTCTGCCGAATGAACCATTGTTTTTCATAAACGACGCACAGAGCCATGTATAAAAAACAAGTCTGCGGCCCTACTTTTTGCGTATAAACGGTGTTTATTATAACAACGTGATATAAATTAGCTTGCATGTAAAAAGGGTGTAAGGTATCCGTGAATAAATGAGGCAATTTATTATGGATGTTATGGGAAATAAAATATATGTATTTGGTGACAGAGGTAAGGATTTTTTTTTTTAATTTGTGTGTTGTCAGATTTAATTATGTCGCCTCTGGGAACCCCACAGGACTTTGATTTGGTTATTTTAGATTTATAATAACTATAAAAGGTCTATGTATGTCTTGCTCCCGGCGTTTCCATTCACGTCTGCCTTGTAAATACATTTCGTTAGTCACCTTTCATTCATCCTTTTAACATCGCCAAACCATCTTAACATACTCTTTTAAATTTTAGTCACTACATCTTCTTTTAAACCACAACGTTGTCTTATTACCTCATTCCTCAACCTATCATTTAAAGTTAGTGCACACATACTTCCCAAGGATCGTATTTCTACTGCATTAATCCTACTTTCATGTTTTTTTTTGCCATACCCACCCTTCACATCCATACATAAGTGTAGGCACTAGGACGCTGTTGTGAACGGCGAGTCGAGCTTCCGGAGACATCGACTTGCTCGTCACAACCGCATGTATAGCACCATTCACTTTATTCCCTGCATTCACTCTCCTTTCCACTTGATTTCCTTAGACCTTTTAGATGATGTTCTTCAGAAAGGCCAGGTGTGCAGTACTCATAACCGGCGTGTGTGTATGACTAGATGTATGAATGTGAGTGAAGCAAAAGAAGTATGTAAGGATCGTAGCAGGTGGCGTTCTGTAGTTTCTGCCTACCCCCATGGGAAAAAAGCGTGAGTTTATGTATGTATGTATTAACTATATAAGTCCAGGATTCCACACGATATTTTCCTTCACCGTTGCCTGTGATGTCCAAGATAAACTTAGAAAGTACATATGAATTTGAAAATGTCATATTGCTACTTGCTCGGACTTGAACCCACGACCTCAAACACGAGAGGCGAAGTATTATTTATTTATTATAAGGTACACCAACAGCATTTCATACGAAACAGTTTGCAGTAAACAATGAAAATATAAAGGTGGTGCTGGCGGCTACGCAACTTACACCATATGGTTAGAAACTCTAAATTAAAAATTTCAAAATATAAATATTAATCAAACTTAAAAACATACTAAAAATAAAAAATTAAAAACAAACAGATAAAAAAAAAGAAATAAGATGTATATGTTCGTAATTAGCCTAAGTTGAAGGATTTGTGGACTCCCGTACCTCCGAGACTGCTGTTTAAAACTTATTGAGTGAAATACCGTGTAAGTCAGTATCTGGTGTTGCACAAAAACTATACGTATTATAGCTTCTACACATGCGGAGAAGTGGAGCGTTGAGGCCTAGGTTGATTTTGCGGTATGGAATATGGAGTAATTCTGTGATGGGATGTCTGGGTAATTTTGAAGGTACTAAATATTGGATACATTCCATTAAATCACTGCACTTAATAAACCCGTTTGCTACTTTGTAAAGAAAAATTAGATCACGCGTGCGGCGACGGTCACGCAGTGTCTTTATTTTGAAAAAGTGTAGGCGCTGTCGGTATGTACAGCACATACGGACATCGATGACTAATTCCCCTAGATATGAATGCAAGGTGTTTAGTGAAAGCTTTTTGAATTTTTCAAGTATTTGCGAACAGCGTAGAGTGGGTTCCAGGCGACACTAGCGTAATCCAACCGACTTCGCACTAGGGTGATAACAAAACTATTTTGATCTTTGGTTGTTGGAAGCCTCTTGAGTTGCGTTTAAAAAAACCCAGCACCTGCGCAGAATTCTTGACGACGTCATTTATGTGTGGCTTGAAGGTAAGCCCATCATCCACCAGAACCCCTAGACCCGGATTTCTCCAACCTTTGCCAACCAGGTGTCGCATAGTATGTAGGTAGTTGAGAATGATGATTTTTTTCTAGAGAAACGGATGTGAAAGCATTTTTGGGGGTTTAAGGTTATATTGTTGGTTTTGCACCAATTTTCGACTTTTGTTAAATCGCTTTGAATAAGCGTGATGTCTTTAGGCCCACAGATTTTTTTATAAATCTTTAAGTCATCTGCAAACAGCATCGTTTGACAGTGCCTGATATGGTTTGTAATGTCATCAACAAATAGTAGAAACAAAACAGGGCCAAGGGGGGAACCTTGTGGATTACCGGGGCGTGCATAAAATTTGTAAGAAACATAGCCATTGACAGCAAAGAACTGTGAGCGATTTATAAGATAGGATGCAAACCATCTCCACAAAGATCCCTGGACATCAACTAACCTAACCTAACTAACTAACTACCGAAAGCGCTGCTGAAATCTGTATATATTGCGCCGACTTAGACACTGGCCCACCACGACATAATAACGGGATAAAAAGAGAATAGGATCATAGACTTTTACACCTATAATTATATGCAATACAGTATTGACGAAAGTAACTTCCAGGGTGCTTTCAGGTGGTGATGGCAACTTTGGATTGGATTCGATGGAGGCAGATTGTCCGCTTAAAAAGATCCAGAGACCCCGATCCTCAGTAATGAGGGACTGATTGACGAAGAAGAAGAACTTCCAAATTTAAACTCTAAGGCCGGAAACGTACTGGCAGTCAGCTTACATAGGCCCCATTTTTTGATCGTTAGTTAACTCAACCAATGGTTAAATCTGCTAACCAATGGTTTTAAATTTTAACAAAATTCGTTTATAATTAATTCTTCAAATTATTTGACCATTTGTAATGCCAAAAATTTATGAATAAACGCGTTTCACACGAAATTTTCAACCGTTAGCATATTTAACCATTGGTTGAGTTAACTCCGGATAAAAACTGGGCCCTAGAGTCGCGGATAAATTTGAAAGATAGTTACTGCGGCCTTGGCTCAAGCAACTGACGGAAAACGGGTGGCTTTTAGTCAGTAAAAGTCTGACACGTCTTCCCGCTTCACTCAGAGCGGGAGAAATCATTGGATAACATAATGGTAACAAAGTAAAACCAATGTTCAAAAATTTTGTTAACCGGCCTTGCAGCACACTTGATACCTTGCCACCTAGCGGTAAGCTATATACACTTAGCAAGCCTTGCAGTGCTTTTTCGGCCTCTCGGTTCTAGAACCTTATCAATCAAAATACCAAAGCACGAATTCGTCTTTGAGAAATTCATATTTACTAAGGCCTGCCTCCTTAACAATTAACTGTTCCCAATTAAACCTTGTTGGAACAAGTACGCCTGTTTTAACAAGTATTGTTCTCACAATAATAGGCCTAATTAATCTCATAAAATTGTAGCACAAAGACTGAGTACATACCTCAATACTCCTAACGTGTTGAATGTCTTCACGTAATGGGCCCTCTGTTCTCTGGTGTTAAATAGCACGAAACTTTCCTTTATCTCTTGCTACGAACAAATTATTTACTTTTGAAACTAGTGCGGTAAGTGAACTTGTGTTGTGTTATATGATTTGAGCATAATAATTTGGAGACTTTGTTTAGTCACAGTTTAGTTTAAAATACTATTTAGTTAATTTAAACAAAGTCAATATTGTTGTTTTATGATGATGTTTTTTTTTAATTATGCATGGTTATAATAGCCAGAGGGCCAGAGAAATTGGCTCTCTTCAAGCTTCGTCACATAGTTCAGCTCCTATGATGATGATATTCAGTCACATCACCACATGGGCATTGACTTATACGATAGTAAAGACAAGGTGGACGGTGCGTTTTTCTGAAACTGCTCCAATTTTGTCATTCAAGGTGAGACCGAAGCGAGACTGAAACGTGACAACGTTTTGGCTATCTTCGGGATCGGTCGTGTGCGAGACATCAATGCTTTGTTTCTTGTATGGTGAAACCATATCTTTAGTATTGAAATCTATGCCTATGAGACTAAGAAAAGATCATTGGTATTCAAAATGCCATCTTAAAATGAAAACTAGAATCTAGGCAACTGCAGTTATACCCAATGGGAATTACACTATTATCATACCATATTGTGACTCTTACCGCAATTCTGTTAGTTTTCGTATCCAACCGTCCTGTTAGAGGTTTCGCATCTTCGTATGCGGCGGCCAGACTTTTGAGTTCTTTGTCTTCTAAAGCCTATGTATTATAAGAAGAATTTTAGCGTCAAGGAATATTCCTTGACGCTAAAATTCAAATACAACTATAAGAATAGATACATTTTAACTCGCATTTGTAACGAATCTGTGCTAAAACTTTCCATCACCAGACTAGCCTTTTCTCAGCTATGTTTGGGTTTGCGAGTCATTCTCAATTTAACGGGATTTGGCATAATACCAGTATTTTACTTACAGTATCTGCCTAACTGGCCTTCATAACTTAGATACTGGGTAATATTTAACCATTTGGTAAGACTGGTAGTCAGACTTTCAGGCTTCTCAATACCCGTAAAAACATCATCTATCGCAAACACGAGTTGAATTTAGGTAGGTTAGCAAACATTCCGTTATTTCAATCACACAAATTTCCATTTGTTCACTAAAGTTTATTTCTAAATATTAGCTTACATTAAGAAATTTGTACTTCCATGCACATACGCTTACAAAAAAACGGTAATCGAGTCGGCGAGTAATCGATGAGCAATGTCAAGTTGCAGAACGTTTAACGAGTTTACACTCAAATTGTATTTCTGTGAGTGTAATTTTAATTTCAGTAGTAAATTTTAATAAATGCAGGTAGATTAAAGACTCAATGGTTTTCTATAAAGGTGTCAATTTTAATATAAATTCAACAAGCAAAGCATTTATTTCCATTTAACCGCAAGCAAGCAATAAATTAAGCAAGATTTTTTTTGCGAAGTTTAAATCTTTCAGTCAGATAATGGAAGGAAGTTGAACTTGATTTATATCTATATCACCTACCTATTTCATAGCTAAAATAGAGATGGTTGAATGAACAAGATTACGACGTCATTCAATATTTTTTTTTTCTACTTCCCTTATTACATTTCACTCTAGCGGCATTGATTTTTATATTGCACTCTCCATCTGTCTAAAGACAATTTAGTCGGCTTCTCAGCTATATGTTTAAACCTGCTCTTACCACTTCAAAGAGATGACCCACTTCAGATTTGCAATATCTGAGAATGGCTGAGTAATAATTGCTACGCATATGAAGTGGGTCATCTCTTTGAAATGGTAAGAGCAGGTTTAAACATATAGCTGAGAAGCCGACTAAATTATCTATCAAATCATCCACTACAAACTTAAATACATAAAACTAGAACAACAAACAGCTATGTACAACATCGCATACAACCCAGACAATAATATATCAGACACAGACGCCTGCATACAAAGGTTCGCTCATCTACAAACCAGATAGGAATCTACAGAAGATCAGCTCCGTACAGCGAGCGAAAACTGTGCATGCACATATACATACGACAAGGTCAAATTTTGCGTCTAAACGCACTACGGTGGGTACTTTGCGCGAAGACACGCGTCTTCGCTAGCGAGCGATCGATTATTGTTATTCAAGATCAATACTAGCCTCTACTGCCCTTTACAAAAACTTATAAAACTCCTGATACATTGCTTCCAAATCATCGTGTGTGATCGCTCTGGACAAGGCTAAACTATTGTCAGTTGCGAGTGCACTTACACTCACTGTATCTACGTGAAGCGTGTCTATGTGTTCGTGCGTTTTCGCTCGTTGAATGGATGGAGCTTCTGTACTGTTCTACTCTGTGGCTCATTCTGTTGTTCTACGGTGATATTAAATGCATGAATCACCGTGATAATGGGGTGACTAATGTCCGGGAACGTTCCCCAGCATTGCACCAGTGCACTGTATTCCACATGCAGTAATATGCAGTTTGTTGACGTCACCACCGTGTAGACCTGGACAAATTATATTTACATTACGAAAACGTTAATTAGATCTGCCTTTGTTGGCTCTGATCTGTATAGGACGTTAGGATGGACTATTAATATTCAAACTTATAATATGATGTTATTGAATACAGATTTACCTATTTGCCAACACGTCACATTTTACAATGTATGTTGCAAGTAATGAAGAAATACTCAATGTTTCATTGTTCAATCATGGTTATTACACAGACAAGATACCATTTGAAATTTAATAAAAAATATTTTGCAAACACATCAAAACCTTCCAGGAAAACATTATAAAGATGTAGATGAAATTTTGTATTGAAACAAACAGGATATTTTTGAAATTGTTTAATTAATATAAAGATAATGAAACAAAATTCTGTTTTGTGTAAGGAAGGAAAATATTGTGAGTAATCTAAACCATTTTACAAAAAAAAAATGTCACTCGTTGGTCTATATTGGTTGCAAGCGCTAATGCTGAGTATAAGGTCTTGGATTCGATGCCTGGGTCAGACAAAGTGCTATTAGGTTTTTCAATCTGGGATTTCTCAGTAGCAGCCCGGCTTTGTGCCCGGTTAACGGCAAAATGCTTGCCCTCTTTTACATGGGACGACCTTGACTTTATCGCCTTTCTATGGAAACTGGAAAAGTGCCGAAGGCTTGGATGCAAGCCAACGTATAGCCTGTGCCTAAGAAGGGCAGTCGAGCTGACCCGGCCAGCTACAGACCCATCTCTGTAACGTCCATCCTTTGTAAGATTATAAAACGTGTGCTCAACGGTAAGCTCTTGGCATACCTAGAAGCGAACGACATTTTCAGTGACTGCCAATACGGCTTCCACCGAAATCGGTCCATTGGGAATCTTCTAGCGTATGGCATTCACATCTGGAGTGAGACCATCGAGAAACACGGGAAAGCGCTAGCCGTCTCCCTCGACATCTCGCAGTTGTTCGACAAGATCTGGCACGAAAGCCTCATTGGTTAGCTTCCTTCTTTCGTTCTACCTAATGATCTGTGTGATTGGATTGCGGACTTCCTGAGGGATTGTTCCATCCGAGTGGTTATCGATGGCTGCTCGTCCGGTCAGTTAGATATCAACGCTGGAGTCCCTCAGGGGTCAGTGCTCTCGGCAACATTATTCTTGCTGCAATTTAATGATCTGCTAAAACCTGGAACCTTTGGGTACGCAGATGACAGCATTGTTGCTGAGAGATACGTGTCCGGCGCACAGACTACTGGGCCCCAGATTTGGTCTCTCCTAGACGTCATGGTTGAACCCTTGAATCTATCCTTGAAGGCGGTCTCCGAATGGGGTGACGCCAATCTGGTCAGTTTCAATGCTACTAAGAACCAGGCGTGTCTTTTTTCCGCTAAGAAGAGCCTATTCCACCTGGCTCCAGCTTTCAGTGGTGTAACTGTGCCATTAATGGACTATCTCAAACTTCTTGGTGTTATGTCTACATCGACCCTCAATTTCAGTCCATTCATTGAGGCGAAAGCTCAATTCTTACAAATATGAGACGATACTTCACACCTGAACAGCTGCTCAACTTGTATAAAGTGGAAGTTCGGTCATTCATGGAGTACTGCTCTCACCTCTGGGACGGATCTGCCAAATACCAGCTTGATGCACTTGACTTGATTGCCAAACGGGCCAAGAGGCTTATTGGCAACGATGCACTGGTTGCGTCAAAGCTCCATGGCCTCGAACATTGACGTCGAGTTGCCAGGGTGTTTTTTTATTTGATTCTGCCTAACCCTTACCATCATCGGACTACAAGCCGTACGGCCATGCGCCATCGGTACATGGTGGACATTCCGCCCATACGCACAAAGCGTTTTGCTAATAATTTCATTGAGCGCACAGCTATGGAGTGTAATTTCCTGCCGGAGTCATTGTTTCCTTATAGCTACAACCTTGGGGTCTTTAAGTAAAGAGTGAATAGGTTACTTTTGGACGAGCGTGCTACACCGTAGACCACATCATCGCTTACCATGAGGCGATATTAGTGGTCAAACGCGAGCCTATCGATTATAAAAAAAAACACCGGTCAAGTGCGTGTCGAACTCATGCGCCGAGGGTCCCGTACCTACCCACTATACCGCCATAATAAAATTGGTATCATTTTTGGCTAAGGTTTAAAGATATGCGCAAATTTAGATTTTCGCAAAAACTTATAAGTACCAAAATTTACCTTAATATTCAGCTTTTTTGATTTTTTGGAATTTTTCCTTTATTTGTGCTGTAAGGCCTTTCATTTTGGCAAATTTCGTGATTCTAGGTTAACAGGTACTACCATATTATAGGTTTTCGACCCAAAACCTATAGGGTATTTCCGGTTCACCTAGAATTGTCAATTTTGGTTAAAAGCAAGGTCTTACAGCACAAGTAATTATTATATATTAAATATATTAATAAAATCTAAACCTGCCCATATATTTTTATACGCCTAATAGGGACTATAGACCTCAGAATCTGGTATAAATTTCAATTTGCTAGGTCCACTCGTTCTTGAGAAAATCGGTGGTGACACACGGACAGACGGATAAGAAAGTGATCATAAAAGGGTCCCTTTTTTACCTTTTGAGGTACGGAACCCTAAAAAAGACTTAAATATACCCGGCGTAATCTGGGTGAGCCTCTGTCTAACCCTACGGGGAATACAGGCGTGATGTTTTATGTTAAATAGAAAAATATAATTTTACCTTTGGCAAACCGAAGAGCATTTCCGCAACACCAAAATGTGTGCCAGGTCCTATGATCATTTGTCTCTTACCGAGATTATTCAACATGTAACAGTGGCCCTGTAAACATCGGCTACTTTAATTGGTCCTTAACGATCTAGGTATTCGGTCTTGAGCACTTTAATGACTCTAGTGGAATGTTAGGTAATGGAATAGTGCCTCTGTTCGCACAATAAGTATATTTCCTGGATAAAAACGTAATTCCATTTGGTCCGTCAGTAAGATTGTCGAAAAATATTGGACACGTATTTCCATATCAATACAAATTGAAAAGATTGTACGAACAAACCCGTACATATCAAAAGTATATTTTTTATGCTGACATCGACGCGCAGCGAATGAATAAAAGTCACACATTAGAGTAAAATTAGTAGTTGCATAGCATCGTTGTTGGGTTGACTCATTCGCCGCGGGTCGACCATATATCAGTTTTCGGGTGTTTAAATCAATACATAATTTGCAATTAAATCAGTTTAACATTTAAATGCCAATGCTTAACCGTACATTTTTGGTCCTTCGAGCCAGATGTCACGTGTGTACGAGAATTACTCGAGTTGAATGAATTTCTAGCCTTTCTAGAGTGGAATTTCACGAGCATGGAAGGAAGCAAGTAAAAGAAAACAGGAGATCAATCATCAAAAACCCTTTTCTTCAAATACCAATCAACCATCTGAATCAAAACATTATCATTTCAAGCAGTAATATTCAAGCAAAAAGGCTATTTCGCAACCACCAAATTACGGGAAATTGCAAAACAATGGGCCAAACTGTCCAGTCTGCAATGATGCTCATGCTATATTTTTATGCAAACAATTTGCTGACTTTTCCCCGATGAAGAAAAAACAATGTGTTGCTTACTTGCATTATTGCCAAAACTGCTTATATGATCATAAAGGAAAGGAATGCTTATCATAAAAGCGTTGCCTCGAATACAACGAATTTCACAACACATTGCTTCATGAATCGTATTCAAAGGAAGTGGAAGCAGAGGACTCACAGTGGCTCAATTGAATGACTATCGTTTGTGGTGGCAAGGACCAACATGGTTACAATTCTTTAAAGCAACGAAAGGAAGTCAAGCAATCTATTCAACAAACGAGGAAATAAAGAAGCAAGAAGACGTTCATATTGTTACAAAGCATGAATCAAGCATCATTACAGACCTGTTAAACAAATATCAATCAATCAACAAAATTGCACGTATCTCGTATATCGTCTAGCATTAGTGATGAAGACTACGACGTACAAAAGAAAAGCAAAAAAGCATTATCTATCATTATCAAAAATCAGTCAAGCAAAGCAAAAAAATATCAAGCAAGTACAGTAAGAAGAGTTCGCTAATAAAATAATAGATTTAAAGCATGAGGGAAAGCAAATTGTTTAAATTAAATCCTTACCTGGTTGAAAATGATGTCTTAAGAGTCGGAGGGAGAGTAAAAAAGGCACATATCAGCCATGAGATGACACGCAGCAGCCTATTATTCTGCCGCACAGTGGACGTCTGACAGAATTAATAATAGAGGATGCACATCTAACTGTGTTACATTCCGGAGCCCAGCTGACATTAGTTTTATCAGACATAAATATTGGATTCTTGGAGGGAACGTCGCTACAAAGTGGCAGCGTCGTCGGTGCGTAACATGTAAAAAACAAAATCCATACTGGCAACAGCAAATTATGGGGCACTTGCCGGCGGCCAGAAGTAATCCATCCCGTCCCTTTACACACTCAGGCGTAGATTTTACCGGTCATATTTACGTCAAAGCAAGCAAAGGACGAGGTATCAAGAGCACAAAGGGATATGTGGCTGTCTTTGTGTGTATGGTAACGAAGGCAGCATATTCAGAACTAATTGGTGATTTAAGCACAACTTCATTCATTGGAGCATTGAGAAGGATGGCGGCTCGCAGAGGGACGCCTAGTCATATTTATAGTGACAATGGTCGTTATTTTGTCGGTGCCAACAAGGTACTACAACAGGAATTGCAAAGGTATTACAAATGCAAGACAAAGATCTAAAAGCAGAAGTATTAGATATGGAAATCAAGTGGAGCTTTACGGTGCTTTCACAGATTGAAGCTTGTCTCAACACGAGACCATTATGTTCTATATCAGAAGATCCAGACGATGTGGATTTTCTAACGCCTGCTCACTTCCTAACAGGTGGATCAAAGGTTTCCATACATGAGACTGAAACGGATTTAAGAACCCGATGGCAGTTGACATAAAAAAATGTACCGGATCTCTGGAAAAGATGTAGGGATGAGTACCTAGTACAGACGGAGACAAGCCACAAGCAACCTCAATGTTGATGATATTGTCATGATTCATGATGACAATCTTCCGCCGGGAAAATGGCTGATGGGCAGAGTCATCGAACTACATCCCGGTTCCAACGGTAATGTTCGCGTGGTTTCAGTAAAAACCAAAAACGGAACACTTAAACGTCCTATCAAAAAAATATCAGAACACCCAATTAACAATGAATCCTCGCAAATCAAGCAAGCAAATATTGCGTGGTCCAGAGATTCTAACATAAATAAGCGCTTTCAGAGGGAAGGGAAGGAGGCACTCGTTACAATATAGCAGCAGTGTGCAAACACTGCTGCTATATAGTAACGAGTGCCTAAAGAAGTACTAAGAACTGAGTACTAGAGAACTAAACTAAACTGAGTATATATATATCATAACTACTTCCTAATGCGCTTTTAACGTCACACAATTCAGAAATAATCAACAAATATACTTCGACAAACTAACAAACACGCAGATCATACGCGACGACTGGAAACTAATCGCATAGTACGATTTAGATCCTTATTGGGTAGGAATTACCGCACTTAACAAAAGTATAATGCCCCTGGAAAAAACATGCAGCACGATCCAAGAACAAACACATTGAGACATAATATTATTGCAACGTCATGGGTACAATGAACTCGATTACAATAATCATATGTTACACAGTCAGCATTTTGCAAAGCAAGCGAACAGGCGGCGGCGAGGTCTTATCGACGGTGTCGGTTACATAGCAAACGGCCTCTTCGGTGTATTTGACGCTCGATTTGCAAAACAATACGAGAAAGATATCTGCTTATACATAAAAAAAATGTATATTTAATTGAAGGGAGTGCAAATGCACTTGCCGACAAGGATATGACTATTATATTGCCATTTCTGTTTAACTTTATATCGTCTAATTGCTTCTGAAACTACAAAACTACTAATTAATAGCCGCTTACCAAATGCAACCGCGCCCTCAGATAACGAGATTTCGCATATTCTGACGATCAAATCTAAAGATAACTTATAAAAAATGCGTACTTTTTGCAAGATATACATGTCCCGTCCGATATCTGCAGCATGTTGCACCACCTCATTGTCAGGCAGTACCAACTTCCTAGTATTACTGGCCACGGTCTGGAGGAAGTCCCTATTCAACACCTACAAACAAATGAGAATGCCCTACATCTGTCTTGAACGCTCTATTTAATACAAACTCGCTTTTGGTTATATTTTTAACCACAATGATGATTTTTCTGATGAGGAAATATATCTGGTTTTGTTTTCTACAATATTTTCTCATTATAGCATGATGTATGATGCTAAATTTATCGTAGACTCGTGATTTGGCATGTAAATTACTTTATCTCTTTATCTAATCTCATAATGTAATATTCGAATTATAAACTTGGAAACGAGTTTATATTGACATACTTTATAAACAAAATAACGAAAATTAAAAATATAATCTTATTATAACACTTTTTCTAAGCTATAATAGTACATTATGGTACAAGTGTGTAATGTTGGTGATTACCGCTGAGGCGCCATTGAGACCCGAGCCGTCAGGTGAGGGTCTTAAGAGAGCCGAGGACGGTAATCATCGATACAGACGTATATCATACAACGTTTTCCAACACACTTGTGAAGAAAATAACACTAAAAAATCATTTCCAACAGTAAAAACGAGAAGTGATTTTTTTTTTACAATGGCGGGCAAAATTAATCAGTTTTCCTATGGGCGCGCATCTAACAATGGCAATCGGCCATAGACTAAAAATAATGACTGTTCTTTTTTTTGGCTTGTCGCGGATAGCCTTTTAGCAACGTACAAAATGGGAAATTTCAAGTTTTGTTTATTACAGACAAAAACAAAAGTTATATTTGAGTGAAAGTTTTATTTATCAAACACGTACAAGTTGAAATTATCTATTTAAATACGAAGTTGCATGAAATGTGTTGCATTTGTACTATTGAGCACGATCTTTTTTGTATCGAATCTTTTTAAGAACAAAGCAACTCAACCAATAAATTAAAAAAAAACTATAACTCACTCGTGAATAATAGCAATAAAAAAAGACGTCAATGAGTTTGATAACAGGTGTCATTATGTGCCTAATTGCGGTGAAATTAGAGCCACTTTATGAGCAAGTGTGTTGAAAAACAATTTATTTTCTATTACGATACAGGGCAAATCCAAGAAGTTAATATCACCTAGGAGTTCTAGTTTTTTTTTTTTGTAATAGAAAGCCTATGCGGTGCGCGCCATTTTGACCCAACTGCGGTAGGGGTTTTTTTATAGCACCTACTTAAAAAAGTTTTGATTCTAATTTTACTTATCTGTGGCAAGTTTAGTTTTTGCACACGGGCGGTTAATGTGGTGATGTGCGGGATTTTAGCGCCATTCATACGTTTTGCTGTAATGATTTTTCTTACTCTTTTATTTAATAGGTAGAGCCCAGTATGTATGAGTGAAGATAAAGTAGTGTATGAAACTGCACATAACTAGGTATTAAAACATTCGTGTGATACTTTTGAAAACACACTCATGTTTTAATACCCCTTATTATGCAACAGTTTCATAAACAACTATTATATTCTCCTTTTCCTTTATATAAAAAAAAAAACTTGAAGTAAAGATTAATCAAGATTTTAATCCTCAAAAATATATGGGTAATCTGATGGTATGTCTGGTACTCGTTGTTACATTACAGTTCGTTAATTAATAAAACCGGCCAAATGCGTGTCCGACATCAGACATTTAGCGTTCCGTACCAATTTATCAATATATTGGTATATGTTAGTAATATATATGTAATAATAAACATTATCACTACATTTCAAGATTTTAGGTCAAAGGGAAGTTAAATAAAATTCGGAACAAAATGTGTGACAGACGATGGACAGATAGACGGACACGTATGTGACAGCAATAGGGTTCCGATTGAACCCTTCGCACGGAACCCTAATAAGGATAAACATAAAACTCACATTCCTGGATAGTGATAAACGATGGCAAATTAATAATTAATAAATAATCTAAAACTAGCTGTATCAATTTACGAGGCACAAGTAAACATAACCCTGTTACTGAGAATTTGCTTACAGATCAACACATATTTGCATGAAATGAAACTTAATACCGAACGCAGTAATATTGTAACCTTTTTACACGTTCGGCTGCTGGGTAATTGACACCGGGAACCCGGTAGTTAATTTATGGTCACATGTGAAACAATACTCTTCGCCAATATACCCGGTGCCATTTATCTGGCAGCGTAAAGTGTAAAAAGGGTCTTACGTCTTGCCTACAGTTGCGTTTCGCAAAAGCTCTTGCAGCGAGTAATACTGAGACTAGCTGTATGTTACAACATTCTCAGAACCAGTTATCACTATGCCAGGTACAGCTTTTCCTATACATGGAAAGACTCATCCGGATACAGCCGGTACCATAGAGCACGGAAAGGCAGCGACTAGAAACGCCATTACCAACAATATTTGTGTTCGCGCAAGTTACGCAGAGCGCTACTTTAATAAAGCCATAGTGAGAAGTGTCGCAGGCCGCCAGTTTCTATGGGTAATCGGTGACATTCACTGACGCTCTTGTACGGAAAGTGTTGACAATATCGTATCTAGCAGTGACCGACAAGGCAATGCCGTGCTCTGTGGTACCAATAGAATCTACTGATGATAACATACCTGGAATAGAGGGCAGAAAAGCAAAGTTTCAACCATTTCTATAGAGAGTACTTCTTGCTGGATGTTTGTAGACATGTCTGAAAATATCTCCTCTGTAGATACTGCGTGATTGTAGTACCTGTTTTATGTTTTTTTAATCGTGATTAAATTGTCATTGTCATCGGATTATTGCAGACACCGGCAGTTTGTAATTAATCTGGTTAGATTATGAATTCTCGATATACTTATTGTGAACAGATCATTTCAAATACAATAAATCTAAAATTTTATAAATTATTATTAAGAATAAAGAGTATGGTAGGATGGGGAGCGCGGAGTAGGTGTTGTGTCTTATTGAGAATAAAGAATTAACAATACCTGGGGATTTATTACTAACTTACGGTGTTTGCAATATTCCATTGATATCACCACACAAGGTCTGGACTAAACACAACTAAGTTCGACTATATGCTAGAATATAATTGAACTCAGTTATGTTTAGTCCTTCAACTCTTTGGCAAGCTTTATAGGTTTGTAAAATATGAAGTTATATTACCACGAACCTGAGGCAAAATCAAATTAAATTTAATAATAATAATTCATTTCAGACACCTTAATCCATAATATTACATTCATAAGCATTACATAAAAATTGATCCATTAGAAATAAAATTAAAATAATTAAAATAAAATGTCATTCATTAGCATTAGACTACATCATTAAAATAAGAAATATCCAAAATTTAATTGTCAGCTATACTATCATAATATTAATAAACATGTCAGCAAAAATTTCATAAAATTATGAAAATAAAAATATACAAAATTGTCAGAGAGTTATAAAAAAATTGATATAATAAAATTGTAAGACATTAAAAAGATATATATTAAAAAAGTTTACCTGCCCCACGCGCAATACACGGGTGCATTTAATTTAAGCCACTTCAGGCTTCACCTTAGTTATATTAAGCAAAAGTTTTAAAACTGTAATCCGACCACAGATTATTTTTAGGGTTTCGTACCCAAAGGGTAAAAATGGGACCCTATTACTAAGACTCCGCGGTCCGTCTGTCTGTCTGTCACCAGGCTGTATCTCAAGAACCGTGATAGCTAGAGAGTTGAAATTTTCACAGATGATATATTTCTGTTGCCGCTTTAACAATTAATAAAACAGAATAAATTAAATATTTAAGGGGGGCTCCCATACAAAAAACATGATTTTTATGCCGTTTTTTGCTATAATGGTACGGAACCCTTCGTGCGCGAGTCTGACTCGCACTTGGCCGGTTTTTTAACCTATTAAGTATACCCGGGCCATAATAAAGAATCGATTGACACCTTATTCATCAAAATTGGATGTATACTTAAGGCGCTACGGAGGAACATACGTAAATACAAACATACATAATTATATGTAGAATGCTAAAATCATAACCCTTTCTTTTGGATTTGCTGTAGTCAGGTAAAAATGAAACCAAAAGCTTCGCTCACCATTGCACACCGAAGAACTTTTTCACCCGCGCTTTGATTTTTCCACTAACGTGATTTGCGGAAAGGAAATAAAACAACTCCCGCATGGATTCCTACGAAAGATAGATGGAGTAATAAATAAAGTCCGGGAAAATATTTAGCTCCAACATTATAACGAAGATGGAATAATATGTCATAAAAGGTACGCTAATTGGTTTTATTTATAACACTAACTTTACCCGCGGTTTCAATCGCGTGAAAAGTGTTTTTTTATCCCAAGGGAATATTATACCGGGATGAAAAGTATCCCATGACTGGATTCCGGTTCTTGTTCATTTATATGTCAAGTTTCATTCAAATCTGTTTCACAGTGTTCCGTTAATGTTGAATTAGGTAATTTACCTATGTTTTCAATATTTGTAAGTATGTGAGAACCATGTTCCTATTTATCAAACGAAGGCATTTACTTGTAAGTGCTTGTAACACTTTATACCTATACGTAGTATAGTAGTGTTGAGTGCATCGTCCTCACGTATATGAATTTATGTACGAGTATGTATGTAAATGTTGTAAAACACTTTTTTTTTAAAGAGTAAGTGTGGCGTTTCTTGTCGGTTCTTCTCCATAACAAGCTACTTTGCCAAATTGGCGGTAGACTCAATTATCATTAATTTTAAATTTATATTTTTGACGGTTAAAAGTGCCGCTTAATGGCCCTTTTGAAATAAAGAAATTTTGTCTTTTTTTTATTGTTTAGCCGTTCAGGCGTAAAAGGTAAAATACAGCTACTTACGCATTTGTAATATTAGTATGAATATGGATTAAAAACAATATGAACGTCTAGAATTCTAGATTGTCTGAGACAAAGTTGAGAAATTAATAGTGATTTGCAGTACAATGGACGGTAATTTTTAAGCCAGCGTAGGAACTCCATCGTCGACCACATTATCGTTTGCCATTAGGTGAGATTGTGGTCAAACGTAAAGTAAACCAATCAATAAATTAAGATACGAGTTCGTAGCCGACTGCAGACAGCAGCAGCAGACGACGTCTCGCTGCGACACATCGGTTTCTATGTATTTCTAAGAAGTACCATCCGCAGCTAGCGAAACGTCGTCCGACTACACGTAGCACGATCGCAGACGACGCATCGACCGACCGCAGATCAGGCGAGCGAGCACGGCCTAATGGGACTGGCTTGAGTCCCACGTTTTTATCACAGTTTGGGAGCAAAAACCGTGATAAAATGCGTGCCTCAAGCCTATCACAGAGGCCGCGTGCTCGCCAGGCAGCAGTGACCGGCAGTGATTGAATATAGTCAGACATCTAGTCTTACGGAACACTCAGAACCAATAGGAATACAGCGCTGCCATGTGCAGTCGGCTACCTTCAAATAAAATAAAAAAGATGTCAAGATAGTTAGAAAGAAGTTATGAATCTGGTTGAGTTCTTATTTAGATAAGAACATCTTAAAAAAAGAAATGCCGTAGATTGTATTGGAAAACAAGAAATGCATATACAAGAATCTAATTGTAGCAATTTTATCATAAATTTTCACAAACCAATAGAGTTAAACAACAATAAAAATCTGGGTTATTTGACAGTTCAAACACTATAAATTCTGCTTTTATCATTCATGATTGATTCAGCGGATTCGGATATTGCTCTTGTTTTTCGACACTGATTAAAATCGTATCTCTCCTATTTTAAATGTTGATTAACTAAAGGTATGTAGGCAGGTTATTTTCATTAATATTCCTAAGGGAAGATATTTCTAAATTCAGATGCATCGGAACAATATCTGACCTTTATTTAGTCACGTTCTAAGCTTGAACCAACAGTAGATATTGGTAGCGATCGGTATTTTAAAATAATGAGATTCTAAGCTATTTTAATCAAGAATGTCTGCGTACCTTGAATTTTAACTACCTGTGTGTGGAAAGCAAGTAGTTGCTGCAAATCCTTGCTGTATAGAAGCAACTTAGGTAGGATCCCATTACAAAGATGAACATTACCTCAAACACAAGTTTTTAGTTTATTTAAGTTTAAAAAATCTTTTTGCGGTTGCGATATATCGCTTCTCCATTTAAGGCATTCTACGCGCGAAATACGCGTACAGCCTCAATGCGTAAGTGAATTTGGCAAGGCAAAGGGTTTTGAGCAACCAATCACATGCGAGATGAAAGACCCAATATGGATTTCCGTGTATGTGATTGGTCAATAGATGGGGTCAAACCCCTTTGCTTTTCCAAATTCACTTATGCAATTAGGCTGCTGTATTCATACTTAGGGCCGACTTCACCAATGAAACTAATAGCTATTAGTACATCTAAACTCTGTTTATGCAAATACACCATTCTGATTGGTTAAGACCGCTGAGAAACTACCAATCAGAACGCTGTATTTGCATAAACTGAGTTAGTTGAACTAATAGCGATTAGATTCATTTGTGAAATCGGCCCTTAATATCATGACTCTTGTTATATGGCCGGCTGAAGTAAGCTTATTATAAAACAACTACGCGCATATCCCTAGACAGGTGTATCCGACATGAAGATTGCAACGATGCGTTTTCTTATTTTTTTTCCACCCGGAGAGCAATCTTAAAAATTGCACGTGGTTGCCGCATTATCACAAGGTCTTAGGATGACGTAATACGTAGTTTTCATTACATATATTGTTGTTAGGTAGCTCCATATTAAATTTGCATGTCAATAAAAGTGTCACCACTTTATATCGCTGGTGGGGTGGTGTCGCTTATCATGATACTCTCAGGGCGCCCATTTACAATTTATAATTAAATGCGTGAGTTAGTCTCCAGGGTTGCCCATCATAACTCAGGATACATTTAAATTATGGACGAATAAAAACACATCTGTGGTAATCCGAGTAGGAATATATTATAAATTTACAGCGCCTACCTAATTTTATTATGTAGCTACTGACATATCTGCCGCTTTCACAACAAAATTAGGTCTCAAATACTTGGTACGGTGTCATATGTAAAAGTCAAGCGGAGTCGCGGTTGTAGGCCATAAAGAAATTGACGGGACTAACTGGACAGGTGCCCTCTAATTTGGAAGGAGAACGCACTGGCTAGAGAAACAAAGGAAAAAAGGAATGGAGGGAAGTCTTTGCTCATGATTGGGACATACCAGGCTAATTTATAATGGGAACGTTGATATGATAAACAAATGCGATGAGGACTCACAAAGAAACCCAAACTTTATGGCCTAACATTCGTTATAAGTAAAAATAAAGCAATATTTCCAATATCTAGTAAATCTTACGTGACTAAAACCAAATGAAAAAACATAGACCCATAATAAATCGAGCCCAACACTCCATAAAACTTTTTGTGCATTGAATAAAATTTCAGAAAAAATATATGGTTATGGTGTGGGAGGCTGCGAGCGGAGAGGTAATGGGAAACATAAGTGGGATAAAATTTGAAGTGTTTTTGAATAGGGCGCGGGTTCGCGTTTTTACGATAGATTATACTAGCTTTCAGGATGGCTGAACTTTATTATTTATAGTGGAATACTAAATCTTGCAGCGGCTGTTTGCCAGAGCAAATTCTAAGGTGATGATTTGATGAAATACCTATGTTTTTTTGGGGTTCCGTACCTCAAAAGGTAAAAAAAGGAACCCTTATAAAAGTCACCTTCTTGTCAGTCTGTCCGTCTGTCAACACGATAAAAAGATATGGGCAAAGGAGACGGGAAATCCTGGGCCCAGCAGTTAACTAGTTGAAATGTGTATTAAAAAATCCGTAATATTTTTCTAAAGGAAATCAGAAAATACAGTACCATGTTTCTATCTAAGAAGCGAGAAAAGTTAAATTATGTTATAAAACTAAATACTCGATTAAATACATGCCTTTATTCTTAGTAATCGATAATGAATAAAGCGGTAAAATCTCAGACTAATGTATGAAAATCGAGTAACAAGTGCTTATCAATCGTTTGGTGGGCACGATTCATAGCGAATTGAGTTCCTTTAATTTTTCTTCAGTTAGCAACACTGTTTGACACAACTGAAGCCATTCAAAAATATTTAGCAAATAACACAAAAAACTGCAATGTTATATTGTAACCTCACTTTTACTATACTTCATACAACTTGATTTCTGGATAGCCAAATTTCACCAAATTTTCAGCGACGCCTTGTTATTATATCATCTTAGAAATAAGGCTAGTTTGATTGAGTTAACAATAGGGCCCAGGATACTATGGAGTCTTGTCCTTCTCCGATAGATTTTCGCGAAAACTTGTAAGTACCAAAATTTACCTTAATTTTCAGCTTTTTTTATATTTCGGAATTTTTCCTTTACTTGTGCTGTAAGACCTTGCTTTTAACCAAAATTGACAATTATATGTCAACCGGAAGAACCCTATAGGTTTTGGGTCGAAAACCTATATGGTAGTTCCCGTTGACCTAGAATCACGAAATTTGGCAAGGAGTAAGTAAGGTCTTACAGGACAAATAAAAGAAACATAAAAAAAAAAATGAGAATTAAGGTAATTTTTGGTACTTACAAGGTTTCGCGAAAATCTATATTTGCCCATATCTTTAAAACTTAGACACCAATAAAAATGGTACCAATATATATGGCGCTATAATGGGTAGGTACGGAACCCTTGGGGCACGACTTCGACTCGCACATGACCGGTTTTGTTCATGTAACAAGTAGGAAGGAATACTGTTGTACATATTATCCTGTCAATGGCTAAAAGTACTTTACTAGGTTTTGCTACTGGATTCTCTCACGTGGTGGTATCATCCCAGAGAAATCTAATATTTTGATAAAGAGTGTCTGGTAGCGCCATCTCTTGTAAATGTCATAAATCAATGACCAAAAACACATAGACAAACGCATTTGAGATTTCGCGGGCGATCGATATCCTAATTATCTCGTTCCTTCCTCATTCCTTTTCCCTTTATGTACGCCTTAATGACATGTCGCCAGAACGAACCGAAACTTCAACGTGAACGGGCCTCGTATCTCAACCGCCAGCTTTCCAAGCCACCTGGCTGGAGACTGATGCATCTAATTAGTTAGATTGCAGAGAACCTTGTGAACCGTGTCTATTAACCCGCCTCGCGGATATAAAACAATTGTGTGAAGTGTGTGGATCCTGAAGGAGCCATTTTGGAGTAGAAGAACACCAACTCGCTGCCACACGTGGGCTGGCATAGACCACTACAAGGTAAGGCGTACTACTTCCCTCATTTCCATACTAGATCGCCCGAATTGATCCGTGAATATTTTCCCGCTTATTTTCAACGCACTATTGCCAGAACCCTTCAAATACAGTCCACTTTTCATGATAGACACAAGGATGAAGAGGTTTCTCAAACCGCTATAACATTTTTGGTCCTTCGTAGCCCGATATATTACTATAATATATCCATTTTCCTTTATTTCTTACGTAGGAATCAATCATAAATTCCTACTAGGGGCGTGGCACCTAGCCGCCTACCCACATAATCAAGTTGTAAACCCGATACGTGGTTCCATCAACGCCGCTATAGCAGGTTCATAATTACGTATCTGCTATTATTAAAAATAATTCTTATTTAAAACTAACTTGTCGTATTGTAAATTTCTATATTTCAAGCGTCTTTTAGTTTAACCGCCCTTATAGGAATCACCTACCTCCAATTATAAATTGTTAGGAATAAGTTACTTTCCGAATACCGCGGGGTAGACATTCATTCTATAAGAGAAAAAAAAAATAGGTGTACTACTTGTAGGTACCTACGCAGTATAAATATCATAACTTTACCGAATACGTTTCGACGATTGCGGGCTATAGGTTGCATATTTATACCTATTCATTTATCTTAAACAATATTCAAACTTAGCAATAAAACTGGTTGGGATAGTAATGCTATTAACATTTTGTACTATCTAATTACTTTGGTTAGTGGGTACTACGAAAAAACTTATTTCGTTACTACGCAAATATTGCGAAACCCGTTGTCACAGTACAGTCACAATCAGTAGTATTACTTTTCTACATATAGTTGTTCGTTTAAATAATTACCGTACATTGTTTTGTTTGTGTGGTTATTTGTAACTACATAACATAACAATGCCGCGTGATGCGAAAGCAATCGCTTCTTCGGAAGATCAACAGTTGGTGATTTTAGAAGCTAAGCGTAACATACTTTTCGAGCGTATTCAGTCAATTTATGATCGCTCTAAAGTCGCTAATACTTCCGAATCGGTGAGAGAAGGCTTTCTCAGTTCTTGTGTAACAATAGATGATATTCGAACGGACTTTCATAGATTATTGGATGATTATAATGCTAGGTTACTGGCTGTATATCCCGATGCGAAGCCTAGCTATCAAGCCTACGCCTCATTCGAGGATATGTATTGTTCCGTGAAACGTGTGATGTCTCAATTGGAAGATAAGCCGTCCGGGAGGCACAGTATGAGTGATTGCGCAACATGTAGACCAAGGTTGCCGCCAATCGAACTCATGTCGTTCGACGGTGATATACGAAACTGGCCATTATTTTATGCAAGTTTTAAATCTACAGTTCATGACAATAAGTCGCTGACGGATGCAGACAGGTTGTACTATTTAATAGGTAAGCTGTCGCCGAAGGCACAGTCTGTGTTCGCGGGAGTCACACCGTGTGCTGAGAATTACCAAGTCATGTTCCAGGCACTCCTCGATAGGTACCAGGATATTCGTGTCCTCGCGTCTACCTATTTGTATCAAGCTTTAAATCTTAAATTGTCCGGTCCCGCGTCTGTTTCGAATTACCAGCTATTCGTGGACAAGTTCATCACCGCAATTAATTCCCTAAAGAATCTAAAATTAGTTGACCTTCTGGATTTGATTTTATTGCACCTCGCAATAAAAAAGTTTGACACTGAAACTATTCGCGCTTTCGAGATGACAGAACGTAATCGTAAGATTCCCACTCTAGATAGTTTTGTCAGCTTCATCAATGATCAGTGTCGGATATTCCGTAATACCCAACCACCCTTAGCTAACAATAATAAGCCTAATAGTTCGGACAATTCACATAAGTCTAATAAATCGCGTAGTTTTAATAATAAAATGACCGCTCCTAATCCACAATCCTATGTAGCTTGCTCTGAGTTAAATAATTCAAACAAGTGTCTGTGCGAAGCATATATCCATGAACACTTATATAAATGTCCCGCTTTTGATAATTTGACTCCGACAGCTCGTTTCAAATGTGTGAAAGACAACAGTGCTTGTGTCAATTGTTTGAGTATTAAACATAAAACGGTTAACTGTTCTTCTAATTAAAGTGTCGCGCATGTAATCAACGTCATCATACATTGTTACATTTTAATAAAAACCCGCAATTATCAACTGTAGTGACGTCACAGCCGAATCCGGTCCCAACGCCTATGCCGACTGTACCTTCTATTACCTCACAGTCTGAGGTATCGTTGTGTACGACCTCTGTCGCTGGCGCCGCTCGATCGCGTTCGATTGACACTCGATGCGTTGCGGCGTCGCCGTCGGCGAGAGATAGCCCGCAAAGTACGGCGTACACAACCGTTCTGCTCGCTACTGCTCAAGTCGTAATTTACGATGTAAATGATAAGCCGCACATAATACGTTGTTTACTAGATAGTGGATCACAAAGTAATTTTATTACTTCTGAATGTTTTAAGCGTCTAGGACTTTGGAAGAACTTTCATACTTCTAATTTAATAGTTAAAGGAATCGGTGGGTCGGAAAAACCAGTTAAAGGTTCCGTAGATATTAAATTATATTCTCGTTTTAGTAATGATATTAATTTTAACGTTTCTTCGCTTATTGTTGAACGTATAACGGAGACATTGCCGACCGCTCTCGTCGATGTCTCTAAACTTACACATCTCAAAACATTACCGCTCGCAGATTCGAAGTTTGCGGAGCCGAGCGGTATCGATGTTTTGATTGGTGCTGCTATATTCCCGCGCTTGCTTTTGCCTAACATAGTGCATAGCGAGCAATATAATATACCTCCCGCTATTGAAACTGTGTTGGGGTATGTGGTTATGGGTTCCGTACCTACGGCACATACTTCACACTGTACGAGTACAACTTCATGTTGTTCTGTTCTTCAAGATCCCAGTTTAGATTCGCTTCTCAAGCGATTCTGGGAGCTTGAAGAAATTTCCGCCTCGCCCTCGCAGAGCCGTAAGGATCTCGAGTGCGAAGAACATTTTCGCGCTACCACTGTTCGCGATGACAGTGGTAGATATATTGTGTCGCTGCCATTTTGCGACGACCCTTATTCGCTAGGCAACTCATACGCTGCCGCACTTAGGCGTTTTCATTGTTTGGAGCCCAAACTTGATGCGTCCTTAGGGTTACGCAGCGCTTACAATGACGTCATGCGGGACTACATTAACAAGGGATATTTGAGTCCGGTTTTAAAAGATGACAACGTTTCTAATCTGTCATATTACATTCCGCATCACGGTGTCGTTCGCGAAGATAAGACTTCTACTAAACTTCGCGTAGTTTTAGACGCTAGTAGTCAAACTACATCCGCGGGCTTATTACGTAAGGAACAGCAATAATTGTACAATTATTGCGCGATCAATTTAGTGACCTGGCTACTGAGGCCTTTAAGTCAACAAAACAAGTCTTTTTTTTGACAGTCACTTTTAACAGAAGCTATTTTATCTGTCTGATGATTTATAAAATGTATCATTTGATGCATTAACCAGCTTAAGAAAGAGCAACACTTCGTGGAGGCTGTTTTTTTACAATAGTTAATTTGATTACTATTTAGCTCCAATATTCCGGTAAATTAATATGCGCAGATGTAAAGTATTTGTGTAAAGTAAATATGGCAGTGAAAATTGCTTATTTTCTTTTTATTTACATAATATAATAATTAATTTGAAAAACTGGATGACTAAAATGTCAATGTTTAAAATTTCTTCGAATTGTTGATTGTTATAAGAAATCGAATCGATAATGCATTAGGACATCACTTAATAGACTACATTATCTCGTGTTTGAGCTATGAAACGTTAAATAGATTTTTCTAATTTAATTTAGACATTGGCAGAATAGTCGACAACGGTGCTTGCCATGTAAAAAAAGAATATAATAGAAGATACTTATTGCGGACTTATCACAATCTTATGTGTTTGTAAGTATTTAGTAGGTAAACATATAAGCTTCGCTGAGGTAGCGAACACTACAGTATATAAAAATCCTCCACTTTACCGTGATCACATCTGTTTCAATTATTCAACAAATAGTCCAGTTGCGTAGACATTAGAGACACAAAACAACACCAATTTGTCATTACAATATTCACTAGGAATTTGTTATTTCAATATTTACTTTTATATTATTATTCTAATTTGCGGATAATTAAAGTAGCCACAAAATAACACACGAAAAAAGCCGCCAAATACTCAAAAACTTCTGTACCTACTCAGCCATCAGCGAGCGATTGGCAATCGACCAACAACAAGGGAAAAAGTTATCGCAATTTGACAGCCACATTTGCTCGCCGATCGCTGTCGCTCTGCTGTCAAAAACCATACGTAATACGAAATGATCGCGATCACCTTGCGATAATAGCACATTTCAGTTAGCAGAATTTTATTGTTAGCAGTGCTGTCGTAAAATTATTATGGTGTGGCTATAGCTCATATATAATGCGGATTCGTGATTGAAGAGCAATTAATTCGCAAAAATAAGTCTTCCAATTTTTTGACGTAAAGCGATAATCGCGCGATGATTGTACAATCTCTGCGCAAATATTGCTAATTGCTGTTTCATACGTAATAAGCCTGCCGGACAGTCGATCAATGACATTCAACATGCAGGCCCTAATCTACAGGGTGATTTATTTAATATTATAATTCGTTTTCGTCTCTTTCAAATAGCCCTGTCTGCTGATTGCCGCCAAATGTTTCTCAATGTCGGCGTTCGTGAATCGGACCGTAGATTTCAACGCATCTTTTACAGATTCAGTAAACATGAACCTATAATGGTCTACCAATTTAATCGTGTTTGCTTCGGATTTAAGTCTAGTCCATATCACGCGTTACGTGTAGTCCGCCAGTTAGTCGCTGATGAAGGCGATAATTTCCCTGCAGCGTCTGCTGCTGCTTCTTCCGCCCTATATATGGATGACATTGCCTGTAGTGTCATGTCCATACCGCAAGCAATTTCGCTTTGTGATGAGCTTATTCAGCTCTTCAAGCGAGGCCAGTTCGACCTTGTCAAATGGACAAGTAACTCGAAAGAGGTTCTCGCACACATATCTGATACTCATAAGGCTTCGCCCGATATCGAGTATGAGAAGTCTATACCGCATAAGGTCCTGGGTTTTTGCTGGGACAAGTCTTGTGACAGTTTCCGCTTTGACGTCACCACACCAGATGATAAATGTACCAAGCGAACCATGCTTTCCACAGTGGCTCGGCTATGGGACTTAATGGGTTTTGTCGCCCCCACTATTCTGTACGCTAAGCTCTTAATTAAGGAACTTTGGCCAGCAAAGTGTGACTGGGACGACATACCACCTGAACATATAGTCACCGCTTGGAAGCAGTTTTGTACTGAGCTTTCTACGCTTAATGAAATTATTATCCCGCGTCATCTGGGGTTGGTCGACGGATGCACCATGAATTTAGTAGGTTTCGCTGACGCCAGCGAGCGTGCTTACGGTGGAGTCGTATACATGCAAATATACAATGGTTCTAACTACTCCGTGCAGTTAGTTAGTGCGAAGTCTAAAGTCTCACCTGTGAAAACCATTTCGGTGGCTAGACTAGAGTTGTGCGCGGCCCTACTGTTGTCTAAGTTGCTTCGCAAGGTACAAGACACAATATCGCCCCACTACCGCATCCATAAGGTATACGCGTTTACTGACTCTAAAGTAGTGCTCGCCTGGATAAATTCCTCACCGCACCGCTGGCAAACTTTTGTTGCCAATCGGGTTACTAAGCTGATAGAGCTTATACCCGCTAATTGTTTCAACCATGTCGCAGGTACTGAGAACCCCGCTGATTGTCTGTCTCGTGGTGTCACGCCAGCTAAGCTCTTGCAGCATCCATTGTGGTATCGCGGACCATCGTGGGTTTCTCATGACCCAGCTGAGTGGCCCATACATACTTTCGAACACAATGCACTGCATGAGGGCGTACCCGAACAGAAATCAGTCGCTCATGCCGTGGTTTCTGAGGTTACGGAATCACCAATTTACGCGCTAGCACTACGTGTTTCGTCGTGGTCTAAGTTGCTACGCGCTATTGTTTATGTCTCTAAGTTTTTAAGACAACTGCCTAGTGCACGTACTGTATCAAGCTCTGATCTGAAATATGCAGAAATTAAATTGCTGCGAGCTGTACAGGATGTTCATTTCCGTAACGATATTTTAAATTTAAAAAACAATAAACCATGTACTCCCGCCATCCATAAGCTTAAGCCGTTTCTCGATGAGCACGGCATCATACGAGTTGGTGGTCGTCTCACAAATTCGGACGAACCCTACGAATATAAACATCCCTGTATTCTACCACGTCATGACCATATTGTTGATCTTCTTGTTGACTTTTGTCACAAGAAACATCTTCATGCCGGTCCGGAGTTGCTTATGTCCTTACTCAGGCATAATTATTGGATTTTAGCTGCACGTCGAATAATTCGTCACAGAATCCACAACTGTAACACTTGCTTTAAGTTCCGCCCGCGTCCTATTCTTCCACTTATGGCAGATCTACCTAGCCAGCGTGTTAACCAAGTCGACAAGGCGTTCACTCACACCGGCTGTGACTATGCAGGCCCGCTGCAGTACACACCATTTCGTGGTCGAGGTGTTAAGAGCCGTAAGGCTTGGCTCTGCATTTTTACGTGTTTGACGACGCGTGCCACGCACATTGAAGTGGCAACAGATTTAAGTACAGTGACTTTCCTTGCAGCCTTAAAACGCTTTCTTTCGCGACGCGGTCCTATTAAATGCTTATATACCGATAACGGTACTTGTTTCGTAGGTGCAAGTTCTTATTTACGCGACCTTCACAAATTTCTTAAAGATTTTCGTCCTCATCTTGAGGAAGAACTTTCCTTCAATCATATAGATTGGAAGTTTATTCCGCCTGCTTCCCCACATTTTGGAGGATGTTGGGAAAGTATGGTTAAGGTAGTTAAAACTCACCTTTTTAAAGTTATAGGTCAACAAATCCTCTCCTACGAGGAACTTATAACTGTTCTTAGCCAAGTTGAGGCTCTAGTTAATTCGCGGCCACTTACTGCTTTGAGTAGTGACCCTACTGAACCATCAGCACTGACCCCTGCGCATTTCTTGCACACCGCGCCATTGTTGTCCTTTCCCGCTCCTGAAGCAGACTCGCTCAGCTTGCTTCAGCGACATACTCTACTTGACAAACTGGTGCAGTCGTTCTGGCAGCGCTGGCGTTCAGAATACTTACATCAACTTCAGGCTAGATCCAAATGGAATAGTCCTGCACCTTCTATACAAGAGGGTACTATTGTAGTTATCATTACTGATAACTCTCCGCCCCTTTCATGGTCGTTAGGCATTATTGATAAATTGCATACCTCCAAGGACGGTACAACCCGTGTTGTTACTGTGAAAACCGCAAAGGGTAGCTATGTGCGCCCTGTTGTGCGTCTGTGTCCATTACCGACTCAATAAGGCCTGGCCTAACCTAACCTAACCTAACTATCAAGAGTTAGGTCTCTTAGTTTTAGTTAGTTAGCGACGCAACATAATTTTCTATTAAAATTTAACTATAGGTATGCAACTTAATGTATTATGCAACTCGCAGTATTTATCTTAAATCTTAATAATTGAAATGTAAAAATCCGCATCTTAGTCCGTATTGCTGAATAGGTATACGGTAGTACACCTCATAGGGCTAAGTTTAATTTTCATTAAAGGTGGCCCTTTAAGGCCGGGAAAATGGTAGCGCCATCTCTTGTAAATGTCATAAATCAATGACCAAAAACACATAGACAAACGCATTTGAGATTTCGCGGGCGATCGATATCCTAATTATCTCGTTCCTTCCTCATTCCTTTTCCCTTTATGTACGCCTTAATGACAGGTCGCCAGAACGAACCCAAACTTCAACGTGAACGGGCCTCGTATCTCAACCGCCAGCTTTCCAAGCCACCTGGCTGGAGACTGATGCATCTAATTAGTTAGATTGCAGAGAACCTTGTGAACCGTGTCTATTAACCCGCCTCGCGGATATAAAACAATTGTGTGAAGTGTGTGGATCCTGAAGGAGCCATTTTGGAGTAGAAGAACACCAGCTTGCTGCCACACGTGGGCTGGCATCGACCACTACAAGGTAAGGCGTACTACTTCCCTCATTTCCATACTAGATCGCCCGAATTGATCCGTGAATATTTTCCCGCTTATTTTCAACGCACTATTGCCAGAACCCTTCAAATACAGTCCACTTTTCATGATAGACACAAGGATGAAGAGGTTTCTCAAACCACTATAACAGTATCCTTTGAATAATATGTTTTTTTTATTCGTTTTTACAGCTGTTTGCCAAATTTCATCCAAATCCATAGAGCAGACTATGTAATTTCTTGTATAAGTAAGAAAAAGGCTTAATCATTTAATTAACGAACACAAAATTATTATTTAGAAAACAAGTAAAAATAAACTTTTAAGGTAAACGATACTCTCAAAACACGATTTATATAGGATTTAATCAACTATCAGCAAACTGATTGTAATCATCCTTTAGACAAAAATTCACTATGCACTACATAGGTCACATATTCATATAGTTCTATGTACGACCTAATCTACGTTAGTGGGATTTCGTATCTGCAGATCATACAACCGCTTCCAAGTAGAGGTGCCTGTAACCGAGCGGATTATTTATTGGAGCCCCGCAATTGTTGCTAAAGAATAGTATTTTGAGATTACTATTTTGCTGTGCAATCTGTATTTTTGAATGGGTTTCGAATTATTTTTTTATAAAAAAGTTTTTTTTTAATTTGCGTTTAAATACTACCCTTTTTAAATGTGTTGTTATCTGTGCATAGTTAATGATCTGGGTGAATCCTTTCAGAAGGAATCCAGCCCAGCGCACCTTCTCTTGACTAGCCAGTGCGCTAGAACAGTGGCTGGCACCTGACAGTCTATCTGACGGGGTAGGATGATCTTAAAATTGCAGTATCTAGTCGCATAAATTTCCTACCGCTGTTACAAGAAAAGAAAAGTTCACCATCCAGATTCTTTTTCAAAACTTTGATCACAAACAAAACCTAAATTCATTAAAAGCTTATCTAAACCATAACATCAAGAAAAAAAAATCTCTGTTTTTGTTGTTCTTCTTTTCTGTTCGTTTTGTTTGCTCCTGTTAATATAATTGTCGTTGTGTTATTTATTGTGTTGTGTTTCAGTTGTTTTTTTTTCGAGTACTTACAACAACAAGATCGAGGTCTCCGGGCGCGAGCTCCGAGTTTCCAGTGCCAGTGAACACGGATGTCCCGAAGAGGAAGGAGATCTTCATAGGGCTTTCATGGTGGGCCTCGATGGCCATGAACACCTTCGTCTCCCAGTATATCAGTTGTGCCATCCAAGAGTTCTGTTGGACATAGGATGTGTAAAGAAAATCGCAGAATGAAAATGAAAGGTAAAATGTATGCAATGGATAATGTGAGAACGCAGTAAAAAAATTGTTTCGCCGATCCCAAATTACATAGGATAAGGGCAGGAAGATGATGAAATAGCAGTGTAAGAATTGATTTCTGGAAGGCCTGAAATAAAATATGATTATCTGCATCATGTTACATGATATAAGTAATTAACTAATCACACAACTATCCATTATTCTGAAGCCCACAGTGACTCCCGTACCTGCATGAAATTTTAAATGAGCCTTGAGTTTTAACTGTATAAAGGATGTTGGCATCTAATCTAAGGCAATTTCGGTAGCTTTAAGAACAGCGTTCTCATTCCGGTGACTGTTCTCTAAACATACTTGAAGTAGGAATTTTGTCTTCATGGCAGTCCAAACAGGCACTTGTGTCCAATGGATTAAGAGTTGTTTTTGGATTCGAATAAGTTCAATGAAATAGGTACCAATTAAAGTAGGGTGCAAAAGCAACAAATGGATGGAATTGGGTTGATGAATTTAAAAAAAATACGACTTTTTAAATTTATTTTGAAACTTTACATATCATTAATTATATTGTCATTGCAAAAAACACTTAAATATTTTTTTTCAATTTATTATAAGTAATTGAAAATCGATTAAATTTTCAAAAGAACCACCTGTCTACGAACGGGCCATGGTTGGTCGCCATGTTGGTGACGTCATAACGTTCGAGGAATTTTGTACTACAGTGTCAACTATACGTGAATTGACTAAAATATCCGAAAATTTGTGCAAAAATATTATTTATAACAGCAAATTTTATTTAGTCATGTTTGATAAAGGATTCTTAAAGGCTGATTTCGATAATATACCCACTTGATGGACGATTTGGCAGTTTTGAGCATAAATAAAGTAGTGGTAATGAATATTACGTGTTAGTGGACCGGTGTTTGTTATTGTTGTTTACCAGGTACATTTAGAAACATAATTGTCATAACGTTAACGTTTTCATATATGGGTAGGTGATATTGGTGTAAAATAAAAACCGGCCAAATGCGAGTCGGACTCGCGCACGAAGTGTTCCGTACCATTATCGCAAAAACGGCAATAAAGTCACGTTTGTTTTATGGGAGCGCCACTTAAATATTTATTTTATTCTGTTTTTAGTATTTGTTGTTATAGCGGCAACAGAAATAAATCATCTGTGAAAATTTGAACTGTCTAGCTATCACGGTTCATGAGATACAGCCTGGTGACAGACAGACACAGACAGACGGATCGCGGAGTCTTAGTAATAGGGTCCCGTTTTTACCCTTTGGGTACGGAACCCTAAAAAGTAAAAAAACACGATTGGCGCGAAACTTCGACTTTGGATATCAAAAAACTTCATTAGATACCACTAAATATGATACAATCCGAAATCTGTGCAGCCTTTATTTATATTTATTTTTTGCATAAAATCCTTAAAATGTTCAGTAATTCCTATTATTTACATATCACTTAATACTATTAAATACTAATATCTATATTATATATTTACAAACACTAAAAATCTTTGTAGAACAAAAACGTGAAAATATTAACTTGGTAGATTTTTTTACACTAATTCTTCAGTAAATATCTCTTAAATGCGTTAACCGATTTTCACTATTCAAACAGAAATATTAGTTTTACGCCTATATCTATCATTTGAGAATAAAATAATGAATATATCTCCATAAACAAAAAATCATGTTTTCAAGTTACGTAATTATACAACAATGTCAACTTTGCACGAAAGTTCCCATAAAAATTTACTTATCTCAGTCTGTAATGATCAAAGTAAGATATTAATACGAATCTAATACTAAATTAGAACAAGATAACATAATAATTAACACAATCTAGTTGCATTCTAGTAAGACATAGAACATTTCTCAAAACTTTAGTAGGTGTAGATTGCTGGGTACTTGGCTATTGCGCATTTCACATATAATGGAGATTTTTTTTATAGTATTTGTACATAATGGTATGAAGCAAGCGCGATAACATTCAAGGATCAATATTTTTGATCATTATATTTGATTTTCATCAATATATTGACGATAGTAACAAGATTGAATCGGTTAAAAGTCAAAACACTGTATCAGCTATGTGCTACAATGAGTAAAAATGAACGTCGTGACGTCACACGGGCTCGGGTTTATTCGGGAACTGTCGAGGTGTTTTCGGTACTGGATGCAAGAAAATATTTTCAATTTGATATTACTTTGTAATTACAGCGAAAAAACGAAAACTAAAAGTAGTTTTGTATATAAACTTATGTATGATCTTTCCATTTTTAACAAAAAAAAATTGGTTCAACAAACCAATTATGCAATCAACGTCATTGGAAGGAAGCCATTGGCATGAACATGGAGATAAGTTTGATCCTCCGATACTGCTTAAATGTTGATAAAACCTACTCCAGGAAATTTCATACAGTTATAAATGTAAACGCAATTACTTAAATATAATTATCTTATCAATCACAAACGAAAAAAACATTTTTAAAGCTTAAATTGGTCATAACTTAAGTAAATATTTTAACTAACAGAAAGCTAAAATTATAATGAGTATTACAAATTACAAAAACTAAGTAACGTATGTACTTACCGCTCGACACAATTTCCTGGGACACGCATAAAGATACAGAAAACATCCCGACCAGTAGCAAAATATGACGATTATCAAGCAGAACTTCGCTAGGATCAGCAGCTGCAAATTATAATTGAACGGTATTTAATATTCCCCGACAGGCTGAGGTAACGATGCTCTAGACCAAGGATTCCCATACTATTTTGGGCAAGTGAACCCTTTTCCTTCACCAAATTACTTTAAAAACCCGCTTATTGACTTGCCGAGTTTTTTTTTAAAGAACAACAATGATACTTACTACTAAAATATTAGTCATTCTTATTACAAGTTGGTACACGTAAGACAACTTATACAGTATCCTGAAAGTTTCAAATAAGAACTTGTGTTAAATAAAGTGGATCGATTTTTAGACCTCGTCAACCGCCAAAATCAGTTTTCGTTTATGTCGACTAATGGGCAACCGATTTTGAACCCAAGGGATCGATACCGACCACTTTGGGAATCCCTGCTCTATACTGTAGTACCTAGGTTCTATCTAATACACGTCGAATGATGCATCGTCTTACTAACATGAAATTGGAGACCAACCAAGACTGTATTCAAGGAGGTTATAACCTCTACGTTTACTTGTAGATGCTGGTTGAAATTGTGTATGTGAAATTCACTGTGGTTTCAGAACAAGCTTGAGTTTGTTCGTGTGAACTATGTAGTACTATAAGGGCTTCATTGAGATTCCTATTACAAAGGTTTAATCAAACATCATCACAAGACGACTACATTTCGAGGGTGTAAGTCGGTGACAATCCAAAATCTAATAACAAGGTGACGTACGGTTACGTTATTACGAAACCAAATGGTTATTGGGTTCTTTAACTAAGCCCTAGTAACCTAGGACGAGGAACTAAGATCTAGCGGCGAGGAGTTTGGATTTGTGCCCGATTGATGGCAAAAGGCCGACCCCCTATTATATGTCATCTAAACATAACCACAGATTATTACTACGTTACAGATATTTCACCCGTCGAGATCAAGTACACAATTTTGAGCTCAATATCCGTGATGATTGAGTTGATCCTTGACGGCTACTTTCTTGCGAGCTTGCTCGAACTAGGACATCCGCGCCCACTAACCACGCACTCCCCTCAAACGCGCGAGCTCTGCGCGCGAGCGGTGACAACCAACTGGCGGGGCGGTGCCGGGACCGCCGCGAAATTGGCGAATGAGGCCTAACATAACTGAGAAAATGTGTGTGTATGAGCACCATTGTTTCATCATCATTGCTTCAGAAATGATGGGGCTTAAGCCTCTCCTTTCTATTACCAGTCTACTTTCATAGACAATAATAAACTGGCAAAGGAAAAAGTAAACAAATATTCAGATATCCAGAGGATATACAGAGGGAATAAACTTTTGAAATTTTCTAGAACAGGAATAACATACCTTCACATGGCTATCAAAATTCTCTGCCCACTTGTTAATATAGTCCCATATATGCCACACTTGCAGTATCGGGAACAGCATGGCTATCTGACCAACCACCGTCTCCCCTTGAGGGTCCAAAGTGTCCGTGAAGATGGACACAGGGAACACAGACACTATGTCCAGATAGAAACCGAAGGAAGACATTTTTATTTCTGCTATTTCTTTAACAGTTTCTTTTCTTATGTTCTGTTAAATAAAACAATATTTTATCTTAAGAAGTGCATTGTCACGAGAAATAAATGTTTGAGTAAAATTTCAGCTCAATCGAGCACCGGGAAGTAGGTCAAATTGAACTTGCAAGCTTTGATTACACAGACATCGGGCTAGGTAAATTATTATCGGTGCCATCATTATTGTAAAATGTCGAATTAAAGTAAAATTAAAGTAAATGATAATGATAAATGATTTTATTTCTGTAAGTTGGTTTGTACAAACACTTTTACATGTCGAACATATTTTTAAAACTAGATGAGGTCGGCGTTTCCTATCTGACTACTCTGAGAAGAAAGGCCGAAACAAACTCAGAGGTCACAGCCTCTTTTAAAGTCCTGACAAAATCTTGATTAGATCATGTGAAGACCTTGTAGACTGATGTCTGAAATGGTCTTTTGAGGAAAGAACCAGCCAGATTGAGTGGACCTGTCCAGTCAGTGCACGCATTTGTCAATAACCGAGCAGCTCAACTCAGAATTTAAGGAGCTCAACGATTCGACGAACAACACCAAAGAAAGGACATTCGGGTAGGCCGCATAAACTACTCAAACTGCCAGACCATGATTAAAAACTAAGATAAATTTAAATAAAAACAAAAAAAAAATTATCCACATAGTCTTCACATTCACAATAATTAAAATAAAATAATATAATACTTTATAAAGTAAATATTCTTGTCATGGCAAGAAAACGAACAAAAAAAAAAAAAAAAAATTTATAAAAACAAAATGCATAGTGCAAAATATAATAAAAAAACAAAATTAACTGGAGCAGCTCAATCCCAAGCCTTTTTGTCCTCAATGTAATCTTTTGTTGTATAAAACGCTTTCTGGCACAACTTACGTTTAATGAAAGACTTGAATTTATTAAGACTTAGATCTTGTACGTGGCTTGGAAGCTTATTATAAAAGCGTACACATTGACATCTAAACGAGCCACCTATTTTCTTGAGCCTTGTTGTAGGTACTACAAATTTGTGTTTGTTCCTAGTATTTATGTTATGGATATCACTGTATTTATTAAACAATTTTATATTTTTATGGGCATATAAAAGGTTTTCATAAATATACCGAGAAGGCACAGTCATTACATTAATCTCCTTAAATTTCTCTCTGAGAGAGTGCCTCGGGCTTAATTTATAAATTGATCGAACAGCTCTTTTCTGCAAAACAAAGATAGTCTGGATGTCGACGGCATTTCCCCACAACAGAATACCGTACGACATTACACTATGAAAATAGCTAAAGTATACTAAACGGGCTGTCTCTATGTCAGTTAAATTACGAATTTTTCTAACAGCATATGCTGTGGAGCTTAGCTTCTTTGACAATTTATCTATATGTGGGCCCCACTGAAGCTTAGCATCCAAAGTTAAGCCTAAGAATACTGTGCTATTTTCAGGATTCAATTCTTCGCCCTTTATCAACACATCGGTTTTCACCTGCCTAACGTGAGGTAGGGTAAACTTAATGCATTTGGTTTTTTTTTCATTTTTTTTCATTAAGAAGTAAATTATTAACATTGAACCAGTGAACTACTTTTGAGATCACGCTATTTACATCGTCAGTAACCAGCTGCTGACGTTTAAGTTTAAACAAAAGTGAAGTATCATCCGCAAACAACACTATATCATGGTTATCCTTTATGAGGTAAGGCAAGTCATTAATATAAATAAGAAACAAGAAAGGACCAAGAATCGAGCCCTGCGGGACTCCCATTGTTACCATAGATTCAGGAGATCTTTTTCCATTAACGTCAACGGTCTGAATCCTATTACTCAAATATGAAGTAAGAAGATCCAGAGCGCTGTTCCGGATCCCGTAGTGGCGGAGTTTCCTGATTAGCGTTTCATGAAAAACACAATCAAATGCCTTGGACAAATCACAAAAGATTCCCAAGGCATCGCACTTATCTTCCCATGCATTATAAATATGTCCTAAAAGCTCAACACCGGCATCAGTAGTTGAACGACCCCTTGTAAAACCGAACTGTTCGCTATGTAATAATTTATGTTTATTAAAAAATCTTTGCAATTGCTCTAAAATTGATTTCTCAAATATTTTCCTAAACGTAGGTAGTACTGAAATAGGTCTATAATTTGTAGGGTCTGGTGTACTACCTGATTTAAACAAAGGTATTATTTTACTATTTTTCATAAGGTCAGGAAACTCCCCACAGTCGATACAATTATCAAAGATAATAGCTAAACTAGGTGCGACAATGTCAATAATAGTCTTAGCAACTTCTACAGAATGACCCCACAGATCTGCAGTCTTTTTAACATTTAAAGTGTGAAAGGTTTTAATTATGTCTTTACAAGTAATATGTTCAAAACGAAATTCCGAATTGCAAACATTAACATTTTCTTTTAGCAAAGACTCAGCAACAGAAGGTGATGAGTTTAAGTATTTAGTAGTTGAAATGGGAATATCTGAAAAGAAATTTTCAAAGGCCACTGCGACTTTTGAGTCTGATTTTATGATGTTGCCATTAATAGACAGGCCGTAGTCAATATTTCAGTTACCAGATCTTCCTGTTTCACTATTAATAATATTCCAAGTCGTTTTAATAACATTACTACTGTTTTTAATCTTCGAGCTCAGTATTATAATAAGAAAGTTTTCATTTAATTTTCTGTCAGATGCAGAAGAAATGCTGAAGGCTTTTTGCTGCAGACTCCAATAATTGAAGCTTTAAGAACAGAATAATCGCTCAGCAATTTCTAACAACAACGATTAACTACTAAGGCCCATTTTTTTTATCCGTAGCTAACTCAACCAATGATGTAAATTTCGGTGTAATGCTCTTTTTATCAATAGTTAGCCTCATAAATTGTCAAATAAGTTTGAGAGTTAATTATTTGACTATTTGTTAGACTTACTCCCAGTTTCCCAGCTCTAAATTATAGAAGAATTAATGTGCAAAACACATTAATTCACCGATAATCTAGAGCTGGGAAACTCAGAATTACAATTGATGATTAAGCGTGTTTCATCGAAAATTTTAACCTTTGTTTGAGTTAACTATGGATCAAAGAACTGGGCCTTACTCTCCGATTTCTGAAGCAACATACACTCTAAACAAAAAATGGTTTTACTGAACCAGGCATTCACTTCACCTTTTAATAGAGAGCATTCGTATTATATAAAATTAATCATATTTTCAGTCGAAAGATGTTCTCTGCTGGAATTACTTTTGCCATTTTACACGATCTCTTTGACTTTGACTTACACAACCAGACAACTTATTTGTATGAGGCTCAAAAGTTCATATTTGCCTTTTACATATTAGATATTTGAGATTAATGAGAAATTTAAGTATTCATAAAGTAGCCGTGTCGACAATTTTTTTCTTTAACATTGCATCCCACTGGAGGACGAAAACTGCTGGTACCTAGACACATATTCGTCCTCCAACGGCTAAGTTGCGGTCCACACAGTTTACACTAAAAGACAAAGATAACGATCAGGTCACAGTGTGGTTGCGGTCTCGTTTGGAGCCAGCCTAACTTTCCCTTTACACTCAAGCAAAACCATTGCAATACATCAACGTTTACACCAATTGTGAATCAAACCACACAATGTCATTAATTGATTTGAATTAACCGTTACACGCGACCAAAGCTTCCTTTGTAACGTTCGACCCAATCAGGCTGGCTCTTTGTGTGCCATAATAATAACTACAATAGCAAACCGGTCCTTATTTGCTATAGTTTATAGGGCATGTAAGCATTTACCTGACTGTACCTAAAACTTGTTATTTATTCTTATTGTTTTCTGTATCAGGGTCAGAGTGAATGGAATGGGATTCGTTATTTAGTTCTTATATCAGAAGTGATTTAGCAGCTAAGTTGGTCGAAGTTATCTCTCAGAATAAGGCTTGATAAGAAACGTAGATTTGCAATAAACTATTACCTAGTACACCAGGTATCTAGCTTAAAAAAGACAATATTTTAGAACGCATCTAGTCCTGTTTAAGAGCGCTTATATTTTTTACAGACTTTTTATTAACTTGCAATGCATGTATGTATGTTTGTTCGGGTCAAATCATGCAACTAAATTTTAAAGTAGTTATCCTCAACTGATTAAAATTAAATTTTGCATACACGTTTGGTTTGGATGACAATGCACAGAATATATATAATCTCTTCAAAATATACATATTTAGACCACAAACATATTTCTCAACTTATTTATTTTACAGATATTTCTCTTAAGAAGCTCCAATTACTGACACGAGTATGACTTGATATTTCTTAGAACAGCGATGTGTAGGCGTAGTTTTTTTATACTTTTGACCAATAAGTGGAAAATAGGTTTCTTAGAAAATCGACTTTTGCCGTAACACGCACGTGTATGGTTTTAATGTGTTATCCACGTGGCCTACGGACGTCTCCGATTCTCCGCGTAGGCGATGGCTAAACCGCTAGGCAAACAACTTATGAACTACATTTTATTTTGTAACAAACGATTTACACGAATACGTTTTTATATCAAAAGGCCAATTATCAGTCTTGGAGTTAAAAAGGACTTATCATGTTCCTTTTGAACTCATTTGTGCGAGGTCGTTTGGGAGGGTATTCGTTCTTGTGAGTTTTTTGTGGGTGCTAATGTAATCTATCTAATCTTATCTAATATCTTTAAATGAGCAATTCTTGTATATATGTATGTATATATATAATCTGAATCTCGGAAACGGCTCCAACTATTTTCATAAAGTTTAGTATGCAGGGGGTTTCGGGGGCGATAAATCGATCTAGCTAGGTTTAATTTTAAGGAAACGTCGTTTTCTCTATTTTCACCCAGGCAGAGCTCGGTTGCCCAAACATTTATAAGATTAGACTATTTTAACGAATCACTAGATTTGACGTTGTATCTGACTAGTTATGATGTTTAATACTGGCTCAACATATTCCAAGTCATTAAAAAACTGTGGTGCTTACTACTTATTTAAATCAGCTATATTTTTGTTTAACCGCTTAAAAGGATTCGCACTAGAAAACAGTTCAAGGAAGTGATTCGTACCTAACTCAAACCCTTTTGTCACAAACCAAACGAAACTCACAAAAACTAAGCTAAGCTAAGCTACGCCGCAAACTTACCTTCTCAAAGGTAGCAGTAGTGAGTTGTATATAGATATTCAGCAGTAAACCGGAGACGACGATCGCATGGAAGACCCTCTCGACATCACTGTGGTGGTTCTGTAGTGCCGAGTAGGGAGTCATGAAGCAGACGTACAGAACCATCAGGAAGTGGGCTATGTCAAACATGCGTGTCTGAAAGGTAACAGGTTGATTCCAAAAGCGTGTATTCAAATTAAACTGAGACTCAGCACTTTCTGAAAGTCGAGCATTACATAAGACCCACCCTTATTTTATCACCTTTGTAAATACTGCTTCTTTGCCTAACAGAAGCAATAGCTAACAAAATTCTAAAATAACCTTCTCCTTTCAAGTCGGCTAAAAACTTTGAACCGTCATCAAGGTAGTAAGTATTGTAGCTATAGTTCTCGCCAAATTTCTTGGCTGCCCTGAAGTTGGCTTTCCGATGCTCAAGGCACGGATCGGTGCTATTTTTGTATAAGATTATACTGCAAAGCCATTGTCGCCAACTTCAGGGTGGCCAAGAAGTTTGGCGAGAACTATACTGTGTATGTCGGTATGTGAAACTTTTTCTTGTATGGCAAATAATGTTGTTTACCAAAACGTTGGTATTACCATAGTATGGATTCGCAATACGCCCCAGATTACCTAAACACCTTATTACCTGAACACCCCAGATTACCTAAACACCTTACATTTCCACGCACTACCAACGAAAACTAAACTAACTAACCCCAGTATGATTAGGCCATTTACTTACAAAGTCTGTATCAGGCATCAGAATCCAGGGGAAGTTAGATCTTAGACAAATATGAGGTGCGTCTATCGTGGTCACGTTGCTCGACATCTGATACAGCTCCAAGAACTCAGACGTGAACTTTGGCTTGCGTTCATTGTTCTCGTCTGAGGAGTTTACTAACGTCATGTTATGCAGGGCTACGGCGTAGGCGGGTGCTACGGGAATTATGCAACGCCATTTTCGTAGCAAAGTCTAACTTAGTATTAATAGTGTTTTGCTTAATGTATTTTTTTTGTTGCTGCGTCTTCCTGCTTACGGATACATATGTATACGTACTTATAAATGTTTAATACATATCTTATATTCTTATAAACGTTCGAATATTTTATTCGATAATATGGGGAAACAGATGCTCTAGTATATATTGTAATTCGGGCCGCAACAATGGCAAATAAAATTTATTAGAACCGAAAAACTTTACTATAATTTTATTATTTGTAAGTGGTCATTGACGCCATCACACATTGGCTCTAATTCAATTCGCTTTCGAAGTAAAAAAATATAACCGTAACAACTCACAGACATCAAACAATAAAAAATTCAAAACTTCTTCAAACTCCTTTATCTTTAGCCCAAAAATTTTCATTAAAACATTGCAATTTGAATTCTATTACCTCTATAATACATGTGAGAGTCATCCACAAAAGTGGGGTCCTCTTCCTCGACGCCTGCCAACTTGTCTTTGAGCACTTTCATGGGTCGGTAGCGGGTGCGAATTAGTCTCGAGTCTCCTTTATCGTATCTTTCTATTGCTTCCTAGAGAATGGTTTAACTGAATGAATTGAAAGGTGTATTTTTATGTTTATTGTTTTGTGTTATGACTATTTTATTTTATTTTAGTACTAGTCTAGTCCTAATAATATCATGGAAAGTTTGCATATTTCAATGTTTGTCAATCTTTGGTCGGCTGGTTGGTTGAAATTGGTCAAGGGTGGTCCATGGTAAAGAGGGTACATTTTTCGTCCCAGCAGAGAGTAAAACAATTTTTTTTTTGTCTATTAATTATGAAAACCGAAATGACAATGGTCTCAACAATAAATCTAATGAATGCGAAATATTCCAATTGAGTAAATTTAATTTTATTAAATTTGTATAAAACTTTTTTGCTAATAAATAACAGTCGTAAATTAAAATTAGGCACCAAAAAAATTTATATAAATCGTAATGATGTTGTAAATTTTATTTTGAAGTTCTAGGGAATGTAAGGTGGGCGAACTGAACAAACTGCTGTAGCTGAAACTAAAACCTACAACTGAAAATCCGAATGAACATTGTAAACTGTTTAAAATGGCCTAAATTTCAAAATAAGTTGGCTTTTCAGGAATTTTATGCTTAAAGACTTTTTAATTGATAAAACTTTAATCTTTGGTTAAGCTGGAATAATCAGCAACTCTGAAAGAGCACTTTTATTCTGATTTCGTATCGAATGAATTATATTTGAACATTGTTCTTGCTGTGGTGAAACATTCATGCAGTTGGCAATATTGATGACGGAGCTAACTGTTTAGACCACTCCATTTCGACAATACTAATTAATATGCAAGAGGAACAGTGTCATCAATTTGTAAACCCCTTTTCTGAGCAATTTATTGCTAAATAATTCTGCTGCATAAAGTATATTCCTGAGGCTGTCGCGATGAAAAATGCCTAAATTTGTAAAATTGAGATACGCTACTGAAATCCCACTTAAGTAGATCAATCCCTTTCACTTTGACTTTTCGATAAATCGATATGCAATGTGTCTGTGCTCGGAGTTTGATATGCAAGTCACAAGAGAGCACATAACACAGCAGGTCATCTAAGCTCGCAACCACAATGAGGAGCCAAAAAATGCGGTGGTTGTGGTCGAAATCGACTAGATGCATCATCACCATCATCAATGTCACTTTGTCGAGAGCCCCAGTAAGCTAAGTACGAGGTACGAGTAGGTACAATAAATATTTTTAATGATGAAGTACACATCATATTATTTTGTTTAAAACTATTAAAACACAAACTTATTCTGCTTACCTGTCTAGATATTGAACTATCAAGTCTGTGTCTTATTTTCTTTCTAATAAGGTTAAACATGGTAGGATGCTCAGCGATAGCTCGCATGAAGTCTGTCCGTCGTAAAACCTGTAGGTTTATGTATATTGAGATGTAGGATCACTGCTATAAGTCTTTAACCCGTATTACAGAATCTCACTCAAGACTTCTGCGTTTGTTTGAGCTATTTTCAACCAATAAAATGCCTTTAAACCAACATTATGTAATGCTTGACTCTTGAGTGAGATTTTGTATTACCGGCCTTACAGTAGGTACCTAGAAGGAAAACTGTAAGGGTCGAAACTATAATTGATTATAAAGATTGAAACTCTAAGGTGAAATTCCTTTAAATTGACATTATTAACTAAAAAACGCACGTATATTCTGGTATTATGCATATTTAGACCATAAAACGACTATAATTTTGACAGTCAAAAAGTCCGATGATATTTCTCATTTTTTCCGTACCGCGATAACTTTGTAAAAATTGAAAAATCTAATTCATAATCCTAATTAATTACTATGTTACCCATACACTATAACAACGAGTATCACTTCCAAGCACCAAGTTAAAACAGCGGCTGCACCCCCTCCCCAACAAAGTGCACAAATCTCTATGCAGTCCACTACAACCTGGAGACTGAGAAACCAGCGCTGTTTTTCCTTCCGGAGACGCAGATAGCAAGTCCGTCTGACGTGTCGTACTTATCTTACCCAGGGTTTACCCTGGAGCACAATTATAAACCACGCGTGGGTGTGCGTTTGTACGCCCGTGACGACACTTGCTATCGGCGTCTCCGTAACCTTGAGGACTCAAGATTTTCAACGCTGTGGGCTCTAGTGGACACAGGCCTGGATAAAATTATCTACGCCTGTCTACCGCTCGCACAGCGGAGATCGGGAGATAACCAGGCTCACAGAATACATAAGTGAGGCGGCTGATGAGGCACAGCAACGGTACCCTTCCGCCCAATTTGTGTTACTGGGGGACTTTAACGCCCACCACCAGAAGTATACCAGTGCACTGACCATGCTGGATGGGAGATGCGTATTCTTACCCAACTGGTCCAGGGGGCAACGAGGGTGCCGGATGTTGATTCGCACACGGCCAATTGCTTCGACCTTCTGCTGACAACAGAGCCAGACGAGGTGATGTCAATCTGGTCAGGTTTAATGCTGCTAAAACCCAGGCGTGTCTTATTGCCGCCAAAAAGAGCCAATTTCTACCGGCTCCAATTTTCCGAGATGTGACCGTGCCAATAACGGACCATCTTGAGCTTCTTGGCGTTACGTTGACATTGACTCTCAATTTCGGCCCATACATTGAGGCGAAGGTTCAGCTGGTAGCCAAAAAGCTGGGGATCCTTGCAAAGGTGAGAAGGTACTTCACGCCGGAACAAGCGCAAGTTCGATCATGCATGGAGTACTGTTCTCATCTCTGGGACGGATCTGCCAAATACCAGCTTGATGCACTAGAGTCGATCGAAAAGCGGGCCAAGAAGCTCATCGGCGATGAGGCACTGGTCAAGTCATAGCTCCAGAGTCATGAACATCGTCGCCGAGTTGCCAGCCTGTCGTTTTTTATCGGGTACATTTCGGGGAGTGTGCGATGGAATTCCACGATCTAATTCCACTTAGCCCGTTTTATCATTGGACTTCCAGACGTACGGCGATGCGCCATCGATACATGGTAGACATCCCACCCATACGCACAAAACGTTTTGGGAACACTTTTATTATGCGTACAGCTAAGGAGTGGAATTCACTGCCGGAGTCTGTGTTTCCCGACAGCTACAATCTGGGGGTCTTAAAGACCGAAGTTAAGAATGAATAGGTTATTTCTAGGCAAGCGTATTTCATCCTCAACCACATCATCGCTTAACACCAGGGGAGATAGTGGTCAAGCGCGAGCTTATAGGATATATAAAAAAAATATTATTAAATCTTTTTATAGCTGTCAAATCCGACTCCTTAGATTGTCACGACTATAAGTGAATAAGTGGCATCCAAATGTAAGGTTGTGCACTTTCAATTGCTCTGACTATACAAGTATATAGTCCATAGTCTTAGTTAGTGTGGTGTAATGTCGTGGTGGCCCAGTGGCTAAAACTTCGCCTCCCGTGCTTGAGGTCGTGGGTTCAAATCCGGGCAAGTACCAATGTGACTTTTTTAAATTCATATGTACTTTCTAAGTTTATCTTGTACATCACAGGCAACGGTGAAGAAATACATCTTGAGGTAACCTGGATTTATATCGTTAATGTCTGTAATAGCAAAGTCAGAAACCTGTGGAGTTCCCAGAGGTGGCTTAATTAACTCTGAAACAAGAGATGGCCACATCCTCACACGAAAAAGGAAGGAAAGAGCCTTAGTTGACCATCTTGATTTTTTTTTGTCAGAACGAGTTTCCAAAACCGTTACAAAATAATTAAGTACCTATCTACACTGACCTGTAACTCAACATAAGTAGCCGCCTTCACAGTAACTTTCGACGGAATCGAGTAGAACAGGCTTAACTCGCCAAGTACCTGGAACAAAATTACCGCTTGTCTCACCAACTTACTGAGGGAGCACCTTCATTAGTGACCGGACGATGTACTTAGAAAACAAATTTTGAAGAAGTTTGGTAGAATTGAGTCTGATGCCCGTTTTTCCTGAAACTAGGTGAAACATTAAAATTAAATTTTGATATATGTGGGAACAGCTAAAATGAGTCATTACATAGTGTTCCCTCTCCGGCAGAGAGGAGGCCTGTGTCCTAGCAGTGGGAACATTAACATGCCGATGTAGATGACATAGTGTCTGTAAATCTATATTAATTCCCGTTTTCAGTAGATTACAGTAGGTAACACTTATGTGGACGCCTAAATTTTTGTTGAATTTTCAAAGTTGGACTCAGAGATGTAATTTGAAGTTGATAATGCAACAGTGCATTAATATTTAGGCGTCCACTTATATTTCCTAGTATTAATAAAAACGGGCATCAATAAACCTGATTCACACTGTGTAGTGAATTGTTGTAGCTGTGCCCACAGGATCTTCATACAAGCTCAAAGAACTGCTTGTATCACTAAAGCCATCGTAATCATAATCAGCCAGCAGTATTGTCCTGGCTGGGTTCAAACCGACCTACAACTCTTAAGTCAGGCCGTTTACTGGTGTACTCTGTAGATACCCAAAATATTTTAATTAAAGTGTTTAAGTACTTTGGTAACTTCCTACAAAAACAAAGTATGACAAAAAGTGAGTTTGAAAGATATTACTTATATACTTAATTAATTTTAGTAATATTATATTAAATCAGGAATACCTGGAAAACTATGCATTCCATATCCACGTTTATGACTATAAATAGGCTATTAAATTACGAAAATGACACGTAATGTGCATTATTACTTTGCCTTCCCTGTTAATAAGACTATAATAAAATTACTTAAATTCATAACGCTGTTTAACCGACTAGTTGCAACACCCGTTTTCGAAAACTTCTAGCTGTGGCAGCGAACACATATTGTTTATTCATGTCAAGCGCCTATAGCAGTTGATGACACGGCTATAGTGCCTTCAGTCTGGTGTTAAAAAAACATTTTAATGCTTTTTCTTTTCGGTAAAGTGCTATCATCACTTTGCCCATGCACCGATTAAAAAAAAGATTATTTTATATCCTGGTATTTACATGTATATTGGAAAACCTCTTGAATACATACAGTTCCATCTTTGAAAGCAATCATTGGACTCTCATCATCTTCGTCTGACAACATTTCAATGACTCCTCTCTTGATGCAAATCATGCCACTCTTCACCACACCTTGGCTCCAGATATGTTGTCCAGCCAAGTAGAGCTCATGACGCATCAGTAGCGAGATTTGACGCATAAATAATTCCTCTGCAAGGGTAAAAAGCATAAGTAAAGTTTTTAAATAAAAAACTTTGAGAAGAAGAAAAGGATTTATCAAACTCTAACTTTAGCCTGACAATCTGCTAAACTGTAGCATCAAAGAATTCTCAGGATTTGGGTTATGCAAAATAATAAATGTTGAATAATCAGTAATAACAGTACTCACTTTTATGAAAAAAATATAAGCACAATATAATGAAATGTTGTCGAGCAAAATCTAAATAGAACTTTTTTCTACAATATGATGATAAGCAGAAAAAAGATAGGCTGTAATGGTTCGGCAATATTCATCAATCAACTTCAACGAAACTACAAATGGCGGCTGTATAATATAAGTTTACATAGAACCACTAAAAACGTCGCGATTCTGCCGTGTAACTCAAAGATTCTCCTCCAACGATGTTCCACTTAAAACAGACAATAGAAGACTAACAAACTTTAATAAAATGTGCATGGAGTAGCTCTTAATTAATGAAAACTTCCTTTCAATACAATATCATTATCCAAAAGCTCCAAAGTAAACGCCCACAGCCCACTACGTTTTTAGGAACTTCCTAGAATTAACAAAGATATTGAATTCAGCGGAAACTTCGCAGTACCCATTACAAAGTTAGTCTGTATTTAGTATAAATTACACTAACTAGTGTCTCTAAACAGTAAGGAGTTATGGAAATTCCCGACATTAATGTCAAAGATTAGTTCCATCTGTAACGGTAGTGGCAGAGTCTGTAGTTGCTCCGATCTCATTATCCCCGCCTTCATTTGCCACAGTTGCAACTTGTAGTTCTTACATTGGTGTACCAACCAAGCCGGTGCTTTACTCAACTGTAGGTAGTTCATCATGTAATGGTACTGAAATTAAATGAATTCAATAATACATTAATTAATTTACCAACAATTATTCATAAGGATTAAAAACTACAATCTGATAATGAATATTCATGCAAGTTTTTGTTTGATGGATTATGGATTTTCAACTGTAATCACACATAAATGTATTATTAACATTTCGGATAATGTTGATAAAGGACGGGAAGTTGTGCATTTATAAAGTCATTGTTTGGATTTGATCAAAATTTCTCGGCAATTTTGAAATAACCCGTGTGGGTAGTTGGAAAGTATAGAATTTGAACAGTAGATACTTTGCCGCAAAGGGGCTTTGCAAATCTTACACTCTTTCACTCAGTCATTTAATGCTTCATGAGTGGCGTAAATAAGCTCTTTTTCGTTCTTTATTTTATTTCAAAAGCTATAAATAACCTTACCCTGGCAACAAAGTTAGATCTCCTCGTGTTTTCTATGACCAGCTCCCAGGAGAGCATGCCAATGAAACGATAGCGGAAGAACACATAGCCAATCAGCATCAGAGCTGATGTCAACCACTTTTGCATGTCATGCTATAATATAAAGCCAGTTTTAAATTATGCAATAAATCAGCACGAAATTGTAATATTCTATCAGGGGATATACCTACTATAACGGGTGATTGTACGATTCGCACGAATTTAACTCGCCCGAAAAGTGCGAAACAACCCTTTTTTTAAATATTATTTTTTCTGTGGCGATTTGCCCGAAGTGAATTTATCGGTGTGCGAATCGACCACTCCAAAATTATGTAGTATGCAATTGGCTCAAATTTTATTTTAGAGGAAAAAAAAATAAGGTACTGTCGTGCTCACCCGTCTCGGAAATAATAATCGAAGTTAATATTTATATTTAGTTTTATACTATTATTCCCGACGTTCCCAACATCCCCGATCTCAATTCATCCTGCTCCCCAGTTGATTGCAGCCGTGAGCTCCTTCCGAAGTGTGTCCGCTGGCGGCTTCGACGGCCTGACTCCTCAACATTTAAAGGATCTTTTAAGTTCAGGCGCCGGGGAAGCTGGTGAGACTCTTTTGAAGGTGTTTGCGGCTCTAATCAACCTAATGCTCTCCGGCGTATAAAAGATGCCGTCGTCGGTGTCTTGTACGGGGCCAACTTATGTGCCCTGCGCAAGAGGGACGGCGGCATTCATTCTATTGCCGTGGGATGTACCTACAGGCGTATGGTAGCCAAAATTTGTTGCAAACTCTACGGCCAAAGACTCACAAATAAGTTCCAGCTTCTACAGCTTGGCTTTGGCTCTAGGGGAGGCAGTGTGGCTGCTGTACATGCCCTTTCTACTTTTTTAAATTCTGACAATGATCCTCAAGGTAGACATTAAGAATGCCTTTAATTCTATTAACAGAGACACTTTGTTGGTGGAGGTAAAAAAGGAACATCCTGAAATTTTCGGTTTTATTTGGCAGTGCTACAGGCACTCTTCTAAATTATTATATAAAGAAAATCTTTTGGAATCTGCAGTAGGCTGCCAACAAGGTGACCCTCTCGGTCCAGTCATTTTCAGTTTGGCTATTCATCCTATCATCAAACATTTAAATTCAAAATTCAACGTCTGGTATTTAGATGATGGCACACTAGGAGGTGACGTAGATACAGTTTTGAAAGGTTTTCAATTCCTGAAGCAGCAATTCCAGTCCATTGGCCTAGAAATCAACCACTCCAAATGCGAATTTTTCATCTGTGACAATACGGATAGACAATTGACCCTTCAAAAGTTCAATACAATAGCACCAGAGATCAAAATTACAGAAAGTAGTTCACTGCACCTCCTAGGTTCCCCAATTTTGGAAGATAGCTTTTCTCCATTCATTGTCGCCAAAATAACACATTTCAACGATATTTCGGACAGACTCTAGACTAAAATTAATGTAAATTCGGCTATCACCCTCATTCGTTATTGTTGTTTTGGTCCAAATTACATGTACTTTCTTCGCGCTTCACCACTATGGAAGCATTCACAAATTCTCTTGGACAAAATTGACCAGATTATTCGTTGCACGCTACCATCTATACAAAATGTGGCCCTGGATGACCGAGCGTGGCTGCAACCCACTCTACCCATTCGCTTCGGTGGGCTCGGCAAACGCTACTACCGGCGTTCCTGTTTACGATCCACAGCACTGAAAAGTTAACCAGAAAAATTTGTTGCAATCACTGGTTAACTGTGAAGTGCCGTACTCGACCGATGCAGTGAATGCTTAGAAAGTTGCTTACCCGAATACAGCGTTGCCCAAGACCCCTTTTTTCCCAGAGATAGTGGGATGACCCGCTCTGCAGGTTGGTACGGAATAAACTTATAGATACGTCCACCAATACTGCTGAGCGTGCCCGCCTGCTGGCTGTGGGAGAATGGGAGGAGAATCGGGCCTCTGTCTACAGGCACTACCGTCTTCCAACATATGTACTATGTTGAGTGACAACACCTTCCGGATCGCTACATGTCAGCGTTTGGGTGATCCCAGTGGAGCTACTCATCGTTGTCAATGTGGTGAAGCAGTCGACCGCCTCAGACGCCATGGCCTATCCTGCAGTAGGAGCGCATGGCACGCCAGCATTAATGACATCATACGTCAGGCTCTTGTCACCGCCGGTGTGCAGCTGGTTTAGAACCCAATGGCTTGGCGCGCGACGATGGGAAGAGACCAGACGGGATGACCATAATGCCTTGGAAGGTAGGTAGGCCTACCTGTGTGGGATGCAACATGTGTCGACACCCTTGCGCCATCCCATCTTCTTAGCACGGCGGGCTGTGCTGGGGCAGCTGCTGCTGGTGCAGAAAACACCAAACGGCGCAACAACATTTATATATTTGAGCTGTTTGGGGTTGAAAAATTAGGTCCATGGGATCCGAGTGATGTTCGAGTATTTCGAGATGTAAGCAAACGGTTAGTCGGCTCTTCACGTGACCAGAGGGCTGGGCTTTTCCTTGGTCAGAGAATCAGTATTGCCATCCAACGTGGCAATGCTGCGAGCGTTCTGGGCACTTTTTATGTTGACAGCGATATGGACGAATTTCATGACGCCCTATGAACCCTGCCCTTTTATACGCGTTCGTAGTTTTATTTTATTTTTATTAAGGTGTATATATAGGTAGTTATTGTTAATTAAGTATTTTATACTATGTAAATTTTAATTGAGATAATTAAATATACTACCTGTTAATAAATAGACTAGAAAAAAAAACGAACTTTATAGATATTTTACTAGAAACTAGGAAAACAATGCATTAAATAAGTAATTACCACATAAAACGTGCACGTTAGATATGATAAACAGGCGACAAAACTATAAGAGGGAGACAACAATATTCGCTACTAAAAAAATTAAAGAGTAAGCTCTAAACGCTATCAGCTCATTCCGGTACCGGTAAAGACTAACTTAAGTACCAGCTCCCCCTAGCCAACTTACAAACGTTTCGTATCGAATATCTTTATACAATCGTTAACGCCTTCTATTTGTAGGGTCTGACCACGTGACTTAACGTTCATATGTGTCATGCCCATCCATTGATGCGTTTACTACTAGCGTTATCGATTATAGATTGTCAACTTGGCTTCAGGAGCAGCAGATTATAATCATGAGGAAGCTAGGCTGGAATCATGAGCGGTAAAAAGAGTACCGTGCGATTTTCGATTCTGAAGTCCTAGTACTCCGTTAGTCTCTACCTCATTTCATATCAATAACAATATTGAATCCTTAATACTTCTGTACATGAGTGTAAATTATCTTAACGGTATTGCATAAAACACAATGTGTGTGCCAAAAGCCTATTACATAATTTTGAAGTGGTCGATTCGCACACCGAATTAACTTCGTGTGAATCGTTTTTCCACAGAAAAAATAATATTTTTAAAAGTGGTCGATTCGCACTTTTCGGGCAAGTTAAATTCGTGCGAATCGTTCAATAACCCACTATAACGTATCAACGCCAACATGATTCCATTGTGAAACAGAGATAGCACTATTATTCCTGTAAAGCTCCGTTGGTCTTTCACAGTAGAACCATGACAGTTTTGACGCGTCAGATGAAGGTCCCAGGACATTTGAGATATATAAAATTCTGTTAAATTTTAAAAATAGATACTCACTATAGGAAATGAATCTCCAAAGATAACATTGAAGAAACGACAAGTACAATAGTACCAACAAGTTCTGTAACTGCAAATAAAAATGTATTATATAAATAAAAATGTATTATAAAAAAAAACCACTAGTTTTTTTTTTTGCATGGGATATGTGGTATTAAGTTTACCTCTCATTTACCCATTAATGTGGCATTTGTGCTGTATTACTCCTTTGACAAGGACGAAGCTACGGACAGAAGGTAGTTCCTAATAAAACAGTGCACACACGCAAAAAATACAGTGATACTTACCTAAATTATTGAGTACCATTTCAAAGTTCCAAGTATGACTGCAGTGACCATATGCATCAAGTTCTTACCAAACATGGCGCAGCTTTGAAAACAAAATGCATATTTTGAATTTATGCTCAGTTGGCCCGCTGTTCTCCATATTTAATTATATATTAACTTCAAATTATTTAGTAAGCGTGACAATTTCTAAAATTGTGTTATGTTATAATAACAGCCCTTGCAATATATGCAGATCAATGCAGGGAAAATTTTCTCATACGCAGACGACACTGCGGTTATTTTTCGGGGAAACACATGAACCTTGTGCAAACTGTTGCTGAACAGGGTCTGATTAAGATAGCTGGTTGGCTTAGAGTAAACCTCTTAACCTTAATACCAATAAGACTAATTATATTTGTTTTTCCCCAAACCAAAAATGAACAGATTTTTTTAACCTGGAACTGTCTTTGGCATTACTATTAATGTTTTTTCCAAATTATTCCCTCTATAATGTTTATTCTAGCAGCCAATGATACTTGTATAGAAGTGTAAGTATCTGTGGCTGCCAGAATAAACAACTCATATTACAATTATCAATGTCATATTAAAATATTTTAAACCATTTAGGTTCCCCACAACAGACATCTATAAGTCAGCAACTTGCTATCAATTAGAAAAGTTTATGTTTACATAACCCTGCATAAATGTCTTCCTTTTGACCCAGCTACTCAGAACAAAAGGCGCAGACATATTGTGGACTTCTCACACGTCGAGAACTGCTTAATTATTATATTAAAACATACCTGGCTAAACGTGTGTGCACTGTAGGAACACTTCTGCCCAAACCTTCAGGAAATACAGTCGTGATGGCGAGTTAAGTTAGTAGCTACGTGCAGCAGCAGTCACAAATGCAACTCCAGCCCCCGACGCCAGTGTACGAGGGACCACCTCCACTCCCACCACAGGGTGGGGGACATGCATGAGGATTCCCACCACGAAAAAAAATTGTATCTAGGTACGTACGTACTAATAATATACAAGAAATACCAATTGAATCTTATGCTCCTAGCCTGCACATGTGGTGGGTAGCCCAATTTATACCAAGCGTGTTGCATTTCCGGCGCGACGTTCAAGGAGTACCACATACAAGTGCTAGCGTGAAGGATCAGTGCAGCAGCTATGATTTGTTCACTAAAGAACAGAAACCGCCGAGACTCACGCATCTGGAAATGTAATAAAATAATTATATTGTTTGTAGCTATCTTCTTTATAAAAACCATAAATTCTACCATTTACTGGCAAAACTGATAGACAGCAAACGGCCTATAATCGATTCATTCACGACAGACAGCGGACTGTCTAAAGCATGGAAAAGAAAAGATTACACTTTAATGTACACTGAAATATTTACAAAACTCTTCTATGGGTACAATGGCAGCCTATATTAAATTTGATTCATTCACTTATTCACTGATAGAAGCGACTGACAGCGGATAGCCTATAATTAATTTATTTACTGATAGAAGTGTCAGACAGCGGACTGTCTATAATTCCTAGATTCGCTCAAAGACAAAGGACTGCCTATATTGAGTTCATTCGCTGACAGAAGTTACAGACAGCGGACTTCCTACAACTCTTTCATTCACTCATTCATTGACATAAGTAAAATAAAATAAACACCCAAATTAGAGTTATTTATGGAATGATAGTTGGTCATAGTTTTGCCATGCCTTGTAACTAATAACGGCTGTAATATTGACAGTCTTTCGATCTGTAAAAAATATATCACCATTCTGTTTTTATATAAAACTTACATGCTGATTTATTTCTTGGAAGAACATAAACAATCTATAAATTCGTCCGATTTCCAACCACCGACCAGCTAAAACTAATTTCTCAAAGCCGGGTTTTTTATTAACTGCAAAAAGAATTAATAAACGGTGTAATCTTATTTTAATAACTTTTTAACCATGTGATTAATAATGTAAGCTTTGATTTGTAGGTACGTAATTCAAATAACATCGGCTAATCAGTATATAAACTAATATTTTTTATTAGACTTAATATTTGTTTCGGGTTATTTACCATGTATATTTTTATTTTGGTTGAGAGCTCGATATTTCGGCACCGTTACAAGCGCCACGTTCACGAGAACTAAAATCTTTGCGGGTGGGTGTTGTTTACGAGCTGACATATCTGTCTACCCTCTTCCTCGCTCGGTTTTCACGCACGATGCCGCTTCTAAAACTACTACTTTTATGAAGTTTGACATTTTGAAGACCTCACTCTACACCAGTGCCCCTTGCGGTAACTTCAAACCCGGTAGCTCCCATTGCTATCGCCGATAGAACGTCACTTTGTCTAGAGTGTCAGTCTGGTGCATCACGCAGACAAATGAAGATTTTCAGAAATATTTTCAAGTATGTATGTCTTGGTGACTACAAGGCGGTATGTTACCAGTGCATATCGTAGATGCAGATTTCGTAGCAGACTACAGCGTAGGTCATACTCTACGCCATAATTTGTTCCATACCAAACATTAAAAAGACAAAAAAACAAAATTGTGACCTGCACAGGATTGAACATAAAATATAAAAATAAAACCCGTGGGCCGTAAAAAGGCTTATATCTCAGCATATTCAGCACTATTTATCAAAAAGAACAAATAACGCCGCGCTGGTATTCTGTTATGGCCCACTGTTGATTCCAAACATTGAATCATTAATAAGATATTCAATCTTTAGAAACTACCTAAGTAATTGTTTGGATATAATAAGAAACTTACAAATGTAAATCAGAGGTAGAAGTGAGATGATATCGTAAGTCAGAAATAAGAAGTTTCTCCGATAAACTCGTACATGAAATCGAACCAGAGACCAGTATGAATGAAGAAGTTGAACCACCACGTCGATAAAATACATTACTTCCGGTATAGGCAGGGTTAGCTCTAGAATAAATATGTAAGGACTCTGCTCGCTAATGTAGTACGCGAGAAAGAAGTGCATTAGGAACTTGTACACCACCGAGATTAGTATAAAGGTCTGAAACAAGAAAGCAAACTAGTAAGGGTCAGCGCACACCAAGACACGACACTGTGATTACTTTTAATTATAACAATACAATACAGACTTCTATTAACTAAATCACACACACATGCATTGTTGCATTTTTTATTTACTACACTGGCCTTCAAAATTGTAATTTCTCCTTGGGATGGATCGGCCAAATACCAACTTGATGTACTTGAGTCGATTGACAGACGAGCCAAGATGCTGTCGGTCAACTAAAAGCTCCAAAGCCTTGAACATTGACGACGAGTTGCCTGCCTGTCGTTTTCTATCGGTTACATTTCGGGGAGTGTGCGATGGAACTGCACAATTTGATTCCACCTAGATCTTTACATCAGCGGACTACAAGACGTAAGGAAATGCGCCACCAAAACATGGTGGATACCCCACCCATTCGCACAAAGCGATTTGCAAATACTTTAATTGTGCGTACAGCTAAGGAGTGGCATTCCCTGCCAGAGTCTTTGTTGCCTGATAGCTTTAATCTTGGGGTCTTTAAATCAAGAGTGAATAGGTTACTTCTAGGCAAGCGTGCTTCACCGTCGACCATAGCATCACGGCGAGATAGTGGTCAAACGGGAGCCAAACACGTATAAAAAAAACACTTTTTATATTATAAAGGTGAAAGTTTGTGAGTCTGAGTGTGTGTGTTTGTTACTTATTCACACTCAAACGGCTGAACGGACCTGGATGAAATTTAGCACAGATATAAATTATAGTCTGGAATAGCACATAGGGTACTTTTTATCCCGAGAATATGTTCACTTGGGTACCAAAATTTGAAGGCGAGTGTATTTTCAGAGAGAAATGGAATTGTTAAATTTCACATGTTGCTTTCGAATCCTCTCACAGATATTAGGCTACTTATGCTAGCTAGCTATCAGATACGAAACATTACATGCTACAATACGTAAAGTCAAGGAATGAAAATGTCGGTTAGTGAGGCTTTTCAAGAAAATTCACGCCAGCATTTGGCGCCACTTGTTCGAGTCTTCTACTTAGAAAGCGTAACTTATGACCTAAACTTGACATTGAGTCATTGACATAAATTTGACGAATGTAGGAAAATATAAGATTTCGGCAGGTGCCTGAATCTGACGTCTCAGTGCTTGCCACCAAGTGTATGTAATTTCAGAAAACCCTCATTTTATTAGCATTCGTGCACTGATAGATAACGTACCATCTAAACCGTTGACTAGAAGCATCCAATTTTGCAGAAGAAATGCTTATCATAAACAAAAGAAGGATTTTTGAAAATGCTTACCCGAAAGAGGTTAAATAGGGAATGAGATTTTGTTTAGATATTCAGTGGATAGAAAATCCCATCGGGTGCGCGGCATGTTAAAACTCAATTGACAGACGGAAAAGCCACATGGCGTATGGCGTAGCTATGTTCAAAAGGAGTTTGATTGAAACATACTCAACATTTTCACGCCTTGAACATAACCTGACACTACGCATAGCTCATTTATATAAATCAGTTTACCAATATACCTGAAACCGTTGGTTCCAAGCAGTCATAACAATGGCAGTTGTAATTTTTTTCATTCGCCCCTCCCACAAGAAATTTCCAAAGGCTTTATGCTTCATGGCCTTTATTTGAGAGAAGTGTTCAGCTCCATCCACCGTCGCATTTGTGGTTATTGTTCTGGAAAAGCCGAAACCATAGTAACTTTGATTTAGACCCTAAATAAGGTTTGTTCAAAAATCGTAGTCTTGACTCACTGACTGACTCATCAACGCAATGCGGAACCCAAAACTCATAGTTGACATAGCTGAGCTTCCAAGACATTCTTATTCTGATGTAGCAAAGGATTTCGACTTTTTTGGGTATTCCCATGGGATAGAAAAGACATATAGGATGGACGTATTAATAAATAATGCCGTGACCAGTATGGGGATACATATAGATCCAGGAGGAAAATTATGTAAAAGAACTGTTTGAATGTAACTTACCCATTCCCCACAGTACCCACGGAGGGCTCACTGACACTCCTGTGCATTCGGCCGTACATCTTGACGACTTTAATTACTTATTTCTCATCAAATCATAAAATATTTGAACATTTTCCCATTGTATCAACAAACCATTCAAACTTGGCCAACCTGATTTTTACATTCGAAACATATAATAATATTTTCTTTATTACAGAGCCTATAAAAAGAGCTTCTCACAGAATACCAAGCAAGAAAAAATACACTGGTTTATAGGTTTAATATCAAGAGAGCAGCCATTCTATTAGGAACATAAATAATTAGAATGAAACCCATTACATTTTTACGTCCCATCTTAGTATTTCAGCGAGAGGCCAAATGAAATGCCGTATTTTGGCGGATATTGAAATTTTACTGCGGGCTGCTTCGTTCTCAGCGGTGGTCGTAAAGTAAGTGTGGAGGTACTGGGGGCCAACACGAGCTCGTGATAAACTGACACCGTGCTCACAAGTCTTCAGCGATGGATTTGCAATAAAACCTCGCATTGTGGGAGATTGATAAAGAGAATTGAAGTGCGGAAACGGCACCGGAAAATATACCCTTCTAACTTACAAACTCTTCTGTGTGTACAGGATTGATGACGAATCGTTCCAAAAATAGAATAATACCGTACCTAAAAATCTACCAACCGTAGGGCAACAAAAACGTTAACCAAGTGAAATGGCCACGCTGAGCGTCGTAGGCGCTCATATAAAATGTAAATATGCATCCAAGCTGTAGCAACGAAAGAATAATTCATATTCACGAGGTGCGCAGGGCGGGTGGCGGGGGGGTGGCCATCCATTTTGCATGGATATTTTGGTGAAATCTCCGCGTATTCTGCCCTCATGTAATTAAGAGATTAAAATATCAGTGAGCGCCGCTGAGCGAACTCAGCGAGATATTTATGAAAATATTTTTCATCGCAATATGCAATAACCCACCACAAACGCTGTATACACTCATGACTGAGCCGTTTTCATAATGTAGTCGTAATAAAACTTACGGTAATGGTGTGCTCAGCTACACGATACGTGTGTTATAGTACGAGCCAACACCTAAACGGCAAGATTGCAGCGACCTAGAAACAGTGCATGGAAACAGCCTTACACGTGTAGCCTAAAGCGCTGACGCCGCACAGTGACGCAGGTCATACGATGCCCCTGTTTACCGGATGCAGGTGTTTTTCTAGAAATAAGTGATTATGTCAACTTTAGCGATTCATTCTGTATCTAGTATCGATCGGAATAGGAATTCTATTTTTAGTTATAATTAACATTGTAATTTTACTTTAATTAAAGATAGTTTAAAATCATTTTGGTTTTTTTTGGGTCCTCCGACAGCGACGTACATATTTGGCGCAGTCGGTAGGATACTCGAGGCGTCTCGAGTTAAGCTAGATAGGGCTATTCTTATATCGAATACCGTTCCGCTAATTCGCTACCGCCGTCGTGAGTGATCGCGATCACCGAGTATCCTGAACAAGAACCTGACGTCCTGCGCGGAGGAGAAATCCAGACATCGATCCCAGAGGTACCAAAATGCAGCTTATGTAAGTACACTGACAATCGTTTCTGTGAGTTGCTTTCAATCCCCTTCCCCCTTATCTATAGTGGTTAATTTTAATAGCAATCATTTTTCACCCTAAGCAGTCTACACTAGAAGGGCCATCGCGCTCTAGATTAGCACGTGGGATAGATATAGACCTAAATAGAGATATCAGTGTAGATTTGGATACTACAGTTGATACGTTAGAGAATTCATTAGTGTTAGAGAGTTTTGAACCTGTCATAATGTCCGACCCTGATCTAATTTTTAAGACCTTACGGTTAGTTCCGGATTTCGACGGTAATCCACACATCTTACCAAGATTTATACATCTTTGCGATCAAATTGCTGCTGAGTATCTAGGAGCTAACCACGAAAATGCGTTGGCTAAGCTATGTCTAATAAACGGCATTTTAAATAAAATAACTGGACCAGCTGCGCGTATCATAAATTCAAACGGCATATCTGAAGATTGGGATAGTATTAAAACGTGTCTTATAAATATTTTTTCTGATCAGAGAGATGAGACCGCTCTTTACAATGACCTTATGCTGGCAACTCAGGGAAACCTCAAGAGTTTTATGATATATGCCTTAATTTATTCAGCACCATTATGACGTATGTTACTCTACACGAGAATATTCAAACAACCATAGAGTCTAAACGTACCCTGTATCGGAAGTTAACCATGCAGGCATTTGTTCGTGGTTTAAAAGAACCGCTGGGTTCACGTGTACGATGCATGCGTCCTGATAGTGTCGAAAAGGCGCTTGAATTTGTGCAAGAAGAATTGAACGTTCTTTATTTACAAAACCGTCATGAACCAGTAACTGATAAAAAATCAAATGTACAGTTAAACAAGACGTTGCCGATGGTTTCATCGACACATGTTAACTCTATACCTAAAACGTTCAATTTTAATGCACGAGCGGAGCCTATTGCAACCTTTCAGCCGCCTCAGATATGGAGACCGAATTATCGGGTTAATCAGCCTATCCCGTTTGGGAATGTTTCCGGAATGCCTTCGCATTCACAGCAAATGTACCGCGCGCCGATGTCACATACGCAGCAAATGTTCCGCGCGGTTCCGCCGAATTATAATCGTTTCAACAATAATTTCCAAATGCAACCGCGAGTTGTCCCTCAAAGTTCTGGCCATAAGCCTATGAGTGGCGTTAGCCATTATATCACTAGAGAAAAGCCAACGTTTGGCCAACCAGCAAATCGTGACTGGCGTATGAACGGAAACCCACCGCCTTCTAATTACTTTAAAACTAAAGAGATGAATATGAACGTATGCGTAGATGACGGAGGTCAACTTTATTACTATCCAGAATACTCTATTGAACCCGGTTATAATTGTTACCCGGAAGATCCTGAATATTATAACATGTTACCAGCATATTGCGTAGGCACCGATTTGAGTCATGAAAATGTCGTTGTAGATTATCCAGTCGCTTCAACTAACGAAACCGAAACATTCACATCTAAATCTGCTAACGATGAGGATTTTCAGAGGCGGACGATATCAGACAAGTCAAAATAGAACTAAATTTACAGACACAAAGACAGCTTCCATTCATTCAAATTTCACAACCGCCCTTAAGATTACTAATCGATACGGGAGCAAATCAGTCTTTCATTAGCCCGGAAGCTGTACAAACATTTTTCAGCAACTTTCCTTTAAATTTTAATCCCTTTGAGGTCACAAATGTACATGCTACAACAAGAAATAATTATTCTATAAACATTCCCACATTTACTGAATTTCAGGAACACAATCAATCTGCCTAGCCTTTTCCCAAATATATTGGGGTCGGCTTCCAGTCTAACCGGATTCAGCTGAGTACCAGTGTTTTACATGGAGCGACTGCCTATCTGACCTCCACAACCCAGTAAATGGGTAACACGATACCCCTTGGCAAGACTGGTGTCAGATCTCAAGCTTCTGACTACTCGTAACGACTGTCAAAGTTCTTCAAATGACAGCCGGGACCAACGGCTTAACGTGATTTCCGAGGCACGGAGGAAACTCGGTATGTTGAAAATGGTCACCCATCCACGGATCGACCTCGTCAAGCGTTGCTTAACCTAGAAGATCGACCCGTGCGGCTGTTATTATTTAGCCACGAGCTCCTGACTGAAATAAATAATTTAATATCATCGTGTTACTGAATTTCAGGAACACGATGATATTAAATTATTTATTTACAAATTTCATGATTTCTTTGACGGGCTTATAGGGTTGGATCTACTGGAAAAATGGGAAGCTAAAATCGATCTTAAAGATAAATTGTTAATAACGCGTAATTCTACTAACTCAATTAGTATGTATAACTCGCGTAATGTAAACCTATATGAGGATGTCATACCAGCCAACTCATCAAAAATACTGCGAGTACCAATTAATTTACATGACGGTGACGCGGTAATTTCCGAACAGACCATAGCGAATTGCATTATTAGAGATTGTATAACTACGGTAACAAATAACCGCGGCTTTTTGGAAGTCTTTAACCCCACTTCACATGACTTGATATTTTCAATGGATCGTGCCGTGCAGGCGGAGACTTATAATATTCAGTGCGAACGTACCGAACAACAATCTTATGATATTCATCAAACGCACATCGAACAAATGTCCGCAAGAGCAAAAGATGTCATATCGCGTTTGCAGACGGACCATCTTAATGACGAAGAACGTATTTACTTCGAAACTTTATGCGGAAATTATTCCGATATATTTTACATAGACGGAGAGGCTTTAACATTCACTAATAAAATAAAACATCGTATTCGAACCACCGATGAAGTCCCAATTCACACAAAAAGCTATCGATATCCGTATATACATAGGGATGAGGTCAGAGATCAGATAAACAAAATGTTAGATCAGGGCATTATAAGACCATCAGAGTCTGCCTGGAGCTCGCCTATTTGGGTCGTTCCAAAGAAGACAGACGCTTCTGGGAAGGCAAAGTGGCGCTTAGTAGTCGAGTTCAGGAAGTTGAATGAGAAAACCCATGATGACAAGTATCCTATTCCGAATATCAATGACGTTCTGGATAAACTTGGGAACTGTCAATATTTTACAACTCTTGACCTTGCAAGTGGATTTTATCAAGTGGAGATGGATGCCACCGACATCCCCAAGACCGCATTTAATGTGGAAAATGGCCATTACGAGTTTTTACGAATGCCCATGGGGTTAAAAAACGCACCATCAACATTTCAACGTGTTATGGACAATGTTCTCAAAGATCTCCAGAACCCAGTCTGCTTAGTTTATTTAGACGATATCGTGGTCTTTAGTACATCCCTACAAGAACACATAATTAACCTTGAAAAAGTATTCAAAAAATTACGAGAGTCAAATTTTAAAATACAATTAGACAAGTCAGAGTTTCTTAAGCTAGAAACATGTTATTTAGGACACGTTATCACAAGAGAAGGCATCAAGCCAAATCCAGATAAAATTATCGCGATACAAAACTACCCCATTCCAACTACTCCCAAAGAAATTAAACAATTCCTTGGTCTAGTTGGGTACTACAGAAAATTCATCCCGGACTTCGCCCGCGTAACAAAACCGCTAACACAATGCTTAAAGAAAGGTAGAAAAGTAATAATTAACTCCGAATACACCGCCAGCTTCGAAAAATGTAAAACCCTAATAACCAACGATCCGATTCTACAATACCCTGACTTCCATAAAGAATTCATTTTAACTACTGACGCCTCTAACGTCGCGTTAGGTGCTATCCTATCACAGGGAACAGTTGGCGCTGATAAACCTGTTTGCTACGCGTCCCGCACACTCAACGAAAGTGAAACAAACTATAGCACGATCGAAAAAGAACTTCTCGCTATAGTTTGGGCCACAAAATACTTTAGACCGTATTTGTTCGGGAGCAAATTTAAGATCATTACAGATCATAAACCACTTCAGTGGGTAATGAATCTGAAAGAGCCCAGTTCCAGGCTTACTAGGTGGAAGCTTAAGCTATCCGAGTATGACTTTACTGTAACCGTATTCAAATACATAACGAGGAGACTTGCTCTTTAGCAGTAAATACTTCTGAACGCCCAGCTTCAATAGGCAACTCGTCCACGGTATCAGCCCACACCAGTCAGGAAAATCCCATTCTCGAGGTTCCGATTGTTGACCAACCGTTAAACAAGTTTCATAGGCAGATTTGCATAACCGTAGTTGGCGATATAAAAAAACGCCCTACAGCATCCAAGCCCTTTGATACACATACCAGAACAGCCGTCCAAGTATCTCAATCTAACTTAGAATCAGATATTATCAACATTATCAAAGAATATGTAAACCCAAAAGTTCAGACAGCGTTACTTATAAATCCACCTCTGGCAATGTACGAAATCATACCTATTATTCAAAATAAATTTAAAAGCTCGGCAATGAACCTTGTTTTAGCCAAGAGAGAGGTCGAAAACGTTAAGGAATATTTAAGGCAGCAAGAAATCATTAAGCATTACCACGATGGTAAAACCAACCACCGTGGAATAAATGAATGCTACTTAGCCCTCTCCGAGCGTTACTATTGGCCAAAAATGAAATAACAAAATTCTTTAACGATTGTACTATCTGTGGCCAAGCGAAGTATGATCGTCATCCTATAAAACAATGTTTTAATATAGTACCCCCGGCCACCAAACCATTTGAGACCGTTCACATTGATCTGTTAACAATCCACAATGAAAAATACCTAACAATTGTGGACGTATTCTCCAAATACGCACAGGCTTATTATATACGAGATGGTACAGCAGTTAGTGTCTTACAGGCATTACTGAAGTTCTGCACGCACCATGGTCTACCTTTAACCGTCGTATCGGATAACGGTACGGAATTCACCAACCAACTATTTAGCGAATTCATTAACCTGCACAAAATAATTCACCATAAAACTCTGCCACATGCCCCAAATGACAATGGGATTGTGGAGCGTTTTCACTCATCTCTATTAGAACATTTACGTATCTTAAAACTAACTCATAAAGATGATGACGTAATTAACCTCGTCACTTATGCGATTTTAGCATACAATAGCGCAATACACAGTTTTACCAAATGTCGACCATTTGATATTATAACTGGACACTTCGACCCGCGAGATCCTTTTGATGTAGATTTATCCAAACATCTCTTGCAGCAATATACACAGAACCATAAAGAAAAGATCAAGTTAGTCTACAATTTAATAAATGAATCCTTCCTCGCAAACCGTACGAAAATTGTAGAAAACCGAAACAAAAGTCGCGAGCCTGAAACCGAATATCAGCCTCAACAACGTATTTTCATCAGTAACCCTTCAGCGAGTCGTTAAAAATTGGCCGCTAGGTACACTCACGATACCGTATTAGCCGATCTACCTATACATATTTATACATCCAAAAAGCGAGGTCCCGTCGCTAAAAGTCGGTTAAAAAGAGTACCTAAAAGCGCTCTATTGTTACAGGGTGCTACTGGTCCTGACTGCTCCTTTGATAGCAGCCCAGGAAACATACCAAAAGATAACACTTGAAAGTTTGGACGATGGTCCAGGAATACTCCCCTTTCGGATTGGTGCAACTAAACTTATAACTCATTATCATACCTTCTTGCAATACGTTCAAATTAGAGACATCGACCTAAATATTAAAATGTTACAGGATCAGATAGATAACTTTAGGCAAGAGTTAGATAGACGCATGCGTTGTATGAGATTCAATTAGAATATCTTTCAAAAAAACTACAAAGCGTCGTACACCAATTAGAAACCATAAAACCAGGGCGTGTAAAGCGAGGTCTCTTAGATGGGCTAGGCTCTATAATAAAAAGTATCACAGGAAATTTAGACTACTCAGACGCGGTCAAATATGATAATACTATCAAAATCCTTCAGGAAAATGACTATAGAACCACTGAAGAACTAAATAACCATATCAGTTTCAGTAAGGAATGGATGGCCCAGCATTCCGATGTTATCGAGCAGTTAGTAGCTAACCAAATTAAAATTAATGAAACACTAAAATTATTACTGGACAGAAATGCTTACAAGGATTATAGTCTTATAAGATTTGCAAAATTCGGACAGTGTCTAACTATATTAACTGAAAATCTAGATGAGGTACTAAACGAGTTGGTAAGAATTGAGGACATACTAGCATTATTCATAGTTCAAGTACACATCATTCCATGATCAGCATAGATGTTTTACGCCATATGATTGATAGATTAGTTAAAATCTACGGTAGAGATAAGGTAATAGATTTAGAACTCAGAGAATACTATGACGTTATCAAACCAGGCTATTATTATTCAGGCAGTCAAATAGTAATTATATTTAAATTCCCGATATTTGCTACAGAAATATACGATCTCTATAAATTGTCAATAGCCCCGAATAAATTTAGGCAATCCCTTATCCCCCTTATCCTTTAATTGCAACAAACAGGAAAGGTTACGTGTACATAGAGGCTGAATGCCCGAAGTACGACAACTGGTATCTTTGCGGAGAAAAGATGAGTCACCACCTGCGGAAACCCAGATTGCATACAGAAACTTATTATGGACCAGTCCCTCGATGGAAGCTGCGAAATTGTAACTACATTATTATCAAGAATAGCTATGGAAGAATTGGATGAGAAGCATTACGTCATATCATTCCCCAATACAACACAAATACACACCTTATGCGGACGAGAAGAATATACCATATTGAATGGTAGTTACTTGGCTACCATACCCGTGAACTGCTTCTTGTATACCCCAGAATTCACCATAACTAATCTCAACGATCATGTGGAAGGACAACCAATCAAAATTACGAAACTAACTTACAAGGCAGAAAATCACCCAGAACCAGTACAGATCAACCTCAACTCGATTGATCTTACTAAACTACACGATGCCCAATATAAAGCAATGTCACAGCCTCCCCTGCGGGTGCAACAGTTACCAACGGAATACTTATATCATACAACGATCCCGTTTTACGTCGTAATATCCAGTACACTTGCACTTAGCACATTCATCATTCTAAGACACCGTATGAAATCAAAATCTGAAATCAAGAAACAACCTACAGGAGATGGGACTTATGCGGAGCCTGGAGCATCTCGAGTACCGAAGACAACTTCAGCAATATTTTCTCAGTTAAAACTTCAAAAATAATTGCTGATCTGACGGTGGAGGTGTTATAGTACGAGCCAACACCTAAACGGCAAGATTGCAGCGACCTAGAAACAGTGCATGGAAACAGCCTTACACGTGTAGCCTAAAGCGCTGACGCCGCACAGTGACGCAGGTCATACGATGCCCCTGTTTACCGGATGCAGGTGTTTTTCTAGAAATAAGTGATTATGTGAACTTTAGCGATTCAGTCTGTATCTAGTATCGATCGGAATAGGAATTCTATTTTTAGTTATAATTAACATTGTAATTTTACTTTAATTAAAGATAGTTTAAAATCATTTTGGTTTTTTTTGGGTCCTCCGACAGCGACGTACATATTTCGTGTAATGAAAAATACGTAGAATAATAACTTAGGTACAAAATGCTTAGGTTTTCATAAATATGAAAATGTTTTAATGAAAATATTTTTCCAGACTTACCTATTTTGTGAATTACAGTTTAATACTTTTATTCTAATTTATCCTAGTACTAGATATTTTAAAAGAAATACATTATACACACGTTGTAGGACTGAATACTACCGTATGTATCTACAAGGTAAAATAGTAACCGAACTGAAGTGAAAGAGCGAGGTAGGTCCGGTACCAAACTATATACCTACATGCATAAAGAAACATACCTAAACGAACGGATCACAAAGAAAAGTTTATTAATGTGAACAACACCAATTTCACAATGTAAAAGCTAAAAGGTAACGTGAAAGACTACCCATAGCCGTACAGTGCGAAATGTACGAACACACGGCACTATAGTTATACGAGCTTACACCAGGCGGCCATCAAAATTAAAACATACCCGTGCGAAATATTGAATGTGTACTATTAGTAGATTATGCACCAAGGGGCTAAAGTTGTGTCTTATGTCACGGGCGTCATATTGAATCTCGAGCGCAATGTAGGATTCGGGATTTAACTCACGAGCAAAGCGAGGGAGTTAATACAAGAATCCTGAATGCAGCGAGGGATTCAAGCTAGCCCAAGGCAAAGACACCTTTAGCCCAGAGGAGGATACTCTACTTTTTACACCTACTGTGAGAAAATAATAGCCATAGTACGAAAAACAAAGTATTTATTAAATAAACAAACAGTAAGAATAACATATTTAGAATTTGATAAAATGTGATAAATCGACTGTAGTACAGAAAGGTTTTATTATTTATTTATTTAATCACAAAATCCACAGCAATCTTTGCGCAGTTTACTTAAAATAAATTAACTAATGTTACAGCCAATTACTATTACGGTATTACGGCGCGGTACGGTATTTGTTATTATTAATGCCAGTTTTAATGTTATGCCATTCCTTTTAAAAAATGGTTCGTAGTTATCTAATTATTCTTACAATATTATGTCTTCGAAAACATGGCAACGATATGAAGAAGCAGTCGTTATGATTTTGTAGGAAATCGAGAATATCATCCACGTGTAGTAAGGGTATCGAGAATAGCTCTTGGGGGCCGAGTCACCCACGTCCGTAGGAAAGTTCCCCATGCGATACCCTACACGTGGTCCCCGGGTGGTGCCAATCAGGTGACAATAACTGGTGGTAGGCTTCGGCCGAAGGCTTGCGACCACCCACCGGGCAAAGACGTACCGCCAAGCGGCCTAGCCGTGTTCCGGTGCGATGCCCGGTGTAGCCACTTCAGGAGATGGGTCGAGATGGCGGTTCTATTGCAGACAGACCAGCCTGGCACGTGCTGTTATGGGCGTATCGGGTGACTGGTCGCGGAGGGTAGCGGGATCCGAGGCACCGCTGGCCGACCGCAGGTAGTTGGGGGCCCAAGTAGTGTGCCAGCCCCACACGAAAGGCTGCCCCGCCAACTGACGAAAAATCCCGGAATGCACCATCGTGCTGGTTGGCGACCAGAAGGGAGGGCCCGATGGTCATTCCCGGGGGGGCTCGGGCGTCCCCGCAGTCTCCAGACTAGTCCCCCAATGATGGCGTCCATTCAGTGCGTGTCTGAAGGTAAGCAGCGTGAAGCCACATCTCACTTCCCTCTCCTAACCTTTCTTCACTCACTCGCAAATGATGAAAAAGAGAAAAATGTTTAAAGTTGAACAGCGGCTGCACCCCCTCCCACTCAAAGTGCACCTCACTAACATCAGAGGTCTGCACTCAAATCACATAGCAGTCCATCATCACCTGGAGACTGATAAGCCGGATCTCTTTTTTCTTTCGGAGACGCAGATCAGATGTCCGTCAGATGTATCGTACCTAACATACCCAGGGTATACCCTGGAGCACAATTTTAAGCAACGCGCGGGTGTATGCATGTATGCCCGAGACGACATCTGTTATCGGCGTCTCCGAAACCTTGAGGACTCTAGGTTCTCTGTGCTGTGGGCTTTAGTGGACATGGGCCTTGATAAAATTGTTTACGCCTGTGTCTACCGCTCGCACAGCGGGGATCAGGAGACAACCAGGCTCACTGAGTACCTTAGTGAGGCGGCTGATACGGCACAGCAGCGGTACCCTTCTGCCCAATTGGTGTTACTGGGGGACTTTAATGCCCTCCACCAGGAGTGGCTTTTCCCGTACCAGCGCACTGATCATGCTGGGCGGGAGACGAGAAAGCTTGCGCTTGCGTTGAATCTCGCCCAGCTGGTCCAGGGGGCAACGAGGGTGCCGGATGTTGATTCGCACACAGCCAATTGCTTGGACCTTCTGCTGACTACAGATCCAGACCGCTACTCGGTGTCGGTATCTTCACCTTTGGGTAGTTCCGACCATTGTCTGGTGAAGTCCGTATCCGTCCACTCCCCACCCGATCCCAGCCCAAGAGGCGCTCGGCGGGTTTGGCGGTACAAGTCAGCAGATTGGGATGGGATGCGTTCTTTTTTCGCATCGTATCCTTGGCAGCCTACTTGCTTCTCTATGGTTGATTCTTCGTCGTGCGCGGACGCCGTGTCGGATGTGTTGCGTCAGGGAATGGAGTACTTCATTCCGTTCTCTGACGTTGCAATGTCTAGCGCTGACCGGCCATGGTTTGGCGCCGAGTGCAAGCGCGCCAACACGCTCAAACATGAGGCGTACCTGGCATGGGTCGACGCTCGGAAGCGCAAAGCAAGCGACGTGGGTCAGCGCAAGAGAGCCTACAATAGGGCTGCCAAGTCCTGCAAGAAGGTGATGCTAAGATCTCGATTTGACCACATAAGCCGTATTGGGACCAAACTTGCTTCCTACCCAGCGGGTAGTAAAGCGTTTTGGTCCCTGGCTAAGTCGGTTGAATCAAACTTCTGCCGTCCCTCACTACCACCACTGCTGAAGCCCGACGGGTCACTGGCCCACTCCGCTGAGGAGAAAGCAAACTTGTTTGCCTCTCTTTTTGCGGAATCTTCGCGTCTGGATTCTGGTGACGCGCGGCCCACTCCTTCTCCTGATTGTTGCGAGACGAGTATGTCGGACATTCGCATACATCAAAAGGACGTTCGTAGGGTGCTGCGCAATCTTGACGTGAACAAAGCTAGTGGCCCCGACGGAATTCCAGCAATTGTTCTCAGAACCTGTGCGCCTGAATTGTCTCCGATCCTGACACGCCTGTTTCGCCTTTCATATAAGACGGGAAAAGTGTCGAATGCCTGGAAGCAAGCTAACGTTCAGCCTGTGCCCAAAAAGGGCAGTCGGGCTGACTCGGCCAACTACAGACCCATTTCAATAACGTCCATCCTCTGCAAGAGTATGGAACGAGTGCTTAATTCCAAGCTCCTGGCATACCTAGAAGCTAACGACATCCTCAGTGAACGCCAATATGGCTTCCGCCAAAATCGATCAACTGGGGATCTTCTAGCGTATGCCATTCACATCTGGAGTGAGGCCATAGAGAGACACGGGGAAGCGCTTGCCGTCTCCCTCGACATCTCGAAGGCTTTTGACAGGGTCTGGCATGAAAGCCTTATTGGTAAGCTTCCTTCATTCGGTTTGCCCAGTGGTCTGTGCGATTGGATTGCAGACTTCCTGAGGGGCCGGTCCATTCGAGTGGTTATTGATGGCCGCTCGTCTGAATTACTGGATATTAATGCCGGGGTCCCACAGGGGTCAGTACTCTCAGCAACGTTGTTCTTGCTGCACATAAATGATCTGCTAAAAACCGGCACCTTTGGGTATGCAGACGACAGCACTGTAGCTGAGAGATACGTGTCCAACGCGCGCGCTACTGGACCTCAGATCCGGTCTCTCCGGGAGGCCATGGTTGGGCGCTTGAATCTGTCCTTGGAGGCAGTCTCCGAATGGGGCGATGCCAATCTGGTCAAGTTCAATGCTGCTAAGACCCAGGCGTGTCTTTTTTCCGCTAAAAGGAGCCAATTCCACCCGGCTCCTTCTTTCAGAGGTGTGACCGTGCCGATAACTGACCATCTTGAGATTCTTGGCATTACGTTGACATCGACGCTCAATTTTGGTCCATTCATTGAGGCAAAAGCTCAGCTGGCTTCCAAAAAATTGGGGATACTCGCGAAGGTGAGACGGTACTTCACGCCAGAACAGCTGCTCAACTTATATCAAGCGCAAGTTCGATCATGCATGGAATACTGCTCTCATCTCTGGGACGGATCTGCCAAGTACCAGCTGGATGCACTTGATGCGATCGAAAGACGGGCTAAGAGGCTCATCGACAATGAAGTATTGGCCGAATCTAGGCTCCAGAACCTCGAACATCGGCGCCGAGTTGCCAGTCTGTCGGTTTTTTATCGGTTACATTTCGGGGAGTGTGCGTTGGAATTGCATGAACTAATTCCTCCTAGCCCGTTCCATCATCGGACTACAAGACGTACGGCGTTGCGTCATCGGTACATGGTGGACATCCCACCCATACGCACCAAACGTTTTGGGAATTCCTTTATTATGCGTACAGCAAAGGAGTGGAATTCCCTGCCGGAGTCTGTATTTCCTGATACCTACAACCTGGGAGTCTTTAAGTCAAGAGTGAATAGGTTTCTTCTAGGCAAGCGTGCTTCATCGTCGGCCACATCATCGCTTACCATCAGGTGAGATAGTGGTCAAACGCAAGCCTATCAATAATAAAAAAAAAAAAAAAAAAAGCTTTCCTGTTTCTGGCACCAAAGGGTGTTTGTTAGTATTATACTGCCAATTTAGCTGAGCATGTGAGATTCCAAATTCAAATCACATTATTGACCAGCGGGTCATAATGAAATCCAGTACAACATTATTCACCGGCTGTGCCCCTGGCCACTAATTACTCACTTTTGGTTAAGGTTGCTTGACATATAATTTGACATTTTCGAGCAGGTGGTGTGAAAAATACTTTTTATCGAAATATTTTTTGTTTTTTTTTCAAATTATTTTCGGGCGGGTTTGCCAGACTTTATTGGAATGGTTTCTAATAGGACTTTCGGTAAAGTACCTATAGCTGCTTTGTTTTTAATTTATTTAATTAAAAAATCACATATACAAAAGCAACCATTTAGCTGGCAGGGGAGGGACACTTGACTCTAACAAAAAAAAATCCATTTAAAGCTTAATTTTACGCAAACGGATCCCTGAATCGAAAATGGTTTTCAGAGACCTGTAATATTTTTGAATGGCCTATCTAACGATACCACAAACCATAGGAAAGACGAGACAAAAAATGGTATTATTTAACCACTTTGTCGGCGTGATTAATATGTAATGTATATCCATGCCAAATTATAGCTTTCTAGGACTAAGAGCTCAAAGGAGCTAAGCTACGGACGAATGGACGGACATGGCGAAACTATAAGGGTTCCTTGTTGACTAACGCCTGCTTTAAATTGCGTACTTATTGTATTTTTGAACTGTTTGTTTTGCGTGCACATCTTTTTATATCGTTCTCACTTAAATGTATTTTCCAACAAGAATGATGTAACTAAATAATTGTAATTAAAACTGATGGAAAAGAGTGTCCGTGGAGTTTCTTGCACATTCTTCTCTATAGAGACCTACTGACGCTTGCGAATGTGCAACTAGATTCATTTTTTGTTTGACAAAAGTACCTATATATATGGTTTAGTTGAAATTTTTATTTTGGAGGAAAAAAAGGCTAAATGCAGACATTATTCTGATTGCAAGAAAAGATACGCACGTTAAAGAAAACAAACATGGCGGATTTTGGGTGCAATATTGTAGGACCACAATTTTATTTTTCCATACCAATCGAGGGGGTTATCAAAATGAAAGGTTTTTATAGTTGATTACAGAATATATGTTTAAAAATAATTAGAAAAATATGATAACTAAAAAGTAGTAAATAAAATCAAAATACCCGACTGCTTAAGAAGCGAGCTAAAAAGATGTAAACAAGATGGAAATCAGTGGGAAGTTAAATATGATTTTGGTCAGTCAGCTCGTGAATATGTATCCTCCGACTGATTTTCTTATTGTTTATATCTTTTTAATTTGCTTCTTAACTTCTTCAGTCGGATTTTTTGGTTTAATTAATTTAATAAAGTTTTTTTGATTAGTCTCCTTGGCCTTGTACCTATATTGATAGGCCCGATTCATCGCTTCTATTAGGTTTCGCCTTGGATAACCTTTTCATAGCTTCATGCATTAGTTGTCATCATCACATGACCTGTTTGATGTAGGCTTACAATAATGTTATCATGTTTTTAGAATTTAGTTCTGTGTTTAACTTTACTTGTTTTGTGTATCATTCAGAAAAACAAAGTTAGTTTATATTATACTTCAGAATTTTGTGATTGCCTAAAAATGCAAAAAAAATGTGGAGTTGTTACATTCTTGATTCCATACACCCGTGTGTCACACATAACTAGCTAGTTCGAACAAAAGGCGCAAACGTCTTTATTGCCCTCAGTCGCTGCGGAAGAATGTTTCCGAGCAAAGTGCAGTTGCAGTATGAAAGGTGGGTAGCAGTAACTTTGTGCAGTACGCCGGCAGCAGCACTTCTAATTAGCAATGTTAAAGCTGCCTTTAACTGTACACCTTTGAGCTGACTTCCTTTATACTTTGTCACTGCGACGATAATAACTCGAATGCCGCTTTAATTAAGACATTACTGCGTTCTTTGAATATTGTCGTTTGTTTCAGAGAAAATGTTGTAAATTATCCGTTTAATGTCGATAACTTTGTGGTGGGTTTCAAAGTTTATATAATTAACTTTTATAATGAAAAGAAAACGGGTTATTTTAGGCAAGCGTGCACCACTGTCGGCCACATTATCGCTTACCATAAAGTGATATAGTGGTCAAACCCGACCCTTCAATAATTCAAAAAGAATTACATGTATTTCCAAATTATTTATTTTCGCTTAATAATATAAGTTCGTAAATATATAACTTATTTTTATTACAAACAAAACTATTTTTTGTTATCATATCCAATTTTGTCAATATTTTAGAGAAACTTGTTTAATGTATGTTAGTTGAAAAGTATAACGTTAATTGTAGATATGTACTAGTATGTATCAAGTTCATAACTGTTTTGAAAAACATGACAGCAATAAAAAAAAGTTTTATTATTGTGAAAAATGTATGTACTGAGATGTGTTTTTATTTGCGCGGATTTAAAAATAGAAAGGATATATTCAAGTAAGGTAAACCACCCTATTGCTGGCACCCCTCCTATTATTGGCACTTTTCTAATGTATAGGCTGAAAATAGGAAAACCATAGATTACGAAATGTTGAAATTTCCATGCCAGTAAGAGGATTTTAGATAGCAGTTTATAATTTAGTGAAATTCTATGTATAACGTATTGTACAACTATTATTACTATTTCACAGGATGAAACACTGTTAAAATAATTATTTTCTTCGATGTCATTATAATTTTTGTATGCTAGTACATTTCAATATAATTTCCTGAGCAATTGATTACGGAGCTAAGGGAGGCACTAACTTAAAGTGCCAATAACTGGTTATCTTCCCCTACTCCATTTAAAATATCAATAAAAAGGCGACTAAAATTCAATTAATGAAACAATTAAACTTTCAGTACGACAATACAGAGAAAGGCATAATGGAATTTAATCATATTTAAACCGAAGCAAAATAATGTCATTACGTCTATGAGGTTTCCTTTGAATAGACAATAATTGCTGGACACGAAGTGGGGCTGTTATTCGTGTTACAATACCAGAGTTAAAAATTTATATATTATATAACATATGCTAAACTTACTATTTTATTATTTATTTTTCACATTCACAATAATTAAAAGATAACAAATTCCTTTGAATTCCAGTTAATTAATATGGTACACAGAAAAGTAGATTCAATTCCTTTCTTCAAAATAAAATTATAATTGGCATCAGAAATTTCTTTACAATGGAATTTTTTAATGGAGTCATATTGACCCATTGTTACCGAGTACAGTCAAGTACAACTTAAGGTAGCTTGTAGGGTAGGGTAGGGTAGGTAGGGTAGGGTAGGTAGGGTAGGGTAGGTAGGGTAGGGTAGGTAGGGTAGGGTAGGTAGGGTAGGGTAGGTAGGGTAGGGTAGGTAGGGTAGGTAGGGTAGGGTAGGGTAGGTAGGGCAGGGTAGGTAGGGTAGGGTAGGTAGGGTAGGGTAGGTAGGGTAGGGTAGGTAGGGTAGGGTAGGTAGGGTAGGGTAGGTAGGGTAGGGTAGGTAGGGTAGGGTAGGTAGGGTAGGGTAGGTAGGGTAGGTAGGGTAGGGTAGGTAGGGTAGGGTAGGTAGGGTAGGGTAGGTAGGGTAGGGTAGGTAGGGTAGGGTAGGTAGGGTAGGGTAGGGTAGGTAGGATATTTAGTAGATGAATGTTTGGTGTTTTTATGGCAAAACAAAGTTTGCCGGGTCAGCTAGTACCATATAAAACCAGGATAAAGATTGACATATGAGACGCTAGTTTTTTTTTTTAATCCTGGTAATATATCTTAATCATTTTTCTTCACATACCTACACTATGTAGTAAGTGCCTCTTTACCCGTCACTTGGAAGTGTCTCAGATTTGTTATGATTATATCTGCTAGTGTTACATTTCTTATGGTGTGCAGCATTGAAACAAATGGTATCACATAGGTCTTGTTTCTTTCATAGCTTAGATGAGAACTGCAACACTAAAAACAAATTATAACGATTAATTTGTGAGTATGTTTTATTTTTGAAAAATGCTAAAAGCAAATTTCTCAATACATATTTTTTATTGAAGAATAAATAAAAGGTTGTTTGATTCTATACAATAGCTTTCAAACCGCTATTTTTATTCGTCAGGTAAAGTTATCAGACTGTTAAAAAATCGACCCTAATACAATTGAAAATCTTGCTATAAGAATTTGGATCACACAAAGAACCTCAACCAGCACTACCAAGAAACCTTTAAATCTGAAAACAATCTAGATTTCTGAAGCCAAGACTAAAAGTCCACTTTTCAATAAAGCACTTAAGACCATTGGCATTCCCTGAAGTATTTTACGTGAATTGCGACTTCTAATTACTTTAGTTCAGTGAACAACTGTGTTCGTGACGTCGCTCCTACTAACGGAGCGCATTGAGAACAAATGAACTAGGTATCAATGGCGACTCACTGTAAGTGCCCGCAAATAAAGACTCGATATGGAGGACAATTTAACGGTGGAGAAATGGGAAAGCGTTTTTTGATTTGTGTTGTAGTATTTATTGTTATTTGATGTAACCGGACATTTTTTGCGATAGTGTAGATTCCTAAGTAGATCATCAAGTTAACCAGCGAGTGGGTTATGGATGTCCGCGTCTAGTTTCATGTCACAAATGACTACGGAGTCGCAGCCAGTGGTTGTGTTGGTAGTTCATCATCGTCATTATCCACAGCCAGACTTCCACCCCGGCTCAAGGAAGGGCCAGTCATTTCTTGTGCTTGTCACCACCCTACTGTGGCAGTCTCATCTAGGTTTTACCCGCAGTGGCAACATTGTCTTCTACCTATCTCACCGCAGCCCGTGTCATTAATCAATTAAAATGAAAAGATTAGATTTTTTTGTTTAATCGACATTACATATTTACTACCCATCGTCTGCAGAATTTCGTGCAATAATTTAATTTGTACCATACTGTACAAACATTTCCAATTTGAACGTCCAGAGTTATAATGGTTTAAGATCCGAATAAGGAGCGACCTTCATCCATCTGTTTAATGGATCACAAGCATTTTATATCAAATTTAATATGTTGTATGTTAGGGGGGTTTGGTTTCCGCACTTAGTCCCTTAATGGACCTTTGTACGTGGGCCATGGCGGCAGTTGGGTGGTCATTCCAACCAGCCCACCTCCCTCCAGAAGTCAATTAGAGCTCCTGGTTTCCTCAAAACATCCGTGTAAGATCTGGGTGACCCGAGGGTACGTGTTCTTATCTGTGTGAAACCTGTATACTCAAAGATAACGTGCGTGACGGTTTCCTCTGCCTGCATGCATGCCCAGCATAGAGGACTGTCCGTTATGCCTATTGTGTGGAAGTGTTTGTTGAGTGAGCAGTGTCCCGTGATGGACCCCGTCACCAGGCGCAGGCCATTCCTGTCCAGGCGTAAAAGACGCCTGGTGAGCCTACTGTCCAAGGATGGCAGAGCTTCTTAGGATTGCCTACAGCCTGGTGCCGAGGCCCACAAGTTCTCCGCCTGTGTCTGGGTGAATTCCTGTAGCCACCTGCGTATTTGGTTGAATGGGATGGGTACAACAGGCTCGGGTCCATAGACCGCAGAGCTGGATCCGCGCCTCGCAAGCTCGTCAGCCGCATCGTTACCCAGCGATCCGCTGTGTCCCTTTATCCATTGTAGTGTCACCGTGTTTCGGCTAGATAAAGTTATCTGTTCTAGTGCGTTGTGACATTCTAGTACTAGTTTTGATGTTATGTATTTTTTTTGTAAGGATTTGAGGACTGATGCGCTGTCGGAGAGTATCCGTATGTGGGTGTCCGTAACCTTCCTGGCTTCTAGGGCATGGACCGCTTGTATGATGCCCACACACTCCGCCTGATAGACGGTATTGAACCCTCCTAGCGGTCTGAACATCTTTATATTGAAATCGTGTGAGAAGACTCCGACTCCGGTACCGGAGTCAGTTTTCGATCGGTCGGTGTATATTCTCATCTCTTTCAGGCCAGAGTAGTCACATCTTTCCTCTGTGAGTATTATGTTGTAGTGCCTATGAAAGTTGTGTGTTTTTGGGGCTTTGTCGCATGGTGATGCTAGCATCGGTTTACGCTTGATCGCATCTTCTTTTATGCGTGTGTGCTTAATTCTGGAGTCTTTATTTAGGGAACCTAATAGGTGGAGTCTGAAGGTGCCTAGGGCTGCCTCCTCCCGCACAATTAGGTGTAGGACCTAATTGACCTATTGCCTGTAGGACGGCAGTGGGTGTGGTTCTCATACTACTGGTGATTGCAACGCAGGCGAACTGCTGTAGTTTTTCGAGATCTCTCTGGGCTGTGCTGAGGTCTGTCCTGGGCCACCAGACCAGCGAGCCATATGTTATGATTGGTCGGATGACTGTGGTATATAGCCAGTAGGTGACCATGGGGCTGATCCCCCAATTCCTGCCTAGCAATCGTTTGCACTGCCACAGCGATATGCTGGATTTTGTGGTGATATGATTCATGTGTTTTGCCCAATTCAATTGTTTGTCCAAATAAATGCCCAGGTACTTGGTTTCGGTGGAAAGGCTTAGGGTTGTTCCGAAGAAACTTGGTAGTTGCAGTGTCATCGGTTTTCTCTTTTTTGTGAAGAGAATTAGTTCGGTTTTTGTGGGGTTCACTGAATATTTATTCAATATGTTAAAATATATCGGGTTGTCTGAAAAAAATATGTCAAGGCTTTAGTTAAATGAACATTCCGAAATTAATTAAAGATCAGTGTCCGTTTACATATATTTTTCGAAATTGGGACCCCTTTTAGGTAATAAATTAAAGAAATAAGTAAGGCCTGTCAGAAAATATTAGTCTATTTGCTGTCCGTTATGCGGTCAGCCATAACTCATCGGATAATCCCGGTTTGAGTTTACCTTAATATATAATATAAAACGTTTATTTTATCTTCACAAATTTCCTTACATGCTATGCCTTGCATTTTAAACCAGGGTATAACTTTGTGAGAGACTGGTGCCTGTGATGGGTTTAATTAAGAACTTGTATCACAGGTCACCACATATTCCTTACTCGGATCCTCTAACATAAGATTAGATATAGACACAATCATGTATGGGAAAATTCACGATATCTCAGAGGAAATCATAAGTCACTGTATCCGTTGCTATGTCGATAATAAACGCAATTATTTTGTATTGAGGAAATATTACGGATCGTCTAACTTTTTGACCCGACTGTATGTCTTTGTAATTGGTAGCGCCATCTCTTGTAAATGTCATAAATCAATGACCGAAAACACATAGACAAACGCATTTGAGATTTCGCGGGCGATCGATATCCTAATTATCTCGTTCCTTCCTCATTCCTTTTCCCTTTATGTACGCCTTAATGACAGGTCGCCAGAACGAACCGAAACTTCAACGTGAACGGGCCTCGTATCTCAACCGCCAGCTTTCCAAGCCACATGGCTGGAGACTGATGCATCTAATTAGTTAGATTGCTGGAACCTTGTGAACCGTGTCTATTAACCCGCCTCGCCGATATAAAACAATTGTGTGAAGTGTGTGGATCCTAAAGGTCGCCATTTTAGAGTTGAAGAAAACCAGCTCGCTGCCACACGTGGGCTGGCATCGACCACTACAAGGTAAGGCGTACTACTTCCCTCATTTCCATACTAGATCGCCCGAATTGATCCGTGAATATTTTCCCGCTTATTTTCAACGCACTATTGCCAGAACAGTGTCGGATATTCCGTAATACCCAACCATCCTTAGCTATCAATAATAAGCCTAATAGTTCAGACAATTCACATAAGTCTAATAAATCGCGTAGTTTTAATAATAAAATGACCGCCCCTAATCCACAATCCTATGTAGCTTGCTCTGAGTCAAATAATTCAAACAAGTGTCTGTGCGAAGCATATATCCATGAACACTTTTATAAATGTCCCACTTTTGATAATTTGACTCCGAAAGCTCGTTTCAAATGTGTGAAAGACAACAATGCTTGTGTCAATTGTTTGAGTATTAAACATAAAACGGTAAACTGTTCTTCTAAATTAAAGTGTCGCACATGTAATCAACGTCATCATACATTGTTACATTTTAATAAAAACCCGCAATTATCAACTGTAGTGACGTCACAGCCGAATCCGGTCCCAACGCCTATGCCGACTGTACCTTCTATTACCTCACAATCTGAGGTATCGTTGTGTACGACCTCTGTCGCTGGCGCCGCTCGATCGCGTTCGATTGACACTCGGTGCGTTGCGGCGTCGCCGTCGGCGAGAGATAGCCCGCAATGTACGGCGTACACAACCGTTCTGCTCGCTACTGCTCAAGTCGTAATTTACGATGTAAATGATAAGCCACACATAATACGTTGTTTACTAGATAGCGCTTCACAAAGTAATTTTATTACTTCTGAATGTTTTAAGCGTCTAGGACTTTGGAAGAACTTTCATACTTCTAATTTAATAGTTAAAGGAATCGGTGGGTCGGAAAAACCAGTTAAAGGTTCCGTAGATATTAAATTATATTCTCGTTTTAGTAGTGATATTAATTTTAACGTTTCTTCGCTTATTGTTGAACGTATAACGGAGACATTGCCGACCGCTCTCGTCGATGTCTCTAAACTTACACATCTCAAAACATTACCGCTCGCAGATTCGAAGTTTGCGTAGCCGAGCGGTATCGATGTTTTGATTGGTGCTGCTATATTCCCGCGCTTGCTTTTGCCTAACATAGTGCATAGCGATAAACATAATATACCTCCCGCTATTGAAATTGTGTTGGGGTATGTGGTTATGGGTTCTTAACGGGGATTGAATCCGCTAGCACCAACTGCGCTGGTGCCGGTGCTTGCGCTAGTGCTGGCGTGCTGGGGTGCGTGTGGTGAGCGGCTTTACAGCTCCGGTACCATTCTGGACAACTGGTAGTGAGTAATCACGATGCGACTCACATTTTCTTTTGAGTACCAGGGGCGAGTACTCTCGGAGGCGTGACCTACCGAAGATGGTCCCAGACACCTCGTAAGGGGTTGCCTGGTATAGTGTGCCGCCTTATATAACGTAATGTTGGTGAAGGTGGCCACTATAGGAAATCTCAGTAGTCAAAAGGGGCATGTAAGAGTACAACTTCATGTTGTTCTGTTCTTCAAGATCCCAGTTTAGATTCGCTTCTCAAGCGATTCTGGGAGCTTGACGAAATTTCCGCCTCGCCCTCGCAGAGCCGTAAGGATCTCGAGTGCGAAGAACATTTTCGCGCTACCACTGTTCGCGATGACAGTGGTAGATATACTGTGTCGCTGCCATTTTGCGACGACCCTTATTCGCTAGGCGACTCATACGCTGCCGCACTTAGGCCTTTTCATTGTTTGGAGCGCAAACTTGATGAATCCTTAGGGTTACGCAGCGCTTACAATGACGTCATGCGGGACTACATAAATAAGGGATTTTTGAGTCCGGTTTTAAAAGATGACAACGTTTCTAATCTGTCATATTACATTCCGCATCACGGTGTCGTTCGCGAAGATAAGACTTCCACTAAACTTCGCGTGGTTTTAGACGATAGTAGTCGAACTACATCGGGACAGTCGATTATTGACATTCTACATGCAGGCCCCAATCTACAGGGTGATTTATTTAATATTATAACTCGTTTTCGACTCTTTCAAATAGCCCTGTCTGCTGATTGCCGCCAAATGTTTCTCAATGTCGGCGTTCGTGAATCGGACCGTAGATTTCAACGCATCTTTATAGATTCAGCAAACATGAACCTATAACGGTCTACCAATTTAATCGTGTTTGCTTCGGATTTAAGTCTAGTCCATATCACGCGTTACGTGTAGTCCGCCAGTTAGTTGCTGATGAAGGCGATATTTTCCCTGCAGCGTCTGCTGCTGCTTCTTCCGCCCTATATATGGATGACATTGCCTGTAGTGTCATGTCCATACCGCAAGCAATTTCGCTTTGTGATGAGCTTATTCAGCTCTTCAAGCGAGGCCAGTTCGACCTTGTCAAATGGACAAGTAACTCGAAAGAGATTCTCCCACACATACCTGATACTCACGCGATATCGAGTATGAGAAGTCTATACCGCATAAGGAACCGCAAAACTGTCACAAGACTTGTCCCAGCGTAAACCCAGGAGGTTTACGCTGGGACAAGTCTTGTGACAGTTTCGGCTTTGACGTCACCACACCAGATGATAAATGTACTAAGCGAACCATGCTTTCCACAGTGACTCGGCTGTGGGACTTAATGGGTTTTGTCGCCCCCACTATTCTGTACGCTAAGCTCTTAATTAAGGAACTTTGGCTAGCAAAGTGTGACTGGGATGACATACCACCTGAACATGTTGTCACCGCTTGAAAGCAGTTTTGTGCTAAGCTTTCTACGCTTAATGAAATTACTATCCCGCGTCATCTGGGGTTGGTCGACGGATGCACCATGAATTTAGTAGGTTTCGCTGACGCCAGCGAGCGTGCTTACTGTGGAGTCATATACATGCAAATATACAATGGTTCTAACTACTCCGTGCAGTTAGTTAGTGCGAAGTCTAAAGTCTCACCTGTGAAAACCATTTCGGTGGCTAGACTAGAGTTGTGCGCAGCCCTACTGTTGTCCAAGTTGCTTCGCAAGGTACAAGACACAATATCGCCCCACTACCGCATCCATAAGGTATACGCGTTTACTGACTCTAAAGTAGTGCTCGCCTGGATAAATTCCTCACCGCACCGCTGGCAAACTTTTGTTGCCAATCGGGTTACTAAGCTGATAGAGCTTATACCCGCTAATTGTTTCAACCATGTCGCGGGTACTGAGAACCCCGCTGATTGTCTGTCTCGTGGTGTCACGCCAGCTAAGCTCTTGCATCATCCATTGTGGTATCGTGGATCATCATGGGTTTCTCATGACCCAGCTGAGTGGCCCATACATACTTTCGAACACAATGCACTGCATGAGGGCGTACCCGAACAGAAATCAGTCGCTCATGCCGTGGTTTCTGAGGTTACGGAATCACCAATTTATGCGCTAGCACTACGTGTTTCGTCCTGGTCTAAGTTGCTACGCGCTATTGTTTATGTCTATAAGTTTTTAAGACAACTGCCTAGTGCACGTACTGTATCAAGCTCTGATCTCCAATATGCAGAAATTAAATTGCTGCGAGCTTTACAGGATGTTCATTTCCATAACGAAATGTTTAATTTTAAAAACAATAAACCATGTACTCCCGCTCTCCATAAGCTTAAGCCGTTTCTCGATGAGCACAGCATCATACGAGTTGGTGGTCGTCTCACAAATTCGGACGAACCCTACGAATATAAACATCCCTGTATTCTACCACGTCATCACCATATTGTTGATCTTCTTGTTGACTTTTGTCACAAGAAACATCTTCATGCCGGTCCGGAGTTGCTTATGTCCTTACTCAGGCATAATTATTGGATTTTAGCTGCACGTCAAATAATTCTTCACAGAATCTACAACTGTAACACTTGCTTTAAGTTCCGCCCGCGTCCTATTCTTCCACTTATGGCAGATCTACCTAGCCAGCGTGTTAACCAAGTCGACAAGGCGTTCACTCACACCGGCTGTGACTATGAAGGCCCGCTTGAGTACACACCATTTCGTGGTCGAGGTGTTAAGAGCCGTAAGGCTTGGCTCTGCATTTTTACGTGTTTGACGACGCGTGCCACGCACATTGAAGTGGCTACAGATTTAAGTACAGTGACTTTCCTTGCAGCCTTAAAACGCTTTCTTTCGCGACGCGGTCCTATTAAATGCTTATATACCGATAATAAAAAAAAAAATAGTTTCGTAGGTGCAAGTTCTTATTTACGCGACCTTCACAAATTTCTTAAAGATTTTCGTCCTCATCTTGAGGAAGAACTTTCCTTCAATCGTATAGATTGGAAGTTTATTCCGCCTGCTTCCCCACATGTTGGAGGATGTTGGGAAAGTATAGTTAAGGTAGTTAAAACCGATTAAAGTTATAGGTCAACAAATCCTCTCCTACGAGGAACTTATAACTGTCCTTAGCCAAGTTGAGGCTCTAGTAAATTTGCGGCCACTTACTGCTTTGAGTAGTGACCCTACTGAACCATCAGCACTGACCCCTGCGCATTTCTTGCACGCCGCGCCATTGTTGTCCCTTTTCGCTCCTGAAGCAGATACGCTCAGCTTGCTTCAGCGACATACTCTACTTGACAAACTGGTGCAGTCGTTCTGGCAGCGCTGGCGTTCAGAATACTTACATCAACTTCAGGCTAGATCCAAATGGAATAGTCCTGCACCTTCTAGGTATGCAACTTAATATATTATGCAACTCGCAGTATTTGTCTTAAATCTTAATAACTGAAATGTAAAAATCCGCATCTTAGTCCGTATTGCTGAATAGGTATACGGTTGTAGGCTTTAAGGCCGGGAAAATGGTAGCGTCATCTCTTGTAAATGTCATAAATCAATGACCGAAAACACATAGACAAACGCATTTGAGATTTCGCGGGCGATCGATATCCTAATTATCTCGTTCCTTCCTCATTCCTTTTCCCTTTATGTACGCCTTAATGACAGGTCACCAGAACGAACCGAAACTTCAACGTGAACGGGCCTCGTATCTCAACCGCCAGCTATCCAAGCCACATGGCTGGAGACTGATGCATCTAATTAGTTAGATTACTGAGAACCTTGTGAACCGTGTCTATTAACCCGCCTCGCGGATATAAAACAATTGTGTGAAGTGTGTGGATCCTAAAGGTCGCCATTTTGGAGTTGAAGAACACCAGCTCGCTGCCACACGTGGGCTGGCATCGACCACTACAAGGTAAGGCGTACTTATTCCCTCATTTCCATACTAGATCGTCCGAATTGATCCGTGAATATTTTCCCGCTTATTTTCAACGCACTATTGCCAGAACCCTTCAAATACAGTCCACTTTTCATAATAGACACAAGGATGAAGAGGTTTCTCAAACCGCTATAACAGTAATGAAACATGCTCGTGAAGGTAATTCAAAAACTTATGTCCAATTATAATTATTTGGGACATCGTCGTAGGACTAAGGGCCCATAGTTACACGTAACCGCGTTGCGTTGCCGCAACACAAAGTTTTCACCACTTGTATTTCTCAAACCGGGGTGTTCCTCTACTAACGATATCAAGATATTAGTGTGAATGTATAACATTATAATTTTATGACTGGATAACAGTTGATCGTGATGTTGAATCGTGATTAATATAAACGCACAGGTCAAACTTAGGTCTAGAAAATTAAATTTTGCACACGTTTTCCTCATATGACGTAGGCATCCACTAAGGAAGGATGTTTTTTGAAGTAGGCGCCAAAAAACTTTCTTTGTGTGCAAAACGGCACAAACTTGCTGAATCTCAGAATGCTGAACATCCAAAGTCACCGGATATTTATGGAGAATTTGATATCACTATAGTGACATATGTATTATCGAAGAAACGATGAGCGTCTCTGAGTGCGCCTTTGACATGAGCGCACATAACGACACCAAAGAGACAGTAATACCGACGGAAGAGCAATCGGAAGAGAAGCACGGAAAGTCAGACGCGGAAGAGGTTCGTTCGGAAGAAGTCCCTTGAATATAAACATCAGCGCAGCCTTCGTGCAGAGCTACTCAATCGTTACGTCATCATCACTTCCTCCAGCTTTCGAGCTGAGAGTCACACAGCCAACCAGTTCCCGACTCACTGCGATATCATCACCCCGACTCACTGGGGCACAACCGCATACAGTTCCGACTCACCGTGAACTCTGCGACTTCCGGTTCCGACTCACGGCAACCAACCTTCCACTGGCCTGGCACGCATCACGAGATGCTCGGACGATTCAACTATCGACCTCGGTCTCCGGAGGGGAGTGATGTTGCGGCACCAACGTATAAACAGTCCGACAATAACCGTCGGGCAGTTGCCTGGACCGTACAGAACACCCGTCTGGTTGGAGGATCCTCCCTTTCCTATGGAGGTTTGTGGAATTTTATACCCTGTTCCACATACCTCCAAACTAGTATGATATATCCGTATCCATCTATCTATATATCCATCAAATATAAAGAAATATCCCACGTGAACTACTACTGAGATAAAAAAGTCTTTGTGCTATTTCAAACTATAATATGTCTCTGTGCCAAATTTTATCCAGATTTGTTCAGCCATTCTGAAACGTCCACCCATCCAAACTTTCGCATTTATAATAATCTTATTATAAAGAGGTAAAGTTTGTGAGTTTGTAGAGGGTAATCTCTGGATCTACTGAATTGATGATTTAGATGAAATTTGGCATGGAGATAGTTTGAGACTCTGGGAACTACATAGGATTGTATTCAGTTTGTATCCCTTGGGATGATAAAACACTTTTTACGCGGGCGAAGCCGCGGGCAAAAGCTAGTAGAAGATAAAGACATTATTCCAAATAATCAATTTGTCTTCAGACAAAAATACTCCACAATAGACCAGGTAAATAGTAACCCATATCATTGAAAAACACTTGAAAATAAGAAAGTCTGCGCCACCGTGTTTTTAGACATCGCGCAAGCTTTTGACAAAGTTTGGCATAAGGGTCTAATATTCAAGCTCAGACGCATGCTACCAGAATTTGCAAATATTCTAGAGTCGTATATAACTAAAAGAATGTTTAGAATATGGCAAGAAGACGCATATTCCGAGCTAAAACCAATAAAAGCTGGGGTACCTCAAGGAAGTGTGCTAGGCCCAATTTTGTACTTGTTATACACATCCCAGAACTGGAAAACAACACCATTGCGACCTTTGCAGATGATACTGCAATTATGTCCACCAATTGCCTTATGCTAATACATCCAAATACCTTAGAATAAATCTATCCCAAAAAAAAACACGGATTCTGTGACATAGACCCCGGGAGCGAAGTCACGAGAAAGAATATATTAGACTATAAATCAATTAAGATTATTTTAACAGCATCCGTATCTGTAATTTGAAAGCTCCACAGTACGCAGTACGTAGGTTCTGCTCCCTCATATTTTATACAGTTAGTAGGTTCTATCCCCATATATTTCATATTCTAATTATTGCTCAGTTGGTATACAAATATGTTCAAAGCAAACATCGCTAGCGACAACACTTGTTTGCTTAGCATTATTAATATTATGACTTCGGCAATGGGTACATTAGATTACAAAACTCATTAGACAGCTTTATTATTTTGTGCTTTTTTATTTATGATCTAATTCCGCATTCTGAAATTATCAAACTGATATTATATCGAGCTTTATTTTATTAAAATAAATAATTAGTGATTTTAGGCTACTGCCTTCTCTCAAATTGCTCACTGTGTTTCCTTTACCTGCTTGAGTTATTCTCATAAATATCCTATAGTACTTGTAATTGGGAGATTAGGAATAAAAAAGCTTGATACATAAATTAGAGTACATACTCTCTCTTTCCTTTAACTGTTTGATTAAGCATAAAATAAAAACACAGATTTATATTTCAAAGTATTTATTATTTTCTAAAAAGTAAGTATTTCAACAATGGCTCATACTCGTAAAAAGTAATTAGTATTTATGTATGTTTAAGAAAAACAACGAAACACGTAACATGACATGTTAGTTCCTAATTCAAAGTTTTTTTGTAATTATAAACGAAAGCTTATGCAATATAACATTACATAGTTTACTCATGTCAAAATAAAATGTACGAAAACATTAATCCGTTAAAAGCCGGCCAGATGCGTGTTTGACTTCGCACATTTAAGGTTCCGTAAAAAACTGCAAAATCAAATGGTTGTAATAGGAAAAATTAGGGAATTTCAAAGCAAAAAGCCGATTTATCAATATATTGTTATTAGTTAGTAAAAAAAAGTAATAATAAACATTATCACCAGTCCGGACCAAGTTCATAGGTCAATGGGAAGTTAAAAATTCTTTGGAATTTTTTTTTGCAAAAAGTGCTGACTTTGGTGGCTTCTCATTCCTTTATTTTCCAACACTAAAAAAAACAATATTTATCTAATCCATGGGCTCTAAACAACAATTACCCACTCGAGGGGGTAGGTAAAATTTTTTTTCGCGCTTCCCTTCTGATGTATGGAAACCCCCTTAAAAACTTTTAAAAATAATTATTGACAATTTGTATGGCTTGAGTATTTAACCTGCCTCTCTGTTTAGCGTTTGTGAACTACGAGAAAGCCTTCGATTCGATCGAGACTTGGGCTCTACTGCAGTCTCTCCAATGGTTCCAGATCGACTACTGGTACATTGAGGCGTTGAAGTATTTGTACAAAAACGCCACCATGTCAGTCCGTCTTCAGGATCAGACCTCGAAACCAATCCTTCTCCAGCGCGGCGTGAGACAGGGAAACGTCATTTTTCCAATATAAGTTTTCAAGCTGACATGGTCACAATCATTAAATTTAATCAGTAAATATCCCGAAAAAAGTATTAATTCTAGTCATTTCTCCAAAACTGTTCACTGCTACGCTGGAGGATGTCTTCAAGGTATTGGACCGGAGGGGGCTAGGCACTAACGTTAACGGCGAGTACATCACTCACCTTCGGTTTGCCGATGACATAGTAGTCATGGCTGAGATCATGGAGAGCCTCAGTACAATGCTCGATGACCTCAGTAGAGCTTCCGAAAGAGTGGGTCTTAAAATATAATTCATCAGGGAGCGTGTCGGTGGTCTCCGTAATAATAAAAAAATAACTCAGATTACATAAGACTAATGTAGATATTTGAGTAAGTGCATTTTCCAAAAAGTTGACTCGTTGAAATGTTATAGATAACGAGATAAAGTTTCTCAGATCCAGGAAAAGTAATTCCAAATTTAAAATGCAACTAATACTATACTAATTATTGTTCCATATGGATACCGATACCGCAGCCTCTAAAGCAGAAGCCAATTACTCAACTAATGTACATCTGCAATCGAGCTGAACGGAAAGCGATACAAAACTAATAAAAAACTATTTTATTTTAGCTTAACTCTTTGCTTCGGTGTATATCATCATTCTCGCCATTTTTCCTAATTTATTTCGTTTCTTCCTTTTTTTTATTTTTGTCTCTTTCATCTCATTATTAACACCTTTTCTAGCATACTTTATTCTAGAAGTTAGATAAGTGTTCTTTTTTATTGCGGCGGTATATCTGCATAGAATAAAAGCCGACTCTAATATTGTTGTGAAAAAAAAAATCTATAGCTTTTTTATTAGTTTTGTATCGCTTTCCGTTCAGCTCGATTGCAGCTGTGCATTAGTTGAGTAACTGGCTTCTGCTTTAGAGGCTGCGGTATCGATATCCATATGGAACGAATATTAGTATAGTATTAGTTGCATTTTAAAATTGGAATTACTTATCCTGGATCTGAGAAACTTTATCTCGTTATCTATAACATTTCAACAAGTCAACTTTTTGGAAAATTCACTTACTCAATTATCTACTTTAGTCTTAAGTAATCTAAGTTATTTTTTTATTATTACGGAGACTACCGACACGCTCGCTGATGAATTATAGCGTATGTGACGGTTGATAGGGAAGGCTGGATGAAGAAATCCTAAGTGACTTGGGACAAGGACAGGAAGATGATGATGATAACGATCATCATGGCACCTTCGACTGAGCCCTATAAGAGAAGCAGTATTTTTTTTGCTATAAGAAACAATAAAACACACCAACAACATATTTGCAATTTCGTTACAGTTTGATGGTTAATAAGATTATGATTTAAAACATAATCCTGTGCACATCATTCACAGTCCCAGTGATGACAGATAGTTTGACAGTTAACAGGGTAAAATGAATAAGGAAACTTGCTGCGCTGGTTCTAAGTAACATGGGACGAGGGCAAGAAGATAATGTTGATGATTAGGTTGGTACCTTCGATTGAGCTCTATAAGAAAAGCAGTGTTAGATGCTCCTGTTGATGCCCTGTAGTATCCCGAACACGTCTCCCGGTCCGAGCAGCTCATGCGTGATCTCTGTCAGGTCAGCTCGCGCGGAGACCATTGGCACACTCCCCGAAGCCACCCAGTACATCCGCGGCTCAATGTCACCTGCTACTACTACGTAATTACCTGTAAAATGTAAAATTCTTTAAAAATATGTACTGTTTTTGTTTGTTTTTTGAACATCTTATCTTCCTCACTGGTTGATTTTGAGGTACCGTGTTTGACCGATGCGTTGAACGCTTGGAAAATGGCTTGTCCCAATAAGGATCTGCCCGACAACCTGTCCTCCCAGAGACGATGGGATGTGCCGCTCTGCAGTATTATACAGAATAACCTTATAAATACATCGTCTAGTACTGCTGAGCGTGCGCGTCTGCTGGCTGTGGGGGAATGGGAGTCGGGTTTGTGGCTTCAAGCACTCCCGTCATCCACCATAGGCACTATGATGGATGACTCTTCATTTCGGCTCGCAACTTGTCTACGCTTAGGCGCACCTTGTGTTGCTCCGCATCGGTGCCATTGTGGTGAAGCTGTCGGCAGCCTTGGGCACCATGGCCTGTCTTGTTGCAAGAGCGCAGGGCGCATAGCACGGCACGCCAGTATTAATGACATTATTCGTCGAGCCCTTATCACCGCCAGCGTACCAGCTGTATTAGAACCCAACGGCTTGGTACGTGACGATGGGAAGAGACCAGATGGCATGACTTTGGTGCCGTGGAAGGTGGGTAGGCCTCTGGTGTGGGACGCAACCTGTGTCGACACCCTTGCGCCATCTCATGTTCCTAGTTCGGCGGGCTGTGCTGGCGCTGCTGCTGCGGCTGCTGAGGCCCTTTTGTTTGTTAGGTTTTTATCAAGCATGGCAAAACTGGGCAATTTTTTTAAGCCTCAAAGTCTAAAGCAGAATGCCTCTTCTTGCCCATCTTGCAGTTCTGTTTCTTGAAAAACAAATGTGTATAAACTGAGTGTCATTCTGAATTTCGACAGTTAATTAGTAAAAACCATCAAAATGATTGATTTCTTTTCCCGTTTACCTTGTCTTGGCGGCCACTGCTAGATACGTTATTGATGTTATACCCAATCTAAACGGCAGGCTTATTATCTTGCAAGAGCAAAACTACAGTTTTGCACAATATTTAATCTTCAATAAATAAGTTTAAGAGTTTTTGGCGGTTTTTAGGGTTCCGTACACGAAGGGTCCAAATGGAACCCTATTGCTATCACTCACGTGTCCGTCTGTCCGTCTGTCCATATGTGTGTCCGTTTGTCCATCTGTCCGTCTGTCCGTCGTCTGTCTCACAGATTTTACGGCCATATGATTGGACCTACAGTCTTCAAATTTTCACAGTATAAGCATCTTGTTGACCCAATGCCAAGCAAATTGTCAAAAAATATATTTTTATATAAACACATCAACACGGTCTAGGGATATTTTTAAAAAAGCGAATTACTATCAATGTGTTAATTATTTATATGACATGTATATATTTAAAAGATACGTTATTTAATATTCTACCATTTTTTAATAATGGTTAAGGTACTACGATTAAAATTTCAGGATTTTATGAAAAAAAAATTAAGCATAGACTGAAACCGTATATGAATTAACTTTTAATTTATGAGTAAAACTGAAAAAAATTGAAAAATCATTTAATTTGTGTTTATAAACATGAAGTTAGTAGTCTGAGAAAGCGCCCATGATGTTCATAACACATCGGCAACGATTCGGCATGCTCAGAACAAAGTTGTCAATGTCTTGCTGCAGAATATTGTCCCATGTCCTTCTGAGGTGCGCAAAAAGTTGATCTTCTGTAGCCAGATTTTCAGGAACTTCCTTCAGAGCTCTTCTTTGCAGCATATCCCACGCATGCTCAATGGGATTTAGATCTGGCGATTGAGCAGGCCAGTCTAAGGCCCTAACATTGTGTGTATGTAACCAAGCTGCTACCGTTCTCGCCGTGTGTGCCCGGGCATTGTCGTGCATGAGCAGGAAATCTTGCCCCATTTGTGTTCTGTGGGGCAAGATTACGGGCCCCAGCACCTGTTGGACGTATCGTTCTGCCGTCATATTGCCCCGCACCCAAACGAGATCCGTCCGTCCTCCAAGACGAATTCCTGCCCAAACCATAATTGTTCCTCCTTGGTATGGGTGAACTTCCTGAGGGTTCTGAAGATGGCTCCATCGTCCAGGAACTCGCCAAACACGCATCCTTCGTAAATCTGGATGGAAGCCGAACCTGGATTCATCCGTGAACAGCACATTGGTCCATTGCTCACGGCCCCAGTCCACGTGGTTCCGAAGCCATTCTAATCGTCGTCCACGATTGCCTCTCCGTAAAGGTGGGACCCGGAGTGGTCTACGAGAGCGTAGATTGCTTTCATGCAGTCGCCTTCTTACAGTTTGGTCACTCACAAGCACTTGGTGTTCCACTCGCAGCCTTTGGACCAATTGAGTCGCCGTTGCATTTGGTTGAGCTCGCGCAGTAATTTACAAAAATCTGTCTTGTCTGGGGGTAGTGATGCGACTTGGCCCCCGGTGCCTCTCCGCTACTTCACCTGTGGCACGATAGCGTGTCCACAATCTTGAAATTACATTTTGGTGGGTCCCTATGGCCTCAGCAACATTACGCTGAACAGACCCAGCTTCCAGCATTCCCACAGCTCGTAACATCTCCGCCCTCGTCAAATGTTGGCGTTGCATGGCTACAATACCTCAATTTTAACTTTATCTTTCGTTTAAAAATGAAAAAAAACTGTAACTAAACGTAATTCGTATTGTTTTCTAAATTTCGCACAAATGAAAATTCCCTCTCCTACACATCAAGACATTTTTATGCCACCGAAACAAAAGAATTTTGAAAAATTTGAATTTGGAATTAGTCTGAGATAAATTACAAACAAATCGGTGTATAAAAGATTCCAATGGGGCCAGTACTTTTCAAGTTATTTAATTGAGTATGAAATATCCCTAGACCGTGTTGATGTGTGTATTTAAAGGGTCTCCCATACAGCTAAAGGGGACGTGAAAAAGTACGCTGAGTAAATAAATACTGTTTTTTGGTTGGAAAATAAAGGAATGTGAAGCCACCAAAGTCAGCTATTTTTTACAAAATTTTGAACCAAAGATTTTTTTAACCTCCCATAGACCTAAGAACTTGAAATTTAGTGATAATGTTTATTATTACGTATATTTTACTAACAAATACCAATATATTGATAAATCTGATTTTTCTTTGAAATTCTCTTATTTTTCCTATTACAACCAACTAAATTTGCGGCTTAGTACGGAACCGGAAATGTGCGAAGTCCGACACGCACTTGGCCGGTTCATTTTTAGAAATAAGTCCATTTGACAAACAGCGGGCGATTAGCAAACGATTGTGTAGGACCTTACATACCTTTCACTGTAGGTAATTCCGACTTTTATGACATAAAGCGTTTGATCACGCGATGATTGCTGATTGCTGTTTCTTATGTAATAAGCCTGCGGGCCAGTGATTGTCGCCGTTTCCTAGTAGTAATTGACCACTCGTGTCAATACTGATATCCGAAACTTGTGCTCAGTGAACATTATGCGGGCTCGAATGTTATTATTAATAGTGAGCCCCTGCCGGTCAGCGAGGCTGTGCTCCGTGATTTTGACATTAATTTAAGGTTGATACCTATCAAAGAATGACAACCTGGTATTGCCCAAATTGGCAATGCTGAAATTCTACGACATATTATCGGCTGCTATCAATCTTTGAAAAAGTTCGACATGCACTCTTTTCTGTGACTCGTGACGCCATAGGGAATTTTAGATTGGAAGCAGATCGTTTTTAGTTTTGATTTTCAAACGTAAAACTTTATCAAAGTGAGTTTGAATATGTTACTCGTAGCAATTCGTTTTGAAAACTTTTAGCTTTTTGGATGAACAAATTCTTCAACCGCTTTTATTTATTATGTCTTCTTCTTCCTTCCCATGTCCCATTATTTGGGATCGGGTCTCCTCACTTTCCAAGTTATTCTGTCTTGGGTTGTCTGTTCGGACAATAGGCGTTGCTTGAGGTCTCTTTCTATAGTGGACCACCAGGTCAATGGCGGGCGGCCACTACCTCGTTTTTGTTCCGGTAGACGTAAAGCGATTTGCACCACATGGTCCTCATTACGTCTCTTGACGTGCCCATACCAACGAAGGCGGTTTTCGGTCATTTTGTCGGTGACAGGTGCCACTTTAAAACTTCCTCTTCTGTGTTCATTCTGCACTCTGTCAAGCCGAGTCACGTCTCCCGCCCACCTAAGCATCTTCATTTCGTTGGTATGGACCCTTTGTTCATGCGTCTTCTTTGCTGTCCAACATTCGGACCCATACAATAATGCTGGACGGACTGCCGTTTTTGTACACTTTGTTTTTATAGGAATACGTGGGTCACACAGCACACCAGTAAGTGACCGCCATTTTTGCCACGCGACGCTGAACCTGTGACTTAACTCTGCGCCGACTTAAGCGTCTGTTGTGAGCATAGAGCCAGATACTTGAATTTTTCTACTGTGGGAATAGGCGTTGACCCAATATAGATAGTCTCCGATGTCGCGTCTCCACTGAGGGGACATTTCAAGTACTCGTTCACGTTGCAGGGATTGTGTCCACGTATTTAAGAGGTCCTGCATATGTCGCGAGTTGTCAGCGGCCAGAACGATGTCGTCAGCGTAAAGCATAGTCCACGGCAGTGAGGATGGTATAGCACCGGTGAGATAGTCCATCACAAGGTTAAACAAAAGCGGACTCAGAGCAGAATCCTGATGGACGCCCACTTTGACTTCGAATGCTTTACTAAGCCCCGCTAGACTTCGAACTCTTGTGCTAGCCCCATTGTACATATCCCTGACTAGGTCAATATAATTCTTCTAAAACTTTAATTCTTCTAAACCAAAATGTTGTATACTGGCCTGCGGATCAAAAGCCAAGAGTGCCAACCCTGGGTCCATGAGTAATGTGCACTCCTGCATCCTACAAGGTCTATACCCGCGAAACCGCAATACGCGGCAGCGTTAACTATGGGTTTGTTTTCTGGGATACCGATTTCCATATAGGTGGAAAGTGATACTCCTACAAGTCTACAAGCATACACAACTTACAGCTATACGAGTATCTTATATTTGTCCCCGTGGTAGTCTCCTGGTCTCGTTGAATCCCGTGTCCGGCCGAGGGTTATAGGGGTAAATATATATAATAGGTTGGGATAACCGACGTGGTCTGGACTGAGATTCCCGGCAGACCGCTACACACATTCCCGACGATATAGTTTATAGTTTGTGCGCAACGCACCTCTTTTTATTTTTTTTACTTAAACTATAATTTTTTATAACCGTTTTTTTCTATTTTTGTTGTTTGATTGTATATCAATGGAAGCATGAATAAAAAGCGAAGAATTGTCTGATATTCTCGTTTTATACTTTACCATTTTTAAGTGTTACAGCACTGTAAATATAGACTACGAATATTTTTTCGCTCTTTAAAGTAAGTCATAAAAAAGGAACCGTAAACGGTTATAGCCGGAAGATGCATGGTTTTTTTGCTAACCAGATCCGGATTTTTTTTTCATTTTTTATTTGTAAGAATATATTAAGAAAAGGCGTACACTACCTTGAGGTACGCCATATTTTATATGCCTTGGTTTAGTCCATATTTAATCTCCAATTTAGTATTAAGACAAATTCTAGTGATTTCTTTACATTGAGTTCAGTCACTCAAATATGATTCTAGGAGTTTCAAGATGTTTCCTCTTATGCCATACCCATGTAATTTTTGCAGCAAAATCTTATGGTTCACGAAATTGAATGCTTTTGTAATATCAGTTAATATAGCACACACAGGATTACCTTTATCTACAGATGTCATTATACTAGATAGCAGGTCAAATAGAGCCATATTAATATTTGTATTCTTTCTGTAGCTATTTTGTTCATTGCAAAAAAGTCAGAGAGCAATGTCACTAACTACCAAACGTAGGCAACCTAGACTCATCTTATTACAGATTTTGCGAGACTCATCCGTCCAAATCTGTAGGTATTGTAATACCTATTCTACGAATCATAGGATAAACTGATAGAATAGGATATACGTACTAAAAAATACTCCGTAGTCCTAAATATAATAAATAGTCCTAGTAGCTAAATTACTCCGGGCAGATTGATTGATCCTGCTTTGACACCAAACAATAAAATCTGTTTCGCTCATCCCAACATTACATACAAGCGTGAAGATAAACGAGTCAACCGCAACCACCTTTATAACCATATCTCACGAATGTAAGCCCTTGTGATCGGTGTAAGTTTCCAAACCTGTGATTAATAGCCCTCAAGACGGGATAATCCTCCATTATATACCTTTACAAAGCCAACCGTATCGCTTTACAAACTACAGCAAATTGAACGCCCACATAATAAATTCTTTACCTACATTTTATGTATACGCATATTTAGATAATTAAAAGAGGATCCTCGTAACGGCAATTTGATGTAAAGATTTGAATTGCGAGTGGGTATATAATCCAGCTTTGTGTCCGAACATTAATACAAACGACCTCAATTACTTATATCTTATCCTCCACTCAATTTGATGACTTTCCATTACCAGAATCGTAAATCCTTCAATTCTCATATGAATTCGAGTAGAAAGAAGATTTGAGGGATTTAACGAAATAGTAATATGACGTTTATGTTAATACTAAACTCGAATAATTCCGTTTGTATGATAAGGTAATGTAGTCAGTGGGTACCGTATTTGGGATGTGTTATCAAATCGACCCAAAAGTTCGCCTGGGTCTGCCCCGTCTGATAATACCTACTTGGAGGGACCGTTTTCCATCAGACCGGATTTCGGAAATAAAATTAGCATACAAACGTGTTATATACGGTAATGTACTGAACCGTTTTGGAACTACATCAACGTTGCGTAGCATTTATTTGGAGATTATACTTTTTGTTTAATTGCTTACATTTTTAATTGAAGTCTGGCAAATTGCGATAATTCACTAGAATAATGACCTATAATAATTATTTTTCTAATTTATAATTTGTTAAAAAAATAAATCACGGTGTCCCGCATGTTTTTTTTTAATTGGTACGTACCTATTGGTAGTTTTGTTTCAGTTTATTTTTATAAGCAATATATATTTTTGATATCATCACTAAAATCTTTCATTTTTATACCCCACATGATGGGTTTAGAAGAAAAAAAATTGGGACCACCACAATATGGCGCCCTAAATCCGCCATGTTTGTTTTTTTACCTCGATTATCAAAGTCACTTATTTATGATTACTTGGGTGGTCAAGACCTATCTAAAGATGTCTTAATTATATAAATCCGTCTAGTGGTTTGAAAGATATGAAGTAATAAAGAATATGACAAAGGTACAAACAAACATACATACATACAAGATATGCGCGAAAAACATGACCCTTCCTTGCAGTCGGGTAATAAGCACACAAAGAGCAATATCCACAAAACTTATGAAACACGGACGAACAATACTCAATACAATGAAACTTAGTCGGGCATTTTCCCAACAAATATTCTCCCAGTGCGTGTGGGCAAGTGCGGGCAAGTGTGGGCAATTTACTTACATTTTTGTGTGGTCGCCATATGTTGCGAGTGGCCCGCCGCTCTTAATTGCCTCTGTCGGAACCCTTCTGCGGATTGTAGATTGCGCTGCGGTGAAATAATTCAAAGGGGAACTTCTGTGTGAATTAGTTCGGCCTTCGTGCTGTGATATTGACTTAGCGCCGACGAGTTTACCGTGAGCCGTGAAAGGTAGTTGAGTTTTGCACTTTGCAGCACGTATTACACTTAGTTTAGCAATCGTTTTTGTTGCATGTTTCAGGCCCACTTGCGCCAAAAACTCAAAGTTAGTTGCTAATACGTGGTTAAGGCCGGTTTCTCACAGCTAAATTGTCAAGCTAAACTGTGACAAATTGTCAGGCACGCGTTATCTGCTGTGATTGGAGCAATGAATTTTCAACAGCCAATCACAGCAGATAACCGGTGATTATTCGTCAATTATGTTAACAGCCCGATAATCGAGTGTTGAGAAACCGGTGGTTTTTAGCACATATTATTATCAATCAATCAATACATATAAAAAATCTGTAGAAAAGTCGTTTTTGTACATCAAAAATATATTCAAAAAAAAAAACAAGGGTGTAAAGAAACCAACAGAACCCATTTCCAGTATTTTTGAAAAAAATTGTCGGTTTATCTGTTTATTTGTGAACGCATCACGTAAAATGAATGAAACCAATGTAGATAACATTTATACATAAAACTTGAAGTATAACTAGTATAAGTTTTTGTTTCATCGCAATCGGTTCACTCTATCTAAAAGTTAGATGAATTTAAAGTGTTCAAGAAGTAAAATATCGCAACATACGCAATTCAGATACTCGGACTGTTGATCTCCATATTCGATAGATGGCGTTGTTCATTTCGGAGGTTCTATGTTCGACATAATGTTTTTTTTTGATTAAGTTCACCGATATCTCCGTCAATTGTGGATCGTTTTTGTTTGAAAGAGTATGCTCTCAAATTGGTCCCATTTTAATTTGGTGAAGATCTGATGTAGAATTTCGGAGATATACAATAGAACTCTTCAATAAATGACGGCAAATCTCTAGGGATTACTGCAATCGCATGTATGTTTATTGTTTATACCATTTCATAACATAACATCAAGTCAGTACGCTCTAAAGGGGTACGCAGATGTGTACAGTTCATTTTGGTCTCACCCTCATTTCACTGGTTATGTTCAAGTTTCATGTTATTCAGGTAACCTATTCTGGCATTATATGTACCTAACTAAAGAACTTGCCTATTAGGTACAACTAAAAAGTGAAAAAAAGAAAACTCAGTCGGTGACAATAAAAAAAAAAATTGGTACCTACCAAAGACACCGACTTCCAAAAAGAAAGTTATTTTTCACTTTGTAGTGTTTTTATTTGGAAGTCGGTAGAATTTCTTTGAAGAAAAAGTTTTTTTGTAATGTTTTCGTTTCGGTGTGGAGTTCTGGTGTGCTACTAGACGGAATGCAGCAAATCTGTCCATACATTTTTTAAATGATGTCGATATTCTTCTCCCTAGAGTAAATGAATACAGTGCTGTGGACGCTCGATCTAGGTAGGTAGAAAGGTAAGTAAGGTAGGTCTAGGTAAGTAGGATAGGTACAGGTAGGTAGGTAAGTAGGGTAGGATAGGCAGTTAACGGGACTGAAGCTAGGTAGCTAACCCAGCCAATTATGTATAACTTAAGTTAGTAGAACTTGGAGTTAGGAAGATGCAAGAGGGCCTAAGTGTATTTATCTACTCCGGTTTTTGTTATATTCGAATTATAAAATTGACAGCGGTTTCATTATGATACCCATAACGACATCGGGTTGCATTATGTGAATCGTCATAAATTCTTAAACACAAGCAAAGAAATTCTGAACAAATAGCCAGGTACCTATAATATTACTTCGAAATCGAGACAATGTAAATGATGTTTTTAAAAATGGAACAAGTTTAGAAAAAAAATATCGTATACTATTTGGCTGTTGCGGCTACAAGATCTTTGCCTTATACCTAATAATGACTAAATAAAAAATAAAATAAAAAATGGACGCGGGAAAATAATTCTTAGTGAAATTTTGTTCCAAATTTTATTAAAAATGTCTTTCTACATCAAGTCGTCCACTTGCGACGACAGTGTGACATCTCAAAAACCGTAATTTTACAGAAAACGACTTTAAAACTTTTAAATGAGCATAACTCTTAAATTTTTGTCAAGATAGCTTTATTATGTATGAATTGATTAGAGTATAACTAATAATGAAATGAAATATCAAAAAGAAAAATACATTTGGAACCAAATTAACTTTATTTTAGAGTTTGAAAAAAAAAGAGAAAACTTATCACATGGTTCCAGAAAAAAAGAAAGTTTACAAGGTGGTAAGTTTAGTTGTCACATTGTAGATGATGTAAAAATTGACATTTAACTGAGTTATATAAAAATAAAACATTATTTTTGAAAAATTGTTTTTTATTGTAGGCAAAATAGAATCATTCAGCATAGTGGTAACTATAATCAGCCATTATGTTACGTTAAATTACAGTTTGACTTAAAAAAAGTTATAATTATTAAGACACTAATGTTTTTATCACACTTTAAAAAATAAACAAAAGAGAGTGACAGGAAAAAATACTTTTCTTTAAGTAAATACATTATTACGTATTTAATTAGGCACTTATGTAAACTTTTAGCAATGATTGCCTAGTATTGTCTTAGATCTATGTAGAAGGTATGTTGAACTACCCTCAAATTTCTTTTACTTATTCTATAAAATCATTCGTATCAAAACACACGTTAAAACGTAAACTAGACTGCAAAAAACAATTTCGTAAACTATTACAAGAACAAAATAATATAACGTAAGACCTATCTATGTACAGACTTTGGAATAGACTTCATAGATTACAACTAAATAACCATTAGGTACTTACATTATCAATATACAATAACAAACATAGGAACATTAGTGAGATTCGTCAGTCATATAAAATCAGTCTTCTAACTGTTACATTTTTAAATTCAAAAGAACTACAAACTTTCGAAAAATGCCCTGTAATAGCCAGGAATGTGGTTACCATTTAGAAGTGAAAGAAGATCCACTTTTTTCTTTTCAGCCAACCCCGGTTTTCTATTAAAAGCGTTCTTTAGCTGGATTTCATTAACAGGCTTCTTTTTTATTACCACAGCTCTCTTCATTTCATCCGCGTAAGACGTACGATAGTAGATTGCATGGGGATCATCTTTTAGCACTCGAATTCCCTTTATTTCTGAAGTTTTAATGACCTTTCGATCTTCATCCTTGTGAATTGCAAAATTCATTTGATTGAGAACAGCCTTCCAATCATAAATATCACTGTAACATAATTCATTTACATTTATTGGCTCTGACTTTTTTCTTGCAGCTTTGATTGCTCCAATAAATCCTTCAGGGGTAAAAATAGGTCCACTTCTCAACTGCCTTTTTACCTGGCGTTCAATTTGGGAGTGGGCCGAGTCTCCCTCATTCTGTGTGTGTCCCTTAATGAGAAATTTATGTGTAATGGAGTTTATGTTTGGAAGGTTCTGCGCAGCATAGAGATACATAGCCATCATGAATTTATTCTTCTGCTGGCCAGCACAGTTGTCGGAGTAAAAAACAACGTCCATTGAATTTTGTCCTTCAGAAATCTTCTTTAAGTATTGGAAAACGCAGGTGGCAATCTCATTCACACCCCTATGAGCCTGTGCTTCATCCCACACGTAACTTTCAACGGAGTTTGTTTTCAGATCATAAATTGTCAGGTTCAATACGTTTAGTTTTGATTTATAATAAAAAACGGACGTGTCTCCTTTCGGGCACTGAAACACAGCTTGAAGATCGAAAACGGCCACAAAAATGTCCTTGTCTTTTTTATCGTTCTCTTTCTCAATTCGCGACATCCGTTTTTCTTCTAGGTGAGATTGTAATTGCTCCTTTTTATTTTCCTTTTCTTCATTTGTACTTAGTTTATAAGCTTCGCAAAGTTCGCACGCATCTTTTTTGGGAATAAAAAAAGAAATATTAAAGTCCTGAGTAAAGATGCGATAGAACATGATGTAATTTGCGTAGGGAATGTTTTGGGCCTTGCAATCCTCAACGTAGTCTCGGTGTATATCGGAAATAGTTTTACTCCCACTAATATAATGCCTCTTGGAATTGGCTCGGATGTAATGAGACTCTATTTTTGGTATAGCTTCTATAAAAGCTTTTACTCCAGTTTTTATTGTTTCGTCAACATGGGCATGATTTTTGTGACATCCACGATTGTCTTTGATCAAAGAAATGTTTGTATTCTTATTCTGTTTTTTTTGTGCGGTTTCTATAGGTCTATTGTTGATGTCCAAAGTGTTTTTAAAAAAGGTTTTACAAACTCTGAACTTAACCCCAGACACTGTAAAAAAGTAAGCATTGTTGTTTTCGCGCTTCGGTGCTATTGTTCCGTCAGAATCAATTCTGACATATCGCTGTGCTGGTTTCACCTCTTCTAAGGATTGAATTATAAATGACCACTGTCTTTCAATTTCACCCAAATTCCAGTACTCTTTCAAAAGTTGTTGTCGTTGAATCTCCGTTATATTTGCGTGGCATTTAAATTTACAGGTTTCTTTACAGGGGGGTTTAAGTCTTCGTTCTGGAATATACTTTTGAGTTTTTTCTGATTTATAAGGTTGCCCACTATTTCTCAATTTCTTTGCAATATTCTTCTTCCATTTATTTTCTTGTCTTGGCCTTTTTTTTCCTTTTTTACTAGGAGTTTCAACAGTAGTAGGAGGATTTTCAGATTCTGTTACGGCGACCACGCTAGATTCAATTGAAGGCGATCGATTTTCGGTACTCAAAGTATCAGGTGCATCGATTAGATTTTCATTAGAAGTAAAAATTAATTGTCTTGGCCTTTTTTTTCCTTTTTTACTAGGAGTTTCAACAGTAGTAGGAAGATTTTCAGAATCTGTTGCGGCGACGACGCTAGATTCAATTGAAGGCGATCGACTTTCGGTACTCAAAGTATCAGGTACATCGATTAGATTTTCATTAGAAGTAAAAATTACTGATTCGATGCCTGACCTTCCTTCTTGGTTTGTCGTTTGCTGACTAGTCACAGCTATCGGAACATTATCGCCCACATCATTGAATGAAAATACAGGTCGGCGGTTTTCTTGAATCTCTTTATAGTCGGGGTCTTTTACGGAGTCGTCGCTGTCCTCGGCGAAAGATGAAGAACTTGAAGAGCTGCTACACGAGGTAGTTGAAGAAGATGAACTCATCGATACACTGCGATGACGATGAGTTTGTGTCGTTTGTTGATCATCTACTATTTCATCGTAGTTAAAAGTTTTTGAACCCGGGTTGTTACGAGCAACTAGGTTGCTATTGGGCAAATCCTCGTCCATTTTTGCTTGTGCTAATTGCAATATTAGTTGAGACCTTGTCCCCATCTGTAAATATAACTGGTGATGTATATTGCTGTTTAGTATATACAACGTGACAAGTGGACATACCATCAAATTTCATGAATATGTATTCTGCAACAACAGAACATCAACAAATGACCCACAACATATTTCCAGTATAAGAGAAACATGTATCATCTACAAGGTTACAAATCAAAATGACGCAGTGATACTATGAATTCCTTACAAGAAAAACGTGACATCAAAAACATATCTCATTCACTTCACTTGATGTTTTACAAGAACACTGCGATAAGTAGACGTACTACATTGTCGAATAAAAGAAAATTATTACAAGTGACTCACCTTTATCTCCTAAATCGTGGTATCCTCGTGATGTCACGTTTTTCATGAAAACCGAGAGCACTTCACACCTAGAAGCCCAGTTGACAACTGAATTGTCACTGTGTCGAAGCCAACTAGATCAGCAAACGAGATAGCGCTACACCGTGATATTTTGTTTCTTTCTCTCATTTTCTTTGTTGTTATTGTGGAAAAAAATATCCTGTTTTTGGAGATAATAGAACGCGAGATCGCGATTCAGAATATCAGTAAAATGAAATATCGTGTAATCCGAGATGTCACACTGTCGTCGCAAGTGGACGAAGTGATATTAAAAATACACCACCAGATATAACAAATAGAGCAGTTGCGGCTACAAATAATTTACTACCTGAAAAATCAAGACATGTATATGAGAAAAGAAATACTTAAACACACTTCCTGGAATACTTGTTTGTCTATATCTGTGTTTTATTCCTTCCTTCGTAGATAAAATCTTGTATGCAACTGTACGTTATTGGTCTTTTAATAAATCGTGCCCACCTATTTCGGTACGCGCTACGCTTGTACCGAAAAATGGCACTCGTATTAAAAGACCGTCCATAACGTAACAGTTGCATTAATAGCTATTAACAAGTACGTTAGGGTTTCATTATTGACTATTTATCGATTGAAATATCGGCGCTTTAATAAACTTCATTCCTTTGTTACATTTTACTCGTACACCGAGTTTCCGGTCCTCTTGTACAACAGTTTTTATAAGTATTTCGTATTTAACAGGTTGCGTGCTGTTAGACCGTGCCTTCGTGGAGGAGTTTAAAAAAAGCAAATTTAAACAACTAAACTATTTATTTGGAAATAGTACAAAAATAGTAATTTTGAAGTAGTAATATTAGGATTTAGAAATGTGTGGTTCTGTGTGATGACGGTTAAAGATTGACCTTTTTTGTGCTCGGATCCCGCGACGCGACGGGGTGCGGCGCCGGTGGTTGGCTGACACTTTAAATTCGAGAAATGCACAAGTGTTTTGAAATACCATATGCTCGTAACAAGGGGTATAAAAGCGCAAACTCCAATCTCGGCCATGTTGAGGTCGACGATCGATAGTTAGGGTGCTTGCTAGACAGAAGTTAAATGATTAAGCTTTTTTTTTTCTGCTAACTTTAAAAGGAACGATAGCACGGCAGCACGCCCCTACGTTAGACCGACCAGATCAAATCTGCAGTAAGCCACACATAGCATGAGTGCAAAAGAGTAGCAGCCATGTAACAGCCGACAGAGAGGGATGGCGTCGCATCTTTAGGTTGCACTCTTTAGCCTGAACTCTCACTGCAAATAATGACCACGACTGCACTGCCAAGAGTGTACCGACAAAGAAGAATTTCACGATCATACTTGAAATATCTTACCTATCTGTCTTATATATCTTAAGTAATCTTCTCATAACTTCTACCGGATTATAATAACTTAATTAAGACTACCTATGATAGTACCTAACAGCATCGCTGTGAGTAACCCTGTGCGGATCAACCTCACCGTTAATGCATGTAAGCGGATTACTTACTAATTGATCCCATCGGTTGAGACGAACATTGACTGGCTTGATTCCGGATTAATTGTAGTTTTATAGGTATAATTGTGTAATATATTGATGGTAATTTCGACCTTGTTGTTAATGCTAGATGAAGTGGATATAGGCAGTATGTTCAATGTTTTTATTTTACCGTTATCTCTTTATTACTAAGGGTAATTGACGCATCACCATAATTTATTCATTTTGTATTTGGAACAGAGTGCCTCCATTTTGTGCCAATGCATATCGTTAGATGGCGCAATGACATTAAAGTTTTTGAAATATTCTGATGAATTGGCCCCCCCGCGAACTGGGCAGCCAGGCTGCGGTGGGTGACGTATTTGAACAGTCAGTTATAGCAGCCGATTGGCTGACGGCTAGTTGTGACCCTTTCGTCGAGTGATATGGACGTGGAAGAACTTATATTTTTTTCCAATCTCGTAAGAAACGCAAAGCAAAGAAAATACATTGGATTCATCCTATTTTTCTAGAACAACCCTCAAAAGGCTTATTTCATACCTATTTTAAGGATATAAATACCCAGACCAGTTTTTTAACTACACGAGAATCTCAGTGCAATCGTTTGATAACCTTTTAAGAAATATGAGAAATTAAATCCAGGGCACCTAATCCTAACTCCTATTCGAGCTTTTTTAAGTTTCGGAACGCAAAATACTTCTGGCTGTTACGACAACTGTTTGGATACTGACGGCAGCCAGATACTTTAACATACGCTCTGACTGTGCTCAGCCAATGGGCTGCCGTACAATGAGGCACGTTCAAATGGCTACCGCACCCGGCAGTTCGTGGCTACACAGGCTCCTATACACCGACATAGTTATGTTCAACTGGCTGCCGCAGTCTGGATGCCGTTGCCAGGCTGCCTAGTGCGAGGGGAACATTATGTGGAGTATTATGGTAGACCTAATATTTCTAGAAGTGAAACTATGTAAGACTTAAAATTCAAAATGAAAGTCCGTAATCAGTGAAAAGAATATAAGATGTCATTACTTTGGTGACAGAACCCTAAAAAAAACAGTCTGCCGGCAGAAATACCTAAGGAGAGAAACGAATAAAAACAGTTTTAAAAATTATTTGAAGCTGTTATTTAGAAATGTGTTTTTAAATTATATTTAGCTTTAAGGGCGCGGAGAACAAAGCTCGCAAATGCAATTCGAGGCGAGCGAAAAATTCGTTCGGAGTATTGCTATCTCGGTTTGCACGCACACGCGGTGCGCCGTGCGTAGCCATGTGTGTGTGAGCAGATAGATATCGCTACCTAATCATCCTATCGACTCGAAAGCCGGCCGACGCGAACGGTGCCCGCGTTCTTTTGTCTTATTGATGTAGGTATTCCTTTTACTAAACCTCAAATATGTGTTGTTATAATAAATAATGAATGCAAGTAATATACTCGTATTACAAGTGTTACTTAGGCAAAGTATTAGTAAAAGACAAATATGCCAATAATGTATGCCTATTTACGCATATAAGTAGGTACAGATAAATAAAAGCGGTCTGAGCTAAGAATATCTATACCAATATTATAAAGAGGAAAGATTTTTTTGTTTGACTGTTTGTTTTGTACCGAATAGGCTCCAAAACTACTGGACCGATTTCAAAAATTATTTCACCGTTGGGAAGCTATTCTATCCCCGGGTGACATAGGATAGATCTTCCCACGGGAACGGGAACTACGCGGGTGAAACCGCGAGGCGTCCTCTAGTTAAAAATAAAAACAAGGATCTTGAATAAAAAAATATCATCATTCATCTTGATAAAATCGTGTAGGGTGACCATAATTATACAGGGTGTTTGGAAGGGAGCTGTACATACGCCTAGGGTAGAAACTAGGGATAGTCTGCTACCTACCCCCGCCCATTATATTGACCTTGGCCTCAGGGTTTTTTTTTAATTTATTATTATTTTTTATTTGACTTTTTTATGATTTTTTGACTAAAACTACCTGTAGCTCAAAATCTATCCATGGGACCGGTCGGCTAATGGTCTTGTTTTAATCGTTAGAGTCTTAGGGTCCTGCAAAAAATTATTTTACACCAGAAAATTGTGGAGAAGAAAAGTTATGGGGCCTGAAGTACCGTAGTAAGGTAAAGAAATAATTTTAAGGGCAACTTTCTATGGGGTTTAAAAAAAAACTAACAGGGTTGGAGTTCTTCTGATTTTTTTAAAACATTCTCAGTCCATGCCCTTTCTAACGATATGCTAAAAGTGTAATTATCACTTTTAGTTTTAAAGTTATTAATTAATTTCCGCAACTAGGGCACTTCAAGCAAAAATTTCAACTAATGAAAATTAAATGTGTTCGATCGTAAAAGGATGGCAAATGAAACAAAAAATTTGGTAATGACTAATGTCATTAAATTACAAATTTTAATTAATTACTAATTTTAATTAATTACAAATTTTGTTCAAATTGATGACCATTGACCTGTAAACATGCTCGGCACCTCTTCCTCATCTCCACGGTCACCGTTCTTAGCAGCAGTTCCTCGCGCATTGTATCGAATGCGGCGTGGATCCTGTTAATTAGAACCTCCCTTGTTGGTACTTCTTCTGCGTACACCAACTCTTTCGCCCTTCCCCAGACGTAGAAGTCGAGTGGGGTAAGGTCAGGCGACCTTGGGGGCCAGGGAATTGGCCCACCCCGACCAATCCAAGAATTAGGAAAGCAGTTGTCCAGAAGCTCCCTCACTGCTAGGCTCCAATGAGCAGGACAGCCGTCGTGCTGGAAGACTATGGGCCGATCTTCGTCAAACACTTCTTCCGCTAAATCAGGCAAATCGTTTTCGAGGAAATCTAAGTAGTTTTGCCCGGTTAGGTTGTCTGGCAAAAAGTGCGGCCCTATCAACCGATTACCGATGACGCCTGCCCATACGTTCACGGAGAACCTTCGTTGAAAACCTCTGTGCCTCTTGACTCTCGGGTTTTGATCTCTGGGTGCCCAGTGATGGAGATTGTGGTAATTTACAATTCCTTCCTTGTCAAACTTGGACTCGTCAGTCCAGAGAATACTCCGTAAAAAATTAATATCTTCCACGTCCGTATGGAGCAAGTGGCGGCAAAACTCCACCCTTCTTGCATAGTCGTTATCCTCTAAGCCTAAAACAATAAAAATATCAACGTTAGCGGTTTCCTTATGAATTAGTAGCTATGTAACATTGATTGCTATCTCTGTCTTTCCATTTCTCTCTCTCTCACACACATGCTCATGTTAATTTAAAAATTGCCTATGAAATTCACATGCTAGTTCATTACATAAGAGCTAAAAACAAAAACTTTATGTAAAAAATTACCTTGAACAGGGGTGTAGTGGAAAGGATGACGTCCATTTTCGCGAAGAACCGACCAGACTTTCCACACGCTTAAACCAAGCGTCCGGGCTACGGTTCTTACGCTTCTGGTCGGATCTTCCTCAAATTCAGCCAATATGCGTTCTTCCGCAGCCAAATTTGGTTGAAATCTGTTCACGGCTGGTTCCCGGAAATTTAAATTTCCGGTTTCTCGCAGACGCCGATAAGTTGAGCCAAACGTTTGGTGGTTAGGCACTCGCCGGTTAGGATACCGTTCTTGATAAATCCTCCGTGCCTCGCGCCCATTGCAATCAGCCATTCCATACACCACCAGCATGTCGGTGTACTCTTCACTGGTAAATCCAGCCATTTTGCCAACAACAAGGTAACAAATAACAAAACTTAACAAAAACGAAGTAATAACAAACTCAACAAAATTAACGAAAACAGTGGAGCGTCGTAACGGCAAGTACGTAAGTTAGCTAAGATGGGTAAATCTCGACTGACTAACAAAGACCCCAACGAGTTACCTGCCCGGCCCCGTCGACCCAAGAGCGAAAGAGACATGACATGACATGTTTTGTCTCTTACATGTTGCTCTCGTGTAAGAGTGAGACAACAAATTTGCCAACTGTAGGCCAAACTGGTTTAAATTCTGGAAATTACATTTGTCTTACAAATGTCGACTCGTGGTGGTAAAAGTGCCCTAGTTGCGGAAATTAATTAATAACTTTAAAACTAAAAGTGATAAATACACTTTTAGCATATCGTTAGAAAGGGCATGGACTGAGGATGTTTTAAAAAAATCAGAAGAACTCCAACCCTGTTAGTTTTTTTTAAACCCCATAGAAAGTTGCCCTTAAAATTATTTCTTTACCTTACTATGGTACTTCAGGCCCCATAACTTTTCTTCTCCACAATTTTCTGGTGTAAAATAATTTTTTGCAGGACCCTAAGACTCTAACGATTAAAACAAGACCATTAGCCGACCGGTCCCATGGATAGATTTTGAGCTACAGGTAGTTTTAGTCAAAAAATAGTAATCAGAAAACATAGTGTCAAAGATCCACACTAAACACGCTTATTTTCTTTCTTTCTAGTTTTTCTTTATGAAAACTGATGGCCAATGTCGTTTTTTCCTTGATCGTCGTGGCTCTGTAAATATTTTTGCAGTTTATTATGAGGTCGATTAGCCAGCCAGTTATCAAAGTCTATTAGAACCTCTCCAGGGCAAGGGTCACCGAAGTCCAGATAAAAATCCCAGAATAATTAAATAAACTAGAACGAATTTGGATTTTTAGTTTTTTGTAACAGGAATTTTACAAAAAAGTTCAGCAAAATCTGGACCGAGGGTATAAAACCGCGCTTGTGCATGCAAGTCCAATCGCATGGTCACCCTACCCTGGGTGAGCCGAACTGACCGAACTAACGTCACAGTAAGTAAAGAGGAGCAATGTAGGTAAGTCTTAGCGGTGTCCTTGAGATCATTACCTACGCCCGCTTTGTCTCATGACATGAATAAACAAACGAAAAATACCGGCCAAGTGCAATTCGGACGGTTCCGTACCATTATAGCAAAAAACGGCATAAAAATCATGTTTTTGTATGGGAGCCCCCCTTAAATATTTATTTTATTATATTTTTAGTATTTGTTGTATAGCGGCAACAGAAATACATCATCTGTGAAAATTTCAACTCTCTAGCTATCACGGTTCTTGAGATACAGCCTGGTGACAGACAGACAGACAGACGGACCGCGGAGTCTTAGTAATAGGGTCCCGTTTTTACCCTTTGGGTACGGAACCCTAAGAACAAAGCTTCGTAAGTTGATGGATAGGTAGGTAGGTAAATACTAATTTATACAGAACTACCTGTCCACCGCGGCTTCGCTCCCGTCAATCTACCTACCTACCCTGCCCTACCCTACCCTACCTACATATCTACTCTATACTACATACATGATCGTACGCAACGCACGCAACGGAAGCTCTCAAAAAGGAATATTTTGCCCGTTTTTACAACATTTTTCATTTATGCGCCGCTCCTACTGGTTGTAGCGTGATGTTATAACCTATAGCCTTCCTCAATAAATGGACTTTCCAACACAAAAATATTTTTTCAACTCCGACCAGATTAGTGCGTTCAAACAAACAAACAAACTCTTCAGCTTGATAATATTAGTATAGATAAACTAAGGTACCTATTAATTTACCTTATTGTATTATGTCATTGGGAAATAGGTACTTCCTGTGAGAAACATCCCAACGTTCGGAGACCATGTCGGCAACCGAACCATATAAATAATAACAAAGTCCGTAAACAACGCAAAGTTCGTAAAAAAGTAGATTACTCAATACCAAAGTCATCAAATCACAAGGCAAATCTAAATCCAAGTTCATAGCATAAGTCAATAGTGTCAAAAATATTAAAATAATACAATTTAGAAAATAAATAAACGCGCACATAAAGCATAGTGAAGTAATCGTCTAATAATGACAACAAACAATCCACAGAACAGTAGAACAAAAAACAGTGAAACACCCGAAGCACACCCGAAGTGCCCCGAACAAACCCTACGCCGTACGAACGATACACAACCGTGAGCAGTGCGACCACGCACACATTGACATATGCTTGACGCGACAGCAATACTAGCTATTGGAAATGTGTGATTAATTTGATGTGTTCCGTAATACCAAAAAGTATGAATGAAAACTTAATAAGTTGTCATTATTAGACGATTCATTTACTATGCTTTATGTGCGCGTTTATTTATTTTCTAAATTGTACTTATTTTAATATTTCTGATGCTATGAACTTGGATTTAGATTTGCCTTGTGATTTGAACTTTGGTATTGAGTAATCTACTTTTTTACGAACTTTGCGTTGTTTACGGACTTTGTTATTATTTACTTTATGGTTCGGTTGCCGACATGGTCTCCGAACGTTGGGATGTTTCTCACAGGAAGTACCTATTTCCCAATCACATAATACAATAAGTTAAATTAATAGGTACCTTGGTATATCTATACTAATATTATCAAGCTGAAGAGTTTGTTTGTTTGTTTGAACGCACTAATCTCAGGAACTACTGGTTGGAATTGTTTTTTTTTTGCGTTGTATAGTCCATTTATTGAGGAAGGCTATAGGTTATAACATCACGCTACAACCAGTAGGAGCGGAGCATAAATGAAAAATGTTGCAAAAACGGGCAAAATATTCCTATTTAACCGACTTCCTAAAAAGGAGGAGTACTCAATTCGACCGTATAAATTTTTATTTTTATGTGTGTTCGCGGATAACTTCGTCGTTTATGAAACGATATTGATGATAATTTTTTTGTTGGAAAGGAGATATCCCAAGAGTGGTACCATGATAAGGAAACCAGGATCTGATGATGGAATCCTAGAGAAATCGAATGAACTCCTCAAATATTATAGGTGTACATGTAGCGATTTTGGTATTTTCATCAATAATGCAATAATTTGCACCCAGAAAGTATCATTTGGTGAAGTGGAACTTATGAAGAAGACCACAATGGCCACTGGAAACCCTAAATAAAACAATGTATCCTAGTCGTTTTTGGGCTTATTGGAATTGTCATAAGATGTACTTTGGCTATAAATGATTTTCATATTAATTGGAGGTACCTACCAAAACTAAACAGAGAAAAATAAAAACTTTTTAACAAAAAATCAAACCGACTTCCAAAACAAAACATTTCAATGTAAAAATAACTTTCTTTGCCGAAGTCGGTGTCGAATAACGGAAAACAATGGGTACAAAAGACACCGACTTCGGAAAAGGAAGTTATTTTTACTTTGAAGTGTTTTGTTTTGGAAGTCGGTTTCATTTTTTGTTAAAAAGTTTTTGAGATTTTCCGTTGCGTGCGTTGCGTACGATCATGTATGTAGTATAGATTAGGTATGTAGATAGGGTAGGGTAGGGTAGGGTAGGGTAGGTAGATATGTAGATTAGGTTAGGTAGCCAGATGACGGGAGCGAAGCCGCGGTGGACAGCTAGTTTTGTATAAATTAGTATTTACCTACCTACCTATCCATCAACTTACGAAGCTTTGTTTTTTTCGTTTGTTTATTCATGTCATGAGACAAAGCGGGCGTAGGTAATTATCCCAAGGACACCGCTAAGACTTACCTACATTGCTCCTCTATACTTACTGTGACGTTAGTTCGGCCAGTTCGGTACCCTACACTGGGTGAGCTGACCATGCGATTGGACTTGCATGCTCAAGCGCGGTTTTATGCCCTCGGTCCAACTTTTGCTGGACTTTTTTGTAAAATTCCCGTTACAAAAAACTAAAAATCCAAATTCGTTCTAGTTTATTTAATTATTCTTTTTTATCTGGACTTCGGTGACTCTTACCCTGGAGAGGATCTAATAAACTTTGGTAACTGGCTGGCTAATCGACTTCATAATAATCTGCAAAAATATTTTCAGAGCCACGACGATCAAGGAAAAAACGCCTTTGGCCATCAGTTTTCAGAAAGAAGCACTAGAAAGAAAGAAAATAAGCGTGTTTAGGATGGATCTTTGAAAACAAAGAATTCAATAATGGTAATCAGAAAACATAGTGTTTTCTGATTACCATTATTGAATTTTTTGTTTTTCGTTCAGTCGATAATATAATTATGGTCACCCTTCACGACTTTATCAAGTTTCGATTTATATTTTTTAAACAGATAAATGATGATCTATAAAGTAAGAACATAACAAAATAATATTTTTTTATTCAAAATCCTTGTTTTTATTTTTAATATTCTTAGCTCAGAGCGCTGATATTTATCTGTAACTACTTATATGCGTAAATAGTATTGGAATATTTGTCTTCTACTAATACTTTGCATAAGTAACACTTGTAATATATTACTTGCATTCATTATTTATTATAACAATACATATTTGAGGTTTAGTAAAAGGAATACCTACATAAATAAGACAAAAGAACGCGGGCGCCATTCGCGCCGGCCGGCTTTCGAGTCGATAGGATGATTAGGTAGCGATATCTATCTGCTTACACACACATGGCTACGTTCGGCGCACGGCGTGTGCGTGCAAACAGAGATAGCAATACTCCAAACGATTTTTTCGCTCGCCTCGAATTGCATTTGCGAGCTTTGTTCGCCGCGCCCTTAAGTACGAAATTTAAGAATGAATGCATAGAGACTCACGGAACCCACAGTCAAACCATTACTACGGTTTTGTATGGCTTAGTTTGTAAGTAACTTACTTACCATTATGTGAATATAAATAAATAATTTAAATTTTGTTAAGTTTCTAACAGACTTTCCAAAAAGGAGGCGGTTTTATATTCGACTGTATGTCTGTCTTTTTGTATTTTTGTGCATTTTCAACGATATCTCCGTCAACTGAAAATCGATTTTGAAAATATTTTTTTTGTTTGAAATAATATGTTCCCGAATTGGTCCAATTTAAATTTGGTGAAGATCTGATGAAGAACTTCGGAGATTTAGAACAGAACTCTTCAATAAATGATAATATCTGTTTATTGTTTACACCATTTTATAACATAATATCAAGGCGCTATGCTCGAAAGGGGTAAGCAGATGTATACAATTCACCCTGATACACTCTCATTACACCGGTTATATTCAAGTTTCACTATAATCGGTTAATCTATTCTGGCACCACTTTGGGCATTATAGGTATATTACTAAACACAACTTGCCATATGGAATACAACAAAAAAAAAAAAACAACCAACTTCTAAAAAACACTATAAAGTGAAAAATAACTACAATTTCGGAAGTTGGTGTTCCTGTTTTCTTTTCTTCGTTTTAAGACAGAGACTTCCGAAATTATCCTTTCTGATTCGATCGCGCAAGGAAACTGCTAGCATCTTTGCCCTTTGGGTGACATTAAGCAGATTCGACGATTGACCTCTACCTAACTAAACCATTTATCCCGGTAGACATAATCGTCTACAACATCGAGTGTCGATTCTCCGATCTAGATAGGAGTGGGTGTTAAATGGGCATTCAACATGGCCTTGGTTTTGTCCATGTTCATTTTAAGACCCACTCTTCCGCAATTTTAAAACATAACTAAACCCAACCTATAGCTTTTTTATGGATTCTGTTATAAATATTGCAGGGCTACTTGCAGGCTTACGATCACAATTTGTTCCCTTTTTTACAATGAGCCCTGTTTCCTGGGTATTTTATGCTTTATCAAATTAATAAAAATTGACAAAGATAAAGCGCATCAAAGTTCAAGAGTGAGGGCTTGTGACGTCACTTTGTCAGTAAAAGTGTAGCATGGCGTGACTTAACACGATTTCTGAACGCATTGTATCGTGGTAATTTTTTGTTTACGTGAGAAAAGGCAAAATACGTGTCCAATATATTTAGGTAATCTAACTGACGGACTAAATAGATTTTTTTATCATACCCTATTACTAAAACGATTAAAAGCCATTGTGTTCGGTGTAAGACTCAGGAGCTGGAAGAATTTCCAAACTTAAGTGGGAGTGGGCAGGGTACATTGCTCGCAGACCAGATGGCCGATGGGGCCGAAAAGTTCTGGACTTAACATTCCTTAGCAGCGAATGTGTTATATTTCTTAATCTTTTCTAGCGTAACGAATGCAACCTAAATTGAGTCAGCAAAGAAGGGGGTTATGCGTTATTAAATGTATAGATTAACCTACAAAATGTTGAAAATCTGTGACACCAGTTTTTGTCGATAATAGAAGTTTCTGTTTAATATAGACTCGAATATTCAGTTCCAAATGAAAATTGAGACTTACTTTTGATTTTGACTAAGCGTTTCCATTACCCTAAAAGGATTTTAAGTAGACATTCTATGAATCAAATCAAAGGCCCTCGCCGAAGAAATTGGTTTTCATGAGAAAATACTTGGATAAAGAGGAAAATAAAGTACATAGATTTTAATGTATAACATTATCTTTTATTGAAAATTTAGGGAAAATAGGTAGAGTAAAGAAAAACATCGTAATATAAATAGACAATATTATTGTATAAATTTTTGTATACATATTAATATGTATAACCGAATTATCTATATTATTATTATTACACTGACTAGATATTTTTCACTAAACAATTTGGCAGTTTTGTTTCTCAACTTCCTGAATCTTGTGAGCAACCTGAGGACAAAAACAAAAATTATTCATTAAAAATCTTTTTTTAAAACAAGCTTTTTTGTATTCTTCTCAGAAAACCCTTTTATTCGATACCCATATCATGGCAGTGCACAAAAAATAACTTGCCCGCCATCTTGGGCCGTCCGCCATAGTGGATTTAGAATGACGTCACTAAGATAACCTTGCATTGTCATCCAAACTAAACGTGTATGCAACATTTTGTCTTATATCAGTTGCAAGATTTGTCCCGTACAAACTTACATACATACATACATTGCAAGTTAAATAAAATATTGTAACATACTGTTAAATGATTTATAAATCCCAATTTATATTTTTATTATTTTGGTCTACCAACAATTACTTAATTTAGAATAGATACGACCAGTAAAAAAGCAACAAATAAATTCTACTTTTACATAATCGATTAATTTAGCACATTTTTTTTTTTTTATTGAAGTAATTTCTTTTTAGTTTTTTTTTTCACGCTGAATAGTAGGTTTAATTAGGTAGTTTCCTCACCGTGGTCCGGGCAATAATGTCGTCGGCGCCTCCGTCGCCGTTGAGCGTCGCATGCGTCCACACACGTCTCTTCTGCGTAAAGAAAAAGCAGTGTATGACGTATTATTCATTATTTACATAACAATACTTAGTATAAATTAAGAATCACGCATATACGCATTCCGCAATGAGACATGAAAAGGTTTTTAAGGGCGAACTTATTTTTTTTATCAAGCTGCAGAATTTGGAGTATGAATTTTTACAAGACGTGGTGTAATTTTGTTATTTGAGAGTTATTTAGACGCGAGAAAAACAAAAGAGGTCGATGTTCCGATGCTTGGGGGAGATCTATATCAGGCAGTGGACGTTTTTCGCCTAAAATAATGATGATGGTAGGGCTCACCGTCGCAGTCGTCGTGACTGGCGAGTGCGCGCAGCTGCAGCTTATACGTACTTACTAACTTATCTCATACAGTAATCCCAATCTTTTTGGCCAATCTGAAGTTAGCTGCAATGGCTGCGCAGTAGTAAATCTCATCCAAAAACAGCAATGCCTTGCGGATCGGAAAGCCTACGATCATCCCGGCCAATAAGATTGTGGATTACTTTAAACCTGTAAGTTACGTTTACTAGTCTCACCGTCGCAGCAGGCAGGGTTGAGCGGTGGCGCGGCTTCATCGTCGTGCCGGGCGAGCGCGCGCAGCTGCAGCGTGTACGCGCGCGCGCCGCCCGATACTGCACCCGCGCCGCCTGCGAACGTCGCGTACGGACTTATCTCGTACACATCTGTGAGACACCATTAAATATATATTTTGGTAATTTATTTTAACGTTACACCTTCTAGGAGTCCATTAATATCAAGTAAATAGAACAGTCACTAAATTGCCATCGGTATTGCCAAATTCGTCTTCTAATTTTAGAACGCCATTGCTTCTGAAAATCTATGCGATTTCATGTAGAGTGCGCGCAAGATAAGTCTGCGCGAGACTGGTGGCGTTCTTAATGTTGCCAGCATAACTAATCTTTTTTCCTTCTTTTAATCAAAAGTCTTTTTTTATTACTAGAAACTTATAGTAATTAAAGTTAAGCATAATTAATGTAGGTGTCTACTAGGTTTTTCTACTTGCATAGAATATGAAAAAAACTTCATAAAATTATTGTAAATATTTTATTGAATACTTAGTAGTACTGTTAATTTTGGTATAACATGGTTTTGCAGTGGATTAACCCACTTCCATTTCAATTTCAATTCTTTATTAGTTTCTTCTTCAACAATTTTTGAAGATGAAGCTCCTACCACATTACCCTCTTGAGTTATTTGGTTGACGGTGCGTTCAGAAACGCCTTAATCAAAATAATAATCATAATCATCATCATTTCAGCCGAAAGACGTCCACTGCTGGACATAGGCCTCCCCCAGGCGTCGCCACATTGACCGATCCCGTGCTTCTCGCATCCAGCGCCTTCCCGCAACCTTAACCAGGTCATCAGTCCACCTAGTGGGAGGCCTTCCAACGTATCGTCTTCCGGTTCGCGGTCGCCATTCCAGAACTTTTCGGCCCCATCGGCCATCCGTTCTGCGAGCAATGTGCCCTGCCCACTGCCACTTAAGTTTGGCAATTCTTCGGGCTATGTCGGTAACTTTGGTTCTCCTGCGGATATCATCATTTCTGACGTGATCACGCAAGGAAATTCCGAGCATAGCCCTCTCCATTGCCCTTTGGGTGACTTTGAGCTTTCTGATAAGGCCTATTGTGAGCGACCACGTCTCGGTCACATAGGTGATCACTGGCAACACACACTGGTCAAATACTTTTGTCGTGAGACACTGCGGTAAATTGGACGAGAAGATACCACGCAACTTCCCAAACACCGCCCAGCCGAGTCGGATTCGACGGTTGACCTCTTTCTCGAAATTGGACCTACCCAACTGGACCGTTTGTCCCAGGTAGACATAATCGTCTACAACTTCGAGAGTATAGTCTCCGACCTTGATAGGAGTGGGTGTTACATGGGCATTCACCATGATCTTGGTTTTGTCCATATTCATTTTAAGACCCACTCTTTCGGAAGCTCTACCGACGTCATCGAGCATTTTACTGAGACTCTCCATGGTCTCAGCCATGCCCACTATGTCGTCGGCAAACCGAAGGTGAACAATGTACTCGCCATTAACGTTGATGCCCAGCCCCCTCCAGTCAAGAACCTTGAAGACATCCTCCAGCGCAGCAGTGAACAGTTTCGGAGAAATGACGTCTCCCTGTCCCACGCCGCGCTGGAGAAGGATTGGTTTCGAGGTCTGATCCTGAAGACGGACTGACATGGTGGCGTTTTTGTACAAACACTTCAACACCTCAATGTGCCGGTAGTCGATCTGGCGCCGTTGGAGAGACTGCAGTACAGCCCAAGTCTCGATCGAATCGAAGGCTTTCTCGTAGTCCACAAACGCTAAACAAAGAGGCAGGTTATACTCTTCGGTCTTCTGTATAACCTGCCGCAGCGTATGTATGTGGTCTACGGTGCTAAAGCCTTTTCGGAAGCCGGCTTTTTCGGGGGGCTGGAAATCGTTAAAGCTGCGCGTGAGACGATTCGTGATGACTCTTGACAACAACTTGTAGACATGGCTAAGAAGTGAGATGGGCCTATAGTTCTTCAAACGGGCATTGTCGCCCTTCTTGAAGAAGAGTACCACCACACCCCTGCACCATACCAACGCCTGTGGCGTTTTGCCCTCGAGTATGACGGAATCAAACAGCTTCTGAAGGGCCCTAAGGACCGGTTTTGCATCCGCCTTCAGGAGTTCGGCCGTATTTCCGTCATCACCCGGCGCCTTGTTGTTTTTGAGCTGTTTCAGAGCCATCCTAATCTCGTACAGGCTGACGTCCGGGATATCTTCGGTATAGTGTCGGGTCAATCTAGCTCTTGGGTCGTTTGCTAGACTCGCAACGGGCTTGCTGATCGATGTGTACAACTGCCCATAGAATGTCTCGATCTCCCTGAGAAGCTCCGGTTTGGCGGATACGATCCTGCCATCGTCGGTCTTCAGTTTCATGAGTTGGCTCTGCCCAATAGCCAGATCCCTTGAAAACACCTTGGAGCCTTTATTTCGCTCGATCGCGACTTTAATACGCTCGGTATTGAAGCGGCGGAGGTCTCTTTTCAAGGATTTAGAGATCTGTCTATTGAGCTACCGGTATTTGCACGCTTCATCTGAAGACGATAAAAATAATAATCTCAAAATAATAATAATGCATTATATTATATGATGCCGATCCTGTCCCGCTGGTATATTTATGTACCACCCAAAAACCAATACTGTCAAGCACCGGTAGTGCGAAAATGTCGGGAATTTTTAGTTTAATGGCATCCCAAAAATTACCTGTCAAATAAGCAACGCGGGCTCTAACTTTGGAAAACCGTACCGTAGGTCCCTCGTTCTTCTTTACAAGCACGTTTGACCTTTAAGAAAACATCCCTGCCAGCACTTTTAATTACTTTTAGCATAATTATGGCGATTATTTACTTCGGAAACGAATAAAAACATGGAATACAACACACTCTTGAAATATCGTGTGGCGTCACATTGTGCTATACTTTATACTGACAAAGTGACGTCACAAGCACCCACTCCTGAACGTTTATGCGCTTCATCTTTGTTAATTTTCATATATTTAATAGAGCAAAAAATACGGTTCCAATATTATTTGATAATTTGACGGACGGACTAAATAGAATTGTTTATTTTTTCCAAGGATATCCCTAACAGGGATGTTTCACATAAAATTCACAAGTTCTATCGCAACGTATTTTCAGCGTATAATTTAAGCTATATTTAAAATAGGTACTGTATTAAGATTACTGTAGCAACACAAAAAGGGCGTTGACGATAGACACCAAATAACATAATAAGCTAAGTCGTTGCTACGAGTAACAACGCCGGCGACAACATGCTACGTTGCTACGATCTCGTAGCAACATAGTAGGTGAGAGTCCTTGGTAGATTTATCGATATTTTTTTTATTCGTTCTTGAAATGTAATTTGATATTCTATTTTCGGGTTGGGGAAAATATAGAAAGCGTACTTTAAAAAAGAGTTTTGATTGCGCAATTTTAATCCGAAATTAATTAGTATATCTTTGATGTTTATAAAGTTGAACATTGTAATATTAGAAGACTCTTCACTAAACTTAAAGCGTCTTTTATGAAATTGGAACCCGAGTATTAAATATTAAATCCCCAAGAGTAGGTGTCCTGAAAGCCTGTAAAAGGTTTTCGACGCATATACATATCTTAGCAGCTTTTATTCTAAGGGTTTTAAAGAAAATTGATAATGGAGAGAGCTATGTTGAAGTATTTGATCTTTTATTAAAAACTTCTGGGAAATTTTATATTAAATTTGTTACGAAGTTATAGTGAATATTAATAGCTATAATATTGACATTATTCATAATCGTATGGGTAGCAAAGGATAAGAATAAAAAATGTACAGTCGAGCAAAGAGGTTCATAGTTACAGGCAGCTACCTCGAAAAAAACAATGGCAAAATCTTATCTGAGTTAAATTTGAGCATCTGAAAGTGAGGCTAGTCTATGAAAATCATTTTAAATGAAAGTTATTTGATTTTTTGTTAACTTTAATTTGCTTAGTCTTGCCATTTTATACTTATTCTGCCAAGTGACAAGTAGTAACCGTAATAAGTATATCATAATTGTCTTTGGAATTATAATTAAACGCAGTAAATTAATTAACAATACAGTTTATATTTAAGTGTAGGTATTCCTTGAAGGTAGGTATGAATACTATAGTGTAGTAGAAATAAATTAATTACTTTCAATAAATAATACGCAAAAATACTAGTATCCAAGTCTAAACAAATGGTTGTTGACAACGATCTTTAGATATACGTAAAAATCGCGTAGTATAAATAAATATACTGTTTTCGAAGAGTATATTTTAAATTTCATGCTGAAATAACTAGATAAGGGACTAATGCGATATTGCCCTTTTACTTCTGACTGAATATCTATTATTCTTGGCATTCTCAAACAAAAGCTCTTAGCAAATTCAGAAGATGACCCTGGGTTAAAAGAGGTTTTTTTTTTTAATTTAAGTACGTTGGAATTTAATCTCAGCCAAAACAATGTATGGGCTTCTACCATTGTCCTTTCTTTTATACAATGCTGAGTTTCTAATGCGCAAAAAAAAAACTCTCAGGATTAAAATAAATATTAGATATTACACAAATTATTATTTTTGTCTGTATACGAAACTCTACGAACTGAAACTAAAATAAAAATGTAAGCTGCAAATATTGAACATAAAACAGAAGGTGAGCGGACCAGCCCCAACGTGCCCCGCACGTTGGGGCGACGATTTTATTTTCATTCGATTTACCATCAGATCGTCCCATCCCGGAAATTCCTCACATAAGGATCCTGTTTGCAGCGCCGGTGTATCGTAAACAATGAAACGAAACAAAATAAAACTACTTACTGCTTCCGCAACAGATTTTTAAGAAAAAAAATAAGTCTGGCGGTATTGTATCAAACAAACGTATAAATTGGGAATATCGTTTCAATGAAAACCGTGAAAAAGTTTAGTGTGACATGTGTCTCCAACTACATATATTTTTATTCATTGTAAATATAATTATAATTAATAATTTTTTGACGTGCGTATGTGCTGTTCGGAACCTTATACACCATCATTGCAAAATTGACTCATAAAATTAAATATAAAATATGAAAATCAAAAACATTTATTTACCAGCTATTTTTCGATGTGCAATGAAAGCTAAATATTTCTTTCCATAAGTACTTTAACAAAATTTTGTCTACATACCTGGTGGGTCTGGTGGTAATTTAGTTGCTTGGTGTTGGGGCGCCCTGTATGTCCCACAGCTTCTCGGCGCTCGTTGATACGCGAGCTACGGCTCCGTCAGTCCTGTTGAGAAATTGGAGATTTTAAGTGGATTCAGGATGTCCAATAGAAGGTAGATCAACGTAATTACGGCGAAAGAGGATTACAAAACCCATCGGTGAAACCAAGGTTTCGATTTCGTTGATTCACATTCTACTTACAACCTGAATCTTGCTAATATTATAAATGAAAAAGTTTTTATGTACTACTACTTGTTACTCAATCACGTCAGAACAGCTCAACAAATCTGCATAAAATGTGGCACAGCGATAGATTATAGTCAGGAATAGCACATAGGATACCTTTTACCCGGGAATATACTCCCTCGGGATAATTTTCGACCTTCACGCAGGCAAAGCTGCTGGCAGACGTAGTATTTAAATGTGTTCGGAAAATATGAACACAAAAACATGGAAATGGTATAATAAATTGTAAGATTTACCTCACAGATAAGAGATCAACCTCTGGTATCACTAGTAGGCAGGGACCTACTTCAGTAGTAGTACTACTACTGACTACACCCAGATGAGTCTTATAGCACAGTATTCACAGTACGGTTTATAATCTATTGTAACAGTGTAATGAACTCCAAACTCGGTCGTAATTACGAGTACAAGGCAAATATCAGACAAACGGACAATGTATATATTTATGACGATACAATATAAGCAATTTAAATTGAAAATTGTACAGTCTAATCGCTTTCCCCAGTGATTTTAATAAATATGCGTGGCTAAATTAAATTGTAATTGTAAAATCATGTTTACAAAAGATGTAATTGGTTTTGCCAAGAAAGAATTTTTAGTATGTTATATAAATTTGAAATCACCAACACACCTTGAGCAAGCGTGGTAATTAATGTTCATGTCTTCTAAGAGTGAGAATTAGAGAGAGAGCAGCCTTATTGCGTAATGAATTCGTCAAGGTAAAGACTATGAAAAATCGACCAATAAAATAGACGGAAATCCACATCGCGTCTTTCATCTTGCATGTGATTGGTCGATTTTTCATACGAAATAAGGCTGCAGGCATTTAGCCGTGCAGGGGTACAGTAACAGGCTGGACTTATATTTTGATGTCCCCATTGCTTCTACAGTAATATCATTATTAACCAAAATTTGATTTTGCATACTGCTAACAAAGCACACAAAATGTTTCAATTACTTTCAGCAGACAACAAACTCTTCAGATTTCAATTTCATTATCGAGATGGATATCGATGATGCATTTCCAAAGTACGGCGACATTGAACAAAAGATATCTAGGTCACGTTTAGTTCCCAATTCAAACGATTATATGAATATACCCAGTGAATATACAATGTAGAGCCTCAATTTATTACTAGTCGATCGTAAAACACGTTTACAACCGAGCTGTTGACTTACTAACTACTGTGAATTACTTTATGGGTCGTATATTTCTAGTGTTGCCATTGTTTTGATAATTACTGTGCAATTTGTGTGCATGGAGGACCATTAAATCCTACTTTGGAAGCAAGCTCCTTTTTTAACACCCAACGGAAAAAGAGGGGTGTTATAAGTTTGACGTGTGTACCTGTGTATTTGTGTATCTGTATGTGGCATCATAGCTCCGACACGAATGAACCGATCTTGATTTAGTTTTTTTGTTTGAAAGGTGACATCATCGGAAGTGTTCTTAGCTATGTTTGATGAAAATCTCTTTAACCGTTCAAAAATTATTGGCGTTTTACTGTTTGAATCGGGGTACTTTCGCAAGATATCGTGTCATGATTTACGTGTTCGTTATATTGTTGATCGAAGCGTGTCTATTACTAGATAAATTATTTAGTTTCAAAAACATATCGGGGTTTATGTTTTTTTTTTGTATTTTTACTTGTTTCTATATATGTACAATGTTTTGTCTTTCCTTTTTAAGAGTTAACGAGGGTTACGGTAGCACCTCTGTTTTTTACTACTAGAATATGAAAAATATGGTATAGTTCCTTAGGAAACTTTTAACATTTGACAAAGGAAGATTTGGAATCAATCATAATCAAAAGCTTATTGATAAACTTGACTTGAAATAGGCAGCGTTCCAACAAAGTTGCGTAACATGGTAGTGAAAAGTTTTCCTCACAGAATCTAAATGACTGATCAGAAGATTTGGACATTGTTATTAGAAATCTAAAACAATGTTCTTAGTGGCGGAAAAATGGTAAAACATGAAAAAAGAGTAAGTTAAAATACTACAATAGTTTGAAACAAGCCGTCCGTCCAAAATTGAGTAGATATATTGACAAAAATTAAAATGATTATAGCCATTTTGAAATTGACCAAAAATAAATCCAATAACGATATGATGGTTACTAAGATAGATTTCCGTATCTCTTATAGATACAGCCTTCTCATACTCGTATAAAATATCAATCCGTACAGAACACAGCTTTTGCCACCCAATATTCCCACACCGGTCGCGTCATTTATCGCTCACATACCAAACGTACGTGAACAGTCAAACCGGTGCTGCGTTAATAATTTCCACGTAAAACCTGACGTTGAACGAATCACGCGCGTCAAAGAAACGTTCACGTCATGTCACACGTCGACTCTTAAGACTGGAATTGAAAAGGGTCGATGGCGCGACACCGCTTATGTCAGCACTTTGTCACGCACAGATCGCGAATGCTAACGATCTACCTTTATTTTAACTAATAATATTTTTTTCGAACCCAGCTTAATTGTTCGGCTTTGATCGTGATTTTTGAAGCGTTTGATGTCGGTCAGTAGATATTGAGTTATATAAATGAGTTTTGTATAATTTACACACACTAGAAGATTATTATTAGAGGTCAAAAGGTATATTTTCTAAGCGAATCTTTGATTTATTTTTGACTTTATAATTGTTAATGAAAATTGTGCCTTTTGGTTTGAAAGTTTTTCAGTGAAATATAAAACTTAACACATAGCGAGTAATGTTGGGTCTGCCCATAGTTTTTACATTAAGTAACGAACAAAACGCGGTGTTAATCTTGCCTTTTCCAACTCAATAAAATGGCTAGTACAGTAAGAGCAGCAAGTGACAGTGCAGCACAAATCGACAGTAACAACGCAAGGTCTCCAGCTGTGGCCGGGAATGGGTCGTCTACCTCTTTGGCAAGACAACGCCAGTTCTCAAGTAATGGCTGGGAAAAGTGAGATGATCTCTTCGACAAGACCGCCGTTGGTCACAATTGCAATAAAAATTAGACTCACCTTTTCCGCCTCAATAAAATGGCTAGTATAGTAAGTGACAGCGCAGCACAGAGCGCCAATAACAACGCAAGTTCTCCAGCAGTGGCAGGGAAAGGGGCGTCGACCTCTTCGGCAAGATGGCCATCGGCCGCTTGTGTTGCGAACTCGAATACTTCGCGCGTCCAACCTGCTTCGTTGGATGCTCGGGCTGCTACTCGGTAGCGAGAGCCCGGAGATAGACCTAGGGTATAGAAAATATTAAGGTGGTCTTGCCTCTAAAGCTATGTTAACTTAGAGCCCATCAGATCCATGCACAAAGAGTTCTTTATAAACTAAACTATACAACATTAGCTCAGATTACCTTTTCTCTCATTATTTGCTCTAGAAACCCTAATTCTTTTAAGGCGTTTTAGTACCAAGACACTGTAACATAATAGCAACAATGAAATATTCCTTCTACTAGGTTTTGTTATTCTGTCTTGGAAACTTCACCTAATAAAGCAGAGTTTTAACGATCAGAAGTTTTTATAAATGCTAATTACTCTTTGAGATCTGAATACATATTTTTCTTTGCCTTGAACTAAACAAAAAAACAGGCAGGGTGTCTTGAAAATACTTACCTCCCAATATAACTTCTCCACCCACAGGCACATCCCTCGCGCCTGCTACTCCAGACCCTGCCCACTCCAGCTTCAAGGCAACGGGTCCACATCCTCCATCAGTCCATGCACTAGTATCGAACCACGCATGGGTTGCATTGGCTCTGATCCACCTTGCATCTGGCGGGGCGGTAGGGGGACCTCCAGAGGTCCTAACAGCCAGTTCAGAACCCGGTGCCCCTCCAGCAGAACCATACGCTCGATAAGCGGAACCACATCGAAGCCCAGATAGTGTTACCGGTCCCGGAGTTGCCGATTGTATTCGCCATTCACCCTAAAATAGACTTGAAATGTAAGAATACAGCGCGTTCTAAAGGATTTCGAATACAAGCATACATTGAAAGAGCTTTAAGATGTAAAGTAGGGTGGATTTACGTTGGGATCTTGTTGTTGCTTATAGTGAAACGGAAAAGAGTTGAAGTAAGAAAACAATTTTAGAATACGGTGGCAAAGTGGCAATTCAATGCTTATTTCATCTTATTCCATAACGCAATAAAGGTTTTGGGAATACTTTTATTGTTTGTACAGCTAAGGAGTGCATTTGCAGTATTTCCTGATAGCATCAACTTGGGAGTATTTAAGCCAAGAGTGAATAGATTACTTCTAGGCAAGCGTGCCTCAGCGTCGACTACATCATCGCTTACCATCAGGTGAGATAGTGATCAAACGCAAGCCTATCAACAATAAAAACAAAACTGCTAGCAAATAAAGATAAAACTGACAGAAGATCTATGGGGAATGTCCATCAAAGTTTGTACCTCCATTATTCAGACTATAGCGCCGTACTTAGCTTTAATTTTTAATTTGTGTATAGATCAGGGAGTCTTTCCGGATCTAATGAAATATAGTAAGGTTATACCACTTTTTAAATCCGGGGACAGTAAAGACACAAATAATTATAGACCAGTATCCGTGTTGCCGGTTTTCAGCAAGATATTTGAAAAGATAATGCTAAATCAAATGCTCATTTATTTTAATACGAAAAACATCCTACACGAGAAACAATATGGTTTCACCAAAGGACGTTGTACAACCGACGCTGGTGTCACCTTAATAAAACACATCTTTGATGCGTGGGAGGAGGGACAAGATGCCATAGGTATCTTCTGCGACCTGTCGAAGGCGTTTGATTGCGTTGATCATGAAACATTGCTTTTGAAACTTGAGCATTACGGGCTAGGCCAATCAGCATTAAATTTAGTAAAATCCTATTTGAATGATAGACAGCAATTAGTTCAAATAAACGGTGTCAATTCGTCGGGGTTGAACGTGAAAATGGGGGTACCCCAGGGCTCAATTTTAGGTCCTTTCTTATTTTTAGTATACATTAACGATTTACCCCATCTATTGAAAAACAAACTGAACATGGTGTTATTTGCTGATGACACTTCTTTGATTTTTAACATAAATAGACGTACGAGTAACGTTGCCGACGTAAATAATGCATTGCGGCAAGTTCTAAATTGATTCACTGCTAATAATTTAGTTTTGAATGCTAAAAAAACTAATTGTGTAAAATTTGCCTTGCCGAATGTCAAAAGTTATGATTGTGACATTATATTAAACAACGAGAAGCTAGAATTCGTCGACAAAACCGTTTTCCTGGGTATCACGCTAGACTCAAGGTTACAATGGGGTCCTCATTTAATATCACTTGCGGGGCGGTTAAGTTCGGCGGCTTATGCTGTTAGAAAAATTCGTCAATTTACTGATGTAGATACCGCGAGGCTGGTCTATTTTAGTTACTTTCATAGTATAATGTCTTACGGCATATTACTATGGGGAAGGGCTGCAGACATTCAGTCAATTTTTGTTCTACAAAAACGAGCCATCAGAGCGATATACAATCTTCGCCGGCGCGATTCTCTAAGGGAACTGTTTAAAGACATTAACATCATGACGGTACCTTGTCAGTATATTTACGAAAACATCATGTACGTTAGAAAGAATTTACATCTTTTTAGTAAAAACAGCGATAGACATAGTTATGTTACTAGAAATAGGGACCAATTAATTCAACCAGGTTTCAGGCTGGCTAAAGTAGCGTCATCTTTTAGGGGGTACTGTATAAAATGTTACAATAAAATACCGCCACACATTCTAGAATTGAATGAGACGAAATTTAAAACTTGTATAAAACGCACACTATGCAGGCAGGCATATTATAGGTTGGGGGATTACATCGCTGATAAAAATGCTTGGCCCAACGCTATTCCAGCTCCACAGCCACTAGGGCACAAAAACAAGTGATAAGCAGAAAAGTTCTGAAGTATTGTTGGACCTGCTGAAGACTACGAATAATTATAATGTATATATGTGTTGTATAAACTCAATTTATTTTTTGGATTATATAACTGCACAGCACATATGTGAGTACTATGTACTAACTGTAAATCTACCATTTACTGTACCTATGTGTCGTTCGTTGACTTCAGTGTGCCCGGCAGTTGAGTGTGTCATGCTCTCTCTAATGTCTCTCTGATGGTGGCACATGTGTTGGATCATTCGGTTCCCTTCATGATGGTTGAGCTGAGTGGTGCCGATCCATGTGTCATGTTCGTGAACGGGCGCCGTCAGTTGGGATTGGTCATATCTTAGCTGCCTCCGCATGTTTTTAATTACCTATTTATTGTATTTTTAATTGTTTGTTTTACTCTAGACGCTTTTAAGTGCGTTTTTTTTTTTACATCGTTCTCACATATATGTATTTTTCCTACAAGATTATTGTAAACAAATACTTGTAAAACACATTTATGTTTTTTTAAAAGAGTAAGTTTGGAGTTTCTTGTCCGTTCTTCTCCATAACAAGCTACATTTCCGAATGGACGGTAGAATCAATTATTATTACATTTAATTTTTATTTTTGACGTTCGAAAGTGCCGCTTAATGGCCTAATTGAATAAAGAAATTTTGATTTTGATTTTGAAAAGAAACTAAATGCAATTCGTGCTAACCCAATTTAAATCTTTGTTCTAATTCAGAAAAAGAACGATGTTTTAAATTTACTTTGAGTGATGTGTGGTACATAAGCATCATAAAATATTCATACAATTTCTACATACCTCAGGTGAAGCCAGTCTCCAATGTAAGTTATAAATCTTAGGTATGGCATGTCCAGGTGCCCTCGGTGCGGGCCTGAGCTCAAGCTCCAGTTCCCTGGACCTGGCTTCAAGGAGAGCCAGCCCTGGTGGTGCAGGCGGTCTTAGGACTATAACCCTCCATGTTGCAGAATCAGATCCGTGAGGGTACTCTGCTACGCATGTGTAGTTGTCAGCGTGGGCTAATTCTAAGCCTGTGGAATATTATTAACACTACAAATTCTGATCCTTTTTGCCTCAGTTTGTGTATCTGGTCTTTCTAGGAGCGACAATAAGACAATATGCTTAACAAAATTGCGGGGCTCAGATGCCCGCAACCTTCAATATTTCCATATTTATTTTCTTTGTTTCACGACAACACTTTTAGTAATATCCATTAGGCCATCCATGTCTATCATACCGCTTACACTTCTCTCATTGCCAGGGTGCTCTTACCTCGTATAAGCAGCGCATCTCCATCAAGATGGAAGGGTGGTCTTGGATGCAGTGGCGTGCCGGCACGCAGCCACCGCTTAGCTGGTGGTGGTGCGCCTCCAACCACACAACGAAGAGAGAGAGACCCGCCTGCTGCCCCAAGCGCCACGCCACCAAATGATGAGATACGACCAGGTGCTAATAGAAAAAAAAAATATAAGAAGATCCAAGAGCAAGCATTTAATGTGAAGATTAATCTGGTCGATGATCAATAAGCCTAGACTATACGTTTCCATCATAGATATTTAGGCTTGAATATGGCTGTGTTCTATAGCCCTTCATATAGGTAAGATTTTCGGGCTCACAGAAAATTCCCTAGCCCTAGAGAAAGTACAGCCAAATGTACAAATATTTTGATACGGGACATACAACGACGATTTTTTTCGTAAATTGTCGTTATTGATTAAAGTTAAAGTCAAATTAATTTATTTGCATTAAACGCGTTACTAAAGAATACATAAACATAGCACAATGATAATTTCGCCATAAAATGCATGCAAATATTAAAATAGTTCTTATTCCTGTTTTATATTTGACTTATTATTTCTGCTAAAGTACTATATATTTCCTTCGACTAATTGTAATTAATGTTTATTGCAGTGGAGCTACTGAGCTAAATATTATTACGGCTACGACTATAAAATATGAAAGAAAAATAATTCAAAGCAAGTTGTCATCAAGCATCCCAAGTAGGTATGTAGTACTCATTAGACTTTTCTATTAATTGCAAGAATGCTAAAAATCACCGTAACCGTAATCGACACTATCGGATTGCCGAAATAAAAATCTATCCTTAACCGAATCCAAATAAAATTTTCAGATGGGGGCGGAGTCTAATTGAGACACATTATGACAGGTTTTGATTCCCAGTCGAGCAGTCACACTAACTACGTGCGTCACTTGCATGTTTGTTTATTATAAAAATGTAATACCTGTAACCGAAACTATCCGAAACTAACGGATAATCCGAAATTATTCCATATCCGTAACCGTATCCGAAACCGGTATAATAATATGTATATATACGTGTCCGTGTAAGACGTGGTCGCTCACAATGGGCCTTATCAGAAAGCTCAAAGTCACCCAAAGGGCAATGGAGAGGGCTATGCTCGGAATTTCCTTGCGTGAATCACGTCAGAAATGATGATATCCGCAGGAGAACCAAAGTTACCGAAATAGCCCGAAGAATAGCCAAACTTAAGTGGCAGTGGGCAGGGCACAATGCTCGCAGAACGGATGGCCGATGGGGCCGAAAAGTTCTGGAATGGCGACCGCGAACCGGAAGACGATACGCTGGAAGGCCTCCCACTAGGTGGACTGATGACCTGGTTAAGGTTGCGGGAAGGCGCTGGATGCGAGACCCACGGGTTCGGTTGACGCCTGGGGGAGGCCTATGTCCAGCAGTGGACGTCTTTCGGCTGATATGATGGTGATGATGATGATACGTGTCTGAATAATATCCCTAATAAATTTCTTAAGTACTTATAAATGACAACTTCGACACCTATGCATGAAATTATTGGATATGAGTTAAATTATTAATTGTTTTGCCAAATTATACAAGTTTATTACAAATCATACAGGCCAAAAACATAATAAGTTCAAGCTTAGCCTTTTCTCAAATCAAATCAAATATTTAATTGCCATGTAAGTAAATAAAGAAATCACAAAGATTTTTGACGGCCTAACATCTGAGCTATGTAATATCTAAAATTCTGTGATCTGTAGTGAAGTTATGTAAAATTGCTTCTCCTCTACTACGTCTGTATCCTTAATCTGTTAGGTCGCGATCGGCTTGTACGATTCTAAAAAACATGTTGGTAATATTCCGTATCGTGTGCGTGTCACGGCCAAGCCAATCGAGTAGGTGAAGACAGCTTTAAAACTAAGATCTACTTACCCAGGGAGCTGGTCTGGCAAGCCACAGCGGGTGATGGCGGCCCCTCACCAGCGGCGGTAGCAGCACGAACCCTTGCCTCATACGACCTCCCTGCGCGAAGACCTCGCATCGTGCGCATGCATTCTGTTGTAGTACCCTCGATCTCGGCGCATGCGTTCACACGGGTGACGTTGGGTTCTTGTGACCTATGTGGAAGGGTTGGTTGTTGTATAAGTTTCAGAATGCTGTATAAAGCCGGTTGTAGACACTAACAAAATTCACCGGGCCTACACAAGAATTAATGTCGTTGCTGCGGTCTGCTACAAACACGGCAAGTTTTTGTGTCTAGGTCTGACAAAATACGTGTCGTGTACAAGATATGTACGGTCCTGTCTGCAACAGAGAGTCTGTGAACTTTCTTAGCATGTACAAGCGGCCTTCGGTTAAGGTCCATTACCGCATTTTACTTAGGCTTAGAGCGGTTATGCACTACATCCGATCCGTGTCAGTGATTTGAGTTCCGAGTTCGAAATGTTCTGAATGATGACGGATAGAGTTCTGATGTACTGCGTAAGCTACGAGAAGTACTACGGCTACTTTGGAACCGAAATTTCACGGACCCGGATCGGAAGTAGTGCGTAACCGCCCTTAGTGTTATGCCTGTCGTTGTTATAGAATTGGCAACCTACAAATGCAAGATAGAGACTGAACATGGTTCAGGGCATGCAGACAGGGTGTTATCCCGTAGTTTTTGCGTCGGGGGTTAAAAAAAAGCCCAACGCATTTGCTTTTAAATGTCAACTCAATAAGCCTGATATCATACATACCTAGTCAAATAAAATTGGTATGTATGATATCAGACTGAATTGTTGGTCCGGTGGTTGCAAACGCTACTGCTGAGCTTTAGGTCCAGGTCAATTATCGTGTCGGGGGGTAGGTGTGGGTTATTTACCCGACTGCCGAAAAAGGGGAAATATGTTTATCAGTATATGTATGTTTGTTCCTTATGTGGTTTTCTAGAGACCAAACGCGTTGGCCGATTTTGATGAATCTTATGGCAATCGATTCGTCTTAACTTTGTGTTGTGTGTCTCTACATAAAAATTGGCGCTACATTCTGGGGGCCCTATTTGTTTTCTACCGTATCTATCGAGTAGGGTATTAAAGGGTTTGAAGAGGTGATTTTCAAAATATATAGCACTTATATTTTTAATTGTGTGTGTAAAAAATAAATGTTACCTTAAAAGTTAAAAATAAAAAAGTTAATTCAAAATATCAAAAATCCCGACTACTTAAGAAGCAAACTAAAAATACGTTAATAAGAAGAAACTCATGCTGTGCAGTCGGAGGATACATCTGGTTTTAGTCAGGCAGCTGGCGAATATGTATCCTCCGAATGCACAGCATGATTTTCTTCTTATATACGTCTTTTTAGTTCGCTTCTTAAGCAGTCGGGTTTTATGAATTAACTTTTTTTATCTAGAATTCCTCAGTAGCAGCCCCTAGCAAAATTGATATAGTATAACGAATGATTTATATGAGCTTAACTCTGGTAACAGCATTAGTTTTGCAACTCTCCTTACAAAAGCATGTTAAAGTGATTTTTGGTAATATGGCAAATTAGTCTTATAATTTTATCTTACAAACGATCATATAACTAATGTAAAAGTCCCTTATAGAGTAATGGACATATAGAAGCATATAATATGGCTAATCAGACACATAATATTTTAGCCATGTAGCCGCTTTGGCGTCATACTATTTGTAAAATAATATGGCTGTTATAATAAGGGGATAATAGCTACAGCTAATGAAGTTTTAAAAGCTAATGCAAGATGGCAAGGTACATAGCTTATATAAGTACAAATGTCTTGACTAAAACTTTATGTAACAGCTACAAGAATTGTTATATGTATATTATGACTTTGCAGCTACGATAGAAGAAGATGCTATGGGTTCCGTAATATTAATTTCACAAAACATTGACAATGACACTTTCGATAAAGATTGCCTAGATGATTACCTTATTCAATGTGTTATTGAATCATCTGATGAGCTTGACAGTGACATAAACATAGACATAGAAAAGGACGGGTTCAGAGATGATAATATAGATACTTGGGCTATGGAGTATAATATTAAGCATCGCGCTAAGATAAATCTTTCAAACTGGTTGAGCATATTAGCACTACCTTGCTACAATAAGAGTAGATTTATAAGTGATTTTTAAAAACATTTGATTTGCTAATTATTCTTATAGTAGCAATTCACAAGGCCTCTCAAAATTAAAATAATTAAAGAGGTGCATTAAAAATATGTCATAAAACATATCCACAAATCTCACAAAACGGCTTTTCTACATAAACTGCCAGTATAATAAACGAAAAAAGAGCGATGTGGTAAATGTCAAGTAAGGCAGACATTTAGTATCTATTTTATAAATAGATAGTAAAACTAGCTTTCCGCCCGCAGCTTCGCCTGCGTGGACTACACGATACTGACTGTTGCATTTTTTTTTCAATTCTGATAGGATATTGCAAATTATTATCCAAACATAGTTTTCCGCCCACGTCTTTATTCGCGTAGACCACAAAATTTTCTCAAATTTATGTTATTTTATTGAATTATAAAAAAAAACGTGTTAATTGATATAAAATGAGCATAAACCGCCTTCCTGTTCTAATAGCTAGAGCGCCGGACAATCATTCTGGAGGTCTTGTGGGATCGATTTCCACGAGGAGATACAAATAGTGGAAGACCACTTCGCTTTCAATTTCTGAATTCTACTACCGACACAATATAAATTAATACAGGGTGGCGCAAAAGTTATCACCCGATGTTCTTTGGCTGATTTTTTTTATGAATTAAATGCTTTGTTTCTGCTATTGGATAATATTTATTTGGTGTCTTAATTTAAATTCCATTAGTCGAGAAAATGATACGGCTAAGTGGCCGTCGCTTCGCCAGAATTGATAAACATTCGGGTCCGTTTATGGCATTTGCCATCACTCTTGCCAGAAATACCGGCGGAGATTATCTTTAAGGGCAAGTCTCCACTATTTGTATCTCCTCGTGGAAATCGATCCCACAAGACTTCCAGAATGATTGTCCGGCGCTCTAGCTATTAGAACAGGAAGGCGAAGAAGAATGAACGAAGGCGAACAGGGAGTTTGGATAATAATTTGCAATATCCTATCAGAACTGAAAAAAAATGCAACAGTCAATATCGTGTAGTCCACGCAGGCGAAGCTGCGGGCGGAAAGCTAGTTTTACTATATATTTATAAAATAGATACTAAATGTCTGCCTTACTTGACATTTACCACATCGCTCTTTTTTCGTTTATTATACTGGCAGTTTATGTGGGAAAGCCGTTTTGTGAGATTTGTGAATATGTTTGTTGACTTTAACTTGTGACTTAAAAAACACCCACAGAAAGAAGTCTGGAACAGTTACAACAGGCGATCTTACTGGCCAGTGCAAGCCCGGGTAATGCCGCCCTCAGAATTTCGGTTGCGGGTCGTGCAGTAAACGCTGTTGCAATATCCTGTTGGAACCATTATGTACTCTAGTTCAAATTTATTCCTTTTAAGGATAGATAAACGTGTTGATCATGGCTCTGTGACCTCGTCGACCACAGTAGTGGTTTGGCGGTCCGATGACGCCTCCAGTGTGAAAACATAACATGCAGTAACTTTGAGCGGGTGTAATGACTCTGTCTGGATTATACGCGGCGTTTCGGTGCCACAGAAGTGATAATTTTGCTTATTCACCATGTTCACAGAGCTTGCTCATGATGACTTTCGATAAAAGGTTGCCTTTTACCTAATCGCGATTTAGAATAGCTTGACGTAGGTTACACCCACTTGGATTTTACCAGCTATATTTTATGTCTGTTTACTTCACAAATGTCGAAGCAGAATTGATTTTTTCAGCCATTTGCAAAAATTAAAGCATCTTCCTATCGGATAGAGTTATGAGTTTTGCGACATCCTGTACAATCTAGTTAAGGGTACTCCTATTACCTTACACTAACAAAATCGCCATTAAGAAGTTAGAATTTAAGTAGCAACTTCTTTGTATATCACATTGGTGTTTTTTTTGTCTGATGTCAAAATGACCCCGGCTGTTAGTGCTAACTCTGGGACAGGCAACGTAAAATTGTCCGTGTCAGGAGCAATCTGGCCTTAAATCTATGCCTGCCACCCTTAATGATTGACCAATTAGGAGGAATTGTAATTATTTAAACTCAAAGACATAGTCAGAAGGTATCAGTGGTTCTTGTGTTATGAAACCTGTTTTCTCCCGAGCAAATCCAGTAATCATTCTTAAAAACTTTAACACCCCTTTTTACTCCTTTAATTGATGAAATTCAAATAAGCCTTAAATTATTGTTTGTTTTATTGTATTGAAGAGCAGAAATACTAAATTATTTATTAGTTAATAGTTAGTAATTTATTAGTTGTTTATTAGTTAATTTAGTTTTCATACAATTTTTAACACCCATTTTTACCCCTTTAAGCAAAGAAGTACAAAAAATCCTAAAATTCATGTTTCTTTAATTTTTTTGCAGTGTCCATAAACTAAATTTCAAGCAATTTTGCCTTTAAACAATATATTTTTCATACAAATTTAAACATACCTTTTTGGGGTAAAAAGGTATGTTGTTTAAGGGATGAAACTCAAAAATAGCTTATGGAGGTATTTTATTATTTTATATTTAGAGGCTAAATACTATGTTTCATTCATTTCAAATAAAAAATGACAGTTTCATACAAACTTTCATCCCCTATTTCACCCCCTTAGAGGATAAATTTCCAAAAATCCTTTATTAAATGACGCCTACAGTGAAAAATCAACATCCTCTAAAATTTTCAATCTGCTATCATTAGTGGTTTAGGCTGGCTGTTGATATGTCAGTCGGGACATTGTCTTTTATATATAGATGGAGGCGTTTGAGACAATCATGAACGTATTATTGCGTTTGCTACTACACGAGAAATTGGCCTTATAGCCGAATTTTGTTAGCAGTTATAAGAGTAATTTATTACATAAAAGCAAATTTCTTGTCTATGAGTAGCCAATTAGCCGTATAGTTTGCGTTTACAAGGCGAGTTTAAGGGGGATTAGCTTATTGCATGGTAATTATATAATCTCTATAAGATTTTAGCCCTTATAATTTTTGCCCAAACCCGGTCTTATAAGCCCTAATATAGCCTTTATAGAACATTTATTTTGGCTTTAATGACGTATATAGAGCAACTGTTTGCCACTCCGTTATCTGGTTAAAAAACATCGTAAGGAAACCTGCATGTCTTAGAAACAAAAATTCGAATACATGTGACATCCACCAACCCGAATTGGGCCTGCGAGGTAGATTACGGCACATTTCCTATCACAGGAGGCCTGAGTCCCAGCAGCTCCTCCAATTCGCACCAAGCGCTTCCAAACATCCTTCATAATGCGCACAGCGAATGAATGGAACTCACTACCTGCGTCTGTGTTTCCGAACGCATTCAACCCGAATCTCTTCAAAGTTAGAGTAAACAGGCTCCTTCTGGGTAAGCTCACTCCATCGTCGACTCTGTCTCTGTCACTTATGACTTAGACTAGAGTCAAGAGCAAACCCATCTCAAATAAAATAAAATAAAAAATAAAAAGCTCCCTATTACATGGCACTTAAACTTAACTGGCGAAACGTAGGTGGACTAAGTGTACTTCTGCCCAACCCTTCCACGAATGTAGGCGTGATGCTGCTTAACTTCATGGTGCGGGTCGTGCCGTCGGTCGATGCTGGTGTGCAGGTAGACGCAGCTTATTTTGATTTTAGGAAAGCGTTTGATACCGTTGACAATGATGTACTGCTAATGAAGCTGGTGAAAATTGGCTGTACATCGCACCTCTTACGGTTCTTCGCCAGCTACTTGAAAGACCGACAACAGTATGTTGACTACAACGGGTTTGAATCAGAGCCATACTACACCAGATCCGGCGTGAGCCAGGGCAGCAATTTGGGTCCTCTCGAATTTATTTTAATGATAAATGACTTACCAGAGGTAGTCAAACATAGTTTATGTTTATTGTTTGCAGATTGCAAATTTTTTTTTTTTTTTTTTTTTTGTTATATTAATATCTGCGATCAGTGCTTGGCACTATTAGCAAATTTGGTGAGCGCTTTATGTCGGTTAGAGTGCGTCCCCCATTGAGGGCGTCTCCTCATCGTCCATCCTCAGATTACTTTGTACTATATGATGTCCTTCCGCCTGAGGCGCTTTATGTAGCTACGTATCGTAAGCTGTGTTGCCAATGCATTGGGGTGTTTCACTAGCTTCTCCCGGTATTTTAAGGTGACGTTTTTGATTTCGTCCTTTATGGTGGGCATATTCAGATGTTCATGAATTTCCTGATTTGTGATGTACCATGGTACGTTGCTAATTGTTCGCAGTATTATGTTTTGCATTCTCTGTAAGCATGAGATTGTTGAATTGCTGGCACTACCCCAGAGTTGGACGCCGTACATCCATACCGGTTTCAGGATTACTTTATAGATGAGTAGCTTGTTATCCATCGACAATTTGCTGTTACGACCCAGAAGCCAAAGTAGTTGCTTGAAGCGAATGTTAAGTTCATCTCTCTTTTTTTTCACGTGTTGGTTCCATGTCAAGCGCCGATCGAGATGCAGTCCAAGATATCGGACACTGTTCTGGTGTGGTAGGGTGGTATCTTCCAGTTGGACAGGGGGGCAGTTACCTTTTCGAAGAGAGAAGGTAACATGGACAGATTTTGAAGCATTTGCTTTGATACGCCAGTCCTGTAACCACTTAGTTGTTTTATTTAGTGCATTCTGCAGGAACTTTGAAGCCGTGCTCGGATCTTTGTCGCTAGCAAGGATGGCGGTATCGTCCGCGAACGTTGCAATTGTGGTCTTATCTGTTTCAGGCAGGTCAGCTGTGTAAATGGTATACAGCAGAGGTCCCAGAACAGAGCCCTGAGGAACACCAGCGCGTATCTCTGCAAATTTAGATATTTTATCCCCTTCCTTAACCTGGAACAGTCGTTCAGTTAGGTATGAAGCCAGAATTTGATGATAGCTGTGTGGGAGATGACCTCAAATTGTTGCTCGAGGTCAAGAGTTTTTCGGACTGTGAGCGATTGCAGGAAGACAAAAATAGAGTGGTAGAGTGGAGCCATAAAAATAAACTCTATTTCAATACAGCGAAATGCTCAGTCATGTCATTTACGCGCGCGAAGACTGCCTTAGACTACAAATACAAAGTAGAGGAATCTACTTTGCAGCGAGTGTCTCAGGTGCGAGATCTAGGAGTACTGCTTACCCCAGATCTCACTTTCCGGGCTCATATAGTCAAGATTTGCAAGAAAGCGTACAGAAACCTGGGTTTCGTGCTGAGACAGTCGCAAGGATTCACAAATATTACCACGCTCAGGGTGCTGTATGACGCTTTGGTAAGGAATCACTTGGAGCACAGTGCGGTGATTTGGGCTCCTCATGAAGAGAAATACAATGTCATGCTTGAGCGAGTACAAAATAAATTTATAAGACACTTGTATTTCAAACTTTATGGAGTTTACCCATTTTACCCGCTCATGTATCCCACACTATTTGTACTGGGAATGGTGGGATACAACGAACTCAGAGTGCGCCGGGAATTTACACTCGCGGCGTATGCACTGAAGCTCCTGCGTGGAGTAGCACATAACCCGGGTGTGCTGCGTCACCTGAAGCTGTGCGTGCCAGATCGGTACGTGTGGAGGTGGCGGCGGCCGCCACTGCTGACCGTGCTTGCTGCTAGAACCAATCTATTGGCAAAAACACCTCTCACCCGCACAATCTGTGTGCTCAACGAATTGCATGAGAGGCTAGACATATTTTCGTGCAATTTGAGTGAATTCGCAAGAGTTTTGTTGAATTTTGCTAGTTATAATATAGATGTGTAAAGTTTTATTTTATATTAGTTTGGATATTTTAATAGTGTTAGAAGTTTAGGTGTATATAATTATTATACATTTATGTAAAAACTTATTTTAGATTAAGTTTTTAACCGCCCTATTGTATTGGGTTCAACCTGTAAGATAGTGTGTGTAAGTTAAATAAATAAATAAAAATGTTGTATATGATATCAATGCTCTGAAGCCATTTTAAGCTGAAAGCCGAGGCTCTACGTGAAATATCAAATGCAATCTTCACAGAATATTCCAGTATCTCACAGCGCACAACGTTATAATCCGATATGTGTGCACAAAATCAATGCAGATATTCAATACCGTTATGCAAAACCCTTTAGTCGTGTCTGAAAGTTTTACGAAGCGAAGGCTTTGGCCAAACTATAGTTTCGTAGAACTAAAACAACATAAAGTAAGTTGTAGAATAAACTAGAGATGTAATGGAAGGCGTTGTAAGCGGGAGGGGTTTGCCGAGCTTCATGTCAGCAAAAGAATAGATTAACCAAAACGGAGGTGGAAAAATAAAGTTATAAAATCGACTGCCATAAATTCAAATTTTAGAAGGGACAATCTTATAATTGACAACAAAAAAATCTTTTTCACAAAAAAACAAACCGATGTCTAAAGCAAAACACTAAAAAGTGCAATAATTTTCGTTTCGGAAGCCGGTGTCTTTGGTACCTCTTGTTTTTATTGTTTTTCAACACCGACTTTCAAAACGAAACTATTGTTTGCATTTTTTAGTGTTTTGCTTTAGAAGCCGGTTTTTTTTTTGAATAAGTTTTTTTCTTTTTAGTTTACTACCCTATTACTAAAAAAATAGTAAGTTCTATAATAAGGTACCTAAAGGATTGACAAAATAACCACAATAACTAAATTTACACATTCGTGCTGTGTACGCCCACCCTAACATACGTCACGCAAGGTCGCAGTAATGTTAAGGGTGTGACAGTACATGAAAATATATGGTACGTTAAGGAACCTACTAAGACCTCACAGCCTAACAGTCCCTACGACCCTAAGACCTATAAGCCCTACAGCCCTAACCTACCATATACCTTGTGTGTGATAAATAAATATATAGATAAGTTCAGGATGTCTGCACCATGCGACCTAAGGTTACAGACGGATAGTGGGCAGGAATTCCAGGTTCGGGAAGGGTAAACTCACTGCCAGTCCAGCAGGCTCACAGGACTGATCAGAGATGGCTAAAGATGTCTTAGCCACAGTGAGGGGTAACGAGAGAAGAATAAAAAATTCAAATCTGATTTATTTACAATATTTTACAGCTTATATACTATTTTATCTTAATACACACTAACGTACAAATTTATTTGTGTTCTATGCGTGTAAGTTGCAACCAAACAGTATTTTATCTGGGCCGCGCGTCAGCCGGGCCGAATGCTGAGTCAATGTCCAAAGGTAACATTGAACATGCTGTTTGTCGCTAAGGAGTTCGGTTGTATTTTATGTAATGTCTAAGTTATATTATTTATCTACTTCGGTTTCGTTATATTCGAATTACGAAATTGACAGCGGTTTCATTATGATACCCATAACGACATCGGGTTGCATTATGCGAATCGTCATAAATTCTAAAACACAAGCAAATACATTCTGAACATACAGCCAGGTACCTATAATATTACTTCGAAATCAAGACAATGTAAATGATGTTTTTAAAAATGGAAAAAGTTTAAAACAAAAGTATCGTATACTATTTGGCTGTTGCGGCTACAAGATCTTTTCCTTATACCTAATAAAGACTAAATAAAAAAATTAAAATAAAGTGGATGCTGCATTTTTATTCTGAGTGAAATTTTATTCCAAATTTTATTAAAAATGTCTTCAACATCAAGTGATATTGAAAATACTCCACCAGATATAACAAATAGAGCAGATGCGGCTACAAATAATTTACTACCAGAAAAATCAAGACATGTATAAGAGAAATGAAATACTTAAACACACTTCCTGAAATACTTATTTGTCTATATCTGTGTTTTATTCCTTCCTTCGTAGATAAAATCTTGTATGCAACTGTACGTTATTGGTATTTTAATAACTCGTGCCCACCTATTTCGGTACGCGCTACGCTTGTACCGAAAAATGGCACTCGTATTAAAAGACCGTCCATAACGTAACAGTTGCATAAATAGCTATTCATGATATTTTTTGTACACTGACAACCCTATGTCTACCTCCTCTCGTTCAGTCCATCCAAAGGTTGTCTGTAAGTGATTGACCTGTGCGATAAGACCGCCCATTCTATACTTATCTTTATAAATGTTTTGTTCTGTAATTATTTAAGTGGTGTACAATAAATATAATAAATAATAATAATAAATATTTGCCATATCTTGAAAACTGTTGAACTGATTTTAATGAAACTTGCACTGTTTTATAAGTTGAGAAATATTTAATCCAATAAACAAAGTTTGATCACGATCCATTAAGTAGTGTCGGACAAATGCGTGGACAAAAATATTTATATATGTACATACAAACAAACATATATAAATACACTTATGAAATTTTGGCACACGTGTTAAGAAGCCCATACAGAGTAACATAATTATGTGATTATTGTGCAATTCCAATAATATTACAAACACGTGTCCAATGAAAAAAAATGAGGTAATCACTCATTTTTTTGAAGTCAGTAAAAACAGTTTTGTGGCTTTGTCATCTTCTAAAGGATTTATCAGTGACACATAAAATAAATTTGCTTCATTATACAGTTGCTCACTTAGAACTGAACCTAGCGACTGCAGTGACATAGGAGCAAAAAACTATATAGTTCCGTTATATCACCGCCGATTTTCTTTATTACACCTCCGTAACAACTTGACATCCCATACATGAATGAACATGGAAAGCAACAGTCAGAGAAGAATGGCGCCGCATAACTAAGTGAGTCTAACGTCGACATACTCGTAGCTCGTCATGACTACTGTCAAAAGTGTACCAACTAACAAGAAGAGAAAATTCCGCTAAAGTCTATCAGGTCTACGATTTCTTGCGGATGTTCGACAGATACGGAGTTCCTTTACAACCCTAGAACAAACTAGCCAACGTAAAGCGGTTAGACAAGGTTCCATTGGAGCCGTATTTAACTTTGATTGCTGAACAACTTTGCTTATTTCCCCGCCAGGTTTCAATTATTTATTAACTCTCGCTTACAGCGGTTAAACTATGTAATTGCTTTTGTGATAGCTCAAAAGCATAGATTTTGGGAGAGAGGGAATTTAAATCATTGTGTTAGTCAAACGTCGACGTCGATCCATCAGCTGTAGTTAGTTATACAAACCCTGTCCATACAAATACATATGACTAAAAATGCCTTTGTTATATACTGAAAATGTATTTGTTATATTTTCTTTTGTGCGAGTATTTTTTGATTTTTGAGATATTTTCTAGGACTTTTATTAAACAGTTAAACGGTACTAAAATATCATGAGCTCGGAATAGGTTTGTTTTTTTTTTTGTTCTCCTTCATAATATGGGCCGACAAGTGTTGGTTACGCGAACAAAGCTGAGGCCGCAATTAGTTTTCAATTAATCTCATTTCTATTGTTGCTAAACAAAGATACTTTTAATGAACTTTACCGTTAAGGAATTACTTGTCAATTTAATAGAAAAACACACGTTGTCAATTTATTACAAACACACACGAAAGGTGCTCTACTCGGATGCCTCAACAGTTTTATCACTCATCTCAGCGAGCTCGGCGTGCCGTGTGATTTCATTAACCCTACGCTCTCTGTGAGGCTCCGGACTATCTATGTAGAGCCATCGAACTGTGCTGATGTGTTACCGGTCAATAGTAGTAGATTACTATTCGGGATATGCTTGATGTTTGGTTTAGTCATTAACATTCAGTTGAGATTAGAAAACTCTACTCTAGTCACTTCTGTCTGCATGATATTTAAGCGTAGAAAAGTCGTTGTAAGAAAATTCATTTCTAAATGATTGGATCGGGAGGAGTCTAAACGAGCCAGGCTAAAACAATGTGCAAAGTAATATATAGAGCCTGTGGAGGCAAACAAGAGACAATTTACAAGAAAAACAGTAAATCTTACGGGCCTATAAGATATTCTCTTGACTCCATTTATCACCTATTAATTTAAAAGCAACACACACGGAAGGTGCTAGACGGATGCCTCGACTGTTTATTCGCTGCAACGCAATATCCTTCGCTTTGTCACTCATCTCAGCGAGCTCGGTGTGCCGTGTGATCTCACTAACCCTGCGCTCTGTGAGGCTCCGGACTGTATATGTGGAACCATCGACCTGTTCTGATTTGTTACCGGTCAATAGTAGTAGATTGGTATGTCAATGTTCTGATTAATCATTTAAATTAGATTAAACTGCTAGTTACTAAATTCAAGCCACTCCAGTTTAAAAATCATTTTCAGCAAACACTTTTTCTTTTCGTGTGAGGATATGGCCACATCTGGTGTCAGATTTAATTAAGCCGACTCTGGGAAACCCATAGGCCTAAGACTTGGCTATCTCAGACTTACATTAAATATATAAGTCTAGGATTCATAACGATGTTTTCTTTCACCGTAGCCTGTGTTGTCAAAGATAAACTTAAATAGTACATATGAATTTGGAAAAGTCCCATTGGCACTTGCCGGGATTTGAACCCACGACTTCAAGCACGAGAGGCGAGGTCTTACATGACACTGATTGGACGGATTAGCTGGGGATTGAACTATTTCAACGAGAGCAAAATTATTTCCGGAAACACATAATTCATATAGAACTTCTTTGATATCATTAGATAGACTCTTGAATTCATTCAAAATGCAAAGTGTCGAATAAATATATTTCTATTCTATTCTATTCAAAGTAGTAGATATTACCGGTTGGTTACCTATAAGATCTATCCCCTCTAATAGTGACGTTATAGAAACATATAATGCAACAAGAATCCACTCACTTAAATGCACCGATAAGTGAAGAAAATATTCTTGCATATGGGTCTCCGCGACGGCACGATCCTTGCGGTTTTATTATCAATGCGCGACACTATTTAAGCGGATACTCTATACCTATGTACAAATTTGCAACAAGACTTACCCGGATAGATCTTTGACATAGAGCGTGTAATGCGTCAGCTTCCCGTTGGGCTCGGGAGGCGGTAGCCACGGGGCCCTTAGCGAGCGTTCACCCAGGGCTATCAGTTTCATGCCGCCCGGAGCACTAGGCACTGTCGGAACAAAGCAATGTTATTGATTGGCTAAGATCTGAAGCTGTGATTATCCTATTAGGTGTAAGTATCCGAAAGTGAGAGTAACGAAACTTAAGCCCATATTCCAAATGCTCATACTCGACTCAAACTTAAAAGTGGCCATACCTACCAATCTATTGCCAACCAATCACGACTCTCGAGTTTGGCATATGATTCTTCAGCTTGACATTATATGTACTAAATAGAGCAAGCGCCCAGACGCTCCAGACGTTACAAAATTCTTTCACCACAAAATAAATGAAAGGTATTGAACGAAAATAAAAGTCCAAGTTGGATGAAGTGGTGTGAAATTTAAATTGAGAAGAGTTTTAGACAAAGAGTAGGTACAAATACCAGGAATTATTTAAGGAACTGTTTCCTCAGTTTAAAAGGACTGGGATTTAACTTAACTTACGTTCTGTCTTACTTATTGAATGCGTTTGACATGGCCGTAATATTTCAAATTTCAAATAACTTTTAAAATCTGAGGAATTAAAATTGTGAGAGCATTGTATAAACAATTTGTCACACAACGATATTTATTATTCAGATGAATCTAATTTTCCATTTGAAAATTCGACTGTAAAACATTTATTTAGGAGATGGGGCTTGATGAGAGAAACACTTCTTAAGGATACTTCTTTTATTTTGGCTCGTTAAACACAAATTACAGAATTTTTACTTCGTAACGTCAAGCATCCGGGTCTGTCTCTCCCTCTTACATATTCTCACCTCATTCACTCATCTTTACGTTTCATTCTACTAATGAATTTAACGTTTCATTTTACGATTAACTTTAGTTATTTAAATCTCAAAGAGAATATTCCCACATTTACCTTACATCAAAACCTCTTCAAAAGTTGTAAGTGACTTTTCACCTTTCAACAGATTTATCAATATTCCAAATCTTGACTTACCATCTTCATCAGTCTTGCAAACTTGCGGAGCCGATAGAGGTCCGTCGCCAGCGGCGTTGTGTGCCCGCACCCGAATCTCGTATTCAGCATACGGTGTTAGACGCGATACTGTTGCTTCCTCCCCCTTATCAAGTGTAAAAAAGTGCAAAAGTAGGTAAAACATACTCCATAAAAATACCTTGTTTTGTTCTTTTTTTTTCATATAATATTTACGATATTCTGCCTCTGATTTTCTTTAACAACAATAACATCATCAGTTCGGATTCGGCGTAAACATTTATTATTCATGATAGAAGTTACGATAAACATTTTTTAATAGACAACGATCAGGAGTGCCTTTGGCTCGTGTAGCGTATTGAAGTAATGAGGATAAAAAGGAAAACGAATCAATCTTACCTGTATCCTTAGATACGCGTCTTGTGTTGGCAGCATTGGGTCGGCGTCCCGTCGCGTGTACTGTAACGTGTAGTGGGTAATGAGACCTCCTCTGTTGTCTATACCCGGTTGCCGCCATGACACCCGGAGTGATGTGGACCCGCTTGATATGCAAGCCACTCCTTCTGGACTGCCCGTTGGCGCTAATAAGAAAAACATTAGTAAAATATTGATCCATACTTAGCATCAGCATTGTTTACTATTGTAAATTAATCGTGCCTGCTTATAGCGCTTGTTTAATTTCTAGACATATAGGTACATATGAGCACAAAAAAATTATAATGAGAGTTTTTGTTTTTCACGTGGTTATCTTAAGTCATCGGCCATTAAGCTTTTTACACATGGTCACACAATTAGGATGCCCAAATAAATATGTATTATTCGAGGAACAAATACCTACAGACTGTTTGTTTTAGCAGCTCTAATGATTTGAATTCCTTAACACTAATGAGGTCTGTTCAAGGAAACATCTCAACAATCTGTTCCAAAAATATATTTCCTAAATGTTGTTTGTATTAATTGTAAGCTCAAGAGTTAATAATTCAAACAGCTTTTTCATGTCTTCCAAACGGTTGCAAAGCAATTCCTTAATAACAATCTTCTAAGATTAATTACTGGAAAGGTTGTTGAGCGCATATGTGACTTATGAAGAGCATTAATTAAGTCTTTTCAAGTTGATACCCCTTAATTAAGAAGAAGAAAACACGTTTAATACAAACGTGTTTTTCTTTCTGAAATTCGCTATAAAAAGGCTGTATCGGGGTGAAGTTTTATCTCATCATCTAAAAAACATCAACGTTTTATGTTTTGAAATAGCCACCGATAAAAACTTGAGCGGAATTTTCCTATAACTGAAAAAGAACGCTTCAACGTAAACCTTTCTGATCGATTGCAACAGATGGACCGCTGGACAGACGGACAATTGAAACTATATTTCTTTTTGCCCCCAGATAGTGACAACTTTGAAAAACGAATTGGATGTGTTTTGCATGAAGAAATAAAAATGAAACAAACGCAGAATACAAAAGTGCCATCAATTTGTACTGAATCGTTTGACCTAGATCAAGGAGGCCACAGTCCAATTAAGCCATTTTGCATTTTGATGGGAAAATTTACGATCGTCGCTTCACGTCGATTGCGGCGCTCAGTTATTTACTACTACGACAAAACTTGCCTTGTCGAAGTTTCAACTCCGATACACTTCTGCGGCTGACTGTTCGGAACATTAAAGAAATCGATCTCTTTAATTTCCCAAGTTTTACGATTTTGTAGAGCTTTGAAAGTGATTATCGAGAAGGAGAATAATCTTCGTGAAGTTTTTGTTGGTTCTGTTCAATTATGCTTCTTTGTATAATTTTGTTCTGACAAATTGAGCGAATTAATGCCACGTCTGAATAAAGCATTAATATTTTTTGACAAATCAACAAATTTACTCGATTATATAAACTATTACTTTTTCATACAAATTTTAACCTCCCCTTTTAACTCCTTTAAGGGGTGAAATTCAAAACACCTTAAAAATCTATTTATTATTTGATATTTAGAGGCTAAATACCACATTAAAGTCATTAAAAATTTAAAAAATACTGAGTTTCATAAAACCTTCATCCCATATTTCACCTTTTTATAGGATGAGTTTTGAAAAATCCTTTTTTAAATGACACCTAAGGTATAAAATCAATATCCTCTCAAAATTTCAAACTTCTATCATTAGTGGTTTAGGCTGTGCGTTGATATGTCAGTCGCATTGCCTTTATATATATATAGATAGATAGATAAGCTACTGAGGGCCCTACACCATGAGACATTATATCAGCGATAACGACTGCTTCGTAGATTGTCATTCATAAAACCAGGTGACAGCGGTACATACAGTTAGTCAATAATTTGTCGCTTCTAGAATGCCACATTGTCTGGACTGTTAATTATTTACAGGCAACTGAAAATTCTAGTATCAAGGAAAATATTCACTGGATAAGTAATAGAAGCTAAACTCACGTGATTCAAGTGTATGTCGATAATGCGGCGGTGACAGTGGGCCAGTGCCAGCTGCGTTATACGCCCTCACAGTTATTCCATATCTTGTAGCCGCTTTCAGTCCTCTCAATGTAGTACTGGTAGCGTCAGCACTAGCCCCGCTTTCTGAACCAGGACTATCGCTCAACGTTCCCTTGCCTTCTTCTGATACTTCCCACCAACGGATGGTGTAACCAAGTAGGGTGCCATGCCATGTTTCCCGTGGTGGTGACTATAAAAGATGATATGGTTTATTATTGGCACAGAATGGTTTAGTGGTAGCATCTTGTGTTTGTCCGTTAAAAATAATATTTGCATCTAGATGTCTCTTTTTCCCCGGAAGTCGAGAGTCGCAAGCCGATTCCCGGCCACCGTAGGTGCGGGCTTGCGGACGGCAAGTATTGGGTAGCTCGCCGTCCAATAAGGATCAGGCCCGAGTCGACAGCGCGTAGTTTTCCACGTGCGCCTCAGTAAGATGTCATCATAACTGTCGGGGTCCACTAGGGCCGATGCCTGTCTGGGACGCGTATAATTTGAAGAAAAGTTACCACTGGAATTCACTTTCTTACCTAAAGTCTATAAAATGCATGTACATATAAAATCACGCCTACTTTCCCGAAGGATTAGCCGTAGGTGTAGCTATAATACAGTTCTTACTATAAATAATTCTGATTCTGAATGTAATCGTCTATAATTAGTAATTAACCCATTGATTAACCTTCCTGTTTCGGGTCTGAGGAGAACCGCAGCGTCTGTCTCAATGTTTGTATTTGACATAAATAAGACTTCGTTGGTAAACTCACTGAAGTTTGTTTAAAGAAAGTGGGTAAAATTAGACAACTTTCATACCCCGTTCCGAGAATTATTATGAATTTAAATTGCCAAAGCAAAAATTCTGAGACACGATGAAATTTTAACTCAAGATAAATAAGATACGACTTAGTGTACGATTCCCATCAGCATATATACAACCTTTAAATAAAGACGTATGCTATATAAATACATGAATAAAAAAATTGTGAAGAAGCCTACCTGCCAAGTGATATGAAGTTCTCGCGCCCTAAGTGCCCGCACGGTAATGTCACGAGGTGCTCCTCCGGGAGCTGGCAAAAAAAAAGCTCTGTTAAAAGCGACACCCAGAAAAATACATCTCATTGACTGCGCCATCAACAAACAACAATCAACTTTAGGCTTCACAAGATAGAGTCGGGAATCACTTGGGGTCTATGGAGGTTTTTATCCTGTGGACAAAGTAGGAGCACATTCTTCATTCACACGCATTAACGAAGCTTCCTGCGGAAATTGCACAGCACTGTTTTTTAATGGACGGGAAAGCCTCAAGTTGCTCTCACTTGGAGCCTGGAGCCGACCTTCACGAATATATTAATGATATATATATGATATATAATGATTTATCCGCACATTGTCTTTGCTTTGTGAATTTGTGAGCATGCCAGAGAGAAATGTGTTTAACATTCTTTGGGTTGGGTGAATATTACGGTGTGTTTAATTAACATTCAAACGGTTGTTTTACCAGCCGTTTGATTAAGATTTTGAATAGAATGTAGTTGCGCTTTAGTGTTAAAATTTTAGCTAAACTATAGAACTTTAGTTACGTTTTGCCAGCGTCTTGTCACGAACATTAAGTTTGGCGAATCAAACTGAAGTTCTGGACAAGACACTAGCCATTACTTGTCCTATGAGAAGAAAATGTTTTGCTAGCTAGCTTAGCTCAGACTGTGAAAAAAGCGATGTTTTTAGTTATTTTCACGTTATATACCTACATATCTCGCACATCTCTGGTGGTAACACAACCATATCAGCTGTTTATTATACGATATTTTAGCGTAAAATACTGGTTTCACATGTCATCATCCCACTGTTTAAAGTAAACGGTTTAAAGCAAATCCAGGAGGAAACCGTTATTGGATACCAAAATTACACAGTATCTGAGGGGCAAATTCTGTTTTGTAAGGAACATTAGCATCTCAGTCGCAAACTGTCAAACTGTCTAAATGCCCTATATTTTGAGATTAATTGTTATCGAGCTTCAAGCCTATTTTTGTGTACGAGCCTATATTGGCTCTCTGATTAACGCAGTCTAAACGTGGGCTTACAGGTGTAAATGATATTTAATTATTTAGGATACCATGCACGTATGCAGCAGAGCCGAAGAGAGATTGGCTTAGAAGCAGCTCGACAATGACTTCGTAAAGCGTTCTAAGACGAGCACGACCTTCAGCAATAAAGTCAACGAATAAGAAGAGAGCACGTCTGTAAATACGAATTACCTTCCTCTCTTGTAGTGAAATGCAGTGGCGTAGTGTAAGGTGAGGCACCTACATCGTTGAATGCAGCCATGCGCAGTGCGTATCTCGTGTCCGGAGAGAGGCCTGCCACCGACGCGCCTGCACGACCCGGACCTTCAGACCTAGTTATATACAATAGCTTATATTTAAAGTTTTTATTAATAAGGTGCTAATTAGGATAAGTCTACTTAATGGTACTTCTTAATGGCAAGTGATCACAGGAAGATCTAAAACAGCAGACGAAATAAATTTTACTTCGTTGGTATAATTGCTGGTGTTGCAATAGGAAGATAAACTTATAATCACAGTCATGGTAGACGGTTGAAAAGTTTTTGGGTGGTACTTTGGCAAGCTAGCAGCCCACTTGACAGTTAGTGGTATGCACCGCCTATGTACGAGTACCTCTGCAATGGCAATACCACAGACATCCTAGGGCGTTTGCTAACCAGTGACGAATCGATAATGTCTCATGTACTAATGATTAGGTAGTCCCGCATCTATTGTAAATCCATGAAACCGAAACATAGAAACGCCTGCTTGACCTAGTACTCTCCCAAACAAAGTTGATCATAGAAACAGCTATTTATATATTAGATTAGCTACATACATAAATAAATCTGTATTTATTACTTAATTAACATACACAGTATATTATTATAATGTAGGCAAAATCTATAGGACTTCACATCAAAGGTACCTTAACAGGCAAATTTTAATGAGCGGTATGTTAATAAATACCCAGTAATTAAGCAGGAAAAATGTGATATATTTTTTCACCCTAAACAAAGACAGTATCCTCGTATACCTACGTCTAATTCACACTTGTTTGTTATTCTTACAAAAATGTAATTAACTGGCTTTCGGGCCTAACCCTGCTGAAAAACCTTGGCTTTATCGAATTTTATTTACAATCCTAAACTCAATGTATGAGTTTGAATTCTACTTTTAAATTGTTATTAATATTAAAACTAAATCAACTTTCTATTTTGAAAAGTTTACATCAACATCGTATTAAAATTTGCAAATTAACTTTAGCAAAATTTACGGCAACATTAATTGGTTTGGCTCGATTTTTTTCAGAGTGGCCAAGTTATACAAAAGGTTATAAAATGCCAGTGCGGGGAGCACTGGTTGGGCTAAAAGCTATTAAACTTTAAATCCGAAGCAACTGTTACACAATATGACGGTATACCGCAGCCAGTACTGGTTTTTAAAAGAACTTTATTTTTCAGAACTAGTTTTCTGGGAAATACGTCAATGCATGCTGAAATTAAATCGATGTTCCAGGAAAGGCAATACGGTAGCTACTTTTACGTCGTTTTTTATGAATTTTATAAGCATCTTGAATAAAACCCCGAGTTCCAATTATTGTTTATTACCTATATAAAATCGGAATACGTAAATGAGTCAGTAGATGTATCAACAGAGGCGGATTAAAAGTCGAGAACGCCCTAGGCAAGCACCTCATCGGCGCCTCTCTAGTGGCCATATACATAATTATTATAAATTGTTAAATGAACTTAATCAAAATTAAACCCCAAACTACGATCATGAAAACAATATTATTATACCTTTAGTCGTTCTAATTTCAATCTTATGCTGTTAGCTACACTTACAAGTTAGAACATAACGTTTTTGCTCAGTATTGCTCTTGATAGCAATCATAGCATAGTGAATTTCTGGTAATTTTTACAAGCATCTGCTTGAGCTGTATTTTACGAACTTCTATTATGTCATCAGGCGATGTAAGAATAATCAAGAAGGAGCACACTTCAGAAGCTCTGCATCTCTATAGATTTAAATAATCTTTTATATTGTATGAGTACTTACTACTGGAACTTGAACTTACTTACTACTTACTTGTATTATTTATAGGTAGCAATAAATTTCATGTTATTTTTTTTCTTTGTTTAAAAATTGCCGCGCGTGCGCCCCTTGTAACCTCGCGCCCCTAGGCACGTGCCTAGTTTGCCTTAGGTATACCCCGCCACTGAGTATCAATCCACTTCAGTTGACATAAACTCAATAATTAACTTAGTCTGCCAAGTTCAAGCCTTAGTTTTGAACTAAGGTAGCTTTCAAATGGTAATAAAGTTACCCTTGCACGTCACGGTGTCTTTGAATAGATAATTCGTGACTACACTGTTTGTAGATATCACTTCTAAGTTCTAACTACTTTGAAACAACGATCAAATCTGTATAAATTGGTAGGGTACAACTGCAGTAGGCAATAACGGCCGTAATGAAAACTAGTGAATAAATCAGACACATTTGGAGAGCGTATAAATTGTAAACCTCATCGATATCTTCTATTTTGTTAACGTTTACCACCCATATTTACAGCCCAGTAACCCAGTTGATACGAAAACATAAATACTATTTATTGCATAAAATAACTATGGATCTGTACCCAACGTTAGTTTTGAACAGGGACCCCTATTGCAGCTTAGCCCACGCATAAGATTAGATTGTAACGCTTGGCGAGCCCAAGCGTTAAAATCAGATTTTATTTTCCATTTCAAACCGATAAAAATTGTAGTGTATGCAACGGTCATATAATAGGGGTTATTGAAACACGATTGTGATAATAGTATCATACTATATAAACACTCGTGTGATGCTAGTATATGCCGTTGCATACACTATTTTATATTTACGCATACAGTTGAAATAAAACAAAAGTGGCAACGGGAAAACATGTGGTATGGCGGGCAATTTAGATTCTCATTGCGCATGACTGCGCAGCGCGCGCATCTGTAGTCAATGACAGTATTTTTCTACATTAATTCAATGAGCCCATACACGCCAATAAATTAAAAAGTTAAAGTGTGCTATCAAAATTTAAATGTTATTTTATGATGAAGTCGTTTGAAATCGAAGGAAAATGCTGCAATATAATGGTTTTATTTTATTTTACCTATCCATGAAAAAACGTACGTGTTTATATAGTATGTTTTGAATTCATATTTGGAATATTAGGTTTTGAGTGTAGATAAAATAACTTACGTACGCCGCAAAATATTATGTCAGATATATAGCTACAAAGATACAGCACATTAGTAAAAAACAACTTCATGAATAACAAAGTAAAAACTTACGCAACATGTTTTATATCAGAATTAGCCAGCGTAAGGCACTTGTCCCACCGCCAACGATCAGCGAGTAGCGAGTAAAGCCAGAAGCGTGTTTGTAGTTTCAATAGTTTTGTCACGCTGCTATAAGCGAGTGTTCTTGTGCGACGGGCGATTACTCGCACCACTTAGGTAGAAATGGTAAGTTGCAGTAGATACGAATATTTTAGCGAGAAGTATGAATAAGAAAGTAAATGAATAACAAAGTAAAACTTACCCAACATTTAGTGGAACATAATTATATATAGCCAATGTAAGGTTGTGGGCGTCTGGTTTGTCCCAATTATAGAGCAGAGCGGACAGCTGGGCGTCAAGTTGAGCGTGCGACATATTGCGCACCAACGCGTGGTATTGTAGCAAGTAGTTTGAATAACAAAGTAAAAACTTACGCCACGTGTAGTAGATCAGAATTAGCCAGCGTAACGTTGAGGACGTCGGGTGTGTCCCAATTGTTGAGTAGAGCGGGCAGCGGGGCGTCTAGCGGAGCATGCGAAAGGTCGCGAGTCAAGGCGCGGTATTGTAGCGAGTAGTGCGATACCAATGCTCCTCGCGCGACTCGCCATGTGACGCGGGCTTTACGTGACTATACTTCGGAGACACGTACCTCTTCTGGCACACTTAGACGCTCTGTGTGGAAGGAAAGATGTTTGAGATGATTTATATACTTACTAAATAGCTAATCACGTCTTCATTGACATACATTTACAGCCAAATTCTCAAACATATTTTTATCGCTAGTTCTCGTACTTTACCGGTCAATGTAAAGTTATAATTGTAGCGACACTTAAGTTTAACATGTTATGAAACAAAGTCCCTCGCCGCGTTTGTCTGTCTGTTCACGATAAACTCAAAAACCAGTGAATCGATTTTCATGCGGCTTTCACCAATAGACAGAGTGATTCATGAGACAGGTTTAAGTATATAATTTGTAAAGGTTTTGTGTAAATTGGTTGAAATATGGTGATAATTGTTGAGTGTCGGCAAAAGTCAATTCACCTGGGAGCTTTTATCGAATACGCTGCCTAATTAATCCCTTTGAGATATACCAAAATATTCTATGGTGGAATTGTTTCTCTTTTATAGGTCTACAGACAACTTCGCAATGGCTTGTCTATCTTTTTTACCGACTTACCATAAAGGAGGAGGTTCTATGTTCGACTTTATGTTTGTTCACCGATATCTCCGTCAATTGTGAGCCGATTTTGATAATTCTTTTGCGTTTGTAAGAGTATGTTCCGAAATTAGTCCCATTTTAATTTGGTGAAGATCTGATGAAGAACTTCGGAGATATACAACAGAACTCTTCAATAAATAACGGGCAATCTCTCGGGATTGCTGCAATCGCATGTCTGTTTATTGTTTGTACCATTTCATAACATATCATCACGCAAATACACTCTAAAGGGGTACGCAGATTTGTACAGTTCACCTTGGTACACTCTCATTTCACCGATTATGTTCAGTTTCATGATATTCGGGTAATCTATTCAGGGATTATAGGTACCTTACGTAACTATTTGCCTATTAGGTAGGTACAACTAAAAAGTGAAAACTAATTTAATTTATTTTTTTAATTATAGATTATTATATCCTTAACAACTTTAAAACATTAGTTATAGATATCATGCAAATTATGATAATCATTTACACCATAAATAATTTAAATGAATAACTTAGGATTTATCGCAAAATAAAAACAAACGCGCGCGAGAATAAATTCAAGCGCGGATCTCACACAAATGACCAGACCCTACGGCAGAAAAAAACATGTAGGAAATATGCTCTACTACCCGTGCGAAGCTGGGGCGGGTCGCTAGTACAAATTTAAATATAATTGGTTGAAAGTAAAGAATGACATGGAATTTTTAGGACCATGTTATACCTAAGTTTGTATGTATGTCTACGCTGAATCGATTTAAGGAACAATACAAAAGTTATAAACCTGTCTTTTCATAATTCTTATTCAAAGTTCTCTTACTTACACTAATTCAACCTCAGACATGAGATCTTAACGCGATAATAAACTCTACATCTTATCCAAAATTTGTTAAAGTTACTAAATTTTATTTGGTCACACTCTATCCGCTCGGAAAACGAAAATTTAAACTTGCTATTTTATTTACGCCATGTATAACCAACCATAACAGAAACATCACATGTCATAAATTACACCTTTGTAAAGGGTAAAGGACAGTAACTAAAATTAAAGACAGAAGTCCCATACTTCCATTCCGTACTCTTACACACGAGGCATGATACTCTAGTAACACACTTTAAGCTACAAGGATTGTCAATGTATGGGAAAAGACGCGCAAAGTTATGGGACGCATCTATTCTAATCTATCAAGAGCTTAGGACAGATTCCAACATTCACATATTTTCAACGAAGACATTTTCCCCCAAAACAATAAACATTAGTTAATGTTAAGTTATGATAAGCTTCTGCTTTACCATTCATGTTTTCACGTTTAAGCTTGTCTTAATTTTGTACCTCTTTTATAAATTCATGGCAAGTCTAATGCTTCTTATAATCTACTCACTACGATACGACTCGTAAATCCTTCTGAAACATTTTACAGACGAAAACCAAAATAACAATGCTGCATTTCTTGCTAGCGCGCACTGTTTGCTTATTGGAGCATTGTTTAAATATATGCGTTAGTACACCTCTGCCCAACCCTTAGGGGAATATATAGGCGTAATGTTTTAAGATAGACTGTAACCTTTTCTAGAGCCCCTGAAGAATCGATGTGCATGATAAAAGGCTTCGAACTCTTAGACATTCTGAAATTCAGAACATAACTAAGACTTTGCGTGTTATTGCATATACCAATGCATCAGTTTTTACTTTATTGTTTTTTTATTTTCTAGACTTCAATTACATTTTGTACATAATACTTTTATTATACCACAGAGACCACTTCGCAATCAAACGGTACTTCTGTACCAATATTCTGACTCCATGTAACTACAGTGCGGCCACGTATTCAGTATTATCGCGGGCACACATTACGCTTTATGGTCCTCGTCGCGAGTCCATGACGATCGCTGGACGGCACGGTACGACGGCCCACTGTACAATGGTACGATACGACGGTACAGTACGAAACAACAGTAGAACGGTGCAGTACAATGGCACGGAAACAACCACTACATAGGTAGTATTGTTTAAATTAATGTTGTTTACATGTTAAATAGTGGTGGAGGTTCGTGGATTTTGAACAGGTACCGAACAAAATGGGGAATGTGTTGACTCTTTTTCGTGATCAATATAATAAGACAAAGATTTTTAACTATTGTAAGGAGTTTTTTCCGCCACTTCTTCCCTGCTAAAACGCGCGCCACTAGACTGGATAGGACTACCGCCTTTTTTCTTTTATCTGTGTTTATGTAGAAGTTCGACTTACAAAAAGTGTTGACTCTCAGCCTCATTTGAATGATGACTTCTGATTTTGTGAAATCATAAAGATATTTTCATAGTATACTAAGGATAAAAATCATATCTAGAAGCAACTGCGTAAAACCATGATATATTGACAGTTGAAATGGTGAACGGTATTGAACGAGTAAAACATGTATAAAAAAAAGATCAATGTTTGTCATCATTTTTGTTTTTACAGATTTAATACGTAGTTTATCGCTGCAAAGGTAAATAAATCAACACGGATGTTTATATAGTTCCTTAATATTTCCAATATGATTGCGTTGCATCAGAACCAAAACACTCAATACAAAGCGTTAAAAAATATCGTATCACATCCCACACACACCTAGCTGCGTTCAAAATCTTCAATACCCAGCTGAACCTTAAAAAAAAGGTTTTATGACTGAAATTGAATTGAATGTGAATTGAAAACACCCTACGGTAAGCCCAACTCCGCTCACTGCTGAATAAAGACCTCTATCTTCTTGTCCCAATCCCCATGTTCCCGTGCCAGCCTCATCCAGTTTCTACCCGCGATGGCAACAATGTCATCTGCCCATCTCGCCGCGGGATGTCCGATACATTTTCATTCAATCCTTGAACGCCACTCGGTCACCGAATTACTCCATCTAACCTATCATTACCGCGCCTTGCCAGGTGTCCTGGCCAGCTTGCATTTGATTGCCGAAATTCGTTTTCCAAGTAATCAGTTAGCCCCCTTACGCACTAGCGGTTGGCCACCTAGGCGGTTCATTTGAGCGGCCAGCCGCCTGACGCGGTTGGAATAGCGGCTGACCGCCATTACTCTAGGGCTTATGATATTAAATTAATTTATAATTGTGCAGTTTATAGAAAGTCAGAAACAGTTACAAGTTAGTTATTTTTCAACACACTTGCTCATAAAGTGGCTCTAATTTCACCGCAATTGGGCACATAATGACACCTGTTATCAAACTGTGACTTTTTCATTGCTATTATTCACAAGTGAGTTACAGAGTTTTTTTTTTTAATTTATTGCTTGAGTTGCTTTGTTCTTAAAAAAGTTTCGATACAAAAAAGATCGTACTCAATAGTACAAATGCAACACATTTCATGCAACTTCGTATTTAAATAGATAATTTCAACTTGTACGTGTTTAATAAATAAAACTTTCACTCAAATATAACTTTTGTTTTTGTCTGTAATAAAGAAAACTTGAATTTCTCCATTTTGTACGTGGCTAAAACGCTATCCGCGAAAAGCCAAAAAAATTAAAATTCTTTCTTTTTAGTCTATGGCCGATCGCCATTGTTAGATGCGCGCGCATAGGAAAACTGATTAATTTTGCCCACCATTGCGAAAAAAAATTCACAACTCGTTTTCACTGTTGGAAATGATTTTTTAGTATTATTTTCTTCACAAGTGTGTTAAAAAACGTCGTATGATACACGTGTATATTGATGATTACCGTCCTCGGCTCTCTTAAGACGCCGATTCAATGGCGCCTCAGCGGTAATCACCAACATTACACACTTGTACCATAATGTACTATTACAACACGTTTAGTTTAAGAAAAAAAAAATATTACGTACTTTAGTACTTATTTATATATTTTTATTGAATTTTTCGAATTTTTATTTTACTCATCGTTGTTCTATAGGTAATATGTATTATTGTTGTTTTTAAGAAATATTAAATATAGCCTAAAGCATTAAATAATTACAGAAGTTTCATTCCTATATTTTCGTAAATATGAGAGGGCCCTGCTAGCAGTTGCTTTGCTTCAATTGAGATACACTTCTTCATCTTTGGAGCACAAAATCTAAATCCAATTTGGGACGGTGAGCCGCGGTCACCCACCGCGGTTGAAATTTGTGGTGATTCAGTGCGTACGATACCAAGCGGTTGTATATTAAAACTAGCTGTCCCACGCGGCTTCGCTCCCGTCAACTGGCTACATACCTACCCATCAACCCTACCTACTCTACATACATGATTGTTGTGTAATTAAACCGTTTACGCAGCGCACGCAACGGAAGCTCTCAAAAAGGAATAATTTTGCCCGTTTTTGCAACATTTTTTATTTATGCTCTGCTCCTGTTGGTCGTAGCGTGATGTTATATAGCCTATAACCTTCCTCAATAAATGGACTATCCAACACAAAAATAATTTTTCAATTCCAACCAGTAGTTTCTGAGATTAGCGCGTTCAAACAAACAAACAAACAAACAAACTCTTCAGCTTTATAATATTAGTATAGAAAATGGAAAAACGGCAAGCCGCGCGGTCAGCCGCCTCTGCGGTTAACCGCTGGTGCGTAAGGGGCTTACCAATGAATAATTTTATCTAATTGAAATAACAATAAAAACATCCTATTTGAGTTTGATTACAACATTAGTTTTAACTCCACACATAAACACCCGTACGTGCTAACTTCCCCTTCCATATTTACCGTTGCTACTACATACTGGTTTAGTTTTTACTCAACACAAATAGTCCAGACTCGTTTGTACATAGGGGCGCTAGCATTTTCCAAAGCTCTATTCTATCCTCATTTTTGACGGAGCAACACCACTGCAACTCTGCCCTGTTATTTTATTTTGACGTGAACTTTTTAATACTTATCTAAATTCTATCTAGTTCTATGTTTTTGGTCTAAGACTTGTTCTTGTTGCAGTGACGTACCTACAAGTGAAGTTTAAACTTTAATAATGTTAGAATTTACCGAGATTATTATGAATACCTACATAAATCAAAATAAGGTAGTAGGTAGGTAAGGTAAGCATTGTAATTTCAACTTCATCTTTCAGTATCTAATAATATGTGCAATTAAACTGTGGTCGACAATATTTCACCACGTACATTCAACTGAAGGCAACTTGGTTCGAAGTCGTTGATTAACAAGCGTTCTAATTGCATCCTTATAGCGATAAAAAAGATTTTTCAAAAGATTAAATAATATCGCATTTCAGTATATTTTAACCAAGTATGAGAGGTAATAAAATCTTACCTTTCACGAACAGTCGATAGACCAACTCATCGCTTCCATACAGATTTCGCGCTAGACATCGGTATTCTCCAGCGTGTTCCGGTCCTGCATGAGGTATTGTCACCTCTGACGTCATGGCTTCAGCATTTGTCTCCCAGTTTTCAACTCCTCCAGAACCACTAACAGATTGAAAAAATAAATATTTTTAAGATACATTTTTAACAATTTACAACTTTCTACTGAAGTAAAATCATCCATTAAAAACGTAAATTATATTTTAACCGCTAAAAATATTCAATATTTTCCAAGACAGAATGAAACTGATTTATAAATTGATCGAAACACGTTATCAGAATTCAATATCAGAAACAGGAAATTAAATTGTCAAGTCTTCACGCATAATGATAAAGTTGTGAAATTCTCATAACTTTAATCAATCAAATAAATTGCAAGTTTTGATAGAAAATGTACAGAAGATGAAGCCATCATCACTCTGTCAATCGCAAGTACTTCGGCTGATGAGACAAATTACGTTAAGATACCCACACGCTCACTCATGTACACACACATGCGTTCGCTCACCATCAGACATACACACTCACACACGAACACACGCTCGCACGTTCGATTTGCTTCTCTTTATTTTTTAGTTTTACTGTTTCAATACCTTCAAGTATAACTTATTCCTTGCATTCTATTACATAAAAATTGAAATGTGTATTGATATAAGGCGAAGGAGACTGATTCCTGTAACACAGGTTCGCCTAGCACGTGAGTCGAGCTTCACATGTGTGGTTGTAATATTTTTATTGTCCCATCCCACATAATGACGGTACATGAAAGACTATGTAAGATTAAGTAATTCCGGCTTTTTGTTCATTTTGTGTTCGTTTTCACTGTTTACTTCTAGAGATTATAGCTCATCAGCACCACCGTTATTTTGAACACCCGACCACACCTTTTCAACCGTCATTTCAAAACTTCAAAAGCTGTTTGGTATATTTCACAAGTTACTAAATACGAAGACGTGGTTTTATCTGTGCCCATTGTTTGAACATCAACACCACATCATACTGTATCTAACAGAATTTTGGCCGTCCTACTAAAAACCCGACTGCTTAAAAAGCGAACTAAAAAGACGTAAACATATAAGTGTTATATATTTTTGAAATCAGCTCTTAAAACCCTTTATTTTGATAACCCCACGATGGGTTTGGAAGCCAAAAAAAATTCCCCCTACAAAATGGCGCCCAAAATCCGCCATTTTTTTCTATTCCAATTTTAATGTAGCCAGTGACACTCGCAAATGTAAGACGAATCATTGACGTAAGAATCATCAAAATCGGCCAAAGCGTTTGGTCTCTAGAACGCCACATAGGAACAAACATACATACATACCATACATAGACTGATAAAAACATTACCCTCCTTCGGCAGTCGGGTAAAAATGCATAAAATAACATCATCTTACTTACTGTAACGATAAAGGCCTGGAGTCATGCGTCCAGTGCACGTTTATTTCTGGTTCTCCTCTGGCAGTGCAGGACAGTCTTGTTCCTCTCACCACCCACCGGGTCTCTCCACTACCACTTCTACTCAGTCTTGGAGGTTCTGTTATAAGATACAACTTAAATGTAGAACTTGTAAGCAAACCTTAGCCAACCTTATACTACGGACTTGTTTTTATTTAGTTGCTCTTGCTCTTTTGTTGTCTTCTTTTCGTGTGAGCATGTGGCCACCTCTAGTCTCACAGTTAATTAAGCTGCCTCTGGGAACCCTACAAGCCTCTGACTTAGCTATTTCAAAACTTACATTTATTAATATAAGTCCAGGTTTCCTCAGGATATTTTCCTTCACCGTTGTCTGTGATGTCCAAGATAAACTTAGAAATTTAAATATGAATTTGAAAAATTCACATTGGTACTTGCCCGGATTTGAACCAAGGACCTCAAGCACCAGAGGCGAGGTCTTAGCCACAGGGCATGAGTACACGGATGGAATGATATTACCACGCGAGCGCGCGTCCTTTGATATTTCAATAAAATAACGCAATTAGGGTTCTGGTGTCTGTTTGTGATCAAAGCTTGCAAGTTAAATTTGACTTACTTCCCGGTGATCGTATTTTTCTCGTGACAATTCAATTTTTAATATAAAATCTTGTTATTTTTTAATAATATAAACGCTTGTTTTTATCTGTTTTGCACACGGTGTCGGTTTGAAAACGATTGGGATGCAATATAAAGCTACTTCGATTGGGATGCAGTCCAAAGCTATAACAAAATAAAAATTTGCATTGCGCAAAAAACTGTTTTAATCCGGTTTTAGTCACATACCCTTGTTGGCTCCCGAAAACAGATTAAACTATGAACTGTTTGTTAGTATCTTTCAATGGACGTTTTTTTAATAGTGAAAATGAAAATAATGTATTATTAAAACCAAGGTCACATCTTTGATATTGTTAGATCAAAGCATACTGACACATTGTCGAACGTCGTCGATATTAAAAATGTACATAGCATATTGACTCCTATTTCCACAAAGTCTATTCTTATCAATGTAAACAAAGGACGCGCTTAGTCGATCGAATGCACGCATCTGCCAGCAATGCTTCTATTATAACGCGAATCAAACGGAAAATAGTGAACTGTCAATTTAAAATCCTTCATTACAACTTAAATACGCGCAGATGCGCGAATGTGTGCATATCCTAAACACTGACAGAATTTGTCACGTTGCTTGGCTTCGACCCTGTCTCAGTGTGCTTTAACCTTTAGGGAAAACTCACCTCTAACATCGAGATAAAACGAGTGATGCAAGAAGGAATGCTGAACGCGGGCAGTACATCGGTACCAGCCCTCATGTTTGGGGCTGGCAGCTCTTAGCCACACTGTTCCATTCTCATTCCTTGACTTTTATTTATATTTCTCGATTTGTTTGAACAGTAACTCAATACACACAAAGGCATTTTATAAGAAACAAAACTTAGTACTCAAACGTGTCACTTTGCAGCGAGCGCTTGCCACAGACTAAGTGAGTTGGGGTACGCGTGCTCTAACGCGTGTTACAAACAATTGAGTTGAAGAGTCTCCTCTAGTACGTATTTAACTCAATGGTGTTGGTCCAGTAACGAAATGGACGCCGTCGAGGTAGCTTGTGTTATCTATTATCACTCCCGAAAACAACAAAAAATATAAAAGAGACTGGATTCATCCTTTATTGGAAACGCGCAACGAATCTGGCCTATTCACAATTTGTTTTCAAGAACTGAAGAAGCTTCTTCACAATTCCTAATAGCTTCTCGTTAAATTTCACCAATTAATTTCTCTGTAACGAAGTTCATGGCTGTGCAACTCACGAATACAACAAACATCAACGGCGGCTCGCCGCGAAGAAAACCACTCAAAGCGGGCCGCGGCCCGGTATTCAATCACCGCAGTTGACATATTGAGGCGGTCAAGTCCGTACGTTCACAAGCGCTTGCATATTAAAATGGAAAGTGGCTAGCCACGCAGTTAGCCGCCCCCGCGGTTAACCGCTAGTGCGTGTGAGGGCTAAGAACTTTTACTTCATAAGTTTGAATGATTAGATGAAAATGTCAAATACAATTGACGACCAAAAAAAGTTACGATAATTTACAACAAGACAAAATCTGTTTTTACACCATTCAACTGTTTTTCTGGCCGGTTGCCATTATTAAGCGAATGCACACTATGAACATAAAAAAACACAGTAATGAGTTGTGTATGGAAATTACACATGCGAATAATTTACTTTAAAAAATAAAAGCTGCAATTGCCGAAAAAGAGCTGTGAGCTCGAGTTAAAGTCTGAAGTTTTTGTTTGACTTTTCAAAAATAGATTGGTCTATACCGAAAGCAGCAAAGGACCAAGTTTTTAATAAATAAGCCGATTTTTAGGGTTCCGTACCTCGAAAAGATAAAACGGAACCCTTATAGGATCACTTTGTTGTCCGTCCGTCTGTTCGTCCGTCCGTCTGTCTGTCAAGACCCATTTTCTCAGGAACGCATGGAGGTATGAAGCTGAACTTTATATCAAATACTCAAGTTTACTGTCCCTTAAAGCTGTGAAAAGATCAAACTTTTAAGTCAAATAAATCAAAAGATACAGCCGTTTATGCAGCAAATTTCCGCAAATTTTCGACACTCGCAAGGGAATCAAAACCTACAGGGTACTTCCCGTGAACTCAGTATCTTGAAATTTGGTACGAAGCAATGTCTTATAGCACAGATAAAGGAAAAATTGCGAAAACTAAATTTTTTTCGTTACATCATAAAATAAAAATATTTTTATTAATTTTAAATACTACCCCTTTCCTCATGAACGCGTGTATTAAATTGAAATTCATATCAAATACTCAGATCTATAATACCTTTAAGCTCAGGTTTGTATGGAACCCTCATTGCACGAGACCGACTCGCACTTGGCCGGTTTTTTTTTTATTTGAGGAATATTTTATCTTATTTATTTTTCAGTTAAAAATATCTTGCTATTGAAAAGTTCTAAAATTGGAGAAATAAATATGACAGACACCTTTTAAGTAGGTAGAAATTATGTCAAAGCACGATAGTATTTATTTTTCAAATAAAAGTTATCCTATAAAAAACCAATGCCAAGTCGATAGGATTTATTTTCCTTTAAACGATGCACTACACGCAATTCTAGATAGATATTCCAAATACGTCAAAAATCAAATTCAGTCGAGAACTATTGTAAACTAGTACATGTATGTTACAAGCCAGAGTAAACTTAGGGGTAAGACAATAAATACATTTGACAACCAGCGAAGCGCTATGGCTAACTGTTCCGAAGTCGTTTGTAGCTCTGCAGGTGTACTCGCCGCTGTGAGCTGAAGTTATTTTTTTTTTTTTTTTCTGTAAGTTGGTTTATACAAACACTTTTACATGTCGAACATATTTTTTAAAACTAGATGAGGTCGGCGTTTCCTATCTGACTACTCTGAGAAGAAAGGCCGAAACAAACTCAGAGGTCACAGTCTCTTTTAAAGTCCAGACAAAATATTGGTTAGATCATGTGAAGACCATGTAGACTGATGTCTGAAATGGTCTTTTGAGGTAAGAACCAGTCAGATTGAGTGGACCTGTCCAGTCAGTGCACGCATTTGTCAATAACCGAGCAGCTCAACTCAGACTTTAAGGAGCTCAACGATTCGACGAACAATACCAAAGAAAGGACATTCGGGTAGGCCGCATAAACTACTCAAACTGCCAGACCATGATTAAAAACTAAGATAAATTAAAATAAAAAAGAATGATCCACATAGTCTTCACACTCACAATAATTAATATAAAATAATATAATACTTTAAAAAGTAAATATTCTTGTCATTGCAAGAAAACCAAAAAAACAACAACAAAATTCACGGTGCAAAATATAATAAAAAAAACAAAATTAATTGGAGCAGCTCAATCCCAAGCCTTTTTGTCTTCAAGGTAATCTTTAGTTGTATAAAACGCTTTCTGGCACAACTTACGTTTAATAAAAGATTTGAATTTATTAAGACTTAGATGTTGTACGTGGCTTGGAAGCTTATTATAAAAGCGTATACATTGACATCTAAACGAGCCACCTATTTTCTTGAGCCTTGTTGTAGGTACTACAAATTTGTGTTTATTTCTAGTATTTATGTTATGGATATCACTGTATTTTTTAAACAATTTTATATTTTTATGGGCATATAAAAGATTTTCATAAATATACTGAGAAGGCACAGTCATTACATTAATCTCCTTAAATTTCTCTCTGAGAGAGTGTCTTGGGCTTAATTTATAAATTGACCGAACAGCTCTTTTCTGCAAAACAAAGATAGTCTGGATGTCGGCGGCATTTCCCCACAACAGAATACCGTACGACATTACACTATGAAAATAGCTAAAGTATACTAAACGGGCTGTCTCTATGTCAGTTAAATTACGAATTTTTCTAACAGCATATGCTGCGGAGCTTAGCTTCTTTGACAATTTATCTATATGTGGGCCCCACTGAAGCTTAGCATCCAAAGTTAAGCCTAAGAATACTGTGCTATTTTCAGGATTCAATTCTTCGCCCTTTATCAACACATCGGTTTTCACCTGCCTAACGTGAGGTAGGGTAAACTTAATGCATTTGGTTTTTTTTTCATTAAGAAGTAAATTATTAACATTGAACCAGTGAACTACTTTTGAGATCGCGCTATTTACATCGTCAGTAACCAGCTGCTGACGTTTAAGTTTAAACAAAAGTGAAGTATCATCCGCAAACAACACTATATCATGGTTATCCTTTATGAGGTAAGGCAAGTCATTAATATAAATAAGAAACAAGAAAGGACCAAGAATCGAGCCCTGTGGGACTCCCATTGTTACCATAGATCCAGGAGATCTTTTTCCATTAACGTCAACGGTCTGAATCCTATTACTCAAATATGAAGTAAGAAGATCCAGAGCGCTGTTCCGGATCCCGTAGTGGCGGAGTTTCCTGATTAGCGTTTCATGAAAAACACAATCAAATGCTTTGGACAAATCACAAAAGATTCCCAAGGCATCGCACTTATCTTCCCATGCATTATAAATATGTCCTAAAAGTTCAACACCGGCATCAGTAGTTGAACGACCCCTTGTAAAACCGAACTGCTTGGTATGTAATAATTTATGTTTATTAAAAAATCTTTGCAATTGCTCTAAAATTAATTTCTCAAATATTTTGCTAAACGTAGGTAGTACTGAAATAGGTCTATAATTTGTAGGGTCTGATGTACTACCTGATTTAAACAAAGGTATTATTTTACTATTTTTCATAAGGTCGGGAAACTCCCCACAGTCGATACAATTATTAAAGATAATAGCTAAACTAGGTGCGACAATGTCAATAATAGACTTAGTAACTTCTACAGAATGACCCCACAGATCTGCAGTCTTTTTAACATTTAAAGTGTGAAAGGTTTTAATTATGTCTTTACAAGTAATATGTTCAAAAAGAAATTCCGAATCGCAAACGTTAACATTTTCTTTTAGCAAAGACTCAGCAACAGAAGGTGATGAGTTTAAGGATTTAGTCGTTGAAACAGGAACATCTGAAAATAAATTTTCAAAGGCCACTGCGACTTGTGAGTCTGATTTTATGATGTTGCCATTAATAGACAGGCCGTAGTCAATATTTCGGTTACCAGATCTTCCCGTTTCACTATTAATAATATTCCAAGTCGTTTTAATAACATTACTACTGTTTTTAATATTTGAGCTCAAATAACGCGACTTGGCCAAACAACAAACTTTTTTAAATAATTTTGAATAATTTCTAACATATAAATTAAATTCAGCAGTGTTTACATAAGTCCTTTCACTGTACAGCTCATAAAGCCGTGTTCTACTTTTATGAATACCAATGGTAGCCCAATCACTGAATGATGCGTTACTATTAACGGAGATAGTCTTGGGAATAAAGGTCGAATTAAATTGTTTACAGTATATACTAAAAAAATCATCATATAGATGATTAGGATCAGCATCAATTGACAAAATTGGTAATTTATTAATGAGTTTAACTTTAAAAGCTGCCAAGCGACTTGCAGTTTTGGGGTTAACAGTGATATCCTTTTTAGCCACTTTGTTGCTTTGGTTTGGTATAGTAATCCTCTGCCCGCAATGATCAGAATCTAGTAAATTTATAATTTCTTTGTGGACTGGTATAACATTAGTATAAATATTATCTAAGCATGTAGCACTAGAAGGGGTTATTCTCGTGGGCTCCAAAAATAGGTTTACAAGATTGTAGGACTGAAACAGACTTATTATTTTACTACAAGAACCTGAGTTTTCTAATAAATTAACATTAAAATCACCAAAAGTGATAATGGATTTATTCGAGTTACAAATCTTGTGTAACACTTCATCCATTACCTTTTCGAAGCAGTCATACAATCCTGAAGGGGGTCTGTATACGCTTAATACAATAAACTGCTCCAATTCTATACAAGCTATTTCAACTGTCCGCTCAACAGATAGGCTCACAATATCCCTACGGTCTTTAAATTTAAGCTGGTTACTTACTAAAATCAATGAGCCACCATGTATAGCATTAACTCTGCTGAATGAACTACCAACCTGGTGATTATTAAAATTGAACAATAACTGGTGGCTTTTAAGCCAATGTTCTGTTATACAAAGAATATCAATACTGTTAAAGTTCATAAATAATTCTACTTCTAAATCTTTGTTCATAAATCCTTGAATATTTTGATGCACCAGGTTAATACTATTTACCGAATTTAAACTTTTATTTGATTTTACTTTGCAATTTTTATGCTGTATGCTTTTGCAAGAGGTTGTCCCTATTGTCCTAATTTCTAATTTAAATTACTATTAATATCAATTTCTGATACCAAATTATTGGCTGAATTAAATAACATTCCTTGGCATTGCTCAATAGAAAGTTAGGTCTTGGATGATCAGGAGAGAGAAAAAGTCCATATTTTTTTGTTCGACCTGGTGAGAATAGGGTAGATTACAAAATATATCTATTTAGTCCGTCAGATAACCTAAAAATATTGGACACGTATTTTTCTTTTACAATGTAAACAAAAAATTAACTCGATACAGTGTGTTGAAATATCGTGCGACGTCACGGTGTGCTACATTTCATATTGACAAAGTGACGTCACAAGCCCATTCTCGTCAACTTTGATGCGCTTTATCTTTGTAAATTTTTATTTATTTGATAAAGCAAAAAATACGGGTCCAATATTATTTGATAATCTCACTGACGGACTAAAGAGAATTATTATTATTCTACCCAGGAAACGTCCTATTAACCATTAATTCTGTTTCAGTCCTAGAAAACAAATAAATCAAAGTCATTAAACGAAACACAAGCTAAGTCAAAGCTTAAACTAAGTCGACAGCTCCTAAGGGTCAATGCAATGCATTTTGATTTCCTAAAAAGTTAGACATGAACTTAGGCATTGTCAAGGTTTAGTGGAGCGTGCTCTTTTTGATATTTTGTCTTTAATCATGAAATTATTTATATTTGTTATCAAATAAAATGAAAATCTAATATTTCTTTACACCGTACTTAACGCACTTACTTTGAGCGTAGATGAAATAGGCAAATTATCCTTATGCCATGAAAACTGTATAGGTTTGTCACCTGACACCAAACTGCAAGTTGCTTATGTGGCGCCTCCTACTTCAAGTTCTTCTGGAAATTGGAACGAAACAATTTTCGGTGGCTCTGTTGACAATAACCTGACGTTTAAATATTGCTAGAAAATTGGAGAAAATCTGGTAATAATATGAATCCCTTACTATGCACGTCGAGTCGCACTGTTCTTCTTGCAAGCTCCCCGCTTTCGGCCCTAACTTCACATGTGTAACTTCCTGCTGCTGTGCTTCTAACTGAATTCAGTCTTAATACTCCTCGTTCGTCACTTGATTCCAATATGCTTTCTACTAACGAACCGTCTTCTCGCTTCCATACTACTTCTCTAAAAAAATATGAGGATTAGATGACACAAAAAATTTAATGTTAGTCTATAGGAATTGCAAGGGCTTTTTGGTTTTATGTACTTACTTTATGGGATATCCCGAATATGGACAGTGTATTGTCACATCCGTGTCAGTCTTTACATGTAGCGCTGATTTGGAGGGCCTGTGTCAAAAATCATACGTTTTATTCCCCATCATCATAAAATACACCAGGAAGGCCATCTGTCGAAGCAAACCTACCATAAACATTCAGTTTGGTTTGATGAGCATGTGATCCTTGTGAGTTTGTGGCATTGCAGCCGTATCTACCACCTTCGTCTGCAGTCCTAATCGTCACACTTAGAGTGGACACTATGGTACCTTCATCACTTCCTGGGACTGCTTCTGCTCTTATATTTACGCTGCACCTGTAAATAATACCATCTAAAAACAAGAAAGAAGAAAAGAAAACAAGAAAACCTAACTAAGGAACTGCTTATGACGCATCTTGGGCAGTCATCCTCCCACCTTACATAGGTTAAAATAATCACTGTTTGAGGCAGTCAATTCATGAAAAGTTCATGATAAAGAATATCAAGTGCCGCGAGCATTTGTTAAATAGCAAAAAAATCAAAAATAGCAACAAACAAGAACTTGGTCTGCACTAGATGAAGACAGAATTGTGTTGACTTACTTGGGACAAAACATTTTAGTTAAATTGGATTAGAGCAGAATCAAATTTCATTTACAGTCTCAATTGTTTGTGTAGTAAACTATGGACTTACTTGTCTGGAGCAGCCGGTAGTGGTCTGTCATCTAAAGTCCATAATATACGAGGTGATAGAACACCTGTGGCTGCGCATCTTATGACTATACTCTGTCCAATTCTTGTTACTGCTCCACTGAACGTTGACACCAGCCATGGCGGTCTGTCTGGAAACCGGGTTGAAGATAAACGATTGCACAGATTGTAACGTGTCAATTTTATGTGTTACAGAAAAGTAGCCAAGGCATTTGACTTTATAAATAGCATTTTGGAAATAAAATTCTCTATTGCTCAGATAAATCATTGACTAAACTGGATATACTGACTTGTGCGAGATGATGAAGCTGATGGTGTAAAAAAAATGCATCCATATTGCCAGGAGCCTTCAAAAGTATCTTGTTGTAAGTGCTTTTGGTGCAAAATAACCTTGGCTATCTTCTGCAAATTTAATAGTATGCTATTGTTACCAGCAATAACTAACTCGGCACCAGCAACAGCGGAGTCAGAATGGTCGTGTGCAGTGCACTGGTAGAGGCCGGAGCGGTGCGACCTCACCGGTCCAAGTGCGAGGCGAGACTGTGGCGCGTGCAGGGGTCGGCCTTCGTGTTGCCAGCTTAGAGTGATACCTCCACCACGTCCTCCCACTACTGAGCAGTTTAAGTGACCGGAACCAATACAATACAATACTACAATAGAGATCACGTAGTGAAGACGAGAAGAAAAGTAAGTGAATGAAGCACATCGTATAAAAATATGTTGGAAGTTTTTAGCCATCCAAAACATACAATAAAAGTAAGTAATCCCGAGCTTTGTCTAAGACTTTCAATTTGAAAGTTGTGAGACAGTGACAAAAATAACTCTTAACCAAATTATGTGCTAAGTAAGATTAATAGAACTCTGTCTGTTTTATTTACGTTCACTGTCTCGGTCTAAATCTTATTTTAAGTTGTGGTGTCTTTTGATTGATGTCCTTAGTCATCGTGCAAGGAGCACTGGTATCAGCTTATAGAGTGCCAAACGTGATCGTCGAAGTTTAAACAAGACTGTGCACGTTGAAAACATATTATCAATCTAACAACTTACTAAAGGGTTTGGTGCCACAGTAACAGCCAGCGGTTCATACACGACGAGCTTCACAAGCACTCTTGAAGGTGAGTCCGGATTGGACGAGCAAGCGTTTCTTGAAGCGTGGTGCCTTCGCGCAGATGAGATAACAAGTGAACCGCCACGGACTGTGCCTTCTCCTGAGACTGCAGCCCAGGTACCAGATGCTTCCTGCCGCTGCCAACTGATGATTTAATTTTGCTACATGTAAATCTTAGCCAGAAAATGGCCAGTGGAAAAAGAAACAATTTAGTGTCTAGATTTCTTGAAGGTTTGTGTCAGATTCGGGATACACTAACGAATAGTTAAAAAAAATTAATTCTTCCTTTTTTTTCGTCGATTTTTGATGAAACGTAGCGTTTGACATTTTTGCAAGTTAATGTTAGCAATTTTGCCTAATACGTGTCCCTATCAAGAGGTGTTGAGACAGATCATTATAGCATTAGTTAATGGAAAATATTACCAAATCAATGATATCTATAAAAGGCTAGAAATTATAATAACAAATGGTGGTTGTTTAATTACCTTACAGCATGTCCAGTAATATGTCGCAGAATACACGGTAGTACAACAGTGTCCCCAGCGCGAGCTTCCACAGAATTCCATTCTATATTTTCCAGCCAGCTACTGTCTACACAAGAAAAAAGTTACATTGAACAGGCGAAATGTTTAGAACACATTTTGAAATTTTCATCGGACATTTGCAGTACTTTAGTGGCGATATTAAACAAGATATGAAACATGTTAGCTTTTAAAGGAAATTCAAAAGTAAGCATACTGCTTAAAAATAACCCTGTAATAACAGCAAAATTACTAAATATAGCAGCCATGCGTACCCGTCTTTGACCAGAAAGCCCGGACCTACCAATTTCTGCAGACTACATTTCAAGACATTCTAAATGCATAAAGCTTTATTAGTCTGACCGTCGGTAGTGAGTTTCAAAGGCAGGCTTGGAGTGTCGAATGCCACGCATGAATATTCCGCCTGTATGTCCGCTTGAGTCAGATCTAGATCGAGAAGGAGACCACTGGCCCCGAAAACCAAACGAGGTTCTAAAACAAAAAGGAACTTTGTAAGTTTGTTGTTGATTAGAAGAAATTTGGCATCAACTTTATACAAACAGAAAAATAAAAAATAAACTATTCAAAAAGAGAATAAAAGTGAAAGTTGATACCAAAACATCATGAGAACTGAAAAACAGAGTGATAGCATAGAGAAAAGTTTTAATACAAGTCATATTTTTTGCAAAATTTATTTCCATTCTGAATGTAGAACAAAGCTTACGCTGCTGTAGCAAGAATGCAAATTTGAATTGTACGCCTTTATTTATAAAGTAGTGTAAGAGTTGATCTGCAGGGTACAGGCCAGAGTAACAGCATCCTGATCATGGTAGTAAGCAGGCTATACTATGCGTTGGTGAGCCACTGTTGGAAGGTTTTTTGTAGACCAAATTGCTGTAGTCGTGTCACAAACTGTTTTTAAGATTCCGTAGTCAACAATTCAGGAACACTTATAGTTTCACCATTTCCGTCCGTTCGTTCGCGGCTAAGATTAGAGACTCTTAGTACTATTAAGCTTTAATTTTTCATGGATATATATATATTAATCACGACGGCAAAGTGGTAAAATAAAAACATAACAAAAATGGGGTTCCTCCTGCACACGTACAGGGGGGATGTTGTTCTTTCTCGTCTATCCGATGGCGTGAGATATCGTTGGATAGGCCATTCAAAAATATTACGGGTCTCACCACCATTCAAAACCATTTTTTGATAAAGGAATCCGTTTGCTTATAATTAAGCTTTAAATTGCTATTTTTTGTTAGAGCCAAGTGTCCCCTGCCAGCTAAATGGTTGCTTTTGTATATGTGATAAAAATCACGGTGGTTGTATATATAACAAAATTAAAAGGAAAAATATCACAGCTACGTAGGCTTTACAAGTTTACGAGTAGTAGTCAACCAACTTATAAAATGTACATGGAATAGTAAAAATGTTGTTTAATGTTGTATGGGGACAACAGTTTTCGAATGGCAGACTAAATTTTGTCTCTTCGTTGGAGCAATGTTCGGTGATTTCATTGTTTATGAATGTTAGTAATGTACCCTATTTATTTTGGTGATTGTAGTTCTTTATAATGAACCTCTGTGCGCAAGTCTGACTCGCAATTGACCGGTTTTTTGCTTTACTTCAATGTAGTTAATAAGTATATCGTAACTAGCAATATGAGTCTTGAAAATGAATAAATTACTATTAATATTTAATTTTGGTTTTACCTCCACTTAAATATCCAGATGACAATGGCAGCTTTTTGCTTTAGCCATCTTGAAGCCAAGTGATGTCCACTAGGCCAACTTGTGGTGACAGCTCACATCTCATCACTACTGCACCACGAATCTTCGCTGGAATCAGCTGATGAGCAGTTTGGGATAGGACGCTGTCCTCCACTATAGAAACAATAAGAACTATGTTACAATAAATAACCTTGCTGGCGCAACCTTGGTATTACAAGACATTTACAATATATTTCAATCCCATACATTATTACCACCAAAACCATAGTTGCACCACCATGATCCTAATATAAGAAACATGGTAAGAAGGTACACATTTCATTCAACAATAAATAAACAAAATAAGAAACAAACGATACTAATTCAATAATCTCCCGTGTATAAAACAAAGCGGTAAAGTTTGTTTGTTTCGGCAAAATAAAATAACTGTGCCTCTTTACGAAACGTGAACTTATTCAAACAAAAATACACCGTAGTAATGGACCACCTATATACGAAACTTTGTAACTCAAACGTAGTAAAGGAATGAACACAAAAAGGACCTCGCATTCAAAATACTTTTACATTTGGAATATTAAAGATGTTCTTTTATTTACGTCCATATTGGGGTCTGCTTTATAACAGACAAAAATGGAGCAAAACTTTTTAATTCTCATCTCTCAGCATTTTGTCTACTATTGCACTTATTTATCTAGACAAAAAGGAATAGGATATTTTTTCATTTAATTTGCTTTCAAGACATTATAAAAGTTCCCGTTCATTTCAATAATGCATAACTTGAGACTTTTATAACTTGTCAAAATAAATAACGAAACAAAAATGAGATGGAATAATAAATAAAGTAATAATTGCGTCCGACATGGCTTTGTTTGTGAAACCATCTTAGTCTTGACTCCGTCAATTGCAAGCTATATTTAAGTTTTGCCTTTTGTGTAATTCTTTTCCGTCTTCTTTTTGCAATTCGCCAAAAATAAATTTTATGATTCCACAATATAGAGAACAATGCAATTAGTTACAGTCCCAGGCACGTAAGTGCACGCTTGGCGTAGTGGGGGGAAATTCGCGCTTAGTGCATTTAGTGCAAAAAAATAATCACTTTTATTGCTTGTCATTAAAAAGAAATTTCAAGAAAAGAGATTAATTCATGAAGATTATTAGCTCTAATAAAAAAAAATGTAAAGGTTTTAAAAATTAGGATTTTTTAATTAAAAATATATTTCAGAATTATTTTAGGTGTCGTTAATAATCACGGAACAGAAAAAAAAACAGTGGAAATGCAAAGTAGGCGAGGCACGCGTGTCACTGTCGTGTTCTAACATCGCGTCGAATTGCTGGTCTCATGACAAATTTATTTTACACATGGGTGATTAAATAAATTACACAAAGTAAAGCGCCTGCCTGGGTTCGAGAACTCATGACCTACAATTTGTAAGTCATGACCGTTGCCACTGGGCCACCACTGCTCTATAATATTAGTATGGATAAAAGCAGTGCTCATAGCTTATCTATTTCATCATATCATCTTATCAGCCGAAAGACGTCCACTGCTGGACATAGGCCTCCCCCAAGCGTCGCTTCATTGACCGGTCCCTTGCATCTCGCAACCAGCGGATCCCCGCAACCTTCACCAGGTCATCGGTCCACCTGATGGGAGGCCTTCCAACGCAGCGTCTTCCGGTTCGCAGTCGCCACTCCAAACATTTCTGCCCCATCGGTCATCCGTTATGCGAGCAATGTGCCCTGCCCTCTGCCAATTAAGTTTGGCAAATCTTCGGGCTATATCGGTAATCCTGGTTCTCTTACGGATCTCTTCATTTCTATTTATCTTATCGTAATTTGTACCTTATGGGGGCTGTACTTGCAGATACCTCACAAACAAAGGGAAAGTTACGTTGCTGTGAACTAACTTACTCTAATGTCATTTTTAATCCCTTAATTAAAAGTTTTTGCCGTGTAAAAAAAAACTCGGCAGCCGTGGGATGTTTTTCATTTTATTTCATATTTCCCTTGCTGTAACGGAAAGTTAATTGGTCCAACTCGACTCGAAGTTGTAACTTGTTTTGCCCTCTTGCCGTACATCTGTTTATTACACAAGTCTGTTGTTTACAGTTTTTATAATTTCCATTATAGCCTCTCTGTAATTGAGATAAAAGCTATAGCTATTTGTAGACACAGGTACGTGAAGGCGATAATCAAAATAATAAATATTTTGGGTTCGCAATTATTTATTCATTACAAATTTTGCTTTACGAGGTCAAACCCTCAAATAAATCTCTTTGTTTGAATAAATAACCTTTGTTAGTCAAGGAGCGGCTAATTTCATATTATAATTATGGTAATAAAGAAACACAAGTAGTTGCAAATGGGGTATATTTGTAATCAGATTCTGTACAACGTGGGGCCAATATATTATTTTATTAATGGCTTTGCCTAGCACGTTTCAGTACCTAAGCCGCTTAATACAAGACGTACCGCCAAGCGGCCTAGCCATGTTCCGGTTACGATGCTCGGTGTAGCCATCTAGAGGAGTTGGGTCGAGATAGCTGTTCCACTGCAGGCAGACCAGCCTGACACGCACTGATATGGGCGTATCGGGAGACTAGTCCCGGAGTGTAGCGGGATCCGAGGCAGGGTGCGCCGCTGGCCGAGCGCAGGTAGTTGGGGGCCCAAGTAGTGTGCCAGCCACATATGAAAGGCTGCCCCGCCAACTGTCGAAAAATCCCGGAATGCACCATCGTGCTGGTTGGCGACCAGATGGGGAGGGCCCGATGGACATTCCGGGGGGGCTCGGGCGTCCCCGCAGTCTCCGTACTAGTGCCCCAATGATGTCGTCCTTTTAGTGCGTGTCTGTAGGTTAGCAGCGTGGAACCTCGTCTCACTTCCTACTCCTCTCCTCTATTCACTCTTCAAAAAATTAAAATGCCAAGGAAAAAGAATAAAGTATTTAAACAGCGGCTGTTCCCCCTCCCCCACAAAGTGCACCTCACCAACATTAGAGGTCTGCACTCAAATCTCTCTGCAGTCCACTACCATCTGGAGACTGAGAAACCAGCGCTGTTTTTCCTTACGGAGACGCAGATAGCGAGTCCCTCAGACGTGTTGTGCTTATCTTACCCAGGGTTTACCCTAGAGCACAATTACAAACCGCGTGCGGGTGTGTGTATGTACGCCCGTGACGACTCGGTACAGGTCAGCAGATTGGGATGGCATGCGATCTTTCTTCGCATGCTATCCTTGGCAGCCTACTTGCTTTTCTTCGGAAGATCCTTCGGCGTGCGCGGACGCCGTGACGGATGTGTTGCGTCGGGGAATGGAGTACTATATTCCGTTCTCTGACGTAACAATGTCCAGTGTTGACCGGCCATGGTTTGGCGCCGAATGCTATCGCGCCGACGTGCTTAAACATGAGGCGTACCTGGCATGGGTCGACGCTCGATCGCGCAAGGCGAGTGATGTTGGTCAAAAGAAGAAGGCCTTCAACAGGGCTGCCAAGTCCTGCAAGGTGTTAAGAAGGGCTCGGTTTGACCACATTAGTCGAATAGGGACCAAACTTGCTTCTTACCCAGCAGGTAGTAAAGCGTTTTGGTCCCTGGCTAAGTCGGTCGAGTCGAACTTCAGCCGTCCCTCACTACCACCACTGCTAAAACCTGACGGGTCGCTGGCCCACTCCGCTGAGGAAAAAGCAAATTTATTTGCCTCTCTTTTTGCGGAATCTTCACGTCTAAATCCTGGTGACGCGCAGCCCCCACCTTATCCTGATGGATGCGAGACGAGTATGTCGGACATTCGCATCCATCAAAAGGACGTCCGTAGGGTATTGCGCAACCTCGACGTGAACAAGGCTAGCGGCCCTGATGAAATACCAGCGATAGTTCTCAGAACCTGTGCGCCTGAACTGTCTCCGATCTTGAAACGCCTATTCCGCCTTTCGTACGAGATTGGAAAAGTGCCGAATGCTTGGAAGCTAGCTAACGTACAACCCGTGCCCAAGAAGGGTAGTCGAGCTGACCCGGTCAACTACAGACCCATCTCTGTAACGTCCATACTCTGTAAGAGTATGGAGCGTGTACTTAACACGAAGCTCCTGGCATACCTAGAAACTAACGAGATCCTTAGTGACCGCCAATACGGTTTCCGCCGAAATCGGTCTACTGGGGATCTTCTAGCGTATGCCATTCACATATGGAGTGAGGCCATCGAGAGCCACGGGGAAGCACTTGCTGTTTCCCTCGACATCTCGAAGGCTTTTGATAGGGTCTGGCATGAAAGCCTTATTGGTAAGCTTCCTTCGTTCGGTCTGCCCGGTGGTCTATGTGACTGGATTGCGGACTTCCTGAGAGATCGGTCCATTCGAGTGGTTATCGATGGCTGCTCATCGGACCAATTGGATATTAATGCCGGGGTCCCTCAGGGGTCGGTACTCTCAGCAACATTATTCTTGCTGCACATTAATGATCTGCTAAAACCCGGCACCTTTGGGTATGCAGACGACAGCACTGTTGCTGAGAGATACTTGTCCAACGCACGGGCTACCGGGCCGCAGATCCGGTCTCTCCGTGAGGCCATGGTGGAGCGTTTGAACCTGTCCTTACAGGCAGTCTCCGAATGGGGCGATGCCAATCTGGTCAGGTTTAACGCTGCTAAAACCCAGGCGTGTCTTTTTTCCGCAAAAAAGAGCCAATTACAACCGGCTCCAACTTTCCGAGATGTGACCGTGCCAATAACGGACCATCTTGAGCTTCTTGGCGTTACGTTGACATCGACTCTCAATTTTGACCCATACATTGAGGCAAAAGCTCAGCTGGCAGCCAAAAAGCTGGGGATCCTTGCGAAGGTGAGAAGGTACTTCACGCCAAAGCAGCTCCTCAATTTGTATCAAGCGCAAGTTCGATTATGCATGGAGTACTGTTCTCATCTCTGGGATGGATCTGCCAAATACCAGCTTGATGCACTAGAGTCGATCGAAAAGCGGGCCAAGAGGCTCATCGGCGACGAGGCGCTGGTCAAGTCAAAGCTCCAGAGTCTTGAACATCGTCGCCGAGTTGCCAGCCTGTCAGTTTTTTATCGGTTACATTTCGGGGAGTGTGCGATGGAATTGCACGATCTAATTCCACCGAGCCCGTTTTATCATCGGACTACCAGACGTACGGCGATGCGCCATCGATACATGGTGGACATGCCACCCATACGCACAAAACCTTTTGAGAACACTTTTATTATGCGTACAGCTAAGGAATGGAATTCCCTGCCGGAGTCTGTGTTTCCCGACAGCTACAATCTGGGGGTCTTTAAGTCAAGAGTGAATAGGTTATTTCTAGGCAAGCGTGTTTCACCGTCGACCACATCATCGCTTACCATCAGGTGAGATAGTGGTCAAGCGCGATAGGAAATAAAAAAAATAAAAAAATATAAAACCTGTGCGAATCTGTACCTAAATTCGAACTGATATTGTCTCACGTAATTTTGAAAAATTTGGTGACTTTATTTTGTATTTGAATGCTTACCAGATTTTACAGTAAACTGATCATACTTCGGCAATACGGACTCTATCATATGCAATGCTAATTTGTAAAACACTTACAACTTTACAATGTTTTGAATTATCTTCAAGTGTTTTACTATGTGACCAGACCTTAAAAATCTAAAAAAAATATCTATAATATATCTATAATATAGTTGCTTTTTACATTTTCATCGGGTAATTATTAAATATGATTTATTTGTCAAAACATGTGTTTAATAATATAATAATAATAATAAATATCTTTATTTCCCAAAAATACAGATTGTTGTAGGAACTTTAAGTTTACATTTTTAATATAATTATGTTAGAAAACATTTACATTAAACATTTGGATGCTGAAGAAATCTGTACACAATAGATTAAACTCTGTCTCCTAAACTAGTGTATCCTGTATCTTAAGAGACAGTGTTTCGCAATAAAGTTCCAATTGATTTATGTATGTGTGGACTGTGTCGATTTACCTTCAGAAGGGAAAAAAAAGAGATGGTTAACTTTAATTTTTCAATTATGTATGAGAATGTGAGAGTGCGAGGGTGTGGGTGAATGAAAGTGAATTGTAGATGTGTCGGTGTTTGTGTGTGAGTGTAGATAAGTAGATGATGTGGTGTTGGTGTGTAAGTGAGTTGTATGTGCGAGAGTGTTTAGATGCGAGGATGGAAGTATTCGTGCAAGCATGAAGATGGGTGTATACTTATTAGGTGATGTAAGTAAGTAAAGACACCGTTGCGGCATAGTCCTGTTTAAGTAGCCATTCTGTCACTTTTAATTTTAGGTTGTGTTGGTTGAGGTCTAAGATATTCAGTTTTTTATGAATGTTTTTGTAAATGTACGCCGTAATTACGTAATACTGATGCTGTGCGAAAGTGGTCCCGTGTTGGGTGCCTTAGGGAAGGTATGTACGCGTTTTTTTTGGTTAGACGGGGGAAGGCTGCTATGTTTCCTAAGAACAGATTGAAGCACAACAGAGCTAACGGACTGTAAGAACCTTGCAGTCTGCGTACAGCTGTGTTGTTGGGTATCTATAGGGCTTCCTTGTTATTACTTTTAGTACGGCTCTTTGTGCTCTCTCTGCCCCCAAGACACAACCTTTCGTTGCAGCACCCCAAACAGAGATGCAATAACCTATGACCGATTGGCATAGTGCATAATATACCATTTTCAATACATCGGTATTAGCAGAGTTTCGAAGGGATTTAAATGTATGTATGAGGCGCAAAGTTCTAGTCGTGACAGCTCCAAGTTGTTTTTTCCATGTAAGTCCGTCATCTATGTGGACGCCTAAGTACTTTATGTTGTCACTTCTTCAGTTAGTGTTGGACAACGGCATATTTATGATCGGTCAGAGCATGAGTGGGCAGTATCTGAAAAACTATTTGTCGGTGCGGTCTTTCGCCTAATTGCAAATGGGATGTAGCAGGTTTTATTTAGGTTTAAGGTGAGAAGATTAAAATTGAGCCATGACATTATATCCGCTACTGCCGACTCTGCCGTAGTTTTGATAATACCCCAAGTAGGTCCCGAAACTAAGATCGTGGTGTCATCAGCGTATGTATATATCTTAGTATTTGGGAGGCTCATTTTGCAAAGGTCGTTGACGTAAAATTTAAATAAGGTGGGACCCAGTATGCTGCCTTGAGGAACCCCGAAAGTCGCAAACTTCTCATCACTGAGATGGGTTTCAATTTTACCTCTCTGGTTGCGGTTATTGAGATAATCTTTAAAAATTTCAAGAGTTACGCCACGTACACCTAAGTGTTCCAATTTTGAGGTGAAGATGGGAACAGAAACTGCGTCAAATGCCTTAGACAGGTCCAGGAATATAGCTAAAGTGTGTTTAGTCTTCTTGTCTAGATTTCTAGCTACCTCCTGTGTCAAACCCAGCACAGCATCTTCAGTTGAAACACCAGCTCGGAAGCCGTACTAGTTATCTGCTATAACTTTATGTTTTTCTAAAAAGGTCCTGAGACGATTGTTTAAGATCCTCTCAAGAATCTTAGAAAGTGTCGGCAATACTGATATAGGCCTATAATTATTGACACAGATTCTGCTCCCTCCTTGTGTATAGGATGGACTATCGCCTTTTTAAGAGCATCCGGAAACATGCCCAATTTTAGACAGCGGTTGTATATGAAGGTAAGTGCCGGTATCAGTACCGAGCGACAGTTTTTTTAATAAACGTGGCGATATACCGTCCCACCCAATATCACAGTCATTCCGTAACTGTAGGATAATCGACTCTGTTTCAGCTTCATCCACTTCTAAGAAACCAAGAGAGTTTACATGGGAGGGGTATATGCTATTAAGATGAGAATGATCGTTAGTCTGAGGTAAGGTGTTGTGATATAATTTTGTCAGCCAGCTTTTTTCCTACATTACTGAAAAAATTGCAGACCTCATTTACGGAAGATTTAGGATCATTGCGTATTTTTAATACCTCAACGGCTATTTATTTTATTGTTTTCCATAAAAACTTTGGATTATTACTTGCTTTCTCAAGCTCACAACTTTCGTATGATATTTTTAGTTTTCTGAGTAGGTCATTACAAAAGTTTATGTAGCGATTATAGGTAATTTTAAGTATAAGGTTGTCTGGTGCTTTCTTGGACTAGTTGTGTAACTTATCTCGGTGTGTAATGCATTTTAAAAGGCCAATAGTTATCCAGGGGTTTAGAGTTATTTTTTGTCTAGGGATTTTAACTTGAGTTGTGTGTTTGGAAATTATCGTTGTTACGATGTACATAAATTTTTTCATAGAAATATTGGCATCCTCCTCAGTATATTAATTAATTAAACGGTAATTTCCAGTTCTCGCTTAATTGCTTCATGGTTAAAGCGGGAGGAAAGGTAACACGTTCTGCGCGCAGGGTTTGCATCTATAATGTCGAGAAGAATTGGCTTGTGATATGGGACTCTAAAACCAGTGTGGTCGACAATAGCTTAGTCTTTAGAAGTATGTGATCTAGGCTTTTTTCAAGGCGAGTGGGAAATTCGTGAGCAGGCAATAAACCTTGAGAAGCACTTAAGATGAGGTAGTCGAGAGTTTTGTGGTTCTCATTCTTCTTCTTCTTATCCGGTACGCTCTTGACAGAGCGGTCGTGATCGCTATGAGCTCGTAGTATTATTGGAGGGGTCAGATGTGATCCGCTTCATGACGTTTCGCCATTGCTGCCTGCTAGACGTCATCCTGCTGCACTCATTCAGTGAGCCTCCAACCGCGGACTTGATCTGGTCAGTCCATCGTGTGGGTGACCTTCCGAGCGGTCTAGTGCCTTCCACTTTTCCTTGAATGACAAGGCGTTCTATGGACTGGTTGTCACGCCGGGAAACATGTCCAAATAATGTTGGGATGCGAGATTGTACCACAGAAAATAGACGCTGCCTGATGCCGAGTTCCTGAAGTATCGAGACGTTTGTGCGAAACTCGGTCCACGAGACTCCAAGCATTCTTCTCCAGCACCACATTTCCAAAGCGTCCACCTTCTGTCTCTCCACTTCTCGCAGAGTCCACGTTTCAGCCGCGTAAAGAAATATGGGGAATATAAGCGTCCTCACGAAGTTGTTCTCATTACGTTTGAATATATCAATGTTTAAATCGCCTACCAGTACTATATTTGGACAGGCGGATATGGTATCATATATATTAGACAAGCTCGTCTTGAAGTAATCAAAATCGTCGTTGGACTTGTATGACAGAGAGCGGTAGATAGCCACTATTGCTAACTTGCTGTCTATTTGACACATAAGGCAATTGCCGCCCCTAAAGATAGGTTCCCGGACATTAGTTTGCAGTCCCAGTTTAGTATAGATTATAACTCCATCATTTTGATTGAGATTTATTTTAGTTGAGTGAGACTGAAAACCTTCCAATATAGGTAAATTATTAGCTTTACTCAGCCAACATTCGGTCAGAACTATTATGTCAAAGTTTATTTTAGTTAAGGGTAATGGTACTAGAAGTTGATCGAAGTTTTTATTCACACTACGAATATTTAAATGCAGTAATTTAATATCGCTACCAGTAACGTTGACATACTTGCAGTCTTCTGGGTTACATATAAAGGAGTTGCCCACAGTGAATTTGTCAAGATCATTATTAATATTGATCAAATTAGCCATTTTTAATTAAGGAATAAGTATCAGAACGAGAGCTAGTTGCATGAGCAAGTAATATTTTGTACATAAAGTTAGAATGGCTAGTGCATCGCCCATATGTGTATTTTATGATATTGGGGAGCATTAGTATGTATGTGTATGACATTTGAGTATATTTCTGATTAGGGTTTTCTGTTCTATGTAGTGTTTGTGAGAGTGTGGTTGTGAGAGTTAATGACTGTTTTTTTTGATGATATATGAATATGACAATTTGAATAAAAATTATATAACTATTCTTCGAATAAACAAATTATCGCAAAAGGGTTTTAAAGTGCTACGGATAAAGGGGAGGTGGAGCGGATTAAAAGTAGAGGGGAGGGGTCTGTGTGCGCGGGGAAGGGGGGCCGTCTCGTTAGCGACAATTTTTCTCAAAGCTCTCGCCAGGGATTTGTCACAATTCCGATTGTAACGAATTACGCCGGGACAATATGGCGCACTCTTTTATTTATTAAATGAAATAGAACTTAACGACTATATCGAGTGGGACGACATCAATCGAGTATCCTTTTACTTTTTATGCCAGATTTATTTATTTATTTGTTTACCTTCGCACTTTTATTCTAATCAAATTAATTTCAAGAAATGTTTCTTCACGTTGTCAGAGGGCTGGGCTTTTCTTCGGCTAAAGAACCAACATTGCTATCCAACGTGGCAATGCTGCCAGCGTTCTGGGTACTTTTTCCATGAACAACAATGTGGACGATTTTTGACTTCCAATGAGCCCTTCACTTTTTAACCCCCGCCGGAAAAAGAGGGCTGTTATAAGTTTGGCGTGTGTTGCTGTGTATCTGTGTGTCTGCCTGTGGCATCATAGCGCCTAAACGAATGAACCGATTTTGATTTAGTTTTTTTTGTTTGAAAGGTGATTTTGTTGAGAGTGTGGTTAGCTATGTCTGAATAAAATCGGTTCAGCTGTTCAAAAGTTTTAGGCGTTTTACTGTTTGAATCGGGGTGTTTTCGCAAGATATCGTGTCATAATTACGGGGTAAGTAAAATATGATATAATTACAAACACTCAATTTTTTACAAGATATAACAACTGAATCTTTAATTTTATTTGATATAATGATCAGTTAATATAATAAACGGTTGATATAATTTTAAAGTAACTTCTTTTTAAAAGCATAACATACATTGAATATATACTAGTTTGACCACTCAAAAGACATAAAACCTATTTAGTCTAATATGATAAAACGCCTTGTTATTATTTCCCTGTAAACAACATGCAAACAAGCATACACCATGCATGCAGCAGGCATGCAAACAAGCATACACTGTACATGCAGCATGCAAGGAAACATGCAGCATGCAAGCTTGCAACATGCAGCAGGCATGGTTTATGTCCGGCGGTCCCATGCGAGCTTATCGTCCACCGCGGCTTCGGCTTGCTGGCCGGCTTTGCCGGCCAGCCACAGCCACATCGGCGAGTGTTAAAACCACCTGCTCCCCAGCTCGCGGGCCGCCTCGCCCCTACGGGCCTACGTAACTTTAAATAACACTCTAGGGGTAGGACAGACACGTGGAGTCGGTTTTGCAGCGATTTGTTTTTGTCACGCCGCTCCCGCAGCACGCTCGCTGCACTCGTTCGCCTTCGCGCGTTAATGGTCACTGTTCTAATCAAACCTAACCCTAATGATTCACCAACATAGAGGGGTCCTGGCACTCCGCTCCGCTCCCGCCTTAACCTTCTATCCTAATATAGCCATCCGAGTGGGATTGCTTTAAATTGGGGTATTAACCATAAAGATGGTATCAATAATATTTTGTGAATGTGTGAACATTGTAGGCCTTCTTGATGCTAGTTAACATTTGTTAACTTTTTTATTTAATATATAATCTTTTTATTTTAATTTTTTTAGTTTCTTAAGACTTATTGTCATAAGTCGGGCCTGCGTTGTCCCCCCATATCTAAGTACTAATGCTGTAACATGGAAATATTGTAAAACCAAACCATTTTTAAAAGAGTAACCATGGAGTTTCTTGCCGGTTCTTCTCCATAGGAAACGACCAACCCGAACCGTGCACCTTTTGTCGACGTTTTATAAGTGCCCATGTAGGCCTATGTGAAATAAAAAAAATTGATTTTGATTTTGAATATTATATATTTTGAACGATAGGCCTAATGATTTTCGATTAAATAAACTTTATATCCAATAACGTGGCTGGGCTGTGTTAGCAAACTTACGCTTTGAGCTTTCAGCGACGGGCTTCTTAGGGCTTGGCTTTGTCGATGCAGTCCTACCTTGTCTGGCTCCTTCAGAGGCGGCAAGGTGGCGTGGTCTTGAGGGAGAGCGCAACGGTCGTGTAGATCCTTAAGGCAAGTGCGGTGATTATCCTTCACGTGGTTGCCGCCCTGTTTTTGGTCTAATTCCTTATGAAATAGACGTTACAGAAATCACCGGGCGACGTATCACAGGGGTGGCGAGGTCATGCCCCTGGGTGTCCACCATTGAACAAGAACAATGATGGATAGCAATGACCTCCTGCGTGTTTGTGCCGTGCGCGGGGACCCGTATGGAGGGATGAAGGGATCCTGGTGATTGATTCGAGCAGGTTGCACACAACACATCACTTTGGCCCGGATTTCTTCCGACACGGGAGGTCGTGGGAGTAGTTTACCACGATCAATCGGCTGAGCTCTCCTTCTGAGAGTATAAGCGAGGTGCGTGGGGTCCACTGATGTCGTCTTTGGACGGCTGAAGTGGTGGTGAAGGTCACGCTGACGGTGTAAGGGAGGGCTGTTCTGTTCAAGCCAGCCCAAACGAGCACCTGATGTCGCACTGTAAGCCAGCCCTGCGCACCTATATCTCAATGGTAATCCTAACGGCCCACCTTAAGTGGTGGGTCGTTCCCAGTTGCGGGCTCGATGGAGGGTGGGAGCCGGTGAGATGAATTTTTGTACGATATTCAATGGATTTTGTCACTGCCTTGAATACTTCGGGGGTGGAGTCGGCGAAAGCTGACGATACTCCAAAGCGAGGTGCATCTAGCACTCCGCTTGCCCCTGGATCTGCGGTTCATACCATGGGATCCAGCGCGGGCACCACTTCGACTACGGTGAAAACCGAAGTCTGGACAAAGGCGCAGTCCCTTGTGAAACCGGCAAACGCCGCGGGCCCCAGCACGGGTAGCGCCAATAAGCGGGGTGCACCTAGCACTCCGCTTGCCCCTGGACCTGCGGCTAACACCGCGGGCTCCAGTGCGGGCACCGGTCCGGCTGTGGCGAGAACCGCAGCTAAGACCAATCAGTCCCCACATAATCGGCATAAGGGCTCAGGGCTGCGCGGGACCAGCACTGATCCTTACACTCCCTTGGCGAAAGGTAAGGGGCCGGAGATGACTCATCCCTCTGCCGGCTCCAACCTTTCCAAACACCCTCTTCCTCATCCCTCCTGTACTACCACTTCGCAGACCAGTGGGGCAACCGCCACCAGTCAAACGGGGGCGGCGGCCGAATCCTGGCGGGTGCAAACCCATAAGGGCAAGGGTAAGGGCAAGAAAAGGAAAAAACAAACCCAAGACCCTTGCCCAAACTTATTGGTACCTACAATCCCCAAAGCCCAGGGTATCAAAGGGGATGGTCTGACGCGGAAAGAGAGACGTCAGCAACTAAGAAGGGGTAAGGGCAAAGTCTCCCAGTTAGGGCAGGCTGCTAAGACTGGCAACCTGAACTTCTTGAAAGGGAAGCGGCCGCAGACTGCGGCCGAAGGCAGCCATTCAGCGGCAGGAGGACCAGCGCAGACGGCTGGCGCGTCGCAGCAGGACGCCCGGAGGGGTCAGGCCGTGGCCAAGTGGGCTCTCAACGAGACCATGTCGCCTCGTGGGGAGCATAAGCGGCTGCGGCTTGATCAGTCCGGGCGGACTGATGCGACGAGCTATGCCCGAGTCGCTAGCGCCCACCTGTGCGTCGCGGTAACCTGTGTCAGCACGGGGATGATCAGCCTAGAGGTGACAAACCAGGTCCATGACGAGATCCAGAGGCTGATCATCGAAGAGGCTTGGTCCCCCGCGAGGGAGACTTCAGAGCGGCAGATACCGTCTTTCGTTGCCAGGCCGAAGTTCGGCAAAGGGGCGCTCAAGCTTTGGTGTAGCGATGATTACACCTTAGCTTGGCTCAAGAGGACGGTCGCCAGCATGACTCTCTCGGCTAGCACCCAGCTAGTCGTCAAGAGTCAGGCTGAGCTTAAGAAGCAGGTGCGGTGCGGAATCGCGATCCCAGACGACAGAGGGGTTTATAAGGACGTGACCATGGTGGGTAGAACCTTATGGTACCAGAACCCCTTTGTCGACATAAAGAAGTGGGTGCTCCTGCGTTCTGAGAGGCAGAAGGCGGGCTGGTTCGTGGTGCTGGGGGTTCCCGAGGACCACATCCCGGCCTTGATGGGCGCCGAGCGCAGACTGTCATTCGGTCTGGGCTCGGTGTACATCAAATTCCAAGGAACGAACGGCCGTTTCGGGTGTGTTCCTCGGGGATGGGACCCGGTAGCGAGGCAGCTCGTCGATGCAGGGGAGAATAATCCCCCTTTCAACAACCCGGAAGCGATAACGGCCTCAGTCATAGCTGCAGAGCCGGTCGACCCCACTATCACCGCCATCACGGTCACCGTCCCTCCGTCGGGCGAGGAGCTGGACGACAGCATACTGTCGCCGGCTTCTGGAACGATGGAGGATGACGAGGTGGGCGACGCTTTCGCCGGTTTGCAGCTAGAAGAAGTCGAGGAGGGCCCCATCTGCGATGGCGAACCCTTCGTTGGCCTGTAAAGCTGTACAGGTGAACCTCCACCACAGTCAGACAGCGACGGCTCAGTTACGCAAGTGGTTGGAGGTTCAACACACGGCCATTGCCCTGATCCAGGAGCCGTGGATTAGGGGCGGCCAAATACGAGGACTGTCCGGTTTAGGCGGTAAGATCCTTGTTACCTCAACCCATGATCACCCTAGATCTTGTATATATGTCACAGGTAACATTAGAGCACAGCTTTTAACTGATTTCTGTTGCAGAGATATCTCTGCAGCTAGGCTGACCATACAGCGTGGTGCCACGATGATGTCGTGTGTTTTCGCCTCGGTTTATATGCCTGAGGCGGAGGCTCCACCCCCACATGACCTGGTCCGCCTCGTAACGCACTGCGAAGCCAGAGGTGAGGAGGTCATCATCGGGACCGACGCGAATGCACACCACCCGCTGTGGGGAATGGACACACAGAATGAAAGGGGTAAGGCTTTAGTAGAATACTTGTTCACAACTAACCTTTCCCTACTAAACACAGGCACGGAACCGACGTTTGTAACAAGACGCAGTCGGACGATTATAGACCTAACTTTGGCGACAGAAGGAGCAGCGGAAAGCATCCCTGGGTGGCAGGTCTCTAGGGAGGCCTCCTGCTCGGACCACAGATGGATCCGCTACGACATACAGGTCTGCGTTGCGCCAACACCACCTAGGCGTAACCCGCGCAACACAGACAAAGCTGTCTACACACGCACCCTTGCCTCCAAGCTTCCGCCCATATGCGAGGAGCTGGCTTATGTGAATACGACGCAGATAGATACGCAGGTAAACCAACTTACAGAATCTATGATATGCAGCTACCACACCGCCTGCCCAGAAACTACCCCACGCAAAACACTGGGCAAACAACCCTGGTGGGGTAAAGATCTAGAACGCATGCGCGGTAAGGTAAGAAAGGCCCTGAATAGAGCCATGAACACATGCGCGGATGAGGACTGGGACGCCTATTACGCAGCCAAATCCAGCTACAAAAAATGCATTAGATTCAGGCGTACCACGGGATGGCGTAAGTACTGTGGCAACATTGAATCTTGCCAACAAGCAAACAGGGTAAGGAAAATACTGGCACAACAGAGTACACCTGAGCCAGCAACACTCCGTAAACCTGATAACACACTCACCACGTCGCCTGAAGAAACAAGACGCGTCCTAGTAGAAACACACTTCCCAGGGAGCGTCTTCGTACAGGTAACCGACTGGCAAGATACTTTCCAACCACCAACAAGCGAGAATTGGCACTATGCAAGAGGGATGATCACATTGGAGAAAATCCAATGGGCCGTCCAAAGCTTCCATCCTTACAAGGCGCCCGGTCCAGACGGGGTGTTCCCTGCGCTACTACAATGGGGAGGTATGCCTGTAGCAGAAAGACTGGTGCCACTACTGAGAGCGTGCCTGGCCTTTAGACACGTCCCCATAGGATGGAGGGAAGTGAAAGCAATATTTATCCCAAAGCCAGGTAAGAGTGATTATACAAACGCCAAGTCCTACAGACCCATCAGCCTGACCTCGTTCTTGCTAAAGACCATGGAAAGACTGTGTGAAAGGGAGCTCAGGGACGGCGCTCTAACAAGACTACCTTTACATGGTAACCAACACGCCTACAGCTCGGGTAAGTCTGCTGAATCCGCTCTTCATTTGGTGGTAAGCCAAATAGAGGAAGCAATTCATCAGAAAGGTACCTGCCTGGGCACATTCATAGACATCGAAGGGGCCTTCGACAAGACAAATTTCTACAGCATCGGTGCTGCCCTTTACAAACATGGCGTAGAGCAGGTGCTGATTGACTGGATTTCTAATATGCTCAGCAAACGAGCGGTTCGTCTAGAAGGAGAGCAGCGGCTAGCCTTGATAGCCAGGGGCTGCCCACAAGGAGGGGTGCTCTCTCCCCTTCTTTGGAATCTGGTAATAAACGATCTCATCACCAGACTAAACGAACACCGTTACTACACAATAGGTTATGCAGACGACCTCGCAATCCTAGTACCTGGGAAGGTGACTGGTACAATTTGCAACCTTACTCAGCAAGCACTACGTATAGTGGAGCGATGGTGCAGGGAGTATGAACTATCAGTAAACCCTACTAAAATTAATTATTTATGACCGCATACCCAAGAAAGTAATTTTTGATAAAAAATACAGATAACCGCTGCGAGGGGTTACGCCCCGATGAACTGCGGATCTTCACGGACGGATCCAAAACAGGTACAGGCACGGGTGCAGGAGTCTTCTCGGAGGACCTAAATATCCGTTTAGCAACACCACTGGGGATCCACAACACGGTGTTCCAGGCCGAATGCTTGGGCATCTCCATGGCGGCCTCTGCGGTCCTGACGAGGGAGGTAAAGGACTTCCCTATACGTATACTTTCGGACAGCATGGCCGTCCTGCAAGCACTAAACAGCCACACAGTCAACTCAGGGCTGATTTACGAGTGTCATCGGCGCCTGAACCAGGTCGGTATGCACAATAAAGTAACCATTCAATGGATCAAGGGACACAGCGACTCCCGAGGGAACGACGCTGCGGATGAGCTCGCCCGTAGAGGCTCAAATATGGCACCGGTGGGCCCGGAGCCCATAGTGCCTTTACCTTTCGGGTACCTACGCGGTCTGGTAAGAAAACGCACCAGGGATCAACACAGCAAGCTATGGATGGATCATAGCGAATGTAGGCAGGCCAAGGAGGCACTACCCCTCATTGATGGCCGTTTCACGAAAAAGGTCCTACGACTAACTAAGCCACAGTTGCGAGCTGTCACAGCCGTAACCACTGGACATGGGACCTTTAATAAGCACCTCTTTGTCTTAGGTATCACGGACAGCCCACTCTGCAGAGCTTGCATGGTGGAGGAAGAGACGGCAGCACACCTACTCCTAAGCTGCCCTGTAATCGCTGGCTACAGGGCCAAATACTTCGGCAACCCAGGTACCCTGCAGGAGATCGTCGGCAGCACCAGGGCGCTGCTGGCCTTCCTCGAGGAGCTGGGGTGGATCGAATGATGTGACTGAATCCCAACCGTACGCAAAATACGCGCTTGGTCGTGGAGTTGCGGAAACAGCCCGTCGAAACTAAACTAAACTAAACTATCCAATAACGTTATGCGAAATAAGTTTAAGAGTATATAAATGTTATATTGAAAGAAATTATATCAACAGTTGGTATAATTGAATTGAAATGAAAATATACCAAATTACTTTATATGATATGAGATGCACCCCATTATTACGTGTTCAATAGATTGCCGAACGAAGCGTATCTACTATGTACTAGATTATTAATGTAGCATACTAAAAATGTGTAAGGGTTTTATTAATTTTGAAATTTTACTTGATTATACACGTTTGTATATAGGTATGTTATGTATTAGTTTATATATTATTTTGTACCAATGTTTTATTCTTCTAATTTATCTTGAAGCGGTATTATTGCCTGAATAATCGTCAATAAGTAAGAGACATCTCTTATACGGAGCTTCCAAATACAAGTTGACACATTATCAGATTAGAAAAGTCGCCAATTCACATCGCAGTTCCAAAGCCTTTTTATCCGGAAAGACTCCATTTGTTATCCAATAAATTGGTTCCCGGATTCCATTAATTTAATAGGGTCAAATCGTGTTGGAAGTATTTGAACATAGGTCAGGTATTTACGTACAAATTGTACAATATACATACATACATGGGCGATGCCATGGCTGAATTCTGGCCCAGACAAGGCATTTAACAAAAAAGAGTCTGTTGGTCATAGACACGCTAAGAAAAAGAAGAATGTAGATAAATAGGTTCGTACAGTACAAGTATTTTCTTAATGTCTCTAGGCAAACTTAATGAAGTATATAGAGTTCTTAATACTCTTTCAACTTAAGGTAATTTATAAAAAAATGGGAGGAAAACTCCTTAAGCTGGCAGTTTTACATTTCTTTATATTTCACACGGAAATCAAAACAAAATCATAATAAAGTACTTACTTCTGAATTCAAATTATTATACACGATAAATCTAATAATGGATGGGCCTGGAAATTAGCATTCGTTTGTATTCGGGAATGCGATGATTGCCGAAGAACATTAAGAAAACAGATGTACTGTAATAATGTAACGCAGTATTTGTTTCTTTGGAGAAGGTCGTCGCCAATACATTTATAGTTTTAGTGCGAGTGGTTGCAATGTTATCGCGCCAACCAGACATAGCATCCCGCTGCCACTCTATAGACACCTCAACTAAATTAATTAAGGCATTATAATTTTGGTTCACGTTTAAATTTGCCTATAGTTATAATAATAATAATAATTCATTTATTTTCAGACACCTTAGTCCATAATATTACATTCATAAGCATTAGATAAAAATTGATCCATTAGAAATTAAAATAAAATGTCATTCATTTGCATTAGACTACATCATTAAAATAAGAAACATCCAAAATTTAAATGTCAGCTATACTATCATAATATTAATAATCATGTCAGCAAAAAAAAAAACATAAAATTATGAAAATAAAAATATTCTAAATTGTCAGAGAGTTATAAAAATTAATATAATAAAATTGTAAGACATTAAAAAGATATATATTAAAAAGTTTACCTGCCCCACGCGCGATACACGGGTGCATGTAAGGACTGCCAGTGCTGCATAAAAGGCCCGTCCAACCTGTTGGCAACGACGGCAAGGAGACTGTTGCCGCTGCCCCGCACTCTACTCACTATCGAGGTCGCCCTCTTGCGCATGCTGGCATAAAAACAGACAACGCGGACACTGGCGAACATACCCGAAGCGCTGCAGAAGCGTGGCAGCCGCAGCAGCGCCCTCAGCGCGTTATTATATTGAACGCGGAGAGCGCTGTAAGACTTCTGCAAATATGAAACCCACAGACTACTCGTATAAAAAAAGGCAGGACGCTCGAAACAAGGTGATCTTTACTTCCTTGGAGCTACGAGCAAACCTGCGGGAAATCATATTCGCCCTAACCGACAGCGCCCTCCTTTCTCGCTCGATATCAGCGTCGTCCTTCAGGTCGGACGTCACAATATGGCCCAGATACTTAAAATTATGTACCCGCTCCAAGGGCACCCCGCACAGTCTTACTGGTGGAGCCTCCGACGGACACTTGGAACCCGAATTGAAGATCATAAGCTCGTTTTTTTTTACATTATATTTTAGGCCATGTCTATGAGCGTACGTTTCGCAAATGCTTATGAGCTCCCTGAGTCCCCCAATTGACGCGCTCAGCAGCACCATGTCATCAGCGTAGCTAATGTTGTTAAAGCAAACATCATCAACATGGCATCCAACATGGCAGCTGCTGAGCTCGGCAACAAGCCCATCGATGTACAGATTAAAGAGCGTTGGTGAGCTCAATCCCCCCTGCCTCACCCCGCACTCCAACCTATATGAGGCCGACAGAGCTCCCGACCATTTGACGTTATTGACCTGGTTCCCGTACTAGTGCTGGAAGATTTTAACAATTTCAGGCGCAACTTGCTTATCGAATAATTTCTTCCACAGCACCTTGTACGAAACCAGGTCAAATGCCCTGGACAGATCAAGAAAGCAGGCGTAAACAGGCGTGTTCCGATCCGTGTAATATCTGACAGCATGCTTTAGACTCAATATAGCACTGTCTGTGGACAATTTGGGCCTGAACCCAAACTGGTTATCGTGCAATGTAATTGTTTTATTTAACTGAGCATTAAGCATGCTGTCAAATACCTTCGCGATAACTGTCGCTAATGAAATCGGCCTGTAGTTGTACCTATCCGATATGTCACCTGTTTTATTTTTTATAATTGGTACTACGACCGTCCTCATCAGCTCATCCGGCAAGTACGAATGGCGAAGGCAGAACGTAAACAGCATGGCCAAAACACGTGGCAGGTGGGGACCTGCGTTCTGTAGGTGCTCGATGCTGAATCCGTCGTGGCCTGGAGACTTACTCCTAGTCATGCCCCTTATGGTCTTAGCTAAGTCTGCAGCTGAGAACTTAACTCTTGGTTCCAGGACAGTACACTGCGACTCGGCATCGAGCACCTCAGAGGGTGGAATACTGCCTGGCTCTATACAAAAGTGGGACTTAAAAACATTAGCAATATCCCTCTCAGCAGACACGCCATCGACGCTCACCGGCAAACCAGGCCTATGGTTGTGCTTCTTTGTTGACTTCCAGAAGCTCCGAAAGTCTTTTTTAGTGTGCAACTCGGCTAGGATGTCCATCTGGATTTGGTCTTGGTGATTCTGGCACCACTTTAATTTAGATTTAAAGATCCTACGAGTGTCACACATTTCCTCATAAATCACGCCAGACGTAGGTTTGCCACAAGAAAGCCACTCATTTAACTTTAGCCTAGCGTACGAGTGAGCCTCGCTGACGTGCTTATTCCAACCCACCACGCGCTTCGGCCTCCTACCAAAGACTCGCGGCTCCCTGCTAGCAATGGCGGCCTCCCTTCGTTCACGAACACCCGAACGTTTAACACTCTTGCAATTAAAACTGGCAAATCGCAGAAAATTTGTATCAGACATTTTTGTTCACAGAGCCGACTTTAAGCGATTTATCGTCACTATTTCTTTGGCTATAGTGCACAAAACGTCTGAAAATTATATTCTGTGGCCAGATGTTTTTATCCAAAAATGCAGGTACTTTAGTTTCAGGTATAAAGAACTTGTACGCATCGTAGTCAACCCGTTTTCTAAGAGAAAGTTTTTCCAATTTCACTACCTCGCGGGTTTTTAATTCAATATGCTTTATTATGTCAGCTGTATGTGAATCTTTGTGTACATTCGTGATAAACATAGGTACTTTCTTTTCAGCAGCTTTAAAGCACCCTATTGTGTGCTTTCCCAGAATAACGGTACTTTTGCTTCGGTTTTCGATGCGTTGCAACGATCCATCCATTATTATCATGTCTAGGCAGAACATCAGCGCAGGTTCGCATTTGTTTACTAGCCGAGTTCGTTATCGGTGACTGTGACGCAACACTAACAGCTGATTGTGCCGGCGACGGCGAGCGAGCGCGCACCACAGAACCGGTTTTCGATAACGATAACGGCCCCTCCTTCTCAACATACCCACTGTTTTGAATATGCGGCATTTGCTTATCCACAATATCAGCTGAGAGTTTCGCGACACTCAAACTTCCCTGAATCCTCGGACTAAGCACTCCATTCTTAGAAGTCTCCAGACTTCTGTATGATGAGTTGCCAAGAGAGATGTCACCGTTGCCGCCCCCTCGTTTTGAATTCACTCACTGCTCGTCTCGTACATGCTCGATCAACGATCCAAACTTTAGGTCATACTGAAGATCCACCTTGAATTTCTCCAACTGATCCACCGTCACACTTGTTGATTTCAGATCTCGCACTTCCTCCTTGAGCACGGTGAGATCCTTTAGCAATTTAGTCACATCCAAGTGATCAAATGTGATTGGGGGTAAATTGTCAAGGTGCCGCGCTACGAAAATCGGGATCACATCAGGGTCAGTTGACTTGAGAAGGCCAATTATATCGGCTAGGTCACGGTGTTCTTTGCCCTTTTGCTTCCGTTGGATATTCCTTTTGTTAGTCGGAACAGATTCAAACAGTAACGCTTTTGAATTTTTGATTTCATCGTTACTGAAGGCCGAAAAACATATGCGAATCAAGGTATTGTCATCACTCGTCGACAGCTTATTTTGCACGTAACATAACAGTTATATAGAGAGTTTTTTCTCCCAAAAAGTTGTTATCATTGTTTGTATGACTGTTCCTCTTACACATTTTTTTTCCATTATAATTATAAAAGACTTACTGACCCCCGTAGCTTCGATCCCGTCAACTGGCTACCTACCTACCTACCCTAAATACCTACGCTACTTATCTACCTTACCTATATACTCACCTACCCTACCTATCAACCTAACTACTATACCCTACATACATACAAAATACTTCAAAAGACGCCTGGACTTTGGGGAAAAGGCCAGGTGGAGCGGGATTTTGACCTCACTAAAACCACCCAGTGATCACCATCAGCACCTGGCAGGGAACCCCCTGTGTGCAACGCCTGTTAGGGCACATCCCTGGGAAGGCTGAAAGAATCGCCTCTCCTGAGCCTCGCTGTGCACGGCAGCACGTAATCACTTTGCTGCCGTCTTTTCTGAAGTCACCCTACATACCTATCTACCCTACCTTACATACATACCTACACTACTCTAATCTATATACTCAATCCTATATACCTATCCTATCTACTCTACCCTACCTACCATTTTGTTAAACTATTTATTTGCATAAGAATTAATACTACAATACGACTGTAACCAACTTTTGTTTATACCGGCGATCTAGATTAAATTTTGGAACACAAAAGCTGCTATTGTAACTCAAGTATGATAGTTAGATATATTCTTTTGCAGACTTTTCTGTAGGTAATAAAGACTACTATAATCATTTAGTACATAATTGAGCTGTACAGGGAATGTGAGGTGATTACTGTACGTAAACTATTTATACTAGCGTTAATTATGAGACAGCATTCCTGTGTTCAGCTAAGTACCCTTACTGAAAAAGAAATTACAGGGAGAAGACCTTTCGATCTATTAAAAACTGTTCCCTGCAGAACTTCTTTTGCTCAAAAATTCAACATGTTCCTAGGCCCAAGACTATTTAACATTGCTAATAAACATTAGCACATTTTCCACATGACAAAAAGAGAGTGCAAACAGAATGTGATCATTTGGCTTCTATCCTTAAACTATGATGAAACTGAAAACCTATTCAGCATACTTGCATAATTTCTTTGTGTAATACAAATGTTGTTAGTTAAATCATTATTTTTATTTATGTCTTAGATGGCAGAAATAAGTGGACGATAAAACATTTATACATTAGTAAAGCACCTACGTTATTCTACTTGAATAAAATCTATATCCTAAGTTTTCTCTGGAACAAACATACACATACATAAACATGACACCCACACGCAAACATTACACTCCCACACACCCAACACACACACGTACACTCACAGACCCTTACACTCACCAGCAGACACCTTTTAAGTTTTTATTTTCTGTTTGTAAATTTTAATACTTGTTTTGCACCTAATAGTCCCTAATTATTTTGATTTGTAATGAAACTAATCTAGATTATGAAACTATTCCTGTAATTAAATACGTAAAATACGTATATATGTTATGGATCAAGGGCTTCAATGTGTTAACGAGGGTGGGCGATGATACCTACAATTACAATATATTAAATTATCTTAGTTTAGGTATTGGCTGCAACTTTAACTTACAACTGTACTTACCTCTGGCTTATTTTTATTGTAAACCATACCATTTTGTGTTTTTACTTGAAGGTGCAAATAAACCTTTTTTATTTTTTTATAATTTTCAAAAGGTAAATCTATGTTCATCCACCATGCCAGTCCGTCTTCAGGATCAGACCTCGAAACCAATCCTTCTCCAGCGCGGCGTGATACAGGGAGACGTCATTTCTCCGAAACTGTTCACTGCTGCGCTGGAGGATGTCTTCAAGGTTCTGGACTGGAGGCGGCTGGGCATTAACGTTAATGGCGCGTACATTACTCACCTTCGGTTTGCCGACGACATAGTGGTCATGGCTGAGACCATGGAAAGCCTCAGTAAAATGCTCGATGCCCTCAGTAGAGCTTCCGAAAGAGTGGGTCTTAAAATGAACATGGACAAAAACCCCATGTAACACCCACTCCTATCAAAGTCGGAGACTCTACACTCGAAGTTGTAGACGATTATGTCTACCTGGGACAAACGGTCCAGTTGGGTAGGTCCAATTTCGAGAAAGAGATCAACCGTCGAATCCGACTCGGCTGGGCGGCGTTTGGGAAGTTGCGTGGTATCTTCTCGTCTAATTTACCGCAGTGTCTCAAGACAAAAGCCTATGACCAGTGTGTGTTGCCAGTGATCACCTATTGAACCGAGACGTGGTCGCTCACAATTGGCCTTATCAGAAAGCTCAAAGTCACCCAAAGGGCAATGGAGAGGGCTATGCTCGGAATTTCCTTGCGTGATCACGTCAGAAATTATGATATCCGCAGGAGAACCAAAGTTACCGACATAGCACGAAGAATTGCCAAACTTAAGTGGCAGTGGGCAGGGTACATTGCTCGCAGAACGGATGGCCGATGGGGCCGAAAAGTTCTGGAAGGCCTCCCACTAGGTGGACTGATGACCTGGTTAAGGTTGCGGGAAGGCGATGGATGTGAGACGCACGGGATCGGTCAATGTGGCGACGCCTGGGGGAGGCCTATGTCCAGCAGTGGACGTCTTTCGGCTGAAATGATGATGATGATGAATACGATGTTGATGTAATCTTTTCAAATAGATAGACCGTTGATTTAGTTTTAATATAGAATCACAATTTAAATGTAGAATTCAAACTCTAACATTGACTTTTGGATTGTAAATAAAATTCGATAAAGCCAAGGTTTTTTAGCAGGGTAAGGCCCGAAAGCCAGTTAATAATTTTTTTTTAAAATGACGAACAAGTGTGAATTAGACGTAGGTATACGAGGGACTGTCTTTGTTTAGGGTGAACAAATATATCACATTTTTCTGCTTAATTACTGGGTATTTATTAACACACCGCTCATTAAAATTTTCCTGTCGAGGTACCTTTGATGTGAGGTCCTATAGATTTTGCCTACATTGTAATAACACACTGTGTATGTTAATTAAGTAATAAATACAGGTTTATTTATGTATGAAGGTAATCTAACGGATGGCCGATGGGGCCGAAAAGTTCTGGAATGGCGACCGCGAACCGAAAGACGATACGTTGGAAGGCCTCCTACTAGGTGGACTGATGACCTGGTTAAGGTTGCGGGAAGGCGCTGGATGCGAGACGCACGGGATCGGTCAATGTTGAGACGCCTGGGGGAGGCCTATGTCCAGCAGTGGACGTCTTTCGGCTGAAATGATGATGATGATGAAATCTACGTTAAATCTTACAAATTGTTCTTGAATAAATATTACCTAGTTATAACAAGGTCTTGGAAAAACAATTAAGAATGTTTGTCGGGATTATAACAAGTCTGAAATAATGAAGACATCCGTTGTAATCAATCTTTGTCACGTAACAAAATTAATAGGACTGAGCCTGTAATACCAGACTTGCCGAGATGTAATTAAACTATTTTCAATCTTGCGCGAACTTGTTATAAGTACAATTAATTTTAAGAAATATTCTGGTCTGACATTTGAAAGTTAAACTTTTATTTAGAACAGAATTTAACTAAAATGTTTCGGACTAATAAATTACTTACAAATGATGACCAAGTCCTTATCCTTGCCCTTTTTTATACTCGATTGTACATTATTATTATTACCAGAATGATCTGAATGATCAAATACATCAACCTTATTGGAAGCTATATATTTGAGCCATTTGGGGTTGAAACATTTGGTGCCTGGAACATTTTTAGTTGTGAAAATCAGCTTGACACTATCTCAACAGTTATCGGGTATTTTCACCGTGCACCCACGCTTATACAGAATGCTTGCTTGTAGGTGATGGTTAGTGAAACTTTATCGTGTTGGTTTTTGTTTTGTTACTTTTTGTTTAAAATTATGAATGAGAATCTTAAATATACAACGATTTATTTTTAGTAACCGTAGTTATATTATCGTATAAAGAAAACGGGTCAAGTTATTTTTGTTTGGAAGCTTTTTATTATAAAATTGCTTCCAGCCAATCAATTGCATCCACATGATTTTCTTTTGTCTTTATATTAAACTAGCTGACCCCCGGGGCTTCGCTCCCGTCAACTGGCTATCTACCTACCTACCCTGCCTTCCCTGCCAACCCTGCTAACCCTGACTGCCATGCCTACCCTGCCTAGCCTGCCTATCCTGCCTACCCTGCCTTCCCTGCCTATCCTGCCAACCCTGCCTATCCTGCCTATCCTGCTAACCCTGCCAACCATGCCTACCCTGCCTGCCCTGCCTTCCCTGCCTATCCTGCCTACCCTGCCTACCCTGCCTTCCCTACCTACCCTGTCTACTATGCCTACCTTGCCTACCCTGCCTACCCTGCCTTCCCTGTCTACCCTGCCAACCCTGTCTACCCTGCCAACCCTGTCTAACCTGCCTACCCTGCCTTCCCTGCCTAACCTGCCTACCCTGCCTTCCCTGCCTATCCTGCCTACCCAGCCTTCCCTGCCTACTATGCCGACCTTGCCTATCCTGCCTTCCCTGCCTACCCTGCCAACCCTGTCTAACCTGCCTTCCCTGCCTAACCTGCCTACCCTGCCTACCCAGCCTACCATGCCTAACCTGCCTACCCTGCCTACCCAGCCTACCATGCCTACCCTGCCTACCCTGCCTACCCTGCCTTCCCTTTCTACCCTGCCTACCCTGCCTGCCGCGCCTACCCTGCCTATCCTGCCTACCCTGCCAACACTGCATACTCTGCCTACCCTGCCAACCATGCCTATCCTGCCTACCCGGCCAACCCCGCCTACCATGCCTACCCTGCTTACCCTGCTTACCCTGCCTAGCCAGCCTAGACTGCCTACCCTACCTACCCTGCCTACTTTGCCTACCCTGCCTACCCTACTTACCTACTATTTTTATCTATCATCAATGGTTTTCTCAGCGCACGCTAAAGAATGAATTTTATAGGCAACATTTTCCTACCTTGGGTTACATTATTGCAATTTTTATAAGGATCTCTATTTTTTTTGAAAATTTATTATAGCTCAGGAATAATGTAGCTTTCTACTGGTGAGAGAATTTTTAAAATCGGTTCAGTAGATCCAGAGATTACCCCTTACAACGTCACAAACTCACAAACCCACAAACTTTACCTCTTTATAATATTAGTATAGATTCTTATTTAATCATATCTTGGTTCACAATCCATTAAATTCACGGTAGATAATAAATCGGGTATTCAATAACGCTCTTAATTAAATTCTTATTTACTTTGACTTTAACGTTATAATAAAACCTAAGCTCATAAAAATCTAAACCGGATACGGCGGAATTTGTCCGTTTTACGAGGTTTTAGCTTGACGATTTGGGTAAATAGCAACTATCGAATTAGGTACTTGTAAGATTTACAGGCTATAGGTACTCTAATATACTCCTTCTTTAAGCTATACAATACTCTTAATTACTTTAAACACGATAGTTATTAACATCGCACGACAGAGGCATCGTTTAGAGTAGTACAAATGCATCGTATCGTGCGGTACTAGGGGTACCCGGTCTTGGTTCTCATGTCTAGAGTGAGAGCGCCGATATGATGCTGTAATTAGATCTGCAACCAACGACCGGAGCTCGTAGGGTTGTCAAAGATAGTCAGAATGTTTAATAGGATAAAAAAAATATAACTCGTCGAGGTGGTGCGGGAAAATAATTCCTGAAGCAACAGTAGAGAGGTCTTTTTGACCAGCAGCGGTGTCCCACTGCACACTTTTTTTGTTCTATAATAAAAAGTTCTTGCAAAAGTAAGAATGGAGAGTCTTTGGAACAGTTTATGCTTTAGTAAACTGGAAATGTGAAGTGCAAGCTACGAAACAGTAAAACCAGGAATGTTTAGTTACACTAAAGTATATTGTATCGGCAGTGGAATAGAACCTATAGTAAACCACTCCGCAGTGTTGCCAATCCGTTCCTCTCGCGGCCGTTTACCCGCGCGTTTCTTAGAATAGTGTACTGACACAGCGTCTCGAACACGCTCGCACTGTGTCCAGCGGCGGCTGCGCCAGTTGAGTCTGAGCTGTCAGTTTGAATGTAGCTCTCACTCTCTACGAACTCCACCGGTCGATACGGGACTCCACTGACGTACCGCACGCGCGTGTATCTAACGAACCTACGATACCTACCTATAAGTTACCTAATAACATTATTATGAAAACTGTGACAATCAAGAATACATACCCCATTTGCCCTGAGAGTTTCTCGTGTTTCATTTACTATGAGGACCATGCCTCATATATGGCGCCAACGTGTGTGTGCAAGTAATTATAATAGTCAGTGTCCGTGTCAGTGTACCTACAAAACTAAGTAAGTACTTACTGTTGACTAAACTAAGTAGCCGTTACACCTACTGATAGACGCAAAATGCCTACGACGAGAAGCAGAGTGAACAGCCAAGGTCGCAGGGACGATGCGACGAACGACGCATTCCCTGAACCCCCGCGACCAACATCGCCGATCGCGCCCACGCCGCCCGTCTCCAGCGAAGTCGGAGACCGCGCTGGTGCCTACGGCGACGCCCCGGCTTCGCCGCGTGCCGAAATGACGTTTTCAAATCACAACGTAGCCTCTATAATCGCGTCACTACAACGCTCACAAACTGAAGCGCTTCGAGAAATATTAGAATCAGTGACGCGGGCAAACACTTCGACACCGGTATCTTCATTCGTGCCTCCAGGTCAAGGCACGCTGACCCGCTGCAAGGCCACCTTCTCCGGCCGACCGCAGGAGTCAGTAGAAGCATTTATCGATGCAGTTGAGGCGTACAGCGAATGCGCTCAGGTGACGGACTCAAATATCCTACGTGGATTAGCATATTTATTCACGGAAGAAGCAGCTACTTGGTGGCAAGGCATCAAGAGCACGATCTCATCATGGTCCCAGGCCAAAGATAACCTGATAAGTGCCTACGGAGATCGCCGGCCGACCCACCGTATATACCTAGATATTTTTTCTACGCCGCAACAAAATGAAAACACAGATATGTACGTGGCACGCACTCGCGCTCTATTGTCAAAAATCCCACAAGGGGATATAACAGAAAAGGCTCGATTGGACATGACATACGGTCTTCTTCACAATAGAATAAAGAAGAGACTGCGGAGAGAAGATTTCGAGACCTTTGCCGATCTACTCCGCCTCGCACGAAACGTCGAAGACTCGCTTGACACGAGGACAGCGTCGGCGGGAGGCCGGCGCGCTCCCGTACCTACAACGGCCCAACGCGCGCCGCTGCCCAGCGGCCCGGGGGGCGCCGTCCGCACCGCCCCGCCTCCATCAACCGGTGACGCGCGCGGCCCTTCGCCGTGGTCGACTGTTGCCACGCGCGCTACCCCGCCCAGCGCAACCGCTACGCCGCCGTCTATGGACTCCGGTGCCGACAAAGGGATGAAAAAGCAGCGCCCACTCTGTTCGTACTGCAAGCGCTATGGCCATAACAGAGACCAGTGTCGTAAGTTGGCGAACCAAGGTGAGTCTCGCATACCTAATAACTCTCCCGCGGAAGTGTTTGATAGTGGTGACAGATATAAAGAAAGTTTTTATAGTGTCGAACTTTCGGGTTCGCGTGTAAAGTGTGTAAATAATAACCATGGTGAATCGTCAAATAGCCATTTGAACGTTAAAGACATTGCTTATCATAATAAAAATTGTAATTGTTTACATAAAACGAATAATGCATGCAAGCAGAATATTGACCTTGAACGCAGACACGGCCCTTTGTTTCGTGAGGCGCGTGGATCAAATTCGGCGAAGTGTCGGTGCCTAAACTTTGTTCCTGATTATATTTTAACTTTGACTCAATTGTAACTTAATTTTAATTTGTCCTTGACTTACTAGTATTTTATTGTAATCTAATTGTAACTTAATTTTATCTTTGACCTTACTAGTAACTAATTTGTTATATATCTAATTGTAATTTATTTTTATTCTAGCACAATTATAATAATTTTCTACTTTAATTTAAATGCAATTATTGTAGTTCATTTCAATTAAATTTTTATCATAATACTCAATTAATACAATATTCGTAAAAATAAAACTGTAATTTAAGACGTGAATGATGTGCACGCCTGTAATTGACATGTTTGCACAGGACCATCTTGTATGTATAAACTGTAATGAATTTGTAAATGTGTTGTTGGCATGCCTTATTGAATAAATAAATAAATAAATATTCAAAACTATGACTGTGTGTGTTTTAGAAATTGGGTTCCGCATAAAACTGTATGTGTATCTACTAGTTCAGAGAAAAATTTCAATTCCGATAACGTATGTAATGTTGACTCGAAACATTTTTGTTCGCGTAAAGTTGATAATAGTCCGAGAGCTAGTAGTACCGAAAAATTACCTCATGATTTTCGTTCAGGTGAACACTTGCAAAAATCAACTCAATGTTTTTGTTTAAGTAAACATTTGGAAAATTACCGTGATGATGGTCATGTGACAGAAGGTGATAACTGCACTTTTCAAAAATCAGGGGATTTATTGCCCGATGACAATTGTGGAAATAATATTGTAAATAATTGCATTTCTAATGACTGTATATGTAGCGGAGATGTTATATTGCCCGGAAATAGTCGCGAGAGGCCCGGTACGTGTCGCGAATTACGACCTATTTTCAAAATCGATATTTTGGGTGTTAGTGGTACAGCTTTGATAGATACCGCAGCGAAGCATTGCATAGCTGGCCATACGCTTTATGCTCTCCTCCTACGAAAGGGTCACCTCCTCGTTCCCTCGACACGTCAGATCAAGCTCGCTGATGGTCACGTACGGGACATGGAAGTACTTACTACGTCTTTGGCGGTAAGTTTAGAACAGACAGTCATTACGATCCCATTCTTGATTTTTCCAGATGCCAACAATAACGAAACACTTCTTGGCATTGATTTCATTACTGCTGCAGGGGTAGTAATAGATTTTCCTAAAGAAACCTGGTGTTTCAGTAACAGTAATACCCAACATAAACTTCTTTTTGAACCTGCCTCTAGGGGAATCAGCTGTTCCTCTGTTCACGTTCTCCGTGATGATGAAGGTGCCCACCTCAATCTAGCTGAGCGTAATGCGCTCGCTGAAGTCCTCGTCAGACACGCGCATATTTTTGAAGCAGGGGGAGGTCCAACTCCATACGCCGAGCACTGCATAGAGACAGGTAATCATCCACCCATAGCCGTGCCTCCGTATCGCCTGAATCCAGCAAAGGAGTTGATGAAGAAAGAAATTGACAAGATGATCGACGACGACGTCATTGAGGAATGTGAGTCAGCTTGGTGTTCACCGGCACTAATGGTGCCGAAGCCCGATGGTAGTATTCGGTTTTGCGTCGATTATAGACGCCTTAACGCAATCACCAAGTCCGACGCATACCCGATGCCGCGTATTGACGAGCTTCTTCAGTCTACGAAGAGGAACTGCTACATGAGTTCCCTTGACCTTCGCTCCTCGTACTGGCAAGTAAGGGTCCGGGAGTCTGATAAAGACAAAACCGCCTTCATATCTCCTCTTGGCACTTACCGTTTTAAGAAGATGCCGTTCGGTTTGAAGAATGCGCCGGCGACTTTCCAGCGCCTAATCGATCGACTCCGTTCCTGTGCAGCATTAAAAGAGGTAACCATCCTAGCTTATTTAGATGACCTCTTGGTGATTTCGGAAGGGTTCCAGCAACACCTGAAAGACCTGGAGCTGGTGATGAAACGTCTCGAAGAGTTTAATCTCCACGTGAATCGGAAGAAGTGCGCTTTTGCGAGAGAAAGCGTGAGATACCTGGGGCACGTTATTACCCAAGAGGGTATCTCCACCGATCCACAAAAGGTGCTTTATTTGCTCCATTATTTGCGATCTACCTACTAAGTCTCCTGATAACCTACGCCAAGAACAGCTCTCTGACCCCGAAGTGGCGAAGATCGCCAAAGAACTTGAAGGTACTGATGAAGTTGCTGCTCGGAGATGGACTGAACGAGGTTACCTCATGAATCAGGGTGTATTATATCGGTACAACCCTGATTCAGAGAGCCAGTCCCCTCAGCTGGTGATTCCTGCTGATCAAGTGGTGAGTATACTCAAAGAGCTGCACGATGATTCTTTAGCTGGTCACCCAGGGATCGACCGCACCTACCATAAGGTAGCTCAACTATATTATTTTACAGGGATGCGGAGAATAATTTCTGACTACGTCAAAGCCTGCATCCACTGCCAACGGTACAAAGCAACCAATGCCAAACCACCCGGCCTTCTTCAAACACCGATAATGAACCAACGAAATGAGGTACTAGCTATAGATCTTTTTGGCCCGTTACCAGAAGGAGACCAGGGGGAGCGTTGGATCTTACTGGTTGAAGACACTGCGATGAGGTGGATAGAACTTTTCGCCCTCAAGGACGCAACAGCTGAAGCGTGTGCACGCGTCCTCATTGAAGGATATTTCATGAGGTTTGGCTTGCCTCGTCGAATAATATCAGACAACGGCGTTCAGTTCGTTTCTGCAGTCATGCGCCAATGCATGTCCGTCCTGGGTATAAAGCAAAATTTTGTTCCTCTTTATCACCCAGAAGCCAACCCCGCAGAGCGAAAGAACCGAGATTTGAAGGCAATGTTAGCACAGCTTGTTGAGGAAGACCACACATCATGGCCCAAGAAGTTGCCGGTGATTCGTTTTGCCTTGAACGGCGCTAAGTGCCGAACGACAGGTATGTCACCAGCTTATTTGACCTTTGGTCGAGAAATGAGGTCTCCCACGGAGGTTACACATGACCTTCGTTCAATTTTAGACAAGGACAATTTTGTCCCGCAAATAACTCCTTACCTTAGGAAGTTTGTGAATTCGCTTTCGGAAATTCGTGAGCGTGTAGAAATCCAGCAGGACAAGACCAAAGAGTACGCTGACCAGTCACACCGATCTGCAGAAACTTTTCAGGTAGGAAACTTGGTACTTCTTAAATCTCACGTGCTCAGCAATGCTGCGAAGAATATGACTGCCAAATTCGCACCAAAGCGCGATGGTCCATACCAAATCACAGCGAAAATAAGTCCAACAACTTATACCTTATCGCATGTGGATCAACCCTGCGAAGTTCTTGGCAAGTATCACATACAGGATCTCTCAGCCTACAAAAGTAAAGGCGACACCACACTACCAAGGCCTGTTATCCCGAAAAGGAAACGAGGACGCCCAGGTGAAGCTAGAGTCCTAGTCCAGGAGCGAGGGCGTTCCCCTGAACTAGAGGGGGAGCATATAGTAAACCACTCCGCAGTGTTGCCAATCCGTTCCTCTCGCGGCCGTTTACCCGCGCGTTTCTTAGAATAGTGTACTGACACAGCGTCTCGAACACGCTCGCACTGTGTCCAGCGGCGGCTGCGCCAGTTGAGTCTGAGCTGTCAGTTTGAATGTAGCTCTCACTCTCTACGAACTCCACCGGTCGATACGGGACTCCACTGACGTACCGCACGCGCGTGTATCTAACGAACCTACGATACCTACCTATAAGTTACCTAATAACATTATTATGAAAACTGTGACAATCAAGAATACATACCCCATTTGCCCTGAGAGTTTCTCGTGTTTCATTTACTATGAGGACCATGCCTCATAAACCAAGATTTATTTTAAAAAGTAAGTGTATGTTCCTCGGATATTGAAAACATAAAGACACCATTTTTATGTCTACTCAAGCTGAGAGACATAGTGAAAACGCTATTTTGCCGGGTTTTAGATATTCCTTCTGGGTAAATCTTCCTAACCAAGATTTCTCGGAAGTACAAGATTTAATAGGATCGACGCGGCGATAATATAGGAATACTGTAAGACATCAACGGCAGTTTCGAGGAAATGTAGCTTTATCTAACGTTAAAATGTAATCGATTATAAAAAACTTTTAGTATAACATTCACACTGAATCATGAGTCTTAATCCTTATATTTTAGCTTTATAAACCTCGATTTCTGAATGAACACTTGTAAGCCACGTTAATAAAAAAGATAGAAATAAGGGGCGGCTTCGTACGACGTGCCATTGTATGAGGTCGTCAGCTAGGCAGGCAGCATTATGGACAGGAACTCTTCAAAGTAGTGAAGGGGCAACCGCAGACCAGGGTGGCGTGGCACGGTACGATGGGACAGCTGGTGGAGCGCTACCGCGAGATGTGTACCCTCGTGTTCAGCGTGCGCACCCTGCGCGTACAGCTGGCGGACGCGCTGTGGCCGCGCGCAACGCTGTAGGCTTGACGGATGCAGCACATGCACTACGTATCGGACTGGCACATCGTTTTAAACAACAATAAAATTATATTTAAGAGTCCAGGCTATTAATTAATTAATTTTAGAGATTCTTTTACACTCACTCACAAGCTGAATAAATTTCAGTTTGAGAGTACTTTGTGGATAGAATATACTTAGTAATTCTAAGCTAAAATATGTGTCCTTCAAATAGTGCAAACAAAACTAAACTAAAAACGTTCGTTCGTTTTTCCACGTTCTGTCTTATCTTTCTAAAATTCAAATCTCAAATAAGAAATCAAGACCAGAACGAATAAAAAACGGTTTACAGAGGGGGCAGTCTGCCGCTGCCCTTATAAAGTATAATGTACAACCAGCTTTAGAAGGTCTAACCATGGTATGTTATGTCTATGGCTTAAGAAAATAGAATTGAACAGACAGATGAAAAAGTCAGAGTATCAAATATTCTAAGATTATTACAAATTAGCAGTATAAATTAAGTTGTGGATATTAAAACAATCGGAGATAACTAAAAGTATGCTTTTCAGGTGCTAACAGTATCAAAGAATACATAAAAGTGAGTCACATGAGTTGATACAAGATATAAAGGTGTGGTTTGTATAGTATTATAAAACGTAAATAGACTAAAAGATGTGAATCTGTACACCGGAATACCACCACTTTGAAGTTGAATAGTAGTGATACTCGACTTTTGTGTCAAAAGTAAGTTCCCTATCTCCAAATACTCAATTTAGACCATTGTCTATTTGCAATGTAGCAAGATAGTCAATCGTTTCCCAGCCCTACTGGCCGTGCAGTGTCGTTCGTTCTTGCAACTCTCAATCAATTTGTCCTCTTTTATACCTTTTATCCTCCACTCTGTATTTTATTATATTAAAACCCTATTGTGTCGTATCAGTAGAGCTTTAACATATATATATATAACGATATTTAAATAACGTACTTTCATTTGTTCTATAATATTAAATTTGATATACCTGAAATAGAATTTTGTTCAAGGATAGCTTGTTCTTGTCCGTTTGATTTTAGGGGCTGGCTGAGTGTAAACATTTGATATGTATTTTTAAATTAGGATAACCAAACATAATATAAGTTTTTAAGCTGACATGGTCACAATCATTAGAATTAATATTTGTTTATGTCAGCTCGTAAACAATACCCACGCGCACAGACTTTAGTTCTCGTGATCATGGCGCTTGAAACGGTGCCGAAATATGGAGCTCTCAACCAAAATCAAAATATACATGATAAATATCCCGAAACAAATATTAATTCAAACGTAATATCTTCGCTACGATATAGATACATAGTATGCTATACAGAAGTTACTGTCATTTTACTTACCATATTGCTGATTGGTCAACTACAACGCCAGAAATCTGGTTTTGCTTTGTTGAGCCAAGACACCGATTTTTAAACTCATAGAAAACTTGTAATCCATTCACTATCCACCATCTTTTAGCTCAGAAATAAATGTGCCTATTGTCGATAACTTTGTCAAAATCGAAAATACCATGTGCTGAAGAGTTTTATTGTTGATTAAGTCGTTATGAGAGCGACAACTCAACATACTTTTTACCGCAATACAATATTACCTTCCTCTTTTAGTAACTTTTATTACACCTAAGGAGAGACCAACGACAATTTTTACCTGAAACTGAGAAAATCCTAAGGAAAACAAATTCCCTGATAAGAAAACTTGCGTAATGGTACATCAATAATGTCTCACAGCTAGTGTATAGATAGGTATTTTTACCAGACATCCCCTTCTCCGGCGGCGAGGAGATTAATTACAGAATCGGCAGTTTTAATTAGTTTTGTAATTAACAGCCGTGTGGCCCGCCTTCGAGGAGAACTAATATAAATTACCATTTAATACAATCACGCTGGATTACACAGCCACTGACGTCAGAATTACTTAATTATTATATATTACTCAATTAGGTATTCTGACCACCGTAACGGAGTGGCAGACTGGGTGCGGCTAAAGTGTGCTGTGCATCGTAGCGAATTTTATTTTATTGCCTTGTTGCTACGAATTTGATTAGAGACCATGTCTACCCCTGCGCGGAACGCCCTCGGGCACTTTAAAATAAAACCCAAAGGCTCTTCTCAGGGCCAACTAATAGGCCCTTGTCAGGGCCAACGCGACACTTCTGTGTCGACAGAAGGCGGAGCCTTCTACGGCGGAAAAGCAGACGAGTCGGACTCCGACAACGAGTCCGTTATGTCGGGTGCCGAACCGATTGTGATCGAGGATCCTCGATCACGATCGCGTTCGCGGTTGCGGCCCTTCCTTAAGGATGGGTCCGACGGCTCCTCGGGTTCGGCGAAGGAGACCGCAAGGAAGGCTAAGGCCAAAAAGACAACCAAGACGGCAGCGGATACCCACGACGTGGGTCTGGCAGATGCCCAGCGCAAGTTGGACTTGACCCGGCGGGAGCAGCTCCAGCAGGAGTTGGAGGAGCGGGTGGCTGCCAAGGAGCAGCAGACGCGCATCGCCCGGGCCAAGTCAGGATACGGCGCGTCCCACGTCCTTTACGCGGACCACTCACTGGTCGAGCTGCAGAGGATGGCCGAAGAGGACGAAGAGGGGATCGTCGAGGTCGCCTCCAAGTCCTCACACCTAAAGGGGACCTTCCAAAAGTCCCTCAAATGCCGTGAGCATGCGCGGTATCGTCGGGGAGCTAGTGCAGCGCCAGGCGACCGACGAGACGCGGCAACTGCAGGCGAGGGTCGATCGCCTGCACTTGCGGCACAGCCTTTGCGGTGCTACAGGTGCTTCGGGGTTGGGCACACCCGGGCCCTCTGTCCGTCTACGGTGGACCGGACAGAGAGCTGCTACCGCTGCTGCAAGGAGGGCCACAAAGCCGCCGAATGCAAGGCCGCCGCGCCGCACTGCACTGTTTGTGCCACCAGTGGCCGCCCCGCAGGCCACATAATGCAGGGGAGGATGTGTAATCCTCCCCCTAAGAAAGGAAAAGCGCAGGCGCCGAGCAAGCCTGCCGCTACCGCCGCTGAGCGTGAGGTTGGGCCTTCGGCTGCTGCGGCTGAGGAGGGGGGTGCGATGTACGATTAAATGACTAGAGTCGAACATCGCATCCTCCAGGCGAACACCTACCACTGCGGGGCGGCCCAGGATCTGCTGATGCAGATCATGGCCGAGTGGTTGGTGGACGTGGCGGTGGTTGCCGAGCCTTACTCGGTCCCCAGTACCTGGCTGGGCGATCGGGACGGCTTGGTGTCGTTGGTGGCGCGATCTTCCACGGACTCTCCTCCCCTCTCGCTTTTAGAGAGGGGACCGGGATACGTGGCCGCCACGTGGGGGGGGGGGGGGGGATACGGCCCTGGTGGGGGTCTATTTCTCCCCAAACCGCCCTCTAAGGGATTTCGAGAACTTTCTCGAAGTTCTCACGGCAGTCGCCGGGAGGGCGGCACCACTCCAGGTCGCCGTGATAGGCGATCTGAACGCCAAGTCGGAGGCTTGGGGCAACCCAGCTGCCTCCTGTAACGTCCGGGGACGCGCCACCGTGTTTTGGGTGGCCTCATGCGGCGTGTCCACACGTGTGTGTGGCAACGAGAAGGGTCGGTGGTAGACGTGTCGTTTGCCACCCCCGCCCTAGCCGCCCGCGTAGTGAACTGGCGGGTGGAGACGGTGGAGACCATGTCGGACTACCGATACATGCGGTTCGACATCTCCACCGGCCCGGGGGGGGGACGGCCCGCTCGTGCCAATCTCCCTTCCCGCGGTGGGCTCTCACCCGCCTGGACCGGGAGGCAGCCACGGAGGCGGCCTTTCTCCAGGACTGGCTCTCGCCCCCTGTCGAGCCTGTCCTGCACGTGGACCGCGCGGCGGTCCAGCTCAAGAGGTCACTGACCGAGGTGTGCAACGCCAGCATGCCTCGGTCACGACGTCCGCCTCCCCGTCGCGCCGTGTATTGGTGGTCGGAGGAGCTAGCAGGGCTCCGGGCCACCTGCGTGGAGGCCAGGAGGGCCTACACGCGGAGTCGGCGGCGCACTACCCGATCTCAGGCCGGGGAGGACCGCCTCTACGCCTCTTACCTAGAGGCAAAGACGATCTTCAAGTCGGCTATGTGCACCGCCAAGGACTCGGCGAGGGCCGAGATGCTGGAGGGCCTCGACAGGGATCCGTATGTGAGGCCATATAAGGCGCCGCGGAACCAACTGCGCCCCTTTGGTCCCCCAGTTACGGAGACCCTGGAGCCGGCGTTGTTGGATTGGGTGGTCCGGTCCCTGTTTCCGCGCAGGACCGACTTCACCCCACCAACGATGAATCCCCCGCTTGGGGGGGTAGTGGCTTCGCCGTAGGAGGAGGTCCCTCCGGTATCGGCGGAGGAATTTCGCGCGGGGGTTCTGACCCTCCGCGCGAAAAAGACGGCCCCTGGACCGGACGGCGTCCCCGCACGGGTGGCGGCCAGCGCGGCGTCTCTCATGGAGGGCAGGTTTCGGGACCTCATCAGCGCGTGTCTTACGGCTGGGAGGTTCCCGAAACAGTGGAAGGAGGGGCAATTGTGCCTCTTCCGGAAGGAGGGACGACCGGTGGACTCCCCCTCGGCATACCGGCCCATCGTTCTGCTCGATGAGGTCGGTAAATTGTTCGAGGGGATCATCGCCACCCGGCTAAAAAGCTACTTGCGGGAGGTAGGGCCAGACCTGTCGGACGCCCAGTTCGGTTTCCGACGGGAGCGTTCGTCGATCGACGCGTTGGTCCTACTCAGGGGCCAGGTCAAGGAGGCGGTCGAGGCTGGAGACGGAGTGTTGGCGGTGTCGTTTGACATCGCCAACGCCTTCGATTCCGTGCCCCACTCGACCATATTGGAGGCACTCCGGTATCACGGAGTGCCCCAATATCGCTACCCATGGGTGCTCGCCAGAGTGTACGAGTGGGTGGCAAGGCGGAAGGCGCTTGGAGAGCGCCCCGCCAAGGAAGAGCGGGAGGCCGTGCGGCGGGAGGCGAGGGACGCTATCGTCGTCCATTGGACGGAGGACCTCGCCTCCGCCGCCTTTGGCCGTCGGACGTTGGACGCGCTCGGTCCAGTCTTGCAAAGCTGGCTCGAGCGGCCCCACGGTTTCTTCTCGTTTCGTCTAGTGCAGGTGTTGTCCGGACATGGGTGTTTCGGAACGCACCTGCACCGGATCCGGAGGGAGGAAACCCCGGGGTGCCACGATTGTGGCGCTGCGGAGGACACGGCGCAGCACACCCTTGAGGAGTGCCCAGCCTGGGCAGAGCTGCGCCGTATCCTAATAAATGTGATCGGGCAGGACCTCTCACTTCCCGGCGTGGTCATCTCCATGCTGGGGAGTGAGGAGGCCTGGGCGGCAGTTGCCTCCTTTTGCGAGCAAGTTATGTCGCAAAAGGAGGCGGCGGAGCGTGCGCGGGAGGACGATCCTCTCGCGCCGCCGCTCCGCAGGCGGAGAAGGGGTGGGAGAAGGCGGTTGTACGATCGTCTCCTCTCACCTCCTGGTGGTGATTAGCGGGCGACAGGTGCGGGGGCGACTCTCGTCTGCATTGCACAATCACCACCCTTGGGCGGGAACGGCCGAGAACTCGCGGTCGTTCCCGGGCCCCTCCACTGAGGGAGGGGCGTGAAGGGCCTACCCTAAAAGGCGGGCGGTCGTCGGCGGAGGACTGGACGTAAAGGCTGTGCCAGTTTCCCAGTCCTCCTCCATTCAGACGATGCGGGAGTGCCGCTGGGTTATTTTAATGGGTATACCGGGCTTGCCGGGGAGTCCCACATAGCCCGCCCATTCCCAATGGGCGGGTATGCGTAATGCATTTTTTCCCAGCGAGATAAAAAAAAAAAAAAAAAAGTTAGGTTAGGTTACCTTCCTGTTTTAGTAACTTTTATTACACCTAAGGAGAGACCAACGACAATTTTTACCTGAAACTGAGAAAACCCTAAGGAAAACAAATTCCCTGATAAGAAAACTTGCGTAATGGTACATCAATAATGTCTCACAGCTTGTGTATACATAGGTATTTTTACCAGACGTCCTCTTCTCCGGCGGCGAGGAGATTAATTACAGAATCGGCAGTTTTAATTAGTTTTGTAATTAACAGCCGCGCGCCTTCGAAGCGAACTAATATAAATTACTATTTAATACAATCACGCTGGATTACACAGCCACTGACGTCGGTGCTGGGAATATTTTTTAAACGAGTTATACCTATAAAGTCCAATTACTCAATTTACATCAGTACCTCTATACTTTTTACCTGTTTAAACCATACTTTGTTGAGAATCAAGCACCTATGCGTTTCAATATAAAACGATCATCATCATACCTAAGTAGATAACTGTATAAGTATTTAGTATGTATCTATCCGCTAATATATGCATTAGATATTTAGCTACAACTGTCACAACAGTATTAGCCTACGTATTTGATGGAATGATCATCACCTGGCAAGCCTGGCCCGGCCTTTTTCCAACGACATGCGACATAAGTAGTAGTCGACTTCCAGTGTAATCAGATATAGCTGAATACAAGTACAAAAATTAACACGTACCGTCTGTCGCCTATCTGACCTCCAGAATCCTTAATCATCATCATCATATCAGCTGAAAGATGTCCACTGCTGGACGTACGCCCATTGTGACCGACTACGTCTCTGAGCTATAAGTCATCACTGACAACATACATTGGTCATATAATTCACAATGGTTGACCCGATATCCTTTGGCAAGATTGCTGTCACATTTACTGGCTACGGCAGCCTTATTGCGTAAGTGAATACGGCAACGCAAAGGGTTTGACCGTTATCAATCGACCAATCACACAGACGGAAAACCACATAGCGTCATTCATCTCGCATGTGATTGGTCGATTTTATAGCGGTCAAACCCTTCGCCTTGCCGAATTCACTTGCGTAATTCGGCAACTGAGTACCCGTAACGACTGTTTAAGATCTACCAAATATATAACACCTACGGGACCATGGATGGTTACTCATCCATGTACCGACCTCGGCAAGTTTATTATTTAGCCACGACCTTCTCCAAAAAAATAAATACTGCGTTATATTATTACAGTACAACTGTTTTCTTAATTTCCTTCGGCAATCATCGCATTTCCGAATACAAACAAATGGTAATTTCCATGTCCATCAATTATTAGATTTATCGTGTATAATAATTTGAATTCAGATAATAGTACTTTATTGTGGTTTTGTTTTGATTTCCATGTGAAATATATAGAAATATAAAACTGTCAGCTTAAGGAGCTTTCCTCCCATTTTTTTTAATAAATTACATTAAGTTAAAAGAGTATTAACAACTCTATATACTTCATAGAGAAGTTTGCCAAGAGATATTAAGAAAATACTTGTACTGTACGTATCTATTTATCTACATTCTTCTTTTTCTTAGCGTGTCTATGACAAACTGACTCTTTTTAGTTAAATGCCTTGCCTGGGCCAGAATTCAGCCATAGCAACGCCCATGTATGTATGTACATTGTACAATATGTACTTAAAATACCTGACCTTTGTACAAATACTTCTGACATGATATGACCCTATTAAATTAATGGATTGCTGGAACCAATTTATTGGATTACAAATGGAGTTTTTCCGGATAAAAAGGCTTTAGAACTGCGATGTGAATGGGCAACTTTTCTAATCTGATAATGTGTAACTTGTGTTTGGAAGCTACCTATAACAGATATTTCTTTCTTATTGACGAATATTTAGGCAATGATTCCGCTTCAAGATGAATTAGAAGAATAAAACATTGGTACAAAGTAATATATAAACTAATACATAAGATACCTATATACAAACGTGTATAAAAAGGGGAGGGCTCCTTGGAAGTCAAGAATCGTCCACATTGTTGTCAATGGAAAAAGTACCCAGAACGCTGGCAACATTGCCACGTTGGATAGCGATGCTGGTTCTTTGTCCGAAGAAAAGCCCAGTCCTCTAGCAACGTGAAGAAACATTTCTTGAAATCATTTGATTAGAAATAAAACTGGCATAAAATGTAAAAGGATACTCGATTGATGTCGTCCCACTTGAAATAGTCGTTAAGTTCTATTTCATTTAATAAATAAAAAGAGTGCGCCATATTGTCCCGGCGTAATTCGTCACAATCGGAATTGTGACAATTCCCTGGCGAGAGCTTTGAGAAAAATTGTCGCTAACGAGCTCGCCCCCCTCCCCCGCGCACACCGACCTCTCCCATCTTCTTTTAATCCGCACCACCCCCCCTTTATCCGCAGCACTTTAAAACCCTTTTGCGATTTTCCGCACGGAGGAATTATCAAGAAAAAGGGGACGTTTATTCATTGTCTACCTTTTTAAATTATTCGTTATTAATCTTCAGTTTAATATCTAAAATTGTCTTCGTAACTCTATGTTGGTTTAGTGGGGCGGGGAAAGAAATTAATAACAGATGATTGGGTTACGAAATTGTTTGAGAGCGTCTGCCGAGTTTCAATAATTATTTTTGATAACATTTAAAGGGGAAGAGAATGATGAATACAAAGGTCAAACTGGACTAAAGTGTTAAATGAAATAAAATAAAAATCATTGTGTTTTAAAATGTACCGAACCGCACACAACCCTATGTCACAAAGCCTATGTAATTTTTTATCCTACATGGTAACAAAGTAATAGTTTTAATAAGATCGTAGCGAGGTGTAAACTATAGATGGAATAATAGACAAAGAAAAAATACCATTTTTGGAGAATGGGAACGATTCGGATGCCATTGATTAGGCGCTTACCCAAACCTTATCTTCAAACTTCCGATAGCAACTTTTTATGGGACAAGCTTATTGCCACACCATTCCCAACCACTGCGTCTCTTGAAAGCCAGAATCAACAGTGGCGGCAACCAGGAAAGCCCCGAGGCAATGGAACTCGACAGCTCTCGAACAAATAATTCCACTCTCATGAATACCGCAACGAAATTAATCAAAAAAGAACAGCGGAGGAGTATGAAAAAATATAATTTAGACTTCCATTAACTACACAACTTAAATTCACAGCTGTTTTACCTGAAGGGTGGAGGTGTTCCTGTGGAATGCCAGTCCATCAGTTATAGGTAACGAGCTAAGAAATTCAAGATGGTAAATCTAGTAACGTGTTTCCCGTCTGTGGAATAGGACTTGATGCTCAGCAGTAACGGACCGCTAGAACAAAGAGAAAGTCAATAAGGTTTGAGTCGTATCTCTACAGTCGATTCTAATCAAAAACTCTAACCATCCTCTTCACAAACAATAATTTAAATTACATGCGTATTCGAAAATAAATTCGTAATACAATTTAAGCTAACTTGTATAGCAAAATAAAGGCATTTATAATAAAAGAAATATTTGGATCGAGTCGCAATAGGCAAATTTGTTCGGAGAGTATGTCCTCTTTGAGTTGCCTTCGGCCTCATTAGCGATTTTCCATTCGAACGGTTCTGTAAAAGATGTTGAAAACTCTTATTCTCATAACGCTACAAGTGTGGCACCCGGCTTTGTCTGTAAACATAGGTATACAGTTGTACAATAATCAAGTATTTATTAATTGGTTTTCATATCGCTTTTGGCTTTCTTTTGTCTTTGTCTGCTTTTTGTTTTCAGTCAAGAATATACATAGATGTGTTTTTAATAAATCCACAATAAATAAGGTGGAGAAGAAAACATGCAGACCCCAAATAACATAGGACTTGTCCTAGTCTTGGCAGGAAAATGTTCAAGTTATTTGATATCTAGATTGTTTTTCATCAGTTGAGGATCTACTACAATGATCTTAATCTTAACTAAGTAATATTTTTTTACAACTATCTCGCCTGATGGTAAGTGATGATGTGGTCAACGGTGAAGCACGCTTGCCTTGAAGTAACGTATTCACTCTTGACTTAATTCCCCTAAGATTGTAGCTATCAAGAAACATAGACACCGGCAGGGAATTCCAATCCTGATAGATCCAAATAGGTGGGATATCCACCATGTACCGATGGCGTATCGGTGTACTTTGTAGTCTGCTGATGAAATGGGCTAGTTTATACAAATTTATGTTACCCAGACAAACGGACTTTTTTAGTATACATATAGCCACTGAAGCAAATCGACATTTACGGAAGATAGTCATCAAACTTGTTCACTTGTAAAATGTCGGCTTCTTTGAGACGTGCGTTCATGACGTCACAACTCCATGAAATCAAAGACGCATGACATTTGGACAGGAAAGTAAACCGTTAAAAGGTTGAAAGGTAATTGTCCGTAGTTGTTTACAGGTACATACACAATTTGGTGATAAAATAAGATGGTAAAATTATAATTAATACTCATACAAAGGAGTAGGCATTGTGAAATAACAGGGTTTTCACTGTATAGTTGAGTAAAGGGTACAACATATGAACCTCAGCTGGCTTAGTACTGCCACCAGAAAGACCCGAGAGTTAGATCATAGGAAATCTTAATCTCTTTTTATTTATTTATATCGCAAATGTATGAATTTACCTTTGTTATTATCAAGTATACTAAATTGTGTCTGATCTTTAAGCCGTTGCGGTAAAATCTATCTATATTATATAAAAGCGAAAGGTCTTTCACTCACTCATCGCGAAATGTGGAAAACCGCTTGACGTATAAAGATGAAATTTGGCAGGCATGTTCCTCAAGTGACGTAAATGCGATCCGTTTTCATGTCATTAGGTCCTGATTTTTTTATATTTTTTACTATTTATGTGAATTCTTCTCGTACAACAAAAAAGTAATAACTGGCCTTGATTTTCAAAGAAGTTAATTGTTAAATTTGTGAGTTCATCGCTTATACCGAGTATCAGCACCACCTGTGAAAACATGATTTCTTCATTACTATTAATCTTTTACGTACCTATGTAGATAGAATAATAAGCAGAGATCTTTTACTCTAGAAATGCACGCCTAACCGACGTCTCTACTCTCAATTTACGCAATCTGGTCAGTGTAATTGATTGATATGATTGCCTCTTTTTATGGAAACCTATTTATAATACATATCAGAGTAAAGTCGTTGGGATCGACGTTTATTTTTACAGTATAAGACCTCTCCCTACCTAGATAAACGTTTATAGCTTCCTTCACTGCCAAATATATCTCGTCAGGGGCTTCATTTAAAAATGTTTCCAATTCGTAAGAGGTGAAAACCTTAGATTGTTTGCTCTTTAACCCCTGAGACTGTCTTTTCAGAAACGATGTTGGATTATAAAATCTCTTCAAATCGACATTTTGTTTTACTCTTAGTGTACTCTTGAGCATTGGTAATCAAATTCTGCTCCATAACGTAGAAGGCTTTATTTTGCCAGATAGTCCATTGAAGCATATAAGAAATACACTTTTGGAAAATGATTTTATTTTCTTATCTGCTCGCCACTTCATAATGTCATTGTATGTATTTGAGTATCTTTCCTTAGAAATTTCTGGCAAAAGATTTTCGATAACTATATTTGCCTCGTCTTTAACAGAACCTGGGGTCAACATTTCAGAATCACTTGAACTCATTTTTAATAATATATTAGTCTTAATCCAAGATTTCGATACAGCTTACAGAGTTAGTATCCCGCCAAATTATATCCACCCTCCTCGCATCGTGTTCCTCATTACTGAGGGTCGTGATTCCCTGGTTCGCCTTCCTGTTCTTCGGAAACAACTTTTCCTTTATCAATTTACGCCAATGCTTCTATCTTTGGCGTCGTGGAGAGCAACGTGCAGCCTGGTATTTAACGAAAAAACCAAATTATGTAGTCTATTTAATATTTTAACAATGGAACACACCGCGTTACTGCCGCGGGTGGGCGCGCTTTGTTTTTTTTTTCAATTCACACTGGCCATTTATACACTCACAAGACCGCAGCATTTTTTTCTTAATAATGTTAGATTTTTTACAGCCGACTGCCTAACCAAATTTAGTTCTATTTTTTTAATTTTTTTCCAACCTAGGGAGGAAAGCAATTACTATGAGTTTATTCCCGCCCAACGGTGGGAACTAGCATAGCCGCTACTCGGATCAAATAAACACTACTTTCCGAGTATAAAAAATGAAAAAGCTCTTTCAAAATCAAAATCAAAATCAATTTTTTTATTTCACACAGGCCTACATGGGCACTTATAAAACGTCGACAAAATGTGCACGGTTCGGGTTGGTCGTTTCCTATGGAGAAGAACCGGCAAGAAACTCCATGGTTACTCTTTTAAAAATGGTTTGGTTTTACAATATTTCCATGTTACAGCATTAGTACTTAGATATGGGGGGACAACGTAGGCCCAAATTATGACAATAAGTCGTAAGAAACTAAAAAAAGAAAAGAAAAAGATTATATAAAAAAGTTAACAAATGTTAACTAGCATCTAGAAGGCCTACAATGTTCACACATTCACAAAATAATCGGTAAAAGAATCTATACAAAGGTAAAAATAATAAAAATAAGTATAACAAGACTAAATTTAACATGTTGCACAAATTTTGTTATCAGTGCTGTAACTATTCTTAGCAAAGGGCTTTAAAGATGATTGAAAACCATTGTAAAAAGTCTAATTAAAATAAGGAAAGAAAAAATGAGATTGAGAATAGTTAGAGACATCCACATATTTGTGCCGTTTACAAGTTACCAGGGAAGCTGCATGCGCAGAAGGAGCTAAGGCCAAATGCTTTTATCTTCAACGTAGTCCTTGATTTTATAATATGCTTTTTTAACAAGGATACGTTTGATGTAGTTTTTGAACTTTCCATCGGTCAGTTCTATAACTGACTTTGGCAACTTGTTATAAAAGCGTATACTGTTTATAAGAAAAGACTTGCTAGTTTTCGTTAATCTGAATTTGGGTATTACAATTTCGTGCTTACTGCGTGTATTTAAATTATGGAAGTCGCTTCTAGTTTTGAAAAGCCTCCGATTTTTACGGACATACAAAATACATTCCAAAATATAAAGTGAAGGTAGAGTCAGTATATCGATCTCTTTAAATTTTTCTCTGAGGGACTCGCGAGTACCCATTTTATAGATTGCGCGGATTGCCCTCTTTTGTAGGATGAAAATTGAGTCAACGTCTGCTGCTGATCCCCACAGCAGAATGCCATAATACATAATACTGTGGAAATAAGCATAGTATACTAACCTAGCTGTAGCTACATCGGTTAGCTGCCTTATTTTCCTTACTGCATATGCAGCCGAACTTAACCTACCCGAAAGAGTTCTAATGTGCGCGCCCCACTGCAATTTTGAATCGATAGTAATCCCTAAGAATACAGTTTCCGTTATAACTTCAAGATTTTTGCCGTCAAGATTTAAGTTTAGGTCATGTTGTGGTACATTTGGTAAAGATAACTTTAGACATTTTGTTTTTTTCGCATTCAGTAAAAGATTGTTAGCTGCGAACCATCTTGAGAGAACAATTAGACTTTCGTTGACATTTATGACATCCGTATCTTGCCTATCTATTTTAAAAATTAGCGAAGTATCATCAGCAAATAGAATTATATCCGATAATTTGGCCATCATAAAAGGGAGATCATTTATGTAAACAAGAAAAAGGAAAGGGCCGAGAATTGAACCTTGGGGCACGCCCATTTTGACTAGAGACCCGGAGGACGTCGCCCCATTAACATTTACTTTTTGCTGTCTGTTTGATAAATAGGAAAGCACGAGATCAGCAGATTTTCCACGAATTCCGTAGTGGTGTAATTTACAGATCAGTGTGTTGTGGTCGACGCAGTCGAAAGCTTTTGAGAGATCACAGAAAATGCCAATGGCATCCTGGGACCTCTCCCAAGCCTCCAAGATGTGGCTGATGAGTTTTACTCCCGCGTCCGTTGTCGAGCTACCTTTCGTGAAACCAAACTGTTGACTATGCAGTATCCCGTTTGAATTGAAGTGAGACAACATCTGTTCCAGCATGATTTTTTCAAAGATTTTACTCAATGCTGGAAGCACGGATATAGGTCTATAATTAGAAGGATCACTCTTACAGCCTGATTTGAAAATTGGTACTACTTTACTGTGTTTCATTAAGTCAGGAAAAGTGCCGCTGTCCAAACATTGATTGAATATGCCTGTTAGGACAGGAGCAATTGAGTCAATAATATCTCCAAGAACCCTAACGGATATCCCCCACAAGTCTTCAGTATTTTTTTTATTGAGACTTTTGAACGCGTTTTTAATTGAATCAATACATATTGGTTTAAATTTAAAGATTGGTATGTCTTTAGTAAAGTTTTCTTTAAGAAGAGCTTCAGCTAATTTAGAAGAGGAAGGAAGAGACTTCGTAACCTCTAACGGAATGTTGGTAAAGAAATTTTCTAATGTCTCAGCGACTTCTTGCCTATCAGAAATGGTTTGATTAGTTATTTTCAAAGACAACTCATTCTGATCGCGTTGTTGTATCTTTCCAGTTTCTTTATTAATTAATTGCCACACGGTTTTTATTTTATTATTAGAAACACCAATTTTGTTAATTATTATTTGAGATTTTGCTTGAGCGCAGACTCTTTTGAATATTTTGGAATAGTTTCTAACATAAGTGTGAAAAACTTGATCGGAAGTCAAAGATTTTTCGTAATATAAATTATATAAGATATCTCGGCTTTTTCTTATGCCCACAGTGGCCCATTCACTAAATTTCGATTTGGAATTGTTGACTTTAACTGTTTTTACAGGACACGTTTTATTGAATTCTTGGCAAACTGTTGAAAACAACGTGCCGTAATTTATATTGGGGTCGTTTGAATCAAAACTGGCGTTACAAAGGTTGCTTAAAACATTATTATTAAAAGAGATTAATTTATTTTTAGTAAGTGGTCTTAATCGAATTGATTTAGCTAGGTTAATTTTTTTATCTGACTCAAAAGATACTAGTTGACCAGTATGGTCTGACTTAACGCCACTAATTAAAAACGAATCTTTTACTTTACAATTAGTGAATACATTATCTATGCAAGAAGCTGAAGTTGCTGTTATTCTTGTTGGTTTATTAAATAAATATTTTAGGTTAAATGATTTAAATAATGAAATGAGCTTACATTTTTCAGGCGAGTTGACTAACAGATCTATATTTAAGTCACCACAAACAAAAACTAATTTATTATCTCTGAAAAGTTTACTTAATAATTCTTCCATTGTTATCAAAAACATTGACAAGTTTGATGCTGGTGGTCTGTAAACGCACAAGACAGTATGCCCCTCGACCTCTGCACATGCTACCTCACACAAGCGATCAACAGAGTAAGCAGTGATATCCTTCCTTTCCTTATATTTTAAATGACTATTACAAAGTATCAGGGTACCACCACCCACTGTGGATCTGTTGTACGCGCTGGCAACTGAGAAATTATTTACATTAAACAACATCCTATCTGGTTTTAACCAAGTTTCACAAAAACATAAGATATCCATGTGGTATTTATCTACTAACAATTCCACGTCTAAAATTTTGCCGGAGAAGCGATTTATATTTTGATGATATAGTAAAATATTACTATTCGACTTCTCTTTTGTCGGCTCTAATCGTTTAAAAAATCATCGTTTAAAGTATTATCAGAAAAACTGGATAATACTGTTAAATCACTAAACCTAGTCTCAGTTAAATTATCAATAACTGCGTGTATATTAAAAGCTAGCTTTCCTATGGCATATATCTTATAGCTATTGAGCTTTGTGGTAAATATCCATAGTTGGATGCCCATTCTTCTTTTGCACACATATATAATCTGGATTAACACAGGAAATTGATGGTAAGAATTTATTCAAAACTGAAATAGCATATGTAAATCAAAGAATATTTTGCTAACAAAACTGTTGAAATGGATGTTCAATGATGATATTCCTGCTCTGAGCGGGCGTACAGCCAGTACTGCGTTAACATTGGGGAATATATACACCTTAAGCGACGCATTTACACGGCGCTTAGGACCATCTTTTCGGGCATTTCCAGTGTCACTGCTCACGTTCAGTCCGTAGCATGTGCGGAAAGTATCTTGTCGAGGCACCAGAAGCGTACGCGTGCCTAAGCCCAGTGGAACAGCATACGTGAATAAGTAAAAAAAGAAAGAAAGGGAAATGGTTTTTATTGTCATTAAAAACAAAAACACCTTAAATATCCGTATTAAAATATCGAGACCCATCTCTTCTTCGAAGTTTTGCCGGAAAAATTATTTTGACATAAGCAAATTATATAATTTTTAGTTTTAGGGTTCCGTACCCACAGGGTTAAAACGGCACCCTATTACTAAGACTCCGCGGTCCGTCTGTCTGTCACCAGGCTGTATCTCATGAACCCTGATAGCTAGAAAGTTGAAATTTTCACAGATGATGTATTTCTATTGCCGCTATAACAACAAATACTAAAAACAGAATAAAATTAATATTAAAGTGGGGCTCTCATACAACAAACGTGATTTTACCGTTTTTTGCGATAATGGTACGGAAACCTTCGTGCGCGCGAGTCCGACTCGCACTTGGCCGGTTTAAATATTTATAAGTGTTGGACATATAATTATAATTATGTACCTACATAAATAACAACGTGGAACCGATCATAGTTTCATCAACAGTTTAAATTACGAAAATACCTTTAAATTTGACGTCGGCCCAAGTTGCAGGTAAAATAAATAAATAAAAAACTCATTTACAAAAAAAAAACCGACTTCCAAATATAAATACTACAAAGTGTAAAATAACTTAAATTTTGAAAGTCGGTGTTCCTGTTTTCGTTTCTTCGTGTTTTGACACCGCCTTCCGAAATTGAAGTTAATGGACAAGTTCTATAGTAAGGCATTATAGGTATATAATGCCCACAGTGATGCCAGAATAGATTACCCGAATAATATGTGACTTGAACATAACCAGTGGAATGAACGTGTACCAGTGTGAACTGTACACATCTGCTTACCCGTTTAGATCATACTGGCGTGACGGTATGTTATGAAATGGTGTAAACAATAAACAAACATGCGATTGCAGCAATCCCGGGATATTTGCCGTCATTTATTGAAGAGTTCTGTTGTATGTCTCCGAAGATCTTCATAAATTTTTTACCAAATTTAAATAGTATCATTTTGGATAAAAACTTCTTTCGAACAAAAAAATAATTTTGCATATCTGTTTATATATGACGGAGTTATGCCGTCAAAATACACAAAAACTTGAGAGGTGTCAAGGGACACCCGGATGGAACGAAGTTTTTTAAGTTAAGTTATATATATATTATATATATATTTATATATGTAGGATCGTGAATCGAAATAAAGCGCAGAAATCTTCGTAAACTCGTTATATTTTTAACTTCTTAATATTATACAAAATACACGCAACCAACTTTTCTAACATTCCGCCATCTTCCTCCTTCCCTCTCTCTCACACACATCTATCTCATTGCCTCTATGGTTCGTTCAGAAGCTTACTGACTTAATTTACAAAATAATTATTCCTACAACTCGGCCATTCTGCTCTCAGTCTGCCCACAGATTGCCTATAGGTAAACAAAGTGCTTTTTTTCAATTACGTTGGTCTTAAACTGAACCTAACTATAAATTACAAGGATTAGCCTTGTCACTGAACGTTAAACAAAGTTAAAACTAAAAGTAAGAACTGGTATATTGTTTTCTTAAAATTACATAAATTTTTAAATAAACACCATAAACAACTCTTCAGGCATACAACCTTTCACACCGATGATACACAGTTTTACTTATAAAAGAAACTTAGTACTACTTACAAAGGTACATATTTTTAGATTTCTGATAAAAAAACAACTCTACTGTTTCAAAGGATAATCCTTAATACAACTTGCTATACTGCTATAGAAACAAAATAAATTTGATGACTACAAAATGTATTGAGTATATTCATCTTACATCCAGCAAAACAAATGACAATATTATAGCATAAGTATTACACCTATTTCACTACATCTTTTAACTTAACACAATTTATTCAGAGAATAGAATGGTAAGTCAGCTGTCTTCAGGGGTATGGTAAGTACATACTTTTCTTGTATTATAAAATTAAAAACAATTATGTAGTTTAGGATAAGGTAAGTGTATCATTTAACTAAAGCCATCTTTTCATGTAATCTACCTCAGTAGTAGTTTTCTTAGGACCTTCATTACTGTTATCTATTTTCTCTACCTCATCCCTATCTTTCCCTAATCTTTTACTAATCCTATATGGTCCAAAAAACTTTGCTTTCAATTTTAAATTACAACCAAACTGTGTTCGCTGTATAGCGACTAAGTCTCCTTCTTTTTTTTTTTACATAAACTATAGGCTAGCGTTTGACCACCATCTCGCCTGATGTTAAGCTATGATGTGGTCTACGGTGAAGCACGCTTGCCTAGAAGAAACCTATTCACTCTTGACTTAAACTTAACTTGACTTGCGCACAATGAAAGTATTAGCAAAACGCTTTGTGCGTATGGGAGGGATGTCTACCATGTACCGATGGCGCATGGCCGTACGCCTTGTAGTCCGATGATGGAAAGGGCTAGGCGGAATCAAATTGTGCAGTTCTATCGCACACTCCCCGAAATGTAACCGATAAAAAACCGACAGACTGGCGACTCGGCGTCGATGTTCGAGGCTCTGGAGCTTTGATGCGACCAGTGCATCGTTGCCAATAAGCCTTTTGGCCCGTCTATCAATCGACTCAAGTGCATTAAGCTGGTATTTGGCAGATCCATCCCAGAGGTGAGAGCAGTACTCCATGCAAGACCGAAATTGTGCTTTATACAAGTTGAGCAGCTGTTCAGGCGTGAAGTACCGTCTCACCTTTGCAAGAATCCCCAACTTTTTTGCAGCTAACTGAGCTTTCGCCTCAATGTATGGACCGAAGTTGAGGGTAGATGTCACCGTAACACCAAGAAGTTCGAGGTGGTCCGTAAACGGCACGGTTACACCACGGAAAGAAGGAGCCGGATGAAATTGGCTCTTTTTAGCGGAAAAAAGACACGCCTGGGTCTTAGCAGCATTGAAACTGACCAGATTGGCATCACCCCATTCGGAGACCGCCTTCAAGGACAGGTTCAAGCGTTCAACCATGGCCTCCCGGAGAGACCGAATCTGAGGCCCAGTAGCCCGTGCGCCGGACACGTATCTCTCAGCAACAGTGCTGTCGTCTGCGTACCCAAAGGTCCGACATACTCGTTACACATCCATCAGGAGTTGGAGGAGGCTGCGCGCCATCAGAATTCAGAAGCGAAGATTTCGCAAAAAGGGAGGCAAACAAGTTTGCCCTATCCTCAGCAGAGTGGGCCAGTGACCCGTCAGATTTCAGCAGTGGTGGTAGTGAGGGGCGACAAAAGTTTGATTCGACCGACTTAGCCAGGGACCAAAACGCTTTGCTACCCGCTGGGTATGAAGCAAGTTTGCGCCCGATTCTGCTAATGTGGTCAAACCGTGCTCTTCGCATCACCTTTTTGCAGGACTTGGCAGCTGTGTTGAAGGCTCTCTTCTTCTGACTCACGTCATTTGCCTTGCGCGTTCGAGCGTCTACCCATGCTTGGTAGGCCTTGTGTTTAACCGCGTTGGCGTGGTTACACTCGGCTCCAAACCATGGCCGGTCGACGCTAGACATTGCTACGTCTGAGAATGGAATATAGTACTCCATCCCCCTACGCAACACATCTGTCACAGCATCAGCGCACGACGATGGATCGTCCGAAGAGAAGCAAGTGGGCTGCCAAGGATAGCATGCGAAGAAAAATCGCATCCCATCCCAATCTACTGACTTGTACCGCCATACCCGCCGGGTGCCTTTTGGGCTGGGATCGGGCGGAGAGTAGACGGATACAGACTTCACCAGACAGTGGGTCCAAGCAATTGGCTGTGTGCGAATCAACATCTGTCACCCTCGTTGCCCCCTGGAACAACTGGGTGAGATTTAGCGCTAGCACAAGCTTGCGCATCTCTCGTCCAGCATGATCAGTGCACTGGTATGGGAAGAGCCACTCCTGGTGGTGGGCATTAAAGTCCCCCAGTAGCACTAGTTGGACGGAAGGGTACCGCTGCTGTGCCGTATCAGCCGCCTCACTGAGGTACTCTGTGAGCCTGGTTGTCTCCTGATCTCCGCTGTGCGAGCGGTAGACACAGGCATAGATAATCTTATCCAGACCTGTGTCCACCAGAGCCCACAGCACTGAGAACCTGGAGTCTTCAAGGTTACGGAGACGCCGATAGCAAGTGTCGTCTCGGGCATACATGCATACACCCGCGCGTGGTTTGAAATTGTGCTCCAGGGTAAACCCTGGGTAGGATAAGTACGACACGTCTGACGGACTTCCTATCTGCGTCTCCGTAAGGAAAAACAGTGCTGGCTTTTCAGTCTCCAGGTGATGGTGGACTGACGTGAGATTGGAGTGCAGACCTCTAATATTAGTGAGGTGCACTTTTGTGGGGGAGGGGGTGCAGCCGCTGTTTAACTCCAGTTTTCTTTTTACTTCTTGCCATTTTTGTAAGAGTGAAAGGAGAGGAGAAGGAAGTGAGATAAGGTTCCACGCTATTAACCTACAGACACGCACTGAAAGGACGCCATCATTGGGACACTAGTCCGGAGACTGCGGGGACGCCCGGCCATCCCATCTGGTCGCCAAACAGCACGATGGTGCATTCCGGGATTTTTCGACAGTTGGCGGGGCAGCCTTTCGTGTGTGGCTGGCACACTACTTGGGCCCCCAACTACCTGCGGTCGGCCAGCGGCGCACCGTGCCTCGGATCCCGCTACCCTCCGAAACTAGTCTCCCGATACGCCCAAAACAGCGCGAGTCAGACTGGTCAGCATGCAGTAGAACAACTATCTCGACCCAACTCCTCTAGTGGCTACACCGAGCATCGCACCGGAACACGGCTAGGCCGCTTGGCGGTACGTCTTTGCCCGGTGGGTGGTCACAAGCCTTCGGCCGAAGCCTACCACCAGTAAGTGTCACCTGATTAGCACCACCCGGGGACCACGTGTAGGGTAACAACAATACGGGTAACTCTCCTACGGACGCGGGTGACTCAGCCCCCTTCTTGATAGATCTGTCCCTCCTTTCTTCCTTTATTAAATGATTTCCTGTTTTTTTCTTGTATTTTCAGAATCTGAGCTTTTGCTTCTCTCCTTACTTCATCTCTCTTTTCTATAAATCCATTTCTATTTTCTTCTTCTAATAATTCCACTATCTTTAAAAAAAAAATCTGTTTCAGCTCAACTCCAGTCAACAATTCGAATGGTGAAGTATTGTTAGAACGTTGGTAAGAACTGTTGATGACCCGCTGTAGCTCACTGACGTGTTTGTACCACTGAGTAGGTTCTTCAATACACATCTTGGTGAGAACTGCAATAATGATCTGTTTCATACGTTCCACTTGTCCGTTTCCTCGTGGAATGCCCGTAGCCACTGTTATATGTTTAATTTCTTCTTCAGCACAATAATCTTTAAATTCTTTTCCAGTGAAAGCTGTTCCCCTGTCTGTTATTATACGGCGGGGGTTGCCATAATCTTTCTGATGCAGTTTAAGCTTATCTACAGTTTCTTTAGAAGTAGATCCATAAAAATTTTGTGTAGGCATCAATCACTGCTAAAATATGGTTGTACATCTTTTTAGTGGCATCCAATGGCCCTAAATGATCACAATGCAAAGTGTCCAATGGAAGATCTCCTTTGTCAATAGGATTTAGCAGCCCTTCTTTCTTTCCTGATTTCCTGGTGGCTTAGATGCATGGAATGCAGGTAGAGATCACTTTCTCAATTTTACTATCTAACTTTTTATTGTGATTATGTTTTTCTACAATTTCTTTAACTTTCTTTTTCCCAAAGTGACCTATTCCATGAGCTTTTTTAATTATCTCAATATCCATAATGTCTGGTATTACTAACTTTTTCTCAAACCTTTGTATATTACATCATTTTCTAGAATATAGTCTTCATAATCTTTCTCTTTTAGAATTTATTTTATTGCCTTTAGAGTTTCATCTTCATCTTGAGCTTTCTTTATACGATAGTGTAATTCAGTATAGATGACATACACATTCCGGCTTAGTGCTGCATCTGTTCACCTTTACGATGCACAATGCTGTAGTTAAAATCTTGTAGGTACATAATCCATCGAGCAACTTTTGCTGATACTTCTTTCTTGGTTAAAGTCTTCTGGAAGGCTTCACAATCTGTCAGTATTTTAAATCGTATACCTATAAGGTATTTCTGAAAAAAAATCACACCTTCTACCACAGAAAGCGCTTCTAACTCATAGCTGCTGCACTTCTGTTGGGCATCTGTTGTTTTTCTACTCATATAATGTACTGAATGCATGCTACCATCCATGGAGTCCTTCTGCATAACCAAACTTGGAGGCATCTGTATGAAGCTCAGTTTCTAACTGTAAGTCAAATATTCTTAAAACTGGGTCTCAACATAACATCTGTTTAAGTTTCTCAAAAGCACTCTTCTGATTTTCTCCAAAATGAAATTCTTTAGTCTTTAACAAATCACTCAAGGGTCGAGCTATTCCTGCATAGATCTTAATAAATTTTCTGAAATAAGAAGTTAATCCAATAAAATTTTGAACTTCCTTAAGATTTCTTGGCTCTAGAAACTTGAAGACCGCTTCAGTCTTGTCCTTTGAAGGCTTGACTGTACCATTTGAAACCACATGACCCAGGTACTCAACTGATCGTTGTAGTAGCTGTGATTTTTTCCAATTTATATCTAACCCATATTCAGGCGGTACTTTCAACACTTCTTTCAGTCTTACCCTCGCTTGAAACTCATCTTCTGCTAAAATAATTAAATCATCGATGAATATTAACAAGATCCCTTTTCTTATGAAGTTGGTAAATATTATGTTGATATATCTGGTAAAATATTTGGGACATATTGAGAGTCCGAACGGTGCCCGGAGGAACTCATATTGGCCTTCAGGCTTACTGGTAACAAAAGCTGTATACTTTATAGACTCCTCTTCGATCGGCAAATGGGAAAATCCATTTTTCAGATCTAATGTACTGAACACCCGAGCTTTACACAATTTGTCTTTGTGATCCTCGATCACAGGTAGGGGGTATTCATCTTTAATCATTTTTTGGTTTAACTTCCTGTAGTCGACACAAATCCGCATACCTCCATCCTTCTTTCTCACCAAAACAAGGGGGCTAGCATATGCCGAGTAGCTCGGACGTATGATGCCTTGAGCCAACCAGTCTGCAATGTTCTTATTAACTTCATCTTCTTCTTTCAAAGCAAACCTACGCGGACGTTGGACTATAGGAATATCATCTTTTAATAATATATTTAATTTAATAGGAGCTTCTTTAATTTTTAATGGTTTATAACTATCAATAATCTTCTGAACTTGAGGTGATATCTCATTATCAACACTAGAAACTAAACTCTGTAAGTATGAACTATCATAGTAATGAGGCTTTATTTGTATGATACCCTTGTTGATCATTATTATGGTATTAACCAAAAAAGTTTGACCCAAAATAATAGGATAGGGAATTATGCCTTTTGGCACCACATAGAACGATACATTATAAGAGTGCTCATCAAGAATAATGTTATAAGTAAACTTACCAATTGAAAACACCTGACTTGATCCTAACCCTGTTAAACATAACCTTACCGGTTCACACTTTACATCTAACCTTGAAAACAAATCGTTCGACATTATGTTTATATCACTCCCGGTATCTATTAAGCACTTCACTGATATGGCACCGACTTTCGCAATTTTTATTGATTTATTTAACACCGCACTGTTTTTGTTTACACTTAAAACGTCAAGGGTTGGATTTTGACACTGACAGTTACCTTGAACGAGTGACGATGTGACGTTAGCCATTCGTTCTTTTCGTTCCGGACATTCGTCGTAAGCTTCATTTATTTCATTTACCACGGCTGCGCCACCTGGAGGCTGGTAGCTCACAAAAATTGATGTGCGCGGTGACCTGATGTTGTCATCACCGACATTGCGGGTTTTGCGAGTTCTGCTTGCCTCTTTCGTTATTGTGGCGGTACATTGAGTAGCCATATGCCCGAAACCATTGTACTTGAAACACTTTACGCCTTTTTCACACGCAGTTGCTATATGAGCCCTTTCACCACACTTGAAACAGCGCTGAATTGGCTTATCATTTGCTTGACTAACTTTATCACTCGATGTTTTCACAGACTCACGCTCACGCGGCTTATTGCTTTGACTTCCTCGCTCACCTCGCTGTTTCATTTTCTGTTTCATAACCTCGTACTGTGTTAGCTTTTCTTTTAGGGCAGGGTATGTAGTTATCCCGTACAGACACATTTTATTTTGTTCATAATCCGTGATTCCATCAACTATGTACTGGATGGCGACATAGTCTGGAAATTTAGCCGTTTTACCAAGCTCCTTCATAGACAACATATACTGATAATAGCTTTCGCTATTGCTCTTCTTTCGAGCAGCCATCACTTCGTGCATTTGCTTGCTGTTGACAAGCTCGGGGAATTCTTTCTGTAGGGCTGCTTTCAAATCCTCATACGTACGGAAGGTTTTTTTTCCGTTTTTAACCATAGTTTGGCTGAGCCTGACAGCGACCTCCGTGCCATGATTAGTTTCTGATGCGGGGCCCAGCCAAAGATCTCCGCATTGTCTTCGATATCTTGCGCCCATCTCGAAGATGAGTAAGTCATGTCTTCGCCATTGAATTTTGAAATGGGCTCCGCGCCCGCCATGTTGTACGATGGTTACATTCTTTGGTCGTCTTTATCCATCGTAAAATCAATCCGAGATCGTAATCTTCATAAAATCTTGCACCGAAATATTCGTTGCACACCGTAATGACGCTACAAGCCGGCCAATCGTTCTTTAAAAAAAACTTCTTCGAATGGAATGCGTTGATAACGAACGCCGGTAACGCCACGCGCCGGCGTTCGTCTTTTCTTCTTGCGCTTATTTCGGTCTATCCCGGACGAGAATGTAGGATCGTGAATCGAAATAAAGCGCAGAAATCTTCGTAAACTCGTTATATTTTTAACTTCTTAATATTATACAAAATACACGCAACCAACTTTTCTAACATTCCGCCATCTTCCTCCTTCCCTCTCTCTCACACACATCTATCTCATTTCCTCTATGGTTCGATCAGAAGACTGACTTAACTTACAAAATAATTATTCCTACATATATATGTCGCATCAAGGCTGGCCGATAGATGCAACCATCGGGAAGTCAGGATGTATTCCCTTAGGTTAAGACATCGTGTGTGGGCAGGTCGGTGGGTACAATCGTGCAAATGAAATCACAGAAATTATTCGATACACTGGTCTTATTTTAAATAGTCACAGATACAATCTTGCTTACTAATATTACGGATCGACACTGATTCTACGACGTCTTAGCTCTAAGGCTGTCAGTACTCAACTGCCGTCTTCCCCACCACGCAGTGCTTATAAAAACGTTGCCAATGCGTAGTTGTTCTTGCTTTGCCTCCAAATGGCGTGCTTGCTATTTGTTTTGACGTCCGTACTATTGACTAAACCCGACACGGGCATCTTGCAAGACAGGCGTCCTCGTCTGTTCCTCAATGTCAGGTTTTAACAGTGTATCGAATCATGTGGAAATCCTCATGGATGTCCTCAGCCCTTGGGGAAAGCTGAGGGGTCTGTCAGACTCCTACTGACTAAAACCACATGGTGTTATCTAGGCCGTAGTTCTTCTTAAGAGGCGAGCAACATTTTGAAACACGACATCTTAGTCCACTCCATCCTGGCAATCTCCCATCATACAAGGGATGTTTTTCTGAAACATACAAAATTGCCAAACAGTATTCGCTCGTCCAATCCTGACTCATACTCTAGGTGAGTGAGGAAACATTTTGAAACAATCAAACATGATCATTTAAATCTCTCTGTTCACTATTGCAAGGAACGAGTAATTATATTTCCAATTTAAAGAAAATAGCAACTTAATCATCGATTTGGTACCTAAAGGCACCTCATATTCGTGATTACAAAGTCCAAGTACCACTGATAGTCATTAATGTCACATTAAATGAAACAAAACAGACAAGACACCAGGTATCTTATTTACTATCCTAAGCCATCGCCTAGCTCTCCTAGCTATCCCACAGCTATCTCATAGCTTTCTTAGCAATCACAATTGCTTTACTGGCACATCCCCACGATTTCGAATCAACTCAACTCTCTGACCTCAGAACTTATTCACACAGACATTTAGTCTGTCCTATGTTACGTCAATTCATTATCTACTTCATCTACTATCTCAATTGGTACTTGAAGTTTGTGTGTCTTACTACTACTTTACTTCACTTTACTAACACGATCGACGAAAAGTTATCAAAATTAGAAAACTGAAATTATTCCAACTTTCGTAATGAGGGCTTGACGATTCGAACGTCATCAACATTAACATTGTGATCTCTCCACACACGTGACTACGTGAGTTTACTTTATATTAACCTAATTTTTTCAATTTTCTGTAAGGTTCCTAACACAAAAATCCTACACTACACTGGATCCTACCCTCTTTTGTCATCATTCTCTGTCACTATAGGGTTTGCTGTAAGAGAACTCAACATTGAGTTAAGCTCGCCTTTGTACATGTACTTTATTATCACATTGTATTAAATATTGTTTTTGGTGTACAATAAAGAATTAAGAAAAAATAATTTTCACACCAGACATAGTGTCACACAGACTTACAGGTGCCATACAGGCCTACCGTTTGCCATAAAGGCCTATTGTTGCCGTAAAGGTCAACGGTTGCCGCCCAGGCTAACAGTTTCCACAGTGTCCAACAGTTGCCACAAAGGCCAACAGTTGCAACACAACGCGCGGCTACTCCTGACCAAACTAGAATATTGGGTTCTTGAAAATAAGGAATTTTTAGAACTCTACTCTGTAATTCAATCATTACCCTGGGCCATGTATCACAGTCATTCCAAAAAAACTTTAAAACTTCTGCTGTAGCAAATACTGCTAAGCTCATAGAAACCCTCAAGTAAAACCTCTAACGCCACGGCTCTATAGCCGACCAGCAATTGTTTTGCTCTCACACAACGGTCTCTCCAGACCCCGATCCTCCACCAGAATCCATGGTACGGTCAAACTTAATACGGCCGATAGACTCAATTACTCGACATCTTAAGCTTGTTTATCATCATTAAAATCCTTTTAACATCAACATCGACTGGTACATGACCCGCTGGCATCTTCCTTATCCTACCGTGTGCATACTTTTAGGTTCTAAGCGTACCTATTTAAAGCTTTCGGTGTATAACGACCACCGTCCTGTCATAATCACCTATCGAGGTTTTAATACAGTGCCTATTTAGTTTTGATACTAGAGTTGCCCAAACAACACTATTCATTAGAAAAAGGTCCGACGATCAACAAGTTCAACTAAACAAAGTAATTGTAACAATTCTGTTACTCTTCTTTACCATAATTCAAAGGCAATGCATACTCAACTCCCTGAAACTTTCATTGTGGTCTGTGCACCAACACAGACCAGAATCGTATCTGATCTACCAACGATTTTTTACAAATCTGCCGCCACATATGCTACAACACATGAGGGGTGTGCACCAACACAGACAAGAATCGCACCAACGATTCTTTGTAGACCCATCGCCACATGTTACTCATGAGGTTCGGTCAAAAGTTTCGAGTATGAGTGTACAAGCCATTCTTAATCAGATTTTGTCTCACTACCACTGTCAACAACTATGACGTCTAATTCTCAAGGAACTTGGTGATCGGGGATCCTTCTCACAAGATTTGCGCTTTTTACTCAAAGATCTTGGAACATCATCATCGTCATATCAGCCGAAAGACGTCCACTGCTGGACATAGGCCTCCCCCAAGCGTCGCCACTTTGACCGGTCCCGTGCGTCTCGCAACCAGTGTATCCCTGCAACCTTCACCAGGTCGTCGGTCCACCTGGTGGGAGGCCTTCCAACGCAACGTCTTCCGGTTCGCGGTCGCCACTCCGGAACCTTAAAAAACGATCTTGGAACATACCGACTGTTAATATGAGAAGAACAATTAAGCCTGATAATCTTTGCTTCTTAATACCTCGTGTGAAGGAGCTTCACGAATTAACTCGGGTCAATATGGTTAAAATCAGATTATCAACAGTAACCCTTTATTTTCGCTCACCAACTCAGTTTTTATGTACGGAAAACGATCGAAAGATCTACTGCTATCATAATATTACTTTGAAAGTAAGCAAGTGAATTCAGATCTGAAGACGGTGGTTGTAAATCGTTACGCAACAAGATCTGTTCTGAATACACGTAAATTACCAGTACAGTTACTAAAAATGGTGTTGAAGTAAGAAGCATCTGGGTGGCTCTGTGATCTTTCTCTATAAATAATCTTCCTAGTAAGCACTTGAGGCCCTATGACGTTATAACAACAAAAGTGTTCTGTCCCGAGTTTATATTTACTCGCAACACCGTGTCCGTGGGCTGTGAATGATTTTGAAAGCTGACACTAACGCTCGATAAAAAAAGTTTATAACGTGAACACGCGGAAGTCGGGGTTTTGTCGAAACATATCTAATCGAGACGTGTTTCACCCATTGTATTTGTTAATCGCGCCCGCCGTTCGCAATCGGCGTTGTGGGGCGCCCCTAAAGTGGGTTTAGAGTATATTTTCACGCGCATCGAAGTGCTTTTGCGGGAAACGTGCTGCCTGGTGGACGCCGCCCGGATTCTTCGCTCCAGACAGCCGTCAGTCTATCCCTTATGGTCCTTTATTATATATATTTTCTCCTATCCCTAACCTCACGGCACGAGATTGATCGACGCCAAAAAGTCTACCGCAGGAATCTAAGGTAAGTACGAATAATATTACCGGCCAATCCTTGTGCCACCACAAACCCGTAGTAGGAACCTGTATATCTCCCAATAAGGAGCAAATCCCTAGCTTTCCACTGCCGCGAACCGCGGTTTCGTGGGATACTGTTCTGATTGGATCCAGGAGTGGCACGCTGCTAATGGGCCCCAGTGATGAGCTCCTGGCTTGGGATCCGCAGTACTGTATTTAACATTTGGTAGCAAGAGCGTGGTTTGCATTCCACGATCATAGTAAACGCTAGGACACTCGTTCACGGTGAGCGCTGTATTGTTTGTCGGTTTGCTTTTTATTGTTGAGAAAACTGGGTTGGAAAGTGGTACATTTTGAGTCACTCAGAGTTAGCTGTGTCTTGTTACGGGCGAACAGCCCCCATAGTTACATTCTAATTTGTTAAAATAAAGTGTACAACTCACAACTTAATATTGTCACTCCGGGATAGAAGGTTACAGTTTTGTATTGAAAATATAATTTGTTTATTTGTTGTATACAATATAGGTTTGGTGCAGACTAAATAGTCTTCCCTAATTGTATTTAATTGAATCATAGTTATTGTTGGAACTTGAACCTTCTATCTTGGGTTTGTAAGTTTGTTTACAAACTCAGTGCCCGCTATAGAAGTTATTGTTGTACAGTGTGTTGTTGCCAATTGTATAACAAAATTGGTTAGTTTGTTTGATATTGACAGTAATATTCTAATTGATTCAAGTTAAAGTCCTAGTTTTTAACTATTAAAGTAAATTTAATATTGAATTCTATTGTAAAGTCAACCTACCCACTTTGTGTTGATAATTTTTGTTTTTTTTTGAATACCCTCTTGTGTGTTGATAATTTATTTTCTTGAGGTACCCACTTTGCTTTTGATAATATATAAATTGATATTTGGGCTTCCATACCCGCTTTGTTTTTGATAATTTATAAATTGATATTTGGGGTTCCATAATAAATTTTTACTTGAAAATAATTAAGTAAATGTAACAGGGTTCAGTACTATTGGTTGAATTAACTTGTTGGTTCTCTTACAGACTTTATGATTTGATATTTAATTTGGTAAGAGAATTACTGTCAAAATGTTGTTTTGGTTACACACATATATTATTAATTTAATTTGTTGAACATTTTGTGTATTAATTAATATTTAATCACCGTTGCTTACATTTTGACAGTATGACTGCCAATACATTTGCTTGTAAGATTAGATCGGAATTGAGATGGGTGACCACGGCGGCCTCTTTAATAAGTAGACCTGATAGATCAGACGCTTTGTTGGCGCGTTCTAGTGAACTCCCAGCGCGTCAGGCCAGGGTAGATAAATATCATGCGGAATGTTTGGAACTATTCGCACTGTTACACGGCCGACCCCGTAGATCTTTTTAAAAAAAAACTATTGTCTACCAAACCACTTATTTATTCACAAAAAACCCACAATTACACTTTTAAGTTCTATTTTAATAATACACGAAAATACACCAACCGAAATAACGACTTTCTATAATCTCTGTATCTCTCGAGATAAGTCTGACGAATTTGGGTTTACGCGACGGCTTCCAGAATCTAACTAACTAAATTAATATTAAAATTCCGCTAATGTCGATAACTGCAATTCAGCATTGGCTTTGCAATGAAAACTGAGACTTTAACTAGAGAATGCAAATGTCGGCTTCATTGCCTTGTAATAAGGGTTGTAACAGCTCCCCCTTTTTGACGAAGCTTTATCTTATAAGATAAGCGAAGTAAAATAGAAAAGATTGGAGATACAGTGAGATTAAGACGGTCATTTAAAAACTTACACTAGATATAAATGTACGAGAGTACATGTAGCTTATAAAAGTATAATTAAACATAGCAGGACATAGTAGTTTACAATAAAAATCTTAACACCATAATTCATAGTATTTTAAAAGTTTAAATTCCTGTTTGATGGGAATTTGGTCTTATAGGTATTAGCAGTAGATTTATAATTAGTGTTTCGAATAGGTAAAGATTGAATTGACTTATTATCTTCATCAGATGCTGATGAAATTTCAGTCATCTCGATGGAATTAGAGGTTTTGGATTTGCGCTTAGAAGTTTTCTGATTATAACATTGGTTAAATATTTGCACGCAGCATCCAGAGTTAGTAGCATTTTTGTTTTTAAAATATCTAAAGATCTTATAAATTACACATAAAAATAAACACACAATTAAAATATAGGTAAAAGTAGAGTAATATGGACCATATTTAATAAAATGAGATTCCTTTTCTAAGTTATTTAACTCTTGTTCTAAATTGTCCATTTGATGATTAGCATATTTGAGAGAATCTAAGTTGATTTTGATTAAAGATATTGGCGACAAATGTGGCAGGCTTTTATTAAATATGTCCTTCTTACAACAGTCATCAGTTGTTATATCAAACTTAATATCTAAAGGAGACTTAGTAATAAAAGAATAAGAGCTAGTTGTCATTAACTGAATAGTTTTAGAATAACCGATACAATTTGCTGTTAATTTTACAATTCCAGTACCTATAATTGAATAGTCGCTAATGTTATCTTCACATTTGATTGTCAATTTATTTGTATTGGATTGAACATAAATCCATTTATTATTATTTAACTTTTGCCAAATATCAATTTGACCATATAGAAGTTTTGCGTTGCATTCTGTGGGTAACGACAATGTTACTTCAGTTAATATTTTAGATTCACAGTTTGGATTGCTTATACATGAATATATAGTAGTTAGTTCACAGATAGAAAAGTTATTATTTATTATCTTACATCTAGTAAGTGTGTCCATCATAGCATAATGCATCCTGTCATCACTTAAAGCTATATAGGAGTTAGAAGGTTGAATCAATGCAAATGTGCTATGTGAGTCATCATGCGGAGTAGGTAGAGGTATGATTTTATAGGTCATGAACTTATCAGGTGTTATTAAAGGGATTTGTAATATAAAAATGATCTTATTATTATAATAATAAGAGCTAAATTCAGAAACATCTATTATGGAGTGAATATTTTCAATGCTTAAAGGAACTGGGAAATCTAACTTTTTGCTTACTTGGCTACTATGTTTAGATAATTCAAGATAAAGATTATAACACTAGGGTGTAATATATTAACCTTAGAAAATAAAATAGAGTTTACCGTAGTATCCAGTAGATTAGAAATACTAAGTAAAGAACCTTCAATTATATTAAGAAGATTATTTAACCTTGAGGTATGTAGCAGTAAGTTGTCAGTTTTCGTGATTTGGGAAAATATTTCGTTCATCAAGTTAATTTGGGTATTCAATTTATTTTCATTTTGATTAAGTTTGTAAATAGTAGTGTTAAAGTTATTTATGGTAGATTTAATTATGTGAATGTTATCTCTCATTAGGTGATATAATTCTGTGTCGCTCTTTTTACACGACTCAATTGCAGCATCATATTTTCTAGCGTCGTCTGCATCTAATGTGCCAAAAAAGAACTTTAAGATTTCTCCTCCAAACTCTAAAGAGCGTTTTATTTTATTTGTTGATTTATTAGAGATGATATGTGATAGCGATTGTAATTTAATGTAATTGGATTGAATTAAAACTTCAATGGGATTAGATATGTCTTTGCACATGTTAAAATCTAGTGAATCTTCTGATTGAATTTTGTTACAGAGATTCAGAGTTTCATGTAATAGAGTTTCTATTTTGTTAAGATAAGGTTCTAAAGAGATTAAATCGACATGAGTGATAACTTTCCAATGATCACTGTAAAAGTTAATATTGTTAGTAGGTTCAAAGTAAATTCCAGGGCTATGGTAGATGGGAATGATGCTCGATTCGGTGAGGCTGTGGCTTGAAATGCCGTGCCAGCATAGCGTTCTGAAAGGAAACATAGTATATTATGTTAGGATGTTGAAGGTTTTATTTCATTGGTGTGGTATTTTATATTTTTACGACCTACTTGAAGGGTCACATTATGTTTATTATTTACTTTTGTAATTTTGTATGGGCCTTTCCATATAGGCGATAACGCTTTTCGAAGTCTGTGATGGTGTTTTAGATACACCATATCTCCTGATTTGTATGTGATTTCACGGGAGTTAGTATCATAATATTGTTTTGATCTCTCTTTGCTATTTAGGATATTTTGGATAGCCTTTTCGCGACTAAATCGCATCCTATATTGTAAAGCTCTTATATATTCATTGTATGTGGTATTACCGGAGGTTTCATATAAGGAATTAGGAATGCATGGTTTATAACCGTATAATAACTCATGGGGAGTGAAATTAGTTGTACAGTGAGGAGTAGTGTTATATGCTAATATTGCGGTGAATAGATAGCAGTGCCAGTCGTTTTGGTTCTCATTAACAAAGGATTTAAGGTATTCTTTTAGAGTAGCATGTGAGCGTTCAAGAGCTCCATTCGTTTGTGGGTGATACGGTGTAGTAAAAAGAGCTTTGACTTTCAATATATCTGTTAATTGTTTGAATAATTCCGACGTAAAACAAGTGCCTAGATCCGTTAAAATAGTTTTAGGAAAACCGAAAAGAGACATAAAATGAACGAGGTTTCGAGCAATTTCTTCACTGGTAGCTGTAATCATCGGGTAAGCGCTGGTAAATTTGGTAAGATCATCTTGTAATGTTAAAATAAATTTAAAATTTTGGAAACCCGCTTCGGGTAGGGGACCTACGACGTCAAGAGCTAGTCGTTCAAATGGCCTAGTAGATGTAGAGGTTATCTCCATAGGAGCTTTATTTGATTTCCTTAAAGGTTTATTGATCTGACAAAGTTTGCATTTTTTTACGTATTGTTCAATGTCAGAGCGCATGCCTTTCCAATAGTAGGCAGCTTTGATACGCGAATACATTCGTTGTGATCCTGGGTGACCAGCGATAACAGAGTCATGATTTTCTTTTAATATTTTAGGAACTTCTACAGGTGTAGGATAAATTAATTGATTTTTATACATATGAATTTTAATGTTGGTATTGTGAAAAATATACGATATCATGTTATAAACTTTAGTATAAGCTAGTTTAGAAAATGGGTCACTAAAATCTGGTAATGCGAAGTCGGTTATATTTGGGCAATCGATTAGTAGATTTCTGAGTTTAATTAATAAACTATACACATCTCTAAAATTAGTTTGTTCATAATGATGAACTTTTGTAAATAGAAAATAGTAAGATTTATTTTTATCTTGGACGTGACGTATTGTAAGAGGTTCGCGTTCTGAGTTTAGTAAGTCAGCAGAATTATCGAGTTGTGATATTATTTCTTCGCAATAAGGCATAGAATAATCAAAGTTTAAAGAGACAGGGCAGGCTATTGTATTTAACTTGGATAAGTGCAGACCCTGAGTACATTCTTCTATAATAGTATTTGAAGCAGGGAGTTGATTAGTAAATTGGTTTTTAAAATATTGTTCATAAGTACAGTTATTTAAATTGTTAACATCAATAGAATTAATAGGGCAACGGGATAACGCATCAGCGTTGGAATTGAGGCGACCTTGTTTGTAGGTAATTTCGTAGTCATATTCCTCAAGTTTGAGGCGCCAGCGAATGAGTCTACTGCCGGGATCTTTAACGTTAAACAACCATACAAGGGGTCTGTGATCTGTTATTATTTTGAATCTATTGCCATATAAATATGGTCGAAAAGTTTTAACGGCAAATAAAATAGCTAATAGCTCCTTTTCAGTAGTTGAGTAGTTGCCTTCAGGCTTATTAAGAGTACGCGAAGCGTATGCGATCGGCTTATCTTTGCCGACGGGACCCTGAGATAGTATTGCGCCAACGGCGTAATTACTAGCATCGGTAGTAACGTTAAAAGGTTGTGAAAAATCAGGGTATTGTAGAAGAGGAGCAGTAATTATTTTTTCTTTTAGAAAATCGAATGCATGTTGCTGTTCTGTACCCCAGTGAAAAACAGCATCCTTTTTTAGCAAAGAAGTAAGTGGTTTAGTTAACTTTGAAAAGTTTTCGATGAATCGGCGATAATAGCCTATTAGGCCTAGAAATGACTTGATATCTTTAGGATTTTTTGGGATTGGAAATTGCGATACGGCGTTAACTTTTTCAGGGTTAGGAGATACACCTTTGTCGGTTATAATATGGCCAAGATAAGTTACTTCATGTCTTAGAAACTCACATTTGTCCGGTTGGAGTTTTAGATTATATTCACGAAATTTGTTAAATACCAATTGTAATTTATGCATGTGATCTTGTAAATTTTGACTGTACACGATACAATCGTCCAAGTAGATATAGCAATGGAGGCCTTGTAAGCCTGATAACACAGTGTTCATTAGACGTTGAAATGTGGCAGGGCCATTTTTTAACCCAAAAGGCATCCTGGTAAATTCATAGTGTCCAGACATGCTTGAATTTGTGCTAACTGTGAAACCTGTTTTAGGCGCATCTTTGGGGTTGGTCTTTATTTGATGAAAACCGCTGGTAAGGTCCAGCGTGCTAAATTTAGAATGACCTAATTGGTCCAAGATATCCGTGATAAGAGGCAGCGGATAAATTTCGGAAACAGTGACGTCATTAAGGCGGCGGTAGTCAATGACTATTCTCCATTTTTGTTTGCCTGAAGCATCCATCTTTTTCGGTACTACCCAGACTGGAGCACTCCAAGGCGAAATAGAAGGTCTGATGATATTCTGGTCTAGCATTTTACGGATTTGGGAGTCGACTTCCTCTTTGTGGCATTCGGGGAAGCGATATGATTTGACATTAATAGGTGGTGCATCACCTGTATTAATAGTATGTTCTATAGCGTCCGTGAAGGTTAAGGGTTCACCTTCGATATGGAAAATATCTGTGTATTGGGAGCAACATTCTAAAAGGGATTTCTTTTCTTCCTCATTTAAATGGGAACAGCGAATGAGGCTTAAAACTTTATCTATGCGATTAGATTTATTAAAGGAAATAGAATTAGTATTGTAACAAGATATGTAATCAGGACTTTTACTTTCAAACGGTGTCACGTTTACGTGATAATCTTTTACTTCAATGTCAGTCTCTGTAGTATTTAGGATAGTAATGTTAGTTTTCTTATTTGATTTGATTGAGACAATGCAATTTGCAACATAGACACCTTCACTTAGAGTATGATCTAGTACGAGAGCTTCATTGTTATGATAAAGCTCAGGCGAGTAATTAGATACAGTGCATTCGATAACTACTTCGGAACGAGCTGGGATGTTATACGACGGTTCATTGTAAGTAATAGGAATAGAATGGTTAAATATAGACATTGACTTAGAAGAATAATCGATATTTGATTTAAAGTAATCGCAAAAGTCGCTACCGATAATTCCATCGTAATTATTTAGATTGATGTCATCTTTTGTGACATGAAATTTGTATTTATAAGTATTATCTGATAGTTTAAACCCCATTTGAAATGTACCTAGAGTTTCAACAGGGTTTTCTGAACTATTAATGCCCTTTAACTTTACAATTTCGGTGGATAGATTTGGGATTTCGAGTAAACAGGAACCTTTGACAATACTGATGGTTGATCCTGTATCGATAAGAAAACATAACCGTTCTAGAGCGTGATTAGTAGATAGGTAAGTATGAGGTAAGGCTACCTTTTTACAAAAATCGTTAATTTCGTATATAGGTTTAGATTTAGAATTTATATTTAAGTTAGATGTAATAGAGTTATGTTTAGAATTAGTACGAGAACCCTTTGGGGCATTATTACACAAATAACATTTTATTTTCTCATTAGAAATAGCAGGACTCAGCTCGTTGGCTTGAGATGTGGGTTTGGTGTAAGATTTAGTAAGATTTGTGGAAATAGCACTCAGCTGGCTGGCTTTTGATTTAGTAGGATTGTTAGAGATAGCAGCACTCAGCATCTTTGACTGAGATGTAGAATTAGTATGATTATTAGAGATAGCAGGACTCAGCATCTTCGACTGAGATGTAGAATTAGTAGGACTCAGTGTCTTTGACTGAGATGTAGAATTAGTATGATTACTAGAGATAGCAGGACTCATCATCTTGTACTGAGATGTAGATTTAGTAGGACTCAGTATCTTTGACTGAAATGTAGATTTAGTATATTTTTTAGAGATAGAAGGACTCAGCATCTTCGACTGAGATGTAGAAATAGTAGGAGTCGTGCCATTATAAGTTTGCATAGATTTTGACGGACACGGCATCAAAATCCGATTTAGTTTAAATTATCGTGTGATTCAGCGTGGTTGTTATGACCATTGGTCAAACATTCACATGTATGCGTAAATGCATTCGTAGAGCTATCAGGTGAGTTATGATGGCGCTGTGCAAAGTCCGTATTTTCGCGGCGTTGCATATTGAATTGCCTTTTACGACATTGCTCTATAGTGTGGCCGATATTTTTGCAATATCTACAAGTTTGCGCGCTAGGGTTGGCATTGGAGTTAGCATTGCTATTGGTATTAGAATTAGTATTAGAATTATTATTCTTATTAGAATCCCATTGGGAAATGAAAACCTTATGATATGGTTTTTGGGAATTATAGTTAGGCTTTTTGTTTCTGAAACATTCCGATGAGCTATGGCCTATTTTGTTACATGTTGAACATTGTTTGACTGATTTAGGTTTAGATAAATTGAATAACTTTTCCTCATCTATAGCGTATTGAATCGCCTCGTTGAGAGTTGAAGGATTTTTGCACCGTACAATGTTGGATGTAGAAGAGCTTAAGCCTAGCATGAATGTATTGAGGGCTAGGTCTTCCATGGCTGCTATACGGCCAGGTAGTTCCTTTTCGTCTTTACAGCTGTGATGAGTGTCCGACTGAATTCGGGTCAGTATTGACTCGATTCGTAGAGAGTATTGTGTAACGTCTTCGTTAGGTAGTTGCTTGCAGTGTTGTAAGTCCGATAAGAGATATGTTGCGTGTTTTTTTTCTCCAAAGGTGGACTTGAGGAAAGTTTTAAGTTCTGACCATTTTTCGAATGATTTTAGGCTACATGCTACTTGTGCTTTACCTTCCATCTGGGAAATTATGTACTTACAGAGCACATTTTGTTGATCTTGTGTGGCTAGCGATATTGCATTCTCACAATTTGTGAGAAATGCAGGTAATGTCTCCCTATCTCCATTAAATGGTTTTACGAATTTCGTTAAGACGGACAAGGTAATTTTGTCGGACATTTTTCCGTTTTCTGATTTGACGGACATAGATGTTATAATATGTTGGACACCTTTTATAATTTATGAACAGTAAAAAACGTGAAACAGTGTACAAAAAGGTATAAAATATAGCAATAACTTAGAAATATGATTCAGAGGCGCGATTCACTTTGAAATTATAGACGCAAGAAACACTCACAGTAACACGAAGCTTGGCGTTTGCATTATGTTGCAATACGTGTTGGAGCTGGAATTTTCACACGGTTTGCTGTGGAGATTCTTGGCCAACTGGATATGGTGAGTTAGACCCTGGAGCTGATGATGGTGCTAGTGATGATGTCTGGGTGGGCTCACGCTGAAAAGCGGTGACTGACCGTCGACCAATGTTGTGGCTGGAGCGGGCTCACGCTGGAGAGCGGAGACTGACCGTCGTCCAATACGTTGTGGCTGGAGCGGGCTCACGCTGAAGAGCGGAGGCTGACCGTTGTCCAAGGTAGTGACGCAGGCTTAGCTCTAGACTAAGACTTACTGTCGGTCAATAAACGGGAGGCTCGGGATTCGGAATACCAGTGTCTGTCTGACTCAACGTCGTAAGACTTCGTCTCTGGTATCCCACTTCTGACACCAATTTCTTACACGGCCGACCCCGTAGATCTTTTTAAAAAAAAACTATTGTCTACCAAACCACTTATTTATTCACAAAAAACCCACAATTACACTTTTAAGTTCTATTTTAATAATACACGAAAATACACCAACCGAAATAACGACTTTCTATAATCTCTGTATCTCTCGAGATAAGTCTGACGAATTTGGGTTTACGCGACGGCTTCCAGAATCTAACTAACTAAATTAATATTAAAATTCCGCTAATGTGCGATAACTGCAATTCAGCATTGGCTTTGCAATGAAAACTGAGACTTTAACTAGAGAATGCAAATGTCGGCTTTATTGCCTTGTAATAAGGGTTGTAACAGCACGCTTAATAATAAACCGGAATATGTCAAAAATTAAGGATTCCCACTTTTGTTAATAAAACGAACTAACTCCGATTGAAGAATCTATAGGTGCTATCCCGCCATGCGAAACAAACCAAAATGGTCGATTATTAGTTCACCCCTCTCTTTTCTACAAAAGCGCGCGACAATGCATTTCATGCAATAAAGAATCATTTAGTGATGCGGCGACCGTGATGTGAGATAGATGTCGTTGTTTTGTGACAACGGTGAAGTAAGGTGAAATAATTTTGTTTATTTTCAAACGCAGGTGGGACTATTTCACTTCATTTTTTTTCTAAACAAGCATGTTTCGTTTTACTTCATTTTAGTTGAATATGCTTTTATAATACAGCATGTACTATTAAGACTTGTTGCAGTTTATCATTAAATTATAATTGTATAGATAAGAAAGATTGTGTATTAGTGCGTTTTAGTATAAAATTATTACTTACATACGAGAAACAATCCATTTTATATCACTTTATCACCAAAACTTTCGGTAGATTTAAATAATACTTGTGTTTATTTCGGTTTACGTTTTAAATGATCCTAAAGTCTAAAATAACTCTAGCAATTGCTGCAGTTTATTACAAAATGTCCTTTTAATTTATTTTAAATACTCATTAATAATAAGTATTAAATTTCTATCTCCATAGTTTTAAGCCTGATGATGACGTCTGCAAATAGGAAGCAGCGATGCCTTTAACATCTTATGATGAGTAATAACGCTCGATGTACTGATACGGATCTTATGATGAGTAAAACTGCTGGATGTACTGAAATAAAGGTAAGTAAATAACGTCGTGTTTACGTAGTTACAAGTGCAAACTAAAAATTTGCAACGTAACTATCGCGTTTGCGTTAAGATTTCTATTCTCACCCTTATAATCTTATCATTATGATCTATCAGTCAAATTTAACGCAAACAAAATAGTTAAGTTTACTCTCTTGCAAGTTTACACTCGGTGTACAGTATCCATAATACTTTTTTACGTTATATTCTTTAAATTAATTGAGGGTTTTACCTTTTTATTTAATGTTGTGTATTATTTATTTTAGAGTTTGTTCAATGAAACGGACGATAAAGTCCAGCTCACCATGCAGGAAATCAAGGTCACCACGTTAGTACATTAAGACCAACTCCATTCAGAAAGTCCAGGAGTATGAAATCCTCATTCAAGTTTGAGAGAGATAGCCGCCGAACTTTTTGTGTCACGAGTCGGTCCGTACCATTTTAAATAATCACTTGGGTATGAAACATGTTGCCACTCGGCTAGTCCCAAAAGACCTGAATTTTCTCCAAAAACTCAATCGCATAAGAGTCGCTGAGGACATGCTCAAACGAGTCAATTCCGACCCAACATTCATGAAACGCATTGTTACTGGTGATGAGACGTGGTTTTACGAGTTTGACATGCAAACTGGTCAACAAGCTTTGGAGTGGCTTTCCAATTCGAACCGAAACCGAAAAAACGACACCAAAGTCGATCAAAAGTCAAAGTCATATTGACTGTTTTCTTTGACTATCGCGGTGTTGTGCACTCGGAATTCTTGCCGAAAGGTCAAACGGTAAATATAATTTGAGTGTTCTGCGGTGTTCAAGAGAGAAACTTAGACGAAAAAGGCCGGATTAGTGGAAAGAAATTCTTGGATTTTGTACCACGATAATGCGCACAAAGCTGTCATTGTGAACGAATTTTTGACCAAAAACTCAACAAATACCATCGAACCACCTTTTTCACTAGATATGGCTCCAGCCGACTTCGTTCTTTTTCCTAAACTCAAATTACCACTTCGTGGCAACCGTTTTCATTCGGCAGACGACATAAAGGAGAATTTGCGGTGAGAACTTAACTCGATACCGGAAAAGACGTTTAAAAAATGTTTTGATGATTAGATTATTCGTTGGCGTCAGAATAAAAATATATATTTTAAGTAGTCACAATTTTCGAGACTGCATAAGAATAATAGGTAAAACCTGCTTAGTTCTGTTGATTCTAATTAATGTTGGTAGATGTACCAAGTACAAGTAAGTATATGTATAAGAAGTTTTTATTGTTTTGTATTAAAATGTTTATTGTTCTTTAGCATAATAACGTAAAGCTAGATCTCTTAAGCATTTTGTGATGACTTATACGTTAGTTACTTAGTACAAATAATTATAAGTTCCTCATCATCATCATCATTTCAGCCGAAAGACGTCCACTGCTGGACATAGGCGTCCCCCTGGCGTCGCCACATTAACCGATCCCGTGCGCCTCGCGTCCAGCGCCTTCTTTAACCTTAACCAGGTCATCGGTCCACCTAGTAGGAGGCCTTCCAACGTATCGTCTTCCAGTTCGCGGTCGCCATTCCAGAACTTTTCGGCCCCATCGGCCATCCGTTCTGCGAGCAATATGCCCTGCCCACTGCCACTTAAGTTTGGTAATTCTTCGGGCTATGTCGGTAACTTTGGTTCTCCTTCTCATATCATCATTTCTGAAGTGATCACGCAAGGAAATTCTGAGCATAGCCCTCTCCATTGCCCTTTGGGTGACTTTAAGCTTTCTGATAAGGCCCATTGTGAGCGACCACGTCTCGGTCCCATAGGTGATCACTGGCAACACACACTGGTCATAGACTTTTGTCTTGATACACTGCGGTAAATTGGACGAGAAGATACCACGCAACTTCCCGAACGCCGCCCAGCCGAGTCGGATTCGACGGTTGACCTCTTTCTTGAAGTTGGATCTACCCAACTGGACCGTGTGTCCCAGATAGACATAAACGTCTACAACTTCGAGTGTAGAGTCTCCGATCTTGATAGGAGTGGGTGTTACATAGGTATTTACCATGTCCTTGGTTTTGTCTATGTTCATTTTAAGACCTACTCTTTCGGAAGCTCTACTGAGGTCATCGAGCATTTTACTGTGGCTCTCCATGGTCTCAGCCATGACCACTATGTCGTCGGCAAACCGAAGGTGAGTAATGTACTCGCCATTAACGTTGATGCCAAGCCCCCTCCAGTCCAGAACATTGAAGGCATCCTCCAGCGCATCAGTGAACAGTTTCAGAGAAAGGACGTCTCCCTGTCTCACGCCGCGCTAGAGAAGGATTGGTTTTGAGGTCTGATCCTGAAGACGGACTGACATGGTGCAGTTTTTGTACAAACACTTCAACACCTCAATGTATCGGTAGTCGATCTGTAACCGTTGGAGAGACTGCAGTACAGCCCAAGTCTCGATCGAATCAAAGGCTTTCTCGTTGTCCAGAAACGCTAAACAGAGAGGCAGGTTATATACTCTTCGGTCTTCTATATAACCTGCCACGGCGTATGTATGTGGTCTACGGTACTAAAGGAATCCGGCTGGTTCGGGAGACTGGAAATCGTCAAACCTGTATAAGTTCCTATCGCGACTGATTATTATAAGGTTATTACTGTTGTTATAAGGTTAAGAAAGCAGATAAAACATAAAATATAAACTGTTATTTCACAAATATAAAAGTGTTTTGCGAAATATTTCTGTATTTTTAATTCCGTTTTACTTTTAAAGTGTAATAAGTATTAAACATTTAAATAGATTATATTATTTATTAATACTAAACTGAATTATTACATATTAGTTTGCAAACATTTTGAAAATTGGTCATTATTTTTTATACTAAACTGACCTAAGTCGAAACTTTAGAAAATAAACTTAATTTATTCATTTAATATCAATAATTCAATTAAACTATTATGTCAGTTATAGTCGCTATATATCTCTCTACAATTTAAGACCAATAAAATAAAAATAACACCATAAATACGTGAAAACCATCAAAATGTTTTCAACAAGGTAGAGACTCAAAACTTTGACCGCGATTTCCCAAAAAAGTGAAGTTTTGTCTTATTCCGGTTTATTATTAAGCGTGCGTATTGTCCACCGAGGACACTGAGTTAGCCGCTGCGGTTGAGGCAGACGTCACACAGTTCTACGGTTTCTCTGATGATATTGTTGAGGCAACCAGTAAATTGAGGGGTTCTGCACAGGATGTTTTGAAGGTGGAGACGAGATCTCCCACCCATCCTGCTTTGTTAGGACGGTTGCCTACACTAGACTTGCCACACTTTAGTGGAGATTTGGGTTGTTGGACTGCCTACTTCGACCTGTTCAACAGTTTGGTGGATGCTAAGACAGACTTGTCGCCTAGTCAAAAGCAGGCCTACTTGTTCTCCACGTTAAGAGGAGAGGCCCTAGGTTTAGTCAGCCTCCTAACTGTTACGGATCAAAGTTATCATACTGCCCGGGAACTGTTGATCAAGCGTTATGCGAACGTGAGGCTGTTAGCAGACGCCCACGTCTCGCAGATTTTGTCGTTGCCTCGCATCCATCGAGTTGCCACCCTACGAATGGATTTGGTCAACCCACTGACGGTGGCCTTGAACGCCTTGAGGCGATTCGGCCTACCTATTGACCAATGGTCCTTTATGCTACTTCACCTTGTTCTGTCAAGGTTGCCTTCCGACTTGAAGGTTCGCTTCGAGCAGAGGTATGTTGGGGATAATGCCACATACCTCCCCCCTTTCGATGACTTGTTGAAATTCCTGGATGAGGAATGTCGCCTCTTGGACCAATCTGGGTTTGAAGGTCCCTCACGGGCCCCAGAGCGGTCCTCTCCGGACCCGCGTCGTGTTGGTTCGCGCCCCCCCCCCCCCCTCGTGGGAAGGGTGAGTCACGACGCCCTCTTCATCAATATGTGGCAACCCAGGCTCGCAGTATGCGCTGCATATACTACAACACGGATGGCCACATGGTCACCTCCTGTCCGAAGTTCCTGGCAAGGCACACAAAGGACCGACGGGGAATCGCCAACAGCCGCAAGTGGTGCTACACCTGTCTGGGACAGCACTTGCAGCAGGATTGCCAGAGGTTAGATCCTTGCCCGCACTGTCAAGGTATGCACCACCGCGTGTTGTGTTCTAACCAAAATGGTGTTGGCGGGCCTGATGATGCCCGACGCTCCCCCATAGGCGGGGGTCCGCATCATCACCAACCCCACCAAACCCACGTGGATCCTCGACGGGGCTCACCTCGCACAGGCGGGGGCACCCCTCCACCCCCTCCTCAACGGAAGGAGAGGTATTTGGGAATGGAGAGGCAGGCAGCGCCGCGGCCATTCTCACCACCGCTACATGAGCGGCCGCGATTGGAGCGCGGCCCGCCCAATTTGGACGTGCCCGTGGTTACCAGAACCCGGTGACTGGGCGAGTCGGAAGACACTTCGGCACTCCGGTGGACCACTACCTACACTCCAACTGGTCCGCGTCCGATCTTCCGGACGACTACCAACCCCAGGGGGGTTATCAACAATAGGTGGTCGCCTCCCTCTCCTCCACTACAGCCGCCCAGCCAGAGACAGTCCTTCTGCCAACTGTCTCTGTAAGGATCTGGGGCCCGAAAGGTAACTCTTTGTTAGTTCGTGCCCTTTTGGATTCGGGTGCTCAAGGCTGTCTTGTATCCTTTTGTTTAGTGGAGAGATTGGGTCTCCCACGTGGACCCCACCATTCTGCTATATACGGCATATGCTATATACGGTGGTATTGAAGCGGGTGGTCAACGGTGAGAAGTTGAAATTTGTGTTTCGCCGGTTCATTGTGGGCCAAGAATCTTGGCCAAGGCCGTTGTTTTGAATGATATCATGAGCAGACACCCGTAGGTAACCATTAGCCCTGCCGTGGTGAAATTAACGACGGACCTAACTCCTGCCGACCCGAAGTGGTTTGTACCCGGACCCGTAGACGTGCTTTTAGGTGCTGATGTTTTGGGTTTGATTTTGTCCGGGACCAAGCGGGTTCTGCAGATGAATGGGTTAGTAGCTATACCGACAGTTTTTGGCTTTAGCTTCGTGGGTCCCGTGTTGAAGGGCTCCGCCCCGCGGATTGAGGATCAAGAATTGAATGTGGGGATCTCTCTTTCCGACGCCGTTCAGCGCTTCTGGGAAGTCGAAGAGCTTCCACTTGCTCCAAGAGCCGATCCAGCTGAACAAGAGTGCGAATTGAATTACCAGAACAGTACTGGTCGCCTCACTGATGGTCGTTTTGCCACTCGTTTGCCGTTTCAGGCTGCGCGACCTCCTCTTGGTCATTCCTATGCTTTAGCGGAAAAAAGGTTATTGTCCATGGAGCGTCGAACGCGTAAAGATTCGGATTTTTGTAAGAAATACGTGGATTTTATGCGGGAGTATGAAGATTTGGGACACATGTCTCCTTCTTATCTTGATTGCCGTTCAATCGAGCATTACTTTTTGCCGCACCATGCGGTTTTGAAAACTCCGGGTGGTAAAATCCGCGTGGTTTTCGATGGCTCGGCCCCCACGTCAAATGGAGTTTCTTTGAACCAGTGCTTGCACTCGGGTCCCAATTTGCATAGGGACATTTCGGATATCCTCACCAATTTCCGCCGTCACCAGATTGTTTTTGTGGCTGACATCCGTATAATGTTCAGACAATCTCTTGTTCATCCGGACGACCGGCGCTATCAAATGATTTTTTGGCGTGAGCGACCTTGTGATCCGATTTCTGTGTACGAGTTGAATACTACAACGTATGGACTCAGGTCTAGTCCCTATATTGCCATCCGCACTTCATTGGTGTTGGCCAGCCGTGAACAGTTGAAGTATCCACGTGCAGCTGCTATTCTGAAAGACTCCGTATACGTCGATGATGTGTGCACCGGAGCCTCTACAGTGGAAGAGGCCTTGGTTTTGTGAGATGAGTTGATTGAAATCCTGAAATCAGGAGGTTACGAATTGCGTAAATGGTTGTCGAATAGTCCGGAGTTGTTGAGTGATCTGCCAGTAGAGCATCAGCAGGATCCTCTCCTTTTTGAGGATGTGAATAACCCTAATTTGATTGCCGTCCTTGGTATCCAGTACCAGCCCGTCCAGGATGTCTTCACCTATCAAGTGAAATTGGATACTCCCAAGACTTGGACAAAGCGCATGGTCTTGTCAACTGTTGCCCGGACCTTTGATCCCAATGGATGGATCACTCCTGTCATATTCTTGGCTAAGTGGTTTTTGCAGAAACTTTGGTTAGCCAATATTACTTGGGACGAGCCTCTGCCGGAAGAGTTGATGAGGGAATGGTTTGCGATTGTATCTTCCCTTCCGGATGTAAACCGGATTTCCTTGCCCAGACTCCTTCTACCAGCTGGTAAATGTCGAGTGAGTCTCCACGGATTTTGTGACGCGTTCGAATGAGGGTACGCGGCCGTGGTATTTTTACGGACTGTACGTCCATCCGGTTCTGTAGAGGTCCACTTGGTGATGGCTAAGAGTAAGGTGGCGCCTATTAGGTCACGGTTAACCATTCCTAAGTTGGAATTGTCTGGAGCAGCTCTTCTTACTAGGCTCCTTCACCATGTTTACAGCACTCTGGGTCGCTCAGGTGATATCTCAGACGTTTTCGCTTGGACTGATAGCGAGATCGTTCTTTGTTGGCTTCGCACCTCAGCTCATTTTATGGAGGTTTTTGTGGCGAATAGAGTCTCACAGATTCAGAACTCTGAGACTAAACTGATCTGGAGACATGTACCAGGAGAATTGAACCCCGCAGACTGCGCGTCCCGTGGTTGCGAGGCTCCTGCCCTTGTTAACCATTCTCTTTGGTGGGGACCAGACTGGTTGTCGCATCGCGAGTCGTCCTGGCCCCAGAATAGGTTCTCCTCTCCAGAGGTTCTGCCAGGCTTGCGTATTGGAATTGTGGAAACGCAACCTGCATATAATTTGGATTATCTTTTGGACAGATACAGTTTTTTGTCGAAATTGTTAGGAGTTACTGCTTGGGTCCGGCGTTTCATACGTAACGGACGGAACCCTAATAATAAATTGTTATCCTCAGTTTTGTCGCCTCAGGAACGCCAAGAGGCCCTGATGTTGTTGGTTCGTGCTGTACAAACCGAGCACTTTGACCAGACTATTGAAGCCGTGAAGAAATGCTCAGCTTTGAAAGGCTCTATCGCTCGCCTTAATCCATTCCTAGACCAATCTGGTTTGCTCCGAGTCGGAGGACGACTGCGGAATTCGAACTTGCCTTATGGTGCTCGCCATCCTTTGTTGCTCCCTAAAGGAGGAGCGTTTTTGAAATTGCTGGTGTCCGATCGACACATTAATAACGCACACGCCGGTTGCAACGCCCTCGTAGCCATTTTGCAGCGTGAATTCTGGATTTTGTCGGCCAGACGCACTATTCGTGGCATCATCTTTAAATGTATGCAGTTTTATAAGTTGAAGGCTGCTCCCACTCAACCCATAATGGGTGATTTGCCATCCGACCGAGTGACGGAGAGCAGACCTTTGGCTTCGGTCGGAACCGATTTCGCTGGTCCCTTCTTGGTGAAGACTTCTCAACTTCGGAACGTCAAGGCCTACTTGTGTGTGTTCGTTTGTCTGGCCTCCAAGGCGGTACACTTGGAACTTGTAACTGCCCTCAGCACAGATGCGTTTGTTGCAGCGCTAGGTAAATTCGTTTCCCGCCGAGGACTACCATCTTTGATCCGTTCTGATAACGGTACTAATTATAAGGGCGCTGATAGATATTTAAATGATATTTGTAATAATGTAAATAAGGATAAACAGAATTTGACATTTGCCATGGCGCAAATTTGAATTAATTGGCAGTTTGACCCCCCAGTGTGCCCACATTGGGGTGGCATTTTTGAGGCCGTTGTGAAGGTGGCAAAAACGCATCTCCGCCGTGTTATTGGTGAAACAATTTTGACCTTTGAGGAACTTGTCACGGTATTCTGTAAAATCGAGGCCATCCTCAATTCACGACCCCTCTGTCCGATCTCCTCGGACCCAAATGACCTGGAAGTTTTGACCCCTGGTCATTTTTTGATTGGTCAGCCTCTTAACGCCCTGCCGGAATCAGGACCCCTTCAGGGAAATTAAATCATCGCAATTGACTCGCTTTGAGTTGCTCCAACAGATGTCCCAAAGTTTCTGGCATCGTTGGTCTTTGGAATATTTGCATATTTTGCAGCAGCGCGGACTGACAAAACTGACCCTCCCAAAGTCGGAGACCTCGTACTTGTTAAAGAACTTAACTTGTTACCTTTGTATTGGCGTCGTGGACGCATTGTAGATTGATTTATGGGTCTGACGGAGTTCCCAGAGTTGCGGAGGTCATGGTCGGAGATTCGGTTTTGAAGCGAGCAGTGGCGAGTTTAGCACGCTTGCCCATTTATTAGCGGACATAACTCCTTATGTCCGAGACGGAGGGATGTTCTGTCCCGAGTTTATATTTACTCGCAACACCGTGTCCGTGGGCTTTCAACGATTTTGACAGCTGACACTAACGGTCGATAAAAAAAGTTTATAACGTGAACACGCGGAAGTCGGGGTTTTGTCGAAACATATCTAATCGAGACGTGTTTCACTCATTGTATTTGTTAATTGCGCCCGTCGTTCGCAATCGGCGTTGTGGGGCGCCCCTAAAGTGGGTTTATAGTATATTTTCACGCGCATCGAAGTGCTTTTGCGGGAAACGTGCTGCCTGGTGGACGCCGCCCGGATTCTTCGTTCCAGACAGCCGTCAGTCTATCCCTTATTGTCCTTTATTATACATATTTTCTCCTATCCCTAACCTCACGGCACGAGACTGATCGACGCCCAGGAGTCTACCGCAGGAATCTAAGGTAAGTACGAATAATATTACCGGCCAACCCTTGTGCCACCACAAACCCTTAGTAGGAACCATATCTCTCAATAAGGAGCAAATCCCTAGCTTTCCACTGCCGCGAACCGCGGTTTCGTGGGATACGGTTCTGATTGGATCCAGGAGTGGCACGCTGCTAGTGGGCCCCAGTGATGAGCTCCTGGCTTGGGATCCGCAGTACTGTATTTAACAAAAAGCGTGGCGATAAAGATTGAAAAAATTACAAAAATGTATGGAAATGTCAAACGCTATAGAAATGTCACGTGATCAATCCATTATGTTTTGGTTTTTCGACCATCGACTTCACTGGCATCGAATAACACTTGTCTAGAGCCTCAGATGTACTAATACTATAAAGTAACCTTGAAAAACGTTACTCGTGAAGGACCTAGTAATGGGCTCTAAATACGATACTATAATGCATATTATGATTTTAGTCGGGCAAAATATTAACTGTAGGAAGCACTTTTAAGTCATCGGTCTTAAAGTCGGTCGTTCTATTTTAACCTTATTCTTAAGACAGATGTTCACAATTTGACTGAAGGTTTTTTGGAAATGATCACGTATAAAACACTTTCAAACTCGGGTTTTGCACAAAATTCACCTTGTTCTTTATGCATCTAGATGGCACATTTTTCACAGTAAATTAAGCTCACAAAGAACACAAGAATAAATTTCACTCCTACCAAAATAATATTTAAAGCACGCTCGCCACTCCGGGAATAAAGAGAGGACATCGTAACTTATTTTAACGTGAGAACTCGTAAATTCTCCATTAGGAGTTGTATGCAAAAGTTTAAGAAAAGTATTAAAACGTGGGTTTTAGCACGTAGCCTTCTACATAATGTGAAAGCTCAACTTTCCACTCGGTGGGCCGTAATTGTAATCGGCCACTTTGCTGCCTCCATTAGTGGCCCGGGCGGTCGGTGGGACGATGGGATGGACCGAAGTGGTTGGCCGGCCACTTCGGGCCGCACTTTGTTCCCGTCACAGTTGGGTGCGGACCCGATTGCCTCTGTCAATATTGTACTAATGTTACCAACCGCGTATTATACGCACATATTATCTTTGGATACCACTTCATTACGTAACCTCTAGGTTAGGGATATTAGAATAGGAATATCTATATAATTCTAGGTATGAAATAACTAGGTAGCTTTTCTTGTTGTACTGTGTAATTGGAACTGTTTTTAATGAACACTTAAACAGTTTTGAATCGAAATATATTGCTGAATAGAATATATGAAATTCAAATAAAAATCACATCAAAAATATAAGTTGGAAAACAACCCTCTTTGATTCATCATTTTATAAAAGCAATTATGAAATAATATTATTGATGATGCCACATCTTATGAGACAAATAATTTTCGCTAATGTAAATACGACAGCACCGCAAATAAATACGGATCGGAAATTAATAGTCCTGAAACAAATGAATTGATGAACTGACTTGTTGAAAAAGGCAGTTAAATTAGAAAATGTTGAATATGTGTGTTATTATTATTGCAGGAACTGGTTTCTAAGTCACAAGCAATAAGCCTAGTTTGGGAGATAGGGGACTTCTTACTGTAATTAAGATCTTAATAATGATATTAGTACTTTGACATGTAAGAATTCTTTAGTATTGTATTTTTTTATTTTGTTGTTATGATTTATATTAATTGAAATTAACTAAACCTGATACAAAATTTGATAAATTTATACAATATACTTATAATGTACCTAGTATTGATTTGCATGTAGCTTATTATTTAATATTTCTACACCAGCAATGGTAGTATATGGGAAACAATGTTAAATGTCCCATTTCCTCAGAAATAAATATTTACTTACTTACTGTGTCTAATGTAATATAAGTTTTGAAAAAAAAGGTTATGAATAAAGAATAAAGTATGTTATTCAGAGTGACTTTTACAGTTCACTCTCAAGTTCTCAACATTCAAGTAAGTTTAGTATCTCTTGGGCCATTACCTGCATTACGCTAAGGTTTATTGCCGAATCGTGCGCCTCATTTACCTTTACCGAAGGTTTCCTTAAACTTCTGTACTTTTACTTTTAGGTACTGGCGATGAGTGCTGACGCAAAAATAGGGCTTAGAGTTTTTTCATTTTAACATAGAAATAAAGGTAATTGTCTTTTCTTCAATATCTCTTGGAACCCATACCATTAATCGCTTTTCATCTGTTGAGGATCATGATAGTGATTTATTCAGGACGGTAATCAATCTGCAGTCTGTTACCAAAAAGAGATAGGTTTTATTTTTGTTTTTCAAATTAAGACTGTCAATAAATGTGAATGTGTGTGTGGGTGATGTGCTGGCTGAATAGCTGCTTTTACCTTGCTAACAGCTATAAAAATATTCTAAATTAAAATGACAACATTGGCGTAGCACAGAATGCTACGTGGTCGCCTACGAATCTGCTACGCTTCGTAGCACTGCTACGATAGCTCTGTGTTTAACCGGTGAATAGAGAAAAAGACCCGCAGCCTCATTACGTAAGAAAGAGCAATCAGCAATCATCGCTAGCTACAAGCGCTATACGTCATAAAATTCGGAATTACCCATATAATATGGTGTAGGTAGGTAGGGTAGTTCCTAAACAATCGTTTGCTACTCGCTCGCTGTTTGTCAAATGCACTTATTTAAATAAAACAGCAAAATCTCTAAAACTTCTTTTCATTTTGCTCTTGCAAGATACGTAATAAGCCAGTCGGTTTTGATAGGTATCTACAACATAATATTGGTATCGCACAAAGCATATAGATGAGATAATTTGGGCCCAAACTGCTCAAGTTGCCACCGGCTGTCGTTAGGTGCCATGGGGAGACAATTAACTACAGATAGATCCCAGGGGTCAATTTTATATGGTACTCGATAGAGTAATGCGTTACTGGACCCTTTGACTGGCGAAAAAGGGTGAGAACGTAAAAGGTTTTTATTTTTGTAAATGTGTCACTCTAGGCATTGTTTATCAGGATTTTGTACATGGATGTTATAAAAAGTAACATTTGTAATTTTGGATGTAGGTGGTGTACTTAATCTCCAAAATTTTTATTTTGGTATTAGTTTTTATAGTGCCAACAGAAATACATAATCTCTGAAAATTTCAACTGTCTAGCTATCATGGTTCATGAGATACAGCCTGGTGACAAATGGACAGACAGACAGACTGATGGACCGCGGAGCCTTATTATTAGGGTCCCATTTTTAACCTATGGGTACGGAACCCTAAAAACGAACAGTTTACGTTGGATAAACCGCAAAAAAAGGAGCAAAGCCACGGGCAAAAGCAATAAAAACAAAAAAAATCCTACTTATTGTAGTACTGTTTATTTAGAAATTTAACACGTAAACAATTATACAAAACAAGAAAAAAATAACCCACAAGAAGGAAAATAATTTTTGCCGAGCACATAAATTGTAAAAGCCCGCACATCAGTGCGGCACGCTAGGCGGAGCGTGACATGGGCGTTGCGGCCGCCGCGCAGACACCGCATGTTACTCATGAGACCTTGAGGTGCACACACACTTCGCAACTGTAATGTGTACTAATAGGTTGCGTCTGTCATGGTTGCATAATTATTAACACATATAATTAAAACATTAAGATAAGAACCTACAAGAACGATTCCAATTTTTGCCGAGCACACAATTAATAAAGGCCCGCACACATCTGTGCGGCACGCAAGGCGGAGCGTGACACGAGCGTTGCGACCACCGTGCACTCACCGCGTGTTATTTAAGAGACCTTGAGGTGCACAAAAATTTTCCAGCTGTAACATCTGGCAGTGATATAGCTACATAAGTACTTATTATGAGTAGGAACTCGAACATGAATGATAGATAATTATAATGTAATATATACTGGACAGTTTTGTCAGATAAAGGTATTCAGTCATGTAGTAAGATGGCCTAGAAATCCTTATTTTAACCGAACCCAAACATATTTTTCAAAGCCTATCTCTGTCAATCAATCTAATAAACGATGAAATTGCTCACCTTAGCAATTTTCATGGAACATTTTAAAGTAATTGAAAGAGTAAATGGAAAACAGTAAATTTTCTTATCAGCGAGTGCGAGATCTGATACTGTTACACTATTGTACGGTTATTATTTATACAAATAAAGGACGAAACAGCCTTGGAATAAACATGGAAAGATACTGAACAATGCATCACACAGACAATCCATTCTCAACATAGAACATACATACCAAAACACATATTAAACATAACCAATATCAACAGTCCCGCATACATGTAGGCGCACCTTTACCCCGCTGTGACGCTGCGCGTGCTCGCGAGTGTAATTGCGCTAATATCTGTGCTCATCCTGCCTGCACGCCAGTGAAGAGCCCAACTTATCTCCTATTGCTATGAAGAGAAATTGTGCATCATATACCTGAGTACCGGGATTCTTGGTAGCGTTGTGATTTAATATAGAAACGTTATTTTACTGTAAAAAGTGTGAGTTTTTTTTTTTACCAATGTGATGTAGGAAAGCTGGCGAAAAACAAATTGTTTGAACGCATGTTTATAGTCGTGTTAGTAATGAAATGAAAACTACTCCTCATTTTTACCCGACTGCCGAAGGAGGGTAATGTGTTTATCAGTCTAAATATGTATGTATGTAAGTATGTGTGTATGTATGTTTGTTCCTATGTGGCGTTCCAGAGACCAAATGCGTTGGCCGATTTTGATGATTCTTACGTCAATCGATTTGTCTTAATCCTGCGAGTGTCACTGGCTACATAAAAATTTGGCGCCATTTTGTAGGGCGAAAAATTTTTTTTTCTTCCTAACCCATCGTGTGGGGTATCAAATTAAAGGGTTTTAAGAGGTGATATAAAAATATATAACACTTATATGTTTAAATCTACCTAATTTAAAAAAATACTAAAAAGTTGTAAATAAAAAAAGTTAATTAAAAAACTCAAAAAACCCGACTGCTTAAAAAGCGAACTAAAAAGACGTAAACAAGAAGAAAAGCATGCTATGCAGTCGGAGGATACATCTGGTTTTGGTCAGCCAGCTCGCGAATATGTATATATTATATATACAGGGTGTCCCAGAAATCGACGTCAAGCCGTAAATGGGTGATAGACCAAGTTATAACAGTTCTCAGAAAAATACGAAAAAAAAATCATCTCATGTTTTTAAAAAATTATGTTCACTTTAAAAATTTACTAAAAAAATCAATCCCTGTAATGGTTCTTTAACTCCAATTGCTACAAATCCCATAATTTATCTAATTTTTTTATTATTATGTAATCTTGAATAATGCTTGTGTAGATTTTTGCCTAAAATTCAAAGCCAACTCCTCCTACTTAGAAGAAAATTAAACTTTTTCAAAACCAATTTATTCAAATTTACTATTTCGCCCAACTTTAACTGACTGTACTGAAAAAAAAATGTACTACGCTAGTTTGGCAAGTAACATGAAAAATTGGCGCATTTAATAAGGATTCAAAAATGGTGTAACACTTGCTAGATTACGTTTTCAATAATTGGTCAATTTTTTTTTTGTAAATTGCATCGGTTTTTACCCAAAATGTCCATACTTCCTTAAAATAATAATAATAATAATAATATAATTTATTTCCAAAAACTTAAAACTACTTTACAATGGCAATTTGGCAGGAATTTCAATTTGTGTAAAGAGATTAGCATCTGTAGCCGAACTAGGCATAGCCTGTATTTCGGCTATCAGCACCATTTCCCTCGAGTTTTTACAATAAAATAATAAGTGCCAAGCAATGGTAGCATAATACAACTAAGTGAATACTACAGAGAAATAGTTAATAAGTAACACACGCACACCGTGACACTTTGGATAAATAATTTGTATGTACATAATTTCAATTTCTTATTAAATGGATTTAGTGTGTGGGTGTGAGTGTGTGTGTGCGATGAATGTGTAGGTGTGTGAGTGGCGTATGTATGTATATGAGTAAATGTAGGTGCGAGCGAGTGTGAGTGTAAGTATGTGGTGAGTGTTTGGGTGTGATTATGCGTGAGTGAATGTGTATGCAATGTGCATGTGTGTATAGGTGAGCTATGTAGAGTGTATCTTCGTTATCTGTGATCTTAGTTTCAATCTTAATGTGGTATGTACAGTAGTTGTTCCGTCTCCTCATAGCTTAATTTCTGCAAATATAGGCAAACTTTTAATTTGCATTGTTTCCTAGTCAAGGGGTATATGTGTAATATATTGTTAAGTTTATTATAAAGGTATGGACCCAGAAAACTTCCAAATCTTGTACCAAAGTTTGTTTTAAATGAGGTTAAATTATCACATACGTGATGTTTGCGACGTCTCTGCAATAACATCGGGTTGTAGTGATGTTTGTTGTGTTCTTGTAGGATAATTCTAAGTATAAATAACTGTCTTACTGTCAAAACCTCGCACAACTGGAAAAGTGCAATAGTAGGATAACGTATTGGTTTAAACGTGCTAACTTTCAGTATAGCTCTCTGGGCGACTTCAACCGCCTTTATAGTGGTTTTGCAAATACCTCCCCATGATGAAATGCAGTAGTTAAGAAGCGACTGACACAGGGCCTGATATATTCGCTTCAACAGTGTGGGGTCCGCGATATGACGTAGGTTTTTAAAAACGTAAATTAATTTTCGTACTCTATTACAAAGAGTTTTGACGTGTTCTTTAAAGTTGAGGTTCTTATCTAAAGTAATACCAAGGTATTTTAGAGTATCTACGCGTTCCAGAGGTGAACATGCGCAGTAATCCACAGAAATGCACTCGTGAGAAACAATTGATAGGCCGCCGCGGATACTCACCGCCTGCCTAATGCTGAAACAAATATATTTCGTTTTATCAACGTTCAAGGTAAGTATATTTTTCTGCAGCCATCCCCTAGTCGTATCAAAACCATTTTGTGCGATAGTGAAGACCTCTTCCCAACTGTCACCAGCAAATACCAGCGCCGTGTCATCCGCGAAAGAGATAATTTCACCTTTGGTAAGTTTAAGACTGGTAAGCTCATTTATGTATACGAGGAATAGGGTCGGCCCCAGTATACTTCCCTGAGGCACGCCATGTGTAACTGGGAGGTATGTACTTTTTTGTTTGTCCACTCGGACACACTGAGATCGCCCAGAGAGGTAGCTACTGAAAAGATCAAGCTGGGTGCCCCGTATACCCAGCGCCTCCAATTTGTTTAGTAAGAGGGAGACAGAAATCGTATCAAATGCCTTAGCTAGGTCGAGAAAAATAGACAGACATTTTTTCCCTTTGTCCAGGTTGGAACTAATGAATTCTGTAAGTTTGCTCACAGCCTGTTCTGTAGATTTTCCCTTCCTAAACCCGTATTGGTTTACTGATAGCAGTTTATTTTTTTCGAGATATTTTATTAGACGGATGTTTATAATTTTTTCTAAAATTTTGGATATTGCGGGTAGGATGGATATAGGCCTATAGTTGTTTATACGACTTCTGTCTCCGTTCTTATAGATTGGGCACACTTCTGATCGCTTTAGAGAACAGGGAAACACACCAGCTTTTAAGCAATCGTTGAAAATTTTTACGAGTGGTAATATAAGAATACTCTTGTGTTGTTTCAGAAATCTACTGCTGATATTATCACATCCTGGTGCACTGTCTGTTTTTAGACCCATGATAAGATGTCCAACCTCGTAATCATCTGTCTCAGTTAAGACAAAAGAATTGGGGACATTTGGTAAATCATCTTGAGAATTACTTAGTACTGGTAGATTTCGAGAATTAATATTTTGTTGGCAAATTTTGTCCGCCAATGAGCTACCCACATTTATAAAATAGCTGTTTGCTTCGTGAAGTGATTGGTCAGTCGAAGATGAGAGAGTTAGTAGGTCTTTACTGTGATGTGATGTTTTTGTTGTGTGTGTGATGTTTTTGATGGCTTTCCATAATTTTTTATTGTCGTTCTGTGCGTCCGTGATTTGTTGTTTTTCGTAACTTCTTTTTAACCTTCGTAATAGGTTATTACAGAAATTTCTGTATCGTTTGTATGTAATTTTCAAGACTTCGTTATCCGGATCAATTTTAGCTTTTTTGTGTAGATGGTCTCTGTTTCGCATGCAACGAAGAAGTCCTGGAGTTATCCAGGGCTTAATGATTTTTTGGCGTCTAGAAAGTGTTACGATTTTTGTATTTTTTTCTATTTCTCTTTGTAGACATTGTGTTAGGTAATTTAGACTAACGTTTGGGTTTTCTGTTTGATAAATGGGGTCAAAATTAATATGTGAAATGTCTTGTGTTAACTTTTTATCGTTAATTATGACTTTTGATGAGGTGGCATGTTGCCGTGGTTTTTTTAAATTTAAAGAAAATAAGACGGGATGGTGATCTGTGAGTGTTGCATTTAGGACTATAGTGATGGATGAGAGTTTAGTTTTTATAAGGACATGGTCTATGCATGTCTGGTGAGCGTTGCGTGTAACTAAAGTGTGTGCTGGCAGTAGGCCATGAGAAGCAGCTAAGGTTAAGTAGCGTTCCCCTTCTGATTTAATTTTATTTGGGTTAATTGCTAGATTTATGTCGCCCATAACTACGGTGTGCTCGAAAGAAGACACTGATTGCAACAAATTATCCAAAGACAAGAGGAACGGCTCCAGTTTAGTGTAGGAAGGCGACCTATATAGGGCAATTATGGCAGCTTGTTTTCCAACGGTGGCTAGTAGGCAATTACTTTCATGGAATTCAGGTTCTATTATAGATAGGTTAATGTTTTCTCCGTCTCTATCGAATTAGAAACGGAGTTTAGCAAAGCTTTAGGTAAGCTAAAGTCATTTTAAGGAAGTATGGACATTTTGGGTAAAAACCGATACTATTTACAAAAAAAAAATTGACCAATTATTGAAAACGTAATCTAGCAAGTGTTACACCATTTTTGAATCCTTATTAAATGCGCCAATTTTTCATGTTACTTGCCAAACTAGCGTAGTACATTTTTTTTTCAGTACTGTCAGTTAAAGTTGGGCGAAACAGTAAATTTGAATAATTTGGTTTTGAAAAAGTTTAATTTTCTTCTAAGTAGGAGGAGTTGGCTTTAAATTTTAGACAAAAATCTACACAAGCATTATTCAAGATTACATAATAATAAAAAAAAAATATAAATTATGGGATTTGTAGCAATTGGAGTTAAAGAACCATTACAGGGATTGATTTTTTTAGTAAATTTTTAAAGTGAACATAATTTTTAAAAACATGATATAGATTTTTTTTCGTATTTTTCTGAGAACTGTTATAACTTGGTCTATCACCCATTTACGGCTTGACGTCGATTTCTGGGACACCCTGTATACTATTTTGTTATGGTACCCAAACCTTAAAAAACTTTCAAACGTTCAACACAAAAATAAATGGATATATCTGTTAAAATAACAGTCCGTTTAGTTACGCAACGTTTCTGTGATATTCAATATCCATTACCGCATGACAGCCGCTGCAGTGCTGTGCAAACAGCCGCGTCATCACTGCAGCGGTGCAAGACATCGGCTTATGATTCGCCCTAACTGAAATAGTTGGCAATCCAACATATTTGTCAAAACAAGCAGTTATATTAAAGTAGCAATTGCCCGCAACATCGTCCGCATCAATCTTGTAAAACATCACAATGCCAGCATAAACCATTGGGATATTTCATGGGTAAGCAAAATAAAAAAAAAACTATTTGGTCCATGAGTAAGAATATCAAAAATATTGCACAGATATTTATCCATACCTTTTTAATATTATAAATGCGAAATTAACTCTTCTGTCTGTCTGTTATCACTTCACGCTTAAACCGCTGAACCAATTTTGATGAAATTTGGTATGGAGATAGCTTGAGACCACAGCAAGGACATGGGATAGTTCTCTATACCCCTTAAGTATCCGGCAGTCATCCTTAAGAGGTTGAGAAGTTTATATGATGAACTAATCATTTCTTAAGTAAGGTGTGTACCTACAATATTATTGCGCGATATAAAATAGGCTATTTGTAGTATTAATGCTACGCAGATGATGTCGCGGGTAATAGATAGTCGTTTTAAAAAATCAATATGACATGACGTAGCGTTTAATTTTAACGCACTGTGCCGTCAACATTTTTTATTTAAGTGACAAAAGAATAAATACGTATCCAATAGTTAGTCTCAATAGTTTTACCGTCTCAATAGTTTTACATTAAACTTTTACCGGAATTATGTTCATTTTGGTAGTAGTAATGTTGCCTGAAAAGTCCACAAAAAACTCAAACGAGCAAAAAAATGGCTGTCACTTTTGACGAGTTATTGCTTAATTCTCGCATAGTTTTGATTATACTGAAATTTGTGTTATGTAGTAGTAGTTTATTCTTTGTTCAATAGTGCGTAGAAAACAATACCATAAGTATCATGGTCATTAGTTTTTGACATATAGACAAACCAAAATAATATTTACTTCGTGTTATTTTTAACCGACTTCAAAAAAAGGAGGAGGTTCTCAATTCGTCGGAATCTTTTTTTTTTTTTTTTTTTTATGTATGTTCCCCGATTACTCAAAGACGCCTGGACCGATTTCAAAAATTCTTCTTTTGTTTGAAAGGATATACTTCCTAGTTGGTCCCATAATCATCAGGTCAGGATCTGATGATGGAATCCTAGAGAAATCGGGGGAACTCCTCAAATATTATAGGCAAATATATAGCGATTTTGGTATTTTCATCAACAATGCAATCATTTGCACTCAGAAAGTATCATTTGGTGAAGTGGAACTGATGAAGAAGACGACAGATGGCCACTGTAACTCCTAAATGCTAAATATGTCACGGGCATAAGATATCTCGAATAGTTAACCGACTATAATGAAGCAAATACTTATAAATAAAAGGTACTGATAAAAATGGCACCATCGAACTGATCTGATGATGAAGCCAGAAGGTAGCCACTGGAACTCTAATATAAAACAATGTATTCTAGTCGTGTTTGGGCTTATTGGAATCGCCATGAGATGTACTTTGGCTATAAATGATAATCATGTTAATTGCAGGTACCTACCATAACTAAAAAGAGAAAAATAAAAACTTTTTAACAAAAAATCAAACCGACTTCCAGAACAAAAAAACTACAAACCAAAAAATAACTTTCTTTTCCGAAGTCGGTGTCGAAAAACTGAAAAAAAAATGGGTACAAAAGACACCGACTTCGGAAAAGAAAGTTATTTTTTGGTTTGTAGTTTTTTTGTTCTGGAAGTCGGTTTGATTTTTTGTACTAAATCTTTAGGCTATTCAAATTATGTTTTCATATTTCTACAGCAATATTATCTATTTTTAACCGACGTCCCAAAAAGGAGGAGGTTCTATGTTCGACTTTAAGTATGTTTTTTTTTTTTTTTTTTTTTTGTGTATGTTCACCGATTACTCCGTCAATTGTGGACCGATTTTGAAAATTCTTTTTTTGTTTGAAAAAGTATGTTCCGAAATTGGTCCCATTTTAATTTAGTGAAGATCTGATGAAGAACTTCGGAGATATACAACAGAACTCTTCAATAAATAACGGCAAATCTCTCGGGATTGCTGCAATCGCATTTCTGTTTATTGTTTATACCATTTCATAACATAACATCACGCCAGTACGCTCTTAAGGGGTACGCAGATCTCTCATTTCATCGGATATGTTCAAGTTTCATGAAATCTATTTTGGCGTTAAAGTTACCTTCCTAACTTGTCTATAAGGTACGTACAACTAAAAAGTGAAAAATAAAAAACTTTTTGCAAAAAAATACTACCGACTTCCAAATACTAAACTACAAAGTGAAAAATAACTTAATTTTTTTAAGTCGGTGTCCATAACGTAAAAAAATGGTACCTACGAAAGACACCGACTTAAAAAAATTAAGTTATTTTTCACTTTGTAGTTTAGTATTTGGAAGTCGGTAGTATTTTTTTGCAAAAAGTTTTTTATGAGTAATTAAAATACGTACAAACAGATAGTTAAAGATACTGAAGTATACCCCGTAGCAGTGTGTTTCACTGACAGTACTAAAGGAATTTAAGAAAAGACAGAAAAACAGTTTGAGAATGTAAAAGGTAACAGTTTGGAACATAATGAAATGTAAGAAATACCATAATGAATGTAATTCCGGTGAAAGTACTTAACTATGTTTATTTCGCAGATTAGCCTCTATTTGCAGTTATTTTCCTGGGCTAATTGTCAATACAAAGTATTTATCAAAAAAATACAAAATTGACACATTTTCAACGCACTATTTATGGGTGAGCTCAGACAGAATAGCAAGACGACCGAGCAGATGCCATTGATTAAGTGATAATTATATGTGTTTGCTCCTAACGTCGGTCGTATTTGCGACGTGCTTGCGGGTATGGAGAGAAAAGCGAGATGTTTGGCTGGAATCGTGTCCTAACCTCATTATCCTTTTCATCACAATGCCTTGGTATTAGAATATATAATTAGAAATAAGTTTTTTCTCATATAACTGAATGAAATTCTTATTGAGAAATAAAGTTCTTAAACCATAAATTCATACTAGTAAAAAGTTTGTGAAGGTGTCTGGTTACAGAATAAAATAATGGCAATGAAAATATGAGATCATTTATCAATTTCGAGCCACTTCCAAGCATTCCTCCTGTGGCAACACTACAGCTAACAGCTGATTTGAATTTGTCCTAATAATTTTAATTTTAAATATTAGTTTTCATTCATAATAAGGCCTATTTCCAATTTATTAACTAGTTTTAAAACGTAATTAAGTGTTTTGTGTTAAATACAAACACTACTAGTGCAAAATAAGTGTTAAAATTTAATTGTGTTTCGTTGACAGTTACCGGCTCAAGCGAATGTTATTTTTTCGCCTCGGTATCAGGTACAATACTACATATTTTACTTGAATTTGGATTGTTTGCGTTTTAATATTTTGTTGACAATTAATTGGATCACTTTTATTACGGTGACAAGTTGATGCCAATGACCTATAAAACGTAAACATAACCTTAATTAGTTTGGTGACAGAACTTCTTTCTTAAAGATCTAAATTTCATTTTTCCGTTCAACTAATCATCTGTTACTCATTCTACTTCTCTTTTCCGACCTCTTCTTTCTTCTCTTTAATCATGATTATGACTCGCAGCGCGCGGGCTCGCCTAGAAGAGACCAAACTCAGTCAGGCTTTGAGCGAATTAAAGGCGTCTCAGCAGTTCTGTGACCAACTGATAAGGGAAAAAGATGAAAACGAAATAGAGTTCCTTAGTGTCCTTGACAGGAATAGCAAACTGAAAACAGAAATGGCTCAGTTATATACTCAACACACTGATGCCATAGCAGCCCGGGACAGGCTCCAAGTTGTTGTGGACGGGTTCAGCCAGTGTAGCAATGAGTATGAACAAGCTCTTAGTCACAATTATTTACTACAACAGCAGCTACATGAGGCTCAAAGTCAGATTGAATATCTTGAAACTACAAATCATAACATCACTGCCTCGTTGAATCAAAGTCTATTCAATGAATTGGTGCCTGTTGCCCCGTCAATGGTTACTGCAATAAATCCCTCTTACACAATAGATTTAACAGGTCATGATGATTCAAAATCAATTAAATCATTGAGGGTAGTCACTAGTAAAAATAAAATAAAAAAGTACATTAAAATTAACAAATACATAGTTAAAACTAAGAAAATGATCAAAAAACAAAGGTTTTTCATCAAAAATGTAAAACTTAATAGAGAAAGGTTGAATCTACTTAAACAATTAGATATGTATTCATTTAATTTAGAAAAAAGTACTAGGAAATACCAAACTGACACAGAAGACTTGCGTATGAACTTGACCATCTACAGGAGAAACTTACTTCTATGACCATCAAATATACAGCCTCTGAAAACCAAATGAGGGAATATGTATAGGCAATGAATGAGCTGGTAAGCTCACAAACTAACAAATGTGATCATTGTCAACCACCATCTGTTGAACCCACACCGGACCATTCATTGACAATATGTGATGCCACCATACCGCAGTCTAGTGCAAGTTTGCCATTAGAAATTACTAACCGTTTGCCTAAAAATAATGTAAATACAGAAATAGTATTATTTTGTGATGAAATTGGAAAGGATCTAGGCCACTTGTTGACAAATAGATATCCAGGACACTCAATAATGAACTACTGTATGCCTGGTTGTTCTTTATTTGACATAATTAAAAAAGTTATAAAATGCAATTTTAACCAGGATACAACATTATTAATATTTATTGGTAATAGGGGCAATGTGAACAAAGGAGAATTACTCCAACATTATAACTCTTTGTGCAACCTTAGTTTAAAAAAAATTGTGATGTTCACATTCCCATACAGCCAAAGTTTGCCACAGGAAGAAAACATACTTAGGTATGAATTGAATAGGACATTACATAATTTAACATATAGTAGTAATTTATTCCATTTAATTGACACTAACAATTATGTTGGTAATCACTTTTATTTGACAAAAGATAAATTTTTCATGGATAGGTACTTTCTTTCAAAGTATTATAAAAGACAGATAGCTGTGTCGCTATCATATTATTTTTCTACTACAGCCAAGAATTTGGCTAAACAACTTGCTTCTATTGAGCAATGCCAAGGAATGTTATTTAATTCAGCCAATAATTTGGTATCAGAAATTGATATTAATAGTAATTTAAATTAGAAATTAGGACAATAGGGACAACCTCTTGCAAAAGCATACAGCATAAAAATTGCAAAGTAAAATCAAATAAAAGTTTAAATTCGGTAAATAGTATTAACCTGGTGCATCAAAATATTCAAGGATTTATGAACAAAGATTTAGAAGTAGAATTATTTATGAACTTTAACAGTATTGATATTCTTTGTATAACAGAACATTGGCTTAAAAGCCACCAGTTATTGTTCAATTTTAATAATCACCAGGTTGGTAGTTCATTCAGCAGAGTTAATGCTATACATGGTGGCTCATTGATTTTAGTAAGTAACCAGCTTAAATTTAAAGACCGTAAGGATATTGTGAGCCTATCTGTTGAGCGGACAGTTGAAATAGCTTGTATAGAATTGGAGCAGTTTATTGTATTAAGCGTATACAGACCCCCTTCAGGATTGTATGACTGCTTCGAAAAGGTAATGGATGAAGTGTTACACAAGATTTGTAACTCGAATAAATCCATTATCACTTGTGGTGATTTTAATGTTAATTTATTAGAAAACTCAGGTTCTTGTAGTAAAATAATAAGTCTGTTTCAGTCCTACAATCTTGTAAACCTATTTTTGGAGCCTACAAGAATAACCCCTTCTAGTGCTACATGCTTAGATAATATTTATACTAATGTTATACCAGTCCACAAAGAAATTATAAATTTACTAGATTCTGATCATTGCGGGCAGAGGATTACTATACCAAACCAAAGCAACAAAATGGCTAAAAAGGATATCACTGTTAACCCCAAAACTGCAAGTCGCTTGGCAGCTTTTAAAGTTAAACTCATTAATAAATTACCAATTTTGTCAATTGATGCTGATCCTAATCATCTATATGATGATTTTTTTAGTATATACTGTAAACAATTTAATTCGACCTTTATTCCCAAGACTATCTCCGTTAATAGTTACGCATCATTCAGTGATTGGGCTACCATTGGTATTCATAAAAGTAGAACACGGCTTTATGAGCTGTACAGTGAAAGGACTTATGTAAACACTGCTGAATTTAATTTATATGTTAGAAATTATTCAAAATTATTTAAAAAAGTTTGTTGTTTGGCCAAGTCGCGTTATTTGAGCTCAAAGATTAAAAACAGTAGTAATGTTATTAAAACGACTTGGAATATTATTAATAGTGAAACGGGAAGATCTGGTAACCGAAATATTGACTACGGCCTGTCTATTAATGGCAACATCATAAAATCAGACTCACAAGTCGCAGTGGCCTTTGAAAATTTCTTTTCAGATATTCCCGTTTCAACGACTAAATCCTTAAACTCATCACCTTCTGTTGCTGAGTCTTTGCTAAAAGAAAATGTTAACGTTTGCGATTCGGAATTTCTTTTTGAACATATTACTTGTAAAGACATAATTAAAACCTTTCACACTTTAAATGTTAAAAAGACTGCAGATCTGTGGGGTCATTCTGTAGAAGTTGCTAAGTCTATTATTGACATTGTCGCACCTAGTTTAGCTATTATCTTTAATAATTGTATCGACTGTGGGGAGTTTCCCGACCTTATGAAAAATAGTAAAATAATACCTTTGTTTAAATCAGGTAGTACATCAGACCCTACAAATTATAGACCTATTTCAGTACTACCTACGTTTAGCAAAATATTTGAGAAATTAATTTTAGAGCAATTGCAAAGATTTTTTAATAAACATAAATTATTACATACCAAGCAGTTCGGTTTTACAAGGGGTCGTTCAACTACTGATGCCGGTGTTGAACTTTTAGGACATATTTATAATGCATGGGAAGATAAGTGCGATGCCTTGGGAATCTTTTGTGATTTGTCCAAAGCATTTGATTGTGTTTTTCATGAAACGCTAATCAGGAAACTCCGCCACTACGGGATCCGGAACAGCGCTCTGGATCTTCTTACTTCATATTTGAGTAATAGGATTCAGACCGTTGACGTTAATGGAAAAAGATCTCCTGGATCTATGGTAACAATGGGAGTCCCACAGGGCTCGATTCTTGGTCCTTTCTTGTTTCTTATTTATATTAATGACTTGCCTTACCTCATAAAGGATAACCATGATATAGTGTTGTTTGCGGATGATACTTCACTTTTGTTTAAACTTAAACGTCAGCAGCTGGTTACTGACGATGTAAATAGCGCGATCTCAAAAGTAGTTCACTGGTTCAATGTTAATAATTTACTTCTTAATGAAAAAAAAACCAAATGCATTAAGTTTACCCTACCTCACGTTAGGCAGGTGAAAACCGATGTGTTGATAAAGGGCGAAGAATTGAATCCTGAAAATAGCACAGTATTCTTAGGCTTAACTTTGGATGCTAAGCTTCAGTGGGGCCCACATATAGATAAATTGTCAAAGAAGCTAAGCTCCGCAGCATATGCTGTTAGAAAAATTCGTAATTTAACTGACATAGAGACAGCCCGTTTAGTATACTTTAGCTATTTTCATAGTGTAATGTCGTACGGTATTCTGTTGTGGGGAAATGCCGCCGACATCCAGACTATCTTTGTTTTGCAGAAAAGAGCTGTTCGGTCAATTTATAAATTGAGCCCAAGACACTCTCTCAGAGAGAAATTTAAGGAGATTAATGTAATGACTGTGCCTTCTCAGTATATTTATGAAAATCTTTTATATGCCCATAAAAATATAAAATTGTTTAAAAAATACAGTGATATCCATAACATAAATACTAGGAATAAACACAAATTTGTAGTACCTACAACAAGGCTCAAGAAAATAGGGTGCTCGTTTAGATGTCAATGTGTACGCTTTTATAATAAGCTTCCAAGCCACGTACAACATCTAAGTCTTAATAAATTCAAATCTTTTATTAAACGTAAATTGTGCCAGAAAGCGTTTTATACAACTAAAGATTACCTTGAAGACAAAAAGGCTTGGGATTGAGCTGCTCCAATTAATTTTGTTTTTTTTATTATATTTTGCACCGTGAATGTTGTTTTTGTTTTTATGGTTTTCTTGCAATGACAAGAATATTTACTTTTTAAAGTATTATATTATTTTATATTAATTATTGTGAGTGTGAAGACTATGTGGATCATTCTTTTTTATTTTTATGTTCGACATGTAAAAGTGTTTGTATAAACCAACTTACAGAAATAAAAATCATTTATCATCATTTATCATTTATCGGATGTGAGTGAGACTGCCACACGCCACCTGCATATTTCAAAGTGACAGTCGTGACAAGCTGAAACACGTCAACCAGTCGTATATATATTGCCCTGCGACACCTGTGCGGGCACCCTTTCTCTTTCTTTTCGCCCTTCTTCTTCAATTCGTGTCGTCGGCAAGAACTGCTTCGTTGCTGGTGCTAGGTCAACCGTCGCAAAGACCAGTGGATAGCACAGCACGCGGGCCGAGCTCAAGTCGAACGAGCTCGCGAAGACTGTGAACTCGCCAAGAACTTCTCATTTTTCTTCAAACCAATCATCGGCAGCGCAGCGGCGGCAGGCGGAGCTACTCTCGGACGTCCGAACTCCAGGTATTTGTGCTTTACCTAACCCCATTGTAAGCGAGTCACCTTCACTTGATCCAAATCGATTATTTATTTATTTAATAAAACTTTATGCACAAGTACAAAGGCGGGCTTAACGCCTTAGGCATTTTCTACCAGTCGACCGTAGGGTGGTGCAGAGATAAAAATATGGCAGGTGCCACTAAATGAAAGGATACATTGAGAAAAACATATATAAAAAGAACATAAATACAAATATATACTTAGATACATATATAAACAATGTTATAGAAAAACCGAAACCAACAAATCAATTCTGTGATGATTCTGCAAACTTCTTGCGAATGTGCTCACGAGCCGTAAATTTGAAAGCTCGCAATACGCACACTGAAGCTCGATGGTTATAAGATTTATGAAAATGTAGAACAGAAGAGGAGATAAGATACCGCCTTGAGGGACGCCAGCTGCAACGTCACACCACCCAGAAGATAAGTCTCCAGTACGAACTGACTGCTGACGCCTCCGAAGATAAGAGGTAAACCATTCCAGTACCTAGTGAGAGACCTTACGATAAGAAAGGATAAAGTTTATTAAATTTCATTAGGTTAAAAACACGGTTGACTATATTCATCACTCACTTTTATTTATTGACAGTCTCTTATCATCCTGTAGACTAACCACTCCTCAATCAAGTTACTTATTTAAAACCTTTTAAGCAACCATGAATCTTACGCCGTTGAAATATCCCTTGTTCATAGAAAATTTAACAGCCGTCTTCAGAAATTATTTGCTTTTCGAAAAAAGACGTACTCGTTTGATTATACTTCTTTTGGTAACATGTGAATCAGTCAACGTTACATTTAGTGCTTACGCCAACTTTGCAAATGAAAGTGAATTTCACGTAAAGGCTCAAAGGATATATTTCTTTACTTCCACCGCTTTCTCCGTCTATGTTATGATAGCAGCTGTATATTACTCCAAAAGATTTAATTACCTACTTTTAAACTTCGATGCATTTTATAATATCTTTGATGACAAGATCTTTAACCAAACTATGATAAAATCACAAAAAGTTTTGACATCTATGGCTGTTTTTTTTTGTGGTCTTAAAATTACAGTGTTCGCTTACATTCGGGTGGCCAATAGCATTGGCATTGGTGCGATGGGAACGGTAGCCATCACATTGACACAGACCAGCATCAGCGTGTCCGACTTTCGCTACATCTTCCAATATTTTATAATGCATTCTATTTTGTTTGTGGTTTCTGAACAACTGAAAGCAATTACGCGATCAATAGATGACGAATTGTCTATGATAAGAGAAAATCGTGGGCATATGGAACACGCAGACTGGTCAAGTACAGTCGTCAACCATGATAAGTTAAATAAATGGACGCAAGCGTACGAAAATATTAACGACACTTCTAACTTACTCTATTTCATGTTTGGCACACAGGTACTTACAATAAATAATAATATAATACTTTTGCATTTTTATTGTTTTTATAAACAATATTATTGATTTCAGTTGACTATGATGCTTTTGATAGTAATCTTGTATTACATAATCTTGTTATATTCAATCGCGTTATTGACTGTCGGGGTACGTATGAATTAATATATTTAGTGTTATTTTTTTTTGTCAATGCTGGTGTGGGAACCGCGTACCAGAAGACGCAGCATTGGAAGGTCTCCCACTTAAGGGACCGATGACCTGGTTAAAGCTGCGGGAAAATCAACTGGATCGAGACGCAAAGGGCCAACCGTTCGATGTGGCGACACTAAGGGGAGACTTATGTTCACCAGTGCATCTTTCGATTGAAATGGTGATGGAGATGATTTGCAATTCTAGTTAACTACAAATTAAGTAATGCATTTGTGATTCATCCAAGGAAAAAGAAAGGATGGATGAAGTATATGAGAAGTGATATGAAATAAAAGGGAGTCGATGATAGTGTAACGGTGGACAGGATGGTATGGAAGAAAAAAAACATGTTGGGCCCACTCCAAGTAACATGGGACAAGGGCAGGAAGATGATGATGGTTTGCATTTCATCAAATTAGACTAGTTTATAATTTATAAAGTAGTTACTGTCTTCCACAGGGAGTTACGACCGTATCATCGCTGATCATGAACGTGTATTCCATGTCAGTGTTCCTTATGGCGCTATTTGTGATATCTCGCGGTGGTCAGAAGATTCAGAACAACTATATGGAGCTAAAACAGAAACTCTGTGAACTTTGTGCACAGACGCTGGAAAGTTAGTTCTCAATATTGACTGCATTCATTTTCAATTTGTTAACCCATAATAAAGTGTTGATTACAAAATACAATAGCACAGAGCATTTTGCGAGTTTTTAGACTTGCTTTAACGTAAACGTTCACTAATTTCACAATCATGTTTCACTGTATTGACACCAGAGGACAATTAGTGACATTCTATCATCGAAAGCGTGGCGATAGCGATTGTTAATATTGAAAAATTACGTGATCAATCCCTTGCATTTTGCCATTTCGACTATCGCCTTCGTATCGAATCCCAATTTTTATTTATTTATTCATGAATAAGAGACAACCATACAGAGTAACTTAATAATAAATACAAAATAGTCAAAAATCGTGTAAGGTTATTTTGACAATAAAATTTAGGCAGGTCAACAGTTGGAGAATGTGTAAACGTAAATTGTAAAAATGGTTTGGTTGTCTTTGTAGTGATTCGCCTATCCCCTCGTACTAGTATAAAACTGTATCACGAGCGGATAGTCTTCCTCAACCTTAGAACAACAGACTCCTACAAGGTTACTGGATAACAGTTATACGTAGCTAAGCAGATTGATTACTAGGTAGTAAATTCTAGTACAGTTATATTAATTAAATTAAATGATTGGAATTTTCTGTGTTGTTTCGTGTTTGGATATGGGTGTAGGGATATGTATATGTTTTATGTATCTTTCTGTATGTGAACAGTTATTTGTGCTTTATTATTTATGTGCCTAGTTTTACCAAATTATTTAGTAGAATTTCAGGGTTAGTGTTTTAGGTTTAAAGATATTTATTTCCCATAAGAACTTATAAATAACAGTTCACTTATAATGAGATACAAAGTTACTTAATCTAAATAATGATATAATATTTGCCTCTGGGGCGTTGGAACGTTATAGGGTACATACATGTTTTTTTAGTTTACTCTTAAATAAGTTAACATTATCACACCTCTTTATATCTTCCGGTAAATCATTGAACAGCTGTGCTCCCTTCACTAATACTTTTTTTTGTCATAATTAGTCCGTGCACATGCAGTTACTAGTTGGAATTTGTTTTACTTCTTGTTTTGTTTGTTATTGTTCTTTTATGCAATTGCATGTTTGATTGTACGGAATTCATGGTGATTTTTTTATGAGTATGCAGGTGTAATATGTGTAAAGTTGTGTGACATTTAGCAGGCTAGTTTTTTATATTTTGGATTATTGTGAGATTGTTAGATTGTTGGATATTGGTAATGAAATAATACTTCAATAATTTTGTTTTGTGTTCTTTGTAGTGAGTTTAGATTAAATTTAGCGGCTGATCCCCACACTTCGATAAGGTATTCGAGGTTTGATTTAGAGATAGTTTGATAGAGAGAGTTATAAATAATTATGCGTACTTTTTTCGGGATACATTTTGCAACTTTTCGTAACGCTCCTAACATTAATATTAACTTTGTTTTGACATGATCGATGTGCAGTTTCTAAGTAAGTTTGTCATCTACCCTCAGTCCACGATATTTTTGTGAATAGATCGTTTGATTGTTTCTCCTTTGATCGTCAGAATTGGGACTCCGGTAATAGCTTATTTTTCGCGGCGAAAATAATAAATGATGTTTTTAGGTGTTAAAGTCAATAATTTATATTTTAACCATTCGTTCAGCAGGTTAAGGTCCTTTTGCGCATTGGTTATAATGTTTTTCAGAGATTTACCGAAGTAAAAAAGGCAGGTGTCGTCCGCGTATAACGTTAGGTGTTCTGTCAGCTATATTTTATCAATGTTATTTATGTAGATTAGGAATAGTAATAAGCTAATAATTGAGCCTTGTGGACAGCCATATGTTACGTTTTGCATCGAGCTGTTGAAGTTATGTATCTTAACGACTTGTTGTCTATTTTGTATATATGTATGCATTTTAAATATTTATCTATAGCTGTTTTGAATATTTGGCTTTCAAAATTCTTCAACCTTAGATCTTTACTTACTTTATTGTAAAGGCTAAGACCGAGATAATTGTGAAATTTGTGTGCAAAAGATGTTCTATTTTTGGGTATATTATAAACTATGTCTAATCGTCGCCTTTTTGCAAAGTGCGGTTTTACTTCATGTTGTGCCATGATCTCTAGTTTAATAAATAATTTTCGTTTGCTTAAGTAGCAACGGTTACATTTTTCTACGTGTTGGAGCTGAACTGTGTCATCTACAAATGTTATTATTTGACCATTTTGTAAAACCAAATTGCAGAGGTCGGTAATATATTCGCATTTTTACTGACATGTTTTAATATTATTATGACAGTGTAGTTGACATTTAAATTTTAGCTTGGATGGATTTAATTTTAATGATTTCAGTATTTTTTTATAGTCTAATGCTAATGAATGACATTTTATTTTAATTTTGTATGTATCAATTTTTATGTAATGCTTATGAACGTAATATTATGGACTACTGTGTCTGAAAATAAATGAATTATACATATAAATATATATATAATTCATTTAGATATATAAAAACAGCGTAGAACTCATTCTACAACCTTGAAGCACTCTGTAGGTAACATTTTCCTCATGGCTTACATTGTTATAATTTTTTATAACCTGTGTTCGGTTTATCAAGTAATCTTGGAAAAGTTGGAGACCTATTCCTCGAATTTCTGAGGTCTCGTGATCAGGAGAGTGGGTACAGAGACGGTGTCGAAGGCCTTTGCAAGGTCTAGGAATATACCTAGAGACTTCTGTCGCCTATCCATGTTTTCGACTCCATACGAAGTTAATTTGTGAAGAACGTCAGCGGTTGATATTTTTCTCTGAACCTGATTACCTGAGTGAATTTTATGAGTTTCTAGATATTGTTTTAGCCTCTTATCTATTAGTTTTTCTAGATTTTTTGAAACACTAGGAATTAGAAAGATTGTTCTATAATTCGATACCAAAATCTTGTCTCCTGCTTTGTATATAGGAAAACAGACTTTTTAAGGGGCTGAAGTGGATCAGTTGACATCTGAGGTTTTAAGCCCCGCCCACTGTCATCGATAGCTTAGGGGCAAACTTTAAATTGGAGCGAAATCTATTTGAAAATTAAATTCACAAGGCCGACCACAGAGGCCCACATCATAAAAGGACTCTGTCAATAGTTTTTACAAAAACATTACCGCGCAAATTCTTATTTCAAACTGGCGTCTAGCATCTGACATCAGATCGTTCACTGTTATTTTGCCTATGAATGCAACCTTATTGCTACAAAAATAAAGATCACTAAAATAGTTAATCTGGCTAGTATCATACGAGTCTTTGCCGTGCAAATTAAATAAATATTATATTATGTCTGGTTCTATGTGACTGCCACATATAAGAACACAGTAAGTTACATTTTTTTATATTGGTTAAATGCCAGATACTTAAAAATAATGAATGAAACTTCAATAATATAAGACAATGAAGTTTTGCGTCCTGTTAGGATACGTTATTGTTGTTAATTGTACCAATGTACGCTGGTCAATAATACCGGGTTTTTTTTTTTTGAAGATCACTTTATGCGGTTACTTTGCCATTCAATTGTAACGAGGTTTTTGTGCGTAAACGTGTTTCGGCCACTACAAAGTTTTTGAAAATATGATCAAGAATAACATATATTTTTTCCGCTGGCACATCTTCAATAGATTTGGCTAAAAAAAGTTTAAAAGAAAGCCTATTTTGAGTATTCAGCCCCTTAAGCGCATCGGGAAATACATTTTGAAAAGCAAGCGTTACCGTGTGCTAGTGGTGCAATAAGGGAAAGCACTGCTCTTTTAATAAAAAATGTGGAGATACCGTCCCATCCCGAGGAATTCTTAGATTTTAAATTAGCAATTATTTCTTTTATTACAAAATGGTATGATGGGAGAAGCATAAAATAATTTAGGGTTTCGCTATTCGGTTTTGGTCTACACCGCCTGCTCAGAGCTTTCTCTAGAGCCAGTTCCAATTTATATTGACATTTATGTTAATGCGAAAGAGTAAGTAGAAACTTGTACCAAAGCCACAGTTCTATTTACAACATTTTTCATTTTGTTCTCAGATGAGGAATCTTATAAGCGAGTAAAGGACTTACTCCGCTACGTGCGCACGCGTCCTGTCTGTGTGCACATTTGCGGCAATCTGGATGTCAACATGTCCATGCTGCCTTCGGTTATAGCTTTCTTCACTTCGTACACTGTTATAGCGTTACAGTTTAATAACGTGCTGTAGGACCATGAGGAGGTTTATCTTATCTTATTTTTATTGACTTCAGCACAGACAAAAATTCTAATAGGTACTTTATTTTTTACTTATACTAAACGACAGGTATGCTCTATTTCTGACTTTTCAGCAGTCTAAATACTATGTCGTAATGTTAAAAAATTGTGAGTGAATAAAATGTTTCTTTGAAAAACTTCATTGGTTTTTTTAATGATTTTCAAAATCTGCCTGAGTTATACAACTACCTCGGCAGTCAGTGCGGCTATCGACAGATGTGAACTGTGGAAGAACCCAACACACCCTACCCCTCCACACTTCATCTTTCCAACAGAACATCTGCCCCTTAGCCATGAAATGCAGTGGCCAATCTGGAAAAATCTTGGGTGATTGCGGGCTCAGGTTGGTCGCCGTAGAAATAATCTGGCTTAAGGCTCACTTCCAAGCAGAGTGGCTCCAGCGTTACTGACACAGTAATACTGAAATTCTCGGAAAGAAGTTCCTAAGCGCCGTTTCATTTCTGATTACTGTAGTTTAATACTCATTGTTATGTTTTATGAAACCTATAAAATTAAAATAAACCTGTAAAATTAGATAATATTTACATACATTTTCGATTACTTAAACAATTACTTTATCACGACCACTCTCATTAGAAAATGAGATTAAAATATATTTCCCCGCGACTACAGGGCTCTTTGTATAATCACTTATTTGTTCCGTACTACTCGTAACAGTCGCGTTTTTTCTAGTTTTACTAGTGGTTGATTAAGTTACCTATCATTCACTAAAGGATAATGAACCTCGTGCCTTTAAAATATCTTTTGCTCATAGAAAATGGGACAACTGTGTTCAGAAATTATTTGTGTATAAAAACAAGACGTACTCGTATTATAGTGCTCTGCTGGGTCATAATAACTGTTTCAAACCTTCTTTTTAATGCTGTATTTAACTACAGGCATACAACTGAAATTCACATTCATGCTCAACAGATATATTACTATTCGTCTACCGGTTTCTCAATATGTGTAATGATATCATCTTTATATTACTCTAAAAGTTTTTATAGACTTCTGTTGAATTTTGATGCGTTTTACAAAATTTTCGACGACGTGGTTTATAACCAAAGAATGTTGAAAGCCCAAAAAAATTATACATTGCTGATTTTGTCGTTTTGTGGTATTAAAATGTTAGTGTTCACATATTTCCGAGTGTCCTACAGTGATAAAAAACGTAACATGGTAGTTTCAGTTTTATCTCAGTACAACATCAGCGTGTGCGACTTCCGCTATTTTTTCGAGTATTTCATATTGCGTACTATTATTTTTGTGCTATCTGAGCAACTGAAAGCTATCACGCGGTCAATTAATGGCGAATTGTCGGCGTTAAGAGAAAATCATGGAAATATGGAACACGAAGAATTGTCGGGGATAGCTATCAACCACGATAAGTTAAACAAATGGACGAAAGCGTACGAATATATTCACAACAGTTCAAACTTATTCAATACAATGTTTAGCGTACAGGTAACATTTATAAACGTTCACTTAACATTTAGATATTTCTATTTTCTTCTACAATTTAAACGATTGTAATGCAAATGCGTCAAGTGCCAGTAATTTTCATATTAACATACACGGATATTGGTTTCAGTTAACTATTATGCTTTTGATTGTGACTGTTTATTACATAATATTGATGTATACCATCGCTATAATAACCGTTCAGGTACGTATGAACTTGTATAAAATGATTCTTATTTTCGTTACCACCTGAGCACAGGCTTGATTCTTTTTCTTCTTTCACCACAGACTTCATTTTCGACTTCGCTTTCATTTTCAAGTCTCAATAGGTGTAAAGTTAAGCAAGTTGATTCATGACCCAAACAAGACCGAAACCTTCCAAATCCATCCAACCTATCTGCAAATTACCTCCTCTGCATTCTCACTCTCAATTCTCTCCTGCTCTTTTCTCACTAGATGTTGGCATTTTCACTGTTGTAAAATAAATTACGGTTATCAATGAAATTACAAATTAAAACAAAAATCTAAAGTTTTCGCGCTAAGGCTTTTTTATTTCTTCTGTAGCTGCAATGCAATGCACGCATCCTACCGAAGAGATCGCCGCTTTTAATTCCATTTACAAAAATAAAGAGTCGTTTTTTCTGTATCAGTCGAGTCTATGATTATTATCTAGTCTATAAAAATGACATGTGTTGCATCAGCCGACATTGTAGCCTAAGTTCTTCTAAAACTGCGTCCAGTGTAAAAATCGGCCTCAGGCAAACCTTAATACTTCGCAATTTCTCTTGGCATATTACCAAATTTGTTAATACCGATTTTTTGAGATTTCAACTAGGCCATTAACCACACGGCCACTTTTGAACGTCAACTATTATATACGATATCAACACCATGTTTATGCTTAAGTATTGGCGAGTTCAGAGAAATAAGCCTAAAACACATTTTCAGAAAATTACTGGGTTTTGTACTTGCTCTTCCATTATAGAAAACTATCGTAGGCAGCTACGTTCTTCTCTCCAGATTTTGTGGGGATTAGGTTACCGTTTAAATTTTGGGCTTGTTTGCTTTAGTATTTCTGGCGAGGTTAACTCTATCTATTGTTCAGCTTCTGCACTAAAACTTGTCATTTTTAGGGTTTCGAAGTCAACAAGGAACCCTTATAATTTCGCTCTGTCCGTCCGCAGCTTAGCTCAGAGAATCTAAATAATAGAAAGCTATAATTTGGCATGGCTTATGACATATTAATAATTCCGACAAAGTGGTAAAATAATATCAGGTTTTTTGTGGTTCCTCCTATAGACTCGGGGTATCGTTGGATAGGCCATTCAAAAATATTATGGGTTTGTTAAAACCATTTTTCGATTTTTAAATTCAGAGATCCGTTTGTGTAATTTTTTTGTTAGAGTTAAGTGCACCCCCCCCCCCCCCCCTGCCAGCGAATTGGTTGCTCTTGGCTATGTGAAATATTCACGGCGGTAGTAAATATAACGAAATTAAAAAGAAAACTATCACAGATAAGTAGGCTTTACAAGTTTACGAGTAATAGTCGATCAACTTATAAAATGTACTTGGAACAGTAAAAATTTTGTACAAATGCCATTGAAAAATTACTTAAATAACGTTGTAAGCTGTGTAAAGCAAAGTAAATATATGCTTATGAACCATGTACAAATATATAAAAATAAAATCATTACAGGCTTTACAAGTTTACGAGTAATAGTCGACCAACTTATAAAATATACTTATATACTTCTTAGTTATAAAAACAAAAAAAAACAGAAAGTAAATATATGCTTAAGAGCCATGTAAAATATACATAAATAAAATCATAACATGCTTAATAAAAATGATTTCTAAAGTAATAATGTTTAAGTTCGAATAACGCATTAGAGTGGCCGGAGTCGTTGGCAGTACCGGTCCGTAGTCCATACGGCGCAAGCGCGCGGAATAGTCTATTTTGTGTTGGTGCAGAAGTATTTTTGACGTTTTTTTCAAATTAGATTTGATTGCCAAACAATTTACTTTTTTCTTTTGTCGATATCCATCTATATAAAGTCAATATTCGACTATATCACTAATTGAGTAGCGTAAAACTTTCCAGAATGAAACAGTAAATACCACAGATTAGAGGTGAATACATACGAATTTTTTCAAATTCCGAAAGAAAAATAAACAAGGAGCGTGTGCGCAAGGATCCAGGAACGAATTATAACATTCCTCGTGGCTCTAACGCGCGCTCGTATCGGCTCCTTTCGCAATTCACACCCGCGGTGGTACTCAAATAGATAATATTTTTTTAACTTCAGTTGCGAAGTTGGATTTTAGAACTCCTTCTTCAGTTACCATAAAGTCCTTGTTTAGTTTAAGTCAAGAGTGCATAGGTTACTTCTAGGCAAGCGTGCTTCACCGTATACCACATCATCGCTTACCATCAGGCGAGATAGTGGTTAAACGCGTTTTTTGGGATGGGTATGGGATCTACCTCCTAGCGGTCCATCCCGGGCAACGGCACCACAGGTTTGCCTGTGGTACGGCTGACCGATCCCACTTAAGCGGTGGTAGGCTCAGCAAGGGGCCGCCTGGCTCGCGACCACCATCCCACCGGAGTCCGGCGCCAAGCAACTTGCTGTGTTCCGTCGGTGTGTGGGACTGCCAGTGCCTTTGGGGGAGAAGGAGGATGTCAGTTGCGCTGTTCAGAACCGGTCTTGGTCTCTGGGCAAAACTTGCCGGGTAACTCATCTTGGAGGGTAGCGTGATCCGAAGCACGGTGCCAGCCGTTGGCCGACTGCAGTCAGTAGGGGGCCCAAGTAGCACGCCAGCCACGTGCCAAAGGCTGCCCCACTAACTCGCGAAAAAACCCGGTATGCTCCACCGTGCCAGCTGGCGACTGGATAGGAGGACCCGGTGGCCATATCCGGGGGGGTTCGGGCGTCCCCGCAGTCTCCAAATGAGTTCCCCATAGGTTGGGTTAGCTCCAGTGTTCCACTTGGTTCACTGAGCAGCGCCTCAACAGTTTAACTTCTTCCCCAGCAAACTCTAAAAAAATAAAATGACCAAAGCAAAGAATAATATGGTGAAACAACGGCTGCACTTCCTCCCACTAAAAGTGCACCTCACTAACATCAGGGGGTTGCACTCTAATCTCGATCCGGTCCACCACCACCTTGAGACCGAGAAGCCGCACCTGTTTTGCCTAACGGAGAAGAAGATAACAACCCCGTCGGACGTGGCGTACCTCAACTACCCGGGTTACTCTCTTGAACACAAGTTCAAGAAGCAAGCTGGGGTCTGTGTGTACGTCCGCGATGACATTTGTTGTCGTCGTCTCCGTTGCTTTGAGAAATCGGGTTTTTCTGCCATATGGCTACTTGTGGACACTGACGTGGAGAAGTCTCTCTACATCGGAGTCTACCGATCGCACACCGGTGACCAGGAGACGACAGCGCTCTTTAACTGCCTCATGGAGTCGGCTGACATAGCCCAGCAACGGTACCCAACAGCGAAGCTTAATTTTCTGGGGGACTTTAACGCCCATCATAAGGAGTGGTTGTACCCGTACCGGAAACCTGACCATGCCGGGTTAGAGGCGCGCAAGTTTTCTCTATCGCTAGATCTAACCCAGCTGGTGAATGTGGCAACACGGGTACCGGATGTTGACAGCCATACACCCAATTGCTTAGACCTTCTGCTGACAACTGATCCGGACAGTGACCATTGTCTGGTGAAATCCGTGTCGACTTGCTCTCCTCCAGGTGAGAGTCCTAGAGGCACGAGGCGAGTATGGCGATACGAGTCAGCAGACTGGGACGAGATGCGGCACTTTTTTGCGTCTTATCCTTGGCGGCATGTGTGCTTCTCCTCGGGTGACCCCTCGAGCTGTGCGGACGCGGTTGCGGATGTGATTCGGCAGGGAATGGAGTATTTAATTCCATTCTCCGACATTCCGCTCGGTCACAAAGCCCGACCCATTCAGAATGTGCCCACGCTGAGGCCCGAAAAGAGTCTGCCTACCAAGCCTGGGTCGGGGCCCGCGACCGCAAAGTTAGAGCGCGTAGGGTTCGCGCGAGGAAAAGAACTTTTTTTAATTCTGCCACCAAGTTCTGCAAGCGGGTTTTGCGTCGGGCAGGTTTTGACCATATTGGACGTATTGGGGCCAAGCTGGCATCGCACCCTCCGGGTAGTAAACAGTTTTGGTCCCTGTCAAAAGCGGTTGAATCGAATTTCTGTCGTCCCACTTTACCTCCAATGCTGAAATCTGGTGGGTCGCTGGCTCACTCTGCAAGTGAGAAAGCAATTTTTTTTGCATCTCTGTTTGCTAGCGATTCACGTCTGAACGCTGGATCCAAGCAACCACTTACTGTACCTCATTGTGACTCTTCGATGCCGGAGATTGCTGTGCACACCAAAGAGGTCCGAAGAGTATTGTACAGTCTAGATGTGAACAAGGCCAGCGGGCCTGACGGCATTCCAGCGAGAGTACTGAGGCTGTGTGCGCCCGAACTGTCTCCTGTATTGACACGCTTGTTCCGCCTCTCTCTTGTAAAAAGAACGGTTCCAAAATCCTGGAAGCTTGCAAATGTGCAACCAGTGCCCAAAAAAGGCAACCGTGCAGACCCTGTCAATTACCGTCCAATCGCCATTACCTCCATTCTGTGCAAAGTTATGGATAGGGTACTGAACAGTAAGTTGCTGACCTACCTTGTAGGTCTGAGTTGCTGACCGACCTACCTACTTGGCAGCTTTTAAACTCATTAATAAATTACCAATTTTGTCAATTGATGCTGATCCTAATCATCTATATGATGATTTTTTTAGTATATACAGTAAACAATTTAATTCGACCTTTGTTCCAAAGACTATCTCCGTTAATAGTAACGCATCATTCAGTGATTGGGCTACCGTTGGTATTCATAAAAGTAGAACACGGCTTTATGAGCTGTCCAGTGAAAGGACTTATGTAAACACTGCTGAATTTAATTTATATGTTAGAAATTATTCAAAATTATTTAAACAAGTTTGTTGTTTGGCCAAGTCGCGTTATTTGAGCTCGAAGAATAAAAACAGAAGTAATGTTATTAAAACGACTTGGAATATTATTAATAGTGAAACGGGAAGATCTGGTAACCGAAATATTGACTACGGCCTGTCTATTAATGGCAACATCTTAAAATCAGACTCACAAGTAGCAGTGGCCTTTGAAAATTTATTTTCAGATATTCCCATTACAACTACTAAATCCTTAAACTCATCACCTTCTGTTGCTGAGTCTTTGCTAAAAGAAAATGTTAATGTTTGCGATTCGGAATTTCTTTTTGAACATATTACTTGTAAAGACATAATTAAAACCTTTCACACTTTAAATGTTAAAAAGACTGCAGATCTGTGGGGTCATTCTGTAGAAGTTGCTTAGACTATTTATCGACATTGTCGCACCTAGTTTAGCTATTATCTTTAATAATTGTATCGACTGTGGGGAGTTTCCTGACCTTATGAAAAATAGTAAAATAATACCTTTGTTTAAATCAGGTAGTACATCAGACCCTACAAATTATAGACCTATTTCAGTACTACCTACGTTTAGCAAAATATTTGAGAAATTAATTTTAGAGCAATAGCAAAGATTTTTTAATAAACATAAATTATTACATAGCAAACAGTTCGGTTTTACAAGGGGTCGTTCAACTACTGATGCAGGTGTTGAGCTTTTAGGACATATTTATAATGCATGGGAAGATAAGTGCGATGCCTCGGGAATCTTTTGTGATTTGTCCAAAGCATTTGATTGTGTTTTTCATGAAACGTTACTCAGGAAACTCCGCCACTACGGGATCCGGAACAGCGCTCTGGATCTTCTTACTTCATATTTGAGTAATAGGATTCAGACCGTTGACGTTAATGGAAAAAGATCTCCTGGATCTATGGTAACAATGGGAGTCCCACAGGGCTCGATTCTTGGTCCTTTCTTGTTTCTTATTTATATTAATGACTTGCCTTACCTCATAAAGGATAACCATGATATAGTGTTGTTTGCGGACGATACTTCACTTTTGTTTAAACTTAAACGTCAGCAGCTGGTTACTGACGATGTCAATAGCGCGATCTCAAAAGTAGTTCATTGGTTCAATGTTAATAATTTACTTCTTAATGAAAATAAAACCATTATATTATTAAATGCATTAAGTTTGCCCTACCTCACGTTAGGCAGGTGAAAACCGATGTGTTGATAAATGGCGAAGAATTGAATCCTGAAAATAGCACAGTATTTTTAGGCTTAACTTAGGATGCTAAGCTTCAGTGGGGCTCCCATATAGATAAATTGTCACAGAAGCTAAGCTCCGCAGCAAATGCTGTTAGAAAAATTCGTAATTTAACTGACATAGAGACAGCCCGTTTAGTATGCTTTAGCTATTTTCATAGTGTAATGTCGTACGGTATTCTGTTGTGTGGAAATGCCGCCGTCATCCAGACTATCTTTGTTTTGCAGAAAAGAGCTGTTCGATCAATTTATAAATTAAGCCCGAGCACTCTCTCAGAGAGAAATTTAAGGAGATTAATGTAATGACTGTGCCTTCTCAGTATATTTATGAAAATCTTTTATATGCCCATAAAAATATAAAATTGTTTAAAAAATACAGTGATATCCATAACATAAATACTAGGAACAAACACAAATTTGTAGTACCTACAACAAGCCTCAAGAAAATAGGTGGCTCGTTTAGATGTCAAAGTGTACGCTTTTATAATAAGCTTCCAAGCCACGTACAAGATCTAAGTATTAATAAATTCAAATCTTTCATTAAACGTAAGTTGTGCCAGAAAGCGTTTTATACAACAAAAGATTACATTGAGGACAAAAAGGCTTGGGATTGAGCTTCTCCAATTAATTTTGTTCTTTTATTATATTTTGCACCATGCATTTTGTTTTTTTTTTTTTTTGGTTTTCTTGCAATGACAAGAATATTTACTTTTTTTATAATACTTTAGTATTATATTATTTTATTTTAATTATTGTGAATGTGAAGACTATGTGGATCATTCATTTTTTTTTGTTTTAATTTAAATTTATCTTAGTATTTAATCATGGTCTGGCAGTTTGAGTAGTTTATGCGGCCTACCCGAATGTTCTTTCTTTGGTATTTTTCGTCAAATCGTTGAGCTCCTTAAATTCTGAGTTGAGCTGTTCGGTTATTGACAAATGCGTGCACTGACTGGACAGGTCCACTCAATCTGGCTGGTTCTTTCCTCAAAAGACCATTTCAGTCAGTCTACATGGTCTTCACATGATCAAATCAAGATTTTGTCTGGACTTTAAAAGCGATTGTGACCTCTGAGTTTGTTTCGGCCTTTCTTCTCTGAGTAGTCAGATAGGAAACGCCGACCTCATCTAGTTTTAAAAATATGTTCGACATGTAAAAGTGTTTGTACAAACCAACTTACATAAATAAAATCATTTATCATTTACCTTGAAGACAATAATCTCCTCCGTGACCGTCAATATGGCTTTCGCCGGGGACGGTCTACTGGTGATCTTCTTGTGTATGTCACGCACTGCTGGGGCGAAGCCATCGAGAGACACGGCGAAGCACTTGCTGTATCGCTGGATATCTCGAAGGCCTTTGACAGGGTCTGGCACGCAAGTCTACTCAGTAAGCTTTCTGCGTATGGCATCCCCGCTGGTTTTTGTAGCTGGATATCAGATTTCCTTTGCGAACGGTCGATCCAAGTAGTCATAGACGGCAGCTCCTCTGACCTTATGGCTATTGATTCCGGAGTTCCTCAGGGATCTGTTCTCTCTGCAGCAAGAAAAGAGTTGCCTCTTTTCTTGCTGCACATCAATGACCTACTTCAGCTTGGTATTGTTGGGTACGCAGATGACAGTACTGTTTCAGAGAGATACCTGTCCAGCGCAAGAACCAGCGTGGATGAAGTTCGTTCCTTGAGAGAGACTATGGTGGAGCGGACAGATTTGACCTTAAGCCTTGTCTCCCAGTGGGGTGATGACAATCTGGTCTCCTTTAACGCCACCAAAACACAGGCGTGTCTTTTTACCGCTAAAAGGAGTCTTTTCGATCAGGCACCTACTTTTCGGGGTGCGTCTGTTCCAGTGATTGATCGGCTTGAGCTCCAAGGCATGGAGTTGACATCCAGTCTCAACTTCAGTGCCTCCATTGAGTACAAAGCCCAAATTGCGGCCAAAAAGGGGCATCCTAAATGAGGTGAAGCGATACTTTACGCCTGGACAGTTTTTAACCCTGTACAAAGCGCAAGTCCGATCCTGCATGGAGTATTCCAGCCACCTTTGGGATGGCTCAGCAAAGTATCGGCTTGCCGCGCTTGACTCGGTGGAACGCAGAGCCAAGAGGCTCATCGGCGATATTGAACTGGTGGATACCAAGCTTCACAGCTTGGCTCATCGCCGCAAAGTTGCCTGCTTGTCGGTCTTCTACAGACTGTATTTCGGTGAGTGTGCTTAAGAACTCCACGACCTCATCCCACCAGCCCCCTTCTACCATCGGACATCTAGACGCACTGCAAGTTACCATCCTTACTTTGTTGCCATTCCACCAATTCGCACCAAGCGCTTCCAAACTTCCTTCATAATACACACAGCGAATGAATGGAACTCACTACCTGCGTCTGTGTTTCCGAATGCATTCAACCCGAATCTCTTCAAAGTTAGAGTAAACAGGCTTCTTCTGGGTAAGCTCACTCTATCGTCGACTCTGTCTCTGTCACCTATGACTTAGACTAGAGTCAAGAGCTAACCAATCTCAAATAAAATGAAAAAAAAAACGCGAGCATATAGATTTAAAAAAAAACATCATTCTATGTGGGCCCGTTTTTAGACGTTGTGTGCTGCTGAAACCGTTTTAATGTTCATGTTACAACAACAAAACCCTCTCCTTAATCCGCATTATTATGCAACTTTGGAACCCTGTTACTGCGCGTGGCCCGACACGCATTTGGCTGGTTTTTTAAATAATTTACCCACAGCGACAAATACGATAAAAACAAAATTTCAATATTATGGGAAAAGGCGCGCAAGGTTTTTTTACGTGCCAGGTGCATGGTGAGTGAACATACAGCCTAAGTCAAATTATAATTTTATAAACAATTATTGTAAATTAAGAATAATTTGATAATAAAAAAAAGGCTTGTATGACCAAATTAAGGACGTGCACATTTATTTATTCCAAAAAGTTACAATAATATGGTTTTTCAGCGGCATAAAACCCCTTTGTTGTTACTAAAAAATATAACTGAATTACCCGGTTAAATTGAAAATCCTCTGTTTACTCGCATATAACTTGCAGTAAGGCACTAATATAATTTTGTAGGGATAATTCTATTACGCAGTAGTGTGTAATATTATTACGCACGTGTTTGTTATAGCTCGGTGTATGACCCTAAAAACGATGTAATAAGGCTCAGTTTACGAGCAAGAGGGTTGAATTACTTTTTTGTTTGTGTAGGTTCACATTCTATTCCTTAATAATTTAATTGAGTACATAAAAAAACGTATTACAGACACTAGTCCCATTATTTTTGCGGATGACACTGTGTCTGCAAATAATTTACATAATTTAGAATTCAAAATTAATAACTTATTAAAAGCCTTTGAACACTGGTTTGAAACAAACAATCTCAAGCTTAATGTAAATAAAACAAAATGTGTACTATTTAGGTCGAACGTACGGAATAACGCTAGTCTTGAAGTTTTGTCTTGTGGCAGCAAAGTTGAAGTGGTTGACCATGTAAAATTTCTTGGTATTCATATTGATGCATTGTTAAACTGGAAGGTTGTGACATCGTCTATAACGAAGTCAGTTAGCTCAGCATGCTATGCAATCGGAAGTCTGAGGGAAGAATTGACATTGGCCCAGCTTAGGATGGTATACTTTGCCTTGGTTGAGTCTAGGCTTAGATATAGTATTGAGTTTTGGGGCAACAGCTATAATTACAATATCCACTCGGCATTTGTTATTCAGAAGCAAGCCATAAAGACAATGCTCCGCCTGAAAGAGACGGATTCGTGCAGAGACCATTTTGTTAAACTTAATATTTTGACAGTGCCATGCCTATCTAAACTGGTGCTGCTAACCAGCTTTGTTGAGAACTTGCACAAATCTAAAACTGATGACCAACGAAAAGTTAGAGTTAATACACACTGAAAAGACATGCCTAACACAATCCAACCGAAAATAAACGTGGTTCATCACAGTCCTAGGTACCAATCAGTATTTCTATACAACAAGCTTCCTTTAGAATTTAAAAGCATAAATAGCGCAAACTTATTTAAAAATAAATTGAAGACATATTTATTGAGGAAGGGCTATTACAGTGTCGATGAGTACCTAGAATGACCTAGATGATAAACAACAACTGTAATAATAATTATTGTACTGGATTTGTGTTGATTTCAAGTATGTTGATTATTATTATTTTGTTTTTTTTTTTATACATTCATATTGCTATTTTTGTGACGTACTATTTTTATTTTATTATTGTATTACTCATAGATTGAATAAAATATATTATTTACAACTTATTAGCATATTAATTAAATAGCAAATTAATGTATATAAGTGTATATATTAATTATCTATACAATACTTAATTAACTAAGACTAACAAATTAGATGTCAAAGTCACAACGACACGTCAAAAAGCGTTGTCTTATAACTAGTCAAATAACCCGCCCCTAACTGTTCCCGGCGCAAAGGTGCCCATAACGCTTGCTGCATTGCCACGTTGGATGGCAATGGCTAACCTTTGCACCAAGAACGAGCTGGAGCGGGAGTCACCCGTTTTGTCCCTTAGCCTATGCCCTATCTCACTAATGAGCTTCTTGGCCTCACTGCCCCAACAGCCCATGGTCTCAACGGCAATGGGCACAAAATAGTAACGGCCCTCCAATGGTGATTATGTTATCTCATAGATTATATTATTATTATTATTGTATTCATATTTTAATATTGAAAATTAGATGATGCAATTGATCTTTTTATAATAATTTCATTATTATAATTTGTTTTTGCTTTTGTTTTATTAGTGTATTAATAATTATTTTAAATGAAATGTGGATTAATATTGTTTTCGAATTTGCAATTTTATATGTGACTTATTATTTGTTTTTTTTTTTTTTATTAACTTGACATGTTTTTTTTTAATATCTTTTTAACAAATGTAATTTTTAATGGTACCTACTTAATGTTATTCTTACAGGATTTCTACATAATTTATGTTGTTCTGAAATAAATTACTTATGACTTATGTTCGTTGGTAATAAATGAAATAAAAAAAAATAACATTTTCTTCTAGAGGAAAATATGCTATTTTATCCTAGCGATGTTACTCTACAATGACGCACTTTTTGAGCAAGAGTGAAAAATATTTTATTCATAATCAGATATTATATTGAATTTGGAATTAACTGGCGTCTAGCATGGAAAGAGAAAGAAGTATAGAACAATATTCTATTTCAAAAACATATTCGAACTATTTCGATAACAGAAGCTTATTTTTAAATTAAATGAAAAATACTTAATAATGAAACTTAAAATAGATATTAAAATGGTAGCACGTCGCCACACTGATCGGTCCTGTGCGTCTCGATCCACCGGATTCCTTCAGTCTTAACCAGGTCGTCCGTCCTCCTAGAGGGAGGCCTTCCAACTTTGCATCTTCCGGTTCGCGGTGAGCCACTTCAGAATTTTTGGGTCCATCCGTTCCGCGAACAATGTGCCCTGCCCACTGCCACTTCATTTTGGCAATTATTCGGGCTATGTCGGTGACCATAGTTCTCCTGCGGATATCCTCATTTCTGATTCAATCACACAAGGCCTATTGTGAGCGACCACGTCTCGGTACCATATGTTATCACTGGCAACACACACTGGTCATAGACTTTCGTCTTGAGACACTGTGCAACTTCACGAACGCTGCCCAGCCGAGTCAGATTTGACGGTTCCTCTTTCTCGAAGTTGGACCTACCTTACTGGACCGTTTGTCCCAGGTAGACATAATCGTTCACAACAGAGCCAGTTTGTTGCTAAGGAAATAATTACATTTAAGCAAAATTCGACCTAATTGTATTAAAATGTCTGTAGAAAAATTTGCTGATGTCGTGAATTAACATTGTCGACAGTACCAGTCATTACATCGTTGGCCACTGAACCTTTGCTACAAAAGAACGAGAAAGATGGCTAAAAAGTATCGTAAGATATGTGACAAGATTTTTCGGTTTTTGACCAACCTTTTTTTTAATTAAATATTTGCTGGCGGCTTATGAACCTAAGCATATTGTATGTAAAGTATTTGTGGGTGGAAATCGTTCGTTCCTACCATCTCCAAGAAGGCAATTGAACACCACCTACCTCGTCTCAACTCCCGGGTCAGCAGAAGACCTGCAGCATGCACGGCACTTCACAGTTAGGCAGTCCAGACGTACCAAGGGTTCAAGGTCTTGAAGATAGCACACTACACAGTAGTGAGTCCACAAACACTACAGATGCTAAAATGTTTAGCTTGAGACACGATTACAACAAGAGAGGAAGAAACGTTCATCCAGCTCAGGGTGCTAATTCGTACTGCACGCCACGAGTATATCGAACCGCGACGTAGGTCGAGGGCGAGTTTAGTGATGATTTACCAACGAGGGTAGTTGATAATTCAATAATAAGAATCGAACATACCCCCCACCGAAATCAATATGATTGATTTCCTTAAATGAATGATAAGTGTGGAATATGTTACACAAATAAAAGTTACATAAATACATTTATGATGATACATGTAGAGTGTGTTCTAAATGTAAAGTGTACACGGGACAAAAACTTAAATAAACTGTCTATAATATATTGTGAAGGTAATTAATTTGCATAGGGTAATTGACAAACTTTATTTGTAGGTCTTTGGATTAATCCATTTTTAGTTTGTAGAGTTAAAACGCGATTTACTTTGTCGACACCACTATGTATCTTCTCAATTCGGGCTAAATACCATTGGAGGGGCTTAGTTAAATGAGACTTGAGCAAAACTAAATCTCCAACCTTTAAGTTAGGCGAAGTTGAAAACCACTTCGCTCTCTGCTGAAGAGTGTGAAGGTAGTCATCTGACCAACGCCTCCAAAAGGACTGTGAAGCTTTCTGGACGAATTGCCAACGTGACAATCTATTTTGAGGGACGTCCTCAAAGTCATATTCCAGTACAGCTAATAAGCTCTGACCTATGAGAAAATGACCTGCGGTCAACACTTCGAACTCGTTTGGGTTGTCTGACAACGAACACAAAGGCCGTGAATTTAAAACGGCTTCAATCCTACAGAAAATTGTGCTTAATTCTTCAAAAGTGAGTGATGACAAATCACTCACTTTTGAAGAAATTTGATCAGCTTAAATTTTACTACTCCAGAAGTTCGCAACTTCTTTTAAATGTTTAGCTGCTGCAATAAAATTGGTGCCGCAATCAGAATTTAAACAACTGCAAAGGCCGCGGCGAGCTACAAAACGGTCGAATGCCGCCAAAAAACAATCGCAACTTAAATCTGTAAGAACTTCTAAGTGTACAGCCTTCGTTGAAAAGCACACGAACAAGCATAAATATGACTTATGGACCCTTGCATTGCTCCTCAAACTTTCTTTCACAAAGAAAGGGCCACCCAAGTCACAACCAACGTGATCGAAGACTTTACCAGGTTTTAGTCTGGGTGCGGGTAACGGACCCATTGCAGGCTGAATTGAGCCAGGCCGGCATCGAAAACAATTCTTGCATTTTGACAGAACTGATCTAATCATTCTACGAGCACTAACGATCCAATAATTTTTACACAGTATGCCTTGTAAGGTACGAGGCCCAACATGCAAATATAACTTGTGGTAATATTCACCCTGAGGAAATTGTGAGAATCTACAAAGGGTGAAAGTTTACGAAGGGAAGCAATGTTTTTATTTTTATCTTTTAGCAACGATTCGATTTCATCATGAAAATGATTTAATTGTATCACTCGAATTATTATATCACGAGCTTTTCTTAGCTCTGAAGCACTGAGAGGCCCATACGTTCTTACAGGTGCCTTAGACTTGAGGTTATTCATATACCTCTGCCACCAGGCCATAAGACGTTGCAATTTATTAAAAGATGAAATTTTATTAAATCTTTCTTCTAAGTTATTCTTAAATGATATACTTTGATCGACACACGTAGTTAAAATGAACGTATCACAATTAGTTTTAATATCAGGAATAGTATATCCTTCCTTTCATAAAATGGTTTCATCGGCCACTGTTGTTGGCTTTCATAAAGCCATGTTGGACCGTGAACCCAATCCATAGCATCTTTTACGAAGCGAGCTGGCATTGCTCCGCGCGAGCAAACATCGGCAGCGTTATTTTCGGTGTTCACGTGAAACCAACAATTTGGTGGCACCATGGCGATTACTTGACTAACACGGTTAGCAACAAAGGTTTTTAACTTATAAGGTGGCGTTTGCAGCCATGCTAAAACGTTGTTTGAATCACCTAACGCAATAATAGAAACCTTAAAATCGTTTAAGTTTTGTACGACAAAACTAACCAGCTTTGATAATAGAACCGCAGCTTCTAGCTCAAGCCTAGGAATTGACAAAATTGGATTTAGAGGCGCGACCTTAGATTTACTCATCAGTAACCTAACTTTCACGTGACCATCCTTATCTTCACTCCGTAAGTAGATACAAGCTGCATAGCCACGCGATGACGCATCGCAGAATCCTATTAGCTGCACTTCATTGAAGTGAGATATTAAAACATGACGCTCAATTCGCAATTTACCTAAAACTGGCAGTTCGGCAATAAACTTATTCTACTGGGTGGTCAGCTCAGTTGGCAACTGATCATCCCAGCCAAGGCCGAGTTTCCAAAGATCTTGCATTATGCACTTTGCGACAAAAGTACATGGTGCGATAAAACCTACTGGGTCAAATATACTCGCGAGTAATTTTAAAACAGAACGCTTAGTTTGTTTTGCGTCATTTAAATTATAATTAAAAGAGAATGAGTCACACGAAGGTAACCATGTCAATCCCAAAACCTTGAGAGATGACGATAACGTATCGTCCTGAAAGTTGATGGTAGAAACTTGATCTGATTGCATTCTTGTTAGCAAATCAGCACAGTTACTAGCCCACTTTCTTAAATCAAATCCACCACTCTTAAGTAAGGAAATTAAATCGTCTTGCAACGTGCAAGCTTCTTCCAGGGTCTGGCAAGACCATAGGACATCGTCAACGTAAAAGCCTTTGGTCAGTACGTACGCTGCCTTGGTTCTTGGCTCCGCATCACCATGCGGCATGCTTTGATCTAGCTCATCCGAGGCTAACTGGTGCAACGTACGCACAGCAACAAAAGGTGCACTACGAAGACCGTAAGTATTTCGAGTTAACTCATAAATACAAACCGGGTCCATAGGATTATCACGCCAGAGCATATGCTGGTACTTCCTGTCAGCAGGATCTATGATCACGCCTCGGTACATTTTTGACACGTCAGCAGTAAAACAGACATCGTAAAGTCTAAAATTTAATATGTTTAAAATATCTTGATGTAGCTTTCTACCGGTCAAAGGTGTATCATTTAGCGAAATACCAGAGCTTGTTTTTGAGGATCCATCAAACACTACACGCAAGGGCGTCGTAGTACTAGACGGACGCAACACACAATGGTGTGGGATAAAATAACCCGAAGGTTCAGTACCAGTGTATGGTACCATGTGTCCAAGTGATTCGTAATCTTTCATAAAGTCGACGTAATCCTTATGAAGGTCTGGAGACCGAGCTAGACGTCGCTCAACCTGAATAAGTCGCTTAAGAGCAGTAATATATGAATCACCAAGCGCCTTATGCTCAGGGTTCAATAAAATTGGGGAAACATATCTACCGATTTCATCACGATAATGTTTCTCCTTGTATATTTTTTCCGCTAATTCCTCTAACGGATCAATAGGAACTTCACAAGGTAATGATTCCACTTCCCAAAAATGTTTGAGAGTTTCATTTAAATTATGTTCTTCGATATTATACGATACTAATGATGTTGTAGACGCTACAACATTGCAATTGCTAGAGGATTGCATCTATAGTCTTCCCATTACGACATAACCAAATACGCTGCTTAAGGCGACTGGTACATCAGGGTTTATTATCATCTTTTTTCCATCGTAAATGTACGGGAAAATGTCACCAGCCAAAATAATATCAATTGGCGACTTTTTATAAAACAACGGATCGGCTAAATGTAAATCTTTAAAATCATCAACTACTTTTTGAGGTATTGTAGGCATGTCCGAAGTCAGGTGAGGTAAAATTACTGCATTTACATTAAAACAAGAAGTCGTACAACGTGACTTTAAAGTTAATGATACTCTGCCATTATTATTGACTAATTCGCCACCGAGACCTAGAATATTATAAAGACACCTTTTAGCAGATAATCCTAAACGTTGAAAGCAATTTTGTGTAATAAAGTTCGACTGCGCACCTGAATCTATTAAAACACGAACAGCTTGGTAGTTGTTAAATGAATCCAACACATGCACAATAGCTGTTCCCAATATGACTGCATAGCTAAGTGTGGATGCTAAGTGATTATTAGTATCATTGATAACAGCGGACGTTTGCATTTCGCACGACGACACCGTCGCGGGCGCCTGTTCGACTGCGGCGGGAACAGAATAACAAGCCGGTTTAGGTTCGCTATCGCTCGCTTCCCGATGCAATAGAACATGATGTGGGTCCTTACAAACATAACATCTAAATTCACTTTTGCAGTCTTGCATCGTATGATTCGGTTTTAAGCAATTGTGGCATAACTTTAATTCATTAGCACGGCTAATGCGTTGTGTGTTAGTCAGATCACGAAACTTATTACACCTAAAAATCATGTGACTTTCTCCACAATGTAAACATGACAATTTTGAGCTTGAAGTTACATGCGAGTAATTATTTTTATTCTGCCTACCAAGCGGTAATTGTTTATGCTGATTCGTTTGCTGTGCACTTGAACTCGATGAATAGGATGCAGAATGACTTAAAACTTTTATATGATTTTGGACAAAACTAATTACATCTGAAAAATTTGGAATAGATTTTTGATTTATATTTTGTTCAAACATTTTACGTGTATGGGGATCTAAAGCCCTTAAGGCAATATGACACATTATATAACTATTCAAATTCTCAATGTTCAACGCTTTTATAGCTTTGTATGAATGGTCAAAGGTTTCTATAAATGAGTTCAAATGATCTGTTGATTCTCTTTGCAGCGGCGAAAAGGTTAACATTTTGTCTAAGTACCTACCAGCTAACATTCTGTTATTTTGATATTTATCAAGAAGACTTTGCCAAACGAGTTCGTAGTTATTCGCAGAAATAGGCACACTCTTTACAATATTTAATGCAGAACCTTTTGTGCATGACAATAGATAGTGAAATTTATCTATTTTTGGAATACTTGTCTGATTATGAACCAAAGAACAGAATGTCTCGAAAAATGTATTAAAATTTTCAATGTCCCCATCGAATGCAAAAAGTTCTAACTTTGGAAGTCTTGGTCTAGACTCCAGAGAGCGCGAAGTATCTTCAACCTTATTACCTTATTACCATAGTTTAGTTTTCAGAAGGTTCACATTTCGACGCACATAACTTAACTCGGAAATATAAATCATCAAAACTTTTCAATTCCTGATTACGAAGGAATGACTTAGGGTCATATTCAAGTTCCTTTTCAAGAATTTCAACGATTAGACTTTCAAAAGATGTACGTAAATTATCAAAATCAGCCACGTGCATCAAAAATAATTCTTTCGATGCGGGATCCGAAATATCCTTTAACAAATCATAGGCATTTTGCATTCCCTCAAATATTCGTTGTTTTTTATTAATTAACACCGTTAATTCATTACTTTGGCACGCTTCAGCCATTTCTTTCATTTCTTTAAAAAATATCTAGCACGGCTAGTATCGAACTACGAGTTCGAGGGTTCATTTACCATCAGGCTACGAAGGACAACTTTGGTTGTTCGGTTTTTGACCAACCTTTTTTTTAATTAAATATTTGCTGGCGGCTTATGAACCTAAGCATATTGTATGAAAAGTATTTGAGGGTGGAAATCGTTCGTTCCTACCATCTCCAAGAAGGCAATTGAACACCACCTACCTCGTCTCAACTCCCGGGTCAGCAGAAGACCTGCAGCATGCACGGCAATTCACAGTTAGGCAGTCCAGACGTACCAAGGGTTCAAGGTCTAGAAGATAGCACACCACACAGTAGTGAGTCCACAAACACTACAGATGCAAAAACGTTTAGCTTGAGACACGATTACAACAAGAGAGGAAGAAACGTTCATCCAGCTCAGGGCGCTAATTCGTACTGCACGCCACGAGTATATTGAAACGCGACGTAGGTCGAGGGCGAGTTTAGTGATGATTTAGCAACTACCTTCAATTCGATGTTAAGAATCGAACAAAGATCGTGTCTTAATCCATCTGACGTATTTCCTTTTTGACAGCGGAATCATGATGGCGTTGACACGTCATAGTACGGCCCCAGTTTACTTCTAATATCTGTAAAGAAATCGCTGTTTTCCACAGGGTGTTCAAAATTTCACAATGCTGCTCGCAAACCTGTTTTCAATGGTGGTGTTTCTCATGGTTCTCTTCGTGATATCTCGCGGAGGACAGAAGATTCAGAACCGGTCGATGCAGCTGCAACAGAAACTCTGCGAATTTTGTCTGCACACGCTTGAAAGTAAGTGAAATAAAAATGAAAAAATATTAAGCGTTTCGTGCCTAACATAAATTTGAAATATCTGTTGGAATTTAAAATTTGCACTTGATGTCAATAAGTTTAATAATTTTAGGGCAAATCTTTTCGCTTAACGGTTCTCCATCAACGCTTGTTCTTCTTCTTCCAGCCGCGAAATAAAAATATTTCGATTTATTTATTTTTACAACCTTAGATAATCGCGATGTGACAATGCAGCAACACTTTTTATAAATTTTGTTTGCATCTGCAAAACGCTTCGTCGCATGTCAGACCATTGAGACGCATTGTTGAACCGCATATTTCTGCGAGGGCGTCAAAACATAACGTGCAAACAGTAAGATAACTGATTAAATAACAAAGCTAATCCTCTTCCTCAGACGAGGAGTACTACAAGCTGACTAAGGACCTGCTCCGCTACGTGCGCATGCGCCCTGTCCGCGTGCACGTGTTCGGGACTCTCGACGTGAACATGTCCATGCTGCCCTCTGTTGTCGCTTTCTTCACTATGTACACCGTTATAGCGCTGCAGTTCAATAATATACTGTAATAATAAACAATGTTTTGCCCTGTTTTAATAATAAGTAGAGCACAGTATAAAACACTTGTTCATATTTCAATATATGGTGTTGTTTCTTTTTCAGTCGATGCAAATATATCTAAGAATTTATTTGCAAATAAGTCTTCTATTTTTCAAAAATTTTAAATCATATTTTAGGGTATGTCTTCTTTTGTCCAAATAATAGGTCCCTATTTCCCTTTGCAGAAGTAGTTTCGTTCAGTACATAGGTATTTTTAAAACGAATACCTTAGTGCCTTTAAGACTGGTACCTACAGATCCTACTATCTAGATCAGAGTAAAGTTTCGTTTGTTCTTCGCTTTTAGTTCATTGTCATCATTTACCCCTATCCGAGGAGTACCTACTTCTACATTTTGCAGAAATTTATTTTTATGTACATTTTTTACTAGCAATCTTAATTGACTTCGGCCGGGATCGTTTTAATAAAATTAGCAAATCTGCGCCAAATTGTAAAAATCAATTTTCAAAAGTTACCAGAGTTACATTTGATTTGATAAAGAAAATGCCATAAATATCTACTTTACCGAACAAATAATATTATACCCGAAGAGCCGATTTTTCAAAAGTCAGATAACTTTCACCAGAGGAATAATAATGGCGGTTTAACGACCTTTGTATAAATAAAAAAATATCTGGCTATTGAAAAAAGTGCCCTAAAAATCACAATAATATTTATTCCAGTTACGCGCAGTTATGTTTTCCTATGTTCATCGAAAACTAGAAACTAACAATTTTACTATTTCTGACTGTTACTTACAGTCAAGAAATTATGAAACAAAATTTTCTACCGGTTTAGAGCTATTTTATCGTCCTGGTACCAATTAAATAAAATGCCAGTGTAGTATTCATTCAATAAACTAGTAACCTACTTCAGAGCGGAGTGGATGACAAGCTAATTGTTTTGTAGTATCATGTCAAAACGCAGCTGAAGTTGAAAGGAGAACAAGTGGTTGGAAAAAAATATTAAAGTCCCATGTGATAGACGACTTCAATATCTTTGTAGAGAAATATGGTTTTGTGTTGATATTAACGATTGCTGATAAATTTTAGCATCTTTTCATGTTTATATACTTTTCATAGCATCTGCCTTTTAAAATAATAAAGAAGAGTCACAATTGACTCAGAAATCGATACAACTGCATGCAGATGGATTGCTTAGAACGAGCGAAATAACCCTACCCAAGTCACATACTCCGTATCTATGGTCTATCAGTGCTGTAGGCTGACAAAAAGTATGCATGAAAAATCATTATCTACTTAGGATTTTCTTAACTCTAGTATCAAAATACGACCTTGACCGTGCGGTATTCTGGTGTACAGATCCACATCTTTTAGTCTATTTACTTATTATAACACTATACCAACCACATTTTTTTTATCTTTTGATATTGTATCAACTACTGTATGACTTACTTTTATGTATTCTTTGATACTGTTAGTACCAGAAAAGCTTACTTTTATTTATCTCAGATTGTTTTAACATCCACAACATAATTTTACAGCTAATTTGTAAAATCTTAGAATATTTTATACTCTGACATTTTCATCTGTTCTGACATCTGTCTATCCAATTAATTTTCTTAAGCCATAGACATAACATACCAAGGAACTTTTCTACTAGAAAGCTCGTAGCTCGAGTTTTCATAATAAGGGCAGCGGAAAACTGCCCTCTTTGTAAACCGTTTTTTATTCGTTCTGGTCTTGATTCCTTAATAGAGATTTAATTTGAAATTCAGAAGATATGACAAAACGAGGAAAAACGGGTGTCAGTTTTATATTTTGGTTTTGATTGTGAAATTTGAAGGACACATATATTATTTTACCCTTGGATTACAAAGTATATTCTTATCCACAAAGTACTAGTAAAATTGTAATGAATTCAGTTTGTGTATGAGTGTTATAAATCCCTGAAGCCTATAAGTAAATAACAATTATTCTGTCAAGTGAACTTTTAACCGCTATTGCCATACTAAAACGTACCAACTATAGCTTAGCATGCATTTTAATAAAAATGGGATAGCATATTTCTCGTAATAATTTGATACCAACATGGGTCATACTTGCATCCTGTAGGTATGTTAATATTATTCAAAGAGGACTCTTGAACTCATGAATAATGAGCATTTGTGACTATGAGATTTTGTTACTAGGTTAAGAGAAGTTTTTATAGTAAAATTATGCTACTTTATATTATCTTCTTTAACTACAGAGCTTTTATGAGAATCAAGTAGGTCATCGTATTCTTACGAATTTATTTATATGTCGTGGCCAGATATTAGAATTGATCACTTCGTGATGTGGACAACCATTTCATGAAATGGTTGTATTTCATGAAATAGAAAACACTCGCTGCCCACATCGTGATAATATTGTGGTCTGGCCATATCAATGAATAATCAGCGTTTGGCGATATGAACAGTTAAGTGCACGGCTACTTCATGATTATGTTCAAACATTAGTGATCATATTGTAGAATAGTTACATAATCCACCGTTAGAGGCGCTGATATTGTTTTGTAATGCATCATGGCGGCGAACAATTATTCTGATAAAATAAGGTAATAATAATGCGCCAATACTGAAAACATCATCATCTGGCAAGCCTGTGCGCAAATATGTTGTGTTCGGCTGTATACTAATGTTTTACGTGGAGTGGTTACCCGTCTGACCTCAACCCGGTTACAATATACTCCTTGGAAAGATAGTTTTGCAGAATACATCCAAGACCAACAGCTTAATGAGTTTTCCCAGGCACGGAAGAAATGGACATATAAATACGGTCAATTCATAGACATCCGTCCTCGACAAGCATTGACCTCGAAGATCGAACCCTGCGGCAGTTATTATTTAGTCATGCAAAAGTTTTCAAAATATTCCACATTGGTTCAAAATTTCTAAAGCCTGATTATTTTCCACAGCCTAAAAGAACCGTAGCAATATGAAAGAGCAATTCTATCTAAGCGCCAATGCATGCTGCACGTATTTGTGGAGTATTTGATGAATGAGCCACAAAACCAATTTATTATTCTAATACCACATTAACATAACATTTCTCAAGCCTTAACATCAACACACCGTAATAGAGCCAGCAATATGAAAGAGTGATTTAATCTAAGCGCCAAACATGCGCCAATGACGCTCTGTGTGCTATGTGTGGATGAATGCGCCACAAACAAGTGAGCCATTAACGTGCTTTATGAGGAATGACGAAAAAGGTGTATTCGGTCACCCACTCATCGAACGTCCTCGCCAAGCATTGCTTAACCTCGAATATAATCGTGGGACTATTATTATATAGCCATTCACATAAAAAGTTTCTAGTACCACATTAGCATAATATTTCTAAAGCCTTATCATTTCCCGCACCCCAAAAGGCATCCCAATATGAAAGAGCAATTCAATCTAAGCGCCATCGACGCTATCTGTATGCTATCTGTGGACGAGTGGATGAATGCGCCACAAACAAGTGAGTCGGATATCTTCAGGTGTCGCGCACTCACACACGAGACCTGCACTTGTTTACACGAGGGTTTAAGAGGTAGGAAACAGTGAAGAGGCGCCTGTTTAAGTTTTGGAAGAAGTAGATAGGTTTTTAGGTGTTGCTGGTAAATAATCGGGCCATCGGCGCAAAGGCAACAGTCATATTATAATTAAACGATCAGTGTCTTATAAAACATTGCTGTAGGTACTAGACTAGTATTGGAGTTAAGCCAAAGTAATAAATAGTACGAGTATCAAAGTGCATTGTCTAGCGAGTCTTTATCATTATCATCATCATTTTATTCGAAAGACGTCCACTGCTGGACAAAGGCCTCCCCCACCGGATTCCCGCAGTCTTAACCAGGTCGGCGGTCTAGAGGGAGGACTTTCTAGAGAGTAACATTCAGAAAAAAGAAATTTAAAAAAATTTAACATCCGTATATTAAAACCTTCATGGACTAGACTCCATCTTTAAGAATGTGGTGTTCGAGATGGCTCAATGACCACATGCGATTCTATTGAGAATTAGATACAAAAAAATTATATGACCAATCACACAACCACACTATATATAATATTATAAAGGCGAAAGTCTCTGAGTGTTTTTATGTTTATTACTTCTTCACGCTTAAACGGCTGGATGGATTTGAATAAAATTGGGCAGGGAGAAAGATTATAGTCTGGAATAGCACATAGGATACATTTATCCCGGGAATTTGTTTCCTTGGAATCATTTTCGACATCCACGCTGGTGAAGCAGAAGCTAGTAATATTATAAAGGCGAGTAATATTATATTGTGTGTGTGTTTGTATGTTTGTTACTTCTTCACGCCCGAACGGATCTGGATAAATTTTGGCACATAGATAAATTATAGTCAGGAATAGCACATTTGATACTTTTATCCCGGGAATATGTTCCCTCGGTATAATTTTCGACTTTCTCGCGGGTGAAGCCGCTGGCAGAAGCTAGTTTGGATGAAAAAAGAACAATAAAGGGCCTTATTTATAAAAATCTCTCAGCTGTTCAGTTACTGTCTAGAAGTTTTTAAATTCATATTCTGTATAGATTTGATTGGCTGACATCTGCTAATTCGTCGCTTAGAGATTTTTATTAATAGGGATGTAAAATTCCAATGAAGAACTCTGCTTTCGTATAAAAACCCATTAATCCCTGTTTCAACTTTATTAAAGTTTCATTAGAAATAGTAGTTCAATGTTTTTGACAACAGAAAACGCCGTCTACTGATTACTTCGTAGCTGCAAGGCCACATACAGACGCCGCGATGAAGTAAAATACACACATCAACACGGTCTAGGGATATTTCATACTCAATTAAATAACTCGAAAAGTACTGGCCGCATTGGAATCTTTTATACACCGATTTGTTTGTAATTTATCTCAGACTAATTCCAAATTAAAATTTTAGAAAATTCTTTTGTTTCGGTGGCATAAAAATGTCTTGATGTGTAGGAGAGGGAATTTTCATTTGTGCGAAATTTAGAAAACAATACGAATTACGTTTAGTTACAGTTTTTTTTCATTTTTAAACGAAAGATAAAGTTAAAATTGAGATATTGTAGCCATGCAACGCCAACATTTGACGAGGGCGGAGATGTTATGAGCTGTGGAAATGCTGGAAGCTGGGTCTGTTCAGCGTAATGTTGCTGAGGCCATAGGGACCCACCAAAATGTAATTTCAAGATTGTGGACACGCTATCGTGCCACAGGTGAAGTAGCGGAGAGGCACCGGGGGCCAAGTCGCATCACTACCCCCAGACAAGACAGATTTTTGTAAATTACTGCGCGAGCTCAACCAAATGCAACGGCGACTCAATTGGTCCAAAGGCTGCGAGTGGAACACCAAGTGCTTGTGAGTGACCAAACTGTAAGAAGGCGACTGCATGAAAGCAATCTACGCTCTCGTAGACCACTTCGGGTCCCACCTTTACGGAGAGGCAATCGTGGACGACGATTAGAATGGGTTCGGAACCACGTGGACCGGGGCCGTGAGCAATGGTCCAATGTGCTGTTCACGGATGAATCTAGGTTCAGCTTCCATCCAGATTCACGAAGGACGCGTGTTTGGCGAGTTCCTGGACGATGGAGCCTTCTTCAGAACCCTCAGGAAGTTCACCCATACCAAGGAGGAACAATTATGGTTTGGGCAGGAATTCGTCTTGGAGGACGGACGGATCTCGTTTGGGTGCGGGGCAATATGACGGCAGAACGATACGTCCAACAGGTGCTGGGGCCCGTAATCTTGCCCCACAGAACACAAATGGGGCAAGATTTCCTGCTCATGCACGACAATGGCCGGGCACACACGGCGAGAACGGTAGCAGCTTGGTTACATACACACAATGTTAGGGCCTTAGACTGGCCTGCTTAATCGCCAGATCTAAATCCCATTGAGCATGCGTGGGATATGCTGCAAAGAAGAGCTCTGAAGGAAGTTCCTGAAAATCTGGCTACAGAAAATCAACTTTTTGCGCACCTCAGAAGGACATGGGACAATATTCCGCAGCAAGACATTGACAACCTTGTTCTGAGCATGCCGAATCGTTGCCGATGTGTTATGAACATCATGAGCGCTTTCTCAGACTACTAACTTCAAGTTTATAAACACAAATTAAATGATTTTTCTATTTTTTTTCAGTTTTTACTCATAAATTAAAAGTTAATTCATATACGGTTTCTGTCTATGCTTCATTTTTTTCCATAAAATCCTGAAATTTTAATCGAAGTACCTTAACCATTATTAAAAAATGGTAGAATATTAAATAACGTATCTTTTAAATATATACACAAATACACACATCACATAAATAATTAACACATTGATAGTAATTCGCTTTTTTTTAAATATCCCTAGACCGTGTTGATGTGTTTATGTAGTAATGAAGGTAGGTAGAAAGGTAGGTGTAAGGTGGTGTTCTAAAAAAAATGTATTTGGTTATAATTCAGTACGTCTTATCGCCAACATAGTTTAAAAAATCTTTACATTTTCTAAATCTTTTGACAAAGAGGCAAACCAACCAACAATCTGCTACGGCAACACCATCCGCTGATTCTTTAATAAGGTCTTTACATGTATATACGGTGTAAAGTGAAACGTGGGTCATGGCACAAATTACGTAAGAGGCGGCGCGCCAGTCATGGTCTGCGGAGGGATGCCAAATGTTGAAAAACTAAAATCGGTAAACAGCTAAGAGCTAATTTTTCAATAGTCTGTGTGACAGGATTTCCTAATGCAGATACCAGTCTCCCACAAAGGATTTATCAAATAATCAGACATCAAATAAGACACCTTTGTGGAAGAGAAATAAATACTTATGTTTTCTCTAATAATAATTAACAAAACAAACTTACATACAACGGGGAGAGGGAAAAAGTTTCATTGCGCATCAAAAAAATCGTCCACATCGATGTCAATGGGAAACTTGCCCAGAAAGCTGGCAGCATGGCCACGTTGAATGGCAATGCTGATTCTCTGGCTAAAGAAAAGGCCAGCCCTCTGGTCACGCGAACAGTCGACTAACCGTTTACTTATGTCTCGAAACACTCGGTGAGCACTCGGACTCCAAAAATGTAAATTTATAAAAATTCTTTACATTCTCTAAATCTTATAACAAAGAGACAAACCAACCAACATTATTATACGGCAACACCATCCGCTGATGCTGTAATAAGTTCTTTATTATGTGCATACGGCGTGAAGTAATAGGTGAGTCATGATCTGCGGAGAGACGACACATATTGAAAACTAAAATCGGTTAACAGCTAAGGGCCGATTTTTCAATAGTTTGATAAATCGGAATACAAGTGGCGGGCGGTTTGACAGCTTTTGTAAAGAAAATATGTCAAACGTCCATTTTTATTCCTCAGTTAAAAGTTATCTATTGAAAATCAGCCCTAAGACGACTAAAGGCAAAGAAGACATGGAAAATGTTTTCCTTATACATACTTACCTAGAGCACAGAAGTAAAAAGTATTTGTCAAAACCTCAACACTGAAGCGCCGCCGCTTCCGTACTTTGTGCTGTGTACTGAATGAGTCAAACAGGAGTCTAAACTTGTCACGAAGACACAAAAGCTAAAAAATAATAATGGTACATAATGATTATAACTTTTATCAAATCAAATTCATCTGACACGATTTGTATGTAATTATCAATAACGCGTTCCGATTAATTTTAAACAATGATTTAATTTACGTCGCCGAAATAAATTAATATTAGATTGAAATGAGAGACGCTTCCGTATTATAATATTTATTACATTAGCATCGAAATAGGTAAAACGGATATTTTGTAAAAGTTTTAATCAGTTCGTCAACTGAAAGTCTCTTTTATCTAATGGAATACATTCTTAATGTCTGAAATCGTTGAGTGGCTCCGAAACAAAGAATTCAAGTAAATAGAATATACCTAAAAGAAGCAAGAACAAAACGAAATCTACAGCATATGTAAACTTTTCCGCATTCATATGCACAAAACACAATAACAGTTAACCTAATAAAACGGAGCAGAAAACAGCACTTTACTGAACAAGAAACGAAAACAGGAGTTCCTAATTGTGGCCAATCGCTTGCTCTAATACATAATTGACATGAAAAGAGTAACATTTTGCCAGACTTTTTTCGCTCGTTTTAACCCGTCAGCTCAAATTAGGTTATCTGACGATGCCCCGTGTGAACGAGTTATGCAAATTAAGTTATCTGTTTTCCAACGTCCAGTTAATTCAGTTCTTTCTCCAGCGCTCGGTCGGCTGCAGGGAAATTGTGCAGTTTTGCATTTTGATGAAATATTTCGTCCAGCCGCAACGCAAATAATGTTGCCTTCCACTGAGATTGTTTCAGTCTCGTTTTATTTAGTTCGCTAGTGAGGATTTTCTCAATGAACGCCGCGTTTACACGACTGGAGAAAATACCACTGGCTTAATATACCATATATCGAACTACGCTTAGTTCAATCAAGCGTAATTAACGCGTAATCCGATTAATCAATGTCTAACAACGGAACGGAAACATCAATATCACATTCAATTAAGTACCTAATTTTGTTGGGGATCTGTTGAAAAATAGCTCTGTTTAGTTTGTAACGAGGCGTACTGTAGCCGCGGGTATCATAAACCGGACATCGTAAACCCCTCGGCTGCGGCTGGCCCGACCGTTATGTCCACAGATGTTATCACAACATAAAATGCCAAAATTAAAACCTATAAAATATCGAGCCCCTACATGATTTATGTCATGCGCGTTCCTGTAACACCGATTTTTTCTCATTTCATTATTGGAAGTCGTAAAAGGGATTTTTCGATTTATCTCCCGAAGTAATACCGATGACAAGTGGTTTTATGGATTTCAGGCAAATTAAATTCGGCGAACTTCATTATAGAATTTATGTCTTTGTGAAAAAATGGAGTTCAATTATGGGATCAACTGTTCATTAAGTAGTATAAATAGGGTTTGCATGCAGTCGGTACTATGAATATGAATGTACACGAAGGACGGAGTATATAGATACTTCCAAGTTGATACTAGGGTCGCTTGTCGATGGGATCGGTAGACCGGGATGTAACGCACCGGATCAACTCGGGATAGATGAAATGGTGACAGGTCACTGGAACAAGTTGCGACCCACTAATCCCCTTAAGTTAAAGGAGAAAATTTGCAAGTCCAGGATTAGACCTATCCTACTGTATGGATCAGAATGTTAGTCTGTGAAAAAGATGGATAAAAGAGAATACATGTAGCAGAGATGACAATGTTGAGATGGATGTGGGAAATTAAGTAAATAGTTGTACAGTAAATTGTACAGCACAGTCAAGATAACTAAGCACCCGAAATGTCAGTGTCACTCTGACGTCCGACCCTCGATATTGGCTCACGAGGAGAAATTGGGGCGCCGCGTGGATAGAGAGGAGTGGGTTCGTTTGACATTTTGGGTGCTCAGTTATCTTGGCCGTACTATACATGCACCAATAACCTACCAGCTTTTGCCCGGTTTCGTCCCGTCTTAACAACAAGAACCGTGGAACTTGCCGCGATAAAAGTAGCAGGTAATGGCTTTCAGCAATAGCGTAGATTTCTATTTCTATTGATGCCAGTGATTACCACGCACAAATAAAAATGCAAAACAACTAGTTTTCTTCTTTATAATGTTCGTTGAGATAACAAATCATTTACCTACACAGATATATGAAAACATGTTAAGTAAAACATTTCAACTTGATTGAACGCTGCAAATAATATCGGCGTGAAATGCATTACGCTAATGACATTACTTTTAATAAAGCTATTAACACTCTTCTCATACTCTGCATATTTTATTATTAATGCATCATAAATAAATTATCCAAATTTATCCTTTTAATAAATTAGTTTATGATTTTGTATACCATTAATAATAACGTTGTTGCCTCTGTTCGATGTAGGTAGGTGTTTAATTCTGTCAATAAATATGTATTTTGATTTAAACACTTTGAAAGATAACTAGGTAGGATATTTTATCCTTAAAAGTCTTCTTCAATCAAAAATATTGGCATCCTATGCACGTCGAACTTGAGGGTATACATACGGATACCCCCGAATATTTTAAAGTTTCATCAAAAATCTCATGCGATTTCACCGAAATCCCTGCCACATTTGATAACCCTGTAGTTATCAAAAACTCATAATTAACAGGCACGTGTCGGCGCAACCATTTCACGGAAGCATATTTTTTATTCCATTCAAAAGTTGTTATGCCACGGGCTGTAACAAATTCCGGCAAAGCGATACATTTATAATTCAGCATTTCGTCCAAAAGGGTGACAACTGATAACACATCACCAACTGTGAACGCTTGAGCCCGAGCTGGCCGCGGTAAGTTCCCCATTACACAAATAAGCGGTTTGCCTACAAACTGCTAATTTCAGAAAGTGAAAGTTGAGCCGCTCTAAGCTCGGATTTAGGTGACCTTTAGGGATTTAGTTTATAAAAAAACTTTCACGTTTACTTTATTTTGAAGCGTAAATTTTAAGTTGGAGTTTTGCCAGGTAAGGTATTCTAGTGATCCTGTATACAATTTTGTTCATTTAGCGACTTATCACAGCTGTAAAAAATTACCAATAGATTTATTTTGCAGATTGTCAGCTAGCTTGCAGTTTTAGTTACGACTGTAATCAACAAAATCTGACTATTACGGATTATTTTAAATTATATTAATATTTTCATTATGTCACTAACAAGCTTTTATACTAAAAAACCGGCCAAGTGCGTGTCGGGCCACGCGCAGTATTAGGGTTTTTGTTGTTACATGAACATTAAAACGGTTTCAGCGGCTCACAACTTCTAACAACGGGTACACATAGGACGATGGTAACTGAAGAAGGAGTTACAAAATCCAACTTTACAAGTGAAGTTAGAAAAATATTATCTATTTGAGTACCACCGCGGGTAATATTTATATATACACCGCAAGCGTTTGTAATAAAGATGTATAACGAGTGACACTTAATAATTTTAATACTGCAGTATTGCCGTTACGGAGATAGTCTTCGTTAAAATCTCCAAATATTTACAAACCTCCTCCGCCCACTCCAATGCATTACTCGAGCATAATAGTATATTATGATACAATTGAGCTAAATTGCTAATTACACACGAGGCTGTGGGTTGCAGCCCGAGCCGTAGGCGAGGGCGTAATTCAGTCGAGCGTGTAATGAGCACAGCTCACGAGTTTCATACGAAGTTTTTCAACACATTTGCGAGGAAAAACAAACATGTATTGCTTATATCGTTTAATTATTAAAACAATTGGTGAACGTACAATTTTGAAAGCGATGTTGGATTGATGTAAATGGCAATTTCACAGTTTGTATTACATTTTGGTGCTTGCCACTTCTTTAGTAGATACTTTCGTTTTATTCTTATGTATGTGTCGGCGACAAAGGCATTTCGGGCTTCTACATCCTTTGTTGTAATATTTTGTAGCTCTTGTCGTCTACAAGCACCAATAACACCGAATATTAAGGCCACCTGCAACGAAATCAATTAATTAGTTTTTAAGAAATTATGTCTTGGTTACGCAATTATTTAGATCTTTTTTTTCGTTTAGATTAATAATATTCAACGTACATTTGTTGCTAGGCACTAACTATCTGGAGCCTCTTTCAAAAACTTTTCAACGTCGGCTAGTTACAAAACTTTAGATTTCGACCAATATATCCGTCCGGGCCGTGTCTTCATAAATGCCATCCGGTTACAGTACGTTTTGATATCAACACCATGTTTGAGCACCACCAGGAAAAGATGCACCACTGGGAGCTGGGCTTTTATGTATTGCCATTTGGCGAGTTTAGAGGAATATGCCAAAAACACATGTTTACCTTTCTCTTCCATTGTAGGAAACTATCACAGCGACAAATACGGTAGACACAAAATATGAGTATTATGGGAAATGGCGCGCAAGCCTTCTTCAAAATTATAATTTTAATTGATAAAATGCAAATATTTTAAAACAAATTATTGTGAATTATGAATAATTTGATAATAATAAATGTTTGTTTGACTTAATAAAGGATATACACATTTATTTATTCCAAAAATGTATATGGATTTTCAGCGGAATAAAACCTCTTTTTTGTTTCTAAAAAAAATACTGGTTGAATTGAAAATGCTCTGTTTACTCGCATATAACTTGTAGAAAAGTACTAATTTAACTTTGCAGGGATAATTATATTACGGACTAGTGTGTAATGTTATTAAGCACGTGTGTGTTATAACTCGGTTTATGGCCCTAAAAGCGATGTAATAAGGCTCACATTACGAGCAAGTGCGTTGAAACAGTATAGTTATAGTATTTTATGAAGCAGTTGTTTAAAAATCGAAAGAAAATGTTGCACTGTAATGGATTTTATTTTAAATTTTCTTTTCCATTTATATAAAATACGTGTTTAATAAAAAAACACATATTTGGAACTTTACGTTGTGAGTGTAGAGGATTGTAAGTATTAGGTTCGAGTTTTGAAAAATGCAGTGTAAGTTACCAAAAATGTTAACCGCAGCTGGTTCAAAATAAACCAAATAAGTCAACAGTCTGAACTGCTAACTGTCTGTTATACTACTGGTACAAAAGTTGGCTATCTTTTAATATTGTTACACAATTTCAAAGTAAATTCTTCTTAATAAAATTGTATTTCAGAGTTCATAATTAATTTAAGTGTAGAGTTGAGAACCGTTTAAAAGTTAATTGTGTGTTGTAAAAGATGGCTTGTCTTAAAATTAGTTACATGATGTTAATTAATTGAGCGTTTATACATGATTTATGTTTGTAGCAATTTGTAGTAACATAAACTGAATATATGCTTTTTATCATCGGTCCGATCTATGACAACAAGATATTCGGTGATGCACCGTTACATAATGGACTTCTCAGCCTTAAGCACAATAGCAGTGAACCTGATAGCAATAGACAACCTAGGGCTATTTAAGTAGATAGATAAAGAGTGAATAGGTTACGTCAGGGAAAGCGTGCTCCATCGTTACTGGTGATGAACGCGATTTATTGCGTTATAATTACCACCACCTCGTCGTCACCTCGACTATTCTACACTGCGCGATGACGAAGGAATGCTGGGGTGCGGGCCTCTGTCCGTCGACTTTTAGAAATATATAACTCACAATTCACTGATTTTGACATTTTCGCGCTATCGCTATCGAACGCATGTTAAATGAGAAAAAATAAGATAATAATATTTAGCAGAAAAGCACAGCATACACGAAACGAGGGAAGCGGATGACAAGAGCCTACATCTTATAGGCGATTTGCAAGAAATTGAGAAAACATTCTTTTAAATTTAGATAGCATACTCAGATGTCACTTCGTGGACAATAGTGTAGGTTATACGTTTTTTCGACTGTAATATAACTACATTTTGTATATGCTGTATAACTGTTTTTTGTTCCAAATAAATAAAAAAAAATAGTGTAAAATAATACCAACAACTTTAATAATACCACTGGTATTTGTTTTAACTCATATTTATTTTCTATGTCACTCTATAAATAATTAAATTTAATGTGCGAAGGAATACTTACAAGTTTTCTAATGTTTTTATGTGATAAAAAAAATAACATTTATTATTAAAGTTTAATATAAATTAAGATTTGATTTTCTGAGGTATTTTGTAATTTTTAGATTTTGATGTTTTTGCAAAAAAAAAGTGTATTTTACAGGGGAGGAACAAAAATTATAATACAGTGGATTATTAGTAATATTTTATTATTGAACTAGATGATTACTAACAATATTATTTTTGTAATAACAATATGATTACATACAAAGCATTTTTACTGACTACCTTATATCTTTGATCTTGTTTTGGTATTAGTTTAAACAATGGTATCCGTTCGGAATAGAAAAATGAGTTGAAACAAATACCAGTGGTGTTGGTTGTTGGTTGTTAGTTGTGAACGGAACAAATCATGAACGGGAGTCTATCACCATTAAAAAAAAAATATCAAGCAGCTATGTCGAGCAAATAAATTTTAAATTCCTATGTAAAGAAAATTCGTTTAATTAAGATGTCCGTGAACAAAGAGAACTTTTCGCTTTACATTCACAATCCCTGTGTGAACCATTAACACCGATGGCGTAGATTTACGTCGTACTAAGGTAATTACAAAAAACAAAGCAATTTGAATAAATATGAGGAACTTAGCATATCGTTGTTGGTAACTCCATTCAAAATTCATAGTTTTACTCCCAGCGTCGGTAAACAGGTACTATAAAAAAACTACAGAATAACAAGTCTCAAGGTAACAAAGATTTTAGATTTTTCACAGTAGACGAAGGCAATTAAGTTAGTCAGCAAGTTGAATAGGGATGTTAACAGAAAATTTGTTGTTTTCCATGAAGTATATTAATATTAAACTAAATTGCAGGTAAAAAAGACAAAGATTATATAATTGTGTTGGAGGATAGAATTGAGGACCTGCGACGATTTGAGCTTAGTACGAAATTCGGAAACGTGATCATACTTGCGCAAGCCAAATATGAACCTGATACAGAGATTTTGAAGTCACTCAAGCTTGTCCAATTGGTCTTGGGTGAGATCAAGATAGCTGGCATCAGCATAGTCTAGAATAGATAGAAGAAGAGATTGTGCTATCGCAATTTTAGTGGTGATGGGAAGAAAATTACGAAGACGTCTCAGGGAACCCGCAGAGTCAAACAGTTTTCGACTGACTTCCTGCAGTTGTTTGGTCCAGGAAAGGTTGCTGTCGATATAAATCCCCAAGTTCTTCACAATATGATTTATAGGAATAATAGTATTATTGAAAGAAACCTGGGGAAGTATCGACCAGTCGATCCTAGAGACAGTCCGGGAACTGCCAACAACCGTTACTTGAGTCTTCGTTGGATTGATCTTCAAGCCGAACTCATTGCTCCAGTCACCCATTCGAGCCAGGTCTGTATTAATTGTCTCAATGGCTTTAGATAACTCACCGAGAGGGGCTTGGGTATAAATTTGAAGATCGTCAGCATATAGGTGGTAGAAAGAAGAAAGTCGTTGAGTGATAGCATTAATAAAGAGTGCGAACAGAAGAGGAGATAAAACGCCACCCTGAGGCACACCGGCAGACAGTTGACACCAATAGGAGAAAGATTCATCAGTGCAAATACGCTGCCGACGGCCAAACAGATAACTATGAAACCAGTCAATTACCGGAGGAGATATGTTAAAAGAGCATAGGACGCCAAGCAAAATGTCGAAGTCAACAGTATTGAAGGCATTGCTAAAGTCGAGCAGAGCAAGTACTGTTAACTTCCCCATATCCATGCCTGACCTGATATCGTCCGTGATGTGCACAAGTGCTGAGGTAGTGCTATGGCCACGTCGTTTAAAAGATTGTGTTTGGAAAGGAATGTGTTGAGCTGATGATTAACAAGCTTTTCAAGCACTTTAGATATGAAAGAAAGAAAAGAAATGGGACGATAGTCAGAGAATGATGCAGGATTAGATTTTTTGGGTAAAGGAATAATTTGGGCATCTTTCCAGGCTTGTGGGAAGACACCACTGGAAATAGAGAAGTTGAGGATGTAAAGAATGACAGGAAGAATGTTATCAAGGATGGGGATGATCATCTTACGGCTGACACAGTCACTACCAACAGCGTTGGATGTAATCGAAACAATACTCTTTTTAACATCACAAGCAGTGAATTGACTTATAACAAAAGGGGAATAATCTGGTATCGGAAGATTTGAAAGATTATTAAGCGTAGTAGCTTTGGTGGCCCCATCCAATACGGGCGAAGTAGAAAAATGATTGTTAAGTAAGTTGAAGTCCATGTCTTTAGGAATCGTGTCATGACACTTTTTTCCGATACCTAATGATTTAAGAAATTTCCAGACCTTAGCTGGATCACCGTTTTGAACTGAATTATGAATATGTTGGCGTTGTGCGTTCCTACACACCTTGCTGCAATAATTTCTAATTGAGATGTATTTTTCCTTGGTAACATTGTTGGGCCGAATTTTAAACCTAAATTTCGCAGCTGCTTTTTTGCTTATTAAAACTTTAATTTCATCAGTCAACCATGGCGCTGGAAGACGTTTAACTTTCACGGCTCGAATAGGAGCATATGTGTCGTAAAGCTGAATGAGGGTAGAAGACAAGATTTCAACTTGTTCGTCGACGGACGATGATGTAATCAGCGACGTCTAGTCAATACTACTAGCATCCTCCTGAAGGCGAGCAATATCCATGCCATCAAAATTGCGAAGCAGAAGAGTTTTAAACTTATGCTTAGGAGGTCGAATTTTATAGGAAGTGTAAATTAGGTCATGATAGGAAAAGGCGTCAGCTGAACACTGACCATGTTTAGCGACGTGATCGAAGGAAGAGTCAACAATAAGATCAAGAAGCGAGGGAACAGAGTTAGGAAAACGGTGAGTGGCACCAAGATCAAGAATAGAAAGATTGGCAGATTCAATAACATGACGAAGAGAAGAAGAGCGGAAATCTTTTTTAAGGAGACATGTATTAAAGTCGCTCATTATAATGCTATGACTGTAAGAGGGAATTAAATCTTCCAAAATACGTTCGAAAGAAGAGAAGAAATTAATCCGAAGAGAAGGACAGTAATACACCCCAAGGAGAATCTTAGAATGATGCAGTTCAACTTCCAGGAAAAGATGTTCACCGGAGTTCGGCGGGAGCGGCTGCGTGGACATGTTAACAATAGAAAAGGGAATGTAATTACGAAGATAAATGGCCACACCGCCACCACCACCGACCGCGCGATCTTTCCTGATAAGCTTAAAACCTGGAAGAGAGTAGGAGAAAGATGGAAGACAAGGCTTCAACCAAGATTCAGAAACAAGAATCGCATGAATATTCTTACAGTCAAAGCTTGCCAGCATATCGGGGAAGTGGGCCGGAATACTCTGGGCATTTATGTGGACTACATTAAAGTTCCTGGAGACATCGGAAAAAGTGAAACAAGAGTGTCGGCTAGACAAGGAATACTCTCAAAGCTTAGGTCATCACTATTCAACGAATAAAACGTATCAGAATCACTGCTATAACCAGGGCTGAGCATAAAAATATAAACAAATACTTACTTAACAAAACAATAATAAACTATGCGGTTAACAATTTTCTGTCCACCTGCCAGTTGTGTTTAACATAAGAGTACAAGAAAATAAAACATTAAAATTCAATATGATTTTGTAGTCCAGGTATAAAACAACGTACATACGTACGCACAAGTTTATAAAAAATAAAAAATAAGATCGTGTAACGGAGCGAAATTAAAATAATTTTGAGACGAACGCATCCACGCAAATTTAAGCTGTCAGATTGTGAGTGACATTAAGACATCTGACATTATTGATATTGAAAACCAATTAAAGAAACGGTACACAAAAAAACAATAAATTGAATAGGAATAGATGTGAAGTGATGACAAATAAAGTTAATTATACCTACCTACAGAAAAACATACATAGTAAACAAAAAATACCTGGACTATCAAAAGGGAAAAAACAAAAGAGAACTTTGCTTTCTGGCCACAGTACGCTTGGCTTTGTGGCCAGAAAGTAGTGGCTATGGCGACCTTTTCGACTGCGACTGGTTGAGCGATGCCCGGCCCCGGCTGTCCAGAGACCTGTTCCGACTGCTGCGCGAATCTATTGAGGTCGGCAGTGGAGGTCACTCGATGTCGAGATCCCTTGGCGTCAAGGACGATCACAGTGCCTTCTGAGGTCCAGCATTGAGTCACGCCAAATCTGTTTCGTGCCGCCATGAAGACATTGTGCCTGGTTTTCGTCAGGAACTCCGATATTGTGATTCCGGACGCCTTCAGCTTGGTCTTGCTAAACCAGACCTTATCCCGGAGGGCAACATCGTGGAGTTTGAAGAGGATCGGTCGGGGTTTGTTAGATGTGCTGCGCCCCATCCTGTGACACCTTTTGATACCAGATACATCCAAGTTGAGCTTCAGACGCTGCGTGACAACTTGAGCCACCACCTGTGCAGTCTCTTCGTCTTTTATTATTAATTATTGGACACGTATTTTTTCTTCTGACACGTAAACATATTATAAGTGACAACGATATAGTGCGTTGAAAATATCGTGTGACGTCACGCCGTTAGTAAACTTTATACTGACATAGTGACGGCACAAGCACCCACACCCAAAAATAAGTGTCCAATATTATATGATAATCTCACTGACGGACTAAATAGAATTATCATTTTTCTACCCAGGAAACATCCTCAATGGTGAGTAAGATCCAGATAAAGAGATACAATTTTAGACAGTTAATTTTACAAAATTAAATATAACTGCTCATAACTTTAAACTGTATATTAAAAACAAAATGTGATAAAGATCAATCTTTGATATTGCCTAGTTTTAAGAACATTTTGTTCATTTTCTTTACGAAAAAATATAAATATGATATTATTAATTTCATATGTATTATTTTATACCTACACTAGCTGACCCCCGCGGCTTCGCTCCCGTCAAAATTATAGCCTATGTTACTCGGAAAAAATGTAGCTTTCCATAGGTGAAAGAATCGGTCCAGTAGTTTCGGAGCCTATTCGGTACAAACAAACAAAAAAATCTTTCCTCTTTATAATATTGGTATAGATAAAACAAACCTCTTAAAAACTCCCGACTTCAAAAAGTTAAAACTTAGCAATAGTGGAATTTTCTCAGCTGAAAAGAAAGATTGAAACTAGTAGTTGCTGACTTTCAATTATGTTAGTACATATTTAAGTTTTTGTGTCGAAAATGAGAACCATTTAAGCTGTCTGAATAATAGTTGGCACATTATTTTCTAATAAATTCTGATATATCGCAATTGGTTCTAGTTTGAAAACTTAATCAAAATAGAGCCTTGTTGACCTTTGCAAACAATTGAATCCCTTAACCAACACAATAAGAATGAGAAAAATACAATAGGCATCTTGTAACCCTAATAGAAATTATTATGAACAAGTAAGTATCTAATAATGAAAATGTATTCCTATGAAATAATTATTGTAGCTAGAGAATTAAAATCTAAACTAATATTATAAAAGCGACAAATTATTTGTTAATTGTAGGAGGTACAAGTAAAATTTTAAAACCCCCGACACATTTTCATTTTATGCTTTTTAAACTACATAATGTATCCAATAGTAGACACGCTTCGATCGATAATCTATCGAACATATAATTAGGACAGGATATTTTGCGAAAACACTCCGATTCAAACAGTAAAACGCCCATAAATTTTGAACGACTTTACCGATTTTCAACAAGCTAAAACACTGTCAATAAAGTCGCCTTTCTAACAAGAAAAAAAAATTAAATCAAAATTGGTTCATCCGTTTAGGAACTATGATGCCATAGACATACACAAATACACAGATACACACGTCAAACTTATAACACCTCTCTTTTTCAATCGGGGGTTAAAATTATTTCATTAATAGAAAGCTACTATATCGCTGAGTGTCATTGCCTACTTTTATTCTGGAAGCACCATGAGAACGAAGCCGCGGAAAAAGTTTTGTCCCATATCATTAAGTAGAACAATAAGGCCCACTTGCGCCAAAAACTCAACTCAGTGTTAGTTGCTAACACAAGGTTAAATAGCGAATATGTCATACATTATTGGCCGGGTTTGCTATTTACTCGGAGATAGTAAGATAACCCAAGCAAGCAGGCTTTATTCATATATATACATAAATAGTTCTCTAGTATCATACATACATTCACAGAGAACATGCATCATCATCATCATCATCATCATCAGCCTTTTAATGTTCCCACTGCTGGGACACAGGCCTCCTCTAAATCCACCACGCGGGCCCAGTGCGGATTGGTAGATGTCACATGTCTTTGAATTTTCGGTTCTATGACATGCCGGTTTCCTCACGATGTTTTCCTTCACCGTTTTGAGAGCAGTGGTGATTAAATAAATTACACAAAGTAAAGCGCCTGCTCGGGTTCGAACCCACGACCTACAACTCGTAAGTCGGGACCGTAACCACTGGGCCACCACTGCTCTCGTAGAGAACATGCAAACATTATTAAAGCAGATCTCAAAAATATGTACAAGTCTGACACATACACTTGAACTGACACAAACTCGCACACAGCCCTGAGACGAGGCGCTAGCGCGAACCCTGAATAATACATCCTTGCGAAATGACTGCGCAGCACATTTTCATAAATGTCGGAATGCTATCTAACTGCCACACGCGACCATTTTAGGATAATCCTAAGTCTAACTAACTGTCATGAATTTTAAAGTAATCATGGAGTTTTGGCTAAAACTGGTGTGGTTGGGAGTTATAAAGTTTTTCTGAAACTATTATTTTGAAAGAAGCTTTACACACATCTTTTTTTGTTTGGGAAAGCCTCCCCCTTTTCCTTTTAAAAATAATTAATTATCTATCATCAAACAAGGCGGGGTATAAAGGCGTACGCCTTTATACCCCGACAGGTATAGGAACTCTTGGTACATTTAGCTAGTGTGTTCAAGCCCCATATCCTGGGCGCAAATCCTTACTCTGAACTGCTACTGATAACCTTGCTGATTATTTTCTTGCACCTCCATGAGCTATTCATTTATCTACTGCTGACGCAAGAGAAAAAAAATTTAATAGTATCAAACTTAATATATTTTTTATTACTTAATATCAAACATTACCCTAAACGCGATTGTCGTAAAAGAGGATTAAGAGATTTTGTCAAAGGGAATAAAAATAGCGCTCTCTTGGTTTTTAATCCATACTTTCATTTTAATATGAAAAAACGATAATAAAGAAAAGTAAATAAATCTGAATCCAAAACTGTCTGTCTGTTTGTTACATTTTCACGTTTTAACCGCGGAGGCACAAAAAGTTAATTCAAAAAATCAAACAACCTGACTGCTTAAGAAGCGAACTAAAAAGATGTAAATAAGAAGAAAATCATGCTGTGAAGTGGGAGGATAAATATTCGCGAGCTGGCTGACCAAAACCAGATATATCCTCCGACTACACAGCATGATTTTCTTCTTGTTTACGTCTTAAAACCCTTTATTTTAATACCCCACACGATGGGATTGAAAAATCAGGCCCCCACAATATGGCGCCCATAAGCCGCCATTTTTCTATTTTCCAATTTTAATGTAACCTGGAACACTCGCAAGGTTAAGACGAATCGATTGACTTAAGAATCATCAAAATCGGCCAACGCTTTTGGTCTCTAGACCGCCACATAGGAATAAACCATACATACATAAATAGACTGATAAACACATTACACATTACATTCGGCAGTCGGGTAAAAAGGACATTGGATACTTTTTATCTAGAGAGTATGTTCCTTTTGGATAGGTAATTTCTGACTTTCACGCAGGTGAAACCGCCTGCAAGAAACTAGTAACAATAAAATACAACCATCAACAATGTATCTATTAATCTTTATGACTTAGTAATGACCGTATTATCTATGAGCAAAAACCACGGCATATGATATTTTCACTGAAACCGATTGTGGGAAAATCATTTCCAATGTATCACACACATTGGTGGCATTGTTTTGTTATATTCGGCAATAGTAACAAATTGAATCAGTCGGCTTTATCGGTTTCATTTCGGGGAGTGTGTAATGGAATTGCATGAACTAATTCCTCCTAGCCCGTTCCTTCATCGAACTTCAAGACATACGGCGATGAGTCATCGGTACATGGTGGACATCCCACCTATAGGCAAGCATACAAACGTTTTGGGAATACTTTTATTATGCGTACAGCTAAGGAGTGGAATTCCCAGCCGGAGTCTGTATTTTCTGATAGCTACAACCTGGGAGTTTCTAAGTGAAGAGTGAATAGGTTTCTTCCAGGCAAGTGTGCTACATCGTCGAACACATCATCGCTTAACATCAGGTGAGACAGTGGTCAAGCGCGAGCCTATCAAAAATAAAAAGACGTGATATTTATTGTGCTCTATGTTGCACGGAGTCTGTGTTTCCTGATAGCTACAACCTGGGGGTCTTAAGTCAAATGAATAGATTACTTCTAGGTAATCTTGCTTCACCGTCGATCACATCATCGCTTATCATCAGGGGTGATATTGATCATATTGTTTTTCAGAATTTTCTATGGCTTCCTTAAAGGAAGTTGTTAATTTACAGAACAGAAGAAAATTTTTAAATATTACTAACCAATTCCGTTACATCCTGTATGTGTCTGTATATTGAACACCTATCTACAAGCGAGCCAACCCGGCACCGGAACAAGAAGTGCATTAGCAAAAGAGTTGTTAACTGTACCGGTTGGCGAGCTCCAGATACCTCTTTCTGATTTGTTCTACTGCGACACCGCTTAATTAGCGTACCGACAACGAGATTTAACGACTCCTTTAGGTTATTTTACAATCGGAATTTTTACTACGTACGTACACCAGGTTTTAAAGAAATTAACATTAGAATGCAAATGTCGGTAAACGAATGTAAATCATGGTTCTATTTCTGACAATTCAAATCAATCAGGGGCTATCGTTTTTGAATTTGCCGTTAGGGGCGTTGGTGTAGTGTGAGGTCTTCAAAATGTCATATGTCACCGTTTTTAGCTTTTTGCGCGATTTTATTTACTACTTTTTTATTGTTGTGAATATTTTTCTGATTAAGATAGGTACGAGTTTAACCAACCACTGCTTTAATAGAGTTATATTTTTCGGTATTTTTTGTCCTTGATTTTTTTTTCGAAAAAACAGTGGGTGCACAAAACTGCGGCATACTTGATGTTAAATTTAATCGCACTTCTACGGCATTAGAAATGATTTTAATTCAAACTTTGCTTCCGTGCGCGTGAGTTGCCATCACTTGTGAGCTGCAAGAAATTCAAATTAACTATAATAATGGGGGTTAAAGTATGAAATTGCCGTTTTATTGTAATAGGTAATTCGAATTGACATAGAACCTTCATGGTTTGAGATTTTTGAGTGAAACTTTTTTCACATGGTACCTATGAAGTTATTCTTATAAAACATGTGCAATATTCGAATATCGATTTTCAGTTGTTTTTTTTATTCAGCTTAGACAAGAAAGATGGATACTACGAAAATTCGAGTGATTTTTGAATACGAGTTCCGAAGCGGAACTAACGCGGCAGAAACGGAAACGGTGATGGAAACTTTGATTTGAAGAACGAACCACGTGGAAGACCGCCCACACAGGTGAATAACAATGAATTGAAAGAGATGGTGGAAGCCGATGCGAGCCAAACTACCCAGGAATTAGCGGCATGGTTTAACGTTACCTTACCAACAATATTGACTCATTTGCGTCAAATCTATAATATAAACAAATATGAAAAATGGGTGCCTCATGATTTCACTGATCTGCAGAAAGAAACTCGTGTTGAAACTTGTGTTGCCTTGTTGAATCGATACAGAAATGAAGGAATATTGAATCGAATTGTGGCATGTGATAAAAAGTGGATTCTTACGATAACCGTAAGTGAAAAATACAACGGGTGACCCCAGGTCAAACGCCGCAACAGTGTACTAAAGCAAAGCTTACCAATAAAAAGGTAATGGTAACTGTATGGTGGTCTCAGCAAGGTGATATTCACTGTAGCCTCCTCCGATCTGGTCAAGCAATAACGGCAGATGTCTACTATGCCGAACTCCGAACAATGATAGCAAAGCTAGCAGTGAAATAGCCCCGACTCATGAATCGATCTTCACCATTATTGCTCCATGATAACGATGACCTCATACAGCTCGAGACACCGTTTTAACTCTACAGGAACTGCAATTAGAAACCATTCGTCACCCTCCGTATTCGCCAGATCTTTCTCCATCAGACTAATTTTTTTTTCGTGATTTGGAAAATTTTCTACGTGAAAAAAGTTTTCTTCTCAGGAGGCAGTACAAAATGCTTTCACACAGTTTTTCGAATCTAGATCACCAGAGTTATATCACAAAGGCATTAATGCCTACCCTGCTAACCCTGACTGCCATGCTTACCCTGACTGCCATGCCTACCCTGCCTAGCCTGCCTATCCTGCCAACCCTGCCTATCCTGCTAACCCTGCCTACCATGCCTACTCTGCCTGCCCTGCCTTCCCTGCCTATCCTGCCTACCCTGCCTATCTTCACTACCCTGCCTTCCCTGCCTACCCTGCCAACATTGTCTAACCTGCCTACCCTGCCTTTCCTGCCTACCCAGCCTACCCTGCCTATCCTGCCTACCATGCCTACCCTGCCTATCCTGCCTTCCCTGCCTACCCTACCTGCCCTGCCTGCCGCGCCTACCCTGCCTTCCCTGCCTTCCCTGCCTATCCTGCCTACTCTGCCTACCCTGCCAACCCTGCCTACTCTGCCTACCCTGCCAACCCCGCCTACCATGCAGGGTAGGCATGGTAGGCGGGGTTGGCCGGGTAGGCAGACTACCCTGCTTACCCTGCTTACCCTGCCTAGCCTGCCTACCCTGCCTTCCCTGCATATCCTGCCAGCCCTGCCTATCCTGCTAACCCTGCCTACCATGCCTACTCTGCCTGCCTTGCCTTCCCTGCCTATCCTGCCTACCCTGCCTATTCTGCCTACCCTGCCCATCCTGCCTACCCTACTTACCTACTATTTTTTATCTATCATCAATGGTTTTCTCAGCGCACGCCAAATAAAAAGAATTATAGGCAACGTTTTCCTACCTTGGGTTACATTATTGCAATTTTCATAAGGATCTCTAATTTTTTTGAAAATTTATTGTAGCCTATGACACTCAGGAATAATGTAGCTTTCTACTGGTGAAAAAATTTTCAAAATCGGTTCAGTAGATCAAGAGATTACCCCTTACAACGTCACAAACTCACAAACTCACAAACTCACAAACCCACAAACTTTACCTCTTTATAATATTATTAGTATATTAGTATAGAAAAAAAGAAACTAATTTCAAATTTTCAGTACAAATCGGCAATTTCATACTTTATATAAACTAATAAATTATCCCGTCCTCCTTGCATCGTCTGTGATATCCGAATTCAGAGTTTACAGCCTGCAATTGCCAATGTTATAGATACACGAGATCAATTGACACCGTATAACATCGACTTGGCTTCACTCCAACTTCAGTTGATCCCTTAAGAATGAGGACCGTGAACGATACCTAACGTAGCTTTAAAAATAAAGCCAGGATTAACTGCAGTTCATGTGTTTTGTGTATTTCAGTATAGGTACATTAACTCCGCGCAGGTTTATTAACGGTAATGAAGGAAATTCGTAACCCCTCGTTGGTCTAGTGGCCGACAAGTGTGAGGATCCTAGTATCCATATCATAAGTTAAATCCTTCTTTGGGTGACAGAATTCAATACAAATACTACTGACATACATTGTTACTCGTTAATATGAATTTGTGAGTGTTTGATTGTACAAATGTTTTAGTTCCAATAAACAATTTTTATTTTTTATTTTTACCCGACTGACGAAGGAGGGTAATGTGTTTATCAGTCTATATATGTTTGTAAGTATGTATGTTTGTTCCTATGTGACGTTTTAGAAACCATACGCGTTGGCCGATTTTGATGAATCTTACGTCAATCGACTCGTCTTAACCTTACTAGTGTCACTGGCTACATTAAAATTGGAATTAGAAAAATGGTGGATTTTGGGCGCCGTATTGTGAAGGCCCATTTTTTTTTGTTCCTGTCCCATCTTGTGGGATATCAAAATAAAGGACTTTAAGAGGTTTAAAATAAATAACACTCATATATTTAAATGTACCTAATAAAAAAAATATGTTTACTAAAAAAATATAAATTGATAAAGTTATTTCTAAAATTAAAATAAACCCGACTGCTTAAGGATCGAGCTAAAAAACGTAAACAAGAAGAAAATCATGCTGTACAGCCGGAGGATACATCTGGTTTTGGATAACAAATCAAATATTTTATTAAACTCTACTGCTGTGCATGGGTTGGATGCCCGGGTCGGGCAAAAGTGTTATTTGGTTTTTCAAATAAGCTCGCCTCCTTTTACATGGTACTTTAAACATAATTGGCGAATTGTGGTTGTACTATAGGTGCATCTCTGCGTATAATTTCGAGGATGTAGGCGTGTTGTTATATCATGTAACTGCAGTTCATGTGTGTTCGGTATTTCAGCACACATTAACTATGTGCAGGTTGATATTAACGTTAATGGAGTTAGTTTGTAACCGCATTCATGTAGAATGCGCGTGATAAATATTTTCGATTGTTTGCATTACTATTACTGCGGCAAATTGTACATAATGAATCTGTAAATAATTAAGTTACATTATACGCTGACGGATGCGAGGAACTGTCATACATCGGAGAAGCATCTGACTAGGTATTTATCTATCTATAGGTATTAAGAGGCCACGGGGCCCCAGTTCCACGTGCTGATGGTGACCACCGGGAAGGTTTTAGTGAGGTAAAAAACGCCATACTCCCTGGCGTTTTTCCTAAGGTCCAGACGCCTTTAGAAGGTTTCCGTCTCAACAAAAAAGGTATCTATCGACTAAGACGTAACGTTACAACCAAAGTCTATTTTAAGTAATAATTTTTTTCAGCAGCTTCACCAGCGTGAAAGTCTAAAATTATTCTCGGGGATATACCACCAAGATAAAAAATATCCTAGGTCATGGTATAACTGACCCCTTTGTCAAGTTTTCTACAACTCCGTTCAGCTGTTGAGGCGAGATTTTTAACAAACATCGAACCATACAGACTTATACATTTTTGTTGGATAGGATTCTTATAATAAAATATACAAAATCTCTAAAAACACAGTTTCTCGCAACTCAACCATATTTCACAACACTAACACACACCAACTCCAAAACAATACGTCACAAGCCAACGTACATAAGCCTTCTCCAAGAATATAAGAAAATAATAAGGCATCGTCTACACGAAAAATCGCTGCTATATGAGTAAGGTTTACGTGCAATATCGCGGGCCCCCCGGCCGGCGTCACAGCCACTTAATTAAGTGGCCGCGGTGTCTGCGACGCATCTGTCGGAGCAATCGTGAAGAACCACTGAGGTCGCTTTAAATGATTGACTTATAAGTGGGTCAAGGAGTTTGGAATATGACAATGTCAATTGGTTTTAGTTTTCCGTACTTTGAAATACTTACCGTCATAAAGTTGTCGAATATAATTAATAAAATTAAATACTATCAGTGAACCAAAATATGAAGGTATCAACGTTACCTTCCTTGCTGAGGTGGATATCTTGGGCCCTCGACTATTACTCTAAAATCCAGGATCATTATCATCAGGCTACAACGAGCACTACTGGAACATCTTGATTCTTGGAAACATTCATGCCGCTGCTACCAGTAGCTGTATACTATCCCACTACTGGGCAAAAACACGGCTGTTAAAAAAAAATAGGGTCCAAAAATACCCCAATCGAGGATCTCACGTACAGTCTCGTGACCAAAAATCATACTTTTCAATATTGTTTCGAATGTAAAATAGCTGTAGCCTTCATTTCGGCAACCGTTCAGGAGAGGAACTATAGTAGGTTTATACGAGAAGACACAAAAAGCACAATGTACTGTACTGTATAGGTAGCGTGGCGCGTGCTCGATTCAAGTTGGGCTTATTTGCATCTTCGTTTGACTTTCACTGAGCATTACACCACCAGAAATTGTTTCAAATATTCCCTCTGAACATATCAAGGTTTCTATGTGGACTTCAGCGTTTTGAGTTGTTCATAAAAGACAAACTTTACTTTTCCACTGTTGTTTTATTTCAGTAATAATAGATGTTCCAAATTCTACACGGTCGTAAGGGAAGCGCTGGAAAGAAACCGGTGGAGGCAGATCATCCGCTCCAGATGTAACCCTGATGCTGACCACGATCCTCAGCCATGAGGGACCGACTAAGAGAGAGATAATATAGGTTACATCACAGACATATATCTAAGTATATAACGCAACTTCCTCCATCTGTATGAAAACCAAGCGTGCCACTTTACACAAACAATTTAAAAACAAATTTACTTACCAATGAAAGAAAACATTTGCAATGCCTCGGCTGAGTTTTTCTATACATTATTTACAGCTCAGTATGGAATAAAAAGGCATTTTTCTAGATGTCGGTGGATTACCAGTGCCGATAATGCTAAATGAAAAGCTCAGATTACGATCATTGATCCCACCATTCATAGTACAAGATGATTTTAGAGAATCTAATATCACATGAAAATATTGAAAACGTGTACACTCCAGTTTTCACAGACGATTATGAAAACTGCTTTAAAGAAAGCCAAGAGTTGATTAAACCTTTATTGTCAATTTGACATAATGTTTGTCAAGAACGAGCAAAATTCACGAAGTTCAATAACTCTTAAGCTAAGGCGGTATTCCATTGGCATCTTGGGCAGATTATTTCAATCTACCCCTAATTTAATTTCATCCCGAATGGTTTTCGCTTGAGATGGAGCGGCATAAATATAGCCATGAAGCTCCTAACTCGTTATGGTAAAATTGATACCTTACAAGGGACGAGGCGACGTTTGATCGTCCTTTCTTTCGAGGCTTTTGAAACTTTGTAGAATGGAAGTAATAACGTCGGGGACGAGGTACCTAATATTAGCTATAACAAGAACTCAGAATCATTTTTCTTTCAGGCTTTTTTAAAAGGGGTAGAATTGTGTGATATGATTTCGTGACCGACGAGTGTAATGACTAACGATTGCGACAAGCTTCAACGAACGTTGATTTAATTTGAGAGAGAACGGAGCATTGCAGGAGCTTGATTTAATGCTCAACTAAATAACGCGGACATCTGCACAGTTTTCCACCCCCTTGTACTATCCTCGCGGCCCGCCTCTCCGCTGCACCTCCCAGATTAATCTTCCACATGCTTCAATGTCTGCTGTTGCAAATGACGAAAAAAATAACGATAAACACGACAGTAATATGAAATTCTTTGCATTATGAAAAATTCTCTTGCGTTGGAAATTACAAGCTTCGTAGAACTCACACAAGAGGGAAATTAATGCATAACTCAGGCAAAATCTTTATGCGTACTGAAAGTATGTTTTATAATGAAAAATTAGGTACTACGTGATTTAAAGTAAGAAGACACATCATTTACATTTCCGCTATAAGGATCCGATAAATCCAATACACCTATTTATCTAGTGCTGGGAATTAAACCGGGCCAATTTACCTCGTCTCCACATTCACACCGATTTGAATCAACGCCAGACAAATATCCAGCGTAGCGACAAATCAGCACTTCGATATTGCCTCGATTTGGGAACCACCGCAATATATGAAAATCTGACTTTTCATTGCGCACGCCAAACGGCACGCGGTCGTACTACCCAGAAATATTTAATATTTACAAAACTATTTAAGCAAATCCAATTAAAGGAACGATTTTAACTTCTTAATAGCCAATTATATCGACTTATCGACTGTAAATAATATAATTTATTTCCAATTATCCAGTGCATAACTATGGTATATAGCAAGCAATTTGCTTTGTTAGCACAAGTTGCGAAACATTAGTCAGCAGATTGCATCAAATACAGATGGATTTTTGGGGGCCGAGTCACCCACGTCCGTAGGAACGTACCCTTTTTCTGATTCCCTACACGTGGTCCCCGGGTGGTGCAAATCAGGTGACACTAACTGGTGAGAGGCTTCGGCCGAAGGCTTGTGACCACCCACCGGGCAAAGACGTACCGCCAAACGGCCTAGCCGTGTTCCGGTTCGATGCTCGGTGTAGCCAACTAGAGGAGTTGGGTCGAGATAGCTGTTCCACTGCAGGTTGACCAGCCTGACGCGCGCTGTTAGGGATGTATCGGGAGACTAGTCGCAGAGGGTAGCGGGATCCGAGGCACGGTGCGCCGCTGGCCGACCGCAGGTAGTTGGGGGCCCAAGTAGTGTGCCAGCCACACACGAAAGCCCCGCCAACTGTCGAAAAATTCCGAAATGCGCCATCGTGCTGGTTGGTGACCAGATGGGGAGGGCCCGATGGACATTCCGGGGGGGCTCGGGCGTCCCCGCAGTCTCCGGACTAGTACCCCAATGATGCTGTCCTTTCAGTGCGTGTCTGAAGGTTAGCAGCGTGGAACCTCGTCTCACTTCCAATTCCTCTCCTCCGTTCACTCTTATAAAAACATGAATGATGTCAAGGAAAAGGAAGATTAGTTTCAAACAGCGGCTGCACCCCCTCCCCCACAAAGTGCACCTCACCAACATTAGGGGTCTGCACTCAAATCTCTCTGCAGTCCACTACCACCTGGAGACTGAGAAACCATCGCTGTTTTTCCTTACGGAGACGCAGATAGCGAGTCCGTCAGACGTGTCGTACCTGTCTTATCCAGCGTTCACCCTAGAGCACAATTTTAGACCACGGGCGGGCGTATGTATGTACGCCCGTGACGATCTTTGCTGTCGGCGTCTCCGTAACCTTGAGGACTCAAGATTCACAACGCTCTGGGTTCTGGTGGACACAGGTCTGGATAAAATTATCTACACCTGTGTCTACCGTTCGCACAGTGGAGATCAGGAGGCAACCAGGCTCACAGAGTACCTCAGTGAGGCGGCTGATGCAGCACAGCAGCGGTACCCTTCTGCCCAATTAGTGTTACTGGGGGACTTTAATGCCCACCACCAGGAGTGGCTCTTCTCATACCAGTGCACTGATCATGCTGGACGGGAGTTGCGTAAGCTTGCGCTAGCGCTAAACCTCACCCAGCTGGTCCAGGGGGCAACGAGGGTACCGGATGTTGATTCGCACACGGCGAATTGCTTGGACCTTCTGCTGACAACAGATCCAGACAGATACTCTGTGTCGATAGCATCACCATTGGGTAGATCCGACCACTGTCTGGTGAAGTCTGTGTCCGTCTATTCCGCGCCCGATCCCAGCCCAAGGGGCACCCGGCGGTTTTGGCGGTACAGGTCTGCAGATTGGGATGGCATGCGATCTTTCTTCGCATGCTATCCTTGGCAGCCTACTTGCGTTTCTTCGACTGATCCATCGTCGTGTGCGGATGCCGTGACGGATGTGTTGCGTCGGGGAATGGAGTACTACATTCCGTTCACTGACGTATCAATGTCTAGCGAAGACCGGCCATGGTTTGGCGCCGAATGTAAGCGCGCCAACGCGCTTAAACATGGGGCGTACCTGGCTTGGGTCGACGCTCGATCGCGTAAGGTTAGTGACGTGGGTCAGAAGAAGGCCTTCAACAGGGCTGCCAAGTCCTGCAAGATGGTGTTGCGAAGGGCTCGGTTCGATCACATTGGCCGAATAGGGACCAAACTTGCGTTAAAAAGCGTTTTGGTCTCTGACTAAGTCGGTCGAGTCGAATTTCTGCCGTCCCTCACTGCCACCACTGCTGAAACCCGACGGGTCACTGGCCCATTCCGCTGAGGAGAAAGCAAATTTATTTGCCTCTCTTTTTGCGGAATCTTCACGTCTGAATCCTGGTGATTCGCGGCCCCCTCTTCCTCCTGATGGATGCGAGACGAATATGTCGGACATTCGTATCCATCAAAAGGACGTCCGTAGGGTGCTGCGAAACCTTGACGTGAACAAGGCTAGCGGCCCTGACGGAATACCAGCACTTGTCCTTAGAACCTGTGCGCCTGAACTGTCTCCGATCTTGACACGCCTATTCCGTCTTTCGTATGAGGCTGGAAAAGTGCCGAATGCTTGGAAGCAGGCAAACGTACAGCCCGTGCCCAAGAAGGGCAGTCGAGCTGACCCGGCCAACTACAGAACCATATCTGTAACCTCCATACTCTGTAAGAGTATGGAACCTGTACTCAATACTAAGCTCCTGGCATACCTAGAAGCAAACGATATCCTTAGTGATCGCCAATACGGCTTCCGCCGAAATCGGTCTACTGGGGATCTTCTAGCGTATGCCATTCACATCTGGAGTGAGGCCATCGAGAGGCACGGGGAAGCGCTTGCCGTCTCCCTAGACATCTCGAAGGCTTTTGATAGGGTCTGGCACGAAAGCCTTATTGCTAAGCTTCCTTCATTCGGTTTGCCCGGTGGTCTGTGTGATTGGATTGCAGACTTCCTGAGAGATCGGTCCATTCGAGTGGTTATTGATGACTGCTCGTCGGACTACTTGGATATTAATGCCGGGGTCCCTCAGGGGTCGGTACTATCGGCAACTTTATTCTTGTTGCACATTAACGATCTGCTAAAACCCAGCACCTTTGGGTATGCAGACGACAGCACCGTTACTGAGAGATACTTGTCCAACGCTCGTGCTACCGGGCCTCAGATCCAGTCTCTCCGGGAGGCCATGGTGGAGCACTTAAACCTGTCCTTGCAGGCAGTCTCCGAATGGGGCGATGCCAATCTGGTCAGGTTTAATGCTGCTAAAACCCAGGCGTGTCTTTTTTCCGCAAAAAAGATTCAATTTCACCGAGCTCCAACTTTCCGAGATGTGACCGTGCCAATAGCTGACCATCTTGAGCTTCTTGGCGTTATGTTGACATCGACTCTCAATTTTGGGCCATACATTGAGGCAAAGGCTCAGCTGGCCGCCAAAAAGCTGGGGATCCTTGCAAAGATGAGAAGGTATTTCACGCCAGAACAGCTGCTCAGCTTGTATCAAGCGCAAGTTCGATCATGCATGGAGTACTGTTCTCATCTCTGGGACGGATCTGCCAAATACCAGCTTGATGTACTGGAGTCGATCGAAAAGCGGGCCAAGAGACTCATCAGCGATGAGGCACTGGTTAAGTCAAAGCTCCAGAGCCTTGAACATCGTCGCCGAGTTGCCAGCTTGTCGGTTTTTTATCGGTTACATTTCGGGGAGTGTGCGATGGAATTGCATGATTTAATTCCACCCAGCCCGTTCCATCATCGGACTACCAGACGTAAGGCGATGCGTCAATATGGTGGACATCCCACCCATACGCACCAAACGTTTTGGGAATACTTTTATTATGCGTACAGCTAAGGAGTGGAATTCCCTGCCGGAGTCTGTGTTTCCCGATAGCTACAATCTAGGGGTCTTTAAGTCAAGAGTGAATAGGTTACTTCTAGGCAAGCGTGCTCCACCATCGACCACATCATCGCTTAATATCAGGTGAGATAGTGGTCAAGCGCGAGCCTATATTAGATAAACAAAAAAAAAATGGTATTGTTGGAAGATCAGCAAGCGACGCCGAGGTAAAGCAATGTGTTTTAAAGTTCATTGGGTATTCTGCTTAACAAGCAGCTAAAATGTTGTTGCTCTTAATTTATGTTAACTCCCTGCTTAAAATTGGAGACACTTTTAGAACAATAAAAACGAGTCATATTAAAATTTTAATAGGAAAGGAAATATTTCTCTGAAATTGCCATATATTAAGTACTCTAAGGCCCGAATTTTCAATGGTCTGATAGCTTTTAACTGAGGAATGAAATGGTGGTTTGACAGCTTTTGTATAGAAAATACTTCAGACGGCCATTTTTATTCGTCAGTTAAAAGTTACCAAACTATTGAAAAATCAGGCCGAAATTAATATTATGAAGGAGATAAAACATTTGCTTGTTTTTATGTTTGTTTGAAATATTCGATCCACCTTGATGAAGCCTGATGATTAATGCTTGTTCCTTCTCTGTTAAGCTAGCTTCTCACGGTGCGTAATATCACGAGTGGAGCCGTAGTAGCCCTATTCAGATTATTTTCATCATCACCCACATCCCAACTCCGTCCACTGCTGAGCATAAGCCTCTCTCTTCTTGAGCCTATCCCCACGTTCATGTACCAACCTCATCTAGTTTCTTTTACTTTTTTTATATTTAAACAAAGAAATATTTGAGTGCCAAAGACTACCAGATCTGTCCTTAACCGAAAAATCCTACTTTTATCTAAAAAAAACACGGATTCTATGACAGACTCCGGGAGTGAAGTCACGAGAAAAAGCAAGTTGACTATAAACCAATTAAGATATTTTTAACAGCATCCGTATCTGCTCCACAGTACACAGTGCGTAGGTTCTGCTCCCTCATATTTCATACAGTGAGTAGGTTCTACCCGCATATATTTCATATTCTAATTATTGCTCAGTTGGTATACAAATTTGTTCAAAACAAACATCGCTAGCGACAACACTCGTTTGCTTAGCATTAATAATATTATGACTTCGGCAATGGGTACACTACATTACAAAACTCATTAGACAGATTTATTATTTTGTGCTTTTTTATTTATGATCTAATTCCGCATTCTGAAATTAACAAACTGATATTATCTCTGGCTTTCTTTTATTAAAATTAAAAAGCAGTGATTTGAGGGTACTGCCTTCTCTCATCTTGCTCTCTGTCTTGCCTTCTCCAGCTTGAGTTATGCTCATCAATATCTTATACTACTTGTAAGATTAGGAATACAAAAAGCTAGATACGTAAATTAGAGTATCTACTCTCTCTTTCCTTTAACTATTTGATTAAGCATAAAATAATAACACAGATTTATATTTCAAAATATTTATTATTTTCTATTAAGTAAGTATTGCAAAATTCCTCATAATAAGTAATTAGTACATAAGTATGATTAACAAAAACAACGAAACACATAACGTATGTTTGTTCCTATGTCAAAGTTTTTTTGTAATTATAAACGAAAGCTTATGCAATATAACATAACATGGTTCACCCATGTCTAAATAAAATGTACGGAAACATTCATCTATTAAAAAAACGGCCAAGTGCGTATCGGACTTCACACATTTAGGGTTCCGTACCAAACCGCAAAATCAAGTTGGTTATAATAGGAAAGGTCAGGGAATTTCAAAGAAAAATCAGATTTATCAATATATTGGTATTTATTAGTAAAACATACGTTATAATAAACATTATCACGAAATTTCATGTTCAAAGATCAATGGGAAGTTAAAAATTCTTCGGAACAAAATTTTGTAACAAAAAGCTGACTTTGGTGGCTTCTCATTCCTTTGTTTTACATATTTTTAAAACAAAAATACAATATTTACCTACTCAACGAGCTCTAAACAACGATACCACAAACGATGGAGAAGGTACAAAATTTGCTATTCGCCGCCTTTTTGCTGTATGGGAGCCCTCATAAAAACATTTTAAAATGTTTGAAGACCGTAACTCTAACCCTTTGGCTGTAAAACCTGTGTAACAGACAACGGAAAGACAGACGGACAGAAAATTGAGTGACAGCATGGACCCTTTAGGTACGGAATCCTAAAAATGTGCTAATCGGTAAATGCACCGTATTTTTTCAAAATGACGCCTGGATGTATGTCCATTCACATTATCGTAATAAATAATCGGTAATCAGTTCACACTCACCCTTTCCCATCCCCGACGTAAAATACATTTCCCTGCCGAAGACGAATATGTGGCGACAAAATTTAGTTCAAAAAATTCATTCCGGGAAAAATATATAAGAGGCGCACATATAAAAAAGACACATACATTCACATAAAAAAGGAGATGAATTTTAACACAATATTTTCATTTTCCGTTCAATTTTGTCGCCGCGTGTACCGTTTCGATTCGATTCCATTGGTCTCTCATCATTTCAAACTGTCGTAAGCGGCTTAGAGTGGCTTCCAATCTAGTATAAAGTGCCTTTATGTGAGTCAGTGTACAATAGTTAAATGTACTTATTGTGAGTGTGTGTGTGGCTCCAATAACGTTATGATACATGTTCAGTCGCGGTACGACAGTCAGACAGTCAACTAAAACATAATATAACAACATAATTCCAATCGAAGACATTTCTCGATTTTCCATATAAAAGCAAGATATCGAAATTCTAAGTAATCTGAGTAAATAAGACTTCCGCTCTGTCCATTATAATCTTCTTCGCTTCGGGGAAAAATGGTAAAATGTTGATCCAGGAATCCAAGGCGAGCGTTAAAATGCTTACCTGAGAGATGGAAAATAAGCTTTTTTTATCACAACTATTCAAAACTTCGTAAACAGGGACTAAAAAAGCTCATTAATCCCTAGGGACTAAAAGTGATTTGAATATGGAATGTGGATATTGTTTGTAAATGTTCCAATCAGCAAAGAGATAAATCACAAACCACGTGGTCCAAAATAGGATTACATATACAGGCTAAAATTGAACAAGTGACTGGCTGGAAAACCGCGCGCGAGTCAAATTATATAAATCTACTTTAGATTTACTACTTAGTTAATCTCTTTTCTAAATCTAATTTTAGTACTAGACTTACTACTAATAAAATTGTTACGATGCACTTCCATAATTGTTGAAATATAAACATTAGCTTCTTAATTATTTATACGAGTATGTTAAGTCTTATGGTTCTAAAAGTAAAGGGTGATAAAAAGTAGTGTCCACCTCGGGAGCAACACTATTTTAAGATACACGACGTACTTTGAATACCTCGCTGCACTCAGGATTCTACTCTAGAATCCTTCGTTCCGTTCTGGATTTTAAAAAAACACTCTCGCCTTTAAAATAGTTGTTTGCTCCCTAGATAAACAATCTAGGTACTATTTTTTGATCATCATTGAGACCACTTATTAAAGTTTATTTTTTGAATTTCCAGTTAATTTTATCAAGTCAAACTAAGTACTGAAATGAATTTCTATACGTCATTCGACAATTATTGCAAACACCGTAAGTTAAAGAAATATAAAGAGACATTATAAACGCCCGATATTTGTGACCAGAACATTTTCACACATATCCCAACTATGAAATTAGGTTCGGCTTCCAGTCTATCCGGCTTCAGCTGAATACCAGTATTTTATATGGAGCGCCTGTCTGTCTGACCTCCACAACCCAGTAACTGGGTAGCACGATACTTGAAAAGACTGGTGTCAGAAGAACATATACCTACCTATACCATATTCGCTGGAGTCAAAAATAAAAGGTAAACCAATTATTTTTATTCATGAACAAACATTTTAGTACCATGATCATACTACAGTGTCTCCTTACATCATCATCATCAGCCTTTTAATGTTCCCACAGCTGGGACACAGGCCTCCTCTCTCTCTCTCACCTACAACTTGTAAGTCGCGGCCGTTGCCACTGGGCCACCACAGCTCTCATGTCTTTCTTGCTGTCACTAAATCAAAAATAAAAATATCATGAGAAGATGTTTATTTCATACAACAACCAAATACACACATGCACGAATATGTCAAACATTTAAATTATTATTTTCTTAACTGTATTTTACAATAATATCAATATGTTTAATGTATGAACAAAACAAATGGTATTATTAAAACCAAAACTAATAGCCGATATTAAAAAGCATCTCTAATGCCTGGAGTTCGGCACAATAATGATAATAAATCAAAGAGTGCTACAAAAGTAACCATTTTGCGTTGAAAGGTTTTATTTTTTAAATTTGTCGAATTATAACCGTTTGACGTTTGTTTGTTTTCCTTTTATTTTTTCTCCAGCAAATTGGGTAACATAAGATAAGACATATTTATTTGCTCAAACATGGGTAACACATACAATATGCATGCAAGATAACAATAAACACCAAAAGATTCCGACATGTTTGCCACATGCTATGGCGTGCAAATATTTTGCAAGTTAAATTATAAATGAATTCCATAATTATCAAAGCCAATTATAAGCAATGTGAAAATTAATAATAATAATAACAGTTATCTCAAAATATCAATGGAATTAAAATATTAATATAAATCAACATATCGTGTAATGTATTCGGTATAGACACTATAGTAAATAATGCTGCCATAGAAGTTCGATTATAAAAATGAAGATGGCTAAAAAGTGGGTTAGTAATGAGATGAAAGAGAAAAAATAAAACACTGACTAAATTGTAAAAATGACGAGAGAATGATGATTTACTTTTTTATCCATAATTTAAAGTGCCTTACCTTTTTTGTCCTAATTATCATTTGTGCGAATTATAACTTACCCGAACTTAATATCACATGCCATAAAATTTTAATCCCTAAATATAATATGTCCTAAATCCATTTGTCATAAATATTACAATCAATAATATACAAAAGACATAAAACCGTTTTCAATAAAAGTTATAAGTCCTAAATTCAAATTACATGCAAATACAAGCAAGCACGCAGAATGCAGCATGCAACATGCAGCAGGCATGGTTTCTGTCACGGCTCCGGTTTCAAATTACACTCTAGGGGTAAGCAGACAAGACTGTGTGGAGTCGGATTTACAGCGATTCGTTTCTGCCACTAAAACCTAATTTTTAGCAAATGTTTTAGGACTAAATAAATATCATAAATGAAAATTCGGATTTATAGACATTATTTAACACAATACTTAGAACATATAGGTTTGACTTTAGGTCATGTAAAATTAGGAGATACAATTATTATAGTACTTGATATTACGAGTATGACAGAATACTTTTAGAACTAAAGATGTTAAACAAAATTTCGGGCTTTTAAACATGTTATGGATAATGATTTTCGGACAAAAAATAAAATTTTCGGAGAAGAAAGAGAGTACCACACCAAACAGAGAGTTTAGTTAAAATAAAATAGCTTTTTTATTAGTTTTGTATCGCTTTCCGTTCGGCTCGATTGCAGCTGTGCAGTAGTTGAGTAATTGGCTTTTGCTTTAGAGGTGGTATCGATATCAGCATGGAACAAATAATATAATTACAAATACAAGATAATTTGCATTTTTTTTTTCTAGATCAAACAACACACGAACTTTACACGATATGCGATTGGTTTACGATTAGTAACTCGTAATTCTAGAAGATTAAATAATCTTAAAAAAGAGAGTGTCTTATTAGAACGGATTTGGATTAAGTAAATTTACAGTCTTTGAGTTTCGCATAATATGATGAAACTGAAATAACAACAACAATGCTGAGAATCAGTGTAAACACACATAGCGGCTGCTAGCGTAGGTACTGGATGTGTCTAGTAAGCGCGCGCTCGTACGTCTACGGTTTTCTTCGTGCGCATCCGGGTCTCCTCTCTCTTTTGTACGGATCTTTGCTTGTACTATACTGCATACAGCACGCTGTGCCTCACACGATTTATTACGCAAGAAAATATTATTAATATTGATAAAAAGGGGTATTTAAACGTCCAAATTTGATTTCACGGCACGCAAATTGATTCGATTGAAAAAAGTTTAAGTTTCCTAGGTGATCGGGCAGTGCCTAAAAAATCACTGCAAAAATGTAGCAGATTTTGGTGTCGTTTTTTCATTGTTTCACTTTTTTGGTCTAGCCCGCAATCAAATCAGAACTATAACATGCGATAAGGAACTCCGTTCCAAAAACATTGATGAAGAGAAAATTACTAGGTATGCTTTAATTTTATATACTACCCGCGAACGTGCGAGCGAACGGACGTATCACGGAGCCTTTGTATAAATTAATTGCTAAATATTATATTTTAATAACCTAAGTTTTTAAATAGGTACGAAATGTAGCGGCTGTGATGCTGTATGCAGTATTCACAAGAGAGATGCAAGAAGAAAATCTATCAGAAGTATCCGACCTTAATGAAGGAAAAAGTTGAAGCTGGCATGCAGGAATTCAAGGATCAGGGGATATGTCTCGAATGTGTGTGTACAATGACGAAAAAGGATGATTAGAATAGAATAGAATAGAATATACTTTATTGTACACCAAAAACTAAAGTTACACATCTCTTTTACAATTATACTTATTTCTACGGGTACAAAGGCGGCCTTATCGCTGACAGCGATGATTCTAACATGCCTGTCCGTGGATCTGCAATCATCAAAAAGATGTCCTCATCAAGTAGCTTCGGAAACACCGCTGAGCGAGGCAGTCGCCGAAATAAAAGTGAAACTGCAGTGAATAATGAGACTCAACTTCTAGATGAGATAAGGGAGTTCAGGAGGGAAGTTAAGACCCAGTTGGAGGAGCAGCGCAAGGAATATATATTACTAAAAAAATTATTTATTCACACGGAAACTGAGTTCAAACAAGTGAAACAAATATTGAAGGTAGTACAAGAAAAGGCAAACAAAGTTGATCTTTATAAAAATCAGTTACCAAATCAGAGTGAACAAGGCCTTAAAAACCCTGCACTATCTTTTGCAAACGCGGTCAAAGATAAGCAGGTAGTTAGAAATAAAATAGCAAAGGAATGTGGGGCCACAAAATCTGCGAAAACAGTATTGAATGTCGAACTGATCCATGTAGTAAATAATGAGAAGAAGTCTAAGGATGGTGAAAGCGGAAAAAGGAAGAACCTGATAAGGAAGGAAACTGGACTACAGTTACCAAGAAAAGAAACAGGTATTCGACCAACGAAGTAAAGAAAGGCGGAAATACAAGTGCAATTGATATACAGGGAAAGGAAAAGAAAAATATTTACATGTATGGCGTTTGCATAAGGAAACAACAGCGGAAAATATAGAAAAACATGTTAAAAAATTATACGAAGATGAAGTATCCGTAAAAGTCGAACAAATAAAACACAAGACTGAAAGGGATTACGCATCCTTTGTAATAGGGGTTCCCGAAAGCAAGTATGAAAAGTTGTGTCAACCGGAAAACTGGGCAGTTAACATTGAGTTCGCGGAATGGGTGTGGTTTCGTAGAACAAGCAAACCCAGAAACCCCATATAGCACTATAGAGATATTGTACCAAAACGTACGAGATTTGCGAACAAAGTTGGAGGAATGTTGCATAAATATTTCAACCGGAAGTGCGGACTTATTTGCCATAACCGAAACAGGCTGAAATAATACAAAAATAATACATGATGCAGAAATAATTCCACCAGGATACACGATTCTACGGTGTGACAGAGCAGACAGGCGTAAACAGGGTGGCGCGCTTCTCGTGGCCACACCGCGTTTTGAGTTGCGGCGAGTATCACTGCCTGATGTGAACATTGACAAGCAGGTATTTGAACTGGTGTGTGCCAGCGTGTACCTACATAACCGATTTATGTTTTTATTTTGTGTTGTTTACATTCCGCCTACTAGTAGTGATCATGAATACATGGTATTATTTCGCATAATTGAACAATTTTGAAGTAAGTATAGGGATATAGTGGTTGTAGGTGACTTCAACTTGTATTCTTGTTCTGTAGCCATAAGTCATTATTATGAATATTTTTATACTTTTTGTGAATTCACTCAGAGTAACACGGTGGGAAATTTTAATGGTCGTCATTTGGATTTGGTGTTGATTACATTGACGGAGGGAGGGCGTGTTAGTGTGCGCGCGTTGGAGACGCAGCTCGTGCCTTTGGATGCGTATCATCCACCGCTCGAGATCTCGGTCAGCACAAGCTCGCGTCGGCGTCGGCCTGGCTCTGCGGGCTCGGCTACACCCGGCTCAGCGGGCTCAGCTGCACCCTTCGTAGACCTAGGTGCGCCTAAATGTTGGTACTTTAACAAAGCCGACTTTTTGACAATGAATTCGTTAATTGCAGCTATAGATTGGACCCCTTTGTATGAATTGGACTTAGGGACAGGTTTGGATTATTTTTATAGTGTTAATAATTCTGTTATAGATGACTGCGTTCCCAAAAAAAGCGAAGTAGTGTAAACTCTGGGTACATTTATGCTGAGTGGTACATTAGTGAAATAATTCGCGACATAAAATGGAAGGCTCGTCTACACAAACGGTACAAGGCAAGCGGGTCGAGGGTCGATTACGAGGCTTTTGCTAGGTGTAGAACTATCATTAAAAAGATGATAGTAGTCGCACAGGAACAATATCGTAGCCGTGTACAGTGTCAAATGATGAGTGATCCTAAATCTTTGTGGAATTTTGCAAAATCCAGGAGAGATAGGAGATGTCAAGAGAGGTCAACGTTGTGCGGAGGAGTTTGCTGAGTATTTTTACTCGGTCTATAGGGCGGAGCCACCTGTGTTGGATGTAGATGCGGCTATAAAGAAAGCAGGTAGTGGGAACGGAGCGTCACAGCAAAATCTGTGGATGGGTATAGGCCAGTTGCAGTATTGTCGACGCCGGCAAAAGTACTGGAAACTCGAAACGATTAGCGCACAGCTCGCAGACGCTCAGCATGGTTTTCGACCGGGAAAGAGTACCACCAGTAATCTTCTCTGCCATATGACTCATCTGGTGCCGACAGTGGATAGCGGGGGGCAAGCTGATGCTGCTTACTTCGATTTTCGAAAAACATTCGACTTAGTCGATAATGACATGTTGCTTGCGAAGTTAGCTGGTGTTGGTTTCACCCCGCATTCGCTTCAGTTTTTTGCCAGGTACTTGAGAGATAGGTGACAGTTCGTGGAATATGCGGGACACGTGTCAGATTCGTATTTCACGAGGTCTGGAGTGAGTCAGGGCAGTAACCTTGGACCTTTGGGGTTCCGTCTAGTGGTAAACGACCTGCCAGAAGTAGTCCAAGACGCTAAATGTTTGTTGTTTGCCGACGACCTCAAATTGTCCCTCACAGTGGGAGGGGCCGAAGAATGTGACAAACTACAACGGGATATTGACAGGACAGTGAGCTGGAGCAGAGAAAATCTGTTGCAGTTCAATATCTCGAAATGTTCATCGTGCATGGCTATCATATTGATGGCTTGCCTATGACACGGGTAACGGAAGTCAAGGACTTGGGGGTTAGTTTTAACACCAGCTTGACATTTCGTGATCACGTTATGCGTTGCTGCAAGAAAGCATATAAAATTTTAGGCTTTATGCTTCGTACGGTTCGAGGGTTCACGAATTTGAAAGCCATCATAGCTTTATATACCGCGTTGGTTAGGAGCCAGCTAGAATCTAACGCAGTCATCTGGTCTCCAAATGAAGCTAAATATAGTCTCATGCTGGAAAAGGTACAAAACAGATTTATAAGGTATTTATATGTGAGATATTACGGAGTTTACCCATTTTATCCCTTAATGTATCCTACTTTATTTATTTTAGGTATGGTAGGATACAATGAGTTGAGGGTTAGGAGGGAACTGGCACTCGCCTCATATATTTTCAAAATATTGAGAGGGAAGGTGCATAATGCAACTAATTTAGGACAGGTGTGTCTGTGTGTTCCGGACAGGTACGTCTGGCGACGCCGGCGGCCGAGCTTGCTATTTGAGCCGCGCAGTCGAACCAACCTGTTAAGAGAGGCGCCGCTGACGCGTGCACTCCGCACGCTCAACCTCGTGGCTATTGAGACGGACCTATTCTGCTGTACTCTGGGTGAATTCACAAGGAGTGCTTTGTTTAAAATTTGTTATAGTTAGATACTGTTATGTAATATATTAGGTTTACTGTAGTTACGGATGTGAAGTAACTTAGGATAAGCGCATTTATCGTATTGGGTGTAATCCTGTTAAGATTTTATGTGATAAGGTTGAATAAATAAAAATTAAAAATCTGATGCTTGAAAATCATTGCCACTTACTCTACTATCTACGGTCTATCTATCTCGTGTTATGTAGGGAATCTTAGTCAATTTTTGATTGACAATTTATATAATACTAGTAAAACCTAAAAATTTGCTTGCAATGCAATGACTATTTCTATTATTTGGCAGCTACTTAAGTCTCAGCCCTGTAAAAGAAGCAGTGATGGAAGATAGCGTGATGGTTGACAGAGTATTTAACATAGAACAAGGATAGGAAGATGATGGTGAAAGTGACCTTCGATTCAGTCCAAAAAAAAAAGCATTGCGAGATACCCCTGTTCATGCCCTGCAGCATCCCGAAAACGTCACCCGGGCCCAGTAGCTTATGACCGATCTCATTCAGGTCGGCTCGCATGGAGACCACTGATACGCTCCTTGATGCCAGTGCACAGAAGAATGGATGAAAAACCCCGAGTAACATGGGACACGGGCAGGAAGATGATGATTATTAGGTACCTTCGACTCAGCCCTATAAGAGAAGCAGTGTGAGATGCCCCTGTTCATGCCCTGTAGTATCCCGAACACGTCTCCCGGTCCGAGCAGCTCGTGCGTGATTTCTGTCAGGTCAGCTCGCACGGAGACCACTGACACGCTCCCCGAAGCAACCCAGTACATCCGCGCCTCGCTGTCGCCTGCTACTACTACATAATTACCTGTGAAATTAAAGTGGTCAAAATTACTGTTTTTGTTTTTTCGGGCTTTATCAAGCATGTAAATATTGGAAAATGGGACAAGTCTTTTAAGCCTAAAAGTCTTAATCAGAATGTCATGTCTTGCAGCTCTGTTTCTTGAAAAACAAATGTGTATAAACCATCAAAAGGAATGTTTTCTTTTCCCCGTTTGCCTTGGCTTGGCGGTTACTGCTAGATACGGTATTGCTGTTATGCAAGAAAAAAACGATAGCGATTTTTGCGCAATAATTGTTCTTCAATACAGTTTTAGAGATTATGGAGGTTTTTTAAGAAATAAGTTCATTTGACTAACAGCGGGCGATTAGCAAACGGTTGTGTAGGAACTACCATACCTTTCACTGTAGGTAATGCCGATTTTTATGACATAAAGCTTTTGATCGCGCGATGATTGCTGATTGCAGTGTGTTACGTAATAAGCCTGCGGGCCAGTGATTTTCGCCGTTTACTCGTAAAAACTGACTACTCGTGTCAATACTGATACCTAGCCGAAACTTGTGCTCAGCTCACATTGTGCGGGCTCGAATATTATTATTAATAGTGAGCTGCTGCCGGTCGGCGAGGCTGTGCTCCGTGATTTTTACTTTAATTTACGGTTGATATTAAAAGGAAAATGATTAACCAGGCGAAAAATAAACTGAATGGGTGACTGTTTTACTAAGTAAGTAATTATTTATCCGGTTTAAGTAATACCATTTAGGAGGTTTTTGTGTGCTGCGGTAATAACAATGTTACATACTTTAATTGTATTTGGAGTTATATTTTTTCAATTTTAGCATATTATTCTTTTGAAAAAAGCTGAACAACCATCTAGGTGACATAGCTGTGCAGCACGGGAGTTCAGGCGTATTCGCGTTTTCAACGAATTAGTCCAAGAGCGAGCGAAGCGAGCTTAGGGGCTTAGAGAACCCCGACACGGATAGGATAGGTTCGAAGGGGGTAACGGGAGCTGAAGTGAGCGAGCAAAGGGAACGTAATTAGCACCCGTCATCTCCTTCATGTTAGGTTACTTAGGTTAGACCTTGCAGACAGGAAAAGGAGCCCCGGGAGCAGCGGGGCTCCGTTACCAAACTTCTCTCCGATATACTATACCGAAGATATCCCGGACGTCAGCCTGTACGAGATTAGGATGGCTCTGAATTCGCTCAAAAACAACAAGGCGCCGGGTGATGACGGAATTACGGCCGAACTCCTGAAGGCGGGTGGAAAACCGGTCCTTAGGGCCCTTCAGAAGCTGTTTGATTCCGTCATACTCGAGGGCAAAACGCCACAGGCATGGTGCAGGGGTGTGGTGGTACTCTTCTTCAAGAAGGGCGACAATGCCCGGTTGAAGAACTATAGGCCCATCTCACTTCTTAGCCATGTCTACAAGTTGTTTTCAAGAGTCATCACGAATCGTCTCGCGCGCATGTTAGGCGATTTCCAGCCCCCCGAACAAGCCGGATTCCGAAAAGGCTTTAGCACGGTAGACCACATACATACGCTGCGGCAGGTTATACAGAAGACCGAAGAGTTTAACTTGCCTCTCTGTTTAGCGTTTGTGGACTACGAGAAAGCCTTCGATTCAATAGAGACTTGGGCTGTACTGCAGTCTCTCCAACGGTGCCAGATCGACTACCGGTACATTGAGGTGTTGAAGTGTTTGTACAAAAACGCCACCATGTCAGTCCGTCTTCAGGATCAGACCTCGAAACCAATCCTTCTCCAGCGCGGCGTGAGACAGGGAGACGTCATTTCTCCGAAACTGTTCACTGCTGCGCTGGAGGATGTCTTCAAGGTTCTGGACTGGAGGGGGCTGGGCATCAACGTTAATTTTGAGTACATTACTCACCTTCGGTTTGCCGACGACATAGTGGTCATGGCTGAGACCATGGAGAGCCTCAGTAAAATGCTCGATGACCTCAGTAGAGCTTCCGAAAGAGTGGGTCTTAAAATGAACATGTACAAAACCAAGATCTTGGTGAATGCCCATGTAACACCCACTCCTATCAAGGTCGGAGACTCTACTCTCGAAGTTGTAGACGGTTATGTCTGGGACAAACGGTCCCGTTGGGTAGGTCAAATTTCGAGAATGAGTTGAACCGTCGAATCCGACTCGGCTGGGTGGCGTTCGGGAAGTTGCGTGGTATCTTCTCGTCCAATTTACCGCAGTGTCTCAAGACAAAAGTCTATGACCAGTGTGTGTTGCCAGTGATCACCTATGGGACCGAGACGTGGTCGCTCACAATGGGCCTTATCAGAAAGCTCAAAGTCATCCAAAGGGCAATGGAGAGGGCTATGCGCGGCATTTCCTTGCGTGATCACGTCAGAAATGATGATATCCGCAGGAGAACCAAAGTTACCGACATAGCCCGAAGAATTGCCAAACTTAAGTGGCAGTGGGCAGGGCACATTGCTCGCAGAACGGATGGCCGATGGGGCCGAAAAGTTCTGGAATGGCGACCGCGAACCGGAAGACGATACGTTGGAAGGCCTCCCACTAGGTGGACTGATGACCTGGTTAAGGTTGCGGGAAGGCGCTGGATGCGAGACACACGGGATCGGTCAATTTGGCGACGCCTGGGGGAGGCCTATGTCCAGCAGTGGACGCCTTTCGGCTGATGATGATAATGATGTACCTACCTCCAATAAGATTTAATAGTGTCACCCAACTATGGTAGTATAATGTAGTTTAAAACGTCAAAACACGTCCATTTCACTAACCATGGTTGGACACCTAAATGGATGCATATATAAAATAGTGTTTTTAGACTATATCATCACTCAACTCAGCACCATCCACTGAGATCCCAGGTGAAAATTAAACAAATGTCTTAATATAATTGCCTTCATATAAAATGCAGACTTTGCAATAATTATTTCTTAAACTAAGAATAAAATAAGTTATTACAAAAGGAACACCAATAAACTTACCAGGAAAGAAGATTGTGTAGTCCAGAGCAACGGTCAACTGTCTTAGGAAGGCTTCTCCTGTTTCGGCGAAGATGTAGCAGTTTCTCAAGTGATGACCGAACATGGCGGACATCAGGTCACAGCGTCTTACATAAGGCGTTTGAGATAGCAAGACTGGCAACTGGGATTAGAGGGATTATTTAGTTAGTGACATAGATTTAGGACCACACTCGGCCATCTATAGTATAGGGACTCCAGTTTACATACTGAGGCTCTTATTCGAGTAATGTGCGTGTCTAAAATAGCCAGCCTAACTCCGTCCAAAAGTACAGAAGCTTCCTGAGGCTTCACAGGGTTCGTGGAGCGAGCTATAGGCCATCTATCAATCAAAATCAGAACAAATCAATGAAAGCATCACAGAGACTCTTCTATGACCCGCAACCTTCAAAGTAACACTGAACAGGGATCTTCTAGGCTCGCTGACTCCATCGTAGACCTTATTCATCAGATCTCACCAGAGACGGCTCACCAAAAAAGAAAAGGGACAGTCGGTCAAGAATTCCATGTATGCTGATATAATTCGATATGCAAACATTCTCATTTTGGTAACTAAACAAGGATCGTTCGTACCTGCCTTCCTCGCTCCGTTACCCAAAGTTGTTATATGTATTTCCAAAACTTCTTTAATTGGTAACCTGTAACAATTGAGTGCGGTTACCTTGCTATCTTGTAAAGCAATTTATGGACTACCTGGAAGTTTGTATCGGATCCCTAAACAAATGGAAAACAAAACTATCCTAAAGGAAAATATACATATATAGCCCAATCCAATAACGTACCAAAATATAAAATTCCTCGTTCAATTACCAAGCTGAAAAGTTTTTGAAAAGATCTATTTATTGTGGGAAAATACAACTATTCTGCATATTTAGTCATCTAGATTTATATAGGGTCAAACTAAATAAGCTTGCGTAACTCTTCACATCTAATAAGTATCGGTATAAAGAAACTTTTAATTTACAGTAATTACACTACCAGCGGTCATATACATGATACGTTAGTCCGCTCAAATTAGACCAAAAAATAGGGGTCGGTTTACAGTAAAACGCATAGAGCTGAAAATGGGAACGAATGTTCGGAACACCAACAAACGTCACCGTTTCTGAGATATAACGATTGAAAAAGTTAATGTTAAGTGGCATTCCCTGCTAGAGTCTGTGTTTCCCGACAGCTACGATCTAGGGGTCTTTAATTCAAGAGTAATAGGTTATTTCTAGGCAAGTGTTTCTCCGTTGACCACATCATCGCTTACCATCAAGTCAGATAGTGGTCAAGCGCGAGCCTATAGAATATTAAAAAAACCAACGGCCTTTGCCCCACAGTTAGCTGTACTATTTTAATTTTACCTATCCACTGCTGGGCAAATGGGTTCCCCCATAGCCTTCCATTCTTCCCAGTATTTTTCTTTTTCTTTAGCTATGTACTAAAAATAAAATCATAAGATACCCATGACGTCTGCGGAATCTTGCTTATTAATTAAATTTAACCCTATATTTATTTTAGCTTACTCGACAGTCCCTGGTTCTTCAACATATCAATGAGTTCCATTGTCACTTTTTCATACGCCGTCAACGCATACTTGGTAGAGTACGCAATCTGGATGGAGGTGGCAACTACGATGGCGGCTAGCATCTTGCTGCAGACGAGGACCACGGCTAAGATGGTCATAGGTAAGACCGCGTCGAGGAAGAACTCGTCACTGCCAGCAGTGGTCAACTGAGATACAATCACGTAAAATGACGTGACGTAGTCCCAACGTTTTTGTGGCATTTCTCTGTTGACGGGAAAAGACGTTAAAGGAAAATGGCGGCTTGGCTTTGGTAACATTTTTTTACTAACGTAGGTTTCGAAAAAGTTAAACTAATTTTGGCCCGGTATTCAGCTACGGTAACTCTGTTTGCTGACGAAGAAAATCAGTTTATCGAACTCAAGTCACATTCGATCACCGAAAGCGTGGTGATAGCGATTGTCAAAAAGGCAAAATTGTATGGGATTGACGAGCGATATTGAAAATTCATGTGATCAATCCTTTACGTTTTGACACTTTGACTATCACCTTCGCTTGCATCGAATGCCACTTGTCTACAGCCTCAGAGGCCTTTGAGGCCAAGTGACTTTCAACCATCGAAAGCGTGGTGATAGCGATTGAAAAATGTTAAAAATGTATGGGAATGTCAAACGCCATCGAAATGTCTTGTGATCAATCTAGAGCCTCTTGTGTCAGTTTCAGGGTACTGAATACCCGTAACGATTGTCAAATTTCTACAATTGACAGCTGAGAAGCTAGACAAGTGTCATTTGATGTTAGCTATGGCGACGGTCGAAAATGCCAAAACGAAATATATCATGTAACATTTCGATAGCGTATGACATTCCCATAAATTTTTGTCTTTTTTCCAATCGCTATCGCCACGTTTTCGATGGTAGAATGTAACTTGTCAAGGGCCTCTGGGCATGCTTTCCAAGGCACGGAAGTGTCTCGGTATGTAATGAACCCACAAACCAACCATCCACAAACCAACCTCGGCAAGCGTTACTTAACCTCTTAGATCGACACGTGCGGCTATTATTAATTGGATAGTATGTAAACGAGCGAAAATAAATTCAAATTGAAGGTGTAAAAAACACTGAATATGGCTTACTGAAATACTAATACAACAGCGACTTAAAAATAAAAGTTTGTCGACTGAGCCCCGTGCAGCGGTTTTTTCTGTCTGCAGGGTCTAAAGTAACCTAACACGAAGGAGATGACAGGAGCTAAGTTCGTTAGCTTTGCTCGCTCACTTCAGCTCCCGTGGTCCCCTTCGAACCTAACCTATCTGTGTCGGGGTGCCCTAAATTCCCAAGCTCGCTTCGCTCGCTCTTGGATTAATTCGTTAAAAACACGAATACATTCGAACTTTCGCACTGCACAGCGATGCCGCCTCGTAGGTTGTTCTGCTATTTTGAAAAAAATAATATGCTAAATTAGAACACCAAATACAATAAAAGTATGTAACAATATTATTACTGCAGCTCCAAAAAACCTCCTAAAAGCGGATAATGGTTACTTGGTATAATAGTCGCCCATTCAGTATTTTTTTCGTCCTATTAATAATTTCTCTTATTATTTACCCACGAGCCCCTTCCATAATAAACGTCATAACCGTATGAAATACGTGATTTAATGGAGACACTTACTCGTCAACCAGATGTATCTTGAGCGTCCGAATGACACTGATAGGAGACGTGCCAATCATGGCCATCAGCCACACGCAGGTGAACGTGTGGATTATAATCACTACTACTATTATGGTCATCGCCGCCTGCGCAAGTATTTATTTAAAAGTTAAAACAATCTACACTAGGGCTATATTTATAAAACCTGTAATATTTATAATGATTAGGTTAAACACTGATTCATTATCATCATCCATTTAATGTTCCCACTGCTGGGACACAGGCACAAACAATAATACATCATTCAAATTTTCTATGGAGAGTTTGAATTTAGTATTTGCTATACTGTGATTTTTAATTTCTTAGACTAAACTGACATTTGGGGGGTTGTCACTTTATCGTTACATAAAAATAGTGTCGTATCCTGACTATCCTGAATGATCGAAAGTTTATCAAAAATCGAAGTAGATCGGACTATTTCACGGCAAAAAAATTACATTGGTTTTCATTTATTATTCATAATTATTACTTAACTAGCACTCCGCCCGCGACTTCGTTCGCGTGATTTCGTTTATGCTATAAATGATTTTCTTATATGCAGTTAGTGAAGGCGACCATAAATTTGCTATTATTAAAACAATAAAAACTGGAAACGTAGATATACAGGGTTTATTGGATTGTGACGATTCGTTATTTGACTTAAAGAATAAAACATTTTAGGTTACCGCCACAAAGTAAAATCCTCCCCTAAAAACTTATTAACCCCTTTTTGCTCTGTTGAGGGTCAAAACCTATATATGCTATTCACTCTTTTCTTCTCTTTTTTATTTATCGTTTATGTTAGTCAGATTTGCGCAGTGAGATTCCTCAAAAAAACTTTAAAACCCCTAACGCTATCTGAGAGAGAGTTTTAGAAATGTTTTATGTAAATTTTGAGTATCAACTTTATCCCCAAGGAATTTGATTTTAAATTCAAACAAATTTTTACCCTTTTCAGCTCCTTAAAGTTTGAATGGCCGCAAAATTGCGCCTTAGTGCTCCCCTAGAACCCCACGTCAAAAACGAAACCCTGTCCAGAAAGATTCTAAGCTTGAGTTTGTTTCGAAAAACTTATAATGACAACCTTTATTGTTTCCTTAGGTTGGTATTTGCAGCAATTTTCAAATTTATTAACCCAAGAAATAAGATTCTTCAAAAAAACTTTAACACCCCCTAAATCGTATTTTGGAATAGTTAAGTAAAACTTATAATGACAACCTTTTTTTGTTTATTTAGGTTGGTATTTATGTCAAGTTTCATGTTTATTGACCCAAGAATTCAGACTCTTCAATACAAACTTCAACACCTAGGGGGTGTTGAATCATCATTTGGGCTGTTTCCAAAAATTAATAATGACAACCTTTATTGTTTACTTAATTAAGATGGTATTTATGTCAACTTTCAAATGTATTAACAAGTATTAATAAGATTCTTCAAAAACACTGTAATACCCCCTAAATCGTCTTTTACCCCCGTAGTTGCAAAATACTAATAACAAAACCTTTATTGTTTATTTATGTCAAGTTTCATGTTTATTAACTGAAGTAATAAGATTCTTCAAAAAAGATTTAATACCCCTTAATCGTCTTTTGGGGGTAGTTTTTTATTATTCATAAAGGTTAGTATTTGTAGCAAATTTCAAGTTTATTGACCCAAAAAATCAGATTTTTTCATACAAACTTCAACACCCGCTACATCGAATTTGGGGGTTGTTTCAAAAGACTAATAATGATAACCTTTATTGTTTATTGAGGTTAGTATTTATGTCAATTTTCATGTTTATTATCCCAAGATATAAGATTCTTCAAATAAAATAACATCCCCTAAATCATGATTTGGGGGTAGTTTCGAAAACTAACGATGAAAGTCTTTATTGTTTATTTAGTTTGGTATTTATGTAAAGTTTCATATTTATTGACCCAAGAAATCAGATTTTTTCATACAACTTCAACACCCCCTAAATCATCATTTGGGGCTAGTTTCGAAAAACTAATAATGTTAATCTTTATTATTTACAAATAATACTATTTTTGATAAGTTTCAAGAATTTTGGCCGAAGGAATTAGATTTTTCATACAAACTTTCAACCCCCTTTTTACCCCCTTTTGGGTGGAATTTCCAAAAATCCTTTCTTAGTGCACATTTACGTCACTTGAGGAAACTTTCTGCCAAATTTCACGCTTCTAGGCGTAGCAGTTTTGGCTGAGCGATGATTGATCAGTCAGTCAGTGAGTCAGTCAGTCACCTTTCGCTTTAATAGATATAGATAGATTTTATCGATCGCATTTATTTATCTTATTATTCATATTTAATTTAATAAAAGTTTATGCAGTATGTGTATGAATACTGTTATATTTAAATAAATTACTTTTATATTCATAAAACATTTATTTACACCAATTAGTAAAATTAAATTGAGGCCCAATCTTATGTTATTCATCCCATGTCTTACCTTCAACACTATGCTCCGAGTTTGCAACATTTAAAAAAATAAGGTAACTGGCGGCTGTCAGTTTAGTCTACGAAACTAAAAATCACATTAGGAACCTTTAGGAACCTATACTTTAGAAATCTTGATCTATGTGACATATGTCAAACTGACGTATTCGTTATTGTTACGGTATTGTTAGTCTGTCAAGCGCTATTGTTAATGTATTAATATTGGCAGCTGTCGCAGAGATCAAGCTATCTTTTATGAAGTATAATCATAGGCACAAAGTACGAAAGCGGCGGCGTATACTTTATATTTTATATACAACTGAGAAAAAATGTTGTAGATGTTATGAGAAAAATTTAATAATCGTTTTTTAAATCTACTCGTGCCTTGTTTCGTTTGGAAAACTATGAAATATCCTTTCCATTTATGTTCCGTAACTAAAGGATGAAAACGAGAATGGACAAAGTCTACATGTACCTGTTACAAGGCTGTATTGTTTAACCGGTTGTGTGCCGTAATTACCGAACAATTAAAAAGCCTTTGTGTCTCGCTTGGAACACGTTTGAGGCACTCAAGGAGTTAAACTACAATGTGTCGTAGGTTGTAAAAAAATAACTAAGTTCGCTTAGTTGCATGTATTCAAAGTTTAATAAACAGTTTATCATTGTTTAACCCCGAGGTAAATACATCCTGGGCTTTCAGAGGAGGTATTATCTACTTTCCATTCTGATTCCTGATCATGGCATAATGTCTAATAGTAATAAGGTTATCATTTGTAACTTAAGAACAAAGAACTACGTATGATTTCATTTTCTTTGCAAAGAATACCTGTAAAGTGGTCAGATTGTTTGTAAGCTCACGAGAAGTACTCCGATAGAATTCAACCACATACTTCAGTCTGAACAGCTTTGTAGCGCGGAAATAGTGTATTATTCTTATGGGATTCCTAATAAGTAAAGAAGAACAATGCTTTATTTCTGCTGAAAGATGTCCACTGTGGATATAGGCCTGACGGCTCACGAACTTTCAACTAATTTTCATATTTACTTATGTAAAACTGTAAATACCTTCTCATACCACCAAGAGCTAATAAGATATCCGGTAATAATATTAAAAAACTTGTTTTAATTCAAACTTTTTTCGTATTATTCTCAGCAAACCCTTTTATTGATACCCATATCAATGCAGAGAACAAAAAATAACTAGTCCGACATTTTGGGCTGTCCGCCATATTTGATTTAGAATGACGACACTTAGCTAACCATGCATTGTCACCCAAACTAAACGTGTATGCAAAATTTCATCTTAATCGGTTGACATCTGCTTTAAAATTCAGTTGCTGGATTTGACCCGAACACACATACATACATACATAGCAAGTTAAATAAAATCTTGTAAAAATAAATAGCTCATCTTATTTAATGTGCGTAGCCATTTTGGGACCGAATCAAAAAAAAAGTCCAAAGTCAAATGTATTTATTTCAACTAGGCCATTGAGCGGCACTTATGAACTTTAACAATTAACTAGTAATAAAAACTGATTCTACCGTGCATTAGGAAAAGTAGCTTGTTGTGGAGAAGAACGCAAAAGAAACTTCATACTTACTCTATTAAAAATATAAGTTTTTTTAAATATTTACATAAGTACATACATTAATAAATTCATATACCTGAGGACGATGCACCCAGCACTGCTATACTAAATATTGGTATAAAGTATTACAAGCACTAACAGGTAAATTCCTTCACTTTATAAATAGGAACATGGTTCTCACATACTTACAAATATTGCAAACATAGGTAAATTACCTAATTCAACAACAACGGAACAGAGTGCGAGTCAATTTTTTTAAACGAATAAAAATTACTATAATTATGAATACCTAATATAAATTATCCAGTTTGATTTTGTCTACACTAAAGAAGCATTCTTATCTTGAATATAGTCATCTAATTTGTAATATGTTTGTTTACAAAGTGTGCTTTTAATTATTGTTTTAAATTTTCTTTCATTTAGTTTTAATATCTCACAAATTATTTTGTTATAGAATCTAACACAGTACCCCATCAAAGATGTGTGTACTTTAGCAAATCTATAAGATGGTTGATCTAACTTATCTTTATTTCTAGTACCTATTACAATTGTGTCTATCAGATTACTCTATACAGATAAATTGTGTCTACAGACCTTTGGGAATATAGATAGCATGAGAAAACTACTGAATGCATATGTTTAAAATAATATTATTTGCATTTTTGAACTACTAATCTATCCCTGTATGGTGACTGTTTTGCAATTTTGTTTCTTCCTATGGTATTTATTTTTGCCCCAAAATGCGTCAAAATTAGTGTTGTAATATAGAACTTTCGACGCTCATAACTTTAATATATGCTTTTCTAACTTTTTTGTTTTGCTAAATAATAATGAGACAAACTAGTATCACTTTTTATTTTGAACGTATACCGTCAAACAGTGAAGTAATCGCCATTCTACGTTTGTATGGTAAATACCGACTAGGGCACCCTTAATACATGAAGAAAGATTATAATATATTCTAACATTGCTTTGAATTTTCCAAAAACAACTTTTATAATTTCGATATAAATAAGAATCAACAAACTTACGGAAAACAAAAGGCGATCAATTCCAAAGGCAAATTAACCAGTACGTCACTCCACACCCACAGTCTATGCTTGAAATATCTGCGGCGACATTTGGGTCCATCCAATATGAGCTCGCCGTGCTTGCTAATATAACCCTAAAAATGTTGACTTTATTAGATCTGTATATTACTTTATGGGTATATTTGTAATTATACGTTAAGAAACATCTTTACACAGTTGCCAAGTATGTATATTATTGGCTTACCATCAGGAACGGTACATGTAAAACCAAGGAAAAAATTGTATAAAACACGCAATGAATACTGTTTAATTGTCAAAATGAAAGCTTAGGCGCGTGTTTTGATTGTTCAATAAAGTTACGCAATTAGGATGAAGGTCCCAGCTTTAGGCACATAATAGGTCATTATAATTATTCTTCAGCAATCAGTATTAGTCGCAGTCAAAGTACCAACAAGATCTTCATCAAATTAAATAGCAACATGACAGACGACGGTTACCTGATGCATAGTAAGATAAATCTTGGTATTGAAGAAAATATCCAAGATGGCGTGAATCCAGAACAGCATATAACAATCATTTAGGGTCACCAGGTCATACAACCCCATCACATAATGTATAGTGACCACCGTACATGTTACGTAGCCGTAGCTCTGCAAACAAAAGAAAGTTTTTAGGTTACTCAAATCAGTTTTTACTAAACAAAAGGATACCTAATACTGGGCACTTAACCGGAAAGACATTTTAGTATTGACAAAAAGTAAACATAATAGTCACTGAGAATATAAAACCTAAGTTAAGGTTACACTAGTCGATCATTCTTTCATACAAACGTAGTCTGGCGATTACACTGTCCACTGTTCACGATGTACGTTAAAAATAAAAATAATATCAATTTGTATCATCATCATCTAGCCCTGTATGGAAACAAAAAGTAAAAAAAAACATGTTATGAGCGTCGAAAGTTCCATATTTCAACACTAATTTTAACCCATCTTAAGGCGGAAATAAATACCATAAGAAAAAGGATAATTGCAAAACGGCCACCATACAGATTAGTAGTTCAACAATGCAAATAATTTTATTTTGAAAATATATACATTTAGTCGTTTTTACATGAGATCTAGACTCCTAAAGATCTGTTTATAAAATTTTCCGCACTCGTTTTCGTCCTAAATCATCATCCGTTTCGCTACAAACTTGCAAAAGAGCTAAGTCGTACGAAAACTAGCTTCTTACTGCTCTTCACAGCAATTATCTCTTTCGCACGTGTTGTCAGATGAGATAGCATGTATTTTAACCCCGCGTACATAATAGTACGTGCCGTCGACTAGGGCAACCTTAATAGCACTTTAATATTAAGTCTTGAACAAATAAAACGAAATTTTGCATGCGATTAATATAATATTTTTCTTTACGTTCTTGTATATAATATATTCGTATCTATCGTCCATATCATTCTGGTTTCACCTCATCTGCATTACTACCTACATCATGTTGTATTTGTGATATTGAGGCCAATTTGCTTGATATTTCTAATTTTAATTATCTTCAATATATATATCTTCTTCTTTACTTTTTTTTTGACATTTATAGCAATTTCCTTTAGATTCATTTCATTCATTGTTTTTAATCATTCATCATTTCATTTACTATTATTGTTGTATTCATTAATTTTACTCAAGATTTGGATGCCATAGTATGGGCAAACATGTTTGAACCTTTTCTTTTTTTGTATCCCTGCATGCACTTATTATTATTATTTGTTGTGTGTTTACAAATTTTTATGTTTTTTTTTTGGTGTATTTTCCTTTAAACGCCGCTACTGCATTCTCATTTCCACGACATAAAATCACAAGTTATTAACCTTTTTTGATGGGTGAGCCGAAATTCGTGGCAACTTTTTAAAATACAGTCTGTAAGTACTGGTTTTATATAGCTGTTTTATTTGCGGCGCTACGTTGTATTTTGTTTCAGTGAGTGCCTTTTAGAATCGTGACAATGTAAGAAGTCCGATGACGATTCTCATTTTACATACCACGATAACTTTGTATGAAATTCTCAAAAAAAAACAAATTCATAATCCTAATTAATTACTTTAACAACGAGTAAAATTCGTAAGTATCAATTTTAACTTATCTATCGTATTGTTATAGCTGTCAAATCCGACTTCTTAGATTGTCACGACTAATTAAAAAATTCAAATGTTACCCTATTTTCAACTCAATCCGTAACTTTCGTAATAGGGTAGTATAAGTAACTATTTAGTAATCTCCGGTAGTATCCTTCTGAGAAGCAATGTAACAAATACAAGCGTGGGTTTAGAACATTCCTCAATTGTAAGCAGTTGGCCTTTTGACATTAAAATATTAATACATTAACTCACGCCCCCTGCTACGATCCTTGCATACTTCTTTTCCTTTATTTACGTTCAAACAAATTCAAATTTCTATTTCCTTTTTTAGGATTCTGTAGCCAAATGGCAAAAAAACGGAACCCTTATGGATTCGTCATGTCTGTCTGTCTGTCCGTCTGTATGTCACAGCCACTTTTTTCCGAAAATATATATATGCTGTTGAAACTTGGCAAGTAGATATATTCTGTGAACCGCATTAAGATTTTCACACAAAAATAGAAAAAAAACAATAAACTTTGGGGGTTCCCCATACTTAGGCCTGAAACTCAAAAAAAAAAAAAAACTAATCCTTACGTGTGGGGTATCTATGGATAAGTCTTCAAAAATAATATTGAGGTTTCTAATATAATTATTTTTCTAAACGGAAAAGTTTGCTCGAGAGACACTTCCAAAGTGGTAAAATGTGTGTTTTTCAAATCCCCATGTAACTTCTAAAATAAGAGAATAATAAAACTAAAAAAAATATATGATGCACAATTACCAAGCATACTTTTTTCAGTTATTAATGCTTAAATTATTAATTATTCAATTGCTTGCCAAAATATCCTAAAACAAACTAAAACGTCATAATGTTTTAAACGACAAAGGTTAAGCTCTCGCCTCATAGGTAAACACTGTAAAGTAAAATATCCCGTTGGCAACAAGCTTTAGCAAAAACAAGCTAGCACGTAAAATGTTTGACTACCCCACATATCGTTCCAAGAAAGCCGAAGTAATGCTACCTGTTAAGCTAGGAGCGACGAGAAGCGATGATAGGCAAAAAAAATGTTATCAGAATATTATACAGGCCTATACGTTTTTTGAGGCACGTTTTGCGGTATATAAAGTTAGTATACTCAGTCAAATAGTCAATCAAAAATCTTTTTTCCAAAAAAATACAACCGACTTCACATTGTAGTGTTTTTTTGGAAGTCGGTTGTATTTTTTTGGAAAAAAGAAAGAAAAAAGAATTCCTCTTTCGCCCAAATCATTAACGAGGATAGACGTGTTACTTTTTGCTCCGCAAACATCGACTGACTCTTCCACACCATAATAGTACATATTTCTGCGCGTGAGACGCGAGTGTTGCATGCATTCAACTGCTTATCGGAGGTGCACCCCCGGCCGCCCGCACGACGTGAGGGATAAAGACAGCCAACATAATTGTCGTCCTGCTCCCGCGCCGCTAACATCGTGACCTTCAATGCAGAGCACGAAGACAGCATAAGGCGATCCTTACTATATTGCTATCTCAGTCTCGCACCGCTGATCGCGGTCTTAACGCGGAGTGCCTGTGTGAGGAGTGCAGGCGCGATAATTGTTATCTCGCTGGCGCCCCGAGTTGTAATCTCTACGAGTGCTACGGTCAGTGTAAGCGCTACGTCTGCCATACGTCACTGGATACAAGCTACGAAGTTGCTACGCTTTCGTCATTGGCGCGCGATTACCTTACCTTTCTATTACCATAATAATCAATGGAATCTAATATGAACAAATCGCACTCGGAATCTGACATCAACCAGGGAGATATGAATACAACCCCCAACTATGTATTCAAACGGACCAAGCGAAGTAGAGAAGACATGGAAGACTCAATTCTCAAGGAATTTTCGGAGTTCAAGGTGGAGGTGAGAAAAATGCTGAGTGGTTTTGCTGAAAAATAAGGGCAGGAGTTTCAACGGATAATTGATTCGTCGTTGAAAGAAGTCCAGCAATGTAACATCAAGTTGGTGGGTTCAATTGAGTCTCTTACTGGCCAATATGAAGATCTTAAAAAAAAGCATGATGCTTTGGAGAATCAGGTTAAGGAGGACAAGACCTATATACAAATTTTTGAAGATAGGATGGAAACCTTGCAAACCAGCAATCAGAAGTCTATTTTTGCTATAAAGAATGAGCCTAGGAAGCCAAGGGAAGCAAAGGAGGACCTTATTGAAATGGTTATGTGTCGTTCCAAAACTCTAGACTGTCCCATTACCAAGTATGACATAAAGGACATTTATAGAGTACGTGGGAGAAACGGTGAGATGCTTAATACGCCAATAATAGTGGAGACCGGCTCGACCTTACTTAAAACGGACATCATGAAAAAGGGTAAGGCTTTGGCTTTAAAAACAAACTCCAAGTTATACTGTAAACACCTAGGTCTCAAATCAGTAGTAGATACTCCCATATTTCTATCTGACCATCTGGCTCCGAAGAGTTCCCGTCTCCACTTTTTGGCGCACGACCTTACTAAGTCAGGAGAGTTTAAATTCTGTTGGACTGCATATGGCAAAGTTTTACTTAAAAAGGATGAGCAGTCCTCGACCATACTTGTCACAAGCGAGAAACAGATGCATCAACTTAAATTAAACAAATGACTGGTAGTAATCGCTTTAAAACTATTTTTGTTTGTAATCATATTGTTCGCTGGTTCTCTAATGCTTCACATAACAAACCGGCACTCACCTACACATAACAAACTCACATACTATTCACTATATTCATACAACAAGTACTCGCACACATTCAAGTATATTACCCATTCATTCATTCTTACATATTCCGTAAATACTCCTTCATCTCACATCTGTATTATAGAACTAACTTTTAAAATTAAAACTCGCTTCCATCAAAACCTCTACCAAATATCACGTCATTTCTATTTTCAAAACATATTTAATGAATAACCAACTACAAACCCTTAAAGATATAGATGATCTACAAATAGCGCGTAGTATCGAATGTGATTGCATGGAGTTGACTAGACTGGCAAATATAAAAAAAACTGACTTTACTGTCATTTCTCAAAACATTAGAAGCATTTCGTGCAATTTTGATAACTTTGTAGTTACTCTCTCAACTTTTAATTTTGAAACTGATGTCATTATTTTAACGGAGTGCAGATTGAGTTCTGAAAAACCTATTCCACATCTTTTTAATTATTCCTCCTACACTACCACAAACCACCTAAATCAGAACGACGGCGTTGTGGTATACATAAAAAATAATCTAAAATCTAAAGTTTCAGAAATTAAACTATCGCATGCATCTTGCCTTCAACTTGAAATTTTTCGTAACATTATTTTATGCATCTATCGATCTCCAGCTAACGCAAACTCGGACAGTTTTATAAATTCTCTAAGTACCCATCTCGATACTTTAAATCCCCAGAAAAATATAATTATAGCGGGTGATATAAATATAAATATTAAACTAAAGGATACTGAGTCGTCTCACGACCAAAAAAACAGACTTAATTACCTCAATACACTATCCCAGTATGGTATACTGCCTGGTCATACATTGCCCACTAGAAATGAAAACTGATTGGATCATTTTATGATAAAGTTGAACAAACACAAGATATCCGCTTTCATTGCCATTTTGCATACAAGCATAACATATCACTTTACCACCTTTCTATCCCTTTCAAAAATTAAAGACCCTCCGATTGCGAACAAAATTAAATCTTCAATTGACTTTGAGAATGCATATAAGTATTTAGTTGAAAATAGATTAGCTGATTTACTTTTCTGTAACGATCCGGAATCACTGACTAACCTACTTATAAATAAACTATCCGAATCGATAAATAAAAATACTACCCTTGTAAAAATTCCAAACAGTAAGCGGATAATCAAGCCATGGATTTTAAGGCATTTTAAGATGTATCAGGAACCGTTGTAAAAGGATAATAAAAAAGAACCATACAATGAAATATTAAAAGTGACGTTTACAAGATATAGAAACTATTGCAATAGTTTAATAAAAAAATCTTAAGACCAGCAGTGCGCCTGGATGGGACAACGTTTCAACTAGTTTCTTGAAATTCATACGCAAAGATGTTGTTCCAATTATTACTCATCTCGCCAACCTGTGTTTTAGTCAGGGAATCTTTCCAGCTGCATTAAAACAAGCTATTATTACGCCAATATTTAAGTCTGGAGATGGAGACGAAGTAGGCAACTATAGGCCTATATCTATCCTACCTGCAATTTCTAAAATAATCGGAAAACTAATTAACATAAGGTTACTTAAATATTTAAAAGAATTTAATATATTATCAGACTCTCAATACGGCTTCCGGCAAGGTATATCTACTGAGAATGCAGTTGCGGCGCTTAGTAAGCTAGTTACCGAACAACTTGACCGAGGCAAGAAATGTGCAACTGCATTCCTAGATTTAAAAAAGGCCTTCGACACCATCTCTGTCCCACTCTTAGCACATAAGCTGGAAGATATTGGAATTCGCGGGATGCCGTTGAATCTTCTCCAAGATTATCTCAGCAATCGAAAGCAGAGGGTTAGAGTGGGTCAGAATATTAGTGGGGATACGGCGGTGTCTTACGGAGTTCCCCAAGGTAGCGTTTTGGGGCCCACCTTGTTCCTTATTTATGTGAACGAACTCTGTAACATGCATATTGCTAACGCAAAAATCTTTTCGTACGCTGACGACACAGCAGTAGTCTTCACGGGTAACTCTTGGCGAGACGTTCAGCTTGGCGCAGAATTGGGATTGTCTAAGATTGCTGGATGGCTCGGGCAGAATTTGCTCACACTGAATGTAAATAAAACTAACTACATATGCTTCAGTGTATGCAGTCGTACACAACCCAATACTGACTTTAATCTTAGGGTTCACCTTTGCGATGCTGGTAATCACTCACACTGCAGCTGCTCAACTATTAACAGAGTAGCTCATATCAAATATTTGGGTATTATCATCGACCAGAGATTATCTTGGCATCCCCACATCGACCAAGTTGCAGTAACAGGATCAGAAAACTAAGCTGGATCTTCAAGACTCTCAGACATATAGTGCCTAAAAGTGTAAGTTCTCCTTCAGGCAGAAACAAAAACCTCCTAAATAGGATATATTTAGCACTTGCACAATCCGTATTGTTATACTGCATCCCTATATGGGGGGGTGCTACTAAAACAAAAATTTTAGTATTAGAGCGAGCACAACGGGCTCTTATCAAGTGCATGTATTTTAAAAAACGGAGATATTGTACTGAAAAACTATATCATATCAGCAACCTTCTAACGGTCCGGAAACTTTACATTACTCAAGTTGTTCTCACAAAACATAAATCACTAACCTATGATTCCAGAATATTGGCAAGAAGAAGAAAAAACATTAAATTAAAAGTACCACAAACAAAACGCAATTTGCCAGTATTCAACTTTGGAAACGTTCTGCTCAGCTTTATAATGCTATTAATAAACATATTTACGTCTACCCTAAGAATAGTTATGAATGCAAAAAGTACTTACGGAATGGATAAAAAAGCTTACCTACAGCGAGACTGAATCACTTTTACAGCAGATATACTAACATAAATACTGCATACACACACAATCACACACATACACCCTCACACTCACACTTTCACTTAAATCACCTTGTTTTGGTTTATGTAATCGTATTAGTATAGTTTAATGAAAACGTTTTGTTTATGAAGGAGGGGAGTCTCCTAATACAGGCATCTGTTGCTTAAAAGGAGGCTTCAATCTCAAATATGTTGTTCAAATTTGGTTATCAAATAACTATTTTTATTTTATTTTTTATTTACATTGTAGTGTTTTTTTGGAAGATGCGTGTATTTTTTTATTAAAAAAAGTTATTTATATATTCACATTTTAGTTGTGGTACCTAATGAGCAAGTTCTTTAGTAAGGTACCTATAATGCACAGAATTATGCCAGAATAGTTTACCCGAATAAAATAAAACTTGAACATAATTGGCGAAATGAGACCAGGGTGAACTATACACATCTGCGTACCCCTTTAGAGCGTACCGGCGTTATGTAATGTTATCAAAAGGCGTAAAAATAGACAGACATGGACCACATGAGATGCACCAACAACAAAAAAAATATTCAAAAAATCGGTTCACCTAGTAAATACTCGTAGCTTTGAGTTCAGTCGAATTGAAAACCTCTTCTTTTTTGAAGTCGGTTAACAAACAAAGGAACAGCTAAGGACTGACATTCCTTGCCGGAGTCTCCATTTCATGACAGCTACAACCTGCGAGGGGTTTTATAGTCAAGAGTGTGTAAGCGTGCTTCACTGTCGGTGTCGACCACTTCATCGCTTACCATCAGGTGAAATGATAAAACGCGACAATACCAAAAATAATAAAAAAGATTGACACCCAGCACAGTGGTTCTATATTCCTATATTTTTGAGGCTAAACGAACTTAAATCAGTTCTCATGGCGTTTGCAGGCACTACTACACACAGTCTACTTGAATAGCGTCTCCCAGCTCCGTCATCGACAGTCAAATACTCGTTTCGTAAGCCACAAGGCCTCATTAGTGCGGTATCAATTTACCTGAAACATGAGCGTTCCGGGCCGCAACAGATTAGAGGCGTGAGTGCTGTGATATGTAGACACGCTGACAGACGACTTTGCCTGGCTAACGTTGGACTGCGACTGGCTCGACGGCAGCGCCCCTACGGATTAGGAACACGATAGTTTGATGACGACCCTGTTTGAACGCATTGAGAAAATGCTGCCTTTCGCTTCGAACGCCTGTTATCTTGGTAAAAAGAAACCTTTGTACGCCGTAATGGTGCTGATATCTAGAAAGGTCTTGTTGTATGTTTTTTTATTCTTCCTATGTCACTTGTATCACGTAACAATAAGCATTTTCTAATGTCATTAACACATTTCTCCATCCTCTGCTTATCTTATTTTGTTAAATACCTATGTTGTTAAAATTTAATCTGCTATTGAGAGTAATATAAAACTAGAATGTTAATTAATGCGGTTGTAACATACCTTGTTCGAATCTACTGGAACCACTCTTCACGTCATCTCCAGATTCCAATGAAGTCAAGTCAAAAGTTGATTCATCTGCGATTATAAAATAATTCGTAATTTTAGGGTCAAAATACACTGAGAAAAAGTCGATGCGGAAAAAAAATATAGCAAATTGATCTTTATCTCCACAACTAATGCACACGATCACGATAAAAGAGACGCACTCATTCGACTTTCAAATTTTCAAACGCGTTCGTCATTTTTTATTCTAGAACAATATGATATTGGCCTAAAAGCCGGTAGATTCGGTAAAGAGTGACCTTCACCCATCTATTTATTAATGGACTAGCTGTGCCCGCGGCTTCGCTCCCGTTAACTGCCTATCCTACCCTTACCTACCTACCTGTACACACTCTACTTAAATGGACCTAACTCCCTAACACAGAATACTATTTATTCTAGGGAGAAGACATCATACAAAAAAACATAAAATAATTTATTTTTTCAAAATAAAAACTACCGACTTCCAAATAAAAACACTACAAAGTGAAAAATAGGTATATTTTTGGAAGTCGGTGTCTTTGGTAGGTACAAATTTTTTTCGTTATGGATAAAACAAAAGTTTTTTTTTATTTTTCACTTTTTCGTTGTACTAAATAGGCAAGTTCTTTAGTAAGGTCTGGATAGATCACCTGAATATCATGAAACTTGAACATAAACGGTGAAATGACGGTGTACCAAGGTGAACTGTACACATCTGCGTAACTCTTTAGAGCGTACTGGCGTGATTTTATGTTATGAAATGGTATAAACAATAAACAGACAAGCGAATGCAACAATCCCGAGAGATGATTAGTTCTATTGTATATCTCCAAAGTTCTACATCAAATATTTAACAAATTAAAATGGGGCCAATTTGGGAACATACTCTTTCAAACAAAAATTTAACGAATTCTCAAAATTGGTCCACAATTGACGTAGATATCGGTGAACATAAAAAAAAAAACATAATGTCGAACATAGATAAAAAACATAATGTCCCCCTTAATGGAAAGTCGGTTAAAAAATACCTATCCATAGCTGGGACTCTAACTCGTAACTTTAAGTATAGTAGGCTATTCAGACGGGCAATAAGTGGCAGCGTAATAACGAAATATATTGCACGCACGTCAACGTCATTATTGGTATTATCAGTATGATTAGAGACCTAAAATCTCATAAAACGTTTTTTTTTGTCTTGTGCATTAGGTCCAGAATTATTATTTTTATTCTAGCCACACTGCAAATAACCCTTGAAGGTTTATCATTGATTCGGCATAGAGAGTTGACCCTTGACCCCCTGGTTCGCTGTGTCCCCGCATCGGTGGTCGGGGTTTGGGGACCCTTACTACCTGTATTTTTTTTTCTATGGTCAATGATCATTTATCCACGGAAAATCTTAACACCACCATTCAGAAAATGACGCGAAATGCACAACGCCATCTATCGAATATGGAGTTCAACAGTCCGAGTATCTGAATTGCGTATGTTGCGATATTTTACTTCTACTAACACTTTAAATTCATCTAACTTTTGATAGAGTGAATCGATTGCGATGAAACAAAAACTAAGTAATACCTCAAGTTACGCACAATTTTATGTATAAAGTTATCTACATTGGTTTCGTACAATGTACGTGATGCGTGCACAAATAAACAGAGAAAAATTCCAAAAATGCTGGTAATGGGTTCTGTTGATTCTCCTTTAACATTCTGGCAATTTTTTTTGGAAATACTTTTTGATGTACAAAAACGACTTTTCTACAGGTTTATTATATGTATTGATGTAAAGCATTTTATATCAAATTTAATAAGTTAAAAAAAAAATTATCGCGAGTTAATGACATTTTTGAACTTTTAATAATTTATAGTCTTGACAGGACTTTTCAGACAACCCACTCGCGATATATTTCTTAACATATTAAATTTGATGCCTGCCAGCCTAGCCATTTCCCAACGATGTTGGGCTCGGCTTCCAGTCTAACCGGATTCAGCTGAGTACCAGTGTTTTACATGGAGCGACTGCCTATCTGGCCTCCACAACCCAGTAACTGGTTAACACGGTACCCCTTGGCTAGGCTGGTGTCAGATCTTAAGCTTCTGACTACTCGTAATCGACACACACAACAACATATCAAATTTGATATAAAATGCTTTTCTTCCATTAAACAGATGAGTGAAGGTAGTAATGAATAATAGAAATTCGCTTCGATTCTATAACCCATAGTATCTACAAGTAGGTACCTACTTAATACAGAACTCTCTCTTTCATTTTGAACCCTATTCAGGCAAGGTAATAATGGCATAAGCTGGTGCCGGAAGTTATTAATCTCCCCAGCCCACTGATAAAGTTACAGTTAATCCGAAAGGCCATTTTTTTGGGTTTCATCTTCCCGATACAGACACGGCAAATTTCAAGGTTTATTTTTAATCTCAAATACAAACTTTGTACATTTATTATTCCTGCTCAATCTATGTTTAACATAATTTAAAAAGAAATCTCTTAATTGTTGCTCAGTCTTTAGAACTTCTATTTATGTTTATTTTCCAAAATAGTATGTTTCTAATTTTATAGGTCATTGAGAAAATAGGTCGGACGAAGTTGCTGGTCAAGTGCTAGTCTACTATATCTAAGAATGGTACTACACCTTCCGAAGACTCATCGTCGTTTAATTCCATGTTGATGGGCAGGATGTAATCTCGAGACATCTCGAAAGCCTTGTTCAATGGTTCCTGGATCTTGGGATAGTATTTGACCAGGTTGAAGAATGTCACACTGGGTATTACTAATAAATCGAGGCTTCGACTTGCGTATATCGTCACTTCCGAACATGAAATTGGTTGCTGAAAATGTTATGAAAATAATGAATTGAAAACGTTTTATTTGCATTTGGATAAAATGGCTGAGAATTAGGCTGCTTTAGTTAATACACAACTGGTAGCTTTTGCCCGATTTCACCCATGTGGTGGAGATCATCGTTCTGAAACTGCCTACTATTAGGATTAAAGTGGCCTTATCCTATCCCAACCCGGGTTTAAATCTACCTGAGTGCCCGTTTTTATCGAATTATATTCAGCTCTTAAGCTTCAAAAAGGTAATAGACAAACATACAATATTATTTTGAACTAACTTAAAATATAAAGGACGTTAATTGAATAGTTAGCATAGTATTCGTATTTTTGTGAGCAGAAAAATATAATCTGTGAGCAGAAATAGCTACTTGATCAGCAACTCATGGCCAGCAAACATTCCAAAATCAATCAGCATTTTATGTCATTCTGGATGGCTGTGATTATTTTTGTACAGCATATTAATTATATAAGCTGCAACGAGCTGCTCATGTTTATTAAAATTTTGGTAAGCACTCAGATGGTAAGCAAAAAAATTCATTTTGAGCTGCATATAAAAGAAGCAAAAATACTTTACTTGTCTATGATTATATGGTTTTATTTCTGGCACCTCGCTGCGGTCGGCGCGCTCATTTGGCTCGCATTTTTAATTGACTCTCGTTTTCTGGCAAAAATGTTGTCGCTCGTGCTATATTGCGCTCGCTCCTTTCTGCCAGCTAGGTTCTTGATACCCCGGGAACCAGGTTTTTTTCAGGTACAAGAACTTTGATATTTTTCATTTTCCTGCTGTTACTCCGCCTTTAACGTACATTGCCGATTTTTCAACAAAAACGCAATCCAATTAGTTATTTTGCTCATCATGTTTTAAATATGCATACCATTCAAATACACTGCTTAGAGACATGTTTTCTCTGCTGATCAATCATGAAATCTTGCTGATCAAGTAGTTATTTTGCGGACTGAATGTTTATTATGCAAACTCATGTTATTGTAAGCTGCCAATTAATGATTTAATTTTTGACCATTATTAAAATTATTTGCAGAACAAGGATTGCTGCCTGATTTTTTTTTATTCCAAACAAAATCTTTGTATGTCAACCAAATTATTTACTTGCTGTTTTTTTGTGGCTCACCAAATTTTATAATTGCTAAAAATTTAATTACTTCTCAAATATAAATACCCATGGAAAGATGATTTTCAAAAATTAAAAATACCTGCGACACAACAACCTCTTACAAGTTAAATTTAATTAAATACACCACGACACATTTTTATTTCACTCTACATAATTTATCCAGTAGTAGACACGCTTCGAATGACAATCTATTGAATACGTAATTATGACACGATCTTGTGAAAACAACCTGATTCAAACAGTAAAACGCACATAACTTCAGAACACCAGAATCGATATTCACCAAACATAGCTATGAACACTCTCGACAAAGTCACCTTTCAAACAAAAAAAAAAAGAGTCGGTTAATTCGTTTAAGAGCTATGATGCCACAGACAGATACACAGATAAATACCCTCATTTTTAGTCGGAGGTTAAAAATAACAAAACTAAGAACTTACTCCTGTGAAATTCCCGAACATTCCACCTGGACCCATACAGGTTATCATTTCATTATAGGACGTCAAAACATCTACCTATAAATCAAAATATATTACTATCTCTACATAGAAAATATCCTAAAAACATAAGGTTGAAACACAATATTATAAAATATCCTATTTCAAGCTCATAACAAGGGTCAGGGGTCCCATCGAACATTACATTGTATGTATATCCTTCTTTATGTTTACTATACAAACTTAGTGAGTTGTGCAAAAGCGGCATAATCAAAAAACCTTTTTCCTATTGTTCCTGTTCAGTGAATCAGTAATAAAGAGTTGTGGCAGTACTTCGCTTCCGCTACCGCAAATTTGAAACTTCCTGCGAGGAACCGCACCTCGACAATTTTTTAGCAATTTTGCCACGGCTTTCTTATAAAGGAAATATGTTCCATACTAAGCAAAGACATTAGACTGAGATGTAAACACGAAGTTTCAAGTTTCAATAACATTTATGACTGTTTGTGTATGTGTTTAAAAGAGTCGGTTTATTTTATGTGCAACTTAGAAATCGTCTATGAAAAAAAGCTTAACCCTTGTAAAAATATTCATTATCACACAGGTTGTTCGCTTAGCATAGGAGACAAGGAATTCACTGAATTTGTATAACAAATATAGATTATTTTTCTTTTCTACCTCCGCTTCTGCATCTGCTAAGATGCCTTCATCACATCTCTTATGAGTATATGTCTCTGGGATAAGTAGGGAACCCCGATCATTTACCTCGAACGATATTTGACTTGAAAGATTGACTGTGGACAGGGTTTTGCGCGTAATAAAAAATATCTATGAATATAAATAAGATACTGTATAACTCTGTCACGATTCTCTGACTTGGAATGAAGGGTTTTGTAAGGGCGATGTAAAAATTATGACGGGTATAGACGACTAAGGACATGACGTATTCAGCCTATAAAGTTTCTGTTGGGACTCGGGCCTCTCTCTCTTAGAATATGAATAGCAATACTAATACGTGCTTTGTCAATTTAGAATTTGAAGTTAAGAACGTGTCAAAACCTACTTTAATGTCAATGTTTTACGGTTTTTTGGAAAAATGCTCAACTTCATAACAATTATTAATTCAGATATCGACTGTAGGTTTTCCTGACATTAAACTAATATAACAATTGGTTAAATCTTAAGAATACATGTCCATGTCTTTCTATTCAAAAGTAACATGTAGGTTTTAATGAAAAGTAAACCTAAAATTATAGTTAATAGTTTCCTAAATGTGGGTGTACTTAGATGCACCTCTGCCAACTCTTTGGAGGATACAAGCGTTATTTATGTTATGTAATTTCTTAAAGATCCGAAAACTTTAAGGGGATAAATATAATGACCACCATAAAATGCTTTGATACCCTTAGTTTTGTAACCAAAAATATCTACTTAACACCAGAAAAATTACAATAGTACCAGCTATTTTAGTCACGACTCCACTTTAAATTGTATTCGACCACCAAATTTAGTAAATGATCACCAAATTAATGTTGTGAAATAGGTTATTTTGACCGGGTGAAATAGGTTAGGTTAGGTTAGAACAGTGACCAACCGCGGCAGCGGCCGGCGAGCGCTACTTCCAAGCAAAACTCATTTTTTTACTCATTTTTAAACTCATTTTGCCTAAATAGGATAGTTAAAACTTTTGTTATAATTTTACATTAAAATGCGAGTTTCATTTTGGTGATCATTTACTACTTTTGTCTGCTATTTGTTACTATATCTGGTGGTAAGTTAAACATAAGCCAAACTTTAATACAATCAGTCCTTACCTTCCCACGATATATAATATAGATGTAGGGCTGTATATCCCTGCACTGAATGACGGTGTCTCCCTTGAGCAGGTACATCTCATGCAGGTGTTGTGTGATGACCCTGATAAAGGACCGTTCCACCTTCCCGAAGAGAGGCACTTCGCGTAAGGCTCGTTCATACATGAATACCAACGTGTCCTCCATTAGTGCTGAGTTCAGACGGCGACATATTTTCTGGAAGAACATTTGTTTTATTAAAGTTATGTCTGGGTACTGTAGTATTATATTATAATCTGTAGTCTGGGTGTTTTGAATGGTATTATGAATAACATTAGTACCTAACATGCAAATCTAACGCAAGAAGTAACCTTTACAATAAAAGAGACATTTACTATCAAATTTCTCTCTTCAAAATAAGTAACCTGATTTAGGATTTGTGCCCGTTTGGTGGTAATATACCTAGCCCCTATTACCTACATGAGACAGAACATGACTGATGAAATGCTCTCAATTTATTTATTGCTTACAAATGTAAACTTAGATGGTAAGTTACAAATTTACACCATTGTGTACCGAACCAACCAATTGTACACCTCTGCTGTCACAACATATTCATCATCATCATTATAACCCTTTTTAATGTTGCCACTGCTGGGACACATGCCTAATCTCTGTGATAGGGAATGGGCCGTAATCCACCACGCGTGCCCAATGCGGTTTTGTGGATGTCACATGTACCTATTCGAATTTTTGTTTCTAGGACATGCCTCGGTTTCCTCACGATGTTTTCGTTCACCGTTTTGAGAGCAGTGGTGGTGAAATAATTTACACAAAGTAAAGTGCCTGCCTAAGTTTGTACCCTCGACTTATAACTTATAAGTCGCGGCCGATATCACTAGGCCACCACTGCACTGACTGTACCATATTACATTTATTAATTCAAACTATGTACAATAGTCTAGTCACTAAAATCACATTAATCAACATTCGCTAATGCGTCTAACAACCAACGACTGACCGAAAACATAAGCCTTAAACGCTACAACAACGGAACAAGACAGGACAGATTATTCAAGTATTAATTAAATAATTTATCATCGTGACCCAGGATCTAATTTAGTGACAAAATGATGAAGCAACATTGCTCGGCGCACCTGTCACCACTGAATGCCACCTGCGGTCGCGGCTGCGAGAAATTCAATATGATATTATATGTGGTGGAGTCAGCAGCCGTATTACGAGGTACTTTAAAGAGCAGCAAGAATTTAATTAATATCAAAGCTCAGCAAGATATTCTTGCTGAGCTTTGATATTAAAAATATGGATAGTGAATTTTTGAATTGAATTTCGAATTTTCTTTTACACTTAGCTTTAACGAAATTGTACTGTTAAAGTAAATTCTACATTAAATCTGTTTACGTCTAAACCATGACCTATATTAACCGGGCAAAGCCGCTATCGGAAGCTATCTACTGTTGTATAAAACTACTCGATAAAATATTATAAAGAAAATCAAAATCTATATTATTCTGCTGCCGGAACGTGATAAAAATGCAAAATTGAAACAAACGCAAACATAAAAACTGTTTCACCACAGCAGCCGTCAGCGATTCACCAGAATTAATGTACATTCCGTAAAAAGTGCATAACGCAATATTTTACGACTACGTGACCGCTGAAATACTTGCAGTTTTTCATTGTTTACAATTTGCAACAATATTCATTTTGTAGCACATTCTAAACAGAGTATTTATTATGACTTACCTGTGGATTACTGCCGTTGGTTCTCTTCCACACATATTCGAAATATTTCAATGTTTTCGCTGTAAGCATCGGATCCACATTCCCTTGATACAGAAAATTGGCTAGATCTTTTGTTTTTTCCTATGAAACAAACGAGGACTGAGCTCGTTAAAACTAATATAATTACTGTACTGGAACTGCGATGTCGTAATATTTTTAATGACGGAACTTTAGCCGTAATACGGAGTACTAGACTAACTGTATGGTCTGTCTCGGGCTTAATTAGATTTTGTTCATTGTGACATCGCTTGGTTTTTATAAAGTTGGTCATAATATGTATAGCCAACATAGGCGTACATGTATAGGACTAGTTTAATATTTATTTATTTATTAAAGCTTCATGCAACATAAAAGTACATAGGCGGACTTAATGCCTTAGGCATTCTCTACCTGTCAACCAAGGCCGGTGAAGAGATAGCATGGCAGGTGCATAAAAATAGAAATAATAATATTATAAACGCAAAATTAGTACAAAAGAATATAGTTAAAATAAATATACTTAAATATTTCCTATAATAAATACTATATACAAAATAATATATATATATATAAATTAATAGAAAGGCGCAAAATGAGACGATTCTGCTATTCGTTTAGAAAAAAATACCGCAACTTCCGCTTAAATGCATACCGACTGGTGGCCGTCCTGATATCAAGAGGAAGCGCATTCCAGAGAAGAATGGATTGAATATGAAAAGAAGAATGAACAAAATCAGAAGTATGAGAAGGACAGAGCAAGAGAAGATTGTTAGATGAACGCAGATTCCTCGCGTGTGAATTACATAGGTATTGAAAGTGAGGAATGAGATAAGAAGGAGGTGTGGGAGAGTTGAGTAGAGAGAAAAGCGTAGCGTACCGTTAATATCGGTTTTACAAAGAAATAAACAATTTTTTTCTGTAGCAATCGTGCCATAATTGAGTATTGATTTCCTTTCATATTCAGTTTATTAACTTTATAGATATTTGATCGGCTTTGAAGACAATAGAAATATTACTTACAATCTAATAAGACACAATATGAAATGATTTCGTCTTGAAGTACCTAACTTTATTTATGGATATTAAATGGAGTTGGCGGTACGTTCATTTAAATATAAATGAAATAGAAATATGTACTGCCGTCCTATAACTAGCGTGTCACTTTATGACATTAGGCCAATTTTGAGTTTTTTTACCTCCGTAATCAGCAGAAAATTCCCTATATATCTGTCTAATCAATTATATTTTTCTATTATACAGGGTGTTTGGAAGGGAGCTGTACATACGCCTAGGGTAGAAACTAGGGATAGTCTGCTACCTACCCCCGCCCATTATATTGACCTTGGCCTCAAGGTTTTTTTTAAATTTATTATTATTTTTTATTTGACTTTTTTATGATTTTTTGACTAAAACTACCTGTAGCTCAAAATCTATCCATGGGACCGGTCGGCTAATGGTCTTGTTTTAATCGTTAGAGTCTTAGGGTCCTGCAAAAAATTATTTTACACCAGAAAATTGTGGAGAAGAAAAGTTATGGGGCCTGAAGTACCGTAGTAAGGTAAAGAAATAATTTTAAGGGCAACTTTCTATGGGGTTTAAAAAAAAACTAACAGGGTTGGAGTTCTTCTGATTTTTTTAAAACATCCTCAGTCCATGCCCTTTCTAACGATATGCTAAAAGTGTAATTATCACTTTTAGTTTTAAAGTTATTAATTAATTTCCGCAACTAGGGCACTTCAAGCAAAAATTTCAACTAATGAAAATTAAATGTGTTCGATCGTAAAAGGATGGCAAATGAAACAAAAAATTTGGTAATGACTAATGTCATTAAATTACAAATTTTAATTAATTACAAATTTTGTTCAAATTGATGACCATTGACCTGTAAACATGCTCGGCACCTCTTCCTCATCTCCACGGTCACCGTTCTAAGCAGCAGTTCCTCGCGCATTGTATCGAATGCGGCGTGGATCCTGTTAATTAGAACCTCCCTTGTTGGTACTTCTTCTGCGTACACCAACTCTTTCGCCCTTCCCCAGACGTAGAAGTCGAGTGGGGTAAGGTCAGGCGACCTTGGGGGCCAGGGAATTGGCCCACCCCGACCAATCCAAGAATTAGGAAAGCAGTTGTCCAGAAGCTCCCTCACTGCTAGGCTCGAATGAGCAGGACAGCCGTCGTGCTGGAAGAGTATGGGCCGATCTTCGTCAAACACTTCTTCCGCTAAATCAGGCAAATCGTTTTCGAGGAAATCTAAGTAGTTTTGCCCGTTTAGGTTGTCTGGCAAAAAGTGCGGCCCTATCAACCGATTACCGATGACGCCTGCCCATACGTTCACGGAGAACCTTCGTTGAAAACCTCTGTGCCTCTTGACTCTCGGGTTTTGATCTCTGGGTGCCCAGTGATGGAGATTGTGGTAATTTACAATTCCTTCCTTGTCAAACTTGGACTCGTCAGTCCAGAGAATACTCCGTAAAAAATTAATATCTTCCACGTCCGTATGGAGCAAGTGGCGGCAAAACTCCACCCTTCTTGCATAGTCGTTATCCTCTAAGCCTAAAACAATAAAAATATCAACGTTAGCGGTTTCCTTATGAATTAGTAGCTATGTAACATTGATTGCTATCTCTGTCTTTCCATTTCTCTCTCTCTCACACACATGCTCATGTTAATTTAAAAATTGCCTATGAAATTCACATGCTAGTTCATTACATAAGAGCTAAAAACAAAAACTTTATGTAAAAAATTACCTTGAACAGGGGTGTAGTGGAAAGGATGACGTCCATTTTCGCGAAGAACCGACCAGACTTTCCACACGCTTAAACCAAGCGTCCGGGCTACGGTTCTTACGCTTCTGGTCGGATCTTCCTCAAATTCAGCCAATATGCGTTCTTCCGCAGCCAAATTTGGTTGAAATCTGTTCACGGCTGGTTCCCGGAAATTTAAATTTCCGGTTTCTCGCAGACGCCGATAAGTTGAGCCAAACGTTTGGTGGTTAGGCACTCGCCGGTTAGGATACCGTTCTTGATAAATCCTCCGTGCCTCGCGCCCATTGCAATCAGCCATTCCATACACCACCAGCATGTCGGTGTACTCTTCACTGGTAAATCCAGCCATTTTGCCAACAACAAGGTAACAAATAACAAAACTTAACAAAAACGAAGTAATAACAAACTCAACAAAATTAACGAAAACAGTGGAGCGTCGTAACGGCAAGTACGTAAGTTAGCTAAGATGGGTAAATCTCGACTGACTAACAAAGACCCCAACGAGTTACCTGCCCGGCCCCGTCGACCCAAGAGCGAAAGAGACATGACATGACATGTTTTGTCTCTTACATGTTGCTCTCGTGTAAGAGTGAGACAACAAATTTGCCAACTGTAGGCCAAACTGGTTTAAATTCTGGAAATTACATTTGTCTTACAAATGTCGACTCGTGGTGGTAAAAGTGCCCTAGTTGCGGAAATTAATTAATAACTTTAAAACTAAAAGTGATAAATACACTTTTAGCATATCGTTAGAAAGGGCATGGACTGAGGATGTTTTAAAAAAATCAGAAGAACTCCAACCCTGTTAGTTTTTTTTTAAACCCCATAGAAAGTTGCCCTTAAAATTATTTCTTTACCTTACTACGGTACTTCAGGCCCCATAACTTTTCTTCTCCACAATTTTCTGGTGTAAAATAATTTTTTGCAGGACCCTAAGACTCTAACGATTAAAACAAGACCATTAGCCGACCGGTCCCATGGATAGATTTTGAGCTACAGGTAGTTTTAGTCAAAAAATCATAAAAAAGTCAAATAAAAAATAATAATAAATTAAAAAAAAACCTTGAGGCCAAGGTCAATATAATGGGCGGGGGTAGGTAGCAGACTATCCCTAGTTTCTACCCTAGGCGTATGTACAGCTCCCTTCCAAACACCCTGTAGATCGACTCCAAATAAAAAAAAACGCCCTAAATATCTATGTTCACAAAACTATTTTTTATAAAATTATGTAATTGATTTAAACTAGCAATGTGCTTATTTGAAAGTACGCAATTGGATTTATTTTTACACCTGAAACTTTTGCATATGATTTATAGTTGATACTCATAAACAGTCTAGATTTTTATTTTCGGGTTTTTGTTTTTAGTCTATAACTCCAAATATGATTTTGTCAGATACCCTAGTTATAGGATTGCTGCGTATTTTTACTGGCTCGATGAAAGGGCAAATGACTTTAAATGGCTTCACCATTTGTGTGTCTTTAAGTGGTCTCCTAAAAGCGATAACTTTTTATTTGCTACGAACAATAGCGTTCGTCTGTTAATGTGCCACTAGAAAGGAAACCTTCAGCTAAAGTTGCCCACACAGGCAGATAACTAAAAGGGGGGGCTGGTCTGTGTTAGCGAACTTACTCTTTGAGCTGTCAGCGACAAGCCCTGTAGGGCTTGGCTTTGTCGATGCAGTCCTACCTTGCCGACTCTGAAGGAGCCAGGCGTGGTTTTGAGGGAGAGCGCTACGGTCGTGTAGATCCTCAAGGCAAGTGCGGTGATTTTCCTTTTCGTGGTTGCCGCCATGTTCTTGGTCTAATTCCCTCTGAAATAGACGTAACTGAAATCACCGGGCGACGTATCACAGGGGTGGCGAGGTTATGCCCCTGGGTGTCCACCATTGAGCAAGGAAATGTTGGATAGCAATGACCTCCTGCGTGTTTGTGCAGTGCGTGGGGACCCGTATGGAAGGATGAAGGGATCCTGGTGATTGAGTGGAGCAGGTTTCACTTTGGCCCGGATTTCTTCCAACACGGGAGGCCGTAGCCTAGCCAGCTACGGTCAATCGGCTGCGGGGTCCGGTCAGACGGCCCCCAGATGAGTTCACTCCCATTGGGGGCTTGCAGACGGCGGCGCTCGCTCGCATCGCTAGTGGTAGTAGTGTGGGTTGGTGTCGTGCAGTCTCGTGAGCAACTAATGGGGGGGGGGCTATATCCCTCGGCTAATCCCTGGTGCTTCCGTAGCATCGCCACTTGAGCACTACATGGTGCTACAGTTTCACCCAACACGTGCAGAGAGTCAATATTTATAGAATTACATAAGTCAAATTATATTAATTATTTAAAATTCACCCAGATTAAACACAGACAGGCAAAGAGTCCCTAGAGGGGACTCCTACGGAGGGTCCATCAAAGAGACCGCGTGCTGCTCTCAGCGGCGACAGTGGGGACATGGCGGCCAAGAGGATGAAGACCCAAGGGCAATCATCCTCAACCGGATCCTTTAGGGATGCGGTGGTGGCTGTGAAACTCGCTGTCGTCACAGTCAGGTACCCGGAGGAGTAATTGAAGGCGGAGGACTTGGTGCCAATCCAGGAGCTTATAATTGAGAAACTGAAAGTGGCGCCGGATCCTCTGCCTATTCTCACGGTTGCTCCCGGAGTTGTCGCGGGTGCAGTTCATGTATCCTGCGACAATTCTGATGCAGCTAGCTGGTTTCGGGGTGCCATCCACAATGTGGAACTTGGCTCCCTGAAACTCAAGGTCATTGACACCAAGGACCTTCCAAAGCCAGTCAAAATGGCATGGAAGAGTCGCAACTTGGCGTTGAAAGACTCTGCCAGGGCAATTCGGCTGCTGCAGCGGCTTAACCGTGCCTTGAGGACGGACGACTGGAAGGTCGTAAATACTCTCACGGAGCAGACCAGCATCCGTCGTATCGTCCTCATGGACGGGGTGTCCGCTGGGGTCATCAAGGCCGCAGGCTACTCTCTTCCAGGAGGAATTGAACGGTACTCGTTCAAGCTCCTGGAAGAAGACAAGGGAGAGGCACCCACTGCGGAAGCAAGGGTGATCCGAAGATGGTCCACCGCAGTGTGGGGAGGCCATCGACGAGGTCTCGGCGCACGACGTAGCGCAGGAGGCAGCGATCCAGACCGGGGCGTCAGAGGCGGACCTCGAGGGTGACATCCTTGAGAACCTCGATACCCTGGGGATTGAGTCGCCAACTGCTCTCGTGGAGGAAGCGATGGAAGGGGAACCTCAAAACTGAGGCACTCTAGCAACAGCACAAACCCATCAAGATATCCAAGATGGAGGGACTAAGGTCTGTACAAATCAATTTGCATAATTGCAGAGCCGGTACTGCCCTTCTGGCTCGGCAACTGAAGCTTAACACATACGACGTTGCCTTGATACAGGAACCTTATCTGTATAAGGGGACTATAAAAGGCTTAGGTGGGACAGGAGGCATGGTGCTCTATGACTGTCCAACTAATGACGCGAGGACTTGCATCTATACCAGGGGCGGTATAGAGGCCCATACGTACTTTCTGTTACAGGAATCTTACAACAACTTTGATCCAAGTGGGGACGGGCAAAGAGAAAAGGAAAATTATTCTTGCCTCTGCCTACCTCCCATATGAACAAAAGGAACTAGTAACACCACTAATTAGAAGACTGGTTGACTACGGAAATCTCGACCTGATACTTGACTGCGATGCGAATGCACACCACGTCGTTTGGGGCAGCTCGAATGTCAACAAACGAGGGGAGGATTTGTTGGACTTTGTGGTAAGCTCTTCTTTACAAACCCTTAACGCAGGCAATAAACCTACTTTTAGGACCTCTGCGAGAACTGAAGTTATTGACCTAACACTGGCTTCAAACAGGGCCAGCGCTTACATTGAAAATTGGCATGTATCGGACGAAATCTCTCTGTCTGACCATAATTATATATGAAGTGAACTAGCAATAATACGTCAGGAAACACGACAGGCCTTTAATGATGCAAAAGCCACGAAAGATTTTTTTGGCTATCATAGCATGCTGACGAGGTATAAGACGGCGTTACGCAAGGCCAAAAGAACTAATTGGCGGCAGCATTGCACCTCCATCGAAGCTCTACCAAATGGAATGAGTTTGTGCAAAGCAATGTCCATAACTAAGACAAACCCACTATCATCTGTAAAGGATGAGAATGGGTATCTAACGGAAACTGGACAGGACACTCTGGGCGTTATGTTTAGAACTCACTTCCCGAAATGTATACTGCGCGACAGCGATGAAGAGGAACCAGTCACAAGAGACGAGCTCACAAGGCACACGTCCAAAAATAACTGGGTCACGGCAAAGAAAGTGGTAGATGAAAATAAACTGAAGCTTGCCATAGCGGGCTTCCAGCCTCTCAAATCCCCTGGTCCGGATGGCATGTAACCAATACTATTGCAAGAGGGGCATCTGTTTTGACAACTCATTTGAGTAAGCTCTACAGAGCCTGCATAGCCTTTGGGTACGTACACAAGGCATGGAGGGAGTTCAAAGTCACCTTTATACCAAAGGTGGGTAGACCGACTTACGAAGAAGCTAAAGCTTATAGGCCAATTAGTCTATCATCCTTTCTCTTAAAAGCTCTGGAGAAACTGGTAGACAGGTACCTAAGAGAGGGACCAGTTAAAGTATTCCCTCTACATAAACTACAGTAGGCCTACAGCCCTGGCAAATCTACGGAAACGGCATTGCACTATGTTGCGAGTCGAGCCGTGGCTGCGCTAGAGGGAAAAGAGATCTGCGTCGGGGCTTACCTCGACATAGAGGGAGCCTTCGACAAGCCAACATTCGAGTCCATACGCATCGCTGCAAAGGAACATGGCATCAACGATACCACGTGCAACTGGATTAACCATATGCTGAGAAGCAGAATAGTCAGATCGGAACTGATGGGAGACAGACTTAGTGGAAAAACAACTAGGGGTTGTCCGCAGGGTGGAATGCTGTCACCATTATTGTGGTGCTTGGTAGTAGACTTGCTACTTACCAAGCTAAATACCGGACCATTCTACACAGTAGGCTATGCAGATGACATAGCTATAATGGTTAGTGGTAAATGCCCGAACATAGTCTTTGGATTATTACAACAGGCATTGAGGATGACAGAGGAATGGTGTACAAAGAACCACCTCTCTATCAACCCAAGCAAAGCAGTCATTGAGCCATTCACGAGGAAGAGACAACTAGTAAACCTAGGAGAGCTCTCCCTCAATGGAATAAAGCTGCCCTGGTCCACCGATATCTGGGTGTAACGCTTGATAGAGAACTCAGGTGGAAAACTCATGTGAAAAATATTACGACGAAAGCCCTACTAGTGTTCGGCATGTGTCGTTCCACCTACGGTAAAACTTGGGGGTTAACGCCCAAAGTGATACGATGGCTGTACCGGACAATGATAATACCTATTATCACATACGGCAGCATAGTGTGGTGGCCAAGAACAAAGCTTGCCTCGTGCAAAGCGCCACTCACCAGATTACAAAGAACGGTGTGTCTAGGCATCTCTGGTGCTTTCAGGACAACACCTACGGCAGCGATTGAGAGATACTTCAATATCTCTCCTCTGCATATGATGGTTGAATTCGAGGCAAGGAAGACATTACATCGACTTTCTGTGGCTGGACTATGGGATGCCTCTAAGCCAAGAACCAACCATACAAAGTTCGACGGGAATGAAGGCCTGGATCGGGTAACAAGCATGTTATCCGATAAAATGCAAACTATGTTTGTGTTTGAAAGGTTTTTTCAAGGTCCAAATCCCTACAATAGAGGACTGGACGACGGGAATCGATCCACCAGAACAAGATAGTCTGGTGTGGTACACTGATGGATCCAAAATGGAATCAGGTACAGGGGCGGGAATATACGCAAAAGGTTACAAATGTAGCAAAAGCCTAGGGAAGATGGCAACTGTATTCCAAGCAGAAACTTATGCCATAATAACCTGTGCTCAAGAGAATATAGATAGAGGAACCAGAGGTAAATCCATATATATTCTTAGTGACAGTCAGGCTGCAATCAAAGCCATGGCAGCCTACAAAGTGGACTCCGGACTTATTCTGGATGTTGTCCAAACCCAAAACAGGCTTGTGAAGCACAACAGGGTAAGTCTGATGTGGGTCCCTGGACACAAAGGAATCCATGACAACGAAATGGCAGATGAACTGGCAAGAGAAAGCTCAGCAAATGATTTTGTGGGTCCAGAACCATGTGTAGGCATCTCGACGTGCCTCGTAAAAGCCGCATTCAGGGAGTTTGCAGATCACAGACAGCGAACTCATTGGCTATCTAGCACCGGTCTCCAATACTCTAAGAAATTCCTAGGCTCTACGTTCAAAGCCCGGGAATGCATTTGGAACATGAGCAGGGGGCAAATCCGCTACCTGCTTGGGGCCTTTACTGGGCACTTTGGAACTAACGACATGCTCATGAAGATGGGTCTAACCGCGACAACCATGTGCAGGTTGTGTGGGGAACATACGGAACGCATGGAGCACCTTCTTTGCACATGCGATGCACTGGCTGGTAAGCGAATGTGTCTCTTAGGGGTTGGATATCCAAGAACAGAAGACTATAGGCTCATATCTCCCAATCCCGTTGTAAAACTCATGAAAAGAGTTTTTAACGAGATTGGGGAGGAGTAAGTTATCTAGGGGACCGCAATAGATCCCAATGGGTCGAAGTGTCCGAGTTGTCTCTCGGCCCCTCCCCAAGATAAGATAAGGCAGATAACGGGGGCCATAAAAACTTGGTATATATTCGTAGTTATTAATTGTGGACCTGGTGCAATTTAAATAATTATAACAACGAGCGTAATATGCGAGTCTTAATTTTAATTGTTTATAAGTATCATTTTAATTGTTTATAAGTATCTACAGACAATCAGCAGACTTGTGTTTATTATTTTAACATCAATTAATTTTGTTGGTATCGTTAATAACTGAAGCTCTACCAAACGAAAGACTCTCCCTGCTTGTAGCATTTCTTCTTCTTTTCGATTCGATGGTACACTTAATTATATTGTGTGGGCCCAGTAGGTGGCCAGGTCAGGACAGGTCGACAGGGTGCAAGTGAATGGACAGCCAGGACACTTCAGCAAGTGGGACAATATTATTGTAGCAGTCATAATATTTGCTTTTCTAATGTTCATAAAAAACCATCACAGAAAAAACTATAAAATGAATCGTTTTCGGAACTGTTTTGTTAAGAAACTTTGAGCAGATGAGTTGATACATAATATTTTAATTATAAAATATTTATAATAATAATATATCCTGTACCAAAAGTTACACAAACGAGCAGTCAGTGAAAAATAGTCAAGTCGTAGCCGCGCCGTAGCGCGTAGATCAAGTGCTACCCCAAGAGTGCTACGACCTCGCAGCATATAATAATATGATCTACGCGCACCGATGAGCTTGGTGAGGACTGGGGTGTTGTTTCAATTGCTTTTATAAATTCATTAGTTTTATTCAATTTTAATTCATTTAGATTAGGATTCACCCTATACAAAACTGCCCAAACTTGCACTTACTTTAAAATGGTATATGTTGATGGCAACACAAATTTATTTTATGTCTAGTTTAATTTGTTTTAATATGTTATGTAAGGAACTGATATACGTCTCTTCCTACTTCCTGTGTTGTTTTGACCAACACGTTTTTATGTGAGTTATAGTAAATAATTAATAAAACAAGCAAATTGTATCAATTACCAGCCTACATCATATACAGTCCATTTAAAAAGAAAATAAAAAGCTGATTTAAGCATTTAACATTGGTCCTTCGAGCCGGAAATGAACCAGTGACCTATGGATGTACAGTCTATGCCGAGCCAGGTATCGGGTCCAGTGTTACTTAAAAAAAATGTGAATGTGCTACGTAGTCAGTCCTCATTTCTCACTCTCTTAAAATCATTATTGAACTGCAGACCAATTCGAAATGCAAATGAACCTTTTCTGAGGTTTTGCAATTTTAATGATACTTTGACTGGATTGTTATCAGTTTAAATATAACTATGAGATATTGGCTTTTGGCCAAAGTTGTTGTAACTTACATTGTGTTCCAACAAAGCATGCGCGGCGGCCGACCGAGTGGAGGCAACATATCCAAACATGAAGGCAAAGTACATAAAGCCGGTGATCTTCAGAGCCATCGCGAGCCATAAGTCCACGCTGTTAGGCATTCCTACTGGAGTGCAGCCCACACCTAAAAGTAACACAATAGGTTATTTAAGTATTTATTTATGAAGATAGGTATGCTTAGGTATTAACACGCAGTTATTTGGTTGTTGATGTCAAATAGGCAGTTACTCCATATAAAATCCCTTTGGACTGAAAGCAGGATCCAACAAAGTCGGGAAAACATTTGGCAAAGTGTGTCGGACTTTGCACATTTAGGGTTCCATACCAAAGAAAAAAATCAGATTTATTAATATATTGGTATTTTTAGTAAAGTATACGTAATAATAAACACTATCACCAAATTTCAAGTTCGTAGGTATTGACCTACGAACTTAACCTTTTTTACTTCCCATAAAAAAAATCTTCGGAACAAAATTGTTTGACAGTCGACAGACATAGACACGTGAGTGACAGCAATAGGGCTCTGTTTGGACCCTTTGGGTACGGAACCCTAAAAAGCGAGGCAGATTGATTCAAATATTGAGATAAACTCGGATATGCGAAAAAGTGCTCGAGTCTTAATTAATAAAGGTTCAAATCTATGCATATATACAAATAAATAAAATTTAAGTGTCTGTAAGTAATATGAAAATAAAAATGTTTTATTGAATGCATGTGAAAGTATTTATGGTGCTGTGAGGACTCTGTTTAACTAGAAGGCAACCTACTTGCCTATAAAAACACCGGCAATTGGTATTACTTGAAAGGTAAATGAATTTCGAACAGAAAATAAGTGAATGAGTTTTTGCAATGCTTTTGATTGTCAATTCTCGTGGAGCCGCCCAGAAGGCAGGCATATATAATTCAAAGACATTTGCAATAACTTAAAAAAAGAATTCCCAGCGAGGTTAGATTTTATTGAGAAATTTTACAACGCACGGCAAGATAGACAAGAGGATGTAAATGCCTTTTTCTATAGACTGGCGGAATATGCCGAGCAAGCAGGCATAGCCGATGACCAAGTTTTCATTAGAATTTTCCTAAAATGGGTAACAAATTATTATAAATTTAAGTTAGGCACGAAATTATACGGCTCCAGAGCAGAGCTTCTTGCCACAATAGTACAAATGAGGGAAATATTAGAAGGTGTGCAAAATGAGCGCATAAATTTTCCGGTGCAACCTCCACGCGTGCGTTTCGAAACGCCGTAACCGGGCAGCTGCGAAAGTGGCAAACCACTCCCAACACATCTTACGTAGTAGTGGACAGTCGACTTAAGTCGTTGACATAACCCGAAACATTGCGCTCCATACATTACCTGTAACCCTGTAACCGTAGTATCAATTACGGGCGGTACTAACCCACGAATATCTCGTAAACCCAGTAGAACGTGTACACGTATTCGGTGGCTGCATCTGGGACAAGCATACAGAGTAGTGTGACCACATGTTTGGGATAAGATGGAAATCGGATATGATAATGGTGATATAGAAGTGTTATAAGTTATGCTCGGGTTTTACTACCGTGAAGAATGTATGAACAGTTATTAGCCAAACCAGACAGTAAGACAACTTGGTGAAATCGGCCCAATAGTGAAAACTTATAATTCTATTTAATCCGTCAGTGAGATTATCAAATAATATTGGACTAGTATTTTTTGCTTTATCAAATAAATAAAAGTTGACAAAGATGCGCATCAAAGTTCAGGAGTGGCGGCTTGTGACATCACTTTGTCTGTATAAAGTGTGCACACTGTGACGTCACACGATATTTCAACGCACTTTATCGTCGTCACTTTGTTTACGTATAAGGAGAAAAATACGTGTCCAATATTTTTATTAATCGACCTGACGGACAAAAAACCGGCCAAGTGCGAGTCAAACTCGCGCACGAAGGGTTCCATACCATTATAGCAAAAAACGGCATAAAAATCACGTTTTTTGTATGGGAGCCCCCCTTAAATATTTATTTTATTCTGATTTTATTATTTGTATTTCTGTTGCCGCTATAACAAATAGCGGCAACAGAAATACATCATCTGTAAAAATTTCAACTCTCTAGCTATCACGGTTCTTGAGATACAGCCTGGTGACAGACAGACACACAGACAGACGGACCGCGGAGTCTTAGTAATAGGGTCCCGTTTTTACGGAACTCTAAAAACTAATTTTCAGTCAACTGCCCTACGAGTATTTGTCGGCTAATCATCTCAGACGAACGCATAGCCGTCCGTCTTCTTCATAATTACTATCTACAGTCCAACTGTTTTCATTGCCGAGGACAGACTTCTCTTTGCTTGTGCCCAGCCTCACGTTTCACGTCGATACTCAGGACACTCTATCTAGTAACCAACCTAAATTTCCATTTGTGATGCGGGTAGCGAACCAAAATGGGCCAACTTTTAACTCAGACACGCGTTCTAATAGGCGAAATAATCTTTACTAGCCCTTGCCAGCGGCTTCGTCGCGTTCAAGTTGGAAATTATTACACGGGAAAGAAAATTTTGGTTGTGATAGTGATTGAAAATTTTATTTGCAGACTAAATGAGTGTCAGGAAGTGGAGGGAGCACATTTCTGAATTATTGCTTTTCATTAACAAAAAACAAAAAATGCTAGACCATATCCTGAATTTGGACATAAGATTGATTTTTTAATGTCCCCTTGGGATGATTTACTACTTTCACGAGGTTGACACCGCGGGCAGAAGCTAGTAAAAGTATCTTCTGACTAATAATTCAGAAGATCAAATATCTTCTGACTGAAGAATATTTATGAAGCAAGAATACGTTTAACAATGAAATAAATAACATATGTAAACTTACATCTAATCTCATACTTGGAACCCGAAGTGATTAGAACCTTGGAACAATTAACCAAAATGTAATACGAGTTAGGAGGGCAGTAGGGTTCACACGCGTTCATAAATACGAACGCCGTAGTGAAGTTCACAATCGTCACGGCTATGGGCAGGAACTTCAGTAACGCTACAGCAGGGTTGATCCGCATTATATCACCCTCCCAGTACGAGAAAGCACCTGTTATTCTTGTCACCTAGGGATGGACAAAAGAAAGAAAATTGTCGATTAATATCCACACGATATTTATGCGCAGTATCGATGCTTTTCATTTTTTCATTATGTCAGTATGTACTTATTTCCCGAAATATAAACAAATATTAAAATAAAATTAGGGACATTACAAACTATCTTTTTTAAAGCCTTCAGAATATCTTGCGTAAAATTGGACACTGAGCTGCGTTCAAACAAAAATAGTAAATCCGGTATTTGAATTAATTTATCGATAATATAAATATAGACTATCTATAATTTTAAGAAAAAACAACGATATTTTGCGAATCAGGTATTTTTTGACAAACCTATCGTCACCTGAACAAAAAGAAATGTTCACTGAACACTATTGTGTGAAGATCGGCACTGTTCTGTATCTACGTAGATACAATTAGATACAAACTTTTTGTTATAATCTGTGGTAGTAAATATTATAGTCTTGATTTTGTAATGCCACACACAACGCCACCTATAGTACTTTTACGTACACTTTTTTTTCTTAACTTACTGTCATGGCTTCTTACGCAGTTGCGCTCACAATATTTTGTTATAGTTTCTTTTATAACTAATAAAGCTGTTTAATATTGCTACAAAACGAGTTTATTAACATCACCTAAATCATCACTACTTTAACATGGTAGCAGAGCGTGGTTAGGTGGTTAATAAGTGAAACAGTGAATTCAAGAATGGGCCACGTGGAAAGTGGTTTACGCCTCGAGTAAATTAGGGAGTCAAAAATACTTAAAGAGACGCTATCTACCTAAAATGGCTAAACAAGCAAGGATAGAAGACATAATGATACCCATTTTTGATGGTATAAACTATTCAAGCTGGAAACTAAGGTTAGTAACTTTACTAGAATACAAAGAATGCAACGAACCCGCCATTTGCATCATGCCTGCTAAATATGAAACTCAAGAGGCTAACTGGAAGAAAATGGATTTGAAAGCAAGGACTATAATAATGAGCACAATTTCAGACAAACAATTAGAATATATTGGTGAATGTAAAACAGCATATGAAATGTTGAAAAAGTTTGACAAAATGTATCTAACACAGTCTACTGCTATGCAAATAATATGTAGAGGAAAAATTGAAGAAATTAAATTAAACAATTACACTACAATAGAAGAATTTTTTGTTGATTTCGAGAAAACAACGAACGATTTTAAAGCGGCTGGTGGTAAAATAGATTAACCTGAGAAGATGAGATACTTGCTCAGAGCTTTACCTCCAAGTTATAGTTATATTGGAGATTTCATTGATGTCATCCCAGAAGAACAAAGAACAGTAGACTATGTAAAGTCTAAAATAAAAGAGAAGAATATGGCTGCTAGCGACGCAGATAAGAAAAGCGATATGAGCACATTCGCAACAAAAACTCAAGCACAATGTTTTAACTGTGGCAAGTTCGGCCATCTCAAGAAGGACTGTTGGCATGCTCAGAAAAATGGCCAAAGACAACAAAGCTACCAAGGAAGATATCCAACCAGTCAACGCCAGCAAGGACTACAGAGAGGTTTCATCAGAGGCGGATTTCACCGAGGTCGTGGGCGAGGCAGAGGTCAAGGTCATCCCAGAGGTGAGTCGTCGAGCACTCAGCGAGATGGCCCTGCAACAGAGTCATGGACAACTCAAGTATGTACTCATGAAGCAAATCAGGTAACGGGGTGTAATGAAGGGGAATATGATGATAATAATAGTGAAATTAGTTGGTTGTTAGATAGTGGGTGTACAGATCATATTATAAAGAATGATACATTTTTCTATAATTATGTGGACTTAAAAATTCCAATTGATGTGAAACTGCCAGATGGTAAAGTGTTAAAAGCAACCAAAATAGGTACTGTCAAAATTTATTTCAAAAATTATTATAATGAAAAACATATTGATTTAAAAAATGTTTATTTTGTAAAAGGCATTAAGCAAAATTTGTTAAGTTTTTCAAAAATAACCAAAACCTGCACAATAGTAGCTAGAAATGAATATGCAAAGATTTATACTCAATCAAGAGAATTAATAGTTGTTGCTAACAAAAAAGACAATTTGTATTGTATCAAAAGTTTTGTTTCAAAAATTGATAATAATAAAATGTTCATAAATACAATAAAATTAACTGATAAAGAGAAATGGCATAGGGCACTTGGTCATGTAAATTTTCAATATTTAAATAAGTTAATAAATAATAAATTAGTAGAAGGTTTGCCAGATAAGATTGAAAGCACAGAAATGAAATGTTCTAATTGTATTGAAAGTAAAATGGCTAATGTACCTTTCCAAAATAATAGAACCAAGACAACTGATATTTTACAGTTAATTCATACTGATAAACGGTCCACACAGCACAACTGGTTATAGTGGAGAAAAGTATTTTCTGACATTTATTGACGACTATAGTAAATGTACCAGAATTTTTTTTATCAAAAGTAAAGCTGAAACTGCAAATTGTTTTATAGAGTTTGTCAATTTAGTAGAGAATAAGTTTAACAAAAAAGTAAAGAAATTACAGTGCGATAATGGCAAAGAATATTTAAATCAAGATATTTATAATTTCATTAGACAAAAGGGAATAGAGTTATTACCATGTCCACCCTATGTCCATGAATTAAATGGAGTAGCGGAAAGGTATAATAGATCTGCTATGGATATAGGCAGATGCTTAATGAAAGAAGCTAAAATTCACAGAAGGTATTGGCCCGAAGTTATAAAAACAGCAGCATACTTAAAAAATCTAAACCAGCTCTAAAAATCTAAATCTAAATCTAACCCAGCTGGTCCATGGGGCAACAAGGGTACCGGATGTTGATTCACACACGGCCAATTGCTTGGACCTTCTGCTGACAACAGATCCAGACAGATACTCTGTGTCGATAACTTCACCTTTGGGTAGTTCAGACCACTGTCTGGTGAAGTCTGTGTCCGTCTACTCCCCGCCCGATCCCAGCCCAAGAGGCACCCGGCGGGTTTGGCGGTACAGGTCAGCAGATTGGGATGGCATGCGATCTTTCTTCGCATGCTATCCTTGGCAGCCCACTTGCTTCTCTTCGGATGACCCATCGTCATGCGCTGACGCAGTGACAGATGTGTTGCGTCAGGGGATGGAGTACTACATTCCGTTCTCTGACGTAACGGTGTCCAGCGTTGACCGGCCATGGTTTGGCGCCGAATGTCATTGCGCCGATGCCCTTAAACATGAGGCATACCTGGCATGGGCCGACGCACGATCGCGCAAGGCGAGTGACGTGGATCAGAAGAAGAGAGCCTACAACAGGGCTGCCAAGTCCTGCAAGAAGGTGTTGCGAAGGGCTCGGTTCGACCACATTAGCCGAATAGGCACCAAACTTGCTTCTTACCCAGCAGGTAGTAAAGCGTTTTGGTCCCTGGCTAAGTCGGTCGAATCGAACTTCTGCCGTCCCTCACTACCACCACTGCTGAAACCTGATGGGTCACTGGCCCACTCCGCTGAAGAGAAGGCAAATTTATTTGCCTCTCTTTTTGCGGAATCTTCGCGTCTGAATCCTGGTGATTCGCGGCCCCCTCCTTCTCCTGATGGATGCGAGACGAGTATGTCGGACATTCGCATCCATCAAAAGGACGTCCGTAGGGTGCTGCGAAACCTCGACGTGAATAAGGCTAGTGGCCCTGACGGAATACCAGCTATAGTTCTTAGAACCTGTGCGCCTGAACTGTCTCCGATCTTGACACGCCTATTCCGCCTTTCATATGAGACTGGAAAAGTGCCGAATGCTTGGAAGCAAGCCAACGTACAGCCCGTGCCCAAGAAGGGCAGTCGAGCTGACCCGGCTAATTACAGACCCATCTCTGTAACCTCCATACTCTGTAAGAGTATGGAGCGTATACTAAATACTAAGCTCCTGGCATACCTAGAAACTAATGATATCCTTAGCGACCGCCAATACGGCTTCCGCCGAAATCGGTCTACTGGGGATCTTCTAGCGTATGCCATTCACATATGGAGTAAGGCCATTGAGAGGCACGGGGAAGCGCTTGCCGTCTCCCTCGACATCTCGAAGGCTTTCGATAGGGTCTGGCACGAAAGCCTTATTGGTAAGCTTCCTTCATTCGGTCTGCCCGGTGGTCTGTGTGATTGGATTGCAGACTTCCTGAGGGATCGGTCCATTCGAGTGGTTATCGATGGCTGCTCGTCGGACCAATTGGATATTAATGCCGGCGTCCCTCAGGGGTCGGTACTCTCGGCAACATTGTTCTTGTTGCACATCAACGATCTGCTAAAACCCGGCACCTTTGGGTATGCAGACGACAGCACTGTTGCTGAGAGATACTTGTCCAACGCACGTGCTACCGGGCCACTGATCCGGTCTCTCCGTGAGGCCATGGTGGAGCGTTTAAACTTGTCCTTGCAGGCAGTCTCCGATTGGGGTGAAGCCAATCTGGTCAAGTTTAATGCTGCTAAAACCCAGGCGTGTCTTTTTTCCGCTAAAAAGAGCCAATTTCACCCGGCTCCAACTTTCCGTGATGTAACCGTGCCAATAACGGACCATCTTGACCTTCTTGGCGTTACGCTGACATCAACTCTCAATTTTGGGCCATACATTGAGGCAAAGGCTCAGCTGGCTGCCAAAAAGTTGGGGATCCTTGCGAAGGTGCGAAAGTACTTCACGCCGGAACAGCTGCTCAACTTGTATCAAGCGCAAGTTCGATCGAGCATGGAGTACTGTTCTCATCTCTGGGACGGATCTGCCAAATATCAGCTAGATGCACTAGAGTCGATCGAAAAGCGGGCCAAGAGACTCATCGGCGATGAAGCACTGGTCAAATCAAAGCTCCAGAGCCTTGAACATCGTCGTCGAGTTGCCAGCTTGTCGGTATTTTATCGGTTACATTTCGGGGAGTGTGCGATGGAATTGCATGATTTAATTCCGCCCAGCCCGTTCCATCATCGGACAACCAGACGCACGGTGATGCGTCATCGGTACATGGTGGACATCCCACCCATACGCACAAAACGTTTTGGGGACACTTTTATTATGCGTACAGCTAAGGAGTGGAATTCCCTGCCGGAGTCTGTGTTTCCCGATAGCTACAATCTAGGGGTCTTTAAGTCAAGAGTGAATAGGTTTTTTCTAGGCAAGCGTGCTTCACCGTCGACCACATCATCGCTTTCCATCAGGTGAGATAGTGGTCAAGCGCGAGCCTATTGATAATAAAAAAAAAAAAAAAAAAAAAAATTGCTAATACCGTAGAGAATAAAACTCCTTATGAAATATTTTTTGGTGTTAAACCAAATGTAGAGCATCTAAAGATTTACGGAAGTAGAGTTTATGTCAGGGTTCCAGAAGCTTTGAGAAAAAGTAAATGGGACGATAAAGCCCAACTAGGTGTGTTAGTAGGTTATAATGAAAATGGTTATAGAGTTTTGTTAAATAACAGAATAATTAATGCTACATGCACAGACATGTACAGGTAATAGAAGAAAATACTCAATTAATTTGTTTAGAAAAACTTGATGATGAGAAGGATAGGGATTTGGAAAACCACAAAACATCAAAGATAAACAATGAAATATTTAAAACCGACATAGATGAAGACTATGGAGATGCAAATGACATTAGTTCTGATAATGCTGTGCAACATCTTGTTAATGATGATAATTTATGTAACAGTAGGAACAAACTTGTAATAGAAAGAAAGTCAAAAAGAAAGATAAGTCCAGTTTCTAGATATGGTAACCCAGTATCACACTTTATTTATGTAAATTACATTGATGCAAATGTACCAAATACATTTGAGGAGGCAATGAACTCCCAAGATTATAAACAATGGCAGATAGCCATGGATTCAGAAATAAATAGCTTAAACAAAAATAACACATGGCAAATTGTTGAACGTCCAAAAGATAAAAAAGTAATTGATGTCAAGTGGGTCTTTAAAAAGAAAAGTAATAATGCTTACAAAGCCAGATTAGTTGTACGAGGATTTCAGCAAAAAGAATATCTTGAAAATGTTTATTCACCAGTAGGTAAGATGCAAACATTGAAAATTTTATTATCATACAGTTGCAAAAATAATTTATTTATAGAACAAATGGATGTTGAGACGGCGTTTCTAAATGGTTATGTAAAGTCAGAAGTTTTTATAAATCAACCTAAAGGTTATGAAACTGAAGATAATAAAGTTTACAAGTTGCAAAAGGCACTCTATGGTCTCAGAGAAAGCCCTAGAGTATGGTATGATTGTTTCAACAAATTTATTGAGAAACTGAATTTTGTTAGAAGTAAATATGATTACTGCTTATATGTAAATAGTACAAGCAAAGATTCAATATATATACTAATATTTGTTGATGATCTTCTAATTTGTTGTAAGGATGAAGATAAAGTAAAAAAGGTAAAAACTAGTTTAATGGAAAGATTTGCAATGAAAGATCTAGGAAAAATTAAAAGCTATATTGGCATAGATATTGATTATAGTGATGATAGGCAAAGAATGTCCTTAAGTCAAACAAAATATATTGAATCTCTGGCTGTAAAATATAATCTAGAAAATACTAAGTTATATGATACTCCAATAGAAACAAACTTAAAATTAGAACAAGCTGGAGAAGTAGATGATAGTTTAAAGTATAGAAATATAATAGGCGAATTATTGTATATAAGTACTGGCACCAGACCAGATATAGCATTCAGTGTAAACTACTTAAGTCGATACCAAAATTGTTATGACCAAACACATTACAAATATGCAATGAGAATCCTAAAATATTTGTATAAGACTAAGGATTTAAAGATAAGATACTATGATAATGTAAACACTGAAATATTAGATTGTATGGTAGACTCTGACTATGCAGGAGATAATGTAGATAGAAAATCTACAACAGGATTTGTAATTAGATTATTTGAAAACCTAATTTTTTGGAAAACACATAAGCAAAGTACAGTAACTAAGTGTTCAACCTTTGCAGAATATACTGCTATGTCTGAGGCAGTGACAGAAATACTTTTCATTAGAAACTTGTTAGTTGAATCATTCAGTGTAAAATTTGATAAACCAATAAAATTGTATGAGGATAATACTGGTGCAATTTCGATTGCTAAATATGGCAACTTTACTAAGAATTCTAAGCACATTGAAGTGCAGTATCATTATATAAATGAAAACTATGAAAAGGGTATAATCGATATTGTAAAAATTGATTCAAAATTTAACTTAGCAGATATGTTAACTAAAAGTTTAGATAAAACTAATTTTTTGAGAAACAGGTTAGGGTTAAGATTATCTTAGTTTAACAGTATTGTGTATTTAAAATATCAAGATTATAAATTTAAGGAGGCGTGTTATAATCTGTGGTAGTAAATATTATAGTCTTGATTTTGTAATGCCACACACAACGCCACCTAGAGTACTTTTACGTACACTTTTTTTCTTAACTTACTGTCATGGCTTCCTACGCAGTTGCGCTCACAATATTTTGTTATAGTTTCTTTTATAACTAATAAAGCTGTGTAATATTGCTACAAAACGAGTTTATTAACATCACCTAAATCATCACTACTTTAACACTTTTGTTATTTTTTGTTGTGCGCTCTGTTGTATTCAGAACTTTTCAAGCTTTTTCTAGGCGTTTCTTCATCATTCACATTCCTTTTTATCAGTTTTGTATTTCCATAATTGTTATGGTCTTTAAAGTTTATATATATTTCAAATTTATTGAAATATATAAACGTAATAACTTTGACGCGGTTTGTAACACTGACGAACCTTGCCTTGCTGTTTTATCTTGCTTACTTTGCCTCTAATACCACTAATATACTCTTGGCCTAAAATTGTTTATATTATTATATCAAAGGGGCAAACGGGTTAACGTTACGTGGGACGCCTTTATGCTAGGTGGAGCGACGATCTTCACAGGGTGGCTGGTAGCAGCTAGATGAGAGCTGCTGAAAATCGAGAGCAGTGGCGTGCGATTGGTGAGACCTATGTCCAGCAGAGGATTGCTGTAGGCTGATGATGATATGATCATCATTATCATTTCATCTGAAAGACATCCACAGCTGGCCATATTTCTCCCCCAAGCGGCCACATTGCCAGCTCCCGTGCGTCTCGCATTCAGATATGATGATATCACATGACAGAAATTTAAAAGATGTAGAAAAACTAAAACTTACCAAAAGCATTCGATTCAGTCTATAAAGATCCATATCTGTATTATCATTTATTATTTTAAACTGAAACGGGGAAAGCTATCATCATCAAAATCAACTATAAACCTCAAAGAAAATTATATTTAAAGAATACTTACTACTTCTTCAAACGGAAAGATGCTTATGATATCCAATAAGAAAGCACGCTTCAAATATCTGGACACGGTCAACAGTGGATGGGTGACCAGTAAAGATTTGTCATTGTAATAAGCAACATACGCCATTATGATTATATCTATGTATAACACGACATCCGACCAGTTATATGGACCCCCGTGTTTGTGTTGTTTTGACTGAAATTTTAAATAAATTTGTACAGGAACAGGGTCTTACTAGATGATTGACATGTCTTTATATATATCTAATACCTTTAAACGAGCAATTCTTGTATTATATGTATGTATATATATATAATCTGAATCTCGGAAACGGTTTAACAGAATTTCATGAAATTTAGTATGCAGGGTTTCGGGGGCGATGAATCGATCTAGCTAGGTTTCATTAATAGAAAACGTCATTCATTTTCACCCTAACAGAGATCGGTCGCTCAGGTACTTACTTATTATTTGGCGAAGCACAAAGCCGCTATGGCATAAGAATTCAGAGGAGAATTAAAGCAAAGAGACTATACCTTCTAGCGTAAGTGACGCTGCCATATACCTAGTGTGACGTTAGATAAATTCTAACTACCGTATATATATTAGTACAAAATATACTTAAACTCACGTCTTTTCTCCAAGGGGGTAGGCAATTAAGGAACTCCACCACATGCATACTCCTTTTGCTTCCTTTACGATCTTACATCTTTTCTTACACGCAGGCTGACTACAAGTACTGCACACCTGGCCTTCATCATTCATTCAATCATGAAGTCAGGAAATTACATTTCGTAAATAACTCCATCTTTGGTGGCTAGCCGGTTCAGTGCTGACTGAGTGTCTCAATAGTCATCCTTGACGATATCATTCGATTTTCGGGCATACCTTCTTATGTTCAGGCGCTAGCCTCAGCCTTCCCAATAACCTAATAAACTTCCAAGCGCTCGACACTTTACACAAAACTTTAACTCACATATTCCCCCCGACGCGACGTACAACTGTAACACACTAAAACATGCAAACTTACAGCAATATCGTACGGCACGGCGAATATGTAAAACACGGCGACTATGAAGCGAACGGCGCACCAGAACTTCAGGAAAATTCCATGGGGAGTGATGCATCCCGGCACGAAGAGATACCTGAGGTGTCTGCAACACACGAGATATCATACCAGAAGAATACACACATGAATATTTTTTTTAAATTACATTGCTTCTTAAATAAGTTAAGTTTATATGTGTAAGGATGGAAATTTGTTCGTAAGTTAGAACTGCGGTTGCAATGTGGATAAATACGGTGGCTATAAAATATCGGGGCTGATCGAAATGAAAAAATATCGAATTGCAGTTATATTCATCTCTAATTATTGGCATAATCCTGTTATAGAGCATATCTACATTTTTTTTTCAGATATTGGTAGTTTATTTACATCTATATAAATTTAGATAGTAAAAATGCTTAATTAACAATATCTACCTATATATACACTTAAATAAAAATAAAAAAAATACGAAGGCGTATTAAAAGGTAAAGTAAAGTCATTGGGCGTCAAAAAATTCGGCCACATCGCAGTCATCGTGAAAAGTGCCCAGAATGCTGGCAGCATTGCTACGTTGGATGGCAATGTTGTCTCTCTGACCGAATAAAAGCCCAGCCCTCTGGTCACGTAAAGAGTCAACTAATCGTTTGCTTTCATCTCGAAAATTTTGATGAGCACTCGAACCCCATGGACCTAATGTTTCAACCACAAACGGCTTAAATATTAAGCTTTCAATAAGGTTGTTGTATTTTCTGCAGCAGCAGCAGCTGCCCTAGCACAGCCCGCCACGCTTAGAAGATGGGATGGCGCAAGGGTGTCAACACAAGTTGCATCACATACCTACTGCCTACCCACCTTCCAAGGCATTATGGTCATCCCGTCCTGTCTCTTCCCATCGTCGTGTGCCAAGCCATTGGGTTCTTAAACAGCTGGCACCCCGGTGACAAGAGCCCGACTAGTATAAAATGAAGTAAGCATTTCATAGCATAATAAGAACCGATTTTGATGCAGTTTTCACTAATAAGAAGAAAAAGCGACACACGAAGAAGGTTTGTGTATATAATTTGTCCAGTGCGAAGTCAGGGCGTGTCGCTTACCATATTCAGAACAGTTTAAAATAATATATGTTCCATTATATGTTACAGTTAGTTTAACTAGTGCATCTAGATTCATGCAATGTTATATTCTGCCGAATGGACCATTGTTTTTCATAAACGACGTACAGAGCCATGTATAAAATACAAGTCTGCGAGCCTGCTTTTTGCGTATAATCGGTGTTTATTCTGACAACGTGACATAAATTAGCCTGCATGTAAAAAGGGTGTGAGGTATCCGCGAATAAATTAGGCAATTTATTATGGATGTTGTGGGAAATAAAATTAATGTATTTGGTGAAAATAACGGGACAGAGGTTTGGATATTTTATTTTATTTGTGTGTGGTGTCAGAGTTAATTATGCCACTTCTGGGAACCCCACAGGCCTTTGACTTGGCTATTTTAGATTTATATTAACTATATAAGGTCTATGTATGTCTTTCTAGGTCGTCCCCTCTCGACGTTTCCATTCACGTCTACCTTGTAAATACATTTCGTTAGTCGCATTTCATTCATCCTCTCAACAAAGCCAAACCATCTTAACATACTCTTTTCAATTTTAGTCACTACATCTTCTTTTAAACCACAACGTTGTCTTATTACCTCATTCTTCAACCTATCATTTAAAGTTAGTGCACACATACTTCGCAAGGAGCGTATTTCTACTGCATTAATCCTACTTTCATGTCTTTTTTGCCATACCCACCCTTCACTTCCATACATAAGTGTAGGCACTAGGACGCTGTTGTGAACGGCGAGTCGAGCTTCCGGAGACATCGACTTGCTGGTCACAACCGCATGTATAGCACCATTCAGTTTATTCCCTGCATTCACTCTCCTTTCCACGTGATTTCCATAGACCTTATAGGTGATATTCTTCAAAAAGGCCAGGTGCGCAGTACTCATAACCGGCGTGTGTGTATGACTAGATGTATGAATGTGAGTGAAGCAAAAGAAGTATGTAAGGTTCGTAACAGGTGGCGTTCTGTAAATTCTGCCTACCCCAATGGGAAAAAGGCGTGAGATAATGTATGTATGTATGTATTAACTATATAAGTCCAGGATACCTCACGATATTTTCCTTCACCGTTGCCTGTGATGTCCAAGATAAACATAGAAAGTACATATGAATTTGAAAAAGTCACATTGCTACTTGCTCGGATTTGAACCCACGACCTCAAGCACGAGAGGCGAAGTATTATTTATTTATTTATTATAAGGTACACCAACAGCATTACATACGAAACAGGTTGTAGTAAAGAATGAACATATAAAGATGCTGGCGGCTACGCAACTTACACCATATGGTTAGAAATACAAAATTTAAAATTTCAAAATATAAATATTAATCAATGTTAAAAACATACTAAAAATAAAAACATAAAAAATAAAAAGAATAAAAAAATAAGAAATAAGATGTATATGTTCGTAATTAGCCTAAGTTGAAGGATTTGCGGACACCCGTACCTCCGAGACTGCTGTTTCAATCTTATTGAGTGAAACACCGTGTAAGTCAGTATCTGGTGTTGCACAAAAACTAAGGTTCCCTATCCATTTGCATAAAAACTTTAGACATAATATAACAATACATGCATACTGTTGTTTATCCTAATAATATTTACGCATAAAATTATTTTCGCATAACAGCTTACGCATTTTTTTTTGCATAATTACTCTAGTCATAATAACGTTTAAGCATAATATTCTAAAGCATACATTTGTTTACGCACAATGATATTAAAACATATTTTTTAAGCATAACATATATGCATAATAATTAACTCGAAAAATTTTAGACAATAATAAATATTTTTATACAATATAAATAAATAATTCTTATTCTATGATTACATGTTTTTTTTTCTGGCTCCTCGCTGCACTCGTCGCGCACGCATTTTTAATTGTCTCTCGTTTTCTGTCAAAAATGTCGTCGCTCGCGCTATACTGTGCTTGCTCCTTTCTGTCAGCTAGGTTCTTGATACCCTGGGAGCCAAGGTTATAAAATAAAAACCTAAAATAAATCAATAAAATAATATAAAAATTAAAAAACATGCCTACCTTGTCAAAAAGTGATTATTGTCAGATGCATGAATATTAATTTATTAATTAATAATTAGTAATACATGACAGTTACATAATATCCGACAGTTATAAGAAATTCCTAGTGTGCTGTTACGTTACATAAATGAATATTTTATATAATAAATCATTTGCATGAAAATTCAAAATAAAATACATTAAAATAACTCAAATTTGTTTCCGTTATTCCTATTATGTTTTATGCTTTAATACTATTATGCTAATAGTCATTAGGGCTAGTAACATTATGCGAATTAAAATTACGCCTAAACAAATTAGCCTTCAAGATGGCAAAAAAAATATGGCAAAGAATTATTATGGCAAAATAAATTATGCCAAAACAGTTATGCCAAAGTATATTAGGAAAAAGAAATGTATGCGAAAAAAAGGGATCCCGTAATTTTGTGATAGGATGTCTGGGTAGTTTTGAAGGTACTAAATATTGGATACATTCAAATAAATCACTGCACTTAATAAACCCGTTTGCTACTTTGTAAAGAAAAATTAGATCACGCGTGCGGCGACGGTCACGCAATGTCTTTACTTTGAAAAAGTGTAGGCGCTGTCCGTATGTACATACGGACAGCGCCTACGACGACTAATTGCCCTAGATATGAATGCAAGGTGTTTAGTGAAAGCTCTTTGAATTTTTTAAGTCTTTGCGAATGAACAGCGTAGAGTGGGTTCCAGGCGGCACTAGCGTAATCCAACCGACTTCGCACTAGGGTGGTAAACAAAACTATTTTGATCTTTGGTTGTTGGAAGCCTCTTGTGTTGCGTTTAAAAAAACCCAGCATCTGCGCAGAATTCTTGAAGACTTCATTGATGTGTGGCTTGAAGGTAAGCCTATCATCCACCAGAACTCTTACATCCCGGATTTCTCCAAGCTTTGCCAACGAGGTGTCGCATAGTATGTAGGTAGTTGGGAATGATGATTTTTTTCTAGAGAAACGGATGTAAAAGCATTTTTCGGGGCTTTCACCAATTTTCGACTTTTGTTAAATTGCTTTGAATAAGTGTGATGTATTCAGGCCCACTGATTTTTTGTAAATCTTTAAGTCATCTGCAAACAAAATTGTTTGACAGTGCCTGATATGATTTGTTTTGTCATCAACAAATAGTAGAAACAAAACAGGGCCAAGGGGGGGGGTGGAGTACCGGAGCGTGCATGAAATTTGTAAGAAACATAGCCATTGTCAGCAACGAACTGTGAGCGATTTATAAGATAGGATGCAAACCATCTCCACAAAGATCCGTGGACACCAACTAACCTCAAGTTTTGCTATCATGAGTGGATGACTCACCTTATCGAACGCGCTGCTGAAATCTGTATATATTGCGCCGACTTAGACACTGGCCCACCACGACATAATAATGGGATAAAAAGAGAATATGATCAAGGTATTTAACACCTTTAATTATATGCGATACAGTATTGACGAAAGTTACTTCCAGGGTACTTTCAGGTGGTGATGGCAACTTTGGATTGGAGTCGATGGAGGCAGATTATCCGCTTATAAGGATCCAGTGACCCCAATCCTCAGTAATGAGGGACTGATTGACGAAGAAGAAGAATTTCCAGATCTAAACTCTAAGGCCGGAAACGTACTGGCAGTCAGCTTACATAGGCACAGTTTTTTGATCGGTAGTTAACTCAACCAATGGTTAAATCTGCTAACCAATGGTTTTAAATTTCAACAAAATTCGTTTATTCATAAATTTTTAGTACAACAAATGATCAAATAATTAACTCTTCAAATTATTTGACCATTTGTAATGCCAACAATTGATGAATAAACGCGTTTCACACGAAATTTACAACCGCTAGCATATTTAACCATTGGTTGAGTTAACTTCGGATAAAAAACTGGGCCTTAGAATCGCGGATAAATTTGAAAGATAGTTGCTGCGGCCTTGGCTCAAGCAACTGACGGAAAACGGATGGCTTTTAGTCAGTTAAAGTCTGACACGCCCACCCGCTTCACCCAGAGCGGGAGAAATCATTGGATAACATAATGGTAACAAAGTAAAACCAATGTTCAAAAATATTGTTAACCGGCCTTGCAGCACGCTTGATACCTTGCCACCTAGCGGTAAGCTATAGGCACTTAGCAAGCCTGGCAGTGCTTTTTCGTCCTCTCGGGTCAAGAACCTTTTTAATCAAAATACCAAAAGCACAAATTCGTCTTTAAGAAATTCATATTTACTAAGGCCTACCTCCTTAACAATTAATTGTTAACAATTAAACCTTGTTGGAACAAGAACGCCTGTTTTAACAAGTATTGTTCTCACAATAATAGCCCTAATTAATCTCATAAAATTGTAGCACAAAGACTGAGTACATACCTCAATACTCCTAACGTGTTGAATGTCTTCACGTAATGGGCCCTCTGTTCTCTGGTGTTAAATAGCACGAAACTTTCCTTTATCTCTTGCTACGAACAAATTATTAACAACAAATTATTTACTTTTGAAACTAGTGCGGTAAGTGAACTTGTGTTCTGTTATATGATTTAAGCATGCATAATAGTTGGGAGACTTTGTTTTGTCACAGTTTTATTTAAAATACTATTTAGTTAATTTAAACATAGTCAATATTGTTGATTTATGATGATCTTTTTTTTTTAATTATATAACGCACACCCAGATCAACACTGCACTATGTCGAAAAAACTCAAAAATGACTTTTATCAATCAACGAATAGCCAAAAAATTGCCGCATATACCACGAAGACAGGCGTATTTATATCTACAAAAATGTCCAAAAGATGGCGCGCTAATTCTCTATTGGTGACGACGCGCTGCCAAAGTCATACCGTCAACAGAAAACTATTTCCAGTTGCAACTTGCCCGCCTTAAAAACAGCACGCAGATCATTTACGCAATTATTTTTTATTTGTATGTAGTAATATTTAATTTTGCCTAATTCTTATGTGTTTCGTTTGTGTTTTTTTTTCTTTTTTTTTGTATAACGCATTTCCTTACTTATTTTACAGGTCACCTAAGTGACCTGTAAAATTATACATCTACACTTAAATAAATAAAAAACTGTGAATTATTTTGTGATAATGCGGTGTTGTTAAATGTATAACGAAAATTACTCAGAATTATTTAGTTTTAATTCAGTGTTGGTGACTGTGTATATACTACGAGTTTGATACTATTTCGAAATAATACTCTGTTGTTGGCAAAGGTATGTATTTTTTTTGTATTATTCCAAAATGGTTTAGTATTGTTCGTAAAAGGTGAAAATTAGTGAAATGATGCACTATTGATGGTAGATATAAATTACGTCGTACTTTTGTTAAAAATCATAAAAACATATTTTTTTATACAATTTATAATGTAAAGAACAATTCTTTACATTATAAATTAAGAGAAATGTATTTGCGATTAATTTTTTTCGTTATTTACACGAAGATAATTTTTTTTTTTTTCAGATAATGCACTATTGTTGAATTGCTTAAATTTGTAATAGTTATTTGGCAGATGATGAGGGGCCGTGGTCTCCTGTTACTTAAAAAGGCAATGCAAGCAACCACAAAAGACAGCACCAGACCTTCTGTTAAACAAAGCGTGGAAAAGGATGTCAAAAATACAACCGTTGCAGCCACAACCACTGAGATGTCAACAGTGGCAGCATCAGCCGATGAAGTATTAGATAAATTCACGGAGTGAGGCAGGCAGATTTCCAAGGCGAGTAATTTTTCAGAAACTGTTCACTTCTGCATTGAACTTCAAGGTTCTGGACTAGAAAGGGCTAGACATAAATGTTAATCGCGAGTACATCACTCAACTTTGGTCTGCTGACGATAGGTATAGTGGTCATGGCTGAGACCATGTAGGATCTAAGAACAATGTTCGATGACCTCAGTAGAGCTTTCGGAAGAGTGGGTCTTAAAATGGAATGGAACATGGATAAAACTAAGGTCATGTTGAACGTCCATGTTACACTCCTATCAAAATCGGAAACTACCCTCAAAGTTGTGGACGATTATGTCTACCAGGGACAAAGACTTCAATTAGATAGGTCTTACTACGAGAGGTCAAACATCGAATCAGACTCGGCTGGGCAGCGTTCGGGCAGTTGCGCGGTATCTTGTTGTCCAACTTACCGCAGTGTCTCAATACCAAGGTCACAGTCAGTGTGTGATTACATACGGGACCGAAATGTGGTCGTAGTCGTGGCCTCATCAGAAGGCTTAAAGTCACCCAAAGGGCTATGCTCGGAGTTTCCTTGCGTGATCGAGTCAGAACTGAAGACATGCGCAAGTGGTGTATGGGGGCAAGTCATCGGACTATGTCGGTAACCCTGGTTGTTACCGACATAGCCTGAAGAATTGACAAACTTAAGTGGCCGTGGCCAGGGCACATTGCTCGCAGAGCGGATGGTCGATGGGGCCGAAAAGTTCTAAAGTGGCGACCGTGAACCGGAAGACGTTGCGTTGGAAGACCTCCCACTAGGTGGACAAAAGACCTGGTGAGGGTTATGTTATATATATTAGGTTATGTTATAGGTTATACCTGGATGCGAGACGTTTAATATGATGAATGACACTTGGGGAAGGCCTATGTCCAGCGGTGGACGTCTTTTGATTGAAATGTTAATTATACAATTTTAAACAGTTTTATTTTTATGTAACGGTGTTATAACATTGTTATTTTTTTATTCCTAAAAGTTTTGTGTTATAAATAAGTGTTTTGTATTCAATCAATTTTGCCATATTTTTTTCTTATTTTTTGACTAACAGAAGATTTTGTATTTTGTGATTTACATGTTTTAATTAGCACTATGGGTGCAAAAAGAGTACTAGTTTATGTATAAAATGTAAGTACCGACTGGTTTTAGTAAAATTTTGCCGTTTATTTAAGTTTTAATAGGTTTATTACTGAAAAGAAAACAAATGGGTCGCTATTGTATATTAAATCACAATAAAAAAAACGGTAGAATAATAGTGCATTATTTCAGAATCAATCAGTAAAAAGCACGTAACTCGAAATAATTCTTTTTTATTTCGTTCAGTCATTCCACAACAGTGAATTAAATAAAAAAATACGTTTATTTGCTTTATTAACGCGTTTTGAATCAATTGAACTATAAAATGCTGATACGGATTGGATTCTTGACATGAAAAAATCAAGACATTTGCAATAACTTTGACATAAATTAAGATAACGGTTTTTCGTCGATTCTGAAAAATTCGCTGTTTTGACTTAGTGCAGTGTTGATCTGGGTGTGCGATATGGTTACTAGCTGACCCGGCAAACTTTTTTTTGCCATAAAAACACCAAACATTTATCTACCCTACCTACCCTACATACCCTACCCTATCCTACCTACCCTACCCTACCCTACCCACCCTACCCTACCCTACCTATCCTACCCTACCCTACCTACCCAACCCTAACCTACCCTAACCTAGTAGGTCTGAGAATCGGCCAACATCTATTTTTAGTTAGGGTAGGTAGGGTAGCCTACCTACCCTACCCTACCTACCCTACCTTACCTACCCTACCCTACCCTGCTTACCCTGCCCTACCTAACCTACCCTACCTACCCTACCTACCCTACCTACCCTACCTACCCTACCTACCCTACCTACCCTACCTACCCTACCTACCCTACCTACCCTACCTACCCTACCTACCCTACCTACCCTACCTACCCTACCTACCCTACCTACCCTACCTACCCTACCTACCCTACCTACCCTACCTACCCTACCTACCCTACCTACCCTACCTACCCTACCTACCCTACCCTACCTATCCTACCCTACCTACCCTACCTACCCTACCTACCCTACTTACCCTACCTACCCTACCTACCCTACCTACCCTACCTACCCTACCTACCCTACCTACCCTACCTACCCTATCCTACCTACCCTACCCTACCTACCCTACCCTACATACCCTACCCTACCTAGCCTAACTAAAAATAGATGTTGGCCGATTCTCAGACCTACTCAATATGCTCACAAAATTTCATGAGAATCGGTCAAGCCGTTTCGGAGGAGTACGGGAACGATATAAGATAATACCCAGAGGGCCAGAGTCTACAGCTAGAAATTGGCTCTCTTCAAGCTTTGTTACATCGTTCAGCTCCTATGATGATGATATTCAGTCACATCCCCACATGGGCATTGACTTATAAGATAGTAAAGACAAGGTGGACCGTGCGTTTTTCTGAAACCGCTCCAATTTTGTCATTCAAGGTGAGACCGAAGCGAGACCGAAACGTGACAACGTTTTGGCTATCTTCGGGAGCGGTCGTGTGCGAGACATCAATGCTTTATTTCTTGTATGGTGAAACCATATCTTTAGTATTGAAAACTATGCCCATGAGACTAAGAAAAGATCATTGGTATTCAAAATGCATTCATCTTATAATGAAAACTAGAACCTAGGCAACTGCAGTTATACCCAATGGGAATTACACTATTGTCATACCATATTGTGACTCTTACCGCAATTCTGTTAGTTTTCGTATCCAACCGTCCTGTCAGAGGTTTCGCATCTTCGTATGCGGCGGCCAGACTTCTGAGTTCTCTGTCGTCTAAAGCCTATGAAGAATTTTAGCGTCAAGAAAGATAGTACACAACAATAAGAATAGATACATTTTAACTCGCATTTGTAATGAATCTGTACTAAAATCTTCCATCACCTAAGGCTAGTCTAGCCTTTTCTCAGCTATGTTTGGGTTTGCGAGTCACTCTCAATCTAACTGGATTTGGCATAATACCAGTATTTTACTTGCAGAAACTGCCTAACTGACCTTCATAACTTAGATACTGGGTAATATTGAACCATTTGGTAAGACTGGTAGTCAGACTTTCGGGCTTCTCCGAAAGTCTGACCGTGAACAAAAAAACATCATCTAACGCAAACATGAGTTGAATTTAGATAGGTTAGCAAACATTCCCTGTTATTCCAATCACACAAATTTCCATTTCTTCACTAAATTGAATTTCTAAATATTAGCTTACATTAACAAATTTGTACTTGCATGCCCATACAATTACAAAAAAAGGGAATCGAGTGGGCGAGTAATAGATGAGCAAAGTCAAGTTGAAGAACTTTTAACGAATTTACACTCAAATTGTATTTCTGTGAGTGTAATTTTAATTTCTGTAGTAAATTTTGATAAATGTAGGTATGTTAAAGACTGAATGGTTTCTTGTAAAGGTGTCAATATTAATATCAACTTGAACGCAACGCATTTATTGCCATTTAACCGCAAGCAAGCAATAAATTAAGCAAGATTTTATTTTTGCGATGTTTAAATCTTTCAGTCAGATAATGGAAGGAAGTTGAATTTGATTTATATCTATATCACCTACCTATTTCAATAGCTTAATAAGAGATGGATGAATGAACAAGAGCACGACGTCGTTCAATATTTCTTTTTCTACTTCCCTTTTTACATTTCACTCTAGCGGCATTGATTTTTATATTGCACTCTCCATCTGATTTAAGACAATTTAGTCGGCTTCTCAGCTATATGTTCAAACCTGCCCTTACCATTTCAAAGAGCTGACCCACTTTATATGCATAGCAGTTATCACTCAGCCATTCTCAGATATTGCAAATCATCCACTACAAACTTAAATACATAAAACTAGAACAACAAACAGCTATGTACAACATCGCATACAACCCAGACGATAATACATCAGATACAGACGCCTGCATACAAAGGTTCGCTCAACTACAAACCAGATAGGAATCTACAGAAGGTCAGCTTCGTATAGCGAGCACAGAGAACAGGGGCATGCATATATACGTACGACAATGTCAAAGTTTGCGTCCAAACGCACTACGGTGGGTACTTTGCGCGACGACACGCGTCTTCGCTAGCGAGCGATCGATTATTGTTTTTCAAGAGCAAAACTAGCCTCTACTGCCCTCTACAGAAACTCATAAAACTCCTGATGCATTGCTTCCAAAATCATCGTGTGTGATCGCTATGGACAAGACAAAACTATTGTCAGTTGCGAGTGCACTTGCACTCACTGTATCTACGTGAAGTGTGTCTATGTGTGCGTGCGTTTTCGCTCGTTGAATGGATGGAGCTTCTGTACTGTTCTACTCAGTGGCTCATTCTGTTGTTCTACGGTGATATTAAATGCATGAATCACCGTGATGATGGGGTGACTAATGTCCGGGAACGTTCCCCAGCATTGCACCAGTGCACTGTATTCCACATGCAGTAATATGCAGTTTGTTGACGTCACCACCGTGTAGACCTGGACAAATTATATTTACATTACGAAAACGTTAATTAGATCTGCCTTTGTTGGCTCTGATCTGTATACGGCATTAGGATGGACTATTAATATTCAAACTTATAATAAGATGTTATTGAATACAGATTTACCTATTTGCCAACACATCACATTGTTTGTTGCAATTCAAGAAGAAATACTCAATTTTTCAATGTTCATTGTTCAATCATGGTTATTACACAGACAAGATACCATTTGAAATTTAATAAAAACTATTTTGCAAACACAGATGTAGATGAAATTTTGTATTGAAACAAACAGGATATTTTTGAAATTGTTTAATTAATATAAAGATAATGAAAAATAATAGGTTGGGGAAAAGTCTTTTCGCATTATAGTATGTATGACCTTGTAATAAAATCTCTTTGCCTATACTATTTGTATCTGGCTGGTTTTGGTATCATTGAAAGTTTAAATTTTAAAGAACATAATTCCAAATTCAAATTAGGAAAATGTGTGATTTTCATTTGTTTTTCGTACCGTCAAGAAGAGTGAATCTAATGAAGAAATTCGATACATTTTAAAATTTTACTACAAAAAAGGCAAAAATGCAACGCAAGCCGCGAAAAAAATTTGTGATGTTTATGGACTTAGTGCAGTGTCTGTGAGAATAGCACAAATTTGGTTTAAGCGTTTTCAATCCGGAAATTTTGATATCAAAGATGCACGTCGCTCTGGTCGCCCTATTACGGATAAAATGGATGCCATTTTTGAAAAAATGGAGCAAGATCGGCATATCAGTAGTTACGACGTAGCTAAAGAACTGGGAATTGACCACAAAACAGTTTTGGCGCATTTGAAAAAAACTGGGTACACAAAAAAGCTCGATATTTGGGTACCTCACGAGCTCACTTAAAGAAACCTAATGATTCATTTGTGATTCTTTATTACGACGTAATGAAACCGAACCATTTTTGAAGAAGCTGATAACTGGTGATGAAAAGTGGATCACGTACGACAAGAACGTGCGAAAAAGGTCGTGGTCAAAGGCCGGTCAGGCTTCACAGACTGTGGCGAAACCCGGGTTAACTCGCAACAAGGTGATGCTGTGTGTGTGGTGGGATTGGAAGGGCATTATTAATTATGAGCTGTTACCGCCAGGCAGGACCATCGATTCTGAACTCTACTGCGAACAACTGATGAGATTAAAGCAAGAAGTTGAGAGAAAGCGGCCGGAATTAATCAACAGAAGGGGTGTGGTTTTTCATCATGATAACGCTAGATCTCACACATCTTTAGCCACTTAGCAAAAATTAAGAGAGTTTATCTGGGAGGTGTTAATGCATCCGCCGTATAGTCCTGACCTTGCACCTTCAGATTTCCACCTGTTTCGGTCTCTTCAGAATTCTTTAGGCACTGTCAGGTTAACATCACGAGAGGACTGCCAAAACCACTTGTCGCGGTATTTTGATCCAAAGTCCCAAAATTTCTATAGCAATGGGATCATGTCCCTACCTACAAGATGGCAAAAAGTTTTCGAACAAAATGTTACCTACATACTTAATTAAATTTAAATAAACTATATTAAAAAATGTTTTGAATTTTCTTAAAAAATGCGAAGAAACATTTTCCCCAACCTAATAATTCTGTTTTGTGTAAATAAGAAAGGAATATATTGTGAGTAATCTAAACCATTTTGCAAAAACAAAATGTAACTCGTTGGTCTATATTGGTCGCAAGCGCTACTGCTGAGTATAAGGTCTTGGATTCGATGCCTGGGTGAGGCAAAATACTGTTAGGTTTTTCATTGTGCCCGGTTGACGGCAAAATGCTTGCCCTCTTTTACGTGGAACGACCTTGACTATATCGCCTTTATATAGAGACTGGAAAAGTGCCGAAGGCTTGGAAGCAAGCCAAAATACAGCCTGTGCCCAAAAAGAGCAGCCGAGCTTTCCCGGCCAACTACAGACCCATCTCTGTAATGTCGATCCTCTGTAAGATTATGGAACGTGTGCTCAACAGTAAGCTCTTGGCATACCTAGAAACGAACGACATTTTCAGTGACCGCCAATACGGCTTCCACCGAAATCGGTCCACTGGGGATCTTCAAGCGTATGACATTCACATCTGGAGTGAGGCCATCGAGAAACACAGGGAAGCGCTATCCGTCTCCTTCGACATCTCGCAGTTGTTCGACAGGATCTGGCACGAAAGCCTCATTGGTTAGCTTCCTTCTTTCGGTCTACCTCATGGTCTGTGTAATTCGATTGCGGACTTCCTGAGGGATTGTTCCATCCGAGTGGTTATCGATAGCTGCTCGTGCGATAAGTTAGATATCAACGCTGGACTCCCTCAGGGGTCAGTGGTCTCGGCAACATTATTCTTGCTGCACATTGATGAGCTGCTAAAACCCGGAACCTTTGGGTACGCAGACTACAGCATTGTTGCTGAGAGATACGTGTCCGGCGCACAGACTACTGGGCCCCAGATTCGGTCTCTCCTAGACTTCATGGAACCCTTGAATCTATCCTTGAAGGCGGTCTCCGAATGGAGTGACGCCAAACTGATCAGTTTCAATGCTACTAAGAACCAGGCGTGTCTTTTTTCCGCTAAGAAGAGCCTATTCCACCCGGCTCGAGCTTTCCGTGGTGAAACTGTGCCATTAATGGACCATCTCAAACGTCTTGGTGTTATATTCACATCGACCCTCAATTTCAGTCCATTAATTGAGGCGAAAGCTCAGTTGGCTGCAAAAAGTTGGGGATTTTTACAAATGTGAGACGATACTTCACAACTGAACAGCTGTTTAACTTGTATAAAGTGCAAGTTCGGTCATTCATGGAGTACTGCTCTCACCTCTGGGACGGATCTGCCAAATACCAGCTTGATGCACTTGACTTGATTGCCAAACGGGCCAAGAGGCTTATTGGCAACGATGCACTGGTTGCGTCAAAGCTCCATGGCCTCGAACATTGACGCCGAGTTGCCAGGGTGTCGATTTTTTTATTGATTCTGCCTAGCCATTATCATCATCGGACTACAAGCTGTACGGCCATGCGCCATCGGTACATGGTGGACATTCCACCCATACGCACAAAGCGTTTTGCTAATACTTTCATTGAGCGCACAGCTATGGAGTGGAATTTGCTGCCGGAGTCATTGTTTCCTTATCGCTACAACCTTGGCGTCTTTAAGTCAAGAGTGAATAAGTTACTTCTGTGGCGGTATGAGGCGATATTAGTGGTCAAAAGCGAGCCTATCGATTATAAAAAACACCGGGCAAGTGCGTGTCGAACTCGTGCGCCGAGGGTTCCGTACCTACCCATTATACAGCCATAATAAAATTGGTATAATTTTTATTAGTGGCTAAGGTTTAAAGATATGGGCAAATTTAGATTTTCGCAAAAACTTGTAAGTACCAAAATTTACCTTAATATTCAACTTTTTTTATTTTTTGGAATTTTTCCTTTATTTGTGCTGTAAGACCTTACTCTTTGGCAAATTTCGTGATTCTAGGTCAACGGGAACTACCATATAATAAGTTTTCGACCCAAAACCTAAAGGGTACTTCCGGTTGGTCTAGAATTGTCAATTTTGGTTAAAAGCAAGGTCTTACAGCACAAGCAATTATTATATATTAAATATAGAAATAAAATCTAAATTTCCCCCTATATTTTATACAACTAATAGGGACTATAGACCTCAGTATCTGGTATCAAAATCAACTTGCTAGGTCCACCCGTTCTTGAGAAAATCGGTGGTGACACAAGGACTGACGGATAAGAAAGTGATCACAAAAGGGTCCCTTTTTACCTTTTGAGGTACGAAACCCTAAAAAAGACTTAAATATTCCCGGCGTAATCTGGGTGTGCCTCTGTCTAACCCTACGGGAAATACAGGCGTGATGTTATGTGTTAAATAGAAAAATATAATTTTACCTTTGGCAAACCGAAGAGCATTTCCGCAACACCAAAATGTGTGCCAGGTCCTATGATCATTTGTCTCTTACCGAGATTATTCAACATGTAACAGTGGCCCTGTAAACACCGGCTACTTTAATTGGTCCTTAACGATCTAGGTATTTGGTCTTGATCGCTTTAATGACTCTAGTGGAATGTTAGGCAATGGAATAGTGCCTCTGGTCACACAATAAGTATATTTCCTGGATAAAAACCTAATTCCATTTGGTCCGTCAGGTAGATTGTCGAAAAATATTGGACACGTATTTCCATATCAATACAAATTGAAAAGATTGTACGAGCAAATCCGTACATATAAATATTATCATTTTTATGCAGACATCGACGCGCAGCGAATGAATAAAAGTCACATATTAGAGTAAAATTAGTAGTTGCATAGCATCATTGTTGGGTTGACTCATTCGCCGTGGGCCATATATCAGTTTTCGACCATATATCAGTTTTCGGGTGTTTAAATTATTACATAATTTGCAATTAAATCAGTTTATCATTTAAATGTACCTTACCCGTACAATTTTGGTCCTTCGAGCCGGATGTCGCGTGTGTACATTACAGTGCAGCAACCAAGTACTGTAAAGTGTTTCACTAGTGACCTCAAACGAACTAGCAGTGAGAGTGTTTGTACTGCAAGCAATAGTGCAGTAAATAACAGCAGCAACAACAATCAGCAGGGATCAACAGGGATCCGCACTTCAAATCGGATAATCAAGTAAGATCGTTTCATTTACTATCAATTCCATCAACAACATGTCATCAATGGAGGGGAACATCAATGGAACAACAGCAGTTACTCAATCAGATAGAGCAAGTTTACAATAACTTCAAAAAGGATGGCTCTGATCGCAAAACCTCGGACTACATAAGCCGAAGGTTAGAGAATTTGGATGCATGCTGGCAAGAGTATCAATCGAATCATATAAGATTGTGTAGCATCTAATATGCCAGATCGCATACTTTCTTCACTTCGAAGCCATTTAACACTGTGAAGGAGAGATATGTGAAAATCAGAGCAGTTATTCAAATTCATCCGTCAACAGAGGAAAGACCATCAACACCGCTTCCAAAGCCTGCTACTCCTCTAGCTACCTCAAGCACCGTACAGCAACCTTCAGGTCAATCTTAAAAGTCTCAGGGATCAAACAGCAAGACCGATGAGATGATGAGGAAACAGATGACCAACTTCAAGGCTTTTGAACATACTGGTTCAAGTATCAACATGTTGCTATCAAAGCAGAAGATGTCGTCCATTTCACATAGAGAGCATACTACGCCAAAAATAGAAATACCTACATTCAGCGGTAATTACCATCAGTGGACATCTTTTAAGGATCCCTTCACAAATGCAGTTCATAGCAACCCATCATTATATCTGGAGCTCAAAAGATGCAGTACCTCAAATCGAAAGTAAAAGGTGAAGCAGAGCATTTCATACAGCATCGCTCGATCAGCTCAGACAACTACATCATAAGTTGGGACATCTTGAGCCATCGCTATGACAACAAAAGGTTTTTTTTTTTTTTTATTATCAATAGGCTCGCGCTTGACCACTATCTCACCTGATGGAAAGCGATGATGTGGTCGACGGTGAAGCACGCTTGCCTAGAAAAAACCCATTCACTCTTGACTTAAAGACCCCTAGATTGTAGCTATCGGGAAACACAGACTCCGGCAGGGAATTCCACTCCTTAGCTGTACGCATAATAAAAGTGTCCCCAAAACGTTTTGTGCGTATGGGTGGGATGTCCACCATGTACCGATGACGCATCACCGTGCGTCTGGTTGTCCGATGATGGAACGGGCTGGGCGGAATTAAATCATGCAATTCCATCGCACACTCCCCGAAATGTAACCGATAAAATACCGACAAGCTGGCAACTCGGCGACGATGTTCAAGGCTCTGGAGCTTTGATTTGACCAGTGCTTCATCGCCGATGAGTCTCTTGGCCCGCTTTTCGATCGACTCTAGTGCATGTAGCTGATATTTGGCAGATCCGTCCCAGAGATGAGAACAGTACTCCATGCACGATCGAACTTGCGCTTGATACAAGTTGAGCAGCTGTTCCGGCGTGAAGTACCTTCGCACCTTCGCAAGGATCCCCAACTTTTTGGCAGCCAGCTGAGCCTTTGCCTCAATGTATGGCCCAAAATTGAGAGTTGATGTCAGCGTAACGCCAAGAAGCTCAAGATGGTCCGTTATTGGCACGGTTACATCACGGAAAGTTGGAGCCGGGTGAAATTGGGTATTTTTAGCGGAAAAAAGACACGCCTGGGTTTTAGCAGCATTAAACTTGACCAGATTGGCATCACCCCATTCGGAGACTGCCTGCAAGGACAAGTTCAAACGCTCCACCATGGCCTCACGGAGAGACCGGATCAGTGGCCCGGTAACACGTGCGTTGGACAAGTAACTCTCAGCAACAGTGCTGTCGTCTGCATACCCAAAGGTGCCGGGTTTTAGCAGATCGTTGATGTGCAACAAGAACAGTGTTGCCGAGAGTACCGACCCCTGAGGGACGCCGGCATTAATATCCAATTTGTCCGACGAGCAGCCATCGATAACCACTCGAATGGACCGATCCCTCAGGAAGTCTGCAATCCAATCACACAGACCACCGGGCAGACCGAATGAAGGAAGCTTACTAATAAGGCTTTCGAGCCAGACCCTATCGAAAGCCTTCGAGATGTCGAGAGAGACGGCAAGCGCTTCCCCGTGCCTCTCGATGGCCTCACTCCATATGTGAATGACATACGCTAGAAGATCCCCAGTAGACCGATTTCGGCGGAAGCCGTATTGGCGGTCGCTAAGGATATCATTAGTTTTTAGGTATGCCAGGAGCTTAGTGTTTAGTATACACTCCATACTCTTACAGAGTATGGAGGTTACAGAGATGTGTCTGTAATTAGCCGGGTCAGCTCGACTGCCCTTCTTTGGCACGGGCTGTACGTTGGCTGTATGTTGGCTTCCAAGCATTCGGCACTTTTCCAGTCTCATATGAAAGGCGGAATAGGCGTGTCAAGATCGGAGACAGTTCAGGCGCACAGGTTCTAAGAACTATAGCTGGTATTCCGTCAGGGCCACAAGCCTTATTCACGGCGAGGTTTCGCAGCACCCTACGGACGTCCTTTTGATGGATGCGAATGTCCGACATACTCGTCTCGCATCCATCAGGAGAAGGAGGGGGCCGCGAATCACCAGGATTCAGACGCGAAGATTCCGCAAAAAGGGAGGCAAAAGAATTTGCCTTCTCTTCAGCGGAGTGGGCCAGTGACCCATCAGGTTTCAGCAGTGGTGGTAGTGAGGGACGGCAGAAGTTCGATTCGACCGACTTAGCCAGGGACCAAAACGCCTTACAACCTGCTGGGTAAGAAGCAAGTTTGGTGCCTATTCGGCTAATGTGGTCGAACCGAGCCCTTCGCAACACCTTCTTGCAGGACTTGGCAGCCCTGTTGTAGGCTCTCTTCTTCTGATCCACGTCACTCGCTTTGCGCGATCGTGCGTCAGCCCATGCCAGGTATGCCTCATGCTTAAGGGCATCGGCGCAATGACATTCGGCGCCAAACCATGGCCGGTCAACGCTGGACATTGTTACTTCAGAGAACGGAATGTAGTACTCCATTCCCTGACGCAACACACCCGTCACGGCGTCCGCGCACGACGAAGGATCAGCCGAAGAAAAGCAAGTAGGCTGCCAAGGATAGCATGCGAAGAAAGATCGCATGCCATCCCAATCTGCTGACCTGTACCGCCAAACCCGCCGAGTGCCTCTTAGGCTGGGATCGGGCGGGGAGTAGACGGACACAGACTTCACCAGACAGTGGTCGGAACTACCCAAAGGTGAAGTTATCGACACAGAGTATCTGTCTGGATCTGTTGTCAGCAGAAGGTCCAAGCAATTGGCCGTGTGCGCATCGCATATTAACAAATGTTAATATGCGATGGTAATATCATCCTTTTGTATTAAACTCACGCTCACAACACTCTTCTATTAAATATGCCCATTTCATAGCAAGCATCAATTAATCAAATCAAATGAATCCATGATACTGTACTTGAAACGATGAACGCCATACAGACTCTCGGCGTAGAAGTGACGTCATGGGATCCGTTGATCGTGCACATCATGTGTCAGAAATTGGATTCGGACACATTCAGCGAATACAACGCAGATTTTTATTCTAGAGGTTGCTATCAAGCAACCTCGAGAATTACCCGAGTTGAATAAATTTCTAACCTTTCTACAGGGGGAGTTCACGAACATGGAAGCAAGTAGAAGAAAACAGGAGATCAATCATCTAAAACCCTTTTCTTCAAATACCAATCAACCATCAGAATCATAACATTATCATTTCAAGCAGTCATATTCAAGCAACAATGCTATTTCGCAATCACCAAGTTACGGGAAATTGGAAAACGATGGGCCAAACTGTCTGTTGTGTTGATGTTAAACAAATATCAATCAATCAACAAAATTGCACGTATTCTAGCATTAGTGATGAAGACTACGACGTACAAAAGAAAAGCAAAGAAGCATTATCTACCATTATCAGAAATCAGTAAAACAAAGCAAAAAATTATCAAGCAAGTAAGAAGAGTTCGCTATTAAAATAAGAGATTTAAAGCAAGAGGGAAAGCTAAATTTAAAAAGCAAATGGTTAAAATTAAATCCTTACCTGGATGAAAATGATATCTTAATAGTCGGAGGGAGAGTAAAAAAGGTACATATCAGCCATGCTATGACATGCAGCAGCCTGTTATTCTGCCGCACAGTGGACAGCTGACAGAATTAATAATAGAGGATGGACATTGGTTTTATTAGACATAAATATTGGATTCTAGGAGGAAACGTCGCTACAAAGAGGCAGCTTTGTCGCTGCGTAACATGTAAAAAACAAAATCCACACTGCCAACAGCAAATTATGGGGCACTTGCCGGAGGCCAGAAGTAATCCATCCCGTCCCTTTACACACACAGGCGTAGATTTTACCGGTCATATTTACGTCAAAGCAAGCAAAGGACGAGGTATAAAGAGCACAAAGGGATATGCGGCTGTCTTTGTGTGTATGGTAACGAAGGCAGCATACTTAGAACTAATTGGTGATTTAAGCACAACTTCATTCATCGCAGCATTGAGAAGGGTGGCGGCTCGCAGAGGGACGCCTAGTCATATTTATAGTGATAATGGTCGTAATTTTGTCGGTGCCAACAAGTTACTACAACAGGAATTGCAAAGGTATTACAAATGCAAGACAAAGATCTAAAAGCAGAAGTATTAGATATGGAAATCGAGTGGAGCTTTAATGCGCCCTCATGGCCATCTGCAGGAGGCCTATGGGAGGCGGCAGCTGAAAGCTTCAAATATCATTTCAAGAGGGTTATTGGTGACCAGATTTTTACATTTGAGGAACTATATACGGTGCTTACACAGACTGAAGCTTGTCTCAACGCGAGACCATTATGTGATATATCAGAAGATCCAGACGATGTGGATTTTTTAACGCCAGCTCACTTCCTAACAGGTGGATCAAAGGCTTCGGATCAATGCGCACTTAACGTCACACAATTCAGAAATAAACAACATAATTTACTTCGATTAACCAACAAACATGCAGATCATACGCGACGACTGGAAACAAATCACATACTACGATTTAGATCCTTATTGGGTAGGAATTACCGCACTTAACAAAAGTATAATGGCCCTGGAACAAACATGCAGCACGATCCAAGAACAAACACATTGTGACATAATAATAGCAACTACATCATGGGTACAATGAACTCGATTGCAAAGCAAGCGAACAGCTGGCGGCTAGGTGTTATCGACGGGGTCGGTAAAAAAAAAAAAAAACTCAAACGGTCTCTTCGGTGTATTGGACGCTCGATTCGCAAAACAATACGAGAAAGATATCTGCTTTCTGATACATTTATTAAAATGATTTTGCATATTTAATTGAAGGGAGTGCAAATGCACCCCTTCCACCTCTACCGACGACGCCGACGAGGATATAACTATTATATTGCCATTTCTGTCTAACCTTATATCGTCTAATTGCTTCTTAAACTACAAAACTGCTAATTAATAGCCGTTTACCAAATGCACCCTCAGATAACGAGGTTTCACACATTCTGACGATCAAATCTAAAGAAAACTGATAAAAAATGCGTACTTTTTGCAATATATACATGTCCCGTCCGATATCTGCAGCATGTTGCACCACCTCATTGTCAGGCAGTACCAACTTCCTAGTGTTACTGGCCACGGTCTGGAGGAAGTCCCGATTCAACACCTACAAACAAATGAGAATGCCCTACATCTGTCTTGAACGCTCTATTTAATACAAACTCGCTTTTGGTTATATTTTTAACCACAATGATGATTTTTCTGATGAGGAAAACTACCTGGTTTCGTTTTCTACAATACTTTCTCATTAAAGCATGATGTATGATGCATTATTTATCGTAGATACGTGATTTGGCATGTAAATTACTTTATCTCTTTATCTATTCTCATAATGTAATATTCGAATTATAAACTTGGAAACGAGTTTCAATTGAGATACTTTATATACACAATACCGAAAATTAAAATAGAATCTTATTATAACACTTTTTCTAAGCTATAATAGTACATTACGGTACAAGTGTGTAATGTTGGTGATTACCGCTGAGGCGCCATTGAGACCCAAGCCGTTAGGTCTTAAGAGGGCCGAGGACGGTAATCATCAATACACACGTTTATCATACGACGTTTTTCAACACACTTGTGAAGAAAATAACACAAAAAAATCATTTCCAACAGTGAAAACGAGTTGTGATTTTTTTTTCACAATGGCGGGCAAAGTTAATCAGTTTTCCTATGCGCGCGCATCTAACAATGGCAATCGCCCATAGATTAAAAAGAATGACTGTTTTTTTTTTGGCTTTTCGCGGATAGCGTTTTAGCCACGTACAAAATGGGGAATTTCAAGTTTTCTTTATTACAGACAAAAACAAAAGTTATATTTGAGTGAAAGTTTTATTTATCAAACACGTACAAGTTGAAATTATCTATTTAAATACGAAGTTGCATGAAATGTGTTGCATTTGTACTATTGAGCACGATCCTTTTTGTATCAAAACTTATTTAAGAACAAAGCAACTCAACCAATAAATTAAAAAAAAAACTCTATAACTCACTTGTGAATAATAGCAATTAAAAAATGACACATTTTGATAACAGGTGTCATTATGTGCCTAATTTCGGTGAAATTAGAGCCACTTTGTGAGCAAGTGTGTTGAAAAACAATTTATTTTCTCTTACGATACAGGGCAAATCCAAGAAGTTAATATCACCAAGGAGTTTTAAGTTTTAGTTTTTTTTTTGTAATAGAAAGCTTATGCGGTGCGCGCCATTTTTACCCAACTGCGGGAGAGATTTTTTATAGCACCTATTTAAAAAAAAATGATATTAATTTTACTTGTCTGTGGCAAGTTTAGTTTAGCACTGGATGTGATCAGTGATGTGCGGAATTTTAGCACCATTCATACGTTTTGCTGTAATGATTTTTCTTACTCTTTTATTTAATAGGTAGAGCCCACAATGTATGAGTGTGGATAAAGTAGTGTATGAAACTGCACATAACTAGGTATTACAACATTCGTGTATCAATCTCATGTTTTAATACCCCTTATTAACTACTATTATATTCTCCTCTTCCTTCTTTATTTCTCCTTTATATTAAAACAAACTTGAAGTAAAGATTAATCAAGATATTAATCCTCAAAAATATATGGGGAATCTAATGGTATGACTGGTACTCGTTGTTACATTACAGTGCGTTAATTAATAAAACCGGCCAAATGCGTGTCCGACTTCACAAATTTAGCGTTCCGTACCAATTTATCAATATATTGGTATATGTTAGTAATATATATATGTACTAATAAACATTATCACCAAATTTCAAGATTTTAGGTCAAAGGGAAGTTAAATAAAATTCGGAACAAAATGTATGAAAGACGATGGACAGACAGACGGACACGTAAGTGACAGTAATAGGGTTCCGATTGAACCCTTCGCACGGAACCCTAATAAGGATATACATAAAATTCACATTCTTGGATAGTGATAAACGAAGGCGAATGAATAATTATTAAATAATCTAAAACTAGCAGTATCAATTTACGAGGCAATAGTAAACATAACCCTGTTACTGAGAATTTGCTTACAGATCAACACATATTTGCATGAAGTGAAAGTTAATAGCGAACGCAGTAATATTGTAACCTTTTTACACGTTCGGCTGCTGGGTAATTGACACCGGGAAACCGGTAGTTAATACATGTGAAACAATACTCTTCGCCAATATACCCGGTGCCATTTATCCGGCAGCGGAAAGTGTAAAAGGGTCTTATGTCTTGCCTACAGTTGCGTTTCGCAAAAGCTCTTGCAGCGAGTAAAAGTGAGACTAGCTGTATGTTACAACATTCTCAGAACCAGTTATCACTATGCCAGGTTCAGACTCATCCGGATACAGCCGGTACCATAGAGCACGGAAAGGTAGCGACTAGAAACGCCATTACCAACAATATTTGTGTTCGCGCAAGTTACGCAGAGCTCAACTTTAATAAGCCAAGGCTAAAGTGAGAAGTGTCCCAGGCCGCCAGTTTCTATGGGTAATCGGTGACATTCACTGACACTCTTGTACGGAAAGTGTTGACAATATCGTCTCTAGCAGTGGCCGACGAGGCAATGCCGTGCTCTGTGGTATCAATAGAATCTACTGATGATAACATACCTGGAATAGAGGGCAGAAAAGCAAAGTTTCGACCATTTCTATAGAGAGTACTTCCTACTGGATGTTTGTAGACATGTCTGAAAATATCTCCTCTGTAGACACTGCGTGATTGTAGTACCTGTTTCAACCCGAACTCAGTTGTTAAGTCATTTAACTCCTTGGCAAGCTTTATAGGTTTGTAAAATATGAAGTTATATTACCACGAACCTGAGGCAAAATCAAATTACATATAATCCACTTCAGGCTACACCTTAGTTATATTAAGCAAAAGTTTTAAAACTGTAACCCGACGACAGTATTTTTAGCCTTTTAAGTATACCCGGGCCATAATAAACCTTGAATCGATTGACACCTTATTCATCAAAATTGGATGTATAGTTTAGGCGCTACGGAGGAACATACGTAAATACAAACATACATAATTATATGTAGAATGCTAAAATCATAACCCTTCCTTTTGGCTTCGCCGTAGTCAGGTAAAAATGAAACCAGAAGCTTCGCTCACCATTGCACGCCGAAGAACTTTTTCACCCGCGCTTTGATTTTTCCACTAACGCGATTTGCGGAAAGGAAATAAAACAACTCCCGCATGGATTCCTACGAAAGAAAGATAGAGTAATAAATAAAGTCCGGCAAAATATCTAGCTGCAACATTATAATGAAGATGGAAGATCATAAAAGGTACGCTAATTGGTTTTATTTATAACACTAACTTTACCCGTGGTTTCATTCGCGTGAAAAGTGATACATTATCCCAAGGGATAATACATTATCATATTATACCGGGATGAAAAGTATTCGTATCTGGTCTATTTATATGTCAAGTTTCATTCACATCTATTCTACACTGTTCCGTTGTTGTTGAATTAGGTAATTTACCTATGTTTTAAATATTTGTAAGTATGTGAAAACCATGTTCCTATTTAACAAATGAAGGAATTTACTTATAAGTGCTTGTCATACTTTATACCTATACGGAGTATAGTAGTGCTGGGTGCATCGTCCTCACTTTTATGAATTTATGTATTTATGTAAATGTTATAAAACACTTTTTTTTGTCCGTTCTTCTCCATAACAAGCTACTTTAACGAATTGGCGGTAGACTCAATTATAATTAATTTTAAATTTATATTTTTGACAGTTAAAAGTGCCGTTTAATGGCCTAGTTGAAATACATATTTTTTTGTATTTGTCTTTGTTTAGCCGGTCAGGGGTAAAAGGTAAGATACAGCTACTTTCGCATTTGTAATATTAGTATGAATATGGATTAAAAACAACATGAACATCTAGAATTCTAGATTGTCTGAGACAAAGTTGAGAAATTAATAGTGATTTGCAGTACAATGGACGGTAACTTTTAAGCCAGCGTAGGAACTCCATCGTCGACCACATTATCCCATTAGGTGAGATTATCGTCAAACGTAACGTAAGCAGCAGACGACGTGTCGCTGCGACACTACTGGTTTCTAGGTATTTCTATGAAGTACCTTCCGCAGCTAGCGACACGTCGTCCGACTACACGTAGCACGATCGCAGACGACGCGTCGACCGACCGCAGATCAGGCGGACGAGCACGGCCTACTGTGACAGGCTTGAGTCCCACATTTTTATCACAGTTTGGGAGCAAAAACCGTGATAAAATGCGTGCCTCAAGCCAATCACAGAGGCCGTGCTTGCCAGGCAGCAGTGCCCGGTAGTGATTGAATATAGTCAGACATCTAGTCTTACGGAACACTCAGAACCAATAGGAATACGGCGTTGCCATGTGCAGTCGGCTACGAACTCGTACCTTCAAATAAAATAAAATAAAATGTCAAGATAGAGAGAAGTTTATGATTCTGGTTGAGTTCTTATTTCATTATCATAATCATCATTTCAGTCGAAAGACGTCCACTGCTGGACATAGGCGTCCCCCAGGCGTCGCCACATTGACCGATCGCGTGCGAATCCAGCGCCGTCCCGCAGCCTTAACCAGGTCATCGGTCCACCTAGTGGGAGGTCTTCCAACGCATCGTCTTCCGGTTCGCGGTTGGCATTCAAGAACTTTTTGGCCCCATCGGTCATCCGTTCTGCGAGCAATGTGCCCTGCCCACTGCCACTTAAGTTTGGCAATTCTTCGGGCTATGTCGGTAACTTTGGTTCTCCTGCGGATATCACCATTCCTGACGTGATCACGCAAGGAAATGCCGAGCATAGCCCTCTCCAAAGGGCAATCCTTTGGGTGACTTTAAGCTTTCTGATAAGGCCCATTGTGAGCGACCAAGTCTCGGTCCCATAGGTGATCACTGGCAACACACACCGGTCATAGACTTTTGTCTTGAGACACTGCGGTAAATTGGACGAGAAGATACCACGCAACTTCCCGAGTTCTTATTTAGATAAGAACATCTTGAATAAAAAATTGAAGTTATTTTTCGCTTTGTAGTGTTTTTGTTTGGAAGTCGGTTGTAATTTTTGTAAAAAAGTTTTTATTTTTCTCTTTTTAGTTGTGGACATAATGGACCAGTTCCATAGTTGCTACCTATAATGCCCAAAGTGAAACTAGAATAGATTAACCCAATAACATGAAACTTAAACTGTTCACACCTGCGTACCCCTTTAGAGCGTACAAGTGTGATGTTATGTTATGAAATGGTGTAAACAATAAACAGACATGCGATTACAGCTAACCCGAGTGATTTGCCGTCATTTATTGAAGAGTTCTGATGTATATCGCCGAATTTCTTCAGATCTTGATGAAAATTAAATGGGACCGCATGACAAGCACCAGAGTTCAAATAAAAAAAAAGACATCAAAATCGGTTCACCAATAAAAAGTTCTGAGGTAACAGAACTTTTTATTGGTGATATGATGAACAACACACATAAAAAAAAATACAGTCAAATTGATAACCTCCTCCTTTTTGCGAAGTCGGTTAAAAAAGAAATGACGAAGGTTGTATTGGAAAACAAGAAATGCATATACAAGAATCTAATTGTAGCAATTTTATCATAAATTTTCACAAGCCAATAGAGTTAAACAACAATAAAAATCTGGGTTATTGGACAGTTCAAACACAATAAATTCTGCTTCTATCATTCATGTTCACTGATTCAGCAGATTCGGTTATTGTTCTTGTTTTTCGACACTGATTAAAATCGTATTTCTCCTATTTTAAATGTTGATTAACTAAAGGTATGTAGGCAGGTTATTTTCATTAATATTCCTAAGGGAGGATATTTCTAAATTCAGATCCATCGGAACAATATCTGACCTTTATTTAGTCACGTTCTAAGCTTGAATCAACAGAAGATATTGGTAGCGATCGGTATTTTAAAAATAATGAGATTCTAAGCTATTTTAATCAAGAATGTCTGCGTACCTTGAATTTTAACTGCCTGTGTGTGGAAAGCAAGTAGTTGCTGCAAATCCTTGCTGTATAGAAGCAACTTAGGTAGGATCCAATTACAAAGATGAACATTACCTGAAACACAAGTTTTTAGTTTATTTAAGTTTTAAAAATCTTTTTGCGGTTACGATATATCACATCTCTATTTAAGGCATTCTACGCGCGAAATACGCGTACAGCCTCAATGCGTAAGTGAATTTGGCAAGGCAAAGGGTTTTGAGCGACCAATCACATGCGAGATGAAAGACCCAATATGGATTTCCGTGTATGTGATTGGTCAATTAATGGGGTCAAACCCCTTTGCTTTTCCAAATTCACTTATGCAATTAGGCTGCTGTATTCATACTTAGGGCCGATTTCACCAATGAAACTAATCGCTATTAGTATATCTAAACTCAGTTTATGCAAATACAGCATTCTGATTGGTTAAGACCGCTGAGAAACTACCAATCAGAACGCTGTATTTGCATAAACTGAGTTAGTTGAACTAATAGCGATTAGATTCATTTGTGAAATCGGCCCTTAATATCATGTCTCTTGTTTAGATGGCCGGCTGAAGTAGGCTTATTATAAACTAACTACGCGCATATCCTTAGACACGTGTAATTGACATGAAGATCGCAACGATGCGTTTTCTTATTTTTTTTCCACCCGGAGAGCAATCTTAAAATTTGCGCGTTGTTGCTGCATTGTCACGAGGTCTTAGGATGACGCCCGACGTAATACGTAGTTTTTATTACATATATTGTTGTTAGGTAGCTACATATAAAATTTGCATGTCTATAAAAGTGTCACCACTTTATATCGCTGGCGGGATGGTGTCCCTTATCATGATACTCTGAGGGCGACCATTTAGAATTTATAATTAAATGCGTGGGTTAGCCGACAGGGTTGCCCGTCATAACTCAGGACACATTTAAATTATGGAGAAATAAAAGCGCATCTGTGGTAATCCGAGTAGGAATATATTATAAATTTACAGTGCCTACCTAATTTTATTATGTACCTACTGACATATCAGCCGCTTTCCCAACAAAATGAGTGTTCAAATAGCTCGGTACGGTGTCATATGTAATAGTGAAGCGGGTTCGCGGTAGTAAGTAGGCCATAAAGAAATTGACGGGACTAACTGGACAGGTTCTGTCTAATTTGGAAGGAGAACGCACCGGCTAGAGAAACGTCAAAGGAATGGAGGGAAGTCTTTGCTCATGATTGAGGCAGACCAGGCTAATTTTTATTATTTTATTTACCGATTCTGCTATGTAAGTAGTCTTACATAGCAGAATCGGTTTTCTTAATGGGAACGTTGATATGATAAACAAATGCGATGAGGACTCACAAAGAAACCCAAACTTTATGGCCTAACATTCGTTATAGGTAACAATAAAGCAATATTTCCAATATCTAGTAAATCTTACGTGACTAAAACCACATGAAAAAACATAGACCCATAATAAATCAAGCCCAACACTCCATAAAACTTTTTGTGCATTGAACAAAATTTCAGAAAAAATATATGGTTATGGTGTGGGAGGCTGCAAGCGGAGGGGTAATGGGAAACATACGTGGGATAAAATATGAAGTGTTTTTGTATGGGGCGCGGGTTCTCGTTTTTACGATAGATTATAATAGCTTTCAGGGTACCCAAACTTTATTATTTATAGTGGCATACCAAATCTTGCAGCAGCTATTTGCCAGAGCAAATTCTAAGGTGATGATTTGATAAAATACCTATGTTTTTTGGGGTTCCGTACCTCAAAAGGTAAAAAATAAGAACCCTTATAAGATTACCTTCTTGTCAGTCTGTCAGTCTGTCAACACGATAAAAAGATATGGTCAAAGGAGACGGGAAATCCTGGGCCCAGCAGTTAATCCGATATATACGCCCCAATGTTCACGCAGTACTGGCCGTGCGCCGAGGATTGCGCCAAGGAAAGTTATCGTTTTACGGTATTAAAGCGGCACTAAAGCGTATGTAGGCCCTACATACTCTTTGGTCCCGTAAAACGGTAACTTTCTAAAACATACTCCTGCGTAACGGCTAGGTTTGCAAAAAATTAAAAATATTATTGATTCATGTACATAATTTTGAACACAAGGTTTTTTCGTGTAACTAATAGTTTTGCTTTAAAAAAATAATTAACAACACGATATTTTTTTTCAACTTTTGGAAACTCCTCCAAAACGACTTACACAGAAAAATAGAAGGCTGGAATTTCTTCATAACTAACATAGCATTAATGTAAATTAAATAATATTTTGCAAACAAAACTCTTCAAAAGGAGGTTAAAATATTGATATTTTGGCATCGAGTGGGCGCACGGCCAGTACTGCGTTAACATTGGGGCGTATATAGCACCTTAAAAAATCCGTAATATTTTTCTATAGCAATAACAAAATACAGTACCATGTTTTTTATCTAGGAAGCGAGAAAAGTTAAATTATGTTATAAAACCATAATAATCAATTAAATACATCGGAATTGATCATTGATAATGAACAAATCGATAAAATCTCAGACTAATGTATGAAAATCGAGTGACAAGTGCTTATCAATGTTTGGTGGGAACGATTTATTGCGAATTGAGTTCCTTTAATTCTTCTTCAGTTAGCAACACTGGTCACTGACTGCTGACTGACAATCTTCAGGCCATAAAATACAAAAAAAAAAAAAAAAAAAAAAAGCTGACTGACAGATGACAGGCAGAAAAAGCCGGCGCTCGTTCGGTTTGAGTGCGCACGTATTTACCATGTTTTATTGTAAAACCCCACCACCTCGGCTTTATATACTTTAAAGGACTATTCGGCGGATCTTGCTATTTTGAATTACTAAGCGCTCTATTTTAGGTAACTGACTACGCCTATCGATCGAATATTGACGACATGGATCGCTGTGTGAATTGTACCATTGCGACTGGTCGCAATAACTCTATTGGCAGCATTGAGATAATATGTACGTGCGTAGTACATTATTACCTACAATTATTGGCAGAAGAGTCTTGGACTGTGAGGCGATTTTATCAATTATTCATCATTGGCGTGCATCTCAGCCCGTAAGTACCTATTCAAATCAAGCTTATAGCCTAACAAACGAACAAAATCAGACATAACATATGTACCTACTTTTTACGATCTCCGACTTCATGTATGTCAGCTGTCTTTTTGTTGGATAGCATTTATTAAAACAATACTTACTTAATAGCTAAATAATTGATTGATTAGCCATATGAATCTATGGAATATGCCGCTTGACCGTTACACTCATAAAAAAGGTAACCGTCAAGTCTCAATAAGAACGATTCGATCCCAGGCTTTGGTGCTTTGAGGTACTAACAGTTATTTGGACCATTTCGGTCTCGACCGAGACGTAGCGATTTGATTGAACATGATTTAAATAGTTAACTTATTTCAGGTAACCAGTGAGAACTATGTATGCCAGCATGTTGTCACTTGGCCTAGGATGTGGTTTTTGGGAGATGTCCGATTGAAGCATCAACCCAAGTTGGTCATCCCAGTGTTTGTGTCCGCTGCTGTCGTTCACTGTTAAGCACGGCGGTACAGCCACCTGCACCGCTATGAAAATATTGTACATCCTGCACAATTCTTAGATGATATTCTCATAATTATTGAAGATGAATAATAAAGATTCTAAACATAATTATATTGGTGTTTTATTTTACTTCCTCTTCTCAATCCGCCTAGCCTTTTACCAACTATGTTAGGGTCAGCTTCCAGTCTAACCTGATTCAGCTGTGTACTAGTGTTTTACATGGAGCGACTGCCTATCTGACCTCCACAACCCAGTAACTAGGTAACTCGATACCCCTTGGCGAAACTAGTGTCAGATTTCAGGCTTCTGTCTACCCGTAACGACTGTCAAAGACCTTCAAATGACAGCCGGGATCAACGACTTATCGTACTTTCCGAAGCTCGGAAGAATCTTGCTATGTTGAAATGGTCACCCATCCACGGACCGAACTCGTCAAGTGTTAAGCAACACTTTGAAGATCGACCCGTGCTGCTGTTATTATTTAGCCACGAGCTTCTTTTACATAAACGAAGCCATTCAAAAATATTTCGTATGTTTCGTGATGTTATTATCATAAACTATTTAGATTTATTTTTGGATACAAAAAGGTTTCTTTTTTATTTGCGTTTGAATACTACTATTTGTTTTAAAATGTGTTGTTAACTGTGCTAAATATAATATGGTGTCCTTTCAGAAGGAGCCTAGCCCATCGCGCCTTCTCTTGACTAGCCAGTGTGTTACGCATGGTCAACCTTAATAGATCGCTGCATCGGCATACCTGCATATACATTGCACACGGCACCTACGGGCACGAAACGCAAGCTCAGCATAACGTGACCAATTGACGTCAATCGAACCTTTCCATAGAAACATAAAAACGTGGAGCGGCACTTTTGGATCTGACATCGACCAATTGACACTTTAGTATAATTAGTCGTAATTTCAATACTTTGTAATACAGTAATAAATTAGTTTATTAAAATAAATTTGCATTTTTTTGGATCCTCCGGTTGCACCCATCGTAATTGGCGCAGTCGGTAGGATAGTCCAGTAAATTCAGTGAATCGATCACCGACAACGGGCTATTCGAACCTACGGGTGTGCGGCTACGGAGGAGTATCCGAATATCGATACCACAGAGAGATGCAGATTTGGTAAGTACCTAGATCTACTAGAGTTGCTCGCCTTCCTATATTTTAGTATCCTTTGTGTAATTTCCTTTTTTTTTCCTCTGTGTTTCCTTTGTGTTAATTTCCTCAAGTGTTTCTATTAAACTTTCAAAATTTTTCACCCACGTATATCACGGACTCCTAAGTCGAGTATTTCTAATAGGAACTCGCAAATCGATGCGAATAGGAATTTAGATACTATATTAGAAGATAGTGAAAGTGTAGAATCTTGCTTAATCATAGAGAATAATTTAACTAACAAAATGAGTACCGATTTGGTAGATCAAGTTTACAAGGCCTTACGCCTCGTTCCCGAATTCGACGGGAACCCGAACGTGCTCACGCGGTTTGTACGTTTATATGACCAACTTGTCGCGCAATTTGTTAAGGCAGAGCCAGGTTACGAACTAAGTAATTTATCCTTGTTGAACGGCATACTTAATAAAGTTACCGGAAATGCCGCCCGCACAATAAATTCAAATGGCATTCCCGAAACCTGGCAGGGTATTAGAAACGCCCTGATTAATAACTTCTCGGACCAGCGGGACGAGACCGCCTTATACAATGATTTGGCCCTGTTAACGCAAAAGAATTTATCACCACCGGAATTTTACGAAAAGTGCCAAACTTTATTTAGTACAATTATGACGTATGTGACCTTGCATGAGTCCATATCTACTACCATCGAGGCCAAACGGGCACTATATAAAAAATTAACCCTACAGGCATTCGTTCGTGGCCTAAAAGAACCTTTAGGCTCGCGTATTAGGTGCATGCGACCCGACACCATCGAAAAGGCCCTCGAGTTTGTGCACGAGGAAATTAACACCATGTACTTACAGCAGCGTAATGACCATTTGCCGGAGCGGAGACCTGTGCAGTCTACGTCTTCATTTAATCCCAGTACGTATCAGATTAAGCCATTTAATTTGCATACTCCACAGCCAGTCACTTTTTCAGCGCCGTTTAATCAGCCCGGTCCCTCCAAAAGTTTTTATCAGCCACAACCGCCAAGGCCAATGCAAGCTTGGGGACCCCAAGTGCCTTTCAATCGCGGTCCCACGCGAACCCAACAAATGTTAAGCGCACCCCCGCCTAACCATAGGCCCCAGAGCAACGTGTTCCGATTGCCTGAACAAAGGCCTAGTTACACGCCCATCAATAATGGCCCTAAGCCCATGAGTGGTGTAAGCCACTTTGTTCCTAAACCTATGCCGAGACCTTCGACAGGACATGACTGGACTCAACAAGGAAATCCACCTCCCAGTAACTACTTTAAGACTCGTGAGATGAATGTTAACGAAGTAGACTTTTACGACTATTATGAATACCCCGACTATGCCTATAATGACTATTACGACCAGTTCTACCCTGTACCTTACAATTACGAACCTGTGTATGAGCCACTAGCTCATAGTGATTATGTTCCTGTGCACGTAGAGGAACATCAGAATGTGCCTGAAGGAACATCTGCCCAAGGAACGTCTGCTGAAGGCCAGGATTTTCATACAGCCCCGAAATCAGACAAACCAAAATAGAGATTAACTTACAAACCCAGAGACAACTTCCATTCATTCAGATTGCTAATCCACCCATTAAACTATTAGTAGATACCGGGGCGAACCTATCTTTTATTAGCCCGAACGTTGTAGAAAGATTTTATCATCATATCCAGTGTAATTATGAGCCTTTCGAAGTCACTAACATCCACGCGACAACTCGTAATAATTATTCCATTACTATACCGTGCTTCCCGGAATTCGGAGAAACCTGTGACATTACCCTATACATTTACAAGTTCCACAATTATTTTGACGGCTTAATAGGCTTAGACTTACTAGAAAAGTTAGAGTCTAATATAGATCTAAAGAATAAGGTTCTTGTTACACGTAATTCATCTAATCCCTTGCGAATGTATGATTCACGTAATTGTAATCTTTACGAGGACATAGTACCCGCTAATTCATCCAAATTAGCTAGAGTCCCCATTAATCTTCATGATGGTGACGTAATAATATCAGAGCAGACTATTTCCAATTGCACTATTCGCGACTGTGTTACTTCTGTTAAAAATAACCGTGGCATCATAGAAATAACTAATCCAACTAAACATGATGTAGTTTTCTCAATGGACAGGCCAGTTACCGCGGAACTTTTTAACGAGCAAAGCGCGACCATCTATCAGCCTAGCGATCGCGTATCCGAGGTATTATCAAAACTACGCACTGACCATCTGAATCCTGAAGAACGAGCCAACCTAGAATCTCTTTGTGCACAATATGCTGACGTTTTCTATATCGATGGTGAACCTCTAACTTTCACCAATAAGATAAAGCATAGTATTCATACCACCGACGAATTACCTGTCTATACTAAGACCTATAGATATCCTTTTGTTCACAGACAGGAAGTTCAGGATCAGATTAGCAAAATGTTAGACCAAGAGATAATCCGTCCCTCGCAGTCAGCCTGGAGCTCACCCATCTGGGTAGTTCCAAAAAAATCTGATGCGTCCGGAAAGACTAAGTGGCGCATAGTCATTGATTTTCGTAAGGTCAACGAGAAAACCCTCGATGACAAGTACCCAATCCCCAATATTAATGACATCTTAGATAAACTTGGTAACTGTCATTACTTCACAACTCTAGACCTTGCAAGTGGATTTTACCAGGTAGAAATGGACCCAGCCGATATTCACAAAACGGCCTTCAATGTAGAACATGGGCACTTTGAATTTTTACGCATGCCCATGGGTCTCAAAAATTCTCCATCCACGTTTCAACGCGTGATGGATAATATCCTCAGGGACCTCCAAAATGTCATATGTCTCGTATATCTCGATGACATAGTCGTTTTTAGTGTTTCCTTACAGGAACACATGGTAAATTTAGAAAAAGTATTCAAGAGATTAAGGGAATCAAACTTTAAGATCCAGATGGATAAGTCGGAATTTTTAAAGCTTGAAACTTCATACTTAGGTCACGTAATAAGTAAGGACGGTATTAAGCCTAACCCCGATAAGATCATCGCCATCCAGAAATTCCCTATTCCTAAGACAGCTACAGAGATCAAACGCTTTTTAGGCCTGTTAGGATACTATAGGAAATTTATTCCTGACTTTGCGCGCATTACGAAACCCATGACGCAATGTCTCAAGAAAGGTTCTAGGATCACCTTCAATGACCCTAACTACATCGACTGTTTTGAAAAGTGCAAATTACTACTGACTAACGACCCTATACTGCAGTACCCTGACTTTTCTAAGGAATTTGTGCTTACGACTGACGCATCTAACTTTGCCATAGGAGCTGTCCTTTCTCAAGGACCTATAGGACAAGATAAGCCCTTAGCATACGCGTCCAGGACATTAAACTCCAGTGAGATTAACTATAGTGTAATCGAGAAGGAGTTATTAGCCATAGTTTGGGCTACTAAATACTTTCGTCCATACTTGTTTGGGAGAAAGTTTAAGATAGTTACAGACCATAAACCCTTACAATGGGTTATGAGCCTTAAAGAACCAGGCTCCAGACTCACACGTTGGAGACTTAAGTTGAGTGAATACAATTTTACTACAGTATACAAGCAAGGCAAAAAGAACACTAACGCCGACGCATTGTCCCGCATTGAAATCAACAACGAGGACGCTATGTCTATAGCGGTAAATGTATCTGAAAAGCCTCACTCAACAGCAGGTTCTGAAACACTGACAGCCCCTACAAACAACCCTGACATACTCGACAACTCTGACACAGCAACTGTTCACACTAGTAACGAAGCCCCTATTCTAGAAGTGCCAATATCAGACGAACCCTTAAATAAATTCAGTAGACAAATCTGTTTTGTACTTGTAGGCGATATTAAAAAACGACCGACAGTGAGTAAGCCATTTGAAACGCATACCCGAACTACCATTCAACTATCTGAGTCTAACCTGACTAACGAGGTTATTAATGCAGTTAAAGAATATGTGAACCCTAAAGTCAAAACCGGTTTAATCATCCATCCTCCTCTTGCCATGTATAAAATAATCCCCATAATTCAAGACAACTTCAAAAGCTCTTCAATGAACATGGTTCTAACTAAAGTTGAATTAGAGAATGTTAAAGACTACCTGCGTCAACAAGACATCATAAAGAAATACCACGAAGGTAAAACAAATCATCGCGGTATCACTGAATGTTACTTAGCCCTATCTTCTAAATTCTACTGGCCTAAGATGAAAGAACACATCTCCAAGTACATAAATGAGTGTACTATCTGTGGTCAGGCTAAGTACGACCGTCACCCCATCAAGCAAAGATTTAACATTGTACCACCCCCTAGTAAACCTTTTGAAATTATCCATCTAGACCTGTTCACAGCTCAAACAGAGAAATTCCTTACCATTGTAGACGCTTTCTCTAAGTATGCACAAGCTTATCACCTTAGAGATAGCACCGCTTTAAGTGTAGTACAAGCTCTACTTGTATTTTGCACCCACCATGGGGTCCCATTGACTACTGTCACGGACGGAGGCCCTGAATTCACAAATCAGATTTTCTTAGAATTCAACCGAGCTCATAAAATTATTCACCATAAAATATTAGCGCATTCCCCTAACGACAATGGCATAGTAGAAAGATTCCATTCTACCATTTTAGAACATCTTAGGTTATTGAAATTAGAGAGACGAAATGAACCAGTCGTTAATCTTATGCCTTATGCCATCTTAGCGTACAATAGTTCGATCCATAGCCTCACAAAATGTAGACCCTTGGACTTGATAACTGGACACTTTGACCCTCGAGACCCAATAGATATTGACCTATCTGAACACTTACTGCAACAGTACTCACAAGACCATAGGAAACGAATGGGTCAAGTATACGACCTTATTAACCAGACATCCTCACATGACAGGACACAACTGACTGAAACCCGTAACAGGGACAGAGAACCCGAGAAGGACTATACCCCTGACCAGCAAATCATTGTACGCAATCCCATGGCGTCTCGACAGAAGTTAGCCCCGCGTTATACGCAAGATACTGTACTCGCAGATCTTCCAATCCACATCTATACGAAGAAGAAACGCGGTCCAGTAGCAAAATCTCGCCTTAAGCGAAGTCCTAAAGATCCTACTTTGTTACAGGATAATACTATGGCTGATGACCCTACATCCGGCCCAAGGACAAGAGATAACAGTTGAATCACTTGACAATGGACCAGGACTACTTCCTTTCAAATTAGGAGCGGCAAAGATCGTTTCCCATTTCCATTCTTTCCTAAGTCATATAGATTTAGAGAATATCCATCTTCAAATTGAAGTGGTAAAAACACAGATGGCTGAATTAAGTCCCTTAGTTAACAATAAAACCTTATTCCTATTCGACCCTCATCTGAAACATCTCAATAGTAAAATCAATTTAATTACTAGTAAAATTAGTATGTTTGAATCAACTCGTAGTAAAAGAGGCCTTATCGACGGTTTGGGTTCTGTAATAAAATCAATTTCTGGTAATTTAGACTACACCGATGCACTTAAATACGAAAACGCCATAAACACCTTACGTAATAATGAGCATAAATTAGAATTAGAAATTAATAACCATGTTAGTTTAAATAGTAAATTTATTTCACGTAGCTCTCAAATAATAGATAGTATAATTTCAAATCAAGATAAGATGAGTAAAGCACTAAACTTAATTTTGGAAAGTAACGCTAATAGGGATACAGATTTAATTAAATACGCCCATCTGGCCCAACATCTGTTAATCTTAGGAGATAATGTAGAAGATCTTTATGAAGAATTACGAAGTTTAGAGAACACCCTAACATTTATTCGTGCGTCGAGTACCCCGTACTCTTTATTTAATTTAGATGAAATTAAGTATATGTTAGGTAAATTAAGGATTTTATATGCTAATGACGAAATCCTTGACGTAGAAATTAGGCATTTTTATGAAATAATTAAACTAGGTTACGTCTATTCTAATAAGCAGATAGTAGTAGTTATAAAAGTCCCGATAGTTGTTTCCTCCACATATAATTTGTACAAACTTTCCCTTGTTCCTAACAGAAACCACGAAACTCTTATACCACCCTCACCTTTCGTAGCACTCTCTAGCTCAGACTCTAGGTACATAGAGACAGAATGTCCGAAGGTAAACTCCATATATCTCTGTGAGTCAACAGCCAACCTACAAATCCAGAGCAAACCAGATTGTATCCAGCATCTCATAGTCCATCAAGAACTTCAACCCAGCTGCAAGCTGACACCCGTAGCTCTCACCACCGAAGCCCTGGAAACCCTGGACGACAAGCATTATACCTTAAGTTTTCCTGTACCAACAAAAGTGAAGATGTCTTGCGGTCAAGAACAGTACCGGACCCTACGAGGCAGCTATTTGGCAATCATTCCCCACAACTGTAACCTGAGAACACCCGCCTTCACCATCTCCAACACTGACGACCACATCAAAGGACATGTCGTGAAGATCACTGAGATGCCCCTATACAACGAGTCGAGGCCTGAAAATTATCCGAAGCTCATCCTAAATTCGCCAAATCTACAAAAACTTCACACGCTTAGCAACGAGATAGCGACGCAACTGCCTGTACATTTAGATGACGTCACCGATCCCGTCATTTACCACACTACTATACCCATGTACCTCGCACTATCCGGTACATGCGCACTCATCGCCACTCTAATCTATCGTCGGCTACGCATAAGAAAAGCATCCAGAGAAATCACAGAAAACTTCAACAGCAACCCTGAAGTCGTCTACGCAATCCCACCACCACGCACTATCAACCCAAGCCAAATAAGGATTGACCCTGGATGTCTACCAGCGACCATCTTGAACAAGTCCATCGATACTCGCTGTTCTACGGGGGGAGGTGTTACGCATGGTCAACCTTAATAGATCGCTGCATCGGCATACCTGCATATACATTGCACACGGCACCTACGGGCACGAAACGCAAGCTCAGCATAACGTGACCAATTGACGTCAATCGAACCTTTCCATAGAAACATAAAAACGTGGAGCGGCACTTTTGGATCTGACATCGACCAATTGACACTTTAGTATAATTAGTCGTAATTTCAATACTTTGTAATACAGTAATAAATTAGTTTATTAAAATAAATTTGCATTTTTTTGGATCCTCCGGTTGCACCCATCGTAATTAGTGAGCTAGAACAGAGGCTGGCACCTGACAGTCTATCTGACGGGATAGGATGATTTTACATTGCATTATCTAGTCTCATAAAGTTCGTACTGCTGTTACAAGAAAAGAAAATTCACCATCCAGATTCTTTCTCAAAACTTTGATCACAAACAAAACCTAAATTCATTCAAACCACTTTATCCAAAAGCTTATCCAATCCATAAAATCAAGAAAAATACTCTGTATTTGTGTTCTTGTTTTCTGTTCGTTTTGTTTGTTGCTGTTAATATAGTTGTCGTTGTGTTATTGTGTTGTGTTTCAGTTGCTTTTTACGAGTACTTACAACAACAAGATCGAGGTCTCCGGGTGCGAGCTCTGAGTTTCCAGTGCCAGTGAACACGGATGTCCCGAAGAGGAAGGAGATCTTCATAGGGCTCTCGTGGTGGGCCTCGATGGCCATGAACACCTTCGTCTCCCAGTATATAAGTTGTGACATCCAAGAGTTCTGTTTGACATAGGATGTGTAAAGAAAATCGCAGAATAAAAATGAAAGGTAAAATGTAAGGAATGGATAATGTGAGAACGGAGTAGAAAAAGTGTTGCACCGACCCCAAATTACATAGGATAAGGGCAGGAAGATGATGAAATAGCAGTGTAAGAATCGATTTCTGGAAGGCCTGAAATAAATTAAGATTATCTGTGTCATGTCACTTGACATAAGTAATCAACTAATCACACAACTATCCATTATTCTGAAGCCCACAGTGATTCCCGTACCTGCATGAATATTTTTAATGAGCCTTGAGTGTGAACTGTATAAAAGATGTTGGCTAAGGCAATTTCGGTAGTCTTAGGACCAGCGTTCTCATTCCGGTGACTGTTCTCTAAACATACTTGAAGTAGGATTTTTTTTTGTCTTCATAGCAGTCCAAACAGGCACTTGTGTCCAATGGATTAAGAGTTGTTATTGGATTCGAATAACTTCAATGAAATAGGTACCAATTAAAGCAGGGTGCAAAAGCAACAAATGGGTGGAATTATGCAAACAACGTCATAGGAAGGAAGCCATTGGCATGTTTAATGGAGATAGGTTTGATCCTCCGTTACTGCTTAAAAGGTAATTAAACCTACTCAGGAAATTTTATACAGCTATAAATGTAAAGGTTTATAATGTCATAAATATATCTTATCAATCACAAACGAAAAAACATTTTTAAAGTTTAAAATGGTCATAGCTTAAATAAATATATTAACTAACAGAAAGCTAAAATTATAATGAGTATTACAAATTACAAAAACTAAGTAACGTATGTACTTACCGCTCGACACAATTTCCTAGGACATGCATAAAGATACAGAAAACATCCCGACCAGTAGCAAAATATGACGATTATTAAGCAGAACTTCGCTAGGATCAGCAGCTGCAAATTAAAATTTTACGGTATTTAATATTACCCGACAGGCTGAGGTAACGATGCTCTCTCGATCTCTCTTTTTTTTTTAAAGAACAACAATGATACTTCCTAATAAAATATTAGTCAGTCTTATTACAAGTTGGTACACGTAACACAACTGATACAGTATCTTGAAAGTTTCAAATAAGAACTTGTGTTAAATAAAGGAGGTCGATTTTTAGACCTCGTCGACCGCCAAAATCAGTTTTCGTTTATGTCGACTAATGGGCAACCGATTTTGAACCCAAGGGATCGATATCGACCACTTTGGGAATCCCTGCTCTAGACTGTAGTACCTAGGTTCTATGTAATAAACGTCGAATGATGCATCGTCTTACTAACATGAAATTGGAGACCAACCAAGACTGTATTCAAGGAGGTTATAACCTCTACGTTTACTTGTAGATGCGGGTTGAAATTGTATATGTGAAATTCACTGTGGTTTCAGAACAAGCTTGAGTTTGTTCGTCTGAACTGTGTAGTACTATAAAGGCTTCATTGAGGTTTCTATTACAAAGGTTTAATCAAACATCATCACAAGACGATTACATTTCGAGGGTGTAAGTAGGTGACAATCCAAAATCTAATAACAAGGTGATGTACGGTTACGTTATTACGAAACCAAATGGTTATTAGGTTCTTTAACTAAGCCCTAGTAACCTAGGACTAGGAACTAAGATCCAGCGGCGAGGAGTTTGGATTTGTGCCCGATTGATGACAAAAGGCCCGCCCCCTATTATATGTCATCTAAACAAAACCACAGATTATTACTACGTTACAGATATTTCACTCGTCGAGATCAAGCACACAATTTTGAGCTCAATATCCGTGATGATTGGGTTGATCCTTGACGGCTCGTTTCTTGCGAGGTTGCTCGAACTAGGACCTCCGCGCCCACTAACCACGCACTCCCCTCAAACGCGCGAGGTCTGCGCGCGAGCGGTGCCGGGACCGCCGCGAAATTCTAGGCATTAATCGCTGCAAATTCGGTCGAGTGAAGGAGGCCTAACATAACTGAGAAAATTTGGGTGTATGTGCACCATTGTTTCATCATCATTGCTTCAGCAAGGATGGGGCTTAAACCTCTCATTTCTATTACCAGTCTACTTTCATAGACAATAGTAAACTGGCAAAGGAAAAAGAAAACAAATATTCAGATATTCAGAGGGTAGATCTTTGAAATTTTCTAGAACAGGAATGACATACCTTCACATGGCTATCAAAATTCTCTGCCCACTTGTTAATATAGTCCCATATATGCCACACTTGCAGTATCGGGAACAGCATGGCTATCTGACCAACCACCGTCTCCCCTTGAGGGTCCAAAGTGTCCGTGAAGATGGACACAGGGAACACAGACACTATGTCCAGGTAGAAACCGAAGGAAGACATTTTTATTTCTGCTATTTCTTTAACAGTTTCTTTTCTTATGTTCTGTTAAATAAAACAATATTTTATCTTAAAAAGTTAAGTCTTGTAACGAGAAATAAATGTTTGAGTAATATTTTTGCTCAATCGAGTACATGCAAGTAGGTCAAATTGAACTTGCAAGCTTTGATTACACAGACATCGGGAAAGGTAAATTATTATCGGTGCAATACATCATTATTGTAAAATGTAATAAAGTATTATAATAAGAAATTTTTCATTTAATTTTCTGTTAGATGCAGAAGAAATGCTGAAGGCTTTTTGCTGTAAGACTAATTGAAGCTAAGTTCAGAATAATCGCTCAGCAATTTCTAACAACAACGATTCAGTTTTTTATCCAACCAATGGTTACACCATTTTTCGGTTAAATGCTCTCTGCTTTTATCAATAGTTAGCCTCACAAATTGTCAAATAAGTTGGAGAGTTAATTATTTGAATATTTGTTAGACTTAACCCCATTTTCCCAGCTTCTAAATTATCGGAGAATTAATGTGACAAATTGTCAAGTACGCGTTATCTGCTGTTGCTGTTAAATGAATTTTCAACAGCTAATCACTCGGGGTTACAATTGATGATTAAGCGCGTTTTATAGAAAATTTAAACCTTTGGTTCAGTTAACCATGGATCAAAGAACTGGGCCTTACTCTCCGATTTCTGATACAACATACACTCTAAACAAAAAATGGTTATATTGAACCAGGCATTCACTTCACCTTTTAATAGAGAGCATTCGTATTATATAAAATTAATCATATTTTCAGTCGAAAGACGTTCTCTGCTGGAGTTACTTTTGCCATTTTACTCGATCTTTTTGACTTTGACTTACACAACAAGACAACTTATTTGATTGATGCTCAAAAGTTCATATTTGCCTTTTACATATTAGATATTTGAGATTAATGAGAAATTTAAATATTCATAAAGTAGCCCTGTCGACAATTTTTTCTAAAACATTGCATCCCATCGGAGGACGAAAACTGCTGGTACCTAGGCACATATTCGTCCTCCAACGGCTTAGTTGCGGTCCACACAGTTTACACTAAAACACCGGTCTCATTTGGAGCCAGCCTAACCTTCCCTTTACACTCCAGCAAAACTATTGCAATACATCAACGTTTACACCAATTGAGAATCAAACCTCACAATGTCATTAATTGATTTGAATTAACCGTAACACGCGACCAAAGCTCCCTTTGTAACGTTCGACCCAAACAAGAAGGCTCTTTGTGTGCCATAATAATAACTACAATAGCGAACGGGTCGTTATTTGCTACAGTTTATAGGGCATGTAAGCATTTACCTGTCTGTACCTAAAACTTGTTATTTATTCTTATTGTTTTCTGTATTAGGATCAGAGTGAATGGAATGGGATTCGTTATTTAGTTCTTTTATCAGTAGTGATTTAGAAGTGACGTTGGTCGAAGTTATCTCTTAGAATAAGGCTTGATAAGAAACGCAGATGTACAATACACTATTACCTAGTAGATCAGGTATCTAGCTTAAAAAAGACAATATGTTAGAACGCATCTAGTTCTGTTTAAGAGCGTTTATACTTTTTTACAGACTTTTTATATTAACTTGCAATGTATGTACGAGTATGTATGTTTGTTCGGGTCAAATCATGCAACTAAATTTTAAAGTAGTTATCCTCAACCGATTAAAATTAAATTTTGCATACACGTTTGGTTGGATGACAATACACAGAATATATATAATCTCTTCAAAATATACATATTTAGACCACAAACATATTTCTCAACTTATTTATTTTACAGATATTTCTCTTAAGAAGCTCCAATTACTGACACGAGTATGACTTGATATTTCTTAGAACAGCGATGTGTAGGCGTAGTTTTTTTATACTTTATTTTAGTCCAATAAGTGGAAAATAGGTTTCTTAGAAAATCGACTTTTGCCGTAACACGCACGTGTACGGTTTTAATGTGTTATCCACGTGGCCTACGGACGTCTCCGATACTCGGCGTAGGCGATGGCTAAACCGCTAGGCAAACAACTTATGAACTACATTTTATTTTGTAACAAACGTTTTACAAGAATACATTTTTATATCAAAAGGCCAAATATCAGTCTTGGAGTTAAAAAAGACATATCATGTTCCTTTTAAACTCATTTGTGCGAGGTCGTTTGGGAGAGTATTCGTTCTTGTGAGTTTGTTGTGGGTGCTAATGTAATCTATCTAATCTTATCTAATATCTTTAAATGAGCAATTCTTGTATATATGTATGTTTAAATATAATCTGAATCTCGGAAACGGCTCTAATTATTTTCATAAAGTTTAGTATGCAAGGGGTTTCGGGGGCGATAAATCGATCTAGCTAGGTTTAATTTTTAGGAAACGTCGTTTTCTCTATTTTCACCCGAGCAGAGCTCAGTTGCCCAAACATTTATTAGACTATTTTAAAGAATCACTAGATTTGACGTTGTATCTGACTAGTTAAGATGTTCAACATATTCCAAGTCATTAAAAAACTGTGGCGCTTACTACTTATTTAAATCAGCTATATTTTAGTTTAACCGCTTTAAAGGATTCGCACTAGAAAACAGATCAAGGAAGTTATTCGTACCTACTCAAACACTTTTGTCACAAACCAAACAAAACTCACAAAAACTAAGCTTATGGGTCTCATATTTAGGGAGTAGGTAGAAACAACAGAACTTCCAATTCATAATATACGCCGCAAACTTACCTTCACAAAGGTAGCAGTAGTGAGTTGTATATAGATATTCAGCAGTAAACCGGAGACGACGATCGCATGGAAGACCCTCTCGACAACACTGTGGTGGTTCTGTAGTGCCGAGTAGGGAGACATGAAGCAGACGTACAGCACCATCAGGAAGTGGGCTATGTCAAACATGCGTGTCTGAAAGGTAATGGGTTGATTCCAAAATAATTTATTCAAATTAAGCCAAACATTACATAAGACAGTTCTCTAAAAATCCTTTACTTTATTAGTTTTGTAAATACAGCCTCTTTTAAAACAAAATCAATAGCTACTACTAACTTGCACGATGAAGGTAAATCACACAAATTAAGTTGCCAATCTCGAAATGGAATCATAGTTGTTCTGTCAGATGACCAAGGGAAAGGTATTGTACAAGGACTACTGGAGAAGGAAAAAGAAAACAGATTTATCTTAAAGAACTACGCTATAACGGGTATAAGGAAACCAGGTGCGACTACGGAAGAAGTATTGTTGTGTTGTGATAAATAATCCGAAAACTTTACAAGAAATGACAGTGTGATCATAATGAACGGTAGAAATGACTCAAACCCTATTAAATTTATGGCTGAAATGGCTGCAGCAGTTATACTATAATAAAACTGTAATTTATTTATTATAAATGTTAAATATAATGCATTCCTGAATGAGCGTAAGCTTAACTATGAATTAAAATTGCTTTCACAAAACTATCACAATTGTAACTTCATCGAAGCAAATAGCTACAATAGCGCTATCCAACAACTTGTACACAAAATTAATCATGTAGATTACTACAACAAGTACCTATTTTATAATAATAATGTAGGAATAATCAGCAAACCTAATGGTTCAGAACATATTAAACATACTTCATCACTTCAAGTAATCAGCACGTTGGAATCTTTAAAAGGTCCACTTAGAGGTACTATTCCTTACTATTTTTCTAAGATTGTTAAACCACAAATTTCTCCTATAAATACTTTTACTGACAACGTTGTGGTAAGTAAAGAACCATTTTTTCGTAACTAATAATAAACTTAGCAATAGTAGTAGTAAAAAACATAGTAGGAATATTTTTTCAGTAATGCATCAAAATATTGCAGGGGCTTTAAATAAACTACAAGATATTGATTTAACTATTAATGAGATGCATGACTCTAATATAAACATTGACGTTTTATGCCTGAGTGAACATTTTGTTATAAGAGATGAAGAAAAATATCTTAATCTTAACACCTTTTACGTCGGTGCGATATATTCACGACCTGATCAGCGGCGAGGGGAAACATGTATACTATGCAAAAACCATCTTCAAAGTACTGAATTGAAAGAAGTAACAGAATTTTGCATTGATAAACATTACGAGATTTGTGGTCTTGAAATTAAATCTATGCATGTGATAATATTGTGTATATACAGGACACCCTCATCTAATATAAATATTTCTTTTGAAAACTTACACAAAACCTTACTTAAATTACAAAATAATAATAGCTGGTGATTTTAATATAAACCTTCTAAGCAATGATAATAATTGTACAAAATTGAAAGAATTAATCTCAAATTATGGTATGAGATGTCATATTCATGAAGCCACCAGGTTGAATACATGTATTGATAACATCATTAGTAATATTCCAAACGTAATAGGTAAAACTCACAATGTTTGTTTATCTGATCACAACACTGCTTAGGTTGTGAATTTCGAATAAAATCAAAAACCCATATAGGCTGGTCTGGTCTCCTTTAACGCCATCAAAACACAAGCGTGTCTTTTTACCGCAAAAAGGAGTCTTTTCGATCGGGCGCCTATTTTTCGTGGTGCGTCTGTTCCAGTGACTGATCGGATTGAGCTCCTAGGCATGGAGTTGACATCCAGTCTTAACTTCGGCGCCTCCATTGAGCACAAAGCCCAAATTGCGGCCAAAAAACTGGGCATCCTAAATAGGGTGAAGCGATACTTTACGCCTGGACAGCTTCTAACCCTGTACAAAGCGCAAGTCCGATCCTGCATGGAGTATTGCAGCCACCTTTGGGATGGATCAGCAAAGTATCAGCTTGCCGCGCTTGACTCGGTGGAACGCAGAGCTAAGAGGCTCATCGGCGACATTGAACTGGTGGATACCAAGCTTCACAGCTTGGCTCATCGCCGCAAGGTTGCCTGCTTGTCGGTCTTCTACAGACTGTATTTCGGTGAGTGTGCTCAAGAACTCCACGACCTCATCCCACCAGCCCCCTTCTACCATCGGACATCTAGACGCACTGCAAGTTACCATCCTTACCTTGTTGCCATTCCACCAATTCGCACCAAGCGCTTCCAAACATCCTTCATAATGCGCACAGCGAATGAATGGAACTCACTACCTGCGTCTGTGTTTCCGAACGCATTCAACCCGAATCTCTTCAAAGTTAGAGTAAACAGGCTCTTTCTGGGTAAGCTCACTTCATCGTCGACTCTGTCTCTGTCACCTATGACTTAGACTAGAGTCAAGAGCAAACCCATCTCAAATAAAAAAAAAAAAAAAAAGGCTATTACTTCATGACCGTAAATGACCTGAGTAAAGACAATGTTAGCAAATTCATTGAACACGTAAGTAAATTATCTTTTTCGGATATTTACAAAATTTCAGACACGAATAATGCTTTCAATGCGTTTCATGACACTTTAACATTATTTTATAAACTATGCTTCCCTCTGATTAAAGTAAAAAAACAGTTCAAAGATAATAAACTAAAATGGATAACAAAAGGATTTAAAATTAGTAGTAACACTAAACGAACATTAAGATATAAATATTATGTAAACAGAACACATGAAAATAAAACTAGATTTAACATGTGCTCCAAAATGTTAAGGAAATGTATTCATAATATGCAATCCCTACGTAATCTTAAGCACATTGCATACTCAAAAAATAAAGGTAAAGTTTCTTGGGATATTGTAAAAAGCTGCACAGGCAACGAACGGTCTCGAGAGTATATTAATTGTATAATAGATAATGGTGTTACTGCTACATCAGGTTCAGATATAGCAAATATATTTAACAACTTTTTCATTGATATTGTTGAAAATAGCGTTACTTTACAGAACAACACATATAACCAAGATATTTAAAACAATAACAATAGCATTTTTTTAAATCCTACAAATCCTTCTAAAAATTTTAGTATCTTAAAATCATTAAAAAACACTTAATCCACTGGTTATGATAACTTATCTACAGATCTTTTAAAAAAAATACCCCCATTAATTGCAGAACCTCTTTCATATATTATTAATTAATCTTTAGAACAAGGCTGCTTCCCGGATAAACACAAAATATCTAATATAAAACCATTGCATAAAAAAGGCTCTAAAACTGATAAAAACAACTACCGACCATTTGCTCTAATTCCAATTATATCCAAAGTCTTTGAAAGAGTCATGTACAGAAGAGTCCTCTCTTTCTTAGACAAATATAATATGCTTGCAAAAGAGCAAAACGGTTTTAGGAAAAATAAATCCACCTCACTAGCAGCATTTAATTTAGTCAAATCTATAAAAAATAACATTAACTCTAAAAGTGTAACCTCAGCTTTGTTTTTAGACCTTAATAAAGCCTTCGACTTTGTAAATCATTCCATTCTTATCGATAAATTATCTAGAATTGGTATTATGGGACCAGCTCTGGAATGGTTTAAATCTTATTAATAAATAAGATTTAAACCATTCCAGAGCTGAGAGAGAGAAACAGAACTCAGACCACCAGAATTACAAAATTTGATGACAAAGTAAACAGTCTCATCAACTTCAACTCTCAGCCTCGGCAAAATTACTTTGGAGTTCCACAGGGAAGCATCTTGGGCCCTCCATTATTCCTTGTATATATCAATGATCTTCCTCAAAAAATAGAACAAGAGTGTGTTTTATTTGCCGATGACCCAACAGTTATCCTAGATAGTAAAAATCATGAAGCACATGAGACTAATATAAATACCAGTTTGAATAAAATAGTCACATGGTTAGATATAAATGCTTTAAAAGTGAACGTTGATAAAACTAAAATATTAAATTTTAAAACACAAAAGTCTAAAAATATCCATCTTAAAATAAAACATAGGGACCAAATAGTAGAACAGATACATACAACAAAATTGTTGGGTATAACACTGGATGAACATTTCACCTGGAGGGGAGCATATCAATGAAATATGCATTAAGATTAAAAGGTTTGTTTTCGCTCTAAAAAAAGTCAAAGATGAGGCCTCCAAACCAACTGCGCTAGTGGTATATCATGCCTATGTTTGCTCCGTTATCCGTTACGGCATCATTGTCTGGGGAAACTCCTCTGAACTATGTAGAGTTCTGTTGGCACAGAAAAAATGCATCCGCACTATTTTTAATATAGACTGGACTGATTCCTGCAGACCAGTATATAAAAAGTACAATCTCCTCACAGTTCCTTGTATGTATATATATGAAATCGCTAAATTTGTAAAAAACTAATTATTCACTTTTTAATACAAAAAATAACGATACTAAATGAAAATTTACACAGTATGTATTACAATTACCTGTACCCAGAATCGAATTATTTAGGCGTAGTTGTGTTAACATGGCCCCTCTTATTTATAATTCTATACCCTCCTCTACAACCGACCTCCCTTACAGAAAATTCTGTACAGTTTTAAAAAAGTGGCTGATTTCTCATAGCTTTTATTCTATAAACGAATTACTAAAAAAATCTCCTTGTCAATCTTATCATTACAGGAATGCATTGTAGATTATCTTGTTATTAGTTGTTGTAATTTCTACCTACTGCCTTTTATGATATTATTTGATTTGTATTTTATGTGTGTGTTTTTTGTGTGATTTTTGTTAACCATATAATTTCATAGTCTAGTAAGTAAACTAATTATTTTGAAGAGTTTATTAAACTTAAACTTAACAAGTTAAATACCTAATAAAATGTGTAGTTAGATTATTAGAGATCTGCTTATTGTAAGCACCTTAAGAAATATCTCAATATTTGCATGCCAACTTATGGCGAAATGTGTAATTTTGCTAATAACTTATTTATACCATCTTTTGTATCGCATTTAATGCAAATAAATGACTTTGACTTTAATAACATTTTAAAATAACCATCTTTTTTCGAAGTTGCTTAAAAACTTTGAACTGTCATCAAGGTAGGAAGTATTGTAGCTATAGTTCTTGCCAAAACTCTGGGCTTAAAAAGAGGCAGTATTTACAAAACTAATAAAATAAAGGCTTTTTAAAGGACTGTCTTATTAAAATTCTGGGCCGCTCTGAAGTTGGCTTTCCGACGCGCAAGGCATGGATCGTTGCTATTATTTTGTATGACATCTACTGCTATACCGTGTATGCTGGTAAGTGAAACTTCTTCTTGCATGGATAATAATGTTGTTTACCAAAACGTCGGTATTCACACCGGTATGAATTCGCAATACGCCCCAGATTACCTAAACACCTTATATCTACATTTCCACTCACTACCAATGAAAACTAAACTAACTAAACCTAGTATAAATTAGACCATTTACTTACAAAGTCTGTATCAGGCATCAGAATCCAGGGGAAGTTGGATCTTATACAAATATGAGGTGCGTCTATCGTGGTCACGTTGCTGGACATCTGATACAGCTCCAAGAAATCCGTCGTAAACTTTGGATTGCGTTCATTGTTCTCGTCTGAGGAGTTTACTCACGTTATGTTATGCAGGTTAGAGGGCTACGGCGTAGGCAGGTGCTACAGGAATTATGCAACGCCATTTTCGTAGCAAAGCCTAACTTAGTATTAATAGTGTTTTGCTTAAGATTTTTTGTTGTTGCTGCGTCTTTCTACTTACGGATACATAATATGTATACGTACTTATAAATGTTTAATACATATCTTCTATTCTTATAAACTTGCGAATATTTTATTCGATAATATGGGGAAACAGATGATCTAGTACATTGTAAGTCGGGCCGCAACAATGGCAAATAAAATTTATTAGAACCGATAAACTATACTATAATTTTATAATTTGTAAGTTGTCATTGACGCCATCACACATTGCCTCTAATTCAATTCGTTTTCGAAGTAAAAAATATAACCGTAACAACTCAAAGACATCAAACAGTAAAAATTCAAACCTTCTTCCAACTTCTTTATCTTTAGTCCAAAAACCTTTCATTAATACATTGCAATTTGAATTTTATTACCTCTATAATACATGTGAGAGTCATCCACAAAAGTGGGGTCCTCTTCTTCGACGCCTGCCAACTTGTCTTTGAGCACTTTCATGGGCCGGTAGCGGGTGCGAATTAGTCTCGAGTCTCCTTTATCGTATCTTTCTATTGCTTCCTAGAGAATGGTTTAACTGAATGAATTGAAAGGTGCATTTTTATGTTTATTGTATTGTTTTATGACTATTTTATTTTATTTTAGTACAAGTCTAGTCCTAATAATATCATGGAAAGTTTGCATATTTAAATGTTTGTCAATCTTTGGTCGGTTGGTTGGTTGAAATTGGCCATGGAAAAACGGGTAATTTTTTTTGTCCCGGCAATACACCTGGTTGTAAAAGCGACAAACACGCGGACATAGCCGCTGGCAAAACTAAAATAAATATTAGTTTTTTTTGTCAAATAATTATGAAAACCTAAATGACAATGATCTCAACAAAAAATCGAATGAATGCGTAATATTCACAGTAGCTACGCAAAGTCATAATTACAATATATTATTCAGTCTTTGTATGAGTAAATTTCATTTTATTAAATTTTATAAAACATTTTTGCTTATAAATAACAGTCGTAAATTAAAATTAGGCACCAAAAAATTTAATATAAAATCGTAATAATGCTGAAAATTTTATGTTGAAGTTATAACTACTTTATTATTCTAGGGAAAGTCAGGTGGGCGGACTGAACAAACTGCTGTGGCTGAAACTAAAACCTACAACGGAAACTCCGAATGAACATTGTAAACTGTTTCAAATGGCCCAAATTTTGAAGTAAGTTGGCTTTTCAGGAATTGTATGCTTAAAGACTTTTTAATTGATAAAACTTTAATCTTTGGTTAAGCTGGAAGAATCTGCAACTCTGAAAGAGCACTTTTATTCTGATTTCGTGTCGAAGAACCATACTTGAACATTGTTCTTGCTGTGGTGAAACATTCATGCAGTTGGCAATATTGATGACGGGGCTAACTGCTTAGAGCTCTCCATATCGACAATACTAATTAATATGCAAGAGGAACAGTGTCATCAATTGGTAAACCCCTTTTTCTGAGCAATTTATTGCTAAATAATTCTGATGCATAAAGTATATTCCTGAGAATCTAGCGATGAAAAATGCCTAATTGTGTGGGATTGAGATACGCTACTGAAATGCCACTTAACTAGATCAATCCCTTTCACTATGACTTTTTGTTAAATCAATATGCAATGTGTCTATGCTCGGAGTTTGATATGCAAGTCACATGAGGGCACATAACAGAACAGCACATCTAAGCTCGCAACCACAATGAGGAGCCAAAAATGCGGTGGTTGTGGTCGAAATCGACTAGATGCATCATTACCATCATCAAAGTCACTTTGTCGAGAGCCCCAGAAAGCTAAGTACGAGGTAGGTACCATACATATTTTTTATGATGAAACTATTTTGTTTTCATCATACTATTTTGTTTAAAACTACTAAAATACAAACTTATTCTCTTACCTGTCTAGATATTGAACTGTCAAGTCTGTGTCTTATTTTCTTTCTAATAAGGTTAAACATGGTAGGATGCTCAGCGATAGCTCGCATGAAGTCTGTCCGTCGTAAAACCTGTAGGTTTATGTATATTGAGATGCTGATCACTGCTATAAGTCTTAAACCCGTATAACAGAATCTCACTCAAGACTTCTGCATTTGTTTGAACTAGTTTCATTCAACCAATAAAATTGCTTTGAACTAAATTTAAGTAATGCTTGACTCTTGAGTGAGGTTTTGTAATACGGGCCTAACATATTTAGAAAGAAAGCTGTAAGGGTGAAACTATTTCATTGATTGCAAAAATTGAAACTCTAAGGTGAAATGCCTATAAAAATGACACCATGAACTAAAAAAAGACGTGTGGCACTCGGGGACTGCCGCGGTAAAGCTATTGCAAAGCATTTATAAATATAATTATTTTGGAATATTTTTTCAAACCGAACGAGTAGTTTAGTTAGCACGTTGAACGAAAAAGAACACAAACGTGCAAACAAAAAACACTTTTGCTTCATAATATTAGAATATTAGTGAAAATATCATACTTGCATCTATTTATTATATCATCATACAGATCTAAGTACTAATTTTTTGTAAAGAAATTATATTTTAGATCCGGTCCTGGAAAATAAGTCTGAATGTCGAATTGTACAGAGTTGCAAAACCACAATATTTTAATTTTATCATACTTCTAAATTAATAATAAAATAAATCATTTTCTATGTATATCCAGCCGTTGGCGTCCGAATCTGAAATAAGTAAAATAAAAGCCAGCTGACCAAAAATTTGCTTTTATTTAGTTTTAGTTTTGAAAATGTATGCCGTAAATAATTTCTCTTTCAAAATAATACTCAAATTTGACAAAAATTGCTATACTTGCATATTAAAATATATCAAAATGTAAAAAAAGACTTCTATTTATATATATATATTATTTTATAACTTAGAATGAACAAATAAAATTATGTAGGTTTTACAACTCTATGTATGTCGTTCTTTTAACAAACATATTTTACAACGCCATCTAGCGGTAAGAGGAGACCGTGTTCCCGTCGAGCCTGTCGCGACACCCAAGTCAAAGTATCACCGCTGTGCCGGTTGGAGTGGGGGTGTTAGGTTATTTTCGTTACGGAATTTCTGGATTCGGTCTCCACGCTCAAAGCCCGCGATAGAAGCTATGCAATAACTTAAAAACGCATGTATATTCTGCTAGTAAATCAGGTATATTTAGACCATAATACTTTTCAACACACTTGCTCATAAAGTGGCTCTAATTTCACCAAAATTAGGCACATAATGACACCTGTTATCAAACTGTGACTTTTTCATTTCTATTATACATAAGTGAGATAAACAGTTTTTTTTTTATTTATTGGTTGAGTTGCTTTGTTCTTAAACAAGTTTCGATACAAATAAGATCGTGCTCAATAGTACAAATGCAACACATTTCATGCAACTTCGTATTTAAATTGATAATGTAACATTTTCGTGTTTAATAAATAAAACTTTCACTTAAATATAACTTTTGTTTTTGTCTGTAATAAAGAAAACTTGAAATTCCCCATTTTGTACGTGGCTAAAACGCTATTCGCGAAAAGCCAAAAAAAAAGATAACTCATTATTTTTAGTCTATGGCCGATCGCCATTGTTAGATGCGCGCGCATAGGAAAACTGATTATTTTGCCCGCCATTGCGAAAAAAAAATTCACAACTCGTTTTCACTGTTGGAAATGATTTTTTTGTATTATTTTCTTCACAAGTGTGTTAAAAAACGTCGTATGATACACGTGTGTATTGATGATTACCGTCCTCGGCTCTCTTAAGACCCTCACCTAACGGCTCGGGTCTCAATGGCGCCTCAGCGGTAATCACCAACGTTACACACTTGTACCATAATGTACTATTATCCGTGACAATCTAATAAGTCCGATGACGTTTATCATTTTACATGCCGCGATAATTTTGTATGTACGTGAGAAATTCAAAAATTGAATTCATAATCCTAATTCATTACTACCATGCTACTCATAAACTATAACAACGATTATTATTCGTAAGCATCGAGTTTAATTATTATTAAATCTTTTTATAACTGTCAAATTCGACTTCTTAGATTGTCACGATTATAAGTGAATAAGTGGCATCCAAATGTAAGGTTGTACACTTTCAATTGCTCTGACTATACAAGTATATAGTCCATAGCCTTCGTTGGTGTCCTGTAATGTCGTGGAGGCCCAGTGGCTAAGACCTCGCCTCTCGTGCTTGAGGTCGTGGGTTCAAATCCGGACAAGTACCAATGTGACTTTTTTAAATTCATATGTAGTACTTTCTAAGTTTATCTTGTACATCACAGGCAACGGTGAAGAAAAACATCGTGAGGTAACCTGTATTTATATAGTTAATGTCTGAAATAGCAAAGTTAGGAACCTGTGGGGTTCCCAGAGGTGGGTTAACTAACTCTGAAACAAGAGATGGCAACATCCTCACACGAAAAAGAAAGGAAAGAACCTTTGTTGACCATCTTGTTTTTTTTTGTCTTAACGAGTTTCCAAAACCGTTACAAAATAATTAAGTACCTATCTACACTGACCTGTAACTCAACATAAGTAGCCGCCTTCACAGTAACTTTGGACGGAATCGAGTAGAACAGGCTTAACTCGCCAAGTACCTGGAACAAAATTACCGCTTGTCTCACCAACTTACTGAAGGAGCACCTTCATTAGTGACCGGACGATGTACTTAGGAAACAACTTTTGAAGAAGTTGGGTAGAATTGAGTCTGATGGCCGTTTCCACTACAAATAAAGTGAAACATTAAAATTAAATTTTAATGTATGTGGGAACAGCTAAAATGAGTCAATACATAGTGTTTCCCTCTCTGACAGCGAGGAGGCCTGTGTCCCAGCAGTGGGAACATTAACATGCTGATGTTGAAGACAAAGTGTCTGTAAATCTATATTAATTCCCGTTTTCAGTAGATAACACTTATGTGAACGCCAAAACTTTCGTTGAATTTTCAACGTTTGACTCAGAGAAGTAATTTGAAGTTGATAATGCAACAGTGCATTCATATTTAGGCGTCCACTTATGTTTCCTAGTTTTATTAAAAACGGGCATGAAACCTGATTCACACTGTGTAGTGAATTGTTGTAGCTGTGCCCACAGGATCTTCATACAAGTTCAAAGAACTGCTGGTATCACTAAAGCCATCGTAATCATAATCAGCCAGCAGTATTATCCTGTCTGGGTTCGAACCAACCTACAACTCGTAAGTCGGGCCCGTTTACTGGTGTACACTGTAGATACCCAAAATATTTTAATTAAAGTGTTTAAGTACTGTGGTAACTTTCTATAAAAATAAAGTATGACAAAAAGTGAGTTTGAAAGATATTATTTATATACTTAATTAATTTCAGTAATATTATAATTCTGAATTCCTGGAAAACTACGCATTCCATATCACTTTTATGACTATAAATAGGTTATTAAATTACGAAAATGACACGTAATGTGCATTATTACTTTGCCTACCCTGTTAATAAGACTATAATAAAATTAATTAAATTCATAATGATGTTTAACCGATTCGTTGTAACTCCCGTTTTCGAAAACTTCTAGCTGTGGCAGCGAACAAATATTTCGTGGTATGCCTTTCATGTCAAGCGCCTATAGAAGTTGATGACACGCCTATAGTGTCATTTATAATTGTTAAAAAAAACCTTTTAAAGCTTTTTCTTATCGATTAAGTGCTATCATCACTTTGTCCATGCACCGATTAAAAAAAGAATCTGATATATCCTGGTAATTACATGAATATTGGAAAACCTCTTGAATACATACAGTTCCATCTTTGAAGGCAATCATTGGACTCTCATCATCTTCGTCTGACAACATTTCAATGACTCCTCTCTTGATGCAAATCATGCCACTCTTCACCACACCTTGGCTCCAGATATGTTGTCCAGCCAAGTAGAGCTCATGACGCATCAGTAGCGAGATTTGCCGCATAAATGATTCCTCTGCAAGGGAAAAAAGCATAAGTAAAGTTTTTAAATAAAAAACTTTGAAAAGAAGAAAAGGATTTAACAATTAAACTTTAGCCTGACAATCTGCTAAACTGTAGCATCAAAGAATTCTCAGGATTTGGGTTATGCAAAAAAATAAATGTTGAATTATCAGTAATAACGGTACCCACTTTTATGAAAAAAATATAAGCACAATATAATGAAATGTTGTCGAACAAAATCTAAATAGAACTTTTTTCAACAATATGATGATATGCAAAAAAAAGATAGGCTGTAATGGTTTGGCAATATTCATCAATCAACTTCAATGAAACTACAAATGGCGGCTGTATAATATAAGTTTACATAGAACCACTAAAACGTCGGGATTTTGCCGTGAAAATCAAATATTCTCCTCCAACGATGTTCCACTTAAAACAGACAATAGAAGACTAACAAACTTTAATAAAATGTGCACGGAGTAGCTCTTAATTAATGAAAACTTCCTTTCAATACAATATCATTATCCAAAAGCTCCAAAGTAAACGTCCACAGCCCACTACGTTTTTAGGAACTTCCTAGAATTAACAAAGATATTGAATTCAGCGGAAACTTCACAGTACCCAGTACAAAGTTAGTCTGTATTTAGTATAAATTACACTAACTAGTCTCTCTAAACAGTAAGGAGTTATGGAAATTCTCGACATTAATGTCAAAGATTAGTTCCATCTGTAACGGTAGCGGCAGAGTCTGTAGTTGCTCCGATCTCATTATCCCCGCCTTCATTTGCCACAGTTGCAACTTGTAGTTCTTACATTGGTGTACCAACCAAGCCGGTGCTTTACTCAACTGTAGGTATTTCATCATATAATGGTACTGAAATTAAATGAATTCAATAATACATTAATTAATTTAGCAACAATTATTCATAAGGATTAAAAACTACAATCTGATAATGAATATTCATGCAAGTTTTTGTTTGATGAATTATGGATTTTCAACTGATTAATGTATTATTACACATTAATGTATTATTAATATTTCGGATAATGTTGATAAAGGACGGGAAGTTGTGCATTTATAAAGTCATTGTTTGGATTTGCTCAAAATTTCTCGGCAACTTTGAAATAACCCGTGTGGGTAGTTGGAAAGTATAGAATTTCAACAGTAGATACTTTGCCGCAAAGGGGCTTTGCAAATCTTACACTCGTTCACTCAGTCATTTAATGCTTCATGACTGGCGTAAATAAGCTCTTTTTCGTTCTTTATTTTATTTCAAAAGCTATAAATAACCTTACCCTGTCAACAAAGTTAGATCTCCTCGTGTTTTCTATGACCAGCTCCCAGGAGAGCATGCCAATGAAACGATAGCGGAAGAACACAAAGCCAATCAACATCAGAGCTGATGTCAACCACTTTTGCATGTCATGCTGTAATATAAAGCCCGTTTTAAATTATGTAATAAATCAGCACGAAATTGTAATATTTTATCAGGGGATATACCTACTATAACGGGTGATTGTACGATTCGCACGAATTTAACTCGCCCGAAAAGTGCGAAACAAACCTAGTATCGTAGTAGACATACCCTACTAAATAAGCAAAAAGTACATACACGAGGATCTAATTATCAGTACCGTCAAACAAGAGATTGCTACATACAGTAAATGCTACCAAAGTAGAATATCAACACACGTCAACCAACTGGCCTCAAAGCTACAGGGTACAGGGAGTATCTCGTATAGCCGATTGAAGCGGCACGGTGTCCTTGCGCTGAATGCGAGCTTTAAACAGAAAAAAAAAAAAAAATAATATGAAGAGGTTTCCAAAAATTCCTTCTGCCGATGATGATATGAAATCCATTTAATGTCAGGAGATTGGCTTATTGTGTCAACAGAGATCGCCAAGTAACAGAAGAATAGAAAAAAAAAGAATTCCGTTCAAGTGGGTGCCCAATGTGGAGTAGTTATTTTAATAAAGTCATTTTTTATTTATTTTTGTCTCATTCCATGTCAATAACAATATTTAATCCTTATTATTTCTGTACTTGAGTGTAAATTATCTTAACGGTATTGCATAAAACACAATGTGTGTGCCAAACGCCTATTACATAATTTTGAAGTGGTCGATTCGCACACCGAATTAACTTCGTGTGAATCGTTTTTCCACAGAAAAAATAATATTTTTAAAAGTGGTCGATTCGCACTTTTCGGGCAAGTTAAATTCGTGCGAATCGTTCAATAACCCACAATAACGTATCAACGCCAACATGATTCCATTGTGAAACAGAGATAGCACTATTATTCCTGTAAAACTCCGTTGGTCTTTCACAGTAGAACCATGACAGTTTTGACGCGTCAGATGAAGGTCCCAGGACATTTGAGATATATAAAATTCTGTTAAATTTTAAAAATAGATACTCACTATAGGAAATGAATCTCCAAAAATAACATTGAAGAAACGACAAGTACAATAGTACCAACAAGTTCTGTAACTGCAAATAAAAATGTATTATATTAGTGGTTTAATTTTTTGCATGGGATATGTGGTATTAAGTTTACCTCTCATTTACCCATTAATGTGGCATTTGTGCTGTATTACTCCTTTGACAAGGACGAAGCTACGGACAGAAGGTAGTTCCTAATAAAACAGTGCACACACGCAAAAAATACAGTGATACTTACCTAAATTATTGAGTACCATTTCAAAGTTCCAAGTATGACTGCAGCAACCATATGCATCAAGTTCTTACCAAACATGGCGCAGCTTTAAAAACAAAATGCATATTTTGAATTTATGCTCAGTTGGCCCGCTGTTCTCCATATTTAATTATATATTAACTTCAAATTATTTAGTATGCGTGACAATTTCTAAAATTGTGTTATGTTATAATAACAGCCCTTGCAATATATGCAGATCAATGCAGGGCAAATTTTCTCATACGCAGACGACACTGCGGTTATTTTTCGGGGAAACACATGAACTTTGTGCAAACTGTTGCTGAACAGGGTCTGATTAAGATAGCTGGTTGGCTTAGAGTAAACCTCTTAACCTTAATACCAATAAGACTAATTATATTTGTTTTTCCCCAAACCAAAAATTAACAGATTTTTTTAACCTGGAACTGTCTTTGGCATTACTATTAATGTTTTTCCAAATTATTCCCTCTATAATGTTTATTCTAGCAGCCACAGATACTTGTATAGAAGTGTAAGTATCTGTGGCTGCCAGAATAAACAACTCATATTACAATTATCATTGTCATATTAAAATATTTTAAACCATTTAGGTTCCCCACAACAGACATCTATAAGTCAGCAACTTGCTATCAATTAGAAAAGTTTATGTTTACATAACACTGCATAAATGTCTTCCTTTTGACCCAGCTACTCAGAACAAAAGGCGCAGACATATTGTGGCCTACTCTCCAGGGGATCGGTCAGCTTTTGCTAATCGTCAACATTTTACACAATCCACCTACATCTATAATAAACTTAATCCTAAGTGTCAAATATATCCCATGCTGTTATATGATTGTAAAAAAACAATAGGCGATTGGTTAAGATCTCTAACATATGAAGAAACAGAAAACATTCTGGTCAGGGTAAGGTAACATGCTGGATACCCACACACATACACACACAAATACATGCGCACGCACAAACACACGCACGCACAAAACACACACCTACGCACATAACAATATGTGCACTTCTCACACGTCGAGAACTGCTTAATTATTATATTAAAACATACCTGGCTAAACGTGTGTGCACTGTAGGAACACTTCTGCCCAAACCTTCAGGAAATACAGTCGTGATGGCGAGTTAAGTTAGTAGCTACGTGCAGCGGCAGTCACAAATGCAACTCCAGCCCCCGACGCCAGTGTACGAGGGACCACCTCCACTCCCACCACAGGGTGGGGGACATGCATGAGGATTTCCACCACGAAAAAAAATTGTATCTAGGTACGTACGTACTACTAATAATATACAAGAAATACCAATTGAATCTTATGCTCCTAGAGTGAACATGTGGTGGGTAGCCCAATTTATACCAAGCGTGTTCCATTTCCGGCGCGACGTTCAAGGAGTACCACATACAAGTGCTAGCGTGAAGGATCAGTGCAGCAGCTATGATTTGTTCACTAAAGAACAGAAACCGCCGAGACTCACGCATCTGGAAATGTAATAAAATAATTATATTGTTTGTAGCTATCTTCTTTATAAAAACCATAAATTCTACCATTTACTGGCAAAACTGATAGACAGCAAACGGCCTATAATCGATTCATTCACGACAGACAGCGGACTATCTAAAGCATGGAAAAGAAAAGATTACACTTTAATGTACACTGAAATATTTACAAAACTCTTATATGGGTACAATGGCAGCCTATATTAAATTTGATTCATTCACTTATTCACTGATAGAAGCGACTGACAGCGGATAGCCTATAATTAATTTATTTACTGATAGAAGTGTCAGACAGCGGACTGTATACAGGGTGTTTGGAAGGGAGCTGTACATACGCCTAGGGTAGAAACTAGGGATAGTCTGCTACCTACCCCCGCCCATTATATTGACCTTGGCCTCAAGGTTTTTTTTTAATTTATTATTATTTTTTATTTGACTTTTTTATGATTTTTTGACTAAAACTACCTGTAGCTCAAAATATATCCATGGGACCGGTCGGCTAATGGTCTTGTTTTAATCGTTAGAGTCTTAGGGTCCTGCAAAAAATTATTTTACACCAGAAAATTGTGGAGAAGAAAAGTTATGGGGCCTGAAGTACCGTAGTAAGGTAAAGAAATAATTTTAAGGGCAACTTTCTTTTGGGTTTAAAAAAAAACTAACAGGGTTGGAGTTCTTCTGATTTTTTTAAAACATCCTCAGTCCATGCCCTTTCTAACGATATGCTAAAAGTGTAATTATCACTTTTAGTTTTAAAGTTATTAATTAATTTCCGCAACTAGGGCACTTCAAGCAAAAATTTCAACTAATGAAAATTAAATGTGTTCGATCGTAAAAGGATGGCAAATGAAACAAAAAATTTGGTAATGACTAATGTCATTAAATTACAAATTTTAATTAATTACTAATTTTAATTAATTACAAATTTTGTTCAAATTGATGACCATTGACCTGTAAACATGCTCGGCACCTCTTCCTCATCTCCACGGTCACCGTTCTAAGCAGCAGTTCCTCGCGCATTGTATCGAATGCGGCGTGGATCCTGTTAATTAGAACCTCCCTTGTTGGTACTTCTTCTGCGTACACCAACTCTTTCGCCCTTCCCCAGACGTAGAAGTCGAGTGGGGTAAGGTCAGGCGACCTTGGGGGCCAGGGAATTGGCCCACCCCGACCAATCCAAGAATTAGGAAAGCAGTTGTCCAGAAGCTCCCTCACTGCTAGGCTCCAATGAGCAGGACAGCCGTCGTGCTGGAAGACTATGGGCCGATCTTCGTCAAACACTTCTTCCGCTAAATCAGGCAAATCGTTTTCGAGGAAATCTAAGTAGTTTTGCCCGTTTAGGTTGTCTGGCAAAAAGTGCGGCCCTATCAACCGATTACCGATGACGCCTGCCCATACGTTCACGGAGAACCTTCGTTGAAAACCTCTGTGCCTCTTGACTCTCGGGTTTTGATCTCTGGGTGCCCAGTGATGGAGATTGTGGTAATTTACAATTCCTTCCTTGTCAAACTTGGACTCGTCAGTCCAGAGAATACTCCGTAAAAAATTAATATCTTCCACGTCCGTATGGAGCAAGTGGCGGCAAAACTCCACCCTTCTTGCATAGTCGTTATCCTCTAAGCCTAAAACAATAAAAATATCAACGTTAGCGGTTTCCTTATGAATTAGTAGCTATGTAACATTGATTGCTATCTTTGTCTTTCCATTTCTCTCTCTCTCACACACATGCTCATGTTAATTTAAAAATTGCCTATGAAATTCACATGCTAGTTCATTACATAAGAGCTAAAAACAAAAACTTTATGTAAAAAATTACCTTGAACAGGGGTGTAGTGGAAAGGATGACGTCCATTTTCGCGAAGAACCGACCAGACTTTCCACACGCTTAAACCAAGCGTCCGGGCTACGGTTCTTACGCTTCTGGTCGGATCTTCCTCAAATTCAGCCAATATGCGTTCTTCCGCAGCCAAATTTGGTTGAAATCTGTTCACGGCTGGTTCCCGGAAATTTAAATTTCCGGTTTCTCGCAGACGCCGATAAGTTGAGCCAAACGTTTGGTGGTTAGGCACTCGCCGGTTAGGATACCGTTCTTGATAAATCCTCCGTGCCTCGCGCCCATTGCAATCAGCCATTCCATACACCACCAGCATGTCGGTGTACTCTTCACTGGTAAATCCAGCCATTTTGCCAACAACAAGGTAACAAATAACAAAACTTAACAAAAACGAAGTAATAACAAACTCAACAAAATTAACGAAAACAGTGGAGCGTCGTAACGGCAAGTACGTAAGTTAGCTAAGATGGGTAAATCTCGACTGACTAACAAAGACCCCAACGAGTTACCTGCCCGGCCCCGTCGACCCAAGAGCGAAAGAGACATGACATGACATGTTTTGTCTCTTACATGTTGCTCTCGTGTAAGAGTGAGACAACAAATTTGCCAACTGTAGGCCAAACTGGTTTAAATTCTGGAAATTACATTTGTCTTACAAATGTCGACTCGTGGTGGTAAAAGTGCCCTAGTTGCGGAAATTAATTAATAACTTTAAAACTAAAAGTGATAAATACACTTTTAGCATATCGTTAGAAAGGGCATGGACTGAGGATGTTTTAAAAAAATCAGAAGAACTCCAACCCTGTTAGCTTTTTTTTAAACCCCATAGAAAGTTGCCCTTAAAATTATTTCTTTACCTTACTACGGTACTTCAGGCCCCATAACTTTTCTTCTCCACAATTTTCTGGTGTAAAATAATTTTTTGCAGGACCCTAAGACTCTAACGATTAAAACAAGACCATTAGCCGACCGGTCCCATGGATAGATTTTGAGCTACAGGTAGTTTTAGTCAAAAAATCATAAAAAAGTCAAATAAAAAATAATAATAAATTAAAAAAAAACCTTGAGGCCAAGGTCAATATAATGGGCGGGGGTAGGTAGCAGACTATCCCTAGTTTCTACCCTAGGCGTATGTACAGCTCCCTTCCAAACACCCTGTATAATTCCTAGATTCGCTCAAAGACAACGGACTGCCTATATTGAGTTCATTCGCTGACAGAAGTTACAGACAGCGGACTTCCTACAACTCTTTCATTCACTCATTCATTGACATAAGTAAAATAAAATAAACACCCAAATTAGAGTTATTTATGGAATGATAGTTGGTCATAGTTTTGCCATGCCTTGTAACTAATAACGGCTGTAATATTGACAGTCTTTCGATCTGTAAAAAATATATCCCATTATGTTTTTATATAAAACTTACATGCTGATTTATTTCTTGGAAGAACATAAACAATCTATAAATTCGTCCGATTTCCAACCACCGACCAGCTAAAACTAATTTCTCAAAGCCGGGTTTTTTATTAACTGCAAAAAGAATTAATAAACGGTGTAATCTTATTTTAATAACTTTTTACCCATGTGATTAATGTAAGCTTTGATTTGTAGGTACGTAATTCAAATAAAATCGGCTAATCAGTATATAAACTAATATTTTTTTATTAGAATTAATATTTGTTTCGGGTTATTTACCATGTCTATTTTTATTTTGGTTGAGAGCTCGATATTTCGGCACCGTTACAAGCGCCACGTTCACGAGAACTAAAATCTTTTCGGGTGGGTGTTGTTTACGAGCTGACATATCTGTCTACCCTCTTCCTCGCTCGGTTTTCACGCACGATGCCGCTACTAAAACTACTACTTTTATGAAGTTTGACATTTTGAAGACCTCACTCTACAACAGTGCCCCTTGCGGTAACTTCAAATCCGATAGCTCCCATTGCTATCGCCGATAGAACGTCATTTTGTCTAGAGTGTCAGTCTGGTGCATCACGCAGACAAATGAAGATTTTCAAGTATGTATGTCTTGGTGACTACAAGGCGGTATGTTACCAGTGCATATCGTAGATGCAGATTTCGTAGCAGACTACAGCGTAGGTCATACTCTACGCCATAATTTGTTCCATACCAAACATTAAAAAGACAAAAAAACAAAATTGTGACCTGCACAGGATTGAACATAAAATAAAAAAATAAAACCCGTGGGCCGTAAAAAGGCTCATATCTCAGCATATTCAGCACTATTTATCAAAAAGAACAAATAACGCCGCGCTGGTATTCTGTTATGGCCCACTGTTGATTCCAAACATTGATTCATTAATAAGATATTCAATCTTTAGAAACTACCTAAGTAATTGTTTGGATATAATAAGAAACTTACAAATGTAAATCAGAGGTAGAAGTGAGATGATATCGTAAGTCAGAAATAAGAAGTTTCTCCGATAAACTCGTACATGAAATCGAACCAGAGACCAGTATGAATGAAGAAGTTGAACCACCACGTCGATAAAATACATTACTTCCGGTATAGGCAGGGTTAGCTCTAGAATAAATATGTAAGGACTCTGCTCGCTAATGTAGTATGCGAGAAAGAAGTGCATTAGGAACTTGTACACCACCGAGATTAGTATAAAGGTCTGAAACAAGAAAGAAAACTATTAAGTGTCAGCGCACACCAAGACACGACACTGTGATTACTTTTAATTATAACAATACAATACAGACTTCTATTAACTAAATCACACACACATGCATTGTTGCATTTTTTATTTACTACACTGGCCTTCAAAATTCTAATTTCTCCTTGGGATGGATCGGCCAAATACCAACTTGATGTACTTGAGTCGATTGACAGACGAGCCAAGATGCTGTCGGTCAACTAAAAGCTCCAAAGCCTTGAACATTGACGACGAGTTGCCTGCCTGTCGTTTTCTATCGGTTACATTTCGGGGAGTGTGCGATGGAACTGCACAATTTGATTCCACCTAGATCTTTACATCAGCGGACTACAAGACGTAAGGAAATGCGCCACCAAAACATGGTGGATACCCCACCCATTCGCACAAAGCGATTTGCAAATACTTTAATTGTGCGTACAGCTAAGGAGTGGCATTCCCTGCCAGAGTCTTTGTTGCCTGATAGCTTTAACCTTGGGGTCTTTAAATCAAGAGTGAATAGGTTACTTCTAGGCAAGCGTGCTTCACCGTCGACCACAGCATCACGGCGAGATAGTGGTCAAACGGGAGCCAAACACGTATAAAAAAAACACTTTTTATATTATAAAGGTGAAAGTTTGTGAGTCTGAGTGTGTGTGTTTGTTACTTATTCACACTCAAACGGCTGAACGGACCTGGATGAAATTTAGCACAGATATAAATTATAGTCTGGAATAGCACATAGGGTACTTTTTATCCCGAGAATATGTTCACTTGGGTACCAAAATTTGAAGGCGAGTGTATTTTCAGAGAGAAATGGAATTGTTAAATTTCACATGTTGCATTCGAATCCTATCACAGATATTAGGCTACTAAAGCTAGCTATCAGATACGAAACATTACATGCTACAATACGTAAAGTCAAGGAATGAAAATGTCGGTTAGTGAGGCTTTTCAAGAAAATTCACGCCAACAGTTGGCGCCACTTGGGCGAGTCTGCTACTTAGAAAGCGTTACTTATGACCTAAACTTGACATTGAGTCATTGACATAAATTTGACTAATGTAGGAAAATATAAGATTTCGGCAGGTGCCTGAATCTGACGTCTCAGTGCTTGCCACCAAGTGTATGTTATTTCAGAAAACCCTCATTTTATTAGCATTCGTGAACTGATAGATAACGTACCATCTAAATCGTTGACTAGAAGCATCAAATTTTGCAGAAGAAATGCTTATCATAAACAAAAGAAGGATTTTTGAAAATGCTTACCCGAAAGAGGTTAAATAGGGAATGAGATTTTGTTTAGATATTCAGTGGATAGAAAATCCCATCGGGTGCGCGTCATGTTAAAACTCAATTGACAGACGGAAAAGGCCACATGGCGTATGGCGTAGCTATGTTCAAAAGGAGTTTGATTGAAACATACTCAACATTTTCACGCCTTGAACATAACCTGACACTTCGCATAGCTCATTTATATAAATCAGTTTACCAATATACCTGAAACCGTTGGTTCCAAGCAGTCATAACAATGGCAGTTGTAATTTTTTTCATTCGTCCCTGCCACAAGAAATTTCCGAAGGCTTTATCCTTCATGGCCTTTATTTGAGAGAAATGTTCAGCTCCATCCACAGTCGCATTTGTGGTTATTGTTCTGGAAAAGCCGACACCATAGTAACTTTGATTTAGACCCTAAATAAGGTTTGTTCAAAAATCGTAGTCCTGACTCACTGACTGACTCATCAACGCATTGCGGAACCCAAAACTCACAGTTGACATAGCTGAGCTTCCAAGACATTCTTATTCTGATGTAGCAAAGGATTTCGACTTTTTTGGGGATTCCCATGGGATAGAAAAGACATATAGGATGGACGTATTAATAAATAATGCCGTGACCAGTATGGGGATACATATAGACCCAGGAGGAAAATTATGTAAAAGAACTGCTTGAATGTAACTTACCCATTCCCCACAGTACCCACGGAGGGCTCACTGACACTCCTGTGCATTCGGCCGTACATCTTGACGACTTTAATTACTTATTTCTCATCAAATCATAAAATATTTGAACATTTTCCCATTGTATCAACAAACCATTCAAACTTGGCCAACCTGATTTATACATTCGAAACATATAATAATATTTTCTTTATTACAGAGCCTATAAAAAGAGCTTCTCACGGAATATCAAGCAAGAAAAAATACACTGGTTTATAGGTTTAATATCAAGAGAGCAGCCATTCTATTAGGAACATAAATAATTAGAAAGAAACCCATTACATTTTTACGTCCCATCTTAGTATTTTAGCGAGAGGCCAAATGAAATGCCATATTTTGGCGGATATTGAAATTTTACTGCGGGCTGCTTCGTTCTCAGCGGTGGTCGAAAAGTATGTGTGGAGGTACTGGGGGCCAACACGAGCTCGTGATAAACTGACACCGTGCTCACAAGTCTTCAGCGATGGATTTGCAATAAAACCTCGCATTGTGGGAGATTGATGAAGAGAATTGACGTGCGGAAATGACACCGGAAAATATACCTTTCTAACTAACAAATAACAAATTGCTGAGCTTACACCAGGCGTCCATCAAAATTAAAATATACCCGTGCGAAATATTGAATGTGTACTAAAATACTTTTTATCGAAATATGTTTTGTTTGTTTTTTCAAATTATTTTCGGGTGGGTTTGCCAGACTTTATTGGAATGGTTTCTAATGGGACTTTCGATAACGTACCTATAGCTGCTTTGTTTTTAATTTATTTAATAAAAAAACACATATCCAAAAGCAACCATTTAGCTGACAGGGGACTCTAACAAAAATTTGCCATTTCAAGCTTAATTTTACGCAAACGGATCCCTGAATCGAAAATGGTTTTCACAGGCCCGTAATATTTTTGAATGGCCTATCCAACGATTCCACAGACCATGGGAAGGACGAGAAAAAAATGGTGTTATTTTACCACTTTTCACTTTTTCATGCCAAATTATAACTTACTAGGACTAAGAGTCTTTGAGCTAAGCTGCGGATGGACAGACGGACATGGTGAAACTATTGCGTACTTATTTTATTTTTGAATTGTTTGTTTTGCGTGCACATCTTTTTATATCGTTCTCACTTAAATGTATTTTTCCAACAAGAATGATGTAACTAAATAATTGTAATTAAAACTGATGGAAAAGAGTGTCCGTGGAGTTTCATGCATATTCTTCTCCATAGAGACCTACTGACGCTTGCGAATGTGCAACTAGATTCATTTTTTGTTTGACAATTCAAAAGTACCTATATATATGGTCTAGTTGAAATTTTTATTTTTGATAAAAAAGGCTAAATGCAGACATTAACCTTATTGCAAGAAAAGATACGCACGTTAAAGAAAACAAACATGGCGGCTTTTGGGTGCCGTATTGTGGGAGCACAATTTTTTCTTCCAAACCAATCGAGTGGGGTATTAAAATGAAAGGTTTTTAGAGGTGATTACAGAATATATAGCACTTATATGTTTAAAAGTAATTAGAAAAAATATGATAACTAAAAAGTTGTAAATAAAATCAAAAACCCGACTGCTTAAGAAGCGAGCTAAAAAGATGTAAACAAGAAGGAAATCAGTGGGAGGATAAATATGGTTTTCGTCAGTCAGCTCGTGAATATGTATCCTCCGACTGTTTTCTTATTGTTCATATCTTTTTAGTTTGCTTTTTAAGCATTCGGGTTTTTTGGTTTTATTAATTTAATAAAGTTTTTTTGATAAGTCTCCTTGGCCTTGTACCTATATTGATAGGCCAGATTCATCGCTTCTATAAGGTTTCGCCTTGGATAATCTTTTCATAGCGTCATGCATTAGTTGTCCGGTATGATGCTGTAGGTACCTACATGACCAGTTTGATGCAGGCTTACAAAAATATTATCATGTTTTTAGAATTTAGTTTTGTGTTTAACTTTACCTGTTTTATGTATCATTCAGAAAAACATAGTTCATGGTTTTACTAAAGAATTTTGTGATTACCGAAAAATGAAAAAATAATGTGGAGTTGTTACATTCTTGATTCCATACACCCGTGTGTCACACATAATTAGCTAGTTCGAACAAAAAGGCGCAAACGACGGCATTGCCTCCAGTCGCTGCGGAAAAATGTTTCTGAGCAAAGTGCAGTTGCAGTATGAAAGGTGGGTAGCAGTAACTTTGTGCAGTACGCCGGCAGCAGCACTTCTAATTAGCAATGTTGAAGCTGCTTTTAACTGTACACCTTTGAACTGACTTCCTTTATACTTTGTCACTGCGTTAATAATAACTCGAATGTCCTTTTAAGTAAGACATTATTGCATTCTTTGAATATTGTCTTTTGCGTCAGAGAAAAAGTTGTAAAGTACCGGTTTGATGTCGATAACTTTGTGGTGGGTTTAAACGTTTCTTAAAAGCAAACTGGTTATTTTAGGCAAGCGTGCTCCATTGTCGACCACATCATCGCTTACCATAAGGTGATATAGTGGTCAAACCCAAGACTTTCAATCAATCAAAAAAAAAAAGTACTTCCAAATTATTTATTTTCGGTAAAAGTAAATAATATAAGTACTTAAATCTATAACTTACTTTCATTACAAACCAAACTACATAAATGTTCCATTTATGTATGAAATAAATCAGTATCCACAGAAATGCCTATTTTTTGTTATCGTGTCCAATTTTGCCAATATTTCAGTGAAACTTGTTTAATGTATGTTAGTCGAAAAGTATAACGTTAATTGTAGATATGTACTCGTATGTATCAAGTTCATAACTGTTTTGAAAAACATGACAGCAATAAAAAAAGTTTTATTACCCGACGGTTCATTTAGCTGAGTGTCCTCAATATCTAAATAGAGTTTATGATTTTATTGTGAAAAATGTATGTACCAAGATGTGTTTTTATTTGCGCGACTTTAAAAATAGAAAATATATTCAAGTAGGGTAAACCACCCTATCGCTGGCACCACTCCTATTATTGGCACTTCTCAAAATCAAAACCAAAAAATTAAAATTTCTTTATTCAATTAGGCCATTAAGCGGCACTTTTGAACGTCAAAAATAAAAATTAAATGTAATAATAATTGATTCTACCGTCCATTCGGAAATGTAGCTTGTTATGGAGAAGAACGGACAAGAAACTCCAAACTTACTCTTTAAAAAAAAAAAAATGTGTTTTACAAGTTATAATAATCTTGTAGAAAAAATACATATATGTGAGAACGATGTAAAAAAAAACGCACTTAAAAGCGTCTAGAGTAAAACAAACAATTAAAAATACAATAAATAGGTAATTAAAAACAGGCGGAGGCAGCTAAGATATGACCAATCCCAACTGATGGCGCCCGTTCACGAACATGACACATGGATCGGCACCACTCAGCTCAACCATCATGAAGGGAACCGAATGATCCGACACATGTGCCACCATCAGAGAGACATTAGAGAGAGCATGACACACTCAACTGCCAGGGCACACTGAAGTCAACAAACGACACATAGTTACAGTAAATGGTAGATTTACAGTTGGTACATAGTACTCACATATGTGCTGTGCAGTTATATAATCCAAAAAATAAACTGAGTTTATACAACACAAATATACATTATAATTATTCGTACAGTCTTCAGCAGGCCCAACAATACTTCATAACTGTTATAGCGGTTTGAGAAACCTATTCATCCTTGTGTCTATTATGAAAAGTGGACTGTATTTGAAGGGTTCTGGCAATAGTGCGTTGAAAATAAGCGGGAAAATATTCACGGATCAAATCGGGCGATCTAGTATGGAAATGAGGGAAGTAGTACGCCTTACCTTGTAGTGGTCGATGCCAGCCCACGTGTGGCAGCGAGCTGGTGTTCTTCTACTCCAAACTGGCGACCTTCAGGATCCACACACTTCACACAATTGTTTTATATCCGCGAGGCGGGTTAATAGACACGGTTCACAAGGTTCTCTGCAATCTAACTAATTAGATGCATCAGTCTCCAGCCAGGTGGCTTGGAAAGCTGGCGGTTGAGATACGAGGCCCGTTCACGTTGAAGTTTCGGTTCGTTCTGGCGACCTGTCATTAAGGCGTACATAAAGGGAAAAGGAATGAGGAAGGAACGAGATAATTAAGATATCGATCGCCCGCGAAATCTCAAATGCGTTTGTCTATGTGTTTTCGGTCATTGATTTATGACATTTACAAGAGATGGCGCTACCATTTTCCCGGCCTTAAAGGGTCACCTTTAATGAAAATTAAACTTAGCCCTATGAGGTGTACTACCGTATACCTATTCAGCAATACGGACTAAGATGCGGATTTTTATATTTCAATTATTAAGATTTAAGATAAATACTGCGAGTTGCATAATACATTAAGTTGCATACCTATAGTTAAATTTTAATAGAAAATTATGTTGCGTCGCTAACTAACTAAAACTAAGAGACCTAACTATCAAGCCAGGCCTTATTGAGTCGGTAATGGACACAGACGCACAACAGGGTGCACATAGCTACCCTTTGCGGTTTTCACAGTAACAACACGGGTTGTACCGTCCTTGGAGGTATGCAATTTATCAATAATGCCTAACGGCCATGAAAGGGGCGGAGAGTTATCAGTAATGATAACTACAATAGTACCCTCTTGTATAGAAGGTGCAGGACTATTCCATTTGGATCTAGCCTGAAGTTGATGTAAGTATTCTGAACGCCAGCGCTGCCAGAACGACTGCACCAGTTTGTCAAGTAGAGTATGTCGCTGAAGCAAGCTGAGCGAGTCTGCTTCAGGAGCGGGAAGGGACAACAATGGCGCGGTGTGCAAGAAATGCGCAGGGGTCAGTGCTGATGGTTCAGTAGGGTCACTACTCAAAGCAGTAAGTGGCCGCGAATTAACTAGAGCTTCAACTTGACTAAGGACAGTTATAAGTTCCTCGTAGGAGAGGATTTGTTGACCTATAACTTTAAAAAGGTGAGTTTTAACTACCTTAACCATACTTTCCCAACATCCTCCAAAATGTGGGGAAGCAGGCGGAATAAACTTCCAATCTATATGATTGAAGGAAAGTTCTTCCTCAAGATGAGGACGAAAATCTTTAAGAAATTTGTGAAGGTCGCGTAAATAAGAACTTGCACCTACGAAACAAGTACCGTTATCGGTATATAAGCATTTAATAGGACCGCGTCGCGAAAGAAAGCGTTTTAAGGCTGCAAGGAAAGTCACTGTACTTAAATCCGTAGCGGGCCGCATTTTTACGCGTCGTCAAACACGTAAAAATGCAGAGCCAAGCCTTACGGCTCTTAACACCTCGACCACGAAATGGTGTGTACTGTAGCGGGCCTGCATAGTCACAGCCGGTGTGAGTGAACGCCTTGTCGACTTGGTTAACACGCTGGCTAGGTAGATCTGCCATAAGTGGAAGAATAGGACGCGGGCGGAACTTAAAGCAAGTGTTACAGTTGTGGATTCTGTGACGAATTATTCGACGTGCAGCTAAAATCCAATAATTATGCCTGAGTAAGGACATAAGCAACTCCGGACCGGCATGAAGATGTTTCTTGTGACAAAAGTCAACAAGAAGATCAACAATATGGTCATGACGTGGTAGAATACAGGGATGTTTATATTCGTAGGGTTCGTCCGAATTTGTGAGACGACCACCAACTCGTATGATGCCGTGCTCATCGAGAAACGGCTTAAGCTTATGGATGGCGGGAGTACATGGTTTATTATTTTTTAAATTTAAAATATCGTTACGGAAATGAACATCCTGTACAGCTCGCAGCAGTTTAATTTCTGCATATTTCAGATCAGAGCTTGATACAGTACGTGCACTAGGCAGTTGTCTTAAAAACTTATAGACGTAAACAATAGCGCGTAGCAACTTAGACCACGACGAAACACGTAGTGCTAGCGCGTAAATTGGTGATTCCGTAACCTCAGAAACCACGGCATGAGCGACTGATTTCTGTTCGGGTACGCCCTCATGCAGTGCATTGTGTTCGAAAGTATGTATGGGCCACTCAGCTGGGTCATGAGAAACCCACGATGGTCCACGATACCACAATGGATGCTGCAAGAGCTTAGCTGGCGTGACACCACGAGACAGACAATCAGCGGGGTTCTCAGTACCTGCGACATGGTTGAAACAATTAGCGGGTATAAGCTCTATCAGCTTAGTAACCCGATTGGCAACAAAAGTTTGCCAGCGGTGCGGTGAGGAATTTATCCAGGCGAGCACTACTTTAGAGTCAGTAAACGCGTATACCTTATGGATGCGGTAGTGGGGCGATATTGTGTCTTGTACCTTGCGAAGCAACTTAGACAACAGTAGGGCCGCGCACAGCTCTAGTCTAGCCACCGAAATGGTTTTCACAGGTGAGACTTTAGACTTCGCACTAACTAACTGCACGGAGTAGTTAGAACCATTGTATATTTGCATGTATACGACTCCACCGTAAGCACGCTCGCTGGCGTCAGCGAAACCTACTAAATTCATGGTGCATCCGTCGACCAACCCCAGATGACGCGGGATAATAATTTCATTAAGCGTAGAAAGCTCAGTACAAAACTGCTTCCAGGCGGTGACTATATGTTCAGGTGGTATGTCGTCCCAGTCACACTTTGCTAGCCAAAGTTCCTTAATTAAGAGCTTAGCGTACAGAATAGTGGGGGCGACAAAACCCATTAAGTCCCATAGCCGAGCCACTGTGGAAAGCATGGTTCGCTTGGTACATTTATCATCTGGTGTGGTGACGTCAAAGCGGAAACTGTCACAAGACTTGTCCCAGCGTAAACCCAGGACCTTATGCGGTATAGACTTCTCATACTCGATATCGGGCGAAGCCTTATGAGTATCAGGTATGTGTGCGAGAACCTCTTTCGAGTTACTTGTCCATTTGACAAGGTCGAACTGGCCTCGCTTGAAGAGCTGAATAAGCTCATCACAAAGCGAAATTGCTTGCGGTATGGACATGACACTACAGGCAATGTCATCCATATATAGGGCGGAAGAAGCAGCAGCAGACGCTGCAGGGAAATTATCGCCTTCATCAGCGACTAACTGGCGGACTACACGTAACGCGTGATATGGACTAGACTTAAATCCGAAGCAAACACGATTAAATTGGTAGACCATTATAGGTTCATGTTTACTGAATCTGTAAAAGATAAAAAAATTGAAAGTTGAAATCTACGGTCCGATTCACGAACGCCGACATTGAGAAACATTTGCCGGCAATCAGCAGACAGGGCTATTTGAAAGAGTCGAAAACGAATTATAATATTAAATAAATCACCCTGTAGATTGGGGCCTGCATGTAGAATGTCATTGATCGACTGTCCCGATGTAGTTTGACTACTAGCGTCTAAAACCACGCGAAGTTTAGTGGAAGTCTTATCTTCGCGAACGACACCGTGATGCGGAATGTAATATGACAGATTAGAAACGTTGTCATCTTTTAAAACCGGACTCAGATATCCCTTATTTATGTAGTCCGACATGACGTCATTGTAAGCGCTGCGTAACCCTAAGGACGCATCAAGTTTGCGCTCCAAACAATGAAAACGCCTAAGTGCGGCAGCGTATGAGTCGCCTAGCGAATAAGGGTCGTCGCAAAATGGCAGCGACACAATATATCTACCACTGTCATCGCGAACAGTGGTAGCGCGAAAATGTTCTTCGCACTCGAGATCCTTACGGCTCTGCGAGGGCGAGGCGGAAATTTCTTCAAGCTCCCAGAATCGCTTGAGAAGCGAATCTAAACTGGGATCTTGAAGAACAGAACAACATGAAGTTGTACTCGTACAGTGTGAAGTATGTGCCGTAGGTACGGAACCCATAACCACATACCCCAACACAGTTTCAATAGCGGGAGGTATATTAAATTGCTCGCTATGCACTATGTTAGGCAAAAGCAAGCGCGGGAATATAGCAGTACCAATCAAAACATCGATACCGCTCGGCTCCGCAAACTTCGAATCTGCGAGCGGTAATGTTTTGAGATATGTAAGTTTAGAGACATCGACGAGAGCGGTCGGCAATGTCTCCGTTATACGTTCAACAATAAGCGAAGAAACGTTAAAATTAATATCATTACTAAAACGAGAATATAATTTAATATCTACGGAACCTTTAACTGGTTTTTCCGACCCACCGATTCCTTTAACTCTTAAATTAGAAGTATGAAAGTTCTTCCAAAGTCCTAGACGCTTAAAACATTCAGAAGTAATAAAATTACTTTGAGATGCGCTATCTAGTAAACAACGTATTATGTGCGGCTTATCATTTACATCGTAAATTACGACTTGAGCAGTAGCGAGCAGAACGGTTGTATACGCCGTACATTGCGGGCTATCTCTCGCCGACGGCGACGCCGCAACGCACCGAGCGTCAATCGAACGCGATCGAGCGGCGCCAGCGACAGAGGTCGTACACAACGATACCTCAGACTGTGAGGTAATAGAAGGTACTGTCGGCATAAGCGTTGGGACTTGGCTGTGACGTCACTACAGTTGATAATTGCGGGTTTTTATTAAAATGTAACAATGTATGATGACGTTGATTACATGTGCGACACTTTAATTTAGAAGAACAGTTAACCGTTTTATGTTTAATACTCAAACAATTGACACAAGCATTGTTGTCTTTCACACATTTGAAACGAGCTGTCGGAGTCAAATTATCAAAAGCGGGACATTTATATAAGTGTTCATGGATATATGCTTCGCACAGACACTTGTTTGAATTATTTAACTCAGAGCAAGCTACATAGGATTGTGGATTAGGAGCGGTCATTTTATTATTAAAACTACGCGATTTATTAGACTTATGTGAATTGTCCGAACTATTAGGCTTATTATTGTTAGCTAAGGGTGGTTGGGTATTACGGAATATCCGACACTGATCATTGATGAAGGTGACAAAACTATCTAGAGTGGGAATCTTACGATTACGTTCTGTCATCTCGAAAGCGCGAATAGTTTCAGTGTCAAACTTTTTTATTGCGAGGTGCAATAAAATGAAATCCAGAAGGTCAACTAATTTTAGATTCTTTAGGGAATTAATTGCGGTGACGAACTTGTCCACAAATAGCTGGTAATTCGAAACAGACGCGGGACCGGATAATTTAAGATTTAAAGCTTGATCCAAGTAGGTAGACGCGAGGACACGAATATCCTGGTACCTATCGAGGAGTGCCTGGAACATGACTTGGTAATTCTCAGCACACGGTGTGACTCCCGCGAACACAGACTGTGCCTTCGGCGACAGCTTACCTATTAAATAGTACAACCTGTCTGCATCCGTCAGCGACTTATTGTCATGAACTGTAGATTTAAAACTTGCATAAAATAATGGCCAGTTTCGTATATCACCGTCGAACGACATGAGTTCGATTGGCGGCAACCTTGGTCTACATGTTGCGGAATCACTCATACTGTGCCTCCCGGACGGCTTATCTTCCAATTGAGACATCACACGTTTCACGGAACAATACATATCCTCGAATGAGGCGTAGGCTTGATAGCTAGGCTTCGCATCGGGATATACAGCCAGTAACCTAGCATTATAATCATCCAATAATCTATGAAAGTCCGTTCGAATATCATCTACTGTTACACAAGAACTGAGAAAGCCTTCTCTCACCGATTCGGAAGTATTAGCGACTTTAGAACGATCATAAATTGACTGAATACGCTCGAAAAGTATATTACGCTTAGCTTCTAAAATCACTAACTGTTGATCTTCCGAAGAAGCGATTGCTTTCGCATCACGCGGCATTGTTATGTTATGTAGTTACAAATAACCACACAAACAAAACAATGTACGGTAATTATTTAAACGAACAACTATATGTAGAAAAGTAATACTACTGATTGTGACTGTACTGTGACAACGGGTGTCGCAATATTTGCGTAGTAACGAAATAAGTTTTTTCGTAGTACCCACTAACCAAAGTAATTATATAGTACAAAATGTTAATAGCATTACTATCCCAACCAGTTTTATTGTTAAGTTTGAATATTGTTTAAGATAAATGAATAGGTATAAATATGCAACCTATAGCCCGCAATCGTCTAAACGTATTCGGTAAAGTTATGATATTTATACTGCGTACCTACAAGTAGTACACCTATTTTATTTTTCTCTTATAGAATAAATGTCTACCCCGCGGTATTCGGAAAGTAACTTATTCCTAACACTTTATAATTGGAGGTAGGTGATTCCTATAAGGGCGGTTAAACTAAAAGACGCTTGAAATATGGAAATTTACAATACGACAAGTTAGTTTTAAATAAGAATTATTTTTAATAATAGCAGATACGTAATTATGAACCTGCTATAGCGGCGTTGATGGAACCACGTATTGGGTTTACAACTTGATTATGTGGGTAGGCGGCTAGGTGCCACGACCCTAGTAGGAATTTATAATTGATTCCTACGTAAGAAATAAAGGAAAATGGATATATTATAGTAATATATCCGGTTCGAAGGACCAAAAATGTTATAGCGGTTTGAGAAACCTATTCATCCTTGTGTCTATTATGAAAAGTGGACTGTATTTGAAGGGTTCTGGCAATAGTGCGTTGAAAATAAGCGGGAAAATATTCACGGATCAATTCGGGCGATCTAGTATGGAAATGAGGGAAGTAGTACGCCTTACCTTGTAGTGGTCGATGCCAGCCCACGTGTGGCAGCGAGCTGGTGTTCTTCTACTCCAAACTGGCGACCTTCAGGATCCACACACTTCACACAATTGTTTTATATCCGCGAGGCGGGTTAATAGACACGGTTCACAAGGTTCTCTGCAATCTAACTAATTAGATGCATCAGTCTCCAGCCAGGTGGCTTGGAAAGCTGGCGGTTGAGATACGAGGCCCGTTCACGTTGAAGTTTCGGTTCGTTCTGGCGACCTGTCATTAAGGCGTACATAAAGGGAAAAGGAATGAGGAAGGAACGAGATAATTAAGATATCGATCGCCCGCGAAATCTCAAATGCGTTTGTCTATGTGTTTTCGGTCATTGATTTATGACATTTACAAGAGATGGCGCTACCAATAACTTTTCTGCTTATCACTTGTTTTTGTGCCCTAGTGGCTGTGGAGCTGGAATAGCGTTGGGCCAAAATAACGTTGGGCGTCTCGAATTTATAGGCTAAAAATAGGAAAACCATAGATTACGCTATGTTGAAATTTCCATGCCTGTAAGAGGATTTTAGATAGCTGTGTCGGCGCGGCAGCGCAATATTAGCACTGAGGCACGCCAAAGCACGTAGCGGTTTGCGCTGGGGTTCAAAGATAGGCTAGACCTTGGGAATCTGACGGGTCGGTATGCTGAGAGAGATGCTGCATTAAACAAACTACGACTAACCTCAGAGGCGGGTGTGCTCGTGCTTAATCCTGGCAGCGCTCCTTCTCTGTTCCACTGGACGTCTTGATTCGAAGTTCCCTGGGTACTGGCACTATTTGCTGACGCGAGAGTGGACTGTATGCGGTGCGGTATAACGGCGAGCCACGTGACGCTGGCTCAAGGTGATGATCAGAGGTGACCACCACGAATCCGGCGGCGACGATAGTCGATCGCAGACGGTGCGGTTTTATAAAGCGGTAATACAGCGGTAGGATCTCACAGCGGGTGAGGAATCCAGGGTGAATAGCCAGGCGGTTGACTTATCACGAGCGGTGAGGCTACCCTCGACGAGGGCCGAACGTAGACTGTTCGAGAGTCGAACGTGTAGTTTAATGCAGCGAAAATTGACAAGAAGGGTAGATAAAGTATTAAGAGAAATGTGGGTAACTAAACAATGAGCGCAACTACAAGTGGCGCGAACAATAGCTTTTTATAATATAGTGAAATTATATGTATAACTTATTGTACAACTATTATTACTATTTCACTGGATGAAACAACTGTTAAAATAATTATTTCCATCTTCTTTTCGTGTAAGGTGTGGCCACCTCTGGTGTCAGAGTTAATTAAGCCGCCTCTGGAAAACCCTACAGGCCTCTGACTTGGCTATTTCAGGACTTACATTAACTATATAAGTCCAGGTTTCTTTACGCTGTTTTCCTTCACCGTTTCCTGTGATTTCCAAGATAAATTTAGATAGTAGGTACATATGATTTGAAAAAGTCACATTGGTACTTGCCCGGATTTGATCCAAGACCTCAAGCACGTCCGGCGAGGTCTTAACCACTGGGCCACCACGACATTATTATTTTTATTTTTTCATTATTTCCATCGACGTCATTATATTTTTTTTTATGCTAGTACATTTCAATATGATTTCCTGGGCAATTGATTACGGAGCTAAGGGAGGCACTAACTTAAAATGCCTATAATATATAACTGGTTATCTTCCCCTACTCCATTTAAAATATCAACAAAAAGGCGACTAAAATTCCATTAATGAAACAATTAAACTTTCAGTACGACAATACAGAGAAAGGCATAATGGAATTTAATCATATTTAAACCAAAGCAAAATAATGTCATTACGACTATGAGGTTTCCTTTGAAGGCCTGTTACTTAATATGGTACACAGAAAATCAGATAAAATTTGTATCTACTTCAAAATAAAATTATAATTGGCATCAGACTTTCCTTTACTTCAATAGAGTCATCTTTACCCATTGTTACCGAGTACAGTCAAGTACAACTTAAGGTAGCCCTCAAAAACAAAGCTGAGAAAATACCTGTAACGCTGTCTGTGGACAAAGACGAAGTCTTCTCGTTCAGTCCATCCAAAGGTTGTCTGTAAGAGATTGCCCTGTGCGATAAGACCGCCCATTGTACACTTATCTTTATAAATGTTTTGTTCTGTAATTATTTAAGTGGTGTACAATATACAATAAAGTATATAATAAATAAATAAATACTAAAGCCCGAGAGCCCCGAAAGCCAGAGAGTACATAAAATTGAAGTGAACTTAGTCAGTCATCAACGGGCTTCGGTCACGTCCTCCGTCTGCGAGGGAATCCGAGGGGAAAAATTGTGAGATTGGTGATTGAGTTAGCGAGTTATGACTGGAAGTGATATTGCCTTGTCTAAGATATGAGGGACATTTATTTTGTTGGTTTTAGAAAATAAATATCTTTACCTTTAGCTACCTCTACCCACCTGTGCCTTAGGACGGGACAGCCCGTTAGGAAGATGATAATTATAATCTGCATATGGCAATTTTTCTAAAATGGGATCAACTTTTGCTAAGAAACTTTTAATATAGGTAAACTATTACCTAACTACATATATCATAATAATCACAACGGTAAATCGCCTTGAAGCAGAATCAAGATCATCATCCCCAGCCTGACTTCGTCCACTACTGGTAATAGGCCTCTGGTACCCTTATCCAGGTTCTACCCGTGATATACCATGCTATACTAGATACAACCAGGATAAAGTTTGACATATGAGACGCTAGTTTTTTTTAAAATCCTGGTAATGTATCTTAATCATTTTTCTCCACATACACTACGCAGTAAGTGCCACTTTACCCGTCACTTGGAAGTGTCTCACATTTGTTATGATTATATCTGCTAATGTTACATTTCTTATGGTGTGCAGCATTGAAACAAAGGTATCACATTGGTCTTGTTTCTTTCATAGCTTAGATGATAACTGCAATGAATGTAGACGACATTAAAAACACATTATAACGATTAATTTGTGAGTATATTTTATTTTTGAAAGATGCTAAAAGTAAATTACTCAATACATATTTTTACTGAAGAATAAATAAAAGGTTGTTTGATTCTATACAATAGCATTCAAACCGCTATTTTTATTAGACTGTTGAAAAATCGACCCTAAAACAATTGAAAAACTTGCTATAAGAATCCTGATCACAGAAAGAACCTCAACCAGCACTACCAAGAAACCTTTAAATCTGAAAACAATCTAGATTTCTGAAGCCAAAACTAAAAGTCCACTTTTCAATAAAGCAATTAAGACCATTGGCATGCCCTGACGTATTTTACGTGAATTGCGACTTCTAATTAATTTAGATCAGTGAACAACTGTGTTCGTGACGTCGTCGCTCCTACTAACGGAGCTCATTGAGAACAAATTAACTAGGTCTCAATGTCGACTCGCTGTAAGTGCCATCAAATAAAGACTCAAAAACGGTGGCAACATGTGAAAACGTTTTAGATGTGTGTGGTAGTCTTTTTTGTTATTTGGTGTTGTTTTCGATATCCGGTATTTGTTAGCGATAGTGTAGATTATCAAGTTACCCAGCGACTGGGTTATGGAAGTCTGAGACTAAGCTTTTCTTCTTTGCTTGTCACAACTGACTACGGAGTCGCCGCCGGCGGTTGTGTAGTTAGTTCTTCATCTTCATTAACCACAGCTCGACTTCAACTACGGCTGAAGCTTGGGCCAGTCTTTTCTAGGTTTTACTCGCAGTGGCAACATTGTCTTCTGCCCACCTCACCGAAGCCCGTGTCGTTAGTCACATAAAATTAAACTATTCGATTTTGTTGTTTAATCGACATTATATTCATGAAGGAATAATTATTCTGTAAGTTAAGTCAGTATGTTTCTGAACGAACCATAGAGGGAATGAGATAGATGGGTGTGAGAGAGAGGGAAGGAGGAAGATGGCGGAATGTTAGAAAAGTTGGTTGCGTGTATTTTATATAATATTAAGAAATTAAAAATAAAACGAGTTAACGAAGATTTCAGCGCTTTATTTCGATTCACGATCCTACATCCTCGACCGGGATAGACCGAAATAAGCGCAAGAAGACGTACCTAAGAAGAAAAGACGAACGCCGGCGCGTAGCGTTGCCGGCGCGCAATCAACGCATTCGAAGAAGTTTTTTTTTAAAATACGATTGGCCGGCTTGTGGCGTCATTACGGTGTGCAACGAATATTTCAGTGCAAGATTTTATGAAGAATACGATCTTGGATTGATTTTACGATGGATAAAGACGACCAAAGAATGCAACCATCGTACAACTTGGCAGGCGCGCCGCCCATTTCTTAATTCAATGGCGAAGACATGACTTACTCATCTTCGAGATGGGCGCAAGATATCGAAGACAATGCGGAGATCTTTGGCTTGACCCCGCATCAGAAACGAATCATGGCACGGTGGTCGCTGTCAGGCACAGGCGAATTATGAATAAAAACGGAAAAAACCTTCCGTACGTATGAGGATTTGAAATCAGCCCTACAGAAAGAATTCCCCGAGCTTGTCAACAGCAAGCAAATGCACGAAGTGATGGCTGCTCGAAAGAAGCGCAATAGCGAAAGCTATTATCAGTTTATGTTGTCTATGAAGGAGCTTGGTAAAAGGGCTAAATTTCCAGACTATGTCGCCATCCAGTACATAGTTGAAGGAAACACGGATTATGAACAAAATAAAATGTGTCTGTACGGGATAACTACATACCCTGCCCTAAAAGAAAAGCTAACACAGTACGAGGTTATGAAACAGAAAATGAAACAACGAGGTGAGCGAGGAAGTCAAAGCAATAAGCCGCGTGAGCGTGAGTCTGTGAAAACATCGATTGATAAAGTGAGTCAAGCAAATGATAAGCCAATTCAGCGCTGTTTCAAGTGTGGTGAAATGGGTCATATAGCAACTGCGTGTGAAAAAGGCGTAAAGTGTTTCAAGTGCAATGGTTTCGGGCATATGGCTACTCAATGTACCGCCACAATAACGAACGAGGCAAGCGGAACTCGCAAAACCCGCAATGTCGGTGATAACAACATCAGGTCACCGCGCATATCAATGTTCGTGAGCTACCAGCCACCAGGTGGCGCAGCCGTGGTAAATGAAATAAATGAAGCTAATGACGAATGTCCGGAACGAAAAGAACGAATGGCTAACGTCACTCGTTCAATGTAACTGTCAGTGTCAAAATCCAACCCTTGATGTTATAAGTGTAAACAAAAACAGTGCGGTGTTAAATAAATCAATAAAAAATGCGAAAGTCGGTGCCATATCAGTGAAATGCTTAATAGATACCGAGAGTGATATAAACATAATGTCGAACGATTTGTTTTCAAGGTTAGATGTAAAGTGTCAACCGTTAATGTTATGTTTAACAGGGTTAGGATCAAGTCATGTGTTTTCAATTGGTATGTTTACTTATAAAATTATTCTTGATGAACATTGAAAATTACTCTTATAATGTATCGTTCTATGTGGTTCCAAATGGCGTAATTCCCTATCCTATTATTTTGGGTCAAACTTTTTTGGTTGATACCATAATAATGATCAACAAGGGTATCATTCAAATAAAGCCTCATTACTATGGTAGTTCATACTTACAGTGTTTAGTTTCTAGTGTTGATAATGAGATATCACCTCAAGTTCAGAAGATTATTGATAGTTATAAACCATTAAAAATTAAAGAAGCTCCTATTAAATTAAAGATAGTATTAAAAGATGATATTCCTATAGTCCAACGTCCGCGTAAGTTTGCTTTGAAAGAAGAAGATGAAGTTAATAAGAAGATTGAAGAGTGGTTGGCTCAAGGCATCATATGTCCCAGCTACTCGGAATATGCTAGCCCCCTTGTTTTGGTGTGAAAATAGGATGGAGGTATGCGGATTTGTGTCGACTACAGTAAGCTAAACCAAAAAATTATTAAAGATGAATACCCCCTACCTGTGATCGAGGATCACATAAACAAATTGTGTAAAGCTCGTGTGTTCAGTACATTAGATCTGAAAAATGGATTTTCGACGATTTAATTATTCTAGCAGAAGATGAGTTTCAAGCAAGAATAAGACTGGAAGAAGTGTTGAAAGTAGCGTCTGAATATGGGTGAGATAAAAATTGGAAAAATCACAGCTACTACAACGATCAGTTGAGTACCTGAGTCATGTGGTCTCAAATGGTACAGTCAAGCCTTCAAAGGACAAGACTGAAGCGGTCTTCAAGTTTCCAGAGCCAAGAAACCTTAAGGAAGTTCAAAGCTTTATTGGATTAACTTCTTATTTCAGAAAATTTATTAAGAACTATGCAGGAATAGCTCGACCCTTGAGTGATTTGTTAAAGACTAAAGAATTTCATTTTGGAGAAAATTAGAAGAGTGCTTTTGAGAAACTTAAACAGATGTTATGTTGTGACCCAGTTTTAAGAATATTTGACTTACAGTTAGAAACTGAGCTCAATACAGATGCCTCCAAGTTTGGTTATACAGCGATTTTGATGCAGAAGGACTCCATGGATGGTAGCATGCATCCAGTACATTACATGAGTAGAAAAACAACAGATGCCCAACAGAAGTGCAGCAGCTATGAGTTAGAAGCGCTGACTGCGGTAGCAAGTGTGAAACAATCTCGGAAATACCTTATAGGTATACCATTTAAAATAGTGACAGATTGTGAAGCCTTCCAGAAGACTTTAACCAAGAAAGAAGTATCAGCAAAAGTTGCTTATGGATTATGTACCTACAAGAATTTAACTACAGTATTGTGCATCGTAAAGGTGAACAGATGCAGCGTGTAGATTCACTAAGCCGGAATGTGTTTCGTCTATACTGAATTAGACTATCGTATAAAGAAAGCTCAAGATGAAGATGAAACTCTAAAGGCAATAAAAGGAATTCTAAAAGAGAAAGATTATGAAGACTATATTCTAGAAAATGATGTAATATACAAAGGTGTTGAGAAAAAGTTAGTAATACCAGACATTATGGATATTGAGATAATTAAAAAAGCTCATGGAATAGGTCACTTTGGGAAAAAGAAAGTCACAGACACTGTAGAAAAAGATTATCACATTAAAAAGTTGGATAGTAAAATTGAGAAATTGATATCTACCTGCATTCCATGCATCTTAGCCACCAGGAAATCCGGAAAGAAAGAAGGGCTGCTAAATCTTATTAACAAAGGAGATCTTCCATTGGACATTTTGCATTGTGATCATTTAGGGCCATTGGATGCCACTAAAAAGATGTACAACCATATTTTAGCAGTAATTGATGCCTACACAAAATTTGTATGGATCTACCCAGTGAAAACCTTGACTTCTAAAGAAACTGTAGATAAGCTTAAACTGCATTAGAAAGATTATAGCAACCCCCGCCGTATAATAACAGACAGGGGAACAGCTTTCACTGGAAAAGAATTTAAAGATTATTGTGCTGAAGAAGAAATTAAACATATAACAGTGGCTACGGGCATTCCATGAGAAAACGGACAAGTGGAACGTATGAATTAGATCATTATAGCAGTTCTCACCAAGATGTGTATCGAAGAACCTACTCAGTGGTACAAACACGTCAGTGAGCTACATCGGGTCATCAACAGTTCTTACCAACGTTCACCATTCAACCATCAATACTTCACCATTCGAATTGTAGACTGGAACTGTTGGGCTGAAACAGAAAAAAAGATTAAAAGATAGTAGAATTATTAGAAGAAGAAAATAGAAAAGAATTTACAGAAAAGAGAGATGAAGTAAGGAGAGAAGCAAAAGCTCAGATTCTGAAAATATAGGAAGAAAACAGGAAATCATTTAATAAAGGAAGAAAGGAAGGACAGATCTATGAAGAAGGAGACTTAGTCGCTATACAGCGAACACAGTTTGGTTGTAATTTAAAATTGATAGCAAAGTTTTTTGGACCATATAGGATTAGTAAAAGATTAGGGAAAGACAGGTATGAGGTAGAGAAAATAGATAACAGTAACGAAGGTCCTAAGAAAACTACTACTGGGATAGATTACATGAAAAGATGGCTTTAGTTAAATTATATACTTACCTTATCCTAAACTACATAATTGTTTTTAATTTTATAATACAAGAAAAGTATGTACTTACTCGTACCTTACCCCTGAAGACAGCTGACTTACCATTCTATTCTCTGAATAAAATGTGTTAAGTTAAAAGATGTAGTGAAATAGGTGTAATACTTATGCTATAATATTGTCATTTGTTTTGCTGGATGTAAGATGAATAGACTCAATACATTTTGTAGTCATCAAATTTATTTTGTTTCTATAGCAGTATAGCAAGTCGTATTAAGCATTATCCTTTGTAACAGTAGAGTTGTTTTTTATCAGAAATCTGAAAATATGTACCTTTGTAACTTGAAAATATGTACCTTTGTAACAGAAAAGAGAGATGAAGTAAGGAGAGAAGCAAAAGCTCAGATTCTGAAAATATAGGAAGAAAACAGGAAATCATTTAATAAAGGAAGAAAGGAAGGACAGATCTATGAAGAAGGAGACTTAGTCGCTATACAGCGAACACAGTTTGGTTGTAATTTAAAATTGATAGCAAAGTTTTTTGGACCATATAGGATTAGTAAAAGATTAGGGAAAGACAGGTATGAGGTAGAGAAAATAGATAACAGTAACGAAGGTCCTAAGAAAACTACTACTGGGATAGATTACATGAAAAGATGGCTTTAGTTAAATTATATACTTACCTTATCCTAAACTACATAATTGTTTTTAATTTTATAATACAAGAAAAGTATGTACTTACTCGTACCTTACCCCTGAAGACAGCTGACTTACCATTCTATTCTCTGAATAAAATGTGTTAAGTTAAAAGATGTAGTGAAATAGGTGTAATACTTATGCTATAATATTGTCATTTGTTTTGCTGGATGTAAGATGAATAGACTCAATACATTTTGTAGTCATCAAATTTATTTTGTTTCTATAGCAGTATAGCAAGTCGTATTAAGCATTATCCTTTGTAACAGTAGAGTTGTTTTTTATCAGAAATCTGAAAATATGTACCTTTGTAAGTAGTACTAAGTTTCTTTTATAAGTAAAACTGTGTATCATCGGTGTGAAAGGTTGTATGCCTGAAGAGTTGTTTATGGATGTTTATTTAACAATTAATGTAATTTTAAGAAAACAATATACCAGTTGTTACTTTTAGTTTTAACTTTGTATAATGTTCAGTGACAAGGCTAATCCTTGTAATTTATAGTTAGGTTCAGTTTAAGACCAACGTAATTGAAATAAAAAAATACTTTGTTTACCTATAGGCAATCTGTGAGCAGACTGAGATCAGTTTTTTTTTAAATTTATCTTTATTGGAACATATACACATTTTACAAATTGTTTTGTAACGTAAATAGCTACATTAGTTATAAAACTGCGTCGCAGTTATTAACACCCCCCTCCAAGAGGGAGACGACAGCGTTCCAGAATACAGTGGGGGTTAAAAATAAAGAAAGTACAATAACAAATATTACAAAATTAAAATATTAAAAAATAAGATAGTAAAAATGAAATATTAGAAAGTTAAAATAGTATAAAATTTAAATGATAACAATTAAATATATGAGTGCTTGATGTTGTGCATGTGGGAGTATTGTATGAGATATAATGCGTGTCTGTGGGGTGTAAGTGTAGAGTGTGCTTGTGGAAACTCCCCACGAGCACACTTTACGCTACGTGTATTTGGTATGAATGTCAACGGAAGGAAGATCTTTAGTTTTTGACTAAATTCTCCAATGCTTCGTATGTGAGAGTAGGTTAGGTTAAGACGGGCTGGTGTCCGCAACTCCACGTCTAAGCGCGTATTGTATGAAGCCATTTGTCAATAATACTTTTGCAATTTCGCAGAGTACATTGACAAATAGTAAGCACTTTATTTACTTTATTATAAAGCACGGGGCTGCAGAAAATGAACTGTCGGCGGGCAATTTCCAATTTAACAACTGATGTCGGGCAGACTCTATCAGTTCTACGTCTTTGTCTTCTAAGTTCAGGTTCAAAAGTCAATATAGAATGTTGCCGCAACAGTGTATTTAGCACAAAATAGTGCCTTACTGTAGGTAGATTCCATAGCGTGTACAGTTCTGTGGTAGGGAAGCGATAGGGTTTAAAGGCCATTACCTTAAGAACTGCCCTCTGCGCCCTCTCCAAGCGCAGCAGAAGACATTTACCAGCACCACCCCAGGCCGAAATGCAGTACGTTAACACGGAATGGACGAGAGCAAAGTACACAGTTCTCAGGGTAGAGAGATTGGCGGAGGTCCTTAGATTTTTAAAACATAAATTAATTTTCTTACCCTGGAGACCAGTGAGTTAATTTGCTCACTCCATGTCAACGTGCCATCGACCCAGACTACAAGATATTTTATTGAGTCCGTGCGCATAAAATCAGGACAGCCACAGGTGGCAGTTTGCAGCATTGTATTGCATGCGTGTATGGAAGCGTAGGGCTGGTTGTGACGCTTTCCTTGGACTAAAAGTGATGAATCTGGTTTTATCAAGGTTGAGGGTGAGCAAATTCTGTGTGAGCCATCACATAGTAACCCGCAAGGCTGCTTCTGCCTGAAGCCTAGCCTCGTTCCAGTCACTGCCACGAACCAGGACAACCGTGTCATTCGCGTAAGCAATTATTTTGGAGTTTCCCAGATCAAGTTTACAGAGCTCGTTTATGTAGACCAGGAAAAGGGTAGGTCCTAAGACACTACCTTGCGGAACTCCGTAGGTGAGGAATGCTTCTCTACTGGTATGGTTGCTTATCCTGATTATTTGCGAGCGATCACTAAGGTCTCTTAAACAAACTAAGCGGCAGGCCTCTTATACCAATCCTTTCTAGTTTATTGAGTAGGAGGGGGACAGAGACAGTGTCAAAAGCTTTAGAAAGATCAAGGAAGATAGTTATTGTTTTATCCTTGTTGTTAAGATTTTGAGCAACTGAACCTGTCAATTCTAATATGGCATCCTCTGTGTTTTTGCCTGATCTGAATCCGTATTAGTTATTTGCGAGTATATTTTGTGAGCTAAGGTAATCCAGCAGACGTTTGTTTATTACTTTTTCGAGGAGCTTGGACAGAATTGATAATACAGATATGGGTCTGTAGTTGTTTACACTGTCTCTGTCTCCACTCTTGTGAATAGGATGCACAACGGCCTTTTTGAAAACCGTTGGGAATAATCCAGATGTAAGGGCAAGGTTGAAGACGTTGCAGATAACTGGGACAAGAGTGCTTCTAGCACTGTAGATAACAGTTGCGGGGATACCATCCCAACCCGTAGCACTAGTTAGTCGTAGGCCACGAATAACATAATCTATCTCTTCACTATCCGTGCCAAAAATAGCCATCGAGTTAGGGTGGACATCCAAAGTGCCAAAGTCGGAAGTGTTGGCAGAGTTATAGTTTGGTTAGTTGTAGATTTTAGAAGCTAGATTGGTTCCAACGTTTGCGAAAAAGTCGTTGACAGAATCGAGCGATTGAGTTGGATCTGGAGTTATAGATAACAACTCACTGGCAGATGCCTTACTCTTTTGGAGATTGGAGATAGTTCTAATAAGGTTCCAGGTAGCTTTCGGGTTCTTGCGATGTTTTTCAAATTCATGTCGTTCATATTCTCGTTTCAATTTCTTTAATAGATTGTTGCAAACATTTTTGTATCGATTATAGGTGATTTTAAGATTATTATTATCAGCATCCCTCCGCATTTTGCGATACATGTTGTCCCGGTTTCGAATATACTTAAGGAGCCCAGGTGTGATCCATGGCTTAATAATGCGTTTTCGGTTCGGTACAACAGAATCATGAGTATTTTTGTCAACAACTGATGAAACAAGTTTGACCATGATGGAAGCAGCAGTTTCAGCGTCTTGACAGCTCATAACGGGAGTAAAGTCAACATTCTCAAGAGCTACTACGCAAGCACTGACGTCTACACGATGCTGATGGAAATGTGATTTAGGGATATCTGACTTCAGATCACAAAACACCACAACAGGAGCATGATCAGTAATAAGAGAGTCAAGAACCAGGGTAATAGCTGGTTTATTTGATTTTAGCATAACGTGGTCAATGTAACAATCGTTGCGTGTCGGGAAAACATGAGCAGGCCGAATGTATGAATAATTATTTTGTAAGTTAAGTCAGTAAGTTTCTGAACGAACCATAGAGAGAATGAGATAGATGGGTGTGAGAGAGAGGGAAGGAGGAAGAATATAATATTAAGAAGTTAAAAATAAAACGAGTTTATGAAGATTTCTGCGCTTTATTTCGATTCACGATCCTACATTCATTACCCATCACGGCTGCAGAGTTTCACGAAATAATTTAATTTGTGAAATACTAACTGTAACGTTACGTTTAGCTCAGAGAGAGCTAAACGTAAGCCACGTTATTAAAATAAAAGAGTTATTAGAAATTAACTTACAAAAAGGATAAAGAGAATAAATCTAAGGGGCCGGCTTCACATGACGTGGGATGCTAACCAGGCAGCAGGTCGGGCAGGCAGACGTGGCACGGTGTGATGGGACGGCTGATGGGTGCGCACAAACATTTACAATTTGAACGTCCAGAGTTATAATGTTCTAAGATCTGAGTAAGGAGCGACTTTCACCTATCTGTTTAATGGATGACAAGCATTCTATATAAAATTTAATATGGTAAAAAATGGGAACCCTACTTGAAATTGAATGACGTGATATCGAACAATACTTGCTCAAAAACCTTAACTCAATAGTACTTGAAATCGATAAATTATGAGCGTGTTAGTATTGGAAGTACGTGTGACGTCATTACATCATGAATTTTCACTTTATAAGCACAATGGTCTGCTACAAAATACAAACGGTCGTATTTATTAAGCATCTACCGACAAATGTCGAAGTACCTACCTAAATATTATTGTGTTGTCAAATACCTACAATTGTTATAGTACCCACCTGAGTTAATATTATTGTGTGTACAGGAAATAACTCTAAACTTACACATAAGCCATAGTGATGTTATTCCTATAAAATATAACGTAATTTGTAATGATCATTGTGAAGTATCCTAGATTTTATATTACCATTTTAGTATTATAAGTCCTTTCAGACAATTAGTACAAGACTGTCAGTTAGTATCAATATTCTTTTGAATATTGATTAAGAATGACTAAATAAGCGATATTAAATTCATTAATTGTCTTGATACGTTTTGAAAAGGATTCATTACTCAAGAATTGATTATTGACCTAATTGTGAGATTATTTATAGAAATGTAGAAAATGGTGGGGACATTTGACAGGTCGACTCATTACTATAAATAGTGTGTGATTCGTAAGTTGATTTACTTTTGTTGTAAGCTACAAGCCAGTACGGATCAGATATTATGTTGTGATTGTGATACTGTTTTACTGAATTGTTATATTTTGTGAAAGACGTACTACACAAGCTTCGCGTAAGCTATTTGATATTATAACTTGCTTATTGCTAATGGTTGTATTGAAACTCTATTTCATATTGTGGCCTTTATTCATAATGATATTAAATTGATTTAAGGGCTAGTCATGTTATTTGCCTTATCCTTGTTGTTTAGAAAGATTCATCATATAATGGCCATAATAGAATCAGATCTTTATTGTGATAAACGATGTGTATATGGTTGTGAAATATATCCATAAATACTTTTACAACCATAGTTGCTTCCGTGGAGTTTCTTGCCCTTCTTCTCCACGAGAACTAGGTCTAGCGAAAGGGCGGTAAGCTCTCGGAGCCTCAATATAAATTAATTAACGAGCCTTATTGAAATAAATACCTGGTCTTGTCTTTTTGTGCTTTTCTTCATGAAACCTTTCCCTTATACACCACATACATAGAAACTCTGATAGATAGTAAATAACAATTTTGACATATATTGATACTTTTATATGGAGTTCCTTCATGATTCTAACAAGCGCGACAGCTCACTACCTCGATGCATCAAAATCTCGAATAACTAAAAGCTCGAATCATCGGCAGCGCAAAGTCCATTATCTTGAAACATAATTTCTCGACCGATCATCTACTCGATGTCTTTGGTACCTATTATTTTTTGACACCGAATTCGGAAACAAAAGTTATTTTTCGTTTTCTATAACTGAAAAGGGAACCCGGTAAAAATATAGAGCGCATGTAAAAACTGCAATTAATAAAAAAAAACGAAATGGATTAAATATCAGTGTACGTTTAACTTTATATTTTGAAACTGGTATCAAACCCTTTCAGAAAACATTAGCCTATTTAATTTTGCTGCTCGTTATGCGGCCTGTCTTAACTCATCGAATACGAGTTTGACTTTACGTTAATATAATTATAATAATTCCTTACTCGGATCCTCTACCATAAGATTAGATAATACACACAATCATGTATCGGAAAATTCACTATATCTCAGAGGAAATCATAAGTTACTGTATCCGTTGCTATGTCGATAATAAACGTAATTATTATCTTGTATTGGGAAAATATTACGGGTCGTCTTAACTTTTTGACCCGACTTTGTAACGAAACTTGCTCGTGTAGGTAATTCAAATAACTTGTGTGTGTGGGTAGTTTTCACGTGTCAAATTGTAAATATTCGTGACATCACCGCAGGCCTAAAGTCTATTCATACACAAATCGTGTTGCGACGCCGCAACACAAGGCATCTCCACTCGTATCCCTCAAAACGGGGCGTTCCTCTACTAATGATAACTAGATAATCAGGGTCAATATGTAACATTATAATTTTATAACTGGGAAGCAGTTTATCGTGATGTTAAACCGTGATTGTCTTCAACTCTCTCGGTCATGACGGTCAACAAACTGATGTGTTGACCGAAGCGAATGTCAGCGTTGCGGTGGGCGGTGGCTCCGATTTTGGCGTTGCGGTGCCACTACGCGCAGGCCCAAAAGAAGATGACGGGATGAGCTGGACATTTTCGATACAGGCTGGACTTAATAGCCCCAGATAGAGATTGCGCACGCCTTACCTCAATAGGTAATGCATTCCACAAACGAGCTGCTTGAACCGTAAAAGATTTGTTGAAAAAGGATGTGGAATGCATACGAATGCTTAGTTTTAGGTTTTCCGATGATCGCAAAAGGACCGAGAATGTGTGTCACAGAGGAACTGAAAGCGTTCTTTAAGATAAAAAGGATTAGAAGGATTAAAGAGCACATTATATAGCAATGAAAGTATGTGGGCATTCCGGAGAAGGCAAATAGGAAGCCATTTGAGCTTGGTTCGAAAATTGGAAACATGGTCATACTTGCGCAAGCCAAATATGAACCTGATACAGAGATTTTGAAATCGCTCAAGCTTGTCCAATTGGTCTTGGGTGAGATCGAGATAGCTGGCATCAGCATAGTCCAGGATAGGGATAAGAAGTGATTGTGCTATCGCAATTTAAATAAACGAATAAAGAAATAAACGATATTAATTGTTTTAATACTTTTGTAGAATTTATTATACACTGTATTTATTATTTATTTATTTATTATATACTTTATTGTACACCACAAGAAAACATACAGGACAAACATTCACAATAACAAGTGTACAATGGGCGGTCTTATCGCACTAGGCAATCTCTTACAGACAACCTTTACTGTACTTACACATGACAATCTTCCAGCATACCCTACTAAACGAAAGCCACAAAAACTTTGACACTCAGCGGATTACATCCGACAGATTCTCACAGACTCACATCAACCACGCACACACACACAGAGAGAGAGAAAATAATTCCATCAACAAGTAAAAGTCCAACTAAACGTAACACCCTGGAGATCAAACTTTGGACTACGATATTAGTTCTAGTAAATCTAATGACAAAGTCACAAACCATTAAACGTTGAAATCTAAACTTTCGTATCACAACACTGAGCCAATTAGAAATTTAGTCGAACTTCATTAGCTCTAAGTGGATACTGAAAGTTCTGTACAGCGGTATGACAGGATATGAACGGCTTGGAGAACTGGTATTAATTATGAATCGCAATGATACATTAGTAGGAGTTTGGAGGGTAAGTATAATCGGTTTGTTTGTTTATAGTAAAACTAAGCAGCAACTGACTCCGGTTTTGGAAATTTACGAAAAGTTATAAATTAAACGCAATTCAGGTAATGCGACGCCTGTTGAAAGTTTATAAAACCAATCACGTTATGAGGGATAGAAAGTTGTTAAGCCAGATATGTAAGTAGTTTTTAAAATACGTAGAAACGTCCTCGGTGACAATTCCTCGGCTGTGTAAACTATTATATAGTTCCAGCGATTTAGTGGACGTGCATGCGGACTCACTTACCAAGTTCCGAAAATGATACATGATGTTATGTAGACTAATGGTTATAAATTTTAATTTTATAGAGTAAGATGTTTTCGGCATCATTTTATACCATTATTTTTATTCTATTAGGTTATTAAGTTGTTTCTGAATGTTTGTTCAGTACTTTAGCACATGTGGTGCTTACCTACCTGTAAACAATTGTGACACTCTACTCTACTCACTATAGTTTTAAGTGAATAATTACTGTAATATTCTTAGTGTTAACAATTAATGTTGAGCCAAATAAAAGCAAATAAATAAATAAAATACTTTTTTTTATTTCTGCGTGTGTTTTATGTTAGTATTAAATAGTCATCTTCAAAATCTTACCACTGACTATTGATCTTTTTCTACATCTCAAACTGCAAAAATTACTATAATCATGAACCTTCTCGACCGGTTGCTAGCAACACCTGTTACGTTCGTTAGGAATTAAAAAACAAATGAAATGACCATATCTAAAGTTAAGGTACGTTGTTGAATTTTTCTAAACTATTAAAATTGCAAAATACTAATTTAGTAGTATGCATATCATCATGGTTGCCAATAGCCGGTTTGTTTATAATCTTACACAAAAAACCGTATTTCCAAATTTCCTTTTTATGTAAGTATTACTATATATATAATCTCTGCTAAATGGCTGTTGATACATTGATACTTTCAATCAATGATTATGATACTCTTGTTTTTTAGTTCACTATACAATTTGGATCTACCAAATTGTATAGTAAACCATGTTTATGACACCGCGCCGTGCGTGACCTTGCCAAACCCACAACTAAAGCCATAACATCATCGTAAAACCATCTTTAAAACTTCCAGCATATGGTACACTTTTCCATGTCAAATTCAGCCCGCAGGAATCTTTTTTGCTGCTGATGACATCATCAATTTGAATAAGATACCTCATTTCAAATGGTATGCAATCGGCTCGTTAGCTTAGCGGTCAGAGCGCCCATTTAAGTTTAATAGAGGTCTCGGGGGTTCAAATCCCTCACGAGCTGCAGAAAATCTTTTTTATAATTTTTCATATGGCTTTTATTTTTGTATTCTTTTTTAACTTTAATTTTTTTTTTGATGTGTTGAGGCACTCAAATCAATTTGAACCCTGAGGCGAATCATTAGTTTGTACTGATTAACTATTCAATCAGGCTTCGTTATCTACGACACATTGCGATATGGTATAATCAATTAACAAAACGGTTATGTGTTTACAACATAATATAGGTACAAACATAATAAATTTACATACATAATGAATCAATATCAATAAAAGATATAATTAATATACCTTTATCTCCGAAAAAATGAAACAGAAACGAAAAAAAATTACCAACAAAGTAGGCAGAATTACTTCGTATTTCAGCGGAATTCTTGTTCCATCAGCCAATTGCAATAAATGAGCGAGTCTGATTGGAATCCGATGGGATAAGATTTTTGTGCTTCGTTCGAGGGTAGACGTCAATCCCGGGCGAGATACCGCCGAGGCAATTTCCCGAAGTCGACTCATTTATCACAAACCATTATTGTATCTAGTTGTATTGACCGGATAACGTCGTTCATTATTTGTTATTTATTTCTGAGCATATTTTTGCTATTAGCAATCAGTTGAGCGAATGTGAGGAGGTTTGGTGGGTGGAATATTTATTAGGAACTTAAGTAGATATATATCGGTACATGTAACGCCTATGTCCATAAATATAATAGTAGTTACGTAGGTATACAATATGTCCGGACATGCAGTAATAAAATTTTAAGGCCGTAAAAAAAACCTAATTTGTCGATAAAACCCTCAAAGATAGAGCAATTTTAGTATCTGGCTTGGGATGGTGTGTTGTTTATGACCCCCTTGAGCCAGGCCAGTGTGAAGTCGTCCTCGCACCATGTTTTGAGGACGCCTTCGGCATAGTGAGCCCGATCTCTATTGTGGATCGCGGTATTTTAAGTTGGTGTGGCTGGTTCAGGAACTGCCTTCAGCAGAGCCCGGAGCTGGTCCTCAATGGTTTGTCGGATCCCCTCCGCTTGCTCCTGCGTCAAGTCCATGAAGGGCTCGGTCATGACGGCGAGACACAGCTCGTTGTTCACCTCACTTACCAGGGCTCCATCAACCATATGGGAGCGAGCAGGTTTGCTCTTCTTGCTTACCGCATTTGGTGTGACGGAATCCTCGGGACGCGAATGATTCTGCACCCTAGCCGGTGGTTCAGTGTTGTTTTTTTGCTGTTTTTTACGCCCTCTAGGCCTCGTGCTGCGTTAGCGCTTAGCGCCGGAGGCAGCTTCGCCTGTTGGTGTGTCAGCCGTAGTCACATCACCTTAGGGAGCGCCTTTTTGTTAGTTACTGTTTGCCAATTATTGGCGTTAGATGATCCTGCCAGAGGGCCTTTAGCCAGCTTCGTCAGGTCCCTCTCGGAGACGTCAGCCGCTAACGCAACCCGTGTTTTGGGTGCATCTACGTTTGCAGTGCTCTTCGAGTCGCTGTGAGCGAGAACTGTCCTTGGCTTTTCTGTCAGGGTAGTGTTGGGATTGAGATGAGGTTGGGATCGCTTGGGACGCAGCCTGTTGTGGTGCATCCCTTGCGGTTGCCTTCCTCATCGCATCCTTGGACGGAGCCGAGCGTTTGTGTGTGTTGGGTGCATCTGAGGACGCAGCCTTAGGCGGTTGTTGCTTAGGCGCATCCTGAGACGCAACCCTTGGGAAAGTCGTAAAAGGCGCATCTGAAGACGCATTCTTTGGTGTGTTTTGTGTAAGCGCATCCGACTAGCGGGACGCAGCTTTGTTTTTTATTTTTTTGTTTGGTCTCTTTATCCGTGAGTTCGGATTCAAATATTTCACTGTTGGAGCTCTCCACCCGCCACGGAGCCCTCATTCGGGGACGCCGCTCGTTCAACAAGCGACGCCAGAGTTACTCCTTCGGTATAGGACCAGCTTAGTGAAAATTACTTGCACTTGCACGCGATGGAAGATCACGGGACTGTATACGGCACGAGACTATGCTGCAACTCATCCCGAAACCCCACGCCACGCCGGCTGCCCCCTCCCACTAAACCGATCCTCGCTTGACATCCCGCTTATGGGATGCCTCAGCCGATTGATCGTGAGTAGCTACCCCACGACCTCCCGTTTGAGAAGAAATCCGGGCCAAAGTGGTGTGTTATGTGCAGCCTGCTCCACTCAACCACCAGGATCCCTTCATCCCTTCATCACGGGTCCCCGTGCACGGCAAAAACACGCAGGAGGTCATTGCTATCCATCATCTGATCTTGTTCGATGGTGGACATCCAGGGGCATGACCTCGCCACGCCTGTGATAAGTCGCCTGGTGATTTCTGTTGCGTCTATTTCATATGGAATTAGACCAATAACGGGGCGGCAACCACGAGAAGGATCATCACCACACTTGCCTTTAGGATCTACACGACCGTAGCGAGCAAAGCGTGGCATGTTGCTGGGTACAAAGCACGAGTTTGTGAACGCATGGCCCTCCCCAAATCTGACTAGGTATCTATCTATCTATTAAGAGGTCACGGTGCCCCAGTTCCACGTGCTGATGGTAACCATCGGGAAAGTTCATCACCACACTCCTTGGCGTTTTTTTCCAAAGTCTAGACGCCTTTTGAAGGTTTACCCCTCAACAAAAAAAGATATCTATCGACCAAGACGCATAACTTTACTGATAATAACCGATGTCTATTTTAAGTATTATTTTTTGTCAGCAGCTTATACGTGAAAGACTAAAATTATTCTCGGGAATATACCAACAGAATAAAAAGTATGTCATGGTATAACTGGCCCGTTTGCCAAGTTTACTCCAACTCCGTTCAGCTGTTGAGGCGAGATTTTTAACAAACATCGAACCATACAAACCTTTACATATTTTTGGATTGGATTCTCAAAATAAAAGATACAAAATCACTAATAGCATAGTTCCTCGCAACTTTTACTCATTCATATTTCACAACAGTAACAATCACCAACTCAAAAACGTCAAAAAAAAGACGTCACAAGCCAACGTTCATAAGCCTTCTAAAAGGAGAAAAAAAAAAAAAGCATCGTCTATACTAAAGTATCGCTGCTATTTCAGTAAGGCTTACGTGCAATATCGCGAGCCCCCCGGCCGGCTTCACAGACACTTAATTAAGTGGCCCCGGTCGACGACGACGAGTCAACGCATCTGTCGGAGCAATCGTGAAGGACCACTGAGGTCACTTTGAGTGATTGAATTATAAGTAGGTCAAAGAGTTTGGAATATAACAATGTTAATTGGTTTTAGTTTTCCGTACTTTGAAATACTTATCGTCATTAAGTTGTAGAATCTATTAATAAAATTAAATACTATCGGTGAACCAATATAAGCAGGTATCGACGTTACCTTCCTTACTGAGTTGGATATCTTGGGGCCTCGACTATTTTTCTAAAATCATAGAGCACTGTTGGAACATCTTGATTCTTGGTAACTTTCAGGCCGCTGCTATCAGCGACACTGCAAAAATCGTCGCTTTATACTATCGCAAAGACCTACCCTAAGTATATATTTACAACTAGGTTTATACCCTGCCGTATCGTGTTTAAAAAAAAACAATAATAGGGCCCAAAACGACCCCAAACATAATCCAATCGAGGTTCTCACGTTCAGTCTCGTGATCAAAAATCATTCTTTTCAATGTCTTTTCGAATGTAAAATAACTGTAGCCTTCATTTCGGCAACCATTCAGGAGAGGAACTATAGTAGGTTTATACGAAAAGTCACAAAAAAGCATAATGTATAGTAGCGTAGAGGTAGAGTGGCGCGTGCTCGATTCAAGTTGGGTTTATTTGCATCTTCGTTTAACTTTCACTGAGCATTATACCACCAGAAATTGTTTCAAATATTCCCTCTGAAGATATCAAGGTTTCTGTGTGGGCTTCAGCATTTGAATTGTTCATAAAAGACAAACTGTACTGTTCCACTCTTGTTTTATTTCAGTACTAAAATTTCATCTTACATTACATCAACTCGAATTAGATTAAAAAACAAAATTGATCTTATACAGATGCCGATAACTCGAAAAACAGCCATCGTATTAACTTAATTCCGCCACACCATTCAAACAAGATGATTTTAGAGAATCTAATACCACATGAAAATACTGAAATGTCTACAAATTCTCCAGTTTCCACAGACGATTATGAAAACTGCTATAAAGAAAGCCAGGTGTTAAATCTTTTTTGACAATTTGACATCGTTTCAACTTACGACGGCTCACAAAGGCATCAATCATTTTTGATAGGAAGGAGCTAAATTCACGAACTTCAATAACTCTTAAGCTAAGGCGGTATTCCATTGGTATTTTGGGCAGGTTATTTCAATCTACCCATATTTTAATTTAATCCCGAATGGATTTCGCTTGAGATGGAGTGACATAAATATAGACATGAAGCTCCTAACTCCTTATGATTAAATTGATACCTTACAAGGGACGAGGCGCTGTTTGATCGTCCTTTCTTTCAAGGCTTTTGAAACTGTAGAATGGAAGTAATAACGTCGGGGACGAGGTACCTAATACTAGCTATAACAATAACTCAGAATCGTTTTCCTTTCAGCCTTTTTTAATAGGGGGAGTAGTGTGCGATGTGATTTCGTGACCGACGAGTGTAATGACTAATGATTGCGACGAGCTTCAACGAACGTTGATTTTATTTGAGAGAGAACGGAGCGTCGCAGGAGCTTGATGTAACGCTCAAGTAAATAACGCGGACATCTGCACCCTTTTCCACCCCCTTGTACCATCCCCGCGGCCCGCTTCTCCCTTGTACCTCCCAGATTAATCTTCCACATGCTTCAATGTCATTTGCTATTGCAAATTACGCAAAAAATAACGATAAACACGACAGTAATATGAAATTCTTTGCACTATGAAAAATTCTCTTGCGTTGGAAATTACAAGCTTCGTGAAACTCACACAAGAAGGATATTAATGCAAAATTCAGGTGAAATCGTTTTGTATACTGAAAGTATGTTTTATAATGAAAAATTAGGTACTACGTGATTTAAAGTAAGAAGACACATTATTTACGATTCCGCTATAAAGATCAGATTTAAATCCAATGCACCTATTTATCTTGTGCTGAGAATTAAACCGGGCCAATTTACCTCGTCTCCACATTCACACCGATTTGAATCAACTCCAGATCAATATCCAGCAGAGCGACAAATCAGCACTTCGATATTGCCTCAATTTGGGCACCACCTCAACATATGAAAATATGATTTTTGAGCACGCCAAACGCCACGCGGTCGTACTACCCGGAAATATTTAATATTTACAAAACTCTGTCGGCTTTGCTTCGTAAAGTCGGAGCAAATCCAAGTAAAGAAACGATTTTAACTTCTTAATTGTCAATTATATCGACTTATTGACTGTAGAAAATATATTTTATTTCCCATTATACGCCGCATAACTATGGTATATAATTTCTTGCTTTGTTAGCACAAGTTGCGAAACATTAGTCAGCAGAGTGCGTCAAATACAGATGGTATTGTTGGAAGTTCAGCAAGCGACGCCAGGGTAAAGCAATATATTTTAAAATTCAATGGATATTGTGCTTAACAAGCAGCTAAATGTTCGTTGCTCTTAATTTATGTTCGCTCTCTGCTTGAAATTGGAGACACTTTTGGAACAATAAATACGAGTCATATTAAAATTTTAATAAGTAAGGAAATTTTTCTCTGAAATTCCAAAAGATTAGTAAATTAATATAAATAATAAAGGGTTCAAATATTTGCTTGTTTTTATGTTTGTTTGAAATCGCCGATCCACCTTGAGGAAGCGTGGTGATTTATGCTCGTGTCTTCTCTATAGCTGGCTTCTTACGGCGCGTAATATCACGAGTCAAGCCCCACCGTCGATTTGTACGTGCTAAGCACGCGCTATCATCACCCACAGCCCGACTTCGCCTACTACTGAGCATAGGCCTCTCTCTTCTTGAGCCAATCCCCACGTTCCTGTGCCAGCCTCATCCAGGTTCTTTTACAGTGGAACGTCGCTGAAGTCATCATGATTGCGAAGCCTAGAAAACCACCCCATGAAGCATCATCATATAGACATATTTCTTTGTTGCCCGTGTTTTCAAAGCTATTCGAAAAACTGTTATTTACACGGTTAAAACCAATAAATTATCTATATATTTAAAAGGCAAAAGTGATTGACTGATGTATCAACGCACAGGCAAAACTTTAGGGCTAGAAACTTAAAATTTCGCACACGTATTCCTCTTATGACTTAAGCATCCACTAAGGAGGGATTTTTCAAAATTCAACCCCCAAGGGGGTAAAATGGGGGATAAAAGTTTGTATGAAACTGTTTATTCCTTGGACATATTTGCATGAAATTTCGTATGAATTGAGTACGGAAAAAGTTATGAGTTGAGTATTTCAGCGTTTTTCAAATTCAACCCCTAAGAGGGTAAAACAGAGAAAGAAAGTTTTAAATAAACGCACAGGCCAAACCTTTTGGGCTAGAAACTTAAAATTTCACACACGTATTCCTTTTATGATCCACTAAGAAAGGGTTTTTCAAAATTCAACCCCCCAAAGGGGTGAAAAAGGGGGTACAATTTTGTATGAAACTTTTTAAACCTTGGACCTATTTGCATGACAAAAAAATATGAGTTACGTATTTCATCGTTTTCCAAAATTGAATCCCAAAGAAAGTAAAATAGGGGCTGACAGTTTTATATAAACGCACAGGTCAAACTTAGAGCTAGAAAATTAAATTTCGCACACGTTTTCCTCATATAACGTAGGCATCCACTAAGGATGGATGTTTTTTGAAGTAGGCGCCAAAAAACTTTCTTTGTGTGCAAAACGGCACAAACTTGCTGAATCTCAGAATGCTGAACATCCAAAGTCACCGGATATTTATGGAGAATTTGATATCACTATAGTGACATATGTATCATCGAAGAAACGATGAGCGTCTCTGAGTGCACCTCTGACATGAGCGCACATAACGACACCAAAGAGACAGTAATACCGACGGAAGAGCAAACGGAAGAGAAGCACGAAAAGTCAGACGCGGAAGAGGTTCGTTCGGAAGAATTCCCTCGAATATGAACATCAGCGCAGCCTTCGTGCAGAGCTACTCAATCGTTACGTCATTATCACTTCCTCCAGCTTTCGAGCTGAGAGTCACACAGACAGCCAGTTCCCGACTCATTGCGATATCATCACCCCGACTCACTGGGGCACAACCGCATACAGTTCCGACTCACCGTGAACTTTGTGACTTCCGGTTCCGACTCACGGCAACCAACCTTCCACTGGCCTGGCACGCATCACGAGATGCACGGACGGTTCAACCAGATATCGACCTCCGGTCTCCGGAGGGGAGTGATGTTGCGGCACCAACGCTGCCACGAACTAATGACATGACAGCACACAAATCCTCCATCTCGCAAGCAAAGTTACAATACCCGTCGGGCAGTTGCCTGGACCGGACAGAACACCCGTCTGGTTGGAGGATCCTCCCTTTCCTATGGATGTTTGTGGAATTTTACACCCTGTTCCGCATACCTCCAAACTAGTATGATATATCCGTATCCATCTATCTATATATCCATCAAAAAGAAATATCCCACGTGAACATACCACTGAGATAAAAAAGTCTTTGTGCTATTTCAAACTATAATATGTCTCTGTGCCAAATTTTATCCAGATTTGTTCAGCCATTCTGAAACGTCCACCCATCCAAACTTTCGCATTTATAATAATCTATTATTATAAAGAGGTAAAGTTTGTGAGTTTGTAGGGAGTAATCTCTGGATCTACCGAATTGATGATTTAGATGAAATTTGGCATGGAGATAGTTTGAGACTCTGGGAAGGACATAGGATTGTATTCAGTTTGTATCCCTTGGGATGATAAAACACTTTTTACGCGGGCGAAGCCGCGGGCAAAAGCTAGTAGAAGATAAAGACATTATTCCAAATAATCAATTTGGCTTTAGAAAAAAATACTCAACAATAGACCAGGTACATAGTAACCCATATCATTGAAAAAACACTTGACAATAAGAAAGTCTGCGTCACCGTGTTTTTAGACGTCGCGCAAGCTTTTGACAAAGTTTGGCATAAGGGTCTAATATTCAAGCTCAGACGCATGCTACCAGAATTTGCAGATATTCTAGAGTCGTATATAACTAAAAGAATGTTTAGAATATGGCAAGAAGACGCATATTCCGAGCTAAAACCAATAAAAGCTGGGGTACCTCAAGGAAGTTTGCTAGGCCCAATTTTGTACGTGTTATACACATCCCAGAACTGGATAACAACACCATTGCGACCTTTGCAGATGATACTGCAATTATGGCCACCAAGTGCCTTATGCTAATACAGCCAAATACCTTAGCATAAATCTCGACTGCCAAGTTGCAATGAAAAGCTCATGTCAAAAAGAAAATACAGGAACTCGACATACGTTATAAAAGTATGTATTGGTTACGCGGAAGGAAATCCTGTCTATCAATACATAATAAAATAACCATATACAAGCATATAGTGATGCCAATTTGGACGTATGGTATCCAACTTTGGGGCTGTACTAAACAAAGCAACGTCAAAGTAATCTAAAAATTCCAAAATAAAGTGCTCAGGGATGCTGTAAATGCACCCTGGTAAATAAGAAATGATGATCTTCAACGTGACTTTAAAACGGAATTCGTTACCACCATCATCCAAAAATTTGCTGAAGCCCACGAACACAGACTTCATCGACACGTGAATGTTGAGGCTATCCAGCTGCTAGACAATACAGACTTAGTGGATAGGCTAAAAAGAACTAAACCTTTTGAATTAGTGTAGTGTGACAACGCTGTGCTATAAATGTGCATAACACATGTACGTAGTGTTTTAATAAATTGTATATCAAACTCTAAGAAAGTGCTACAGACTTGTGTAAAAGTGCAAATGGAAACTATTCTTAATTTTAACATAATCTATATAACGTAACATATTAAATTAGAGTTAAATTGCATATTAGTCTTTTAGGGTAGATCGTAATTAGGTTCTTTTACTGATATAAATCTAAATCAAGAAATATTTGAGTGCCAAAGGTTACTTTTATTCCAAAAAAATACACGGATTCTGTGACATAGACCCCGGCAGCGAAGTCACGAGAAAGAGTATAAACCAATTAAGATTATTTTAACAGCATCCGTATCTGTAATTTGAAAGCTCCACAGTTAGCAGTACGTAGGTTCTGCTCCCTCATATTTCATACAGTTAGTAGGTTCTACCCCCATATATTTCATATTCTAATTATTGCACAGTTGGTATACAAATTTGTTCAAAACAAACATCGCTAGCGATAACACTTGTTTGCTTAGCATTATTAATATTATGACTTCGGCAATAGGTACACTAGATTACAAAACTCATTTGACAGCTTTATTATTTTGTGCTTTTTTATTTATGATCTAATTCCGCATTCTGAAATTATCAAACTGATATTATATCGAGCTTTATTTTATTAAAAATAAATAATTAGTGATTAAAGGCTACTGCCTTCTCTCAAATTGCTCACTGTGTTGCCTTTTCCTGCTTGAGTTATTCTCATAAATATCCTATAGTACTTGTAATTGTGAGATAAGGAATAAAAAAGCTTGTTACATAAATCAGAGTACATACTATCTCTTTCCTTTAACTGTTTGATTAAGCATTTATTACATTTATTATTTTCTATTAAGTAAGTATTTCAACAATGGCTCATAAAAGTAATTAGTATTTATGTATGTTTAAGAAAAACAACGAAACACGTAACGTAACATGTTAGTTCCTAATTCAAAGTTTTTTTTGTAATTATAAACGAAAGCTTATGCAATATAACATTACATAGTTTACTCATGTCAAAATAAAATGTAAGAAAACATTAATCCGTTAAAAATCCGGCCAGATGCGTGTTGGACTTCGCACATTTAAGGTTCCGTACCAAACTGCAAAATCAAATGGTTGTAGTAGGAAAAAATAGAGAATTTCAAAGCAAAAAGCCAATTTATCAATATATTGTTGTTAGTTAGTAAAAAAAAAGTAATAATTAACATTATCACCAATCCAGACCAAGTTCATAGGTCAAAGGGAAGTTAAAATTCTTTGGAACAAAATTTCGTAAAAAATGCTGACTTTGGTGGCTTCTCATTCCTTTATTTTCCAACACTAAAAAAAAAACAATATTTATCTAATCCATGAGCTCTAAACAATAATTACCCACTCGATGGGGTACGTAAAAAAATTTTTCGCGCATCCCTTTTGTTGTATGGAAGCCCCCTTAAAAACTGTTTAAAATAATTATTGACAATTTGTATGGCTTTAGTATTTAACCTGCCTCTCTGTTTAGCGTTTGTGAACTACGAGAAAGCCTTCGATACGATTAAGACTTGGGCTCTACTGCAGTCTCTCCAACGGTTCCATATCGACTACCGGTACATTGAGGTGTTGAAGTATTTGTACAAAAACGCCACCATTTCAGTCCGTCTTCAGGATCAGACCTCGAAACCAATCCTTCTCCAGCGCGGCTTGAGACAGGGAAACGTCATTCGTTTTCCAATATAAGTTTTCAAGCTGACATGGTCACAATCATTAGAATTAATATTTGTTTCGGGATATTAATATTGTAAGAGCTCAGAAAAACAAGGGAAAATAATAATAAAATATTTAATTAAAAATAAACTTATGCAGTACAATAAAATGTTAGGTAGGTCCTAAGCCGTCGGTGTCCGCCAGAAAAGAGAACGCCAGCCTCGGTGCAATATGCGAGCTAGGCGAGCGGCCCACGCGTTGCTATCTTCACAGTTGTCAACTTCATGACGGCTCTCGAGCGCCATCTATCGCCTTACAGTCGGCCTTCCTGAAACAGCTGCGCGCCCCGCGTAGCTCTCGCCTCTTGGTTTTGATGACGGCACAGCTCGCTCACGAACTCACGATGCGGCGACGACGCGGTGAGGTTGGCATCTTCATGTCAGCTTGAACTAACTTCTGAATGTCAGTGTGATTGTGTGATTGACGTCTTAATGTCAACTTGAACTGACGTCTGAATGCCAGTGTGATTGACGTCTTAATGTCAACTTGAACTGACGTCTGAATGTCAGTGTGATTGACGTCTTAATGTCAATTTGAACTGACGTCTGAATGTCAGTGTGATTGACGTCTTAATGTCAATTTGAACTGACGTCTGAATGTCAGTGTGATTGACGTCTTAATGTCAATTTGAACTGACGTCTGAATGTCAGTGTGATTGACGTCTTAATGTCAATTTGAACTGACGTCTGAATGTCAGTGCGTGGGCTTCTGAATGCCAACAACTGACTTAGCAATAACCGGTCGACCGTGTCAGTATGACTAACTTCTTAATGTTTTCATAACCCAATCTAAATTAAAACCGATTGTGGTTATAGTGATGGCTTACCCTTCAGGGTCCACATCATAAATGTCGTGTCACAATAGCCTCCAAAGGCATCGTCTTCCTCCTAAGGACGACACACGACTAATTATCAAGAATACAACCTCTTAAGGCTAGATGTATTATTGAATTTGGTTTGTAAGGTTATGTTAACCCTTTACCAACGCCTCTGAAGGCTAGCGCTATTGAAACAAAGATCGATCATAAATATTGTTTAATATTAACAATTACTAAAATGGATCCATATAACAATTTTTATTTTTTTATTGTGCACTAATCAAATGAAATAAATCGTCCTGAACAACATTACTTTCTTAATTCTTTACTCAGAACTAGAATTATCCGACTCATCGGAATTATTACATTGGAAAAGCTTCAACTTATCCCTGGCCAAAACATTTTTATAAAGTCGGCCACGGTTACGTGTACTCTTAATCACGTACCGATCATGAGGCAGGACCTTTACAATTTTATATGGCCCGTCGAAACGCGGCATAAGTTTACCACTGCGTAAACCCTTACGAATGATCTTTCTTTCGGCAAGAACTAGATCACCTGTCTTAAAAGGAGCTTCATAACGCCGTTTTTGATCGTACTTGTCCTTTGCCTGCTGAGACAATTTAGCTGATCGGGTGACAGCAACTTCCCTCAACTCGTCTAAATTTAGTGATCTATCGGGCACAACTATATCGCCTACTAGTCTAGGTTGAAACCCATAAAGAAGTTCCAATGGTGTCTTACCCGTACTATTATTTATGTTAGAATTTAATCCTAACTGTACCTTAGGTAAATATTTCTCCCAGTCATTTTGGTCATCACCAACGTATGCTACAAGGGCGTCAAGTATAGTCCTATTAAAACGTTCTATTTGCCCATTCGCCCTTGGACTAGCGACCGCCGTCATGACATGCTTTATTTGCCTTTGAGTGCAATACTCTTTAAAGTCTTTGCAGCTAAAAGCTTTGCCTCGGTCGCTTATTATACGACTTGGAACACCAAAAGTTTTAATTAATTGGTCAAACGTCTGCAACACATATTTACAACTGACGTCTCAAACAGCTTCAATCCATATAAACCTCGTGAAGGCATCTATTATTGCTAGAATGTGCATTTTGCCTGATGGGCTTTTACAAAACGGGCCAAGATGGTCTACATGAACCGTGTGAAAAGGTACAGCCACCTTTTCAATTGGATGTAACAAGCCTACACGACGACCAGTTGGTTTTTTAGCATATTGACACGATATACAACCACGAGTGTACTTTTGGATAAACCTACGCATACCGTGAAACCAATACTTTGACTTTATGGCATTGTAAGTTTTATTAAAATTTACGTGACCGTTATTATCATGGAAACTTTGAACGAGAGACCAACGTGACATTCGTGGCACGACTACATTTTGACTATTTCCAACTTTTCTAAATAATACGCCATTCTCAAACATGAAATCTTTAGCCAAGCCATTAGTTATGCCCTTCGCAACCTCATCCTTCAACTGGTCCACGAGGGTACGCAACGAGTCGTCATCCTGCTGCACACATTCAATTAGGTCCTTTTCAACACATCGCATTACTGAATCCACAGGATTACGACTCAGCGCATCTACGTGAGCCATGGATTTGCCGGCACGATACTCAACAGTAAAATCAAAGCCTTGAACTTCAAGCCACCACCAGGCTATACGGGGAGACAAATCACGTTTGGTCCATGTCCAGCGTAACGCGCTGCAATCGGTTACTAGAATAAATTTTAAACCTGACACGTATACCTTAAACTTTTTCAGGCTCATGACAACAGCCAACGTCTCTAGTTCGAAACTGTGATACTTTTGTTCGACAGACGTAGTCTGACGACTCGCATATGCGACTGGTTTCCACGCACCGTCCGGCTGCTTCTGAAGCAATATTCCACCTAACCCTATTTTGGACGCGTCTGTATGAATTTGGGTTTCATAATCCGGATTAAACAACGCCAACACTGGTTGTTTTACTAAAATTGATTTAATGCGGTGGAATGCAAGAGACTGTTCGTCACCCCATACCCATGGTTGGTCCTTTTTGGTTAGGATAGTGATAGGGCGAGCAAGGCTAGCAAAATTGGGCACATACTTCCTAAAATAATTTGCCAGCCCCATAAACTGACGTACCTGATGTACGTTTCCAGGCACAGCAAAGTCATGAACTGCAGAGAGCTTATACTTGGACGGCCTGACTTCGCCATCACACACCTCATGCCCTAAATACTCTATACTTGAAACTAAGAAAGAACACTTGTCTAACCTGAGCGTCACATTAGCATCCCTTATTTTCTCTAATACAGCTTTGAGACGGTGTAATGCATCATCATAATTTTCAGCGTATACGAGAATATCATCTAAATATGCTGTTGCACATTGGAAACGTAAACAACCGAGAATATTGTCCATTGCGCGCTGAAACACTGACGGTGCATTCACCAATCCAAAGCTCATACGCGTATACTGGTAGTGCCCATCCGGTGTTATGAACGCTGTATACTGTTTACTATCATCATCAATTTGAATGCAATGATAGGCTGACATAATATCAAGACATGTGAAAACGCGTTGCTTGGATAACCGGTCTAACTGATCTTGTATTACGGGTAAAGGATACCGTTCCTTTTTAGTAATTTTATTTAATGCACGGTAATCCACGCACATGCGTATTTCACCCGACCTTTTGGGGACCAATATGACGGGACTGGCATATGAGGAATTTGATTCCTCCACTATTCCTTTACTCAATAAGTCTGATACAATATCACGGACTTTCTCTCGGTCTCCTAAAGACATTCGATACGGACGGTAATAAATAGGCTTCGTATCAGTTAATTCAATGTGCATTTGGACTGAACATTTTCCAATTTTATTTTCACTACCCGAAAAACAATCAGAATATTCGTGCAGTAAAGATTCTAGGTCAATAACGACATTTGGTTCCAGGTAATACCCTATTTTGTATTTATTATTATCGTCCGTTGTTATCGTCGCTCGCGCCACGCATCGGTTGCGCGGTAGTTTTATGACCTCATTACTAATATTAATAATGTTTAAGACAACTTTGCCATCAATAACCTCGCTGTCGCATTCGGGAATAATACATTCCGCTCTCGGAGTATTATATTCAGTAGCACGCAGTGTAATCGAACCAGAGACAAAATCAAAACAAGATAATAGTATTTTATTTACACCGGGTTGCAAAATTACTTCGTCATCCGAAACCAACTTGACGCGCTCAACTTCACTACATGCACTGGCAGGTAGTTCGAGAAATTGATTTGCATTAAATATCTTTAAAGATGTCGGTGTTTTAATCGCATATACGGTGGAATGCTCTGTCAAAGGCTGGCCTATTATAGTGCCAATATCTTGAGCAGAGTCAGGTACTATGAAAGCTTTACAATTACAAGTAGCCTCGTCAACTTTAATTTTTACAACTACCACACCGATCGGATTAATTTTTGAGCCCCCAAAACCGGACAAAACAATATTTTCGCAAGGACTCGCTTCTAATTTTAATCGATTAGCTACTGATTCTGTTATTGTGACACAAGCGCTTCCAAAATCAATAAAACCGTACACAGAGAAATCATTAATTTTTACGGTCATGTAATATTTCGAACTACCCGACGCATCAGTGATTACGCGCACAGTATGTCATTGTTTGTCATTTTCTTTGTTAGAAAGTGTACGACGATTTTTAAGTTTAAAACATTCTTCTTTTATATGACCTATTTTGCCACAGTAACTACATTTTTTATTCTTTTGGTAACAATTAGTTTCGTCATGACCGCGCTTGCTACAGAATACACACACCAAAGTCGCTCTGTCTTGCTTCCTAGATTTATTATTACACTTATTTGCAGTATGGCCTCGCCGTTTGCAAATATTACACTTTAATTGGTCGTCATAATGCCTATTGTACTTTTTATTGCGATCAACATTTACGCCTGCGGGGCTTGTAAACGATGACAAATAATTTAATAAGCTGATTGGGTCACGACATCCCGCGGAAATAGCCCCTACTTCTACTAAGTCATTTCCAATCGTACCTATGATGGCCTCAGTGATAAGGGAGTCTGGTATTCCACAGGCGTTACCCAGAGCCAATTTGTCGTAGTAAAATTGAATGTAATCGCGTTCAGGACGACGTACCTCGTTTACAAGATCACGCATCATAGTTAATTTACTTCGGTTTGACGGAAAAGCTGCCATAAAACGTTGTTTCCAATCCAACCAATTTAAGTTGACGTCGTTAAGTTGGTCATACCAACGCCGTGCATAACCTTTTAGCTTAGAGGAACAATTAAATATAGCAGTTTTTTCGTCCCAACCGTACATGTTTGAAATACCCTCAACTTTTCTAATCCATTGTTCCATTGTAATCAAAGAAATATGAGGATCGAATTCCGGTACTGGATCGCTGCGACCGACATATCTTAAGGAATTTGAGCACGACGGATGAATATTGTGATGGCAATGTGATGGACTTGCAGTGGTAGCTTTTAACGACGGGACTATCACCGATGCCGATTGCATGGCTGTTTCAGAATTTACTTCGCGACAGGTACCTCCAACGCATGGATCCTTTGCTACAGTGTCTGCCTGCGGGGACCCGTTTCTGGCACGCGCTAACGAAATTTCGTTAGGTACTGGTGGCAATTGGTTCACGAAGGGTACCGCGGGTGGAGACGGCGGCGTATAGGAACGCTCACCAGATTCGGCATGTGCGTCCTTATTTGCCCCATTCGACGCGGTGCCAGAACTACTCTCAGATGCGGGTGTCACGCTAACTCTGCCTTGCAAGACTTGATTTTCCAAGAATACTACGCGTTCTAGTAATCTACGTGTAGTAACATCTTTGACAAGACGGCGACGCAAAGATTTTTCATTATCGCTGTCGTCCTTATATTTACGTTTACTTTTTTTATGGTGTCCTATTTTTATAGAATAATCACAAGAAGCAATATATAGGGTACACAGTCAAGTGAAATGCAAGTGGGCTGCAATGGTTCAATCCCAATTCTGAACTGTAAGAGCTCAGAAAAACAAGGGAAAATAATAATAAAATATTTAATTAAAAATAAACTTATGCAGTACAATAAAATGTTAGGTAGGTCCTAAGCCGTCGGTGTCCGCCAGAAAAGAGAACGCCAGCCTCGGTGCAATATGCGAGCTAGGCGAGCGGCCCACGCGTTGCTATCTTCACAGTTGTCAACTTCATGACGGCTCTCGAGCGCCATCTATCGCCTTACAATATACATAGTAAATATCCCGAAACAAGTATTAATTCTAGTCATTTCTCCAAAACTGTTCACTGCTGCGCTGGAGGATGTCTTCAAGGTATTGGACCGGAGGGGGCTAGGCATCAACGTTAACGGCGAGTACATCACTCACCTTTGGTTTGCCGACGACATAGTGGTCATGGCTGAGACCATGGAGAGCCTCAGTAGAATGCTCGATGACCTCAGTAGAGCTTCCGAAAGAGTGGGTCTTAAAATATACATGGACAAAACCAAGGTCATGGTGAATGCCCATGTAACTCACTCTGAGTCAAAAATCCAAATCAAAATTTCTTTATTCAATTAAGCCATTAAGCGGCACTTTCAAACGTCAAAAAAAATAATATATAATAATTGATTCTACCGTCTATTCGGAAATGTAGCTTGTTATGGAGAAGAACGGACAAGAAACTCCACACTAACTCTTTAAAAAAAAAATGTGTTTTACAAGTATTTGGTTACAATAATCTTGTAGGAAAAATACTTATATGTGAGAACAACGTAAAAAAAACGCACTTAAAAGCGTCTAGAGTAAAACAAACAATTAAAAATACAATAAATAGGTAATTAAAAACCGGCGGAGGCAGCTAAGATATGACCAATCCCAACTGATGGCGCCCGTTCACGAACATGACACATGGATCGGCACCACTCAGCTCAACCATCATGAAGGGAACCGAATGATCCAACACATGTGCCACCATCAGAGAGACATTAGAGAGAGCATGACACACTCAACTGCCAGGGCACACAGAAGTCAACGAACGACACATAGGTACAGTAAATGGTAGATTTACAGTTGGTACATAGTACTCACATATGTGCTGTGCAGTTATAAAATCCAAAAATAAATTGAGTTTATACAAGCCAAATATATTCATACAGTCTTCAGCAGGTCCAACAATACTTCAGAACTTTTCTGCTTATCACTTGTTTTTGTGCCCTAGTGGCTGTGGAGCTGGAATAGCGTTGGGCCAAGCATTTTTATCAGCGATGTAATCCCCCAACCTATAATAAGCCTGCCTGCATAGTGTGCGTTTTATACAAGTTTTAAATTTCGTCTCATTCAATTCTAGAATGTGTGGCGGTATTTTTTTGTAACATTTTATACAGTACCCCATAAAAGATGACGCTACTTTAGCCAGCCTGAAACCTGGTTGAATTAATTGGTCCCTATTTCTAGTAACATAATTATGTCTATCGCTGTTTCTACTAAAAAGATGTAAATTCTTTCTAACGTACATGATGTATTCGTAAATATATTGACAAGGTACCGTCATGATGTTAATGTCCTTAAACAATTCCCTTAGAGAATCGCGCCGGCGAAGATTGTATATCGCACTGATGTCTCGTTTTTGCAGAACAAAAATTGACTGAATTTCTGCAGCCCTTCCCCATAGTGATATGCCGTAAGACATTATACTATGAAAGTAACTAAAATAGACCAGCCTCGCGGTATCTACATCAGTAAATTGACGATTTTTTCTAACAGCATAAGCTGCCGAACTTAACTTGCCGATATTAAATGAGGACCCCATTGTAACCTTGAGTCTAGCGTGATACCAAGGATAAATTTTTTTGACGAATTCTAGCTTCTCGTTGTTTAATATAATGTCACAATCATAACTTTTGATATTCGGCAAAGCAAATTTTACACACTTAGTTTTTTTAGCATTCAAAACTAAATTGTTAGCAGTGAACCAATTTAGAACTTGCCGCAATGCATTATTTACGTCGGCAACGTTACTCGTACGTCTACTTATCTTAAAAATCAAAGAAGTGTCATCAGCAAATAACACCATGTTTAGTTTGTTTTTCAATAGATGGGGTAAATCGTTAATGTATACTAAAAATAAGAAAGGATCTAAAATTGAGCCCTGGGGTACCCCCATTTTCACGTTCAACCCCGACGAATTGACACCGTTTATTTGAACTAATTGCTGTCTATCATTCAAATAGGATTTTACTAAACTTAATGCTGATTGGCCTAGCCCGTAATGCTCAAGTTTCAAAAGCAATGTTTCATGATCAACGCAATCAAACGCCTTCGACAGGTCGCAGAAGATTCCTATGGCATCTTGTCCCTCCTCCCACGCTTCAAAGATGTGTTTTATTAAGGTGACACCAGCGTCGGTTGTACAACGTCCTTTGGTGAAACCATACTGTTTCTTGTGTAGGATGATTTTTGTATTAAAATAAATGAGCATTTGATTTAGCATTATCTTTTCAAATACCTTGCTGAAAACCGGCAACACGGATACTGGTCTATAATTATTTGTGTCTTTACTGTCCCCGGATTTAAAAAGTGGTATAACCTTACTATGTTTAATTAGATCCGGAAAGACTCCTTGATCTATACACAAATTAAAAATTAAACCTAAGTACGGCGCTATAGTCTGAATAATGGAGGTACAAACTTTGATGGACATTCCCCATAGATCTTCGGTCAGTCTTATCTTTATTTGCTTAAAAGCTTTTATCACTGTTATTGGGTTTATATGTTAAAAGTTAAATTCAGTCGGGCAGGCTGAAACGTTAGCTTGTAATATACCATAAGCGAGCGACGGCGAAGAATTTAAGGTTTCAGTAGTTTTAATTGGGATGCTGGTAAAGAAATTTACAAACTCTTGAGCAACTTCTTTGTTATCTCTAATAAGTCCATGTTTAGTCTCAAGCGTGTAATCAGTATTATTTCTTTTGTTCCAGTTTGTTTCATTGTTAATAATTTTCCAAACCGTCTTAATTTTATTATCTGCGAATTTAACCTTATTGCTAATGTATAAAGCCTTAGCTAGTTTAGACGTATTTTTAAAAATTCTTGAGTAAGTAGCAACATACTTATTAAAAGTTTCAGTCTTAATATAAGGCTTAAGGCCATACAGCTCGTAAAGTCTTTCCCTACTTTTCCTGATTCCTTTAGTCGCCCAGTCACTGAATAAAAACTTAGGGCAGATAGTTTTAGTTTTCTTCTTAAAAGTGTTATTGAATTCTGTTTGAACAACTGAGAAAACGTTTTTGTATAAAATATTACCATCGTTCACTGTGAGGTCCTGATAACTTAACTTACCAATTAAAGTGCTGTTAAATTTATTTAATTTACCGGATGATATTGGTCTGGATTGAATCTGCACTTAATGTATTGGTATGCTGGACTCAAATGTTACCAGTAGCCCACTATGATCTGAAGGCAGACAATTCATAATGGCTTTGTTTAAGTAGTCGCAGCAACAAAAAACATTATCAATACATGTAGCAGTAGTCACAGTTGTTCGGGTTGGTTCCTCAAACACATGCGACAAAATAAATGATTTGAAAAGATTTAATAGTCTACTGATATCTGAATTATTTTCTAAAATATTTATATTAAAGTCACCACAGATTATGACTAGTTTATTACCAGTTGTAAGTTTTGCCAAAACATCTTCCATCACTGACTCAAATAAACAGTAGCTTTTATAATTGGGGGGGTCTGTAAACGCACACTATAATATGCTTATCCAGCTCAACACAGGACAGTTCAACACTATATTCTACTGATAGATCTACAATATCTTTACGAGGTTTTGATTTATTACCATTTTTTATTAAAATAAGTGAACCTCCACGTAACATAACATTTATGTTAAAACAGCTGCCCACAGTATAATTTTCATAATTAATAAGCATTGGATAATCTTTCAGCCAATGCTCAGTAAAACAAATAATTTCAAACATTGTGTTTTCTAAAAACAGTTCTATTTCCAATTGCTTTGCAGAAAAACCTTGAATGTTTTGATGGAATAATTTTAAAGAATTCTGCTTAGCCCCTTTTTTTAAATTAACTATGTGAGAACAAGAAGGTACCTTCTTGTTGGTGGATGTACTCCTAACTATTTGGTTATTGGAACCCTCCCTTGTCCTACAAACTAGTTTAAATTATAAATATTAATAGCAGAATTGCTAACGTTATTAATGTTATTGGAGACCTGTAAATTAGTATTACTACTATTATCAACTACAGTACATTACTTCGACATACTATTTATGTCTGAGTTTAAAGTAAAAGATAATAGCTTCGCTATTTGATGTCTTACCCTAATAGGCAGATACACTGTATTGCCTGTCGACTTTAATTTATCAACAAAAATGTTGATGTCAAAAAACACTAATTTGTCACTGTAATGGCTGACAAGGAAATGAAGATGATTAATCAGCATGTGAATATAATTATTTTGTCTACTAGACAATTTTTTCCAAATATGGAAAAGCACACAATATGATTTTATTACAATTTAATTTTAGTAACTTTGTTACACACTCAGTGATGTCGTCTTTTTTACATCCAAACTGTTACCTATAAAGTCAGTTACACTGGTGTCTGATTTATATACATTGTTTGTAACAGATTCCATGATATGCTTGTAAGATGACCCAGGCATACAATAATTAAAAGTCAAATAACTCTGATTGCTATTTAATAATTTACCTAAACCCCTTCCAACACCATCTGCAGACATAACCGAATGAGACCCATGATTACTATTACTAGATGCAAAAGTAGCAGTCTCAGGCTGGTCTACTTGAGACACTTCCTGTGAAATATCAGGTATGTCTTGGTCTTGGACAAAGATACCGTCCTGAGACACCCTCTAAACCTGGGCCGGGCTCTCCGTTACCTCAGGCTGGACAGCCTTCAGGTTTGAGACTATCTGACAATTGCATTGACACATCACCAACTCATTTGCGGCCAGAATGTGTTCCTTTATTTGTAACTGGGATCTAACATATTTATTGTAAAGGGAGCCCAGTTTGTCTTTAAGTACATTAATATCATTTTGTAAGCTCTGTGTGTCAATTTCATAAATTTGTATGCTGTCCTCTAATTTAATCGGGTAATTGTTTAATTTATTAAGCAGATCAACTCGTTCTTTTCTGAGTGGAATATTTTTAAAGAAAAGTTTGTGTTGTTTCCTGTACTGGGTATAATTTCTAATTATTTTATAAAATTTTGCATACTTTTTAATTTTTTTATGACTAACTTTATATCTATTTGTCTCATTTAATAAGGAACCTTCAGTCAGGTCAATAGTAGTAATGGAATGAGGATTACAATTTGATTGTATTAACTCACTATACAAATGGCACGTTTCCTGTACCTGAGTACATGACTTTTCTTTTTGCAAATTCAGAAGTTGAAAATTAGCATGAGCCAATACATCTTCTAGGTCCCTAACTTTACCTAAAGCCTCCTCATATAGATCACTGCAATTATGGAAACCGTCCGTGACTACCCGTAGTTGGTCGCGTTCATCAACAACATTTTGATATTGCTGACTCAGCACCACTAGCTCCCGCTTAAGGCTTGTGTTTTTAAAAATGACATTATGTACTTCTACCTCACATTCATCTCTCTCCTGCAACATTTCCTGAAGTTGATGTTGCGATTCTTTTAGTTCTTGGAGAGCTGTTCTTAGTTTGAATTCTAAGTCCTCAGTAGTAGCCTGACGGGTCATTACAGGCATGGTTTCAGGAAAGTTTACTGAAAATAGAAATTAAAGAAACAGTGAGAACCAAAAGAACAGAGAAAAAAAATAGAAACGTTGAAAATGGAGGACAGAAAATAAAAAAATAAAAGAAATAAGTATTAGTATATTATTATTAATAATAAAAAATTATGTAGCAAAACGAGGTGGGCTGCTGAATTGGCTTGAAAAGCTAACTATTATTGTATTTTTTACTTTTGATTGCCTTACAGCTTTAATTTTTATTTAATGTGGGTATGGTGCCCAAAATATGAATGTACGATTTATTGCAGTTTTATAGTTTAACTATGCAAAAAATCATAAAAGTTTGTTATTGAAAGATAAGAATCAATTAATAGAACTAAAATAACTGGACTTGAATATTGGTTTTTTTTCGTTTTCTACGCTGTCAACGAAATGATTTACATGCACTACAGAGTGCTAAATCAGCAAAATTTTTACGTTAAATCTAAAGGAGAGCGTGTTAGAAAGTTAAAGTGAAAATTGTTTGCTATAATTATAAAACTTAGGTGAACAATACTTCCCATATAATTCCGTAGTTCGGTCGTCAGCTGTTCGATAGGCTACCGGTCGACAGCCGGGCAAAACTCTTATTTAACTAGTTACTTCGGCAGGAAAACAATAATCCTGAGTATTTATGCCTTTTTGTTGTATTTTCATTTAAAATTACACCCTAATTTCACATAAATAGTAATTAAATTCCATGAGTTACATGGGCATTCACCTGAGTATCAAGATCGGAGACTCTACACTCGAAGTTGTAGACGATTATGTCTACCTGGGACTAACGGTCCGATTGGGTATGTCTAACTTCGAGAAAGGGGTTAACCGACGAATCTAACTCGGCTGGGCGGCGTTCGGGAATTTGCGCGGTATCTTCTCGTCCAATTTGAGTTAACCCAAAGCCAGTGATAGCCTATGAGACCGAGACGTGGTTGCTCACAAAGGGCTTTATCAGAAAGCTTAAAGTCACCCAAAGGGCAATGGAGAGGGCTATGCTCGGAGTTTCCTTGCGTGATCACGTCAAAAATGAGGATATTCGCAGGAGAACCAAAGTTACCGACATAGCCCGAAGAATTGCGAAACTTAAATGGCAGTGGACAGGGCACATTGCTCGCAGAACGGATGCCGAAAAGTTCCGGCGTGGCGAACGCGAACCAGAAGACGATGCGTTGGAAGGCCTTCCACTATATGTACCGATGACCTGGTTCAGGTTGCGGGAAGGCGGTGGATGTGAGACGCACGGGATCGGTCAATGTGGCGACGCCTGGGGGAAGCCTATGTCCAGCAGTGGACGTCTTTCGGCTGAAATGATCATGGCTTTGGGTCAACAAGATGCTTATACTGTGAAAATTAAGAAGAAGACTGTAGCTCCAAACGTTTTGTTGTAAAACCTGTAAGATAGACGACGGACAGACACGACAGTGATAGCAATATAGGGTTCTGTTTGGAACCTTCGGGAACGGAACCCTAAAAATGTGCTAGTCGGTACATGCACTGATTTTTTTTTTCAAAATGGCGCCTGGATGCATGCCCATTCACCTTGTCGTAATAAATTCGGTAATCATTTTCACTCACCCTTTCCCATCCCCAACGTAAAATACATTTATCTTCCGAAAATATGACGACAAAATTCAGTTGAAAAATAAATACCGGGAAAAATGTATAAGAGGCACCTCACATAAAAAAGGAAGTGGATTTTAACAAAATATTTCCATTTTCCGTTCACTTTTGTCGCCGTGTGTACCGTTTCGATTCGATTCCATGGGCTCTCATCATTTCAAAGGCACGAATATCGAAACTGTGCGGCTTAAAGTGGCTTCCAATCTAGAACAAAGTGCCTTTATGTGTATCAGTGTACAATAGTTGAATGTACTTATTGTGAGTGTGTGTGTGGCTCCAATAACGTTATGATACATGTACAGTCGCAGTACGGGGGGTGATTTGGTTGTACATATAAGGGAGGTTTTGACCAAAATAAAACACACAAATATTATCTTGTGCCTACCCACATATAAATGCAATGAATATTCTATGATGTACAATTGCAGAAACGAAACTTTAAACAATATTCTTTACATGGATAATCAAAGCCATTACTATGCTTGGCTGCTTGACTCTATTTTAAGGTTGTCTTATAAAGAGAACATGTTCTCGTGGTACAATGGCCGATTAAATAACAAAGGAATGCTCAATTTCTTCGAAAACTTAATTAAACACATTATTAGATGAAATTTCATATGACATGACCGACACAAACGTAATAAGTTCAGAAGCGCCTCCTGGCAAAACTTATGAAGCAAATGAGACCACAAGCAGTTCTGATTTTTTTCGTCTTTAATAGTATAAATATCCTGCATCAAAATATTGCTGATATTATAAATAAAGCTGACCTACTTACTGTTCGCCTTCAGGAAACAAAAAGACATAGATGCTATCTGCATAACAGAACACTTAATTATGCTTGGCCATGAAAAAGTATTGAACTTTCCGATCTATAAACTGGCTGCGTGTTATGCAAGCCAATCAAAGAAACGTGGAGGAGCTTGCATCCTTGTCAAAGGAAATTTAGAATATAAAGAATTAACTGATATCTCACGTCAATCAAAAACAAATATATTCGAATGTTGTGGCATAGAACTAATCAAACAAAGATTAATTATTATCTGTATCTATAGACCACCAAAATTAAATAACTTAACTGTGTTTTATGAAAACTTGGACATTGCCAAAGACTTCGATAACTTTCTATTGGGGTACAAACTTAATTTGGAACTTCGAGAACCAACTAGACTATCCAGTAACAGTTGCATCGATAATTTTGCTTGCAGTTGTCAACTTAAATGTAAATAAGAAATAATAGATCTAGCATTATCCGATTACACTGCACAGGTACTGGAAGTAAAGGTAAATAGAACCTGTAGAATTAATTCTTGGCGCATTATGAAACGTGATCTTTCATTCGAAAATTTTGCTAAATTTAAAAACTATCTACATTATTTTTCTTTCTCGGATATATACCTCACAGAAAATGCAAACGAAGCATATGATTATTTTCTGGAACACTTTGTCGTGTGTAGACACCTTTATAATAAGTGATCTGGTATAAACCATGTGGCTTGTCGTTCAATAAACAGTATTTACTCAACATTCGCCTGAATACCATTTACGTCCCAATCCAACATCACATGGAGACCGTGAGAGGATCCGTGACAGGATCGGGCAGTACGCCTTCACTAGATACAATGTGGCCTAAATAAATCAGAAAAAAAATATCCCACGATAGAAAAAGAACTCTTAGCTGTAGTGTGGGGGGTAAAACATTTTAGGCCATTTTAATTTGGTCGCGACTTTAAAATTAAAACAGATCATAAACCATTGATTTATTTGTTTAAACTTAAAGATCCATCCAGCAGATTACTTAAATTTAAATTAATACAAGAAGAATACGATTATGAAATAGAGTATGTCAGAGGTCAAGACAATGCGGCTGCAAACGCACTATCACGATTAACTTCGAAAGATTATATGGACATCCATACAGAGTCAGCATGTGTTATGAATCGAGCGCAAAAGCAAAAACTAAATGTTAACCCATCATCAGCCGAGGCTACTCAGCTCAACGATTATTTTGACAAACCTAATGTTGTTGAAAAACAGAATAGGTCAAAAGATGTAGTTTACATTTTTTTTTTTGCGATTAGTAAGTAATTAAGATTTATAGATAATATCGGCTTAAACGAATTAAGGATACGAAACAAACAATGTAGAGAAGACAATGTTTTTATATACTATGAAAATAAAAATACTAATTTTATAAAACCAACGGCTCACTTGCAAATGATTCGAGCAGAATTTGTAAAAGCACTGAGTATTTTTTGTAGTGAAATATGCATAGAGGAGGTGTACTTTATGAAAAATAAAAATAATAACACATTTGTTGAAAAATGAATAAGTCAAATAAAAGACAGTGAGAACTGGCTAAGGCTCAAATTCATTATTATACAAGACGTAGAACGTGTAGAGGATAAGGACGATAGGAAGGTTATACTAAACTATTTTCATATTTTGCCGACAAGTGGTCATGCGTGTATCAGAAGAATGATCAACAAAATTAGAAAATATTACTTTTGGCCTGGTCTAGTGACAGATGTTAGAAATTATGTGAAAAAATGTCCAGATTGCCAGAAACAAAAGTATACAGTACAGATAAAAGAACCCATGACCATCACCACTACGGCACATACTGCTTTCGAAAAGATTTTCCTAGATTTAGTTGGGCCCTCAGATAAGGACAATAATGGATATTCATATATACTAACGATACAGTCTGAGTTGTCAAAATATGTATGTGCTTATCCGCTTGTGTCAAAAGCAACAACAGATGTAGCACGTTCTTTTGTGGACAACTTTGTGCTTCACCACGGTGTGCTGAGGGAAATCGCCACGGACAGGGGTACCGAGTTTATGGCAAAGACGGTAAAAGAGGTATGTACTTTGCTTAGTATTAAAAAAAACTTAATTCAACTGCATATCATCATCAAAGCATAGGAGCTTTAGAAAACTCTCATAAAGGTTTGTCAACATTTCTTCGTATTCTAGCAGAGCAAAAATCAGACTCCTGGAGTACTTGGCTACCCTACCGTTTTGCTTATAATACCTCGGGAAATTCGTCTACTAAATTTACCCCATTTGAATTAGTTTACAGAAAAATGTGTATTTTGCCAATCTAACTCAATAAATAGAGCCGCTGTATAAATATGACAATTATCCTCTAGAACTAAAATATAGGTTACAGGTGTCAGTAACACAGGCGCGTATAAATTTGGAGAAAAATAAGTTGGTCACAAAACGAAGGTATGACACTTATATCAACCCCACACATTATAATCCTAATGACAAACTATTAGTAAAAAACGAAACAGGCTATAAACTCTCCAGCTTATATTCAGGACCCTATAAGGGTCAGTTTCTCAGGGACATCTCACCAAATGTTGAAAATGAAATTAATGGCAAAACCGATATTATACAAAAAAATAGAAGTTAGCCTTATTATGATTGATGTACTGTAGCTATATGTATAACTATATGCATAACCTTCTTACTTATAAGGCATAATTATAATATATTAATATTGTAGCAAAAATATGAAAAACATTAATTAAATATTAATTTACGAGCAATATTGTGTAAAAATATTGCAACAACGAATCACTATATAACTTTATGTATTAAGTAATACCACTAAACTAACATAACGTATTAAGGAATGTATAAAAAGATACAAAAAATGTCTTAATTTTTTTTTTCTCTTTCTTCGGAGAGTTGTCGTGTGTAGACCTTTATAATAAGTGATCTAGTACAAATCATGTATTTTGTCGTTCAATGAACAGTATTTACTCAACATTCGCCTGAGTATCATTTACGTCCAAATCCAACATCACACTTCTGTATGCTATAAGATCTATGTTTTCCATACAGGTTAGTCACTAGTATCAAGTGGTATATGAGTGTGCAGTAAAAAACAGAGACATCTGTTATGAAAATGCAGACGTGACTCTTCAGAGAAAAACAAAAAAAAGTTTAAAAATTACTCTCTAAAATTCAGGAAAATAATAAAATTAACTCAAAGAGCACAAAATAATAATTTTCAAAATCAAAACCCAAGACACCGTAATTAGTAACCCAGAAGGTATTGCTTATGCATTTAACAATTTCTTCATTGATCAGGTTCAATCTAATAACTCATCAAAATATGTAACTATTGGTAGCAACACACATTCAATGTTTATGGCTCCAGTGATACCTCAAAACGTAATAAGAATGGTACAATCATTAAAAAATAAAAATAGTTTTGGATGGCATAGCTACAAAATTCGTGTCGAATAATATCGCCTCACACTTATGTATTATATATCTATTATATCTATATTATAAATCTTTGCATTAGCTCTGGAGTATTCCCAAATGGTCTTAAAACAGTTATCGTAAAACCACTCTTCAAAAATCACGATAAAGAAAGTTTAGTATATTACAGACCCATTGCCCTAATTCCTGTATTTTCGAAAGTCATCGAAAATATAATTTATGAGCAATTAATAACTTTTTAAGTAAATATAATATTTTATGTGATGAACAAAAAGGATTTAGGAAGAAAAAAGGTATACATATTGCTATTTTCGACTTAATTAGTATAATAATGGGACAGGTTGATAAAAAAGTACCAATTTGCGCAATCCTTACAGACATGACAAAGGCTTTCGATTACGTCCATCATGCAACCCTGATTGATAAGCATAATATGTATGGAATAAGAGGGAACATACTCAGTCTTATTAAATCATATTTAAGCATCGACCACATAGCCACTAGACGCCTAATGCTTGATCTAATACATCAAAACAATTCTGTCAACTAGCTGAGGTATGAGGCACGGGGTACTGCGCTCTGATTGGTCCTTTACCAAGGTCATATGTCTCATTAAGGATGGGACAGGTTTAAATAAAATTAGACAGGTATCGATACTTTTAGATAAATAATATTTGTACTTATTTTTTTAAATTAATTATACCTTTTTTATTATTAATTATACGGCGTTTTAAATATTTTAGTAATAAAATAAAATCCTAAAATTAAAAATAATATCAAAATTCTAAAGGAAACATACTTTTTTCGGTTGTTGGTTCTTAAATATAGTAATATTTAATATTAGTAAAAAACGTAATCAAAAAATCGTTTCACACTTAACAAACTATTCAATTTAATGTCTTTATTTGTAAGGTTTATATTTCTATCGATAACAGATTTGGTCATAGGATATGGTGCATCACTAGTTATGTTTACGAAATTATAGAGGAGAAGAGATAGCGAAAAAAATACTTTAAAAAGAAAGAGACGCACACATGCAGTGGGCGTTTTCACTTACAAACGTGACCAGTATAATATGAACTCCGATAAATAATATCAGAAAATAAATCTAATTATGTTTATATGTAACTATTAACTTATAATGAAATGTTATGCCATTTTGCCGGAAACTCTAAGTCTGGCTTTTGTTACCATACCAACGTATTGTACAAGAGGCCATTATAATATTTATTAAATCTATTTTTTATTGACTGACGCGGAAGTGTTTACGGCTCTCAGAAGTGGTCGCTACTAATTTGAAATTGTCGAGTGGCGACCTGCATTACCTGTATATGATCTTTTTAGTCATATGTGTTGACAGACATCGCTCGCCTGTTATGAGGCGTCTAGGGGCTGTGTGGTCGCTGTATTTAAGTGACCGTAAACAATATACGGTAATATCTAAAATCTGCACAACCACTAGGCGTGAGATATAATACATATCCAAATCAAGAGTTATCAGAAATGGCGTGCCTCAGGGCGGAGTTCTTAGCTCACTTTTGTTCTTGCTATACATCAATGACTTACCACACCACATTGAACACCCAATGGTTTTGTTTGCCGACGACAGCACCGCACTTGTCAAATGTATAGACTTCAATCAATATGACCAGGACATAAATAATACCCTTAAGGACATTGTAAATTAGCTTGACGAAAATAACTTAGTAATTAACCTTCAAAAAACTAACGTTATGCATTTTTATCAACGCACATCGGTACCCAATATAACAATAGAATGTAATAACTGCGTTATAGACCAGGTACAAGTAGTTTTTTTTTTAGGTATAGTGATGAAAGTCAGTTGACATGGAAACCTCAAGCAGAAGAGGTTTGTAAAAAATTGAGCATATCCGCGTATGTCTTATACAATCTGGCGAAAAAGGTCAACATCACCACAACTGTGGTTGCATACAATGGTATATTCGGGTCCACTTTAAGATACGGGATATTCTTTTGGGGAAACTGTACTCTACGAGAACAGGTGTCCAAGGCCCAAAAGCGATGCTTAAGGGCAATGCTTAATATGAAAGTGACGGATAGTTGCGTTCCTATGTTTAGGTCCCTCAAACTATTAACGATATTGTCGTTAAATGTAACATTAACCTTTTCACTGCAGTGTCAAAAGAAGAAAGAGACCTTTAAGAAGTCAGTATAAATATCTACTTCATGGTGAGAGTTGAAATACTGTTTTACTTCGAGTTAGTAGTCCTTCGAAATAAAAGCGGTTGAAGAATTTGTTCATCCAAAAAGCTAAAAGTTTTCAAAACGGATTGCTACGAGTAACATATTCAAACTCACTTTGATAAAGTTTTACGTTTGAAAATCAAAAATAACATTGGCTTAACATCTATTTACATTGGATTAACATCTATTCCTCATCCATACCAGTTCTCGCTTTCCATGCCTCTCGTAATTTCATGCTTCATACTTTGTCTTTCTTATATCCTTCACCATTTATCATGTGGGTGGGACTCGCACTTTGAGCTAATTACTATTCTACTTTTATTTCAAAACTCTAGGGACTAATCTTTAACGTACCAAAGCTCAAGGGCCATGATAATAATGAAGAGTGGGCATTCGCCTCAGAAAACTTTCTAATTCTAGAAGGAGTGGAAAAATGGCCATCTATGGATTGAAGCAATCAGCAAGATCATGGTATAAGTTCATTCATGTTTGCAATATTTGTGTTATAAAAAGTCTGATTATGAACCTTGTTATTTCTAAAATTGACAGGAAATGAAAAGACTTCTATTGTCCTGTTTGTTGATGATTTTTTTTATTTTCTCAAATTGTTATAAAGAAGTATATTACCTAAAAGGGCAATTAAGTTGAAAGTAGCAATTAAGTTGGCAATTTAGTTGTTTTAAGTTGAAAGACTTAGCTCAACTAAAAAAAAGTTTAGGTATGAATGTACAGATTGAAAAAGGTAGGATTTGTGTGGATCAGAAGCAATTTATAGAACATTTGCTATGTAAATTTAATATGATAACTTGTAGCGGTGCAGAGACAACTATGGAAGGTTAAAAAAGGCAAGAATGAAAGTAGTGATTACCCTTATCAACCGCTGATAGGTAGTTTCATGTACATCTCAGTTCTAACGAGGCCTGACATATCATTTTGTGTTAGCTACTTAAGCCAATTCAACAATTGTAACAGTCAAACACGTTGAAAACATGCCAAGCGAGTTTTAAAATATTTAAGCTCTACAAAACCTTTTGGTTTGATGGATGTCAAAGATCAGTCAGATATAATTGGATATGTAGATAAATGCTGATTGGGCTTCAGATGTGGTGGACAGAAAATCCTATACAGGCTTTTGTTTTATCTACTCTGGATGTGTGGTTTCTCATGAATGGAGAAAGCAGCAGACAGTTGCATTATCGAGCACAGTGTGTTTTATGCTTCTTTACTGTTTGCGAGGACAGTAAAGAAGCAATCATTCTTAAAAATCTTTTGTCTGAATTAGTTAGTAGAGACAATTTACCAATTTTGTTATAAAATGACAACCAGAGTGTCAAGAAACTTACTGAAAACTGTATATACCATAGACGAAGCAAACATATAGATGAAAAGCTACTCGCTGTGTTTTAATAGTAGTATCTCGAACACGTCTTCCAGTCCGAGTAGCTCGTGCGTGATCTCTGTCAGGTCAGCTCGCACGGAGACCAATGACACGCTCTCCGAAGCCACCCAGTACATACGCGCCTCGCTGTCGCCTGCTACTACTACGTAATTACCTGTAAAATGAAAGTGGTCAAAAATAGTATACTGTTTTTGTTTCTTCGGGTTTTATCAAGCATGTAAACATTGGAAAACTGGGCAAATTTTTTAAGCCTAAAAGTCTAAATCAGAATGCCCTTTCTTGCCCATCTTGCAGTTCTATTTCTTGAAAAAACAAATGTGTATGAACTATCAAAATGATTGATTTCTTGCCCGTTTGCCTTGTCTTGGCGGCCACTGCTAGATACGGTATTGACGTTATACCCAATCTAAACGGCAGGCTTGCATGAATAAAACGATAGTGATTATTGCGCAATAATTGCTGTTCAATAAAGAAGTTTAAGAAGTTTTTGGCAGTTTTTAGGGTTCCGTACACGAAGGGTCCAAATGGAACCGTATTGCTATCACTCACGTGTTCGTCTGTTTGTCCATCTGTCCATCTGACCATATGTCCATCTGACCGTCGTCTACACACACGATACAGATTACACGGCCATACGATTGGAGCTACAGTCTTCAAGTTTTCACATCTTGTTAAGGCCATGTAAACTGTTAAGTTTTTTTTTTATATTTTAAGGGGGCCCCCATACAGCTAAAGGAGGCGTTTTTTTGGAAAATAAAGGAATGAGAAGCCACAAAAGTCAGCTTTTTTACAAAATTTTGTACCGAAGAATTTTTTAACCTCCCATTGAGTTTAACCATAGACTTTTACCAAATTTCAAGTTTGGAATAATAAATATTATCCCAAACTTGAAATTTGGTGATAATATTTATTATTACGTATATTTTACTAACAAATACCAATATATTGATAAATCTGATTTTTCTTTGAAATTCTCTTATTTTTCCTATTACAACCACCAAAATTTGCGGCTTAATACGGAAACCTAAATGTGCGAAGTCCGACATGCACTTGGCCAATTTATTTTTAGAAATAAGTCCATTTGACAAACAGCGGGCGATTAGCAAACGATTGTGTAGGACCTTACCTTACATACATTTCACATGCCGACTTTTATGACATAAAGCGTTTGATCGCGCGATGATTGCTGATTGCTGTTTCTTACGCAATAAGCCTGCGGGCCAGTGATTGTCGCCGTTTACTAGTAGAAATTGACCACTCATGTCAATACTGATATCCGAAACTTGTGCTCAGCGAACATTATGTGGGCTCGAATATTATTATTAATATCGCCCCTGCCCCTGCCGGTCTGCGAGGCTGTGCTCCGTGATTTTGACTTAAATTTAGGGTATCAACCTATCAAAGAATGCTAGCCTGGTATTGCCGAAATTGGCAATGCTGAAATTCTACGCAATATTATCGGCTGCTATCTATCTTTGACAAAGTTCGACATGCACTCTTTTCTGTACTAGTGATGCCATAAGGAATTTTAGATTGAAATAAAAAATAACAACGATCTGCGTTGTTATTTTTGATTTTCAAACGTAAAACTTTATCAAAGTGAGTTTGAATATGTTACTCGTAGCAATCCGTTTTGAAAACTTTTAGCTTTTTGGATGAACAAATTCTGCAACCGCTTTTATTTATTATGTCTTCTTCTTCCTTCCCTTGTCCCATTATTTGAAGTCGGGTCTCCTCACTTTCCTGCGCCAAGTTATTCTGTCTTGCGTTGTCATTTCGGACAATAGGCCTTGCTTGAGGTCTCTTTCTATAGTGGACCACCAGGTCAATGGCGGGCGGCCTCTACCTCTTTTTTGTTCCGGTAGGCGAAAAGCGATTTGCTTCACATGGTCCTCGTTACGTCTCTTGTCGTGCCCATAACAACGAAGGCGGTTTTCGGTCATTTTATCGGTGACAGGTGCCACTTTGAAACTTCCTCTTATGTGTTCATTCTGCACTCTGTCAAGCCGAGTCACGCCTCCTGCCCATCTAAGCATCTTCATTTCGTTGGTATGGACCCTTTGTTCATGCGTCTTCTTTGTCGTCCAACATTCGGACCCATACAATAACGCTGGACGGACTGCCGTTTCACACAGCACACCAGTAAGTGACCGCCATTTTTGCCACGCGACGCTGAACCTGTGACTTACCTCCGCGTCGCCTTAAGCTTTTGTTGTGAGCATAGAGCCGAGATACTTGATTTTTTTTATTATGGGAATAGAATGGAATTGGAATTTTAATATTATTTTTTATTTATATGTCGACCCAATGTAGATAGTCTCAGATGGCGCGTCTCCGCTGAGGGGACATTATTAGTACTCGGTTTTGCTCCTGCTAACCGTACCGTTCCAGGGATTGTGTCCACGTATTTAAGAGGTCCTGCATATGTCGCGAGTTGTCAGCGGCCAGAACGATGTAATCAGCGTCAAGCATAGTCCACGGCAGTGGAGATGGTATAGCCCCGGTGAGATAGTACATCACCAGTTTAAACAAAAGCGTACTCAGAGCAGAACCCTAATGGACGCCCACTTTGACTTCAAACTATTGACTATGCAGGATCCCATTTGAATTGAAGTGAGACAACATCTGTTCCAGCATGATTTTTTCATAGATTTTACTCAATACTGGAAGCACGGATATAGGTCTATAATTAGAAGGATCAGTCTTACAGCCTGATTTAAAAATTTGTACTACTTTACTGTGTTTCATTAAGTCAGAAAAAGTGCCGCTGTCCAAACATTGATTGAATATGCCTGTTAGGACAGGAGCAATTGAGTCAATTAATATCTCCAAGAACCCTAACGGATATCCCCCACAAGTCTTCAGTATTTTTATATTGAGACTTTTGAACGCGTTTTTAATTGTATCAATACATATTGGTTTATATTTAAAGGTTGGTATGTCTTTAGTAAAGTTTTCTTTAAGAAGAGCTTAAGCTAATTTAGTTTTTTTTTTTTTTTTTTGAACACATTAAAATATAAACTCACATACACAAACACTCAGCGCCGGAACAATTATCTGTAGGTCATAAAAATATTTGTTCCGTGCGGGAATCGAACCCGCGACACGCAGCGCAGCAGTCAATCGCTCAATCACTGCGCCAACCGTGCGCCCAAAAAGATGAGGAAGGAAGAGACTTCGTAACCTCTAACGGAATGTTGGTAAAGAAATTTTCTAATGTCTCAGCGACTTCTTGCTTATCAGAAATGGTTTGATTAGTTATTTTCATATAGTTTATAGTTTTTAATTTGTGCGCAACGCACCTCTTTTTGATTTTTTACCTAACCTAAAAATAGAAAAACACGGTTATAAAAAGTTATAACTTTTTTTAACCGTGTTTTTTTATTTTTGTTGTTTGATAGTAAATAAATCGAAGCATGAATAAAAAAAGAAGAAAACGAAGAATTGATATTGATCGATATTCTCGTTTTATACTTTACCATTTTTAAGTGTTACAGCACTGTAAATATAGACTACGAATATTTTTTCGCTCTTTAAAGTAAGTCATAAAAAAGGAACCGTAAACGGTTAGAGCCGGAAGATGCATGGTTTTTTTGCTAACCGGATTCGGCTTCTTTTTCACGTTTTATTTAGAAGAATATATTAAGAAAAGGCGTACACTACCTTGAGGTACGCCATATTTTATATGCCTTGGTTTCTTGATTTAGATCCATATTTTATCCCCAATTTAGTATTAGGACAAATTCTAGTGATTTCTGTACATTGAGTTTGGTCACTCAAAGATTCTAGGAGTTTTAAGATGTTTCCTCTTATGCCATACCCATGTAATTTTTGCAGCAAAATCTTATTATCTACGAAATTGAACGCTTTCGTCATATCAGTTAGTATAGCACACACAGGATTACATTTATCTATAGATGTCATTATACTAGATAGCAGGTCAAATAGAGCCATATTAATATTTGTGTTCTTTCTGTAGCTATTTTGTTTATTGCAAAAAAGTCAGAGAGCAATGTCACTAACTACCAAACTTAGCCGACGTAAACTCATCTTATTACAGATTTCGCGAGACTCATCCGTCCAAATCTGTAGGTATTGTAATACCTATTTTACGAATCATTGGATAAACTGATAGAATAGGATATACGTACTAAAATATTTCTATCATATTCTCTCGTGCTTGAGGTCGTGGTTCATATCCGGGCAAGTACCAATGTAACTTCAAAAAATTCATAATGTACTTTCTAAGTTTATCTTGGACATCACAGGCAACGTTGAAAGAAAACATCCTGAGGATACCTGGACTTAAAGTTAATGTAAGTCTGAAATCACCAACCCGTCTTGAGCAAGCCTGATGCTCATAAATGCTCGTGCCTTCTCTGTATGAGAAGAGGCCTTTGCCTGCAGTGGGACAGTTACAGGCTGGTATTATTATTATATATTATTACGCTGTGCCAGCGGCGTCGCTCCCGTCAACTGGCTTCCTACCTTTCCCTACCCTATCGTACCTATACCTACCTACCCTACCCTACCTACCTACCTTTTTTTTTGTTTTTAAACCTTCCCTGTATTCTGTCATGTATCAGAGATCATGATGTGTTCGCAAAACGTATGGGAAAATAAATACTTAAAAAAAAATTAAGTTACTCCGGGCAGATTGATTGATCCTGCTTTGACACCAAACAATAAAATCAGTTTCGCTTATCCCAAGATTGTATACATACAAGAGTGAAGATAAACGAGTCAACCGCAACCACCTTTATAACCATATCTCACGAATGTAAGCCCTTGTGATCGGTGTTAGTTTCCAAACCTGTGATTAATAGCCCTCAAGACGGGATAATCCTCCATTATATACCTTTACAAAGCCAACCGTATCGCTTTACAAACTACAGCAAAATGAACGCCCAAATAACAAATTCTTTACCTACATTTTATGTATACGCATATTGAGATAATTAAAAGAGGATCCTCGTAACGGCAATTTGATGTAAAGATTTGAATTGCGAGTGGGTATATAATCCAGCTTTGTGTCCGAACATTAATACAAACGACCTCAATTACTTATCTCTTATCCTCCACTCAATTTGATGACTTTCCATTACGAGAATCGTAAATCCTTCAATTCTCATATGAATTCGAGTAGAAAGAAGATTTGAGGGCTTTAACGAAATAGTAATATGACGTTTATGTTAATACTAAACTCGAATAATTCCGTTTGTATGATAAGGTAATGTAGTCAGTGGGTACCGTATTTGGGATGTGTTATCAAATCGACCCAAAAGTTTGCCTGGGTCTGCCCCGTCTGCGATAATACCTACTGGAGGGACCGTTTTCCATCAGACCGGATTTCGGGCATAAAATTAGCATACAAACGTGTTATATACGGTAATGTACTGAACCGTTTTGGAACTACATCAACGTTGCGTAGCATTTATTTGGAGATTATACTTTTTGGTTGCTTGCTTACATTTTTAATTGAAGTCTGGCAAATTGCGATAATTCACTAGAATAATGACCTATAATAATTATTTTTCTAATTTATAATTTGTTAAAAAATTAAATCACGGTGTTTTTTTAATTGGTACGTACCTATTGGTAGTTTTGTTCCAGTTTATTAAAGTACTGTAAATATCATGATAATTTACTGTAATATCGTAACTCCTAAGTCGTAACTTTTTTAGTCAAAAATAAAAAAAGCCCTGGGAGTATGGGTTTTTCTTTATAAGTCTTCACAGCATGATTTTCTGCTTGTTTACATATCTTTCGTCCGCTTCTTATGCAGTCGGTTGATTTTTTTATCTTTTTTATTTAAAACTTTTTAGTTAAGTATCTTTTTTTTGCCGATTTTTATTAAACATTTATAAGCAATATATATTTTTGATATCACCACTAAAATCTTTCATTTTTATACCCCACATGATGGGTTTAGAAGAAAAAAAATTGGGAACACCACAATATGGCGCCCTAAATCCGCCATGTTTGTTTTTTTATCTCGATTATCAAAGTCACTTATCTATGAACACTTGGGTGGTTAAGACCTATCTAAAGATGTCTTAATTATATAAATCCGTCTAGTGGTTTGAAAAATATGAAGTAATAAAGAATATGACATACAAACAAACATACATACATACAAGATTTGCGCGAAAAACTTGACCCTTCCTTGCAGTCGGGTAATAAGCACACAAAGAGCAATATCCACAAAACTTATGAAACACGGACGAACTATACTCAATACAATGAAACTTAGCCGGGCATTTTCCCACCAAATATTCTCCCAGTGCGTGTGGGCAAGTGCGGGCAAGTGTGGGCAATTTACTTACATTTTTGTGTGGACGCCATATGTTGCGAGTGGCCCGCCGCTCTTAATTGCCTCTGTCGGAACCCTTCTGCGGATTGTAGATTGCGCTGCGGTGAAATAATTCACAGGGGAACTTCTGTGTGAATTAGTTCGGCCTTCGGGCTGTGATATTGACTTAGCGCCGACGAGTTTACCGTGAACCGTGCAAAGTATTTGAGTTTTGAATTTTGCAGCACGTATTACACTTAGTTTAGTAATCGTTTCTGTTGCTTGTTTCAGGCCCATTTGCGCCAAAAAGTCAGTTATTTGCTAATACGTGGTTAAGGCCGGTTTCTCACAGCTAAATTGTCAAGCTAAAATGTGACAAATTGTCAGCACGCGTTATCTGCTGTGATTGGATCAATGCATTTTCAACAGCCAATCACAGCAGATAACCGGCAATTATTCGTCAATTATGTTAACACCCCGATAATCGAGTGTTGAGAAACCGGGGGTTTATAGTACATTATTATCAATCAATCAATACATATAAAACATCTGTAGAAAAGTCGTTTTTGTACATCGAAAATATTTCCAAAAAAATAGCCAGGGTGTTAAAGAAACCAACAGAAAAAAAAATGTCTGTTTATTTGTGCACGCATCACGTAAAATGTACGAAACCAATGTTGATAACATTTATACATAAAACTTAAAGTAATAACTTAGTTTTAGTTTCATCGCAATCGGTTCAATCTATCTAAAAGATAGATGAATTTAAAGTGTACGCAATTCAGATACTCGGACTGTTGATTTCCATTTTCGATAGATGGGGTTGTGCATTTCGTGTCATTTTCTGAATGGCTGTGCCAATATACCTTCAAGGGCTAATTCGAAACCTAATGAATAGAATAGTTACAGCACTGATAACAAAATTTGTGCCACATGTTAAATTTAGTCATGTAATACTATTTTTATTTACCTTTGTATAGATTCTTTTACCGATTGTTTTGTGAATGTGTGAACATTGTAGGCCTTCTAGATGCTAGTTAACATTTGTTAACTTTTTTATAAAATATATAATCCTTTTATTTTATTTTTTTAGTTTCTTACGACTTATTGTCATAAGTCGGGTCTACGTTGTCCCCCCATGTCTAAGTACTAATGCTGTAACATGGAAATATTGTAAAACCAAACCATTTTTAAAAGAGTAACCATGGAGTTTCTTGCCGGTTCTTCTCCATAGGAAACGACCAACCCGAACCGTGCACCTTTTGTCGACGTTTTATAAGTGCCCATGTAGGCCTATGTGAAATAAAAAATATTGATTTTGATTTTGATTTTGAATGCACGAGACTAAAAAAATGTGTTATGAGATTTTAGGTCTCTAATTACTTCTGAAGTCAATAATGACGTTGACGTGAGTGTATTGTGGTTCGTAATTTCGCTGACCGCTATTGCCCGTCCGAATAGCCTAAATTGGTGACCTTAAGGTTGCGAGTTCGAGTCCCAGATATGGATAGGTATTTTTAACCGACTTTCCAAAAAGGAGGAGGTTCTATGTTCGACATAATGTTTATTTTTGTTTAAGTTCACCGATATCTCGTCAATTGTGGACCGTTTTTTGTTTGAAAGAGTATGCTCCCAAATGGGTCCCATTTTAATTTGGTGAAGATCTGATGTAGAATTTCGGAGATATACAATAGAACTCTTCAATAAATGACGGCAAATCTCTCGGGATTACTGCAATCGCATTTATGTTTGTTGTTTATACCATTTCATACCATAACATCAAGCCAGTATGCTCTAAAGGGGTACGCAGATGTGTACAGTTCACTTTGGTCCCACCCTCATTTCACCGGTTATGTTCAAGTTTCATGATATTCGGGTAATCTATTCTGGCATTATATGTACCTAACTAAAGAACTTGCCTATTAGGTACAACTAAAAAGTGAAAAATAAAAAAAAATTGGTACCTACCAAAGACACCGACTTCCAAAAAGAAAGTTATTTTTCACTTTGTAGTGTATTTATTTGGAAGTCGGTAGAATTTAAATGAACTAAAAGTTTTTGTATAATGTTTTCGTTTCGGTGTGGAGTGTGGAGATGGCACGCAGCAAATCTGTCCATACATTTTTTATATGCAGTCGATCTTCTTCTCCCTAGAGTAAATAGAATACAGTGCTGTGTCTAGGTAGGTAGAAAGGTAAGTAAGGTAGGTCTAGGTAAGTAGGATAGGTACAGGTAGGTAGGTAAGTAGGGTAGGATAGGCAGTTAACGGGAGCGAAGCCGCGGGCACAGCTAGTGTTATACATAAATGGCTGGGTTAGGTAACTAACCCAGCCAATTATGTATAACTCGAGTTAGTAGAACTTGGAGTTAGGAAGATGCAAGAGGGCCTAAGTGTATTTAACAAGTACGTTAGGGTTTCATTATTGACTATATATCAATTGAAATATCGGCGCTTTAATAAATTTCATTCCTTTATTACATTTTACTCGTACACCGTGTGCCCGGTCCTCTTGTACAACAGTTTTTATAAGTATTTCGTATTTAACAGGTTGCGTGCCAACTCCAATCTCGGCCATGTTGAGGTCGACGATCGATAGTTAGGGTGCTTGCTAGACAGAAGTTAAATGATTAAGCTTTTTCTTTTCTGCTAACTTTACAAAGAACGATAGCACGCGGCAGGTCGCCCCTACGTTAGACCGACCAGATCAAATCTGCAGTAGGCCACCCATTGCATGAGTGCACAAGATTAGCAGCCATGTAACAGCCGACAGAGAGGGATGGTGTCGCATCTTTAGGTTGCACTCTTTAGCCTGAACTCACACTGCAAAATAATGACAACGACTGCACTGCCAAGAGTGTACCTACAAAGAAGAATTTCACGATCATACTTCAAATATCTTACCTAACTGTCTTATATATCTTAAGTAATCTTCTCAGAACCTCTACCGGATTATAATAACTTAATTAAGACTACCTATGCCTAACAGCATCGCTGTGAGTAACCCTGTGCGGATCGACCTCACCGTTAATGCTTGTAAGCGGATTACTTACTAATTGATCCCATCGGTTGAGACGAACATTGACTGGCTTGATTCCGGATTAATTGTAGTTTTATAGATATAATTGTGTAATATATTGATGGTAATTTCGACCTTGTTGTTAATGCTAGATGAAGTGGATATAGGCAGTATTTTCAATGTTTTTATTTTATCGTTATGTCTTTATTACTAAAGGTAATTGACGCATCACCATAATTTATTCATTTTGTATTTGGAACAAAGTGCCTCCATTTTGACATTAAAGTGACATTAAAGTTTTTGAAATATTCTGATGAATTGGCCCCCCCGCGAACTGGGCAGCCAGGCTGCGGTGGGCGACGTATTTGAGCAGTCAGTTATAGCAGCCAATCGAAGGCTAGTTGTGACCCTTTCGTCGAGTGATATGGACGTGGAAAAACTTATATATTTTTCCAATCTCGTAAGAAACGCAAAGCAAAGAAAATACATTGGATTCATACTATTTTTCTAGAACAACCCTCAAAAGGCTTATTTCATACCTATTTTAAGGATATAAATACCCAGACCGGTTTTTTAACTACACGAGAATTTCAGAACAGGTCAGGTCAGGTTTTTGAACTCTTTGGAGACTGACGGCAGCCAGATACTTTCACATACGCTCTGGCTGTGCTCAGCCAATGGGCTGACGTGCAATCACGTACGTTCAAATGGCTGGTACACCCGGCAGTTCCTGGCTGCTCAGTGCGCAGGCTCCCATACACCGACATAATTATGTTCGACTGGCTACCGCTGCCAGGCGGCCTAGCAGGGTGCGAGGGGAGCATTATGGTAGACTTAATATTTATAGAAGTGAAACTATGTAAGACTTAAAATTCAAAATGAAAGTCCGTAATCATTGAATAGAATATAAGATGTCATTACTTTTGTGACAGAACCCTAAAAATAACAGTCTGCCGGCAGATATAAGGAGAGAAACGAATAAAAACAGCTTTAAAAAAATATTTGAAGCTGTTATTTAGAAATGTGTTTATAAATAATAATTGGCTTTAAGTACGAAATTTAAGAATGAGTGCATAGAGACTCACGGACCCCACAGTCAAATCATTACTACGGTTTTGTATGGCTTAGTTTGTAAGTGACTTACTTACCATTATCTATATATATAAAAGAAGAAACTGACTGACTGACTGACTGATCGATCAACGCACAGCCAAAACCACTAGGCCTAGAAGCATGAAATTTGGCAGAAAGGTTCCACAAGTGACGTAATTGAGCACTAAGAAAGGATTTTTGGCAATTCCACCCCAAAGGGGTTAAAGAGGGGGTTGAAAGTTTGTATGTAATTTCTACAGTTTGTAAGTTGGACATGTGAAACTTCAGATTTACGCTCTTGGTTGATAAAAATAATTAACGTATATATTGGATTTTGGAAATTCGTCCCCTAAGTGGGTAAAAAGGGGGTTGGAAGTTTGTATGAAATTTTTACAGTTTGTTAATTGGACACATAAAATTTTATATTCATGCTCTTGGTTTATAAATAGAATTCATGTTTTTATTGGCTTTTGGAAATTCCACCCCTAAGAGGGTAAAAAGGGGGTTGAAAGTTTGTATGTAATTTGTATAGTTTGTAAGTTGGACACGTGAAACTTTATATTTAAGCTTTTGGTTGATAAAAAGAATTCATGTATTTATTAGTTTTTGAAAATTCTACCCCTAAAGGGATAAAATGGGGGTTGAATCTTTATATGAAATTTCTTCGGTTTAGAAGGTAAAACATCTGAAATTTTAGATTTCACTCTTTGTTGATATAAATAATTAATTAATTTATTGGTTTTTGAAAATTCTACCTCTGAGGGGGTAAAAAAGGGGTTGAAAGTTTGTATTTATTTTCTACAGTTTGTAAGTTAAACACATGAAATTTTAGATCTACGCTCGGAATTGATATAAAGAATTCTATTTTTTATTAGTTTTGGAAATTCTACCCCAAAAGTGATAAAATAGGGGTTGAATCTTTTGTTTGAAATTTCTTCGGTTTAGAAGGTAAAACATCTGAAATTTTAGATTTCACTCTTTGTTGATAAAAATAATTAATTAATTTTTAAAAATTCTACCCCTAAAGGGATAAAATGGGGGTTGAATCTTTATATGAAATTTCTTCGGTTTAGAAGGTAAAACATCTGAAATTTTAGATTTCACTCTTTGTTGATATAAATAATTAATTAATTTATTGGTTTTTGAAAATTCTACCCCTGAGGGGGTAAAAAAGGGGTTGAAAGTTTGTATGTATTTTCTACAGTTTGTCAGTTAAACACATGAAATTTTAGATCTACGCTCGGAATTGATATAAAGAATTCTATTTTTCCTTAGTTTTTGGAAATTCTACCCCAAAAGTGATAAAATAGGGGTTGAAACTTTATATAAAATTTCTTCGGTTTGGAAGGTAAAACATCTGAAATTGTATGTTAACGCTCTTGATTGTAAAAAAAAACAATGAGTTTAATTATTTTTTGAAATGGCATCCCTAAGGGGTAAAATGGTGATGAAAGTTTGTACGACATTTATACAATTTGTAAGTTGGACACGTGAAATATTAGATTTAAGAAAGAAAGAAAGAAAGAAAAAATGTGAAAATTTGTGACCCGCACAGGAGACACGAGAAATATGCATTTACGCTCTTGGTTGATTCAAATAGTTATTTATTTATTGGTTTTTGCAATTTACACCCCTAAGGGTGTAAAAAGGGGGTTGAAAGTTTGTATGTAGTTTCTACAGTTTGAAAATTGTACACGTGAAACTTTAGATTTACGCTAATGATTGATAAAAAGAATTAATGTATTTATTGGTTTTTGGAAATCCACACCTAAGGGTGTAAAAAGGAGTTGAAATTTTATATGAAATTTCTTCGGCTTGCAAGGTAAAACATCTGAAATTTTAGGTTTACACTTTTGGTTACTAAAATAATTCCTAGGGCAAAACTAATAAAGGTAACATTAGTTTTTCGGAACTACCCCCAAAAGACGATTTAAAGGATGTTAAAATTTGTATGGAAAATCTTATTTCTTGGCTTAATAAACTTGATACTTGGCACAAATACTAACCTAAATAAATAATAAAGGATGCTAATATTAGTTTTTCGAAACTACCCTTAAAATATTATTTGGGGGGTGTTGAAGATCTTGGGTTAATAAGCTTGAAATTTAGCACAAATATTAACCTTAATAAATAACAATAAATAAATAGTAAATCTTTTATTTTGGACCAAACTTTTGAGGTATGTTACTGCACATAGATTCTTTTTATGATGTAGGTCAACACTATGGAGGGATTTTTGGAAATTAAACCTTAAAGAGTTTAAAAGAAAGACATGTATTTGTTTGAAAAATCTTATTCCTTGAGCAAATAATAAATTGCCATCATTAGTTCTTCAGAATTAGCCCAAGAAGATGATTTAGGGGTGTCAACGGTTTTTTGAAGAATCTTACGGTACTAAGACGACCTCTACCACGATTTGGAACTACCTAACTGGACCTTTTGTCTCAGGCCAAACAACAAAAACAAAACACAACAAAAAGTCGACAAAAAGTGTAAGGCCAAACAAACGTAGGTAATTTTATGAGTTATGAGTGACGTTTTAGTGTCGCGTAATTTACGCAGCATTCGTTTTCATACTAGAGCAATATTTGCTCCACCTGAAATTATGCGACTCAAAAATCTGGACCAGTCTTCTGCTCTTCGGATTCAGCACACTTGTGGCCCTCGCCAGGACATCAGTCCAAGTTTTGCGAGGCCTTGCAATGTTGCATCTTCCAGTAACGACCTCGCCACTCAAGAACCTTTCAGTCCCATAGGCCATCTGTTCAGCGAACAATTTGGTCTGCTAATGCAACCAACTTATATACCTACTGTAAAGTCACCGATTTTCATGAGAATGGGTATTTAAAATGACCTCAGTTTTATCCATATTTATCGTAAGACTCGTGCAGAAGCTCCAATGCACTGTCTTCTTCATATTATTAGATGGTGAGTGGTGTACACGTTATGGATCTTATTGTAAAGCCTCATGACTGAGTTTTAATCGAATGACCAGTGTAACTGTTATTTACCGACGAGACCTTTATTTAGCTAAAACTTATCGGACACGTCATGAAAGTTTCGTAAATCCTAACTTAAACCGTATATATATACGATACCCCATTTAATATTGAATTAACAATAGCTTATTTTTGGCTGCCTTTACAAACTGCACATAATACAATCATCTGTACTTAGTTGAATAAAATACGAAATCATGCGAACGAAGTCGCGGGCGGACTGCTAGTGTGAATATAAATAAATAATTAAAATTTTGGTAAGTTTTTAACAGACTTTCCAAAAAGGAGGCGGTTCTATGTTCGACTGTATGTCTGTCTTTTTATATTTTTTGTACATTTTTACCGATATCTCCGTCAACTGTGAATCGATTCTGAAAATTATTTTTTTGTTTCAAATAATATGTTCCCGAATTGGTCCAATTTAAATTTGGTGCAGATCTGATGAAGAACTTCGGAGATATACAACAGAACTCTTCAATAAATGACGGCATATCTGTTTATTGTGTACACGATTTTATAACATAACATCAAGGCGTTACACTCGAAAGGGGTAAGCACATGCATACAGTTCACCCTGATACACACTCATTACACCGGTTATATTCAAGTTTCATTATAATCGGGTAATCTATTCTGGCACAACTTTTGGCATTATAGGTAAACACAACTTGACAACTACAAAAAAAAAGCTTTTCCAAATAAATACAACCGACTTCTAAAAAACACTATAAAGTAAAAATTTTTTACTATACATTTTTAAAATGATTTTTTGGTTTTATTGAGTTTTTAAATCGGTAGCCAGTAATGGATAGAGTATTTTATGAGACCATGTGATGAACATTATTTTTTTATACGTCAATCATTTTGGAAGACCTAAATCATAAAAATGAAAGTGTTGTTAACGCTCACGGATTTAGTTGAGCGGATGTGAAGTTAAAAAAGCTAGCTTTATTGTGTTCTATTTTATTTATTGCCTCTGTACAAACATATAGATAGGTACCTAAGTTTCCAATATCATCATCGCACCTATAATTGGCATCCGTGATACAATTTTATATAAATTATCTAAACTAATATTATAAAGAATTAAAATTGTATGTTTGTTTGTAATGCTATTTGAAAGTACTGATCAGATTTAGAATCGTTTCAATGATAGCAAGCTACATACTTATGAACCGATTTTGATGTTTTTTTATTTTATTTGAAAGCCATTTAAATTTGATCAAGATTTAGCGAGTAGTTTTTAAGTTATCCTTAATAACGCGGATTTTCATGGTAATATACGGTACCAAAACTGAAAAGAGAAAAATAAAAACGCATCATCTTCCTGCCCTTGTCCCATGTTACTTGGGGTCGGCGCAACACGTTTTCCTCTTCCATACCGTCCTGTTCCCAGTCACGCTATCACTGACTCCCTTTTCTTTCATAACACTCCTCACACAGTCCAAAGAAAAATAAAAACTGTTTAACAAAAAAATTAAACCAACTTCAGTGTCAAAAAAAAAGGTAGCGTCTTTTTATTTTACTTAATATATCATCATCATTATATTTTCAGCCGAAAGATGTCCACTGCTGGACATATGCCTTCCCCAAGTGTCGCCACATTGACCGGTCCCGTGCGCCACGCATCCAGCGGGTCCCCGCAACCTTCACCAGGTCATCGGTCAACCTAGTGCTCCCACTTTTGCCTTCCAACTCAACGACTTCAGGTTCGCGGTCGCTACTCCAGAACTTTTCAGCCCCGTCGGCCATCCGATCTGCGAGCAATGTATCCTGCCCACTCCCACTTAAGTTTGGAAATTCTTCGGGCTATGTCGGTAACCTTGGTTCTCTTGCGGGTGTCTTCATTTCTGATTCGATCGCGCAAGGAAACGCCGAGCACCTTTGCCCTTAGGGTGACATTAAGCAGATTCGACGATTGACCTCTACCTAACTAGACCGTTTATCCCAGATAGACATAATCGTCTTCAACTTCGAGTGTCGATTCTCCGATCTTGATAGGAGTGGGTGTTAAATGGGCATTCAACATGGCCTAGGTTTTGTCCATGTTCATTTTAAGACCCACTCTTCCGCAATTTTAAAACATAACTAAACCCAACCTATAGCTTTTTTCGTGGATTCTGTTATAAATAGTGCAGGGCTACTTGCAGGCTTACGATCCCAATTTGTTCCCTTTTTTACAATGAGCCCTTTACAAGGGTATAGAGCAATAAACTGTTGGAGTTTAAGATCGCTATCTTTTGCGAAGGGGACAGTTTCGGGGAAACTTTTCCTTCCTGGTAATACTATTAGGTATTTAGATTCAGTCAAATGCCTTTCATAGAAGGAACTTAGAAAACGTCTAATAGATATAAACACGTTCGCTGCCGTAATAGGGATGTTTCCTGGGTATTTTTTGCTTTATCAAATTAATAAAATTTGACAAAGATAAAGCGCATCAAAGTTCAAGAGTGAGGGCTTGTGACGTCACTTTGTCAGTAAAAGTGTATCATGGCGTGACTTTACACGATTTCTGAACGCACTGTATCGTGGTAATTTTTTGTTTACGTGAGAAAAGGCAAAATACGTGTCCAATATATATAGGTAATCTAACTGACGGACTAAATAGATTTTTTTATCATACCCTATTACTAAAACAATGAAAAGCCATTGTGTTCGGTGTAAGACTCAGGAGCTGGAAGAATTTCCAAACTTAAGTGGGAGTGGGCAGGGTACATTGCTCGCAGACCGGATGGCCGATAGGGCCGAAATTTCTGGACTTAACATTCCTTAGCAGTGAATGTGTTATTTTTCTTATACTTTTCTAGCGTAACGAATGCAACCTAAATTGAGTCAGCAAAGAAGGGGGTTATGCGTTATTAAATTTATAGAGCAACCTACAAAGTGTTGAAAATCTGTGACACGAGTTTTTGTCGATAATAGAAGTTTCTGTTTAATATGGACTCGAATATCCAGTTCCAAATGAAAATTGAGATTTACTTTTGATTTTGACTAAGCTTTTCCATTACCCTAAAAGGATTTTAAGTAGACATTCTATGAATCAAATCAAAGGCCCTCGCCGAAGAAATTGGTTTTCATGAGAAAATACTTGGATAAAGAGGAAAATAAAGTACATAGATTTTAATGTATAACATTATCTTTTATTGAAAATTTAGGGAAAATAGGTAGAATAAAGAAAAACATCGTAATATAAATAGACAATATTATTGTATAAATTTTTGTATACATATTAATATGTATAACCGAATTATCTATATTATTATTATTACACTGACTAGATATTTTTCACTAAATAATTTGGCAGTTTCGTTTCTCAACTTCCTGAATCTTGTGAGCAACCTGAGGACAAAAACAAAAATTATCCATTAAAAATCTTTTTTTAAAACAAGCTTTTTTGTATTCTTCTCAGAAAACCCTTTCATTTGATACCCAAATCATGGCAGTGCACAAAAAATAACTTGTCCGCCATCTTGGGCCGTCCGCCTTATTGAATTTAGAATGACGTCTCTTAGCTAACCAAGCATTGTCAACCAAACTAAACGTGTATGCAACATTTCGTCTTATATCGGTGGAGGATACCTGCCTTAAAATTCAGTTGCAAGATTTGACCCGTACACACTTACATACATTTCAAGTTAAATAAAAGCTTGTAACATACTGTTAAATGATTTATAAGTCACAATTTATAGTTTTATTTATTTGGGTAATAATTAATTATTTAATATAGAATAGATACGACCATTAAAAAAGCAACAAATACATTCTACTTTTACATAATCGTTTAAATTGGCACATGTTTTTTTTAATTCAAGTAATTTTGTCTTTAGTGTTTCTTAACGCAGATGGTATGTGTAATTAGTTAGTTTCCTCACCGTGGTCCGGGCAATAATGTCGTCGACGCCTCCGTCGACGTTGAGCGTCGCATGCGTCCACACACGTTTCTTCTGCGTAAAGAGAAAGCAGTGTATGACGCATTATTCATTATTTACATAACTATACCTATTATAAACACAGATAATATAATACTAGCATAAACAATCACCAGACACGCATTCCGCAATAAGAATTGAGAAAAAGTTTTTAAGGGCGGTTTTTTTTTATGTTAAGTCTCGTTGCAGAATTCGGAGTATGAATTTTTACAAGACGTGGTGTAATATCGTTGTTTGAGAGTTATCCGATGACCCTGGTCGTGGGAGTCCGCTGAATGCAAGAAGCACAGAAGAGGTCGATGTGGTGATGCTTGGGGGAGACCTATATCTAGCACTGGACGTCTTTCAGCTAAAGTAATGATGATGGTAGGGCTCACCGTCGCATCAGGCGGGATTGAGCGGTGGCGCGGCATCGTCGTCGTGACAGGCGAGTACGCGCAGCTGCAGCTTGTACTTACGTACTAACTTAGCTCGTACAGTAATCCCAATCTTTTTGACCAATCTGAAGTTGGCTTCAATGGATACGCAGTAGTAAATCATGCAAAAACAGCAGCGCGCCGTGCCTTTCGCATCGGCACTCCTACGTTCATCCCGGCCAATAAGATTGTGAATTACTTTAAACCTGTTAGTTACGTTTACTAGTCTCACCGTCGCAGCAGGCAGGGTTGAGCGGTGGCGCGGCTTCATCGTCGTGCCGGGCGAGCGCGCGCAGCTGCAGCGTGTACGCGCGCGCGCCGCCCGAAACTGCACCCGCGCCGCCCGCGAACGTCGCGTACGGACTAATCTCGTACACATCTGTGAGACACCATTAAATATATATTTTGGTAATTTGTTTTAACGTTACGCCTTCTAGGAGTCAATGAATATCAAGTAAATAGAACAGTCACTAATTTGCCATCGGTATTGCCAAATTCGTCTACTAATTTTAGAACGCCATTGCTTCTGAAAATCTATGCGATTTCATGTAGCGTGAGTTAAGTGTGACGACCCTAACCCTATTCACTTTATCAGCAAATCCCCCTCCACCTCAAAGTAGCAAATAAGTAGTGTATAAGAATATTGTTAACTTAGCACTAATTAAATATAAATACATGTCTCCTTATTAGAATAGACATTACTATCTTAGTTACTGTAACGCTGTTCGTCTAAACAAAGTTTATTTTTAAACTACTCAAGTGTCAATCACTTAATTGGCGCAACCGGTAGGATCTCTGTAGTCAGTTTGCGACGTATACAACTCTACAAGCGCAGCTGGACGTCTGTTTCTACAGTTCAACAGGGATCCCCGAACAAACAAATCTATTAAGTACCAGGCACAACGGCTGGCGCAGTATCTGATAGTAAACGAAGTGGTAAACGAAGATCCCATTAATGTAAAAGCCTATAGGTTGCCGTCCGCTCAAACAGACGAGATTAGGCGCCAAGTGGATAAAATGCTAAAGTACGATATAATCCGAGAATCAAATTCTCCTTGGATGCACCGGTCTATCTTGTTCCAAAGAAATTAGATGCCTCTGGACAACAAAAGTAGAGGATGGTAGTAGATTATAGACGTTTGAAAGAGATAACTGTGGACGATAAGTACCCTTTGCCAAACATCAATGATCTTTTTGATAAACTAGGAAAGAGTATGTATTTTTCCAACTTAGATCTTGCGTCTGGATATCATCAATTACAAATCCAGAAAGAAGACAGACAAAAAACTGCATTTGCAACACCATTTGGCTTATACAAATTCAACAGAATGCCTTTCGGGTTGAAAACAGCGCCTGCCACATTTCAACGTGCAATGGATAACGTCCTCAGAGGTCTGCAAGGTTTGCATTGCCTTGTGTATCTTGATGATGTCATCATATTCTCCACCAGTTTACAAGAACACATGGAGAAACTAGGAGCTATTTTCGAGCGATTTCGAAAAACTAACTTAAAAGTCCAGCTTGATAAATCCGATGTTTTGAGAAAGGAAGTAATGTACTTGGGTCATACAATAACTAGGGATGGCCTTAAGCCTAACAACGACAAAATAGAGGCTATTCTGAAATACCCTTTGCCCCAAACAATTACAGAAATTAATAGTTTCTTAGGATTAATTCGTTATTATAGAAAGTTTATAAAAGATTTTTCTAAGATTACCGCACCTCTCACAGCATGCCTGAAGAAGGGAAGAAAGATTGAGATAAATGATGAATATAAAAAAAGTTTTGAAACATGTAAAGAGTTGCTGACACATGCACCGTTGTTACAATTCGCCGATTTCACAAAACTATTTATTCTTACAACGGACGCTACAAACGTTGCGGAAGGAGCAGTACTTTCTCAATGTACTATAGGATCAGACAAACCGATTGCATTTGCCAGTAGAAAACTAAGCGATACAGAATCTAGATATAGTACGATAGAAAAAGAGTTATTGGCCATAGTATGGGCAGTTAAACATTTCAGGCCCTATTTATATGGCAGAAAATTTACAATATATACCGACCATAGATCTTTGGCATGGTTGAATTCATTAAAAGAACCTAATAGCAAGCTAACTCGATGGCGTTTACGCTTAGAGGACTATAATTTCGATATATATTATAAAAAGGTAAACAAAATACGAATGCTGATGCCTTGTCGCGTATCAAAATTAATATTACAAAAGATGACTCGGAATCAATGATAGTTAAAGTAGATGAGAAGGAAGCGAGATTACAGCAACATTTGAAAGATGTGACGGACGAAATCGTAAAACTTAGCGTTAAAGAACCAGAAATAGAGACGATAGAATTATCTGATTCTGAAAGCGACGCCGTGACAGCAAATTCAATATCTAATAGGGAACATGAAGGTATCCCTATTCTTAATGAAGCGGTAGATACCAAAGCTAGACAAATTCATGTTTTCACAAATTCATGTTTTCAATTTTTGACTAAGATTTCGCTGTTACTAGGGGGTAGATACCCCCTAGTAACAGCGAAATCTTAGTCAAAAATTTTCTTAAAGAATATATAGATTACAAAAATAAGTACTTCATTTACTTTGAAGACCATTGCCATAGAAAAACATTTGTTAATGTAGTTACGTCACTTTACAAAAAGGGAACGCAAAATTTTGTCAAATGTACTGAAAGAGTTGTGAATGTTACGGATGAAAGCGACCAGAAAGACCTAGTTGTCAAATATCATCAAGGGAAGACTTGTCATAGAGGTATTAGAGAGACTCTAATGAAGTTAAAAAGAGCATATTGGTGGAGCAATATGAAAGAAACAGTTACAGCTATTATTAATGCATGTGAATAATGTAAGAAAATTAAGTATGACAGGAAACTTCTAAAACCATTTATACAATTAACACAAACTACAGACAGTCCATTCCAGGAAGTTTTTATAGATCTGTTATATATAGAGAAAAATCAATACTTAACCATAGTAGACTCATTTAGTAAATTGGGTCAAGCAATACAGATTCCTAATAAAAGCACACCCGAGGTAGTGAGAGCTCTAATCAAATATTTTTGTATGTATGGAACACCCAAAAAAATAAGTAGCGATGCAGGCACTGAGTTTAACAATGAATTGCTTAAGGAAATGTTAAGTTTATATAAAATTGAGCAACACATAGGGACACCTAACAACCCTAATTCAAAGGCAATAGTGGAAAGGTTTTATTCTACAATCATTGAAATATATAGGTTAGCAAAATATGAACAATCTAGTTTAGATGCAGCTTCCGTTATGACATATGCGATCATGGGTTATAACAATACTATTCATAGCGCTACAAATTTCACACCTTACCAAGTAGTTTTCGGGCACAGAGATTGTGGAAATGCTTTTGATATTGACAGGGACAAAACTTTAATGCAAAAGATATTACAGGATCACCGTAAACGACTGAAAATTCTTTATGAGCATTTAAGCAGCCAAATGATTGGACATAAAAACCTAATTAGAGACAAGAAAGGAGGGGAGGACCCACCAAAAATAGTGGATGGTGACACGATTTTCATGAAAAATACTAGGACTAGGAAAGCAAAAGAACTGCCGCGATACGAAAAGGCAACGGTCACCGGCAAACCTAAAGGTAACATAGTACCAGTTAAGCTTAAAAATAGAAACACTAAAGTAGCATTAAGAAATGTCAAACGCCCTTCACAGATGGTGGTTGATACTGCTCGTCCTAGCAGATCTAGGGACGACCCTGAACATCCAGAGGATCGACCAGAATCCGGGGATAGTTCCGATCCGGATTGGAACAGCTCTGATGAGGATTAACCATTGGGATATTATTAAGAATATAGATTTAAATTCGCTAACTGTCCAGTTAGAAAATAAGAGAGTATAATAAGTTAAAAATTATAAGTCATAGTAATAGCGAGATACATAGAGAACTTTTAGGATTGACAGTACAAATAGAATCATTTATAGAATTGACAAAAGATAGGTTAAAACAGATCCTACCCTCTAGCAGAACAAGGAGAGGAATTATAAACCCATTAGGATCCCTTATTAAGGTAATAACAGGAAATTTAGATAACGAAGATGCTAGGAAATATAATGTAGAAATTAGTAATTTAGGAAATAGGGAACGTTCAATAGAACGAAAAGTATCATTAATGCAGAAGGCTTTTGATAAATTACTCAATGTTTCTGATGACATTAAATTTAATACTAGACATTTGGACTTCAAAATAAAACACTTTCAAACACTTATTCAAAATCAAACCAAGTACTCTAACCTTTTAACCATAATGAATAGTATGAATCAAGTTTTAAATAATTGTCGTACTATTTATTCCATTATTTTTGAATTGGAAACTGCTATTGCTTTTAATAAAATGCACATATTACATCCATCCATAGTAAATACCACAGAATTATTTAATATTCTTAATGTCATAAGAAAACATCATAACTTAATTTATCCATTAAGATTAGATAACTTAGTAAAGTTAGAAGGATATATAGAAATTAAGGGATATATAGACAATAGTAAAATTATATTTGTATTAGAAGTACCACTAATAGACAAAAACACATACAATTATTTTAAAGTTACTCCTATCCCGATCTATAACCAGATAACCCAAAAACCTAATATCATTATACCCCAATATCCTTACCTAATAGTGAACAAGTCGAAATACAGATCCGTAGTCGATGACTGTAAGGAAATAGAAGATCAGACATATCTCTGTTCCGATCAAAACGTGGTACAGTACGCAGAGGAAACATGTATCCAACAGCTTATGTTATTACAACATAACTTCAGTAACTGCCAGCAACACCAGGTGCAGATAGAAGAAACCAAGGTGCAGCCTATATCCAGCATTCACTGGTTGATATACACGGAAAAGAAAACTATTGCAACGGAGCACTGCGAAGAGGAGACCCGCAGACACAATCTACGAGGCACATACATACTAGTGCCAAGTCAGCATTGTACCTTACAGATTGCTTATATCTCAATCACAACACCCATGAACACCAGTTTAGTCTCCTTCAGACTGCCACCAGTACAGATGCCCGAACTACGCAGAAATGTCACCCCGTCAGCCAAGCAGATGGATCTCAGAGGAGTAGATCTAGGCGACGTCAAGGAACTGCTGAACCAAGCCAAATACAGTGATAGTGTCAGTGATGGTGAAACCATTATAGTCAGTGACAAAATCAGTGTATGGGCCATAAGTATTTACGCCATTATAATTGTATTCGTCATTGGGTTTTTGTTTCAAAGAAGAGATTTATTGACTAAGAAACTTAAACGAAATTCTCTAAAGACTACAGAGTTGCCTTTAGATAATTTCTCTCTTAGGGAGGGAGGAGTTAAGTGTGACGACCCTAACGCTATTCGCTTTATCAGCAAATCCCCCTCCACCTCAAAGTAGCAAATAAGTAGTGTATAAGAATATTGTTAACTTAGCAATAATTAAATATAAATACATGTCTCCTTATTAGAATAGACATTACTATCTTAATTACTGTAACGCTGTTCGTCTAAATAAAGTTTATTTTTAAACTACTCAAGTCTCAATCAATTATCACGATAAGTCTGCGCGCGACTGGTGGCGTTCTTAATGTTGCCAGCATAACTAATCTGTTTTCCTTCATTTAATCAATAGTATTTATCATTATTCGAAACTCAAAGTAATTTAAGTTAAGCATAATTAATGTAGGTATCTACTAGGTTTTTCTACTTGTATAGAATGTGAAAAAAAACTTCATAAAATGATTGTAAATATTTTATTGAATACTTAGTAGTACTGTTAAATTTGGTATAACATGGTTCTTCGGTGGATTAACCCACTTCCATTTCAATTTCATATCTTCATTAATTAAAATTTCTTTATTCAATTAGGCCATTAAGAGGCACTTTCGAACGTCAAGAAAAAAAAAAGTGTAATAATAATTGATTCTACCGTCCCTTCGGAAATGTAGCTTGTTATGGAGAAGAACGGACAAGAAACTCTACACTTAATCTTTTTAAAAAAAAAAGTGTTTTACAAGTATTTGGTTACAATAATCTTGTAGGAAAAATACATATATGTGAGAAAGAAGTAAAAAAAACGCACTTAAAAGCGTCTAGAGTAAAACAAATAATAAAAATACAATAAATAGGTAATTAAAAACAGGCGCAGGCAGCTAAGATATGACCAATCCCAACTGATGGCGCCCGTTCACGAACATGACACATGGATCGCCACCACTCAGCTCAACCATCATGAAGGGAACCGAATGATCCAACACATGTGCCACTATCAGAGAGACATTAGAGAGAGCATGACACACTCAACTACCAGGGCACACTGAAGTCTACGAACGACACATAGGTACAGTAAATGGTAGATTTACAGTTGGTACATAGTACTCACATATGTGCTGTGCGGTTATATAATCCAAAAATAAATTGAGTTTATACAACACAAATATATTCATACAGTCTTCAGCAGGTGCAACAATACTTCAGAACTTTTCTGCTTATCACTTGTTTTTGTGCCCTTGTGGCTGTAGAGCTGGAATAGCGTTGGGCCAAGCATTTTTATTAGCGATGTTATCCCCCAACCTATAATATGCCTGCCTGCATAGTGTGCGTTTTATACAAGTTTTAAATTTCGTCTCATTCAATTCTAGAATGTGTGGCGGTATTTACTTGTAACAATTTATACTGTACCCCATAAAAGATGACGCTACTTTAGCCAGCCTGAAACCTGATTGAATTAATTGGTCCCTATTTCTAGTAACATAATTATGTCTATCGGCGTTTTTACTAAAATAATGTAAATTCTTTCTCTAAAGATCTAATTTCTTCTTCAACAATTTTTGAAGATGAAGCTGCTACCACATTACCCTCTTGAATTATTTGGGTGACGGTGCGTTCAGAAACGCCTTAATCAAAATAATGACAATGCATTATATTATGCCAGTTCTGTCCCGCTGGTATATTTATGTACCACCCAAAAACCAATACTGTCAGGCACCGGTAGTGCGAAAATGTAGGGAATTTTTAGTTTAATGGCATCCCAAAAATTACCTTTCAAATAAGCAACACGGGCTCTAACTTTGGAAAACCGTACCGTAGGTCCCTCGTTCTTCTTTACAAGCATTTTTGACCTTTAAGAAAACATCCCTGCCAGCACTTTAAATTACTTTTGGCATAATGATGGCAATTATTTACTTCGGAAACGAATAAAAACATAGAATGCAATTACAAAACACTCTTGACACCTGACATAAACGTCAGGCGTTGAAATATCGTGTGACGTCACGTTGTGCTATACTTTATACTGTCAAAGTGACATCACAAGCACCCACTCCTGAACTTTGATGCGCTTCATCTTTGTTAATTTTCATTTATTTGATAAAGCAAAAAATACGGGTCCAATATTATTTGATAATTTCACTGACGGACTAACTAGATTTTTTTTTCCCAGTTTATCCCTAACACGGATGTTTCACATAAAACTCACAAGTTCTGTCGAAACGTATTTTCAGCGTAAAATATATGCTATATTTGAAATTGGTACTGTATTTAGATTACTGTAGCAACACAAAAAGGGCGTTGACGATAGACACCAAATAACATAATAAGCTACGCCGTTGCTACGAGTGATTACGCCGGCGACAACTTGCTACGTTGCTACGATCTCATAGCAGACAGTACGTACACGAGAGTCCTTGGTAGATTTATCGAAAAATTTTTATTCGTTCTTGAAATGTAATATGATAATCTATATTCGGGTTGGGGAAATATAGAAATCGTACTTTAAAAAAGTGTTTTGATTGCGCAATTTTAATCCGAAATTAATTAGTGTATCTTTGATGTTTATAAAGTTTAACATTATAATATTAGAAGCCTCTTCACTAAACTTAAAGCGTCTTTTATGAAATTGGAACCCGAGTATTAAATCCCCAAGAGTAGGTGTCATGAAAGCCTGTAAAAGGTTTTCGACGCATATAAATATCTTAGCAGCTTTTATTCTAAGGGTTTTAAAGAAAATTGATAATGAAGAGAGCTATGTTGAAGTATTTGATCTTTTATTAAAAGCTTCTGGGAAATGTTATATTAGTTTTGTTACAAAATTATAATGATTATTAATAGCTAGAATATTGACTGTATTCATAATCGTATGGTTAGCAAAGGATGAGAATAAAAAATGAACAGTCGATCTGACCTCGAAAGAACAATGGCAAAATCTTATCTGACTTAAATTTGAGAGTCTGCCAGTGAGTTTTATACGAAATTAATTCCATTAGTTGGCTACGTTTTTTCAAAGTGTATTACATTAACAGGTTCACTACGGATAAAAAAATCTAAAAATAAATAGCCTTCAAGATAGTTATGCCAAAATAAACAGTATGGCAAAAAAAAATATGGCAAGGATTTATTATGGCAAAATATTTTTTTATTTAAATACGTTGGAATTTAATCTCAGCCAAAATAATGTATGGGCTTCTGCCATTGTACTTTATTTTATACAATGCTGAGTTTCTAATGCGTTAAAAAAACTACCAGGATTAAAATAAATATTAGATATTACACTAATTATTAATTTTATCTGTATACGAAACTCTTCTAACTAAAACTAAAATAAAAATGTAAGCTGCAAATATTGAACATAAAACAGAAGGTGAGCGGACTAGCTCGGGGCACGTTGGGCGACGATTTTATTTTTATTCGATTTACCATCAGATCGTCCCATCCCGGAAATTCCTCACACAAGGATCCTGTTTGCAGTGCCCGTGTATCGTAAACAATGAAACGAAACAAAATAAAACTACTTACTACTTCCCAACAGATTTTTAAGAAAATAGATAAGTCTGGCGGTATTGTATCAAACAAACGTATAAATTGGAAATATAGTTTTAATGAAAACCGTGAAAAAGTTTAGTGTGACATATGTCTCCAACTACATATATTTTTATTCATTGTAAATAATGAGTGTTTGACATGCGTATGTGCTGTTCGGAACCTTTTACACCATCATTGCAAAATAGACTCATAAAACATAAAATATGAAAACGTAAAACCTTTATTTACTAGCTATGTTTCGATGTACAATGAAAGCTAAATATTTCTTTCCATAGGTACTTTAACAAAATTTCGTCTACATACCTGGCGGGTCTGGTGGTAGTTTAGTTGCTTGGTGTTGTGGCGCCCTGTATGTCCCACAGCTGGGCTTCTCGGCGCTCGTTGATACGCGAGCTACGGCTCCGTCAGTCCTGTTGAGAAATTGGAGATTAGAAGTGGATTCAGGATGTCCAATAGAAGGTAGATCAACATAATAAGGGCGATGGAAGATCACAAAACTCATCGGTGAAACCAAGGTTTCGATTTCGTTCATTCACATTCTACTTACAACCTGAATCATACTTAATATTATAAAAACCAAAGTTTGTGCCTATGTTTGTTACTCAATCACGCCAGAACGGCTTCACGAATCTGAACTAAATTTGGTACAAAGAGAGATTATAGACAGCAATAGCACATATGATACTTTTTGTCCCGGGAATATGTTTCCTCGGGATAATTTTGCTGGCAGAAGCTAGTAATTAAATATTTTCGGAAACTATGAAAACAAAATATGGAAATCGTGTAATAAATCATAAGATTTACCTCACAGTTATGAGGTCAACCTCTGCTATTACTAGTAGATAGGGACCTACTACTACTGTCTACACCCGGATGAGTCTTATAACACAGTATTCACAGTACGGTTTATAAATCATTGTAACACTGTATTGAACTCTAAACTCGTAAGTAATTAGGAGTACAAGACAAACATTAGACAAATGGACAATGTACATATTTATGACGATACAATATTAGCATTTTAAATTGAAAATTGTACAGACAAATCACTTTCCCCAGTGATTTTAATATATACGCGCCGATAAATTAAATTGTAATTGTAAATTTATATTTACAAAGGATGTAATTGGTGTTTCCAAGAAATATTTTTTTATTCTGTTCATATTTAATAAAAAAATATGTCCGCAATATTGTCTAGGACTTATAGTTAGGTAATTAATCATTTTATATATCTGGAAACACCAACGGCAGGTTTATTACGTATCTGTTGCAAGAGAAAAACGATAGCGATCAAACGCTTTATGTCATAAAAGTCGGAATTACCTGCAGTGTAGGTATGGTAGGTCCTACACAATCGTTTGCTAATCGCTAGCTGTTTGTCAAATGCACTTATTTAAAAAACTCTAAAACTTTTGTATTGAAGAGCAATTATTGCTCAAAAATCGCTATCGTTTTACTCTTGCAAAAGATACGTAATAAGCCTGCCGGTCTTGAGTAAGTGTGGTAATTAATGTTCATGTCGTCTTAGTGTGAGAACAGTAGCCTTATTGCGTAATGAATTCTTCAAGGCAAATACTATGAAAAATCGACCAATAAAATAGACGGAAATCCACATCGCGTCTTTCATCTCGCTTGTGATTGGTCGAATTCATTACGCAACAAGGCTGCAGGCCTTTAGCCGTGCAGGTACCACTGCTGTCCCCATTGTTTCTACAGTAATATCATTATTAACCAAAATTTGATTGTGCATACTGCTAACAAAGCACACAGAATGATCCAATTATTTTTAGCAGACAACACACACTTCAGATTTCAATTTCATTATCCAGATGGATATCGATGATGCATTTCCGAAGTACGGCGACATTTAACAAGCGGTATCTAGGTCACGTTTAGTTCCCAATTCAAACGATTATATGAATATTTCCAGTGAATATACAATGTAGAGCCTGAATTTATTACTAGTCGATCGTAAAACACGTTTACAACCGAGCTGTTGACTTACTAACTACTGTGGATTACTTTATGGGTCGTATATTTCCAGTGTTGCCATTGTTTTGATAATTACTGTGCAGTTTGAGTGCACGGAGGACCATTAACTCCTGCGTTGGAAGCAAGTTCCTTTTTAACCCCCAAAAGGAAAAAGAGGGGTGTTATAAGTTTGACGTGTGTTCCTGTGTGTTTGTGTAACTGTATTTGGCATCATAGCTCCTAAACAAATGAACCGATTTTTATTTTGTTTTTTGTTTGAAAGGTGGCATCATCGGGAGAGTTCTTAGCTATGTTTGATGATAATCTCTTTAGCTGTTCAAAAATTATGGGCGTTTTACTGTTTGAATCGGGGTACTTTCGCAAGATATCGTGTCATGATTTACGTGTTCGTTATATTGTTGATCGAAGCGTGTCTATTACTAGATAAATTATGTAGTTTCAAAAACATATCGGGGATTTTTATTTTTTTGAATTTTACTTGTTTTTGCTGTACCTTTGTTGTTTATAATACTACGAGAATGTGAAAAAAATAGTATAGTTCCTTAAGAAACTTTCTACATTTGACAAAGGAAGTTTTTGAATTAATCATAATCAATAGCCTATTGATAAACTTGACTTGAAATAGGCAGCGGTCCAACAAAGTTGCGTAACATTGTAGTGAAAAGTTTTCCTCACAGAATCTAAATGACTGATCAGAAGACTTGGACACTGTTATTAGAAATCTAAAACACTGTTCTTAGTGGCAGAAAAATGTTAATAGATGAAAAAAGAGTAAGTTACTATTACGTGTTGAAAATACTACAATAGTTTGAAACAAGCCGTTCGTCCAAAATTGAGTAGATATATTGACAAAAATTAAAATTATTATAAACATTTTGAAATTGACCAAAAAAACAATCCAATAACGATATGATGGTTACTAAGATAGATTTCCGTATCTCTTATAGATAAAACCTTCTCATACTCGTATAAAATATCAATCCGTACAGAACACAGCTTTTGCCACCCAATATTCCCACACCGGTCGCGTCATTTATCGTTTCATATACCAAACGTACGTGAACAGTCAAACCGATGCCGCGTTAATAATTTCCACGTAAAACCTGACGTTGAACGAATCACGCGCGTCAAAGAAACGTTCACGTCATGTCACACGTCGACTCTTAAGACTGGAATTGAAAAGGGTCGATGGAGCGACACCGCTTATGTCAGCACTTTGTCAGGCACAGATCGCGAATGCTAACGATCTACCTTTATTTTTACTAATAATATTTTTTTCGACCCCGCTTAATTGTTCGGCTTTGATCGTGATTTTTTAAGCGTTTGATGTCTGTCAGTTGATATTGAGTTATACAAATGATTTTTGTATAATTTACACACACTAGAAGATTATTATTAGAGGTCAAAAGGTATATTTTCTAAGCAAACCTTTGATTATTTTTTGACTTTATATTTGTTAATGAAAATTGTGCCTTTTGGTTTGAAAGTTTGTCAGTGAAATATAAAACTCAACACATAGCGAGTAATGTTGGGTCTGCCCATGGTTTTTACATTAAATGACGAACAAAACGCGGTGTCAATCTTGCCTTTTCCACCTAAATAAAATGGCTAGTACAGTAAGAGCAGCAAGTGACAGCGCAGCACAGATCGACAGTAACAACGTAAGTTCTCCAGCTGTGGGCTGTGGCCGGGAATGGGCCGTCAACCTCTTTGGCAAGATCGCTGATGGCTATAGGCCTTAAAGTTCGCTTATAAAATATACTCACCTTTTCCTCCTCAATACAATGGCTAGTATAGAAAGAGCAGCAAGTGACAGCGCAGCACACAACGCAGTAATAACGCCAGTTCTCCAGTAATGGCTGGGAAAAGTGAGTTGATCTCTTCGACAAGACAGCCGTCGGTCACAATTGCAATAAAAATTAGACTCACCTTTTCCGCCTCAATAAAATGGCTAGTATAGTAAGTGCAGCAAGTGAGAGCGCAGCACAAAGCGCCAGTAACAACGCAAGTTCTCCAGCAGTGGCCGGGAAAGGGGCGTCGACCTCTTCGGCAAGATGGCCATCGGCCGCTTGTGTTGCGAACTCGAATACTTCACGCGTCCAACCTGCTTCGTTGGATGCTCGGGCTGCTACTCGGTAGCGAGAGCCCGGGGATAGACCTAGGGTGCAGAAAATATTTAATAAAAGAAAATATCTTGCCTCTAAAGCTAATGTTTGTCGGATCAATGCACTAAGAGTCCCTTATATTCTAAACTATATATACCATTATCTCAGATTAACTTCCTATCATTATTTGCCCTAGAAACCCTTATTCTTTTGTTTTAGTATCAAGATACTGTAACACCTACTGCAAACTTTGTAGAAGGCATATTTCTTTGCTGCTATTACAACAAAGAAATATTCCTTCTACAAGGTTTTGTTATTCTGGCTTGGAAACTTCACCTAATAAAGCAAAGTTTTGACGATCAGAAGTTTTTTAAATGCTAATTACTCTTTTAGTTCTGAATACATATTTTTCTTTGCCTTGAACTAAACAAAAAAACAAGCAGGAAGTCTTAAAAATACTTACCTCCCAATATAACTTCTCCGCCCACAGGCACATCCCTCGCACCTGCTAATCCAGACCCTGCCCACTCCAGCTTCAAGGCAACGGGTCCACATCCTCCATCAGTCCATGCACTAGTATCGAACCTCGCATGGGTCGCATTGGCTCTGATCCATCTTGCATCTGGCGGAGCTGTAGGGGGACCTCCAGAGGTCCTAACAGCCAGTTCAGAACCCGGTGCCCCTCCAGCAGAACCATACGCTCGGTATGCGGAACCACATCGAAGCCCAGATAGTGTTACCGGTCCCGGAGTTGCCGATTGTATTCGCCATTCACCCTAAAATGGACTTGAAATGTAAGAATACACCGCGTTCTAAAGGATTTCGAATACAAGCATACATTGAAAGAGCTTTAAGATGTAAAGTAGGGTGGATTTACGTTGGGATCTTGTTGTTGCTTATAGTGAAACGGAAAAGAGTTGAAGTAAGAAAACAAATTTAGAATACGGTGGCACAGTGACAATTCAATGCTTATTTCATCTTATTCCATAACGCAATAAAGGTTTTGGGAATACTTTTATTGTGTGTACAGCTAAGGAGTGCATTTGCAGTATTGCCTGATAGCTACAACTTAGGAGTATTTAAGCCTTTAGTCTCTTTAGTGAATAGATTACTTCTAGGCAAGCGTGCTTCAGCGTCGACCACCATCGTTTACCATCAGGTGAGATAGTGATCAAACGCAAGCCTATCAACAATAAAAAAAACTAAATGAATTTCGTGCTAACCCATTTTAAATTCTTGTTGTAGTTCAGAAAAAGAACGATGTTTTAAATTTACTTTGAGTGATGTGTAGTACATAAGCTACTTAAAATATTGATACAATTTCTACATACCTCAGGCGAAGCCAGTCTCCAATGTAAGTTATAGATCTTAGGTATGGCATGTCCAGGTGCCCTCGGTGCGGGCCTGAGCTCAAGCTCCAGTTCCCTGGACCTGGCTTCAAGGAGAGCCAGCCCTGGTGGTGCAGGCGGTCTTAGGACTATAACCCTCCATGTTGCAGAGTCAGAACCGTGAGGGTTCTCTGCTACGCAAGTGTAGTTGTCAGCGTGGGCTAATTCTAAACCTGTGGAACATTATTAACACTACAAATTCTGATCCTTTTTGCCTCAGTTTGTGTATCTGGTCTTTCTAGGAGCGACAATAAGACAATATGCTTAACGAAATTGCGGGGCTCAGATTCCCGCAACCTTCAATATTTCCATATTTATTTTCTTTGTTTCACGACAACACTTTTAGTAAAATCCATTAGGCCATCCATGTCTACCATACCGTTCACACTTCTCTCATTTCCAGGGTGGTCACTTACCTCGTATAAGCAGCGCATCTCCATCAAGATGGAAGGGTGGTCTTGGATGCAGTGGCGTGCCGGCACGCAGCCACCGCTTAGCTGGTGGTGGTGCGCCTCCAACCACACAACGAAGAGAGAGAGACCCGCCTGCTGCTCCAAGCGCCACGCCACCAAATGATGAGATACGACCAGGTGCTAATAGAGAAATAAATTATAAGAAGATCCAAGAGCAAGCATTTAATGTGATGATTAATCTGGTCGATGATCAATAAGCCTAGACTTGTATATGTATACGTTTCCATCATAGATATTTCAGCTCGAATATGGCTGTGCTCTACAGGCCTTCATATAGGTAAGATTTTCGGGCTCACAGAAAATTCCCCAAGGTGATCGAGAAAGTACAGCCAAATGTACAAATATTTAGATACGGGACATACAACAACGATTTTGTCGTAAAGTATTGATTAAAGTTAAAGTCAAATTCATTTATTTGCATTAAACGCGTTACTAAAGAATACATTTACATAGCACTATGATAGATACATATCGCCATAAAATGCATGCATATATTAAAATAATTCTTATTCCTATTTTATCTTTGACTTATTATTTCTGCTAACTCTACTATATTTTTCCTTCGACAAATGGTAATTAATGTTTATTGCAGTAGAGCTACTGAGGTAAAAATTATTACGGCTACGACTATAAAATATGAAAGAAAAATATTCAAAGCAAGTTGTCATCAAGCATCCCAAGTAGGTATGTAGTACTCATTAGACTTTTCTATAAATTGCAAGAATGCTAAAAAGCTCCGTAACCGTAATTGACACTATCGGATAGCCGAAATAAAAATCTATCCTTAACCGAATCCGAATAAATGTTTCGGATGGGGCGGAGTCTAATTGAGACACATTATGACAGGTTTTGCTGCCCAGTCGAGCAGTCACACTAACCACGCGCTTCACTTGGCATGTTTGTTTATTATAAAAATGTAACATCCGTAACCGAACCTATCCGAAACTAACGCATAATCTGAAATTATTCCTTATCCATAACCGTATCCGAATCCGGTATAATAATATGTATATATACGTATCCGTATAATATCCCTAATAAATTTCTTAAGTACTTATATTTATTTATTTATTTAAACTTCATGTACAATAGTTTTACATAGGCGGACGTAATGCCACAAGGCATTCTCTTGCAGTCAACCATTGGGTTAATAAGGACAACGTTGTGAGCGGGTACAAAATAATATTAAAAAAGTCAACTTGTATACGAAAAAGTATATACTTACATATATATATTAATATAATACACATATACAAATAAAATAGACTAATAAATAATTGTTATTTAATAAAAAAAATATTAAATAATTGTTATTTCATAAATAATTGTTATTTAATAAAATAAAAAAAAACGAGAAACCTATTAATAATTATTATGCCTCTAGATGAGAGCTATTTAGTTTGATTCAAATAGAAGTCACGAACCTTTCTTTTAAAAGTGAATTTGCTTTCAGCCTTTTTAATGCCAAAGGGTAGCGCGTTCCATAGCTTTATTGTTGAGACAGCGAATGAATTGGACATAAAACCAGTGCGGTGTGAAGGAATTTGGAGAAGTAGATTTTTGAAAGCTCGAAGGTTACGACTGTGAGAACTGCCCAACACTTTGAAATAAGTTTTTAGATAATCGGGAGCACAAGGATTGTTCATAGTAGTGAAGAGCAAGCAGAGAGATCTGAGGGACCTCCTGAGGCGGATAGGCAGCCATTTAAGCTGAGAACGGTAGGATGAAATGTGATCGTATTTACAAAGGCCAAAAACAAAGCGAATACAATTGTTGAGAAGTCGATCCAAGTTATTTAGAAGTTCTTGGGATAGATCAGGATAACAAACATCAGCATAGTCGATAATGGGAAGCACAAGTGACTAGACCAAAGTGATTTTAGTGCTGGATGGGAGGAAATGCTTGAATCTATAGAGAGACCGCAGCGAGAACGCGACTTTCTGGCTCACCTGAGCCACGTGCTTATTCCAACTAAAACTGTCGTCAATGTACAGACCTAAATCTTTTACATGAGGTGAAAGAGAAATGACGGAGTTCTCGTAAATCAGTGGCATGAGTTGGCCAGTGTTCACACTTCTCAAATAGTACGAACTACCAATGAGTATGGCCTGACATTTCCCGACGTTAACAGAAACCCCAAATTTGCCAGACCACTAACTGATAGCTCGAAGATCAGCATTGTGTAATGAAATGCAATTGTCAAGGTTGGCAATGTCTGATTGAGCGTAAAGTTGCAAGTCATCAGCGTACAGATGATAAGAACATTTGAGGATAACAGTAATGGAGTTTATAAATAAAGATAATAAAAGAGGAGAGAGTATACCGCCTTGTGGAACACCAGTTAACAAGTCGCACCAGTCAGAGCAATCCTGATCAGCACGCACAGCCTGCTGGCGACCACGAAGATATGATGAAAACCACTCACCTGACAACGAAGAGACCCCAATTTGAGACAGTATGGCCAGGAGAATGTCGTGATCAACGGTGTTAAAAGCATTGGAAAAATCTATTCAAACCAGCACCGTTAACTTTGAACTCTCCAAACCGACCCTAATGTCTTCAGTAACTTTAAGCAGAGCTGTGGCTGTGCTGTGGCCAGGCCGAAAACCGGATTGGCAATTGGACAACAAGTTATTCTTGAAGACGTAGCAGGATATTTGTTTAAGAGCAACTGCTTCTAGGATCTTAGAAAGGAAAGGGAGAATGGAGATAGGTCCGAAGTGAATTGCCAAACTGGGGTTGGGAATTTTAGGAAGAGGGATAATGTAAGCCTTACGCCACATTGCAGGAAACTCACCAGTCTGCAGCGATGAGTTGATGATGTGAGTAATAATTGGAATTAAGTTCTCAATCATAAAAGATAACATAGTTCGACTAACCCCATCACAGCCCACAGCCGTAGACTTAATTGAGGTAAAATATTTGAGGTTAGTCACGGTGGAGAAAGAAAAAGAGTCAGGAGAAAGGATTGGCTTGGAAGTAATATCAGCGATAGTTTTATTTTTGACGTTAGCTGCAAGTGTAGCGGGTGTTGAAAATGATTATTAAGAACATTCAAAGGCAGATTAAGAGAAACGATACTAGAAGGGGTCTTTGCTATGCCAAGCGATTTCAAGAACTTCCAAATATCAGCCGGTGACGAATTGAGGACATTTTCACAAATTTATCGGCGTTTAGATGCTCTTACCATCTGGTTGCAGCGGTTTCTAGCCAACTTATACAGGATCCAGTTCTCCTCACTGCGGTCCCGCCTATATTTTCTAAAAGCCCGGTCTCGTCGTCTCATTGCCATCCGAACTCCAGGGGTTATCCATGAAGCTGGGGGGCGCATGACACGAACAGCCCTCAGTGGCGCATGCGTGTCCATGAGCTGGAGTACGTACCTGTTAAAGATAGCCACTTTCTGATCCACTGAAGATGACCGGGCAATATCAACCCAATCCAGGGCTTGCGCATCGCTATTGAGCTTTTCTTTATTTAAGTTTACGAAATTCCGAATTAAAACAATACCAGGCCGCTGCTTAGGGGGTTTCATTTTGTAGGACATGTAAATGAGATCGTGTCTGGATAAACCAGGCGCAGTGACCTGACCGTGGTTGGCAACGAGATCCACAGAAGATGCAATCATGAGATCAAGCCAGGAATCGCTTGAGTCAAAGTTATGATGAGTCGGATTAAGTTTAAGGAGAGATAGACTCGACGATTCCAGGATCGCTCTCAGTTTGCGTGCTCGAGGGTTATCCTTAAAAAGGTCAGTGTTAAAATCACCCATGACTATGAGATGATTGTACTCTGAGGAAACAGATTCAAAGAGAGATTCAAGAATGGAGAAGTAATCTATATCAGGAGGGCAGTAAGCAACTCCTAGAACGGCCTTAACCTCTTTAACTACAATTTCAAGAAATAAGTACTCAGGGCTGCCATTATAAATTGGGGAAGAAGAAAATAAGACTTTGTAAGGGATATCACTACGCAAGTAAATGACAACACCCCCGGCTCTTTTCCCTGTACGATCGTTGCGAATGAAAATATAGCCAGGTAAACAGTAAAAAGTAGGGGGAAGTTCAGGTTTTAGACAACTTTCGGACACTAAAACAGCATGCAAAGTAACGTCAGAAAATAAATTAAATATCTCAGAATGGTGCTGAGGAATGCTCTGAGCATTGACATGGCATACGTTAAAGCACTTGTCAAATCGCTGGCACTCACTACTCAGAAAACCATTCACGGACAGAGAGTCGTTAAGAGTTGAAAAAGACGTGGAAGAACAAGAATAAAATGAGTCGTCGTCAGACATAATTATTACGCAGGTAATTTAAAAATATAATATAAGCAAAAAAAATAAATAGATAATATAATAAATGTTAAATAAAAATTCACTTAAGAATTAATTGCATAACCTGCCGGCAGACTGTTCACAAAACAAATCTAAAAACTAATGCGCGTTTCCGAACGTAACTGAACGCAATACGCCGTAGACAGTGACAACTGACAGACAAGTGACAGCGACATATCAAAGCAAAAATAATGACTGTCAAGAAAATTATACACATCTGGTGCCATTCAAATAAGAAGTGAAGTGAAGTGACTGTCAAGAACAAAATCGGTACACGTTAAATAAATGAATATAGTCCAAAGATTACTAATAAATATGATATAGTCACTGTGACGTGCTCCCACTGCAAAATTACTCAATCATAACTTATAAATGACAACTTCGACACCTATGCATGAAATTATTGGATATGAGTTAAATTATTAATTGTTTTGCCAAATTATACAAGTTTATTACAAAACATGCAGGTCAAAAACATAATAAGTTCAAGCTTAGCCTTTTCTCATATCAAATCAAATATTTAATTGCCATGTAGGTAAATAAAGAAATCACAAAGAAGTTCGACGCCGTAACTTCTGAGCTATGTGATATCTAAAACCTGTGTTCTGTAGTGAAGTTAGGTAAAATTGTTTGTTCTCTAATAACTCGTTAGGTCGCGGTCGGCTTGTACAATCCTAAAAAAAGTGTTGGTAATATTCCGTATCACGTGCGTGTCACGGCCGAAAGCCCAGGCCAATCGAGTAGGTGAAGACAGCTTTAAAACTAAGATCTGTTCATACTTACCCAGGGAACTGGTCTGGCAAGCCACAGCGGGTGATGGCGGCCCCTCACCAGCGGCGGTAGCAGCACGAACCCACGCCTCATACGTCCTCCCCGCGCGAAGACCTCGCATCGTGCGCATGCATTCTGTTGTAGTACCCTCGATCTCGGCGCATGCGTTCACACGGGTGACGTTGGGTTCTTGTGACCTATGTGGCAGAGTTGGTTATTGTGTAAGTTTCAGAATGCTGTATTAAGTCGGTTGTAGACACTAACAAAATTCACCGGACCTTCGCAAGAATTAATGTCGTTGCTGCGGTCTGCTGCAAACACGGCCAATTTTCGTGCCTAGGTCTGACAAAATTGACAAAGTGTCGTGTACAAGATGAATTGGTCTTGTCTACAAAAGACACTGTGAACTTACTTAGCATGTACAAGCGGCCTTCGGTCAAGGTCTATTATCACAACTTACTTAGGCTTAGGGCGGTTACGTACTACATCCGATCAGTGTCCGTTTTTGGAGTTTTATTGGAGTTCTAAGATCAAAATGTTCTGAATTATGAGGGATTGAGTTCGGATGTAGTATGAGCGTATGAGCCCTTAGAGTTATGCTTATCGTTGTTACAGAACTGACAACCTACAAATGCAAGATAGAGACTGAAAATGGCTCAGGAAAAGTATGTCCTAAGTAGCATTTAAAGATCTCAGCCTACGAATTTTCTTAACATTTGGCAAACAAAGCCTCTTTACTTAAATAAACTTGGTATTTATGATATCAGACTACCTTGTTAGTCTAGTCCTTGTCAATTACCCGGTCGGGTGGTAGGTGTGGATTATTTACCCAACTGCTGAAGGAGAGTAGTGTGTTTTTCAGTGTATGTATGTATGTATGTATGTATGTATGTTTGTTCCGTATGTATGTATGTGGCGTTCTAGAGACCAAAGGCGTTGGCCGATTTAGATGATTCTTACGTCAATCGATTTGTCTTAACCTTGCGAGTATCACTGGCTACATTAAAATTGGCAAATAGAAAAAGGATTTTGTGCGCCATATTCTAGGGGCCCTATTTTTTTCTGCCGTACCTGTCGTGTGGGGTATCAAAATAAAGGGTTTTAGGAGGTGATTTCAAAAATATATAGAACTTATATGTTTAAATGAACCCAATACGAAAAAAAAATGTTATCTATAAAGTTAATAAAAAGAGTTAATAAAAACCCGGCTGCTTAAGAAGCGAACTAAAAAGACGTAAACATGAAGATAATTTTGCTTTGCAGTCGGAGAATACATCTGGGTTTGGTCAGCCAGCACGCGAATATGTATCCTCCGACTGCACAGCATGATTTTCTTCTTGTTTACGTCTTTTTAGTTCGCTTCTTGAGCAGTCGGGTTTTTTTAATTAACATTTTTTTTTTGGTTTTCCTCAATAGCAACCCGTTATCCGGATTTATCCCCGGTGGATGGCAACGGTGAAGGAACACACCGTGAGAAAACCGGCATGTCCTAGAAACAAAAATTCGAATACATGTGTCATCTACCAACCCGCATTGGGCCCACGAGGTGGATTACGGCCCATTCCCTCTCGCAGAGAAGAAGCCTGAGTACCAGCAGTGGGCACATTTAAAAGGCTGATGACGATGATGATGGAAATAGGCTAGCTCACATAGAACTTAAACTTAACTGGCGAAACGTAGGTGGACTAAGTGCACCTCTGCCCAACCCTTCGAGGAATGTAGGTGTGATGTTGTATATGATATCAACGCTCTGCAGCCATTTTAAGCTGAAAGCCGAGGCACTACGTGAAATATCAAATACAATCTTCACAGAATATTCTAGTATCTGACAGCGCACAGCGTTATAATCCGATATGTGTGCACAAAATCAATGCAGATATTCAATACCGTTATGCAAAACGATTTCGTCGTGTCTGAAAGTCTTAGGAAGCGAAGGCTTTGGCCGAACTATAGTTTCGTAGAACTAAAACAACATAAAGTAAGTTGTAGAACAAACTAGAGATGTAATGGAAGCCGTTGTAAGCGGAGGGGTTGCAGAGCTTCGTCGCCGCAAAAGAGAAGATTAACAAAAGCGGAGATGGAAAAATAATATAAAATCGACTGCCTGACTGAATTTAAATTTTAGAAGGGACAAGCTATATTTGACAAAAAAAACAGTTTTGTGGCTTTGTAACCTTCAAAAGGATTAACAAAAGCGGAGATGGAAAAATAATTTAAAATAGACTGCCTGACTGAATTTAAATTTTAGAAGGGACAAGCTATATTTGACAAAAAAAAAACAGTTTTGTGGCTTTGTAACCTTCAAAAGGATTTCTTGTGTGAAAAATAAAATAAATTAGCTCCACTAAACAGTTGCTCACTTGGTGGAATCTAGCTACAGCAGTGATATAGGAGCAAAAAAACTATTTAGTTTGAATAACTCGAACTATATAGTTCAAGTTATATCACCGCCGATTTTTATTACACCTCCGTAACAACGACATCCACGTATGAACATGGAAAGGAAGTCAGAGAAGAATGGTGCCGCATAACTAAGCGGGTCACACGTCGACATAGCTCGTAATCACCTGTGTCAAAAGTGTACCAACTAACAAGAAGAGACAATTCCGCTAAAGACTATCAGGTCTACGATTTCTTGCGGAAGTTCCGCATATGCGGAAGCAGATACGAGGTTCCTTTACATCCCTAGAACAAACTAGCCGACGTAAAGCGGTTAGAGATGGTTCAATTGGAGCGGTATTTAACTTTGATTGCTGAACAACTTTGCTTATTCCCCCGCCAGGTAGGGTAGTGTTTCAATTATTTATTAACTCTCGCTTACAGCGGATAAACTATGTAATTGCTTTTGCGATAGCTCAAAGGTATAGATTTTGGGAGAGAGGGAATTTAAATCATTGTGTTAGTCAAACGTCAATCCATCAGCTGTAGTTAGTTTAAAAACCCTGTCCATACACATACATATTACTGAAAAGGTCTTTGTTACGTATTTTCTTTTGTTCAAGTCTTTTTTTGAGTTATGAGATTTTGTCTAGGATTTATAAAAAACCTTCGACCAGTAAGTCTACGTACTTAAACATCGTCAGCTCGGAATAGTTTTGTAAACAAATCTTTTTTTTTTCTCCTGCATAATATGGGCCAAATGTTATGCGAACAAAGCCGAAGGCGCAATTGGTTTTCAATAGAATTCATTTCTATCGTTGCTTAACAAAGATGTCTTTAATGAACTACACAGTTAAGGAATTACTCGTCAATTTAATAGAACAACACGGAAGGTGCTCAACTCGGATGCCTCAACTGTTTAGTCGCTGCAACGCAATATCGTTCACTTTGTCACTCATCTCAGCGAGCTCGGCGTGCCGTGTGATCTCATTAACCCTCCGCTCTGTGAGACTCCGGACGATCTATATGGAACCATTGAACTGTTCTGATTTGTTACCGGTCAATTGTAGTAGATTGGTATTCGGAAAAAATGAAATGAATGTTTGGTTTAGTCAGAGATATAAATCTAACTAGATGACGCGATTGTATGTACTTCGCGTGTCAAAACACGGAGTAAAATTGCGATCAATGATCGTAATTTGAGCTTTCATTTAGCAATATCGGCTCCGAAAATCAACCGAAATCTAGATAAATGCCTAATTATGCCATATTGAGCTGTAAAGACTGTAAAGAAAAAGTTTGCCGAGGCATTGGAAACGTTTTCTTTCATTGGTAAGTAAATTTGTTTTTAAATTGTGTATGAAAAAGTGGCACGCAAGGTTCTCATAAAAATGGAGGGACTTGCGTTATTTAGTTAGATTTATATCTGTGGATTTAGTCATTGTTGATATTAGAAAACTGTATTCTAGTCACTTCTGTCTCCATGATATTTAAGCGTAGAAAAGTCGTTGTAAGAAAATTAATTTATAAATAACTAGCTGACCCCCGGGGCTTCGCTCCCGTCAACTGGCTATCTACCTACCTACCCTGCCCACCCTGCCAACCCTGCTTACCATGCCTACCCTGCCTACCCTGCCTTCCCTGCCTATCCTGCCTTCTCTGCCAACCCTGCCTACTCTGCTAACCCTGACTGCCCTGCCTACCCTGCCTACCCAGCCTACCCTGCCTACCCTGCCTACCCTGCCTACCCTGCCTACCCTGCCTACCCTGCCTTCCCTGCCTATCCTGCCTACCCTGCCTACTATGCCTATCTTGCCTATCTTGCCTACCCTGCCAACCCTGTCTAACCTGCCTATCCTGCCAACCCTGTCTATCCTGCCAACCCTGTCTAATCTGCCTACCCTGCTGCCAACCCTGTCTAACCTGAATACCCTGCTGCCAACCCTGTCTAACCTGCCTACCCTGCCTTCTCTGCCTATCCTGCCTACCCAGCCTACCGTGCTTACCCTGCCTACCCTGCCAACCCTGCCTACCCTGCCTACCATGCCTACCCTGCCTAACCTGCCTAACCTGCCTACCCTGCCTACCCTGCCTACCCTGCCTACCCTGCCTTCCCTGCCAGCCCTGCCTATCCTGCCTATCCTGCCTACCCTGCCTACCCTGCCTATCCTGCCTAATCTGCCTACCCTGCCAAACCTGCCTACTCTGCCTACCATGCCTATACTGCCTACCCGGCCAACCCCGCCTACCATGCCTACCCTGCCTACCCTGCCTACCCTGCTTACCCTGCTTACCCTGCCTAGCCAGCCTAGCCTGCCTACCCTACCTACCCTGCCTACTTTGCCTACCTTGCCTACCCTACTTACCTACTATTTTTATCTATCATCAATGTTTTTCTCAGCGCACGCCAAAGAATGAATTTTATAGGCAACATTTTCCTACCTTGGGTTACATTATTGCAATTTTCATAAGAATCTCTAATATTTTTGAAAATTTATTATAGCCTATGACACTCAGGAATAATGTAGCTTTCTACTGGTGAAAGAATTTTCAAAATCGGTTCAGTAGATCCAGAGATTACCCCTTACAACGTCACAAACTCACAAACCCACAAACTTTACCTCTTTATAATATTAGTATAGAAGCATAGATTGGATCGGGAGGAGTCTAAACGAGCCAAGCTAAAAAAAATGTGCAAAGTAATATATAGAGCCTGTGGAGGAAACAAGAGACAATTTATAAAAAAAACAGTAAATCTTACGGGCCTTTAAGATATTCTCTTGACTCCATTTATCACCACTCAATTTAAAAGCAACACACACGGAAGGTGCTAGACAGATGCCTCGACTGTTTATTCGCTGCAACGCAATATCCTTCGCTTTGTCACTCATCTCAGCGAGCTCGGCGTGCCGTGCGATCTCATTAACCCTGCGCTCTGTGAGGCTCCGGACTGTCTATGTGGAACCATCGACCTGTTCTGATTTGTTACCGGTCAGTAGTAGTAGATTGGTATGTCAATGTTCTGATTAATCATTTAAAATAGATTAAACTGCTAATTACAAAATTCAAACCACTTCAGTTTAAAAATCGTTGTCAGCAAACACTTTTTCTTTTCGTGTGAGGATATGGCCACCTCTGGTCTCAGATTTAACTAAGCCGACTCTGTGAAACCCAAAGGCCTCTGACTTGACTATCTCAGACTTACATTAAATATATAAGTCTAGGATTCCTAACGATGTTTTCATTCACCGTAGCCTGTGTTGTCAAAGATACACTTAAATAGTACATATGAATTTGGAAAAGTCCCATTGGTACTTGCCCGGATTTGAACCCACGATCTCATGCACAACCAAAACCACGAGAGGCGAGGTCTTACCCACTGGGCCACCATGACACTGATTGGACGGAGTAGCTGGGGATCGAACTATTTGAACGAGATCAAAATTATTTCCGGAGACACATAATTCATATAGAACTTCTTTTGACTTCTTTGATATCATTAGACAGACTCTTGAATTCATTCAAAACGCAAAGTGTCGAATAAATATATTTCTATTCTATTCAATTTAAAGTAGTAGATATTACCGGTTGGTTACCTATAAGATCTATCCCTTCTAATAGTGACGTTATAGAAACATATAATGCAACAATAATCCACTCACTTAAGTGTAGAAAATATTCTTGCATATGGGTCTCCGCGACGGCACGATCCTTGCGGTTTTATTTTCAATGCGCGACACTATTTAAGGGGATACTCTATACCTATGTACAAATTTGCAACAAGACTTACCCGGATAGATCTTTGACATAGAGCGTGTAATGCGTCAGCTTCCCGTTGGGCTCGGGAGGCGGTAGCCACGAGGCCCTTAGCGAGCGTTCACCCAGGGCTATCAGTTTCATGCCGCCCGGAGCACTAGGCACTGTCGGAACAAAGCAATGTTATTGACTGGCTAAGATCTGAAGCTGTGATTATCCTATTAGGTGTATGTGCCCGAAAGTGAGAGTAACGAAATTTAAGCCCATATTCCAAATGCTCATACTCGACTCAAATTTAAAAGGCCATACCCACCAATCAATTGCCAACCAATCACGACTCTCGAGTTTGGCATATGATTCTTCAGCTTGACATTATATGTACTAAATAGAGCAAGCGCCCAGACGCTCCAGACGTTACAAACTTCTTTCACCACAAAATAAATGAAATGTATTGAACGAAAATGAAAGTCCAAGTTGGATGAAGTGGTGTGAAATTTAAATTGAGAAGAGTTTTAGACAAAGAGTATGTACAAATACAAGGAATTATTTATGGAACTGTTTCCTCAGTTTAAAAGGACTGGGATTTAACTTAACTTACGTTCTGTCTTACTTATTAAATGCGTTTGGCATGGCCGTAATATTTCAAATTTCAAATAACTTTTATAATCTGAGGAATTAAAATTGTGAGAGCATTGTATAAACAATTTGTCATACAAAGATATTTATTATTCAGATGAATCTAATTTTCCATTTGAAAATTCGACCGTAAAACATTTATTTAGGAGATGGGGCTTGATGGGAGAAACACTTCTTAAGGATACTTCTTTTATTTTGGCTCGTTAAACACAAATTACAGAATTTTTACTTCGTAACGTCAATCATCCGGCATTCTCTCTGTCTCTTCCTCTTACATACTCTCACCTCATTGAGCGAATGAATCTTTACGTTTCTTTTTACAAATGGATTTAACGTTTCATTTCACGGTTAACTTTAGTTATTTAAATCTCAATGAGAATAAGCCCACATTTATCTAAAATCAAAACCTCTTCAAAAGTTGTAAGTGACTTTTCACCTATCAACAGATTTATCAATATTCCAAACCTTGACTTACCATCTTCATCAGTCCTGCAAACTTGCGGAGCCGATAGAGGTCCGTCGCCAGCGGCGTTGTGTGCCCGCACCCGGATCTCGTATTCAGCATACGGTGTTAGACGCGATACTGTTGCTTCCTCCCCCTTATCAAGTGTAAAAAAAAACAGTCCAAAAGAAGGAAATCATACTGCATAAAAATATATTTCAGTCGTTTTTTTTTTTCATATAATGTTTACGATGTTCTGCCTCTGATTTTCTTTAACAACAATAACATCATCAGTTCGGATTCGGCGTAAACATTTATTATTCATGATAGAAGTTACGATAAGCATTTTTTTAATAGACAACGATTAGGAGTGCCTTTGGCCCGTGTAGCGTATTGAAGTAATGAGGATAAAAAGGAAAACGATTCAATCTTACCTGTATCCTTAGATACGCGTCTTGTGTTGGCAGCATTGGGTCGGCGTCCCGTCGCGTGTACTGTAACGTGTAGTGGGTAATGAGACCTCCTCTGTTGTCTATACCCGGTTGCCGCCATGACACCCGGAGTGATGTGGACCCGCTTGATATGCAAGTCACTCCTTCTGGACTGCCCGTTGGCGCTAATAAGAAAAACATTAGTAAAATATTGATTCATACTTAGCATCAGCATTGCTTACTATTGTAAATTAATCGTGCCTGCTTATAGCGCTTGTTTAATTTCTAGACTCAAATGTAGGTACATATGAGCACAAAAAAATGATAATGAGAGTTTTTATTTTTTACGTGGTTATTTTAAGTCATCGGCCAGTGGTCACACAATTAGGATGCCCAAATAAATATGTAATCTTCGCGGAACAAATACCTACAGGCTGTTTATTTTGGCAGCATTAATGATTCGAATTCCTTAACACTTATGAGGTCTGTTCAAGGATAAACTTCTCAACAATCTGTTCCAAAAATATATTTTCTAAATGTTGTTTGTATTAATTGTAAGCTCAAAGGTTAATAATTCAAACAGCTTTTTCATGTCTTCCAAACGGTTGCAAAGCAATTCCTTAATAACCATCTTCTAAGATTAATTACTGGAAAGGTTGTTAAGCGCACATGTGACTTATTAAGAGCATTAATTAAGTCTTTTCGTTGATACCCCTTAATTAAGAAGAAGAAAACACGTTTAATACAAACTTGTTTTTCTTTCTGAAATTCGCTATAAAAAGGCTGTATCGGGGTGAAGTTTTATCTCATCATCTAAAAAACATCAACGTTTTATGTTTTGAAATAGCCACCGATAAAAACTTGAGCGGAATTTTCCTATAACTGAAAAAGAACGCTTCACCGTAAACCTTTCTGATCGATTGCAACAGATGGACCGCTGGACAGACGGACAATTGAAACTATATTTCTTTTAGTCCCCAGATAGTGCCAACTTTGAAAAAAGAATTGGATGTGTTTTGCATGAAGAAATAAAAATGAAACAAATGCAGAATACAAAAGTGCCATCAATTTGTACTGAATCGTTTGACCTAGATCGAGGAGGCCACAGTCCAATTAAGCCATTTAGCATTTTGATGGGAAAATTTACGATCGTCGCTTCACGTCGATTGCGGCGCTCAGTTATTTACTACTACGACAAAACTTGCCCTGTCGAAGTTTCAACTCCGATACACTTCTGCGGCTGACTGTTCGGAACATTAAAGAAATCGATCTCTTTCTTTTCCCAAGTTTTACGATTTTGTAGAGCTTTGAAAGTGATTATCGAGAAGGAGAATAATCTTCGTGAAGTTTTTGTGGGTTCTGTTCAATTATGCTTCTTTGCATAATTTTGTTCTGACAAATTGAGCGAATTAATGCCACGTCTGAATAAAGCATTAATATTTTTTGACAAATCAACAAATTTACTCGATTATATAAACTATTACTTGCTCATACAAATTTTAACCTCCCCTTTTAACTCCTTTAAGGGGTGAAATTCAAAAAACCTTAAAAATATATTTATTATTTGATATTTAGAGGCTAAATACCACATTAAATTCATTACAAATAAAAAAATACTGAGTTTCATAAAAACTTTCATCCCATATTTCACCTTTTTATAGGATGAGTTTTGAAAAATCCTTTTTTAAATGACACCTAAGGTATAAAATCAATATTCTCTCAAAATTTCAAACTTCTATCATTAGTGGTTTAGGCTGTGCGTTGATATGTCAGTCGCATTGCCTTTTTTTTTTTATTTTTTATAAAATATATATAATATATATAGATAGATAGATAAGCTACTGAGGGCCTATACCATGAGACATTATATCAGCGATAACGACTGCTTCGTAGATTGTCATTCGAAAAACCAGGTGACAGCGGTAGTATACATACAATCCCGTACATTTTGAGCTAGTCAATAATTTGTCGCTTCTAGAATGCCACATTGTCTAGACTGTTAATTATTTACAGGCAACTGAAAATTCTAGTATCAAGGAAAATGTTCACTGGATAAGTAATAGAAGCTAAACTCACGTGATTCAAGTGTATGTCGATAATGCGGCGGTGACAGTGGGCCAGTGCCAGCTGCGTTATACGCCCTTACAGTTATTCCATATCTTGTAGCCGCTTTCAGTCCTCTCAATGTAGTACTGGTAGCGTCAGCACTGGCCCCGCTTTCTGAACCAGGACTATCGCTCAACGTTCCCTTGCCTTCTTCTGATACTTCCCACCAACGAATGGTGTAACCAAGTAGGGTGCCATGCCATGTTTCCCGTGGTGGTGACTATAAAAGATGATATGGTTTATTATTGGCACAGAATGGTTTAGTGGTAGCATCTTGTGTTTGTCCGTTAAAAATAATATTTGCATCTAGATGTCTCTTTTTCCCCGGAAGTCGAAAGTCGCAAGCCGATTCCCGGCCACCGTAGGTGCGGGCTTGCGGACGGCAAGTAATGGGTAGCTCGCCGTCCAATAAGGATCAGGCCCGAGTCGACAGCGTGTAGTTTTCCACGTGCGCCTCAGTAAGATGTCATCATAACTGTCGGGGTCCACTAGGGCCGATGCCTGTCTGGGACGCGTATAATTTGAAGAAAAGTTACCACTGGAATTCACTTTCTTACCTAAAGTCTATAAAATGCATGTACATATAAAATCACTCCTACTTTCCCGAAGGATTAGCCGTAGGTGTAGCTATAATACAGTTCTTACTATAAATAATTCTGATTCTGAATGTAATCGTCTATAATTAGTAATTAATCCAGTGATTAACCTTCCTGTTTCGGGTCTGAGGAGAACCGCAGCGTCTGTCTCAATGTTTGTATTTGACATAAATAAGACTTCGTTTGTAAACTCACTGAAGTTTGTTTAAAGAAAGTGGGTAAAATTAGACAACTTTCATACCCCGTTCCGAGAATTATTATGAATTTAAATTGCCAAAGCAAAAATTCTGAGACACGATGAAATTTTAACTCAAGATAAATAAGATACGACTTAGTGTACGATTCCCATCAGCATAATATATTACACAACCTTTAAATAAAGACGTATGCTATATAAATACATGAATAAAAAAATTGTGAAGAAGCCTACCTGCCAAGTGATATGAAGTTCTCGCGCCCTAAGTGCCCGCACGGTAATGTCACGAGGTGCTCCTCCGGGCGCTGGCAAAAAAAAAGCTCTGTTAAAAGCGACACCCAGAAAAAAACATCTCATTGACTGCGCCATCAACAAACAACAATCAACTTTAGGCTCCACAAGATAGAGTCGGGAATCACTTGGGGTCTATGGAGGTTTTTATCCTGTGGACAAAGTAGGAGCACATTCTCATACATCCACACGCATTTACGAAGCTTCCTGCGGAAATTGCACAGCACTGTTTTTTAATGGACGGGAAAGCCTCAAGTTGCTCTCACTTGGAGCCTGGAGCCGACCTTCACGAATATATTAATGATATATCCGCACATTGTCTTTGCTTTGTGAATTTGTGAGCATGCCAGAGAGAAATGTGTTTAACATTCTTTGGGTTGGGTGAATATTAGGGTGTGTTTAATTAACATTCAAACGGTTGTTTTACCAGCCGTTTGATTAAGATTTTGAATAGAATGTAGTTGGGCTTTAGTGTTAAAATTTTAGCTAAACTATAAAACTTTTGTTACGTTTTGCCAGCGTCTTGTCACGAACATTAAGTTTGGCGAATCAAACTGAAGTTCTGGACAAGACACTAGCCATTACTTGTCCTATGAGAACAAAATGTTTTGCTAGCTAGCTTAGCTCAGACTGTGAAAAAAAAGCGATGTTTTTAGCTATTTTTACGTTATATACCTACATATCTCGCACATCTCTGGTGGTAACACAACCATATCAGCTGTTTATTATACGATATTTTAGCGTAAAATACTGGTTTCACATGTCATCATCCCACTGTTTAAAGCAAACGATTTAAAGCAAATCCAGGATGAAACCGTTATTGGATACCAAAATTACACAGTATGTGAGGGGCAAATTCTGTTTTGTAAGGAACATTAGCATCTCAGTCGCAAACTGTCAAACTGTCTAAATTCCCTATATTTTGAGATTAATTTTCTTCGAGCTTCAAGCCTATTTTTGTGTACGAGCCTATATTGGCTCTCTGATTAACGCAGTCTAAACGTGGGTTTACAGGTGTAAATGATATTTAATTATTTAGGATACCATGCACGTATGCAGCAGAGCCGAAGACAGATTGGCTTGGAAGCAGCTCGACAATGACTCCGTAAAGCGTTCTAAGACGAGCACGACCTTCAGCAATAAAGTCAACGAATAAGAAGAGAGCACGTATTTAAATACGAATTACCTTCCTCTCTTGTAGTGAAATGCAGTGGCGTAGTATAAGGTGAGGCACCTACATCGTTGAATGCAGCCATGCGCAGTGCGTATCTCGTGTCCGGAGAGAGGCCAGCCACGGACGCGCCTGCACGACCCGGACCTTCAGACCTAGTTATATACAATAGCTTTTATTTTAAGTTTTTATTAATAAGGTTTTAATTAGGATAAGTCTACTTAATGGTACTTCTTAATGGCAAGTGATCACAGGAAGATCTAAAACAGCAGACGAAATAAATTTTACTTCGTTGGTATAATTGCTGGTGTTGCAATAGGAAGATAAGAGGGTAGAGGGTTGAAAAGTTTTTGGGTGGTACTTTGGCAAGCTAGCAGTCCACTTGACGTCCCAGGGCGTTTGCTAACCAGTGACGAATCGATAATGTCTCATGTACTAGTGATTAGGTAGTCCCGCATCTATTGTAAATCCATGAAACCGAAACATAGAAACGCCTGCTTGACCTAGTACTCTCCCAAACAAAGTTGATCATAGAAACAGCAACTTATATATTAGATTACCGACATACATATATAAACCTGTATGTATTACTTAATTAACATACACAGTATGTTATTACAATGTAGGCAAAATCTAAAGGACCTCACATCAAAGGTACCTCAACAGGAAAATTTTAATGAGCGGTATGTTAATAAATACCCAGTAATTAAGCAGGAAAAATGTGATATATTTTTTCACCCTAAACAAAGACTACCCTCGTATACCTATGTCTAATTCACACTTATTCGTTATTTTTACATAAAATTAATTAACTGGCTTTCGGCCCTGCTGAAAAACCTTGGCTTTATCGAATTTTATTTACAATCCAAAAGTCAATGTTAGAGTTTGAATTCTACTTTTAAATTGTGATTAATATTAAAACTAAATCAACTTTCTATTTTGAAAAGTTTACATCAAAATGGTATTAAAGTCTGCAAATTAACTTTAGCAAAATTTACGGAAACATTAATTGGTTGGGATCGATTTTTTTTCAGAGTGGATAAGTTATACAAAGGATTATAAAATGCCAGTGTTCCCCGTTGGGCTAAAAGCTATTAAACTTTAAATCTGAAGCAACTGTTACACAATATGACGGTATACCACAGCCAGTACTGGTTTTTAAAAGAACTTGATTTTTCAAAACTAGTATTCAGGGAAATACGTCAATGGATGCTGAAATTAAATCGACGTTCCAGGAAAAGCAATACGGTACCTACTTTTCCGTCGTTTTTATGAATTAAATGAGCATCTTGAAAAAACCCCGAGTTCCAATTATTGTTTATTACCTATATAAAATCGGAATACTAAATCCGCCTCTGTTGATACATCTAGTCGATGTATCAACAGAGGCGGATTAAAAGTCGAGAACGCCCTAGGCAAGCACCTCATCGGTGCCTCTCTAGTGGCCATATACATAATTATTATAAATTATAACTAGAACATAATCAAAATAAAACCCCAAACCACGATCATGAAAACAATCTTATTATGCCTTTAGTTGTTCTAATTTCAATCTTATGCTTTTAGCTACACTTACAAGTTACAACATAACGTTTTTGCTCAGTATTGCTCTTGATAGCAATCATAGCATAGTGAATTTCTGGAAATGACTTTTACAAGCATCTGCATGAGCTGTCTCTTACGAACTTCTATTATGAAATCAGGCGATGTAGGAATAATCAAGAAGGAGCACACTTCAGAAGCTCTTCATCTGTATAGAATTAAATAATATTTTATATTGTATGAATACTTACTACTGCATCTTGAACTAACTTACTACTTACTTGTATTATTTATAGGTAGCAGTTAATTTCATGTTATTTTTTTCTTTGTTTAAAAATTGCTGCGTGTGCGCCCCTTGTAACCTCGCGACCCTAGGCACGTGCCTACTTTGCCTTAGGTATACCCCGCCACTGTGTATCAATCCACTCCAGTTGATATAAACTCAATAATTAACTTAGTCTGCCAAGTTCAAGCCTTAGTTTTGAACTAAGGTAGCTATCAAATGGTAATAAGTTACCCTTGCACGTCACGGTGTCTTTGAATAGATAATTCGTGACTACACCGTTTGTAGATATCACTTCTAAGTTCTAACTACTTTGAAACAACGATCAAATTGGTATAAATTGGTAGGGTACAGCTGCAGAAGGGAATAACGGCCGTAATGAAAACTAGTGAATAAATCAGACACATTTGGAGAGCGTATAAATTGTAAACCTCATCGATATCTTCTATTTTGTTAACGTTTACCACCCATATTTACAGCCCAGTAACCCAGTTGATACGAAAACATAAATACTATTTATTGCATGAAATAACTATGGACCTGTACACAAGGTTAGTTTTGAACAGGGACCCCTATTGCAGCTTAGCCCACGCATAAGATTAGATTGTAACGCTTGGGCTCGCCAAGCGTTATAATCAGATTTTATTATCTATTTAAAACCGATAAAAATAGTAGTGTATGCAACGGTCATATAATAGGGGTTATTAAAACTCGATTGTGATAATAGTATCATACTAGTATAATAGTAAAACACTAGTGTGATACTATTATATGCCGTTGCATACACTATTTTATATTCACGCATACAGTTGAAATAAAACAAAAGTTTCAACGGGAAAAATATGTGGTATGGCAGGAAATTTAGATTCTCATTGCGCATGACTGCGCAGCGCGCGCATCCGTAGACAATGACAGTATTTTTCTACATTAATTCAATGAGCCCATACGCGCCAATAAATTAAAAAGTAAAAGTGTGCTGTCAAAATTTAAACGTTATTTTATGATGCAGTTGTTTGAAATCGAAGGAAATTGCTGCAATGTAATGGTTTTTTTTTATTTTACCTATCCATGAAAAAACGTACGTGTTTTTATAGTATTTTTTGAATTCATATTTGGAATATTAGGTTGTGAGTGTAGATAAAATAACTTACGTACGCCGCAAAATCTTATGTCAGATATATAGCTACATAGATACAACACATTAATAAAAAACAACTTCATGAATAACAAAGTAAAAACTTACGCAACATGTAGTAGGTATATCAGAATTAGCCAGCGTAAGGCACTTGTCCCACCGCCGATGATCAGCGAGTAGCGAGTAAAGCCAGAAGCGAGTTTGTAGTTTCAATAGTTTTGTCACTCTGCTATAAGCGAGTGTTCTTGTGCGACGGGCGATTACTCGCACCACGTAGGTAGAAATGGTAAGTTGCAGTGGATACGAGTATTGTAGCGAGAAGTATGAATAACAAAGTAAAACTTACCCAACATTTAGTGGATCACAATTATATATAGCCAGTGTAAGGTTGTGAGCTGGGTTTGTCCCAATTATAGAGCAGAGCGGGCGTCAAGCTGAGCGTGCGACATATTGCGCACCAACGCGCGGTATTGTAGCAAGTAGTTTGAATAACAAATTAAAAACTTACGCCACGTGTAGTAGATCAGAATTAGCTAGCGTAACGTTGAGTACGTCGGGTGTGTCCCAATTGTCGAGCAGAGCGGGCAGCGGGGCGTCTAGCGGAGCATGCGAAAGGTCGCGCGTCAAGGCGCGGTATTGTAGCGAGTAGTGCGATACTAACGCTCCTCGCGCGACTCGCCATGTGACGCGGGCTTTACGTGACCATACTTCGGAGACACGTACCTCTTCTGGCACACTTGGACGCTCTGTGTGGAAGGAAAGATGTTTGAGATGATTTATGTACTTACTAAATAGCTACTCACGTCTTCATTGACATACATTTACAGCCAAATTCTCAAACACATTTTTATCGCGAGTTCTTGTTCTTTACCGGTCAATTTAAAGTTATAATTGTAGCGACACTTAAGTTTAACATGTTATGAAACAAAGTCCCCCGCCGCGTTTGTCTGTCTGTTCGCCATAAACTCAAAAACCACTGAATGGATTTTCATGCGGCTTTCACGAAAAGACAGAGTGATTCATGACACAGGTTTAAGTATATAATTTGTAAATTGGTCCCATTTTAATTTGGTGAAAATCTGATGAATAACTTCGGAGATATATACAACAGAACTCTTCAATAAATAACGGACAATCTCTCGGGATTGCTGCAATCGCATGTCTGTTTATTGTTTATATCATTTCATAACATAACATCACGCAAGTAAGCTCTAAAGGGGTACGCAGATTTGTACAGTTCACCTTGGTACACTCTCATTTCACTGGTTATGTTCAGTTTAATGATATTCGGGTAATCTATTTTAGCATTGTAGGTACCTTACGAAACTACTTGCTTATTAGGTAGGTACAACTAAAAGCGAAAAATAAATAAACCTTTTTAGAAAAATATTCTACCGACTTCCAAATAAGAAAACTACAAAGTGAAAATAACTTTATTTTTTGATGTCAGTGTCCATAACGCAAAAAAATGGTACCTACCAAAGACCTCGACTTCAAAAAAAAAAAGTATTTTTTAGAATAGAATAGAATAACATTTATTTGCATAAAAACATGGTATAGTAGATGGTTTAAAATTAAATACAGTGCATACATGTTTTTGCTTAACATTATAAGCATGCAAATTTTTCGTGCATACAATATAGTCATTTATTTATTTTTTTCATAAAACTCTTTTACACTATAAAACTATTAGTGGACAGCCAGTTATACAATTTACTTTTAAATAATCTGGTATTTAGAATTTTTAGGTCGCTTGGTATCTTATTAAATATTTCTACACACATATACAAACAGCTTTTATTATATTTAGTAAGCCTTGGCATGACATCCAGTACGAGCCTGTGAGGATCGCGCCGGTTTCGAGGATGTACATCGTCTGCTTTTGTAAATAATACCTTATGCTTCCACACAAGCATACATATCTCATATATATAAAGAGACGGTAGCGGTAACAAACCAAGTTTCTGAAATACCGGCCGACAAGAATCGTCGGATTGAAGCCCATATATTGCTCGAATGCATTTTTTTTGTGCAACAAATGCTCTATTTTGATCGGTGCTATTGCCCCACATAATCAATCCATAGCGTAACACCGATTCAACATATGCATGATATGATGTTATTGCCGTTTGGACGTTTGTTACATTCCTAATTTTTTTTAGCACATATACAAACTTATTTATTCGTTTCGAGACAGTATCGACATGTGTTTTCCAGTTTATGTCTTGATCCAGAGTAACGCCTAGGAACTTAGTTTGCGTTACTTCACAAATTTTATTTATATTCATTTTGTTATTAAATTTAGAATTATTTGATCGGTTAAATTGTATATAAACAGACTTTGCAAGATTTAATGATAGATTATTTTTATTTAGCCATTCAATCAGTATGTCAATTGTGTTATTCATGTCAGTTTCATGATCGTCAATTGTATTATTATTTTTATCAGATGTCGCAATAATGGAAATGTCATCAGCAAATAACATACATCTATGATTAGTTATATTAGTAATAGAATTAATATACAGTATGAATAAAACTGGGCCTAACACACTGCCTTGTGGGACGCCATAATTGTTGCATTTAAGTTCAGAAGAATGTGGTGTCATGTCATTATGTCTATTTACTTTTGTAATTATAACACGCTGTTGTCTGTTAATTAGATATGTCTAATGCCAATTGCCTCCAATTTCTCTAGTAACAGGTCGTGAGATACTAGGTCAAAGGCCTTAGATAAGTCAAAAAACAATCCTGTAGTAAAATGGTTTCGGTTAATATTAGTCAATACGGTTTTTATAAGAGTGAAGATAGCTAGTGTTGTGGATTTGTTTTTTTTTAAGCCAAATTGCTCTTTTTTAATAATGTTAAATTTATCACAGTAGTCAATTAATCTCTTAGACATATACTTTTCGAAAATTTTCGAAATTATAGGTATTAATGTTATTGGGCGATAATTATTAATATCAGATTTATCGCCTTTTTTAAAAAGTGGCTTAACAATTGACACTTTCAAATAATCCGAAAAAGTGCCAAGTGCAAATGATTGATTTATTAAATATGTCATAATACTAATAAGTTCATTAGTGCATGCTCTTATAATCTTCGTATTGATTTCGTCATAACCTGCCGAATTTGTGTTTCTTAATGATGTCATCTCCGCTCTGACTTCATTCTCGGATACAGGTTTCAGAAACATCGAATGAACTAGTGAACTTTCCTATTTCCACGGGGTCTTTTCTATATCGTTCTTGAAGTTATTGCCCATAATTTCATCCTTAATTACTTTCCATACCGCTTGGCATTTATTTTCACTTTTGTTAATAAACTTGATATTTGCGTTCTATTTTGAGTTATATATGCATTTCTGTAGAAGTTTTGAGTATTGAATATATTTAATTCTATTTTATATATTTTTATTTTTATAATGTTGATAACGTAAGAACCGTTTCGTCTTACAACTTTTTTTAAGCCCCTTACTTATCCAATTCTGTTTTTTTTTTATTTTTTGTGTTTACCTTTGCCTTTATTTTTGGGAAGCATAAATTAAAGAACAGGCCTAATGTATCATGAAAAGAACTAAATGCTTTATTTATGTCCTTCTCAGCGTAAATTTCGGACCAAGACATTTTTTGTAAGCATTCTTTATACTTCTGAATGTTAATAGAGCTGAAAACTCTTCTGTAGGCATAGTAAGTCGCTTGATTTTTTGAAGTATGCCTCACAGGGAAGCTCACAATTTGTGCTGTGTCGTGGTCGGATAAATGGAGTGGCTATACTGAACCAATTGCATCAGGAATGTTACTAAGAATATGGTCTATACAAGAAGACTTACTAGTTGGTTCATCAATGTGCAGTTTAAGATTATAATTGTATGCTAGATCTTGTAACTGATTTGTAATATTGCCTCTTTTAAGAGTGTTAATGTTAAAGTCACCTGTTAGAACTACGTTTGTTTTCGAGTTGTATTTTTGGAATACCTGGCACAAAAGACTGTTCAATTTGATTAAGAATTGGGTGAGGTTGGTATGGAAAAAAAGTTTATTTTATTTTAATGATAGATTATTACCTATATCCTTAACAACTTAAAAACGTTAGTTATAGATATCATGCAAATTATGACAATCATTTATGCCATATAATTTAAATGAATATCTTAGGAGTTACCGCAAAATAAAAACTAAAGCGCACGAAAATAAATTCAAGCGCGAGTCTCACACCAATGCCTGGGCAACCCAACGGCAGAAAAAAACATGTAGGCAATATATACTACACGTGCGAAACCGGGGCGTGTCGCTAGTACAAATTCTAATATAATTGGTTAAAAGTAAAGAATTACATGGAATTTTTTAGGACCATGTTATACCTAAGTTTGTATGTATGTCTACGCTGAATCGATTTAAGGAACAATACAAAAGTTATAAACCTGTCTTTTCATAATTCTTATTCAAAGTTCTCTTACTTACACTAATTCAACCTCAGACATGAGATCTTAACGCGATAATAAACTCTACATCTCATCCAAAATTTGTTAAAGTTACTAAATTTTATTTGGCCACACTCTATCCGCCCGGAAAACGAAAATTTAAACTTGCTATTTTATTTACGCCATGTATAACAAACCATAACAGAAACATCACATGTCATAAATTACACCTTTGTAAAGGGTAAAGGACAGTAACTAAAATTAAAGACAGAAGTCCCATACTTCCATTCCGTACTCTTTCACGCAAGACTCTAGTAACATACTTTAAGCTATAAGGATTGTCAATGTCTGGGAAAAGACGCGCACTGTCATGTGACGCGTCTTTTCTAATCTATCAAAAGCTTAGCAAAGGTTCCAACATTCACTTATAATGCAACGAAGACATTTTTCCCCTAAATTATAAATATTAGTTAATATTAAAATAAATAAAATAAGCCTTTATTGCTGTTACAATCTAACTTAACTTAAAAACCTTACTTAAAAATATGACAGTAGAGGTAGGAAACTATTAATTATTAACTTAAACTAAAACATATTCTCGGCATTCGGCTTATCTCCCCTCTTAACAGCTTGTCTTTCGACAAAGGCCTCCTCTAAGGATTTCCACTTGTTTCTGTCCTTTGTTTTGGCAGTATGCAAGCATTGAAGACTTTTCGTTTCTCCGCCATAGGCATTTCTTTATTTTTCATTACTTCGCTTAACGATCAGAATCTCTTCCAAGTGTTTGCTATTCTTCTTTCAATTTCTTTCTGCATGTTGTCTGTAGGTGATACTAATTGTCCTAAATAAATGTATTCGCTTACATATTCTAACTGCTGATTATTAATTGTAATAGCACTTTTTTTTTGAGGAATTGCTCATTACTTTTGTCTTTGCTATATTCATTGTGAGCCCTGCATTTGCACTTTCGTCTGATAATTGCTGTAGCATTTTTTCCAAGATCATCGGGCATTCGGAAAAAAGTATTAAATCATGAGCGAATCTCAAATGACTCAATTTGTCTCCGTTCACGTTAAGTCCAAACTTAACCCAACCCAGTCTCCTAAAGGTCAACTCCAACACAGCTGAGAAAATCTTCGGCGAAATAGGGTCACCTTGACGGACGCCTCTTTCTATCGAGAACTCTTCACCTGACCTTTCCAGTTTTATTTGTGCTGTGGTTTTCCCATAAATGAATTTTAATATGCGTATATACTTTTTATGGACCCATTGTTGTTTTAATGATTCCCATATGTAGTGGTGTTCCAGGAAATCAAACGCTTTGGTGAAGTCTACGAACCCTAAATAATATACTTTGTTGTATTCTCTGTATTTCTGAAGTATCTGGCGTAGGACGTGTATGTGGTCAATGGTCGAAAAGTTGCTCCTAAATCCAGCTTGCTCCTTCGGCTGGTTTCCATCAAGGGTGTTAGTTAGTCTCAACAATAGTATCTTAGAAAAGATCTTATATATATTAGACATTAAGCTTATTGGCCTATAATTTTTAATATCTCCTTTGTCTCCTTTTTTGTGTAACAAATTTATCGTTGATTTCGCCCAATCTTCTGGGATAACTTCTGCTGTTATTATTTCGTTAAACAAATAGGTTAATTTAGGGACAATTACCGGCATGGACACTTTGAGAAGTTCATTGGTTATTTCAAGCTTATTATTTTTGCTTTTATACAGCTCCTTATAATATTCCGTAGCAATATTTAATATATCTGATCTTTTAGTAGTACATCTTCCTTGTTTATCCTTCATATTTGGCATCCAATTCTTTGTCGATTCTAATTCTTTGAACGCTTTCTTTACTCCGCCTGTTTTCTTAATATGGTATTGGAAAGTGTTTGCCCTTTTTTGCTTTCTGTCTTTCCTTAGATTTTTATTGATATTTTTACTTATTTCTGCAATCTCTTTTCGTGTTTCTTTGTTTTTCTTGGCTTGTAAAAGCAATTTCCTTTCTTAGAGTAATTGAATTGTTTCGGTGGATAGTATAGCTTTATTATTTTTAGACACTTTTCGGGCTTCAGTTTTGAGAGTATTTACAAAATCGCAATATGTCACCTCAATTGGTTTATTGTATTCTTTTTCTTCTCTTCTCTCTAGGATTTCTTTTAAGCTGTTCATTATCTCTGCGTTATTTTTAATGTTCACATAAGGTACTGATTCAGTGTGCAGCCTTCTACTTTTCTTTGTATGAGTGCCTCGTAACGTAGCACGAATCATTTTATGGTCCGAGTTAAAATTTAAATTATGTAAAATTGACAGATCTTTAAAACTTTTGGTTTATTGGTCATAATGTAATCTATTTCATTTTGAAGAAACAACTTTTTGAAGAAACTATTCAGGATACTTAGTTTGTTTTCTAAACCGAAGTTAATCAATCTTGCCCCGTATTTGCTTCTGTTGCCATTACCGTGTCTTCCTACCGTGTCCTCTTCGCCACTTTGACATTCCCCAATTTGTCCATTAAAAGCCCCCATTATTATTATATTTTTGTGAGCAGTATCAACAGTACTTTGTAATTTTTGGTAGAATTCTTCTGTTTTGTATATATCTTCTTTTTTATCTGCTTCAGTTGGCGAGTAAACCTGAATAATTGACCATGATTCATCTCTGCTACTTTGTACGGGTAGTTTGACGTCGAGTATTGCTATTCTTTCGGATATGCCTTTTAATTCCTCGATCCAGTCGGTATATTTTCTTTTTATCAAAAATCCAACACCGTATTGCCCTGGTGTTTCTTCTTTGTAATGTAGTATATACTTCCCGTGGTCTTCTATTCCTTCTCCTAGTCTTCTCACTTCGCTTATTCCTATAATATCCCAATTAATTTCGTCGATTGCTGTTTATAGTTCAATGAGTTTCTCTGGCGTTCTAAGTGATCTTGTATTAAGCGTCGCTATGTGTATGTCACAGTTATTATTCATTTTTTGTTTGTCTATCCTTAGAGGGTGTTGATCGTTTTCCCCCACGATGACCAGTCGGCTTGGGGGAGGGTGTAATTTTCTTATTGAATGTATTTTTGTGTTTTTGTTTTGTTGACTTTTCCGATTGCCGAGAGTTAGTTGTTACTGTCGTTTGTTTGTAGTAACGTTAGTAAGAGAGTTAGATCTCATTCTCATCACGTCAAATGCGTTGGTTCTATTGGCGATAAAGGATACGATGGCTTGCTGTTTTTTAGGTTGAAAGTCTGAAGAATGCGGTGAAGAAGAAGTTTCCCGTTTTCTTTTATCGTTAGTTTTTTCATTTCCCTTCACGACAAGCTTATCATATTTCAAAAACGCTATTTCCCCTTTTTCCTTTCTTTTATCAACTCCGCTTGTAACGCCTTCCTTTTGGCCAGAACTTCCTTTGGATAGTCTTCGGTGACATAAATCTCCTTAAGATTTTTCTTATTTCTCATTATCTCATTCTTTTTCCATCCGTTTACGAAAGAACAGAAGACTGGCCTCGGTTTGTTACCTTCTATACTTCTTTTCCCTAATCAGTATATATTGTTTATTGTATTTTCTTAGATATCAATATTTATGACGCTTTTGAAGGTTTTCTTTATATTATCCATTAATTCTGATTTTGTTTTTTCTATTTCCTCCACGCCAAATATAATTATATTGTTATTCCTTTTTTCTCTTTTCAAATATCCTATTTCTTTCTCCTGAGTTTCTATTCTTAACTTTAAGCTTTTGTTTTCTTCTATAATCGGAATTAATTTTTCATCCAGTCTAGACATTATGTTGTTTGTAATGGATTCAGTAATTGCCGCAGATTGTTGTTGCATTTCTAGTTTCATTTTATCGAACAAAAGTTGGAATTGTGTCTCCATTTTGTTCGTTAGTTAATATTAAGTTATGATAATTGTCTGCTTAACCATTCATGTTTTGACTTTTAAGCTTGTCTTAATTGTATACCTCTTTTATAAATTCATGACAAGCCTAATGCTTCTTATAATCTACTCACTACGATACGACTCGTAAATCCTTCTGAAACTTTTGACAGACGGAAACTAAAATAACAATGCTGCATTCCTTGCTTGCGCGCACCCTTTGCTTATTGGAACATTGTTTAAATGTATGCGTTAGTACACCTCTGCCCAACCCTTAGGGGAATATACAGGCGTTATGTTATGAGATAGACTGTAACCTTTTCTTCAGCCCCTGAAGAATCGATGTGCATGATAAAAGGCCTCACACTCTTAGACATTCTGAAATTCAGAGCAAAACTTCAACTAAGACTTTGCGTGTTATTGCATATACCAATGCATCAGTTTTTACTTACTTGTTTTTTATTTTCTAGACTTCCAGTACATTTTTGATATTATACTTATTTATTTTCTAGACTTCAATTACATTTTGTACATTATACTTTTATTATACCACAGCGACCACTTCGCAATCAAACGGTACTTCTGTACCAATTTTCTGACTCCATGTAACTACAGTGCGGCCACGTATTCAGTATTATCGCGGGCACACATTACGCTTTATGGTCCTCGTCGCGAGTCCATGACGACCGCTGGACGGCACCGTACGACGGCCCACTGTACAATGGTACGGTACGACGGTACAGTACGCAACAACAGTAGAACGGTGCAGTACAACGGCACGGAAACAACCACTACATAGGTAGTATTGTTTAATTTAAAGTTGTTTATATGCTAAATATTGGTGGAGGTTCGTGGATTTTGAACAGGTACCGAACAAAATGGAGAATGTGTTGACTCTTTTTCGTCATCAATATAATATGATATAACGATTGTTAACTATTATGTAAGGAGTTTTTTCCGCCACTTCTTCCCTGCTAAAACGCGCGCCACTGGACTGGATAGGACTATCGCCTTTTTTCTGTGTTTATGTAGAAGTTTGACTTACAAAAAGTGTTGACTCTCAGCCTCATTTGAATGATGACATCTGATTTTGTGAAATCATAAAGATATTTCCATAGTATTCTAAGGATAAAAATAATATCTAGAAGCAACTGCGTAAAACCATGAAACACATTTTTGAATTTAAATTAAAGCAAATATTGGCAGTTGAAATGGTGAACGGGATTGAACGAGTAAAACATGTATAAAAAAAAGATCAATGTTTGTCATCATTTTTCTTTTTACACTCTTTACGATGTTGTTGCGAGCTCCAGCGTCGATAAGCTTTTGGCAGAGACCTTTATGATTTATTGAATCGAATGCTTTGCTGAGTTCTGATGATATCATGGCGACGCTATGGCCAACGCGTCGGCGATGTATTTGTCTGTGCGAAGGATTTGGGTGGCGGTGCCTGTGTTTCTCGTGAACCCGTGCTGGTGACTGGGTATTATTTCGCTCAGCTCTGTCTCGATGCGATTGAGAAATATTCTCTCGGCCCATTTACCCATTATGTTTGTTTATGTGGCTGATGAGTCTATACGATTTGGGATCACTGTGGTCCTTACCCACTTTATGCAGAAAGATGCATGTACTGGGTTTCCATCGTTTCGGGAAGTAGCCCGTCTCGAGTACGTAGTCCATGATACGTTTGAATATAACGATCATGGTCTCGCCACCAAGTTTGAGTATGTCGGCTTTGATATCGTCGGGTACAGGGGCTTTGCTATTCTTGAAGCGTCTAAGGGCTAATTTAAGCTCGTGTTTGGATGTTTGATCGAGCGGAGCAAATGGTGTATAAATTTCCGTACATTCGTCACTTGCATTGATGGTGGCTGTATTGACCATTTTGTCGATGATTTCTAATTCACTGCAGCAGTCGCTGAAATGTGGTAGTTTCATGGTGGGCTTTTTCATTGCTCTTTGCACGGCCCATATGCGTTTCCGATTGTCTTCGATATTTTCGAGTAGCTTTGTCCACTCGGCTTCTTTATGCTGAAGAAGTTCATTGGCCAATTGATGTTTACAGGCGCAGTATTGTATTGTTGTTGGCGAGTAGCTCTTCAAAAGCTTGTCTGCCTACTCGACTGCTTTTTATTCGTGTGAGATTGCGACTCATCGGTTGTTCGTAGTCGCTATCGATTATTACATCCAGTGTCCACTGAAGGTGGTCTGAAGAAATACACTCCCTCTGCTGACACTTGAATTCTAGTAGTGAGTGATCGTGATTCACGATTGCTATGTCGAGTATGTTGTTTCCTTGACTCATGGGCCGGATGGTTTGCAAGTATTAACGATTTTGACGAAGCTACGTTGGATCGCATCGCGGAGCACGATGCCCAAGCCCGCGTCTCTGGTGTGATTAAGTTGTCTCATGCGTAGGTTCGAGTCACCTATGATGACTGCGCTTTCACCAAGTATCAGCGTCTCGAACTCGTCAACAAGGTCTCTCTGTCTCGGTATCGGTATGTAAATGCCTTTGATTTTGATCTTGTCATTGGTTGTGTGATTGGTATAGAAAATGATGCTGCATCCCTCGATGCGTTTGTCCGCGTTGTCAATCTTGGGCCTCGTTTGATGTACATTACGGTGCCTAGATGTCGCTCTTTTCTATCATAGCCAGAGATGTTGTACCTTTGCTCGTATGGGTTAGTTTTTATTTAGTTAAGTATGAGGATGTCAACGTTATACTTGTTCACGATGTGCTTGACTTCCATGAATTTACCACGGAGGCCTTGCACGTTGATTCGCATTAATCGCACTTGTTTTTTAGTTGCAGTCGCAGTCAAGGATGGCATTGCGCAGTTCTCTGAAGCAACGCTCGAATATCTCGAGGAAGTCTTGTTTGGAGAATTTAATCCTCGGTCTTTCATTCTGTTCCCGAGGTTGTTCTTGTTGCAAGGTGTTCGCGGTGACGCTAGCGTAGTTACGTTCACCTCTTTGTCTCTCGCGTGGGCGGGATTGATGTTCGCTTGGTGTCTCCTGTTTGGAAACTTGCTGTTTTTGCTTATTGTGATGTTTGTCCTCCTCACAAAGGAGAACCTCTTGACGTTTCGTTTTTGCTTGTTCATAAGCGCTGTGTCGCCGTGTGTTGTTCGGGCTTCACGTCTCTGCAGTTTGCACAGTACTTTAATCGTTTCACCATCGTGTTATAGCCAAGTCATAGGCCTGTGGGGATTCCCAGAGGCGGCTTAATTAACTCTGACACCAGAGGTGGCCACACCTCACACGAAAAGAAAGAGAAGACCATCGTGTTCACGATGTCGATTGTCGGGTTTCGCTTTTGAGCGTGGCACGCGCTCGTTGCGTGGTTAAAGCGAAGACAGTTCTTGTATTGCAGTATTCTCTCACTTTTATTGTGTAGCGCTCGGGTTTGATTTTGTGAGCGCAGAAGAAGGCCTCAGTAGCATTCTTCATTTTTTCTGCCAGCTCCACATATGAGAACGAGCTGTCGAAGATACATAGTTGGTCATCTGTCGTGATGCGTTTGATGGTTAGCGGGCGGATGCCAATACACCTCTCCATTTCCTCTAGTTGCTCGTGGAGGGTATAGTCGTGCGTCATATTCCTGATTATTACTTTGGTCGTTCGTATTTGCTCTACACGAGGTTTCGGAGCTATGAAGGCAAGGTCTGGCTTAAGTTTCTTGATTTAATTTCTCGATGCACATCCTGCGTTTATCAAGGTCTGTTACCGAGATGAGAATGTTCTTACTATTCTCGTTACGGCTGACTCTGGCTTTATGCGTTACGAGGATTCGCGATAAGTCACTGATCAGATTGTCTGACATCACTTTGTTATTGTCCTTCACGTTGCTAAATTTGTAAAGTGCATCGTTGATAAGTATCGGCGGCAATATCCGTTCTTGTTTGCTCTTTGTTGTTCTGTTCTCATATTGTATCTTTCATGCGCGTAGACAGTGGACTGTTCTTCCACGCAGCTGGTCTCTTTGCCTTTGGGATGATAGTATGATCCGCGTTCTCGGTCCGTGTACGCTTGCGTGATAAACTACGCGAGTTTGCTGAGTTTGAACGCACCGATGACACGGTTGACAATGAGCTCGCTTCGCTTTCCTTGTGGCGAAGCGGTTCGGTTTGAGGTTGTAAGCACTGGCGACCGTGCACTGACGCCTGCAGTTGGTTCAGCCTGTTTCCACTGCTTATTCGGTGCACTTGTAATCATCGTGGTCGTGACGTCGATTCTCGGCTGTTCACGAACCTTCGACTGTCTGTCTGATCCGAAAGTCAGAAACAGTTACAAGTTAGTTATTTTACAACACGTTAAGTTTAAGAAAAAAAAAATTTTACGTATTTTTTGTACTTATTTACACATCAACACGGTCTAGGGATATTTCATACTCAATTAAATAACTCGAAAAGTACTGGCCGCATTGGAATCTTTTATACACTGATTTGTTTGTAATTTATCTCAGACTAATTTCAAATTTTTGAAAATTCTTTTGTTTCGGTGGCATAAAAATGTCTTGATGTGTAGGAGAGGGAATTTTCATTTGTGCGAAATTTAGAAAACAATACGAATTACGTTTAGTTACAGTTTTTTTTAATTTTAAAACGAAAGATAAAGTTAAAATTGAGGTATTGTAGCCATGCAACGCCAACATTTGACGAGGGCGGAGATGTTACGAGCTGTGGGAATGCTGGAAGCTGGGTCTGTTCAGCGTAATGTTGCTGAGGCCATAGGGAGCCACCAAAATGTAATTTCAAGATTGTGGACACGCTATCGTGCCACAGGTGAAATAGCGGAGAGGCACCGGAGGCCAAGTCGCATCACTACCCCCAGACAATACCGATTTATTCAGTTTTTACTCATAAATTAAAAGTTAATTCATATACGGTTTCCGTCTATGCTTCATTTTTTTCCATAAAATCCTGAAATTTTAATCGAAGTACCTTAACCATTATTAAAAAATGGTAGAATATTAAATAACGTATCTTTTAAATATATAGATGTCGTATAAATAATTAACACATTGATAGTAACTCGCTTTTTTAAAAATATCCCTAGACCGTGTTGATGTGTTTATTTCTATTAAATTTTTCGAATTTTTATTTTACTCATCGTTGTTCTATAGGTAATACGTATTTTTTGTTGTTTTTAAGAAATATTAAATATAGCGTAATGCATTTAATAATTACACAAGTTTGATTCCTTTATTTTCGTAAATATAAGAGGGCCCTGCTAGCAGTAGCTCTGCTTCAAGTGAGCTACACTTCTTCATCTTTGGAGCACAAAATCTAAATCCAATTTGGGACGATGAGCCGCGGTCGCCCACCGCGGTTGAAATTTTGTGGTGATTAAGTGCGTACGATACCAAGCGGTTGTATATTAAAATGGAAAAACGGCAAGCCGCGCGGTCAGCCGCCCCCGCGGTTTACCGCTCTGGTGCGTAAGGGGGCAATGAATTATTTTATCTAATTGAAAAAACAATAAAAACATCCTATTTGAGTTTGATTACAACATTAGTTTTAACTCCACACATAAACACCCGTACGTGCAAACTTCCCCTTCCATATTTACCGTTGCTGCTACATACTGGTTTAGTTTTTACTCAACACAAATAGTCCAGACTTGTTTGTACATAGGGGCGCTAGCATTTTCCAAAGCTCTATTCTATCCTCATTTTTGACGGAGCAACACCACTGCAACTCTGCCCTGTTATTTTATTTTAACGTGAACTTTTTAATACTTATCTAAATTCTATCTAGTTCTATGTTTTTGGTCTAAGACTTGTTCTTGTTGCATTGACGTACCTACAAGTGAAGTTTAAACTTTAATAATGTTAGAATTTACCGAGATTATTATGAATACCTACATAAATCAAAATAAGGTAGTAGGTAGGTAAGGTAAGCATTGTAATTTCAACTTCATCTTTCATTATCTAATAATATGTGCAATTAAACTGTGGTCGACAATATTTCACCACGTATATTCAACTGAAGGCAACTTGGTTTGAAGTCGTTGATTAACAAGCGTTCTAATTGCGATTTTTCAAAAGATTAAATAATAAAGTATAAGTATGAGAGGTAATAAAATCTTACCTTTCACGAACAGTCGATAGACCAACTCATCGCTTCCATACAGATTTCGCGCTAGACATCGGTATTCTCCAGCGTGTTCCGGTCCTGCATGAGGTATTGTCACCTCTGACGTCATGGCTCCAGCATTTGTCTCCCTGTTTTCAACTCCTCCAGAACCACTAACAGATTGAAAAAATAAATATTTTTAAGATAATTTTTTTTACAATTTACAACTTTCTACTGAAGTAAAATCATCCATTAAAAACGTAAATTATATTTTAACCGCTAAAAATATTCAATATTTTCCAAGACAGAATGATACTGATTTATAAATTGATCGAAACACGTTATCAGAATTCAATATCAGAAACAGGAAATTAAATTGTCAAGTCTTCACGAAAAATGATAAAGTTGTGAAATTCTCATAACTTTAATCAATCAAATAAATTGCAAGTTTTGATTGAAAATATACAGAGGATGACGCCATCATCACTCTGTCAATCGCAAGTACTTCGGCTGATGAGACAAATTACATTAAGATAACCACACGCTCACTCATGTACACACACATGCGTTCGCTCACCATCAGACATACACACTTCAAAACTCAAAATCAAAATCAATTTTTTTATTTTACATAGGCCTACATGGGCACTTATAAAACGTCGACAAAATGTGCACGGTTCGGGTTGGTCGTTTCCTATGGAGAAGAACCGGCAAGAAACTCCATGGTTACTCTTTTAAAAATGGTTTGGTTTTACAATATTTCCATGTTACAGCATTAGTACTTAGATATGGGGGGACAACGTAGGCTCGAATTATGACAATAAGTCGTAAGAAACTAAAAAAAAAGAAAAAGTTTACATAAAAAAGTTAACAAATGTTAACTAGCATCTAGAAGGCCTACAATGTTCACACATTCACAAAACAATCGGTAAAAGAATCTATACAAAGGTAAATAAAAATAAGTATTACATGACTAAATTTAACATGTTGCACAAATTTTGTTATCAGTTCTGTAACTATTCTTAGCAAAGGGCTATAAAGATGATTGAAAACCATTGTAAAAATTCTAATTAAAAGAAGGAAAGAAAAAATGAGATTGAGAATAGTTAGAGACATCCACATATTTGTGCCGTTTACAAGTTACCAGGGAAGCTGCATGCGCAGAAGGAGCTAAGGCCAAATGTTTTTATCTTCAACGTAGTCCTTGATTTTATAATATGCTTTTTTAACAAGGATACGTTTGATGTAGTTTCACTCACACACGAACACACGCTCGCACGTTCGATTTGCTTCTCTTTATTTTTTAGTTTTACTGTTTCAATACCGTCAAGTGTAACTTTTTCCTTGCATTCTATTACATAAAAATTGAAATGTGTATTGATATAAGGCGAAGGAGACTGATTCCTGTAACACAGGTTCGCCTAGCACGTGAGTCGAGCTTCACATGTGTGGTTGTAATATTTTACTGTCCCATCCCACATAATGACGGTACATGAAAGACTATGTAAGATTAAGTAATTCCGGCTTTTTGTTCATTTTGTGTTCGTTTTCACTGTTTACTTCTAGATATTGTAGCTCATCAGCACCACCGTTATTTTGAACACCCGACCACACCTTTTCAACCGTCATTTCAAAACTTCATAAGCTGTTCGGTATATTTCACATGTTACTAAATACGAAGACGTGGTTTTATCTGTGCCCATTGTTTGAACATCAACACCACATCATACTGTATCTAACAGAATTTTGGCCGTCATACTAAAAACCCGACTGCTTAAAAAGCGAACTAAAAAGACGTAAACATATAAGTGTTATATATTTTTGAAATCACCTCTTAAAACCCTTTCTTTTGATAACCCCACGATGGGTTTGGAAGCCAAAAATAATTCCCCCACAAAATGGCGCCGAAAATCCGCCATTTTTTTCTATTCCAATTTTGATGTAACCAGTGACACTCGCAAATGTAAGACGAATCATTGACGTAAGAATCATCAAAATCGGCCAACGCGTTTGGTCTCTAGAACGCCACATAGGAACAAACAAACATACATACCATACATAGACTGATAAACACATTACCCTCCTTCGGCAGTCGGGTAAAAATGCATAAAATAACATCATCTTACTTACTGTAACGATAAAGGCCTGGAGTCATGCGTCCAGTGCACGTGTATTTCTGGTTCTCCTCTGACAGTGCAGGACAGTCTTGCTGTGGTTCCTCTTACCACCCACCGGGTCTCTCCACTACCACTTCTACTCAGTCTTGGAGGTTCTGTTATAAGATACAACTTAAATGTAGAACTTGTAAGCAAACCTTAGCCAACCTTATACTACGGACTTGTTTTCATATAGTTGCTCTTGCTCTTTTGTTGTCTTCTTTTCGTGTGAGCATGTGGCCACCTCTAGTGTCACAGTTAATTAAGCTGCCTCTGGGAACCCTACAAGCCTCTGACTTAGCTATTTCAAACTTACATTTATTAATATAAGTCCAGGTTTCCTCAGGATATTTTCCTTCACCGTTATCTGTGATGTCCAAGATAAACTTAGAAATTTAAATATGAATTTGAAAAATTCACATTGGTACTTGCCCGGATTTGAACCAAGGACCTCAAGCACCAGAGGCGAGGTCTTAGCCACAGGACATGAGTACACGAATGGAATGATATTACCACGCGAGCGCGCGTCCTTTGTTATTTCAATAAAGTTACGCAATTAGGGTGCTGGTGTCTGTTTGTGATCAAAGCTTGCAAGTTAAATTTGACTTACTTCCCGGTGATCGTTTTTTTCTCGTGACAATTAAATTTTTCATATAAAATCTAGTTATTTTTTTAATAATATAAACGCTTGTTTTTATCTGCTTTGCACACGGTGTCGGTTTGAAAACGATTGGGATGCAATATAAAGCTACTTCGATTGGTATGCAGTCCAAAGCTATAACAAAATAAAATTTGCATTGCGCAAAAAGCTATTTTAATCTGGCTTTAGTCACATACCCTTGTTGGCTCCTGAAACTTTGAACTGTTGGTTAGTATCTTTCAATGGATGTTGTTTATAAAATATATAAATAAATAAAAATAAATAAATATTAATAGTGAAAATGCAAATAATGTATTATTAAAACCAAGGTCACATCTTTGATATTGTTAGATCAAAGCATACTGACACATTGTCGAACGTCGTCGATATTAAAAATGTACATAGCATATTGACTCCTATTTCCACAAAGTCTATTCTTATCAATGTAAACAAAGGACGCGCTTAGTCGATCGAATGCACGCATCTGTCAGCAATGCTTGTATTGGGGCACGCGCAGCCGCGCGAACACAAGCGCATCTACGCGAATCAAAAGGAAAATAGTGAACTGTCAATTTAAAATCTTTCATTACAACTTAAATACGCGCAGATGCGCGAATGTGTGCACATCCTAAACACTGACAGAATTTGTCACGTTGCTTGGCTTCGACCCTGTCCCAGTGTGCTTTAACCTTTAGGGAAAACTCACCTCTAACATCGAGATAAAACGAGTGATGCAGGAAGGAATGCTGAACGCGGGCAGTACATCGGTACCAGCCCTCATGTTCGGGGCTGGCAGCTCTTAGCCACACTGTTCCATCTATAAGTATTGATCCTCCACTAGTGTCTGTTGCCTCAGACTGACCCCAAAGAACGTGACGCCAGTTGTCCCCATCTGTACGAAGAAAAATATAATACAGAAAGAAAAAAGTTTATTTGACCGTCATTATGGGTATCTTAAGTAGTCTTTCTTTTAGCAAGGAATCTTGTTTAGGTCTTGCGTCGTGCGTTAACAAAAAAAATTTAGAGATTGAATAAAAGTATTATGAATCTTCTGTGTCAACACTCTTCCCTCTTCGCTGAGCTCGGGTCTCCTTGTAAGGTAGGTAATGTGCACAACATTTATTATAGGACCAACTACGTTGTATGAAAAAAAAACTAGCTGTTTCCTATATTTCGTCGAATAACATGATTATAAATGTACATACTTACTGAATAGCTGATTAACTTTTGCCCACCTTGTAGGTAAGTATACAAAAGCCATGTGTGAATAAAAATGTCACTGCCTTGTGTTCATAAAATTATTTATCCCCAATCAACCATAACACAGATTAATATAAACCATATTCCACAAAGGATACCTTTGGCATTTTATTTCTATTAAAAGCCATCAAAACGTTATATTGGATATGCCAATACCTGAAATTACGCTACCACAGAAATCCGATTAAAGGCCACCTACATAATTCAGTGTTCAGTATTCATGAAATTACAAATAAAGGGGCGGTAAGCTTCTGTGTAACGAAATGACGTCATTCAGGTGAACATGGAAATAAAGAGAGAATTAAGCTTGTCCAGAAATAATAGTATGTAGTAATTGCCGCAAAAGTAAAAAAAAACATTGCGAACACTAAAAAAAGTCTGCTTTGCTGCATATAGACAATAGGCAAGCAACTACTAAAGCATGATCCGAGAAAATAATGAAAATTTCTGGATAAGTAAGGTTTTTCGAGTTTATTTGTGAACTATTCTAGGCTTTTAATTAGACGCATTGCTTTCATGTGCATTACCTTTAAAATCTACGATCAATATTCATAAATCTATACAATACTAATTCAATCAATTCAGAGATCTCAAAAAGACCATCTTATTAACCCCTGATTTTATAATGATTAAGTTGACTATTTGTCAAATCCAACTTTATCCTGACAACCTGTCAAACTTTGGCATCAAAACAGAATTTTACTCTTGTTCATAGCTTGATTCAGAAGCCGGCCCTTAGTTCCATAGGTAAGTGTAGTTTATAGACTCGAAATCTAAAATATGAAGAAGAACACACATAAATATACAACGTAACACATTCTTACCTGTAGAATACTCCCAAGAAATCCTTGGCGTGGGTTGTCCCTTAGCCGAGCACGGCAGCAGTAGAGCCGCTCCCGCCGACACCGACGTGTTCTGCGCTCGCCACACCCATGTCGGCGATTCTGTGCGGAGAGACTGCTTTATATGTTACGCTGGCCCTCTTAACAGAATAAAAGAATAAAGGAGGAGAATCAAGAAAGAAGAAATTAACCAGCAGGTTTGTACTTAACTATCTAAAACTTTTTGGAAAAACAAAAAAAAAATGCGCGCACAGCAATACACGTGATAGAACACGTGATAGAAGTGACATTTCTTGAATAAAGAATACGAGAGATTTGTTGTAATACTGGGTGCTTAGCGGCATCCAGTTAGACTGCAAACCGACCCCAATATAGTGGGGGCAGATATTATTTCATATTAATAAGAAAAATTAATATTTCATAATTATTATTTCATATTAATAAATATTAAAAAGAATTTAATATTATTTCGTTACATGAAAGAGAAGAAAAATATATGCAAGGCAGATATTTTTCTTCTCTTTCATGTAACGAAATGTGCCTAATCGTGACACGTCCTTAACACACGATAAAAACCTCGACATTTCTCATCCAATAAATATCAAATCGCCACCTAAGCACTATTACGCACTAGCGGTTGGCCGCCTAGGCGGTTCATTTAAGCGGCCAGCCACCTGACGCTGCAACCACATCAAGCGGTTGAGCTCGAAGGTGAGTTGGTCCAGAAACGAAATGGACGCCGTCGAGGTAGCTTGTGTTATCTATTAACACTCCCGAAAACAACGACATAAATATCAAATCGCCACCTAAGCACTATTACGCACTAGCGGTTGGCCGCCTAGGCGGTTCATTTAAGCGGCCAGCCACCTGACGCTGCAACCACATCAAGCGGTTGAGCTCGAAGGTGAGTTGGTCCAGAAACGAAATGGACGCCGTCGAGGTAGCTTGTGTTATCTATTAACACTCCCGAAAACAACGACAAAAAATATAAAAGAGACTGGATTCATTCTTCCTGGAAACGCGCAACGAATCTGGCCTATTCACAATTTGTTTTCAAGAACTGAAGATGCTCCTTCACAACGCCCAATAGCTTCTCTTTAAATTTAACCAATGAATTTCTCTGTAACCACGAATACAACAAACATCAACGGCGGCTCGCCGCGAAAAAAACCACTCAAAGCGGGCCGCGGCCCGGTATTCAATCACCGCAGTTGAAATATTGAGGCGGTTAAGTGCATACGTTCACAAACGGTTGCATATTAAAATGGATAAGCGGCTAGCCACGCAATTAGCCGCCTCGCGGTTAACCGCTATTGCGTGGGAGAGCTAAGAACTTTTACTTCATAAGTTTGAATGATTAAATGGAATGACAAAAACAATTGACACCAAAAAAGTTATGATAATTTGCAGCTAGGCAAAATCTGGTTTTCTGGCCGGTTGCCATTATTATGCGAATGAACGCTATGAACATAAAAAACACAGTAATGTGTTGTGCATGGAAATGACACATGCGAATAATTTACTTTAATAAATATATAAAGAGCTGTGAGCTCAAGTTAAAGTCTTAAGATTTTGTTTGACTTTTCCAAAATAGATTGCTCTATACCGAAAGCAGCTTAGGGCCAAGTTTTTAAGAAATAATCCGATTTCTTTTATCTGAGAAATATTTTATCTTATTTATATTTCAGAAGAAGAAGAAGGGATTTTTTTGAAATTGGAGAAATAAATATGGCCAAAACACCATAATATTTATTTTTCAAATAAAAGTTATCATATAAAAAACCAACGCCAAGTCGATAGGAATTATTCCTTTAAACGATGCTCTACACGCAATTCTAGGTGGGTATTCCAAATCCGTCTAAAATCAAATTCAGTCGAGAACTATTGTAAACTAGTACATGTTACAAGCCAGAGTAAACTTAGAGGTAAGACAATAAATACCTTTGACAATCAGCGAAGCGCTATGGCTAACTGTTCCGAAGTCGTTTGTAGCTCTGCAGGTGTACTCGCCGCTGTGAGACGAAGTTAGGTCTTGAATGATCAGGAGCGAGAAAAAGTCCATGTTTTTTTGTTCGACCTGGTGAGAATGACCCATTAATTCTGTTTTAAGTCTTAGAAGACAAATAAATCAAAGTCGCCAAACGAAACACAATAGGATATCTGGATTATGCCCGTCCTTCACTAAAGTCGGCTAAGTCAAAGCTTAAACTAAGTCAACAGCTCCTAAGGGCCAATGCAATGCATTTTGATTTCCTAGAAAGTTAGACATGAACTTAGGCATTGTCAAAGTTTATTGGAGCGTGCATACTTATACTCTCTCTCTCGTACTCATTTTGATATTTTTGCCTGGAATCGAGATATTATTTATGTTTGCTATCAAAATAGTTATTTATGCTATAAGTAGGTGATTCCCGATGAGTCGCATTTTTATTCACGGGTGAGCGAAGCGAGTCTATCTTACGTACGTGTATCATACAACATTTTACTATACATTGTGTGAGGAAAAAAAAAAACTGAACCAAGCAAGAAATTAATAAAATGGCGGGCATATTCAAGCGCGCTCAGCATATCCACAGATTAACTAATAGTTCCTCGGGCATATCTACTGCGCATTTGCAAATAGCTGTCACGTCGTAAAGCAAAAAGGCACGAGCAAAATATACGTTCTTCCAAACATATTTAATGAATATTTAATATTTAATTTATTGATCAGATCTAAATCTAGAGTAATTAAAATCGCCTTTAATGAATGAGTATTAGTTATATTTTACCTTTTATATGAATGTTAATCTGTATTTAACTATTTTGTAAAACTTTTCTTAAATAATAAAAACTCTATGCGTCTGGCAGACGACGGAGTTAAACATTTAAAAAATACAGAAATGTAAAAAGCACTAGTGAAAAAAATTTACGCTTTCCGCACAGTTTGGCTGCTTGGAAAACGCTCTTTTCGAGGACATGCATTGTAATATTATATATTTCTTTACTCCCTACTTACTTTGAGCGTAGATGGAATAGGCAAATTATCCTTGTGCCAAGAAAACTGTATAGGTTTGTCGCCCGACACCAAACTGCAAGTTGCTTGTGTGGCGCCTCCCACTTCAAGCTCTTCGGGAAATTGGAACGAAACAATTTTCGGTGGCTCTGTTGACAATAACCTGACGTTTAAATATTGCTAGAAAATTGGAGAAAATCTGGTAATAATATGAATCCCTTACTATGCACGTCGAGTCGCACTGTTCTTCTTGCCAGCTCCCCGCTTTCGGCCCTAACTTCACATGTGTAACTTCCTGCTGCGGTGCTTCTAACTGAATTCAGTCTTAATACTCCTCGTTCGTCACTTGATTCCAATATGCTTTCTACTATCGAACCGTCTTCTCGCTTCCATACTACTTCTCTAAAAAAATAATGAGGATTAGATGACACCAAAAATTGAATCTTATTCTATAGGAATTGCAAGGGCTTTTTGCTTTTATGTACTAACTTTATGGGATATCCCGAATATGGACAGTGTATTGTCACATCCGTGTCAGTCTTTACATGTAGCGCTGGTAGATATCTTATATTTGGAGGGCCTGTGTCAAAAAATATACGTTTTATTCCCCATCATCATAAAATACACCGAGAAGGCTATCTGTCAAAGCAAACCTACCATAAACATTCAGTCTTGCTTGATGAGCTTGTGATCCTTGCGAGTTTGTGGCATTGCAGCCGTATCTACCACCTTCGTCTGCAGTCCTAATCGTCACACTTAGAGTGGACACTATGGTTCCTTCTTCACTTCCTGGGACTGCCTCTGCTCTTGTATTTACGCTGTACCTGTAAATAATACCATCTGAAGAAAATCTAACTAAGGAACTGCTTATGACGCATCTTGGGCAGTCAGCCTCCCACCTTGCAAATAGGTTAAAATAATCACTGTTTGATGCAGTCAATTAATGAAAAGTTCATGATAAATCATATCATGTGCCGCAAGCATTTCTTACAACAGTGCCTGCCAACACAAAAATTGATGTTAAATCGAACAGACAATTCAAAAATAGCAACAGAAAATGATTTCTACCGTAAGAACTTGGTGCACACCAAACTCCATTTGCGATAACATTAGACGTTTAAATTAGCCCATTTTACAGCCCGTTCAACCGATTTTGACTTCTATTGCGTTGGTGATACGACAAATGGTAGCTAAAGTAAACAGTTGGTTTTGGTAACAGGGTTATGCTTTTTATGGCATCCTTATGCTTACGTGATAGAACTCGAAATCGGTTGAACGGTCTGTAAAAATATTTTGAAACATGTCTAATGTTATTTCAAATAGAGTATAGAAGAAGACAGAATTGTGTTGAATTACTAAGTAAAGCTAAATTTGGATAATAAAATTGGATTGCAACAGAATCAAATCTCATTTACAGCCTCAATTGTTTACGTAGTAAACTCTGGACTTACTTGTCTGGAGCAGACGGCAGTGGTCTGTCATCTAAAGTCCATAGTATACGAGGTGATGGAACACCTGTGGCTGCGCATCTTATGACTATACTCTGTCCAATTCTTGTTACTGCTCCACTGAACGTTGACACCAGCCGTGGCGGTCTGTCTGGAAACCGGGTTGAAGATAAGCGGTTGCACAGATTGAAACGTGTCAATTTTATGTGTTACAGAAAGGTAGCCAAGGCATTTGAATATATGACCAGCATTTTGGAAATTTTCGCGATTGCTCAGATAAATCATAGACTAAACTACTAAGATGATGATGCTGCTGGTGTAAAAAGTGCATTCATGTTTCCAGGAGTCTTAAAAAGTATCTTGTTGTAAGTGTTTGTGCAAAATAACCTTGGCTAACTTCTTCAACTTTAATAGTATGCTATTGTTACCAGCAATAACTAACTCGGCACCAGCAACAGCGGAGTCGGAATGGTCGTGTGCAGTGCACTGGTAGAGGCCAGAGTGATGCGACCTCACCGGTCCAAGTGCGAGGCGAGACTGTGGCGCGTGCAGGGGTCGGCCTTCGTGTTGCCAGCTTAGAGTGATACCTCCACCACGTCCTCCCACTACTGAGCAGTTCAAGTGACCGGAACCACCTGTCCCTATCATCTACAATAGAGATCACGTAGTGAAGACGAGAAGAAAAGTAAGTTGTGTTCGAAGCACATCGTATAAAAATATGTTGGAAGTTTTTAGCCATCCAAAACATACAATAAAATTAAGTTATCCCGAGCTTTGTCTAAGACTTTCAGTTTGACAGTTGTGAGACAGTGACAAAAATAACTCTTAACCAAATTACTGCTAAGTAAGATTAATAGAACTCGTCTGTTTTATTTACGTTCACTGTCTAGGCCTAAGTCTTATTTTAAGCAGTGGAATCTTTTGATTTACTATTCAACCTGCAAGGTGCACTGGTATCAGCTTGTAGGGTGCTAAACGTAATCGTCGAAATTTAAACAATACTGTGCACGTTGAAAACATATTATCAATCTAAAAACTTACCAAAGGGTTCGGTGCCACAGTAACAGCCAGCGGTTCATACACGACGAGCTTCACAAGCACTCTTGAAGGTGAGTCCGGATTGGACGAGCAAGCGTATCTTGAGGCGTGGTGCCCTCGTGCAGATGAGATAACAAGTGAACCTCCACGGACTGTGCCTTCTCCTGAGACTGCAGCCCAGGTTCCAGATGCCTCCTGCCGCTGCCAACTGATAATTTAATTATGCTACAGTTATGTAAATCGTAACCTAATGGTCAGTGGAAAAAAAGAAACTATTTAGTGTCTAGATTTCTTGAAGGTTTGTTTCAGAGTCCGAATACAAAAACGAATAATTTAAAAAAAATCCTCCTTTTTATTCGATTATTCAGGTGTTTAATTTTGCTTATGCCCACTTCTATCAATGGTGTTGAAACAGATCATTATAGCATTAGTTAATGGAAAATATCACCAACTCAATGATATCAATAAAAGGCTAAAAATGATAATATCAAATGGTAGATGTTAACTTACCTTACAGCATGTCCAGTAATATGTCGCAGAATACACGGCAGTACAACAGTGTCCCCAGCGCGAGCTTCCACAGAATTCAATTCTATATTTTCCAGCCAGCTACTGTCTACACGAGAAAAAGTTACATTGAACAGGCGAAATGTTAAGAACCCATTTTGAAATTTTCATCGCAAATTTGCAGTATTTTAGTAGCGATATTAAACAAGATATGAAACATGTTAGCTTTCAAAAGAAAGCATACTGCTAAATAATATCCCTGCAATAACAGCAAAAATACTAAATATAGCAGCCATGCGTACCCGTCTTTGACCAGCAAGCCCGGACCTACCAATTTCTGCAGACTACATTTCAAGACATTCTAAAGGCATAAAGCTTTATTAGACTGACCGTCGGTAGTGAGTTTCAAAGGTGGGCTTGGAGTGTCGAGTGCCACGCATGAATATTCTGCCTGTATGTCCGCTTGAGTCAGATCTAGACCGAGGAGAAGGCCATTGGCTCCAGAGACCCAACGAGGTTCTAAAACAAAAAAGAACTTTATAGATGTGTTTTTGATTAGAAGAAAATAGTCATCAACTTTATACAAACAGAAAAATGAAAAGTGACCGTTGATACCAAAACATCATAAGAACTGAAAAACAGAGTGATAGCATAGCGAAAAGTTTTAATATCAGTCATATTTTTGCAGAATTCATTTCCATTCTGAATGTAGAACAATGCTTACGCTGTTGTAGCAAGAATGCAACTTTGAAGTGTACGCCTTTATTTATCAAGTAGTGCAAGAGTTGTATTTTTTGTTTGAGTCAATTGTCCGCTGCCAGCTTAATGGTTGCTTTTGTATATGTGAAAAAAATCATGGTGGTAGTATATATAACAAAATTAAAAGGAAAACTATCACAGCTACATAGCTACTTAGGCTTTACACGTTTACGAGTAAATCAACAATCAATCAACCAACTTATAAAATATAAATGGAAAAGTAAAAATGTTGTATATTTTTGTATGGGGACAATAGTTTTCGAATGGCAAACTAAATTTTATCTCTTCGTTAGGGCAATGTACGGAACTTTGCCCTAACGAAGGGACAACATTTTATTGTTTATGAACGTTAGTAATGTACCCTATTTATTTTGGTGATGGTAGCTGTTTATACGGAACCCTCTGTGCGCGAGTCTGACTCGCACTTGACCGGTTTTTTGTTTTACTTCAATGTAGTTGATAAGTATATCGTTACTAGTAATATGAGTCTTGAAAATGAATAAATTACTATTAAATTTTGTTTTTACCTCCACTTAAATATCCAGATGACAATGGCAGTCCATCTTGAAGCCACGTGATGTCCACTAGGCCAACTTGTGGTGACAGCTCACATCTCATCACTACTGCGCCACCAATCTTCGCTGGAATCAGCTGACGAGCGGTGTGGGACAGGACGCTGTCCTCCACTATAGAAACAATAAGATCTATGTTACACTAGATTACCTTGGTGGCGTAATCTTGGTATTACAGTACATTTACAATTATATATATATATATTATTTCCTTTATTCATTATTCTTCTTATTCTCTACATTTTAAATATTTGTATAAAATAAATTTTTAAAAACATTTAAAATTATAAAAAAATAGAGGCCCACCGGTATCGGGAACAGAGTCCAAGCTACCGCGGCGGTCAGAGCTCCAGAGCCGTGTCCAGAAGTACTGCTTTCTGAATCAAGCCCTGGATCCAGCCGCTTAACAAGAGCCTACTAAGGTGTTAGTCGAGGCTCATGGCTAATAATTAGGCCATTTTCTGACACGACTATCAGTACAATGATCTCTGTGTCCACATCCCACAAGTCGAGAACCTTGCGAGCCAAGTCAATATACTGGATTTGCTAAACTTACGCTTGGCTTTCATGATGTTCCCATCATGCGGTACAGTTATGTCAACAATCATTGCACGACTCTCGATTCGGTCCAACACCACTATATCAGGCTTATTAGCGATAATAGTGATGATGGACCGATCCTGGTACAATGTGATATTGCCATTCTTGAGAACTGGATCGGGCACGTAACTGTAGTACGTTACCTCCGATGCCACAAGAGTGAATACCAGAGCAATTTGCTGATGAATAATTCTGGCTACAAGGTTGTGCCTATGCAAGTAATCTTCATTTGCTAGACGAGAACAACCAGAGATAATGTGGTGGATCGAATCACCCGGGCAGTGACATGCCCGACAGATTTCAACCGTGCCGTCCTTCACAATGTATTTCCGGTAGTTGTTCGACATCATAACTTCGTCCATAATCGCAAAGACAAAACCTTCGGTTTCCCCGAAAACGTCACCAAATCGCAGCCAGGCCACGAACGCTACATCGGGCTCATGTAGGACCCGGTAGAAGCGTCTGTGAAGCACCTTGCTCTGCCATACCTCCCTGCGGTCATTAGTATCGAATACTATAGGTTTGCGCCAGTTCTCGTTAGCCAAGGAGAGCGGGGTAAGGCCCTTGTCCACCGCTACCACATCTCGATGCATACCCACGTCAGCGGCCTGGAAGTATTCTGGGATATACAGTCTCATAACCGATGACCGTGGGTGATGCATACGATTTGCGGTAAGCAATGTGCGGACTCTCCTATCCAGGGCGTCAAGTTTAGTCTGAGTCCATATGAGTATGCCGAAAGAATACATCAACACCGGCATGACCCAGCCGTTGAAGGCGCGCACCTTGTTACCGCCTGATAAAAGACTAAATAGTACTTTTTTCAGGCGGCCAAAGAAGCGCTCCTTCAACGAATGTTTCACGTCAGTAGCATTGATACCTAGTGCTGCCGAAATACCCAAATACTTGTAAGTTTCGGTTGAGGAAAGGGATCGAAGGTGTATGGAATCCGAGAGTTGTATTCCCACGGATTCCATAATCTCCCCTGACTTTACATGCATGACTGCACATTTTGAAACACCAAATTCCATCCTGATGGCGTCACTGAAGGTTTCTGTTACCTTCAGTAGCTTCATCAGTTACAAGTTGTTGGGGGCAAAGAGCTTCAGATCATCCATGTTAAAGAGGTGTGATATGACCTGACCACCTCTTCCAACCGATAGCCCAGGCCTGAACCCTCAAGCATTCTACTGAGAGGGTTCTGGGCTAAACAAAACCACAGAGGACTCAAACTGTCGCCCGGAAATATTCCGCGCTCGATCCTTACAGGTTCGCTGTTTTTCTGAAGCTGTCGACATCCTGGATAGTGAAGGACCGTCCTCCACTGCCCCATACATGGCTCATGAGGGTGCTGGAGTTGTATCAATTTTATACAACTCCAGCACCCTCATGAGCCATGTATGTGGCATTGAGTCATAGGCCTTCTTGTAATCTATCTAACATATCGCCAGATCCTTGCGGGAACGGCGAACCTGTTGACGAATGGCAATGTCTATGAGGAGCATCTGCTTACCGCGGGACCCGTTCCTACATCCATTCTGAGAAGCAGACATGATGGCGTTATGTTCAATATGTTGATTAATTTTCGCTCTCAGAATGGATGCAAGAACTTTTTAGACTTTTTATTATGTATATTATTTTTCCTTTTATTAATTTCAATAATTATTACCACCAATACCAAAATTGCACAACCATGATATCCTTATTTAAGCAACATGGCAAGAAGGTTCATATTTCATTTAACAATAAATAAACGAAATAAGAAACAAACGACTCTAATTCAATAATCTCCCGTGTATAAAACAAAGCGGTAAAGTTTGTTTGTTTCGGCAAAATAAAATAACTGTGCCTCTTTACGAAACCTGAACTTATTCAAACAAAAATACACCGTAGTAATGGACCACCTATATACGAAACTTTGTAACTCAAACGTAGTAAAGGAATGAACACAAAAAGGACCTTGCATTCAAAATACTTTTACATTTGGAATATTAAAGATGTTTTTTTTTATTTACGTCCAGATTGGGGTCTGCTTTATAACAGACAAAAATGGAGCAAAACTTTTTAATTCTCATCTCTCAGCATTTTGTCTACTATTGCACTTATTTATCTAGACAAAAAGGAATAGGATATTTTTTCATTTAATTTGCTTTCAAGACATTATAAAAGTTCCCCTTCATTTTAATAATGCGTAACTTGAGACTTTTATAACTTGTCAAAAGAAATAACGAAACAAAAATGAGATGGAATAATAAATAAAGGAATAATTGCGTCCGACATGGCTTTGTTTGTGAAACCATCTTAGACGCTGTCAATTTCAAGCTACGAGTGTATTTAAGTTTTGCCTTTTGTGTAATTATTTTACATCTTCTTTTTGTATTTCGCCAGTAATAAATTGAATGACTACACAATATACAGGATGTTTGGAAGGGAGCTGTACATACGCCTAGGGTAGAAACTAGGGATAGTCTGCTACCTACCCCCGCCCATTATATTGACCTTGGCCTCAAGGTTTTTTTTTAATTTATTATTATTTTTTATTTGACTTTTTTATGATTTTTTGACTAAAACTACCTGTAGCTCAAAATCTATCCATGGGACCGGTCGGCTAATGGTCTTGTTTTAATCGTTAGAGTCTTAGGGTCCTGCAAAAAATTATTATTACACCAGAAAATTGTGGAGAAGAAAAGTTATGGGGCCTGAAGTACCGTAGTAAGGTAAAGAAATAATTTTAAGGGCAACTTTCTATGGGGTTTAAAAAAAAACTAACAGGGTTGGAGTTCTTCTGATTTTTTTAAAACATCCTCAGTCCATGCCCTTTCTAACGATATGCTAAAAGTGTATTTATCACTTTTAGTTTTAAAGTTATTAATTAATTTCCGCAACTAGGGCACTTCAAGCAAAAATTTCAACTAATGAAAATTAAATGTGTTCGATCGTAAAAGGATGGCAAATGAAACAAAAAATTTGGTAATGACTAATGTCATTAAATTACAAATTTTAATTAATTACTAATTTTAATTAATTACAAATTTTGTTCAAATTGATGACCATTGACCTGTAAACATGCTCGGCACCTCTTCCTCATCTCCACGGTCACCGTTCTAAGCAGCAGTTCCTCGCGCATTGTATCGAATGCGGCGTGGATCAATAAAATTTTTTGCAGGACCCTAAGACTCTAACGATTAAAACAAGACCATTAGCCGACCGGTCCCATGGATAGATTTTGAGCTACAGGTAGTTTTAGTCAAAAAATCATAAAAAAGTCAAATAAAAAATAATAATAAATTAAAAAAAAACCTTGAGGCCAAGGTCAATATAATGGGCGGGGGTAGGTAGCAGACTATCCCTAGTTTCTACCCTAGGCGTATGTACAGCTCCCTTCCAAACACCCTGTATAAGATATGCAAACTAAAAAAAACATGCGACATCCTGCTTAAAGAACATTGATTTATTAAGTGACAAAAACAAAGTCAACACTAAACAAAATGTGTAAAGGGCTCTGAAAGTAACATAAGTCTCTGATTATCTCGTTATGTGAATGCGACATCGTCAAGCACAGTTCCTGTAAGATTAACTTATCATTGAAATGAAAAACATTGCCAAACTGAAACAAGGTAAGTAAATATCACAATATCAAAGTGTCGAATACTTTCTTCGAAACTCATTTGAATGAGAATAAGCTACTGCGCCCCCATTTGTTGCCTTTCAATTTTCTCTTTGTAGTCAGCTTCATTGTAGGAGAAAATATTAAAATATGGTAAGTAAAATCTGTAAGCTGAGAGCTAGTTTATGAGTTTGAAAGGGATGTTCTTACAACCACTTACGATCGATGATTGTGGAACTCGTTAACGTGGCTGGGTTGTTCCATATTAACTGTATCGGGTTTGTATTGTATCGGTGCTTCGTAACGAAGTTCATCCAGTTAACGAGCGCACTCGAGCATTTGTTTGCGGAGTTGTCTTAACTGCCAGTCTCAATTGATTAATGGGCCTCAAAATATGACGAGCAACAAAACGTAGCTAAGTAGCTACAAGTAATCGAATTTCGTTCATTATTCTTTAGAGTACACATCGTTCATGTGCCAAAATAATATTCGACATAATATCTCGTAGAACGAAAACATATCTTGTGTACAAAAGCTTATATACCACTTCAAATAAAAAGATATACTGTCCAAATATACTTCACTTGTTATAGTCAATACAACAAAGTATAAAGGCTAGGCTTACAAAAACAAAATTATTTTCAATAACAGACCGTCGGCTTCGTTATAACAAGGTTATTTTTCCGAGATGAGGGACATAATGTCGCTCAATCTTTAATTAAAACTTTCCTCGTCCCTCGGTGGAAAAAGTAATTGGAGTGAAAAATATTCATCTTTTCAAATACCTAATATTAAGGTTTGAAAGCAACTGGAATAGAAAATTGATGTTATGAATAGTAAATTAGTATGGAGAGATATACGAAGTTGGTTCTCAACTTAGTTCCCGTTAAGTAAACTGAAGCATATCTGAGAAATCAGTAGTAATAACCATGTCTAGTGGGTGTGGTTAGGTACGTGGTATGTTAGCATTAATTTACAATGGCGTAATTAATACGTTTGTAATCTAAACCACACGGCAGCGCTAAGTATTGATCAGCATATTATAATTTTGGAGTTAACGGTTAGAGGTTGAGGTTTAACTAACCGGTTATCAGTGAGTGCCTTTGTTTTATTTTTAACAGCAGTACATTGGCAGTATTGTTTTCTCATATGTTTTGTAATTACATGTAACATTCAAGTTTTGACGCAGCGTTGGAAGGCCTCCCACTAAGTGGACCGGTGACCCGATTAAGGCTACAGGGAACCACTGGATGCGAGAGGTACAGAATCAGTTGGCATGGTGACACTTGAGGGAAGCCTATGTCCAGCAGTAGACGTCTTTCGGCTAAAATGATGAAAATGATGCAAGTTTCAATGACGAGGAGAGCCGACCTCAAAATAATAGGATTATGCTAGGCAAAGAGTTTTGAGTCAAGTTTGTTGACAAATTGGTAGTTTTAATAACATCATCATCATCATATCTGCCGAAAGACGGCCACTACATAGGGCTCCCCCAAGCATCGCCACATTGATCGGTCTACCTGGTGGTAGGCCTTCCAACGCCACGTCTTCCGGTTCGTGGTCGCCACTCCAGGACTTTTCTGCCCCATCGGCCATCCGTTCTGCGAGCAATGTGCCCTGCCCACAGCAACTTTAGAAACGGTAACCCTGGTTTTCTTGTGGATCTCTACATTTCTGATTCGATCACGCAATGATACTCAGAGCATGGCCCTCTCCATTGCCCCTTGGGTGACTATAAGCTTTCCGATGAGGCCCATTGTGAGGGACCACGTCTCAGAGCTATATGTCATAACTGGCAACACACACTGGTCATAGAATTCACAATGGTTGACACGATAACCCTTGGCAAGACTGCTGTCTTATTTACTGTTTAAGATCTACAAATAACATACGGGACGAACGGCTTAGCGATCAAAATGTCCACAAAAGCTTATCTACTATTTTTTTACGTTCTAACTTCTAATCTTCTGTATCAACTGTAATTAAGACCAAAATAAGTATAGATAAAGAGATAATGACTAATACTTAATTAGATTTGTTGATAAATAACCCCCACTTTTGTTTCTATCGTCCCTGGAAGCGCCTCCAACTTTCTGACATTCCCTTTCCTTAATGAATGTTACGAAACTAAGTTTGTAGATTATTTTTCTTTCTTTAGTCCTGAAGGGTGGTGAGGAACGATTTTAACAATACTTTATAACGAACTGGGTTTGGCCAGCGTCTTCGCCCGCGTGAATGTCAACCTACCAAGGTTAACCTTCAAAGTTAAAGTTCGCGAGCATATCCGTAAGAAGTTGGCAGTAGTATCGTCTCAGCGCTAATGTTTTTAAATTATTTATCTATTAATACGAATGTTTAAGTATATTTTTGTTTTAAGTTTTTTGTGTTGAGTATATAAGGTATAATTATATTGTATTTATAGTTTATAGGTATATTTAAATAATCGTGATACGTTTAAGTTTCAATACTGCACCTACCACTGTTTATCTCTCCATCACCCAAAGGTCGACTGGTAGAAAATACCTAAGGCATTAAGTCCGCCTCTGTACTTTTGTGTGCATGAAGTATTAAATAAATAAATGTCAGTAATTATTCTGAGGGATCATACTCCTTGTATAAGAAACTCTTTGTCCTAATCTAGGACATGGTTTACCCGTGTGACAGTTTCATTCGAATCGAGAAAAGGTAAAAACAATCAGACAGAGTAACTTTCGCGTTTATAATATTCATCATCATCATCATCAACCTTTTAATGTTCCCACTGCTGGAGCCTCCTCTTTGTGAGAGGGAATGGGCTATAATCCACGTCGCGGGCCCGGTGCGGGTAGGTGGATGTCACATGTCTTCGAATTTTTAGTTCTAGGACATGCCGGCTTCCTCACGATGTTTTACTTCACCGTTTTAAGAGCAGTGTTGATAAAATAAATACACAAAGAAAAGCGTCTGCCTGGGTTCGAGAACCCATGACCTACAATTTGTAAGTCGTGGCCGTTACTATTGGGCTATTATTTGCTCTATAATATTAGTTTATAATATTAGTATGGATAAAAGCAGTGCTCTGAGCTTATCTATTTCATCATATCATCATATCAGCCGAAAGACGTCCACTGCTGGACATAGGCCTCCCCCAAGCGTCGCCTCATTGACCGGTCCCTTGCGTCTTGCAACCAGCGGATCCCCGCAACCTTCACCAGGTCATCGGTCCAACTTGTGGGAAACCTTCCAACGCAGCGTCTTCCGGTTCGCAGTCGCTCCTCCAGAACCTTTCTGCCCTATCGGCCATCCATTATGCCAGCAATGTGCCCTGCCCACTGCAAATTAAGTTTGGCAAATCTTCGGGCTATGTCGGTTACCCTGGTTCTTAATAATTATTAATTAATTATTTGTACCTTGTGGGAGCTCTACTTGCGGATACCTCACAAACAAAGGGAAAGTTACATTGCTGTGAACTCACTCTAATGTCATATTTAATCCCTTAATTAAAAGTTTTTGCCGTGTAAAAAAAACTCGGCGGCCGTGGGCTGTTTTTCATTTTATTTCATATTTCCCTCGCTGTAACGGAAAGTTAATTGGTCCAACTCAACTCAAAGTTGTAATTTGTTTTGCCCTCTTGCTGTACATCTGTTTATTATACAAGTCTGTTATTTACAGTTTTTATAATTTCCATTATAGCCTCTCTGTAATTGAGATAAACGCTATAGCTATTTGTAGACACAGGTACGTGAAGGCGATAATCAAAATAATAAATATTTTGGGCTCGCAATTATTTATTCATTACAAATTTTGCTTTACGAGGTCAAACCCTCGAATAAATCTCTTTGTTTGAATAAATAACCTTGGTTAGGTCAGAGAGCGGCTAATTTCGTATTATAATTATGGTAATAAAGAAACACAAGTAGTTGCAAATGGGGTTTATTTGTAATCAGATTCTGTACAACGTGGGGCCAATATATTATTTTATTAATGGGTTTTCCTAGCACGTTTCTGCTTAACAAAACCTCTACGAATCTGTACCTAAATTCAAACTGATAGTGTACCTCGTAATTTTGAAAAATGTATTGCCTTTAAATTGTATTTTAATGCTTACCAGCTTTCACAGTAAACTGATCATACTGCGGCAGTACGGACTCTATCATATGCAATGTTATTTGTAAAACACTAACAACTTTTCAATGTTTTGAATAAAATATCAGCTGTTTATACCCGACTGCTGAAGGAGGGTAATGTGTTCTAGAGACCAAACGCTTTGGCGGATTTTGATGATTTTCGTTCGACTTCAATCGATTTGTCTTAACCTTGCGAGTGTCACTGGATTAAAATTGGAAAATAGTAAAATGGCGGATTTAGGGCGCCATATTTATTTTTCTTCCAAACCCATCGTGTGGGGTATCGAAATAAAGTATTTTATGAGATGATTTCAAAAATATAACACTTATATGTTTAAAGGGACCGGATTCGAAAAAAAATGTTAACTAAAAGTTATAAATAAAAAACAATTATTCAAAAAATCAAAAAACCCGACTGTTTAAGAAGCGAACTAAAAATGCGTAAAAACAAGAAATTCATGCTTTTCAGTCGAAGGATATCTGGTTTCGGTAGACAATCGACTGCTTATGTCGGACTTTTTAATTTTTTGTTAACATTTTCAAATATTAAAGATAAATATGTTTTATTTCTCAAATCATGTGTTTACATACAATAGAGCGCTTAGAAACATGTTTTGCCTAACGAAGCGTACAAATATGTGTTTTACAAACTGATTATATCTCACTAAAATATAGCAACGTCAAATATAATTATACAAAAACACAATAGATTGGCCTTCATCTTAATTAAATGTCATAAAAAATCAAATTAATAAAATGAAATAATGTCAAAAAAAGGAAAATTAATGAAATCTAAAATAATTATGTCATGAATACCTTTTTTTTTTGTTTACGGGGGAATCCTTCAAAAGGCGCCTGGAATTTTGGGGAAAAAGACCACGGAGTGTGGGATTTTTACCTCACTAAAACCACCCCGGTGATCACATTCAGCACTTAGAAGGGACCCTGTTACCTCTTAAAAGACCATCCCGGAACCCCCTCTGTGCTACGCCTGTTAGGGCACATCCCTGGGGAGATTAATAATGCACTTCCCCTGAGCCTCGCTGTGCACGGCAGCACGTGATCACTGTGCCACCGTCTTTCCTGGAGTCACTTGGTGGGCGAACAGAGTCCCCAATCTGACCGCCCATTACCCCGGAGTCCCACCTGCCTATGGAACAGGCAGGGTTTCGGTGTTTTGGGCATCGAGGCGGTTGCTTCAACGACGCCTTCTTCTTCCAGTGGGATCGGCCCTCTCACGATCCCGCTCGGCAGCCTCTTTCTGTACCATCACGGTCTCACAGAAGGAGGCCATTTCCCTCCAGTTTTCTGTCTCTGCCAGCATGGCCCTCACAACTGCTGGCAGAGACAGGTCTCGCCCGATCCTGGCGACTAAGACCTGCCGGTCAGAGGACCACGCAGGGCACTCCTCGAGCGTGTGCTGTGCAGAGTCAAGGTCGCCTCCGCAGTGGTGGCAATTTGCCGTGGTCTCTCGCCCAATCCTATTCAGGTACTCACCGAAGCAACCGTGCCCGGTGAGTACCTGAGTGAGCCTGTAGGAGATGCGCTCCTCTCTCTTCAGCCAGGCTTCAAAGTGCGGCAGGACGGCTTCAACAACGTGCTTGCGCGAAAATTGCGGCTGCTGTAGCCGCTCGCGCCACCACTCGAGCGCGTGTCGCCGTTCCTGCCGCCTCAGCCTTATTACAGCGATTCCTGGCACGCTATCACCATTCTGGCGGATGGCGCGTATTCGGTTATAAAACCTCGCATCCATGTCCGCCAGAATGTCCAGCGGAGGCAAGCGTGCCAGGAATGTCAAGAATACCTACATGAATAAAATTAAAACATAAAAGACAATATGCTGAACATCATCCATACTAAACCATAAAATGTCGTATTAATCGAAATTAATAAAAAAAATATAAAAAGGTGAATAATTAAACATTTTGTTTGAAACAGCTGTTTTTCTTTCTGATGTTTCGCCAGTCTCATAGTAAAAATAGTTTATAAACGCAAGTTCCGCCTTGAAAAGTGTATTAAAAATAACCCTTAATTGTATAGTAAGTAGCATCTTAAAACTCACCAGGTTGTAGCATAACAGGTCTGGAGAGCACTGTGCCAGCGCGATTCGATGCTCGACACCTCCACATTGCGCCTGCGCCACTAGCAGCGTCCATTAGTGACCGTCTTGCTCCAACCACTAGTCTGCCATCGCTCAGCACGTGTCTGATGGAACAAAATATATAAATTTATTAACATCATATTTATACACGTGCAGGATTATCTTTTCCTCATCCTGGAACAGAGACAAAAGAGACCACCTCATTATTTTAGCTTCTGTCCGCGGTTTTAGCCGCGGACAAAAGTATTTTATCCCAAGTGTACGTTCGCTTTTCAACCTGCTACTCATATAATATTCGTTATCCCAATCAGAGTCTAATCTACCCGTGCATCAACTGTCCAAACACACGGACATTCACAATCTCATAATATTAGCAGGTCTACCTTTTTTATATATTTATTTATATACTTCAATAATCTTCTGATAAAAAAACCAGCCAAGTGCGCGTCACCGACGTCATCGCCGACGTCACCCAGAAAGCAGCCAAGTTAAAATGGGAATGGGCCGGATACATCTGCCGCATGTCAAACGGATCATGGGCTAAAATAACCACTATGTGGGTCCCGGAAAATGTTAGGCGACACCGCGGCAGACCCAGGCGAAGATGGCGGGATGAACTTGATGCCTATCGACAGGATTGGTCCACAATTGCCCTAAACTGAGAGGATTGGAAGGAAGAAGGGGAGGCCTTTGCCCTGCAGTGGGACAGAATAGGCTAAAAAAAAAAAAAAAAAAAAAGTGGTGCGTAGCGTTGCGTACCAAATTCCAAAATCAAGTTGGTTGTAATAGGAAAAATGAAAGTATTATAAAGAAAAAAATCTGATTTACCAATATATTGTACGGTTGGTAAAATATACGTAATAATAAATATTATCTCCAAATTTCAAGTTCACAGGTCAATGGGAAGTTCAAAAATTATTCGGAACAAAATTTTGTAAAATAAGCTGACTTTGGTGGCTTGTCATTCCTTTGTTTTCCAATATTTTTGATATAGTATTTATCTACTCTACGAGTTCTGAACAACGATACCCCACTCGATGGGGTAGGTCAATATTTTTTCACTCTCACCTTTGTCTGTATGGGGCCCTTAAAAACATTTAAAATATATATTTTTTAATTTGTATCCACCAACCAGCATTGGGTCCACCACCACGGCCTGTGTGAGCAGTGGGAAAATTAAAAAAAGGCTGATGCTGATAAAATTTGTATGGCTTTGGGTAAATAAGATATATATGCTTATATTGTGAAAATTTGAAGACTGTAGCTCCAACCGTTTGGCTGCAAAACCTGTGTGACAGACGTCGCGCGTTGGACAGACAGACAGACAGACACGTGAGTGACAGAAATAGGGCTCCGTTTGGGTACGGAACCCCAAAAAATCTCATTCCGTTTATGTTAGGCGAAAAATTATATGCCCGGAAGAAACTTGTATCCCTACCTAATAAGAGGGTTAAAAAAGGGTTGGTAATTTAGTACTGCTGTAAAAATATAGCAATTGTAAATTAATCTTCAAACTCAACAAATTAATTCAGGATAAATAGTTCATTATCGACGGAAAATTGCGTTTAATTAAATTGATAGGTAGCTGAAGAGTGTTGTTCTGTCAAGGACGTTTGTTAATTAATAAAATGGAAGAAAATGTAATTGCTCCAGCAAGCCAAGAAGTTGACTCAAGGAAATGGACGGCTTTGGTACTTGGGGACGCTTTAATTAGAAACTTATTAAAAGCAATGACTGGTGCAAGTTTTGAAATAATTAATTTGTTATTATTAATCAAGTGGATGACCGTCCTCTGTACCGCATGTTACTAAAAGAGTTATGAATATAAATGTGGATGGATGGAGAGGGAGGGGACGGCCAAAGAAAAGATGGATGGATTGTCTGAGTAGTGATATGAAAGAAAAGGGAGTCAGTGATGGCGTGACGGGTGACAGGACGGTATGGAAGAAGAAAACGTGTTGCGCCGACCCCAAGTAACATGGGACAAGGGAAGGACTATGATGATGACCGTCCTCTGTTGAGTTAGTCTGAATTATTTATTAATCTAAAAATGGATGAGAAAATTAAGGTATGACCAGAGTGATTATTTCACAGCCATAGGACAAGCCCCATGTTACTTGGGGTCGATGCAACACGTTTTCTTCTTTATTTCTCCCTTGCCAACCGTCACTCTATTCATCTTTTATTGAGTTTCCCACTCCCTCTCTCCATCCAACATTATAAGTGCGAAAGTAATCCTATGTTTATATCTGTCTGTCTGCCTTTTTACGCTTAAACCGCCGAACCGATTTAGATGAAATTTGGTATGGAGATAGTTTGAGAACCTAAGAAGGACATAGGATAGTGTTTATTTCGGAAATCATCCTTAAGAGGGTGGAAAGAGTATGAAAGTTTGTGTAGTGAACTAGTACTTTCTCAAGTAAGGCGGCCAACACACCACCTTATTATTGCGCGATATTAAAAATGAAGTAGGTACTAATGTAGGTACGTTTCCGAATTCCGTGTAAAGCTCAAGTGGTTGCCAATTCGCCTTCGCCGGAATACTCATATTCTTTCTCTTTTGTACAATGTCCTCTTTACTCCTTCCACCCCTCTTTACCTCAAGGATCGTTTTCAGTTTATCTGCGATTCCCATACGAAATCTCTTAGGTCATCAGAAAACTTGCGACTTAAAATGCCTATGCATTCCACTACATTTTTGGATAAATCATTCACTGTCCAAGCTGCTCGTTTGTGGAATGCATTGCCTGACCCAATAAAACGTGCTCAGTCGTTGCCTGTCTTTAAAAAACTTATAAAGGAACATTACCTGTCTCTGTGATTATGTCCTTGTTTAAGCTGTATTGTTTTCTTGTTTGTTTATTTTGATGTATGTATGTATTTATGTATATATTTTAGTAGTTTGTTTTACCTGTATGATTTGAAATTGGCACCAAGTGCAACCCCATGTCGTGTCCAGGCTATCTCTATCCATTCAAGGTTGCCTGGAAGAGATCGCAGAGCGCGATAAGGCCGCCTATTGTATGTTTGTTTTAATTTTAATGTTTCTTTTGTATTGTCTTATCTTGGTGTACAATAAAGTATATATAAATAAATAAATAAATAATGCTACGTAGACAAAGTCGCGGGCAACAGCTAGTTACTAAATATCACAGAACGTTATGTTTATATGTAACATAATTATTAACACAGCGCGTTGTTTACACTATACACGATCAATGATCATGTATTCCAAAATGTACGACAAGAATTTATTATTGGCAAGCTTCAAACATTTACCAATTTGATTGACATTCGATTATATGGCTACTCAATAAGGAAATAAGGGAGAATGGCGTTTCGGAATATGTAAATCATTTGAATAATGGCTCGGGAATTTGGTAGAACTATCTACTGAACAGGTTGGACCTTTTTATTCGATAGGTACAAGCAATGAAAATAGTCAATCAGCAAATTACGTAAGGTACTTTACAGAAAGACTATATTTCTACTATAGGTTGGTATACCTTATTGAATTTGGAACGTCAAATTCGTGTGGAAACTCTTGGAAAAGTCTAAGTAAAATAATGTCCATATGGCATGTAAAGAGCTTTGTTCGAAAAGCGAACTGGCCACCATAAGAAGATCTCTAAAAAAAAAGTAAGGCGCGTTTTCATAGAATGTGAAACAAAAAACGGTTTTTGGTGCTGTAGAAGTACAGCACCAAACACCGCCTTTAATACTTAATACTTAATTTATGGAGCCCTGGCTTTTTATTATCTCGCAGAAGGTGTGAAAAGTAGAGAATGCTCCTCTGGATTAAAGCCTGTCTTCGTCTTGGGCAGCTTGAACCCCTTGCTTCACCCAGGACTCTACATAACTCCCTCGCTAGTCCCTCGTTACGCTCAGCCACCCGTGACGTAAGGCACTGTTTTGTCCCCTTGGTGCATAATCGACTATTATTGCATTCAAGCTTGATTGATGCCGTGTGTGTCATTGTTTAATCAATAGCAAACATTTTCTGACCTACTCAAGTAGTGTCAACTTGGCAAGAAATTAGCAAACCGAAGCACGAAATCAGTACGGTATTTTAAGTTTCAAATCGCTACCTCAAACTTCCTACCTCTGCATCTCAGTAACGTTCGCCAAAAAACTTGAACGAATTACTGTCAACATAAGATTTCATTTCCATTCATTTGTCACGAGGTAACAGCCTCGTTTACGACACGTCAAAACTTTAACTGAGCCCGTATCGGTCTGGAACACCCGACTGCGATGTAACTTGGCTCGTATAAAAGTACTTTATGACGGTAATCGGTACAATAAAGATGTAGATACAGCCATTTCGTTAAGTACGAACTTTTTGAGTTCATGCATTATTTTGTCGTTAAGATTGAACCTTTTACCTGGTACTTATGTATATAAGCTGTAGCTACACAAGCGGAGTCTCAGCGCTGAGAAAGAAAATTTGGTTCAAATAAATCACTCACTCTATCTATTCTCACTTGATAGCGCGATATGCACCGGTCTGTTATTAAATGTGCGTAAAATTTCTGGAATTGAACATAAAATTGTACGTTCTTGTTTGATAAACTCTCCTAAGCACAATATTATGGAATATTGGGCTTTTAATTCACATTTCAAAGATTATTTTAACGGATCATTTAAAATTTATGCCAATAGATGCGCGGTTTTCTAAATTTATTAATTTTCTGAGGCCATTTTGGTGCAAAGAAACTATAAAAAAGTGCAAAATAATACTATAAACACCTTCACTGTAAATAAGGAAAAAAATATTCACGAACCGAGTAAACCCTTTTACTTACATGTTGCTGCTAACACCATCTATCTATCGCCGTGAAACGGAATCGAACGCGATTGATGGACAAAAAATAATGGGTTTAATCACACGAAAAACGCTAGTTACGTCGGCACGGTTTCTTTGTATGGAATGAGGCATCTGTATGCTAGTATTATATTATCTGTGCTACTATCAAGGAGGATAACCAACCTCCCCTGAAGATTAAAAAGTTAATGGCTGGCAATCTAGAGTTATACGAGATTAAGTCCCTTTTCACTCGCTCCGGTTGCCCGGTAGTCGGTGCTGGGTAACCGGCGGCGAATGTATGGCTATGTACGTATGAAAGCTTACATACATGCCTATACACTTCGCCGCCGGTTACCCGGCACCGGCTACCCGGAAACCGGGGCTTGTGAAAAGGGGCTAAAACATCCTCATAATTTTAGAAGGAAGAAAAATTTAGACAGGACCGGTTCGCTGACAGAGTTAGATCTAGTAAAAAGTAGTTCAAAATACGAATAAATTATATCATTAACATGAACATATAAATACGGATTTAGTCGGTAGGTACCACAGAGTTATTTTTTTTCTACATATTACAGTAGGTACCTCTAGAGCCTACAGCTCTTAAACTATTTGTAATTCTTTTGAACTAGTTTATTAGTAATACGAAATCGAAAAAAGACCTTTCTTCGAAATTAGAATCAAAAATATTAAATTAGTTCATTTGCTTCTAAGAATGGCGTTCGCTACTAAAAACAGCAAAAAGATTTGAAACACAATCAGTTTCCTGGAATAACGAGAATTAGATAGAATTATGACTTAAACATGTATCCTAGGCTTTTTCTGCTCCTTTACTCATACATATGGGAAAACTTCATAAACCTCGAAGACGTATTATGTGTGTCAGGATAAAGGCGCTTTTCTAATACAACGCGATAAACGCGCGAGCACGCGACCGTCGCGGTCCCGTTCATTTGTATGGCAAACACGAACGCGTCGTCGCGCCGAGAGTGCAGAGTGCGCTTTTCGATTTCGCTATACGCGACGGTCGCGTGTTCCCGCGATGATCGCGTTGTATAAGGACAGCGCCTAAGCACAGATATTATAATACTAGCATACAGATGTCTCATTTCATACAAATACACCGTGCTGACGTACTGTACTGATTATTTTTTGTACATCGATCGCGTTCGGTTCCGTTCCACGGATTTAGATGGTGATCTATCGATGTGGCCTAAAGAACCTGTTTTCAAATTATATGCGACACTTTTCCTGCCAGAAATGTTAAAACACCCGTACCCACCAGACCGGCGAGCACGGCCTCTGTGAAAGGCTTGTGTCACGCATTTAATCACGGTTTTTGTTTCCAAACTGTGATAAAAATGTGTGACTCAGGTCTATCACAGTAGGCCGTGCTCGGCGGTCAGGACCAAGTAAACGACAGCTCAGAATTTTTAGATCACAACATTTCTAAGTCAGAGTTTTATTTAAAGTACATTCAATGAAAGTGGAGATTTCTACAATGTTTGTAATAGAAACTTATCTTCTTTCACAGAATATCTTTTACAAATATATTATTATTAATAAACCAACAATTTCTGCTCTATATAATATAGCTTCTGCCCGCGGTTTCACCCGCGCAAAATTTGTTTCAAAATCATCCTAAGGGAACACAAACCATTATATGTCCTTCCTAGGGTCTCAAACTATCTCCATACCAAATTTCTACTAAATCGGTTCAGTAGATCCAGAGATTACCTCCTACAACCTCACAAACTTTACTTCTTTATAATGTTAATAATATAGATTAGTTAGCATAGAATATACTTTTCAACACACTTGCTCATAAAGTGGCTCTAATTTCACCGCAATTAGGCACATAATGACACCTGTAATCAGAGGCGGTTCGTCCTAAAGAGCGCTGGTGCAGTGCACTCCCACAAAAATTGCATAATCTATATTTCCATAAAATCCTATACATACATTATTTCTACAATGCCTATACAATACACTCAGTTTCTAGCAGTTTACTAGAAACGTAGTAGAAACTAACTATTACCTACGCGCACATTCGGCGTCAAGTTGTATGTGCCTAACGTGTGGAGTGGAGCGCCAGCGATTGCGCTCCTATGAAACAAAATTCAGTACAATTTCTGGCACTGTATTCAATGAGTGCGAAAGAGAAACATCGACACGGTCCGACGCGTGAAACAGAAGATTTTGTATGGGAAATTAGTCTAATCTGGAGCGCCGCTCACGCGCGACGTTGCCAAATCGCGCAAGGCGGCGCGGGAGACTTATGCCTGTGCGCCGTTGTCAAACTTATGTAAACGAGGTTAGGACGAATATACGGCATTCCGGAATCTATAGAGGTTTGGAAGATTTCGTGTCAGAGATCGATTTGGCTATAAAACAGCATTTATCCAGCAGGTCCGTTTTTAAAAGTACGTTTAAAACCATTCAGAATGACATTTTAGATGCTATTTATGAAGTTTCCAGAACAGAAATACTGAACAGAACAGATCAGAATGAATTTTCTGTACAAAAATAAATAAATGGTAAGCTCTAGTTTTACGTTTTTTTTTTTTGTGAACTCCCATAAATAAATGTGTGTGTGTGACTTTTTTATGGCTATTATTCACAAGCGAGTTATAGAGTTTTTTTTTTATTAATTGGTTGAGTTGCTTTGTTATTAAAAAAGTATGATACAAAAAAGATCGTGCTCAATAGTTCAAATGCAACACATTTCATGCAACTTCGTATTTAAATAGATAATTTCAACTTGTACGTGTTTAATAAATAAAACGTTCACTCAAATATAACTTTTGTTTCTTTATAGAAAACTTGAAATTCCCCATTTTGTACGTGGCTAAAACGCTATCCGCGAATAGCTAAAAAAAAGGAAAACTCATTCTTTTTAGTTGTAGTGACCTACATGCATGTTATAAGCATTCATACGAGCGCATCACAGGTCCGGCCGCCGGCACAGCGCGCTGCGTACTGAGTCACTCGACTCAGCGCGCCCGCGCCGCCGCGCCGAACGAATGCGACAACATCCCCGCGTCGACGACCATCGGGCACTGAAGGTTGGAAGCCGAGCCGAATGTATTTACGTGTCGCACCGCGCACGTCTGCTACGTCATCCTCTGCCGGTACCCAACCTGGACCGCAACCATTGGTCGTATAGCTCCTCAATACCACCACTATTCGTATGCTACCCTACTGGGATATATAAGCGATGTTTTATGAAAATAAATGTCAATTGATTCGTATACTTATTCGCCTTTCATTCCAAGAAACCTCACACATTTAGAAACCTCTAAATTGGTGACCCCGACGTGATTCTAACGAGTAATGGAGAACACAAGTCAAGTGCCGCGAACGACGCTGTTTGAAGAAGATGTCGAGATGATATCCGTGAAGTCTCGTATACCTCCATTCTGGCGAGATAAACCCAGATTATGGTTCGCGCAATTCGAAACCATGGTGGCGAATCAAAAACTCAGCGAAGAAGCAAAATTCGGACTTGCTGTGGCACAACTCGACAAGGTAGACGTTGAACAAATTAGCGACATCATATTATCATCAGCCAGGACGGGTAGATTTGAAGCGCTAAAGACCCGATTATTATCCGTCTACGAGGAGTCAGAGAATAAGCAACTTCAAAAATTGCTCAACGAGGTTGAACTAGGCGACCAGCGTCCTTCTCAGCTGCTGCGGCGTATGCGTGATTTGGCCCGTGACAAGATGCCCGATGAAACCCTCAGGATGCTGTGGATGAGCCACCTACCCTCATCGACGAGAGCTGTATTGGCGGTCAGCGAAGCATCAAAATTAGACTCGCTAGCGGCGATGGCAGATAAGATGAGTGAGCAGACTAAAGAGGTAAATTCCGTGTGTTCCTGTAGTCATGCTAGCACCACGACTCAACCGTCGACACCATCTCCTAACGACCGAATTTTGAACATGATCGAGGCGCTTACGAGGGAGGTCGCTGCGTTGAAAATGGATAGATCGCGTAACTACCACCGTGGACCACAGCGAGGCAGGTACCGTTCAAGATCTCGTTCCAAGTCCACGAATCGTGACACATCGATTTGCTATTTCCATCGCAAGTTCGGCAAGGAAGCGTTTCGCTGTCAAAGGCCCTGTAACTTTGCGAACATGAGTACGAGCCAGGAAAACTAGTCCCGACTTTGGCTACGACGGGCGCCGAAGTCAACGATATAACCCAGCACCGTCTTTTCATAAAAGAGTTGGGAACTGGTTTGCATTTCCTCATCGACACTGGCGCGAACGTCTCAGTATTACCTGTCAAGAGGGTACGCAAAGAAAAAATTACGCCGAGCGAATATCTCTACGCCGCCAACGGTTCACGAATACCCTCCTATGGCGAACGCACTATGACGTTGAACATCGGATTACGTCGACCGTATGTGTGCAATTTCGTCGTCGCAGAAGTGACTAGACCGATATTGGGAGCCGATTTTTTGCATAAAAACCAACTGACGGTAGACATACACGGACGAAGGTTAATCGACAAAAAAACAGGCCTGTCCATTGTCGGCTACGTAACGTGCACTTCAGACTCCAGCATCAACACCGTAGATGACCAGCAGCCATACCACGACCTACTCGCAAAATACCCTGACATTACCCGACCGAATTTGAAGCTCTGTGACAGCGAAGTGGAACACCATATACAGACTACCGGCCCGCCATTATATGCAAAATCACGACCGCTGCCACCGCACAAGTACAAGGCAGCCAAGGCAGAATTTGACGCCATGATTGAGCAAGGCATTTGTCGGCCGTCGAAGAGTCCTTGGGCCAGTCCAATACACCTCGTCCTCAAGAAGGACGGCAAATACAGAGTCTGTGGTGATTATCGTCGTCTAAATGCAGTAACCGTGCCAGACCGGTACCCCATTCCAAGACTGCATGATTTTACCTACAACTTGCTAGGAAAAAAATACTTCTCCATAATAGACATGAAAAAGGCCTATTACCAAGTGAGGACTCGCGAAGAAGACATACAGAAGACAGCCGTTATCACACCATTCGGGTTATTCGAATTCCCGAGGATGTGTTTCGGTTTGCGCAACGCTGGGCAAACGTTCCAACGTCACATCGACAACGTTCTACGGGGACTTCCTGTTTTCCCGTTTGTCGACGATATTTTATTGGCTTCTGAGACCAAAGAACAGCACAGAAAAGAACTAGAAGATGTATTCAGTAGGCTTAACGACCATGGGTTACAACTAAATGTAGCTAAGTGTACATTTGGCCAACAAACTCTCAACTTTCTTGGCTACACTATAAACAATGAAGGAATTAAGCCAACTGACGAGAAGATCGAAGCCATTAAATCATACCCTCGCCCAGAAACAATCCAACAATTACGTCGATTCCTGGGTATGATAAATTTTTATCGTGAGAATACCCCACACGCCGCCGAATATCAAAAGGAACTCAACGCTTACCTAAAAGATTCAAAAAAAAACGACAAGACGAAAATTATGTGGAGCGAGACAGCGATTAAGGCGTTTGAAAAATGCAAGGAAGACATCACCAGCGCTGTATTGTTGTCATACCCATCATCAACATTATCTTTCGTACTTATGACCGACGCATCCGATACTTGCGCGGGGGCGGTACTTCAACAAAAAATTCAAGGCCGTTGGAGACCGCTTGGATTTTTTTCAAAAAAATTCAACGACGCTCAGAGGAAATACAGCACGTATGACAGAGAGCTAACCGCTATATACATGGCAGTACGTCACTTTCGCCGGACAATAGAAGGCCGTGACGTCACCATATTGACGGACCACAAACCTCTCACCACCGCACTGCAAGCTAACTACAAAGACGAAACTCCGAGGCGCACTAGATATTTGGAATACATCAGCCAGTTCGTCACAGATATCAAGCACGTATCAGGCAAGGATAACTGTGTCGCCGACGCCATGTCTCGGGTGGAAACAATCTCATGCCCAACACCGATAAACTATGACGAGTTAGCGAAGTCACAAAAACAAGACGAAGAACTTAAACAACTCTTGAAAAGCGACCGTTACATTTTCAAGCCAATAGCACTGCCCGGTACCACTACCCAAGTCATATGCGAGATGTCAACAAAAGGCCCACGCCCCTACTTACCGCTACAATACAGAAAGCAAGCGTATCAAGCAATACACGACCTTAATCACCCCGGAGTAAGAGCGACCAGAAGATTAACAACCTCACGTTATTTCTGGTCGACCATGAAGAAAGACGTCACACACTGGGCAAGAGCTTGCGACCAATGCCAGCGAGTGAAGGTTCATCGTCACACCAAGGCACCAGTATCCAGTTTCATGCCAGTAGACCGCCTAAGTCATCTGCACATCGACTTAGTCGGTCCCTTACCAACGTCAAACAACTGCCGTTATATACTAACGATGATCGACAGAGCAACAAAGTGGCCAGAAGCCCAGCCAATCGAGGATATGACGGCAGAAAAAGTCGCAAATACATTGTACGAAACATGGATTGCAAGATTCGGTTGCCCCGCGACCATAACAACAGACCAAGGCAGACAGTTCGAATCCGAACTATTTAATAAGCTGATGCATCGCATGGGAATCCAGCACGTACGAACTACAGCGTACCACCCCCAATCGAACGGTTTGGTAGAACGCTGGCATCGCACACTCAAAGCATCACTGACCGCTAGATTAAATACAACGAACTGGACGTACGAGTTACCCACAGTACTACTTGGACTCCGCGCCGCATACAAGACAGACATCGGCGCCAGTACTGCAGAATTATTATTCGGTAGAACGCTACGCCTGCCAGGTGAATTCTACGGAGAAGCAACAACAACATGCAACACGTCATCACACTTTATGAGCCATCTTAGCGAAGCATTGAAAAAAGCACAGGTGCAGCGCGAATCAAACAAAAGCAAAGCTGTTTTCATTCACGGCGATTTGTATGAAACAACACATGTTTACGTTCGCAACGACGCCGTGCGCAAACCATTAACACCTACCTACAACGGTCCGTATCGTGTCATAGATCGCACTGATAAGTACTTCACCGTTCAGTTGGAGAATAGAAGAGCTAATATATCCATTGATCGGTTGAAGCCTGCATTCCAGTGCAAAGAGGAGCAAGCAGATGAAGCACCTGTCTCATACAGCTACGTCACAAAATCCGGCAGGAGAACAAAACCTCCTGTACGCTTCGCTGAGGGGGGAATAATGTAGTGACCTACATGCATGTTATAAGCATTCATACGAGCGCATCACAGGTCCGGCCGCCGGCACAGCGCGCTGCGTACTGAGTCACTCGACTCAGCGCGCCCGCGCCGCCGCGCCGAACGAATGCGACAACATCCCCGCGTCGACGACCATCGGGCACTGAAGGTTGGAAGCCGAGCCGAATGTATTTACGTGTCGCACCGCGCACGTCTGCTACGTCATCCTCTGCCGGTACCCAACCTGGACCGCAACCATTGGTCGTATAGCTCCTCAATACCACCACTATTCGTATGCTACCCTACTGGGATATATAAGCGATGTTTTATGAAAATAAATGTCAATTGATTCGTATACTTATTCGCCTTTCATTCCAAGAAACCTCACACATTTAGAAACCTCTAAATAGTCTATGGCCGATCGCCATTGTAAGATGCGCGCGCATAGGAAAACTGATTAATTTTGCCCGCCATTGCGAAAATTTTTTCACAACTCGTTTTCACTGTTGGAAATGATTTTTTAGTATTATTTTCTTCACAAGTGTGTTGAAAAACGTCGTATGATACACGTGTGTATTGATGATTACCATCCTCGGCTCTCTTAAGACCCTCACCTAACGGCTCGGGTCTCAATGGTGCCTCAGCGGTAATCACCAACATTACACACTTATACCATAATGTACTATTATTGTACAAAAAAAACTTATATATATGGGTACAATGGTGGCTTGTGGTAGTTGACAGTTTAGAACGATTATTTATTCATGATTAAATTATGAGCGATGAATGAATTAGTCAGTTAAAACTAGTTGGATTAGTATAATGGTCCCATTTATTTTTGTAAAGAATCAAACAATAACTCTATCTAAACAGTACTTATCTCATTTTGAAATAATTTCTTTAAACACACAAGGATCGTCAGTATTCTTAGTCGGCCTCCCAGTAACTTCATTTACGGGAGTTGCAAACTTCATAGTAACTTAATTTGTGAGTCGTTGTAACGATAGGCCGTAAAACCGGGGGTAATGTACGGAACAAATTACTTTACCGGCTCAGAGTCGCAACTCAATCATATTCATTAAAGTTAAGTATTTTAACTGTCGTATGGTTCTGGGCACAGAAATGAGGAAAGAGGAGGAAAATAAAGGTAAAGAAAGAAGAGGCATATTTTTGTTACAGAAGACTCTTATTGCTTACTAGCTGTGGCCTGTACCCGACAGCCCGCGGCTTCGCTGCCGTCAACTGCCTACCCTACCTATCTAGTAACTACCTACAGACCTACCATACCTACCATGCCTACCTAAAATAATTGTCTGCCGTCATTCTTCCACGGAGAATCTTAACACCGCGATTCAGAAAATATCATCAATTGCACAACGCCATCTATCGAATATGGAGTTCAGTGATATGAGAGTGATATTTTACTTCTTGAACACAAATCAAATTCAATATATCTTTTGTTTGATAGAGTGAACCACTTGCGATGAAACAAAAACTAAGTAATACTTCAAGTTACGCACAATTTTTATGTATTATTAGTTATCTACATTAGTTTCGTACATCCTACGTGATGCGTGCACAACTAAACAGACAAACAGATAAAAATACAAACAGACAAAAAATCCAAAAAAGCTGGTAATAGTTATCCCATAACGCCCTGGCTATTTTATTTAAATATTTTCGATTTACAAAAACGACCTTTCTATAGATTTACTATATGTATTGTTTATCATTCGAGCTATAAGACGTCCATTGCTGGATATACCTAGGCCTCCCCCAAGCAGATTTCGCTTATAACGATATTATAAGTTTCATAAATCTGTTTGCTTTGCATTTGCAATCTAAGAAATTTTATCAGGAAGTTAATCTGTCATATCCCGAATACGAAGTGACATATAACATAAAATAAAAATCTTAGAAGATGAAAACCAGACTCCTCCATTATAAATTATTAACACACTGCTGCCGTATCTTTTTTCCTCGAAGTAGAACTTTTGTGTAGCATTTTTCAGTGTCATACTTACTTATTAAGTAATTTAAAGGAAGATTCCGTGACCGGTTTAAGTAGGACTACTTTTGGATTTTTTTCTAATCTTATATTCAACTGGGTAAAATCAAAATTTCTTTATTCAATTAGGCCTTGAAGCGGCACTTTTGAACGTCTAAAATTTAAATTTAAAAGTAATAATAATTGATTCTACTGTCCATTCGGAAAAGTAGCTTGTTATGGAGAAGAACGGACAAAAAACTCCACTAAGTACTAAAATGGGGGTCCTCAGTTCATAACATGATTAATATGCTGGTGTGCCCTATGGATACACCTGCACTTTTGATGACCAAATAACCACCAACGCTACTGCATATTTAGGTAGCAAGCAGGCCACGTAAATCGTAATAGTAATACAGCCCAGAAGAATTGCCAAACTTAATTTGCAGTGGGCAGGGCATATTGCTCGCAGAACGGATGGCCGATGGAGCAGAAAAGTTCTGGAGTGGAGACCACGAACCGGCAGACATTGCGTTGGAAGGCCTCCTACTAGGTGGACCGATGACCTGGTGAAGGTTGCGCGGATCCGCTGGATGCGGGACGCACGGGACTGGTCAATGTGGCGACGCTTGGGGGCGGCCTATGTCCAGCAGAGGAAGTCTTTCGGTTGATATGATGATGATGATGAATACAGCCCAGTAATGCAGTCCAGTAATATGGACAGAAACTATCTAGAAAGTTAATATTTATATTATTATTAATAATCAAGTATGGGTTTATCTTTATTAAATATGCTATTTCTATCACAAAAATAAATACAAAAAACGTAACAAAACGCACGTTTCGTGATCATAACTATGAAGAGTCCCATTATATTCAATATTTTGCCGTCATCACGCCGTCTCCACCGTGACAGGTTATCTCACATGCCGATATTCGATCACTGCCAATTTTCCGCTGACACAAACATCCAATACAACTTTGTAAATGGAAATCTAATTTTCTACTCCAATGTTTTGGTTATTTTGGCGTAGTTTTGTGAAGAAATAAATTGGGCGGAAGATACGTTTTAATAATTGTAGCCTTTTAAGTACAAGGAAGCGGAAAATGTTCGCATGGTTAACCCTTGAAGCTATGCAAAAGAGTACAGGAGCGACAAGAACAAACGTTATCAAATTCATACTCTGCCTTATTATGAAAGCCTAAAAATCACAACTTTATTCCTGAAGCAGTAAAGTTATACCTATTCTGTCTGGAGGCTGTTTTACTGTTAGGTAATAAAAAGGTTTTCTTAATAAAGCCGTTGTCGTTTGCTACAACCAATATCAAATACCCAATATATAAAAACCATTCCCTGTTTCTGGCAACGGTGCTGAATTAAACCAATGCGGGTTTCATAACGTGATTCGCACTACTTTTTTATTGACTTCTCACTAACTTTTCGTCTAATAATACTACTACGCACTATAATGCTTCAATGAGCCCGCTTTATTTCATTACCGGATAATTTCTGTATCCAAATAAAATAGTAATCGGAAAAGCGGCAAAATACGATACGAGGTAAATACGCAATCATTCCATTCCTATTTCCCGAAAAGTTTGTAATTCATTTGGTAATTTTAAGTCTGGTTAGCGTGAACAGTGAACACACTCCGTTGAGCTATCTTCACGAACCTTAAAGTAAGTTCACAGGTGAGAAGTCCAAAGTTTCCAACTCGACGCGAGTAAACAACGTCTTGTTACTACTTACTGCTGACACGAGTTGGACGTGATACGTAACTAACCCAAACTACGTTTCAGCCGAACAGAATATAGAAAACGACCCTTATGTCTTTGCGGAGAGCTGTACAAGGTTTTAGTTCGGTTATACGCTACTTGGCGACGGTAACTTGTTACTCCCACTCAGTATGCGAAAACTTTACCCTGACATTGTATCATATGAAAAAGACTTTATTATTCTTGCAGATTTTAATACGGCCAGAGACAAGCCAACATTATATCCCCTCGGTTGTCAAGGGAACAAACATAATCACGCCGATAATGGAATGTCGAATCAAGTTAAACGAGATCCCTCTTGTCTAGCCACTATCAGCTCTGTAACAATAGATTCCATTAGCGTTCAAACAATTGGGAGGGGCACCTAAAGTATTAACTGATACTTTATACTAAACCAACCCCTGGCGAATGTTTAACCGAGCTTAAAATGAGTTCATTCATCGGGAGGGAAAGATTTTCCGAGATTTCTTTTGAACAAATAGTCTTGCTGCGATATAAGAATGTTACTTGAGAGAAGTGCTTGGTATCGTTGAAAAAATATGGCAGCATGTGAACGTGCCGTGGCCATTTATCGCTGCTGGCTAGCAATAAGTCAACTGTCACCATAATCGTTTGTTTCATGCTCACTTTGCCGTCGTCGGAGTGGAGTGTATGGCAATTGAGAATAACTTGCACGTTACGTCTTGTTACATTTCTATAGAATAAGTGCCCTGCGTAATATTTTACTTGTGGAGATGGGATATGTTTTAAGGTTTAAATCAGTTTTACGGGCAGGACGTGTTACTTTTTATATAATGCCCTGCTTCTCATTTTTTTTTGTAAAAATCTACTGCCTAAGATAATTAAATTTCTTTATGACAAAGTCTAGCTTAGTAAAATAAATGTCTTTCTTAGAATTTTCTTTACCACCTGCCATCCAAAATCACTTATGATTCCTGAACGAAGTTCTAGAGCAAAATATACGTATTGTAATCTTCCATATGTATATACTAGCACTCCGCCCGCGACTTCGTTCGCATGTTTTTGTATTTTATTCAACTAAATTATGTGCAGTTAGTGAAGGCGATCAAAAATAAGCTATTGTTAAATCAATAATAAATGGAATATCGTAGATATCTACGGTTTAAGTTAGGATTTAGAGAACATAGAACCTCCTCCTTTTTGGAAAGTCTGTTAAAAATCTTATTCCTTGGGCAATAATAAATTGCCATCATTAGTTTTTCAGAATAACCCCCATAAGATGTTTTAGGTGTGTCAACGGTTTTTTGAAGAATCTTAAGGCACTAAGATGACCTCTTCCTCGATTTGGAACTACCGAACTGGACCGTTTGTCCAGTGTTTGTTGACGGAAATATCGGTAAACATACACAAAAAATAATTAAGTACCTTACTAAAGGCAAATTGCCTATTAGGTCCACCTAAAAAGTGAAAATAAAAAATCCATTTTTCAAAACAATACTACCAACATCCAACTAAAAACACTACAAACTTTCTTTTTCGAAGTCGGTGTCCATAACGAAAAAAAATGGTACCTACCAAAGACACTAACTTCGAAAAAGAAATTTATTTTTCACTTTGTAGTGTTTTTAGTTGGAGGTCAGTAATATCTACACAATTAAATGTCTCTTTAAAGGTTGAATTTCCAAAACTGCCTACTTAATGCTCACCTACTAATAAAAATTTCAAAAATCTTGATCACCCCCTAAATAATATTTTGGGGATAGTTGCGAAAAACAAATAACTAATGGCAACCCACATTATTTATTAAGGTTAGTATTTGTGCACAATTTCAAGTTTATTAAACCAAGATCTGCCACACCCCCCCCCCTAATCATCTTTTAGGGGTAGTTTCGAAAAACTAATAATGATATCCTTTATTATTTACTTAGGTTCGTATTTGTCCCAAGTTTCAAGTTTATTAATCCAAGAAATGAAATTTTCCATAAAAACTTTAACATCCCTTAAATCGTATTTTAGGAGAAGTTTTGAAAAACTTGTAATGACAACCTTTACTTTAAAATCAATAAAAAATATAAAATATTTGCTGTTAGTATTGATGCCAAGTTTCAAATATATAAGCCCAACAAATTGCCACCTTTAATCTCTATTAGGGGTAGAATTTCCGGAAATCTATAAACTCATTACTTTTTTTATTAATCAAGAGCGTAAAGCTACTATTTTAGATATTTTACCTTCCAAACCGAAGAAATTTCTTATAAAGTTTCAACCCCCACTTTATCCCCCTTAGGGGTAGTATTTCTAAAACCTAATAATTACATGAATTCTTTTGAACAACTCCAACTCTAACTTACAAAATTTAGAAATTACATACAAATTTCCAACCCCCTTTTTAGCCCCGTTAGAGGTGGCATTTCCGGAAATAATTAAATACATTGTTTTTTATTAATCAGGAGCGAAAGCCTATAATTTTAAATGTTTTACCTTCCAAATTGAAGAAATTTCATATAACGTTACAACCCCTATTTTATCCCCATAGGGGAAGAATTTCCAAAAACTAATAAATTCATGGTATTTTTTATCTACCTAGAGATTAAATGTAAAATTTCATGTGTCCAACTTTCAAACTGTAGAAATTACATATAAATTTTCAACCCCCTTTTTACCCCCTTAGGGTACGAATTTCCATAAACCAATAAATATATTAATATTTTTTAAGAACCAATAGCGTAAATCTAAAATTACACGTGTCCAACTTTCAAACTCAAGAAATTACAAACAAACTTTCAGCCCTCTTTTTACACCCTTAGGGGTCGAATTTCCAAAAACCAATATATGAATTAATTCTTTAACGAACCAAGAGCGTAAATCTAAAATTAAAAGTGTTCTTCTTACAAACTGTAGAAATTACATACAATCTTTCAACCCCCTTTATATCCTCTTAGGGTTGGAATTTAGAAATTCCAATAAAAACATTAACTATTTTTATCAACCAAGAGCGTAATGTAAAATTTCATGTGTCCAATTTGCAAACTGTAAAAACTTCATACAAACTTTTTACCCCCTTAGGGGACGAATTTCCAAAAACCAATAAATACATTAATTTTTTTTAAAAACCAAAAGCGTAAATCTAAAATTACACGTGTCCAACTTACAAACTGAAGAAATTACAAACAAACTTTCAACCCTCTTTTTATACTCTTAGGGGTCGAATTTCCATAAACCAACAAATATATTAATTCTTTTTACGAACCAAAAGCGTAAATCTAAAATTTCACGTGTCCAACTTACAAACTGTAAAAATTTCATACAAACTTTGTACCCCCGTTTTACCCCCTTACGGGTCGAATTGCCAAAAACCAATATAACGATTAATTCTTTTTATCAATCAAGAGCGTAAATCTAAAATTTCAAGTGTTCTTCTTACAAACTGTAGAAATTACATACAAACTTTCAACCCCCTTTTTACCCCCTTGGGGTTGGAATTTAGAAAAACCAATAACAACTTTAATTATTTTTATCAACCAAGAGCGTAATGTAAAATTTTGTGTGTCCAATATGCAAACTGTAAAAACTTCATACATACTTTCAACCCCCTTTTTACCCCCTTAGGGGTCGAATATCCAAAAACTAATAAATACATTAATTCTTTTTATCAACCAAGAGCGTAAATCTAAAATATCACGTGCCCAACTTTCAAACTGTGGAAATTACATACAAACTTTCAACCCCCCCTTTTACCCCCTTTGGGGTAGAATTTCCAAAAATTCTTTCTTAGTGCTCACTTACGCTATATGAGGAACCTTTCTGCCAAATTTCATTCTTCTAGGCCTAGCGGTTTAGGCTGTGCGTTGATCGATCAGTCAGTCAGTCAGTCAGTCAGTCAGTTTCTTCTTTTATATATATAGATTTATATATATCTATCTTCTATATATCTTATATATATAAAAGAGAAAGTATGTATGTATGTTCCTTAAAGACTCCGAAACGGCTGAACAGATTTCAAAAATTGTTACACCGTTGGGAAGCTACACTATCCCCGGGTGACAGAGGCTACTTTTTATCCTTGTATTCCCACGGGAACTGGAACTACGTGGGTGAAACCGCAAGGCGTCCGCTAGTACCATATAAAAATAAAACGAGAGAACATTTACACGACTAGCGAATAAGAACATAATCCTTAGATGGTAAAGTTGCATACATCACAATAGGTTAAACTTGTAACATACTGCAAAGTTCGTTTTATTCAATACTTTCGCCGAGCGTCGTGCTCGGGGAACTTTCCTTGACTCTGAGCTGTTGCAATGTAACACATAGCGCGTCATACTCCTAACAACTGCCAAAATAGTAAACGTGCTTCTAAATTATTATATGTAGTTTGTCAACAACTTTGAGAATAACATCTTAACTAAATATAAAAATTTGTTCTTTGTCAATTTATTTGTAGTTCCAAACCACTGACCTCTATTATACAAGTACGCTGGACTAAATATACTATATGAAATGACAGTTGATTTTTGTGTTGATTCAAAGCGCCCCGCTCGACCGTCTCAGGAACTAAAATTGACACATTTAGTGACAGGTTAATACCGATATTTCTCAAGATTAAGTAATATTAATATATTTGCCTGGAAATATTATAATATTGTAACTAATATATCAGTATTAGTGATATTTTTAATTACACTAATATCAAAATAGTAGACTTGGCAAGGCGTTACACTTATCTACTGTATTGACTTCTCGTAGTATGTTGCAAATAAATATCTCGTATTGGTATTGGTGATGAATTTTATATGAATGCCTAATAATCAGTAATAATATGTTCAAAAGCAATGTGTAATACTAAATTCTGGAATCATCATAATGATCATCCACAGCCAGAATACGCTCACTGCTGAGCACAGGCCTCTCTCTTCTTGTACCAGTCACCATGTTCCTGTGCCTGGAATTAAATTTATATGGAATAATTATTCTTAAAATGATAATTATAATTTTATTAACAAATGTTTTGAAGTCAAACAATTTATACCTGCATCTGAAACAGAGAGGTGAAGACTTATATCAGTTTTCAAACTGATATAAGTCTTCACCTCGCTGGAAGGCGATGTCACTCTTATTTGCACCTTAACACTACAGAGACAGGATCTCAGCAATGAGAGCGAGAAATACGTCCGTTGTAAATTATAAAGGTCTCAAATATATTAGTTTTAAGGATAAGTTTTTAGCCTATCCTCATATTTAAATCTCACTGATGTGACAGTAATGCACTATAACTTTACTAGCACGCTATCCACTAGTATATAGCTTGCAATCTGACTAAAAATATTTTCAGTTAACCTTTACAGCAATTATTCTATTACTTAAAAATTAATCATAATAAAAATAACTGGGTTTTTTCTCTTACGTATTAAATTATTCTCACGATCGATAAACCCCATAAAAATATTTTTTTATCGAAGGCTGTGTCCCATCTTTAATATTAGTTCTATGGATGCTCAAGTTAAGTCACGTTGCTATCAGCGCCAAACTGGCGAAAATCAAATGTCTTCATTTTGTCATCGATAGTATGAAGTCCAGCGCAGGTACTTGTATGTTAGAGGTCATTGTTCCAAACTCAAACGAAATTCTTAAGGCCTGTTTCACGCCGTCCGAATAGCCTCTGTTCACTAAATAAATTCAAAAAAGGAACGGAATTTGTATAAAATTATCCGCCGTATAAGTTATAGGGAACTTAATCATAGGTGTTGAAATAGGCCCTTACTCTAATACCAATGTGGGTATAACCATAAGTTATAAATTCAACATTAATAAGTATGAAATCACGACTTCACAAAAGTTAAATTATTTTTACTCCAATGTGTAATGTTATTCGAATTACTTACTATCGTGGATATTTTCTCGTATCTAGATACGCTATTTACTCGTCTAGACGAGTACATCAACATTCTCATGTTGAGAATTTAGCGTTAGCGTGAAGTTAGCGAACACTGAAGACTTTAGTAATTGCGCCTTGGAAGTGTATCGGAGATCGGCAAAGTTTTCAACTCAACACATAGGTAGGTAGGTGGGTAGGACTCTCACACGTCCTCGCCTCACAACTTACCCTTAACGGACTCTGATCGGAAACTCAGCCAATTTATTACTGGCACCCCGCAGGGAAACTACGAATTAGTTGGCCGACACATCATTTTGTGACTGTGTTGCTCCGTGATAAAGTAGCCTTCACATAAAACATTAATTGAGTATTGGATTAGTTTTATGTGCTACTCAAGATGGACATTAAGTGACTGTGACGTACAATGTGATGTGTGAACGTTTAGCGTTTGTTATTATAGTGACGTAAACAATATTTTTGCCGCTAAAATGTACGAAGGTAGCAAAAACCGGGTAAGATTTGTAGTAGAATTATCTGAATATCAGCGCAGCGTTAGCGTTATCAGCGTTTATTGGATATCACTGCACGTGCTGAAATAAGAGCCTTTTAGGTCTCGCACAGGGTTTTATTTTTATTATTGACTAGCTTCTGCCAGCGGCTTCGCCCGCGTGAAAAGTGTTTTCTTATCCCAAGGGAACATTATACCGCGATGAAAGTCTTGTAGCCTATGTGCTATTCCAGACTATAGTCTATGTCTGTGCCAAATTTCATCCAGATCCGTCCAGCTGTTTGAGCGTAAAGAAGTAACAAACAAACAAACACACACACGCACACACACACACTCAGAAACTTTCGCCTTTATAATATTAGTGTGATTATTTTTTTGCGTGTCACCTGTACGGGTCACAAGTAAATATTCTTCTTTTCTTTCTAGAATATTTTAAGGAAGTAATCAATTAAGCAGTAATCATTAAGAATTTTATCTCAAAACGTGATTAATTATAGCAATTTATAATAATCGATCATTTTAATTGAATGAATCACCAATCAATTGCAATCGGTTTACCTTAATGCTCATTCAAAATAAGTTTAAACTATTAAGTAAAATACAAAGAATTAAAAATGAAAACAAAGAAAATGATTAAGGGATTTCTATCAAGAAACTCAATCTCAAAAGAGAAGAGTGATTTACGAGCCATTTCTAAAATAATCAATCACTAATCTGTTACAATCGCTGTTGTCTAATGCACTTTAAAAAATGTTTTTGTGAACTAACTAAAAAACTATAAGTGCAACAATTTTAAAAATGTGCGCAATAATTAAAGGAGCTGGGTGTGACTATCTTCGTCATTATTTTGCTGAGGTAACGCATACTACGTAAAATGTGTTTAAGTTCATTTTAAAGCAGAGACAAATAAAAGTCAATAGCTATTAGAAACTATAAAGGAGATCCCATGCATGCTACCAGCGGGTCATTGACTTCTAGCTGAATACTTAAAACTCTCTTGCAAGATAACTAAGCCTAACAATCAGCGTGCCTTAATTACTTACGTGAGTCGATAATTACTTCCCTAATAGAATATCGGCAACAATATTGCCCTGTCCAAGTTACTATAACAAGCTAAAATCAATTAACTACCCCATACAAAACTGCCACGTACGTAAGTTATTGTGACACCAACAAAGTTCCTTTTCGTAATATTTCGTGTCGAACTATGAACGGTCGTCACTAAATTCGCTGCGACTAACTTACCTAAACTAAGTTCTTTCAATGTGGAAGCAGTTTACGAAGTTTCAGCCTGCAATCATGTTACATGTAAATTTTGTAGTTCCACTCTTGCAACTTTGTACTACAACACATTAATGAAGGTAGTTCCCTAGTTCCAGTTTAATGCTTCTCCGATAAGATCTAGATCTTGCTTTTAAAGGAAAAACACTTCTCTACTTAGTAGCCGTATCGATGGCAATCCTTTTAGCTCGCAACTAAGTACTTTGAGTACTTAATAATGTCGTAGAGGGTATAAATCTTCTTCCAGCATCTCTCCTGCATTAGAGGAGGGTATCTGGTAAAGGTATGCACTGAACACTGAACAGACCACTAAAAAAGCTTTTATATTATTTAAGGCTATTTGTTTATTTATTTGTACTTCCGACAAAGAATACACAGATACAATAGAAATCAATGATACTAATTGGTGGATGATTTCAAATGTCCTTTATTGATTCATACCTATTTTTTTTCTATTTGTGGAAACATTCAAAGAAACAGCTCTTGTTCAAAGCATTAGGACCATAAGAACCCTGGACTAAGGAAAGACCCAGGGAGTGTGGCCTTTTTACCTCAATAAAACTACCCCGGTAATCACCATCAGCAAATAATCCGTTACATCTTAAAATACAACCTTGGAAACCCCACTGTGCAATGCCTGTTTGCTCCAGGGAGAGGTGAGAATGTAAGATTCATACCTACCATTTACCCAAAAGCACAATCTAAACCATCACCAAAATACAGCTAATATTCAAATCAAAAAACACAACTTGATACGGTCTAAATTACATCTAAATCTTCGACTGTTGAGGCAACAGAGTTCGGTGCAGTTCGGTTGAGTTCAGCTCTAGGGTACTATTCGACAGGCCAGTGCAACTGTCGACAACATTGGCAACTAGCACTGTCGTACTCGCGCTAAACTTTACCTACGGGCGTCAAAGGACAATGGCGAGGCTGGGTAATGGAGTATTGGAGATATTAACGTTATTCGAGATTGTGTCGATGTGTGTTGGTATTGTAGGTAGTCTGTCTTTGCAAAACACTTTTTTATTGTATGGTGTTCCTGTTTTTGTTTCTTCGTTTTTTGACATCGACTTCCGAAATTAAAGTAATTTTTCACTTTGTAGTGTTTTTATTTGGAAGTCGGTTGTATTTTTTTGTAAAAAGTTTTTATTTTCACTCATTGTTATAGTACATAATGAGCAAGTTCGGTAGTAAGGTACCTATAATGCCCAAAGTTATGCCTGAATAGATTACCCGAATAACATATAACTAACATAATCGGTGAAAAGAGAATTTACCAGAGTGAATTGTACATATCTGCGTAACCGTTTTGAGTGTACTGACGTGATTTTATGTTATGAAATGGCGTAAACAATAAGCAGACAGGCGATTGCAGCAGTCCCGAGAGATTTGCCGACGCTTATTGAAGAGTTCTGTTGTATATCTCTGAAGTTCTTGATCAGATCTGGATCAATTTAAATGGGACCACACGAGAAGCACCTGCTTTAAAATAAAAAAAAAGAATCATCAAAATCGGTTCACCTAGTAAAAACTTTCGAGGTGATATACATAAAAAAAATACTGTCGAATAGATAACTGGAGGAGGTTATCTATTCGACAGTATTTTTTTGGGAAGTCGGTTAAAAAAGGTAAAAATAGTAGGCCCAGTTTGGAATGATCTTTCGCATGGGATCGTGTCAAGCAATGAGTACTTCACGTTATGGATTAGTAAGATAAACAAGAAACTTCCAGCCACCGAGAAGTAAGACTATTTTAATATTCATAAAATTAAATATGGCAATGGTTTAATAAAAGGCTCTCCCAGTAAATACTGTGCTGAAACTCATCTCGGGAATACCTCGTGACGGAATTTACCACATTAAGTATTTCAACATAGAGAAGTTTCTATAAGGTCTGGGCCCAATTTAATATAACTGACGATCTTATTAAAATTATAAATATGAAAGTTTGCGAGGATGGTTGTTCACGAAAATATTATAAAAAATTGCTTCTGCCACGGGCTTCGCCCGCGTAAATGTCAAAAATTTACCCGAGGGAACATATTCGCGCTCGCAAAAGTATCTGTGCTATTCCTGACTATAATCTATCTCTTTGTCAAATTTCAACCAGAACCGTTCAGCCGTTTGAGCGTGAAGAAGTAACAAACATACAAACACACTCACAGACTTTCGCTTTTATAATATTAGTGTGAAATGTGATAATATATATTGTGATTAAAAAACTCTTTCACGAAAAAACCACTGATCGGATTTTGATAAAAGCTTACATTACAGTAATAAAGCATATCAAACAGAATAACAAATAGTCTTTATTTTATAAAGTACCAATAACACAAAAACAAAAAATTGACGCATTTTTGCGATTTACTAAAACAGAATCGCATATCCCCATTTGGGGGATATCCGTTAGGGAACTTGTAGATATTATTGACTCAATTGCTCCTGTCTTAACAGGCATATTCATTCAATGGTTGGACAGCGGCACGTTTCCTGACTTAATGAAGTACAGTAAAGTAGTATTACTTTTCAAGTCAGGCTATAAGAGTGATCCCTCTAATTATAGACCTATAAAAGTGCTTCCAGCATTGAGTAAAATCTATGAAAAAATCATGCTGGACCAGAAGTTGTCTCACTTCAATCCAAATGGGATCCTGCATAGTCAACAGTTTGGTTTCACGAAAGGTAGGTAGACAACTGACGCGAGAGTAAAACTCATCAGCTATATCTTGGAATCTTGGAAGAAGTCCCAGGATGCCATTGGCATTTGCTGTGATCTGTCAAAAGCGTTGGACTGCGTCGACCACAACACAGTTATCTGTAAATTACACCACTACGGAATTCAAGGACAAGCTGCTGATCTTGCGCTTTCCTATTTATCAAACAGACAGCAAAAAGTAAATTTAATGGGGCGACATCCTCCGGGTCTCTAGTCAAGATGGGCGTGCACCAAGGTTCAATTCTCGGCCCTTTCCTCTTTCTTGTTTGCATTAATGATCTCCTTTTTATGATGGCCAAATTATCGGATATAATTCAATTTGCTGATGATACTTCGCAATTTTTTTAAATGGATAGGAAAGATACGTATGTCTTACATGTCAACGAATGTCTCTATTCTCTCAAAATGGTTCGCAGCTAGCAATCTTTTACTGAATGCGAAAAATACAAAATGTCTGAAGTTCTCTTTACCAAATGTTTGTGACCTAAATTTAAATCTTGACGGCAAAAGTTATAGCGGAAACTATATTCTTAGGGTTTACTATTGATTCAAAATTGCAGTGGGGCGCGCAAATTAGAACTCTTTCGGGTAGGTTAAGTTCCGCTGCTTATGCAGTAAGGAAACTAAGGCAGCTTACCGATGTAGCACAGCTAGGGTAGTATACTATGCTTATTTCCACAGTATTATGTCTTATGGGATTCTGCTGTGGAGATCAGCAGCAGATGTTGACTCAATTTTCATCTTAAAAAAAAACTTTTTACAAAAAATACAACCGACTTCCATAGAAAAACAAAAGAGTGTAAAATAACTTCAATTTCGGAAGTCGGTGTTCTTGTTTTATTTTCTTCGTTTTTTGACACCGACTTCCGAAATTGAAGTTATTTTACACTCTTTTGTTTTTCTATGGAAGTCGGTTGTATTTTTTGTAAAAAGTTTTTTTTTATTTTTCACTTTTTAGTTGTGCTACATAATTTATATAGGCTAGGTACCAATATTGCCCAAAGTGAAACCAGAATAGATTTACCCAATAACATGAAACTTAAACAAAACCGGTCGTATAAGGGTACACCAAGGTGAACTGTTTACAACTGCGTACCCCTTTAGAGCGTACTAGTGTAATGTTATGTTATGAAAAGGTGTAAACAATAAACATAAATGCGATTGCAGCTATCCCGAGTGATTTGCCGTCATTTATTGGAGAGTTCGGATGTGTATCTCCGAATTTCTTTATCAGATCTTGATGAAAATTAAATGGGACCACATGACAAACACCAGCTTTCAAATAAAAGAAGAATCATCAAAATCGGTTCACACAGTAACAAGTTCTGAGGTAACACATATAAAAAAAAAAAAAAAATACTGTCGAATTGAGAACCTCCTCCTTTTTTTGAAGTCGGTTAAAAATAACTTTAAAGTATTTAAGTAAAATGCTAAGGAACTTTCACTGCGAAGTTTTAAATGTCTCCTCCGTAAAGTTTGCGGAGTCGCTGGCACACTTACAGGCCTTATTAAAAATACAAAACTCGTCGAGTCGCCTGCCGTTAGTCATTAGACACTGTGGAGGCAAAAACTTCGGGACACCCGGTGCTTGCTTAATGTAGATACATTTTTCTTGTGAAATTTCAACCGAGATTAACTGACACAACTTTGTCATCAGCTTCTAAGGATGGATGTTATATTTTGCGGCAGCATCGCTGTTCACTTACTTCTAATTAAATATAGGTAACATTTTTTATTTAGCTGTAAGGAGAAAAGTATCTTAATTAGCTTGAAAACATTGAAAAGGTTTCTAAAATGGATGACGGCATCGTCTTAGTCGTTCTTAACTCTTAATTAACTTGCTCCTAACCCTCCAAGAAGCCAATTTAGAAACAGCTTCAGATATTTAAAGCATCATCCTCCTGATTTGCTCTAACTGCTCACTTATTTAAACTAGCGCGTTTCCTAATTAATATCAAAGATAAATTCAAGACAAATATTCAACTAGTAGGTACGCGTGGGAACTCGTAGTAAATACAAACTTTCTCACTCCGGTATCGCTTTCTTGTAAAATATAGGTGAAGTTAGAGTAGTTTATTTAATGGGGCCGTCGCCGACTTCGCCTGTAGGTGTAAGTACTACTTCACTAACACCCAATCCCGAAGCAATCTAAAGATCGATCAGACGATCAGTCGTTTTAACTCTCAAGAACAGTGAGTGTGCCGTAAAGTTAGATACCTACAAAGTAGCGACTAAATAACACTGTACTATAGATCTTTTAGTAGAAGTTTTTACGATGTATTCGCTGGTTATTTCGTTTTCTAACAAATACTAGGAACATTCTTTGTATACAATGCAACTTACGGGAGAAGAAAAATATAGAAATACAATCAGATCAGATCAGATATTCATAATAATCATCAGCCTTAATGTTCCTACTGCTGGGACACAGGCCTCCTCTCTGTGAGAGGGAATGGGCCATAACCCACCACGCGGGCCCAGTGCGGGTTGGTGAATGTCACAGGTATTCGAATTTTTGGTTCTAGGACATGCCGGTTTCCTAACGATGTTTTTGAAGGCAAACATTGTGATGGGATCTCTATCAGATATTACTTTAAGATGAATTAGAAGTACGGACGAGTGCTTAATCTTTTCAGTAAATAAAAAAAACCGGCCGAGTGCGTGTCGGACTTCGCACATTTAGGATTCTGTACCAAACCGCAAAATTAAGTTGGTTGTAATAGGAAAAATTAAGTAATTTCAAAGAAAAAATCTGATTTATCAATATATTGGTATTTGTTAGTAAACAATATGTAATAATAAACATTATCACCAAATTTCAAGTTCATAAGTCAATGAGAAGTTAAAAAATACTTCTGTACAAAATTTTGTGACAGCTAGGCACGTGAGTGATAGGGCTCCGTTTGGACACTTCGAGTACGGAACCCTAAAATTAACGGGTGGTTACAGAAAAATACACTTCTATTAAATTACATTTATTGTAATTATAATGTGCTTTGTTTTAGGAAAATGAATAAATGAAGTATCGGCATCCAACAGTACTCAATTTATATTTGTTAATCGGAAACTTCATTAGTACAGCCTACATTTCATCTAACACCGAATTTATCGATAATTGGGAATGTGGGTCGAACAATTTTAATCGAAAACCATTTCATACGTCATACGGTCTAAAATGCTTTGGCTTGTTAATAATTTAATAGTGAAATGTGCAACGAATTGGTCAATCGACGAATTGGCAATATGAATACAAAAAAGGACAATTTTATTGCATTTGATTTATTGCTTTTCGTTTGTTTGTTGGTTAGCAATAGCCAAATTGCTATGTCAAACATTAATCGAACAGTAAAACTAATATTTCTGTAAAACGCTCTAGGCTTACTAAACGAAGCACAGCGCCGACTAAACCAGTAAACGATGAAATCAGAGAAACTTTCATAGTCAATGGCTACGAAACTCGTAGCACACGACTAAGTGATTCGTAGCACAAGCCTACGAGATTCGTAGTACAAGGCTACGAAAAGTGCCAGAAAAAGCCAGAGCTATACAAGACTAATAGCACCGTCCCTTTCTTGCAACAGAACTATGAAGGAATGAATACCTCATAATCTTTAACTCTGTGGAATCATTCGTCTTTTTTAAAGTGGTTGTCTATAATTCCCAATTGACTTTATTTGTTCCATATATTTGAAGTAAAACTAATAATCTTACCTAAGTCCAGGTATAGTAGCAAGCAATTGTCCTTCAGCGGTGACCCAATGCACGTCCGGAGGCGGATGACCGGTCGCGCGACACAAGGCATGAGCGCCGCGCGTGGCGGGCCACAGAACGCGCGCCGGCGGCTCTGTCACAAACCGCGGCCGCTTGTCGCTTGCGCCCACTGCTTCTAGTACTGCCAGGGTGATGAGCATCCATGGCAGGGTATATTCTGTAGGATAAATTAAAATGTTTAGTCCAAAATTCACAGAATAAATATATATACCTAGTATTATAAGTTTTCTAGTAGGCAAGTTATATACGTTTTAATTTGAAGTAACTTAGAAACTTTTTGAAACTAACTGAAACACTGAAATATTGAAAAAATATCTGATTCTCTGATCTTCAGTTCAGTGTCTACAATATACCAAAAATTCGTAAAATTTGATTACTATCGCGATTTCAGGGTTGTCCCCAAAGCAGGTTGTTCATGAGTACTTTCACCCCCTGACAGAATAATTCAAATAAAAATTATCCTGCATAAAGGAACTGTTAATTTAGTGTAGATCATAAGAAAACGTATGATATAAGATTCCAATCAATTTATGTTATATTTGAAAACATTATATAACCAAGTTTGAGGTCCAATGACTTCAAGTATACAGGCATTTAAATAGTTGTCTTGCATAGACATTAAGTAACAAAATATCTTGAATTTCGAATCCCAAAGTTAAGGTAAGTAAGGAAATGCAAGAATAAAGTGAAGAAGAGACAGAGCAAAGCAAAAAGATAAATTACGAACCGTGTAATTCTAAAATCGTGAGTTGGATTATTTTTATGTAAGTCGAATTTATTGAGTTTTCTGAAAATTCTTGTTAATTTTAATCTCAATTGCTCAACGAGCCTACTCTGAACTTCCTATAAATAGTAAAGGAGTGCATATTTTATGGGTTAACTCATTTTAAAAAGATTTTAAAACCAAGACAGAGCTTTGACTTGAATCATATTAATTTTAGCTGTGTCATTCAGTCAAGTCTACTTTGAACCCCACTCTCTAGATAGTGACATTCTTTATGCGATTGACATTTGCTGTCAATATTTCACCACCGTAGACAATACCTTAAATGAATATCGACAATCGCTATCGCAAAGGCTCTAGAGTTACTGTAACTGCGCAAAATTCGAAAATCTTTAAATAAAATGAACACTGATTCAGACCTTGATATACTTGGAAGTAATATTTAAAAATAATACCTCATCGACTAATGCCGTCTATAGCAATTGTCAAACTAAAGCGATTAAGGCCAAACTAAGACACAAACATTCACGAAATAAAGATCTCTTATTACAATTAATTACTAACTTCCAACAGTTTCAACGATACATAAATCATAATTACAAATCTGCCAGAAATACGAAAACAGTTGCGAAACTTTTTGGAACAAACATTTAAAAAAGTTAGTTTTAATTTCCTTTGGTACGTTTTAACGTTCTGCATCTACGTGGGTCGGAGTCTGAACATAATCCATGAAGAGTGAGCCCGAACGAATCAACTCCCGGATCGAACGCTGAGTTGCGTTTTAAAACTTTATAAGGGAACTCTTTGTATAAAACTGCTTGGAGTCAGCACTTTTCAATGTCGGAAATTGCACTACCCTTTTGGTGAATTAAGTAAATGGTAAGAATTAGGTCGATACCTCTCGATTGTCTGAACTATATCAGCCATAGAGTATTATTTTGTTAATATAATCCTGAAATTTTTGCCGCTAAATGCCATGATCTAAAACGATGGTCGTAACATTTGAAAGTTAAAATCTGTACATCACGTGAAAAGAGTGACAAGTATAAAAAAATGAAAATAAATAAAAATTTATTAAATTAAAAAAATGTATTAAACATGCAAGTTTAATTATTTTTTTTAATTAATTAATTTTTATTTAATTTACTTACTGGATAAGTAAAAATTTTGAAATAAGATGCTAGTCGATTTGTCAACCTATTCAAGACCAGTACGGAAATAATATGTCTACACAAGGGGTGATTATTACGATGACCGCTGATAGATAGAGATAGATGTATTGGAGAAGATACGTTGTGCCGATACATATTATATAGGATTAAAAACAGGAAGATGATGTTGAGGATGCGCTCAGACATTAGACTCTAAAACGAAACAGGCATGATCATCAGAACATGTGGTTGAACATCCCTACACAACCTCCCTCTACAGTCTTCTAGCGTAAAATATATGTTAATTTGCTACATTTTTTTTTAAGATTTAGTGTCTGTGTCGTTGATAGTGGGTCATAACATAAATCAGAGCGCGTGAACGTCTATCGTGGCTGACGGTTTATTTACTGCCGAGCTGCGAGCTGCGACCCACTTGCTGGGAACATTGCTCACTTTTAAATTGAGATTTTTTTAGTTTACACGCTGCTAGCGTTATGGTGATATGCATTTTTTTTCATCATATCATCAGCCTTTTTTTAACGTTCCTACTGCTGGGACACAGGCCTACTCTCTGTGAGAGAGGGGATGGGCCATAATCCACCACGCGGGCCCTGAGCGGGTTGGTGGATGTCACATGTCTTCTTGACTTTTGGTTCTAGGACATACCGGTTTCCTCACGATGTTTTCCTTCATCGTTTTTAGAGCAGTGGTGATGAAATAATTTACACAAAGTTTTATCGGAAACAGAAGTATGGAAGAAGATGACAATGGTGATGTGTAAAAGTGCGTGCCTGTGGCAAAGTTGTTTACAACCTGAACACATTTTAGTCTTTGCTAAGTTCCTTTAAGTCGCCGAACATAAAAAATTTAATATATGTTTTCGGCATACATACGGAGAGACGTTGCGTTAATCACACTAATATTATAAAGGCGAAAGTTTGTGGGTGTTTGTTTGTATGTTTGTTACTTCTTCACGCTCAAATGGCTGGACGGATCTGGATGAAATTTAGCATAGAGAGAGATTATAGTCTGGAATAGCACATAGGCTATAGCTTGGGATAATTTTCGACATTAATGCGGGCGAAGCCGCTGGCAGAAGCTACTATGAAAATATAGCATCAGGCGCACATCGACACGAATATTTTTGACCCACTATTTTACACTGAATGCAACCTGTGATTCTTCGTGTAAACATAAATACCCATATCACTGCACAACATGTAACTCTGTGTTAATAAATGTGTGACAATTTACCGCCGTTTCTATAAATTATGCAGATTTTACAAACAAATTAATGCAACTAAAAAAATCTTGTGCCCAGCAGTATATTCTGGACAGAAAGTTTATGGCAGAAAGCAGATGACCTGTTTTATTTTCAGAGTCAGTAAATTTGCTTATCCAAAAATTTTACAACCAAAAACTAACGTCAAATAGTAACCCCTGGGAATTCGTGCTTTTCCTGAAAGCTTTCAAATTATGTAAAACTGTTGCAAAGTGAGAGGCGAAAAGTTTAAGCACTCTTGAGATTTGGCCTGCAGGTATTTTAATAATTTTGGGAAAAAGATGACGAGGGTGATCGTTAGTATATTTTTACTCGACTACGGCGATGCCAAAAGGAAGGATTCTGATTTTAGCAGGCTATGTATGTTTTTATTTACGTATGTTCCTCCGTAGCGCCTAAAGTATTCATCCGATTTTTATGAGTGTTAATCGATTCGTTATTATAGCTCTGGTAACTTATGCTAAAAAAAAACTTCGTTAGTCGGGTTATAGTTATTGAACTTTTTGCTTGTTTATATATATCTAATTTTTTACGTTTTCTACAACTACTGGACTGACGTTACATAAATTAAATTTATTTGAAAATCCTGTATCTAGTCGTTTACAAAATTCACTATTTAGATTGTATGCCTGGATTTGCCCGCTGCACGGAACTTTTTACACACACTTCCTGACTATGTTGTTACACAAAAAGAATTGTAACTATAAATCTAAAAACACAATAATTAAAAATTCAAACAAACCTTTCATCGTTCCCGCAATCACTGAACACCACTGTTCAAACTATCCATCAAGTCATGATTCTAACACAGCCACAAAAATCCACATGCCTTACAGAGCGCACTGCAGTTCCAGGTCATAACAACACAAAAATTTTACTCAAGTATTTTTCCGGAGATCGTTCGAAGTTTTCCCTCCAAAAAGTGGTAGGAGAACAAACACGTGTTGCTTGGACAGCGTTCGCACGCGGACTGAAAGCTCGCGGCTTGAAACCCGCCCTCGAGTACCCGACTGCTCCCAACCGATACCCTTCTCTACTCAACTTAATAGCGACTTCAGCTTGATTTTATGTGCGAATAGTTACGCCCTCGCGGTCAATCTGCTTTTAATTAAAATTTTGAATTCAAATTTTGATTTGAATTTTGATTTTCAAATCGAATAGTTTGAAAACCTAAATTTACGTTTCACAACTCGTCCACTCTATTGAGGTCGTTACTTTGATTTACAAAATGAATTGAAGGAATAATATTGCCGTGCCGTCCAAAACAGTCGTTAAATTAACATTGGACTAGAATATTTGTTGATTACGCGAAATGTAATTATTGCGACTGTGGAAAGGTCATGAAAGTCGGAAAAACAAGGTAATAAATAAAATAGGTTGATTTATTGATTGCAGATTTTGCTAGTAGCACAATTAAATTCTGATGTCATCGCAGTACTATGGGGACTAGTCGAGCGCAATCAACATGTTTATGAGTAATTAGCGGACAAATTTATGCTGGATTTCAGCATTGAAGAGTTATTAAATCATTTTAAAACGATTGCTTTTGAGTTTAAAATAAGATCCGATTGCAATTTTAAAGCATAAATTTTTCAGTTAAAAGACGACAGAAAGGTCATTTTCATTTTTAACCAACTTCCCAAAAATGAAGAGGTTCACAATTCAGATGTTAATATTTTTTATGTATTTTCGGGCAAAACTCCGTCATAAATAAACGGATTTGCAAAATTATTTTTTGTTCGAAAAAAGTTTATGCCGAAATGGCCCCATTTAAATTTGGTACTGATCTGATGACGAATTTCGGCGATATACAAAAGAACTTTTGATTTCTTTTGTATATCGCCGAATCACTCTTGATTAATAAATGACGGCCAATATCTCGGGATTGCTGCAATCGTATGTTTGTTTATTGTATACACCATTTCATAACATATCATCACGCTAGTACCTTCTAAACGGGTACTCAGATGTGTACAGTTCACCATGGTACACTCATTCCACCGGTTATATTCAAGTTACATGTTATTCGGGTAATCTATTCAGGCATCACTGTGGGCCATTTTAGGTATCTTACTCTAGAACTTGTTCATTATGTACCACAAAAAATTTAAAAATAAAAATATATTTTTCAAAAAAATACAATCGATTTCCAAATAAAAACAATACAAAGTGAAAAATAACTTCAATTTCGGCAGTCGGTGTTCCTGGTTTCATTTCTTCGTTTTTTGAGACCGACTTCCGAAATATAAGTTATTTTTCACTTTGTAGTGTTTTTATTTGGAGGTCGGTTGTTTTTTTTTTGTAAAAAGTTTTTTTAATACGTTATATAATTCAGATTACATTAGTAATTTCATAAACCTAAGGAATTGATACACCTAAATGAATTGGATACACAATAATTACAAGCAAATTCCTGCTTTGATTGCGTAATCAATCGTAATATATAGGCTATATTGCCGCGAAATTGTCAAAAGATACTTAGTTAAGAACGGTTAGGTATAGTTCATATTCTAATTTATCTACCTTATGTATCTACAACTGCTTAGCATAGAGTTATAGACTATTCACGTGACCAGAGAGGCTAGCCTTTCCTTCTGTCAAAGGATCAACATTGCCGTTCAACGTGACAATGCTGCCAACGTTCTGGCCACTTTACCATTGACTATGATATGGATTAATTTTGTTAATGCTCAATGAATTATTCACACTGACCTCTATTATACAAGTAAGCTGGACTAAACATACTATATGAAATGACAGTTGATTTTTGTGCTGATTCAAAGCGCCACGCTCGAGGTTCTCAGGAACTAAAATTGACACATTTAGAGATAGGATATAATACCGATATTTCTTTCAAAATTAGGTAATACTAATATATTCGCCTGGCAATATTATAATATTGTAACTAATATATCAGTATTAGTGATTTTTTTTAAATTACACTAATATCAAAATAGTAGACTTGGCAAGGCGTATCACTCATCTACTGTATTGACTTCTCGTAGTATATTGGAACTAAATATCTCGTATTGGTATTGGTGATGAATGTTATATGAATGCCTAATAATCAATAATAATATGTTCAAAAGCAACGTGTAATACAAAATTCTGGAATCATCATCATGATCATCCACAGCCCAACTTCGCCCACTGCTGAGCACAGGCCTCTCTCTTGTACCAATCACCAGGTTCCTGAGCCTGGATTAATTCTGGAATAATATCATGATAATTATAATTTTATTAATAAATGTTTTGAAGTCAAACAATTATCTGTATCTGAAACAGAGTTGAAAACTGATATAAGTCTTCACCTCGCTGGAATGTGATGTCTCTCTTATATGCACCTTAACACTACAGAGACAGGATCTCAGCGATGAGAGCGAGAAATACGTCCGTTGTGAATGATTATCCATCTCATTTATTATTGTATAAATGATGTTCCCTTCACGAATCCGATGGGCGCCAACCGAGTGAATCCGAACGATTGTAAGTATTAACTAACTAGTGTACTTGAGCGAGGAGATACTTGCTCAAATATACTAGTTGTTAGCCTATCCCCATATTTAAATCTGACTGATCTGACAGTAATGCGCCAGCGCTATAACTTTACCATCACGCTATCCACTAGTTTATATCTTGCAATCTGACTGAAAATATTTTTCAGTTAACCCTTTACAGCAATTATTCTATCACTTAAAAATGAATCACACTAAAAATAACTGTGATATTTTTTCTCTTACGTATTAAATTTTCTCATGATCGTTAAAGCCCATAATAGTATTTTTTTACCGAAGACTGTGTCCCATGGACTCTCATGTTAAGTCACGTTGCTATCAGCGCCAAAATGGCGAAAATCAAATGTATTCATTTTGTCATCGATAATATGAAGTCCAGCGTACTTGTATGATCGAGGTCAGTGATTATTCACCTCTACCCTCTTTATAGGGCCTAGACAGTAGTGTAGGGGCTTGGACATAATCATTATCATCCGTTTGTATATACGTTATTTATTAGTCCATAATATTATAGTTACCTTATATTGTAAATAATAGTACATTATTGCAAAGTCCGGGAAATAGGCAATTGCATGTAATATGAGCTTCACTAATACGAGACAGGCCAAAATTGCCATTACCGCCGAGGCATATATAGTGTTTTTCTCAAAAGAATGCAGGGAAATAAAACATAATTTTTATATTATACTTTTTATTTATTTAAAGTTACAACAACATTGCTGGAGCGCTGTAATGTTCCAAATTCAAAAAACGCTCCTGCAATGGATTTTATTTTTTTTGTCTGTAAATTCGATCCTTCTCGTGTTCTTTTTTTTCGAAAATAATGACAATATTTCCATGCATGTTTTAGAAATAAATATTTATCTTACTGCTTGGCAAGTTATATTAAATACTAGCTTTTACACCAGACTTGCTCCGCGTCAAACATTTTTTTTTTCCTTAGGAATTGTGACATTTTCCGGGATAAAAATTAACTTATGTTACTATTTATAACATCAGCTATCTACCAGTGAAAGTCCCATCAAACTCAGTCCTGTCGTTTCGGCGCTTTCCCGGCCAAAATAGACAGACAGACAGACTTAAAAATTTCGTATTTGAATACACACACTTAAATACAGACATTTAAATTTTATTTATTTTTTTAGACAGGTCTACTACCTGTCTATACAAATAAGTATGTATTTCTCTTTAACTCTTACAGTTTAAACCACATAAAGGCAATAATTCCCACGACCACTTTGAAAGCCATTCAAGGTTTGTCTTATTTCAGTTCGCCATTGAAATGGAAACATTTAATTGCAAACGGGAAGCGGGCACAGTTGCATTCAAATCGGCTCATACCGGTTATTACTGGTCCAAACCGCTTCGGGGTTGCAATGCGATTGTAAATGTGGGTTTACCGTATAAGAAAATTGTGGGATTCGTGCATTCGTTTCTAATGGGTTTTGAATATTATGGTTTGTTACTTATAACGAAATATTTTTGAATGATTTATATTTTTATTTCATTATTATAGCACCTACTTATTTGACTACGAAGGGAGGTCAAAAAGTTATCGGAATATTTCCCATGTAAGAAACTTTTTTTACAAAAAAAATACTACCGACCGCCAAATAAAAAAAATACAAAGTGAAAAAAATAGATAAGCTCGCGCTTGACCACTATCTCACCTGATGGTAAGCGATGATGTAGTCGACGATGTAGCACGCTTACCTAGAAGAAACCTATTCACCATTTACTTAAAGACGCCCAGTTTGTAGCTATCAGGAAATACAGTCTCTGGCAGGGAATTCCACTCCTTAGCTGTACGCATAATAAAAGTATTTCCAAAACGTTTGGTGCGTGTGGTTGGGCTGTCCACCATGTACTGATAACGCATAGCCATGTCTTGTAGTCCGATGATGGAACAGGCTAGGAGGAATTAGTTCATGCGATCCCATCGCACACTCCCCGAAATGTAACCGATAAAAAACCGACAGCCTGGCAACTTGGCGCCGAAGGTACCAATATTTGGACACCGACTTCCAAAAAGAAAGTTATTATTCACGTTGTAGTTTTTTTTTGGGAGTCGGTAGTATTTTTTTTGTAAATATGTTTTTTATCATAAATCCCGCGAACTTTTGATCCTCTCTATGTAAGTTACCAATACAGACATGAAATTAATTACCAACTGATGTGAAAGTTTTTTTTTCAATAAGTTCCTTTTACAGGCGCGGCGGCACAAAGGAATTTGATAGTAAATCCTCTAAGGTGCTGAAAGCATACAAGTCTAACAATATGAATAAAGACACAAGAAGACATACATTTTCATTAATACAAAAGTAAAATGCCAAGGTAACGAAACTAATAGCCCTAACTTTTCTTAATAAACATTTAATTACAATATTCAAATGAGTCCGAAATGAACGGCGTCTATTAAAGCCTTTGCTAAAATCAATGATATTCAAATAAACAGATATGTTATGAGCGCGCGCATTTTGAAGACTCGAATAGGTCACAATTGTGACCTTTAATCTTTAGTTTATGTCACGCATGGCGAAGAGCGATAGGCTTTGTTGAAAAAAAACAAAATAAAATAAATGCCATCGTGTGTATTTGTAATTTATAAATTTATTGATTAAAATAAATATTTTTTAATGTTAGATTAATGAAAAGTGTGTATGTGTGCTGCCGCTATGTGCGGCACACTTTTTTCAATTGTTTTGTGAGTGTATAACGTATCTGTTTATTTGAATATCATTGGCTAAAATAGATTAAATCTATTAAAAGTGTTCGAGGACGATGATCGCCGTTGTCGTTCGCCGCATTAATTTATTGGACCAAAGTTAAACGAAAGATTACCTGTATAATTAGAAAGTCTCTGATTGACATTCACGTGCCATTTAAGGCTTTGCATTTTTAGTAGATTTAATAAAGATGTTTTTTTTGTCGCACGAACTTTGTAGGTCTACTATACTTCATAAAAGACAGCATAATCTCTGCGACAGCTGTCAGTATCAATACAGTAAGTAACAAGAGCGCTTGATAGGCTAACAATAACGTTTATTGTTACGTTATTTTTAGCCTGTCAAGCGTTTACGTCAGTTTGACATATGCCACAGAGATCAAGCTATCTTTTATGAAGCATAGTAATAATTTTAAAACCACATTCTAACTGTTTTTGGGCATTAATGAGGTGCCTAATTAGACCTTGATTTAAGTCGTCAGCTTTTTGATACAGTTAGTTTAACTTGAATGCGGATGTAACACATTCTGATGTTTTTGGAGTATTTGACATTAAATATATCGAGTCAGCTTTATCGGCAAGCTTCGCTAAGGTGGTCACCTTAGTAAAGCTTGCCGATGACTATTACTAACTCATCATTCATTCATCTTATTTTATTCTTAGTTTCACTTATCGAGATCGCGCCTGTTGCATTGAGTCCACATATTTGCCGATTGCATAGTCACTTGAGACACAAAACTACACCAACTTTACTTCACAATAGGTACCCAGTAGGAATCAAATCAATTAGCAAATAATAAAAAAAGCCGCTATATATACTAAAAAATTTCGGCGAATACCCTCTGGCATTCTTACGGTTTTATTTTTGTCAGGACATAATTATGGGACTTACCTGATTACGATAGTGCCGAATCGAAACAGCAAACTTAACAATGTTGAATAGTTTGCCGACTTATTGTTGAGCACAAAATACTTTGTAAAACGAAACTTTCATCTTCGATATTATATTATAATAAAAGTTATCTACTTTTATTAAGTTTACCCACAAAACCTTTTCAAAGCCGCGGAACACGCAAAAATTTTATCTTCTACAGATTAAAAAGCAACCATAGACAAATAATTTACATAATTAGAATCAGTTTTGTCTTTGAAAATTTATTCTTATTTGACAAGGTTATTTGCAAATTGCTTAGCTAAATTTTTCTTGGTAAAATATTACCTAACTTCAAAATATTTAAATATGAAAAATAAATGATTTGCAATATTTTAATAGATTTATTTATTAACGAGTATATACGAGATATAGCGTCGCTACAAATAAAATCGGTGCCATTCGGAAACAAAACATTATTTTTTTAAAAAGGTATTGATAGCGCTTCTATTTCCCATTTGATGCAAGGAGGTTCAATGGTTATTTTGTGTTCAATGTTTAAATTGTTAGACGAAGTTGCCTAGCCAGTAATTATATAAGATTGATCACTTTCACGACTTTATTAACAACATTAATTTTGCTTAATATTAAAGCAGAATATTAACATCTCTGAAAGTTTTCATTATTTTGCCCTCCCCAAAAGCGGCCAGGATAAATCCTGCAGCTATCAATCCGTCTCCTGCCCCATCTAATAAGTAGGTATTACGGGGTCCCTCAAGACTATCGATTCCTCTTTCAATCCATCGGAGGAACCCCGATTCCGATTTGCCCCAGAATGGCGAACAAAGCTGAAAAGCAGAACATTAATTCTGCTAATGCGTTTCCCTTCCCTTATTCACAGATATTACATTTCACCTGTTATAGCACGGAATGTAACTAAAGAATCTCATTTCATATTTACATTTCACCAGTTATTGAAAACATTTATTTTCGTGCTTTTGTACGAGATATGAAAAACACATGTTTGGTATTCAAACAAATATTGAGAGTTTTGTTTGTTGTTTTGAAGTAAATATTTGTTGCTTTCAGCTGCCATAGAAATAGTTCTTTAAAAAACTTTGACTTTACGTTTGACTCACCAACGGCTGATGTTTCTAAAATCATTTCTATGTGCATTTTTTTAGACTGTAAGCCAATACACACCCTCAAGCTGAATTGCCTTTCAACCCAGCCACGTTCTATTTTAAAGATTTTTTAATTAAAAAACAAAACAGATTCGATTTGAAACATATCACATGACAAACGAAGCAATATCATTTAACAACGCGTACCAGCAACATGAGACATCAAAGTTATCAATCTGCTCTGATGAAGGAAGGAGGAACTGCAAACAAAGCTGAATGGCGATGCGTTCACTCTGGGAGCAGCAAAGAAGTATGAAAAGGTTTACTCTACCCAGAATTAGATTTTTACGCCACCACTTTTTTTAGGGTTCCGTACCCAAAGGTTAAAAACGGGACCCTATTACTGAGACTCCGAGGTCCGTCTGTCTGTCGGTCTGTCTGTCTGTCTGTCTGTCACCAGGCTCTATCTCATGAACCGTGATAGCTAGACAGTTGAAATTTTCACAGATAATGTATGTCTGTTGCCGCTATAACAACAAGTACTAAAAATAGGATAAAATTAATATTTAAGGGGGGCTCCCATACAAAAAACGTGATTCTTTTGCCGTTTTTTGCGATAATGTTACGGAACCATTCGTGCGCGAGTCCGACTCGCACTTGGCCGGTTTTTTTGATTAATTTCGTTGCAGGATTTGAGACAATTGAAATATTTCTCGGAGACTCATCAAGCTTCATTGCCTCGGCACTTTTCTGGTGATGGCCACTGTTGATTTTGATTTTCAGGAGTATAGCAGATAGTGTATTATGCTTGTCTCAATAAAAAAACTATTTTATAATACACGTCAAGAATGATGAGGAGAGCCGACCCCAAATGGAATTGTGTAAGGCAAAGCAGAGAGAGATATATATATTTTGTACGGCCCTTTATAATTAAAGAGATTTTTAATATTATATAGAGGTTTTTATTTATTTAAATTAATGTTTTTCCTGTAATTATTTAAGTGGTGTACAATAAAGTATATAATAAATAAATAATTATGCGGTAATCATACGCACTTGCATGACTGTTCACTAGAATGAGTTATATCTTTAGTACAATATAATGTTTGGGGATCCTCTTGGTAAGTTTCTACCAAACGGGATATGTAGGCATGAATATGTTCAGTTTGTACCATAAAGTGAGTTAAACTTCTGTTACAATATTGTAGGCATTGCATTGTAAAAGGTACCCAGGTATGTAATGATCATTAATCTCTTTATGAAGCTCACTTTGTCACTTTGTATAATACGTAGTTGATGAAGTTCGGTATTATGTTTTTTTGTAAAAATGCTTTATAACTGTTTTCGTGTTCAATAAATTATTCTATTTGTACTAACAAAACTCTGATGATCCTATCACCAGCTCATTCCACTGCCATACAAAAGCCACCGTTTTTAAAAACTGGTCTCTCTACTTTATAAAATAAATTTTCTTTCAATAACCCTATCAACTAATAACCAATACTCCAATCACTATATGCACTATCACGCATTCCAAGGCCAAAAGATCTAGCCTACCGGGATTTCAATTTGGAGGCAATATTCCCGGAATTTCGCCCGCTCTCCGCAGACAGTGTACCTATCCTCCGTGCCCTGAGTCAGCGAACTTTACTACATAGCCTTCAAGATTGCTACCTCAGTATCTACTCACAATGCGGGCGCGAAAGATTCTCATTCACAGCGTGAGTGGTTGAAATTATTTTGCCTTATCACTAGCTTATTTTATCCTTTTCTGATGGATAGATTTTTTGGTAATATTGGAAGGGATTGTGCGTGTTTCATATGTTTAAGTTAGGTGAGTCAGTTACGTTAATCTTCACAGAAGATGCTGATCGGTTTGTGCAAGTGTATGGACATTGACTGCAGTCAGTGTCTTCCTGATTGCAGAAAAAAATTGTGATTAAAAATACAACTACCCTAATCAATACACTAGTCTTCAAGCTTAAATTTCATCAAAAAATCTAAAATTCTATTCAAAACCAAGCAGGTTATCAATACGATCCGAAATGCAGGTACAGCATTTTTTCCATGATACTCCCCCTCAACAGCCATTTGCTCCCCCTTGAGCAAAATTCTATATCCGCGCCTGTAAGCAGGCTGGAAATATGTAGTGTATATACCTTTTCACACAAATTCCGAAGGGACGGCCACCGAAAAGTCTAGAGAGAGATATTTTTACGTGCTTTCCTAAGCACGGGGGTATCATACCATCAACTTCAAAACTCGGCACTCAATCTGCCTAGCCTTTTCCCAACTATGTTGGGGTCGGCTTCCAGTCTAACCGGATTCAGCTGAGTACCAGTGTTTTACATGGAGCGACTGCCTATCTGACCTCCACAAACCAGTAACTGGGTAACACGGTACCCACGTCTAGACTGGTGTCAGATCTCAAGCTTCTGATTACTCGTAACGACTGTCAAAGATTTTTAAATGACAGCCGTGACCAACGGCCTAACGTGCTTTCCGAGGCACGGAGGAAACTCAGTATGTTGAAATGGTCACCCATCCACGGACCGATCTCGTCAAGCGTTGCTTAATCTTGAAGATCGACCCGAGCGGCTCTTATTATTTAGCCACGAGCTTCAAAACTCGAGACTGCTACTGATAAATTCCTTACGTAAAACTCAATACAATCCCAAACAATAAGCCAAAATGCACGTTAATACATGGTAAACACGTACGTACAAATTACTAATGATTCTAGCTTTTGTGTCTGCAATACTGTTTAGCTAGTTAGGCGTTATTTAGCTGTACGTGATGATTCGAACTATTTCGCTCGCTTCAGTATGGCGCACACCGACAGTATGGCCTGTATGGCCCAGTTATGCTGTTAATGCCCAATGAATGGGAACATACGCGGACAGTGTTATTCATCCGGGAATATCATGATGAGGGCCATATTGTGATTGCATGTAATCAATGGTAAGTGCTGGCATATTATGTATCAAACGGAGGACTGACGGACGGACTACTAAAACTTATATAAGTGGAATATAATACATAGCTGTTTGTCGCTGGATATTATTTATTTTATTTTATTTTATTTTATGTAATAATTAATACATTGGCTTCATCAACAATGGCCCAAAGGCTTTTTTTCTTTATATATTTTTTTTATATATGACACGGCTTCGTCTGCGTGAATTTGATAAGTCCCGGGATAGAATCAGGCGAAAAACCGTCCTTTGTCATAATCCAATACACGACCTACTTACCAGTGTACCAAATCCGAAGACAACTAACAGATAGGCAGACGGAGTTACTTTCGCATTCAAATTATTAGTACCTATGGATAAATTGAAAAAGTTTCTAAGTTAAACTGATACGTTTTTACCAAAAACACGATGATTTAATCAATCTGCTTAGCCTTTTCCCAACGACATTGGGGTCGGCTTCCAGTCTTACCGGATTCTGCTGCGTTACCAGTGATTTACATGGAGCGACTAAAAACACGAATAACAAAATACAAAAACACGATGATATAGATATTAAAAAATAATCATCATCATATCCGTCGAAAGACGTCCACTGCTGGGCATAGACTTCCCCCAAGCGTCGCCACAATTATCGTTATTGCATCCAGCGAATCCCCGCAACCTTCACTAGGTCATCGGTCCACCTAGTGGGAGGCCTTCCAACGCAAACTCTTCCGGTTCGCGGTCGCCACTTCAGAACCTTTCTACCCCATCGGCCATCCGTTCTGCGAGCAATGTGGGCACATTGCTCGCAGAACGCCCACTGCCACTTAAGTTTGGCAATTCTTCGGGCTATGTCGGTAATCTTGGTTCTCTTGCGGATCTCTACATTTCTGATTCGATCACGCAAGGACACTCCGAACATAGCTCTCTCCATTATCCTTTGCCATCTCAATATTTCAAGTATTAGAAAATACTTTCCCAAAATCTTTTATCCGTAATACAATCCCAAGTTCACCACGACGTTCTTTTAAAGCCTACTAAATTTCAAGCTCGTTAAAACTTCGGTTCTGAAAGATGCTATCAAAATTTCAGCAAGTCCCTTCCTTCATGTACTCGAAAAAAAAAAATAACAATAAAGTGGAATGACCAAAAGTCCATTAAAGTTTATTATTTAACAGTCAAGTTAGTCGTCGGGGTGCTAAGTGCAGGTTTATGCAAAAGTTTCGCGCCGAAACTGTAGTATCGTTATTCTTAACTTTGTAAGCAGCTGCGAGCGGCCACTGTGTACTTGAGCGACATAATTTATTCGCACAAAATAAAGTTCGGAATAAAATATTGATCTCCATTTTTCACTAAAGCAAAATTTACTATTGTTTTTTTGTTTTTCAAACTAAAAGGCCCTTAATCCTAAAGACCCTGGCCAGAATAATGGGACAAAATTATCAAATTATTTTATTGTCATCGGTCCTTGATAAGTGTACCAAGTTTAATTTTACGTAATTAAGCTTTAATGGGTCCATTCTAGTACAGTCATGAGCAACTAAACCTTCACCAGTTTTTTTTTAAAAACAAGACCTAATCGGATAAATATATCAAGGTTTTTTTATTCTTTTAAGCTCTAATGGCTCCATGGGCTTCCTTATAAGCGTATTAACGAACTAAGCCATTACTAGAAAGTTTTAAAAAAATAGACCTAATCGCATGAATAAATAAAGCCTTAACGCATATTGAATAAACATAAAGGGTCCACTAGCGGTTAAATAGTGCAGATTGCAGACTAATTAGCTACTATGCACTGTAATGACCCAATTCAGTCCGGCGACTTTTATAGCTTCCGCGGCGGGTTGAAAGAAAGCATGGGCCTTTTATTTTTTATTTAATTCTTAATTAAACAGAGGCCGTATTAGCTATTTGGTTCCTTTTTTATTTTGTATTAAAAATCGTACGGTCAAGAACAAAAGACGATCGGGAAAATTCGTCAGCGGTATTTTTAAAGGCCAATGAAGTTCTTGTTTTACTTTCTGTATATTGTAATAGCATTTTTCTGCGACTTCGCTCCCGTTTCTTGTCCAACAGAAATGTGTATTTTTTCGGGAGAGAATGCAACTCGAGCAATAGTGTAACTTCCTGACAGTATCATTCTCAAGCGAAATCAAAACAATTTTACTTAGTCGGATCAGTACCTCCATAAATTATTTATCTACAGATATAGAGACACACAAATAATTTTACTCCTTTTTTAAATATTATTTTGTACTAATAAATCATACGGTCAAGAACAAAAGACTTTGTGGGCAATTCGTCTGCGGGATTTTTAAGGGCAATGAAGCTCTTACGAGTATTTTACCTTCTGTATTACTGGCATTTTGCCGTGGTTTCGCTCCCGTTTCCTATACCAAAGAAATTGTGCATTTTAGGATAGAAAGCAGAATTTGGCCCTCATATGCGATAGTGTAACTTTCGTACATTTTGTCGGCCTAAAATATACGACAACAATATATTTGTCGGCAAGGCAAAAAATAATTGCCATCGGAACATACTTTCAGAGATTACTTTCTACAAACATAGAGACAAACGAATACTTTTACATCTCTATTATATTATTTTAGGTTGCCAGACCTACCTTACTCTTTTAGAAGACTTCTAAAAACTTCTTTCTGCTGAAATTCACCCATGCCATACCTTGGAAACATTTTGGTTCAGAAACCATAAATGAGTATAAAAGAGGTTTGAAAATAAGGAAGATTCTCAATAATTCAAATGGTTGTCGTCTGATTTTATAAACCAAACATTTTTCTATCTTGGTCAAACTTTTTGGTTCAGCAACAAAAAAAAGAGTTTTAAAATAAGAAATCTCAATATTTCAAACGGTTACAATCTGGTTTTCTAAACCAAACATTTCTGGCATAAACAAACAGATAAGTACCTATACAATACAAACAAGGTACACAATAAACCTCAAAGTACCATCGTGCATTGCGAACAACGCGATATCCGAACCAAATCCAGTAAAATCCGTGTATCCAAGTCGGAACGTTCAGCCAACACTAACGAGAAGTCGTATATTTTCATTTACTTGGCTAGCGTATTCCAAAATTCGCAGGTAAGGACCGGCTTCCATCGATAATTGGCTTTTCTCCGCTTTGTGTTGCGACTGGCTGTACTTGTGAGTTGTGATATAGGAAGTCGAAGTCTGTAGCAACTGTTGTGTATATATAAGTACCTATTGTGAATGGTTTTGTGAATTGCCTGGGATTATCAAGTGCATTTCATTATGATTGGTTAATACTTGAAGCCTCTCTATAGACAGAATAGAATTAATTAATATTCTAAATAATATGGCGGTTTTGTTTGGGGTTAACTATGATATTCCAAGTGAGAAGGAGTGATCATAATCCACCACTGCACCACGCGAATCCAGTGCAGTTTGTTGGACGTCTCATGCCTTAGAAATTTTGGTTCTACAATTTGGTGGGTTTGATAGCATAATTTATTACGCAGTCGCTTTTTAGGGTTTCGTACCCAAAGGGTAAAAACGGGACCCTATTACTAAGACTATATTGTCCGTCTATCTGTCTGTCATCAGGCTGCATCTCATGAACCGTGATAACTAGACTGTTGAAATTTTCACATATGATGTATTTCTTTTGCCGCTATAATAACAAACAATAAAACAGAATAAAATAAATATTTAAGCGGGGCTCCAATACAACAAAAGTGATTTTTTTGTCGTTTTTTACGTTTATTTATTTATTTATTTAATACTTCATGCACATACAAGTACAGAGGCGGACTTAATGCCTTAGGCATTTTCTACCAGTCGACCTTTGGGTGATGGAGAGATAAACAGTGGTAGGTGCAATATAGAAAGTTAAGTAATGGATTATTTAAATATAAACAATAAATACAATATAATTATACCATATATATTCAAAATAATAAACTAAATACATAAATATACTTAAACATTAGTAGTAATAGATAAATAATTGAAAAACATTAGCGCTGTTACGATACTACTGCCAACTTCTTACGGATATGCTCGCGAACTTTAACTTTGAAGGTCAACCGGTTGGTTGCCATACTGATTTCCTGGGGTAGCGCATTCTACAGAGAAATAGATTGAACGAAGAAAGAACGGTGAATGAAGTCAGAGCGGTGAGTGGGACATTGAAGAAGGCGGTTATGTGATGACCGTAGATTTTTACTGTGGTTGGCGCAAATGTATTGAATGTAAGGGGCCAGATAACTAGGGAAATTGGAACAGTCGAGAAATGAGAACAAAGTAGTCAGTGCCCTTTGCTCTCTGCGCTGGCGTATGGGCAACCACTTTAGAAGTGATCGATGCGCAGAGACATGGTCATATTTACGTAAATTGAAAACAAATCGAATGCAGTAATTTAGAAGACGGTCAAGTTTGTTAAGATGATCTGCATTCAGGTCGTAGTAGCACACATCACCATAATCGATGATAGGAAAAATTAAGGTCTGCACAAGCATTGCCTTCGTGTTGATTGGCAACAAATTTTTCAAACGATACAGAGCCCGCAGCGTTCCAGTGACTTTCTGACTCACACTAGCGATTTGAGTACGCCAATTAAGAGTATTATCGATGTGCAAGCCCAGGTCCTTTACATCAGTGCTGAATGGAATAATCTTACTGTTAAATAAAACAGGCGGCAAAGTTGCACCATCCACTTTAGCAATGTTTCGATGACTCCCTATGATGACACTTACTTACTGCAACACCAAATCTATCGGACCAGATTTTTATAGCCGATAGATCCCTGTTTAATTTGCTGATAACGTCAGGTATTTCGTCGACATTCCCTTGATGGTACAACTGCAGGTCATCTGCATACAGATGATACGCACACTGAAGTTCGGCAATAATGAGATTTATAAAAATTGAAAATAGAAGTGGAGAAAGAATGCCGCCTTGAGGAACGCCAGTTTCCAAGTCACACCAGCGAGATGAAGAATCTCCAACCTGAACCGACTGCTGACGTTCCTGAAGATAAGAGGTGAACCATTCCAGTGCTTCAGGAGAAACCATCAAATAGGACAGAATGGCTAACAGGATGTCGTGACTGACGGTATTGAAGGCGTTCGAGAAATCGACCAATACTAGTACAGTAACTTTGGTGTCTTCCAATCCTGCCCTTATATCGCCAGTCACCTTAAGGAGGGTGGACACAGTGCTATGCCCGGGCCTGAATCCAGATTGTAGAGGGCTAATGAGCGAATTACTGTGCACAAACTTTGAAAGTTGTTTGTGGACACAGGCCTCAAGCACTTTGGATAGGAAGGGAAGGATAGAAATTGGACGGAAGTGGGTTGGAAGAGAGGGGTTGGAAACTTTGGGTAGTGGACGAACATAGGCTTTACGCCACTGGGAGGGGAATACTCCGGAAAACAATGAAAAATTTACAATGTGCGTGATAGGAGGTAAAAGATGATCCAGAGCAGTGATTATCATACCACGAGTGATATTATCACATCCCACCGCTTTGGATTTGATGGAGAGTATGATCTTTTTGATCTCTCCCGGTTCAACTGGAATGAAACGAAAAGGATTAATGTGAGGACGCGTTAGACCAGAGATTAGAGACAGGGTTTGTTGCTTGGTTAGACGATTCATGGTAGGCACAGTGGAGAAATGACGGTTGAGATCGTCTAAGTCAATAGAATTTGGAAGGTCTAAATATCGCGGTTTGCCGATACCTAGTGTTCTAAGGAATTTCCAAATATCGGCAGAAGAACAAGAAGAAATACTTTCTAGAATGTGGCGACGTTTAGCGTTGCGTATCATTTGGTTACATCTATTCCTTGAAATCTTAAATAACGCCCAGTTCTCGTCAGTACGTTCTCTTTTATATTTTCGGAACGTGCGGTCCCTGCGTCGCATAGCCATCTGTATATCTCTCGTCATCCAAGGTGCAGGAGGACGTTTCAGTTTTACTTTTTTGACGGGAGCATGTATGTTGTAAAGGTTGACTACAAAATCATTAAAGATCGCCACCTTATCGTCAACCGAAGTCACCACCATCATGATCTCCCAATCGATCGCAGATGCATCCTCCTTAAGTTTTTCAACGTCCATCCTCGCGAAACAACGCCTGTACAGAACCTTTGGTATAGGTTTAGGAGGTTTGAGGATATAGGAAAGAAAAATCAAGTCGTGATGGGAGAAGCCAGGAGCGTCATGTTGACCATGGGAGGAGACAAGGGAAGGATTCGAGGTGAGTATAAGGTCGAGCCAGGTGTCATCGCCACATTTATTATGATGGGTAGCCTGGAGCGGCAACACGTGCAGACTAGCTGACTCGATAATATGGAGAAGTCTACGGGATCGAAGGGAGTTTTGGGAAAGGAGGTTTGTATTAAAATCACCCATGATGATGTGGTGCGCATACTCAGAACCCAAAGATTCAAGAACTGATTCGAATTCAGTGAAGTAATCTACAGAGGGGGGGACAGTAGACAACACCGATAATGGTTTTGGCTCCTCTGACGCAAACTTCAAGGAAGATAAACTCCGCAGAGGCAGAATAGTTTGAAGAAGAAGTAGCAAGTATTTTATAAGGAAAATCACTGCGAAGATATATGGCTACACCACCTCCTCCCTTACCAATCCGATCGTTCCGTACAAGAACGAAACCGGTGAGAGGGTAAGTGGTGGACAGAAGATGAGGTTTAAGCCAAGTTTCGGAAATCAGGATAGCGTGAACGTTTTTGTTGTTAAACGCATCGTACAACTCGCTGTGATGACTGGCAACGCTTTGTGCGTTAATGTGGCATACATTCACCAACCGATTAGACTCATCATTGAATTTATGTTGCAAAAAGTCACCAAGGGTGCCACCCAGAGAACAAAAACTCGCGTCGCTTGAAGAGGCAGCAGATTCGTCAGCTGAGAAAAAAGACTCATTGTCTGACATAAATTGAAGTAGTAAATATGTTTAAAATGTATTATTATATATATAAAATTATAAGTATGTTATTGCTACTGAGGTGCCACTCTGCACCACCCGCCAGCTAACACAGACACTAAGACAGTTATTTAATAAAAAATACGGAACACGGCACCTTCTCAAAAACATTATTCCAAAAAGAAAAACAAAAAAAAAAAAAAAAAAACTTAAGAAAGCTGTAGTTCTCAAACAGACACAACACATAAAATTAAACGCACACCCTCACGAAAACGGAAAAAAAAAATCTAAATTAGCTACTTAATGGAACAAAAAAATAAGATAAAAGGTGGTGTGCCCAAACAAACACAATACATTAAAAAAAGAAAAATACGTAAATATAACATAAAACAGTCACACACCGCTACGAAATACAAAAAAAAAAATTGAAAGCTCAAACATATTAATATGAAGATATTGTAAACAAACAAAAACAAAAATCGTCATTCGTTATTTAGTCGATTTAAAGATTATACTAATTCTATATAAAAATTTCCAAACGTATATTACAAATGTCAAAATATTTATCCGTCAATTTGACAGACAAACAAAAAAATTGAGGGTATCAACAAAACAATAATGTGGGTACTGAATTTCTCAACCAAATAACAAATACAATTACACGTCCATGACACAAACAAAATACGTAAACAGTGAACAACACAAAATAATTAGTATGAGAAGGGAAAATACAAGGGTAAGTACAGATTGATTTTAAAACAATGGATTCATGGGCGACTGGGACAATATCAACACAACATCAATAAAAAAATTCAGCTATTTACGTGATATATTTCTCAGGCTCCCGGCTGCGTCCGCACTTCTTTCGCCCGTGGATGGAATAAAGGCCGGTGACTTGGAGTACCTGGCCATCAGGGGCTTCAGCTCGTCAGTGGAAGTCACCTTATGCCGACTTCCATCAGAGGCCTTTATGACGATGACGCCATCCTGAGTCCATGACGACCGCATGCCAAAGTGCTCGCGCGCCCTCACGAAGGCAGTCTGCCTGGCTCTCGTCAAGAACTCCTTGATGGATATTTTGGAGCCCTTCAATTTTGTCTTCACCCCCCAAACAGAAGCCTTGATGTCCGCACTGGTGAACCAGACAAGAATGGGGGTTAAAATTTCCTTTATGGGCCGCTGATTTATGGCACGGGGGGAACGGGGGAGGGTGGGGGGAGGGTTTTTTCCCCCACCTTACCATCCCCACCACTCGGATCCCCATGGTTATGGAGATATCCATGGTTAAAGTTTTTAGGTTAGAATCAAAATTTCTATCAAAGTCCATCGATTTTTGGGGCGGGAAGGGGGATAGGGAAGTGGGGGGTAGTGGGGCTACCCCACTGTACCATCCCAACCCCGCGGAACCCCATGGTTAAGGAGATATTCATGGTTAAAGTTTTTACAATTACTATTTAACAACAATGTCGACGGAGCCCCGCTGCGGTCCGGGGCTCCTATTTCTGTCTGAAGGGTATAAAGTAACCTAACACGAAGAAGATGACGGGAGCTGAGTTCGCTCGCTTTGCTCGCTCACTTCAGCTCCCGTCATCTCTTCGAACCTAACCTGTCCGTGTCGAGGTGCCCTAAGCTCCCGAGCTCGCTTCGCTCGCTCCTGGACCAATTCTCATATTTTTACCTCACGAAAAACATACAAAAAAACATAAAATTTCCGAGTCTTGAAAATTTGTAAAAAGCTTTCTATTTATGAGTACAACCTATAAAAAAAAAATGAACTTCCAAATCAACGGCCCATAATGGAAATTTTATCCAGAATGGGCCTGTGATGGTCCCTGCTGGGAGCCCCAAGTCTGTGACAGGCCTTAATTGAAGAATCTGTGACATTCATGAGGGCAAGCTTGGCACTTAAGACATCCAGGATTACTGCCTTGCTATCCTCCTTCTCCACTTCAGCAATTCCTTGGTAAACTAGTGCCTTCCGCCGGTGCCTGGTCTCCACGCTATCAATTTGTTTGGCACACTCATTGATCTGGCTTCGTAGCAGACCAAACATGGAGAAAATGAGCTCCCGGAAGGTGCGAAACTCTTCAGCTATCTTCGCCACTGTGTTTGCCTTAGCAGGCCCGGCACACTGGATCTGCGCTTCGAGTTCACCCATCCTCTTCAGAAAGTTCTCCTCCAGCGTCCTCTGAGCAGCAAGAACTTCAGCATATTGTGACATTGTCGTTGATTACGGTGTAGTAAAAGTTCTGTGATCAGCTGGCAGGTGGTGTTTATATTATTATAAGATTATGTCACATAAATGCGCCACAAACGTAAGTACTTGTAATTTTGCTCTTGTATACTAAGTACTAATCTAAATTTAATCAGTATTTTCAGTTAATGGTGCGGAACCCTTCGTGGGCGAGTCCGGCTCGCACTTGAACGGTTTTTTATAACTACCTGAAAATGGTCGCGTTACGACGATCTTGCACTTCCTTATGACAATTATTTTATTATCTCGTTAATTATTGTATGTACTACGCACGCTATATAGAACGTATGAACAAATAACAAATACAAAATAAGTTGTAACATTTACCTCGTCTCGACAACTAATTAAGCTAATATATATTTCAATATTTGCATTAAAAAAGAAAAGGTTTGGCTGCGGTAACTTTACCCCCTTTACCTTTACCCAGGAAATGTTTTTGTGAAATAACTAAAAAACTAAAAGAGCAATAAGTTTAAAATGTGCGCAACAATTACAGGAGCTGTGCAACTAATTATCTATAACAATTAAATGACTATTTTGGAAGCAGAGACAAATAAAAGTCAATAGCTATTAGAAACTATAAAGGAGATCCCATGCATGCTACCAGCGGGTCATTGCCATCTAGCTGAATACTTACAACTCTCTTGCAAGATAACTAAGCCTAACAATCAGCGTGCCTTAATTACTTACGTGAGTCGATGAGTACTTCCCTAATAGAATATCGGCAAAAATATTGCCCTGTCCTAGTTACTATAACAAGCTAAAATCAATTAACTACCCCATACAATACTACCACGTACGTAAGTTATTGTGACACCAACAACGTTCCTTTTCGTAATATTTCGTGTCGGAACTATGAACGGTCGTCACTAAGTTCACTGCGACTAACTTACCTAAACAAAGTTCTTTCAATGTGGAAGCAGTATACGAAGTTTCAGCCTGCAATCATGTTACATGTAAATTTGGAAGTTCCACTCTTACAACTTTGTACTACAACACATTAATGAAGGTAATTCCCTAGTTCCAGTTTAATGCTTCTCCGGTAAGGTCTAGATCTTGATTTTAAAGGGAAAACACTTCTCTACTTAGTAGCCGTATCGATGTCAATCCTTTTAGCTCGCAACTAAGTACTTTGAGTACTTAATAATGTCTTAGAGGATACAAATCTTCTTCCAGCATCTCCCCTGCATTAGAGGAGGGTATCTGGTAACCGTATGCACTGAACACTGAACAAACCACTAAATAAGCTTCTATATTATTTAAGGTTATTTGTTTATTTATTGGTACCTCCAACAAAGGATACATAGATACAATAGAAATCAATGATTTAAATTGGTGGATTATTTCAAATGTCCTTTATTGATTCATACCTACTTTATTTCTACTTAGGGAAACATTCAAAGGGCATCTGGACCCTAGACTACGGAAAAACCCAGGGAGTGTGGGCTTTTTACCTCAATAAAACTACCCCGGTGATCACCATCAGCAACGGTTTGTTTGCTGATGGTGATCACCGGGGTAGTTATATTACCTCTTAAAAGACCTCCTTGGAACCCCCTCAGTTCAATGCCTGTTCGCTCCGGGGGGAATGTAAGAATCATTCCTAACATTTACCCAAAAGCACAATCTCAAACATCGCCAAAATACAGCTAATATTCAAATCAAAGTACACAACTTTATACGGTCTAAATTACATCGAAATCTTCGATTGTTGCGGCAACAGAATTCGGTTCAGTTCGGTTGAGTTCAGCTCTAGGGTACTATTCGACAGGCCAGTGCAACTGTCGGCAACATTGGCAACTAGCACTGTCGTACTCGCGCTAAACTTTACCTACGGGCGTCAAAGGACAATGTTGAGGCTGGGTAATGGAGTATTGGAGATATTAACGTTATTCGAGATTGTGTCGATGTTTATTAGTATTTTAGGTAGTCTGTCTTTGTTAAAAATGTGAGAAATAGTTGGCCCAAATTGGAATGATCTTTCGCATAGGATCGTATGAGCTATGAAGGATACTTCTAAGGGCAAATATTGGTACATCATAGTAATAAATATATAATAATTTCGTTGGTTTGTGCTTTATAATTTGGTGGTTTGGTATTTAGTGTTCATACAAATACCAAACCACCATATACATACATAAGCAAACTTATGTTAAGAGAAGCCCGTATCCCACTTTCTATAAACTTTTGATAGGCCAAGTTGATGACGAAATAGAAGCGATCAAAATTTAATGATTGATTTGAATACTAGGAAATTGATATAATCAAACGAATTTGATGAAAAGCGAGCAAACCATCTTATCTTTTTTTTATTTTCATTATATTGGAGTATATTTATTTATTTAATGATCACCAACGAGTGTAACAAAAAGTAACATCTTACACAAAATATAAAAATTCTTACAAAATATCATTTTCCTGTAACGCACACCCAATTACAGGCAACCACAGCTTACACATTGCTGAGTATACACAGCTCTAGATCTTATTAAGAACATAGCTTACATAAAATATTATAAAGTCAAGCAATGAGTACGTCACGTTATGCATTAAGAGCTATACAAGAAACTTCCAGCCACCGAGAAGTAAGACCATTTTAATATTCATAAAAGTATAAATAAAAGGCTCTCCCAGTAAATACTGTGCTTTCAGCTCATCTCGAGTAAACCTCGTGACGGAATTAACCACATTAAGTATTTCAACATAGAGAAGTTTGTATAAGATCTGGGCCCTATTTATTATAACCGACGATCTTATATTAAAATTATAAATGTGAAAGTTTGTGAAGGGTTGTTCAGGAAAATATAAAAAATTAGCTTCTCCCAGCGGCTTCGCTCGCGAGAATGTCAAAAAATAACCTGAGGGAACATATTCCCGGGATAAAAAGTATCCTATGTACTATTCCTGAATATAATCTATCTCTGTGCCAAATTTCATCCAGATCCGTCCTGCCGTTTAAGCGTGAAGAAGTAACAAACATACAAACACACATACACACACTCACAAACTTTCGCCATTCTCTTTCACGAAAAAACTACTGAACGGATTTTGATGAAAGCTTACATTACAGTAATATAGCATATCCAACAGAATAACAAATAGGCTATAATTTATAAAGTACCAATACCACAAAAAAATAAAAAATTGAGGTTTACTAAAATAGAAAATGTAAGAAAGAAACATACAAAATTGTCGGCTTGTCACTTTTCACCTGTCAGCTTTATCAAATAAGCGCCTGGTTTATGAAAACTCACAGTGATAGACATGATAAATGGTGTATCTATTAATATTCATCTATTACTTACGCCTAATGATGATTTATTTCTTCAGATGAATCTCCCGAGACATCAAAGAGGGAATCGAGAATCGTAATTAAAATTTGGTAGCGAAACAGCACTTTAATAGTCAATGATAGGTCGAAAACCTCACTTGTGTTGAAGAAGAAAAGTTATATAATGAACTTTCCTAAATACTTACCATTTAAATTCAAAACAATAAGGTAAGTCCCACGATTATGTTCAGCTATAAACTGTTTGTAAACAATAAACATTTGGTACACCACACTTTTTCGCATACAAACATGTTAGTAAGTAAAATGTAATCTTCGTCACAAATAGGGAGATGCCTCGATGTTCAAGACGAAGTTTGTTCAGACAACATTTTATACAACGTTTACTTTATAAAATCTATTAAGCCATTCGCCATCAAGTGTTGGACGTTTTGGTCATGGTACTAATTCCTTAAGGCTCATCCTTCGTCTCACTAAATCTATCGGCTTTCGGCTTTAGTGAAACAAAGAGCCAGCGGCTATCTTTAAACGCCCTCACTCCAGAAACGTATCTGGCATTCGGGATACTAAAACAATCAGTGTAACTTAACAGACGATTACTGGGTTGGAATTAATTGCTGTTCGTTTTTTGGCCTTTTTTATTCTGTTCCATGCCTTTATAGTTTGAGGAATAGTCTCGTGTTCTCGAAAAAATACTGCTGTAATCTCTTGATACTATTTTAAACCGACTTCAAGAACTTCTTTGTGTTGGTTACGCGATTACTCCGCCAATTATGAACCGATTTTGATGCTTCTTTTTTGAAGTCGGTGCCAATAAGGAAAAAAAATATGTACCAATGACACCGACTGCCGAAAAGAAGAAGAAGTAATTTTTCTCTTTGTAGTGTTTTGTTTTGGAAGTCGGTTTAATTTTATTGTTACTATAGGTTTCAGAATCGGTTTTTGGGAAGTATGTTTCACTTTTCTGATAAATACGAAGACTTTTTCGTGCAAAAAGCAATCAATGTGAAGCATGCTCAACAACGGGAGCACGTACCCACTAACCTCGTAGGTGAATAGCTACGCCGTAGCAGCCGCCTGTTTAGCCTTGTCTTTTGAGATAAGACTAAATTCAAAATTTCGGTGCGAAGATAAGCTAATGAGAATAATTTTTGGACTATCTCACTAGCATATTAAGATGTTCGCTTATTAAACTTGGTTATTGTGTACAGGTATATAATTTAACTGTGAGGTTAAGACGGAATGAGATTTTTGTAAGAGGCTACTTCTGTTTATACGCTCGAAAAAAAGTTTAATAAGAAGTAATCTAGATTATTTCTTTTTTGTTTAAATTATGAAACATTCTGGTGTTTTTAATTCTTATACCCCAACTTTGTTATCCAAAAAACGTTGTTTATGCATGGCATTACTAAGTTTTTTTTTAAATATACCTACCCTTTATTCCACCGCAATACTTTTCCGCGGCAGAACAGTAAATCCTTATAATCCGCAAGGAGCGTCAACATTTCGGTGCAAATACACAAAGCCAACTCTGTGTGCTTTATCTAATTTTTCTCCTTACAAAATCTTGGTCTTGGAATACCAGCGAGATTTTACAGGACGATGTATAATCTATTTGACATTAAATATTACTAACACTTTAAAACATATGTAAATGGAAACAAAAACAAGAAAAAAGAAGATGTACTTTCCAGTTTCGTACTTCTCCGAGGTCGCAAACCAGTTATTTAAATAATAACAAAACGGTTACCCGATGTAATGGTTTATAGTAAAAAAAACTTTTCCAGGCATACACTACAAAAAGTACCTCATCTACTTTAACACTGACTTAAACTGATAAACACGAAGAGTACGTAGTTTATTTTCTAAATGTTCTAAAACAAATTATTCGTTCAAAATAGTATTCACACAAGATGAACTTCTGACTGGGCAATAAAGATAGGTGACCGAAATTTTATGAACATTTAAGTTCTTATATGTTTATTTAATGCCTATTTCTAAATTAATTATTTGGATTTAAGAACATGTCAAATACGAACTTAATGCTGAGTTTGACTTTCAGGCTAAAGCAGTTCACTCTGGTACACTCTCATTCCACCAGTTATATTCAACTTACATGTTATACGGTTAATCTATTCTGGCATCACTGTGGGCATTATAGGTACATTACTATAGAACTTGTTTATTATGTACCACTAAAAAATAAAAAATAAATAAAAAAAAGTCCTAAAAATACAACCGACTTCCAGTCGGTGTCAAAAAACGAAGATATGAAAACAGGAACACCGACTTCCGAAATTGAAGTGATATTCCCCTTTGTAGTGTTTTTATTTGGACGTCGCCGTAGGTTGTATTTTTTTGTACAAATCTTTTTCTAGAATCACATCTGAAAACCAAGCTCTGATATTTGCTAAAAATACGCTAAATAAATCATATTACATTAGTCATTTCATAAACCTAAGGAATTGATACACCCAAATGAATTGGATACACAATAATTACAAGCAAATTCCTGCTTTGATTGCGTAATCAATCGTAATAGGCTAGATTGCCGCGAAATTGTCAACAAGATACTTAGTTAGGAACGGTTAGGTATAGTTCATGTTCTAATTTATCTACCTTATGTATCTACAACTGCTTAGCATAGAGTTATAGACTCTTCACGTAACCAGAGAGGCTAGCCTTTCCTTCTGTCAAAGGATCAACATTGCCATTCAACGTGACAATGCTGCCAACGTTCTGGCCACTTTACCATTGACTATGAAGTGGATGAATTTGTTTATGATCAATGGGTTCTTCACCTCTTCCCTTTTTATAGTCGCTTGGACATAACCATTATTATCCGTTGGTTTATACGTTATTTATTCATCAACATCATCAGCCGTTTAATGTTCCTACTGCTGGGAGACAGGCCTCCTCTCTGTGAGAGGGAATGGGCCTTAATCCACCACGCGGGCCCAGTGCGGGTTGGTGGATGTCACATTTCTTCGAACTTTTGGTTCTAGGACATGCCGGTTTCCTCACGATGTTATCCTTCACCGTTTTGAGAGCTATGGTGATGATATAATTTACACAATAAAAGCGCCTGCCTGGGTTCGAACTCACGACCTACAACTTGTAAGTCTCGGCTGATATCACTGGGCCACCACTGCTATTTTTTTTATTAGTCCATAATATTATAGTTACTTGATGTTGTAAATAATAAGTATTCATCTTACTGCTTGGCAAGGTATTTTAAATACTAGCTGTTGTCCGCGACTTTGCGTCAAACTCGAATATTTTTATTATTGATTTTTATTTTCGCACAGGAATTGTGATTTTGCCGGGATAAAAATTAACCTATGTTACTCTTTATAACATCAGCTATCTACCAGTGAAACACCCATCAAACTCGGACTAGTTGTTTTGGAGATTACCCGGAACAAATAGACAGACATACAGACTTAAAAAATTCGTATTTGTTATTAGTACCGTATATACTTTCACATGCATTCAATAAAACGTTGTTATTTTGATATTACATACAGATACTTCAATTTAATTTATTAACCGACTTCCCAAAAAAGACGAGGTTCTCAATTCGACAGTATATATTATATATTTTTTTGATGTGTTTCACCTCAGAACTTTTTACTAGTTGAACAAATTTTGATAATTCCGATTTAATTTATTTGAAAGCTGGTGCTTGTCATGTGGTCCCATTTAAATTGTATCAAGATCTGATGAAGAGGTTTGGAGATATACAACAGAACTCTTCAATAAATAAATGACGGCAGATCTCTCGGGATTGCTGCAATCGCATGTCTGTGTATTGTTTACACCATTTCATAACATACCATCACGCCAGTATGCTCTAAACAGGTACGCAGATGTGTACAGTTCACCCTGGTACACTCTCATTCCACTGGTTATGTTCAAGTTATATGGTTTTCCATTATCTATTCTGGCATCACTGTGCGCATTGTAGGTACCTTACTATAGAACTTGTCCAATATGTATCACTAAAAAGTGTAAAATAAAAATCTTTTTAATAAAAACATAAAACCGGTTTCTAAAGCAAAACACTACAAAACGAAAAATAACTTTTTTTCCGTAGTTGGTGTCTAAAAACGAATTACAGTAGGTACCAAAAACACCGACTTCGGATAAAAAGTTCTTTGTTTAGACATGTCTACTATCTGTCTATACAAATAAGTATGTATTTTATATTTTAACTCTTACCGTTTAAACCACATAAAGACAATAATTCCCACTCATCAAAAATGTAAAACTTAATAGAGAAAGGTTGAATCTACTTAAACAATTAGATATGTATTCATTTAATTTAGAAAAAAGTACTAGGAAATACCAAACTGACACAGAAGACTTGCGGTATGAACTTGACCATCTACAGGAGAAACTTACTTCTATGACCATCAAATATACAGCCTCTGAAAACCAAATGAGGGAATATGTATTGGCAATGAATGAGCTGGTAAGCTCACAAACTAACAAATGTGATCATTGTCAACCACCATCTGTTGAACCCACACCGGACCATTCATTGACAATATGTGATGCCACCATACCGCAGTCTAGTGCAAGTTTGCCATTAGAAATTACTAACCGTTTGCCTAAAAATAATGTAAATACAGAAATAGTATTATTTTGTGATGAAATTGGAAAGGATCTAGGCCACTTGTTGACAAATAGATATCCAAGACACTCAATAATGAACTACTGTATGCCTGGTTGTTCTTTATTTGACATAATTAAAAAAGTTATAAAATGCAATTTTAACCAGGATACAACATTATTAATATTTATTGGTAATAGGGGCAATGTGAACAAAGGAGAATTACTCCAACATTATAACTCTTTGTGCAACCTTAGTTTAAAAAAAATTGTGATGTTCACATTCCCATACAGCCAAAGTTTGCCACAGGAAGAAAACATACTTAGTTATGAATTGAATAGGACATTACATAATTTAACATATAGTAGTAATTTATTCCATTTAATTGACACTAACAATTATGTTGGTAATCACTTTTATTTGACAAAAGATAAATTTTTCATGGATAGGTACTTTCTTTCAAAGTATTATAAAAGACAGATAGCTGTGTCGCTATCATATTATTTTTCTACTACAGCCAAGAATTTGGCTAAACAACTTGCTTCTATTGAGCAATGCCAAGGAATGTTATTTAATTCAGCCAATAATTTGGTATCAGAAATTGATATTAATAGTAATTTAAATTAGACATTAGGACAATAGGGACAACCTCTTGCAAAAGCATACAGCATAAAAATTGCAATGTAAAATCAAATAAAAGTTTAAATTCGGTAAATAGTATTAACCTGGTGCATCAAAATATTCAAGGATTTATGAACAAAGATTTAGAAGTAGAATTATTTATGAACTTTAACAGTATTGATATTCTTTGTATAACAGAACATTGGCTTAAAAGCCACCAGTTATTGTTCAATTTTAATAATCACCAGGTTGGTAGTTCATTCAGCAGAGTTAAAGCTATACATGGTGGCTCATTGATTTTAGTAAGTAACCAGCTTAAATTTAAAGACCGTAAGGACATTGTGAGCCTATCTGTTGAGCGGACAGTTGAAATAGCTTGTATAGAATTGGAGCAGTTTATTGTAATAAGCGTATACAGACCCCCTTCAGGATTGTATGACTGCTTCGAAAAGGTAATGGATGAAGTGTTACACAAGATTTGTAACTCGAATAAATCCATTATCACTTGTGGTGATTTTAATGTTAATTTATTAGAAAACTCAGGTTCTTGTAGTAAAATAATAAGTCTGTTTCCGTCCTACAATCTTGTAAACCTATTTTTGGAGCCCACAAGAATAACCCCTTCTACTGCTACATGCTTAGATAATATTTATACTAATGTTATACCAGTCCACAAAGAAATTATAAATTTACTAGATTCTGATCATTGCGGGCAGAGGATTACTATACCAAACCAAAGCAACAAAGTGGCTAAAAAGGATATCACTGTTAACCCCAAAACTGCAAGTCGCTTGGCAGCTTTTAAAGTTAAACTCATTAATAAATTACCAATTTTATCAATTGATGCTGATCCTAATCATCTATATGATGATTTTTTTAGTATATACTGTAAACAATTTAATTCGACCTTTATTCCCAAGACTATCTCCGTTAATAGTAACGCATCATTCAGTGATTGGGCTACCATTGGTATTCATAAGAGTAGAACACGGCTTTATGAGCTGTACAGTGAAAGGACTTATGTAAACACTGCTGAATTTAATTTATATGTTAGAAATTATTCAAAATTATTTAAAAAAGTTTGTTGTTTGGCCAAGTCGCGTTATTTGAGCTCAAAGATAAAAAACAGTAGTAATGTTATTAAAACGACTTGGAATATTATTAATAGTGAAACGGGAAGATCTGGTAACCGAAATATTGACTACGGCCTGTCTATTAATGGCAACATCATAAAATCAGACTCACAAGTCGCAGTGGCCTTTGAAAATTTCTTTTCAGATATTCCCGTTTCAACGACTAAATCCTTAAACTCATCACCTTCTGTTGCTGAGTCTTTGCTAAAAGAAAATGTTAACGTTTGCGATTCGGAATTTCTTTTTGAACATATTACTTGTAAAGACATAATTAAAACCTTTCACACTTTAAATGTTAAAAAGACTGCAGATCTGTGGGGTCATTCTGTAGAAGTTGCTAAGTCTATTATTGACATTGTCGCACCTAGTTTAGCTATTATCTTTAATAATTGTATCGACTGTGGGGAGTTTCCCGACCTTATGAAAAATAGTAGAACACGCAAAACTTTTACCTTCTACAGATTAAAAAGCAACCATAGACAAATAATTTACATAATTAGAATCAGTTCTTTCTTTGATAATTTATTCTTATTTGCCAAGGTTATTTGCAAATTGCTTAGCTAAATGTTTCTAAGTAAAATATTATCTAGCTACAAAGTATTTTTAATATGAATATAAATGATTTGCAATATTTTTAATAGATTTATTTATTTACGAGTATATACGATAAATCGGTGCTTTTCGGTACCAAAACATTCTTTTTTCAAAAAGTTACTGGTTGCGTGGTCTGTTTCCCATTTGACGCAAGGAGGTTTGGTTTTTTAATTGTTTATATAATAGTAGTTTATGAAACTGTTGCATAATGAGGGGTATTAAAACATGAGTGTGTGTTTAAAAACCGAGCCGTAGGCGAGGTTTTTAATAGTTTTCACACGAATGTTTTAATACCTAGTTATGTGCAGTTTCATAAACTACTATTATACAAACAATTAAAAACCAAACCTCCTTGCGTCAAATGGGAAACAGACCACGCAACCAGTACCTTTTTGAAAAAATAATGTTTTGATGAAGTAGTTTACTACTTTATCTACACTCATAAATTGGGATTGAACCTACTAAATACCTCTTTTTGCATTTTCCATGCCATAAAATCGTGATAGCATTTGCCATATACTTTTCTCGACTTTGCTGGTAATAAATTAAGAGTAATTTCCTTCGCCGCATCTAAAATATCGGGCGGTGTCAAATTTTCTTCACATTCACTGATATCAGACATTTTTAAACAATAATTGAAATAACTCATGAAACTCAGTACAGCAAAACTTGCAAAACGTATGAATGGCGCCAAAACCCAGCACATCTCCGCATTAACCGCGCATACGCTAAGGCTTAGCACGCACTGCGATCTTTATTCGCCCGATTTTTTCCGCCCATTCTGCGATCTATGGAATTGTATGAAGTTGTACGCAATGGCCACGGCGCGAATTTTATTTGCTCGAATATTTTGAGCTCTATAAACAGGTAGAAGTAAACAAAATTCGCGCGAATAAAATCGCAGTGCGTGCTAAGTCTAAAGCGGGCATTGTCATAGACAATTTAAAATTGGAATCAAATCTTTTTATAATAGGTACTATAAAATGGCATTACAAAAAAATATTGATGGAAACTCCTTAGTGATTAACTTCTTGGATTTGTCCTGTATCGTAATAGAAAAAAATTGTTTTATCTACTTCGGTTTCGTTATATTCGAATTACAAAATTGACAGCGGTTTCATTATGATACCCATAACGATATCGGGTTGCATTATGCGAATCTTCATAAATTCTAAAACACAAGCAAAGACATTCTGAACATACAGCCAGGTGCCTATTATTAGGTACAACTATAGCAATACTAGCTATCTACAGATCCCCATCGTTTAGAAATCTGGACTCATTTCAATATTTCTTAAACCAGGCCTGTCGTAATCTTTCCGCTTTTAAGCACATCATACTAACAGGTGACATTAACATAAACATCACTGCCGAAAACTGCGATGCTGGAATTCAAAATTACCTCAATTTATGTTCATACCATGGGCTTCTCATCGGTCATACGCTACCAACACATCAGAGTGGCTCGTGTCTCGATCACATGATGATAAAAACCAGCCTACCATATATTACCCTAGTTACTAATTCAACAATTACTGATCATAATGCTGTCCTACTAACAATGAACTTAACGCTACCTAAGCAAAATCGTCCACTGACAAAGTCCAAACTAAACATGCACAAACTAGAACATGACCTGCATAACATTGATTTTAGCCCTGTTTACGATTCTCCCGACGCTAATTTGTCTTTATCGTATTTAATTAAAAACGTCCAGCAAGCAATATTACATAATACGACCGTAATAACATTAAATCGGAAGCATTATAATATTAAACCGTGGATTACTCCGGGCCTTGTTCGATGTATAAGGCACAGAGACAAATTACATCAGAAAACCAAACGCTACCCTGATAATATAATGCTTCTTGTAATATACAAGAGGTACAGGAACTTTTGTAATAATCTCTTGAAAAAACTTAAAATTGAATACGATAAAAACGAATTGCAGAAAGCAGGCAAAAATAGTAAACAGATATGGAAACATATTAAAAACTTGACTTACAGATCTAAACAACGGGAACCCGTTTCAAGTTTACTGCTCACTAACTCTTCACCCCTATCATCAGCTAATAATGTAAATAACTATTTCGTGAATGTAGGGAAATCCCTCGCGGAACCACTCCTGAGGCAATCGTCTTATCGGTCTGCCGCGCACTTTCAGACTTCTCTCAAGAGCTGTGCTAAATCTTTTGCACTTTTGGATACGGACGAAAGTGAAGTAGAACTAATCATCTCAGCTCTGAAAGATGACTGTGCAGTCGGCTGGGATAATATTGATAATAAAATACTTAAGCGTTTTAAACACATTTTACTCCGACCGTTAACATGTATATTTCAGGCGTGCCTCCGAGAAGGAATTTTCCCTAAAAGTCTAAAAAAAGCGGTGGTCATCCCTATCTTTAAATCTGGATATAGAGATGTTGTGAATAATTATAGACCAATATCTATACTGCCTTCTTTATCCAAAATATTAGAAAAAATCATTAACAAAAGACTCGTCAATTACTTGGAAACGAACAACTTATTATCTTCTTCACAATTCGGGTTTAGAAGCAGATTGTCCACAGCAGATGCGGTTCAAAAGCTGACAGACCTCGTTGCACAAGAACTCGGCGATGGAAACCAGGTCCTGACTATCTTCCTAGACTTAGCAAAAGCTTTTGACACCGTATCTGTTCCTTTGCTTTTAAATAAACTGGAAACGTTAGGTATAAGAGGTACACAGCTGAAACTATTCGAAGATTATTTAAACGATAGATCGCAATGTGTTCGAATAGGAAATATAACTAGTAACGATGAAAAATCACTAGGATTTGGAGTTCCACAAGGCAGTATCCTTGGTCCATCATTGTTCCTCATTTACATTAATGATCTTTGTAATTTAAATGTAGGAAATTGCAAAATAATATCGTACGCTGATGACACTGCGCTTATTTTCACCGCAAAAACTAACTCCGAGCTGTATAATGTTGCACAGGCAGGTTTTAACATCGTTCTAAACTGGCTTCGTTGTAATTTACTAACACTAAATGCAGATAAAACAAAATATATTCAGTTCAACATGCGCAATCTTAATAACAAAACTAATCCCCATTTATATGCACACCAATGTAACAATCAGTCAGCCACTTCTTGTACCTGCCCTATGATCCTGGAAACAAAGTGCCTCAAGTATCTTGGAGTTTTTGTTGATAACACGCTCTCGTTTAGGCAACATATTGACAGTTTGGTTACTAGAGTACGTAAACTGATGTTTGCTTTCAAACAACTGCGCTCCATTGCCGACACTAACTTAGTCAAACAAGTTTATTTTGCTCTATGTCAATCAATACTTCAATATTGTATAACCTCATGGGGCGGAGCATCAAAAACTATCATTCTCTCTCTTGAAAGAGCACAAAGAGCTGTTCTAAAAGTAGCAAATTCTCTACCTTTCCTTTTCCCTACCCACCAGTTATTTAAATCCTGCAAAGTCTTGACTGTTCGGCAAATTTATTTACTGCACATAACACTAAAACAGCATGCAATGCTTAAATATAACCTAGATATAACTAACAAAAGGCGAAACGATATAGTATGCAGTTCAACCTCTACCTCTAAATTTGCATTTACATATAGATTCTTTACATTTTTAGGGCCCTTTTTATATAATAGATTAAATAGAATACTAAGTATATATAATTTAAATTATTTTAACTGTAAAAGCATTGTTTTAAACTATTTGCAAGGTTTGTCATATGACCAGACTGAAGACCTGCTTCTAGTATTAAAATAAAATTAGATTAAAACTACGTAAGCATGATTAAAAATAACACTACTATGTATATTTCCGCAGTGTCCTAGTTTTACTTAAAATTGTTAATTTATTCCAATACCTACATTATTAAATATAAATAAGCACTTTTACGCCTGAAGCACAGGTTCTACCTAGTTCAGGCAAATTATACATCAGCACTTTTTAGAACATAAGCAAATTATTGTAAATTTTGTACTTTAAGAAAAAAAAAAAAAAATAAAATAAAAAAAAAATAAAAAAAAAAAATATTATAAAACTTCGAAATCGAGACAAAGTAAATGATTTTTTTTAAAATGGAACAAGTTTAGAACAAAAGTATCGTATACTATTTGACTGTTGCGGCTATAAGATCTTTGCCTTATACCTAATAAAGACTAAATAAAAAAATAAAATAAAAAGTGGACACGGGAATTTTTTTCTGAGTGAAATTTTATTCCAAATTTTATTAAAAATGTCTTCAACATCAAGTGATATTGAAAATACTCCACCAGATATAACAAATAGAGCAGTTGCAGCTACAAATAATTTACTACCAGAAAAATCAAGACATGTATATGAGAAATGAAATACTTAAACACACTTCCTGAAATACTTATTTGTCTATATCTGTGTTTTATTCCTTTCTTCGTAGATAAAATATTGTGTGCAACTGTACCACCTATTTCGGTACGCGCTACGCTTGTACCGAAAAATGGCCCTCGTATTAAAAGACCGTCCATAACGTAACAGTTGCATAAATAGCTATTATAGCATTATTTTGTTAGAGAAATAGTGTTATACTAAGATTCTATTTTTAAATTTAGGTATTATGTTTATAAAGTATGCCAATATAAACTCGTTTTGAATTTTATAATTCGATTATTACGATATGAGAGTAGATAAAGATTTTTTTTCGACATGAAAGTTGCCTAATCAGTAATAATATAAGATCCATCACATTCACGTAGACTTTATTAACAACATTAATTTTGCTTAATATTAAAGCAGAATATTAACATCTCTGAAAGTTTTAATTATTTTGTCCTCCCCAAAAGCGGCCAGGATTAATCCTGCAGCTATAAATCCGTCCACTGCCCCATCTAATAAGTAGGTATTACTGGGTCCCTCAAGATTATTGATGCCTCATTCAATCCATCGGAGGAATCCCGATTCCGATTTGCCCCAGAATGGCGAACAAAGTTGAAAAGCAGAACATTAATTCTGCTAATGCGTTTCCCATCCCTTATTCACAGATATTACATTTTACCTGTTATAACACCGAATGATACTAAAGAATCTCATTTCATATTTACATTTCACCAGTTATTGAAAACATTTATTTTCGTGCTTTTGTACGAGATATGAAAAACACATGTTTACAAAAAATATGACGAATGGATGAGTGAATAATGTTTGGTATGAAAACTTTTTGTAAACTCTGCTTGTGAATAGGTACAACGTAAATATGGTATTAAAACAAATATTGAGAGTTTGGTTTGTTGTTTTGAAGTAAATATTTGTTGCTTTCAACTGCTATAGAAATAGTTCTTTAAAAAACTTTGACTTTACGTTTGACTCACCAACGGCTGCAGTTTCTAAAATCATTTCTATGAGCATTTTTTAGAATCTAAGCCAATACGCACCCTTAAGCTGTATTGCCTCTCAACCCAGCCACGTTCTTTTTAAAAGGTTTTTTAATTACAAAACAAAACAGATTCAATAAGTAACAATAAAAGTAAAATCACATGACAAACGAAGCAATATCATTTAACAACGCGTACCGGCAACAGGAGACATCAAAGCTATTAATCTGCTCTGATGAAGGAAGGAGGAACTGCAAACAAAGTTGAATGGCGATGCGTTCACTCTGGGAGCAGCAGAGAAGTATGAAAAGTTTTACTCTACCCAGAATTAGATTTTTTCACTCTTGTTTTTTTGATTAATTTCGTTGCGGGATATGAGACAATATATATGGACTCATCAAGCTTCATTGCCTCGGCACTTTTCTGGTGATCGGCACTGTTGATTTTGATTTTCAGGAGTATAGCAGATAGTGTAGCAGGCTTGTCTCAATAAAAAAACTATTCTATAATACACGTCAAGAATGAAGAGGAGAGCCGACCCCAAACGGAATTGTATAAGGCAAAGCAGAGAGAGATATATTTTGTACGGCCCTTTATAATTAAAGAGATTTTTATTATTATAAAGAGGTTTTTAATTATTTAAATTAATGTTTTTCCTGTAATTATTTAAGTGGTGTACAATAAAGTATATAATAAATAAATAATTATGCGGTAATCCTCATACGCACTTGCATGACTGTTCACTACAATGAGTTCTATATCTTTACTAGAAAATAATGTTTGGGGATCCTCTTGGTAAGTTTCTACCAAACTGAGATATGTAGGCATGGATATGTTCAGTTTGTACCATGAAGTGAGTGAAACCTCTGTTACAATATTATTGGCATTGCATTGTAAAAGGTACCCAGGTATGTAATGATCATTAATCTCTTTATGAAGCTCATTTTGTCACTTTATATAATACGTAGTTGATGAAGTTCGGTATTATGTTTTTTTTGTAAAAGTGCTTTATAAATCGTGTTCAATAAATAATTCTATTTGTACTAACAAAACTCTGATGATTCTATCACCAGCTCATTTCACTACCATACAATAGCCACCGGTTTTAAAAACTGGTCTCTCTACTTTATAAAATAAATTTTCTTTCAATAACCCTATCAACCTCCAATCCTCCAATCACTATATAAACTTTCAGGCATACCAATGCCAAAAGATCTAGCCTACCGGGAGTTCAATTTGGAGGCAATATTCCCGGAATTTCGTCCGCTCTCCGCAGACAGTGTACCTATCCTCCGTGCCCTGAGTCAGCGAACTTTACTACATGGCCTTCAAGATCGCTACCTCAGTATCTACTCACAATGCGGGCGCGAAAGATTCTCATTCACAGCGTGAGTGGTAGAAATTATGTTGCCTTATCACTAGCTTATTTTATCCTTTTCTGATGGATAGATTTTTTGGTAATATTGGAAGGGATTGTGCGTGTTTCATATGTTTTAGTTGGGTGTGTCAGTTACGTTAATCTTCACAAAAGATGCTGATCGGATTGTGCAAGTGTATGGACAGTGACTGCAGTCAGTGTCTTCCTGACTGCTGAAAAAAATTGTGATTAAAAACAAATACCATAATCAATACACTAGTGTTCAAGCTTAAATTTCACAAAAAAATCTACAATTCCATTCAAAACCAAGGAGGTTATCAATACGATCCGACATGCAGGTACAGCATTTTTCCATGATACTCCCCCTCGACAGCCATTTGCTCCCCCTTGAGCAAAATTCTGTATCCGCGCCTGTAAGCAGGCAGGAAATATGTTGTGTATATACCTTTTCACACAAATTCAGAAGGGACGGCCACCGAAAAGTCTAGAGCGAGATATTTTTACGTGATTTCCTAAGCACGGGGGTATCATACCATCAACTTCAGAACTCGGCACTCAATCTGCCTAGCATTTTCCCAACTATGTTGGGGTCAGTATCCAGTTTAACCTGATTCAGCTGAGTCTCAGTGTTTTGCATGGAGCGACTGCCTATCTGACCTCCACAACCCAGTAACTTGGTAACACGGTACCCACGGCTAGACTGGTGTCAGATCTCAAACTTCTGATTACTCGTAACGACTGTCAAAGATCTTTAAATGACAGCCGGGACCAACGGCTTAACGTGCTTTCCGAGGCACGGAGGAAACTCGGTATGTTGAAATGGTCACCCATCCACGGACCGACCTCTTGAAGCGTTGCTTAACCTTGAAGATCGACCCGAGCGGCTCTTATTATTTAGCCACGAGCTTCAAAACTCGAGACTGCTACTGATAAATTCCTTACGTAAAACTCAATGCAGCCCCAAACAATAAGCCAAAATGCACGATAATACATGGTAAACACGTACGTACAAATTACTAATGATTCCAGCTTTTGTGTGTGCAATACTGTTTAGCTAGTTAGGCGTAATTTAGCTGTACGTGATGATTCGAACTATTTCGCTCGTTCAGTATGGCGCACGTCGACAGTATGGCCTGCATGGCCCAGTTATACTGTTAATGCCCAATGAATGGAAACATACACGAGCAGTGTTATTCATCCGGGAATATCATAATGAGGGCCTCATTGTGATTGCATGTAATCAATGGCAAGTGCTGGCATATTATGTGTAAAACGGAGGACTGACTATTAAAACTTATACAAGTGGAATATAATACATAGCTGTTTGTCACTGGATATTCTCTGTTACTTTATTACATAGGCTTCATCAACAATGGCCCAATGGCTTTGTTTCTTTATATATTTTTTTTATACACGACACGGCTTAGATATAAAAAATCATCATCATCATATCCGTCGAAACACGTCAACTGCTCTACAGACATAGGCCTCCCCCAAGCGTCGCCGCATTGATCGTTACCGTGCGTCTCGCATCCAGCGAATCCCCGCAACCTTCACCAGGTCATCGGTCCACCTGGTGGGAGGCCTTCCAACGCAACATCTTCCGGTCGCGGTCGCCACTCCACTCTTCCACATTCTTTCTTTCATTCCACTCCATTCTGCGGGCTATGTCGGTAATCCTGGTTCTCTTGCGAATCTCAAAGAAACTCCTAGCATAGCCCACTCCATTGCCCTTTGCCCTCTCAATATTTCAAGTATTAAAAAATACTTTCCCAAAATCTTTTATCTGTAATACAATCCTAAGTTCACGAGGTTCTTTTAAAGCCCACTAAATTTCAAGCTCGTTAAAACTTCAGCTCTGAAAGATGCTATAAAAATTTCAGCAAGTCCCTTCCTTCATGTACTCGAAAAAATAATAACAATAAAGTGGAATGACCAAAAGTCCATTAAAGTTTATTATTTAACATTCAAGTTGGTCGACGGGGCGCTAAGTGCAGGTTCATGCAAAAGTTTCGCGCCAAAACTGTAGTATCGTTATTCTTAACTTTGTAAGCAGCTGTGAGCAGCCACTGTGTACTTGAGCGACATAATTTACTTGCGCAAAATAAAGTTTGGAATAAAATATTGATCTCCATTTTTCGCTAAAGCAAAATTTACTATTGTTTTTTGTTTTTTAAACTAACAAGTCCTTAATCCTGAAGATCCTGGCCAGGATAATGGGACAAACATATCAAATTGTTTATTTTCATCGGTCCTTGATAAGTGTACAAAGATTCAATTTAATTAAGCTTTAATGGCTTCATTCTAGTAAAGTTATAAGCATATTAAGAGAAAATTAAACCGGATTAATAAATCAAGGTTTTTTATTCTTTTAAGCTCTAATGGCTCCATGGGCTTCCCTATTAGCGTATTAACGAACTAAGCATTTACTAGAAAGTTTTAATAAAAATAGACCTAATCGCATGAATAAATAAAGCGTCAACGCATATTGAATAAACATAACGGGTCCACTAGCGGTTAAGTAGTGCAGATTGCAGACTAATTAGCTTCTATGCACCGTAATGACCTAATTCAGTCCGGCGACTTTTATAGCTTCCGCGGACAGACCTCGGCTGAAAGAAAAGCATGGCCCTTTTATTTTTTATTTACGTCTTAATTAAACGGAGACCATAGAGCTATTTGGTTCCTTTTTTATTTTGTACTAAAAATCGTACGGTCAAGAACAGAAGACGATCGGGAAAATTTGTCAGCGCGATTTTTAAAGGCCAATGTAGCTCTTGTTTTACCTTCTGTATATTGTACTAGCATTTTTCTGCGACTTCGCTCTCGTTGCTTTTCCAACAGGAAATGTGCATTTTATCGGGATAGAAAGCAGTCTTTAGCACTCGAGCAATAATGTAACTTTCTGACAGTATATTTTATAAGCGAAATCAAAAAAATTGTACGGGTGGGGCCGGATCTGGCAGAGAGCCAGTTTGGTTTCCGCAGAGGACACTCTACGGTGGACGCCATCATGCGCGTGCGAGCCCTCACGACGTGGGATGCAGTGGCCCGGGGTGGGGTCGTCTTGGCGGTGTCTCTAGACATCGCCAATGCCTTCAACACCTTGCCATGGAGCTGCATGAGGGAGGCACTCCGGTATCACCGGATGCCTCACTACGTCTGTCATGTGGTCGAGGCCTATATGACGGACAGGGCCGTCATCTACCCCGGTCACCAGGGAGAGTGGAACCGGCGAGAGATGTCGTGCGGTGTCCCACAGGGATCGGTCCTGGGGCCGCATCTGTGGGACATCGGGTACGACTGGGTGCTGCGCGCCGATCTTCCTAGTGGAGTCAGTGTGGTATGCTACGCTGACGACACGCTGGTCCTGGCGCAGGGAAGTTCGCACCAGGTGGCGGCTGAAAACGCGACACGTGGGGTTGCGACAATCGTCGAAAGGATCCGGCAATTGGGACTCGAGGTAGCTCTGCACAAGTCCGAGGCCATGTGTTTTCACGGTCCTCGGAATGCGCCACAGCCGGGATCCCAAGTACCTGGGACTCGTCCTCGACAGCCGGTGGAATTTCGTGGAGAATTTCCGACGTTTGGCTCCCAGACTGGAGCGGGCGGGGGCTGCCTTCAAGCGGTTGCTGCCCAATCTAGGGGGTCCAAACGCCTCCTGCCGGAGGCTCTACGCGGGGTCGTGCGGTCCATGGCCCTTTACGAGGCACTGGTATGGGCGCGTTCCCTGAGGTGGCAACCAGCCCGCTGGTTGAACGCGTCACAAAGGGTCATGGCCATCCGGCTGGTCCGGGGATATCGCACGGTCGCAAAGGAGGAGGCAGAACGCGTGAGGGAGACGCAACGGAGGCGCCCTCACGCCCCAAGCCGCCGCAGGAGACGCCCTGGGCGTCGGGAGTCACAAGCTGATTCCCAGCCACCGTAGGCGCGGGCTTACGGACGGCGAGTAATGGGTAGCTCGCCATCCGATAAGGACCAGGCCCGAGTCGACGGCGCGTAGTGTTCCACGCGCGCCTCAAAGAGATGTCAGCAAAATTGACGGGGCCCACTAGGGTCGATACCTGTATGGGTCGCGGATAAATTTGAAAAAGAGTTACCGCGGCCCTGGCTCACTGGCTCAAGCAACTGAAGGAACACGGGTGGGTTTTAGTCAGTAAAAGCCTGACACGCCCTCCCGCTTCAACCAGAGCGGGAGAAGTCATAGGATGATTTCCCACACAAAAAAAAAAAAGGCCTACCTTACTCATTTAGAAGACTTCTTAAAACTTCTTTCTGCTGAAATTCACCCCTACCTTAGAAAAATTTTGGTTCTGAAACCAAAAAAGAGTAAGGTTAAAACGGGCTGTTTTCCGCAACTCCATGACCAAGCGCTTATTTTGCGTACAAAAAAGAGTATAAAAGAGGTTTGAAAATAAGAAAGTATCTCAATAATTCAAATGGTTGTCCTCTGATTTTATAAACTAAACATTTTCCTATCTTGGTCAAACTTTTTGGTTCTGCAACAAAAAAAAAGAGTTTGAAAATAAGGAATCTCAATATTTCAAACGGTTACAACCTGTTTTTCTAAACCAAACATTTCTGGCATAGAGAAAAACAGTTAAGTGCCTTTACAATACAAACTAGATACACAATAAACCTCAAAGTACCATCGTGCATTGCGAACAACGCAATATCCGATCTAAATCCAGTAAAATCCGTGTATCCAAGTCGGAACGTACAGCCAACACTAACGAGAAGTCGTATATTTTCATTTACTTGGCTAGCGTATTCCAAAATTCGCAGGCAATGACCGGCTTCCATCGATGATTTGCTTTTCTCCGCTTTGTGTTGCGACTGAGGTGTACTTGTGATATGGGATGTCGAAGTCTGTAGCAACTGTTGTGTATACACAAGTACCTATTGTGAATGGTTTTGTGAATTGCCAGGGATTATCAAGTGCACTTCATTATGATTGACTCGAAGCCTCTCTATAGATAGAATAGAATTAATTAATAATCTAAATACTATGGAGGTTTTCTTTTGTGTGTTAATAATCCACCACTGCACCACGCGAATCCAGTGCAGTTTGTTGGACATCACATGCCTTCGAACTTTTGGTTCTACAATTTGGTGGATTTGATAGCATAATTTACTACGCGGTTGCTTTTTAGGGTTCCGTACCTAAAGGGTAAAAACGGGACCCTATTATTATATTAATTTATTTATTAAAACTTTATGCACAAGTACAAAGGCGGACTTAATTCCTTAGGCATTTTCTACCAGTCGACCTTAGGCCACCCTAAGGTCGACTGGTAAGGAGATAAAATAAGGCAGGTTCAACTAAATGAATGGATAATTTGAGAAAAAAAAACACATATGAAAATAATATATACAAATATATACTTAGATACATACATAAATACCACAATAGATCCCAATGGGTTGAAGTGTCCGAGTTGTTTCTCGGCCCCTCCACAAGATAAGATAGTTACATACATACATAAACAATGTTATAGAGAAACCGAAACCAACTAATCAATTCTGTGATGATTCTGCAAACTTCTTGCGAATGTGCTCACGTGCCTTAAATTTGAAAGATTTACTATTACTAAGACTCCACTATCCGTCTGTATGTCACCAGGCTGTATATCAAGAACCGTGATAGCTGTACAGTTAAAATTTTCACAGACGATGTATTTTTGTTGCCGCAATAACAACAAATACTTAAAACAGAATAAAATAAATATTTAAGTGGGGCTTCCATACAAAAACGTGATTGTTTTGCCGTTTTTTTGCGACAATAGTACAAACCCTTAGTGCGCGAGTTCGAACGTACCACGCACGTTCGGTATCGCACTTCCTAATGACTTTTATTTTATTATCTCGTTAATTACTAAAAACTCATTATTGAAATATCTTTCAATTTAAATATTCACATACAGTTTTATCGGTGGCCAAATAATTCGGCACGCATTATGACCGTGAACGTGGAGAACTGAAACAGCTCTTGTTCAAAGCATTAGGACCTATTGAAGTGTTTTTATATTTAATTAAATACCCTTTGAACAGAGCGTAATTTTTGATTTTTCTTGCACAACTAATTAAAACGAATTCTAAAAAAGTCATGTACAAAAGATGATAAGAATTCGCTTAACCATTTCCGAGATCCAGAAATACAACAAACGTTACACCAGCAGGATCTCGAATAACTTCGCTACCGAAGAAAGAACAAATACAAAATAAGTTGCAACATTTACCTCGACGAGACAACTAATTAAGCTAATATTTATTTCAATATTGCCATTAAAATAATATTTATCTGGCTGCGGTAACGCTACCTCCTATATCTTTACCTAGGAAATGTTTTTGTGAACTAACTAAAAAACTATAAGTGCAACAATTTTAAAAATGTGCGCAATAATTAAAGGAGCTGGGTGTGACTATCTTCGTCATTATTTTGCTGAGGTAACGCATACTACGTAAAATTTGTTTAAGTTCATTTTAAAGCAGAGACAAATAAAAGTCAATAGCTATTAGAAACTATAAAGGAGATCCCATGCATGCTACCAGCGGGTCATTGACTTCTAGCTGAATACTTAAAACTCTCTTGCAAGATAACTAAGCCTAACAATCAGCGTGCCTTAATTACTTACGTGAGTCGATAATTACTTCCCTAATAGAATATCGGCAACAATATTGCCCTGTCCAAGTTACTATAACAAGCTAAAATCAATTAACTACCCCATACAAAACTGCCACGTACGTAAGTTATTGTGACACCAACAAAGTTCCTTTTCGTAATATTTCGTGTCGAACTATGAACGGTCGTCACTAAATTCGCTGCGACTAACTTACCTAAACTAAGTTCTTTCAATGTGGAAGCAGTTTACGAAGTTTCAGCCTGCAATCATGTTACATGTAAATTTTGTAGTTCCACTCTTGCAACTTTGTACTACAACACATTAATGAAGGTAGTTCCCTAGTTCCAGTTTAATGCTTCTCCGATAAGATCTAGATCTTGCTTTTAAAGGAAAAACACTTCTCTACTTAGTAGCCGTATCGATGGCAATCCTTTTAGCTCGCAACTAAGTACTTTGAGTACTTAATAATGTCGTAGAGGGTATAAATCTTCTTCCAGCATCTCTCCTGCATTAGAGGAGGGTATCTGGTAAAGGTATGCACTGAACACTGAACATACCACTAAAAAAGCTTTTATATTATTTAAGGCTATTTGTTTATTTATTTGTACTTCCGACAAAGAATACACAGATACAATAGAAATCAATGATACTAATTGGTGGATGATTTCAAATGTCCTTTATTGATTCATACCAATTTTTTTTCTATTTGTGGAAACATTCAAAGAAACAGCTCTTGTTCAAAGCATTAGGACCATAAGAACCCTGGACTAAGGAAAGACCCAGGGAGTGTGGCCTTTTTACCTCAATAAAACTACCCCGGTAATCACCATCAGCAAATAATCCGTTACATCTTAAAATACAACCTTGGAAACCCCACTGTGCAATGCCTGTTTGCTCCAGGGAGAGGTGAGAATGTAAGATTCATACCTACCATTTACCCAAAAGCACAATCTAAACCATCACCAAAATACAGCTAATATTCAAATCAAAAAACACAACTTGATACGGTCTAAATTACATCTAAATCTTCGACTGTTGAGGCAACAGAGTTCGGTGCAGTTCGGTTAAGTTCAGCTCTAGGGTACTATTCGACAGGCCAGTGCAACTGTCGACAACATTGGCAACTAGCACTGTCGTACTCGCGCTAAACTTTACCTACGGGCGTCAAAGGACAATGGCGAGGCTGGGTAATGGAGTATTGGAGATATTAACGTTATTCGAGATTGTGTCGATGTGTGTTGGTATTGTAGGTAGTCTGTCTTTGCAAAACACTTTTTTATTGTATGGTGTTCCTGTTTTTGTTTCTTCGTTTTTTGACATCGACTTCCGAAATTAAAGTAATTTTTCACTTTGTAGTGTTTTTATTTGGAAGTCGGTTGTATTTTTTTGTAAAAAGTTTTTATTTTCACTCATTGTTATAGTACATAATGAGCAAGTTCGGTAGTAAGGTACCTATAATGCCCAAAGTTATGCCTGAATAGATTACCCGAATAACATATAACTAACATAATCGGTGAAAAGAGAATTTACCAGAGTGAATTGTACATATCTGCGTAACCGTTTTGAGTGTACTGACGTGATTTTATGTTATGAAATGGCGTAAACAATAAGCAGACAGGCGATTGCAGCAGTCCCGAGAGATTTGCCGACGCTTATTGAAGAGTTCTGTTGTATATCTCTGAAGTTCTTGATCAGATCTGGATCAATTTAAATGGAACCACACGAGAAGCACCTGCTTTAAAATAAAAAAAAAGAATCATCAAAATCGGTTCACCTAGTAAAAACTTTCGAGGTGATATACATAAAAAAAATACTGTCGAATAGATAACTGGAGGAGGTTATCTATTCGACAGTATTTTTTTGGGAAGTCGGTTAAAAAAGGTAAAAATAGTAGGCCCAGTTTGGAATGATCTTTCGCATGGGATCGTGTCAAGCAATGAGTACTTCACGTTATGGATTAGTAAGATAAACAAGAAACTTCCAGCCACCGAGAAGTAAGACTATTTTAATATTCATAAAATTAAATATGGCAATGGTTTAATAAAAGGCTCTCCCAGTAAATACTGTGCTGAAACTCATCTCGGGAATACCTCGTGACGGAATTTACCACATTAAGTATTTCAACATAGAGAAGTTTCTATAAGGTCTGGGCCCAATTTAATATAACTGACGATCTTATTAAAATTATAAATATGAAAGTTTGCGAGGATGGTTGTTCACGAAAATATTATAAAAAATTGCTTCTGCCACGGGCTTCGCCCGCGTAAATGTCAAAAATTTACCCGAGGGAACATATTCGCGCTCGCAAAAGTATCTGTGCTATTCCTGACTATAATCTATCTCTTTGTCAAATTTCAACCAGAACCGTTCAGCCGTTTGAGCGTGAAGAAGTAACAAACATACAAACACACTCACAGACTTTCGCTTTTATAATATTAGTGTGAAATGTGATAATATATATTGTGATTAAAAAACTCTTTCACGAAAAAACCACTGATCGGATTTTGATAAAAGCTTACATTACAGTAATAAAGCATATCAAACAGAATAACAAATAGTCTTTATTTTATAAAGTACCAATAACACAAAAACAAAAAATTGACGCATTTTTGCGATTTACTAAAACAGAATCGCATATCCCCATTTGGGGGATATCCGTTAGGGAACTTGTAGATATTATTGACTCAATTGCTCCTGTCTTAACAGGCATATTCATTCAATGGTTGGACAGCGGCACGTTTCCTGACTTAATGAAGTACAGTAAAGTAGTATTAATTTTCAAGTCAGGCTATAAGAGTGATCCCTCTAATTATAGACCTATAAAAGTGCTTCCAGCATTGAGTAAAATCTATGAAAAAATCATGCTGGACCAGAAGTTGTCTCACTTCAATCCAAATGGGATCCTGCATAGTCAACAGTTTGGTTTCACGAAAGGTAGGTAGACAACTGACGCGAGAGTAAAACTCATCAGCTATATCTTGGAATCTTGGAAGAAGTCCCAGGATGCCATTGGCATTTGCTGTGATCTGTCAAAAGCGTTGGACTGCGTCGACCACAACACACTTATCTGTAAATTACACCACTACGGAATTCAAGGACAAGCTGCTGATCTTGCGCTTTCCTATTTATCAAACAGACAGCAAAAAGTAAATTTAATGGGGCGACATCCTCCGGGTCTCTAGTCAAGATGGGCGTGCACCAAGGTTCAATTCTCGGCCCTTTCCTCTTTCTTGTTTGCATTAATGATCTCCTTTTTATGATGGCCAAATTATCGGATATAATTCAATTTGCTGATGATACTTCGCAATTTTTTTAAATGGATAGGAAAGATACGTATGTCTTACATGTCAACGAATGTCTCTATTCTCTCAAAATGGTTCGCAGCTAGCAATCTTTTACTGAATGCGAAAAATACAAAATGTCTGAAGTTCTCTTTACCAAATGTTTGTGACCTAAATTTAAATCTTGACGGCAAAAATCTTGAAGTTATAGCGGAAACTATATTCTTAGGGTTTACTATTGATTCAAAATTGCAGTGGGGCGCGCAAATTAGAACTCTTTCGGGTAGGTTAAGTTCCGCTGCTTATGCAGTAAGGAAACTAAGGCAGCTTACCGATGTAGCACAGCTAGGGTAGTATACTATGCTTATTTCCACAGTATTATGTCTTATGGGATTCTGCTGTGGAGATCAGCAGCAGATGTTGACTCAATTTTCATCTTAAAAAAAAACTTTTTACAAAAAATACAACCGACTTCCATAGAAAAACAAAAGAGTGTAAAATAACTTCAATTTCGGAAGTCGGTGTTCTTGTTTTATTTTCTTCGTTTTTTGACACCGACTTCCGAAATTGAAGTTATTTTACACTCTTTTGTTTTTCTATGGAAGTCGGTTGTATTTTTTGTAAAAAGTTTTTTTTTATTTTTCACTTTTTAGTTGTGCTACATAATTTATATAGGCTAGGTACCAATATTGCCCAAAGTGAAACCAGAATAGATTTACCCAATAACATGAAACTTAAACAAAACCGGTCGTATAAGGGTACACCAAGGTGAACTGTTTACAACTGCGTACCCCTTTAGAGCGTACTAGTGTAATGTTATGTTATGAAAAGGTGTAAACAATAAACATAAATGCGATTGCAGCTATCCCGAGTGATTTGCCGTCATTTATTGGAGAGTTCGGATGTGTATCTCCGAATTTCTTTATCAGATCTTGATGAAAATTAAATGGGACCACATGACAAACACCAGCTTTCAAATAAAAGAAGAATCATCAAAATCAGTTCACACAGTAACAAGTTCTGAGGTAACACATATAAAAAAAAAAAAAAATACTGTCGAATTGAGAACCTCCTCCTTTTTTTGAAGTCGGTTAAAAAGAGGGCAATCCGTACGATCTTTAAATGGGTCCTCGCGAGTCCCTCAGAGATAAATTGAAAGAGATCGATATACTGACTCTACCTTTCACTCTATATTTTGGAATGTATTTTGTATGTCCGCAAAAATCGAGGGCTTTTCAAAACTAGAAGCGACTTCCATAATTTAAATACACGCAGTAAGCACGAAATTGTAATTCCCAAATTCAGACTAACTAAAACTAGCAAGCCTTTTCTTGTAAACAGTATACGCTTTTATAACAAGTTGCCAAAGTCAGTTACTCGTAAAAAACTGACCGATGGAAAGTTCAAAAATCACATCAAACGTGTTCTTATTAAAAAAGCATATTATAAAATCAAGGACTACGTTGAAGATAAAAAAATTGGCTATAGCTCCTTCTGCGCATGCGGCTTCCCTGGTAAATCATAAACGGCACAAATATTTCTCTAACTATTCTCAATCTCATTTTTCTCTTTTTTTTGTTTTTCTACTTTTAATAAGACTTTTTACAATGGTTCTCAATCATCTTTATAACTCTTTGCTAAGAATAGTTAAAGCACTGATAACAACATTTGTGCCACATGTTATATTTAGTCTTTTTATATATTTTTTTAACTTTGTATAGCTTTTACCGATTATTTTGTGAATGTAGGCCTACAACATGCTAGTTAACATTTATTAACTTTTTTATATATTATATTATATTCCTTTTTTTTTGTTTTTTACGACTTATTGTCGGGCCTACGTTGTCCTCCCATAGTGCTAATGCTGTAACATGTAAAGGTTGTCTGTAAGAGATTGCCTAGTGTGATAAGACCGCCCATTGTACACTTGTTATTGTGAATGTTTGCCCTGTATGTTTTTTTTTGTGGTGTACAATAAAGTATATAATAAATAAATAATAAATAAATAACATGGAAATATTGTAAAACCAAAACATTTAAAAAAAAAGTAAACATGGAGATTCTTGCCGGTTCTTCTCCATATGAAACGACCAACCCGAACCGTGCACCTTTTGTCGACGTTTTATAAGTGCCCATGTAGGCCTATGTGAAAAAAAAAGTTCGATTATGGTTTTAGAAAATGTATGAAAAAACATACAAAATTGTCGGCTTGTCACATTTCACCTGTCAGCTTTATCAAATAAGCCCCATTGAGGTAATACTGTACTACGCATAAGCCTCTGGTTTATGAGAACTCACAGTGATAGACAACAAATTTGCAAAATTGCTAATTCGTACGAGAACTAACTTCTTACTGCTCATCACAGCAACTCTATCTCTATCGCACGTGTTGTCAGATGAGATAGCATGCATTTTAACCCCGCGCACAAAATAGTTCGTGCCGACGACTAGGGTTACCTTAATAGTCAACGATAGGTCGAAAACCTCACTTGAGTTAAAGAAATAATGAAATGAACGTACCTAAAAGTTATATAATGAACTTTTATATAAATACTTACCATTTAAATTCACAACAATAAGGTAAGCCCCACGATTATGTTCTGTTATAAACTGTTTGTAAACAATAAACATTTGGTACAACACATTTTTGGCATACAAAAATGTTAGTAAGTAAAATGCAATCGTCACAAATATGGATATGCCTCAATGTTCAAGACGAAGTTTGTTCAGACAACATTTTATACAACGTTTACTTTATAAAATCTATTAAGCCGTTCTTCATCAAGTGTTGGAAAGTTTTATTCATGGTACTAATTCTGGTTACGCTTTCTAATTTATAGTTCATATTTTATTACATCACCATAGGGCGATTGAGAGGCATTGGTTTAATAGTTCCAAGTGATTAAATAAGTGTCACATATCGTTGGTTTGGTGATATCCCGCGTGATGGCGCTACGGTCGCCTTGATCGATGGCCGCCGGCGATGGTGGACAGTCTCTTGCAACCATGGGTTGGGTACGCGCACGTCCATCATCACGCTTCATCTCGCCCAAACCTCTTAATTGAACCTACATGGAAAGTGTTATCTTTATTACCTAGACCTACTGTGTTATGTTCCGCTGGCCAGCATAGTATACCTAGTCTGTGAGCTGAACTTCCCGAACGCGACATCCATTTGCATCTGCATGGGAATCGCTGTTTCAAAGGTATGTGGCATAATTAGTAAATTTAACGTTATCCATTGCCTTTCGTCTCATCTGCGTACTTTTCTCCTTCAATTTAGCACTGCTGAATCAGCAATTATAGCCTAGATTACTCTAATAATTTAGGTTCAATCGCGAGTGATTTTACTAGTAATCTTCTAGAGGTTACACGCACCATTTTGGTCCTTTGAACTGGATAAATTATATTTTGGCCTATTTACAGCCTAATTTTAAGTTCTAAAAGTCTAAATTTAAGCAAAAAGTTTGAGAAATTTCCATATTAATTGCAGATCATCACACAATTCTCGCCTCTATTGCGTTGGGAGTAAGGCTGGCTGCCTTGCGTGTAGTACTTTCTACCGGCAAATTAATTGTTAACGTAAATCTTAAATTTCACTAATTGAAACTACGAAAAATACATTTAATTGAATATCAACGTTGATTCATGTCGCTGAATAAGTTTATTTAACAAATCAGTAAATTTTCGGCGTAATTTCATATTTTTTTGTTCGGGTATGAAAATTGTGGGTAGTCTGTTAAAACATTCGTCAAGTTGGCCTACGTGACTGTGGAATATTCCAGGGGGGTGACCACAAGCTCTTAGAGTAAGGTTATTTTGAGATCGAGTAAGGGACAGATGTATATGACGTGTATACATCTGTCACTTACTCGATCTCAAAATAACCTTACTCTAAGAGCTTGTGGTCACCCACCAGTTCTTGTTATCGTACGGTTAATTTATATTTACGCATTGGAAACTTTTATATATTTTTTCTAATCGAGATTTGCTGAATGAATGACATTGATTGTTATTTTACGATACACTACTACTATTGGTTCGTTAAGTAAATGCCTACTATACTCGTATTGCACGAGTAGGTATTTTTCATAATTCTACACTCAACCGCATTTGATTAATTATTGCGATTAACCAGATTATCATTGCGTAGCTTGTTATTTTATTTTGTAAGGTAACTTGATCTTTTGATAGGAACCTTCAGGTAAAATAACAGATTTGTATAAACTTTACGCGTTTAGTTCTCCTCATATGAAACAGCCGTATATTTATACATATCACCCCCGCACCTAACTTTGTAAACGTAGTACTTACTAATAAAAATTACTTTAGCTTCATTACATGGTAGTGGCAAATAAATAAATAGGTTACTACAGTAACTATACTGTAGTTAGTTACGCATAATTTATTTAATGGCATAATTATGTCAGTTCATATACAATAGATTATTTCTTAGTCACTAGTTATGTCTATTTTAATACAAAATATTTTATTTATAAATATCTACGTGATATTCATAAATAAAAATAGAAAACTCAAAAAAATCTGTCATATCCGATCCGATGCGATTGCAATGTATTTGTTTTGTGTAAATATTTAAAATTTGCCATTGATGAACGAATGTGCAGATATAAAATCTTACTAATATTGTGAGGATGTTGTTACTCTTTCTCGCTTTTACGAACAGAACACTACTGAACAGATTTTGATGAAACATTAATAAAGCTAGATGACCAGGAGGGTGACCATAAACTCTTAGAGTAATGTTATTTTGAGTATTTGTAAGGGACAGATGTATATGACTTGTATAAATCTGTCCCTTACGCACATTCAAAATAATCTTACTGTACAGCGTACCTACTGGGCTACTGCTACTGGACCCAAACAATTTAATTAAAAGTACCGTAGAAACGAAAAGAATAAGAAGTAATTTAGCTGATATATCAGAATAACACATAGGCATAATTAAAATAAATACTAGTGTAAGTACTAATTGCCTCGTGGATAGAATCGCGGTAAGTAGCTGGTTTTAAAATAAACGGCAACAATTTTCAGTGAAAAATTTAAGGCTTGTAGTGGACAATTGGCGCGGATCGCGGCGGCCATGCTGGTAACAAATGATAGTCGAGTGGCCGGAAGTGCTCGAGCGGATAACGCTCCAGAACGTGTCCGATTCCGGCCGAAGCGCTGCATCGCACGCTTCCGGTTCCGGTGCTGCGCCACTGCCAGCCAGTTTGTATAATAACCTCCAATAATGAACAATTATTACGTTTCCCTATGCTGCAACAAATAGACTACCGACCTGCCTATTAAAGACCAATTGAAGAAGCAGTACATATCTTTATCTTTGTACATCTTTCTTGTATTCCGAAATTATATTTTCGAATAATTTATTTTAATACAATATTCACTTAAATCAAAAAATATTAAAGTTTTTGATTTAAGTGAATATTGTATATATCTATTTATAGTTAATTAAGGATTTTATACACTGTGTATATTTTTATCAATGTAAAAATCGGTTACAAATGATATTCCATGATTTAGAATCGGAATATGTGTGCCAGATTGATGGCAAAAGGCTCTTCCCTTACCACATGGGATTTAAATATATCTGGCGGATTGCAGGACTGTGGATGTACTGTGGGTAAACCTCTGCCAAGTCCTTCGGGGAATACCTATACGTATGGGCTGTTGCTAAAGATTATTATTAATATTATATACCTTCATAATCATAAACGTCGTCACAGCATCAGAAGACTCGGACAATAGGGTAGTTTACTGAAAATTTGTTTTTTGTCCGTCAGGCAGATTAATAAAAAATATTGGACACGTAAACATAAAGTGACGACGTTGTAATGCGTTAAAATATCGTGAAACGTCACGCTGCTAGTACATTTTTTACTGCCTTAGTGACGTCACAAGTCCCCACTCCTGAACTTTGATGCGCTTTAACTTTGTATTTTTAATTGTTTTGGTAAAGCAAAAAAACGTGTCCAATATTATTTGATAATCTCACTGACTGACTAATAGAATTATAATTTGTCTACCCATGAAACATCCCTATTCATTCTCCAACAATCCTTTAGCAAAAACAGTTTACCCATAAATCGCCGAAATATTCAAAAATGGTAAGAATATGGAGAGAATATTTGCGAAATAGATCATTATTATTTTTCTTATATTCTCGGTCGGGTCGAGTAAAGACGCGTGCGCTCCCTGCGCTGTGATTGGCCCTTGCGAGCATTTTTACCCCGTAACGGGCCGATATCCTGTTCAAGTGTTCATAACAGACTTCTTATTGCCAATTTTGGAATTTTATAGAATTCCTAGGATATTTGTGAGATACAATTTATTTCATACTTTTCCGAAAATCGATTTCGGCGAATTCTATGGATTGCCTAGGAATTGTATGTAATGCCTGATTTCATACATTTCCTGTAACATATACAAGCCAGTATTGTCTAGCTGCAAGGTAAGCGCCTCCCACTTTTCCACTTCTCGCTGTCTCATCATCAATCAGCTGAAAGACGTCCACTGCTGGATATAGGCCTCCTCCAAGCGTCGCCACATTGATCAGTCCCGTGCGTCCCGCATCCAGCAGATCCCCGCAACCTTCAACAGGTCATCGGTCCACCTGGTGGCCTGGTTTCAACGCATCGTCTTCCGGTTCGCGGTCGCCACTCCAGAAGTTTTCAGCCCCATCAGCCATCCGTTCTGCCAGCAATGTGCCCTGCCCACAGGCACGGCACATTGCATTAAGTTTGGCAATTCTTCGGGCTATGTCGGTAACTCTGGTTCTTTAAAAAAAAAATCTCTACATTTCTGATTCCATCACGCAAGGATACTCTGAGCATGGCTCCTCTCGCTATCTAGGCCTACCGGATCCTTTTCAAAGAATTACTTACATATTAGGGTCTAGCTTAGTTTAGCTAATAGCATGTGTTTTTCAGAATTGTGATACTTTATTTATGCAACATATATTCTGTATTCCCAGCTTAATTCTGAGAGATGATTGCTCAAAAAATTTAACCATAAAGATGGATCATCCCGTCAAACTCAGATGACTCATACATAATCATCAATTCAGTAGGCGTTTTTGTAACCGTAATACTAGTAACCAACATGGTACATATTTTATAAAAATACGGGAATACGGCTTATATCGTGTCAACCTCATTACTGTTCATTCACCGTGAAAACACAGAGCACCTAAATTTTAAATTGCTTGCAAAATATTTTACATTGCGCTGTGGCTAAAATGCATTGATAACGCAATAGTAAATAAAAAAGTATGGGAAATTGAATAAAACCAAAAAGAATGAGACGAAATAAAAATACAATGTGATTTTTTTATACCTGAAAGCTGATTGTTTTATGTCCGTAAGTTTTAAAACAGGATTTATTTTTAGAAGGACAAATTTTGAATTACAGCTGAGGAAGCAGCTTGTTTAAATAATCGAGTTCCTAATGATTTATAATCGGATCGACGTGTCGGAGAGACAAATTGCAGCATCGATCGGTTTCCGCGAGAGCCATTAGTAAGACTGTTCTAGCGCCCTCACGGTCTTTATATGGTTGACAAAACAATTCCATGGAAGGTTTTACCATGTTTATCGTTATGACGTGACTGCATGGTTTGGAATCATTTGCAGTAATAAGTACCTAGCCATAATAGCCATAGATTCATAAATCGATCGCATTTACGAGTAGGTATTTCTAGTCATCGTGAGCTATTGAAATTAGCGTGATTGTTCTAATTTTAGTAAAATATTGTGTTTAGACCGACTAATTGTCTGATTTCCGTGTAGATTGTTTTTTTCTGTCTTTTCCGAATCGTAATCAGTGGTTATCTACCTTTATTCTAAATCGTTGAAATGATACGCTTATAAAAGTTTTACCATTATCGGGGCCTTATCTTAATTTATTTGGGGTCGTTGCAGCATGTGTTCTTCTTGCCTCCTTTTCTATAAGGATCGCCATCTCAATAGTCAACCTCTTTTTACCCGACTGCAGGATGGTAATGTCTTTCGAGCGTAGATATGTATATATTTATGTCCATTTTTATAGCACGCTCTACAGCCCATGCGGCTTGACGGATTATGACATATGAGGTGTCTTTGGATTCGTGTCAATTGTGGGAATGACAGCTATATCATTTTTAAATATGGCGTCCCTCCCCCTAAAAAAAGGGGGGGATACAATTTTCTTTTTCGTTTTCGGAACTTCATTGGTATCAAATGAAAGCATAGACCATTCCAAAAATATATATGTCGTACCACTTTTATGTTACCATTTAGGCACAAATTCAAGATGACCGTAACTTTGACAGCAAAATAAATAATCTTTTACCACATAACTTATTTGGAGAACTCGTTCATTAATAAAACTAAAAAGTCTGAAATAAAACAAATTATTATAAAAACAAAAAACCCGACTGCTAAAAAAATATTAACTGAAAAGAGGAAAACAAGTACTGGGTATAATTTTATACATATATGGGGTGTTGCAGGCGGGGAAAAACAACAACAACATTATTTTTTAGCAGTCGGCTTTTTGGTTTTTAAACATATTATCATCTATCTGATCTATCACAAAGACCATCCATCTTTTCTTTGTTATTCACCTACCTACTCAAATTCATTCTCAAAACCACAGACATAAATGTAACTAGATAACTTGATTGTGTGTACTTCGCGTGACAAAAAGGGGAGTAAATACGATCAATAATCGTACTTTGAGCTGTTACATTTAGCATTATCAGCACCGGATATCTACCGAAATCTAGAAAAATGCCTTATTATGCCATATTGAACTATACAAAAGTTTATCTAAGTATATCTGTGCTCAAAACTTATTTACTTTATTCCACTATACTCCTCACTATATTTTCTTTATTTCCTCGCATCACATGTCCAAACCATGACAATCGATTTCCACACAAATTTTCAGTTACCGGTGCCACTTTCAGGCTTTATCTTTGTTGTAAAAGACCGTTGTAAAATATTGCAGTCTAAAATAATATTAAAAGTATGTAGGAGGAGAGAAGATTCGACGGTGCGTCCGGAACTCCGGAGCGAACACAGGCAACAAACCAAAACAATATCAATATGATTCAAGGTTCATTGTCAGACACTGCGTTGTTATTTTAATATGGCGAGGTGATATATGCCGTGCGCCCGTATAAATATTTCATCGCATACAGACCGGAATATGAAGTGGTTAATTTAAATTCTGGCTTGTCTGCGCGCGGTCGAACACTCCCCGGTTATGCCACTTTTTATTTTTCACTTTCCACCCCCCCATCCATACGTCCTTTCTGAATGCAAGTGGACCGTCGCTTTTATTACAGAAGTTTGTGCGAAACACGAACGATTGCGCGAGTACTTCTTTCTCTTATAGAAAGTAACTTCGTGAAATAGAGGAAAATTGGCAATTATTCACAGCAAAAAAGAACAATTCGTCGTCATATTATTTATTGAAAGTTGTTCGGATATGACGCAATTTTACATTTTCAATTCTGATGTTAAAAGTTTATAATGTTTACAGCTTCGCACACGACCGATATTGGCGTGAATAGTTTCGGCGTGGGTAATTAAAGCTGCACAGGCTTCTATAGTATTCTACACACGGTCCATCGCACTAAATTCTCGTTCAATACATTTGCACCGTCAATAATTTGGCCAGCCGTTAGAGCAGAACTTTCAAGTCTTTCTAAAGCCTTTTATTAGGTAGATACTCGTAACTACTTAAACTGGCCGTTTATGTAATGTTTTAAACAAAATCTTAGAAGGATATAATTGCTTGCCGGATCAAAAGAATCTACCATACCTCTAAGGCTTCAATTTTTAATCTACTTAACTACATAAACACAGTACTAAAGGTTTACTAGGTATCTCCTACACTCTACTTAATCAAAAGAAAAACTACAAATACGAAACAGAGTCTAAAAAAGCGCTCGCTCTGTATCAGAGGAGGTAATAATATACCTGGCTCTTTATCTAAAAACAGACTTGAAAATGTATAGCTATGAAGTTCCAAAGATTGCCGCGAACTGTAGTAAAAGAGCCAGCCCTCCCTTTTATGTTCCCACGAGGGTTTCGGTGAGTGCCGGGTGAAAATATTCAAGAATTCTGCGGTTTTTTGAAGTAGTATTACACGAAATAAGTAGGCATTGTATTAAAGAAATTGTATGAAACGGAACGAAGGCAATCTTTATCAAGTCCACGTTATGTTTTACGTATTGAGATCGGTTAGTTCTGAGGCACTTAGCGTGATTATGCGGTTGAGTGAATCTTATCTTCAATTTACGTAATCTCGGTTATCCCTTTAAGGTTTTTATCAGATGCTTGTTTATACTTTTTTGCCATGAACCAATCTTGTATGAAACTTATTAACGACTGCGATCTGGTGCCTTTAATCACAACAAGAAGCATGATTGGCTTTTGGCTTCGCTAAGCTTCTTTTTTCACCCCTTCGTATTTTTTGGCTCATTCGTCGTCCATCTGTTCTGTTGCTGTCTAATACACATTTGAGGCATGCTTTTAATTATAACCGGATAGTATTTGTTCCCTTTTTCCTTTAACCAACTGCCTTTACTGATAGAAGCATTACACAGATCCTTGATTCCAAAGCAGGTACATAATTTGCTTGCCTTGTTTTCGCGAGTAGTTCCCGATCTCCCGCGAACTTGCCAATTTCACGTAATATTTCAGGCACGAACGAATCCAATTGTTTCAATTTGTATCTACGTTCTGAATAAATTATTATCGTAGGTTTTACATTTACACAGCTATATGTAGCTGTGGGGTGTTGGCTTTGCGTTGGCACCTCTGTGTTTTGTTTGAAGATTAACTATTGTTATTACCTACCGTCATTATTTGTTAAGTTAGGCGTAAGTGGATACCTTATCTTATCCTTACTTATCTTTACCAAAAGTAGCTTCTGTAGTAAAAGATCGAGTGTAAGATCAAAATTATTTAGCTCACAAAAAGCTGCATAAAACAAAGTCTATTTATTCTTTCAACCAGAAACGTAGGTAATAGTTGGAATTTTTGTTTATAAAAAAATGGTAATCGCATAGCTGCATACGTTGCCATTTTTTGTAGTTCAGCTTTCCTCAATCCCCATACCGCCAAGAACAACCTAAAACCGGTTAAAACCCGTATACTTTAGTCTGAAAAATAAATCTATAACAAGACCGCGTTTTGTTTACCATCGGGCGTTTAGTTGTCGAGTGTTCTACGGCAACACTCAATGCGTAGGACGACCCCAGTCGGCAACAATACGCGTTGCCCCAAGTGTCACTTGTCGGTGGCTGAATAGAGGCCATTAGGCCCGCCTCAGCCGTATCAGGAAAAATACTCCGGAAAACACCGTCTTCAAATATGCATGGCAGGTATTTAGGTTAGTGTTTATGAGATGGGCACTTAAGTGACGGGGATGAGGTTTCTAGACTTAGAAGAGGTCTCTCGGAATTTTCACGAATTTTTAAATGAAAATGTGATCTATATTCTATCAGAGCTGCAATGTATGTAACGAGAAATTGCCGCGGCCATTTTATCTCCTTTAGTAAACTAGGTATAAGAAACTACTCCCCTAAAACCTAAGTGTCTTACAACTAACGACGCTATCGTCAATTTTTTTTGTTATTTACCAAAATGTTGTCGCCGGGGCTCGAACCCACTCGAAGCGACTTTGGGGACAACATTTTCTCTCACATCTAGATGAACACGAATGTTAATTGCAAGCGAGTACGAAACATTCTTTTCTCAAACATGCTTGGAAATTTGAGCATTATTTTGACAACCTTCTTCGAGATAAATCGCAATTGCTGTACTGGCCAAATACATGCGCGCAGTGGCCGGCAAAAGTTGTATGAAAATCCATATCTGTCGTGTCTAGCGGCCAAATAAATTCCATAGTAAACTCATATCTGTCGTGTAATTTAAAAATGGAACGATCTTTATCGCCGAAGCATGGCCACCAAGGAGGTAACTTATCAAAGGTTTCATTTAAATTTCGAACTGGCTTGCAAATAGAACGCTGTTCATTGAAAAAAAAACCAAATGAACACTAACGCGGGAACAATTATTGTTGCTCGTCATTGATTTTGACAAAATGAGTTCTAGGTACTACTTAGTTTAAATTTCCGCGCATATTTGAGAAAAGTACTATACAAGATGGACTTACGTATGTGTGCCTCGGCTTCGCCTCGGCCCACATTTACACGTTCGTCCATCAATGCCTCTTTTGCTAGCCGCTGCAGTAATGTACTATTTTTCAAACACAAACATAATCGCGGGAATCGTACAGCGCTGCAGCGCTGCATTACCGACTCTTCACAAAATGGCCGTCGCTGTTACTGCCTTTGTCACAAAGCGCGCGAAAAAGTGACGCCTGAAGAATTGCTTGCCAGTTCGCCACAAACGAACTGCTTTGTTCCCTGTTGAATTCTTACAACTATTCAAAAGATTTAAATATTTATTGTACATTACTGGTACGTAAATATAAAATTACCTTGTCTGCGGAAAATCGTTGAGTGCAGAGATTGAGAGAGAATTTATAGACGTAGAGTTGGAAGTGAAACGCGGGAGAATGGTTTAAGGAAGGAATTTATTTTTGGTATTTTCTTTGGACTATGCCTAGATATTCCTAATCTATATCTCATATTAAACTTAAATATATTTATAAAACGAAACTTAACTTAACTTTTTTTTTTGATTTTAGAAACCTAGCTAGTTTTCTTTCCAACATTTTCATCGCATCACGATTAAACTCAAATCACCTTTCCAACAACAAAATCAACATTTAAAACCCATTATTTACTCAAACTTGGAGCTAAAAGTTTAAAAGTAAACCGTGGCATGTACCGTATTCCAGCCACATCGGTCGGTTGCACTGGAGCAGCGATTGGCCCTAAAAGCGTATTCGTGTCCGTTGAGTTTCGCGTTAAAGTTTTTCAGCGTAACACTGGCACAGAGAGTACAAAGGTTTGCTGTGTTTCGGTGGAGCTTGAACTTAAAGTCACTTAATAGTCATCATGGTGCTACTTACGAGTAGGTAAGTAGATATGTTTTCAAGTCAGAAGTACCTACGTATCGATACTTTTAGGTGAAAGGTTTTAAGTGCCAGATATTGAGGCGTTATCTGGTGCCACAATTTATGCACCCCTGTGAGCCGGTGTGAACTGCTCTTAAGTAGCCTACTTAAGAGCAGTTCACACCGGCTTTAGGATGCCTATCCTATTTAATAAGTTTGCTTTTTGCAGTGTATTTTTCCCAGTTCTAGTTGGACAAGCAGCCCAAATGCGTAAGTGAATTAGGCAAAGAACATGTATAGGTAAGGTTGACGACACCTTTAGTATACACACACACTCATAGGGTGGAAGTACCCTTTCTATATTATTTACGCAATACCGAAAACATTTAAAGGAAATATGTCACACTCCTTCATGGAGTTGTTCCCTTTGCTCTGACGAACTCACTTACGCAATAAGGCTGCGTTACAGGCATAAATCTTATTAGAAAATGATTTTTGGACAAAGCCAAATCTAAATTTCTAGTTTGATGATTCTAGTGAATAGCTTACTTCTAGGCAAGGTGCTACCATCAGGAGATGAAAGATAGTGGTTCAACACTTAAAGATATTATATAACACTAAAGTACTTTTTGCATGATTTGTACATTGTAAATAAATTCTGCTAAATGATAAGCCATCATATCAGTCAAACCTTATCTTTAATAGGTAGCCTGACAGTTTGTCAACTGTCAGACTATCACTGATTCCTCACGCACGGAATGAATGAAGATGACGTGTTGATGTGATGTGTAGCACCGACCCTAAGTTACATGGGATGAGCGCAGGAAGATGGTGATGATTGATGCAATATTATGAAGGTAAGAGGGTTGTAGGTATCGACCAACAAGATAATGGTTTCTAATCAATTGGAAACAACACAGATTAAGTTTAAAATACTTATTAATAACATAGCTTCTGTCAACGGCTTCACCCGCGTGAAAAGTGTTTTCTTATCCCAAGGGAACATTATACCGAGGCGAAAAGCCTGTGTGCTATTCCAGACTATTATTTATTTATATACACTTTATTGTACACCATAATAAAAAATAAAAAATGAACGTAATACAAAAAAAAAATACAATGGGCGGCCTTCTCGCTTTCCGCGATCTCTTCCAGGCAACCTGGAATGGACAGAGATTACCTGGACATGACATGGGGTTGTCAGTGTTGCGACAATACTAACAATGAACATAATAAACATACAACAATACTCACTACTACATATGCTAATATACCTACATATGCTAAATGATATATACATAAATATTGCCGTTTGAATACACAAAGCATTGGTTTGCCCGGTGATCGCCGTCCGGTATATGTTGCTGAATACCTTCCTGCGAGCTCCAGAAGGCTTTTTTATGTAGCAAGAGAATTTGCAAAACAAAAAGAGTACAAGTTCTGTTGGACGGCAAATGGTAACATTTTCTTACGGAAAGTTGAAGGTACAAAACCAATTCTTGTCAAATCGGAACAAACTCTACGCAATCTACAATTGGATACAAACCAATGACTACTACTTGCTATATTAATTTGCTTATCTGCTAAGTCAGTATGTAACAAAACCTCAAAATTCCAAACGTAAGCTTTCAAACTTTTTCTTATTCTGCCTATTTAATTACTTTTTTGTAACCTTTTCATGCAAAGAACGCAAAGAGTAAATAACGCTGTAATAGAACGCAAAGAGTTGTGTTGGGAGAATATTGTAGTGACCCAACTACCGTACATTTCGGTGTTCCCCAGGGTAGCGTGCTGGGTCCCACTCTATTTATAATTTATATAAATGGATTGTGCAGCTTGAATATCCCACATGCTAAAATTTTCACTTAAGCCGATGACACCGCGATAGTTTTTCATGGGAAAACATGGGATGAAGTGCAATGTGCGGTTGAGAGCGGGGTTAAGGCTGTCGCTAACTGGCTAAAATATAATCTTCTTACGCTAAACATAGAAAAAACCAAGGCAATCCACTTTGCTATTTCCGAACGTACTGCCCCTAACAGAGTATCTTGTTTACGGCTGCATTCGTGTATTAGCACCGACCAATGTTCTTGCCCTTACATAGAACAAACAGACTCTATTAAGTATCTAGGAGTGATAGTGGATAAGAGATTGACATGGTCTGCACACCTTAGCGCTCTAAAGGGCAGGATCAGAACAATGCTGCGTGTGTTTAAGCAGCTGGGCAGGGTTGCGGATGATGCAGTCCTGAAGATGATTTATTTTTCGCTGTGTCAATCCGTTCTTAATTACTGCATAGTAGCGTGGGGCGGTGCGGGTAAGACCTCACTAATTAAAGTAGAACGAGCTCAACGTGCTCTACTAAAAGTTGCCTTTAGACGACCGTACCGGTATCCCACGAATAAACTTTATACTGAGGTGGCTGTTCTTAGGGTTAGACAGCTTTACATACTTTCTGTCATCCTCAGATTTCATAGAACTGCCTTGAGCACTTGTGTCATTTCAAGTCGAAGGATAGATTGGAATAAAATCCAATGCCGCAAAAATATTGGCAGAAGGTCTTACAGTTTTATGGGTCCACACATATACGCGAAAGTCAATAATCTTCACAAAATACTAAAACTAACACAAAAAAAATGCAGAGTGACGGTAACAAACTGGCTTCTTACATTGGACTACGATATGACGGAAGGTCTCTTGGCTTAGTAAAAACTCACAGTACACACATTGACAATTCACAAATATACACTTGCACTCACTAACTTACGTATAACATACAGACACTCTCTTATAACACCGACTCAACTGATACAAATCACACCACCATGCATACACTCTTCTTTACCTATTTTTAAGATTTAAAATTGTACCTTTTATAAAATTGTTAACGGAACGAAGGAGCCTGGATCTCACGACACAGGAAATCCTAGTGTGAGATCTAGGAATTCAATCCGCTTGAATGTAATCATATCAAATAAATATATTCTTATTCTTAAATATATACATAATATATAAGCAATGAAAAAAAAAGAAGTACGACATTCAGAGCACATTATATCAAAAAACCAAGAGCGCAATCACAGCGATAGGTAATGTTCTTTGACGAGTTTTTTAAATACTGGCAAGACTGAGCACGTTTTATTGAGTCAGGCAATGCATTCCACAGACGAGCAGCCTGGACAGTAAAAGATTTATCCATAAAAGTTGTGGAATGCATTGCATTTTAAGTCGCAAGTTATCCGATGAGCTTAGAGATTTCGTGTGGGAATCGCAGATAAACTGAAAACGATCCATGAGGTAAAGAGGGGTTTAAGGAGTAAAGAGCACATTAAACAAAAGAGAAATAATATGAGCATTCCGGCGAAGGCGAATTGGCAACCACTTGAGCTTTACACACAATTCGGAAACATGGTCATATTTGCGCAAACCAAATATGAACCTTATACAAAAATTTTGAAGCCGCTCAAGTTTATCGAGTTGTTCTTGAGTAAGGTCAAGATAGCTGGCATCAGCATAATCAAGGATGGGAAGAAGAAGAGATTATGCAAGCGCAATCTTAGTGGCAGTCGGAAGAAAATTACGCAGTCTCCTCAAAGTTGCAGCAGATGAAAACAACTTGCGGCTGGCTGTTGAGCAGTCCAAGAGAAGCTCTTGTCGATGAATATCCCCAAGTTTTTAACTTTTTCACTGAAGGGATTTACTGAATTGTCAAAAAGAACTTGGGGAAGACACGTCCAGTCAATCCTAGAAACCATTCTATAACTGCCCACTACAATTACCTAGACTATAATCTATCTCTGTGCCAAATTTCATCCAGATCCGTTTAGCCGTTCTGACGTGATTGAGTAACAAACATACAACTACACTTCCACAAAAACATCCATCCTAACTTTCACATTTATAATATTAATAAGATAATAATTGTAAACCTGGTTCAAACCACCCATTACCTAATTAAGCGGAGAGTTAATTATTAATCAGTTCATTGGCGCCGTTATCAAATGTCGCTACATGATCCAGGTCAGGCTATTGTGGCACTGTGGCCGCCTATCAAATCACGGTGATTGTTCGCTGAGCGGGCGGCGCACTCAAATCAACGCCAATGAATTACCTCGTTATTATTGTTCCATTAAGATTATCTGGCTCTATTCATATAAGTTGATAGATTGTTATAATAAGCTTCTATGTTTGGGTGAAGGACTTTTTCGCGCTTGACCGACAAAAGGGACATTAGTCGCCTGAAACAATTGTTTTTCTATTGTGTCTGGTAATTTCTCTCTCTCCCAAAAGGTAGAGGTTTGGTAGAGTAGAGTGGCTTATTGGTGCTCCCATATTTCCCCTATTATGTTTATCCCATGACTCTTTATACCTTGTTGTGTAGCAAACCTCTTTGAAAATTTGGCCTACCTACAAATCTTTTTTAAACCCCGACGGAATAAGTGGGGTGTCATAAGTTTTACGTGTGTTGCAGTGTAACTGTGTGTCTGTCTGTTGCATCATAGCTCCTAAACGGATGAACCAATTTTGATTTAGTTTTTTTTGTTTGAAAAGTGATTTTGTCTAGAGTGTTCTTAGCTATGTTTAAATATAATCAGTTGTGCCGTTCAAAAACTATGGGTATTTTTTTGAATCGGGGAATTTTCGCAAGATATCGTGTCATAATTATGTGTTCAATAGATTCCCGATCGAAGCGTATCTATTATGTAATAGATAAATTATGTAACACGAAGTAAAAATGAGACGGGGCTTTATAATTTTGAAATTTTAGGTACTTGTATTGGAGCTCATTTTCAGCAATTGCATACTATCGAAACAGGCTGAAAATATCTACTCATTAATTTTACTGCCTCAGGTCTCAGTACTTATATGATTGCTGGTTATATTATACCTGGTTACCTAGGGTTCCGTGTGGATAAAGTACATTTTATACACGTTTACATCTCTGCTTTACCTTTCGTGGAATACAGACACGGTAGACTTACAATTTTCAATAGGTACGCGAAAAAATTGTTTCTCTAAACTCTAATACTGGATGAAAATGAAAAAAAATATACAAAGTATAGTTGGTAGCTGTACGTGTTTAAATTATTACAGCAGAGACTGTGATACTTAAAGCATTTTCCACTCTGTCTCAATATCTGAAATTCAATGCATTTGAGAACCAAAAAGATCCGAAAGGAATATTCGATGCACGCCTTTCAGAGAAAATAGACGATGTTTCATGCGCTCTTGTATTCATCTTTCATGAAGGGAGGTATTGCTAAAAGTGAAAACTGTAGCAATAAAAACAAACGTACAACATAACACCACGCCGGATTTCCTCGAAGGTTTAGGCAGAGATGCAACTTTTTTTTTGCTTTGGGAAAAAGTCATGCATACTGCGCTACCACGGGGAGATAGTGCAGTTATGTGGGTCTCCAACCCACTAAAACTCCACGGTGTCCTGTGCCGCTTATGGTGGGAACATGGGCACTCGTCAGCACACTTCCGCGAACCTGCCACGATTAACTGACCCGCCGGACTCTCCTATGGGGAGTACTCCGCATCACCAGCGCACCTGAACAAATTGCACGCCGTGACCACCCCAGTGACCAAACCACCACATGGGCGCTGTGACGGGTGAGGTCAGTGGCCCCGCTGCCTACCACTTTTCAGCCGAAGCGGAAGGTAAGGAGAGTACCGCAATACCGGCACTCCTTGCCGCGGCCTCCAGCCTTCAGCCACGATACCTCATATGGGATGAGATCGCGGCCCGCCTCAGTTGCGATGTCACCCAAGCGGCACCGCAATCTACTAGTTGGCTGCTACGTCGTTGGCTTATCGGCAAAAGCCCGGAAGAGCGGCACCTCCTCGGGCTCCTCTTCGTTTCACCGTGGGTGACCAAGCCACGGCTGCTTAGGTCCACCACCTCGTGCACCTATAGTGACATAAAAAAACTAAGTAATATATCACACTAATATTATAAAGACGAAAGTTTGTGAGTAAGTGTGTGTGTGTGTTTGTTACTTCACGCTCAAACGGCTGGACGGATCTGGATGAAATTTGGCGCAGACATAGATTATAGTCAGGAATAGCACATAGGATACTTTTATCCCTGGAATATGTTCCCTCGGGATAATTTTCGACATTAACGCGGGTGTAGCCGCTGGCAGAAGCTAGTCCTAACATAAATAACTAAAAACTGAAACGAACGTAAGTAGTGATAGATAGTGGCTAACAGGAACTTGGTGAATAGTACATAATTCCAACAGTGGACGTCTTTCAACTGAAATAATGATGATAATGATATGAACAAAACAGCCATATGCCCATTTCTGAAAATAGTGCCAGATAGTTTCGTTCTAGTTCATGGTAGCGTACCATCACGGATATACAGCGTGAGAAGCACACACAGTTCCACTTATACTTACTTGTAATTAATTATACCTAGTGTTCTACTTTAACGACTACTCGGTAGTGACGACACATCTTCTCAGGTGGACAAACATGTATTTCATGAATAAGAGTGTTATAAGACGATCCCACAAATCAATCAAGAGGAATTGAATAGGAAGCAAACATAATATTGAAAGACAACAACTTCCCACACATTCCACATATCATCCAACAGCACACCATACAGGATACATGGATAATTCAGAGCCAGTGGAGGGTGGCGTGACCATAGATAACGCGCCGGAAGTAGAGGAAGGTGTCGCTCGCGAGCCGGAAGTGCCGCGATCCGTTGCGTTATCGCCGCCGCGTCTGGGATGAGCGGATGACATTACTGTGAAATATTATTTTTGTAGTTTATCTACAGGATGATTCGGATGAAAGAAAAATATACTCGATTAACCCTGTTAATAGTCTTGGTGGCTAAGACTTCGCCACTCGTGCTTGAAGTCTTGAGTATTTACGAGTACTTACTTATTTTAAGAGTACTTACCCGGCTTTGAAAGCCGGGTAAGTACAAATGAGACTCTTTCAATTCTTGTGTAAGTAATTTCAAAGTTTAACATATACATTATTGGCAACGGTGAAGGGAAACGTCGCGAGGAAACCTGCAGCAGAATTGCATAAGTGAATTCGGCAAAGGAAACAGTTTTGAACCTTCACAAAAACGACTTTACGTATTGCATATTACACTCTAAAAAGGAAAGGAAATGAATCTCTCCATGACCAATATTATGACATAGAATTGATTGTAAAGAATAATTGTTTATTCAGTTTTAAAGAACTATTAAACATTTATAATTAAAAGCATTAGAAGACCATTAGTTGTAAGTAAAACAAAATTAAATGATGTCCTAATTATTTGGAAATCAATCATCAGGAGGATGATTGTACTCTTTCCAAATTAGTTTCGCAATACCGAAAAGTTGAAAGAAATGATTCTAACTCTTTGAAGGTTCCAAACTGTTTCCTTTGCCGAATTCACTTACGCAATTCGGTTGCTGGACTTGTCACTACATATTATAAAATAAAGTTCCCTGCCGGGTTTGTACGCGTTAAGCTCAAAATCTAATAAACGGATTTTCATGCGGTTTTCACCAATAGAAAGAGTGAGAAACGAGGAAGGTTTTTGTGTATAATTTGTCACGGGCGAAGCCGGGGCGGGTCGCTAGTAGTTAATATAATATAAGTCTAAAGTCGCCAACCCGCCTTGAGCAAGCGTGGTGATCAATCCTCGTACTTTCTCTGTAAGAGAAGATGCCTTTAGCCTGCTGTGGGACGGTAACAGACTGGTATTATTTTTTCCTTCATGTATTGTTCTATACATATTTTATACATTTTGAAATCATCATCATCTGCCTAGCCTTTTTCCCAATTATTGTTGGGCTCGGCTTCCAGTCTTATCGGATTCAGCTGAGTACCAGTGTTTTACATCGACTGCCTATCTGACCTCCACAACCCAGTAACTGGGCAACGCAATACCCCTTGGCAAGACTGGTGTCAGATCTCAGGATTCTGACTACCCGTAACGACATTTTATACATTTTGAAATATTTATTAAAAATAATTAGAATAGGATAGGATAGATGGACCCCTTTTCCGCACTTAGACTCTCATTTGCACAACGGTGCGTGCAGGCCTCCTCTCCGTGAGAGGGAATGTGCTGCAATCCACCACGCGGGTTCAGTGCGGTTTGGTTGATCTCACATGTCTTCGAAGTTTTGGTTCTAAGACATGCCGGTTTCCTCACCCCGACAACTCATGTTTTCTTTCACCGTATTGAGAGCAATGGTGATGAAATAATTTACACAAAGTAAAGCGCCTGCCTAGGTTCGAACCCACGACTTGTAAGCCGCGGCCGTTACCACTGGGCCACCACTGCTCTCATTATAAATACTTAAAAATAAGGTTTTTTTAAATTGTGACGCACCGGTATCGAATTTGACCGGCGGTCAGGGCTCCATTACTATTATAGTTTATCTATATGATGATGGGGATGAAACAAAAATACCAAAATATAGTGGGTTAACCCTTTACAGTTTGGTCTACATGAATCAAGCTTTCGTCCGGTGTAGCCCGGATTTGTCCTAATTTTGTCCAGGTAGTGTCCAGTCTTTTTTCAAAAGAGTCCGGAAAAAAAATCTATGTGTTCTACGATACGATACACTCGCAGCGTATGGGTTAAAAATTGCACTACAGTGTGGGAAAAGGTTTTTTTTTTACTTCTTGACCTGATTTATGGTTATTGCAAAGTCGTAGTCTGGACGTGAGTACCTAAGCAAGAATAGTACCCTAATTGCGTATCTATTTTAACAACGCGAATCATACTCCTTCCCTTTCATTTTGATAATTCAACAGTATTCATTGCGTTTTTTACGCTGTCGAGTAGGCGGATTTTTAAACGTATGAAGCTTATGAAGCAATAGATGCAAGGAAAGCATACCGTGCTCTATTCTTTGAACTTACACAGTTAGTGTACAGGTCTTTACATTGTGCTTTTACCTGGTCACCCATCCACGGACCGACCTTGTCAAGCGTTGCTTAACCTTGATGATCGACCAGTGCGGCTGTTATTATTTAGCCACGAGCTCCTGATGGTAGGTATAAGTATGAATATTATTTAATACACGTAGAATATTTAATATCTCGACTCATTTAAAAGGTGCACTTTAAAATGAAAATCAGTGAAGTTTCCCGACCAATTTTAAATAATTCAACTTGCATAGTAGTTAGTATGTTAATATTCGCCGTAAATTTCAGAGGTAACAATTATATCGGCGAGTGATGCTGCACAGAGTGCAAGCATGCGTACCGGCAAATTGGTGGGTCAGAGGCGCTCGCGAGGTGTGGAGCTACGAAGGACGAAGTCACAGAGTAGGTAGAGTGAACAGAGAATTCACTAATTTATTTCATAGGACCGGTCGATGTGGCGCTGCTTGGGCGAGGCCTTATTCATTAGGTGACAACTTGTGGGCGTACTGAAAAGATATTGATGACTTCAAAAAAAGGAAGAGGTTCTCAATTCGCCGGAATCTTTATTTTTTTAATTTATTTTCTGCGATTACTCAAAGACGCCTGGACCGATTTGGATTTTTCTTTTGTTGTAAGGTTATACTTCCCAGGTGGTGCTATGGTCATCGGGTCAGGATCTGATGATGGGATACTGGAGAAATCGAGGAAACTCCTCAAATTGTATAGGCATAAACGTAGCGATTTTGGTATTTTCATCAACATGGCAAGCATTAGCATTCAGAAAGTATCATTTGTGAAGATGAACTGATGAAGAAGATCACAGATAGCCACTGGAACTTTTCAGTAATAAGTATGGCTCGGTTTTAAGATGTCAAAAAGGACAAAAAATTGGTACCAAAGACACCGACTTCCGAAAACAAAGTAATTTTTCGCTTTGTAGTGTTTTGTTTTAGACGTCGGTTTATTTTTTGGTTAAGAAGCTTTTTCAGAAGAAATGTACAACATTACAGACATCAATGAAAAGTTTTATCGATATTTAACTACACAACTACAGTTCAAGAGCTGGGATCTAGCATGTTGGTCCCGTGGCTGAGTGCGCAGGTTGCCTCAGACGATCACAAAAACACTGTCGCTTTAGCCAACTACAATAAAACATCGATATAGCTTTTTACGTGTTGTTATTTTCTTAATGTAAGATATTCATGATATTTATAAGTTTTTTAAGTTCATAGAAACGACGAGCAATCGGACAATCTTATTCCATTATATTGTTTATTGATAGACTTTCGTATGACCATATTATTATATTCTATCTTTCGAAAATTTTAAAACACATACATTTTTTCAAAATATTTTTAAAATCAAAATCGAATGTTTACGTATGTATACGTATCGTAGCTCACAGTTCCATGTCACGCCTGCCTCGCTCGCTGCATTTTCGCACCAGAATTATTGAGGTTCATTAAAATTTACCTCTTTGCTTAATATTTGATCAGGACCTCACAGTGAATGATGGTAATATTTTGAATGATGAAGTTTTTTCAGTGATTCAAAAAGAGTTCAATAACACTTTTAAGAAGATAACCAAAACTATATGACCTAAGTTTTTATTCAGTGACTGGGCGACTACAGGACTTAGGCCTTAAGCCTTGTATTAACACTGAAACGTTTAATAAGTATGTTGCTACTTACTCAAGTTTTTTTTTAAATACATCTAAGGCAACTAAGGCCTTGTACATTAGAAATAAGGTTAAATTAGCAAAAAATAAAATCAAGACGGTTTGGAAAATTATAAATAATGAAACGAACAGGAATAAAATTAATAATACTAATTACACGCTTAAGACCACACACGGACTTATTAGAGATAACAAAAAAGTTGTGCAAGAATTTGTAAATTTCTTTACCAACATCCCAATTAAAACTACTGAAACCTTAAATTCTTCGCCCTCGCTTGCTTTTGGATTATTAAACGCGAACGATTCAGCCTGCCGGAATGTATTTAACTTTTCACATATAAACCCCATAACAGTAACAAAAGCTTTTAAGCAAATCAAGATCAAACTGACTGAAGATCTGTGGGGAATGTCCATCAAAGCTTGTACCTCCATTATTCAGACTATAGCGCCGTGCTTAGCTGTAATTTTCAATTTGTGTGTGGATCAAATAATTATGGACCAGTATCCGTGTCGTTTTTGTGCCGGTTTTCAGCAAGGTATTTGAGAAGAGAATGCTAAATCAAATGCTCATTCTCTTAAATACGAATAACATCTTGCATGATAAATAGTATAGTTTCACCAAAGGACGTTGCACGACTGACGCTGGTGTCACCCTATTAAATCACATCTTTAATGCGTGGGAGGAGTCGCAGGATGCCATAGGTATCTTCTGCGACCTGTCGAAGGCGTTTGATTGCGTTAATCATGAAACATTACTTCTGAAACTTGAGCATTACGGGCTAGGTCAATCAGCGTTAAGTTTGGTTGAATCTTATTTAAGTGATAGACAGCAATTAGTTCAAATAAACGGTGTAAATTCGTCGGGGTTAAACGTGCAAATGGGGGCACCCCAGGGCTCAATTTTAGGTCCTTTCTTATTTTTAACATACATAAACGATTTGCCCCATGTATTGGAAAACAAACTAAACATGGTGTTATTTGCTGACGACACATCTTTATTTTTTTTTTTAAATAGACGTACTTGTCAGGTTGACGACGTAAATAACGCGCTACGGCAGGTTCAGGATTGGTTCACTGCCAATAATTTAGTTATAAATGGTAAAAAAACAAGTGCGTAAAATTGTCCTTGCCGAATGTCAAAAGTACTGATTGTGACATTATATTAAACAAAGAGAAGCTAGAATACGTCGATAAAACGGTTTTCCTGGGGACACGCTAGACTCAAGGTTACAATGGGGTCCTCATATAATATCACTTGCAGGGCGGCTAAGTTATGCTGTTAGAAAGATTCGTCAATTTAGTGATGTAGATACCGCGAGGCTAGTCCATTTTAGTTACTTTCACAGTATAATGTCTTACGGTATTTTACTATGGGGAAGGGTTGCAGACATTCAGTCAATTTTTATTCTGCAAAAATGAGCCATCAGAGCGATATACGATCTTCGTCGGCGCGATTCTCTAAGGGAACTGTTTAAGGGCATTAACATCATGACGGTTCCTTGTCAATATATTTATGAAAACACCATGTACGTGAGAAATAATTTACATCTTTTTAGTAAAAACGGAGATAGACATAATTACATTACTAGAAACAGGGACCAATTAGTTCAACCAGGTTTCAGACTGGCTAAAGTATCCTCATCTTTCATGGGGTGCTGTACAAAATGTTACAATAAAATTCCTCCCCACATTCTAGAATTGAATGAGACGAAATTTAAAACTTTTATGAAACGCACACTATGCAGGCAGGCATTTTATAAGTTGGGGGATTACATCACTGATAAAAATGCTTGGCTCAATGCTAGTCTTGCTCCACAACCACTAGGGCGCAAAAACGGGTGATATGCAGAACATTGTTGTTTTGAAGTATTGTTGGAACTGCTGAAGACTGTATGAATATATTTGTATTATATAGACTCAATTTCTTATAGTATTGTATAACTGCGCAGCACGTGTGTGAGTACTATGTACGCAACTGTAAATCTACCATTTGCTGTACCTTTGTGTCGTACGTTGACTTGTGTGTGCCCTGGCAGTTGAGTGTGTCATGCTCTCTCAAATGTCTCTCTGATGGTGGCACGTGTGTTGGATCATTCGGTTCCCTTCATGATTGTTGAGCTGGGTGGTGCCAATTCATGCGTCATGTTCGTGAACGGACGCCGTCAGTTGGGAGTGGTCTTAACTTAACTGCTTCGGATGCTGTACATGTGTGAGTACTTTTAATACTTTGTATCTGTACGTAGTATGTGAAGTGATTCTGGGTGCATTGTCCTCACACATATGAATGTATTAATGTATGTACTTATTTACCTAAATATTGTAAAAAAACCTTTTTTTTTTTTAATAGTAAGTATGGAGTTTCTTGTGCGTTCTTCTCCATAACAAGCTACTTTCCGAATGCACGGTAGAATCAATTTTTATTCCTTGTAAATTTTAATGTATCAAACGTTCAAAAGTGCCGCTTGGTGGCCTACTTGAAATAAAATATCTTTGTCTTTGTAAAAAAAAACAGTTCTGATTCAGATTTAGATTCACATAATATACGTCCGACTCAAATTATAGGTTAATGCGGCTTACAGGGTCTAAAATGAGGTGAATTGTTATTATAATTGGTGTATTAATTGCAGTTTAATACTAACAGCGTTATTACTATACTATCGTGCACAATCCTACTTCTCCTCAATATCTTCGCGAACGGTTTGCGTTCCTCGTCCCGAGGGGTAAACCTTGTCGCTCGGCCCCTTCGCTTCAAGGTTAAGGTTAGGATTTGGATGGGTAAGGTTAAGCTGTCGGCGGTGAAGGTTAGAAGTGGATGGGTGGGAGGAGATTTATGATTTTATCCGGTTTGTATGTAAGTATGTATGACGAATACGGGGCCAAAACCAAAATACATGATGGCGCCGACGAAAATTTGTAATTGTCGGGGTTTTTGGGTAGCTTATATCGAATATGGGGTCAAAACCAAAATACAAGATGGCGCCGACAAAAATCGGACAAATTTTCGTCATGGGTGTCATTTTCATGGATTTTACGGTTTCTAGTAATGAATATAACCAAAACCCAAGATGCCCCCGATAAAAAAAATAAAACTCTTAGTCATGGATGTCATTTTCATGGATTTTGGGGTCGCTTTTATCGAATACGGGGACAAAACCAAAATACAAGATGGCGCCAACGAAAATTTTACATCTTTTCGTCATGGGTGTAATTTTCATGGTTTTTGGATAGTATGCCATTAGCTGCTGCACATTAGTAAAAAAAATAAATAATAATATTTTATATGTTCCATGTAATGCTAAATGTTCAAGTCATATTTAATCCTTGTGACCGGCAATTATTTTGCTTTTGGTATCTACTTATTTCACGTACCGTTTTATTTTAAATATCTGCTTACTACTTCAAAGTCAACTAATTTTCTTTTCGGAAGTCGGTGTCGGTACCTATTGTTTTTTGGTTTTTCGACACAGGAAAGTTATTATTTATACCTATTATTTTTTAGTTTTTGTTGGTACCCCGTATTGGGGTAAATACATCTGTTTAACCCCTGAAACGGTACAAGCGTGATTCTATGTTATGGTTTTAGTGAAATCAAAACATAAACATACGATCACACTAATCGCAGGTCATTTGCTATTTGTTATTGAAGAGTTCCATCGTCGATCTCCGAAAATCTTTATTAGATACTTATATATTATATATAAGACCTTCCCTGAAAACACATACATTTATCGACGAAAACCCAATCAGTATCGGTTAAGTAGTTTTCAATAATATCGCGGATTCATACGGGTCGAATAGATAGGGCACCTCTTTTTTTAGAAGTCGGTTGAAAATAATAACCTACTTTTTACGACGACGGTTTGTAACAGTTACCAAATGCATTTTCAAAGCGCCAAGTAACCTTCCTGAATCCACCCAATCATATTATTTCAGTGATGTATAATATCGAGCGCTCAGTAGTTTCAATGAGTGCGTACGCGTAATGTTGCTGTTTGCGACTAGATATCTAAATTTGAGTTCGTTGAAAATGTAACAGCCAGGTAACAGCGTTCTTTTGAAAGTTGAATTGATTGCAATCGGTTTCAAATGATACTCCAAGATATAGAATCGGAATATGTGTGCCAGGTTGATGGGAAAAGGCTCATCCCTTACCATATGGGATTTAAATATATCTGGCGAATTGCAGGACTATGGATGTACTGTGTGTAAACCTCTGCCAAGTTGTTCGGGGAATACCTATACGTATGGGCTGTTGCAAAAGATTATTATTAATATTCTATACCTCCATAGTCATAAACAGCTTCACAGCATCAGAATACTCTGACAATAGGGGAGTTTACTGAAAAATTGTTTTTTGTCCGTCAGGTAGATTAATAAAAAATATTGGACACGCATTTTTTCTTTTGACACGTAAACATAAAGTGACGACGATATAATGCGTTATAATATCGTGAAACGTCACGCCGCTAGTACATTTTATACTGCCTTAGTGACGTCACAACCCCCCACTCCTGAACTTTGATGCGCTTTAACTTCGTTTTTTATTGATTTGGTAAAGCAAAAAATACGTGCCCAATATTATTTGATAATCTCACTGACTGACCAAATAGAATTATCATGTTTCTACCCAGGAAACATCCCTATTCATTCTCCGACAATCCTTCAGCAAAAACAGTTTACCCTTAAATCGTGGTAACAAAAGTCGTATATAAAGTTGTTTAAATAATTGTCGGCGTCTTCCATTTTAGCTGATTGCTAGCGCAGTCTCTGTGACCTGCCTTTTGTGGTGCGCATCGCAATTTGTCGACGCCTCTCCGAGGCTTGAGGTGCCTCGTGTGTGCCTCGAATTATCATAATAACTCCTTCGTGTTATATCTAGACATGTACGCTTATCCGAGAGTTATAATATAGAAGGCTTGCTGCTAAATATTTCGTGATAATCGTTCCCCGATCGTTCACGTTTGGACACCCATTGCCGTTTATGAATTTTATTGAATTCCTAGGAAATGGGTGAAATACAATTTATTTCATACTTTTGCGATCGATTTTCAGAGTTCTATGGCTTTCCTAGGAATTGTTTGGAATTCGTGTTTTTATTCATTTCTATAAGAAATGAATAAAATCACGTATTAAATATATACAAGCCAGTATTGTCTTGCTGCAAGGCAAATGTCTCTCAACTCTCTTTCCACTTCTTGCTGTCTAGGGATACCGGACCAGTCCTTATCAAAGAGTTACTTACATATAAGGGTCTAGCTCAGCAGCCTTATTGCGTAAGTGAATTTGGTAAGGCAAAGGGCAAAGAATATGAACAATCGACCAATAACATCTGAGACGAAAGAAGCGATGTGGATGTCCGTGTATGTGATTGGTCGATTTTTCATATTCTTTGCCCTTTGTCTTGCCGAATTAACTTATGCAATATACTCGTAGCTATAGTTTAGCTAATAGCACGTGTTGTACAGCAGCATATTCCGTATTCTTAGCTTAATTCTGAGAAATAATTCCTCACAAAATTTAACCATAAAGATGGATCGTCCCGTCAAACTCCGATGACTCATACATATTCATCAATTCAGTAGGCTTTTTTGGAACCGTAATACTTGTAACCGACATGGTACATATTTTATAAAAATACTGGAATACGGCTTATATCGTGTCACCTCATTACTGTTCATTCACCGTGAATACACTGAGCACAGAAATTTTAAATTGCTTGCAAAATATTTTTTGCTATTTTCGCTCTTTACATTGCGCTGTGGCTGAAATGATTTGTCACAAAAATGAACGTACCGCTCCTTTGAGCGGTACGTTCATTTTCGTTGTCACTGAAACGTAAATCCTTTGATTTACGTTTCAGTGACAACGCAATAGTAAATAAAAAATATATTGGAAATCGAATAAAACTAAAACGAAATGAGAGACGAAATAAAAATACAACGTGATTTTTTCATACCTGAAAGCGGATTATTTTATTTCTATAAGTTTTAAAACAGGAATTATTTACAGAAACACCGATTCAGAATCACAGCTGAGTAAGTAGATTGTTTAAATAATCGAGTTCCTAATGATTTATAATCGGATCGACGTGTCGGAGAGACAAATTGCAGCATCGATCGGTTTCCGCGAGAGCCATTAGTAAGACTGTTCGAGCGCCCTCACGGTCTCACGCGTCGAGCGTGCTCGAATCAAGTGCTTTGTCTCGCCCTCTCAGCACTCGACTATAGTCACTACATGTGACAATACTCGATTGTTAGCAGCGTATTAAATTCTGTTTAGACATTCCCTTGACAACTTCTTTGGCGACAAAAGATTTCAAGTGGGAGGGACAGTGTTATAATTTTTTATACGTGTGCACTCTCCTCAGAGCTTGGTATTAAATGATGCAGTTCGAAACTTTGGTACGTGTTCACTCATATTGATGAGGGAGGTGATTTGCATCAGCTTTTGTAAACGGCACACGGATCAAAACTTTCCCTTCATAATTTGCTTAACTAGCATTAATACTAACTGGAAAATACCTGTAAATAGCAATAAGTGCTTACTACTTGATGATGGTGCAGTGAATTTTACTCAAGAGCTAAGTGCGCCATTTTGATTGTGGAGCATTTTACAGCCATTCAGCATTTCCGAGATTCTTTGTAGCTCATAACTAATGCACATAAATTACTATACAAGGGTACTTAACCGCGAAAATATGCAAAATTACGTGTAACGTGCAGTGCGAGCCACATGTGGGGGGTTATTAGGAAAAGTGGAAATTGCAATAAGGGCTCTTTTAGAGCTCATACATGTTCACGCGCCCGTGAGCGTCGAGTGATGTGCTCCTTATTGTGCGGTGTTTAATATTTAAATAACTAACTATTTTATTTTACTCCTACAAATAAACTTGATAGTAGACGTTTGGTACTCTGCGAGCAAGGAGTTTGTTCCATTTATTACCTTTCCTCGAGTAGGTTATATCGAAGTAGTCGGCGACGCGATGAGACCGCTTGTTACAGATAAGGCACGCCGCACTGCAAAGTAAAGGGGATGCTCAAATAAAGGTTTCAGGAAGAAACATCCACTTCCAGTAATGGTTATTTGATTAATGCCAGAGCTGTTTGTAATAGAGTGACTGATAATCCGTTCGATAATGAAGCACCATTATTAATGACGCCGTTCATAATCTCCACTTTAACTTAATTGGAATACAATTAATTAAATATGGAGGTGTATTAAAAGTTGCTCTTATTGAAATGAAGGAACGGGGAACTTGTACCTATATATCTTATTTAACAGACTATCAGTGTTTTATTTAGTCATTACCGCCGATCATTTAATTATTTCCTAACTTATTATGGCAGTACCCATTTAGTGACATAATGTGAACATTGCTCCGACCACTCATTTAGGTCAGTTAATTGCGCTCAGCGGTCCTTTGAAGCGAATTGCAACACATTTATTTGTATTTTAATTGTAGTGAAATAAAACAAACATACAGACGGATCGGTAGCCGGGTAATTGCCACTCGATATTACAAGAATCGCGACATGGCCACTCGAGCCAGTGTTCGAATGTATTGTGTGCGCCACTGTACCACTTCACTGCAGCTTTTGTGATCGTATATTCGTGGTATAACAATGCTATCAGATATTGTTTTTAAACAATCGATAGTACTGTTCGAATTCGACGTAGGATCTACTGCAGATCATCCAATTTGTCTTTTTATTCTAAAAGCTTGAGTACACTCTGATTTTTTGAAAAGTTTGTATTTAATTGGGTTCATATAAAAAAATGCACACAACGATAAAACAGCTGTATATAGAATCGACACTTCTCTTTTGTTTTCTAAGTAGCCTTCTAGGTTCGTCAAAGTAAAAACTGGAGTGAAAAAATAGTCCTTTAAGAAACGGTTCCCTTTACGGTACACCTCTGGAGAATGTGGCAATTTGCGGCGTATGTAGTACTAGGGTTGTACAAAGGGACACGAGAGCTCTCGGTTGCAGCGAGGTTGCCAGTGGCGAGCGAGCCCCTACCACGATTCATGTTTAGTTTAGTTTAGTTTCGACGGGCTGTTTCCGCAACTCCACGACCAAGCGCGTATTTTGCGTACGGATGGGATTCAGTCACATCATTATATCCACCCCAGATCCTCGAGAAAGGCCAGCAGCGCCCTGGTGCTGCCGACTATCTCCTGCAGGGTACCTAGGTTGCCGAAGTATTTGGCCCTGTAGCCAGCGATTCCAGGGCCGCTTAGGAGTAGGTGTGCTGCCGTCTCTTCCTCCACCATGCAAGCTCTGCAGAGTGGGCTGTCCGTGACACCTAAGACAAAGAGGTGCTTATTAAAGGTCCCATGTCCAGTGGTTACGGCTGTGACTGCTCGCAACTGTGGCTTAGTTAGTCGTAGGACCTTTTTTGTGAAATGGCCGTCAATGAGGGGTAGTGCCTCCTTGGCCTGCCTACATTCACTATGATCCATCCATAGCTTGCTGTGTTGATTCCTGGTGCGTTTTCTTACCATACCGCGTAGGTACCCGAAAGGTAAAGGCACTATGGGCTCCGGGCCCACCGGTGCCATATTTGAGCCCCTTCGGGCGAGCTCATCCGCAGCGTCGTACCCTCGGGAGTCGCTGTGTCCTTTGATCCATTGAATAGTTACTTTATTGTGCATACCGACCTGGTTCAGGCGCCGATGACACTCGTAAATCAGCCCTGAGTTGACTGTGTGGTTGTTTAGTGCTTGCAGGACGGCCATGCTGTCCGAAAGTATACGTATAGGGAAGTCCTTCACCTCCCTAGTCAGGACCGCAGAGGTCACCATGGAAATGCCCAAGCATTCGGCCTGGAACACCGTGTTGTGGATCCCCAGTGGTGTGGCTAAACGGATATTTAGGTCCTCCGAGAAGACCCCTGCACCCGTGCCTGTACCCGTTTTGGATCCCTGCGTGAAAATCCGCAGTTCATCGGGGCGTAGCCCCTCGCAGCGGTTATCCTCGTGTAACTGGATTCTGTATTTTTTATCAAAAATTACTTTCTTGGGTATGCGGTCATTAATGGCTCTAGTTAGTGGGATTTCGTGGTGGAGACCCTCTAGTGGAGCGGTGTGTTGAGTCTCTCTCTTACCCCAGAGACTCAGTGCCTTTAGACGTACTGCTGCCATCGTCGCTTCCTGCTGTATAAACAGATGCAGAGGGGAGAGTCCCAGCATAGCCTCGAGCGCTGCGGTCGGCGTAGTCCTCATGCAGCCCGTTTTCGCCATGCAGGCCAGTCTCTGCATACGCTGTAGCTGGTTCACGGCTGTAGTTAGTTTAGTGCGAGGCCACCAAACCACGGCCCCATAGGTGATCATGGGCCGAATCACCGCACTGTACAGCCAGAGTATTATCTTAGAGGATAGACCCCACCTCTTACCTATCATTTTCCTGCATTGCCAGAAGGTGATGCAGGCCCTGTCTAACTTATTGTCTAAATGGCTGCTCCAGTTCAACTTACTGTCAAGAATGACTCCCAAATACTTGACCTCGTTGGAAAGCTGGAGCTCTGTATCGAACAGCATAGGCAGGCGGAAGGGGCCTAGTGCCCTTTTCTGGGTGAACATGACCAATTCAGTTTTAGTGGGGTTTACTGATAGTTCATACTCCCTGCACCATCGCTCCACTATACGTAGTGCTTGCTGAGTAATGTTGCAAAATGTACCAGTCACCTTCCCAGGTACGAGGATTGCGAGGTCGTCTGCATAACCTATTGTGTAATAACGGTGTTCGTTTAGTCTGGTGATGAGATCTTTTATTACCAGATTCCATAGAAGGGGGAAAGCATCCCTCCTTGTGGGCAGCCCCTGGCTATCAAGGCCTGCCGCTGCTCTCCTTCTAGACGAACCGCTCATTTGAGCATATTAGAAATCCAGTCAATCAGCACCTGCTCTACGCCATATTTGGAAAGGGCAGCACCGATGCTGGATAAATTTGTCTTGTCGAAAGCCCCTTCGATGTCTATGAATGTGCCCAAACAGGTACCTTTCTGATGAATTGCTTCCTCTATTTGGCTTACCACCAAGTGAAGAGCGGATTCAGTAGACTTACCCGAGCTGTAAGCGTGTTGGTTAACATGTAAAGGTAATGTTATTAGAGCGCCGTCTCTAAGCTCCCTTTCACACAGTCTTTCCATGGTCTTTAGCAAGAACGAGGTCAGGCTGATGGGTCTGTAGGACTTGGCGTTTGTATAATCACTCTTACCTGGTTTCGGGATAAATATTGCTTTCACTTCCCTCCATCCTTTGGGAACGTGTCGGCCCGGCACGCTCTGAGTAGTGGCACCAGTCTTTCTACTACAGGCATACCACCCCATTGTAGTAGCGCAGGGAACACCCCGTCTGGACCGGGCGCCTTGAAAGGATGGAAGCTTCGGACGTCCCATAGGAGTTTCTCCAATGTGATCATCCCTCTTGCATAGTGCCAATTCTCGCTTGTTGCTGGTTGGAAAGTATCTTGCCAGTCGGTTACCTGTACGAAGATGCTCCTTTGGAAGTGTGTTTCTACTAGGACGCGTCTTGTTTCTTCAGGCGACGTGGTGAGTGTGTTATCAGGTTTACGGAGTGTTGCTGGCCCAGGTGCACTCTGTTGTGCCAGTATTTTCCTTACCCTGTTTGCTTGTTGGTAAGATTCAATGTTCCCACAGTACTTTCGCCATCCCGTGGTAAACCTGAATCTGATGCATTTTTTGTAGCTGGATTTGGCTGCGTAATAGGCGTCCCAGTCCTCATCCGCGCATGTCTTCATTGCTCTATTCAGGGCCTTCTTTACCTACCGCGCATGCGTTCCAGTTCTTTACCCCACCAGGGTTGTCTGCCCGGTGTTTTGCGTGGGGTAGTTTCTGGGCAGGCAGTGTGGTAGCTGTATACCAGTTCCCCGCCCGACGGAGGGACGGTGACCGTGATGGCGGTGGTAGTGGGGTCGGCCGGCTCTGCAGGTGTGACTGAGGCCGTGTTCGCTGCCGGGTTGTTGGACAGGGGATTACTCTCCCCTGCATTGACGAGCTGCCTCGTTACCGGGTCCCATCCTCGAGAAACACACCCGAAACGGCCGTTGGTACCTTGGAATTTGATGTACACCGAGCCCAGACCGAATGACAGTCTGCGCTCGGCGCGCATCAAGGCCGGGATGTGGTCCTCGGGAACCCCCAGCACCACCAACCGGCCCGCCTTCTGCCTCTCAGAACGCAGGAGCACCCACTTCTTTATGTCGACAAAGGGGTTCTGGTACCGTAGATTTCTACCCACCATGGTCACGTCCTTATAAACCCCTCTGACGTCTCCGTCATCTCGATTCCGCACCGCACCTGCTTCTTAAGCTTAGCCTGACTCTTGACGACTACCTGGGTGCTAGCCAAGAGAGGCATGCTGGAAACCGTCCTCTTGAGCCAAGCTAAGGTGTAATCATCGCTACACCAAAGCTTGAGCGCCCCATTGCCGAACTTCGGCCTGGCGACGAAGGACGGTATCTGCCGCTCTGAAGTCTCCCTCGCGGGGGACCAAGCCTCTTCGATGATCAGCCTCTGGATCTCGTCATGGACCTGGTTTGACACCTCTAGGCTGATCATCCCTGTGCTGGCACAGATTACCACGACGCACAGGTGAGCGCTAGCAACTCGGGCATAGCTCGTCGCATCAGTCCGCCCGGACTGATCAAGCCGCAGCCGCTTCTGCTCCGCACGAGGCGACATGGTCTCGTTGAGAGCTCGCTTGGCCACGGCCTGACCCCTCCGGGCGTCCTGCTGCGACGCGCCAGCCGTCTGCGCTGGTCCTCCTGCCGCTGAATGGCTGCCTTCGGCCGCAGTCTGCGGCTGCTTCCCTTTCGAGAAGTTCAGGTTGCCAGTCTTAGCAGCCTGCCCTAACTGGGAGACTTTGCCTTTTCCCCTTCTTTGTTGTTGACGCCTCTCTTTCCGCGTCAGACCATCCCCTTTGATACCCTGGGCGTTGGGGGTTGTTGGTACCAACAGGTTTGGGCAAGGGTCTTGGGTTGGTTTTTCCTTTTCTTGCCCTTACCCTTATGCCGATTATGTGGGGACTGATTGGTCTTAGCTGCGGTTCTCGCCACAGCCAGACCGGTGCCCGCACTAGAGCCCGCGGTGTTAGCCGCAGGTCCAGGGGTAAGTGGAGTGCTAAGTGCACCCCGCTTATTGGCGCTACCCGTACTGGGGCCCGCGGCGTTGCCAGTTTCCCAAGAGACTGCACCTTTGTCCAGACTTCGGTTTTCACCGTAGTCGAAGTGGTGCCCGCGCTGGATCCCACGGCGTGAGCCGCAGATCCAGCGGCAAGCGGAGTGCTAGGTGCACCCCGCTTTGGAGTATCGTCAGTTTTCGCCGACTCCACCTCCGTAGTATTCAAGGCAGTGACAAAATCCATTGAATTGCGTACAAAAAATCATCTCTCCGGCTCCCACCCTCCATCGAGCCCGCAACTGGGAACGTCCCACAACTTAAGGTGGGCCGTTAGGACTACCATTGAGATATAGGCGCGCAGGGCTGGCTTACAGTGCGACATCAGGTGCTCGTTTGGGCTGGCTTGAACAGAACAGCCCTCCCTTACACCGTCAGCGTGACCTTCACCACCACTTCAGCCTTCCAAAGACGACATCAGTGGACCCCACACACCTCGTTTATACTCTCAGAAGGAGAGTTCAGCCGATTGATCGTGGTAAGCTACTCCCACGACCTCCCGTGTCGGAAGAAATCCGGGCCAAAGTGGTGTGTTGTGTGCAACCTGCTCCACTCAACCACCAGGATCCCTTCATCCCTCTATACGGGTCCCCGCGCACGGCAGAAACACGCAGGAGGTCATTGCTATCCATCATTGTTCTTGTTCAAAGGGGTGGCGAGGTCATGCCCCTGGGTGTCCCCCAGGGGCATGACCTCGCCACCCATGTGATACGTCGCCCGGTGATTTCTGTTACGTCTATTTCATAAGGAATTAGACCAAAACCAGGGTGGCAACCACGACAAGGATAATCACCGCACTTGCCTTAGGGATCTACACGACCGTTGCGCTCTCCCTCAAGACCACGTCACCTTGCTGCCTCTGAAGGAGCCAGACAAGGTAGGACTGCATCGACAAAGCCAAGCCCTAAGAAGCCTATCGCTGAAAGCTCAAAGCGTAAGTTTGCTAACACAGCCGAGCCCCCACGATTCATGCACGTGCCGTAATCGATGTATTAATGTCTGGCACTACTGGCAATTATACGTGACACTTTATTTATATACTAGAGCTCGCGCGTGGCGTGGGTCGATCGTTTTTACTGTGTTTACGTTTTAAATATGGAAAAAAAGCTTGCTTGTTGGAAGAAAAAATACAATTCAAACAGTATGTATCTACATACTGTTTCGTTAATTTCGGGTTATGGGATGTAGGTTCCTTTTATGAGAATTTTCGTGATATTTTGGTGCATGCATGATTTGAAAGGATAAGAGCGGTTACGCACTTCATCCGATCCGTGTCTGTGAAATTCGGATCCGAAGTTGCCGTAGTACTTCTTGTAAGGAAGCTTACGCACTATATCCGAACTCTATCCGTTATAATTCGGAACATTTTGAACTCAGATGGACGGACCGGATTGACTCGCTCAGTGAGTTTACGATGAAGATAGGTAGGTAAGTTTAGGTGGGGTGGAGGAGGTTTACCTGTATTTACTTGCACCTTGGCTATACCTGTAAGCATGAATAGCTTTGGGCTCTACCGAAGTGAAACCATCACATCCCCTGTTTTTTTGTTCATGTTATAAATTATCTTTGTGGAGTAGATCAGTAACCTTCATAATATTCTCCTTGAGACCACAATCTTGAAATCCTTTATCCCGAATTCCTAACACGTAAGCGAGAAACTAAAAAACTGACACATATTTCGTCCTTTACGTTAGGCAAAGGCAAGCCAGTAGACAGCCACAGCCAGAGCCACCGAGCGATGCATTCGAATTATTCAGACTATTGAATCGATTAAACCGGCGTATTGTTCGCAAACAGCCTGGTTGGTCGCCCACTCGCCCAGGGCCCGTCGCTATGCGCCACGCATGACCACCTCCGATGGAGCTTTGTCGCTTACTGCATGATTTACTGTTCGTATTGTGGATAGCTTACCCCTTGTGTCTCATTTTTCGGGCTGTTTACCGTATCTCGAGCGTTAAATATTTATTAGAGAATCTTGATTGAGTGGCAATATTTAAGACTCCTTCGATACCAATAAGTACGGAGAGGTAGGTTTTAGGTAGGTAGAGGTACGTTTCTTTTTTAACTTATTTTTCATGATTTTATGCTTATAATAAGCGTAAGAGGCTATAAGAATGATCCCTCTAATTATAGACCTATATCCGTGCTTCCAGCATTGAGTAAAATCTATGAAAAAATCATGCTGGACCCGATGTTGTCTCACTTCAATTCAAATGGGATCCTGCATAGACAGCAGTTTGGTTTCCCGAAAGGTAGGTCGACAACGGACGCGGGAGTAAAACTCATCAGTCACATCTTTGAATCTTGAGAGAAGTCCCAGGATGCCATTGCCATTTTCTGAGATCTCTCAAAAGCGTTCGACTGCGTTGACCACAACACACTGATCTGTAAATACACCACAACACCACTACGGAATTTGAAGACAAGCTGCTGATCTTGGGCTTTCCTATTTATCAAACAGACAGCAAAAAGTAAATGTTGAAGATGGATGTCTTACATGTCAACGAAAGTCTCTATTCTCTCAAAATGGTTCGCAGCTAACAATATTTTACTGAATGCGAAAAAAAAAATGTCTGAAGTTCTCTTTACCAAATGTACCTCAACGTGACCTAAATTTAAATCTTGACGCCAAAAATCTTGAAGTTATAGCAGAAACTATATTCTTAGGGATTACTATCGATAAAAAATTGCAGTCGGGCGCGCACATTAGAACTCTTTCGGGTAGGTTAAGTTCCGCTGCTTATGCAGTAAGGAAAATCAGGCAGCTAACCGATGTAGCCACAGCTAGGTTAGTATAATAAAATTATAAATATAGTGAACTCTCATAAAGTTGAATGTAAAAGTAAAATTATAAAATGGTTACTTTAACTTAATTAAATGGAAACAGAAAAATTACTCGATGTAGGAAAATGGCAGGATGTGTCAATTATAGGTATTCTTGCTTTTTTTATATATATACGTTCTATGTATATTTACATAATATTTAAATAACAAAAATTATTATGCATTATACACAAACACACATATATACAAACACACCACACACTCACAAACACACACACATACGCACCATCCACACAGACCATTTCCCATCTGTTCCGTGTTGACAATCTTTATGTTTAACGATGTAATGGGGGACCTGGAGTTCTGAAATACAGGCCTATGCTTAGTTTAGACTCCAGATCTCTCACAAATTACCATTTTATTTTTGTCTAAATATCTGTCAATATAACAGCTAAGCTATGGATGTAATTTGTGGAGATAAATAAACATATTATTATTATTATTATTAGTATACTATGCTTATTTCCACAGTATTATGTCTTATGGCATTCTGCTGTGGGTATCAGCAGCAGACGTTGACTCAATTTTCATATTACAAAAGAGGCAATCCGCGCGATCCATAAAATGGGTCCTCGTGAGTCCCTCAGAGAAAAAATTAAAGAGATCGATATACTCACTCTACCTTCACTTTATATTTTGAAATTCAAAACTAGAAGCGACTTCTATAATTTAAATACACGCAGTAAACATGAAATTGTAATACCCAAATTCAGATTAACGAAAACTAGCAAGTCTTTTCTTATAAACAGTATACGCTTATATAACAAGTTGCCAAATTCAGTTATAGAACTGACCGATAGAAAATTCAAAAATCACATCAAACGCGTCCTTATTAAAAAAGCATATTATAAAATCAAGGGCTATGTTGAAGATAACAATTTTGGCTTTAGCACCTTCTGTGCATGCGGCTTCCCTGGTAACTCTTAAACGGCACAAATATGTAGATGTCTCTAACTATTTAAAATCTCATTTTTCTTTTTAATTAGACTTTTTACAATGGTTTTCTAACATCTTTATAGCTCTTTGCTAAGAAAAGTTACAGCACTGATAACAACATTTGTGCCGCATGTTAAATTTAGTCTTGTTATACTTTGTATAGATTCTTTTACCGATTGTTTTGTAAATGTGTGAACATTGTTGGCCTTTAACAAGCATCTAGAAATCTCTAGATGCTTGTTAACATTTTATCTCGTTTTCCTTTTTTATATAATATATAATCTTTTTTTTTCAGTTTCTTACGACTTATTGTCGGGCCTACGTTGTCCCCCCATCTAAGTACTAATGCTGTAACATGAAAATATTGTAAAACCAAACAATTTTTTAAAAGAGTTATCGTGGCGTTTCTAGTCGGTTCTTCTCCATAGGAAACGACCAACCCGAACCGTGCACCTTTATATATATTGGCCTATGTGAAATAAAATAAAATAAGTTAATTTAAAAAAAACAAAAAACCCGACTGCTTAAAAAGCGAACTAAAAAGACGTAAACAAGAAGAAATTCATGCTGTGCAGTCGGAGGATACATATTCGCGAGCTGGTTGACCAAAACCAGATGTATCCTCCGACTGCTCAGCATGAATTTCTTCTTGTTTACGTCTTTTTAGTTCGCTTTTTAAGCAGTCGGGTTTTTTGTTTTTTTTAATTAACTTTTTTTATTTAAAACTTTTTAGTTTTTTTTTAATTAGGCACATTTAAACATATTTTTGAAGTCAACTCTTAAAACCCTTTATTTTGATACCCCACACGATGGGATTGGAAAGAAAAAACAAATTCCTCCACAAAATGACGCCCAAAATACGCCAATTTTGTCTTTTCCAATTTAAATGTAGCTAGTGACACTCGCAGGGTTTAGAAGAATCGATTGACGTAAGAAACATCAAAATCGGTCATCACGTTTGGTCTCTAGAACGCCACATAGGAACAAACATACATACATATATACATACATAGACTGATAAACACATTACCCTCCTTCGGCAGTCGGGTAAAAAGCTATTGATTTTTTGATTTTGTTTTAATGACATGTATGACATATTTTTCCTAAAAAGACAAAAAGTTTTAGGAATAATAAAAATTATGTTTTTAAAAAGTGTAAGTAGTCATTGGCTGACTGGATTGAAGTAAACTACACTACAGTATAATACGATTAATACTGTAAAAACAAATAATTGTGATCTCTTATAAATTTGAATAAGTGTACAAATCCAGTAAAAGAACTGCCTGCATGCCGTATGGTCCCTTTAAGCAGACAACCTTCACAGTACTTACCTATTCGTTATATCGGACTTGTACTCATCTAGATATATTGGAACAGAAGTTCTGTCCTTTTATTGAGCTGATTCCAATTGCAAATTAAGTACGAGTTAATCGAGTGTCGGTAATCGAGACTAGTGGTGGACAATCAATGTAGAAATACATTCCTGCTGTTCGTTACGATAGATGGCGCAACCATGTAAACTCACGATAATAGACTTATATAGTCAGGTGAGAATTTACGGATATAAAAGTACTAAGGGTTCTAGAGATGCGACCGCGTTCCGGTGGAAGTAACAAGAAAGGCGGTGGTAGGCCTCTTGCTTGTTAGACTGAAAACCTGATGAAGGCAGCGAGAATCCGCTGGATGCGAGACGTACAGGACCAGTTGCTGTATCGACGCTTGAGGAGGCCTGTGTTAGGCCTGTGTAGGCATGTCATTGGTATCAACCGCGACTTACAAGTTGTAGGTCGTGAGTTCTAACCCAGGCAGGCGCTTTACTTTGTGTAAATTATTTCATCACCACTGCTCTCAAACGGTGAAGGAACATCGGAGGACATCGGCATGTCCTAGAAACTAAATTTCGAATACATGTATTGGGCATTGTTATATACAGGCATTGGACCCGCGTGGTGGATAACGGTCCATCCCCTCTCACAGAGAGGAGGCTTGTGTCTCAGCAGTGGGAACATTAAAAGGCTGATGATGATGAGAGAGTCTTTCAGCTGATATGATAATTACAGAGCAGTAATTGAAGAGCTTACGAATCACAAAAAACAGACACAATTTTTGATTTATAATGTCAATAGAGATTTAATTAAAAACATCACATGCATAGATGCAAAGAATTTTAATTACAATAAAGAAAGTTGCAGTATAACAAAACAAATGAGAGAAAATGATTAAATATGTGTGTGTTAGAATAATAAAATTCCTCTATTGCGCTACTCACATAACGGAGATTAATCAAGAAGATGGTTAATGTCTAGCTGCTGCTGTATGCGGGCAATTACAAACATTCATTAGTTATCTTTTACACAGTGACTGTCTGCGAAATGTTTTATGATTTGTTTGGTGTTAGAAACTACTTAAGTAGTTCTAATTTCGGCTGCTATTCTAAACAGTGAATACTAAAATAGTTTAAAAAACACGCTTTATTGTAAAAAAGCGTGGGGTGCTTTTTAAGATATTTTCAAAATGGCTCTACATTTACCAATATCTGCCAAATAAATATTATAACAATAGGCATCAAGCACCCTAAGCTTTTTTACAAATTTTTTTTAACATATTTTGAAAATTATTTATGGCTTTTTTTAGTTTTTTATATTATTATTTATTTTTACTTTTTAGTTTAATCGCTAATCCTGAAGATCCTGGTAAGGATAATGGGACAAATTATTGAAATTATTGCATTGTCATCGGTCCTTGATAAGTGTGCGGTTTCAAATTAATCCGACGTTTTGAAGGGGGTGAAAATCACGTTCAATAATGCATATATACGAGTACATATATATATACATAACAAGCTAATAAAAGCGTTTTAGAAGAGGAAAAAAAAATTGCTTATAACTTTGGGAATTAAAAAAAAACGATTTTTAATTGGACAAAAAAAAAGAAACAATAAATTGAGAACTTGATGTTGTTTTGTTTTTATTTTCAAACTCTAGCATAAAAACTGGCAACATGTCAAACTCCAAATACTAAATTCAGACTGGCCTATAGATGCCTAACCTAGGTTATACTATCATCCGCAAGTACCTTACAATACTAAATCAGTTGTGCTAAAAACATAAAACAATTAATATTGCCTGCAGTGTGTCTTTCAGCAGATCATCACGTAAAACGTTTTTCTTAAATAAAATAAATAAAAATAGCCTTTATTTCCCTATAATTTACAATTAAATATATATATTTTAATTTAACCTATTAAGGGGTCACCCATTTCTGGACGAAGGCCTCCTCCATCTGTTTCCATCTAAGTCTACTCTGGGCCGTTCTGGTCCACTCTATCCCCGCCAGTGCTACGATCTCATCTCATCTCGCCATCGTTGCAATGGTCTGCCGCGGCGTCTGTTTCCGTTTCGTGGGTACCAGTGCAGGACGCGCTCGCTCCACCTGTTGTCTGTGGTCCTCGCAATGTGGCCCGCCCAGTTCCACTTCAGTTTCTCGGCCATATACAAAACATCAGTAACTTTGGTCTTTGCCCTAATGACGCTGCTCTTTATACGATCGCTTATTTTCAAGCCAAGCATACTTCTTTCTACAGCTCGTTGAAATGATCTTAATTTCTGTTTCATTACATCTGTTGTAGTCCAAGTTTGGCACCCGTATAAAAGAGTTGGCAGTATATTTGAGTCAAATAGTTTCTGCTTGATGCTGTTTGAGAAATTTCCTATAAATATTTCTTTAAGTGACCAGTATTTTTTCGATGCAATAGTTATCCTTCGTTTTATTTCTTTTACAGTCCTATCGGTAAAACATATATTTTGTCCCAAATAGATATACGAGTAGCTATCTACGTATTCGACGTGTTGGTTATCAATAATTAGTGGTATTTCTTCTCCGTTCGTCATTGCTTTCGTTTTTTCGTAGTTCATTTTCAGTCCACATTTCATAATTCTAAATGGCTTTCTGAAAGTATGATTATATCGTCTGCAAATCGTAAGTGTGACAGATATTCGCCATTTATGTTGATACCACTTTTGTCCCACGTTAGTTTTTAAAATATGTGTTCCAGTAGAGATATAAATATTTTGGGCGATATAGTGTCACCTTGTCTTACACCTTTCTCAATATAGAATACCTCGCCTTCTTTTTCCGATTTAACTCGAGCATTGCATTCCTTTTAGATTTTATATATTAAAGTTAAATAGTTTTGGTTGATTCCTTGTTCAGCTAGAGCAGTCCAGAGGGATTCATGTTTTATGGAGTCGAAGGCTTTACTATAATCGATGATACATATTGTTTTCCCGTATTCCACGTATTTTCCATTATTTGAGTAAGTGTGAATATATGGTCAATAGTTGAATAATTCTTCTTGAAGCCCGCTTGTTCTCTAGATTGGTTTTCATCTATTTGCTTTGATATTCTGTTTAAGAGTACTGTTGTAAATGTTTTGTATAAGCTTGAGAGAAGGCTTATACGTTTTTCTTAACCCATGAATAATTCAAAACTCCCTATTCCCTCCCGAACACACGTATTAGCCCAACTATCCAAACAGAACTCATTTGCCAACAGCCATGAAACATGAAAGTTTGATGAAACGTACGCAATATTCAGTATTCAGCAGTTAATCGCGACACTTTGCTGGTGCTACAGTCATAAGCACTGATAGTTAATTTACCAGGAATGCATGAATAGCTGAGCGTGTGATTCTGAAGCGGCTGCAGTTGGCTTAAGAGGTTCATTTGAAATTCATATAGTAGACGTTGCGGATGTAGTGAGACTAGATAGGTATAACGTTTTTGAGCGTAGATATAGGTATGTGATGTGCTTGCTCATTTCATGTAATGTTTGTAAGTAGTTTAGGTTACAGTAGATCTCATTGTAAATGTTCAGGAATGTTTAATAATCACCATACCAATTTTTGGATCTCTTTTGCTGCAATCGCAGCGTTTTTTAACAAGCACATTTTTTTATTATTTGAAATGGGTTTGCTCTTGACTCTTGTCTAGGTCTGAGGTGACAGAGACAAAGTCAACCATGGAGTGAGCTTATCCAGAAAGAGCCTGTCCACTCTAACTTTAAAGAGATTCGGGTTGAATGCTTTTGGAAACACAGACGCAGGTAGTGAGGATGTTTGGAAGCGCTTGGATTGAATTGGTCGAATGGCAACCAGATGAGGATGGTAACTAGCAGTAGTGAGATCGTGAAGTTCTTGAGCACACTCACTGAAGTACAGTCTGTAGAATACCGACAAGCAGCCAAGCTGTAAAGCTTGGCCATCAGTTTAACGTCGCCAATGAGCCACTTAGCTCTGCGTTCCACCGAGTCAAACACGGCAAGTTGATATTTAGCTGAGCCATCCCAAAGGTGGCTGCAATACTCCGTGCAGGATCGGACTCATGAAGCATTTCAGCGTATTTTGTAGATAAGGTGGGTAGCTCACTTGCGGTGATTGGTCGATGAAATATTTAATGAACTAATCTCTCATACTGTCACCTAAAAGAAAAGTCATGGGCATGTGTATGCATCAATTTTATAATAATTACTTATTTAATATTCCTATTCAATCAATATATCATACCTATAAACACAGACATAATTATACATCCAATTTGACATTTGTAATATTTTTATTAATTTTTTTGATACTATGTAATGCCTTGAAATACTACTGAAGAGAGGGCCACCCCTTCCTCTCTCCTAATTTTTGCTGTGCCCGACGGGGTCCATATTGATCTTTTACCATGTCTATACCATCTTTGTAATACATATGGAATGCAATAAAGTATTGAGTATTGAGTATGTTCACAACTTCCCACCTTCATCCACGAAGCGCGAACATGGTCCCTTACAAATCGTAAAATGTTTGCACTTGGAGTCTGTCAACGAGCTATGGAACGAAGTATAACTACTGGATGTCGAACTCACAGGCCGCATCAGGAACACTATACTTCGTTCCAGAACCCAAATAGGAGACGTTGGCCGAGCAGCTGTGGATTTAAGTGGGACTAGGAGAAGCAGTGGGTGAAGACTACCACTCAGTGGATCCCAAACAGCAGGAAATGACAACGTGGCAGGCCCAAAATGCCGGGATGAGCTGAATACCTTTTTGAAAGATTGGCTCGCGATCGCAATAGACTGGGAGAAGTGGAAGGAGGGAAGGGAGACCTTTGCTCTGTAGTGAGACAACACAGGCTAATAATATTAATAATCCATGATACGCTTGAAAGAAGCAGAATAATTAACGCTTTAAAACTGCACCACCAATTATCCGAACATCGAATATTGATCGAAAGGATGTGAATTGTATTGACCGCAGAGAAATAATGTGGCGAATATATTGCCACCACTTTGTTTCAATTAATTAATCGGATTTGTAGGATTTTAAACGGGAATATTAAAAATAAATCATGCGTCTATCCATGTATGAGCCGGGAAAATTTAAAAAGCTTGGAACCTTGGTAACAGCCGGGATTATCGACGGTACGCAAAAAAACATTAGGAGTTTAAGCGATTTATTTTGTATTCATAAAATATCGATGTAATGTTATACCAATTTTTAAGTGCATAATAAATGGAACAACAATATAAGGCTTCATAGCATGACAATCATAGGCAGTATACACAGATTTCTAAATTTTGTTTTTCAAATTCTTGAACAAGTCAAACATAGACAAAGTCTCTGTAAAAAAATGGGTGCGCGCCCATTCGACCCGGGTAGACTCGCGAAGAATAATACCAGATGTTTTACTACCAATTCAGTGCCATTTGTACAGTCAGGCAAATTGATATTTCAATTCTAAATAACTTAATTATACATATAATATTTTGTTATGATACATAATTTATTCTGGCAGTCAGTGAATTCGTTTCAAAAATGTAGCTTAATAAAGATAGCCTATACTTCGATTAAACCGGTTTTCTGGAAACAATAGACAAACGGCTCAGTTGTTTCCGTACTTGGTCCTAAGGTTATCAAATGATTTTTGTGACACAAATAAACAGATATGTTATGAGCGCGCGCATTGTGAAGACTCGAATATGTCACAATTGTGACCTTGGCTTTGTTGAAACAAAAACAAAATAAAAAAAAACATCGCGTGTATTTAGAAATTGTACCAATTATGATACCAAAGTACATAAAACAGAAGGGATCTCATACCATATGTAAGTACGCAATACGCCTCAATTTACTAATTTATTTCATTTTTTTCCCTTTTTTTCTGATTTATTTGGAGTTTATAAAAAGATAACAACATTGGTGGTCAGAATAATGTTTGTTTACACACGCAAGTGACAAACACTAGCTGTCTCTTTTATCTTGTTGTTTTTTTCAAGCCATCCCTTTCGACTTGTAGTGAAATGTCAGATGAATGAAAAAAGTGTATGTGTGCTGCCGCTGCTGTGCGGAACACTTTTTCCAATTATTTTGTGAGTGTATAACGTATCTGTTTATTTGAATGTCATTGCTTGTAATACTGAAAAAATTAATGTTTACTTGTGTTGTAATTGTCTAGTTCTGTATTCAATAAGATACCATGTTTATTTTACAGATAATTTAGTTAATCACGTTTTTTTTTTATATTTTAGAGAAGTTAGTTCCTACTTGTTGACCTAATCATTCTGATCAAGTACTGATTCAATAAATATCACCGTGCCACAAGCTATAAGATTGTAATGATAATTAACAATAATCTGTGATTTTTACTACAAACTACTAGTTCTATTGTTCACACACACATCCAAATCCAACGAACACACTGCGACGTCATCAACGAAACAAAAATTAAAAAAATGATAAGTACTTACTTATTTCATTATTGATTTATTTATCCACACATTATTTAAATTATACACTCTGTGGTGCAAGCGTTAAATCGATACTTTGCTGTCTGACTTTACATCGACGATTTTACGCCCATCAAAATAGAAATATCCACATATTATTCTTCGGGTCGAGTCCAAGCGGGTCGAGTAGGCGCGGATCAAACAAATCGTCATAAGTGAACGAAAAAAAGTTCATCACGCTGCGCAAAAATATCGTCGCGGAAATACAAAATATCAATGAAATTCCACATGTCATTTATCCAAGACATTGTCGCTTCGTTGGAGGTTGACTCAGTGTACCACCCATGGCGGCTTAGCGCGGATTGTTCGCTCGCTTCGACGTAAATAAAGCGCTGGCAACACTAGACACTTTTTTAACATAACAGTCTGTGATAAATAATAACACCAAAATAAACCGTGTCAGTGTTATCAAAGACATTCCTAGTGAAAAACTATAAAAAGTGATAGCTAATGCTGATGAACAATTTATTTTCGAATCGGTACTAATAAGCAGTGATCAGATGTGTGTGAAGTGTCCAAACCAGTGTAATAAAGGAAACGTAAAGTAAACTCGAACAAAACACACATAATAAACACGAAACATCTCCCAAAATCAAAATTGCTACAAAAAGTTTTCGTTTTTTATTTGAAATGAAGTCAAAATAACGCCATCTCGTGGTTAGTTTGCAAACTAACATATCATCGACAACATCAAATGATACCACCTAACTAAAAGTGTTGCAATAACAAAAAAAAAAAAAAAAAAAAAAAAAATATTTAACACCTACCATTTCCATAACAAGTAGCGACATCTATTGTCTAAGGAATAAGAACACAAGAATCAACAGAACCTGATCTGCTTATTTGGACGATTATTCAACTGAACAGATAGCCATTTGGCTGACACACTGGCCTTGTACGCACAGTTCCCTGGTTCAAATCTTGGTACAGTTGATATTTTTGAAAGTTTCTAATTTATTAACACAAAATGGACTTTCTGGCGAATATTACCTACCGTCGCACGCGCACTCGCTCGGAACCCGAAGACGTTAGTATAATTTCTCAAAATGAAACCGTCAATAGTTTGCCTGACATGTCTGAGGATGAAGATAACGCACAACTTAACACATTAAAGAACAAAATCGATAAACTGACATCGCAATTAAACAGTGCGCATAAGGAAATTGAATTGCTGTCATTAGAGAATAGCAAATTGAAGAAACAAAACGACGAACTAGGCAAAAAAAACGAACTCCTCAAAAGAATTAACAGCCCCGCTAAATTTAGAACTACACCAAAGAAAACTGCAAACCGATATGCAAACACAAAGGAGACACAAACAGATAATATCAATACTACAAAAAAACGAGTGTCTTCTCAATGCACAACTAACAGTATTAAGCCTATTACCATAGATAAACCAAGAATAAGTAACACACTACAAGATACACCTTCAAAAACTAAAGAGAACCAAAACGCCACAGAGGAACAAAAATGTAAGAAAGTATTACAAAATAAATCTACCTACATAAAACGCTCTAAAGTATGTATCATAAGTGCAGACAATAAAAACAAACTACTTGAGATTGCGGAAAATATTTTGGATGGGTTTGAAAGCTGCCACTATATCACACCTTTGGGAAATTCACAGATTTTACTAAAAGGAATTAAGGAGAAGCTTAAAAACTATTCTATCCAAGACTATTGTGTCATACTACTAGGAGAAGAGGACTTCAGAACTACAAACAATTACCTGGATACCATCTTTCATATAAGAAGCACATTGCAAGAACTTAATCATACAAACATAATTATTTGTACGCCAACATTTAAATTTTTTAATAATTATTATCTTTACAATTCTAGAGTAGAGACATTTAATAACTTGCTATATCTTGACATACTTACACACGAACATGCTTACTTCCTAGATAGTAATCTCAATTTAAATTACGATGACACTATGTTTGATAGACGTAGGGGTACCATAAATAACGCCGGGTTGCAAATAATATTTAAGAATATAAAAGACGTGATGATCTCTATACAATCCTCAACGAATAGTAACATCGAAGATATATTGACCTATCCATTAGCTGACCCTAACTATCAAATGACCCAAAATGACCCTATACTGATGACAAATTCTAATGACGCCGATGAAGTTATTGACAATAGTAATATGACATTTCGTTAATAAAATTAATATTCTTTATCAAAATATACAAAGTATCAAAACCAAACGACATTTAATAGAATCATTAAAATATGACAGTCACGATATAGAAGCATTTTGTTTGTCAGAAACATGGATATCAGAAACAAAAAAAGATTTACTACAAATTGAGGGTTATAACCTGGCTACCGCTTTCTGCCGCAACCAATACGTGGGCGGAGGCGTATGTATATTCCTTAAAGACTATCTAAATTTTAATGAAAGACAAGATGTTAGGGACTTGACAGTTGAATATGTATTCGAAACTTGTGCAGTGGATATACCTCAATCAAACACATTATTAATAGTAATATATTGGCCACAGTGTAATAGACAAACCGAAACATTCTTTGGTTGTCTAGAAAAACTACTGCAAAAAATTAACTTAAAAGACAGTATGAAACAAATAATAATTGGTGGAGATTTTAACATAAATGTTTTTGAAAAGACAACAATCTCACATACCTTACTGAATTTAATGAATAGATACAACTTCCGCCAACAAGTAACTGAACCTACACGAGTAACTGCTACCAGTTCAACGTGTATAGATCTTCTATTCACCAACTTTGATAATAATCAGATTAAGATAAATGTCAAAGAACTGGGACTCTCAGATCACAAAGGAGTCTTAACTACTCTATCAAATAACAACATACAAACTGAACGAACAAAACTACGTTATACGAAAAAGAGACTGTATAATTCCCATAATATATCACTATTCAAATCAGAACTCTGTAAAGTAGATTGGAACCAAATCCTTAAAAATGACAAAAATATAAATGAAAATTACGTATCTTTCCATAACACTATACAAAAACTATTGAATTTATGTATACCAAAAAAGCTAATTAAGATTAAAAACAAGAAAACTAAATCATGGCTAACTACCGGCTTAAAAATAGCCTGTAAACATAAGCGTGAACTAAAAATATTAATAAATACTACAAATAACGATATACTACGAAGATATTACAAAAAATACGAGAAAATCCTCAAAAGGACAGTTACCACTTCTAAAAAAGTAAATTATATAAACCTAATGGAAAAATCTAGTAATAAAACAAAATCAATGTGGCACATCATAAAAAGTCGTACTAACAAACTGACTAAAAAAACTAGAGAAAGTATAAAACTTGTTATAAACAAATCACTTGTTGAAGACCCGAGGTCGGTCGCAAATGCCTTTAATAACTACTTTGTTTCGGTAGGGAAAACTAACGCCACGAGGTCTAACGAGAACCCACCCGGTCGACATGTTGTTACTCCTAGCGAAAACTCTATATATTTGCAACCAGTTGATCTAAATGAAATAAAATTTATAATTAAACACTTAAAAAACAAGCAAAGTTTTGGTCACGATGAAATACCACCATCGCTAGTTAAATCATGTATGGACGAATTAATGATGCCTTTAACGTTTCTCATAAATCAGTCATTCATGGAGGGTGTTGTCCCAGATTTACTAAAAATATCTATAGTAAAACCTATATATAAAAAAGGCAAGAAAACTGATGCAGGAAATTATCGCCCTATTGCTTTATTATCTACATTCTCAAAAATATTTGAAACTGCAATGTCTAAGCGGCTAAATAATTTTTGTGAGAAGTACAAGATTTTTAATACCAGTCAAAATGGATTTAGGAAAAATAAGTCAACGACGTTAGCAGTATTTAATTACGTACATGAAGCATTAAAAATATTAAATAATAGGAAATATGCAGTAGGGCTACTGTTAGACATGAGTAAAGCCTACGATCGAGTATCATATAAAGTTCTACTAAATAAGTTGTACCAAATAGGTGTGAGAGGTATCGCGTATGAGTGGTTCTGCTCGTACCTCAAAAAACGCACACAGTACGTGGAAGTGGAATATCTTCACCCGGACACTGGCATAATGACTCACGTGCGATCAAAAATGGAGCACGTAACAATGTCTATACCTCAAGGCAGTGTCTTAGGGTGCATTCTATTCCTTATATATATAAATGACTTGCCAAGTGAAATAAAAGTACAGAGTGTCCTCTTTGCTGACGACATCTCGATAGTGTTTCCATGTGACGACGGTAGCAAAATAAATTCAATATTGGACGATATACTAACAAAAATAGTGAATTGGCTAAGGGATCACAATTTGGAAATAAATTTCTCGAAGACAAAACTTATGCAATACAGACCTTATCAAAAACGTCCATTAATTATAAATTACTCATACAATAACATACCGCTCCAATGTGTTGATGAATTTAAACTCTTGGGTCTGACTGTTGACACTAATTTAAATTGGAAGGCACATATTAATGTCGTGTCAAACAAACTTGCAAGTTTCGCGTATGCCTTAAATGAGCTGAAAAGATCAACTAATTTCAAAACAGCGATGATAGCATATTATGCCTACGCCTACTCGTGTTTAACTTATGGTATTATAGTGTGGGGAAATTGTGTTGAAGTAGAAAAACTATTCATCTTACAAAAAAGATGCGTGAGAATTCTCGCAAATATTGACCAAATGCAGAGCTGTAAACCATATTTCATTAAATATAAAATGCTAACTGTAACAGGCATTTACATTTTGGAAGTAAGCAAGTTTGTTAGAAAACACGCGTCACTATTCCCTGTAGCTAAGAATCAAAGGCCGCTGCAACGCTCCATAAGAGTCAAAAATGAATTAGCTTTGCCGAGTTCCAAACTAGCTATGTTTCACTCAGGACCTCTAGTAATGTGCATAAAAATTTATAATAAACTGCCCAATGACATAAAAGACATAGAATTTGATAATAAATTTGTAAATGCACTTAAAATGCACCTAATACAGAAATGTTATTATAGCCTAAATGAATTCTTAACAAATTAACACTATACTCGTACGTACCTATTGTGTATATAAATTATCAGATGAAGACGCAATGTAATAATGTAGAAATCAAATAAATGACATCCAATATTTAATTAATTAATAATGAAATTTTGACATTATATAATATAAACTGATAATGTAACAATGTATTTTTCTTAATAATTTTATATAATTTGATAATGTAACAATGATATATTTCTAAATAATATTGCATACAATTAATATTAAGATAAGTATACAAAATGTTGCGGTGCCCTCGCAGGGTTCATGTACGATACTTATATTTTATAACAACACCTTGTAAACGACATGAATGCAATAAATAAATAAATAAATAAATAAATAAATAAATAACTGTTTCGTAAATATTCACATGACATTCGCGTTTAATATTCTACGCGTTATCTTTTAGTCTGAAAGTTTTAATAGCCCATCGCAGTATGAATGAACTCTTTTAATTACAGGTTGAGTGTATCCTCTATAATCTTTTGAGCGATAGACCGTAGAACAAAGAGAAGTGTCTGTTCACGTCCAACTTATTATGAAAGAGATTTCTCGGACTATTATTAATAATTTTACTAGTTTTCAAATTAATGTGACGCCGTATCAAAATGTCCTATTCGCAAAACGACATAATTATATGAGCAGATCGTCCTATTCTTAAAATTACCTAGTAGCAAAACGTCCTACAAACAAAAGAATTCGAATGGTACAGTCATACCACACAATTATATAAGATTTTAAAGGAATAATTTTATTTAACATTTTGTTGAGACTGTTAACTTAAAAAAAAAAGAAGTAAAATCCAAATGATTTAGTGTTGTTTTTTTGCGTTCATTACAAAAGTGATAATTTTCACTTTGAAGTTACAAATCGATCCTTGGGTAGAATTCTTACGGATGCTGTCCGCCCTGGAGCGGGCGGAGGAGTCTATCAGACTCATACCTCTGTTCTGTATGTGCGCTGGACTGCTTGTACAATTCATCACACTTCCCCGGCCAGGTATTGGCCTGCATGACCTGATGCGGACCCCGTCACCCTCTGTGGCTGTAAATGGTCGAAGTTCCTCTCGGGAGATAAGCGCGGAACATGGCACGGTCAGTTCTCTCTGAAAGATTGTCACCCGCGGGTCACACCTTGTGGCAGCCGGTGACCACATCGCGATATTCAGTGCCCGGAGTCTCTGCTACGAATATGGAGGAGTAATGTATCCTCTCGTTCCCTTTCTGGCGCCTGCTTTGCAACCATCACTTCCTTGCAGAAGGTGGCCACCCACGCACTGTCACTTCCAGCCATGGAGTGGACCACGACGGGAAGCGAGTCGTTATTAGTCGTTGGGGCTGCCGCGATGAGGTCACGGAGCTGTACAACCTAGGCTGGGAACTTGTCCAGGCGGTGTGGTCTCCACCCTTGAATGTGAGCCCACATTAGTTGTCTGTTCCATCGAACCCTTCATCAGACCGGAAGTATTTTTAACACCATCATAAGACGGTTGACTCGCCATAATGCAATAATACTTTGAATCTTCTTTTTGCTTCAACTTAACTTTCAAAAGAAATTATTTATGAGTATAACTGTACTTTGATTGATTTCTATGCCACGTATGTATATATGCAGTCCGTTTCCCATTCTCAGTCGATAACTGAGAAGCTACCTATTACCGGTGTCTGATCTACCGCTGAGCACTGGAAATAGCTAAATTTTTCAGCATTTTCGTCTACCCCACCATTAGTTAGATACCCGAAAACCGCTCGCATTGAAAGCAAATAAAGATTTGGAATACCTTGAAAGTTTCCACAGATATAAAACCAATCACAAAGACATATTGGACGGAGATTCTGATTGTTTATTTAGGATTAAATCTTGGGACCGCATGATTTGTTTTCAAAAATGAAAATTTGATTGGATTTATACGATGAATATGGATCGAAGCCGCGTGGTTTTAATATTGGCCACACTTTTTCGCTTTGACAAATATTCGTGTTGCCGTTAAACTCGAATATAAAAAAACGGCCAAGTGCGAGTCGGACACGCGCACGAATGGTTCCGTACCATTATCGCAAAAAACGGCAAAAATATCACGTTTGTTGTATGGGAGCCCCTCTTAAATATTTATTTTATTATGTTTTTAGTATTTGTTGTTATAGCGGCAACAGAAATAGATCATCTGTGAAAATTTTAACTGTCTATCTATCACGGTTCATAAGATACAGCCTGGTGACAGACAGACAGACAGACAGACCGCGGAGTCTTAGTAATAGGGTCCCGTTTTTACCCTTTGGGTACGGAACCCTAAAAACGGTATTTTTGACGAATATGTTGAACACATTTATCGTGGCAGCACGAATACGTACGATAAGGGATATTAATATTGGCAGGGTATCGGCTATCGGCTGCCTATGTGAAGTTCTACCGTAATGTATTGCACAATACACGGACCGTTACAGACCACAGCCGTCGGTAATACAGCTGGATACTAATGCCGGCAGGCAAATGTCTAAATCCAATGTAGCTACCTACCTACTAGGTACCTACGTATGTACAGATGTTGTATGTACACTTATATGTAAGCGTCTTCAAATATTTATGACAAGTGTCTACAGTCAGACATACGAAAGCTTACGTATGATGCTTATTTACACTGTAAATTACAATTACAACATTCACAGCTATCTGGCAGGCGCACAGAATCCTCGGGCTTCTTCCAGAGCAGCAGAGGTGACATTTTTATTTAAAATATCGCCGCATCGGTGATCCGGCGTTACTGTATTTACATAAAACACTCGTATTCAGCAAATTATGCGGGTATTCGAATGTTTTGATCGCGGAATCCAGATGGAGCCGGTATAAATCTCGCTTTGAGCTCGGCCGGCATTCCTGGCAAGTTACCGAACAACAGTAATGAAGGTTTAATCTGCTAAATTCCAGCATAATCCGCCGGGATCTCGGAGACTCGGCTTCCCTCTCTACCTATAATTATAACTTTAGTTGTTCGTGTCTTTATTAATTCGTAAGCTGCTGAACACGGAGGATTGTGCCTTAAGTAATGTTTAATTGTAGTGATAACATACATTTACATTATTGTGTCCTTTGTGCTAAAATTAACTTGCTTAATTACCTAAGAACAATGAACAGAATCTTGCCGGACAATGATAATATTCCCGTCTTTATTAGACAGCTTTTCAAGGTAAAATTCAAAGAAATGTAAGTAACAAAACGAAATCCATAGAACATCAGATCTCATAAATTATTTATGTTTCACGAGCAGACAATAAGTCCATAATTTCGCATCTCATTAGCGCTTTTCTCAAATTCACAAAGATGTCTTAATAAATTTTAATACTTTCCGTAGCGGCCATTACAATTTGCGTAAACGACATCGCATTACACGAGGTGGCTAAAAGCACATTTTAAAAGGGCGTCTGAATAATTCCACCCGGACTTGTGCCGGGAGTCCGGGACTACCGAGCCTGTAGTTAGGACACTCCGCTCCTAATGACTACGTATTGTTTTAAGGAACTCAGAAATGTAGAATAAGGAATTAAGTTTTAACTTTGTTTTTATGTGAAAAAAAGATAAAAGGTTATTTTTGAGGATTTAAGTCTCTTTCGTCTTCAATTCTCGAGGGAGCGAAAATATGTTCGTTGTGGCACGAAATTTTATTCATTTTTCAACACCTTGGTGACCTTGGTTTTAAAAGGGCCTTTTGAATTTAATTTATTCTTTAACCGTTTTTATAAGTCTAACCTTTTATCAGAATCTAACTGACTCTAATAAATGTAAAAATCTAAAGAATGTAACGAAATCTGCAAATTATAACCTCAAGTAATTGAGTTACTAACAAAAAGTAAACACACACACACATTATACACTAGATCGCAATAAACGTTTTGACATTGACTTTAAAAAACACACTTTTAGGACCAGTTCAGGATCTAATAACATTTTTGCTGTGTGTACATTTTTAAACCTTTAGAGCTTGAACCTATTCTTCTTCTTCTTTCTCCTGACTGTTGTCCCAGTTTATTTGGGGTCAGCCCTCCTAGTTCTTCTTGTAGACCTAGAACCCAATATAGGTACAAAAAGGATTGTTCCAGTTTCCATCAAATATTTAGTGAAATCATAAAATTAATTATTTACATGTAATTATTGTTAAACAAATTATTTATAATTCACATGAGCATCGTGTTTGAAGACGTATAAAATATTATTAATTTAATGTTATATGATAATGGGCATTATGTGGCTTATAAAACGTTTATTTCGCAAAATAGGTTTGTAAAATATCTTATTATTCCCTTATGTACCTTCTGCATGTATCAGCAAACCATATCCTTCTATGTCGGCTGCCATTTTAACCAAATACATATGAATTTAAAAAAAGAACATGCTTCTTCAGGTCTCAGATCAAGTAAAAAAAGGTTGATCCCGCACGGCCTATAGTTTAGGTGAAGCCACTTTTTTAACTATGTGTGAGTCACTGGAGTGCTGACACTTTTTTTAAAAAAAGTCCCTCAAATTATTTAAATGGGATTAAATATTAATTTCATAATTTTAAGTAAGTACTTTATATGCAAATGTGAAAGGAAATCTGTCTGTTTGTTTTTAATAAACGCGTGCAGTCGCTCGTGTGTAAGAACACCGAGCAGCTCAGAACAAGTTTTTTTTACTAAAAATACAACAAAGTTTATGTAAAACATGTTTATTACAAAAACAACCATTCCATGGAATTAAAAATATACTTTTTCAGATGGAATGAAAAGTATAAGTATTTAAGTAAGTACAAAATAGAGCTTTAACTTATAACAGAATACTAACAAACTTAGTGAACTTTAAAAAAGATTGAAACAAGGTGATCTATTTCTGTCGTGCTAACGGAGGTATCTACTTCAAGGTCGTTGTGGTCTATTTCGGCTCAGTCTTATAGCATTTACCCATTCGTTTCTTATTAAATTTTTCGTTGGAAACCTAAAACCATAATATTTGATAGCAAAATAGAAGGTACTCATGAATTTATACAAAAATAAATTAGTTACGAACTAAATATTTACCTTGACTTTGGTTTATTTATAATACATAAAATCATGTGATTTAAATAGAAAATAAAGATTAATTAGGTCAACTTAATTATTTTTGTTTGACTTTGCCAACTTACCCACATTTTGGGCAATTAGAAATAATAATTACTGGCAACATTCTCCCAATATGTCATTTTCGGGGAAAAACATTATCTGTTCCGAATAACCTCAAAATTATGTTGGAAAACCAAAAATACAAATAGTTCTGCGTGTACTTACGTGTGAAACGATACTCCTAAAGACTTCTTGTTTACTATGGTGTTGTTTTTGCACCACTTGACAACACAGGACGGAATTTTTAAGGCAAAGTTATTGCACGACGGTCCGTGAGATACTAACAAAATCAGCGTAGTTTTATTGCTTGTGTGTGCGTGAGCGCGTGTGTTTACAAGAATCGGCTGAGTTTTGTGGCTTCACCTAAACTATAGGCCGTGCGGGATCTACCTGTTTTTACTTGATCTGAGCTTCAGGTACAAACCTGACCTGACGGGGCACGGTCCGTCCACGTCCCGGGTTTTTTTTTAATTAATGGTATAATAGGTATGGCAAAAACGCTTGAACGCATTGAAATTTGTTCTAGTTTCTACAAGGTCCGTACAGTAAAAAACTCTAGATGCAGCCTGTACATTATCAAACATAATATTGCGTTTATTATGCCAAAGAATACACTCCCATAAGATATGATAGATATGCTATCCCATAGAACACTGATATTATGGCGAGGCAACAAGCATGAAGGAAAATCATTTACTTTTAAAGTTACCTTGCCCTGTGAGAAATTGGGCAACACAGTGATCCACCTCCAGCCACGGTCTAGCCAGTCGCTCGCGAATGGATAGAAAGAATTGGTGGAGGTCGATACCTCCACCAATTCTTTGCCCGTGATGGAATTATCCCACCTAAATTGCCATTCGGATAAAAGTACCTCCCAGACGTGTGTGTATGGTTTAAATAATCTAGACATTTTCTCACGGTCACTCCGCGTTAAAAATGCCGCGTCCATAGTCTCTCGTGCGGAATAGTATATTGCAGCACGTCGGTATAAGGGTTCCTTGTTGACTATGGATTCTTAAAAACAAAAGAATAAACGCATTGTTTAAGTTTGTATAACTCATCGAATATAAAACAAAGACAAACCCGTTCTTTTTCATGGCATCTCTACATCCTTGTCCCCTTGTCTATGCCTACACCTTTGGAGAGCATTTAGATAATTGCGGGAAAGGCGCGGTACTTTGTTGGTTGGCTCTTTTGCAGCGCTGTGGTGCGCTTTGGAGCGCTTTGTGCTGCATTATAACTGGTGTTACATTGTTCTATGACAGCTGTGACACGCCTGTGGTCGATTTGCGACGGCGTGCGATGCGTGTTCATTAAAATAATGAGGCGGTCTCGCAACGTGTGCGATGTTGCAGCTATCGGATTTTGATTATTACACTTGTATGCAAGCATTTTTGCTGTGATAAGGTTTTTATTAGGACGTTTAACTGGATTAAATGGTTACTACATTTACAGTGCATATTTCGCTTCTATCAATAATTTGTTTCAGCCACAGTGCATAAATTGTACTTAGTAATTCAAATTTCAAAACGTGGGTGCAAAATTTTGTATAATTTAAATAAGAATTTGGAGTGGTTTTCAGATTTTGATACTATGACAAATGATAATCTAGGACAAGTAAACGTTTCATTTGAAGTACGTAAACACCAACGCTTCAGGGAAAGCCAATAATAATCCAACTCGCTGAATAGGACTCAATGATATTTCTGCTACTACACAGGGGAAATGAGCGTAATATTCTATTTTGCAGCCAACACAGCTTTATGCGGCAGTTAATCAGGCGGGAGTAACGACGCTAGACATCAAACGTTTCGTAACTTCTTCACTCCGCTCGAGGTTTTCAGGATTATAAATAATATCGCATTCTCTTTTGTGTGCAGTGTCGAAATATGCCATTTTAAATACCTGTCAAATTGTTTGAATAAGCTGAGGTGAGAAAGATGTGCTTACTTTTGATCGAATTAAAGACTACTGGCTTTTTGAACTATAGACTTCGCGAGTCTTGTCTTTTTGATTTTTGTCGATTCAGTTTTTCATATATAGCCGGACATTCGGATATACGAAGCATTTTTGTCCAAACTGAAACGGATACGCTTCGCGCTGGCTCCGCCAATCAACTAGTGGCACTGTGAGCTGTAGACCTCACGTGTCTATCTTATTGATTCTTATGTCAATTCAGTTCAATTTCTAAAATCTGATCGTCAAATTAATTCCATATAGTAATCAAACCTGAGGTTCTAGCCTCTAGACAAATGGCATTCGATGTCAGCGAAGGCAATAGTCGAAATGTCAACGTGATTTTTCGATATCGCTTGTCAATCGACCTGTAGAGCAAAACAGCCGGACGTTAAAAACTTAGTCGCGTATTTCGGTATAGTCGGCCCTGTGATCGCGCAGTCTCGTAACGTAGCAATTCACACCACAGCTCCAAGACGACCCGACCGAATACCAAAGTTAAGTTCGCGTTCATCATTTCAGTAATGATTTAACAGCATTGATGATTTTGTCGCTGTCATTGCATATTGAAATGATTTTAAAATATCTTTGATTTTTATATGTGACATGATATCCGACTCATCTCAGCGCATCTCCTATCCCCGCAAATATCAGCGCAGTGAGTTTTGGATATCATTACACATGGTGAGAGTTTTGGTCTCGCACGGGATTCTATTTTTATTATTGTTAAATTGTTTGCTTATATCTCGTATCTCCTGTGCGATTCACAAATAAATATTATTCTTTCTTTCTTTCTATCTCGGCCTGGCCGAGATTAGGTCTAGAGGACTATTATTAGTCATGTTACGTTATGTAATAAACAGGCACAAGACCTATAGAATAATCTCCCCCTTATAGTTAAAATCGATTCAGTAAGGCAGTATGCAGCTGGATATGTAAGTGTAAATAGGACAATACGTACACGCTCCGGAACATTGGGCACGATGCTCGATCGATGAGTGGAACACCCAACTGATTTCCCTGCCATTGAGCCCGCTCTTTTCACTGTCCACAGGCACTCGTAAATAAGATGCGCTGTTATGTACTATTCGCATTATTTATGCGCGTTTGTCGTGATGTGTTTGTGAATGGGGAGGAATGATGTGGTGTTTGTATGTTTATTGTTTCGTATAAAAAAATCGTATACTTATATTTCTTTTCTTCGGCTTTTCCTTTCTTAGCTTGTTTCTATAGTTTTAGATTATCTTCACCATAATTTTAGTTGACGAAGTTTACTGCTGAATATAGAAATATTTTTTTGATACATAAGATTTGTACTACATCTCTAAGTATTAGAAGTGCCCTTTGTCTGTTTTAAGACACTTCACTCTGCCAAAACATAGATCCTCTCCAAGCGTCAATCCTTCTAAGAAACTGTTTAATTACAAAAATCTGAATCGAGAACTTCAGTATGAATTCATTGACTACCTAATGTTTATCCTTTCATAATCTTCTGCTTGCTGGGTTACTTCTAAGATGACGATTAATTCAGAAGTAGGTATTAAAGAACAAGTAAACATATTGCTTCGACCCCAAATAAATTAACAAACGTTCATGAAAATGATAATAATCTTCAGCTTGCCTTCCTATCTTCATGATGCATTGGAGTAAAGCTCTTTGCTTAGCATATAAAGCTTATGTATTGGCTTAAACCTTGAGCAACTTAGTAGCTACATACACACTTTGTAGATTTGTACATAAATCTATCACCTATCCAATATGTCCGTCAGGGGGCGCTCGTTTGTATAATAATAATTGGAAATCGGATTAAGTCACATGGCGCGCCGGAATGTTTGCTTTCATCAAGTGCTCACAGCCAATTCTGCTGAGCTAACAACATGTTTTTAAATATAAACAGTGCAAACGTGAAGCAATACGCTTTGTCCTTTTTGTTGCTTACTGTTTAAAGCATAAAATATAAAGTTTACAGCAACGTTTTTCGTTTGACCTTCACCGATGGCCACTTTTGCAAAGTAATAGTTTTTCGTTGTACCAGTTCGCCGAAATAATAAATAAATGAACCTTTGCTGTAAAAGTGTTTTTTTTTAGTTATGATGAATAAAGTTCTGTTGCAGCGGAATTTTTTAACTTATCGTTTATTATCAAAAATAAAAAAATAACGGATTTCATGAAAAATTATGCACTGACTGTTTTTGTGTATTATAATATTTTCTTTTTATATCGTAAATCCATTCATTATTCATAAAAAAAAGCATGACAACTAAGGCCACATACTCCAAATGATGATGAGCTTTTTACCTGTAGTTCTTCTGCTAGGTGTAATGGTCTCCCAAATATATGCCACACTTTTTGTGTCACCTTTTCTGGCCAATCTCTTATGAACGTCTTAGCCGGTTTACACTACATTGTACTGCACGTTTGGCGGCCTTACTCCGTTTTAGTGCCAAGTAAAACGGTTACTCGGGTTCGGTTCGGTTCAGTTAAACGGGTTCTAAAAATACTCCTAAGTAACGGCTAGGTTAAAAGGTTTGAAAAAAAATATATTATTCATTCATGTACATTTGTGAAACATTTTTTTTGTAAGACTAAAACTTTTAATAAAATATTCAACAACACTAAATTTTTTCGCTTCTTTTGCATACACCTCCAAAACGACTTGGATGGATAAAAATATTTTTACACAGAAAAATTGACGATTAGAATTCCTCCTTAACCTACTATCAGCGGCATGTTGCTGTTTGAACTTAGCATAATATTGCAAAAAAATAGTGCAGTATAATGCCATATGAACTCAGCCTTAATCATCAGCGTCTCCTTTACGAAACAAAACAATCAAATATAAAATCTCTGTTCATTGACTTCCTTTACAGTACCAGTTGCGCCATAATATTAAATAGCTCAACTGAACTAACTAGTCACTTTAACAGCAGTGCAGTGCTTCGGGTTAAGAGTATACTCTCCGGCGTGCGGTTTGTAACTTTGTGTTGCAGCTCCGTGCTACCAAATATATTGGACTGGTAATTCTCCGGCCGTAATAAATATTTACTCACATGTTAAAATAAATTATGACTTTTAATGTACTGTTGAACTGCTGAAGTAGAATATGGAAACGTTAATAGAACGCCAGAGTCGACATCAGCTATAATTACATTAATATTGCTGCTTTCTACTCTGACGTTAACTAGAAACTCCAGTCTCAATATTTCAATAGATAAATAGTTTATACCATACACATACCATAGATTTTATTTGCAAGATTTTTATATATGTATCTTTGAGCACACAAATGCACAAAGTCGGATAACGACTGCGCAGTATACAGGTGCAGTAAATACCCTAAGTTTTCATTGATGCGATGTATTGCGGAAACCAATTAGCATTATACATGCATTAGTTCATAGACGGCTATTAAAGTTGAACAGCAATACAGTAAATAATAAATTGACATTAATTTTGCTTTGCACGTTTAATAATTTCAGCAATCATTTTGTTACTGAGTGCCGTCAGTAATAATAGTTTTGCCATTAGTGTCAAATACATTGAGAACGTCTATGTTTGGAGGCAATTGGATATGGTTTTATGGGCAGCCAGAATAATTTCAATTTGTTAATGGAATAATTGACCAAAAGTCTCTCTCTCTGAAAATGGCAACGCTGATTACGAAATATTTACGTGGAAATCGAACTGTCACGGGACGGACATTTGATGAAACCAATTTGGAAAATGTCGTGAAAACAGTTTTGAGTACGAATGTGGCTGGCTATAAGAGTAGGTGAACTTTAGATAAAATCACCAATCAAACGAAATCGGTTCATCCGTTTAGGAGCGATGATGCCACAGACAGCGATTATAATTACCTAATACGCATAATTTATGTCGCTTTGTCAGCTTAATTCTCCTACTTGAATATTATTATCATAAAAAAGTTATGCGCGTCCGCACTAATAGCTGTATCATGTGATAAAGTTCCTCAAACAACTTTGACCTGTAACCCAAGCACATAAAGAAGAAAATTTTAATGTACTTAATACGACTTTGTGTGTTTTCCTGCAGGGGACTGTACGAGTGGTCTCGCTACGCCACATTATGTCATAATTAGAAGAAATTGCGACGGTATTATTGTGGAAGCGCTAAGAGGATTCAAACTCCTTTACTATAGGGTATGTGGTTGATATAAGCTTAGGAACATAGAGGAAATTATGAATTCAGTTGAAAAGCGCGTGTTTACAAGTCCTTAGATATCGTCTCGTCGTCTGCCTTCCTACGTTTGCCGTCGCACAATATCAAGTACTTAAATACCTAACAAATAACTGTTATTGACATTAAAATACCGCTTGACTGGCGCCCAAAGCCGTAAACTTCTAAATAGCCCGTCTCGAACTTTGTTTAATAAAATATTAATAATCCTGCTATCGAATACAACCAAAAACACTCAGTAAAGTACAGTCGGATTTCACAAAGAGCTATAACGATGCGGGGCACGATTTTTTAACGGGCAATGTATTATTTGGTGTGTGTGCTGTTGGGCTAGTGCATAAATCGTGTAATGGGTAGAATAAGCAAGCAAGTTGCCAAATAATTCACACGCAAAGTGCTGTAATAGGCTGGGGGAGCGAGCATAAACAATAAAATGCTATAAAAATTCACAGGTAAAGTGATTTTCCCGTAACAACGGGCAAAAGCTTTTTAGGGACCACATTATGATAACAAACCTTATTTTAATTTTGTATGGTTATCGTTTTGAGGCTACAATAAGGATCGTTTTGATTGTTAACGCTTATTTTGCGGCTCCCGGACGTGTATTATATGCTTTATTTTCACTTATGACGCGCGTCATAAAATTTTAATGATGCAGTGCGCCATTATCGCCTAAATATGTAGGAAAAGGATGTTATAACGGAACGAGCTAGCTTTTTGTAGATATTTTGTACCACAGCTACATTACTGTTGGAATAAAAACTTTTAAGTATATTGTAAAATAAACATCTATTCACATATATAAACCATTTATCCACAGAAAAGTCTACCAATAACTTCTTTAATTATAAACACAAAGATCATGCGAAATTCCCACGAATATAAAACACTATTCTTATTGGTACCCAGGGACTATTTGGTACCGCAGTCCCGTCGACTTTTCATTGTATTGCCACGGCTTATCTATTAGCATAATTGCCATAATGGACTCCGAGGCCCCAAAGGCCTGTATTTTAGAACTAAAATAGCTGCAGCTAATATCGATAAGCTGTCGGCATTTTTTATAATATTACCTGCGGTTTCGCTCATGTGGAATCAGTACTTTATACATAGTATTATTAGTATTGTTGGTTTATTAGTATTTTATCAGATATAATTTTGTATCCATTCCTAACGTTGTCCTATTTAACCTGACTGGTAGAGAGTAAGTGGGCGCACGGTTGGCGCAGTGGTTGGGCGATTGACTGCTGCGCTGCGTGTCGCGGGTTCGATTCCTGCACGGAACTAATATTTGTATGACCTACAGATAGTTGTTCCGGCTCTGGATGTTGTGTATGTTTGTATATGCACCCACGATACAGGAACCAATTCCTAGTGAACAGAAAAAAAAAGTACGCCTATGTACCACTATTGTACACGAAGTTTGAATAAATAAGTAAATATTTCTATAAAATATAACCTATGAATTATTCTGTTGAGCTACCTTTTATTTACATGGGACAAGGGTAGGAAGACGACGATGATGTGTTATTTTAATGTATAAGCTTACAGTTAAGTATTATCTAAATCTGTTCAGTAGTTGTCGCGTGAAACAGTAACAAACAACCACCCATCCAGCCATCCATCCATAATATATCCTCACAAACTTTCGCGTTTATTATTGTAATAGGATAGGACTACTAGCTTTTGCGTGGTATGTTTATGATAAAACATATTCGCGAGCTGGCTGACCAAAACCAGATGTATCCTCCGACTGCACAGCATGAATTTCTTCTTGTTTAAGTTTCTTTATTTGTATTTTTTTTGGAATTAGGTACATATAAACATACAAACGTATGCTTATAAGTAGTTTTTTTTTTATGAATTTTTAAATCACCTCTTACAACCCTTTATTTTGATACCCCAACGGATGCCCCCACAATATGGCACCCAAAATCCGCTTTTTTTTCTATTTAAAAATTTTGATGTAGCTAGTGACACTCGCAAGGTTAAGACGAATCGATTGACGTAAGAATCATCAAAATCGAGCAACGCGTTTGGTCTCTAGAACGACACATAGGAACAAAGATACATAGACTGATAAACACATTACCCTTCTTTTGGCAGTCAGGTAAAAAGTATCTTATGTCCTCCAGGTTTTGGGCTCTATATTTGTTTTTTGGGTAAGCGGCTTAGGTGTGAAAACATACCAAACAAACCGACAAGAATTAGGTACTGTCGTATTTTTTTATATATGTATTAGTACATTTATATTAGTATAATATTATATATTAGTGTGGATGTAAGAACGTTAGGTAGAAAGCTCCAGCGAATACACGTTTATTATGCTGTTATAGTTTTACTAATGGGCTGGTTGATTGCACGGAATGTCGTTAAAACAACCACTTTATTGCACTCTCTGGAAATACAGCTTTTTCATACATAGTTTACTGTAGTTACTTTTGTTGTAGCTATATAAATAAATAAGTATTGTGCTGAATATGCTTTTGGAATTACGCATCTTGATCACGAAGATGTAATATAATACATACATTACAAATTGTATTAAAATGACCAAGAAGTTATCAAATACCTATCTACTTCACCTATCTCACTTCTGAGCCATGTCTACAAGCTGATTTCAAGAGTCATCACGAATCGTCTCGCGCACAGGTTTGATGATTTCCAATCTCCCAAAAAAAGGGGTTGGCTTCAATACCTTAGACCACATTCATACGTTGCGGCAGGTTATAAGAGACCTGCCTCTCTGTGTAGCGTTTGTGGACTACGAGCCTGCGATTCGATCGAAACTTGGGCTGTACTGCAGTCTCTCCAACGGTGCCAAATCGACTACCGGTACTTCGAAGTGTTTATAAAAAAAACGACACCATGTCTGTCCGTCTTCATGTTCAGACCCCGGCACCTATCCTTCTACAACGAGGTCTGAGACAGGGAGAAGTCATATCGCTGAAACTGGTCACCGCTGCACTGGAGGATGTCTTTAAGGTTCTGGACTGGAGAGGGCTAGGTATCAACGTCAATAACGAATACATCAGTCACCTTCGGTTTGCCGATGATATAGTGGTCATGGCTGAGACCATGGAGGACCTCAGTGCAATGCTCGTAGACCTCAGTAGAGCTTCCGAAAGACTGGGTCTTAAAATGAATATAGAGAAAACCAAGGTGATATTTAATGCCTATGTTACACCCACTTCTATCAAGGTCGAGATTCTATACTCGAAGTTGTGGACGATTATGTCTACCTCCTATCTGTCTCTATTATGTCTATGGATGTCTGGTACAACCGATCCAGTTGGGTAGGGCCAACTTCGAGAAAGAGTTCAACCGTCGAATCCGACTCGGCTGGGCACAGTGTCTCAAGACGAAAGTCTATGACCAGTGTGTGTTGCCAGTGTGGCTCTGAGACATGGTCACCCACACACTCACTTTCATTATTATGGTTAAAAGTGTTTATAAATAAGGCTGTTACTTCATCATTGTAACTTTATGCCTTTGTGTGTAAAGTTTCAGGAAAAAAAAACATAAATCATAGCAAACTTAAATATACTCGAAATCATTTATTTGGACCACTATCACACCTGAAACATAACGCAAAAAAGTTCATTCAACTTACGCTGTAAAACTACCTACGCTATAACCAGTCTTGTCCCCGTTGACCTTAATAACCTGTCTGAGATGACAAACGGTGACACACGTTAAGGCGCTTATTAGATTCTGCGTCGACAAACGACACGGTGCATGGATTTCAAATTGTCGCTTTCTAGTGGTAGCCGAGTAGATATGTCGTGGAGTTCCGACTTCTTATAGTAAGTGCTTAGACGGCAAGGCTAGTTTTGATTTAATTTATTTGTGTTCTAAAAAAAATTGAGTATGTATGTGGAAAGAGGATTAACCTCCGATTTCTGAATTAAGGGCTGTTTTATGAATTTAATGTTTGGAGTTGAGTATCTGACAAAATCTACTTTAGCCTGAAAACTTTTAAACTTTGGCAGTAAAGGAAGGTTTAACACGATCTTAACTTCAAAAATGCTGATAAATACTCAACCATAAATTAATGCTTAAGGCTGCCGATTACAACACACTACAACGTGAGAAATACTCAGCCTTAAGCATTTCGAGTATTTGTCAAAGTCTACTTTAGCCTGAAAGTCAAACTTAGCATCATATTCGTGTTTGACATGTTCTTAAATCCAAATAATTAATTCTGAAATCGGCCTTAACAAAATACATTTTCATAAAATGTTCGGTTCACTTATATTTAGTAGCCAATCAGAAGTTCTTCTTGTGTGAAAGCTATCTTGAACGAATAGTTTGTTTTAGTGGCGGGTAGTAATAGTACATTTAGGAAATAAACGACGTACTTCTCGTGTTTATCAGTTGAAGTCAGTGTTAACGATATATATACGTAGATGGAGTACTTTTTATCTTGTACACCAGTAAAAATATTTTTCTTTCTAGAAACCATTACATTGGATGACCGTTTTGTTTTTACCTAAATAACTGGTTGGCGACCTCGGCGAAGTAAGAAACTGGCAAGTACATCTTCTTTTCGTTTCGATTAACTCGTTTACCGACCAAGATTTTGGAAGGGGAAAAAAATTAGATAAAGCACACAGAATTGGCTTTGTGTATTTGAACGAAATGTTGACGCTCCTTGCGGATTGTAATGTAATTATTCTGCCGCGGAAAATTATTGCGGTGGAACAAAGGATAGGTATATTTTCACACATAGAAACTAAGTAATAAACAACGTTTTTTGGACAACAAAGTTGGGGTATAAGAATGAAAAACACCAGAATGTTTCATCATTTAAACAAAACAGAAATAATCTAGATTACTTCTATTTAAACTTTTTTTGAGCGTGTAAACATAAGTATCCTCATTCAAAAATCTCATTCCCTCATACCCTCACGGTGAAATTATGTATCTGTACACAATAACCCAGTTTCATAAACGAACAGCTTAATATGCTAGTGAGGTAGTCTAAAAATTATTCTCATTAACTTATCTTCGCAGCGAAATTTTTAATTTAGTCCTAACTCTAACGGCAGGGCTAAACAGTCGCGCTACGCTGGCGCTACGGCGTAGCTATCGGCTACGGCGTAGCTATTCAGCTACGAGATTAGTGGGTACGTGCTCCCGTTGTTGAGCATGCTTTACATTGATAGCTCGTATCAAAAAGTCTTCGTATTTTTCATGTCGGCATCTTATATTGGATGTGTTGTAGTGATTTAGTAAAACGTATATAATTATGAGCTACTATCTTCTGCCAACGGCTTCGCCCGCGTGAGAGTAGGACAATATACCCCCGAGATAAAAGTATCCTATGTTTTAGATAAAGTATATAGACATGAAAAGAAAATAAGTTTGTTGCTGACATTAGTTTCAGACACGTTTTATTAAGTAGAAAGGTATCGCTTTTTCAATTACAAATCGTTAAACCAAATTATTTTTCTCTCGTGTGACCTTTATGAGTTTAGCGATAACCTATTTAATACTCACAAATTAGATAAGATATCATATTTTCAAGGAAAAAAGAAGAATAAGGCGGCAACCTTGATACAATTTCAAAATTAGGATATTTCCAAGCAGATTTGAGAAATCAGATTATTTGACAAATGTTTCAATTTACATCAAAATGTGCGCGGAAGGTAGACATATGTTTTTGTTTTAATCTCAACATGTGTAAGAGATTATACTTAGAACGCGAGGTGCCATAATTCTCGTATGATTTAATTTTAATTCGTCATATGATGCTCTAAAAACCTTATCTTACCCTTTTACTTTACAGGGATTGAAAATCGGCATCTAGAATTTTTGTTTATTTTCATTTATATTAAATAGTTAGAATTTTAGATAGTGCTTGATTATTATAAGAGTGTTCTGAAAATAAATAATTACGCTTATTTCAATACTTGTTTTCATTTGTTCTAGTTTTTAGTCCTAAAGAAAAATGTTTTTAAACATGTATTTGTATATTCGACATCATATTTGTAACAACGGTTTATGAAACAACAAGTATATCGAGACGCCCTTTGGCAAAACAATCTAGATCGAAAGGTCAGATTAAAATCTGACCTTTCGATCTAGATTTTTACTATCTGTACTTGTAGTGAATAGCTTCTACATTGACTTGAGTATAAACGAATTTGATAAGATTGCCACACACTGTCAGATTATGCTTCAGTTTCTCTTCAACTCTTGAAACTCCATTATGCTCGTGGATGGGTACAGTTTGGGTTGCCTAAGAAAGATGTAAGTGTTCTCATGCGTTGTTTACCGATGTGCTTGACCCAGCATTGTCAAATATCAAACGTCATTACTATTTAAACTACATCAAAACAATAAATAAAGCTACCAACATAATATGAGGGCATCGCTTTCTTAGGAAATCCTAGCTCAGGCCTCGCACATGAAACGGCCGCAACCTCTTCTTCAAGCAAATCGTAAATAATGAAACAGTATCACTCTTTCGGTTCAGTTCAATCATCTTGTCAAGCCAAACTGACGCACATTTGCCGGTTCAGTTTTCCTCGCTTTATGTGGTGGGCTTAAAAGAGGCCGTCATTACCGAGACGTATCTGTTGAGTGAAATAAGTTGTAACCTACTGTAACTGATAACAAAACGGTGGAGGTTAAGTTGCCAAGAGCTAGGGTTTTTTGTAGAATGTCTTCATTTTCACAAGACGACTTTTACGAGATATAATTTCAAAAGTTTCTATGTTCTTTTTTTTATTTTTTTTATTCTTTATAGGCTCGCGTTTGACCACTATCTCGCCTGATGTTAAGTGATGTTATGGTCGAAGGTCTTCTAGCCAAACATTTTTGTTATAGTGTGTGTTGAATTTGGTAGGTACTCATCACAGATTTAACAAAATTCTTGCTACGTTTGTATAGCTCTGAAGATACATTTATATGTGTGTCATCAGTAGGTATTTTTTAAAGAAGGTTAATATTTTATACCGAGCATAATTTTTTGCCACCTTTTACAAATTTAGTATTTTTTATACACCAAAAAGAATGTCTGAACTTCACCAGTTCAACTTCAATAGTTTTACTATTCTCTAATATTTATGACAGACTTAACGCTAACCTTCAATTCAAAATCATATCATATGATTCGTTACACTGAGAACGATCCATACTACGTCGATACGTACGATCGAATATATCGCACGAGTTCGTGCGTTTACGACGCGACGTTACGACTCTGATATAGGCTGTGGTTACCGCCACACATATGACATCGCACGACTTTGCACGACATCGAGTTTTGTTTAAATGTATTATCACGTTCATTTCTTTGTTGGAAGGATTATTGGGTGTTGGGAAATGCATTGTCTGAGACTTCCTGGTCGGAAACTTAGCTAAATCGTATGTAATCCTTGGCGCACCTCGATTTATGTTTTGCTGTATAGGTGTGTTACAATTAATTGTGTGCTTAAGCACTTATGATGTATAAAATATAAAGAACCCCACAGAAACTTCCCTACGAAGCTAAAGTTGAAAATTATTAATGAAAAGTTAACTTGAAAAGACGACTACCGACTTAAAAAGTAACATTTTCAACCCACCCTTTATAAAGCCGTCTATTTTAATTAACAGTTACTTTCTAAAGTGCACGTTACGTCCGCTAACTTTAAATCTACACCTCAAAAGGGTATGCCACTGGGTTCTTTCTAAGGCATGTTTCACTCACATGTTTACTCGGATAGCAAAGCTAGATTTTATCTGTGGAACTCGCTACTTGCGCTCGCCCACCGCACCCCTATAAACAACCTCTTTCACGTCCAACCTCAGCTCAATGGGATATTCTTGTACAAGAGAACATTCTGTACTTATTGTTTACGTATGTATTTCGTGAAAGTTTTTCCGCACAATAGCGCAGTTAAAAAGTTGCTTTTATTTTCCTTTATTAAGGCTCAATTTGTTGAGATTGCGTATAGTTAACTGGATTGTGCAGCTATTATTGTCACCTTATGTTGCTTTTATGGTAATAGTTTTTGCACTTTATTATGGTTTTTAAGAGCGGAAATATCTGTATTGTTAATTTTGTCCCGTTTAATTCAATCGAACCCAGGTGAATATTAATGATACCTGCAAATGACCAAGTTTATAGAATGTATTTTCTATCAATAACGTATCTTCTTAATACCAGAATACTTTCCTAATTTAGTACCGTTCCATCCATTCCTTATTCCCCCCTCATAATAACTAAAACAAACACAATAAAGCCGACAATCTAAATCACATTCCCGCATCAAAAATACTTTCACATCGCACTTACTTTTTCAGTATCGTAAATCTCAAGTTTATATCACATCTAACCTACTTAGCGGTATTCATCGTGTGTTGGATTCTGTTTGTGGTCGGGCCTGGCACTCAGCGACCGCCCGCGATAAAAGCCCCTTTGTGGCACCCGCGGCCGTGCCAGCCCTCTAAGGACAAACGAGCCACGGAATAACTCTTTCAATGCAAGATTGCACCCCGGAAAATAGTCGGCGCGCAGATTTTGAATACAAATCCACAGATCGGATCTTGGTACTAAGTAGGTGGCGGATTTAGGGTCTGTATTAGGGTTCTTCTGGGTTTATTGTTTTCGTTTTGGTTGAAGTTAGAGTTCGATTATTTTTTTAAGGTTTTGCGATTTCTACACCTATTAACGTCAGGAATAAGGCAAGTTCTAAGAAATACAATCAAGTTTTACTTTAAAACAATTTAATATAAAGCAAAGACGGTAGCGCAAAATACAAAAACGTTTCAAATGAACAGTTTTCTTAGTAATTTGCGGCACGAGCACTTATTGCTCGTTTGTAAGGCGTGGCACACAGCGCTATCCGAGGAATCCTGTTGTTGTAACTACTAGTCAAGACTCCGACAAGGCTCGGCGGGCTTTATTAAATCGAAACCCTACTCGAAATGAGAGTGGGTACGGCAATACGGAACTTCCGTAAGAAAACGTCGCAAGTTTTTAGCGGTGGTCAATCAAGGTGCCTAGCGTTTTTTCAATAATTTTGGGGTAGACTTTCAATCTGACTGCATGCAGCAGTATAGGTACAGTTAAGGGTCAAAAGAGCAGTCACAATCTACCAAAACAGTAGTGGCAATTTTTTTGGCAGTAATGTTTTTTTACTTTTTACGGTTAGTAGTTATAATCTGTACTTTAATTTATATACAACATATTAAATTAGTTATGGACAATTTTACTTCTTCTACAAAAACTAGCCATTTGAGATTTGGGAGAGTAAGACTGCACTTTTGACCCTTGACTGTACTACCTACCAGTTCAGTTCGCGACCATTGACAAATGACATAGACTATGGCTCAGCCATAGACGTTTTTTTTTGTGTTTGTTCCTAACGGAACAGGCTAAGGTCTGAGACCATGCTGCCTAGTCATCAGTATTTGTATTCTTTATCTTTAGTATGCATTAGAATGCGGATGCAACACATTCTAATGTTTCTTGGAGCATTTGGCAGCAAATTGCATCGAGTCAGCCTTCCCAGTAAGCTTTGCAGAGGTAGTCAATAATACAATAAAATATTCCGCTCCACTATCCCGAGATCGCTTTTGTCAACGTTTTTACATATTGTCCAGTTGCGTAGACAGTTGAGACACAAAACTACACCAATTTTATATCACAATATCCACTATAAATCAATTTGCAAATAATATTAACAGCCGCTGAACTGCACTCGAGAAAAGCCCGCCAAAAACTCCTCAGCCATAGACTATCAAACGAACATTTCTTTTTTTTTAGTCTTTGAACTATGTGGCAATGCAGTACATTGGGGACCGTACTACACTACACTTATTGTACATGGAACGACTGCATATCGCCACAATCTAGGGTACTATTGGGTAGTGGAGTTTGGTGTACTAAGAAAGAAACTTTACTTTTAAATGTGTTATACCCTTTAATGTGGTGGAAACCAATAGCATAACTCGAAGTTTTAAGTCTTTGCTGCCATATTTTACCACCGCCAGGTTCAGTACCGAATGGGATAACTGTTTAGGTCTGTTAGGTACTGGTTTATTTTATAAACCAACAAAGTCCCACAGTGTTTTGGAAAGTTTTCCCCTTCTAATATTTGATTACCAATAGGGCTCCAATCTTATCTTTTCCTCTACCGCCTCCGTTTCTTTCTAAAAGTTTTAAATGTTATTTAATCTATTTTCTTAGGTTTTTAGTGGCAGCGCCCGCGGAGTTCAAGCTGTACATCTCCGCCTTCGCCTCCGCCAAGATGGCCTCCGCAACATCACAGCTCCAAATGTTATTTCCGGCGAAGATATTGAAAACGGCATTTGCAGTTTCATTTGAGTGTATTCAATTCCCGGCAGTAGTCAGCGGGTATTCTATCGAGTTGTGAATCTTAAATGGAAGGAGGTTATTTGAATAGAAAATTATTCATTTTGTTCGGTTTCTAGAGCTTCGAGGTTTGAGATAGTAAATGTTTCAAGGGTTGGTGTAAAGATATTATATTTATCTTTGTATTGGAAGTTTATTTAGAGAAGGATAGACATTATTCTCTGTCATAATAGCGAAACAATAGACAAACGCCGTTAAAAGGCGTCGTGGCAGTTGAGGTTATTCCTAATTTATATATTTTTATTCCTAACTAAAGAACGCAAAAAACATTTCTTAAAAAAAAGTTGATTCAAAAAACCAATAAGACCGACTGCTTCAAAAGCGAACTAAAAAGATGTAAACAAAATCAAAATCAAACTTTTTTATTTCACATAAGCCTACATGGGCATTTATAAAACGTCGACAAAAGGTGCACGGTTCGGGTTCGTCGTTTCCTATGGAGAAGAACCGGCAAGAATCTCCATGGTTACTCTTTTAAAAAATGGTTTGGTTTTGCAATATTTCCATGTTACAGCATTAGTACTTAGATATAGGGGGACAACGTAGGCACGACAAATAATATATAAAAAAGTTAACAAATGTTAACTAGCATCTAGAAGGCCTACAATGTTCACACATTCACAAAACAATCGGTAAAAGAATCTATACAAAGGTAAAAAAATATATAGCAAGACTAAATTTAACATGTGGCACAAATGTTGTTATCAGTGCTGTAACTATTCTTAGCAAAGGGCTATAAAGAAGATTGAGAACCATTGTAAAAAGGCTAATTAAAAGAAGGAAAACAAAAAAAAAGAGAAATAATGAGATTGAGAATAGTTAGAGATATCCACATATTTGTGCCCTTTATGAGTTACCAGGGAAGCCGCATGTGCAGATGGAGCTAAAGCCAACATTTTTATCTTCAACGTAGTCCTTGATTTTATAATAAGGACACGTTTGATGTGATTTATGAACTTTCCATTGGTCAGTTCTGATAACTGACTTTGACAACTTGTTATAAAAGCGTATATACTGTTTATAAGAAAAGACTTGCTAGTTTTAGTTAATCTGAATTTTGGGTATTACAATTTCGTGTTTACTGCGTATATTTAAATTATCGAAGTCGCTTCTAGTTTTGAAAAGCCCTCGATTTTTGTGGACATACAAAATACATTCCTTAATATATAGTGAAGGTAGAGTCAGTATATCGATCTCTTTAAATTTATCTCTGAGAAACTCGCGATGACCCATTTCATAGATTGCGCGGATTGGCCTCTTTTGTAAGATGAAAATTGTGTCAACATCTGCTGCTGATCCCCACAGCAGAATGCCATAAGACATAATACTGTGGAAATAAGCATAGTATACTAACCTATCTGTGGCTACATCGATCAATTGCCTTATTTTCCTTACTGCATATGCAGCTGAACTTAACCAACCCGAAAGAGTTCTAATGTGCGCGCCCCACTGCAATTTTGAATCGATAGTTATCCCTAAGAATACAGTTTCCGTTATAACTTCAAGATTTATGCCGTCAAGATTTAAGTTTAGGACACGTTGTCGTACATTTGGTAAAGAGAACTTAAGACATTTTGTTTTTTTCGCATTCAGTAAAAGATTGTTAGCTGCGAACCATTTTGAGAGAATAGTTGAGACTTTCGTTGACATGTAAGACATCCGTATCTTTACTATCTACTTATTTATTTAAAAAAAAGTTAAATCATAATATCAAAAAATCCGATTGTTTAAGAAGGGAACTAAAAAGACTCAATCGAGAAGAAAATCATGCTGTGCAGTCGTTGGATACATATCTGCGAACTGGCTGACCAAAACCAGATGTATCCTCCGACTGCACATAATGATTTTCTTTTTGTTTAAGTATTTTTAGTTCCCTTCGTAAATAATCGGATGAACACAATGAAACTGTTTCTCTGGCACTAGAGGTGTAACGACTAGCACGGCACACTACATTTACGGGGCTGAATGTATGATTGAATTCCAATGAATTCCATTTGAATTTCAACCCATGGAACCCCAAACATGCATGGAGCGCTATGCATTTCCACGTTGCATGATTGACACTCAAATAAAAGTTTATTTGTTAACCCTCAACAGCTGAATAAAGACAATACGAAGTTAAACTAGATTTTCATGAAAACCGATAAAATTTATATACGAGCTCGTATTTCTAACTAGCTTTATTCCCGCGGTTTTGCTTCCGTGACCCACCCCACAGGACCCGTTAAATTTTCGTGATAAAAAGTAGTCTATGACACTTAGCGATAGTGTAACTTTCCATTAGAGAAAAAAAAATTGATATAGGGCCAGTACTACCAGATATTACGCACATTACGAAAAATAATACAATTTTACCTCTGTATAGTATAAGTTGAGATGTGGCTTAGTTTGTTCTTCTGTCCTTTGTTACTTTATCTTCTTCCACGTTGCGACTATTAGCGAAAAAACTGTCTATAAATTTTCAAGGAGATCATCTTCGTATAGTGGTATACTCGTAGGTATGATAGTTTACGAGTGATCGCTTTTGCCCATACTCATTATTATATCTATCCAATTTGGAGATTAGAGATGTATTATGTACATTCAAGAAATAAGTGTTACCTACATAGTAAATTAATTTGCCTATCCTTTTCCCAACTATATTAGTCGGTTTCCATTCTAGCTGTTAGTCAGCTGAGCTCTAGTATTTTAAATGAAGCGACTGCCTACCTGACCTCGACAACCCAGTAACTGGGTAACACGATACTCATTGGCAATACTGGTGCCAGATTTTCTGGCTTCTGACTATTCGTAACGACCTACACAGTATACCCATAATTTATTATTATTTAGTACCAACAACACCGCTGAATATCCCTAGAAAATGAAATAAAAATTACATCAATCCAAACCGCGTCGGACAGCATTCTTTCGCATGGTGAAACTAAAAAGGTGCTTAGTTAACCGTAATGTATGCTGCGTGTAAACACAATGATAAATGCTTGATACGCGCCGGCGGACTGCACGCTACACGGATCGGCTTTTAGCGCCGCCTGTCCACCTGCGCCCTTATTCTGAATATCCACAGCCATTTTATATTCAAACCACATCCCACAAAAGTACCAACATTCTCATCATACCATTTTGATGTTCAACACATTGAAAGATACCTTTCATTTTGATTATGCTAACTTTATTTATTCGAGAAACGTTCCAAAGATGAAGTTACAATACATTAATTGACTCTTTTCGTATCGGTTACACGAATTTCGGTGTTCAGAAAAGTTGTATAATGTTACTCAGGACATTGACATATTTACATGATGAGTGTTCATTTATATATTGTGATGTGTTGGTGTCTCTCCTTTGATTACGAAATAAGTCAAGTTTTAGCTTCATGCAAATTTAATAACATAATGTGAACGTGGTAACACAGTGCGGCGGTAATTTAATTAAAGTTTATAACGATGACAGATTGCTACTGCGAGCTGTGTGAAGGCTGGAGGCGAGTGTAGTTCATCATGTAGTTACCAGCAGCCAGAGAGTGCTGTCATCTTCTTTTTTATTGTCCAATGAAGGTTCCATGTGCCATAAAATAATAAACTTCAAAAGATATGTGCCTTGTGTTCTATAAAATGATGAGAAGAATAAAGATGTGGTGATTTTACTTACTTAGTTATCAAAATTACCACCAATGGTCCACACTACCACTGGACTATAGCTGCTGGAAGTCATAGGAGAAGAAAATTAATTATTGGCCCAGTTTAGTCCATAATTTAACCTACTTATCTTATGAGTGTGGTTTTACGATGCTTATACAGATGATTAAAGTGAGATCATTAACACAATTAAAATTACCTACCGGTAAATAGAATTATGGTTCAATATTAAAACGGAGAACCTAATAACTAGACTTCAAAATATTAAAGGCTACTAAAACTCGTTAAATCTCTTAACAACTAAAGCTTCCAGCTATTTGTGGGGAACTGCGTTAAATTTGAATAAGCTCACAAATAGCGTTAGTCTTTATTCTGAAGTTTCACTATCGCTTACGTGGCACACATCGTGCTGTATCTATGAATATATTTATGTAGTAGGGGGGTACCCCCGGTAGGTTCCTGTATTGTCGAGGCAGAAGGGCTCGGTAGCCGTGGCTTGGTCACCCACAGTGAACCGAAGAGGAATCCAAGGAGGGGCCGCTCGTCAGGGCTACTGTTTAATTAAGCCGACGACGTAGCAGCCAAGTAGTAGATTGCGGTGCCGCTTGGTAACAGAGGCGACATCGCAACTAAGGGCGGCCGCGATTTCGTATGTGGCTTCCCAGTGCCTTCCATACGATATCGCGGCGGGAGGGAAGTGCCGGTATTGCAGTACGCCGCTTTCCCTACCTTTCGCGGCCTTTACGGAGTCTTCACCATCTGATAGCGGACGCGGTTGAGCCGCAGGGGAGGTCCCTATCCCCAGCGGCCGAAAAATGGTAGGTGACGTAGCTTCGGGACCAAGGGTGCTATACACGGGGTGTTCTGGTGCCCATGAGCTGGTTTGGTCCCTGGGGTGGTCACGGCGTGCAATGTGTTCTGGTGCGCCGGTGATGGGGGGTACCCCCCAAAGGCGGTTCCGGTGACGGACAGCCGCGACGGGTTTGCGGTGGGTGCTAGCGCGTGCCCGTGTTCCCGCTATAAGCGGCACCATAGAGTTTTAGTGGGTTGGAGTCCCACAAAACTGCACTATCTCCGCATGTTGGCGCAGTATGCATGAGCATATAGAGTATGAAGTATGGTGGATATGTGACGTACAGGCTGAGTTTATAAATATAAATAATAATTTATAGAAAATGAAATTTATATCTATCTGATAGAAATGCAATTTTATCTGTTTAGTAAAAAAAATATAGGAGATTATTCAATGTTTGAAAAAACTGTTCAGGTGGGTACCTATTTGTCATTTGTAGATCCCGGTATGTTTGCAATGCAATTTTGATAAATGCTCTCATGGAGATGGTGGGATAAGCCGGTCTTCTTCGGTAAAGACTCGAGTCTTGGAAAGAGAGTAAAAGGAGAGTTGGAAAGCGTTTGTCCTGAAGTGGTAAAATCAAAGACAATATAATGCATTGACAGTTTGTGATAATGAAAAGTTAAATTCGAAATCACCAAAAAGGTTAAGGCTTTTGAATCTCACTCTGTATATGAACAGGATATTAAAGGAGGGTCTTCCTCGTATATATTCATTTAGAGAGATGAATAGAAAACGCGTAAGTTATAGTACCTTAGATATTCCTTTTTCATAAATATCAGCCTGTTCTATCCGTGTTATGTTTAATGAAAGTTATGAATACTCTAATAAATACATTTTATTAGAAATAATAGTCTTGGAAACCTTATACGTTGCTGAAGAATCTATCTAAGTCTGATTTATTTTTTGATGTTGGATGATCAATTGGCCTAGCTTCCCAACTATATTGATGCTTTCAGTCTAACTGGATTCAGCTGAGGACCAGATTTTTTTGTGGTAATCTCTCTCGTCTCATGATAAGTGATGATTTGGTCGACGGTGAAGCACGCTTGCCTAGAAGTAATAAAAAGCCGGCCAAGTGCAAGTCGAACTCGCGCACGAAGGGTTCCGTACCATTAACGCAAAAAACGACAAAAAAACACGTTTGTTGTATGAGAGCCCCACTTAAATATTTATTTTAATCTGTTTTTAGTATTTGTTGTTATAGCGGGAATAGAAATACATCATCTGTGAAAAATTCAACTGCCTAGCTTTCACGGTTCATGAGATACAGCCTGGTGACAGACAGACAGATGTATAGTGGAGTCTTAGTAATAGGGTCCCGTTTTAACCATTTGGGTACGGAACCCTAAAAGTTCACAGTATAGTATTTTATATGGAGCAACTACATCAACAACCCAATAACTGGGCAAAACTGTACTCCTTGGGAATGTTATGTAATGGATGGTGTCCCATCTTCAAAACAACCTCGGCAAGCGTTGCTTAATCTCGAAGATCGACAAGTGCGGCTGTAATTACTTTATTCACGAGCTCATTAATGACATACAAATGCTTTAGGGGTATATACGCTCAAGGGTATGCATGGTGATTATGCATTTAACCAAAACATTATGACGAATAAGTATCTGAAAAAATAAATATAATTTCAATATCATCATTTCATACTTATTTCATCAACAATATTAGTGTTACATATCCTTGAACTTCAACATGTTAAGAGCTGTTCAAAGTCAAATATATTTATGCAACTAGGCCAAAAAACGGCACTATTGAACGTCGTACACAAATTATAGTTAAAATATACAAGTAATAAAAGTTGATCCTACCGTGCATTCGGAAAAGTGGCTTTTTATGGAGAAGAATGCACAAGAAACTCCATACTCAAACTTTAAAAAAAAAAATTTCTTACAATATTTACATAAGTAAATACATTTAAAAAATCATATATGTGAGTACCATGCACCCAAAAAAGCATTACACACTATACAACGTACAGCTATAAAATATTAAAATCATTAACAGGTTCATTAATTCTAAAATTCTAAAATCAGGATCATTAATTTTTTAAATAGGAACATGTTTCTCACATACTTACAAATATTGCAAACATAGGTAAAATACCTAAATCAACAACAACGGAACAGTGTGTGAGTCAATTTCTTAAAAAAAAAATGCATATAATAACTATGAATATAAATTAACAAATTTGATTTTGTCTACACTAAAGATTGCCCTATGGAGCAGGACCAGTATGTTTCCAAGCATTCTTATCTTGAATATAATCATCTAATTTGTAATATGCTTGTTTATGAAGTGTGCTTTTAACGAAAGTTTTAAATTTACTTTCATTTAGTTTTAATATATCACAAGGTTGTTGAACATTTTGTGTATTAATTAATATAATCACCGTTGCTTACATTTTGAAAGTATGACTGCCTATACATTTGCTTGTAAGATTAGAGCGTTTCAGTGAACTCCCAGCCCGTCAAGCCAGGGTGGATGAATGCTTTCCGGAGTATTTGGCGCTATTGTCCACCGAGGACACTGAGTTGGCCGCTGCGGTTGAGGCAGACTTCACGCAGTTTTACGGTTTCTCGGATGACATTGTTGAGGCAACCGCTAAGTTGAGGGGTTTTGCACATGGGAAATATGGTGGGGATGATGCCACACACCTCCCCCCTTTTGATGATTTGTTAAAGTCTTTGGATGAGGAGTGTCGCGTTTTGGATAACTCTGGTGTTGAAGGTCCCTTGCGAGCCCCAGAGCGGCCGTCTCCGGACCAGTGTTGTGTTGGTGCGCTCCCCTCCACTCGTGGGATGGGTGAGCCACGACGCCAGTCTCATCAATTTGTAGCGACTCAGGTTCGCTGCTCATATTGCAGCACGGATGGCTATAGCTAGTCGCCTCCCTCTCCTCCACTATAGCCGCCCAGCCAGAGTCCTTCTGCCAGCTGTCCCTGTAATGATCTGTGGCCCGAAGAGTAAATCTTTGTTAGTTTGTGCTCTTTTGGATTCGGTTTGTCAAGGCTGTCTTGTATCCTTTTGTTTAGTGGAGAGATTGGGTCTCCCACGTGATTTCACCCTTCTATCATATGGGTGGTATTGAAGCGGTTGGTCAACGGGGATAAATTGAAATTTGTGTTTCGCCTGTTCGTTGTGGGCCAAGAATCTTGGCCAAGGCCGTTATTTTGGGCAGACACCCGCAGGTAACCATTAGCCCTGCAGTGGTTAAATTGACGTCGGACATAACTCCTGCCGACCCGAAGTGGTTGGTACCCGGACCCGTATACTGGTGCGGATGTTTTGGGTTTGATTTTGTCCGGGACCAAGTGGGTTCTGAAGACGAATAGAATAGTAGTTGTACCGACGGTTTTTGATTTTGGACTTACGGGTCCCGTGTTGAAGGGCTCCGCCCCGCGGATTGAGGACCAAGGACTGATAATGGCATAGTCCTTTGTTGTCTTCGCACCTCAGCTCATACTTTGGAGATTTTTGTGGCGAATAGAGTCTCACAGAGTCAGAACTCTGAGACTAAAGAAAAGACAGGAGAGTTGAATCCCGCAGACAGCGCGTCACGTGGTTGCGAGGCTCCTGCCCTTGTTGACCATTCTCTTTGGTGGGGACCAGACTGGTTGACGCATTGCAAGTCGTCCTGGCCCCAGAATAGGTTCTCCTCTCCAGAGATTTTGCCAGTTTTGCGAATTAGAATTGTTGAAACGCAACCTGCATATAATTTGGATTATCTTTTGGACAGATACAGTTCTTTGTAGAAACTGCTAGGAGTTACCGCTTGGGTCCGGCGTTTCATACGTAACGAACGGAACCCTAATAATAAATTGTTGTCCTCAGTTTTGTCGCCTCATGAATGCCAGCAGGTCCTGATGTTGTTGGTTCGTGCAGTGCAAGCCGAGCACTTTGACCAGACAATCTGAAGAAATGCTCAGCTTTGAGAGGCTCAATCGCTTGTCTTAATCCATTCCTAGACCAATCTGGTTTGCTCCGAGTCGGAGGACGAATGCGGCATTCGAACTTGCCTAAGGTGCTCGCCATCCCTTCTTGCTCCCTAAAGGAGGAGCGTTGGTTAAATTTTTGGTGTCCGATCGACACATTAATAACGCACACGCCGGTTGCAACGCCCTCGTAGCCATTTGCAGCGTAAATTTTGGATTTTGTCGGCCAGACGCACTATTCGTGGCATCATCTTTAAATGTATGTAGTGCTGGAAGTTGAAGGCTGCTCTCACTCAACCCATAATGGGTGATTTGCTATCCGACCGAGTGACGGAGAGCAGACCATTTGCTTCGGTCGGAACCGATTTCGCTGGTCCCTTCTTGGTGAATACTTCTCAACTTCGGAACGCCAAGGCTGTCAAGGCCTACTTGTGTGTTCGTTTGTCTGGCCTCCAAGGCGGTTCACTTGGAACTTGTAACTGCCCTCAGCACAGATGCGTTTGTTCCAACGCTAGGTAGATTTGTTTCCCGCCGAGGACTACCATCTTTGATCTGTTCTGATAACGGTACTAATTATAAGGGCGCTGATAAATATTTATATGATATTTGTAATTATCTAAATAAGGATAAATTTTGAGATTTGCCATGGCGCAAATGGGAATTAATTGGCATTTTTGTAAATATTGCGATAGTAGTAAAACCGCTTCTCCGTCGTGTTGTTGGTGAAACTATTTTCACATTTGAGGAACTTCTCTGTCCGATCTCCTCAGATCCAAATCACCTGGAAGTCATGACCCCTGGTCATTTTTTGATTGGTCAGCCCCTCAACGCCCTGCCGAAATACCCCTTCAGGGAAATTAAATCTTCGCAATTAACTGGTCTTTGGAATATTTGCATATTCTGCAGCGGCGCGTTGAGTGGTCTGACAAAACTGCCCCTCCCAAAGTTGGAGACCTTGTATTTGTTTAAGAACCTAATTTGTTGCCTTTATATTGGCTTCGTGGACGCATTGTAGATTAATTCTATGAGTCTGACGGAGATCCCAGAGCTGCAAAGGTCATGGTCGGAGATTCGGTTTTGAAGCGAGCAGTGGCAATTTAGCACGCTTGCCCATTTATTAGCGGACATAACTCCTTATGTCCGAGACGGGGGGATGTTTCGCCCCATTTAATGTTTACTTGCAACACCGTGTCGGTGGGCTGTCAACGATTTTGACAGCTGACACTTAACAGTCGAAAGAGAACGTTTGTAACGTGAACACGCGGAAGTCGGGTTTTTGTCGAAACATATCGAATCGACATGTGTTTCACCCATTGTATTTATGATTAATACGCGCTGCCTGCCTTTCGCAATCGGCGTTGTGGGGCGCCCCCAAAGTGGGTTTAGAATATATTTTCACGCGCAGTGAAGCGCTTTTGTGGGCAACGCGTGTGTGTCTGACGGAAGCCGGAACCTGGCCCAGAACGCGTTGGTGGTCCCAATCTAATCATTGTCCTTTATTATATATATATTCTCCAATCCCTAACCTCACGGCACGATATTGATCTACACCCAGGAGTCTACCGCAGGAATCTAACGTAAGTGCATATAATATTACCGGCCAACGTTTGTGCCACCTTATACCTGTCAGATAGGTACCAGGGTATCTCCCAATAAGGAGCAAACCCCTATCTTTCCACTGCCGTGAACCGCGGTTTCGTGGTGTACAGGTTCAGACAGGGTCCAGGAGTCTTAACACTGCTATGGGCCCCAGCGTTAGCTCCTGGCTTGGGACCAGAAGACCTGTATTTAACAAGTAGTTTTGATTTAAATGAATATTATATGTACCTACTTATAGTTAATTAAGGCATTTCTACACAGTGTATATTTTTATTAATGTAAATATACTCATCTTATAAATTTTTTTGCTTTTCTGTTGACTTCTGACTAAAGATGACATTCAACCTGTTTCACAGTAGTTCTAATTATAGCCTATGGAAGATGTTATCAAAGTAATGATAGTTGGTCCTGTCTTCCTTATAAACTAGTGGCGATATTGAAGTTATTACTTGTAGTTAAGGTTGGACCAATTTCTTGGCCGAAAGTTTAATTGGATAGATAGTACAAAACTGAGGACCTTCCACGAAGGATCGACAGTTAAGCGATTCACACACTACCTCGCTATACGCTGCGAGTTGCGTGGTGACGAAGTCATGACACCGCGCGTGAATGCGTTTTCTGTGTGTTGCACTACGAGTGTTTTCAATGCAAATAGATATACTCTGAAGCAACGTAAGAACACGCACGCCCGCGCTACGCTGCGTAATCGCCTTATAGGTACCACTTCGAACGATCTACTGAGGAAAAAAGTGAGTAGAACTATGGAAGGATAGTGCAATGGCGAAATTTTTTTATACTCAGGGGTGGATTGCAAGTACAAGCAACTTAACTATATTGAAACATAGATCGTTGAATTGATTGGAATCGGTTACAAAAGATACTCCAAGATACAGAATCGGAATATGTGTGCCAGGTTGATGTCAAAAGGCTCATCCCTTACCACATAGGATTTAAATATATCTGGCGAATTGCAGGACTGTGGATATAGTGTGGGTAAACCTCTGCCAAGTCCTTTGGGGAATACCTTTACGTACGGGATGTTGCAAAAGATCATTATTAATATTATATACCTTCATAAAACAGCTTCACAGCATCAGAATACTCGGACAATAGGGTAGTTTACTGAATTTGTTTTTTGTCCGTCAGGTAGATTAATAAAAAATATTGAACACGTATTTTTCTTTTGACACGAAATCATAAAGTGACGACGATATAATGCGTTGAAATATCGTGAAACGTCACGCTGCTAGTATATTTTATACTGCCTTAGTGACGTCATAAGACTCCACTCCTCAACTTTGATGCGCTTTAACTTTGTATTTTTTATTGATTTGGTAGAGCAAAAAATATGTGTCCAATATTATTTGATAATCTCACTGACTGACTAATAGATATATCATTTGTCTACCCCGGAAACATCCCTATTCAATCTCCAACAACCCTTCAGCAAAAACAGTTTACCCTTAAATCGTGGTAACAAAAGTCGCATATAAAGTTGTTAAAATAATTGTCGTCGGCTTCCATTTTAGCTGATTACTAGCGCAGTCTCAGTGGCCTGCCCTTTGTAGTGCGCTACGCTTTGTGTCGTGTCATGAGCCGCCTCGTGTGTCATCATCATCATTCATCATTTCAGCCGAAAGACGTCCACTGCTGGACATAGGCCTCCCCCAGGCGTCACCACATTGACCGATCCCGTGCGTCTCGCATCCAGCGCCTTCCCGTAACCATAACCAGGTCATCAGTCCACCTAGTGGGAGGCCTTCCAACGTATCGTCTTCCGGTTCGCGGTCGCCATTCCAGAACTTTTCGGCCCCATCGGCCATCTGTTCTGCGAGCAATGTGCCCTGCCCACTGCCACTTAAGTTTGGCAATTCTTCGGGCTATGTCGGTAACTTTGGTTCTCCTGCGGATATCATCATTTCTGACGTGATCACGCAAGGAAATGCCGAGCATAGCCCTCTCCATTGCCCTTTGGGTGACTTTGAGCTTTCTGATAAGGCCCATTGTGAGCGACCACGTCTCGGTTCCATAGGTGATCACTGGCAACACACACTGGTCATAGACTTTTGTCTTGAGACACTGCGGTAAATTGGACGAGAAGATACCACGCAACTTCCCGAACACCGCCCAGCCGAGTTGGATTCGACGGTTGACCTCTTTCTCGAAATTGGACCTACCCAACTGGACCGTTTGTCCCAGGTAGACATAATCGTCTACAACTTCGAGAGTCGAGTCTCCGACCTTGATAGGAGTGGGTGTTTCATGGGCATTCACCATGATCTTGGTTTTGTCCATGTTCATTTTAAGACCCACTCTTTCGGAAGCCCGATGCTCGATGACCTCAGTAGACTGAGGTCATCGAGCATTTTACTGAGGCTCTCCATGGTCTTAGCCATGACCACTATGTCGTCGGCAAACCGGAGGTGAGTAATGTATTCGCCATTAACGTTGATGCCAAGCCCCCTCCAGTCCAGAACCTTGAAGACATCCTCCAGTGCAGCAGTGAACAGTTTCGGAGAAATGACGTCTCCCTGTCTCACGCCGCGCTGGAGAAGGATTGGTTTCGAGGTCTGATCCTGAAGACGGACTGACATGGTGGCGTTTTTGTACAAACACTTCAACACCTCAATGTACCGGTAGTCGATCTGGCACCGTTGGAGAGACTGCAGTACAGCCCAAGTCTCTATCGAATCGAAGGCTTTCTCGTAGTCCACAAACGCTAAACAGAGAGGCAGGTTATACTCTTCGGTCTTCTGTATAACCTGCCGCAGCGTATGTATGTGGTCTACGGTGCTAAAGCCTTTTCGGAATCCGGCTTGTTCGGGGGGCTGGAAATCGTCAAACCTGCGCGCGAGACGATTCGTGATGACTCTTGAAAACAACTTGTAGACGTGGCTAAGAAGTGAGATGGGTCTATAGTTCTTCAACCGGGCATTGTCGCCCTTCTTGAAGAAGAGTACCACCACACCCCTGCACCATGCCTGTGGCGTTTTGCCCTCGAGTATGACGGAATCAAACAGCTTCTGAAGGGCCCTAAGGACCGGTTTTCCACCCGCCTTCAGGAGTTCGGCCGTAATTCCATCATTACCTTGTTGTTTTTGAGCTGTTTCAGAGCCATCCTAATCTCGTACAGGCTGATGTCTGGGATATCTTCGGTATAGTGTCGGGTCAATCTAGCTCTTGGGTCGTTTGCTAGACTCGCAACGGGCTTGCTGATCGATGTGTACAACTGCCCATAGAATGTCTCGATCTCCCTGAGAAGCTCCGGTTTGGCGGATACGATCCTGCCATCGTCGGTCTTCAGTTTCGTGAGTTGGCTCTGCCCAATAGCTAGATCCCTTGAAAACACCTTGGAGCCTTTATTTCGCTCGATTGCGTCCTTAATACGCTCGGTATTGAAGCGGCGGAGGTCTCTTTTGAAGGATTTAGAGATCTGTCTATTGAGCTGCCGGTATTTGCACGCCTCATCTGAAGACTGCAGGATCATCTCACGCCTCTCCTTCATAAGCTTGAGGGTATGATCAGAGAGCTTTTTATTTCTATCTGTACGACGGGTCTTGAAAAACTTAGACCCAACCGTATGGACAGCTTCCACGAACCCGTTGCTGTATTCATCCACGGAGCTCCCTAGGCACTCGAAACGATTCTGGAGTTCGAGCTGAAAGCTCTCGGGGTTTTGGACCTGGATCTGTGCTGGCCGGAGCGTGGACTTCATCAGTCGAGACCTTTCAAGCTTAATATTAATGTCCAATGTGCCTCTTACCATGCGGTGATCGCTCCCGGTTTTTACCGAGTTGATCACAGAGACATCATTGAACATTTGCTTCTTGGTTGACATGATGAAGTCGATCTCATTTTTTGTTGCACCATCGGGGCTCTGCCAGGTCCACTTCCTGTGTTCACGCTTTTTGAAGACGGAGTTCATCATATAGAGGCCCTCCTTCTCCATAAAAATAGCCAGTAGGTGACCCCGGTGGTTCCGTTGTCCAACTCCAAATTGCCCCACTTGCAGCTCATCCTCGTCTCGTTTGCCCAGTTTCGCGTTGAAGTCCCCCATGACAACGGTGAAGTGAGTTTTGAAACCATGCATGGCTCTGGAGATATCCTCACACATGGTCTCTACCTCATCGTCGGGGTGTGCCGAGGTCGGGGCGTAGACCTGTATGACCTTCAGTGAATATCTTGAGGATATTCTGAGTATAAGGTACGCCACCCTGGTCGACACACTCTCGATCTTCACCACGTTGTTCACAAGGGACTTGTGGACGATAAACCCGACACCACCCTGGGACTGCCGGTCACCCTCTCGGAAATAGAGCAGGTTACCGGATTTGAGGATTATCGAGTCCTCCCCCTCTCTTCGGACTTCGGATAACCCTATAATACTCCATCGCAACCTGCTCAATTCCTCTTCAAGTTCGGTGACCTTCTCGTCGGTCCGAAGTGTGCGCGTGTTGTACGTTGCCAGGTCCAGTCGTCGGAGATTATTGGGGTAGCCGGATCTCATCTGGAGATTTTTAGCACCCCTTGCCATGCCGTAGCCTCGACCGCTACTGTAGTCGAGGATAGGCAAGCTGCCGGGTACTAGGGGCCATTTTTTATTAGTGCTATTCATTGGGGGTTTTTGCCATAATCGCCACGCTTGGCAGGCGGGTTGGCGATCGCAGTATGGTTGTTATAGAAGCACAGAGAACGCTGCTGCCCATTCTCTGGTTTGTCCCTTAGTCGCCTCTTACGACACCCACGGGAAGACATGGGATGGTAAAATTCTTTACGTCCGGCACCATACGGAACACCTCCAGCCTCGTGTGTACCTCGAATTATCATAATAACTCCTTCATGGTATATCTAGGTATGTACGCTAATCTGAGCTGCTCAAATTGTAAAAAGCGCAAGTTCGGACATGCATGGAGTACTGCTCTCACCTCTGGGACGGATATGCCGAATATCAACTTGATGCACTTGAGTCGATTGACAAACGGGCCAAGAGGCTTATCGGCAACGATGCACTGGTCGCGTCAAAGCTCCAGCCTTGAACATCGACGCCGAGTGGCCAGTCTGTCGGTTTTTTATCGGTTACATTTCGAGGAGTGCGCGATGGAACTGCACAATTTGATTCCACCTAGCCCTTTCCATCATCGGACAACAAGACTGAAGAAGAACAAGAATACTTTCGTTGTGCGCACAGCTAAGGAGTGGAATTCCCTGCCGGAGTCTTTGTTTCCTGATAGCTTTGTAGCTACCTTGGGGTCTTTAAGTCAAGAGTGAATAGGTTACTTCTAGGCAAGCGTGCTTCACCGTCGACCACATCATCGCTTACCATCAGGCGAGATAGTGGTCAAACGCGAGCCTATCGCTAAATAAAAATAAAAGTTTTTTTTTGTTTTATTATTGTTGCGATTTAATTATTTTTTTGATATTTGTTTGATTTTATCTTTTTATGCATTTCCTAAATTTTAAGTGTTTTTTACTATTAAGTGAATATGTGCTTGTAAGATTCACATTTCGTATTTGTCAATCAGACTTTTTCTGTTGGAACTTTTTTTCGGTATTTTTGATACTTTTTTATGTATAACCTCTGATCCATGTGTACAACAGCATATTCCGTATTCCCAGCTTAATTCTGAGAGATGATTGCTCACAAAATTTAACCATAAAGATGGATCGTCCCGTCAAACTCAGATGACTCATACATATTCATCAATTCAGTAGGCGTTTTTGTAACCGTAATACTAGTAACCAACATGGTACATATTTTATAAAAATACGGTTTTAAGGCTTATATCTTGTCAACCTCATTACTGATCATTCACCGTGAAAACACTGAGCACCGAAATTTTAAATTGCTTGCATAATATTTTCGCTCTTTACATTAAGCTGTAGCTGAAATGATTGGTCACAAAAATTAACGTACCGCTCAAAGGATTTACGTTTCAGTTACAACGCAATAGTAAATAAAAAATATATGAGAAATCGAATAAAACCAAAAATAATGAGAGGAAATTAAAATACAACGTGAATTTTTTATACCTGAAAGCGGATTATTTTATTTCTGTAAGTTTTGAAACAGGATTTATTTTTAGAAGTACCGATTTAGAATTGCAGCTGAGTAAGCAGCATGTTTAATTAATCGAGTTCCTTATGATTTATAATCGGATCCACGTGTCGGAGAGACAAATTGCAGCATCCGCGAGAGCCATTAGTAAGCAGAGCGAGCGCCCTCACTGTCTTTACATAGTTGACAAAACTATTCCATAGAAGGTTTTACCATGATTATCGTTATGACGTGACTGCATGTTATGGATTTATTTGCAGTACAAATACCTAGCCATAATAGCCATATATTCATAATATTTGCACAAACGATTGTGATGAAGCGATCGCATTTACGAGTAGGTATTTCTATTCATAGTGAGCTATTGAAATTAGCGTGATTGTTCTAATTTTAGTAAAATATTGTGTTTAGACCGACTCATTGTCCCATTTCCGTGTTGATTGTTTTGTTAATTCTTTTCCGAATCGTAATCAGTGGTTATCTATCTTTATTCTAAATCGTTGAAACGATAAGCTTGTAAAAGTTTCATCATTATTTTGCTCTTATCTTCATTTATTTGGGGTCGGTGCAACATGTTCTTGCATCCTTTTCTGTAAGGATCGCCTTCTGAATAGTCAACCTATTTTTAGACATATTTATCATCTATCTGATATATCACAAAGTCCATCCATCCAGTCATCTCTTCTTCGGTCTTTCTCTACCTACTCAAATTCATACTCAAAACCACAGACATAAATCTAACTAGATCCAATTTTTCACACACAATCTAATGGTGGGTACACACGTACGTACATGCTCATCGAGCAAGTCTCAGCGAACAAAGCTGTTCTCCATACATGTTCCACCTCGCGTCTACACGTAAAAAGCTTGCTCGTTGAACATGTTTAGTGTGCGTTGAAACTCTTCGAGCATTGGACGATTCGTTGTTGTGTTTGGTGAGCATCACCTGCTACATTTATTGTTGGGGAAAATATACACGAAGAAGGCGTCGTCGTCGTTGGGTTAGGCCAATGTTGCAAAGAAGAGAACGTCATAGTCAATTTGATAAGTGTTATATCGGTTTGAGAAACCTCTTCATCCTTGTGTCTATTATGAAAAGTGGACTGTATTTGAAGGGTTCTGGCAATATTGCGTTGAAAATAAGCGGGAAAATATTCACGGATCAATTCGGGCGATCTAGTATGGAAATGAGGGAAGTAGTACGCCTTACCTTGTAGTGGTCGATGCCAGCCCACGTGTGGCAGCGAGCTGGTGTTCTTCTACTCCAAACTGGCGACCTTCAGGATCCACACACTTCACACAATTGTTTTATATCCGCGAGGCGGGTGAATAGACACGGTTCACAAGGTTCTCAGCAATCTAACTAATTAGATGCATCAGTCTCCAGCCTTGTGGCTTGGAAAGCTGGCGGTTGAGATACGAGGCCCGTTCACGTTGAAGTTTCGGTTCGTTCTGGCGACCTGTCATTAAGGCGTACATAAAGGGAAAAGGAATGAGGAAGGAACGAGATAATTAGGATATCGATCGCCCGCGAAATCTCAAATGCGTTTGTCTATGTGTTTTTGGTCATTGATTTATGACATTTACAAGAGATAACGCTACCATTTTCCCGGCCTTAAAGGGTCACCTTTAATGAAAATTAAACTTAGCCCTATGAGGTGTACTACCGTATACCTATTCAGCAATACGGACTAAGATGCGGATTTTTACATTTCAATTATTAAGATTTAAGATAAATACTGCGAGTTGCATAATACATTAAGTTGCATACCTATAGTTAAATTTTAATAGAAAATTATGTTGCGTCGCTAACTAACTAAAACTAAGAGACCTAACTATCAAGCCAGGCCTTATTAAGTCGGTAATGGACACAGACGCACAACAGGGCGCACATAGCTACCCTTTGCGGTTTTCACAGTAACAACACGGGTTGTACCGTCCTTGGAGGTATGCAATTTATCAATAATGCCTAACGGCCATGAAAGGGGCGGAGAGTTATCAGTAATGATAACTACAATAGTACCCTCTTGTATAGAAGGTGCAGGACTATTCCATTTGGATCTAGCCTGAAGTTGATGTAAGTATTCTGAACGCCAGCGCTGCCAGAACGACTGCACCAGTTTGTCAAGTAGAGTATGTCGCTGAAGCAAGCTGAGCGAGTCTGCTTCAGGAGCGGGAAGGGACAACAATGGCGCGGTGTGCAAGAAATGCGCAGGGGTCAGTGCTGATGGTTCAGTAGGGTCACTACTCAAAGCAGTAAGTGGCCGCGAATTAACTAGAGCCTCAACTTGACTAAGGACAGTTATAAGTTCCTCGTAGGAGAGGATTTGTTGACCTATAACTATAAAAGGTGAGTTTTAACTACCTTAACCATATTTTCCCAACATCCTCCAAAATGTGGGGAAGCAGGCGGAATAAACTTCCAATCTATATGATTGAAGGAAAGTTCTTCCTCAAGATGAGGACGAAAATCTTTAAGAAATTTGTGAAGGTCGCGTAAATAAGAACTTGCACCTACGAAACAAGTACCGTTATCGGTATATAAGCATTTAATAGGACCGCGTCGCGAAAGAAAGCGTTTTAAGGCTGCAAGGAAAGTCACTGTACTTAAATCTGTTGCCACTTCAATGTGCGTGGCACGCGTCGTCAAACACGTAAAAATGCAGAGCCAAGCCTTACGGCTCTTAACACCTCGACCACGAAATGGTGTGTACTGTAGCGGGCCTGCATAGTCACAGCCAGTGTGAGTGAACGCCTTGTCGACTTGGTTAACACGCTGGCTAGGTAGATCTGCCATAAGTGGAAGAATAGGACGCGGGCGGAACTTAAAGCAAGTGTTACAGTTGTGGATTCTGTGACGAATTATTCGACGTGCAGCTAAAATCCAATAATTATGCCTGAGTAAGGACATAAGCAACTCCGGACCGGCATGAAGATGTTTCTTGTGACAAATGTCAACAAGAAGATCAACAATATGGTCATGACGTGGTAGAATACAGGGATGTTTATATTCGTAGGGTTCGTCCGAATTTGTGAGACGACCACCAACTCGTATGATGCCGTGCTCATCGAGAAACGGCTTAAGCTTATGGATGGCGGGAGTACATGGTTTATTGTTTTTTAAATTTAAAATATCGTTACGGAAATGAACATCCTGTACAGCTCGCAGCAATTTAATTTCTGTATATTTCAGATCAGAGCTTGATACAGTACGTGCACTAGGCAGTTGTCTTAAAAACTTATAGACGTAAACAATAGCGCGTAGCAACTTAGACCACGACGAAACACGTAGTGCTAGCGCGTAAATTGGTGATTCCGTAACCTCAGAAACCACGGCATGAGCGACTGATTTCTGTTCGGGTACGCCCTCATGCAGTGCATTGTGTTCGAAAGTATGTATGGGCCACTCAGCTGGGTCATGAGAAACCCACGATGGTCCACGATATTTAAATATTTATTGAACATTACTGTTACGTAAATATTAAATTACCTTGTCTGCGGAAAAGCGTTGAGTGCTAGAGAGAGAGTGAGAGAGAATTTCCGACTGCCGAAGGAGGGTAATGTGTTTATTGATGTAGAGTTTGAAGGGGGAGCAAGATATAAGGATGGAATTTCTTTTTGATATTTTCTATGGACTATGCCTAGATAATATATATATGCCTAATCTATATCTCTTATTAAACTTAAATATATTTATAAAACGATTGATTTTAGAAACCTAGCTGGTTTATCTTTCCAACATTTTCATCGCACCACGATTAACCTCAAATCACCTTTCCAACAACAAAATCAAATTTAAAAGCCATTATTTACTCAAACTTGGAGCTAAAAGTTTAAAAGTAAAACGTGGCATGTACCGTATTCCAGCCAGTTCGGTCGGATGCACTGGAGCAGCGATTGGCCCTAAAAGCGTATTCGTGTCCGTCGAGTTTCGCGTTAAAGTTTTTCAGCGTAACACTGGCACAGAGAGTACAAAGGTTTGCTGTGTTTCGGTGGAGCTTGAACTTAAAGTCACTTAATAGTCATCATGGTGTTACTTAGGTAAGTATGTTTTCAAGTCAGAAGTACCTACGTATCGATACTTTCAGGTGAAAGGTTTTAAGTGTCAGATATTGAGGTGTTGTCTGGTGCCACAATTTATGCACCCCTGGGCGCCGGTGTGAACTGCTCTTAAGTAGGTATCCTAGTTAATAAGTTTGCTTTTTACAGTGTGACGACACCTTTAAAATACACACTCATAGGGTAGAGGAAGTACCCTTTCTAAATTATTTACGCAATACCGAAAACATTTGAAGGAAATGTGTCATACTCTTTCTTGGAGTTGTTCCCATTGCCCTGCCGGACTCACTTACACAATTAGGCTGCGGGACAGACACAAATCATATTAGAAAATGTTTTTTTATCAAAGCCAAATCTAAATTTCTAGATTGATGATAGTGAATAGGTTAGTTCTAGGTCAAGGTGCTACCATCCCATCAGGTGATACAAGATAGTGATTCAATGCGAACCCGAGTGTTGATACACTCAAACAAATTATATATTTTATCAAAGTATATAATTTTTTGCACTATTTCTACATTGTAAATAAATTCTGCTAAGTGATAAGCTAGCAGCTTATATCAGTCAAACCTTATCTTTAATTGGTAGATCAACATTTATTGTACTGCAATTGTTTTACGTTTGTGAAAATTCTACAGATATTGATTTTACTGGCACCACGATGTTGATGTTTTGCTTAGATCAAAACATCAACATCGTGGTGCCAGTAAAATGGATATTAGTAAAAGAGTTATGAATATAAATTTGGATGAATGGAGAGGGAGAGGGAGGCAAAAATACTATGCATAAATTGTGTGAGTAATTAGTTGAAATAAAAACCGGCAAAGTGCGAGTCTGACTCGCGTACAGAGGGTTCCGTATAAACAGCTACATTCAACAAAAGAAATAGGTAACATTACTAAGGTTCATAAACAATGAAAGCGCCGAACATTGCTCTAACGAATGGACAAAATTAACTTGCCGTTCGAACACTGTTGTCCCCATAAATAGAAAAAAATATTACTTCCAAGTTCATTTTATAAGTTGGTAGACCTGACAGACGAGTAAAATAACTCGTAAACTTGTAAATCCTACTTAGTTGTGATAGATTTCATTTTAATTTCGTTATACATACCTTCTACTGCCGTGAAATTTTCACATATCAAAAAGCAACCAATTAGCTGGCAGGTATATATAAGTATCCCCCACTTGACTCTATCAAAAATTGCAATTTGAAGCTTAGTTTTACTTAAACGGATCCCTGAATCGAAAAATGGTTTTCACAGACCCGTAATATTTTTGAATGGTCTATACAATGATACCACAGCATGAGATTGACAAGAAAAAAAAAACATCCCCACTTTACGTGTAGGTACAGGAGGAAAAATAAAATAATATAATGAAAAAAAAACCACATTGTCGCCGTGATTAATATGTATATCCTTGCCAAATTATAGCTTTTTAGTAATAAGAGTATCTGAGCTAAGCTGCGGACAGACGGAAGGACAGACGAACATGGCGAAACTATAAGGCTTCCTTGTTGAATAAGGATTAAGGAACTTTTTAACAGTTTACAAACTGTCAGGCTATCACTGATTCCTCACGCACGGAATGAAAGAAGATGACGTGTTGCACCGACCCCAAGTTACATGGGACGAGAGCAGGAAGATGTTGGGGGTAGGTACCGACCAACAAGAAAATCAATTTATTGTGGTTTATGTAAAATGACCCAGTCAGCTACCTTTCACGTATAAGATGATGAACCCAAAATTCTTTTTGTCTTCTACGTCTTCACACCTAGTGTAATAAAGCAAGGAACTGTCGGTGTTCCAAGAAACTCATCGTTCCTAGGCGAGTAGTTTCAAAGAGAGCCACTCTAAATTGCGCCGCACCGATCTGAATAAAGACGGACAAGTGCACAAGCCAATCATCCGGATTGTTCATGCCACATCGGACCGTAAAAGATCGGACTGCCGGACAGTAAAAGGCCTTGTAGTGCACAAACGCACATTGGCATGTAGGTACGTGATATGGTGTAGGTGGAGACACAATAAAAGTTATCGTGGGTAGTTGCTACTCCCAGTTTATATTGTCCCAATACACAAAACACATATTATAGTTCAAAAGGAGAATCACAGGAAGACAAACACAACAAGAAAAGTGTCACAATAACAGTAATGTTCACGGCACATTACATAGACACAAAATATAAAATACGGACATAAAGTTCTTGACATATACATCGCAAAACAAAGTAATTAGCGAAAGCAAGTAGCCGTAGCGGGAGTACCTTACAGACATATTTTTGAAAGATACTGGGGTAAGTACTAATTCTACGTGGATAGAGTCGCGGGCAGTAGCTAGTTTTAAAATAAACGGCAACAATTTTCAGTGAAAAATTTAAGGCTTGCAGTGGACAATGGGCGCGGATTGCGGCGGCCATGCTGGTAATAAGTGATAGTCGAGTGGCCGGAAGTGCTCGTGCGGATAACGCTCCGGAACGTGTCCGATTCCGGCCGAAGCGCTGCATCACACGCTTCAGAATCCGGCGCTGCACCACTGCTAGCCAGTTTGTTTAATGTGTCCAATAATGAACAATTATTACGTTTCCCGATGCTGCAACAAATAGACTACCGACCTGCCTATTGAAGAGCAATTAAAGAAGCAGTACATACCTTTATCTTTGTACATCTTTATTGTATTTAGATATTATATTTTCAGATTCGTTTATTTTTAATCAAAGTTAGTAGTTTTTGATTTAACTGGATATAGTATGTACCTACTTATAGTTAATTAAGGATTTTAAACACTGTGTTTATTTTTATAAATGTATTTAAATTTAATAATTATTATATTTTTGGCTTTTCTGTTGACTTCTGACTAAAGATGAAATTTAACATGTTTCACAATAGTTCTGTATAAATCCTATCAAAGTAAAGATAGTTGGTCCTGTCTTCCTTATAAACTAGTTGCGATATCGAAGTTATTACTTGGAGTTAAGATTGGACCAATTTCTTGGCCGGAAGTTTAATTGGATAGATGCTACAAAACTGAGGACATTCCACGAAGTATCAACAATTATAGGTACAGTTAAGGGTCAAAAGTGCAGTCACACTACTAAAACAGCAAAAGCAATTTTTTTTAGAAAGCATAATTTCAACTATTCACGCTTGGTAGGTATATTCTATAGTTTAATTTCTATACAACATATATAATCAGTTGTGAATAATTAAACTTCTACAAAAACTAGCCATTTGAGTTTTGGGAGAATATGACTGCATTTTTGACCCTTGACTGTACATTCCTTTAATGATTCTTCGAACGATCTACTGAAGAAATTGAGGAAAAGAGTGAGTAGAACTATGGCAGATTGATAGTGTAATGTATAGTGTAATTTATTTATACACAGGGATGGAAAACAATCACAATCGACTTAACTTTATTGAAACATAAAAAGTTGAATTGATTGTAATCGGTTACAAAAGATACTCCAACATATAGAATCGGAATATGTGTGCCAGGTTGATGGCAAAAGGCTCATCTCTTACCACATGGGATTTAAAAATATCTGGCGAATTGCAGGACTGTGGATGTACTGTGGGTAAACCTCTGCCAAGTCCTTCGGGGAATACCTATACGTATGGGCTGTTGCTAAAGATAATTATTAATATTATATACCTTCATAATCATAAACGGCGTCACAGCGTCAGTATACTCGGACAATAGGGTAGTTTACTGATTTTTTTTTTGTCCGTCAGGTAAATTAATAAAAAATATTGGACACGTATTTTTCTTTTGACACGTAAACATAAAGTGACGACGATATAATACGTTGAAATGTCGTGTAACGTCACGCTGCTAGTACATTTTATACTGCCTTAGTGACGTCACAAGCCCGCACTCCTGAACTTTTATGCGCTTTAACTTTGTAATTTTTTATTGATTTGGTAAAACAAAAAATACGTGTCCAATATTATTTGATAATCTCACTGACCGACTAAGTAGAATTATCATTTTTCTACCCAGAAACATCCCTATTCATTCTCCAACAATCCTTCAGCAAAAACAGTTTACCCTTAGATCGTGGTAATAAAAGTCGCATATAAAGTTGTTTAAATAATAGTCGTCGGCTTCCATTTTAGCTGATTGCTAGCGCAGTCTCTGTGACCTGCCTTTTGTAGTGCGCTACGCTTTGTGTCGACGCCTCGCTGAGGCGTGAGGCGTGTTTGCTCGTGTTTGCCTCGATTATCATAATAACTCCTTCATGGTATATCTAATCATGTACGCTAATCTGAGAGTTAAAATATAGAAGACATGCTGCTAAATATTTTGTGATAATCGGTGAAGTTTAAAATTAGGAAGCGTCTCAGTTTTGGTGAGTCTTTATGAAATAATATAAAGTTCAAGTAAGTTAGATAATTATTATTTATAATTCTTTGGTTGTGGAGATAGGGTAGGCAGTTAGACTGTCAGGTTAGACTTAACCCCACACCGACAAGTTGGGAAAAGGCTAGGCAGTTTTATTTGTATAATCGGTAAAATGGATGCCACGTTTGTTGAGCGCCGAACAAAAATTCAAAAATGGTAAGAATATGGAGAGAATATTTGCAAAATAAATCATTATATAAAATTTTATTTTCTCGGGTCGAGTAAAGACGCGTGCGCTCCCTGCGCTGTGATTGCCTTTGCGAACACGCGAGCGTTTTTACCTCGTAACGGGCCGATATCCTGTTTATAACATTTTTCCTATTGCCCTATTTTTGGAATTTTATAGAATTCCATGGAAATACAATTTGTTTCATACTTTTCCGGTCGATTTTCGGTGAATTCTATGAATTGCCTAGAAATTGTATAGAATTTCTGATTTTATATATTTCCTATAACATATACAAGCCAGTATTGTCCCGCTGCAAGGCAAGCGCCTCCCTAACCTCTTTCCACTTCTCGCTGTCTAGGGCTACCGGACTAGTCCTTAAACAAAGATTGCGTTTTATTTTTTATTTGATTTTATTTTGTTTAGTTTTATTGTTCATTTGATTTTACTTTGATTTATTTTATTTTAATTGTATTTTGTTTTAATTTATATTTTAATCTGATTTAATTTTAGTTTCATTGTTTATAATTTAATTTTAACTTGATTTGATTTTATTTGTAATACGATTTAATATTCATTGTATTTTTTTATATTGGTTTGAATTTACTTTTTTATACATTTCCTAAATTTTAAGTGTTTTTTTACTATTATGTATATATATTTTCATCATGCATGTAAGATTCACATTTCGTGACATCTATCAATCAGACCTTTTCTGTTGGAAGATTTTTTTTTCTCGTGCGATTGTTCATCAGTTTTGTGCTCAGTTTAGCTAATAGCATGTGTTTTTCGGTATTTTTGATACTTTTTTGTGTACAACAGCATATTCCGTATTTCCAGCTTAATTCTGAGAGATGATTGCTCACAAAATTTAATCATAAAGATGGATCGTCCCGTCAAACTCAGATGACTCAAACGTATTTATCAATTCAGTAGGCGTTTTTGTAACCGTAATACTAGTAACCAACATGGTACATATTTTATAAAAATATGGGAATACGGCTTATATCGTGTCAACCTCATTACTGTTCATTCACCGTGAAAACACTGAGCATCGAAATTTTAAATTGCTTGCAAAATATTTTTGCTCTTTTCATTGCGCTGTGGCTGAAATGATTTGTCACAAAAATGAACGTACCGCTCATACGACAACGCAATAGTAAATAAAAATATATGGGAAATCGAATAAAACCAAAAATAATGAGAGGAAATAAAAATACAACGTGAATTTTTTATACATGAAAGCTGATTATTTTATTTCTGTAAGTTTTAAAACAGGATTTATTTTTAGAAGTACGGATTCAGATTCACAGCTGAGTAAGCAGATTGTTTAAATAATCGAGTTCCTAATGATTTATAATCGGATCGACGTGTCGGAGAGACAAATTGCAGCATCGATCGGTTTCCGCGAGAGCCATTAGTAAGACTGTTCGAGCGCCCTCACGGTCTCACGCGTCGAGCGTGCTCGAATCAAGTGCTTTGTCTCGCCCTCTCGGCACTCGACTATAGTCACTACAAGTCACAATACTCGATTGTTAGCAGTGTATTAAATTCTGTTTAGACATCCCCTTGACAACTTGTTTGGCGAGAAAAGATTTCAAATGGGAGGGGCGGTGTTATAATTTTTTATACGTGTGCTCTCTCTTATGAGCTTGGTAATAAACGATGCAGTTCGAAACTTTGGTACGTGTTCACTCATATTGATCAGGGAGGCGATTTGCATCAGCTTTTGTAAACGGCACACGGATCAAAATTTTCCCTTCATAATTTGCTTAACTAGCATTAATAATAAACTGAAAAATACCTGTAAATAGCAATAAGTGCTTAGTACTTTATGATGGTGCAGTGAATTTTACTCAAGAGCTAAGTGCGTCATTTTCATTGTAGAGCATTTTACAGCCATTCAGCATTTCCGCGATTCTTTGAAGCTCATAACTAATGCACATAAATTACTATACAAGGGTACTTAAACACGTAAATATGCAAAATTACGTGTAACGTGCAGCGCGAGCCGCATGTGGGGGGTTATTAGGAAAAGTGGAAATTGCAATAAGGGCGCTTTTAGAGCTCATACATGTTCACGCGCCCGTGTGCGTCGAGTGATGTGCTCCTTATTGTGCGGCGTTTAATATTTAAATAACCCACTATTTTATTTTACTACTACAAATAAACTTGAATGTAGACGTTTGGTACTCTGCGAGCAAGGAGTTTGTTCCATTTATTACCTTTCCTCGAATAGATTATATCGAAGTAGTCGGCGACGCGATGAGACCGCTTGCTACAGATAAGGCACGCTGCACTAAAAAGTAAAGGGGATGCACAAATAAAGGTTTCAGGAAGAAACATCCACTTCCAGTAATGGTGGTTATTTGATTAATGCCAAAGCTGTTTGTAATAAATTAGAGTGACTGATAATCCGTTCGATAATGAAGCACCATTATTAATGACGCCGTTCATAATCTCCACTTTAACTTAATTGGAATACAATTAATTAAACATGGAGGTGTATTACAAGTTGTTCTTATTGAAATGAAGGGACGGGGAAGTTGTACCTATAAATCTTAATTAACAGAATATCAGTGTTTTATTTAGTAATTATCGCCCATCATTTAATTATTTCCTGACATAATATGGCAGTACTCATTTAGTGACATAATGTGAACATTGCTCCGACCACTCATTTAGCTCAGTTAATTGCGCTCAGCGGTCCTTTGAAGCGAAATTAAACACATTTATTTGTATTTTAATTGTAGTGGAATAAAACAAACATACAGACGGATCGGTAGCCGGGTAATTGCCACTCGATATTACAAGAATCTCGACATGGCCACTCGAGCCAGTGTTCGAATGTATTGTGTGCGCCACTGTACCACTTCACTGCAGCTTTTGTGATCGTATATTCGTGGTATAACAATGCTATCAGATATTGTTTTTAAACAATCGATAGTACTGATCGTATTCGACGTAGGATCTACTGCAGATCATCCAATTTGTCTTTTTATTCTAAAAGCTTGAGTACACTCATGATTTTTTGAAAAGTTTGTATTCAATTGGGTTCATATAAAAAAATGCACACACGATAAAACAGCGGTATATAGAATCGACACTTCTCTTTTGTTTTTTAAGTAGCCTTCCAGGTTCGTCAAAGTAAAAACTGGAGTGAAAAATTAGTCCTTTAAGAAACGGTTCCCTTTACGATACACCTCTGGAGAATGTGGCAATTTGCGGCGTATGTAGTACAAGGGTTGTACAAAGAGACATGAGAGCTCTCGGTGACAGCGAGGTTGCCAGTGGCGAGCGAGCCTAGGGGCTACGATTTATGCACGCGCCGTAATCGATGTATTAATGTCTGGCACTACTGGCAATTATACGTGACACTTAATTTATTTACTAGAGCTCTCCCGTGTCGTGGGTCGATCGTTTTTACTGTGTTTACGTTTTAAATATGGAAAAGCTTGCTTGTTGGAAGAAAAATACAATTACCTATGTATCTACATACTGTTTCGTTAATTTCGGGTTAAGGGATGTAGGTTCCTTTTATGAGAATTTATGTGATACTTTTGTGCATGCATAATTTGAAAGGATAAGAGCGGTTACGCACTTCGTCCGTGAAATTTCAGATCCGAAGTAGCCGTAGTACTTCTTGTAGGGAAGCTTACGCACTATATCCGAACTGTATCTGTAATAATTCGGAACATTTTGAACTCAGATGGACGGACCGGATTGAGTCGCTCAGTGAGTTTACGATGAGGATATGTAGGTAAGTTTGTAAGGTAGCATTTTTTCCTTACTCACCAGCCAGCTCAGGGGTAGATGATCAGGATGAGACAATTGCAGGGATGATTTCGCATGAAAGTCGACAGAAGTAAAAGTCTTTCTTTTTGGTCAACTATTTTAATATTTATTTCAGCAGCACTACAGCTTCATAATGTATAATTATTACACTTACTTGTGTATGGGCTATAATATAACCTTAAAACATAGTACCAGATGTATGATATCTCAATCAGCACCGTTCCTCTGTGCAGATGGCATCCAATTTCTCACCGGTCAAAATATCATGGGTATTCGGAGCCTGTTGTTGAACACTGTAGCTGTCGCTCTTAAGTATAGATGACCATTCTTATAATGTTTTATTGATTAATTAAAATAATCCTAATGAGCCCTGTCAATGGGAAAAATGCAGTATTAGCATCATACAAGCACATGTCTCACAAGCATAAATATAATTTAATTCAACTAATACTCACAGCGCTTGCTGGCACATTATATTTTTATATTTAGGGCTGTTTCCTTGCCGCCTCTGAGTCATTTTAATTGACTTAGATCAACCTTTTCTTATCTGAATTTTTCGTGACCTCCTCAATAAGAATTAGCAATGGAAAGGAAATGTCACTCTTGTCAGCCATAGACATTGAGCGTTTATCGACCCATAGTTATGATCATAGTTAATAGACTTGTTGTTTTATTTATAAATTGAATTGTGTGTTTTATTATAATATATATTTATTACACACAATTCATATTTACTTATTTTTAAACAATTTAGTTTATTTCAACCGACAGTAGCGCCATCTGACAGAATTGCATTAGAAGTACCGACAATTATGAAAGAAAGCTAGTAAGAGATTCACGCTTTTGACACTAGATGTCGTTATTCTATATCACAATATAATTAATTGTTACAAGTTTAGGTGGGGTGGAGGTTTGGGGTGCATGTTGAAAGCCTCCATGCGGCAAACCCTGGGCAACGTCGGCTCCAACTGCCCACCCACGTTGGGTGGACAGTTGGGGCGGGCGGCTAATTTCAACACACGAGGAAAGGTCACGGTTCCAAACACAGATCATCATCCATGATAGTCTGTGAAGGGAACCGGGCTAGAGGCGGGACGGCTAGTCCGTCGCTGCGGTGGCCATCTAACGCCCACTCCCCCCTCTGCTGTCATAGGGTAGGTCGAGTGAGCGTGGAGAGGTGGTGGAACCCAATCCCCAAGGTCTCGCGTGCCGAGGGGATGAATGGCCGGAGGGTTTGTATCCGGTCCCTAGCGCTGGGAAAGGGACCTTACCCTTAAAAAGGAACAGAGAATATGGAACACAGACTAACGGAAAAAAATCCTCAGGCAGGTACCCTTGGGCGAGTCCCGCCCCTCTAGGGATCTCCTAGAGGGCAGCCCTTATCGTATCTGAGGGGGGCTCCAATAGTCTCACGGGCCGGCAGACCACCGCCGACCTGCGCCACGAGCGAGAAAAGGAGCTCCAGGTTAACCTGGAGCAACTGCGCGGCGTGGATGCACCGCTTGCCGTCGCCGACGGCAACAAGAGCCGAGGAGGTTCAAGTCCCCATGTGGACGTACCTCTTGCCGTCGTCGGCGGCAACAAGAGCCGAGGTGGCTCAGATCCCAGAGTCAACCTGTCCGACCAGGATTCGCATGGCGCCTCCTAAATTTGGAGGAAGCGTCCGTGCAGTAAGGACTCGGGGTCGCTGGGTCTCTCCTCAAGTGAGGAGAACCTGTCGGCCCCGAAGGTATCAACGGGACGGAGAGGACGAGGTCGCACGGTGGGGACCACCGCTCGGGTGCCGGAGCGTAACGTGCGGGGTCGCTTCTTGCCTCGGCCCCACACGCCTGCACCTGCAGAGTGCATGCAGAGCGACCCTGGGCACATGAGTGCGGACCAGAGCGGTGGCTCCGCTACGTCCCTGCTAGAGGCAAACAAGGCGGAGGCGAATGCCGCAAAGCGGGCGCAACGACGAGCTGTCGCGGAAGACGAATTCAGTGAGTTGGCCCGTCAGGCCCGAGAGCGGCGCTCGGCTCGGACGCCGGATGAATCGGCGTTGGCGCTCAGTCGCCAAGTGAGAGACGGCCTGGATGTCGTCCTGAAGGTTGCCACCAAATCGGGCACGTTCACGCGTGCCTTGAAGGACGCGGTGGACAGCATCCAGGAGGCGATTGAGGTCCTCAGTAGCCGCACAACCACGGAGGAGACGGCGAAGTTGTGGGAGGAGAAGAGCCGTCTTCGATCCGAGTTGGAGGACCTCAAGCGGCAGTTCGCCACCCAGAAGGCAGCCACTGTTGTCACAAGCCCACCGCTGGCGCCATCGTCGGCTCCATCTCCGGCCCCATCATCGGCCCCAGCACTTGCGGATGCGGAGATTGAAAAGATCGCGCGCATCTGCATGATGCAGTGCGGTCAAATGGTGGGTGCCCGGCTGGAGGCCATAGAGGTGAGACTGCCAGCCGAAAACCTCCACCCACCGCTCGCTGGGGATAGGCGGAGACAGGAGGGGCCTGCTAAAACTGGGCCAGTGGCACAGCCGACCGTAGTTGAGCCAAGATTTGCCGTGAAGGGGCCCAGTAAGCCCGCGGAGGGCTGGTCCGCGCCCACCACCCAGTTGGTGTCTACGACCCTGGGGACCCCGCCTGGCACCCTTACGGAGGCATGAACGACGGTGGTTAAGAGGGGCCGCCGTCGAAAGAAGAAGACAGCGCCGCCGGCACCCGCTGGAGCACCTGCACCGGAAACGAGGAAGGCCGCGGGACTGCCTAAGGTCAGAGCCCCACGCTCCGCGGCTGTAGCGATCACATTGCAGCCCGGAGCCATCGAAAGGGGCGTCACGTACAAGACGGTCTTATCAGAGGCGAAGGCCAAATTTGCGTTCCCCGACCTTGGCACACCATCCGGCTTCCGAATGAGGTCGGCGATTACGGAGGCGCGACTGCTCGAGGTGTCGGGTGCCTCAAGCGCCGAAAAGGCGGATATGTTGGCCGCCAAGTTGCGGGAGGTCCTCATTCCGGAGAACGTCCGGGTGTCCAGGCCGATAAAGTTTGAGCTGCGTGTCGACGGCTTGGACGACTTGACAACCACAGCTGAGGTCGCGGCGGCCATCGCCCGAGCCGGCGGATGTCCGTCCGAGGACATTCGGACGGGCGAGATCCGCGTCGACGTTTCCGGGCTCGGCATGATTTGGGTGCGGTGCCTGATGGCGGCGGCGAAAAAAGTCGCTGACGGTGGACGACTGCTGGTGGGGTGGGTTGCAGCTAGGGTCAAGCTGCTGCAACCCAGAGCATTGCGGTGCTATAGTTGCCTGGACATTGGGCATGTCAGGGCACGATGCACCGCCGAAACAGACCGCAGTGAGCAGTGTCGCTGTGGTCTGCCCGGCCACAAGGCGGCCCAGTGCTCCGCGGCGCCAAACTGCAGCCTCTGTACGGTGAGCGGGCGGAAAGGCCTGTGGCGCACCTGCACAGCAGAAGAAAAGGAGGGCCAAGGTTTCCGGGGACTCTTTACCACCCCGTCAACCAGGCTGCTCTTCAGCCGACTCCCGGCCTAGGAATGGAGTGGAGGGAATGGATTGCGCATAATAGCGCTCTGCCATTTCCTCCAGGGCAATATCAACCACTCTGCCAGAACTCAGGAACTCTTGCTCCAGAGCATGGCCGAGTGGTCGATTCACGTGGCTGTGGTCGCCGTGCCGTATTTCGTCCCACCCAGAGACAACTGGGTTGGACAGCTCGACGGTTTGGTGGCCATCATTGGCGGGGCTCTTGTCAGCCCGTCCCGAGTTCACGGCTGGGTGGCCGCCCTCGTGGACGGTGTTGGCATAGTTGGCGCGTATTTTTCGCCCAACAAGAGTCTCACCGACTTCGAGAGTTTCCTTGTCGAGTTGGGCGCCGTCGCAGGCCGACTCCACCCTTGCCCTGTGCTGTTGCTTGGGGATCTCAACGCCAAGTCTTCGGCGTGGGGATCTCCAGTAACCGACGCAAGGGGTGAAGTGCTGGAAGAGTGGGCAGTCACCACCGGTGTGGTCGTACTAAACCGGGGCTCGGACCAAACGTGCGTGCGACAGCGGGGCGGTTCGATAGTGGACGTATCGTTCGCTAGCCCTGCTGTCGCAAGCCGTGTCCGTGACTGGCGTGTCGCCGTGGAGGTGGAGACGTTATCAGTAGTTGAAATATAGGGTATTCAGATCATAGATCTACTTTTTTACTATTCAAATGAGACTAAATAAATTCATTAAAAACATAGGTGTTGATTTTAATAACATATTCATGTAAATGAAAAGAGCAGAGTCTGTTCATACTATCATTGAATAATTCAGTAGGAATAGTCTATTCAGCTATCAACATGTTAGGAGTGGAATGTGACACAGATGTTGTCATCTAACACCTTATATAAGTAGCATCTAGATATCTATGTAAAATGCAGGCAATTGTGTAGATATAATTATGTTATGTTTGAATTTGATAAATATTCGAATACACGCCTGCATCCGAATATTTATCTACTCAGTATTTACATATGTTGTGAAATGACTCTTGTTCTCAAATCCCATCTGTTTATATAACTTACACCAATTCGAGCTATGTTGTGTAAATAAAACAATAATGTTGTAGAACATAATTTATTACAGGATATTTACATTATTTTGGTATGTTGCTGCGGAACACAATAAACACACTAATATTAACATTATAAGCGGGATATTTACCATGTTTACTGTTTGTAGCGAGTTTTCGATATTTCGGTGCTGTTGCAAGCACCATGATCACGGATAAACTGAAGTCATTGCGGGTGGGTGTTTATGAGGAGACAAAACGGTCTGCCCTCTTTCTTGTTTGTTTTTTGCACTCGGTACCGCTACCATTGTCACTCACAACTCGATTCTGTTCCCGACACACGAAACTCACTGTATCCGCTCGCGAACTTTTTACGGCACTTTTTCGGAAACTCGCTACAAACAGTAAACATGGTAAATATCCCGCTTATAATGTTAATATTAGTGTTAGTGACCATGACAGTTTAAAAACAATAAACACACTACACAACACCTAGCCTATCTTTGTCAGCTATCATATTAATATGGTCTTTCATTCTTTGACATGGAGTCGAACTGATACAGTAAAGTTATACGGTTTAAATAAAAGTAATTTCATTTCCTGGCTGAATCTGGTAGCATAAAACATCTTCTAAATCAGGTAGAATTGTGTCTGCTGTTTTTGACATTCTACTTTCACTAGGTTTTGATGAGCTTGCATTATATTTTTCACGATCAGTCTGTGTGTCGCTAACTCGAACCAATGTATGAGCATCCTCACGATGATGGCCACTCTTGACTACAAGATAATGAGGGTATTCAAACTTAGATTTCGCCGAATCTTGCATCTTTAGGTGAAAGAAATCTTCTGTCTGGCTTGTATCACTATCCTTGTTTCGATGAACTTACATTCAGTATTTTCGAGTTAACCTGCATATCTCGAGTAAATATAATTTCACCACTAGCATTCTTGCAAATAATTTTACGAATGCCTTCTAAATCAGATTTTAATGAATTAAACATTGTAGTTAATATTTTTTCGTGATGAACCTTCGCACTACAATTTTAAGAATGAAATGTTGTCCAAACCAATTGTAAGCAATTTATAAGTTACTCGGGCTCGAATGCTCATCCTATATATGTATGTATACACATCTATTTTAAATCTTCATTGAAGTTTATTCACCGTATTTTGCCACATTTTAATAAGAAGATATGTTGGGCAAAGTCATCGTATGTTAGTAGTATACCATTAATCATGTACCTATTTTGCAATGTAAGCAATTCTTTATAAGGAGACCGATCAAAACAAAATAGCAACATAGACATAAAATAAATAGGTACAGGACGTTACAGCTCCTACATCATGCACAAACGAGTGCACACATACACATAGACGTGTACTTACAGGGATCTCAGCAATTTATGCCAGCCTCTACGAATAATCATAACTCATGTAAGTGCACTGCACTCCACATATATGTGTGCGTGAGATATCGGTCGTTATTAGGAAGCTGGCTTTCTGTACCTAATTATTTTGTGATATAAACATACTATTGCTACACTCGGTTTTACTTATTGTATTATAACTAAGTAGTATTATAATGACAATTAAAAGACATACATTAGTTTTAACTGTTTATTAATCTTATATTATTAATTACATAAGCTTTAGTAAAAATACATAGTTTATTCATTACGATCATTATGTCTAATGTATATTATACAAATTTAACTATATTTTCTTTTGAATTTTATTTATCATATCTTTAGCACACACGTATATATCATCAGTAAATATATTTTCAACAATGTGCTGAGCACATACTTTAGCTTTACAATTACATAATTTAGAACCATTGAGTTCTTCGCCATCAAAGATTTGAATACGTATTATTTTACGGTGTGGACCCTTTACATACTTTTTAACATACGAATACATAATTTTGCTCCCTCGTCTTTTATTGTTGTTGTTGTTGCTGATATCGGCGCTATTCAACCTTTCTTCTAACTGGGGTGATGTATCTTCCCTCTGCCCATTTTGATACAATGGTGGCGAAATTGGAGAGTATGATGTAAACGGTCTCTCTCTTTCCAAATAGTTCACTACGTTTTGACGTAATTGTTGTACTGCTGGATTCGGTGAGTATGATGGGGTTGAAATGAAAAGATCCTCCTGAAACATAAGAATAAATAAGATAAGTATCAATAATAAATTATGATTATTAATATCGGTTTTCCAACTTCTTCTATATTATTAAAAACTAAAATTAGATTGAAATTAGTTATATATAGAAATTGAGAATAAAAAATAAAAAAAATGGCGCTGATTTACTTACCGAAATTATTGATGACTACAGGACGCCTCGTGGGCTAAAAAGTAGCCTATGTCACCCGGGGATAGAGTAGCTTCCCAACGGTGAAAGAATTTTTGAAATCGGTCCAGTAGTTTTGGAGCCTATTCGGTACAAACAAACAAACAATCAAACAAACAAAAAAAATCTTTCCTCTTTATAATATTGGTATAGAAGAAACGCTTACGAGATTGTGATTTTCTTCTGAATATGTACTGGTTTTATACTTGTTCAGATTTATAATATTTTTATTAATAAGGTTCAAAATTATAAGATAAAAACAAGCTTATATATATATGTATATATATATATACATACATATATATATACCGAAATATGAGATTCTGGCTCGACATATCTCCACTCCTCCACGTGTCTAGGAGTTGTATGCGAGCGTGCAAACCGTAGCGTTTGTACCGTCGTAGTCGGCTTTTTAAAACATTTGGGAAAACAATAACCTTCAAACTTATTTCCAAGTAAGTATGAAATTCCCCTCTTGTTAACTTAAGAACTCGCGTTTATTCGTCTTATATAAAACGCTGTAAACTTAACCAGCAAGATTTGTACGCACGTGTACACAATTTTCAATTTTTGCAAGTATGCAATTTTACAAATTTGGATTGAATGACGTGATTTTAGGCCTATATAAACGGTTTGCAAATTAGTCTCCGGTACAATTCCTCTCTGGAACGAATCCTCTCTGCAAGGAATCAACGCTCCGAGCTCCTAATCAAGTTACCTGTCTTCAAGCATCAATCAAGAATGTAAGTAACTATTCATCATCATCATATCTAACTTTATTAAATGGTCAGAGTAATGTATTAATTGATATATTCAAGTATTAAAATATTGACCGTCAATAGGTAGCCCATTTAGCTCGACACAGACTGAGTAATGCTTTTCAATGCTGTAGGTTCAATTCCTGCACAGATCATGCTACGTATATTATTAATTTTGTTTTTTTCATCATGGTTAGTACAGTAGCTGACTGAACGATTTTTCTGATTCAATTCCTACACAAATCAAAATATATTTATATCTGTTAATCACTTATTTTCGTCAAAATAAGTTTCTTTTTTCAAAAATGTAGGAATTATGAAGGAAACCGATTGATTGCAATGCACTAAAACGTTATTTTTTTTGTTCACAGGCCGAAACTACTTCGCAACGACCTATTCCTCTCCAGCGATGACTCTGAGCAAGAGACGAGGGCGAAGAGGAAGACAGGGGAGAAAAAAACGAAGCGGGAAAGGTCCAGCAAAACGAGTGAAGAGTCAACAAGCGCCAAAAAATCAAAGCCGATCGTTTCGCCAGTAACACCGCCAGCTCGAGTTACAGCTAGAGAATTATTCAGTGAAGACAGCGATAGTGAAGAAAGCGTCACTATCACAGAGAGCCCACAAAACTGGTAATATACCCCCACTATACTCATATTTTACTAGAAGGATGGCTAAGGGATATTCCCGACAGATAAGCGAGACTAAAGAAGGAAAATATTATGTAGAAGTGAAAATTTACAATACGGAAGAAATTAAAAAAATAATGCCTATAAATAGATGGCGCTCGGCCATAACTACCATCAAGACAAAATTAGATAAAAATAAAGAATCTTGGATTCACATAAAGGAGTTTGTTAAAGCAACTCAATATGATTTTAAAAACTGTGCTATCACCCGCATGGGTGCCTATGATACTTAACGTCTTTATTTGATTAACCAGACGTTAGTTAATATTTGCTTATTTAATTACTTTAAATTGTATCTTCTTTCAATTGTATTTACCTACGTACATAATATGTCTTATTAATAATCGTACTATATTGTATAAGTATTATATTGTATAAATAAATATCATATATGTAATCTCGTCATTGGTTTTCTTATTTACAGTTACACACCTCAACAGCAAATCGAGATCTAGAAATTCATTAACCTGTCATAAATGTAAAATTGAAATACCAGAAAATCAGTATTCCTATCATATGAGAACGAATATACATAAAGCAAATTGTTTATTGAATACCAAGTTCACAGATATTCATATTATTGCAACAGCATTCAAAAACAGATTAATGACATATGTACGGTTAGCAACCGCACATTGTACTTTGGCCTAGTTAGAATACTGCAGATTTAGTTAATTTATAAAATGTAGTATCGGCACTTACGCAAGAACGTCAGTCTTCGGTTTGTATCGAGCTCGCGCAACATTCAACATTTTTTATAACATTTTTCTATTATTTTATATTTACATTATTTTAGTGCAATTTAGTATTAAATACTTTTTTAAACATTAACATTTATTTTATTAAACATTTAACATTAAGTGTAAAGGCTCCTGCCCTTACATTTTGGTCCTTGGAACCGTTAAGAGTAGAATCAGTGCCGTGGTACGTTTCACTCGCGGAAACATTTGAACATTAAACAGAACATTCAACAAAACAGTGAGAACTACACAGATCGGGGTGAAGTATAAGCAGCAAGCGTAAGCAGCGAATCCGGTGAGCACGTTCCATATTACTTACTTTTCTGAAATTTTGGATTTATTGTGAGCACAAACCACCGTTAACAACAATGGCTTCTTACAATGCTTTACTTAGCTTGCAATCTACAAATCTTGATGCTATCAAAAGAATAAACGAAAACTTTAAGAAAGATAGTTCTACACGTAAAACCACTCTTGAATATCATGATGACAGACTTCAAAAGCTGGAGGAGTATTGGAGTGAGTTTAAAAAGAACGACATACAATTAGCTTTGTTTGAAGGCAAAAAGTCTGGACCTTATTACGAGAATCGCATTTACGAGCGTCTGGAACAAATATACGAAGAAACGAAGTGTATTATAATGAAGTCGAAACAAAACTTATTGGCGAAAATCGATGACGACCAATTTGCTTCTTTTAGCCAGTTACAAAAACAAGAAGAAAGGTCATGTGCCCAAGAGAATGGAGAAATGGGAAAAAGTTGATAGTACTTATTGGAAGCTTGATAACATGTTGGACAACACGCAAGCATTTGAAAGTGATTATAACAGATTAGAAAGGCTGTATGAATTCAGCAAGGAACAAATAAACAAGAGGATTTGGGATAACAAACATCAGGAAAAATCCACACCCAAAATTGAACTTCCGATTTTCAGCGGTAGCTATGCTCAGTGGACAACATTCAAGGACTTATTTGAGGAAATCGTGCATCGTAACACTTTCATTTCAAATGCTCAAAAAATGCAACATCTGAAAGCGAAATTGAAGGGAGAGCCCGAGCGGTTAATACAGCACATGAACATCAGTGCTGATAACTACGAAGCTAGTTGGCAGATTCTTCAACAGAGGTATGATAATAAGAGGCTATTATTTACCTACCAAGCAAACATTTTACTGAGTCTACCCAACATACAAACCCCAACGGCATCTCTACTGAAAATAATGCATGACACGACCATTGAGTGCCTTCAGGCTATTAAAAATCTGCAGTACGACACTTCTAGTTGGGACCCCTTAGTAGTTTACATATTATTGCAAAAGCTGGACGCAGACACACGCCAGTCATTCAATGAATCCATGAAAAATCCAAGGGAAATGCCACCACTAAACGAGTTCCTGAATTTCATTGAATTCCAAGTTCATGTCAATGGAATCGGGTACAAACCCGAACCACCCACGAAACTTTAACAGTCAACAGTTAAGCTTTCAACCGAAAACAGTTCACAATGCAACATACAGCAAGCCTAAGGTGCAGCAACAGCCCATTCAAGGGGGAACTAAGAACATGCCGAGAACATTCCATAATAAGCAAACATTTCATAATTCCTTTATAACTTGTCCGAAATGTAATAAACAACACGGGCTCTACAATTGCAGAGAATTTTTATCTATGTCACCAGAAGAAAGGTTAAAGACCGCTAACAACCTACATGTATGCCTAAATTGCCTATTTAGTCATAACGGCGAAAAATGTTCATCAGAAAAAAAGTGCAAGCACTGCGATGAGCCGCATAGCAGCATTTTGCGTGAGGCGATTGGAATTGCAAAAACGAGAACCGGCAGGGCTAATGTAGGTCAACAATTGAACACGCACTTAGCACATGACAACTCAAATGAGGTACTGCTAGCCACGGCCCAGGTCAAAACAATAGCCTATGACGGCACTACGATCATTTTACGCGCTTTATTAGACCAGGGCTCTCAGGTTAGCCTAATTACAGAAAATGCTGCACAAAGATTGCAATTAAAACGAGACAAGATGAGCGCGGTGGTGTCAGGTATTGGTGCATCAGCCACCACCAAGTGTAAAGGAGTGCTCCATCTTAAATGCCAAGCAATATACAATGACTTCAACATTAACATTAATGCACTTATTATGAATGCAATAACAAATAAATTGCCAAGTAAAACAGTAAATAAAGGTAGTTTTGAACACATACAACATTTACAACTTGCTGATCCTGATTTTAACATATCTCAGGATATAGATTTACTATTGGGAGCCGATGTATATTCCGAAATATTGTTAGAGGGGTTAATAAAAACAAACACGTCATCCATCATAGCACAACAAACCCAATTAGGCTGTGGTAATTACAAAACATTCAATCGCCATGTAATTGTCAACAACATTCAGGATCTGGCCCAATTCTGGGAACAGTAGTCCTTACAAGAAAACAAAGAAGATGTGGACCCTGACAACAAGTGCAAACAGCTGTACAAAGAAACAACAACACGACTTTCTGACGGGCGATACCAAGTTCGTCTCCCCCTCAAGGACAATTTTATTGAATACTTAGGAACATCGAAACCACAGGCCGTCGCACAATTTCAACAACTTGAGCGAAAGATGGCAAAAAATCATGCGTTTGCAAAAGATTATAAAGCTTTTATGGCAGAATATGAAGAAATGGGTCACATGGAGCAAGTCGAAAGCAACACTAGGAACAAAAACATGGAATATTTTCTCCCGCACCACGGGGTTGTGCGGCCAGGTGCTATCACAACGAAACTTAGAGTTGTGTTCAACGCGTCGGCAAAAACCAGCTCAAAACACAGTCTTAATGACTTAATGGAGGCGGGACCGAATCTACAAAAAGATATCCTTAGCATCTTGCTGAAATGGAGACAATACAAATACGTCTTAACATCAGACATTGAGAAAATGTACCGATTTATAATGGTACATCCAGAACATCAACACTTACAGAAAATAGTGTGGAGGAATTGTCCACGGCAACTGCTAAGAGAATATCAACTACTTACTGTCACCTATGGTACTAAGGCCGCTCCGTTCTTAGCACTCCGAACACTTCAACAGCTAGCAATGGACGAAGGTGACAAGTACCCGGAAGCTAAAAACATCTCACTCAACCAATTTTTTGTAGATGATGCGTTATTTGGAAAGGATACCATGGACGAGGCCCGAGATACAAGAGACCAACTTATACAGCTATTGAAAGAAGGAGGCTTCAATCTCAGAAAGTGGTCGAGTAACGAACATCAACTGCTAGAAGATCTGCCAGAACATATGATTAGCCCAGTCAGTTTAAGCTTCACAGAGGCATCAGCTTCCAAAGCATTAGGCTTGGCATGGGATCCGAAACAAGATGAATTTATATTTTCACCTACATTAAAAAACAAAAACAACATTGGCATTAACAAAAACTCGTCAAAACGGCAAATCTTAAGCGACATATCAACAATTTTTGATCCCTTGGGGTTGCTATCCCCAATAACAATCAAGGCAAAAATTTTATTCCAACAAATCTGGAAGTACAAAATCGAATGGGATGACACTGTTCCGGAGGGAATAGAAAAGGAATGGAGAACACTAAAAACTGAGTTAACAAATATGCAACCTTTCAAAATTAACCGATGGCTAGGATTAGAAGCAAACAAGGATTGGGAATTACACGCATTCTGTGACGCATCGGAAAAAGCGTTCTCGTGCGTAGTGTACAGCAAAGTTACAGAGGGAAAACAGCAACAAATTGCATTGGTTGCGGCAAAAACAAAGGTCGCTCCAATCCAAAAACAACAAACACTGCCCAGACTTGAGCTATGCGGTGCTCAACTATTAGCTCAACTGGTCAAGAAAATAAAACATTGCCTCGACAAACCTAACATTAAAGTTACAGCATGGACGGACTCAATGATCGTGCTTGGCTGGCTGAAGGGCGATGTCTCGCGATGGAAGGCCTATGTCGGACACAGAGTTCAGGAGATAACATCAGTAGTGCCCGCAGGGAATTGGAAGCACGTAAGATCGGAGCAAAACCCGGCCGACTGCGCGTCACGTGGACTACTACCTTCTCAGTTACATAAGTTTGCTCTGTGGTTTGATGGCCCCGAATGGCTTTACAGTGAAGACATCCCTGAAACATATGCCACGATTAAGACACCAGAAATTGAAGTTAAAAAGGTGCATGCAGTTACGTCAAGAACTACTGAAAACGTGAACATTGTAAGAGAACTCCTTAACAAGAACAGCTGTATTATGACTATAATACGTATCGTAGCTTGGGTGTCGCGTTTCATAACAAACACGTCACAAAACAATCGTCACAGGGAAGACGCAGCTATGAATCATACAAACATGAATGACATTGTTTTGACGCGGGCAGGTGCCCGCGTCAAAACAATGTAATTTAACACTTGGTGATATTCGATGCGCCACTAACATAATTATAAAACATGTACAAAATGAACATTACGGACAAGAAATCCAAGATTTGCAAACAAAAGGAAGGGTAAGCAACAATAGAGGACTTCAGAAACTTTGCCCTTACCTAGATGCAAATAACATATTACGCGTTGGAGGGAGATTACAGAATTCAAACTTACCTGAAGAAACAAAACACCCTATTATTATCCCAAAAAACAGCAAGTTGGCATATCTTCTGATTGCCCGTGCGCATGTGTTAACACTACATGGTGGAGCGAGACTAACTATGACTACATTGAGACAAAAATATTGGATAACAGGAGGAAATAACACGGTTAAAAAATACCTGCAAGACTGTGTAAAATGTTGTCGCTTTAAGCCATCGAAACAATACCAATTAATGGCCGACCTACCCAGTGAGAGGATAACGCAATCACCACCATTCTATCACACAGGGGTGGATTTCACAGGATTTGTTAGTGTTAAACTAAACAAGGGTCGAGGCGTCAGAACGAGTAAAGGTTAGTCGTGTGTATTCGTATGCATGGCAACAAAGGCGGTGCCTTTGGGAACTTGCATCAGATCTAACGTCAGCAAACATTTATACTGGCTCTCAACCGCATGATTGGACGACGAGGCTGTCCAAACATATTTACTCCGACAACGGAACAAACTTTGTTGGAGCCGAAGGGAGTTAGCCAAACAACCACACATCTCACAAACATTTAACAACGACACTTTATTGAAAAGGAACACTGAGATGGGGATAGAGTGGCATTTCAACGCCCCAAGCTGGCCGACTGCGGGAGGACTTTGGGAGGCTGCAGTTAAGTCTATGAAATATCACCTAAAGCGTGTCCTAGGAGAGCAAAAGTTGACATACGAAGAGTTTTTAACACTGCTTACACAAATCGAAGCCTGTATGAACTCTAGACCACTTTGCCCTTTAACGGAGGATGTGGACGATGTTGATTATCTTACTCCAGCACATTTTTTAATTGGCCGACCAGTAACATTCTTACCATCGGAACATTTCGAAAAGCAAAACATCAACATTCGACATAGGTGGCAGTTACTAAACAAAATGAAACAAGGTTTTTGGACCAGGTGGTCGTCAGAATACCTGCAACAACTTCAAGTTCGTAGTAAATGGCTGAACAAAACAAATAGTTTATCAATAGGGGATATTGTCTTGATCAAAGAAGACAACTTTCCTCCTACGAAATGGGCACTTGGGCGAATACAGGAAGTTCACCCGGGGAGAGACAATCTAGTCAGAGTTGTGACGATGAAAACAAAAACAGACTGCTAACCAGACCAATAACAAAATTAGTCAAACTCCCTATATCTGAATCGCATATAGAAATACCTGACACCACCACCAATGACAAAATCTGCACTGAAAATCAAAAATCTACAAAAACCACACCACCAACCGCCAGGAAACAACGATTTAAATCAAGGAATATAAGTTCCAGCCTTCTATGTATACTCGTAACATTACTAACATTATTTAAGCCCACATATCAAAGCAACGACGCCGACGCCATAAATATCACACCGTTTGAACCAAATAGAGGCCGTGTACTTTGACAAAATTGGAAATTTGCAAAGCGTACACGATGACTGGAAGATTGTTACTACTATAATATGACATCTTACTGGCAAGGCATGGCAAACATACATAGAGTTGTAAAACACCTGGAAGAAAGGTGTGAGAAAAAGAAAAGAAAGAAAGAAAAGAAAAATTGTTTATTTGCGCCAGGCACGACGCATACCATAAAAATAACAAAAAAAAACTCAAATACAATAATTACAAAGTATGCGTCACAACTACGCAAACCGGTCATCGCTCAGCATAATGCTGGGACTCGTGTGCGAGACAGAGCCACAGCGCTGGTTTTCAGCGATAGCCGGTGTCGACTGGGTGACTCCGAAACAATTAAACCTAGTGGCAAGTGACGGAGCGAACAGTTTTATTTAAGAATAAAATAATAATAAATGAGTAAACATAAATACGTAAATGAGCGTTTAAAAGTGTAGATATTAAAACAAAGGGTTATACTTTTTATTTAGTGTAGGTAGTATAGTAGTGGATATAGGGAATATAATATTCAAGTAAAGGAAGATATTATTGTAAAGATGTTCAAGATAGGTTCAATAAGAAAAAAATACTATGACACAACAGTTCTTCCGGACTGGGGACACAAATGGCAACAATAGGAAATATTTTGTGTAACACAGATTGAAAAGATAATTAGGTACTGTGGACATCTTATAAAATTGAAATACTAAGAGCCACCATGTCTTGTTTCCGTTGAGCATCTATCAGATACTGCCGCAAACGTGATCTGAACGTATGGATTGTACCAAGCACCCTTAATGGTGGTGGAATATTATTCCACACCTTGGATGCAGCGTATCGGAAACTGCCAGTGAAAGCCGCCGTCCTATGAGACTGTGTTGAGAGCTGCTGCGCACAAAGTCTGGGCGCACATTCCCGTTTATTAGCCATCCAACTGAGCTTGTCGTATAAGTACCGCGGTTTCTTAGTCTTAATCACACCAAAAGTAGACAAGCCAGGTGCAACTTACGCCTCGACTTCATTTTAAGAATGTAGTGTTTGTTTAGAAAGGGTGTGACATGACTTCTAGGGGGAACTGAGTAACAAAAACGAGCACATGAATTTTGGACTCTCTGTATAAGTCTATCAGTTCGAGCCAGCAAGCGTGGGCCGTAAACCGAATCAGCGTAATTCAATCTAGATAGAACAAGGGTTTCGACAAGCTGCTCGCGAAGCTTTACAGACAGGAAGGGCCTCATTTTATAAAGTAGTTTCAGGCGATAGAAACAATTTTTTACTGAGTTACCAACATGCTTCTCAAATCTAAGGCTGCTGTCCATACACAACCCAAGGTTTCGCGCCTCATCAATTCGTTCAATAAGCTCCCCCATTAAAAATAAACCAAGGTTTGCAGGTAGCTGCCGCAACTGCTGCCTCGTACCAAACAGCATATATTTGGTTTTTAATGGGTTTAATGCCAAACAGTTCTCATCTGACCAGGCGGAGATTCTTTCTAGATCATCGTTTATGTCTCTAATTGCAGATTCAAAATCATCTGGTCTGAAAGACAAATATAATTGTACATCGTCGGCATAGATGTGATAATTGCATTTCTGAAGGCACTTTATTATGTCTGCACAGTATAAAATAAAAAGAATCGGACCCAAAATTGATCCTTGAGGAACTCCTCTTACAATAGAAGTGAGGGCTGATGTCAAAGTAGTACCGTCCGCCAATCGTAATGCAACGAGTTGCTTTCTGTCACTAAGGTAACTGTGGAACCACTGGATAGCATTTTCGTCAAAACCGTAGTATTTTAACTTTACCATTAACAATGAGACGTTGATACAATCAAAAGCACGGGAAAAATCGAGTAACACCATCACTGAACACATGCCCTTATCTTGAGCAGCTAGGATGTTGTCCGTAACGTCAAGCAAAGCCGTAGAAGTGCCTCGGTGCTTCCTGAAACCGGATTGCAGGTCAGGCAACATCTCGTTATTTTCTAAAAACTTAGTTAGCTGACGGCATACTATCCTCTCCATTACCTTTGATAGACAGGGCAGAATACTGATAGGCCGCAAATCTTTAACTTCTATAGGGTTTGGATTCTTGGGTAGAGGCCTAACTGTGGCAATTTTCCATTGGTATGGAAACTCAGATGTCCATATGGAGCAATTCATAATATCTGTTATAGTTGGTAAAGTGAGTGGCAAAGTGAGGGTAAGCATATCTAACGTTATACCGTCGTAACCTTCAGCATTTGACTTTAGGTCAGAAATAATATGAGAGACCTCGCCTTGGTCCACCGGACGAAGGGTAAATGTTGCTTCACTATATCTGTGGGACTCATAGAAAGATATAAGCGACGCGCTAGCTACCGGGTTGCCAGGAACATTCAAAAAGGTGTTATTTATTACGTTCGGGTTTTTAAAATGTGGGGGAAGGTCCTGCTTTTGCTTGGAAGGAGCAAAGGTGGATTTAATATTCTTCCATAGCAATTTAGGATTTTTTATTTTATTATTAATATTGTGCCTAAAATATGCAATTTTTTCGTGATACAAAGAACTTGCCACCAAAGATTTCAGCTGATTATAGTAGTTCTTTTTTTACTCCGTCTTATTTTTCCTGTATTGGGTTAATGCCAATGGTTATGAGCAATTTGCATACCAAACGATGTGCAAAACCATCATGACTGAATTCAAACAGCAACTCAACGAACTTGATCATAACAATTACATGTTGGAAACACATCATGGGCAGACAAAGGGACGCGTTACCCGAGGTCTTGTCAATGGAATAGGTTACCTTGCAAACAGCCTAATCAGCGTGCTAGATGAAAGGTTCGCTATACAATATAAAAAGGACATAGAAACATTGCAAAATAATAGAGACCATTTATTGAACCTGATCAAAGGTCAAACATCAATAATTGAGGCACATAATAACATTTTAAAGAGAAATGAAGAGACGATGAACACTCAATTCAATCTCTTAAACCAACATCTTAACGCTACCGAGAACTATTTGCAGAAATTGGGTAATGTTGTTGAGCAAGAGGAAGCTTTGAACTACTTTAACACAATGGCTCTGACTAGTTCAACAATTCTGTCTAAACTGCGCCACATCCAACACATGCTTTTAGACACAGCTATTAACATTCACCATGGTCATGTAGACACCAGACTTTTACCGCAAAACCAGCTCTTTCAGGAGCTCAACATTATCTCTGGACAGTTGCCACAACAACTATCGTTACCCGTTGACAACATTCAAAATCAATTAGCTGACATATACAAACTACTAGAAGTAAAATTCAGATTATTTGATAAATATTTTATCATCGAAATTACATTACCATTAACAGGCGACACTCTATTCACAATATATAAAACAGTTCCTATTCCGATGATAAAAAACAACAAACATTCACTTACAATGAAAACAAATTCAGAATATGTTGCAGTGAATATAAGAAAGGAGACATATATGCAGCTTACAGACAGTGACTTGGAACATGATATTAAAATTGAACCAAGTACATATGTATGTTCACTAAACAAACCAACACGTAATAAGAGAAATCATCAAATTCCATGCGAAATCGGCGCAATAACAAACACTACATTATCAAAATGTATCTACACATCTGAATCCTGCAACAACAAATAGACACCATTACGAAATCCTAACACCTGGCTCTATGTCTGCTGTACGGATTGCCAACTGCAAATAATCTGTGAAGGTCGTATGACCACTAAGGCAATACATTTAACGGGAATTTTAGAAGCCAAGGAAGGATGTATAATTAGAAACAACGAAGAAACATATTACACACAAGTTAACTACGCAAACAAAATCTATGTCAACCCGGAAATTCCATTAATTGATCTGGAAGACATCAACAATTTAACATCTGTCCAGCCACTTGAATTATCAACTGGACAACAGGACACCCAATTTGTAAGAAACGATTATGAAAAACTTCATAATTCGCTGAAAGAATTGGAAGATCAAACAAAACAGACTGAAATGTCGCAACACGATGTGCATCAATACATCGTATCATACTCTACGATGGGACTTCTGATCTTGTCAATAGTCGTCGCGGGAGGAGCCTACGTGTACTGCAAACGATGCGGCAAGGTCGCCGTCAGCGCCACCGGCGCGTCCGCCGGATTACCGCCACGGAAGCCACCAAGAGCTGAAGCATCCACTGAAAACATAGAACTTACCTACGCGAGACCTCATTCTTTTAACATTTAACTTATAATATTTTTTTATTCACATTGTTTTAATTTAATATTTTTTATTTACATTGGAAAAATATTCTGTAATAAGTTATCTTAATTATTACCTTTTGCCCCGCCAAGATGTACGGTTAGCAACCGCACATTGTACTTTGGCCTAGTTAGAATACTGCAGATTTAGTTAATTTATAAAATGTAGTATCGGCACTTACGCAAAAACGTCAGTCTTCGGTTTGTATCGAGCTCGCGCAACATTCAACATTTTTTATAACATTTTTCTATTATTTTATATTTATATTATTTTAGTGCAATTTAGTATTAAATACCTTTTTAAACATTAACATTTATTTTATTAAACATTTAACATTAAGTGTAAAGGCTCCTGCCCTTACATTTTGGTCTTAAATTACATTGTTTTGACGCATATTGAATGTCACTCAGGAAGACGAGTACCTCGGTTTAGAGGCGTTTCTGGGTGATCATCTAATACATATAACAGAATTGATAAATATGTCACTTAATGAACACAATTGCATAAAATTGAGTTTCGAATTGTTTGCCTATTTTATGTTATCAAAATCAGATGAACAACAATTAAAGTCGTTTAATAACAAATATGAAATTATATATAAGAACACTGATTTGAATGATTTATTAACCAAAGTAATAAATAAACTAAATAATAAATTTACCGAGTTCCAGCACTGTCAATCTGGTTGGACATTTGTTTCTATGAGTCATCTTGAAATTAATATAAACAAGTATTCTCCTATGAGAGGTGGTTCTAATATAGAACTGCCGTCAGCTATTAAGCATTCGAAAAGTTGTATAAATATTAAAAATAAAGATAATTGTTGTTTACTATGGAGTATAGTTGCTGGATTATACCCAGCTAAAAATAATGTATGTAGAACAAGTTCATACCCACATTATACCTCTGTTTTAAATATTGAGGGAATGTCATTTCCTCCTACGATAAATGATATAAAAACGTTAGGAAAAAAAAATATCCAACATCAGTTTAAATATTTATGGTATACAGAATAATACGGTCACTGGACCTCTTTATGTAACACAAAAACGAAAAACAAAACATTTTAATTTACTTTATATCGAAAAAAAATCTATCGGGCACTACTGTCTAATTAAAGATTTAATTCGTCTAGTGCGACGTCAAGTGACTCGTTCTAAAGGAAAACATTATTTATCTGATGTATGTCTACAACTATTTAGTAATGAAAATAGACACAAGACTCATAATTGCTCTAAGATTTAGACTATATTTCCTGAAAATAATTCTGCACTAAAGTTGAAACATTACGAGAGGCAGCAAAAAATTAATTTTATAATTTATGCTGATTTTGAATGTATGTTAATAGACTGTAATGAAAATAGCTCTTTGAATACTCAGAAACTAAAAACACATCGTCCCTCATGTTTCGCTTATTTTATTTGTTGCGCACATAATGATCAATTAAACAAGTATGTTACATATCAAGGTAAAGATTGTGTGGAACTATTTGTTAAATATTTAATAAAAGACGTTAAAAACATACATAAGATTTTAAATAGTAAAAAGCCAATGACCTCATTATCAGTAGAACAAGAGATGGATTATCGAAATTCGACTACATGTCACATTTATGTAAACAATTATTAGTGAATGATAAAGTCCGAGATCATGATTATATTACATCTGTGTATCGAGGGGCAGCGCACTCCCATTGTAATTTGATGTATAGAGTTTGTTCATTCATTCCTGGGTACCTACCCCCACCTTTTACAAAACAATATCAATTTGAGTACGCTTTGTTTCAAGCTCTTATTGAGACTTTTCATTATCGTACCCTCACCTTAGTTAAACGATATCAAATTGATGCCGATTAGTGTTGGGAATGAACGAATGATTTGAAATATTTATCTATTTCCCGATATAGAATTGCTAGCGAAGTAAAAAAAGGTTTTTAGAATGTCGTTTTTGCTATCACTAAAATTTAAAATAAAAATTATCATGAGATGTTTATTTCATATAAAAACCAAATAGAATTATATACCATACTAAACATTCATGTCAAACATTTACACTATTATTTTCTTAAGTGTATTTTACAACAATATAATAAATTTAAAGAAAAAATAAGTATTATTGAAATCAAAACCAATAGCTGACACTGTAAAGCATCTCAAAAGACTGAGTATGATATAATTTATAACCTGTGGCTTGACTTTCCATATTATTATGATAATAAATTAAAGAGTGCAACAAATCTTACCATTTTACTTTGTAAGCTTGTATTTCTAAATTGGTCGGATTATTTATAACCTCCATTTTTTGCCGTATGAGCTCTGTTTACAAGCGTACCTTATTATTTTCGTTGTTTTAAAATAATTTACAATAAAGTTGTTGTGTGTTTGTTGTGAGTTGTGTGACAAAAGGATTGCCATGTATTCTATGAACAAAGAGACGCTTACATATATCTACAAACATGTCCAATAGTTGTGACCTAAAGATTGTTATCCAAAATTGCCGCTATCACAATGTTATCACGAATTTCTGTCTTCAAAACTCTCCGTGGTGACAAGGGGATGTATTATACCCTAGACGAATTGGACGATATGGAGCCAAGTCCATGTTTTTTATAAATAATGATTTGCCTACAGTTTTATTTGGATGCTGTAAATGAAAATGATTTGTTGTCCAACTACAACAGCGGCACGTACAAATAATGAAGAAGCTGTAAATAAGTTAATCGCAACCGGAAAAGCTTGACAGAGATGATAAAGTCCTCTGGCGTGAAAAATAATTAAATAACATTGTGCTCCTTTCCGCTAACTTGGCTTAAAGAAGGTAATCTATAATCTTATTCTTAAAAGATTGGTTATTTTGTAGAAAATAAAACAATATACTTACTAACTCATTAATTAAGTGCACCTGTTTTTGGTTAATACCTAACACAATATTCTAATTTTGTTATAGGATACACTCGTAGCAAAGTATGGCAGGACCAAACCATAATGATGTTCTGTTAAAGACCCCATCATAAAGACATATCCGCAGGATTAATAAATCTGCTATTACCTCCTTTTATTACATCAATGGCTAGCACTGTGTATTGGTAAGTTTTAGTTAATATTATTATGCTATTCTAAATGCAAAAACTTACTGTAACCCCTTGAGTGCTAATTAGCAGACACAATAATAGACAAACAAGTGCCTTTTGGGAACTTTGGTTCCCAAGACAATCACCATAATATTTGATGTAATAGTTTACATCTTGTACCATTTAGCCTGGCCAGAGGCACAGATAATATAATACTGGTCTTGGGTTTCTTCTTCTGGGTGCCAACTGAAAACCAGTGCTGGGTGTCTGACGACCAGCAAATGCTGAGTTGGTAACCCTTTCGTTATGGCCAAGTTTATTGCAATTTGTCTCAGTATTTCATTACTGTCATTTACACTGTTGCTGGTGGGTTGTGACTGTCAAATAAACGTATCTTGTTTTTCAGCTAGCACCTGCCTACTCTATAAAACTCAGGACTCATATTTCATTATTTGTCTACAGGATCAGATACTGGCTTTTCGAATGGAGGTGAGTTGAAAGGAAGAAGCCATCATCTTCACCATTCACCATTGATTATCACTCAGAAATGGATACCTACAAATATGAAAAATTGTTCATCAGTTCACCACAATTTTGCCAAACAAGAGCCAAACTCTGTTGTGGTTATATACAATGAAAAACCTTACCATTACTAAAAGTAAGAAAAAGTACCATTGTCCACTGGCAAAAAAAAAAAACTATGTAATAGGCCTGGTTTCTAGAAAACAGTCATGACATTATGTATATGTCATCAAAAACCAGAAATATTCTGAAATAATCAGAAAATTATTTAAGCACCTAATAGTAAGAAATGAAGAAAGTGAGACGATGAATTTGTATGTTTTTTTTGTGGCAAATAAACACTTTTTCTTTCTTTCTAAGTTACAGTTTTATCCTAATTTGCTAAAGAACTTAATAAAACCAGCGCTTTCTATTTTGGCCCCAGAACCGCCTTGAAATAAAAAAGGTTAGCATGGGGTTAGACTACTACAAATGTTCTATGTTCCTTGGAGTGTAAGAAAACAATGATATGTGTCCAGCATGGAGCTCGTTGAAATATGTTAATTTAACTATGACTTATTCCCTTTATCAGTAATGCATTTTCTGTTCAAAGTAGACCTACCTAATAAATAATTGTGTTTAAAAACAGTGTTATGTTTTATTTTATTGAAGTATTTGTAGTATTTGATGTAATAAGACAGCATTAGTTGGTTTCGTCATGTTGACCAGATTTATTTATCAAAGGTAGTGGAGAGATAACATTAAGTAAAATGTGTACACATATATATATTGTTGCGGTGGCGGTAAGGTGCCTGGATGTTGTAAGTACCTATCCACGGTCGCCCCCGCTGGGACAGTATCCCACTTATGTTTGTCGTGCGTTCCCTACTTACTCAGCTGGTGGCACACGTCACCACGCACCCCTGGGTAGGGTAGTACGAGAGGACAACCCAAGGATCCACGTTTTTGACTGAAGAAAGAACCAGAAATAAAAGGCGGATTTTCTTGAGAATTGGTTCCGCGGATTTCGGCTTTTCTCCTTCCGGCTGAGCTGCGACCAGTTTATAATAGTAATCTCTGGGTGCGACTGAATTCATCTGTCCAGTGGCCCGTCTCCCTTCTTATATATGGCCCGCTCAGACCAACAAAAAAAGAATGGCCCGTCATTCCCAAATTGACGCCCGCGTGTTTATGGACCATCCTTGCGTTCATTTTGACTTAGCCGAAATCTTTGGTGCCGTGTATTTTATTCAATTTTCTACATAATCCTTACAAATTTGGCCTTAAATGATAGGCTTTAACCATGTACATATATTTACAATAATAAAATTTACACATTTTACCATAATTAAAAGTTTCTAGAACAAAAACGAAAAATTCTGGTTTGTTTACATTTTGATTATAATGATATGCGATTATATTGGAAACGTGTGGACCGATTTACATGACTCAAACGGTTAAAATGGTTTTAGACCAAGACCTTTCATTTGACACTAACCTCAACAAAAAATCTCCACAAACAAAAAATCATGTTTTCAAGTTCTGCGCGTAATTATTAACATGTATGATATCTCATGACAATTATTTAAAAAACTATCTTTATCAACTTTTAACATTCGAATTAGGATTATATAAGTTTGTACATGCTAATTAGATAAAAAACAAAATAATTACAACTCTAATTAATATCTAACAAGAAGTAATTACACTTAGGTACTATACTTCGTCATTTGCTTACAATCTGTTTAGTTATCTTAGGTACTTACTAGTCAATTTTATTAGATGTACTTAACTATCACTTTATGTACTAAGGTGCTTTCATGAGTAGGTATTACATAAACTTCGTTGTTTTACCTAATCAGCGTGCAGATGGGGTTTTTTAAAATAGGCATACCTACGTATTACGTATAAATTAACTAAGTATAGTAAATACCTCTAAATATAGGTAGTTATATGATGAATAAAAGGCGACTAAGAAAAGGTATTTACAAGGCAGATGTGAGTGAAAACGCCACCCGGTAGGGGACGTCCTAGGTCATACACGGATCTAATTAGTAATGTTCTCCAGAAAGGTCAGTTGGGCTGTCAGAGGCTGAGGGCCTCATTACCGGTGTCCTCGTATGACTAGATGTATGGATGTAAATGAAGCAAAAGTAGTATGTTAGGACCGTAGCAGGTGGCGTTGTATTTTCTGCTTGCCCACATGGGAAAGAGGCGTGAGTTTGTTTGAATATTTTCAGGGTAAGTAGAATGGATGAGTTTGACGATAATAATAAATAATGTACAACACGTGGGGTATAAAAGTATATTGATTCTCCAGCTGCAAAAACATTTATTACCTGATTACATCACAGTAGGTGCACAAACCAACACACAATATTGTTAACGCAGTCGGGTAAGATGCAGATGGTTATCAGTTATCTACCACCATTGAGATTATGTCCATGGTTATCACACACAACAATACTAGGCAGTCATCACAAGCACATTAAGGATTAATACAGCAAAGCAGCCATAAGCAATAACGTGAGACACTAGCACACGCATCACAAAACACCAAATGCATTCTTCGTTCGTCGTACGTAGGTTTTACAGGTTTCATATATTTTAGCTCCCTCAGCTTCACGATGCGTTTGTTGGCCTCTAACAGCTTTCTTTTATTTCTTATTTATCCTCGAACTGGAACAGTTTTATACACTTAGAGCCTTTAATTATATCATGTGCTGCTGTTTTGGTTATCTATCCCAAGCATTGTGCTTATTGTCGGTAGACACAAGCTGACGGCGCGGCGGTAGTAGGTTGCGATGGCTCACGTAGCGTCTGCACTGCCCTCCATGATTTCATGGGTTTACTCGCCATTCATAATGCATTCGCCACCTAGAATCAAACAAGAAATTTAGTCCACATATGTTAAAATCGCATGAGATACACAAATCAATCGACAAGTTTACCTACGTAGATAGGTAATAACATAACATGATGCCTGTAGCTCTGTAGGGATTGGCAGAGGTTATGTATCCAATAAATGCGTAAATAAATACGTTTTACTTACCGTTTGATCACGGAAGTGATAATTTTTGTATATATTTTGGAAAATGTTGATAAATCGAGCCCGCCAAAGCAACTTTTTTTAACTGTCAAACAAAACCAAAATTTGTAGTGGTTTGAATTTTGAATGAACTATAAGAAAATCGGTATCCAAACATTATCAAAACCTAAACAAAAGCAAACTTCGTAGCGTTATCAAATTGAGCTTTCTTAAACGACGTCATGGTACGAAAACGTGAAACAAGGTCAAATTGATACCGCTCTAAGAGCTTGTGGTAACCCCCCTGTTGTCTTTTCAAATTTGTCTGGATATGACTCACATTTATTCATTGAAGAGTTAGCAAAGTATGAAGGTTCTATTAGTATAATACCGAAAACTAAAGAAAATACCTTTCAATAATGAAAGTAATAAATACAGAAAAAAATAATCAGCCTATACAAATAAAATTTATTGATTCTTTTCAGTTTCTTAGTTCTAGTCTAGATGAACTAAGTATAAGTTTGACAGAAAACGATTTTATAAACTTATCAAAAGAGTTTACTGAGAAAAGACAATTTGATTTAATGCGAAGAAAAGGTATTTACCCCTATGATTATATTCATTCTTGGTCTAAATTTGATGAGACGAAACTTCCCTTAAAGTTTCATTTTTATAACAGTCTGTGTGAAAAACATATAACTGATGAAGAATATTTACACGCTCAAACAGTTTGGAATATTTTCGAAATAAAATCTCTTGGTGAATATACAGATTTATACATAAAATGTGATGTGCTTTTACTATGTGATATATTTGAAAAATTTAGAAAAACTTGTTTACATTTCTATAAGTTGGATCCAGCTTATTATCTAACGTCACCGAGTTTAAGTTGGGATGCAATGCTTCTATATACCGGCATTGAACCTGAGTTGATAAGTGATTTACAAATATACGAGTTATTAGAAAAAGGAATTCGTGGTGGGCTAGCACAATGTTCTCTACGTCATGCTGTAGCAAACAATAAATATTTACCACATTTTAATGAGTTCGAACCAAGTAGTTATTTAATATATCTTGATTTTAATAATCTATATGGCTATGCTATGATGAAGAAACTTCGTATTAAAGAATTTAAGTTCTTGAGTGTGAAAGAAATTCGCAAGTTTGATGTAAATGTTGTGTCAGATGATAATGATTACGGTTATATTTTGGAAGTAGATCTAAATTATACAAATTATTTACATTACAAGCATAAAGACTTACCTTTTGCAGTTGAAAAAATAGTACCTCCTTATGGAAAATCAGTAAAATTGGTTGCAAATCTCTATAATAAGCAAAATTATGTCATTCATTATGCTCACTTGAAAGAATGTTTGAAAAAAGGCTTGATATTAAAAAAGATTCATCGTATAGGTACTTAGCTTCAGACAAGAAAGCTTTCTCCAAAAATACATTGATTTGAATACTTTTCTTCGCCAAAATTCCAAAACTGCGTTCGAAAAAGACTTTTTTAGATTATTGAATAATGCCATATTCGGAAAAAAACTATCGAAAATAAACGTAAGCAAGCCGATGTAAAATTAGTAACAAAATGGACAGATACCAGAAATAAAACAAATAAGCATCTTGGCGCTGAAAAATTTATATGTAAACCAAATTTAAAAAGTATATCAATTTTTTCAGAAAATTTCGTAGCTGTGGAATTGTACCGTGAAAAGATCGTTTTAGATAGACCTATTTATATTGGATTTACCGTTCTGGAATATTCGAAGCAACATTTATACCAATTTCATTATGACATTATTAAAAATAAATATGAAAACAAGGCTGAGTTGTGCTATACAGGTACTGATAGCCTATTATATTTAATTTATACAGATGATTTTTATCATGATACGCATGATGATCTTACAAAGTTTGATACCAGTAATTTTGGAATTAATAATCCATATCACATACCGCAACTTAATGCTAAAATTCCTGGATTATGGAAACATGAGGTTGGTGACGATTTGATTTCAGAATTTACCGGTTTAAGAGCTAAATTATATTTTATTAACACTGTGAAGACTGAAATTAAAAAGGTGTATATAAGTATGTAACTTGTAACCTAAAATCGAATGATTACAACAATGTACTGCTGACAAATAAAGCACATAGATGTAAAATGAATATGATAAAATCTATTAAACATGTTTTATACACTCAGCAAGTAGATAAACAAGTTTTAGAAAGAAATGATGACAAAGTTCAAGTATTACAGGATCAAATTCATACATTACCCTGGGGGCATTATGATTCTATGTTTGTAGATTATTCCAGTGATATGTAATCAGTAAATGTGTATTATTTGTATTACTACTAATAAACCATTTTACGCTAATTTAAAAATGTACTGTTTGTAAGTACCTACTAACACAAAATAACTGTTTAATAAATGTTTAATGTGTAATAACTACTACTAATAGCTTTTAATTTCCATTTGCACAATATTCTTCATACTTTACTGATAAGTTGAGAATTATTTTAAAAATAAAACATAGCGCCTTTTTTAGTAAAATAAGTAGTATATATACTCAGGTCATTTCTTATTACCTCGCATTTCACAATGAAGTTCGTTAAGCAATCACAGACTTTTAAAGTCAATAATATAAAATTAGAAAACCATTCACAAAACGTGAGACATAGCACACTCTTACCTAACACTATCGGATGTATAATATGCGGTCCATCTAACTGCGGTAAAACTAATATAATGCTTAATTTACTATTACATGAACATGGAGTAAAATTCAAGCATATTTATTTATACTCGAAGACAGTTTTCCAGCCGAAATATAGTTTTCTAAAACAAGTCATCCGTTGCATACCCAATGCAAGATTATTTATCTTCCATGATAATAAAGAAGTTATACATCCTAATGATGCCTTAACCAATTCAATAATCATTTTCGATGATGTCGCATGTGAAAACCAAATAAATATTCGTAACTACTTCGCAATGGAAAGACATAAAAATATAGACTGTTTTTACTTATCGCAAACCTATTCCAAAATACCTAAGCAACAAATACTAGATAATGTTAATCTTTAAACAAGATGACATAAATTTAAAACATATATACAATGAACATGTAAATACAGATATGGATTGGGTACAATTTAAAAAAAATTGCTCTACTATATGGAAAGATAGGTTTGATTTTTTATTAATAAATAAAGATTGTTCTCTAAATGAAGGTGAAGATACGTAATATAAACCATGTTACTGTAAAAAAACTATCAATCGTAGTCTACTATCTGTAAATAACGGTTGGATATTGTCGGAAATGATTATGGATATAAAAGAGCAATTGATAAAATCAGTAGATAGTATAAAATATAAAATTAAAACAATACAAAATGCAGAAGATGCCTATAATTTAAAATATAAGAAACTTTTTAAGCCAATTACAGATCCTCTAGCGACTTTAATTAAAGTTAATGATAAGAATAGAATCATATTGGATACGAGTAAAGGTGACAATAATATAATGAGAAGATGTAGCTCAGCCGTGGATTTTGAAAATTTTAAAGAATTTATAGAGAAACATTCAAATGATGATTCTGAATCATATAGCCACACAGGTGACAGTGAGAACGATACATTTATGTCACTTAATAAAGAAGATATGAATGAAATCTATAATAATAATATGAATGTACCATTTGGGATTCGAAGTGAAAATAAAAATTTGATGATGGGAAACTCAAATGTGTCATTTTCTTTTACAAAGAATGCAAATAATTCTCTCAAATCAATTATAGCCACAGTTAATCACAAACATTATGAAATAACTCCTGGACTAAAAGAACTTTTACTACGTAATAGGCCTGACCTCAGTCTGGTAACTGAAACTGATAAAATTGTTTACAAAGATATTGTTCCGTCCCGATCATTGGTATTTACGTGCAACACCGTGTCAGTGGGCTGTCAACGATTTTGACAGCTGACACTAACAGTCGAAAGAAAAAGCTTGTAATGTGAACACGCGGAAGTCGGGTTTTTGTCGAAACATATCGAATCGAGATGTGTTTCACCCATTGTATTTGTTAATCGCGCCCGCCGTTCGCAATCGGCGTTGTGGGGCGCCCCTAAAGTGGGTTTAGAGTATATTTTCGCGCGCAGCGAAGTGCTTTTGCGGGAAACGTGCTGCCTGGTGGACGCCAGCCGGATTCTTCGGTCCAGACAGCCGTCAGTCTATCCCTTATTTTCCTTTATTATATATATATTCTCCTATCCCTAACCTCACGGCACGAGATTGATCGACGCCCAGAGTCTACCGCAGGAATTTAAGGTAAGTCATATCCCACTTTCACCTGTGAGATAGGTACCAGTATCTCTCCCAATCGGGAGCAAATCCCTAGCTTTCCACTGCTGCGTAACGGCAGTTTCGTGGGTACAGGATCAGAAAGGGTCCAGGAGTTCCCAACGCTGCTATGGACCCCAGCGTTAGCTCCTGGCTTGGGACCAAAAGACCTGTATTTAACATTTGGTAGCAAGGGCGTGGTTTGCATTCCACGAGCATAGTAAACGCTAGGACACTCGTTCACAGTGAACGCTGTATTGTTTGTTGGTTTGCTTTTTATTGTTGAGAATACTGGGTTGGAAGTTGGTACATTTTGAGTCACTCAGAGTTAGCTGTGTCTTGTTAGGGGCGAACAGCCCCCATAGTTACATTCCAATTTGTTAAAATAAAGTGTACAACTCACAACTTAATATTGTCACTCCGGGATAGAAGGTTACAGTTTTGTATTGAAATTTGTTTACTTGTTGTATACAATATAGGTTTGGTGCAGACTAAATAGTCTTCCCTAATTGTATTTAATTGAATCATAGTTATTTTTGGACCTTGAACCTTCTATCTTGGGTTTGTAAGTTTGTTTACATTCTAAACATACTCAGTGCCGCTACAGAAGTTATTGTTGAAAAGTATATTGTTACCAATTATATAAGAAAATTGGTTAGTTTGTTTGATATTGACAGTAATATTCTAATTGATTCAAGTTAAAGTCATTGTTTTTACCTATTAAAGTAAATAGAATATTGAATTCTATTGTAAAATCAACCTACCCACTTGTGCGTTGATAATTTTTGTTTTTTTTTGAATACCCTCTTGTGTGTTGATAATTTATTTTCTTGAGGTACCCACTTTGCTTTTGATAATTTATAAATTGATATTTGGGACTCCATACCCACTTTGTTTTTGATAATTTATAAATTAATTTTTGGGGTTCCATAATAAATTTGTACTGGAAAATAATTAAGTAAATGTAACAGGGTTCAGTACTATTTGTTGAATTAACTTGTTGTTTCTCCTACAGACTTTGTGATTTGATATTTAATTTGGTAAGAGAATTACTGTCAATCTGTTGTTTTGGATACACACATACATTATTAATTTAAGTTGTTGAACATTTTGTGTATTAATAATATTTAATCACCGTTGCTTGCGTTTTGACAGTATGACTGCCTATACATTTGCTTGTAAGATTAGAGCGGAATTGAGATGGGTGACCTTGGTGGCCTCTTTAATAAGTAGATCTGATAGATCAGAGGCTTTGTTGGCCCGTTTTAGTGAACTCCCAGCCCGTCAAGCCAGGGTGGATGAATGCTTTGCGGAGTATTTGGCGCTATTGTCCACCGAGGACACTGAGTTGGCCGCTGCGGTTGAGGCAGACTTCACGCAGTTTTACGGTTTCTCGGATGACATTGTTGAGGCAACCGCTAAGTTGAGGGGTTTTGCACATTTGAAATATGGTGGGGATGATGCCACACACCTCCCCCCTTTTGATAATTTGTTGAAGTCTTTGGATGAGGAGTGTCGCCTTTTGGACAATTCTGGTGTTGAAAGTCCCTTGCGGGCCCCAGAGCGGCCCTCTCGGACCAGCGTCGTGTTGGTGCGCGCCCCTCCACTTGTGGGTTGGGTGAGCCACGACGGCAGCCTCATAAATTTGTAGCGACTCAGGTTCGCAGTATGCGTTGCATAAATTGCAACACGGATGGCCATATGGTCACGTCCTGTCCGAAGTTTCTAGAACGTAACACAAAGGACTGACGTAGAATCGCCAACAGCCGCAAGTGGTGCTACACTTGTCTGGGACAGCATTTGCAGCGGGATTGCCGGAGGTCGGATCTTTGCCCGCACTGTCAAGGTAGGCACCACCGCGGGTTGTGTCCGGACCAAAATGGTGTTGGTGGCCCTGATGATGCCGGACGCTCCCCCATAGGCAGGGGAGCGCATCCCCACCAACCCCAGGTGGATCCTCGACGGGGTATAGGGCTCGCAAAGGCGGGGGCACCCCTCCACCCCGTCCTCAATTGGAGGAAGCGTCCGCTTTTCAGGACGACTACCAACCCCACAGGGGTTATCAACATTAGGTAGTCGCCTCCCTCTCCTCCACTACAGCCGCCCAGCCAGAGGCAGTCCTTCTGCCAGCTGTCCCTGTAATGATCTGTGGCGCGAAGAGTAAATCTTTGTTAGTTCGTGCTCTTTTGGATTCGGTTTGTCAAGACTGTCTTGTATCCTTTTGTTTAGTGGAGAGATTGGGTCTCCCACGTGATTCCACCCTTCTACCATATGGGTGGTATTGGAGCGGTTGGTCAACGGGGATAAATTGAAATTTGTGTTTCGCCTGTTCATTGTGGGCCAAGAATCTTGGCCAAGGCCGTTGTTTTGAATGATGTTTTGGGCAGACACCCGCAGCTAACCATTAGCCCTGCAGTGGTGAAATTGACGTCGGACCTAACTCCTGCCAACCCGAAGTGGTTGGTACCCGGACCCGTATATGGGTGCGGATGTTTTGGGTTTGATTTTGTCCGGGACCAAGTGGGTTCTGCAGACGAATGGGTTAGTAGTTGTACCGACGGTTTTTGATTTTGGACTTACGGGTCCCGTGTTGAAGGGCTCCGCCCCGCGGATTGAGGACCAAGGACTGATAATGGCATAGTCCTTTGTTGGAGTCGCACCTCAGCTCATGCTTTGGAGGTTTTTGTAGCGAATAGAGTCTCACAGATTCAGAACTGTGAGACTAAACTGATCTGGAGACATGTCCCAGGAGAATTGATACCCGCAGACTGCGCGTCACGTGGTTGCGAGGCTCCTACCCTTTTTGACCATTCTCTTTGGTGGGGACCAGACTGGTTGACGCATTGCAAGTCGTCCTGGCCCCAGAATAGGTTCTTCTCTCCAGAGGTTCTGCCAGGCTTGCGTATTGGAATTGTTGAAACGCAATTTGGTTTATCTTTTGGACAGATACAGTTCTTTGTCGAAATTGTTAGGAGTTACTGCTTGGGTCCGGCGTTTTATACGTAACGGACGGAACCCTAATAATAAATTGTTATCCTCAGTTTTGTCGCCTCAAGAACGCCAGGAGGCCCTGATGTTGTTGGTTCGTGCTGTACAAGCCGAGCACTTTGACCAGACTATTGAAGCCCTGAAGAAATGTTCAGCTTTGAAAGGCTCAATCGCTCGTCTAAATCCATTCCTAGACGAATCTGGTTTGCTCCGAGTCGGAGGACGACTGCGGAATTCGAACTTGCCTTATGGTGCTCGCCATCCTTTGTTGCTCCCTAAAGGAGGAGCGTTGGTGAAATTGTTGGTGTCCGATCGACACATTAATAACGCACACGACGGTTGCAACGCCTTCGTAGCCATTTGCAGCGTGAATTTTGAATTTTGTCGGCCAGACGCACTATTCGTGGCATCTTCTTAAATGTTTGCAGTGTTATAAGTTGAAGGCTGCTCCCACTCAACCCATAATGGGTGATTTGCCATCCGACCGAGTGACGGAGAGCAGACCATTTGCTTCGGTTGGAACTGACTTCGCTGGTCCCTTCTTGGTGAAGACTTCTCAACTTCGGAACGCCAAGGCTGTCAAGGCCTACTTGTGTGTGTTCGTTTGTCTGGCCTCCAAGGCGGTTTACTTGGAACTTGTAACTGCCCTCAGCTAAGCACAGATGCGTATGTTGCAGCGCTAGGTAGATTTGTTTCCCGCCGAGGACTACCATCTTTGATCCGTTCTGATAACGGTACTAATTATAAGGGCGCTGATAGATATTTAAATGATATTTGTTATTATCTAAATAAGGATAAACTTTGAGATTTGCCATGGCGCAAATGGGAATTAATTGGCATTTTTGTAAATATTGCGACAGTAGTAAAACCGCTTCTCCGCCGTGTTGTTGGTAAAACTATTTTCACATTTGAGGAACTTGTTACGGTTTTTTGTAATTTTATAAAGTTGAGGCCGTCGTTACTTCGCGACCTCTCTGTCCGATCTCCTCAGATCCAAATCACCTGGAAGTCATGACCCCTGGTCATTTTTTGATTGGTCAGCCCCTCAACGCCCTGCCGAAATACCCCTTCAGGGAAATTAAATCTTCGCAATTAACTGGTCTTTGGAATATTTGCATATTCTGCAGCGCCGCGTTGAGTGGTCTGACAAAACTGTCCCTCCCAAAGTTGGAGACACCTTGTATTTGTTTAAGAACCTAATTTGTTGCCTCGACCCGGCCTTGACCTCTCAGGTTTTGACACGTCAGCCTTCTCATGCAACATCCGGACGGCTAGCCTACAGCAGAGGCTCCACTGCGACACAATACGGTATCTGAAACATGAAAAATACTACGAGAGTAAATGTTCACACAGTAATCTTAACCATACACAGCTTTGATGGGAATTAACCGTTGCAGCGGTGTAGTAACCTAAACCAATCAATCTGCTAAGCCTTTTCCCAACTACATTAGGATCGGCTTCCAGTCCTACCGGATACAGCCAATCACCAGTGTTCCACATGGAGGGACTGCCTATCTGACCTCCCAAACCCAGCAACTGGATAACACGGTACCCCTTGGCAAGACTGGTGTCAGATCTCAGGCTTATGACTACCCGTAACGACTTTCAAAAAGATCTTCAAATGACAGCCGGGACTAACGGCTTAACGTGCTTGCCGAGGCACGGAGGAAACCCAGTATGTTGAAATGGTCACCTATCCACGGACCGATCCCGTCAAGCGTTGCTTAACCTTGATGATCGACCAGTGCGGCTGTTATTATTTAGCCACGAGCTTCTAGAAGTAGTATTAACCTAAACCTGCAAAATCTGTTATCATGGACACCGAATGTGAGTGCAGAATCCCTGTCCAAAACATGAACCACACATTACAGCGTCCCAAGTGCCCAGGTAGGTATATGAGCTTTACAGAGTTACATGAATGCCATAGCATTTTAAGTCGCAATTAACGGGGCCTGTTATAGTTTACCACCTTTTAGATAGTTTGGCCCTCCGACCACAAAATAAGAATATTATGCTTTTTCTCAAGCTTAGTTAATAACTCATACTACATAAAACTATCACACTACAAAACTGATCAAAATATTTCATTTGGAATTATCATAATTTACAGACTGAAGTGTAAGTAGGTACGTCACTGTCACCCTATCGTTCTAACTTCCGAACAATAATAGTCAGCATAGGCCAGTCAAGGGTTATTTATTGCCAGTGATAGTAGAATTATAACTCTTCAACAACACCAAAACTTGACCATCGATAACTAACATGAAATTGACTGACACAGGCCACCCCGAAGATCCTCTGAGCGCCATACCGTACACAAAACCAGAATTTTGAATAATGAACACTCTTGGCCATAGTCATCAAAATGAAAACGACTCACCACATTGGCATAAAGATCCGTGTGTATGGATATGTCCACACGTCCACACGCGCCTCCTTGACCTGTCCAGCTCCGTGGTTGTTGCTAGCCTCCTTACTGCTCCGTTCCAGACTGGTTTTTAATTATTCAAGACTGAGGGTAGTCGCAGAAACGAACCACAACAGATTTCATTTCAACTGACACCGCAATATTTTTTGCAAGAATGCATCCGCCACTTTCAAACACGTGCGCATTGTCTTTGTACTTTTCTCGATTAGCACTGTCACTTACAACACGTGGGGCATTTGAGTTGCATCCCACTTCTGATAACGAGGCTAGTTCACCCATTTGGGGTACCTCGTCATCAGAATCCAAGTTCGACATGGTGTAGGTATGAAATAATAGTCTCAGCACTGATTAAAATTGTCTATTTGATCACTTTCGATATCAAAATAAAGAAATCTATAACGATTAAGGCGATGGGAACAGATTAAGACTACAGAAACGCGATAAGTTCGGTACGGGCTGGCAGAACGACCTCTCACCCTCGTGTCCAACTCAAAAGTGACGTTCCTCGATTCAAATTCATTCAATGTCAAAACGAATGACAGCTGACAATTGTCAAACAAGCCACGCCCCGTACCGACCTTATCCAAGCACTCTGCTTGACGTTTCTGATAATAGATGGCGTTATTCTAAATGAACATTAATCAATAGGTAGTGAATCTAATAATTGTGCCTCTTTGCTGATTCTGCGACATATATATAATAAAGGAAAATAAGGGATAGACTGACGGCTGTCTGGACCGAAGAATCTGGTCGGCGTCCACCAGGCAGCACGTTTCCCGCAAAAGCACTTCGCTGCGCGCGAAAATATACTCTAAACCCACTTTAGGGGCGCCCCACAACGCCGATTGCGAACGGCGGGCGCGATTAACAAATACAATGGGTGAAACACATCTCGATTCGATATGTTTCGACAAAAACCCGACTTCCGCGTGTTCACATTACAAGCTTTTTCTTTCGACTGTTAGTGTCAGCTGTCAAAATCGTTGACAGCCCACTGACACGGTGTTGCAAGTAAATACCAATGATCGGGACGGAACATCCCCCCGTCTCGGACATAAGGAGTTATGTCTGCTAATAAATGAGCAAGCGTGCTAAATTGCCACTGCTCGCTTCAAAACCGAATCTCCGACCATGACCTTTGCAACTCTGGGATCTCCGTCAGACCCATAAATCAAATCTACAATGCGTCCACGACGCCAATATAAAGGCAACAAATTAGGTTCTTTAACAAATACAAGGTCTCCGACTTTGGGAGGGACAGTTTTGTCAGACTACTCAACGCGCCGCTGCAAAATATGCAAATATTCCAAAGACCAGTCAATTGGGAAGATTCAATTTCCCTGAAGGGGTATTCCGGCAGGGCGTTGAGGGGCCGACCAATCAAAAAATGACCAGGGGTCATGACTTCCAGGTCATTTGGGTCTGAGGAGATCGGACAGAGAGGTCGCGAATTGAGGACGGCCTCAACTTTACAAAATACCGTAACAAGTTCCTCAAATGTGAAAATAGTTTCACCAGCAACACGGCAGAGAAACGGTTTTGCTACTATCGCAATATTTACAAAAATGCCAATTAATTCCCATTTGCGCCATGGCAAATCTCAAAGTTTATCCTTATTTAGATAATAACAAATATCATTTAAATATCTATCAGCGCCCTTATAATTAGTACCGTTATCAGAACGGATCAAAGATGGTAGTCCTCGGCGGGAAACAAATCTACCTAGCACTGCAACAAACGCATCTGTGCTTAGCTGAGGGCAGTTACAAGTTCCATGTAAACCGCCTTGGAGGCCAGACAAACGAACACACACAAGTAGGCCTTGACAGCCTTGGCGTTCCGAAGTTGAGAAGTCTTCACCAAGAAGGGACCAGCGAAGTCAGTTCCAACCGAAGCAAATGGTCTGCTCTCCGTCACTCGGTCGGATGGCAAATCACCCATTATGGGTTGAGTGGGAGCAGCCTTCAACTTATAACACTGCAAACATTTAAGAAGATGCCACGAATAGTGCGTCTGGCCGACAAAATTCAAAATTCACGCTGCAAATGGCTACGAAGGCGTTGCAACCGGCGTGTGCGTTATTAATGTGTCGATCGGACACCAACAATTTCACCAACGCTCCTCCTTTAGGGAGCAACAAAGGATGGCGAGCACCATAAGGCAAGTTCGAATTCCGCAGTCGTCCTCCGACTCGGAGCAAACCAGATTCGTCTAGGAATGGATTTAGACGAGCGATTGAGCCTTTCAAAGCTGAACATTTCTTCAGGGCTTCAATAGTCTGGTCAAAGTGCTCGGCTTGTACAGCACGAACCAACAACATCAGGGCCTCCTGGCGTTCTTGAGGCGACAAAACTGAGGATAACAATTTATTATTAGGGTTCCGTCCGTTACGTATAAAACGCCGGACCCAAGCAGTAACTCCTAACAATTTCGACAAAGAACTGTATCTGTCCAAAAGATAAACCAAATTGCGTTTCAACAATTCCAATACGCAAGCCTGGCAGAACCTCTGGAGAGAAGAACCTATTCTGGGGCCAGGACGACTTGCAATGCGTCAACCAGTCTGGTCCCCACCAAAGAGAATGGTCAAAAAGGGTAGGAGCCTCGCAACCACGTGACGCGCAGTCTGCGGGTATCAATTCTCCTGGGACATGTCTCCAGATCAGTTTAGTCTCACAGTTCTGAATCTGTGAGACTCTATTCGCTACAAAAACCTCCAAAGCATGAGCTGAGGTGCGACTCCAACAAAGGACTATGCCATTATCAGTCCTTGGTCCTCAATCCGCGGGGCGGAGCCCTTCAACACGGGACCCGTAAGTCCAAAATCAAAAACCGTCGGTACAACTACTAACCCATTCGTCTGCAGAACCCACTTGGTCCCGGACAAAATCAAACCCAAAACATCCGCACCCATATACGGGTCCGGGTACCAACCACTTCGGGTTGGCAGGAGTTAGGTCCGACGTCAATTTCACCACTGCAGGGCTAATGGTTAGCTGCGGGTGTCTGCCCAAAACATCATTCAAAACAACGGCCTTGGCCAAGATTCTTGGCCCACAATGAACAGGCGAAACACAAATTTCAATTTATCCCCGTTGACCAACCGCTCCAATACCACCCATATGGTAGAAGGGTGGAATCACGTGGGAGACCCAATCTCTCCACTAAACAAAAGGATACAAGACAGCCTTGACAAACCGAATCCAAAAGAGCACGAACTAACAAAGATTTACTCTTCGCGCCACAGATCATTACAGGGACAGCTGGCAGAAGGACTGCCTCTGGCTGGGCGGCTGTAGTGGAGGAGAGGGAGGCGACTACCTAATGTTGATAACCCCTGTGGGGTTGGTAGTCGTCCTGAAAAGCGGACGCTTCCTCCAATTGAGGACGGGGTGGAGGGGTGCCCCCGCCTTTGCGAGCCCTATACCCCGTCGAGGATCCACCTGGGGTTGGTGGGGATGCGCTCCCCTGCCTATGGGGGAGCGTCCGGCATCATCAGGGCCACCAACACCATTTTGGTCCGGACACAACCCGCGGTGGTGCCTACCTTGACAGTGCGGGCAAAGATCCGACCTCTGGCAATCCCGCTGCAAATGCTGTCCCAGACAAGTGTAGCACCACTTGCGGCTGTTGGCGATTCTACGTCAGTCCTTTGTGTTACGTTCTAGAAACTTCGGACAGGACGTGACCATATGGCCATCCGTGTTGCAATTTATGCAACGCATACTGCGAACCTGAGTCGCTACAAATTTATGAGGCTGCCGTCGTGGCTCACCCAACCCACAAGTGGAGGGGCGCGCACCAACACGACGCTGGTCCGGAGAGGGCCGCTCTGGGGCCCGCAAGGGACTTTCAACACCAGAATTGTCCAAAAGGCGACACTCCTCATCCAAAGACTTCAACAAATTATCAAAAGGGGGGAGGTGTGTGGCATCATCCCCACCATATTTCAAATGTGCAAAACCCCTCAACTTAGCGGTTGCCTCAACAATGTCATCCGAGAAACCGTAAAACTGCGTGAAGTCTGCCTCAACCGCAGCGGCCAACTCAGTGTCCTCGGTGGACAATAGCGCCAAATACTCCGCAAAGCATTCATCCACCCTGGCTTGACGGGCTGGGAGTTCACTAAAACGGGCCAACAAAGCCTCTGATCTATCAGATCTACTTATTAAAGAGGCCACCAAGGTCACCCATCTCAATTCCGCTCTAATCTTACAAGCAAATGTATAGGCAGTCATACTGTCAAAACGCAAGCAACGGTGATTAAATATTATTAATACACAAAATGTTCAACAACTTAAATTAATAATGACTGATGAATGATAAAAAGGTCCGACGATCAACAAGTTCAACTAAACAAAGTAATTGTGAATTATGGTAAACAAAGGTAATGCATACTCAACTCATGATACCTCTTCGTAAACCCATCGCCACATGTTACGCATGAGGTGCGAACCAGAATCTGTCTTATGAGTAGACATGTTAATCAGATTTTGGAGTTCACTATCACTGTCATCAACTATGATGTCTAATTCTCAAGGAACTTGGTGATCGGGTATCCTTCTCACAAGATTCGCACTTTTTACTCAAAGAACTTGGAACATACCGACTGTTAATACGAGGTGAGCAATTAAGCCTGATAATATTTGCTTCTATTGCTCGCGTGAGGGAGTTTCACGAATAACTCAGCTCAATATCATTAAAATCAGATTATCAACAGTAACCCTTTACTATCGCTCACGAATTCAGTTTTTATGTACGGAAAACGATCGCGAGATCTACTGCTCTCATAATATTACTATAAAAGTAAGCAAGTGAATTCAATTCTAAAGACAGTGGTTGTACGCAACAAGATCTGTTCTGAATACACGCAAATGACCAGCACCGATACTACCTAGATACAATTGCGATAGCCCAACGACATTACTAACTCTCTTTGCCACTGAAAACGACCAGTTATTCAGTCATTTTGGATATCTCATCTAATTCTTATGAGATATCTCATCCTAAAGTTTGTACCGAACCAAATATTGAAACTAAATCGCCAATAGGAAACTCAACAACTACTTGCCCTTAAGTAAGTGTGTCTTAATTACCTAGTGATAGTGCTAGGTATAACCACTACCCATTCAGTAATTCAGTGATCAAAAATGAACACTCCTATAACTGGAAATAGCATCTCTTCACTAGAAAACATTCGACCTCACTATCGAAATAAAATGGAAGCGACTCACCGAGTATTCCATTCCAAAATTGCGAGCTTATGACCCCACAAGCTGTTGTCACAATAGCTGTTGTCATAACGTTCGGCTACCATTTGCAGTGATAGTGAACTCCAAAATCTGATTAACATGTCTACTCATAAGACAGATTCTGGATCGCACCTCATGCGTAACATGTGGCGATGGGTTTACGAAGAGGTATCATGAGTTGAGTATGCATTACCTTTGTTTACCATAATTCACAATTACTTTGTTTAGTTGAACTTGTTGATCGTCGGACCTTTTTATAGTGTTGTTTGGGCAAATCCAGTACGAAACTTAATAGGCACTCTACTAAGACCGCGATAGGTGATTATGACAGGACGGTGATCGTTATACACCGAAAGTTTTAAATAGGTACACTTAGAACCTACAAGTATGCACACGGTAGGTTAAGGAAGTTGCCAGCGGGTCATGTACCAATCGATGTTGATGTTAAGAGGATTTTAATGATGATGAGTAAGCTTAAGATGTCGAGTCTATCAGCCGTATTATGTTTGACCGTACCAGTGGATTCGGTGACCGTTGTGTGAGAGCAATATAATTGCTGGTCGGCTATATATATATATATATATATATGCTGTTGGAGCTGTGGCGTTAGAGGTTTTACTCGAGAGTTTCTGTAAGCTTGGCAGTTTTTGCTGCGGAACGAAGAACGATACCAAACAAAGCTCGATCCTAAGTACAAAGGGCCTTTCAAAGTTATAGAGGTACTAGAAGGAGACCAGTATGTGCTAAAAGCTCTCAATTCAAATCGGACATACAAGTATGCGCACGACCGTCTGCGAAAAATGCCTGACAGCGACCATGTTGACGACAAGGACTCTGACACAGACTCTGACCATGACTCTAGCAAAACCGACGAAACAAGACCGGCTGACGTTGAAGGTGTTAGACCATATGTGTGGGAATAGAGGATGCAAATGTAGTATGCAAGTGACTCAGATTGCGTACATTCCAATGTTGTTCGTGGCTGCAAGCTTAAGTGTTTACTTAAGGTTGGTGACCAACGTTAGCATGGCAATGTAGGTGATCACCGAAGGTAATGTGATGTGTTGAGGTCGGGTACCGGATGGAGGTCCCGTTGGGTTGCCTGATGGAGGCAATATGATGTGTTGAGGTCGGGTACCGGATGGAGGTCCTGTTGGATTGCCGGATGGAGGCAATGTGATGTGTTGAGGTCGGTTACCGGATGGAGGTCCCGTTGGATTGCCGGATGGAGGCAATGTTATGTGTTGAGGTCGGGTACCGGATGGAGGTCCCGTTGGATTGCCAGATGGAGGCAATGTGATGTGTTAAGGTCGGGGTACCGGATGGAGGTCCCGTTGGATTGCCGGATGGAGGCAATATGTTGTGATTGCTGGGTACCGAATAGAGCATTGCATACTAGATTTGGTTTGAATGTTTCATGAATTGGTTTAAAAATTGATGATCATTGTTATGGAGTGTTGATTATTTTCAATATTGAGATTCCCTTTGTAAGATTTTATGAGAATATGTGAATCAGAATAAAATTGAGTTGTTTGAATCCTGTGACTTTATTTTCCCACATCATGGTCAGGAAGACCGAGCAAAGGACGCTTTACTTTCCGTAAATTCTTGTTTCAGATGCTTCACACGAGGACGTGTGTATTGTCAAGATTGCCGTGTCGCAGAATCAGCAAAGAGGCACAATTATTAGGTTCACTACCTATTGATTAATGTTCATTTAGAATAACGCCATCTATTATCAGAAACGTCAAGCAGTGTGCTTGGATAAGGTCGGTACGGGGCGTGGCTTGTTTGACAGCTGTCGGCTGTCATTCGTTTTGACATTGAATTAATTTGAATCGAGGAACGTCACTTTTGAGTTGGACACGAGGGTGAGAGGTCGTTCTGCCAGCCCGTACCGAACTTATCGCGTTTCTGTAGTCTTAATCTGTTCCCATCGCCTTAATCGTTAGAGATTTCTTTATTTTGATATCGAAAGTGATCAAATAGACAATATTAATCAGTGCTGAGACTATTATTTCATACCTACACCATGTCGAACTTAGATTCTGATGACGAGGTACCCCAAATGGGTATAACTAGCCTCGTTATATATATTCTCCTATCCCTAACCTCACGGCACGAGATTGATCGACGCCCAGAGTCTACCGCAGGAATTTAAGGTAAGTCATATCCCACTTTCACCTGTGAGATAGGTACCAGTATCTCTCCCAATCGGGAGCAAATCCCTAGCTTTCCACTGCTGCGTTACGGCAGTTTCGTGGGTACAGGATCAGACAGGGTCCAGGAGTTCCCAACGCTGCTATGGGCCCCAGCGTTAGCTCCTAGCTTGGGACCAAAAGACCTGTATTTAACAGATATGCTCAATAATACAAATGCTCACAAACGTGAATATAATCCAAACGGTAAATTAAAAGGTGACAAAGGTTTGAAATACCGTCAAATTATCAAACCTTTATTTTCTGAACAAAATTACGTTCAACATGCAGAAGAAGTCATTAAGTCAAAAAGTGGCGGCTACTTACCTAAACTGAAGAAAAAGTATAAGAGTAATACAGATTATGTTTATTGGGATGACCCTAATGAATTAATCGATAGATTAAGACTGTTAATTGCTTCAAAAAACGCCGGTAATACAAGTCATGACAATGAAATTATATCAATAGTAGAAGAGTTAAAAGAAGCTGGTGTTATAAAAGAATAAAAAAGCATTGCAGCTAATTTTATACTTAGTTATTTAAAGCGTGTAGACCATGGAGGTTGATATAAAACAATCATCGATGTCTATTAACGAAATAAGCTCTGAGCTTACTGAGATCTTAGACAAATCTACCGGAACTGAATATTGCAAAGATATTAATAAATTCAAAGCTGAAATATTAATTAAAATAGAACAAATTAATTAGTAGTTTAAATAGTAGATTAAATAACGTTGAAAAGACCATTGATTTAAAAGAATTAGCAGGAAAGTTAACTAAGCATTATGAGCAAAATTTATTTATTTATTTATTTATTTATTTATTACCAACAATTATAACATCTTTACAGATTGCTCCAATATGATGCTACAAGTCACAAATAGACAAAATTACATAAAATTAAAATAACTTAGCAGCCAAATTGCACACATTAAAATAATAACAAGTATTCATACATCAATAAATTAAATTAACCATGACAAAGTCTATAGCTCCAGGCCTCTTTCAATAATTAATTGAGCCCTTTGGAGAAATCTCCGCAGGCTTTGCCCAAATATGTCTTCCGACACTGTAATAAGGTTAATAATACGCGCGGCTCGTGAGATAGGAGCAAACTTAAGGAGGTTGGTCCTAGCTGATGGCACGTCTAAGAGAGCGGGGCGGCGGCGCGCGCCCACACACCCGTCCGGTGCGCGCAGCCGCAGCTCTTCCAGCACCTCCGGGTGGTGCAGCAACCCTAATAGTATGCTCGTCACATATTTGACCAGCGCGACGTCAAATAAAATAGATGTCATAAATGAAATCCATAAAAACGCTAGAGTTAATTTTCCAAGAAGAAATGTAATACTTAAAGATACTCGTATAGATGACCTTTGGCAAGCAGATTTGATGGATATGCAAGCAATATCAAAAGAGAATGCAGGTTATAAATACATACTGGTGATTATACATACTTTTTCAAAATATGCTTGGGCCATTCCACTAAAACAAAAAAATAAGCAACAGGTATCAGAAGCATTTAAAACAGTAATTGAAAAAGGACGTGTTCCAAAAAATTTGCAAACCGATCTTGGGAAAGAGTTTTATAATGACCAATTTAAAAGTATTGTTAATAAGTATAAAATTAATCATTATTCTACTTATTCCACTAAAAAGGCCTCAATTGTTGAAAGATTAATAAGAACGTTAAAGAATAAACTATACAAGGAATTTAGTTTGAATGGAAATTATAAATGGTTTAACGGTATGTTAAAAAAAAGTTACATGAATACAATAATGATGTACATAGAACTATCGGTCAATCGCCTGCTTCAATAAATCAAAGGAATAAAACAAATATACTACAAAGATACTTAGACGCAACTCAGTCTCGAAAAAAAGTGGAGTGTAAGAAATTTAGTGTAGGAGATTTTGTAAGAATAAGTAAATATAAAGGATGTTTTGGTAAAGGTTATTATCCTAACTGGTCTACCGAAATATTTAAAAAAAAAAAAAATCAAGTAACAAATCCAACTAATTACTTAATAGAAGATGATAGATATCAACCAATACTAGGCGCATTTTATGCACAAGAACTTCAGAAAACCAATCATCCTGACATATATCCTGAGTATACGTTAAATGGTTGGGATTCCCGACCAGTGAAAATAGCTGGATTGATCATTTAAATTTATTATAACTCCTGAACGATATTTAAGCATTTTACAAATAATTATCTATTCACTTCCACTTTGTTTCTAATGCAATAAAGACATAATACATAATTCAATTTTATGTAAAAATAATTATTTTAAAATAATAATAACAATGATGAAAGCACGAGGAATATGTACAAGCAATAAAGAGTTGGCTGATTTATCATCTGTCAAAATGAAAACAGTAAGATCTGGAGCAGGTTTTAGAAAAACACTTAAAAACATTCTATCACATACCAAAAAACACATTAAGAAACTAAAGCCTACCTGTAAGAAAGCGTTAATGGAATTAGCATGCGCTGCAGCTCAAGAATTTGCATCTGATTTATCCATAAAATTGCCCAGAATTATTCCAGTACCTAAAACTGGAGGATTTCTTCCTTTAGTACCAATATTTGCTGGTTTATCTGCCGCTGGAAGTTTGGCTGGGGGTGCTGCTGGGATTGCGAAAGCTAATACAACAATACAATGCTAATACATATAAAACTGCTAAGAAACAGTTGCTTGAATCGGAACGTCACAACAAATAGGAGCTTTAATAATTGGAAAAGGATTACATCTTAAGCCGTACAAAGAAGGTTTAGGAATTTATGTTACAAAAAACAAAAATAATAATTGTAGGCTACCCAATAGAGCTTTAACTAATATTGATATATTGAAGCATTCAAATAGTATCCCCTTCTTTCGAGGTGTATTTATAAGAGATGAATTACCAGATGACCCATTACCATTAGAATGCGGAGTGATTAATCTTGATATTTTTCTAAAAACTCTGGCACTCATTGGGTAGCCTATGCCAAAATATACGATCACATTGATTACTTTGTCAGTTATGGTAAATTAAAACCACCTAAAGAATTTGAAAAATATTTAGGAAACAATATTCAGAATAATTATGAAAATGTACAACATGATCACTTGTATAATTGTGGGCACTTATGTTTAAAATTTCTTAAGTCATTTTGGATAAGTAATAAAGGAACTTATTAATTAATTGAGTGATGTTTATTTCTTAAGACTCCGAATTTCTTTAAAGAAGAAAAATATAAGTGTTATTGCTAGTTCATGCACATGCATTCTTTGGTTGTTGGTGATACCAATCAGTAGTGTTGTAAAATTATTTTTTATTATTAATAAGTAACCTCCTCCGTTTTATTCGTATTACATACATCATGCTAGTTCTTAATAAAACTCCTAATGAGAGAGGTAAAAATAACATAAGACTACCAATATCCAATGAAGAGAGACGTGTCAGTGCAGTGAAAATTAAAAAAGTTTGAAAAGAAAACAAAAGATTTCTTGAAGATGTTGGTTATAAAATATAACATGCTTCAAATTACAGATTTACCACAGTATGATACCTCTATTGAGGCTTATGAGATCCATAGCTGCAATCCTTATAGCTTTAAAGAAAATGATGAATTTATAATACCCATACAACAGCAAGATTTATATGTATTGCCATCAAGTAGTTCCATTTATATAGAAGGATATGTTAATGTTTCAACTAAAGACGCAGCGGGGAAATTAGTAAAAAAAGGTGTTGATTTTATAAATAATCCAATTTCATATATGTTTCAAGATATTAGAGGAGGCTTTAAGTAAAGTTAGGGATCTAGAAGAAGAATTGATTCACGCAAATAATCATATTTTTAAATTACAAAAAGAACAGGAATCAACTCAGGTTGATGAAACTTGCCATTTGTATGATGAACTTATTAAATCAAATTGTAAACCGGATTCAATACCTACAAGTAAGCTAACTGAAGATTCTTTAATAAATAAGAAAAATTGTTCTAAAGTTAGTCATAACAAACTCAAAAAATATGCAAAACTAAATAGAATAATTAGAAATGGTAACAAGTTTAGGAAACAACACAAGTTCTTTATTAAAAATATTCCACTCAGGAGAGAACGTGTTGACCTAGTTAATAAATTAAATAATTACCAAATTAAATTAGAAGACAGCAAAAAAATATATAAGATTGACACCCACCGCTTACAGTTAGAAATGCAGGTACTTGAGAACAGACTTAGTTCTCTTTACAATAAATATACAAATTCAAAATTTAAATAAAAGAACACATTTTGGCCGCAAATGAGTTAGTGAGGTGTCAGTGTACCTGCCAGACAGTCTCAATTCTAATCGCAGTCCAGCCTGATGCTACAGAGGAGCCGGTCCAAGCTTAGAGGGTGTCTCAAAACAGTGTCTTCGTACAAGACATATCAAATGTAGCACAAGATTTGCCTCAAGTAGACCGGCCTGAGAGTGCTGGCTTTTCATCTAGTCAAAGTAAAGAAGGTTTTCATTCGGTTATGTTTTCAGACGGTATTGGAAAAGGTTTAGGTAAATTAATAAATGGCAATCAGAGTCATTCCACTTTTAATTATTGCATGCCCGGGTCATCTTACAAGCAAATAATGGAATCTGTGACAAAGAATATTTATAAACCAGATACCAATTTAACTGTATTTGTAGGTAATAGTAAAAAAGAAAAAAGATGACATCACTGAGTGTGTAAAAGAGATGTTAAAGTTAAATTGCAGTAAAATTATTTTGTGTGCCTTCCCTTACTTGGATAAATTGTCAAATAGACAAAATAATCACATTCACATGCTTAATAAGCATTTGCACTTTCTTACGAGTCACTATACTGACAAACTTGTTTTTTTTGACATCAACATTTTTGTTGATAAATTAAAGTCGACAGGCGATACTTTGTATCTGCCTCTTAGGGTAAGTCATCAAATAGCTCGGCTATTATCTTATACAATAAACTCAGACTTAAGTAGTATGTCGAAGTATCCAGTTATCTACATAACATATAAAAGAAGAAAGTGACTGACTGACTGACTGACTGACTCACTCACTGACCATCAACGCACAGCCCAAACGGCTGAAGCTAGAATCATGAAACTTGGCACGTAGGTTCCTTTGATAGTGTAGGTGAGCACTAAGAAAGGATTTTAGGAAATTCCACCCTCAAAGGCGTGAAATAGGGGATGAAAGTTTGTATGAAAATCCAGCAGTTTTAAAGCCAGGATCTTCATATTTTGGGTTTAGGCCGAAAATTAAAAAATAATTTATATCTGTCTCAGCGATTTTGAAAATCCACCCCCATAAGGGTGGAAAGGAGGATGAAGTCATGGGAATAATAAAATCGTCAAGAGACTTGAAATTTTGCACATAGATACTATATACTGAGCAGGCATCTACTAAGAAAGTATTTTTGTGAATTCTACCTCTAATGGGGTGAAATAGGGGTTCATAGTTTGTATGAAAATCCGTCAGTTTTAAAGTCAGAATCTTCATATTTTGGGTTAAGGCTGAAGATTAAAAAATATTTTACACGTGTCTCAGCGATTTTGAAGGTTCCACCCCCATGAGGATGAAAAGGGGGATGAAGTCATGGGAATAATAAAAACGCCTAGAGACTTAAAATTTTGCACATAGTTACTTTATACTTTCCACTCATCCACTAAGAAAGGATTTTTGTGAATTCCATTCCTAATAGGGTTAAAATAAGGGATGAATTTAGTATGAAAGTCGGTCATTTTTAAGTTAGTATCTTCGAATTTTGGGTTTGGGCTGAAGATTAATATCTAACGCAACTTAAGGTTTTTTGGGAATTCCGTCCTTGGGGTGCGGATCATGGGGGATGAAATGTTGTGTACTAAAGTCCTTCTTTTACAAAGGAAAAAATATTAAAAATACTTTCAAGTCTTTAAAGTCCTAATAAGGTTTAAGCTAACTATAAAATGGCTCAACGCATAAATATAGGAATTAAATAGGGACGGGATAGGGATAGACCTATTATCTAAGCTAACTTATCAATATTAAACATTTACGTGTAACAATTGTATTAAAATAATTTGCAGTTTATTTCGTTTTAATTTCATTTAAGCTGTTGCATTAGGGGTCAGCTGTGTAGCAAAATAAAAATAGATATTCTGTAAAGAATGTAGTACCTAATAATTACTTCTGTAGGTAGGTAATTAATTTCTAACTACATAATAAATGAATCAGTGATAGGAAATAAGTGTACCTAGATATGATTCGCGGCAATGCACGGTAGAACACACGGTGGAAGTCTGCCCAGCTTGGGCGGAGCAACGCCGTGTCCTCGTGGAGGCAATCGGCGGTGGCGACCTCTCGCGTCCGGCCTGGTCCAGACCATGGTACGGAGCGAGACGGCATGGGAAGCTATCGCCTCCTTCTGCGAAGCAGAATTGCTCGCAAAGGAGGAGGCAGAACGCGTAAGGGAGACGCAACGGAGGAACCCCGCCCCCAAAGCCGCCGCAGGAGACGCCCTGGGCGTCGGGAGTCGCAAGCCGATTCCCGGCCACCGTAGGCGCGGGCTTGCGAACTGCGAGTAATGGGTAGCTCGCCGTCCGATAAGGACTAGGCCCGAGTCGACGGCGCGTAGTGTTCCACGCGCGCTTCAAAGAGATGTCAGCAAAATTGACGGGGTCCATTAGGGCCGATGCCTGTCTGGGTTGCGGATAAATTTGAAAAAGAGTTACCGCGGCCCTGGCTCAAGCAAATGAAGGAACACGGGAGGGTTTTAGTCAGCAAAAGTCTGACACGCCCTCCCGCTTCACCCAGAGCGGGAGAAGTCATAGGATGATTTCCCACCAAACTCTGCTTGGACGTCATAAGAACCTATTTGTTTTTCTTTCGATATTATTTTATCGTAAGTACGGCAATTCTTAACGGTTTATTTGTTTTTTCAGATAAATGTAGGCTATGTAGTCAGTCACACGACGAGCTCCTGGGAGAACTAGAGAGGTGTCATATGTGCAAACACATCCTAGCTCCCAAATGGAGCTATTGTGAAGTGTGTGGGAAGGAAACTTTAAAGGCACAGCGGCTTCGACGAGCGAAGATGCTATCGAGCCAAAATCCATATCTAAACATATAGAGCTAAATAAATGAAGAAAGTGACTGACTGACTCACTGACCATCAACGCACAGCCCAAACGGCTGAAGCTACAATCATGAAACTTGGCACGTAGGTTCCTCTGGTGGTCTAGGTGAACACTAAGAAAGGTACCTACCTACCAATGCAACGCATAACCTACAAGCACCCTGCCTACTGATTTCAGGTAGGCTATATAGTAACTGAAATTATTGCAATACCTACTAATAAGGCGCACTCATCCTCTACACTACATGATAACAATTATTAAAGAAATAATATAATAATAATCACTCAAATCTACTAGACAGACAGGCAGGTAACTTGAGCCCTGCCCTGATTGTCATACTTTCGGTATGGTAGCCAAGGGTCAAGATACGTGGCGGGGATTAGGTATACGTTCCATCCACACGGCTGCATCGCGAAGTTTGAGGTGCAAAGGGCGAGGGGGGCACCAGTATGAGTGCAGGTTTTTGTTAAAATATGGTTAGAGGAAGCATGTAGTCTACGCGTGCGAAGCCGCGGGCAAAAGCTAGTTATTGATATTCGTAATAGTACTAATTTAATGGTGGTCAATACCTTGAATAACGTTAGCAAAAATGCTATTAATATTTATTCTTTAAACTAATTGATAGGACAAGGGAGGGTATCAATAACGGAATAGTTACGAGTATATCCACCATCAAAAGGTACCTTCTTGCTCGCAAAAAGATAATTTTAAAAAAAGGTCTGAGCAGAATTCTCTGAAATTATTTCACCAGAATATACAGGGTTTTCTTCAAAGGAATTAGAAATCAAACTATTTTTAGAAAAAAAAATGTTTGAAATTGTTTGTTTCACTGAGCATTGGCTGAAAGATTATGCAATGCTCATCAATTATGAAAATTATACTGTGGGCAGTTGTTTTAACATAAATATTATGTTGCGTGGCTTTCACTTATATTAATTAAAAATGGTATTAAATCAAAACCTCGTATAGATATAGTAGACCTCTCAGTTGAACATAGTGTTGAACTGTCCTGTGTTGAACTGGATAAGCATGTTATAGTGTGCGTCTACAGACCCCCTAATTATAAGAACTACTCTATATTCGAGTCAGTGATGGAAGATGTTTTGGCAAAACTTGCAATGGGAAATAAACTAGTAATTGTCTGTGGTGACTTTAATACTAATATTCTAGAAGATAATTCAGATAGCAGTAGGTTATTAAATCTCTTTAAATCATTTAATTTGTCACATGTATTTACGGAACCAACCCGAACACTGCACTGACTTCTGCTACATGTATTAACAACGTTTTTTGTTGCTGCAACTACTTGGACAAGGCCATTATAAACTATCTGCCTTCGGATCATAGTGGGCTACTTGTGACATTTGAGTCCAATATGCTAATAAAACAAGTGCAGATTCAATCCAGACTAATAACATCCGGTAAATTAAATAAATTTAACAGCACTTTAATCGGTAAGTTAAGCGATCAGGACCTGTTGAGGTTTTTTCAGTGGTTCAAAAAGAGTTCAATAACACTTTTAAGAAGATAACTAAACTGTATGCCCTAAGTTTTTATTCAGTGAATGGGCGACGAAAAAGTAGGGAAAGACTTTACGAGCTATATGGCCTTAAGCCTTGTATTAACACTGAAACGTTTAATAAGTATGTTGCTACTTAATCAAGATTTTAAAATACATGTAAGGCAACTAAGGCCTTGTACATTAGAAATAAGGTTAAATTAGCAGAAAATAAAATCAATACGGTTTGGAAAATTATAAATAAAGAAACAAACAGGAATAAAAAAAATAACTCTGATTACACGCTTGAGACCAGACAGAGACAGATTAGAGATAACAAAAAAGTTGCGCAAGAATTTGTAAATTTCTTTACCAACATCCCAATTAAAACTACTGAAACCTTAAATTCTTCGCCCGCGCTTGCTTTTGGATTATTAAACGCGAACGTTTCAGCCTGCCCGAATGTATTTAACTTTTCACATATAAACCCCATAACAGTAATAAAAGCTTTTAAGCAAATCAAGATCAAACCGACTGAAGATCTGTGGGGAATGTCCATCAAAGCTTGTACCTCCATTATTCAGACTATAGCGCCGTACTTAGCTGTAATTTTTAATTTGTGTGTGGATCAAGGAGTCTTTCCGGATCTAATGAAATATAGTAAGGTTATACCACTTTTTAAATCCGGGGACAGTAAAGACACAAATAATTATAGACCAGTATCCGTGTTGCCGGTTTTCAGCAAGGTATTTGAGAAGGTAATGCTTAATCAAATGCTCATTCATTTTAATACGAATAAAATCTTGCATGATAAACAGTATGGTTTCACCAAAGGACGTTGTACAACTGACGCTGGTGTCACCCTATTAAAACACATCTTTAATGCGTGGGAAGAGTCGCAGGATGCCATAGGTATCTTCTGCGACCTGTCGAAGGCGTTTGATTGCGTTAATCATGAAACATTACTTCTGAAACTTGAGCATTACGGGCTAGGTCAATCAGCGTTAAGTTTGGTTGAATCTTATTTAAGTGATAGACAGCAATTAGTTCAGATAAACGGTGTGAATTCGTCGGGGTTAAACGTGAAAATGGGGGTACCCCAGGGCTCAATATTAGGTCCTTTCTTATTTTTAATATACATAAACGATTTACCCCGTTTATTGGAAAACAAACTAAACATGGTGTTATTTGCTGATGACACATCTTTAATTTTTAAAATAAATAGACGTACTTGTCAGGTTGACGACGTAAATAACGCGCTACGGCAGGTTCAGGATTGGTTCACTGCAAATAATTTAGTTTTAAATGGTAAAAAAACCAAGTGCGTAAAATTTTCCTTGCCGAATGTAAAAAGTACTGATTGTGACATTATCTTAAACAAGGAGAAGCTAGAATTCGTCGATAAAACGGTTTTCCTGGGGATCACGCTAGACTCAACGTTACAATGGGGTCCTCATTTAATATCACTTGCAGGGCGGCTAAGTTCGGCAGCTTATGCTGTTAGAAAGATTCGTCAATTTAGTGATGTAGATACCGCGAGGCTGGTCTATTTTAGTTACTTTCATAGTATAATGTCTTACGGTATTTTACTATGGGGAAGGGCTGCAGACATTGAGTCAATTTTTATTCTGCAAAAACGAGCCATCAGAGCGATATACAATCTTCGCCGGCGCGATTCTCTAAGGGAACTGTTTAAGGGCATTAACATCATGACGGTTCCTTGTCAATATATTTATGAAAATATCATGTACGTGAGAAAAAATTTACATCTTTTTAGTAAAAACGGAGATAGACATAATTACATTACTAGAAATAGGGACCAATTAGTTCAACCAGGTTTCAGACTGGCTAAAGTAGCCTCTTCTTTCATGGGGTACTGTACAAAATGTTACAACAAAATTCCTCCCCACATTCTAGAACTGAATGAGACGAAATTTAAAACTTGTATAAAACGCACACTATGCAGGCAGGCATATTATAAGTTGGGGGAATACATCACTGATAAAAATTCTTGGCTCAATGCTACTCTTGCTCCACAACCACTAGGGCGCAAAAACAAGTGATATGCAGAACATTATTGTTTTGTAGAATTGTTGGACCTGCTGAAGACTGTATGAATATATTTGTATTATATAGACTCAATTTCTTTTAGTATAGTATAACTGCGCAGCACGTGTGTGAGTACTATGTACCCAACTGTAAATCTACCATTTGCTGTACCTCGGTGTCGTTCGTTGACTTGTGTTTGCCCTGGCAGTTGAGTGTGTCATGCTCTCTCAAATGTCTCTCTGATGGTGGCGTGTGTGTTGGATCATTCGGTTCCCTTCATGATGGTTGAGCTGGGTGGTGCCGATTCATGCGTCATGTTCGTGAACGGGCGCCGTCAGTTGGGATTGGTCTTAACTTAACTTCTTCGGATGCTAGTGTTTTTCTAGCGCTTATTATGTAACTGCACAGTACATGTGTGAGTACTTTTAATACTTTGTACCTGTACGTAGTATAGTATGTAGTGATTCTGGGTGCATTGTCCTCACACATATAAATTTATTAATGTATGTACTTATGTACCTAAATATTGTAAAAAAAACATATATTTTTTTTAAAAGAGTAAGTATGGAGTTTCTTTTCTCCATAACAAGCTACTTTCCGAATGCACGGTAGAATCAATTTTTATTCCTTGTAAATTTTAATGTAACTAACGTTCAAAAATGCCGCTTTGTGGCCTAGTTGAAATAAAATATCTTTGTCTTTGTCTTTGTCTTTGTCTTTAGGTATGAAATAAATGGTGTTGAAATCAATCGCATTAAAAATGCTGGTATTACAACAACCTTAAAATCGTATGTCTCTATGAATGAAGGTGAAAGTAAAGCTGCAGCGGTCTGGGGATGGAACATAGATGGTACGAAATTAAAAAACGAATATTTTAGCGTTATTATTATTGAATAGAATACTGGGTTTTGCAGAAGATTATAACAAAATAATAATCAATTGTAAACATGAACTGATATTACAAAGAAGCAGCTCGGCATTGAACTTTGTGCTTATAGACAAAAATGATAATGTAGAAATAGATATACAAAAAACACAATGGCGTGTAAAGCATATTAAAGTTTCTGATCGTAATAAATTGTTATTGCTTAAAAGCTTGGAGAGAGATCGTTCTATACAGATAGCATTTAGAAACTGGGATTTGTATGAATATCCATTACTACCAAGAACAACGAAACATTCCTGGTCAGTAAAGACAACTTCCCAGCTAGAAAAACCGAGGTTTGATATATTTGGTTTGCAAACGGCTCGAAAAAATAATACAACTAAGAGTTCTTCGATATTTGATCACTGCATTGTAAGCAATATTAAATTATATTTGAATTCTCAATACTATCCATATGACTCACTTAATCTGAAATTTTATGAAGGTAAATATAGTATATTATATGAAATGTATGCTAATTTTCGTCAGTCGTATTACAACTTAGGCATTGATCTATTGCTTAGCTTAAAGCAGTTTAAAGAAATTGCTCCACTTTTTGTGATTGACTGTTCAAGACAAAACGATACATTTAAATCTGGACCAGTTGACGTGCGATTAGAAATTGAAAGCTCTAAAGATATTCAAGATAATACATCTGCCTATTGTTTAATAATAAACGATCGACTGTTCGGATACAAGCCGTTGAGTACTATTGTGAGAAATGTCATCGTAGATGTTCAAGGGTTTAAGAGTGAAGAAAACGAGTTTATTCTAAAAGAAATAGCAATAATGTACAAGGAACATATACAAGTACTGTTAATAAAACCACCACGACCATTTTATGACTTGACGAGGAAAGAACAGTTACAAGTGGTTTGGATTGAAAAAAACCGGGGAATAAACGGGAACGAAGGCCTAGTACCATATTTTAATTATAAAGCACACTTTACTGATCTTTTTAGAAATAAATTAATATTTACCAAAGGAAATGAAAAAGTGTTATGGTTAAAAGATATTTTCCAAATAAATAATGTATACAATTTAGAAAAAAAAACTGTCCAAGTCTGGTAACATTATATAACGATTATTCAGATTCACCTGACATCATAAGTTGTATGCATCATACCAATATATGCGCCTTAAAAAATGTGTTTTGCCTAAATAAAAGGTGTGAAGAAAAAAAGTGTTTGCTAGTAAGATAAGATAAGAATGATCCTAGTTTACATAATAATGATTATAGAATATGAAACCTACTTATAAATCGAAGTGTAAATGTGTTATCTAAAAACATATCCGTATTCTATTATTTAGGTCAGTGAAAAAAAAACTTTTTGCAAAAAAAATACTACCGACTTCCAAATACAAAACTACAAAGTGAAAAATAACTTAATTTTTTGAAGTCGGTGTCTTTCGTAGGTACCATTTTTTTGCGTTTAGGACACCGACTTCAAAAAATAAAGTTATTTTTCACTTTGTAGTTTTGTATTTGGAAGTCGGTAGTATTTTTTTGCAAAAAGTTTTTTTATTTTTCACTTTTTAGTTGTACGTACCTAATAGACAAGTTAGTAAGGGAACTTTTTCGCCAGAATAGATTTCATGAAACTTGAACATAACCGGTGAAATGAGAGATCTGCTTACCCCTTAAGAGCGAACTGGCGTGATGTTATGTTATGAAATGTTATAAACAACAAACAGACATGCGATTGCAGCAATCCCTAGAGATTTGCCGTTATTTATTGAAGAGTTCTGTTGTATATCTCCGAAGCTCTTCATCAGATCTTCACCAAATTAAAATGGGACCAATTTCGGAACATACTTTTTCAAACAAAAAAAGAATTTTCAAAATCGGTCCACAATTGACGGAGTAATCGGTGAACATACACAAAAAATAAAAACTTGATTTCGAACATAGAACCTCCTCCTTTTTTAATGTAAGAAATGTACCATAGCGTTATAAAGCAAAAACTTGATTTGATTAATTAAATGATGTGTAATAAATAATATTTTTATAATTATGTGGAAATACATGACCTACTTAGTAGTTTTATTTCTTAAACACTAACAATATTAATATAACAACTAACCACCTAACAACCGCATGTGGTTCAACATCACAAAATCATACTGAACAGCTTGGCAGTTCATATTGAACTGCTCTCTTCATTTACACACATAAACATATGCTGTTGATGAGTAGCCCGAGCCGAAGGCGAGAGTGGGATCACACGACGTTTTTCAATACAGGATTTTAATTTAAAAAATGACAACTCTGAGATATTGTTAGTAGATCATTTTATGACTTGACGCAGAAAGAATGATAACAAGTGGCTTGGATTGAAACTGGAATGAGCATTTTGAATAATTATAGCTATTTATGCAACTGTTACGTTATGGACGGTCTTTTAATACAAGTGCCATTTTTCGGTACAAGCGTAGTGCGTACCGAAATAGGTGGGCACGAGTTATTAAAAGACCAATAACGTACAGTTGCATACAAGATTTTATCTACGAAGGAAGGAATAAAACACAGATATAGACAAATAAGTATTTCAGGAAGTGTGTTTAAGTATTTCATTTCTCATATACATGCCTTGATTTTTCTGGTAGTAAATTATTTGTAGCCGCAACTGCTCTATTTGTTATATCTGGTGGTGTATTTTCAATATCACTTGATGTTGAAAACATTTTTAATAAAATTTGGAATAAAATTTCACTCAGAAATTTTTGCCCGCGTCCACTTTTTATTTTATTTTTTTATTTAGTCTTTATTAGGCAAAGATCTTGTAGCCGCAACAGCCAAATAGTATACGATACTTTTTTTCTAAACTTGTTCCATTTTTAAAAACATCATTTACATTGTCTCGATTTCGAAGTAATATTATAGGTACCTGGCTGTATGTTCAGAATGTCTTTGCTTGTGTTTTAGAATTTATGACGATTCGCATAATGCAACCCGGTGTCGTTATAGGTATCATAATGCAACCGCTGTCAATTTTATAATTCGAATATAACGAAACCGAAGGGGCTGGGCTGTGTTAGCAAACTTACGCTTTGAGCTTTCAGCGACGGGCTTCTTAGGGCTTGGCTTTGTCGATGCAGTCCTACCTTGTCTGGCTCTTTCAGAGGCAGCAAGGTGGCGTGGTCTTGAGGGAGAGCGCAACGGTCGTGTAGATCCTTAAGGCAAGTGCGGTGATTATCCTTCACGTGGTTGCCGCCCTGTTTTTGGTCTAATTCCTTATGAAATAGACGTAACAGAAATCACCGGGCGACGTATCACAGGGGTGGCGAGGTCATGCCCCTGGGTGTCCACCATTGAACAAGAACAATGATGGATAGCAATGACCTCCTGCGTGTTTGTGCCGTGCGCGGGGACCCGTATGGAGGGATGAAGGGATCCTGGTGATTGAGTGGAGCAGGTTGCACACAACACATCACTTTGGCCCGGATTTCTTCCGACACGGGAGGTCGTGGGAGTAGCTTACCACGATCAATCGGCTGAGCTCTCCTTCTGAGAGTATAAGCGAGGTGCGTGGGGTCCACTGATGTCGTCTTTGGACGGCTGAAGTGGTGGTGAAGGTCACGCTGACGGTGTAAGGGAGGGCTGTTCTGTTCAAGCCAGCCCAAACGAGCACCTGATGTCGCACTGTAAGCCAGCCCTGCGCACCTATATCTCAATGGTAATCCTAACGGCCCACCTTAAGTGGTGGGTCGTTCCCAGTTGCGGGCTCGATGGAGGGTGGGAGCCGGAGAGATGAATTTTTGTACGATATTCAATGGATTTTGTCACTGCCTTGAATACTTCGGGGGTGGAGTCGGCGAAAGCTGACGATACTCCAAAGCGAGGTGCATCTAGCACTCCGCTTGCCCCTGGATCTGCGGTTCACACCGTGGGATCCAGCGCGGGCACCATTTCGACTACGGTGAAAACCGAAGTCTGGACAAAGGCGCAGTCCCTTGGGAAACCGGCTAACGCCGCGGGCCCCAGCACGGGTAGCGCCAATAAGCGGGGTGCACCTAGCACTCCGCTTGCCCCTGGACCTGCGGCTAACACCGCGGGCTCCAGTGCGGGCACCGGTCCGGCTGTGGCGAGAACCGCAGCTAAGACCAATCAGTCCCCACAAAATCGGCATAAGGGCTCAGGGCTGCGCGGGACCAGCACTGATCCTTACACTCCCTTGGCGAAAGGTAAGGGGCCGGAGATGACTCATCCCTCTGCCGGCTCGAACCTTTCCAAACACCCTCTTCCTCATCCCTCCTGTACTACCACTTCGCAGACCAGTGGGGCAACCGCCACCAGTCAAACGGGGGCGGCGGCCGAATCCTGGCGGGTGCAAACCCATAAGGGCAAGGGTAAGGGCAAGAAAAGGAAAAGACAAACCCAAGACCCTTGCCCAAACTTGTTGGTACCTACAATCCCCCAAGCCCAGGGTATCAAAGGGGATGGTCTGACGCGGAAAGAGAGACGTCAGCAACTAAGAAGGGGTAAGGGCAAAGTCTCCCAGTTAGGGCAGGCTGCTAAGACTGGCAACCTGAACTTCTCGAAAGGGAAGCGGCCGCAGACTGCGGCCGAAGGTAGCCATTCAGCGGCAGGAGGCCCAGCGCAGACGGCTGGCGCGTCGCAGCAGGACGCCCGGAGGGGTCAGGCCGTGGCCAAGCGGGCTCTCAACGAGACCATGTCGCCTCGTGGGGAGCATAAGCGGCTGCGGCTTGATCAGTCCGGGCGGACTGATGCGACGAGCTATGCCCGAGTCGCTAGCGCCCACCTGTGCGTCGCGGTAACCTGTGCCAGCACGGGGATGATCAGCCTAGAGGTGTCGAACCAGGTCCATGACGAGATCCAGAGGCTGATCATCGAAGAGGCTTGGTCCCCCGCGAGGGAGACTTCAGAGCGGCAGATACCGTCTTTCGTTGCCAGGCCGAAGTTCGGCAATGGGGCGCTCAAGCTTTGGTGTAGCGACGATTACACCTTAGCTTGGCTCAAGAGGACGGTCGCCAGCATGACTCTCTCGGCTAGCACCCAGCTAGTCGTCAAGAGTCAGGCTGAGCTTAAGAAGCAGGTGCGGTGCGGAATCGCGATCCCAGACGACAGAGGGGTTTATAAGGACGTGACCATGGTGGGTAGAACCTTATGGTACCAGAACCCCTTTGTCGACATAAAGAAGTGGGTGCTCCTGCGTTCTGAGAGGCAGAAGGCGGGCTGGTTCGTGGTGCTGGGGGTTCCCGAGGACCACATCCCGGCCTTGATGGGCGCCGAGCGCAGACTGTCATTCGGTCTGGGCTCGGTGTACATCAAATTCCAAGGAACGAACAGCCGTTTCGGGTGTGTTCCTCGGGGATGGGACCCGGTAACGAGGCAGCTCGTCGATGCAGGGGGGAATAATCCCCCTTTCAACAACCCGGAAGCGACAACGGCCTCAGTCATAGCTGCAGAGCCGGTCGACCCCACTATCACCGCCATCACGGTCACCGTCCCTCCGTCGGGCGAGGAGCTGGACGACAGCATACTGTCGCCGGCTTCTGGAACGATGGAGGATGACGAGGTGGGCGACGCTTTCGCCGGTTTGCAGCTGGAAGAAGTCGAGGAGGGCCCCATCTGCGATGGCGAACCCTTCGTTGGCCTGTAAAGCTGTACAGGCGAACCTCCACCACAGTCAGACAGCGACGGCTCAGTTACGCAAGTGGTTGGAGGTTCAACACACGGCCATTGCCCTGATCCAGGAGCCGTGGATTAGGGGCGGCCAAATACGAGGACTGTCCGGTTTAGGCGGTAAGATCCTTGTTACCTCAACCCATGATCACCCTAGATCTTGTATATATGTCACAGGTAACATTAGAGCACAGCTTTTAACTGATTTCTGTTGCAGAGATATCTCTGCAGCTAGGCTGACCATACAGCGTGGTGCCACGATAATGTCGTGTGTTTTCGCCTCGGTTTATATGCCTGAGGCGGAGGCTCCACCCCCGCATGACCTGGTCCGCCTCGTAACGCACTGCGAAGCCAGAGGTGAGGAGGTCATCATCGGGACCGACGCGAATGCACACCACCCGCTGTGGGGAATGGACACACCGAATGAAAGGGGTAAGGCTTTAGTAGAATACTTGTTCACAACTAACCTTTCCCTACTAAACACAGGCACGGAACCGACGTTTGTAACAAGACGCAGTCGGACGATTATAGACCTAACTTTGGCGACAGAAGGAGCAGCGGAAAGCATCTCTGGATGGCAGGTCTCCAGGGAGGCCTCCTGCTCGGACCACAGATGGATCCGCTACGACATACAGGTCTGCGTTGCGCCAACACCACCTAGGCGTAACCCGCGCAACACAGACAAAGCTGTCTACACACGCACCCTTGCCTCCAAGCTTCCGCCCATATGCGAGGAGCTGGCTTATGTGAATACGACGCAGATAGATACGCAGGTAAACCAACTTACAGAATCTATGATATGCAGCTACCACACCGCCTGCCCAGAAACTACCCCACGCAAAACACCGGGCAAACAACCCTGGTGGGGTAAAGATCTGGAACGCATGCGCGGTAAGGTAAGAAAGGCTCTGAATAGAGCCATGAACACATGCGCGGATGAGGACTGGGACGCTTATTACGCAGCCAAATCCAGCTACAAAAAATGCATTAGATTCAGGCGTACCACGGGATGGCGTAAGTACTGTGGCAACATTGAATCTTGCCAACAAGCAAACAGGGTAAGGAAAATACTGGCACAACAGAGTACACCTGAGCCAGCAACACTCCGTAAACCTGATAACACACTCACCACGTCGCCTGAAGAAACAAGACGCGTCCTAGTAGAAACACACTTCCCAGGGAGCGTCTTCGTACAGGTAACCGACTGGCAAGATACTTTCCAACCACCAACAAGCGAGAATTGGCACTATGCAAGAGGGATGATCACATTGGAGAAAATCCAATGGGCCGTCCAAAGCTTCCATCCTTACAAGGCGCCCGGTCCAGACGGGGTGTTCCCTGCGCTACTACAATGGGGAGGTATGCCTGTAGCAGAAAGACTGGTGCCACTACTGAGAGCGTGCCTGGCCTTTAGACACGTCCCCATAGGATGGAGGGAAGTGAAAGCAATATTTATCCCAAAGCCAGGTAAGAGTGATTATACAAACGCCAAGTCCTACAGACCCATCAGCCTGACCTCGTTCTTGCTAAAGACCATGGAAAGACTGTGTGAAAGGGAGCTCAGGGACGGCGCTCTAACAAGACTACCTTTACATGGTAACCAACACGCCTACAGCTCGGGTAAGTCTACTGAATCCGCTCTTCACTTGGTGGTAAGCCAAATAGAGGAAGCAATTCATCAGAAAGGTACCTGCCTGGGCACATTCATAGACATCGAAGGGGCTTTCGACAAGACAAATTTCTCCAGCATCGGTGCTGCCCTTTACAAACATGGCGTAGAGCAGGTGCTGATTGACTGGATTTCTAATATGCTCAGCAAACGAGCGGTTCGTCTAGAAGGAGAGCAGCGGCAAGCCTTGATAGCCAGGGGCTGCCCACAAGGAGGGGTGCTCTCTCCCCTTCTTTGGAATCTGGTAATAAACGATCTCATCACCAGACTAAACGAACACCGTTACTACACAATAGGTTATGCAGACGACCTCGCAATCCTAGTACCTGGGAAGGTGACTGGTACAATTTGCAACCTTACTCAGCAAGCACTACGTATAGTGGAGCGATGGTGCAGGGAGTATGAACTATCAGTAAACCCCACTAAAACTGAATTGGTCATGTTCACCCAGAAAAGGGCACTAGGCCCCTACCGCCTGCCTAAGCTGTTCGATACAGAGCTCCAGCTTTCCAACGAGGTCAAGTATTTGGGAGTCATTCTTGACAGTAAGTTGAACTGGAGCAGCCATTTAGACAATAAGTTAGACAGGGCCTGCATCACCTTCTGGCAATGCAGGAAAATGATAGGTAAGAAGTGGGGCCTATCCCCTAAGATAATACTCTGGCTGTACAGTGCGGTGATTCGGCCCATGATCACCTATGGGGCCGTGGTTTGGTGGCCTCGCACTAAACTAACTACAGCCGTGAACAAGCTACAGCGTATGCAGAGACTGGCCTGCATGGCGACAACGGGCTGCATGAGGACTACGCCGACCGCAGCGCTCGAGGCTATGTTGGGGCTCTCCCCTCTGCATCTGTTTATACAGCAGGAAGCGACGATGGCAGCAGTGCGCCTAAAGGCACTGGGTCTCTGGGGTAAGCGAGAGACTCAACACACCGCTCTACTAGAGGGTCTCCACCGCGAAATCCCACTGACTAGAGCCATCAATGACCGCATACCCAAGAAAGTCATTTTTGATAAAAAATACAGAATCCAGTTACACGAGGATAACCGCTGCGAGGGGTTACGCCCCGATGAACTGCGGATCTTCACGGACGGATCCAAAACAGGTACAGGCACGGGTGCAGGAGTCTTCTCGGAGGACCTAAATATTCGTTTAGCCACACCACTGGGGATCCACAACACGGTGTTCCAGGCCGAATGCTTGGGAATCTCCATGGCGGCCTCTGCGGTCCTGACGAGGGAGGTAAAGGACTTCCCTATACGTATACTTTCGGACAGCATGGCCGTCCTGCAAGCACTAAACAGCCACACAGTCAATTCAGGGCTGATTTACGAGTGTCATCGGCGCCTGAACCAGGTCGGTATGCACAATAAAGTAACCATTCAATGGATCAAGGGACACAGCGACTCCCGAGGGAACGACGCTGCGGATGAGCTCGCCCGTAGAGGCTCAAATATGGCACCGGTGGGCCCGGAGCCCATAGTGCCTTTACCTTTCGGGTACCTACGCGGTCTGGTAAGAAAACGCACTAGGGATCAACACAGCAAGCTATGGTTGGATCATAGCGAATGTAGGCAGGCCAAGGAGGCACTACCCCTCATTGATGGCCGTTTCACGAAAAAGGTCCTACGACTAACTAAGCCACAGTTGCGAGCTGTCACAGCCGTAACCACTGGACATGGGACCTTTAATAAGCACCTCTTTGTCTTAGGTATCACGGACAGCCCACTCTGCAGAGCTTGCATGGTGGAGGAAGAGACGGCAGCACACCTACTCCTAAGCTGCCCTGTAATCGCTGGCTACAGGGCCAAATACTTCGGCAACCCAGGTACCCTGCAGGAGATCGTCGGCAGCACCAGGGCGCTGCTGGCCTTCCTCGAGGAGCTGGGGTGGATCGAATGATGTGACTGAATCCCACCCGTACGCAAAATACGCGCTTGGTCGTGGAGTTGCGGAAACAGCCCGTCGAAACTAAACTAACTAAAAAAAACGAAACCGAAATAGATAAAATATATTATGAGGTGACAGAGGGATAAACTGAAATGATTAAGAGCTTACTCGAATATTCATACTGAAATATAGGGATACTTGAATCGCACTGTGAAATATAGGGTTATTCAGATCTATGAGTCCGCGCTGGGCGCGTAAGCGCATCGACAGGGAACTTCTCGAGGAGGCCACCATTGTCCAGGCCTAGATCGTCGAACAGGAAGCGCTGTGGTTCCGCGGGGCGATGTCGCAAATCAGCGACGCGTCCATGCCCCGGGTCCACGCACAGTCAGCGAGGCGCCAGGTGTACTGGTACCCGCCGAGATCGCACAGTTGCGTGTTGCGTGCGAAGCGGCCAGACGCCAGCACACCCGATACCGGAGAAACCGCGCGGTATGAGGTGTACCGCGCGGCGACGGAGACTCCGCGGCTGGCCATCGGCGAGGTGAAGAAGCGAACCAGGGAGGAGATGGTGGAGACTCTAGACGGGGATCCGTGGGGGCGCCCTTATCAAGCGATTCGAGGGAAACTTCGAGCCGCCGCGCCCCCGCTTACGGAGAGTCTCCAACCCGAGCTGCTGGAGGAGGTAGTCGCAGCCCTCTTCCCGGCGAGAGCGGATTACATCCCGCCGCCGATGGCTTTGCCCACGGCCGCAGAGTCTACAGAGGAGGACGCCATCAGCGTTCCAGAGGTGACACAGGCAGAGATGGGGGCGGCCGTGATGCGGCTGCGGGCCAAGAACGTGGATCCGGGGCCCGACGGGATCCACGGCCACTTATTAGCCCTCGCTCTGAAGTAACTAGAGCCCTGGCTGAGAGGACTTTTCAGAGCGTGCCTTGAGCGGGGCCAGTTTCCCACTTTGTGGAAATGTGGTCGTCTGGTCCTACTCAGGAAGGCGGGGCGCCCTGCGGACTCACCGTCCGCGTGCTGCTAGACGAGGTGGGTAAGCTGTTCGAGCGGATAATCCCTGGCCGCCTCGTCAGCCACTTGTACAGAGAGGGGCCGGACCTGGACGAAAGCCAGTTCGGCTTTCGGCATGGGCGCTCCACCATCCACGCAATATCGCAGGTGAGAGTCCTGGCGGAGGAAGCGGTGTCCCGGAGTGGGGTGATGTTGGCGGTGTCCTTGGACATTTCCAACGTCTTCAACACCCTGCGCTGGAGTTGTGTTCGGGAGGCACTGCGGTATCACCGAGTGCCTCCCTACCTCGCCGCATCGTCGGGGCTTATTTGGCGGAGAGGTGTGTTACCTACGTCCCACATGATGGCGTCGCAAACCAGCACCGCATGTCGTGCGGTGTTCCACATGGCGTCAGTCTTGGGCCCGCCTCTGTGGAACATCGGGGACGACTGGGTGCTGAGGGGCGTACTCCAACCGGGCGTGGACCTGACGTGTTACGCGGACGATACGCTGGTCACCGCCCGGGGGAGTTCGTACAGGGAAGCAGCGTTGCTAGCGACGGCTGCGGTCTCACAGGTGGTGAGCCGCGTAAGGCGCCTTGGCCTGGAGGTGGCCCTCAACAAGTCGGAGGCCATGGTCTTTCATGGCCCCCGGCGGGTGCCACCACCCGATGCCCACATCGTGGTCGGGGGGGCTCGAATCGCTGTCGAGTCTACCATGAAATACCTGGGATTGGTGCTCGACAGCCGGTGGGATATCGGCCCCCACTTTCGGCGGCTGGCGCCCAAGTAATTGGGCGCGGCTCGAGCGCTGTCAACGCTGCTTCCCAATCTGGGGGGCCCAAGCGCCGCCTGTAGGCGGCTCTACGTAGGGATCGTGCGATCGATGGCCCTGTATGGGGCCCCGATCTTGGCGACTGTCCTGACGGTCGGCAGCATCGCTGTTCTGCGAAAGCCGCAGAGAGCCACGGCTGTCAGAGTCATCAAGGGGTATCGCACGATCTCCTACGAGGTGGCTTGTGTACTGGCTGGATCCCCGCCCTGGGACCTGGAGGCGAAGGTACTCGCGTCACTGTACCGGTGGTGCGAGGAAGCGCGGACGCGGGGCGAAGGGCTGATGCTGCGACATATGGAGTTGCGTCGGTGTTAGCTTCGCGAGGTCCTGGTGGTGGAATGGCGGGGCAGGCCTTCACGCCCAGCCACCATCGAGGCGGTCCGGTCAGTGCTCGAGCGCTGGCTTGGAAGGAGGCACGGCTCCCTGTCGTTTCGGGTGACGCAGGTGCTCTCGGGGTATGGTTGCTTCGAGAAGTACCTGTGTCGCATAAACAGGGAAGCCGGACGCCCGGTGTCAACACTGCGTCGACTGCCAGGAGGACACGGCGCGGCATACGCTGGCAGAGTGTGCCCTCATCTCTGAAGTAAGCAGTGACCTGTCGCTGCCGGCCGTAGTCGAGTTTATGGTCGGCAGCGAGGAGTTCTGGGACGCGTTGGTATCCTTCTGCGAAACAGTCGTCTCGCAAAAGGAGGCTGCGGAGAGGGAAAGGGAGATTTCATCCGCTAACCCAATCCGCAGGAGACGCGCCGGGCGTTGGCGGAGGGCGGACAACGCCCTCTTCCAGCCCCCCAAAATGGGTCCAGGGGCGACGGACTCGGGGACGCCAGTCGCCCCCCACACATCAGGACCCGAGGTGGCGGCGCGTAGTGTTCCACGCGCGCCCCTCTTAGACGTCGCGGGGGGAGTCCAACATCTCAAGCCCCCCCCAACCCGAGATCGAGGCCCGCATAGGCGGTGTAGGTGTGAGATGGAACACCGGGGTGATTTTTTGTTAGTATGAGTCTGACAGACCCCTCCACCCACCAAGGCGGAGGACATCCAATGAGGATTTTCCACCAACGAACAAAAAAAAAAAGGTGGGGTGGAGGTTTACCTGTATTTACTTGCACATATAAGCATGAATAGCTTTGGGCTCTGCCGAAGTGAAACCATCACATCCCTCTGTTTTTTGTTCATGTTGTAAATTATCTTTGTGGATTAGATCGGTAACCTACATAACATTCTCCTTGAGATCACAATCTTGAAATCCTTAATTCTGAATTCCCGACACGTAAACGGGAAACTAAATTCATTTTAATTTTTAATTTCATTTATAAGGTAACCTAACCTTAAAATTAATAATGTGTTTGGCTACTGCTATATTCCACCATTATAAGGGACTGGTGCCTGAAGTAGCTTTTTAAAAAGCCTGTGTTACAGGTCACCAGGGCAAAACAATAAAGTAAATGGTTTAAAGACGATGTGAAAATCATTAATAGTACCTACCAAGAAGACAAAATAATAGTCTGTTGAAAGTTAAAATAATATCAAAAGGTAAAAAAACGAAATCTGAAACTTAAAATAAAAATAATATCAAAAGGTAAAAAAACTAAATCTGAAACTTAAAATAAAAATATTTAAAAATAAATTGACAATTTTTCATACGAAACTGGTTATTTGTATTGTCCTGTGTGTTTGATTTTTAAATAAAAATATATTCTTTAAACAAGCTTTTTCGTATTCTTCTCAGCAAACCCTTTCATTTGATACCCATAACATGGCAGTGCATAAAAAATAACTGGTCCGCCGTCTTGGGCCGTCCGCTATATCGGATTTAAAATGACATCACTTAGCTAACATGCATTGTCATCCAAACTAAACGTGTAGGTATGCAAAATTTCCTTTTAATCAGTGGAGAATAACTGCTTTAAAATTCCGTTGCAAGATTTGACCCGAAAACACTTACATATATACATACATACATTGCAAGTTAAATAAAATCTTGTAAAAACTGACACTTATTTCGTCCTTCACGTTAGGCAAAGGCAAGCCAGTAGACAGCTTCACAGCCACAGCCACAGCCAGAGCCAGCGAGCGATGCATTCGAATCATTCATTTCGAATCGATTAATCCGGCGTGTTGTTCGCAAACAGCCTGGTTGGGCGCCCACTCGCCCAGGGCCCGTCGCGATGCGCCACGCATGGCCACCTCCGATGGAGCTTTGTCGCTTACTGCATGATTTACTGTTCGTATTGCAGATAGATAGTTTACCGTATCTCGAGCGTTACATACTTATTAGAGAATCTTGATTAAGTGGAAATCTTTAAGACTCCTTGGATACCACTAGGTACGGAGAGGTAGGTGTGCCGCTCTGGGATAAAACTCTTTAAATAATTTATTTATTGATTATATGCTTATAATAAGCGTACTAATGAAATTAATAAAATTTTATTCCTAAAAAGACAAACTTTTTATAGGAAAAATAAAAATGATGTATTTAAATAGTGTATGTAGTCATTGGCTGACTGAAGTATACTACAATATAATAACATTAATACTGTCAAATCAAATAATTATAATCTCTTCTAAATTCTAATGAGTGTACAAATCCAGCCCCAGAACTGCCTACATGCTGTATGGTTCCTTTAAGCAGACAATCTTCACAGTACTTATTCCTTTACCTATTCATTATATCGGACTTGTTCTCATCTAGATATATCGGAAGAGAAGTTTGGAAGAGTCCTTTTATTGCGCTTATTTCTATTGCAGAGTACGAGTTGATCGAGTGGCGGTAATCGAGGCTAATTGTCGACAATCAATGTATTTTAGTCCTGCTATTCGTTGCAATAGATGGCGTAACCATGTAAAGTCACGATGTTTTAATAGACTTATATGGTCAGGTGAGAATTTACGGATACACAGACATAAATCTAACTAGATAACGCAAGTCACTCCAACTGCATGAGAACCAAGCGTGTCATTTTTTCACACACAATTTAAAAACGAATTTACTTGCCAACGACAGAAAACATTTCCAATCTTTTTCTTTTTCTCAGCCAACTCTTTCTATATAATCTTTACAGCTCAATATGGCATAAAATGGCATTTTATAGATTTCGGTGGATTGCCGGTGCCGATAATGCTAAATGAAAAGCTCAAATTACTATATGATCATAATTTTACTCCGTTTTTTGACACGCGAAGTACATACACACATCAACACGGTCTAGGGATATTTCATACTCAATTAAATAACTCGAAAAGTACTGGCCGCATTGGAATCTTTTATACACCGATTTGTTTGTTATTTATCTCAGACTAATTCCAAATTCAAATTTTTGAAAATTCTTTTGTTTCGGTGGCATAAAAATGTCTTGAGGTGTAGGAGAGGGAATTTTCATTTGTGCGAAATTTAGAAAACAATACGAATTACGTTTAGTTACAGTTTTTTTTTCATTTTTAAACGAATGATAAAGTTAAAATTGAGGAATTGTAGCCATGCAACGCCAACATTTGACGAGGGCGGAGATGTTACGAGCTATGGGAATGCTGGAAGCTGGGTCTGTTCAGCATAATGTTGCTGAGGCCATAGGGACCCACCAAAATGTAATTTCAAGATTGTGGACACGCTATCGTGCCACAGGTAAAGTAGCGGAGAGGCACCGGGGGCCAAGTCGCATCACTACCCCCAGACAAGACCGATTTTTGCAAATTACTGCGCGAGCTCAACCAAATGCAACGGCGACTCAATTGGTCCAAAGGCTGCGAGTGGAACACCAAGTGCTTGTGAGTGACCAAACTGTAAGTAGGTGAATGCATGAAAGCAATCTACGCTCTCGTAGACCACTCCGGGTCCCACCTTTACGGAGAGGCAATCGTGGACGACGATTAGAATGGGTTCTTAACTGGGGCCATGAGCAATGGTCCAATGTGCTGTTCACGGATGAATCCAGGTTCGGCTTCCATCCAGATTCACGAAGGACGCGTGTTTGGCGAGTTCCTGGACGATGGAGCCGTCTTCAGAACCCTCAGGAAGTTCACCCATACCAAGGAGGAACAATTATGGTTTGGGCAGGAATTCGTCTTGGAGGACGGACGGATCTCGTTTGGGTGCGGGGCAATATGACGGCAGAACGATACGTCCAACAGGTGCTGGGGCCCGTAATCTTGCCCCACAGAACACAAATGGGGCAAGATTTCCTGCTCATGCATGACAATGCCCGGGCACACACGGCGAGAACGGTAGCAGCTTGGTTACATACACACAATGTTAGGGCCTTAGACTGGCCTGCTCAATCGCCAGATCTAAATCCCATTGAGCATGCGTGGGATATGCTGCAAAGAAGAGCTCTGAAGGAAGTTCCTGAAAATCTGGCTACAGAAGATCAACTTTCTGCGCCCCTCAGAAGGACATGGGACAATATTCCGCAGCAAGACATTGACAACCTTGTTCTGAGCATGCCGAATCGTTGCCGATGTGTCATCATGGGCGCTTTCTCAGACTACTAACTTCAAGTTTATAAACACAAATTAAATGATTTTTCTATTTTTTTTAGTTTTTACTCATAAATTAAAAGTTAATTCATATACGGTTTCCGTCTATGCTTCATTTTTTTCCATAAAATCCTGAAATTTTAATCGAAGTACCTTAACCATTATTAAAAAATGGTAGAATATTAAATAACGTATCTTTTAAATATATACATGTCATATAAATAATTAACACATTGATTTCAACAATTCGCTTTTTTAAAAATATCCCTAGACCGTGTTGATGTGTTTATAATCGCGTCATCTAGTAAAATTTTATCTGTGTACGGATATAAAAGCACTAGTCGTCTTATTATAAACGTGGACTAAGGTACGATTAACTTTATTCCAAGCATTAGGTTGGTACTAACAAATTTCCGTATTAATAAACACGGAATAAGGAGGGATTATACTAATCTGACACTAGTCTCGGACTCAAAGTTAAACCATGGTGCCAGCTGGTTTAAGGTCGGAATAAGAGTAGTGTAACTATGGCAACCACATTTTTTTTCTTCGCACTACTCGGGCAGGCTAAGGTCTTAGACCATACCACCTCGTCTGCAGTGCATAATATCCTTCTTGAATTCTTTAGTATGCATTAGGCCTCGTTTACGGAGACGCGGGGCGTCGCGCGTCACGTGCAACGTGGCGTCTCGCAGTGCGTCGGTTCTACGTAAATGCCATCGCTTCTACGTGAACGCTCTCATACATTACCATAATTATGTTTGAATTTAGTGCGGTCCGCACCGCCCATCGAGACACGCGACGCCTCGTGTCTCCGAAAACGAGGCCTTAGAATGCGGATGTAACAGATTCTAATGTTTTTTTGGAGTATTTGGTAGCAAATTGAATCGAGTCAGCCTTCCCAGTTAGCTTTTCAGAGGTAGTCAATACTACAATAAAATTCTCCGCTCAACTATCCCGAGATCGCTTCTGTCAATGATTTCACATATTGTTCAGTTGCGTAGACAGTTAAGACACAAACTACGCCAATTTTATATCACAATATCCACTAGGAATCAATTTGCAAATAATATTAACAGCCGCTGAACCATACTCGAAAAAATTCCCGCAAAAAACTCTCGCAACCACAATTTTTACATACCTTTTCCTCTTCATCCCAGTTAACTGAGCGAATACGTTTTGTGTTCATCATTTTATGTAATTTTTAAGTTTAAAGCTATTGAGATAATTTAAAATTCCCTCCTTCACCTTTACTCTCAAATCCATAGAAAAAAATTACTCTAGCGAGGGTCAAATCTCTATGGCAGATGTCATTTTTTTTTCTACATAATGTCTTCAACTTGCTTATGTATTCACTAGTTCATTCTTTTTAGTTTTAAATTCAACTGTGTTGCCAGATATAAGTTTTTAAGCTGACATGGTCACAATCATTAGAATTAATATTTGTTAGCTCGATATAACTGTCAAAAGTGGATACAGTGAGCCTCGTTTGTCGTGAACAATATCGTGTAACTAGTGAGACGAGTTCTGGTGGTAGCGACAGCGTGCGTGAAAAACGAGTGAGGAAGAGGGTAGACAGATATGTCAGCTCGTAAACAACACCCACCCGCAAAGACTTTAGTTCTCGTGATCATGGCGCTTGTAACGGTGCCGAAATATCGAGCTCTCAACCAAAAACAAAATATACATGGTAAATATCCCGAAACAAATATTAATTCTAATGTGTTGCCAGAGCTTACGTGTGAATCCAAGACTAAGAAATGATTAGTTAGTCCGAGGTTATTCCATGTTTATTAATAACATTGCTAGATCTATGTTAATCCTTAGTTACTCCGGGATTAGCTAGACAAAGATTAACTTCGGAGTAAGCTGGGAATACGCCATTTTTATTAATAAGACTGTAAGGGTTCTAGAGATGAGACCGCGTTCCAAAGTGTGCAACAAAAAGGCGTTGGGAGGCCTCTTGCATGGTAGACTGATAACCTGATGAAGGCAGCGGGCATCCGCTGGATGCGAGGAGCATAGGACCAGTTGCTGTATCGACGCTTGAGGAGGCCTATGTTAGCTGTGTATGTCTTGCAGTTGTTATGATGGTTACAGAGCAGGGGGTCTACTCCCTGAGCTCGAAGTCCATAGTTTCGACCTTCGTTACGGGTGTTTCCTACTCCGTATCACCAACGGACAAATGATTCGTTCAGGGCCCGAACGAAGAATTAATGATAACACAATTTGACAGTTGTAAATACACCCGATGTCTTTTTACCCGTCCGAAAAAATTAAAAAAAACTTGTTTTTCACTCCGAAGCTTCGGAACACTTTCGGAGGGGGCCCGTAACTTCGTTAACAGAGATAGGGAGTAGACCACCGGTAGTAGAAGAGCTTACGAGTCACAAAAAACAGACACAATTTTTGATTTATAATGTCAATAGAGATTTCATGAAAAACATCACATGCATAGATGCAAATAATTTTAATTACAATATAGAAAGTTGCAGTATAACAAATCTTATCTTATCTTGTGGAGGGGCCGAGAAACAACTCGGACACTTCGACCCATTGGGATCTATTGTGGTCCCCTAGATACCTTACTCCTCCCCAATCTCGTTGAAAACTCTTTTCATGAATTTTACAACGAGACTGGGAGATATGAGCCTATAGTCTTCTGGTCTTGGATATCCAGCCCCTAGGAGACTCATTCGCTTACCAGCCAGTGCATCGCATGTGCAAAGAAGGTGCTCCATGCGCTCCGTATGTTCCCCACACAACCTGCAGATGGGTGTCGCGGTTATACCCATCTTCATGAGCATGTCGTTGGTTCCAAAGTGCCCAGTAAAGGCCCCAAGCAGGTAGCGGATTTGCCCCCTGCTCATATTCCAAATGCATTCCCGGGCTTTGAACGTAGAGCCTAGGAATTTCTTGGAGTGTTGTAGACCGGTGCTAGATAGCCAATGAGTTCGCTGTCTGTGATCTGCAAACTCCCTAAATGCGGCTTTTACGAGGCACGTCGAGATGCCTACACATGGTTCTGGACCCACGAAGTCATTTGCTGAGCCCTCTCTTGCCAGTTCATCTGCCATTTCGTTGCCATGGATTCCTTTGTGCCCAGGGACCCACATCAGTCTTACCCTGTTGTGCTTCCCAAGCCTGTTTAGGGTTTGGACAGCATCCAGAATAAGTCCGGAGTCCACTTTGTAGGATGCCATGGCTTTGATTGCAGCCTGACTGTCACTAAGAATATATATGGATTTACCTCTGGTTCCTCTATCTATATTCTCTTGAGCACAGGTTATTATGGCATAAGTTTCCGCTTGGAATACAGTTGCCATTTTCCCTAGGCTTTTGCTACATTTGTAACCTTTTGCGTATATTCCCGCCCCTGTACCTGATTCCATTTTGGATCCATCAGTGTACCACACCAGACTGTCTTGTTCTGGTGGATCGATTCCCTTCGTCCAGTCCTCTATTGTAGGGATTTGGACCTTGAAAGACCTTTCAAACACAAACATAGTTTGCATTTTATCGGATAACATGCTTGTTACCCGATCCAGGCCTTCATTCCCGTCAAACTTTGTATGGTTGGTCCTTGGCTTAGAGGCATCCCATAGTCCAGCCACAGCAAGTCGATGTAATGTCTTCCTTGCCTCGAATTCAACCATCATATGCAGAGGAGGGATATTGAGGTATCTCTCAATCGCTGCCGTAGGTGTTGTCCTGAAAGCGCCCGTGATGCCTAGACACACTGTTCTTTGTAATCTGGTGAGTGGCGCTTTGCACGAGGCAAGCTTTGTTCTGGGCCACCACACTATGCTGCCGTATGTGATAATAGGTATTATCATTGTTCGGTACAGCCATCGTATCACTTTGGGCTTTAACCCCCAAGTTTTACCGTAGGTGGAACGACACATGCCGAACACTCGTAGGGCTTTCGTCGTAATATTTTCCACATGAGTTTTCCACCTGAGTTCTTTATCAAGCGTTACACCCAGATATTTAACTTCGGTAGACCAGGGCAGCTTTATTCCATTGAGGGAGAGCTCTCCTAGGTTTCCTAGTTGTCTCTTCCTCGTGAATGGAACAATGACTGCTTTGCTTGGGTTGATAGAGAGGTGGTTCTTTGTACACCATTCCTCTGTCATCCTCAATGCCTGTTGTAATAATCCAGAGACTATGTTCGGGAATTTACCATTAACCATTATGGCTATGTCATCTGCATAGCCTACTGTGTAGAATGGTCCAGTAGCGAGTCTACTACCAAGCACCATAATAATGGTGACAGCACTCCACCCTGCGGACAACCTCTTGTTGTTTTTGCACTAAGTCTGTCTCCCATCAGTTCCGATCTGACTATTCTGCTTCTCAGCATATAGTCAATCCAGTTACACGTGGTATCATTGATGCCATGTTCCTTTGCAGCGATGCGTATGGACTCAAATGTTGTCTTGTCGAAGGCTCCCTCTATGTCTAGGAAAGCCCCGACACAGATCTCTTGTCCCTCTAGCGCAGCCTCGGCTCGACTCGCAACATAATGCAATGCCGTTTCCGTAGATTTGCCAGGGCTGTAGGCGCACTGTAGTTTATGTAGAGGGAAGATTTTAAGTGGTCCCTCTCTTAGGTACCTGTCTACCAGTTTCTCCAGAGCTTTTAAGAGAAAGGATGATAGACTAATTGGCCTGTAAGCTTTAGCTTCTTCGTAAGTCGGTCTACCTACCTTCGGTATAAAAGTGACTTTGACTTCCCTCCATGCCTTGGGTACGTACCCAAAGGCTACGCAGGCTCTGTAGAGCTTACTCAAATGAGGTATCAAAACAGATGCCCCTTCTTGCAATAGTATTGGGTAGATGCCATCCGGACCAGGGGATTTGAGAGGCTGGAAGCCCGCTATGGCAAGCTTCAGTTTATTCTCATCTACCACTTTCTTTGCCGTGAGCCAGTTATTTTTGGACGTTTGCCTTGTGAGCTCGTCCCTTGTGACTGGTTCCTCTTCATCGCTATCGCGCAGTATACATTCCGGGAAGTGAGTTCTAAACATCACGCCCAGAGTGTCCTGTCCAGTTTCCGTTAGATACCCATTCTCATCCTTTACAGATGATAGTGGGTTTGTCTTAGTCATGGACATTGCTTTGCACAACCTCATTCCATTTGGCAGAGCTTCGATGGAGGTGCAATGCTGCCGCCAACTAGTTCTTTTGGCCTTGCGTACCGCCGTCTTATACCTCGTCAGCATGCTATGATAGTCAGAGAAATCTTTCCTGGCTTTTGCATCATTAAAGGCCTGTCGTGTTTCCTGACGTATTTTAGCTAGTTCAGGAGTCCACCATGGTACCTTTTTGCAAAAGGCCTTTTTCTCTGGGCAGTTATCTACCCATGCACCGATGGTGCCCACCTTGATTCTATCAGCTTCAAATTCTATATCTAGTATGGAATTAAGCTTACCTTTAGGGCTCCCTAGATTTACTTTTAGGTCCCTCCTGTACGAGTCCCAATTTGTATGTCTTGGGTTTCTCCTTCGTCTAGTTTCGGCTTCTCCCGCCGTCCTAAACCTAAAGCATATATAATTATGGTCAGACAGAGAGATTTCGTCCGATACATGCCAATTTTCGATGTAAGCGCTGGCCTTGTTTGAAGCCAGTGTCAGGTCAATAACTTCAGTTCTCGCCGAGGTCCTGAAAGTAGGTTTATTGCCTGCGTTAAGGATTTGTAAAGAAGAGCTTACCACAAAGTCCAACAAATCCTCCCCTCGTTTGTTGACATCCGAGCTGCCCCAAACGACATGGTGTGCATTCGCATCGCAGCCAAGTATCAGGTCGAGGTTTTCTTGGTTGCCGTAGTCAACCAGTCTTCTGATTAGTGGTGTTACTGGTTCCTTTTGTTCATATGGGAGGTAGGCAGAGGCAAGGATAATTTTCCTTTTCTCTGTGCCCATCCCCACCTGGATCAAAGTTGTTGTGAGATCCCTGTAACAGAAAGTACGTAAGGGCATTGCCTCTATACCGCCCCTGATATAGATGCAAGTCCTCGCGTCATTAGTTGGACAGTCATAGAGCACCGTGCCTCCTGTCCCACCTAAGCCTTTTATAGTCCCCTTATATAGATAAGGTTCCTGTATCAAGGCAACGTCATATGTGTTAAGCTTCAGTTGCCGAGCCAGAAGGGCTGTAGCGGCTCTGCAATGATGCAAATTAATTTGTACACACCTTAGTCCCTCCATCTTGGATGATTTTGATGGGCCTGTGTTAATATAGGAGGGCCTTAGTTTTGAGGCTCCTCCTCCATCGCCTGGGTCTCCTCGAGAGCAATCGGCGACTCAATCCCCAGGGTGTCGAACTCCCCGAGGATGTCATCCTCGTGGTCTGCCTCTGACGCCCTGGTCCCAATCTCTGCCTCCTGCGCTGCGCCGTAAGCAGAGATTTCCTCGATGGCCTCCTCACGTCGGTGTAGTCCATCCTCGGAGGGTTCCGCCTCTGCTTCCGCAGTGGGTGCCTCTCCCTTATCTTCTTCCAGGAGTTTGAACGAATACCGTTCAATTCCTCCTGGAAGAGAGTAGCCCGCGGCCTTGATGACCCCAGCGGACACCCCGTCCATGAGGACGATACGACGGATGCCGGTCTGCTCAGTGAGAGTATTCACGACCTTCCAGTCGCTCGTCCTCAAGGCAGGGTTAAGCCGCTGGAGCAATCGAATGGCCCGGGCAGAGTCCTGCAACGCCAAGTTGCGACTCTTCCATGCCATTTTGACTGGCTTTGGAAGGTCCCTGGCGTCAACAACCTTGAGTTTCAAGGGGCCGAGTTCCACATTGTGGATGGCCCCCCGAAACCAGCTAGCTGCGTCAGAGTTGTCGCAGGATACATGAACTGCACCCGCGACAACTCCGGGAGCAACCGTTAAAACAGGCAGAGGATCCGGCGCCACTTCCAGTTTCTCAATTATGAGCTCCTGGATTGGCACCAAGTCCTCCGCCCTCAAGTACTCTTCCGGGTACCTGACTGTGACGACAGCGAGTTTCACAGCCGCCACCGCATCCCTAAAGGATCCGGTTGAGGATGATTGCCCTTGGGTCTTCATCCTCTTGGCCGCCATGTCCCCGCTGTCGCCGCTGAGAGCAGCACGCGGTCTCTTTGATGGGCCCTCCGTAGGAGTCCCCTCTAGAGCCGCCTGCTGTCTCAGCTTTTGGCGCTTTTTCCTGCGCGCCCCAGATCGTCCAACCGGAAGCCAGCCTGGTTCATGCCGGCCGCCGGGAGACGACGAGGTGCTGTTTTTGCCGGTCGCGTCCGGGGCCCCAAGGTCCGAGGTCATTCGACCTCCGACACAAGGGTCACGTGTCGCGCCAGTTTTGGCAGCACCTTTGTGCCCGGTGGGCTGGTTTGCAGTTCCGCCCTTAGGTGGTCCCGCAGCAGTGCCGGCCCTCGGCAGTGCCGCAACAGTACCGTCATTTGACAGTCCCGCCGCAGCCCCACCTCGAGACGACCCCACTGCAGTCTCGCCGCCGGGCGTTCCTGCTACGGAAAAAGCAGTCCCGGCTTGCGCCGGTCCCGCCGTCTGGTGTGCAGTTCCGTCCTTCAACGGTCCCACAGCAGTGCCGACCCTCGGCAGTGCCGCAGCAGTACCGTCATTTGGCAGTCCCGCCGCAGCCCCACCTCGAGACGATCCCACTGCAGTCTCGCCTCTGGACGTTCCTGCTAAGGAAAATGCAGTCCCGGCTTGCACCGGTCCCGCCGTCTGGTGTGCAGTCCCAGCTTTCGCCGGTCCCGCCTTTTGGAGCGCAGTCCCAACTTTCGCCGGTCCTTTCGCCTTGTGGTTTTTTTTTGAATTTAAATCCATTTAAAATCCCGATATAAATTTCATCCCTCGACTATCCCCACCCTCCATGGAGTGCTCAAGTGGCGATGCTACGGTAGCACCAGGGATTAGCCGAGGGATATAGCCCCCCCCCATTAGTTGCTTACGAGACTGCACGACACCAACTCACACCACTACCACTAGCCATGCGAGCGAGCGCCGCCGTCTGCAAGCCCCCAATGGGAGTGAACTCGCCTGGGGGCCGTCTGACCGGACCCCGCAGCCGATTGGCCGTAGCTGGCTAGGCTACGGCCTCCCGTGTCGGAAGAAATCCGGGCCAAAGTGATGTGTTGTGTGCAACCTGCTCCACTCAATCACCAGGATCCCTTCATCCCTCCATACGGGTCCCCGCGCACGGCACAAACACGCGGGAGGTCATTGCTATCCAACATTTTATTTGTTCAATGGTGGACACCCAGGGGCATGACCTCGCCACCCCTGTGATACGTCGCCCGGTGATTTCAGTTACGTCTATTTCAGAGGGAATTAGACCAATAACAGGGCGGCAACCACGAGAAGGAAAATCACCGCACTTGCCTTGAGGATCTACACGACCGTAGCGCTCTCCCTCAAGACCACGCCACCTTGCCGGCTCTGAAGGAGCCAGGCAAGGTAGGACTGCATCGACAAAGCCAAGCCCTACAGAGCTTGTCGCTGACAGCTCAAAGCGTAAGTTTGCTAACACAGACCAGCCCCCAAAGTATAACCCCCAGTATAACAAAACAAATGAGAGAAAATGATTAGATATGTGTGTAAGAATAATGAAATTCCTCTATTGCGCTACTCACATAAGGGAGATTAATCAAGAATATGGTTAATGTCTAGCTGCTGCTGTATGCGGGCAATTACAAGAATTCATTAGTTATCTTTTACACAGTGACTTTCTGCGAAATGTTTTATGAGTCACGGTTTGTAAGATTTTTTTTGCAGCAGCGATAATTGTACAAAACAATGGTGTTAGAAACTACATAATTACAATGTTGGCTACTATTCTAAAAAGTAAATACTTACAAAAAAAAAATCCTACGAAAAAATAAACCGGCTTCTAAAGCAAAACACTAAAAACTTTCGTTTCGACGTTTTTATCGTTTTTCAACACCGACTTCCGAAACGAAAGTTATTTTTGCACTATTTAGTGGTTTGCTTTAGAATTCGGTTATTTTTTTTGTGAAAATGTTTTAAGTCTATAGTAAGGTACCTAAAGAATTAACAAAATAACCATAATAACTTAATTTACACATTCGTTCTGTTTGTCGTTAAGGATTGTATGTTCCATATCTTGAAAACTGCTGAACCGATTTTAATGATACTTCCACTGTTCCCTATATTGAGTGATAATTATTCCAATAAAAAACACGATCACGATCCGGTAAGTAGTTTTGGAGAAATGCGTTGTCCATCATACATACAATCATACAAACAAACATACATACTCTTATGTAATTGAGCACACGTGTTTAGAAGCCCATACAGAGTTGTGTATATTGTGCAATTCCAACAATATTACAGACGTGTCGAATTGACTATCTCTGTTTTTTAAGTCGGTAAAAAGAGGGGTGTCGGTTTAAAATCCGTTATCTATATAATCTGTTTTTTTTAAATTCCATTAATTATTATTAAAGGAATTTAAAAAAAACGGATGAAAACTGGACGAAAAATATCTCCTTCGAGTTCTAAATTGAGAACATGATGTTGTATTGTAGTATTAAGTATTTTCAAACTAGCAGAAAAACTGACAACATGCCAAACTTTGTTATTAAAGTAGGGTTTTGCTCGTAATTAACTTCAAACACTCAATTCAGACTGGCCTTTAGATGCCTATCCTAGATTATCCGATCTGCCGCTAGTACCTTTCAGTACCAAACCAGTTGTGCGAAAAACATAAAACAATTAATATTGCCTGCAATATTACTTTCAGCAGATCATCACATAAAACTCACCTTTTCTTAGCCCATGAATAATTCAAAACTCCCTATTCCCGAACACACGTATTAGCTCAACTATCCAAATAGAACTCAACGTTTGCCACCAGCCATGAAACATGAAAGTTTGATGAAACGTACGCAATATTCAGTATTCAGCAGTTAATCGCGACACTTTGCTGGTGCTACAGTCATAAGCACTGATAGTTAATTTACTAGGAATGCATGAATAGCTGAGCGTGTGATTCTGAAGCGGCTGCAGTTGGTTCAAGAGGTTCATTTGAAATTCATATAGTAGACGTTGCGGATGTAGTGAGACTAGATAGGTATAAAGTTTTTGAGCGTAGATATAGGTATACCTTTATGCTCTTCTATCTGTATTCCTTCTTTTCTCTGTAAGTTTTTTTTGTGTGTACATAAATAAATAAAAATAAATAGGTATGTGATGTGCTTGCTTATTTTATGTAATATTTGTAAGTGTTTTAGGGTACAGGAGATCTCATTGTATATGTTCAGGAATGTTTAATAATCACTATACCAATTTCTGGATCTCTTTTGCTGCATTCGCAGCGTTTTGCGTTTTTCAATCACATTTATTTAATTTTTATATGGGTTTGCTCTTGACTCCAGTCAAGGTCAGAGGTGACAGAGACAAAGTCGACCATGGAGTGAGCTTACCCAGAAGGAGCCTGTTCACTCTAATTTTAAAGAGATTCGGGTTGAATGCGTTTGGAAACACAGACGCAGGTAGTGAGTTCCACTCGTTCGCTGTGCGCATTATGAAGAATGTGTGGAAGCGCTTGGTGCGAATTGGTGGAATGGCAACCAGGTAAGGATGGTAACTAGCAGTGCGTCTAGATGTCCGAAGGTAGAAGGAGGCCGGTGGGATGAGGTCGTAGAGTTCTTGACCACATTCACCGAATTACAGTCTGTAGAAGACCAACAACAAGGCAACCTTGCGGCTTCACAGCTTGGCATTCACCAGTTTAATGTCGCCAATGAGCCTCTCAGCTCTGCGTTCCACCGAGTCAAACGAGGCAAGTTGATATTTAGCTGAGCCATCCTAAAGGTGGCTGCAATACTCCATGCAGGATCGGACCCAAGAAGCATTTCAGCTTATTCTGTAGATAAGTTATTGCTGTCGAAGAAGTGGCGTGGTGTTGGTGCTGTCGAAGAAGTGTTTATTTGATACGCAATATAATTTAAAGTCGTTTCAGGCACTGTCTTATTCAGATTTTTGATATTAATATGAAAGAAAAAAAATCTTAAACAGCACTTAGACTTACTAGCAAAAGCAATAAACCTCATAGAACTACAAGAATAAAACATTGTTTTTCTTTTTTCATGACAAAATTTCTAGAGATTACCCAATCTTCATTTCGTCCACGACATTGTACTCTTTTCTTCCTTTGCAGCTGAACTAGGTCAAATGCTCGACCAACTGAGCAATGCCAGTCTTCAAGTTGGACTTAAGATGAACATATCGAAAACAAAGCTGATGACGAGCAGCATTGAATGCAATGTTGAAATCGGGGGTGTGGACATTGAGTACCTATGTCCATGAGTATATTTACCTCGGCCAAATAGTATCCTTCCAGGTGAGACAGGACAAAGTTTAAAGGATTACAGTGAAATTCAGGTACAATGCGACTAGGTGGTTTTGCTCGAAGCGCTGTCGATCAGTAAAACTCTTGGTCCGCGGGTCCATGGATTTTATAATCTTGATGGTGGGCGGTCGCGCGCGCCCCGTCCCGCGCTCCTCTGCTTGCCTTCCCCTCGCTCGCCCATCAGCTGTTGTGCGTCACGTACATAGGTGCGTGAACATAGCCGCCGCCTTGGAAGCACCCGCTTCCAATTAAATTTTACGAAATTCCACAGGTACCGCTGTCATCGCCGTCTGGTAGTAACGGACAGAGCTTTGTGTAAGCTCGTCGAATCTGTCCTGTCGCTGTTTTGACGTCTGCGACTCTGGAGATGCCGTCGTTGCCGGTGAAGGTGCGAGTGACTCTGCCTAGGCGCCATCTGAGAGGTGGCAAGTTGTCCTCTTTTATAAGAACGAGGGTATTTGTTTTTATTTCTTGATTTTTATTTTTCCATTTAGTTCTTATCTGAAGTTCAGTTATGTATTCCTTAGTCCATCTCTGCCAGAATTGTTGTCTCAGCTGTTCCACTCTTGCGTAACGTGACAGTCTGAATGTTGGTGTAGCGGTGATGTCTTCAGAGGCTGCTGCAGTGAGTGGTCGACCGATGAGGAAGTGCGCCGGCGTCAGTGGCAGTTCGTCTGTGGGGTCGGACGACAGTGGTGATATGGGGCGTGAGTTCAGGATGGACTCGATTAATGCCAATACTGTGTAAAACTCTTCATAGGTTAAATGTGCATTGCCCATAACTCGACGGAGATGGTGTTTGCAAGACTTAACCCCTGCCTCCCATAAGCCACCGAAATGAGGTGTGTACGGCGGAATAAATGAGAATTTAATATTTTCATTAGCTGTATAATCTATGATCGAATTAAAGTTATTATTTATAAATGAGCTAAATTCTCTTGCAGCGCCTACGAAGTTCTTCCCATTGTCTGAGAATATCTCCGCAGGTTTACCACGTCTCGATATGAATCTTTTTAAAGCGAGTATATAAGCTTCGGTAGTAAGACTAGTGACTAGTTCCAGATGAATGGCTTTGGTTGAGAAACATATAAACAAACAAATGTAACATTTTTCTAATTTAGCTCCTCTTCCTCTACGGCTAAGTATGGATAGTGGTCCGGCGTAGTCCACGCCACAACGATAGAATGGAAATTGTGATTCTAATCTCTCCGCTGGTAAATCACCCATCTGAGCATTTATTGTTTTGCCTTTTATGCGAGTACAAATAACACATTTACGGGTTATCTTTCTAGCTAAGTTCCTACCACCTACTGGCCACCAGTTTTCTCGTAAAGTAGATAGCAGTAACTGTGGCCCGGCGTGTAATAAACGGTTGTGCTCGTGTCTAAATAATAGTGACGTAAAGTTATGTTTACTAGATAACACTACAGGGTGTTTCTTATCGCCACTTCTTCACTTTCCGGTCTTGCACAATACACGAACCGTTACAGGCCACAACCGTCGGTAATACAGCTGGATACTAAATGTTTGCCTGCCTAAATCCTATGTAGCTATACCTACCTACTATAAACCTACGTATGTACACTTATATGTAAGCGTCTTCAAATATTTATGACAAGTGTCTACAGTCAGACATACGAAAGCCTACGTATGATCCTTATTTACATTGAAAATTACTATTGTGACATTCACAGCTATCTGGCAGGCGCACAGAATCCTCGGGCTTCTTCCAGAGCAGCAGAGGTGACATTTTCATTTAAAATATCGCCGCGTCGGTGATCCGGCGTTACTGTATTTACATAAAACACTCGTATTCAGCAAATTATGCGGGTATTCGAATGTTTTGATCGCGGAATCCAGATGGAACCGGTATAAATCTCACTTTGAGCTCGGCCGGCATTCCTGGCAAGTTACCGAACAACAGTAATGAAGGTTTAATCTGCTAAATTCCTGCTTAATCCGCCGGGATCTCGGTGACTCGGCTTCCCTCTACCTATAATTATAACTTTAGTTGTACGTGTCTTTATTACTTCGTAAGCAGTTGAACACGGAGGATTGTGCCTTAAGTAATGTTTAATTGTAGTGAGAACATACATTTAACTTGTTTAATTAACTTATAACAAGGAACAGAATCTTGCCGGGCAATGATAATATTCCCGTTATTATTAGACAGCTTTTCAAGGTAAAATTCAAAGAAATGTAAGTAATAAAACGAAATCCACAGAACATCAGATCTAAATACTTAATCGCATAAATTATTTCTGTTTCACGAGCAGACAATAAGTCCATAATTTCGCATCTCATTAGCGCTTTTCTCAAATTCACAAAGATGTCGTAATAAATTTTAATACTTTCCGTAGCGGCCATTACAATTTGCGCAAACGACATCGCATTACACGAGGTGGCTAAAAGCACATTTTAAAAGGGCGTCTGAATAATTCCACCCGGACTTGTGCCGGGAGTCCGGGACTACCGAGCCTGTAGTTAGGACACTCCTAATGACTACGTATTGTTTTAAGGAACTCACAATGTAGAATAAGGAATTAAGTTTAAACTTTGTTTTTATGTGACAAAAAGATAAAAGGTTCTTTTTTGAGGATTTAAGTCTCTTTCGTCTTCTTATTGGGCCCTGGTCGTTGGGCGTCCATCAAGAATCGGATTTGTGTGGAGAGTGGGTCATGCCGGCAGCGATAATGGAAAACGAATTACCGCGAACTCTTTAGCCTATGAGCTGTGAGCCGTTCATATATGTCTGTCGGCGGAATTTGCATTGAACCCTTTATTAATGATGCTGTGCGTTTAGTTGTTTTGGGCTAGATGTGGATTTAAGTATATATATCTTTTTAAATTTTCTATTTCTAAAAAAGAAAAAGCTGCCAAATTTGTGTTTTTCTATGGCTTTTAACAAGTTATCTCAATATGTTTTTGTAATAATATACTGTTATTGCACGATGACACCCATAATAATATAATTACTAACTGTTATACACACAACGAGATCTATTATAATAATAATATAGGTATATATTCAACTAAGGAAAATCTTGACTCAGTACTAAAGTTCAAGTATTCTATATTTGAAATGAACTTGGTAAAGGAATTAAAATAAAAGAGAGGGGCCGGACCTGGACGAAAGCCAGTTCGGCTTTCGGCATGGGCGCTCCACCATCCACGCAATATCGCAGGTGAGAGTCCTAGCGGAGGAAGCGGTGTCCCAGGGTGGTGTGATGTTGGCGGTGTCCTTGGACATTTCCAACGCCTTCAACACCCTGCCCTGGAGTTGTGTTCGGGAGGCACTGCGGTATCACCGAGTGCCTCCCTACCTCCGCCGCATCGTCGGGGCTTATTTAGCGGAGAGGTGTGTCACCTACGTGGGACGTGATGGCGTCGCAAAACAGCACCGCATGTCGTGCGGTGTTCCACAGGGCTCAGTCTTGGGCCCTCCTTTGTGGAACATCGGGTACGACTGGGTGCTGAGGGGCGAACTCCAACCGGGCGTGGACCTGACGTGTTACGCGGACGATACGCTGGTCACCGCCCGGGGGAGTTCGTACAGGGAGGCAGCGTTGCTAGCGACGGCTGCGGTCTCACAGGTGGTGAGCCGCATACGGCGCCTTGGCCTGGAGGTGGCCCTCAACAAGTCGGAGGCCATGGTCTTTCATGGCCCCCGGCGGGCGCCACCACCCGATGCCCAAATCATGGTCGGGGGGGCTCGAATCGCTGTCGAGTCTACCATGAAGTACCTAGGATTGGTGCTCGACAGCCGGTGGGATTTCGGCCCACACTTTCGACGGCTGGCGCCCAAGTTGTTGGGCGCGGCTGGAGCACTGTCAACGCTGCTTCCCAATCTGGGGGGCCCGAGCGCCACCTGTAGGCGGCTCTACGTAGGGATCGTGCGATCGATGGCCCTGTATGGGGCCCCGATCTGGGCGACTGACCTGACGGCTGGCAGCATCGCTGTTTTGCGAAAGCCGCAGAGAGCGATGGCCGTCAGAGTCATCAGGGGTTATCGCACGATCTCCTACGAGGCGGCTTGTGCACTGGCCGGATCCCCGCCCTGGGACCTGGAGGCGAATGTACTCGCGTCACTGTACCGGTGGCGCGAGGAAGCGCGGGCGCGGGCGAAGGGCCGATGCAGCGACATATGGAGTTGCGTCGGTCTCAGCTTCGCGAGGTCCTGGTGGCGGAATGGCGGGACAGGCTTTCACGCCCTACCACCGGCCTCATTACCATCGAGGCGGTCCGGCCGGTGCTCGAGCGCTGGCTCGGGAGGAGGCACGGCTCCCTGTCGTTTCGGGTGACGCAGGTGCTCTCGGGGCATGGCTGCTTCGGGAAGTACCTGTGTCGCATAAACAGGGAGCCGGACGCCCGGTGTCACCGACTGCCGGGAGGACACGGCGCGGCATACGCTGGCAGAGTGTGCCGCTTGGGAGGAGCCACGCCGTGCCCTCATCTCTGAAGTAGGCAGTGACCTGTCGCTGCCGGCTGTAGTCGAGTCTATGGTCGGCAGCGAGGAGTCCTGGGACGCGGTGGTATCCTTCTGCGAAACAGTCGTCTCGCAGAAGGAGGCTGCTGAGAGGGAGAGGGAGATTTCATCCGCTAACCCAATCCGCAGCAGACGCGCCGGGCGTAGGCGGAGGGCGGACAACGCCCTCTTCCAGCCCCCCTAAATGGGTCCAGGGGCGACGGACTCGGGGACGTCTGTCGCCCCCCACACATCCGGACCCGAGGTGGTGGCGCGTAGTGTTCCACGCGCGCCCCTCTGAGACGTCGCGGGGGGAGTCCAACACCTCACTCCCCCCCAACCCGAGATCGTGGCCCGCAGAGGCGGGCCGGCACTAGCCGGGGGTTGCGGAAGTATCGTTGTTCCCGCGACCCCCGGTGTAGCTGTGAGACGGAACACCGAGGTGGTTTTTAGTCAGTATGAGTCTGACAGACCCCCCCGCCCCCCCCAGGGCGGAGGACATCCAATGAGGATTTTCCACCCCGGAAAAAAAAAAAAAAAAAAATGGTGTTGGAGAGTAAGTTGGTGTCTATTTAGATATACCTATAAGTTGCCGTGAGGTTATATTAAATCTTATATGAGACTAAAGGCTAAAACCCACACAGTGTTAAGTTATTTAAAATGAAGGGCAACTGCATTCTCGCAGCTTTTTTTTGCTGTTGGGTTTTATTAGCAAGATTTTTATATATGTGTCTTTGAGCACACAAATGTACAGAGTCGGATAACGACTGTGCAGTATACAGGTGCAGTAAATACCCTAAGTTTTAATTGATGCGATGTATTGCGGAAACCAATTAGCATTATACATGCATTAGTTCATAGACGGCTATTAAAGTCGAACAGCAATACATTAAATAATAAATTGACATTAATTTTGCTTTGCACATTTAATAATTTCAGCATTAATTTTGCTACTGAGTGCAGTCAGTAATAATAGTTTTGCCATTAGTGTCAAATACATTGAGAACATCTATGTTTTGAAGCATGCCTGAATCCGGGGAAAGGCTCTGGGCATTTTTACAGACTTTCTCAACGACCGGACACAAAAAGTAAAGATTGGTGAAGTCAAAGAAACCAGGGTTGATTACGGTGTGCATCAAGGTAGCTGCTTATCCCCCAGTCTTTTCCAACTCTATGTGAATGACCTATGCCAGCTGTCTCTCAGTAATGGTAAAATCTTTAGCTATGCAGATGACACGGTACGAATATTCCACGGGGAACATTGAGACGCGGCACGGGATGCTGCTGTGACAAGCTTATGCAAAATAATTCACTGGCTGGAAGCGAACTTACTAACCCTTAACATCTCGAAAACCTCATTTATGCAATTTACTTTCGCCAAAACCAAACCTACAGTAATAAGTCTCAAAGCACACTCCTGTGACGTCGCTAATATTCCATGCTCATGCCTTCCAATCACTCAACAAAAAACAATGAAGTACCTGGGAGTGATTCTGGACGAGGGACTTACCTGGCGGCCCTACATTGAACAGATCTCTGTGCGTAATAGGAAACTTATATGGGCATTTAAGAAACTACGACAAGTGGCCGAGTTTAAGCTTCCCCGTGCGGTTTATCTGGCTCTGGCTGGTTTATCTGACAGTCCATCGTGGGTTACTGTATTACTGCTTGGGGAGGTGCTTGTAAAACCTATATGATACGCCTCGAGAGAGCCCAACGATCTCTGTTAAAAGTCATGATCTTCAAGCCGTACCGGTACCCCACAAGAACCCTTTATGAAAGTTGCCAAATACTTACAGTGAGACAATTATACCTGCTCAAACTCATATTGAAGCAGCATGAGAAGACCCCGGTAAATCAGGCAAACAAACATAAGAGAACTATTGGTAATGTATGTAGCGCAGTCAAATGTAAGACCGCATCCGCTCGACAGCAACATCTTTATCTATCGACTTATTTATATAATAAATTAAACACTATCCTCAACTTCAACCCACTAACAAAAAATAAAACTAAGATAAAACTGAATTTTTGGCTCCAAACACTTGACTACCAACAGACGGAAAACTTAATCAAATAACAATACTCGAGATGATTAATAGTTAGGTAGGCAAATCAAGTCTTATTATATAACCCAAGTCCAGCTACCAACCATGATCACTCACACCACACACACACATAGACACAACACACGTACACTTTCACATCTATGCATAAACACACGCACACACGCCACATAAGAGCACGCATATATTATTTTTAATGGTTATTATTCTTTCTTTTTATTTCTATTTCTGATGCATAAAATGTTGTGAACACTAGTACCATAACGGGTGAGGACACTGACTCCTGTAACACAGGCTTCACCTAGCACAGGAGTCAGGGTTTCAAATGGAAATGTATAACTCTTTTTCTGTGTCAATCAAAATATTTTATTTTATTATTTATTATAATTGGAAATGGTTTTATGGGCAGCCAGAATAATTTGAAGTTGTTAATGGAATAATTGACCAAAAGTCTCTCTCTGAAAATGGCAACGCTGATTACGAAATATTTACGTGGAAATCGACTGTCATGGGATGGACATGTGTGGTGAAACCAATTTGGAAAATGTCGTAAAGACAGTTTTGAGTACGAATGTGGCTGGCTATAAGAGTAGGAGAACTCTCGAAAAAGTCACATATCAAACGAAATCGGTTCATCCGTTTAAGAGCGATGATGCCACAGACAGCGATACACAAATACATAGGTACACACGTCAAACTTATAACTCCCCTCTTTTTCCGACGGGGGTTAAAAAGATGACATGTTGCACGAACGCCTAATTAATCAGGATAAGGGCAAGATAATAATGTGACTTTTATTAATACAACACATTATGTTTGGTAAGTATACAAAATTACTTTTTTATCATTCCTATCTGAACATAAATATTGACCAGTTCGCAAGTTTGTGTGAGTGTGTGTGTAGAATACTCTTGGAGTCTTTAAAGGAAAAAAAATGGAAGCCATCTTTTTAATATTTTTGTTAAGTCAATGCAAATTATATTTTATCTAAGCCGGTGGTGTTCTGTAGTTTCTGCCAACCCCCATGGAAAGGGTGTGAATGTATGTGTGTATATTTAATTAAAAGAGTGACCAGCAGTATTTTGGTCCTCAGAAGTAGACTAGATAAGTAATCATTTTAACCACATTTTACGCAACTAGCTGCATTGTGGCGAATGCATATAATATGACACAATTATGCGCCACAATGACGGTCCTCGTGTAACGACCGGTTACAATGGACAGTTAACTAGAAAAATTAAACACAGCATGCTATAGCGGTAAATATTAAATTTGTGCTGATTTTATATATTTATATAAATATTGAATTTTGACATTATAACATAATAATAATAATTTCTAATCTATAAAGTTTCTAAATTATAAACTTTGTAAGTATTCTAGGTAATTTGTCAATTTTGTTCTTATTGTTAATTTGTTTCAATGTTATTTATGGAAATATTTGTACGCCGATACTTACGGCTAAACATGTTTGGACTTAAACGATTTCATATCGTACATGCTCTTGTTTGTATACAATGTTTAAACAAATAAAGAAATCTTATCTAATCTAATAAAAGTTTGTTTATAAGCATGCTTATTTTCACCCCCTGAAAGGTGATTTAAAAATAAACCTGTGTAGGCAAGCGTGCTCCATCATTGACATTGCATACGCATCGCAGGTTAGATAGCTGCCTAGCTCAAGGGGATTAATAACAAAAAGACGCGGTGCTTAAATTGATATAATTAGCGCGATTTCTTATTCTACTGTTAGGATAGGACAAGATAGATGGATCCGCTTTGCCGCACTTAGACACCCATTTGGTCCGTTGCGTGTGCAGGCCTCCTTTCTGTGAGACGGAATGGCCCGTGTTACATCGTCGAGCACATCATCGCTTACCATCAGGTGAGATAGTGGTCAAGTGCGAGTCTATCTATAATAAAATCATAAAAAATTCACCACCCGGGCCCAGTGCGGGTTGGTGGATGGCACATGTCTTCGAATTTTTGGTTCTAAGACATGCCGGTTTCCTTACGATGTTTCCCTTCACCGTTTTGAGAGCAGTGGTGATGAAATAATTTACACAATGTAAAGCGCCTGCCTGGGTTCGAATCCACGACCTACAACTTGTGAGTCGCGGCTGTTACCACTAGACCACCACTGATCTGAATCTATTTTAAATCTATTCTACTGTTATTAAGTCACATTCAATCCAAAAGTAATGCATAGTTAAACTTAGGTACATAATATCTAGATTTAGTTCAAAATCCATTAATATATCATCTATCTAGAATATAAAGTATTTTTACTGCTTATTATATGCGAAGCAAGTATTTTGTGGAGTATGTTTATTACACGCCGAATATTATCACAGTCCTCTGAAAATAATACGATTTGTGTTGAATGTTCATACAGCATTAGCCCTACAATGTAGTTTTCTTTAGGTATGGTTATATTTTCAAACAAATATAACGTTATAAGAATTATACATGTATTTTGAAAAGTAATGTATTTTCAATTCTAAAAAGCTAAAACTTTTGTTTATATCTATTATGTTTCTACAACGATAACTCGGACCATGACCATGACTACTCGTATAACCATGTGTTGGAATTTCGGAGGCTGTTGAAGTGGCTATATATTCGGCAGCGCCGAGATACACACACTCTTTCTTTACTTTTTTCTATTCTTCACAACCCTACTTCTTTTTCTTATCTTCGGGAACGCTTTGAGTATCTTGTTCCGAGAGGAAAACCTTGCCATTCCTCATCATCTCGACTCCTTCGTTTTCCTCTCCACTCATCATGTCGTTAAAGTGGATCATTTACTGTTCGTGCTGTCGGCCTCTGGAATAATCTCCCTCACTCCGTACGGGCCCGCCCTTTACTGGGGATATTCAAGAAAATAACAAGGGAACATTTCCTGTCAGCATGATGCATTCATGGGTATGTATGTATTTATTAATATAGGATTTTAGTTATTTTATAGTATGTATTATGTGTATAGATTGAGTGCTGTACGTGTATTTGTTTAGTTTATTTAGTTAGTAAGAATTTAAATGTTTAGTTTTATTATGCACTCGGGTATACTGTCCTCATTTAATCAAAAATCTCTATGAAATGGGGTTTGCTATAAGAGAACTCGGGGGTTCTCTGGGTTAAGTTCGCCTTTGTACAAAAGCTGACCTACTGTATTTGTGATTTTATGTATATGTATTTTTTTTTTAACAATAAATTATATAACTTTGGAAGTGCTGATTCAATTGCGAACATTTTTTTTACTGACAGAAAGCTACACAGTCGATGAGTGTCACAGGCTATACTTACTAACTCTATCTCAGAGACTGCAAGATATGCCACGGAAACGAAGCCGTGGGAAAATGCCAGTGATATAATATGTAGCGTGGATAAAATAATTAAATTGATCAAGATGTTTGACCTAAATTAATGATCACACATGCGAAAACTTGTGATTTCATTCTTACCACAGCCTTAATAAGTAAGAAACAATCATCGCGCGATCAAACGCTTTATGTCAACCCATATCATATAAAATAAATATTAAAGTCGGAATTACCTACAGTGTAGGTTTGGTAGGTTCTACACAATCGTTTGCTAATCGCTCGCTGTTTGTCAAATGCACTTGTTTCTATAAAAACCGCTATAAAATGTAAAACTTCTGTATTGAAGAGCAATTATTGCGCAAAAATCGCTATCGCTATAAAATATATATTTTGCTCAATGTACGTTATAAGGCTGCTGAGTTCTCGTTTATTCCATAGCAAAAATAAAACACGCTCATATCAACATATAAAAGTTTTTATTATTATTCTATTTGCTTAGATAAGGGGAAAACGTTGAGTGCCCAATTAAGTATAATTACCTCATACGCATAATATATGTCGCTTTGTCAGCTTAATTCTCCTACTTGAATATTATTATCATAAAAAAGGTACGCGCGTCCGCACTAATAGCTGTATCATGTGATAAAGTTCCCCAAACAACTTTGACCTGTAACCCAAGCACAAAAAGAAGAAAATTCTAGTGTACTTAATATGAATTTGTATGTTTTCCTGCAGGGGACTGTACTAGATATCACAAGTGGTCTCGCTACGGCACATTATGTCATAATTAGAAGAAATTGCGACGGTATTATAGTGGAAGCGCTAAGAGGATTCAAACTCCTTTAGTTTAAGGTATGTGGTTGATATAAGCTTAGGAATATGGAGGAAATTATAAAGCAGTGTCTCAATTGGGAATTTAGTTGAAGAGCGCGTGTTTACAATTCCTTAGATATCGTCTCGTCGTCTGTCTTCCTACATTTGCAGCCGCGGAATATACAAGTACTTTAATACTTAACAAATAACTGTTATTGACATTAAAATACCGCTTGACTGGCGCCCAAAGCCGTAAACTTTTAAATAGCCCGTCTCGAACTTTTTTTAATAAAATATTAATAATCCTGCTATCGAATACAACCAAAAACACTCAGTAAAGTACAGTTGGAGTTCACAAAGAGCTATAACCATGCGAGGCACGATTTTTTAACGGGCATTGTATTATTTTGTGTGTGTGCTGTTGGGCTAGTACATAAATCGTGTAATGGGTAAGTAATTCACACGCAAAGTGCTGTAATAGACTGGGGAAGCGAGCATAAACAATAAAATGCTATAAAAATTCACAGGACAAGTGATTTTACCGTAACAACGGGCAAAAGCTTTTTAGGGACGACATTATTATCATAAACATTACTTTAATTTTGTATGGTTAGCGTTTGGAGGCCATATTTAGGATCGATTTAATTGTTAACGCTAATTTTGCGGCTCCCGGACGTGTATTATATGCGATATTTTCAGTTATGACGCGCGTCATAAAATTTTAATGATGCAGTGCGCCATTATCGCCTGAATATGTGGACAAAGGATGTTGTAACGTAACGAGCTGGCTTTTATCCACAGAAAATTCTACCAATAACTTCTCTAATGTAACACAAAGATCCTTTAAAATTCTCACGAATATAAAACACTATTCTTATTGGTACCCAGGGACTATTTGGTACCGCAGTCCGCTTGACTTTTCATTGTATTTCCACGGCTTATCTATTAGCATAATTGCCATAATGGACTCCGAGGCCCGGAGCTAATATCGCTGAGCTGTCGGCATTTTTTATAATATAACTAGCTTGTGCCTGCGGCTTCGCTCGTGTGGAATTAGTACTTTACACATAGTATTATTAGTATTGTAGGTTTTTATCAAATATAATTTTGTACTCATTCACAACGTTGTCCTATTTAACCCAAAGGTTGACTGGTAGAGAATGCCTTGTGGCATTAAGTCCGCCTATGTACATGCAGTGTAAATAAATAAATAAATATCTATATAAAATATAACTTATGAATTATTCTGTTGAGACGACTCTAAATAACATGGGACAAAGGTAGGAAGAGACGATGATGTTTTATTTTGATGTACGAGTATAAAACTTACAGTAAAGAATCATCAAAATCTGTTCTGTAGTTGTCACGTGAAACAGTAACAAACAACCTCCCATCCAGCATCCATATATCCTCCCAAACTTTCCCGCTTATAAATTGTAATAGGATAGAACTACTAGCTTTTGCCCGCCCGTGTGGTATGTTTATTGACTTCCTTGACTTAAGATCCTATGGCCCCTAGCTGCGGCAGAGGGCTTCCACAGTAATCCTCCATCGAGACCGGTCTTGAGCCTCGCGCTTTACCTCGCTCCCCGCCATTCCGATACTCGGTGCTTCAGCCAATACGGTGCGTCACCAGGTTAGACGGGGACGGCCTCGCTTCCTTTTTCCTTGAGGATTCCAATCCAAGGCCTGTTTAGGAATGTGATCGGAATCTCTCCGCAGCGTGTGACCAATCCAACACCATTTACGCCGCTTGATCTGGCGGTCGATCGGGGTCTCGTGGCATCTCTCCAATAGCTCTAAATTAGAGATGATCTCGGGCCAGTAAATTCCGAGGATACGACGAAGACATCGGTTGACGAAGACCTGGATTTGGCGTGTGATGTCCTTTGTTACCTTCCACGTTTCGCACCCGTAGAGCAGCACGGATTTGACATTGGACCCGAAGATTTTGAGTTTAACCCGTCGGGTCAGATTCCGCGATTGCTACACAGGTCTCAGCTGTGTGAAGGTAGCGTGGTATGTTTATAATAAAACATATTCGCGAGCTGGCTGACCAAAACCAGATGAATCCTCCGACTGCACAATATGATTTTCTTCTTTGTTACGTCTTTTTAGTTCGCTTCTTATTCTTAAGCAGTCAGGATTTTTGATTTTTTTAATTAACTTTTTATTTATAATTATTTTATTTTCATAATTAGGTCCATTTAAACATACAAACGTTATATATTTTTGAAATCATCTCTAAAAACCATTTATTTTGATACCCCCACGAAGAAAAAAATTGGGCCCTCACAATATGGCGCCCAAAATCCGCTTTGTTCCTATTTTCTAATTTTAAAGTCATGTAGCTAGTGACACTCGCAAGGTTAAGACAAATCGATTGACGTAAGAATCATCAAAACCGACCAACGCGTTTGGTCTCTAGAACGCCACATAGGAACAAACATACATAGACTGAAAAACACATTACCCTTCTTTCGGCTGTCGAGTAAAAAGTATCTCTTGTCCACCAGGTTTTGTACTCTAATTTTGTTTTTTGGGTAAGCGGCTTAGATGTGAAACCATAACAAACAAACCGACAAGAGTTAGGTACTTTCGCATTTTTTTACATATGTATTAGTACATTTATATTAGTATAATATTATATATTAGTGTGGATGTGCGAACATTAGGTAGAAAGCTCCAGCGAATACACGTTTATTATGCTGTTATAGTTTTACTAATGGGCCGGTTGATTGCAAGGAATGTCGTTAAAACAACCACTTTATTGAACTCTCTGGAATTACAGCTTTTTCATACATAGTTTGCTGTAGTTACTTTTGTTGTAGCTATATAAATAATTAAGTATTGTACTGAATATGCTTTTGGAATTACGCATCTTGATTACGAAAATGTAAAAAAATACATACATTACAAATTGTATTAAAAGGACCAAGAAGTTATCAAATACCTATCTACTTCACCTATCTCACTTCTGAGCCATGTCTATAAGCTGATTTCAAGAGTCATCACAAATCGTCTCGCGCACAGGTTTGATGATTTCCAGTCTCCCAAAAAAAAGGGGTTTTCCGTAAAGGCTTCAATACCGTAGATCACATTCATACGTTGCGGCAGGTTATAAGAAGACCGAAGAGTACAACCTGCCTCTCTGTGTAGCGTTTGTGGACTACGAGCCTGCGATTCGATCGAAATTTGGGCTGTACTGCAGTCTCTCCAACGGTGCCAAATCGACTATCGGTACTTCGAAGTGTTTATAAAAAAAACGACACCATGTCTGTCCGTCTTCATGTTCAAACCCCGGAACCTATCCTTCTACAACGAGGTCTGAGACAGGGAGAAGTCATATCGCCGAAACTGGTCACCGCTGCACTGGAGGATGTCTTTAAGGTTCTGGACTGGAGAGGGCTAGGTATCAACGTCAATAACGAATACATCAGTCACCTTCGGTTTGCCGATGATATTGTGGTCATGGCTGAGACCATGGAGGACCTCAGTGCAATGCTCGTAGACCTCAGTAGAGCTTCCGAAAGACTGGGTCTTAAAATGAATATAGAGAAAACCAAGGTGATACTTAATGCCTATGTTACACCCACTTCTATCAAGGTCGAGATTCTATACTCGAAGTTGTGGACGATTATGTCTACCTCCTATCTGTCTCTATTATGTCTATGGTTGTCTGGTACAACCGATCCAGTTGGGTAGGGCCAACTTCGAGAAAGAGTTCAACCGTCGAATCCGACTCGGCTGGGCACAGTGTCTCAAGACGAAAGTCTATGACTAGTGTGTGTTGCCAGTGTGGCTCTGAGACATGGTCACCCACACACTCACTTTCATTATTATGGTTAAAAGTGTTTATAAATAAGGCTGTAACTAATTACGTGGGCTACAACCGGAGGATCCAAAAAAAAGCAAAAGTTATTTAATAAAATTTAATTATACTAAAAGTTACAATTTAATTATTTCTAAGAGGTTGACAATGTTCGAAGTGTGAATCAAATATGAATTTGGGTCCGCGTTTCCGATATTGCGAAGCCGCTGTTGTCGTCATCGCGTGGCACGTTCCTGCTGACGCTGCACTGCGTGGTCGAGCCGTGTGCAGTGTTGATTTGAGTCAATGCTGTCTCGGCGATCCTCATAGATTAGTACCGCGTAACACCTGCCCCCGAAGAGCAGTCACCACCGATGATTTTCTTAGTAAATTGAGGTGGGGGTTGGTTGCAGCTTATCCTCTCTTTAGGGTCGGGCAGAGCGTAAATTCTATCTGGACGCCTTGGGTGACAGTGTGGATGCTCGTCTGGAGTCTTCTTAGATTTTGACCAGTACCGTCGGTAGATAAAGTAACCCATGAGTGCACATGCTCCGGTTAGTGCTATGTACATTGGAATCGTAGTGTGGTAGATTCCGTGGTCATTCGTAGCTGGAATATGTGGCTGTTGTTGCATTATCTTCATATTGGCTGCATGTAGGTGGTCCAAGTTTATTGAGTTCAATTTTAGTGTCGGGACTGGAGGCTGATTATCTATGTCTTTTAGAGGTAGGTCCATAATCTTCAATACGTGGCCCTTCAGACGATTTTCTTATTGGCGATAGTGATCTGTGGTATCTCTATGTAACAGTCCTGCGGTATGGTGAGTAAGTAACTTCCTTGAACTTCTTTGTACAGGTCTTGTCCACAGAAGAGATGAACCTTCGTGGGAACCGGGTAGCTGATTGTGTAGTATCTATCATCAAGTTCCTCGTACGCTGGCTGGTCCAAGGTGATAGTGACAGGTTTGCATGTTGAACTTTTCTTTTGCGTGGTGATGAGTTCGTGTATGCAATCATGAGAGGAATGACTCTGTAGACTTCGTTTCTCCTCGCATATGAACCACTTGTTGGTATTCGGGCATTCAGCCTCTATGTTCTTAGAATCTTTCTGGAAGATGGCTAGGAAAGGAGAGGATGGAATGAGGACTTCATGATATTTGTTAGGTTTTATTGATTACTTATATAGATCGTATATATGCGGTTGAAATATTGGAAACTTATATATAATAACTATATTATTGCTTACATAATATGAACCTAACTTAATTATATTATAATATTCTCTTATATCTACTATTTTCTCACTGCTATATAAACTTGTTAATTTATTTAGAATAGCGCGTATTTCGTCTATGCTCAGAATAGAATGGTGCATTGTAGAGGTTTTTATAAATGCTAGAACATTCTGTAGCTGGTTTAGTTCATGTGAAACTGCATCTACGTTATCGCTAAGGATAATAAGTATTTGAGCTAAATGTGCGTATTTTATCAAATCATGATCTCTATCTGCGTTGCTTTCGTTAATTCTATTTAGTAGGGCTGCCATTTTTTCCTGGTTATCTACAACATCGTCAATGATTTCAAAATATTGAGCGGACATCTCTTTTGTTAGACTAACATGCTGATTGAATTTAGTGACTAATTTGTGTTCATCGTTTTCGAGAGATTTTATAGCTTGATTATAATGTAATGCGTCAGTATAATCTAAATTTCCTGTAATGCTTTTCACAATACTACCGAGACCATCTATGAGCCCTCTTTTTACACGAGTTATCTCGAAAGATTTTAATTGTTCGGATACTTTATTGAGTTTAGATCTTAGATAATCAATATGAGGCTGGAATAATGATTTGGTTTGGTTATTAAGATTAGGGCTGCTGGTTAGTAATTAGCTATCAATAGAATTTATTTTATCTTGTAGAGTGTCTAAATTAACGTATTGTATGAAGGAATGGTGGTGTGATAAGATCTTAGCTGGGCCTTATTTAAAGGGTACAATCCCAGGTCCACCGTCCAGGCTGTCAAGTCTTATTTCTTGAGATAGAGCTGTTCGCAGGAACAGGTGCAGAATCAAGAGCTTCCTGTAACAATCGGGCGGTTTTAGGAACCCTTTTTAGCCTAGACTTCGCAACAGGACCGCGTTTCTTCCTTGTATAGATGTGGATAGGGAGGTCCGCCATAACAACGTCATGAGTGTATCGAGGAGCTAATTTTTGCCTGGAAGCAAATGGATTCTTTAGAAAAATCTGTTGTTTAGGTGAGTAATCGACTTCTGGTTTGCGTTGACGGTTACGACTATCAGTAGACTCCTTGCGGGTTTCGATACATAGCTCGTGAATTGCATTATATGCAGTAGTTATTTTCTCTTTATGACTAATCATATACTGCTGTAGCAGATGAGCGGATAAATGTATGTCAAAGGAATCGCGGAGATCAAAATGTTCGGTAATAACTTCGATAGGTTTACATTTTGTGAAACTATGGATACTGCTATTGTAAGCTAGTAGGGCGTAGGGCATGAGGTTAATCACGGATTCACCTTTTTGACTAAATTTAAGGATACGAAGGTGCTTTAATATGGTAGCGTGGAATCTCTCAACTATACCATTTTCATTCGGAGTATGTGGTGCTACCCTATGGTGTTGAATCTTGTGTAACCTTGTGAATTCTGCTATTAGTTGGTTGGTAAACTCTGTCCCGTTATCAGTAACGATGGTAGATGGTATTCCATGGTGAGTGCAAAAGCTAAGCAATGCTTGTACTACACTTATAGCTGTTCCATCTCTTAGGTAATACGCCTGAGCATACTTTGAAAATGAATCTACTAACGTTAGAAACTTTTCGCTTTGAATAGTTAATAAGTCGAGGTGTACTATTTCAAATGGTTTACTTGCTGGTGGAACTACTTTAAATTGTTGTTTGGTTGGATTGCGGTCGTACTTTGCCTGACCACAATTAGTACATTCGTTAATAAATTTCGTTATATGTTCGCGCATTTTTGGCCAGTAGTACTTATGAGATAGAGCTAAGTAAGTTTCGTTAATACCCCTGTGGTTAGTTTTCCAATCATGATGCTTGTTAATAATTTCCTGTTGCCTCAAGTACTCTCCAATTCCTTTTTGGTTAACGTTAACTTCATTGATGAATTTTTAAAGTTCTTTTGAATAATGGGAATTATTGAGTACATGCCTAAAGTTGGATTTATTAATAGCCCTGTTTTAATTTTAGGATGAACCTACTCTTTTATCGCATTAACTACGTCCTCCTCTAAATTTGATTCTGACACTTGAATATTAATTCGTGTGTGGGTGTTAAAGGGTTTTGTTACAATTGTTCGACCCTTTATATCTCCTACTATATTAAAAATAATCTGTTTCGTAAACTTGTTTAATGGATCGTCAGAAATGGGAACCTCTAGGATGGGGTTCTCGTTATCTGTGTGGACTGTAGCGGTACCCGAGTCATCCGCGGGTACCGTAGCCGTAATGGTTCTAGAGTCATCAAGGGCAGGATTATTTTCTGAGGGGTTAGCTACGAGAGACATGAGTTCTTCATTATTAATTTCAAGCCGTGATAAAGCATCCGCGTTAGTATTGCATTTACCCTGTTTATATTCTATTGAAAAATCAAATTCACTAAGTTTTAGCCGCCATCTTGTGAGTCTCGAATTGGGTTCCTTTAAGTTCATGATCCATTGAAGGGTTTTATGGTCAGTAATTATTTTAAATCTTCTACTTAATAAATATGGCCTAAAATATTTGGTGGCCCAAACAATTGCTAACAATTCCTTTTCAATAGTACTGTAGTTTAACTCGCTAGAGTTTAAAGTACGTGAAGCGTACGCTATGGGTGTATCTGAGCCTATTACTCCCTGGTATAGGACAGCGCCGATCGCAACGCTAGATGCGTCGGTTGTTAGAATGAACCCTTTATTGAAATCTGGGTATTGCAGAATAGGGTCGATATTAAGGAATTTTTTACAGTGCTCAAAGCAATTTATGTATTTTTGATCCAAAGTTATTTTGCTCCCTTTTTTTAAACATTGAGTTAGTGGTTTAGTTAATTTAGCAAAATCCGGGATAAATTTCCTATAATAGCCGATCAGGCCGAGAAAACGTTTGATTTCTGTTGCTGTTTTAGGAAGAGGGTAGTTTTCTATGGCTTTAATTTTGCCTGGATTTGGCTTGACACCTTCGTTACAAATGATGTGGCCTAGAAAGCTAGTTTCTAACTTTAAAAATTCGGACTTATCCATTTAAATTTTAAAGTTAGATTCTCGCAATCTTTTAAATACTTGATTCAGGTTATTAATATGCTCCTGCAGGGATGTACTGAACACTACAATGTCATCCAAATATACCAGGCAGATATTGTTTAGGTCTCTGAGGATATTATCCATAACTCTTTGATATGTCGATGGAGCATTTTTAAGCCCCATCGGCATTCTAAGGAATTCATAATGGCCGTTTTCCACATTGAAAGCCGTTTTATGTATATCTTCAGGGTTCATTTCGATCTGATAGAACCCACTGGCCAAATCCAGGGTACTAAAATATTGACATTTACCTAATTTGTCGAGTACGTCTGTAATGTTAGGTATGGGATACTTGCCATCAATCGTTTTCTCGTTGACTTTTCGGCAATCCACGACAAGTCGCCATTTAACCTTGCCAGAAGCATCCGCTTTTTTTGGGTACGATCCAAATAGAGGAACGCCAGGCTGAATCTGATGGTCGTATTATATTTTGATCAAGCATTTTACCTATTTGATCTCTGACTTCTTGTCTGTGGAAATAGGGATATCTATAAGTTTTAGTGTGTACTGGAATTTCATCAGTTCTTCGGATGCGATGTTTCACTTTATTTGTGAATGTCAATGATTCGCCTTCGAGATAAAAGACGTCGGCATAGTTCGCGCAGAGGTTTTTTAAGTTAGCAAGTTCCTCTGGGTTTAAATGTTCCGTTCTGAGACGGGAAAGTACGGCATGAACACGAGGTGATGGAATTGCAGTACCTTCAACTTCAATGTTGAATAACTCAGCCTCTACGGGGCGGTCCATTGAAAAGATGATGTCCTTACCCGTAGGGTTAGTAATCTCCACCCAGCCACGGTTATTTTTAACATTAGTTATACAGTTTGAAATTAAGCAACTACAGATGACTTGATCCTCGATCATTACTTCACCATCCAACGTATTAATAGGTACTCTAACTAACTTGGATGAATTAGCTGATATTATGTCCTCATACAAATTAACATTGCGTGAGTCATACATCTGTATAGGTAGTTGTGCATTCTGTGTTATTAGTAATTTACGGTTAAGATCGATTTTACTTCCCCAATTTTCAAGCAAATCAAAGCCTAGGAGTCCGTCGAAGTAATTATGAAATTTGTAAACGAATAATGTAACATCTGAATGTTCGTTTAATTCTGAGAAGCATGGCAAAGTAATGGAATAGTCGTTCTTAGACGTCCCGTGAACATTCGTTACTTCGAATGGCTCATAGTTTAGTGGTATATGGTTAAAATATTTGCTTACGGCTTCTGGACTTATAAACGATTTATTGGGTCCTGTATCAATTAGTAACTTAAGTGGTGGATCCTGAATCTGAATAAACCCGAGTTGCCTCTGTAAATGAAAGTTGAGCTCTATTTTGGTTTTTCTAATTTGGATACCTTCTGAAAATTTTCAGCAGGTTGGGTATCTTGGTCTACCTCTTCTACCGAAGGAGTGTCGTGGTAGGGATACGAATCCTCATAATATCCAGGTTCGGGGTACTGTTCGTTAGCATAATAGCAATCTTGTTCGTAATCGGCACAGTAACAATTACTATAATCATAGTCGTAGTCTAAGTCGTTGAAATTAACCTAGCGTGTTCTGAAATAGTTGTTGGGAGGTGGATTACCATACTGTCTCCAATCGCGACCTGAGGGAGGCAAGGTTTTGGGCACAGAAGGACTAACGCCGCTCATTGGCTTAGGCGCGTTATTATAACTCGATTGTGGTTGCGGATGAGATCTAGGAGGCACTCTAAAGACGTTACTTCGCGGGTAATAATTTGGCAAGGGGGCACGCATCATTTGTTGTGTACGGGTTAAGCCACGGGGTTCCTGTGGCATAGGCATGCTGGGTCTCCATCCTTGAGCATAAGGCTACAGTGGCTGCTGTCGCTGCGGGCCAGGCGTATTGAACGCAAATTGTTTTGATGGTCCAGGCATGACAGGAACGTTAAAAGGGTTTTCTTTGGGGGTGAAATTGTTCAAAGGTAAATGATGATTCGGTTGTGGTTGAGCACAGTCCTTTCTACTGGGTCCTCCCTCATTGCGGTGTTGCAGGTAAAGCGTGTTTAGTTCGTCTTGCACGTATTCCAATGCCTTTTCCATGGACTCTGGACGCATGCAACGTATTCTAGAGCCAAGGGGGTCTTTAAGACCCCTTAGATAAGCTTGGAGGGTTAACTTTTTATATAGCATTCGTTTAGCCTCAATAGTGGTGTTAACTGTCTCGTGAAGCTAGATGTAAGTCATTATGGTGCTAAATAAGTTTTGGCACCTTTCCATAGAATTCTTGAGGGCTACTGGAACCCTGGGTTTGCAAGGATAAGTCGCTGTATAAAGCGGTCTCGTCTCGATGGTCAGCTAAGTTATTGATCAGGGCGGATCGAATACCCTGCCAGGTATCCGGTATACCATTGGAATTAATATGCCTAGCAGCGGGTCCCGTAACCTTATTTAAAATTCCGTTAAGGAGGGCTAAATTCGTTAGACCATAACCTTTTGCGGTTTTAAAATAAGTAACTACCAACTGGTCACATATACTAATAAAACGGGTTAGTGCGTGTGGGTTCCCGTCGAACTCCGGCACTAATCTTAGGGATTTATAAATCGTGTCTACATCGTCGCTCGACATCGCGCCTAAATTCCTGTTCTCGTCTATAGCCGGAGCCTACTCCTACTTCGGTCACTATTATCAAACCTATCAGATCGATATTCCGTAGGATGGTTAAAATCTTGAACGCTAAAAAGACACACAGAAATTATAAGTAAAAATAATATCATAAACATAGATTGGACAGGATATAAGAATATAGTAAGGATTAAACTTAGGCCTTGAGATATTCAAGGATACTTAAGAGTTAGGTAGGCAAGGACTTGAACGATTCAAGGACTTACAGCATTGCTTCTTCTTGACGAATCGAGAGTTGGATTCTCCTCTGGACTGCAGGCAAACTTACGGGAGTTTGGATACCCGTAGACTAATCGTTCGATACGACACTGAATCTACTTTACTGGTATCCTACCGACTGCGCCAATTACGTGGGCTACAACCGGAGGATCCAAAAAAAAGCAAAAGTTATTTAATAAAATTTAATTATACTAAAAGTTACAATTTAATTATTTCTAAGAGGTTGACAATGTTCGATGTGTGAATCAAATATGAATTTGGGTCCGCGTTTCCGATATTGCGAAGCCGCTGTTGTCGTCATCGCGTGGCACGTTCCTGCTGACGCTGCAAGGCGTGGTCGAGCCGTGTGCAGTGTTGATTTGGATCAATGCTGTCTCGGCGATCCTCATAGATTAGCACCGCGTAACAAACTTCATCATTGTAACTTTATGCCTTTGTGTGTAAAGTTTCAGGAAAAAAAAACATAAATCATACCAAACTTAAATATACTCGTAATCATATACTTGAAACATAACGCAAAAAAAGTTCATTCAACTTACGCTGTAAAACTACCTACGCAATAACCAGTCTTGTCCCCGTTGACCTTAATAACCTGCCTGAGATGACAAATGGTGACACACGTTAAGGCGCTTATTAGATTCTGCGTCGACAAACGACACGGTGCATGGATTTCAAATTGTCGCTTTCTAGTGGTAGCCGAGTAGATATGTCGTGGAGTTCCGACTTCTTATAGTAAGTGCTTAGACGGCAAGGCTAGTTTTGATTTAATTTAATTGTGTTCTAAAAAAAATTGAGTATGTATAGTGAAAAGAGGATTAACCTCTGATTTCTGAATTAAGGGCTGTTTTATGAATTTAATGTTTGGAGTTGAGTATCTGACAAAATCTACTTTAGCCTGAAAACTTTTAAACTTTGGCAGTAAAGGAAGGTTTAACACGATCTTAACTTCAAAAATGCTGATAAATACTCAACCATAAATGCTTAAGGCTGCCGAGTACAACACACTACAACGTGAGAAATACTCAGCCTTAAGAATTTTGAGTATTTGTCAAAGTCTACTTTAGTCTGAAAGTCAAACTTAGCATCATATTCGTGTTTGACATGTTCTTAAATCCAAATAATTAATTCTGAAATCGGCCTTAACAAAATACATTTTCATAAAATGTTCGGTTCACTTATATTTAGTAGCCAATCAGAAGTTCTTCTTGTGTGAAAGCTATCTTGAACGAATAGTTTGTTTTAGTGGCGGGTAATAATAGTACATTTAGGAAATAAACGACGTACTTCTCGTGTTTATGAGTTAAAGTCAAAGTTAAAGATATATATACGTAGATGGGGTACTTTTTATCTTGTACACCAGTAAAAATATTTTTCTTTCTAGAAACCATTGCATTGGATGACCGTTTTGTTTTTACCTAAATAACTGGTTGGTGACCTTGGCAAAGTAAGAAACTGGCAAGTACATCTTCTTTTCGTTTCAATTAACTCATGTCTCAACTGTTCTGATTTTGTCGTAAAGTACAGTGATTTATGTGAAAGAAAAATATTTTAAAGTGTTAGTAATATTAAATGTTAAACAGATTATTCATCGTCCTGTCTCGCTCTTATTCCTAAGACTAAGATTTTGGAAGGAGAAAAAAATTAGATAAAGCACACAGAACTGGCTTTGTGTATTTGCATCGAAATGTTGACGCTCCTTGCGGATTGTAATGTAATTGTTCTGCCGCAGAAAAGTATTGCGGTGTAACAAAGGATAGGTATATTTTAACACAAAAACTAAGTAATGCCAGGCATAAACAACGTTTTTTGGACAACAAAGTTGGGGTATAAGAATGAAAAACACCAGAATGTTTCATCATTTAAACAAAAAATAAATAATCTAGTACTTCTATTTAAACTTTTTTTGAGCGTATAAACATAAGTATCCTCATTCAAAAATCTCATTCCCTCATACCCTCATGGTGAAATTATGTATCTGTACACAATAACCCAGTTTAATAAACGAACAGCTTAATATGCTAGTGAGGTAGTCCAAAAATTATTCTCATTAGCTTATCTTCGTAGCGAAATTTTGAATTTAGTCTTATCTCTAACGACAGGGCTAAACAGGCGCGCTACGCTGGCGCTACGGCGTAGCTATCTGCTACGGCGTAGCTATTCAGCTACGAGGTTAGTGGGAACGTGCTCCAGTTGTTGAGCATGCTTTACATTGATAGCTTTATGTACCAAAAAGTCTTCGTATTTTTCATGTCGGCATCTTATATTGGATGTGTTGTAGTGATTTAGTAAAACGTATATAATTATGAGCTACTATCTTCTGCCAACGGCTTCGCCCGCGTGAGAGTAGGAAAATATACCCCCGAGATAAAAAGTATCCTATGTTTTAGATATAGTATATAGACATGAAAAGAAAAATAAGTTTGTTACTGACATTACTGTCAGACACGTTTTATTAAGTAGAAAGGTATGGCTTTTTCAATTACTAATCGTTAAACCAAATTATTTTTCTCTGGTGTGACCTTTATGAGTTTAGCGATAACCTATTTAATACTCACAAATTAGATAAGATAGCATATTTTCAAGGAAAAAAATATAAAGATGTTAGATAACATCTTATAAGGCGGCAACCTTGATACAATTTCAAAATTAGGATATTTCCAAGCAGATTTGAGTAATCAGATTATTTGACAAATGTTTTAATTTACATCAAAAGGTGCGCGGAAGGTAGACATATGTTTTTGTTTTAATCTCAACATATGTAAGACATTATACTTAGAACGCGAGGTGCCATAATTCTCGTATGATTTAATTTTAATTCTACATAAGATGCTCTAAAAACCTTACCTTACCTTTTTACTTTACAGGGATTGAAAATCGGCATCTAGAATTTTTGTTTATTTTCTTTTATATTAAATAGTTAGAATTTTAGATAGTGCTTGATTATTATAAGAGTGTTCTAAAAATAAATAATTACGCTTATTTCAATACGTTTTCATTTGTTCTAGTTTTTAGTCCTAAAGAAAATGTTTTTAAAAATTTCTTTGTTTATTCGACATCATATTTCTAACAACGGCTTATGAAACAACAAGTATATCGAGACGCCCTTTGGCAAAATAATCTAGATCGAAAGGTCAGATTTCATTCTATTATGGTAATAGTTTTTGCACTTTATTATGGTTTTTAAGAGCGGAAATATCTGTATTGTTAATTTTGTCCCGTTTAATTCAATCGAACACAGGTGAATATTAAAGATACCTGCAAATGACCAAGTTTATAGAATGGTTTTTCTATCAATAACGTATCTTCTTAATACCAGAATACTTTCCTAATTTAGTACCGTTCCATCCATTCCTTATTCCCCCCTCATAATAACTAAAACAAACACAATAAAGCCGAAAATCTAAATCACATTCCCGCATCAAAAACACTTTCGCATCGCACTTACTTTTTCAGTATCGTAAATCTCAAGATTATATCACATCTAACCTACTTAGCGGTATTCATCGTGTGTTGGATTCTGTTTACGGTCGGGCCGGGCACTCAGCGACCGCCCGCGATAAAAGCCCCTTTGTGCCACCCGCGGCCGTGCCAGCTCTAAGGACCCACGAGCCACTGAATAACTCTTTCAATGCAAGATTGCACCCCGGAAAATAGTCGGCGCGCAGATTTTGAATACACATCCACAGATCGGATCTTGGTACAAAGTAGGTGGCGGATTTAGGGTCTGTATTAGGGTTCTTCTGGGTTTATTGTTTTCGTTTTGGTTGAAGTTAGAGTTCGATTATTTTTTTAAGGTTTTGCGTGAAGATTTCTTCACCTATTGACGTCAGGAATAAGGCATTTCTCTCAGACCTACCTCATTTACAGCGGTTGTTTGGAGCTGCAAAATAACTTTTTCAATGCTAAGTATGGGGCGGTTTGGAATACTTGATAGATTTATTGTTTTTGTTAGTGAAAGAGTTCGGTTATTTTTGTAATGTGTTGTATTGAAATTTTTTACCTACTTATGCTACTAATAACGGCACTGAATGTATATCGGCTTCGTTTGTCTAGCGTTAAAGAGCGAGGGAATAATTCTTTCAGTGATACGTAGGAGGCGAATGCAAAGTCTGTTTTAGATTTTTCCGGGTTTATTGTTAAAGAAACTGCGAGGTGGTTTTTATCTGAAAAGTACGTAAATTTTTTTTCGTCTTATTTCATGAAAACTATTTATTACTGACTTATAGTGTAATATTTGCAAGATACGCTGTTGTGGTAGTGAGGACCGTCGTCCGATTCTAGCTAAGTGCTCTAGGAGTTGTTTGAAATAGCTGTAACCAGGCAATTGGTACTGTTCGCGGTAAATGGCATTATATAATTTAGTGACATACTATATCAAGGCCTATATCGCCTTCGGGGAAAAGAGAGTACAAATCTCGTTAAAATTCCAAGTTAGTTAGTAATACCTCATAATGTCAAGTTCTAAGAAATACAATCAAGTTTTACTTTAAAACAATTTAATATAAAGCAAAGACGGTAGCGCAAAATACAAAAACGTTTCAAATGAACAGTTTTCTTAGTAATTTGGGGCACAAGCACTTATTGCTCGTTTGTAAGGCGTGGCACACAGCGCTTTCCGAGGAATCCTGTTGTTGTAACTACTAGTCAAGACTCCGACAAGGCTCGGCGTGCTTTATTAAATCGAAATCCTACTCGAAATGAGAGTGGTACGGCAATGTGGAACTTCCGTAAGAAAACATCGCAAGTTTTTAGCGGTGGTCAATCAATGTGCCTAGCGTTTTTTCAATAATTTTGGGGAAGACTTTCAATCTGACCGCATGCAGCAGTATAGGTACAGTTAAGGGTCAAAAGAGCAGTCACAATCTACAAAAACATCTGCGGCAATTTTTTTGGCAGTAGTTTTTTAAACTTTGTACGGTTAGTAGTTATAATCTATTACACGGTTTACACCAAGTAAAGATATTATATTTATCTTTGTATTGGAAGTTTATTTAGAGAAGTATAGACATTATTCTCTGTCATAATTAGCGAAACAATAGACAAACGCCGTTCAAAGGCGTCGTGGCAGTTGAGGTTATTCTTAATTTATATATTTTTATTCCTAACTAAAAAACGCAAAAAACATTTCTTAAAAAAAAGTGGATTCAAAAAACCACTAAGACCGACTGCTTCAAAAGAGAACTAAAAAGATGTAAACAAAATCAAAATCAAACATTTTTATTTCACATAAGCCTACATGGGCACTTATAAAACGTCGACAAAAGGTGCACGGTTCGGGTTCGTCGTTTCCTATGGAGAAGAACCGGCAAGAATCTCCATGGTTACTCTTTTAAAAAATGGTTTGGTTTTACAATATTTCCATATTACAGCATTAGTACGATATAGGGGGACAACGTAGGCCCGACAAATAATATATAAAAAGTTAACAAATGTTAACTAGCATCTAGAAGGCCTACAATGTTCACACATTCACAAAACAATCGGTAAAAGAATCTATACAAAGGTAAAAAAAAATAACTATTCTTAGCAAAGGGCTATAAAGATGATTGAGAACCATTGTAAAAAGGCTAATTAAAAGAAGGAAACCAAAAAAAAGAGAAATAATGAGATTGAGAATAGTTAGAGACATCCACATATTTGTGCCCTTTATGCGTTACCAGGGAAGCCGCATGTGCAGAAGGAGCTAAAGCCAAATTTTTTATCTTCAACATAGTCCTTGATTTTATAATAAGGACACGTTTGATGTGATTTTTGAACTTTCCATCGGTCAGTTCTGATAACTGACTATGGCAACTTGTTATAAAAGCGTATACTGTTTATAAGAAAAGACTTGCTAGTTTTATTTAATCTGAATTTTGGGTATATTTACAATTTCGTGTTTACTGCGTGTATTTAAATTATGGAAGTCGCTTCTTGTTTTGAAAAGCCCTCGATTTTTGTGGACATACAAAATACATTCCATAATATAAAGTGAAGGTAGAGTCAGTGTATCGATATCTTTAAATTTATCTCTGAGAAACTCGCGAGGACCCATTTCATAGATTGCGCGGATTGGCCTCTTTTGTAAGATGAAAATTGTGTCAACATCTGCTGCTGATCCTCACAGCAGAATGCCATAAGACATAATACTGTGGAAATAAGCATAGTATACTAACTTAGCTGTGGCTACATCGATAAACTGCCTTAGTTTCCTTACTGCATATGTAGCTGAACTTAATAATAATAATAATAAGAGTCTGTGGCTCGACTTGACAGACGGCTGCCAAATTTTTTCTCTACGATTTTTTTTAACAAAATATACAATTTAAAGTATCTAAATTGTGCAGAACACCATGAAACCAAGAAAAAAAAATAACACAATAAATTTATCATCAATAACCGATTTATAAATGGAACATGAAACGAGAAAAATTATGACGACGTCATGCTAACGAGAGCTGCCGCCGCTAGACAAGCACGCCTACCACCTCCGGCCTCGTCGCCCAGCTCCGCCTCGCCGCCGCTGGAAACCAGCCCCACCGTGAGTGCTGTGACACCGGCCGTGGCAGTTGCGTCGAGCTCGAGCGACTAGTACTTCTCTCCGCCGACGACACCACCACCTGCGCGTCGACGGGGAGGACGCCGGCCGCCGGACCGCTTAGGACCTCGAGGCTTACCGGTCTCTGATAGGGTCCCAGCACCCGGCGGAAGTGTGCAGCGCATGAGATGGACACAGTCCATTAACGAAAATGTCATGCGCGCATACTTTGGGGCTACAGAGGGATGAAACAACCTGACCGCGTACCGTGTCCGGATGCTCTCTTTGTTTCAGGTGCTTGAGCCAGCCGTCAACGTTTCGGCCCAACGACTTTCGGATCAGGTGCGGGTCATCCAGCGTAATCGTATGTTGGATGATACTGTACTTGATCGCCTCCGAACGGAAATGGATAACTGTGTCACTGCCCCATCGTCGCAGGCTGTGGTGCTACCACAGTCCAACCACGCTGACGAGGAGAGTAGTGACAGGGTTACAAACGTAAGTACCCAGTGCAATGAGGAATTGAGGAGTGCTTTGGAGTGTGCTATTCGGGAGTATCGCAACATGCCACCCGAACTTAGGCCACGATTACCTCGTTTGCCCATGCATAACAAGAATAGGGCGCTGGTGGCTGGTCTGGATTCGCAGTTGTCAAACTATTTTGATGACTGCGAAGACCTCACTGATACACATTCGATCATGTACTGCGCAACTATAGCGGCATGTCGTGTAGCTCATGTCAAATTTGCAGATGACAGAGCTTCACGATCGAAACCAGCCGTACCGGCTTGGCAGTGCAGGATCGAACGTCGTATTGGTGGGGCCAGAGCACTCATCGGCAAACTAATTTGTTTCAGGGAAGGCAATAGTCGCCCAAGAGTGATGCGCTTTGTGAGACGGGCGTTTTCGTGGACTGATGTCAGCCCCCGAGACTATATATCCCATGTCACAGAGCGCATCGATTTCCTGAAACAAAAAGTGTATGCATGGGCAAACCGTATTCGTAGGTACAGGCGGAGAGTGGAGCGATGCACCCAGAGTCGCACATTCCAAAGAAATGAAAGGTGGGTTTATCGGGCTTGGGAGCGACCCGACCAAGGTGTGACTGATACGCACCTGCCGGATGATGACGCTATGTGTTCATTCTGGCGCAGCATCTGGTCGGTGCCTGTCAGTCACACCGAAGGTGAATGGACTCGAGGGGTCGAAAGAGCGTGTGATCCAATACAAGAAATGGGGGCTATCACGATCAGCCCCCAAGATGTAGCCCGTGCAGTCCGTCCGTTGCCGAACTGGAAATCTCCAGGACCGGACGGACTGCATAACTTTTGGATCAAGTGGCTACAAAGGTCGCACGCTCGTTTGGCATCTCAGTACCAGGCAGCCTTAGAGTCTGGTTCGCTACCCAAGTTCCTTACAACAGGAATAACCCACCTGCTCCACAAGTCTGGTAGCACCGCGGAACCCAAAAATTATAGACCAATTACATGTTTACCAACGGTCTATAAGGTTCTTACATCCATTTTGAGAGTTAAAATTAATAAACACGTCGACGATAACTCGTCGATGTCGGTCTCTCAGAATGGATGTAGGAACGGGTCCCGCGGTACTAAGGAGCTAATCCTTATTGATATGGCTATTAGCCAACAGGTTCGGCATTCCCGAAAGGATCTGTCGACATGTTGGATAGATTATAAGAAGGCCTATGACTCGGTGCCTCATACATGGCTCATGAGGGTGCTAGAATTGTATAAAATAGATACAACTCTACGCACCTTCCTGATGTCGTGTATGAGGCAATGGAGCACAGTCCTTCGCTATCCAGGATGTCGAAATATCCAGAGGAATAGCGAACCTGTAAGGATCGAGCGAGGTATATTCCAGGGCGATAGTTTGAGTCCACTTTGGTTTTGCCTAGCCTTGAATCCTCTAAGCATGATGCTGGAGAATTCAGGGCTAGGCTATCGGATGAAGAGAGGTGGTCAGGTTATATCTCAACTCCTTTACATGGATGACTTGAAGCTCTTTGCCCCCAGCAGTCTTCAGCTGATGGAGCTACTAAAGGTTACTGAAACTTTTAGTAGCGCCATCAGGATGGAGTTTGGTGTGGACAAATGTGCAGTCATGCATGTAAAGCGAGGGGAGATAGTGGAATCCGTAGGAATTCAACTTGCGGATTCCATAAACCTGAGATCCCTCTCTCCAAACGAAACCTATAAGTATTTGAGTATGACGGAAGCGTTAGGTATCAGTACTACTGACATGAAGCAATCGTTGAAGGAACGCTTCTTTGGCCGCCTGAAGAAGGTATTCAATAGCCTTCTCTCGGGCGGAAACAAGGTGCGCGCCTTCAACGGTTGGGTCATGCCGGTACTGATGTATTCTTTCGGCATACTCAAATGAACTCAAACGGAACTTGACGCCCTGGATAGGTGGGTCCGTACACTGCTGACTGCATATCGAATGCATCACCCACGATCGTCAGTCATGAGATTGTATATCCCGCGGAAGTGTGGAGGCCGAAGCTTTTTAAATGCCAAAAACCTCCACAACCGCGAGATATGCAATCTCAGAGAATATTTTCTAAACACCGACGTGGGTATTCATCGAGATGTAGTAGTAGTGGACAAGGGACTCACCCCGCTCTCCTTTGCGAATGAGAACTGGCGCAAGCCTGTAGTGCTTGACACTAACGACCGCAAGCAGGTATGGCAGAGTAAGGAGCTTCACGGACGCTTTTTCCGGGCCCTACATGGGTCCGATGTAGACCAATCAGCGTCCGTAGCCTGGCTGCGATTCGGTGACCTCTTTGGGGAAACCGAAGGTTTCGTCTGTGCAATTATGGACGAAGTTATCATGACGAATAACTACCGGAGATTTATTGTGAAGGATGGCACGGTTGACATCTGTCGGGCATGTCACCGTCCGGGTGAATCGATCCGCCACATTATCTCTGGTTGTTCTCGTCTAGCTAACGAAGAGTACTTGCATAGGCACAACCTTGTAGCCAGGATTATCCATGCTCTGAAATACACTCTTGTGGCTTCGGAGGTGCCGTACTACAGGTATGTGCCCGACCCAGTTCTCGAGAATGGCAATATCACATTGTACTGGGATCGGTCCATCATCACTGACAGGACTATTATCGCTAATAAGCCTGATATAGTGGTGGTGGACCGAATTGAGAGGCGTGCAATGATTGTTGACATAACTGTCCCGCATGACGGGAACCTCGTGAAAGCCGAGAAAGGTAAGCAAATCAAGTATCTTGACTTGGCTCGCGAGGTTGTCGACATGTGGGATGTGGATACAGCGATCATTGTACCGATAGTCGTGTCAGCCCATGGCTTAATAGCCACGAGCCTCGACCAACACCTTAGGAGGCTCTCGTTAGGCGGCTGGGTCAAGGGCCTGATCCAGAAAGTACTACTGCTGGACACGGCTCGTATTGTTAGGAGGTTCCTCTCTCTGGAGCCCTGACCGCCGGTAGCTTGGACCCTTTTCCCGTTACCGGTGGGCCTCTATTTTTTATATTTTTAAATGTTTTTCTTTTTTGTGTGTATTAAAAATATTTAAAAATGTAAGCAATAAGAAATAAGTTAAATAAAAGACATAATAATAATAATAGACTCTGGCAACTCTAAAATGTCAACATGGCAAAAAAAATCCTGCACTGTTTATTTAATTCTTACAAATTCATACAACCATCGTACTTAGACAAATTATACAGCAGAAGAAACCAGATATATAATACCCTTTTACAATATACAGTTTGATAAATCCACAATAAATCCAATAAAATTTCAGAAAATTTCAATAAAACCGGTTGACGTCGTCACTGACAGACGTCAACTAAACGATTTATACAATGGAAAAGTGTAAGGGAATAGATAATTAATGTTGACGAGAGCAGCTGCCTGTCGCGCACGCCATCCACCCCCGGACTCGCTGCTCAGCTCCGCCTCGCCGCCGCCGGACCTCGGATCACCAGTGTCATCGGTGGCTGCAGTTGCGTCGAGCTCGTGCGACGAGTATTTTTCCCCGCCGACGTCGCCAACATCTGTACGTCGGCAGGGGAGAGGCCGGCCACCGAGGAGCTTGGGATCTAGGGGCCAACCGGCCCCGAGCCGGGTCCCCGCTGCCGGTGGTTGTGTGCAGCGCATGAGATGAACTCAAGGTATGAATGAGAACGTCATGCGCGCATATTACGGGTCTACAGAGGGGGGAACTAAACTCACTGCGTACCGTGTTAGGATGCTGTCTCTGTTTCGGGACCTAGAGCCAACCGTAAAGTCTCGGCCCAACGATTGTCGGATCAGGTGCGGGTCATCCAGCGTAATTACAGGTTGGATGACGCCGCACTTGATAGGCTGCGCTCAGAAGTGCTGAGCAACCAAATCGTCTCAACCCCGACACAGACCGCGGCACCGCCAGCCACTATTGTGATCCCGCTGCGGTCCAATCTTGTTAACGATGAGGCAGATGATAGGGTTGCCACAGTAAGTAGCCAGTGCAACGATAGATTGAGGAGCGCACTGGAGGATGCGCTTCGCGAGTATAGGTCAACACCGACTGAACTTAGGCCCCGATTACCACGGTTGCCTATGCACAAGAAGAATAGGGCGCTGGTGTGTGCCTTGGACTCGCTGCTTAAGAACATCTTTGAAAGCAGCGAGAACCTTGTTGATACGCACTCAATCCTGTATTGCGGGGCTGTTACGGCATGTCGTTTGGCCAATGTTAAGTTCCCAAACGAGGCTTTTCGGCCGAGGCCTGCCGTGCCAGCCTGGCAGTACAGGATCGAACGGCGTATCGATGGGGCCAGGGTACTCATCGGCAAACTATGCTGTTTCAGGGAGGGCAATACACGACCACGTGTGATGCGCTTCGTGAGGCGGGCATTTTTGGGGACTGGAATCATTCCTCGAGAATACATGTCCCGTGTCACGGAGCGCATCGACTTCCTGAAGCAGAAAGTTTGTGCATGGGCCAGCCGTATTCGGCGGTATAAGCGGCGGGTTGACCGGTACTCGTTGAACCGCATGTTCCAGAGTGATGAGAGGTGGGTATACAGAACTTGGGAGCGACCTGAACAAAATGTGACTGACGTGTGCCGCCCGGATGATGTCACCACGAGTACATTCTGGCGAAGCATCTGGTCGGTACCCGTCTGTCACACAGAGGGTGGCTGGATTCGTGATGTCGAGCGCGTGTGTGAAGCTATACCAGAAATGGAAAAAGTCATCATTAGTCCATCGGATGTAGCCAAAGCAGTTCGTCCGCTACCGAACTGGAAGTCTCCGGGTCCGGACGGACTGCATAACTTCTGGCTAAAATGGTATAGCAGCTCACACGCGTTTCTGGCATCTCAATTCCAGTCATGTTTAGAGTATGGGTCGCTTCCGCAGTTTTTAACAACAGGCGTTACCCACCTGCTTTATAAGACAGGTAGTCCCGCGGAACCCAAGAATTATAGACCAATTACTTGCTTATCAACGGTTTATAAACTTCTTACATCCATCCTGAGAACAAAAATTGATAAACACATTGAAGTTAACTCAATAATGTCTACCTCTCAGAATGGATGTAGGAATGGGTCCCGCGGCACTAAGGAGCTACTCCTCATTGACATGGCCATAAGCCAGCAGGTTCGTCGTTCCCGCAAGGATCTGTCGACGTGCTAGATAGACTACAAGAAGGCCTACGACTCTGTGCCACATACATGGCTCATGAGGGTGCTGGAGTTGTACAAAATAGATGCAACTCTATGCACCTTCCTTGAGTCATGTATGGGGCAATGGAAGACAGTCCTTCGATATCCAGGATGTCGACCGATTCAGGGGGATGATGAGCCTGTGTGGATTAAGCGGGGGATATTCCAGGGCGACAGTTTGAGTCCACTTTGGTTCTGCTTAGCCCTGAATCCTCTAAGTACACTGCTGGAGGATTCAGGACTAGGCTATCGGTTGAGAAGAGGTGGTCAGGTCATATCTCACCTCCTTTACATGGATGATCTGAAACTCTTTACCCCCAATAAATTCCAACTGACGGAGCTACTGAAGGTAACTGAAACCTTCAGTAACTCCATCAGGGTGGAATTTGGTGTGGACAAATGTGCAGTCATGCATGTAAAGCAAGGGGAGATTATGGAATCCGAGGGAATTCAACTCTCTGATTCCATACACCTTAGACACCTCTCCTCGACCGAAACTTACAAGTATTTGGGTATTTCGGAAGCGTTGGGCATCAACAGTACTGACATGAAGCAACTGCTGAAGGAGCGTTTCTTTGGCCGCCTGAAAAAGGTATTAAATAGCCTTTTGTCGGGCGGAAATAAGGTGCGCGCCTTCAACAGTTGGGTCATGCCGGTTTTGATGTACTCTTTCGGCATACTCAAATGGACTCAGACCGAGCTCGACGCCCTCGATAGGAGGGTCCGGACACTGCTGACCGCAAACCGGATGCATCACACACGATCATCGGTGATGAGACTGTACATCCCGCGGAAATCTGGGGGTCGAGGCTTTTTAAACGCCACGACTCTTCACAACCGCGAGGTGTGCAGCCTCAGAGAATACTTTTTAAAAGCTGAAGTGGGTATGCACCGGGATGTGGTCGTAGTGGACAAGTGTCTCACCCCGTTGTCCATGGCTAAAGAGAACTGGCGCAAGCCTGTAATACTATCGACCGATGAACGCAAAGAGGTATGGCAAGGCAAGGAGCTACATAGGCGCTTCTATCGGGCTCTCCATGGGCCCGATGTAGATTTCCCAGCGTCCGTATCCTGGCTACGTTTCGGCGACCTTTTCGGGGAAACTGAAGGCTTTGTCTGTGCAATTATGGACGAAGTTATCCTGACGAATAACTACCGGAGACATATAATGAAGGACGGCACGGTTGACATATGTCGGGCATGCCACCGTCCGGGTGAATCCATCAGACATATTATCTCTGGTTGTTCTCGTCTGGCTAACGGCGTAACCAAGTGGCCAGGATTATTCACCAGCAACTTGCATTGAAGTACAATCTAGTGGAATCGGGGGTACCGTATTACAAGTATGTGCCCAACCCAGTTCTCGAAAATGACCATGTCACGTTGTACTGGGATCGGTCTATCATCACTGATAGGACTATTGTTGCCAATAAGCCGGATATAGTGGTGATGATCGATGATAATCGATGTCACCATCCCGCATGACGAGAACCTCGTGAAAGCTGAGAAAGAGGAACAAATCAAGTATCTCGACTTAGCACACGAGGTTGTCGACATGTGGAATGTGGACTCGGCGATCATTGTGCCGATTGTCGTTACGGCCACGGGCCTGATGGCCAAGAGCCTCGTCGACCATCTGTCGAGGCTGTCATTGGGCGGTTGGATTAAGGGTCTGATACAGAAGGCAGTACTCCTCGATACGGCTCGCATTGTGAGGAGGTTCCTGTCTCTGGAGCCCTAACCACCGGTAGCTTGGACGCTGTTCCCGACACCCGTTGGCCTCTATATTTTATATTTTTAAATGTTTTAAGTTTTCTTTTTTTTATATGTTATATATATTAAATATTTAAAATGTACTAAATAAGAAAGAAGATAAATAAAGAAATAATAATAAATCATTTATTTCAGATTCATCTTACGATTACATCCATATTTGTTAACTTAACCTACCCGAAAAAGTTCTAATGTGCGCGCCCCACTGCAATTTTGAATCGATAGTTATCCCTAAGAATACAGTTTCCGTTATAACTTCGAGATTTATGCCGTCAAGATTTAAGTTTAGGTCACGTTGTCGTACATTTGGTAAAGAGAACTTAAGACATTTTGTTTTTTTCGCATTCAGTAAAAGATTGTTAGCTGCGAACCATTTTGAGAGAATAGTTGAGACTTACGTTGAAATGTAAGACATCCGTATCTTTACTATCTACTTATTTATTTAAAAAAAGTTAAATCATAAAGTCAAAAAATCCGATTGTTTAAGAAGGGAACTAAAAAGACTCAAACAAGAAGAAAATCATGCTGTGCAGTCGTTGTATACATATTTGCGAACTGGCTTACCAAAACCAGATGTATCCTCCGACTGCACATAATGATTTTCTTTTTGTTTAAGTATTTTTAGTTCCCTTCTTAAATAATCGGATGAACACAATAAAACGGTTTCTCTGGCACTGAGATGTAACGACTAGCACAGCACACTCCATTTACGGGGTATGATTGAATTCCAATGAATTCCATTTGAATTTCAACCCGGATGCATGGAGCGCTAAGTATTTCCACGTTGCATGATTGACACTCAAATAAAAGTTTAATTGTTAACCCTCAACAGCTGAATAAAAGACAATACGCTCTTGAACTAGATTTTCATGAAAACCGATTAAATTTATATATGAACTCGTATATCTAACTAGTTTTATTCCCGCGGTTTTGCTTCCGTGACCCACCCAAAATAAAAAGTAGTCTATGACACTTAGCGATAGTGTAACTTTCCATTAGAGAAAAAAAAAACCCGATATAGGGCCAGTACTATCAGATATTACGAACATTACGAAAAATAATACAATTTTACCTCTGTATAGTATAAGTTGAGATGTGGCTTAGTTTGTTCTTCTGTCCTTTGTTACTTTATCTTCTTCCACGTTGCGACTATTAGCGAAAAAACTGTATATAAACTATCAAGGAGATCATCTTCGTAGAGTGGTATACTCGTAGGTGTAATAGTTTACGAGTGATCACTTTTGCCCATACTCATTATTATATCTATCCAATTTGGAGATTAGAGATTTATTACGTACATTCAAGAAATTAGTGTTACCTACTTAGTAAATTACTTTGCCTATCTTTTTCCCAACTATATTAGTCGGTTTCCATTCTAGCTGTTAGTCAGCTGAGCTCTAGTATTTTAAATGAAGCGACTGCCTACCTGACCTCGACAACCCAGTAACTGGGTAACACGATACTCATTGGCAATACTGGTGCCAGATTTTCTGGCTTCTGACTATTCGTAACGACCTACACAGTATACCCATAATTTATTATTATTTAGTACCAACAACACCGCTGAATATCCCTAGAAAATGAAATAAAAATTACATCAATCCAAACCGCGTCGGACAGCATTCTTTCGCATGGTGAAACTAAAAAGGTGCTTAGTTAACCGTAATGTATGCTGCGTGTAAACACAATGATAAATGCTTGATACGCGCCGGCGGACTGCACGCTACACGGATCGGCTTTTAGCGCCGCCTGTCCACCTGCGCCCTTATTCTGAATATCCACAGCCATTTTATATTCAAACCACATCCCACAAAAGTACCAACATTCTCATCATACCATTTTGATGTTCAACACATTGAAAGATACCTTTCATTTTGATTATGCTAACTTTATTTATTCGAGAAACGTTCCAAAGATGAAGTTACAATACATTAATTGACTCTTTTCGTATCGGTTACACGAATTTCGGTGTTCAGAAAAGTTGTATAATGTTACTCAGGACATTGACATATTTACATGATGAGTGTTCATTTATATATTGTGATGTGTTGGTGTCTCTCCTTTGATTACGAAATAAGTCAAGTTTTAGCTTCATGCAAATTTAATAACATAATGTGAACGTGGTAACACAGTGCGGCGGTAATTTAATTAAAGTTTATAACGATGACAGATTGCTACTGCGAGCTGTGTGAAGGCTGGAGGCGAGTGTAGTTCATCATGTAGTTACCAGCAGCCAGAGAGTGCTGTCATCTTCTTTTTTATTGTCCAATGAAGGTTCCATGTGCCATAAAATAATAAACTTCAAAAGATATGTGCCTTGTGTTCTATAAAATGATGAGAAGAATAAAGATGTGGTGATTTTACTTACTTAGTTATCAAAATTACCACCAATGGTCCACACTACCACTGGACTAAAGCTGCTGGAAGTCATAGGAGAAGAAAATTAAGTATTTGCCCAGTTTTGTCCATAATTTAACCTACTTATCTTATTAGTATGGTTTTACGATGCTTATACAGATGATTAAAGTGAGATCATTAACACAATTAAAATTACCTACCGGCAAATAGAATTATGGTTCAATATTAAAACGGAGAACCTAATAACTAGACTTCAAAATATTAAAGGCTACTAAAACTTCTTAAATCTCTTAACATCTAAAGCTTCCAGCTATTTGTGGGGGACTGGGTTAAATTTGAATAAGCTCACAACTAGCGTTAGTCTTTATTCAGAAGTTTCACTCTATCGCCTACGTGGCACACATCGTGCTGTATCCATGAATATATTCATGTAGTAGGGGGGGTATCCCGGTAGGTTCCCGTATTGTCGAGGCAGCGGGGCTCGGTAGCCGTGGCTTGGTCACCCACGGTGAACCGAATAGGAATCCAGGGAGGGGCCGCTCGTCAGGGCTACTGTTTGATTAAGCCGACGACATAGCGGCCAAGTAGTAGGTTGCGGTGCCGCTAGTTGCGATGTCGTATGTGGCTTCCTAGTGCCTTCCATACGATATCGCGGCGGGAGAGAAGTGCCGGTATTGCAGAACGCCGCTTTTCCTACCTTTCGCGGCCTTTCGCGGCCGTCACCATATGATGGCGGACGCGGTTGGGCCGCAGGGGAGGTCCCTATCCCCAGCGGCCGAAAAATGGTAGATGGCGGGGCTACGGGACCAAGGGTGTCATACACGGGGTGGTCTGGTGCCCATGAGCTGGTTTGGTCCCTGGGGTGGTCATGGCGTGCAATGTGTTCTGGTGGTAGTCTCGCGTTTGACGACTATCTCGTCTCATGAAAAAGCCGGCCAAGTATTAGTCGGACTCGCGCACGAACGGTTCCATACCATTATCGCAAAAATCGGCAAAAGCATCACGTTTGTTGTATGAGAGCCCCACTTATATATTTATTTCATTCTGTTTTTAGTATTTTTGTTATAGCGCCAACATACAGAAATACATCATCTGTGAAAATTTCAATCGTCTAGCTATCGCGGTTCATCAGATACAGCCTGGTGACAGACAGACAGACGGACAGTGGAGTCTTAATAATAGGGTCCCATTTTTACCCTTTGGGTACGGAAGCTTAAAAATTACACAGTACAGTATTTTATATGGAGCGACTGCATCCACAACCCAATAACTGGGCAAAACTATAACTACTAGTATAACTGTTGGGTATGGTATGTAATGGATGGTCACCTATCTTCGAAAAAAACTAGGCAAGCGTTGCTTATCCTCGAAGATCGGCAAGTGCGGCTGTTATTACTTTATCCACGAGCTCATAAATGACATACAAATGCTGTAGGGGGACACACGCTCAAGAGTATGCATGCATGGAGTTTTTGCATTTAACCAAAACATTATGACGAATAAGTTTCTTAAAATTAAATATAATTTGAATATTATCATTTCATACTTATTTCATCAACAATATTAGCGTTACATTTCCTTGAGCTTCAACGTATTAAGAGCTGTTCAATTAAACATATTGAATATTAATAGGTACCATATAATAAACAATGTAATTTTTGTTTATTAAAATTTGTATTTTTTCTTTTTTTATCTCTTCTTTTTCCTGCAAGCTGTCTTGTCGACATTAAGCTGGAGTTACGTAATTAGATCTCTGTCGTGCATGGTACAGTATCCAGTGATACGTCCATATATTTCAATTCATATTCCTTGATTTAAAGAAGATCCTGTGGGGCACGTCTTTTACGTCTTTTAAACGTTTTCGTTGGTTGTTCTTCCATTAAGCTTCTTGCTAGTTGGTTAGAATGTTTATGGATTCGTTTTGTATACGTCAGTAGTGAGTCCTTGATTTCCTCTCTTGCAGTTTTTATCTTTAGATCGTGGTGAATGCGATTATTGGTCATGTACCATGGGGCTCCATTTATCATACGTAGAGGTTTTGACTGGAAACGTTGTAGAATTTCTACGTTCGATGTGGATGCTGTGCCCCACAGCTGCAAGCCATAAGTCCAGATAGGCTTAAGGATACACTTGTACAACAACAGTTTGTTTTCCAGAGTTAGCTGAGACTTTTGTCCCATAAGCCAATAAAGCTTTCTTAATTGCTGGTCAAGAGCCTTTCTTTTGGTGGATATGTGCTTATGCCAGGTAAGTCGCCTATCCAGATAAACGCCCAAATATCGAACATCATCCGACTGGGGTATTTTAACTTGGTTTAGTTCTACTTCTGGGCAGGTCTCCCGTTTCAAGGCAAAAGTGACATGAACTGATTTGGTTTCGTTTGCTTTTATGCGCCAATCTTTTAACCATTTTGTGATGTGATGCAGGTTCTTTTGCAGTTTTGTAGAAGTGCCTTCAGCAGTTTCATCAACGGTAAGCAAGGCGGTATCGTCAGCAAAAGTCCCTGTAAATACTTCTATCATATTTGGCAGATCTGAGGTGTATACAAGATAGAGCATTGGACCCATCACACTACCCTGTGGGACACCTGCATTTATATCACAGAGCCCCGAGGAGCCATCGCCGTATTTGAAGTAAAAATGTATTTCACTAAGTGTAATTTAGGGGCAAGTTTTTGTGAATTTTGTATAGGCGCCCGTCATGCCAAACTCGATCGAATGCCTGTGAAATATCCAGAAAGGCAGCGAAGCAGTACAATTTGTGTTCGAAGACATAGTTGATTTTTCACTAGTCTATGTACTTGCTCAATTGAGTTTTTGTGTTCAGGGCTCGATCTAGGGCGCTATCTTTCATTTACTGTAGTCCAGGTTTCTGAAGATTTTTGTTCACTGACAGTTGCATGATTTGAGTTTTTGCAATTGTCATCCTCATTTGCTAAGTGATACAATATCACTAGTCGATTGAGATCGGGGCCTATTTATGAAAAGGCTCTTATGGAATATTTGCTGTCTTAAATTCTTGGTTTGGTTTTCATTTTGTTTAGTTACTGTATTATTTAGTTCATTCATACTTGTTCCCACCAGAAGGGTCGATATAACAGGTCACTTACAGGGTGACGCCCATTCTTGTAAGAAAGCACTTGTAAACTCAATGATTGCCTGGTCCATTGAGGTTGGCGCTAGAGACTAGTTACCCACTAACCACTCATCAAGATGGAATGATTGAGTGTCCTTTGGCACATCTCCCACCGCAGGATAGGGGTGATTTATTTGTTTTTCTGAGGTTTTCTTCCTTCCTTAGTCCAGACAATTAAACCAAGACTACATTTGTGAGGGTCATTTCTTACCCACACGGAGCAGACTGGTTATGTGTACTTGGACAGGTTATTTGACTGCCGCCTGTAGCTCGGCGTTGTTGCTCGTTTAGCACCATCCGGAGGACACGTGTAGGGTGGGCCTAGGATAAGGTGGTAAGTCCTACGGACGTGAGCAATTGAAATATAAAAAAATAGAAATAGGTATAAAACAGTATTTTTACCTATTTCAACATTTTTGTGCTCCGTGGGTCAGCCTCAAGCTCAGGCAATTCAAGTTAGAACTCACTCTACAATGAGACGGATAGAGCGTAATTCAAGTTTGCCGAGATTTAAGTGCGAACTTTTGTTATTTCCTTCACACGCAGGTACCCACGTCCGCACCATTCGCTTTTGACGGCTATCCGGCAAGGCGCCTCAACGTTGACTGACGTACTCTACTAGACAAAAAGGTCTAAGGGCAAAAAGGTTTAGGCTTTACACTACGTTACTTTTACTGTTAGATCTTGTAAAAGCTTAGGGCTTTTTACTTAGAACTTTAGTTTTAGTGATCTTCCTTGGGGCACTTACTTTTATTCTACAAAGGGAGATTACTTTCGTCGTTACTACAACCTAGTATTTTTCTGATGTTTGATATGAAACATGATAAAACTATTTCGATTTTCACATAGTTAAAATAATATTTCTTCAACATTATAACCCTTTTTCAATGTTGTTAAATAAACTGATGTAAATACGTTTTACCGACGTCTGCGTGGCAATAAAAACACAAGCTGACCAGCTTGAGTGAACTAACATGAGTAAAGTAAAATATCGCCATGTTTTTATTTCTTTACTAGCTGTTCCCCGCGGCTTCGCTCCCGTGGACCACCCCACAGGACGTTTTTGGGATTGAAAAATAGCCTATGTTACTCAGGAATAATGTAGCTTTCTAATGGTGAAAGAATTTTTTGAATCGGTTCGGTAGTTTCGGAGCCTATTCGGTACAAACAAATTAACAAAAATATCTTTCCTCTTTATAATATTGGTATAGATAATGAGTATGACGTCTCTATTGGTAAAATCTCATTGCCCTTTCTCATTGCCCTTTATTGAGTTCATAATGTGATTTTTAATTTTGTAGACCAAACTGACATTTGGGGGGTTGTCACTTTATCGTTACAAAAAAATAGTGTCGTACCCTGACTATCCTGATTGATCGAAAGTTTATCGAAAATCGAAGTAGATCGAAAATGAATTGAATCGAATTAAACACCAAAAAAAAAACATTTGTTAAGAAACTAGCGGCCCTTATTTAGTTTCTACTCATTTTTGGCAGACTTTATTTTATCGATCGCATTAATTTTATTGTTGATTTCATATTTAACACAATAAAAGTTTATGTAATATGTGTATGAATACTGTTACATTAAATTATATTATGTTTATATTCATAAAACATTTATTTACACTAATTAGTAAAATTAAATTGATGAGCCATGTCACATGGATTCGATGAATCATTTATGATTGAGCCTTACCTACAACACTACGAGTATGCTTTGCGCTTGCAACATTTTAAAAAAATATGGTCATTGGAAGCTGTCAGTTTAGTCTACGAAATTCAAAATCACACTTTAGTACCTTCTTATGCAGTTAGCTTCAGATTGGGTTTAGAAAGCCTTTCTTGCACCTTCTCAACAAATAAACGTCCATTGTCTGCCATACCCAATAGCAAATAAAGCAGCCATTTTCGTCGATAAACTATCTAGTGTCTGTGTCTGTGTCCAGTTCTCGACACGGCTTGTTAGCAGTTGTTAAATGTTCGCTGTTCATTTGAGCGCCTTGCGTTGTCGCGTGACAACGACACTCGCGATCCTGTTGTCTTGTTACAACAGTTGTTGTCAGCCTTATTGTTTTGAACAAAAAAAAACTATTCGTTGTCAGTTGTTAAGGAAACGTTGCAAAGAAGGTAGTAGGTGATTTAAACCCTAGATAGAACAATACAATTTTTAAAACATAAACTTACCTGCAGTAACGTTATATTTCATATCTAACTAATTAAGTAATTAGTTAGATCTGAAATATAGCGTTAGCAAAAGAAAACAACATTCTGCAAGGAGAAAATATTCATTGTATCGACAGCAAAGTCATTCCTTGGCGGCTGTTGAACATTTTTTGATTTTCAAGTGTAAACATAGTGACTGTTTACCCTTGAAAATCAAGACAAAAGCCTTATCCGTCGTCATATTTCCCTGCAAAAAAGACAAGAGCCTCACAATCTTTTACAACTTGCAAAACGCGAATAAGTACAGCCAGAATACAAAATTATAACAGGAAAAACAGTGATTAAGATCACGTCCCTCGGGCCTTGGGCCCCTGCCTCCCTGGGTCCCTAGCAAAAGGACTACTCAGAAAATGAAGTCTGTCTGTAGGGCTGCGCCATTTCCGGCCGGCCCGGACGCCCTCGCTAAACAGGGAGCTCTATTATCGCGGCTCTGTCATCTGCGATGCGCGCTCACATCGCGCCTCTATTGTGAACTTGCCCTATGTCTGTACTCCTTGAAGGGAAAGCGGACACTAAATAGTTTTTAATAGCGAAAGGAGATAAGAATCAGCAGATTTTTTATAGGCAAGAGTTTGTCAAACTTGTTTAGTCGTTGAGAAAATGGTATTGACTCGAGAAAATTCAAGAGCGATGATTTATTATGACTTTCGAAGTGATTTATCACAAAAACAGTGTGTTGACCGGATGATTTCTGCATTTGGTGATGAAGCCTCATCCAAAACCACAATTTATCGCTGATTTACTGAATTTCAACGTGGACGTGTCAAGCTCAGTGATGATCCCCGTTAAGGTCGTCCAAAAAATTCAGTCACCCAAGAAAACGTTGATGCTGTGCGTAAGCTGATTGAGGAAGATCGACATGTGACATACCACGAAATTCAGTCAAATACAAATAATCTTGCATGAACAATTAGGTGTAAAAAAGTTGTTTTCCCGATGGATACCGCATTCGCTCTGTGAAGAGGACAAAGCGGCTCGCGTTACTTGGTGCGTCAGAACTCTTGAAAGATTCCACGCAGGATCTTCAAATGCTGTATACAACATCGTATCAGGTGACGAATCCTGGATATATGCGTACGAACCCGAAACAAAAAACCAGTAACGAGTTTGGGTGTTCGAAAATGAGTTAAAGCCAACAAAAATTGTTCGTTCACGGAGTGTTGCAAACAAAATGGTGGCCACGTATGTCTCCAAAACCGGCCATGTTGCAACTATTCCTCTTGAGGAACAAAGAACGGGTAATGCAGAATGGTATGCTAGCATTTTATTGCCACAGGTCGTTTCTGAACTCTGTAAAGAGAACTGCAACCGCCGCATCATCCTCCATCACGACAATGCGAGTTCTCACACCGCGCACAGAACAAAAGAGTTTTTAGAGCAAGTAAACATAGAATTATTAGACCATCCGCCGTACAGCCTCGACCTAAGCCCTAATGATTTCTAAACTAGCTCTAAAATGAAGAATAAATTGCGTGGTCAGAGATTTTCATCACCTGAAGAAGCCGTGGACGCCTACAAAACGGCCATTTTGGAGACCCCAACTTCCGAATGGAATGATTGGTTCCATCGTATGGAAAAGTGTGTCAAATTTTGCGGAGAATACTTCGAAAAGCAATAAATACATTTTTAAATAGTAATATTGTGTCACTTCCTTGATTCCCGAAATTTTCAGTGCCGCCCTCGTATTTAGGAAAAATTTCAATATCTATGCGTTTGTACGTTTCGTTAGAGCAATGTTTGGTGCTTTCACCGTTTATGAACTTCAGACATGATACCTAATAATTTTGGCAAATGTAGCTGTTTTTAGGGCACCCTCGGTGCTCGAGCCCGACTCGTACTTGTCCGGTTTTTTAACTCTCAGTAGGATCTTCAATTTTGCGAAAATAATACTTTATGTCGGACATCTTGGAAGCTGTCTTTCAGTAAATACAGTATTACTATCAGGCATTTTACAGTTTAAATACACACTTTTCCCTGATTTATATTTATGCCGTAAACTTAAAGGTTTCCGAGAAATCTGCGATCAGATGTTTCAGCATAGCAATTGGTGCCGATCAGTCTATAATTTTGTGAGATTTTCAATGGAAATAAAGTCTCAATCTCATCTCGGTGAAAACTAGATAATGTCAAAAACTTGTCATAATGTTATCAATTTTGTAGTAGAAAGTAATGTTTTGACATATAAGGAATGAGGACACTATGTTAGGTTACAATTTTTGTCATTTTGTTTATTTCGTCACCCCTACATATATACCACTATTCACTAATGTGTGTTATTTTTACAATTTGCGATATTTATGAGAAAATAAAAAGGCGCAATCTTGGCTGACCTACCTTTCATTGCACAAATAACTGTAGAACTTCATGGTAGACAAATCACAGTAATTTTTAGGCATTTTCCTTGCTAACCATGCAGAAAAACTACCGAGGTAGTACAGTATATAAGCTTGCGAGCAGCTTAGCGATAAACCATTGATTACAAAATGCTACACTGCTTGGACTGTTAGGTACGTGGCTAGATTGCAAGAGGCAGTGTAATTCATACCAACCAACTCATTTATAATATGTGGATCTAAGTTCTCTAGTATATTATCTTTTTTTGTGGAGACAAAGGTAAAACATACTGCACCATAATTGCGTAATTTCAAAGAATGGGTGCACACAAGCTTTGCTTGCATTCTTTGCTTCATAATGATAAAAAATCCGTGTACTCGATAGCTTACAACACTCAAGGAACACTATTGAGTCGTCAAAATGAAAGAGAGCAAGCGTGCTTCAAACTGTCAAAACAGTTACGCAATAAGATTGCTGATAATCATTTGCATTCAGTTAGACTGGAAACTGACCTAATGAAGTTTGATTGATTTATTGGATTCATTGCAGCATCATAAAAGTGAAACATACTTCCCAAAAACCGATTCTGCAACCTATAGTAACAATAAAATTAAACCGACTTCCAAAACAAAACACTACAAAGCGAAAAAATACTTCTTCTTCTTTTCGGCAGTCGGTGTCTTTGGTACATATTTTTTTTCCTTTTGGACACCGACTTCTTAAAAGAAGCATCAAAATCGGTTCATAATTGGCGGAGTAATCGCGTAACAAACACAAAAACATACAGTCGAATTCAGAACCTCCTCCTTCTTGAAGTCGGTTGAAAATAGTATCAAGAGATTACAGCAGTATTTTTTCGAGAACTTGAGACTATTCATCAAACTATAAAGGCATGGAACAGAATAAAAAAGCCAAAAAACGAACAGAAATTAATTACAACCCATTAATCGTCTTTTAAGTTACACTGATTGTTATAGTATCCCGAATGCCCGATATGTTTCTACAGCGAGGGCGTTTAAAGATGGCCGCTGGCTCTTTGTATCACTAAAGCCGAAAGCCGATAGAATTAGTGAGACGAAGGACGAGCCTTAAGGAATTAGTACCATGAACAAAACGTTACATCACTTGATGGCGAACGGCTTAATAGATTTTGTAAAGTAAATGTTGTATAAAATGTTGTCTGAACAAACTTCTTCTTGAACATCGAGGCGTCTCCCTGTTTGTGACGAAGATTACATTTTACTTACTAACATTTTTGTATGCGAAAAATGTGGTGTACCATCTGTTTATTGTTTACAAATAGTTTATAGCTGAAAATAATCGTGGGGCTTACCTTATTGTTGTGCATTTAAATGGTAAGTATTTAGAAGAGTACATTATATAACTTCATTATTTCATTACTTATTTAACACAAGTGAGGTTATCGACCAATCAATGACTATTAAAGTGCTCTACCAAATTTTGATAACAATTCTTGATTCCTTCTTGATGCCTTGGGCGGTTCACCTGAAGAAATAAATCCTCATAAGGCGTAAGTTATAGATAAATATTAATAGATACACCATTTAACATGTATATCACTGTGAGTTCTCATAAACCAGGGGCTTATTTGATAAAGCTGACAGGTGAAATATGACAAGCCGACTATTTTGTGTTTCTTTCATACATTTTCTATTTTAGTAAATCGCAAAAATGTTATGTATAATACCTCTTGTGGTATGGGTATTTTATAAATTATAGCCTATTTGTTATTCTGTTGGATATGCTATATTACTGTAATATAAGCTTTCATCAAAATCAGTCATCCGTTCAGTAGTTTTTTCGTTAAAGAGAATGGCGAAAGTTTGTGAGTGTGTGTATGTATGTTTGTTACTTCTTCCCGCTCAAACGGCTGTACGGTGCCAAATTTCATCCAGATGGATGAAATTTGGCACAGAGATAGATTATATTCAGGAATAGCACATAGGATACTTTTTATCCCGGGAATATGTTCCTTCGGGTTATTTTTTGACATTCACGCGGGCGAAGCTGTTGGCAGAAGCTAATTTTTATATTTTCGTGAACAACCATCCTCACAAACTTTCACATTTATAATTTTAATATAAGATTGTCAGTTATAATAAATAGGGCCCAGATCTTATACAAACTTCTCTATGTTGAAATACTTAATGTGGTTAATTCCGTCACGGGGTTTTCTCGAGATGAGTCTCAGCACAGTATTTACTGGGAGAGCCTTTTATTTATACTTTTATTAATTTTGAAATAGTCTTACTTCTCGGTGGCTGAAAGTTTCTAGTTTAGCTTACTAATGCATAACGTGAAGTACTCATTGCTTGACTTTATAAACATTTTATGTAAGCTTTGTTCTTAATAAGATAAGATGGTTTGCTGGTTTTTCATTAGATTTGTTGGCGACCGCGAACTGGAAGGCCGCCTCTTAGTTGGACCGATGATCTGGTGAAGGTTGCGGGGATCCGCTATATGCGAGACACACGGGACCGGTCAATGTGGCGATGCTTGCGAGAGGCCTATGTCCAGCAGTGGACGTCTTTCGGCTGATATTATGATGATGATGATGATGATGATGATCTACTTATAGTCCAACATGTAAAAAATATATAATATTGTATTTACCGTAGTGTTAAGCAGAGTTACAGTTATAGTGCCCCCACACTTCACCTCTCAATTTGAGTTCAGAATTTGCTAAAAAGCGCTTAAACTAATTATCTTATTATGGTTAAAAAGTTTTTATAATTAAGGCTGTTCACCATTGTAACTTTGTGCCTTTGTGTGTAAAGTTTCAAATAAAATATAAATCACCTTATATAGTTAAATATAATCATTTACTTGGACCCCTACCACACCTGAAACATAACGCAAAAAAAGTTTATTCAACTAACGCTGAAAAACTACCTACGCAATAACCAGTCTTGTCCCCGTTGACCTTAATAACCTGTCTGAGATGACAAACGGTGACACACGTTAAGGCGCTTATTAGATTCTACGTCGACATGCATGTCGATGCATGGATTTCAAATTGTCGCCTTCTATTAGAAGTCGAATAGGAGTTCCGACTTCTTATAGTAAATGCTAAGAAGGCTCGGCTAGTTTTGATTTTATTTATTTTTATCATACAAATTATTTTGAGCATTAGTCTCCGATTTCTGAATTGAGTGTTTGGAGTTTAGTATCTGTCAAACTCTACTTTGGCCTGAAAACTTTTAAACTTTGGCAGTAAAGGAGAGTTTGACATGGTTTTAACTTCAAATAGACTGATAAATACTCAACATTAAATGCTTAAGACTGCCGTGTACAACACACTACAACGTGAGAAATACTCAGCCTTAAGAATTAAAAGCCTGAAAGTCAAACTTAGCAATAAATTCGTGTTTGACATGTTCTTACATCCAAATAATTGATTCTGAAATCGCCTATAACTAAATATATTTTCATAAAATGTTCGGGTACTTATCTTAAATGGCCAGTCAGAAGTACTTTTTGTGTGAAAGTTATCTTTAATGAATAGTTTATTTTAATGGTGGGTAATAATAGTACATTTAGAACATAAAGTACGTACTTCTCGTGTTTATCAGTTAAAGTCAGTGTTAAAGAGAGATACGTAGATGGAGTACTTTTATCGTATACGCCAGTAAAAAATATTTTTCTTTCTAGAAACCATTGCCATTGGGTGACCGTTTTCTTTTTATCTAAATAAGTGGTTGGTGACTTCGGAGAAGTAAGAAACTGGAAAGTACTTCTTCTTTTCGTTCCGATTAACTCATGTCTCAACTATTCAGATTTTGTCGTAAAGTACAGTGATTTATGTGAAAGAAAAATATTTTAAGGTGTTAGTAATATTTAATGTTAAACAGATTATTCATCGTCCTGTCTCGCCGGTATTCCTAAGACCAAGATTTTGGAAGGAGAAAAAATTTAGATAAAGCACACAGAGTTGGCTTTGTGTATTTGCATCGAAATGTTGATGCTCCTTGCGGATTATAAGGATTTACTGTTCTGCCGCGGAAAAGTATTACGGTGGGACAAAGGGTAGGTATATTTTAATAAAAACTTAGTAAAACAACGTTTTTTGGACAACAAATTTGGGTATAAGAGTTAAAAACACTAACATATTTCATCATTTAAACAAAAAAGAAATAATCTAGATTATTTCTGTTTACACTTTCGAGCGTATAAACCTAAGTATCCTCATGCAAAAATCTCATTCCCTCATAACTTCACGGTAAAATTATGTAACTGTACACAATAACCCAATTTAATACACGAACAGCTTAATATACTAGTGAGGTAGTCCAAAAATTGTTCTGATTAGCTTATCTACGCAACAAAATTTTGAATTTAGTCTTATTTCAAACGACAGGGCTAAACAGGAGTAGCGCTACGGCGTAGCTATCTGCTACGGCGTAGCTATTCTACTACGAGGTTAGAGGGGACGTGATCCCGTTGTTGAGCATGCTTCACATTGATAGCTTTTTGTACGAAAACGTCCTTGTATTTATCATGTAGGAATCTTACATTGGATGTATTGTAGTGACTTTGTAAATGTTGTATAATAATGAGCTACTATCTTCTGCCAATAGCTTCGCCCGCGTGAGAGTAGAGTATTATACCCCCGGGATAAAAAGTATCCTATATCTTAGACATAATACATAGACATGAATAGACAAATAAGAAAATACGAACAGAGAAAGTTACTTCCGCAATTTTAGTAGGTATATTGTAGATATTAAGGATGTTACAAAAAAGTTTGTTACTGACATAAGTGCCAGATACGTTTAATTAAGTAGGTAGATATCGCTTTTTCAATTTCAAATCGTTAAATCAAATTGTTTTTCTCTGTGACCTTCATGAGCTTAGCGATAACCTATTTACTACCCGCAATTTAGAACTTAAAAGTGTTCTGAAAATAAATAATAGCGCTTTACTTGTTTTCGTTTATTCTAGTTTTTTAGTCCTAAAAAAAATGATTTTATATATTTCTTTATTTATTCAACATCATATTTGTAACAACGGCTTATGAAACAACAAGTATTTCGAGACGCCCTTTGGTAAAATAATCTAGATCGAAAGGTCACATTTTACTATCTGTCCTTGTAGCAAATAGCTTCTACTTTGACTTGAGTATAAACGAACTTGATAAGACTGCCACACACTGTCAGATTAAGCTTCAGTTTCTCTTCATCTCTTGAATCTTGCCAAACAAATGTTTTAAAATCAGCGAACTCACTTGTAAGTGCTGATAGCTCCAGTGTAGGCCGAATTTCAGTAGAAGCATGCTTGAGCTTGTTCTCATACTCTGCCATCCGTGAATGGAACAGTTGCTCCAGGTCTTCCAGACTTGTTGCAAGTTTTGAATCCATGGTGTGGTTGAGAAAAAGTAATTAATTAGGCAGAAGTATATATAGTATATCAGAGAGATTCGAAAATAATATATAGTGAGTGTAGGGTGATAAATGTCAATAAAATATAATTAAAACATTAAAAATTAAGTTAAAATAAATTAAAACTTGGAGCTGTCTATAAGGCGTGTATACTCTGTGTCTACCCACACAGGAAAAAAAAGTATTGTGTAAATGTATTGTCACATTCATTTCTTTTTTGGAAGGATTATTGGGTGTCGGGAAATGTATTGTCTGAGACTTCCTCGTCGGCAACTTAACTTAATCTTTTTTAATCCTTGGCGTACCACGATTTATGTTTTGCTGTAGAGGTGTGTCACAATGCTTTGTGTGCTAAAGCACTTATGTTGTATAAAATATAAAGAGCCCTGCAGAAAGTTCCCTGCGAAGCTATAGTTGAAAATTATAAATGCAATGTTAACTTGAAAATACGACTACCGACTTAAAAAGTAACATTTTTCCCTTTATAAAGCCGTCCATTTTAATAAACAGGGTTACTTACTAAAGTGCACGTTACGTCCGCTAACTTTAAAAATCTACACAACAAAAGGGTATTAGCCACTGGGTTCTTTCTAAGGCACGTTTCACTCACGTGTTTACTCGGATAGCAAAGCTAGATTTTATCTGTGGAACTCGCCACTTACACTCACCCGCCGCGCCCCTATAAAAAATCTACGTATTTCACGTCCAACCTCAGCTCAATGGGATATTCTTGTACAAGAGAATATTCTGTAATTATTTTGTACGTATGGATTTTGTGAAAGTTTTTCCGCACAATAGCGCAGTTAAATTTATTATTGTTGATTTTATTATCCTTTATTGAGGCTCAATTTGTTGAGATTCCATATGGTTAACTGGATTGTGCAGCTGTTATTGTCACCTTATGTTGCTTTTATGGTAATGGGTTTTGCACTTTATTATGGTTTTTAAGAGCGAAAATATCTAAGTAATATTAATTTTGTCCCGTTTAAGTCAATCGACCACATGTGAATATTAATGATACCTTCAAATGACCAAGTTTTTTTCTATCAATAATGTATATTCTTAATACCAGAATACTTTCCTATTTTAGTAAAGTTTCTTTCATTCCTTATTCCCCCCTCATAATAACTTAAAGATATACAATAAAGCTGACAATCTAAATGACATTCCCTCATCAAAAACACTTTCGCATCGCACTTACTTTTTCAGTATCGTAAATCTCAAGATTATATCATATCTACTACTTAGAGGTATTCATCGTGTGTTGGATTCTGTTTGCGGTCGGGCCTGGCACTCAGCGACCGCCCACGATAAAAGCCCCTTTGTGCCACTCGCGGCCGTGCCAGCCCTCTATGGAGCCACGAGCCACGGAATAACTCTTTTAATGCAAGATTGCGCCCCAGAAAATAGTCGGCGCGCGGATTTTGAAAACACATCTACACATTGTATCTTGGTACTAAGTAGGCGGCGTATTAGGTTCTTCTGGGTTTATTGTTTTCGTTTTGGTTGAAGCTAGAGATCGTTTATTTTTTAAGGTATTGCTTTAAAGTTTCTTCACCTATTGAAGTCAATTTCTCTCTGATCTACCTCATTTATCTAGCGCTTTTATAAAGCTGCGAAATAACTTTTTCAATGCTAAATAGGGGTGGTTTGGAGTACTTGTTAGATTTTTTGTTTCTGTTTAGGTTAGTGAAAACTTTCGGTTATTTTTTAAGATGTTGTAGTGAAATTTTTTCACCTACTTATAGTTCTAATATCGGCATTGAATTTATATCGGCTTCGTTTGTCTAGCGTTTAAGAGCGACGGAATAACTCTTTCAATGATACGTAGGATTCAAATGCAAAGTCTGTTTTAGATTTTTCTGGGTTAATTGTTAAAGAAACTGCGAGATAGTTTTTATCTGAAATATAAGTTAAAATGTTTTCATCTCATTTCATGAAAACTGTTTATTACTGACTTTTTGACAGATACGCTGTTGTAGTAGTGAGGACCGTCGTCCGATTCTAGCAAAGAGCCCTTGGAGTTGTTTGAAATAGCTGTAACCAGGCAAATGGTACTGTTCTCGGTAAATGGCAATATATGATTTAGGGACATACCATATCCAGGCAAACACCTTCGGGGAAAAGAGAGTACAAATCTCGTTAAAATTCCAAGTTAGTTAGTAATACCTCATAATGTCAAGTTCTAAGAAATACAATCAAGTTTTACTTTAAAATAATTTAATATAAAGCAAAGACGGGACCGCAAAATACAAAAACGTTTCAAATGAACTGTTTTCTTAGTAATTTCTGGCACGACCACTTATTGCTCGTTTGTAAGGCGTGGCACACAGCGCTATCCGAGGAATCATGTTGTTGTAACTACTAGTCAGGACTTCGACAAGGCTCCTTCGACGTGCTTTATTAAATCGAAATGAGAGTGAGTACGGCAATGCAGAACTTCCGTAAGAAAACGTACCTTCGCCTCCGCAAATTTTTAGCGGTGGTCAATCAATGTGCCTAGCGTTTTTCAACGATTTTGGGGAAGACTTGCAATCTGACCGCATGCAGCTGTATAGGTACAGTTATGGCTCAAAAGTGCAGTCAAACTCTACCAAAACAGCAGCGACATTTTTTTTTAGGCGGAAGTAATTCAAATTTTCACGGTTAGTAGGTATAATCTATATTTTAATTTCTATACAACATATTAAATTTGTTGTGGATAATTTTTCTTTTTGAGAGATTAAGAATGCACTTTTGACCTTTGACTGTACTAGTGTTATTCATGGAACGACTGCCTTTCTCCTCAATCTAGTACTGGAGTACTACTTTGAATAAAACTATAATGTAACTTTTAATTAGAGAAAAAAATCTAGATCGGGCCAGCACTTCCAGAGATTACGAATATTACGAAAAAAAAATACAATTTTACCTCTATATAATATAAGTTGAGATGTGGCTCAGATTGTTCTTCTGTCCTTTGTTACTGTATCTTCTTCCACGTGGCGACTATTAGCAAAACAACTGTCTATAAACCTTCAAGGAGATCATCTTCGTGGAGTGCTATACTCGTAGGTATATTAGTTTATGTGTTCCATACCGAGTTGCCCATACCCCCATACTCATTATTATTTATTACGTACGTTCAAATTAAAAAAAAAAAAGATAATGTAACTTTTAATTAGAGGAAAAAAATCTAAATCGGGCCAGCACTTCCAGAGATTACGAATATTACGAAAAAAAAATACAATTTTACCTCTATTATAATATAAGTTGAGATGTGGCTCAGTTTGTTCTTCTGTCCTTTGTTACTGTATCTTCTTCCACGTGGCGACTATTAGCAAAACAACTGTATATAAACCTACAAGGAGATCATATTCGTGGAGTGGTATAATCGTAGGTATATTAGTTTACGAGCTCCATACCGAGTTGCCCATACCCCCATACTCATTATTATTTATTACGTACGTTCAAGAAATTTGAGTTATCTAAATAGTGAACTAATTAGGTTATCTTTTTTCCAGCTACATTAGTTGGTTTTCATTCTAGCTGTTAGTCAGATGAGTTCTTGTAAAATAAACTATAGTACCCTGTAGTGTAAGGCAGCATTGGAAGGCCTCCCTCTCGTTGGACTGATGCCCTAGTTAAGGTTCCGGGAGTCCCCTGGATGTGAGACGCACAGGACCAATCCATGTGGTGACACTTGGAGGAGGATTTTATCCAGAAGTTGACACATTTCGGCTGAAATGATGATGATGATACAAAGTAAAATAGAGTCCTGCATATAGTAAAAAAGGGGAATCCTGTAGAACCACATGCCCCCGACTGCCTATCTGACCTCCACAACCCAGTAACTGAGTAACATGATACCCAATGGCAATAATGGTGCCAGATATTCTGGATACAGCCTATCCGTAACGACCTACACAGTATACCCATAAATTATTATTATAAAATAAAAATCACTCTACTCACCCAAAACTCACAATAACATCCAAACCGTGTCAGACAGCATTTTTTCGCATGGTGAAACTAAAAAGGTGCTTAGTTAACCGTAATGTATGCCGCGTGTAAACACAATGATAAATGCTTGATACGTGCCGGCGGACTGCACGCTACACGGATCGGCTTTTAGCGCCACCTGTCCACCTGCGCCCTTATTCTGAATACCCACCGCCATTTTATATTCAAACCACATCCCACAAAAGTACCAACGATCTCATCATACTATTTAGAAGTTCAACGAATTGAAAGAGACCTTTCATTTTGATTATGCTAAATTTATTTATTCGAGAAACGTTCCAAAGATGAAGTTACAATACATCGAACCGATACGAAAAGAGACAATCAATTGTCTCTTTTCGTATCGGTTACACTAATTTCGGTGTTCAGAAAAGTTATATAATGTTACTCGGGACATTAACATATTTACATGATGAGTGTTCATTTAAATATTGCGATGTGTTGGTGTTTCGTTATTTGGTTACGAAACAAGGCATGTTTCAGCTTCATGCAAATCTAATAACATAATGTGAGACGTGGTAACACAGTGCGGCGGTAATTTAGTAAAAGTTTGTAACGACGACAGATTGCTACTGCGAGCTGTGTGGAGGCTGGAGGCGAGTGTAGTTCATTATGTAGCTACCAGCAGGCAGATAGTGCTTTCATGTTCTTTTTACTGTCAGAAGAAGGTACCATGTGACATAAAATAATGAACATTTAAAGTTAAGAGGCATTGATCTCAACAAAGTGATGAATATAATAAAGATATACCAAATGATATGAACTTACTAAACGAAACAACAACAAATGCATCATACTAAACCAAAGCAGCAGTAAGGCATGTGGGGGGGGAGAATGGAAATGCTTTTGCCCATCAATGTGATGGTACAGACTGACCTTGACTGTAACCAACCATAAATCAACTAAACATTCAATTTAAACTTACCTTTATTAAAAGAGAATTATGGTTCAATATTAAAAGCAGGAACCTATTAACTAGACTTAAAGATTGAATATTAAAACTCGCTAAATCTCTTACCAACTAACGTATTCAGCTATTTGCGGGGAACTGGGTTATATTTGAATAAGCTCACAACTAGCGTTAGTCTTTATTCCGAAGTTTCACTCTATCGCGTACGTGGCACACATCGTGCTGTATCTATGAAGATATTTATGTATTAGGTATTTGTTACAGGATGAGGAATAATAGATCCGCGGAGTACAGGTTGAGTTAGTTGAATAACCAATAGAAAATGTTATATTGATCTGATAGAAATGCAATTATAGATACAGACTGAAAAATCTTGGAAATTATTCAATGTTTTGAAAGAACTATTTAGGTGGGTACCTATTTGTCATTTGTAGAACCATACCGTTTCAATGAAATTTCGATAATTGTTCTCACGCAGATGGTGGGATGAGCTGGACATCTACGGTAAAGACTCGTGTCTTGGACAGATAGTAGAAGGAGAGTAGGAAAGCGTTTGTCCTAAAGTGGTAAAATCCAAGACAATATAATGCATTGACAGTGCGTGATAATGAAAAGTAAAGATCGAAATCACCAAAAAGGTTAATATTTTCTTTTTTGAAATTCACTCTGTATATGAACAGTATATCAAAGGAGGATCTTCCTCGTATATATTCATTTAGAGAGTTGAAGAGAAAACGCGTGAGTTGTAATACCTTAGATATTCCATATTCATAAATATCGGCCTTTTTTATCCGTGTTATGTTTTATGAAAGTTATGATTACTCTAATAAATACGTTTTATTAGAAATTATAGTCTTGAAAACCATACCACCGTCCTGCATTGCTGACGAATCTATAGTCTGATTTATTTTTTGATGTTGTATAATCAATCTGCCCAGCATCCCAACTACACACTCCGGCAAAATTAGCGGAACAAAATAAAAAAATCGTTTTTTTTCTTTAAATCAGTTTTAATTTAAAAAACTTAAATTAAGAAAGTTTTTCTTGCTTAAAAATACACCTTCAAAATTAAAAATCAGTTCGCATTTAGTACATTTTTTGTGAGTAACATAACTTAATGGAAAAATGGACATTGTTGATTTCTAAGGTTACAAAGGAAAGTTGAAAAAGTTAATTAAAATAAACATTTTTACAATAAGATAATGTCACATTATATTGCGGGTTTCCTCCACTTGCTCTTTATAAAGTTTTCTCCAGCCTGAATATGTTGAGAATTATGTTATTCATTGTCTCCTGTGGTAGTCTTTATTATTCCTTACATCGGCGCTTCGCAGTTCACCCACATTGACAGGTGTTGGGAGTATAAACATTGCTCTTCATTTTAGCAGGTCCCAGACGTGTTCTATCGGATGCATGTCTGGTGATCTCGCCGGTGCTGCCTAAACTGCGATTTTGACATTATAAAGATAGGCTGGAGTTGAAAAAGTGGTATGGAACCAAGCATTTTCCTGGATCAAAACGAAGTGACCACTGATAAAGGAACAAATGATACCACGTTTTATTCTTAAACTAGCTGTCCCACGCGGCTTCGCTCCCGTCAACTGGCTACCTACCTACCCATCAACCCTACCTACTCTACATACATGATTGTTGTGTAATTAAACCGTTTACGCAGCGCACGCAACGGAAGCTCTCAAAAAGGAATAATATTGCCCGTTTTTCCAACATTTTTCATTTATGCTCTGCTCCTGTTGGTCGTAGCGTGATGTTATATAGCCTATAACCTTCCTCAATAAATGGACTATCCAACACAAAAAGAATTTTTCAATTCCAACCAGTAGTTTCTGAGATTAGCGCGTTCAAACAAACAAACAAACAAACAAACAAACTCTTCAGCTTTATAATATTAGTATAGTATAGATAACACTTCTATAACGATGTATTATAAGATGCCCTCCATCGATCACCAACAAGTCCGTATGAGCTCCCAAACATATCTTACCTGAATCCAATATTGTTCCTCTACCATATGCCACTGTAGTTTAACAAATTGACAGAATATGATGTTCTTGTTCATGTTTACACATGCATTGCGGTCCTTCAATAAAATTTAAATTAATTCCACACTCATCACTGAAAAATATTTAACTCCAGTACCACTCCGTGACCCAAAGTCTATATTCCAGAGCAAAGTCATTCCGTTTCAAAAGAGATGTACCTCAACGGTTAAGATGGGCTCAATGATGTCCTTATCTTCGAAAGAGATCTAGAGATTAAAAATAACTCAGTATGTTAATGAAAACATTGCGAAATTTTAAAACAATACCGTAAGTGGGAATAAACAAAATTCTCTCCAAATGTTGTAAGTCCGAATAAAATTAAAAAAATCGCATGAATAGTGAAGTTCAATTGTTTTATCAATTAGGAATAATTGGTTTTATTATATAAAACAAAAGAAAAACCACACACCAATGGTAAAATAAAAGGTTTTGCAATCACTTTTTCTTGTTCCGCTAATTTTGCCAGTGTGTTGAAGGTTTTAGTCTAACCGGATTCAGCTGAGGACCAGTTTTTTTTGTGGTAGTCAAAATCAAAATCCAAAATCATTTTTTTTATTTCACATAGGCCCACATGGGCACTTATAAAACGTCGACAAATGGTGCACGGTTCGGGTTGGTCGTTTCTTATGGAGAAGAACCGGCAAGAAACTCCATGGTTACTCTTTTAAAAATGGTTTGGTTTTACAATATTTCCATGTTACAACATTAGTACTTAGATATGGGGGGACAACGCAGGCCCGACTTATGACAATAAGTCGTAAGAAACTAAAAAAATTAAAATAAAAAGATTATATATTAAATAAAAAAGTTAACAAATGTTTACTAGCATCAAGAAGGCCTACAATGTTCACACATTCACAAAACAATCGGTAAAAGAATCTATACAAAGGTCAAAAAAAAATAAAAAAATAAGTATGTTGTTATCAGTGCTGTTACTATTCTTAGCAAAGGGCTATAAAGATGATTGAAAACCATTGTAAAAAGTCTAATTAAAAGAAGGAAAGAAAAAATGAGATTGAGAATAGTTAGAGACATCCACTTATTTGTGCCGTTTACAAGTTACCAGGGAAGCTGCATGCGCAGAAGGAGCTAAGGCCAAATGTTTTTATCTTCAACGTAGTCCTTGATTTATATAATATGCTTTGTTAATAAGGATACGTTTGATGTAGTTTTTGAACCTTCCATCGGTCAGTTCTATAACTGACTTTGGCAACTTGTTATAAAAGCGTATACTGTTTATAAGAAAAGACTTGCTAGTTTTCGTTAATCTGAATTTGGGTATTAAAATTTCGTGCTTATTGCGTGTATTTAAATTATGGAAGTCGCTTCTAGTTTTGAAAAGCCCCCGATTTTTACGGACATACAAAATACATTCCAAAATATAAAGTGAAGGTAGAGTCAGTATATCGATCTCTTTAAATTTTTCTCTGAGGGACTCGCGAGGACCCATTTTATAGTCTCGCGTTTGACCGCTTTCTCGTCTCATGATAAGTGATGTTGTGGTCAACGGTGAAGCACGCTTGCCTAAACCGTCCAAGTGTGAGTCGGACTCGCGAACGAAGGGTTTCGTACCATTATCGCAAAAAACGGCAATAAAACACGTTTGTTGTATGTGAGCCCCACATAAATATTAATTTTATTATATATTTTAGCTATAGCGGGAACAGAAATACATCATCTGTGAAAAAATCAACAGTCTAGCTATCACGGTTCATGAGATACAGCCTGGTGACAGACAGACAGACAGACGGAGAGTAGAGTCCTAGTAATAGGGTCCCGTTTTAACCCTTTGGGTACGGAATCCTAAAAAGTACACAGTACAGTATTTTATATGGAGCGACTGCTTCCACAACCTAATAACTGGGCAAAACTATACTCCTTGGGTATGGTATGTAATGGATTGTCACCCATATTCGAAACAACCTCACCAAGCGTTGCTTATCCTCGAAGATTAACAAGTGCGGCTGTTATTACTTTATCCATGAGCTCATAAATGACATAAATGCTTTAGGGGTATATGCGCTCTAGGGTATGCATTCATGGAGGTTATGCATTTAACCAAAACATTATGACGAATAAGTGTCCGAAAAAATAAATATAATTTCAATATCATCATTCAAGTGCAAAACGCTTACAATACTAGGAGTGTTAGAGAACGTAAATTCGTTAGAGCGCTAGTTAAAAATTACTATCGCAAAACAACCAATAAGTATTTGACCCCTACAATTTTTCAATAATATCGACTGGCTGAGAAAAGATAGCAGGGGAATTAGTGAGCGAACACTAAAAATTAAATTAAAAACTGAACTGCTTAATGACATTGCCGCGATGTGCGGCAGTAGTTGATAATATCGAGTTGTTAATTGTTGTTGCGTGTTGCAGCAATGTCATTGAGCATCTTGTTGCATTGTATTCTGAAACAGCATGCGCGGCGCGAGCCGTCGCCGGTGTGTGTGCCGACGGCGGCCCGCGCGGCTGCTGAAATGCTAATGATAACATTTTTGCCGTCTATTAATAGTTGTATCTACCTACTTAGATTTTTATAATTGATACCAAATGTTCTTAAAACGAGCGCTAATCCTGGCGACAAACTGTCACGCAGTTTGGCAGGTTTATGATGTATGTACAAATGTTTGGTCCAAAATAAAATATTTATTTATTATTATTGCGTACTTATTTCATCAACAATATTAGTGTTACATATCCTTGAACTTAAACATGTTAAGAGCTGTTCAATTGACCACATTGAATATTGATAGGTACTATGTAATAAACAATTTTATTTTATTTATTAAAATAAAAAAATGGGTACAAAACAGTATTTATAATAAATTCCAGTGCTCAACTCACTCTATCCGTCTCATTGTAATGAGAGGCAAAGAGCGTAATTCAAGTTTGCCGCACTATACGCTCTTGACGGAAAGGCTCCTCAACGTTGACTGACGTACCTACTAGACAAACAAAAAGGTCTGAGGGCAAAAAGGTATTAGACTTTATACTACGTTACTTGAGATTATAGATTATATTAGACTTTTTTTTGGAGATTACTTTCGTCGTTACTAAAACATAGCATTTTTCTCATGATTGATATGAGACATGCTAACGATATCTCGTTTTTCACAAAGTTAAATAATATTTCAAATTTTCTTCAACATTATAACCCTTTTTCAATGTTGTTATACAAACTGAGGTACATACGTTTTCAAATTCAAATTCTTTATTGCGAACTAAGTGTACAGAATTTTGAAGATGTTAACATAAGGTAGGTTCTTAGAACTTAGTTGCCTGTTAAGGCATGGAAATTTAAATGGTTATACTCAATATTACACTTACATATACAGTTTATATTAATTAATATTATTCATACATTTTATTTTATACCATACAATTCTTATACTAATTTATATCAAATTATATTAAGTATCACAATCATTTAATATATTAAAAACTATTTTTCTTCGAGGAATTCTTTTACAGTGTAATATGCCTTATTAATCAGGAAGTCTTTTAGCTTCCTTTTAAAAATACAAATTGAATTTAGGTTCTTAATATCTATGGGTAACTTATTATATATTTTAATGCTCATACAAAAAATACTATTGCTATACACTGTAGTGTGGGATGTTTCATTGCGTAATATATTTTTAAGTCTACTGCTTGTCAATGTGTCATAGCTACTGATGTTTGAATTAACAAGAATTGAGGCCACATAGATATATAGAGCAGGGAGGGTTAATATCTTGAGGTTTATGAAATGAGGTTTACATGAATCTGTTTGGTGTATCCCACATATTGATCTAATACACTTTTTTTGTGCCTTGAACGCAATTTCTTTATCGGTTGAGTGTCCCCAATATAGTATCCCATAAGATAGCGTGGACCCCACTTAGGCATGATAGGCATTAAGTAGTGTGTTTTGGTTAGATACTTTTTTGAGCATGTAGAGGGCATAAGAGAATTGATTTAATTTGCTACATACACTATTTACATGTGTTTTCCATGACATATTAGAATCTATATAGAAACCTAGAAATTTTGTACTTGTAACCTCTGATACAGTTGCATTATTGTACTGAATTGATAATGGAACTGATTTTGCGTTTTTATTTTTGAAATTCATATAATGGGTTTTTGCAAGATTTATTTTTAGATTATTTATTGTTAGCCAATTTATTAATTTAGATAAGGCATCACTTATTTCTTCTTCATGGTTTTTATTTTTGTTATTTGTGAAAAGAGCCGTACTGTCATCTGCAAATAAAATCATAGGGTGCTGAATAGTTTTAGGTAAATCATTTATATAAATGAGAAATAGTAGTGGTCCTAGTATCGACCCTTGAGGTACACCATATTTTATTGATCTTGGGCTCGATGTATATTTAATTTCTGTTTTTGTGATTGGACATAATTGGGTTATTTCGGTGAACTGTATTCTATTACTGAGATATGATTTAAATATATCAAGTGCTTTAACTCGAACGCCATATATTTCTAGTTTATGTAGTAATAGTCCATGGTCAACACAATCAAAAGCCTTTGTCATATCCATGTATAGGGCTGTGGTCTGGTTTTTTTTATCTAGTTCCGTAATAATTTACCGTAAAAACTGATGCATTGCTGTATTGACCGACTTCCCTTTTCGGAATCCAACTTGATTATCTATTATTATTTCATTTTTTTAGAAATATTCACTAAGATTATTATATAGTAATCTTTCAAATATTTTAGCCATTATTGGAATGAGAGCGATAGGTCTATAACATCGTACATCTTCCGTGTTTCCTTTTTTGAATATTGGTGTGACTACAGTAGTTTTTAAATATGTCGGGAAAATTCCTTCTTCAAGACACTGATTTATTATGTAAGTGATAATTGGAGCAATTTCGTACACTACACGTTTTATTATTTTTGTTGAAATCCCATCACATCCTGTACTGTTAGTGTTTTTTAATGTCATAATTATTTTGACAACATCGTAAGGGGTAACTGGTGCTAAGAAACAGGAGTTTGGTTTGTTATAAGTTAGAAAATTAGCGTAATTTGTTGTTTTATTCGTTAGTTTTGAAATGTCATCAATAAAAAAGTTGTTGAATGTTTGTGCTATAGTATCAGGAGCAGTTATAATTTTGTTATTATATTTTATTCTATAAATTTTTCAGGGGTGTTATTGTTTCTGTATTGATTGATTACTTGCCACACTGCTTTAGATTTATTAGTGGCTGTTTGTATATGATAGTTGTTTTGAGTCCTTTGGGTGAGTTTTATGATCTTTTTAAACTTTTTTGCATATTTCTTAAAATCACTCTTATCTCTGGTATAACCTGATAGTCGATATTTTCTAAGTAACGCTCTTTTGCGGAAGGAACATATTTTTAATCCTTTACTGAGACATCAGATCAGATCAGACAGTGCTAGTTCTAAGACACTTTGTTGGCACCCCCTTATATTATGAGCTATGTTATCAATGCACGTTTTGCTTTGCAAACGGGTTGGCTCGTTTATTGCAAGTTTAAAATTAAAGCTCCGTAATAAGTCTTCAAACTCCCTTGAAACAGGAGTATCTTTTACCGACTTTTACCGACATCTGCGTGGCAATACAAACACAAACTGATCAGCTTGAGTGAACTAAGTCCGTCCTGCTTTTGGCCGCGACACGAACGTACAGTACAACTATTTTCTTAATGTACCTCGGCAAACTACGTTTTTCGTCAGTCGTTGGATATCTATCAGACTTCCAAGTTAATTGAGAGCGTCTGGTCTGCACCAAGTACAAAGGGCAACTGATAAAAAGCCGACGACTGACAAAACACGACGTTTGTCGAGGGACATCAAGAAAATAGTTGTACTATTTGAAAAATAAGTTTATCTCATTCTGAGAACGGGGCCCTATTTATATCTCAGTGATTTTATAACCTAATGTTCACAGTGACAGAAATAAAGTTCCAAGTTCCATAGGTCCTATGTTGGTAGCTAAAGTAAAATATCGCCATGTTTTTATTTCTTTCCTAGCTTTTGCCCGTGACTTCGTCCGCGTGAATGTCCGTTATCGCGGTAAAGGTGATATCTTAGGTAAAACAATTTTTTTTTTGTAAAATGTATCCTATGTTACTTCTAAAACCTCCAAGAATATGTATACAGAGTTTCATGATGATCGGTTTAGTAGTTTTCGCGTGAAAGCTTAACAAACAAAGTTACATTCACAATTATAATATGAATATGATAATGAGTATGACGTCTCTATTGATAAAATCTCACTGCCCTTTATTGAGTTTAGTACCTTCTAATGCAGTTAACGTCAGATTGCTATTTTGCACTATGCATTTTGTTATTATAAATATTTTTTTTTTTTTGGTTTTCTTGCAATGACAAGAATATTTACTTTTTAAAATATTATATTATTTTATTTTAATTATTGTGAATGTGGATATTTTTTTTTTTTTGTTTTTATGTAAATTTATCTTAGTTTCTAATCATGGTCTGGCAGTTTGAGTAGTTCATGCGGCCTACCCGAATGTCATTTCTTTGGTATTGTTCGTCGAATCGTTAAGCTCCCTAAATTCTGAGTTGAGCTGCTTGGTTATTGACAAATGCGTGCACTGACTGGACAGGTCTACTCAATCTGGCTGGTTCTTTCCTCAAAAGACCATTTCAGACATCAGTCTACATGGTCTTCACATGATCTAATCAAGATTTTGTCAGGACTTTAAAAGAGACTGTGACCTCTAAGTTTGTTTCGGCCTTTCTTCTCAGAGTAGTCAGATAGGAAACACCGACCTCATCTAGTTTTAAAAATATGTTCGACATGTAAAAGTGTTTGTACAAACCAACTTACAGAAATAAAATCATTTATCATTTATCATTGGATTTAGAAAGCCTTTCTTCAACTCCATATCAAGCAACACAATTACACCTTCTCAACAAATAAACGTCTATTGTCTGCCATATCCAATAGTAAATAAAGCAGCCATTTTCGTTGATAAAGTGTCTAGTGTCTGTGTCTGTGTCCAGTTCTCGACACGGATTGATAGCAGTTGTTCAATGTTCGCTGTTCATTTGAGCGCCTCGCGATGTCGCGTGACAACGACACTCGCGATCCTATTGTCTTGCTACAGCAGTTGTTGTCAACCTTATTGTTGTGAACAAAAAAAACTCGATGTTCTTGATAGTGTTGGGATGACGTGTTCTGAGTTTAATGGATTTTTGTTGTTTTTTAGTAAGATTTTGTACGTAGGGTTGTCAATTGTTGAGGAAACGTTGCAAAGAGTAGTTGTAGTTGGTGATTTAAACCCTAGATAGAACAAGACAATTTTTTAAACATATACTTACCGACAGTAACGCTATATTTCGGATCTAACTAATTACTTAGGAAAGAAAAAAATTACTTAGGAAAGAAAAAAAGTTTACTTAGGAAAGAATTCTGCAAAGAGATAATATTAATTTTACTGACAGCAGTCATTCCTTGGTGGCTGTTGAATATTTTTTGATTTTCAAGGGTAAACATTCCTTTGTCCTGTGTTTTATTTTCCTGACAAAAAAATACAAAAACCTCACAGTCTTTTACAACTTGCAAAAAGCTAATAAGTACGGCCAGAATACAAAATTATGACAGAAAAAACAATGATTAACATCACGTCCCTCGGGCCTTGGGCCCCTGCCTCCCTGGGTCCCTAGCAAAAGGACTACTCAGGCAATGAAGGCTGTCTGTAAGGCTGCGCCATTTCCGGCCGGCCCGGACGCACTCGCTAAACAGTGAGCTCTATTATCGCGGCTCTGTCATCTGCTATGCGCGCTCACATCACGCCTCTATTGTGAACTCGCCCTTTGTCTGTACTCCTTGAAGGGGAGGCGGGCACTAAATAGTTTTTAATAGCGTAATGAGATAAGAATCAGCAGATTTTTTAAAGACAAGAGGTGAAGACCACGAAACGTTGGATGTTGTGAAATTCATGACTAGCAAGCGAGTGAAAATTGTTATGGTGGCATTAGAGATACATGGAAGCAGAAAACGTGCTTTGGGACTATGCGGCTATAAGGTCATGAAAATGATGATGGGTTGGATAGTTGAACTAATGATTTATTTACGTAAGCCGCTTTAGCGGAAGCATAAAAAGCGCCTAACATTAGTCACGGTAATCAAGTCGGTAATGTGTACCTAAACTTCCATAATGGTTGAACCTCTTGTTGATCCTTACTGAAAATACTAATCGAGTTCATATAATAATAATGAAAAAAAAAGTCCTGAGGCTATCTGGTGCGCGCTAGTCCTTACTAGCATGTGCCCGGTCATGTGATGTAAACAGACATTTCCGTACTCCTTACAGTCTGATCTTTGTGGTGTGTTTGCGCCATTGAGCGGGGCCACTCGACCATGTAATTGTTGCTGTGCTGGAAGATTTAAACTATGCGATGTACCTACGACAGTAATGTATTGTTTATTTGGCCGAAAGTGTACGTTAAAAGGAGATAAAGTGTAGCAGTTTTGTTGTGTGTTTTGTTCCGTTTCAACAATACGAGGCGGCGTGGAACAGTAAATTTGGTACCAGTATTGCCAACATGGTACCCTGTTGTCCAGTTACTGCTTGGGTTGCGGAGATATATATGCAGTCGCTGTTTGTACATAAAATAAATAATACTATTCAGCTGTATCCATTTAGTCTGGAAGCAAACTCAAACTAGTTTTGAAAGAGCTAATAGGCATATTGAGTCTTACATAAAACTTTCTTATAAACAACCCACTTATACAGAAATATGAAGCTGTAAAAGGACACACTTATGATTGCTTCACAAAACGGCCATTTTCTTCCTTCATTATAACTTTAAATAAGAAAACCCAAACGAGAAAGCTTTCCGCTTCTTTTGGCAGGAAAATCTTTATATTTTACCGTGTGACCGGTCAAAATACTTGTCAATAAAATAGGTGGCATGAAAGAGAGTCGGTGGGTATAATCGGGCACAACAGGCTTGAGTGCCGCCGAGACGGATACAAGTGCGGCTTATCTGTGCCGGATATAAGCCGATATTACGGCCTTACGTATCGAGCCCAGATTTACCTAATACGGGAATAATGTACTACACTTATTTTGTAAAATTTTGTCGATTGTTGTTGAGTTTGGCGTTTTAAGTTTTTAAAGTGTAATGTATTTGATGTACTTTTTATTAAGGAGTCATAAAATCTTTTAATTGTATATTTTTCTTGATTAAGATAGCCAATTATTTTGCTAAAAATTATAATCTTTATTACGAGATATTCTATTTTTCTCCATGCCAATTATTGCCGATCGGTCTATTATTTTGTGAGATGTCCAATAGCAATAAAGTCTCAATCTCATCTCGGTGACAACTAGATAATGTCAAAAACTTGTCATAATGTTATCAATTTTGTAGTAGAAAGTAGTGTTTTGACAGATTAAGAATGAGTAACCTAAACCCCGTTACAATTTGGTAACTTTGATTATTTCGACACCTCTATTGATATACCACTATTCACTAATGTGTGTTATTTTAACAATTTGCGATATTTATGAGAACATAATAACCCCAACCTTGGCTGACCAACCTATCATTTGCATAAATAACTCACAGTGATTGTTAAGTATTTTACTTGGTAAGCTGAGAAACTACCGAGGTACTACAAGTTTTAAGTTGAGAGCAGCTTAGCGAAAAACCATTGATTACAGTATGCTCCACTGCTTGGACTGAGACGTGGCTGTGAGCTAGATGCAAGAGATGCTTCATACCAACCTATATGTACTAGATGGATCTAAGTGATCTAGTAAATTTTACTTTTTTTGTTTTTGTGATAGTAAAAATACTGCAGTACCCTAATTGCGGAACTTCGAAGAATGCGCTTTGCTTGCATTCATTGCTTCGTAATATTAAAAAAGCCGTGTAATCGACAGCGTACAACACTCAATGAACACTGTTAAGTTGTCAAAATAAAAGAGAGCAAACGTGCTTTGTGACACTGACTTCGAGCATCAAAATCGGTTCATAATTAGCGGAGTAATCACGTAACAAACTTAAAAACATACAGTCGAATTGAGAACCTCCTCCTTCTTGAAGTCTGTTGAAAATAGTATCAAGAGAATTTCAAAGTAAAAGGAAGCTTCTAGCTGTTACATTACAGCAGTATTTTTTCGAGAACACGAGACTATTCCTCAAAGTAGAAAGGCACGGAAGAGAATAAAAAGCCGAAAAACGAACAGCAATTAATTCCAACCCAGTAATCCTCTGTTAAGTTACACTGATTGTTTTAGTATCCCGAATGCCCGATACGTTTCTAGAGTGAGGGCGTTTAAAGATGGCCGCTGGCTCTTTGTTTCACTAAAGCCGAAAGCCGATAGATTTAGTGAGACGAAGGACGACCCTTAAGGCCCTACATACGCTTTAGTGCCGTAAAACGGTAACTTTCTAAAGCATACTCCTCAGTAACAGCTAGGTTAAAAAGTTTGAAAAAAATAAAAAATATTATTGATGATTGATTGAAAATTATGTACATGAATGTACATAATTTTGAACACAAGGTTTTGTCGTGTAACTAATAGTTTTGCTTTAAAAAAAAATTTAACAACACGATATTTTTTCGCAACTTTTGGAAACTGATCCAAAACGACTTGGATGTTTAAAAATATGTTTATATAGAAAAATTTATGGCTGGAATTTATTCATACCTAACATAGCATATGTGAATCAAATAATATTTTGCAAACAAAACTGTTCAAAAGGAGGTTCAATTTTGATATTTTGGCATCGAGCGGGCGCACGGCCAGTACTGCGTTACATTCGGGCGAACTAGTACCTTGAATAAAACGTTCCAACACTTGATGGCGAACGGCTTAATATATTTTATAAAGTAAGCAATGTATAAAATGTTGTCTGAACAAACTTGGTCTTGCACATCGAGGCGTCTCCCTATTTGTGACGAAGATTACATTTTATTTACTAACATTTTCGTATGCGAAAAATGTGGTGTACCAAATGTTTATTGTTTACAAACAGTTTACAGCTGAACATAATAGTGGGGCATACCTTATTGTTGTGAATGGTAAGTATTTAGAAAAGTTCTTTATATAACTTTTAGGGGCGTTCATTACTTCTTCAACACAAGTGAGGTTTTCGACCTATCAACGACTATTAAAGTGCTGTTTCGCTACCAAATTTTGATTACGATTCTTGTTTCCCTTTTTGATGTCTCAGGAGAATCGCCTGAAGAAATAAATCATCATTCGGCGTAAGTAATAGATGAATATTAATAGATACACCATGTATCATGTCTATCACTGTGAGTTCTCATAAACCAGGGGCTTATTTAATAAAGCTGACAGGTGAAATGTAACAAGCCGACAATTTTGTATGTTTTTTTCATACATTTTCTGTTTTAGTAAATCGCAAAAATGTGACATTTATTAATTTTTTGTGGTATTGGTACTTTATAAATTATAGACTACTAGCTTCTGCCAGCGGCTTCGCCCGCGTTTATTATACATATATCCCTTCCTCTTGAATCACTCTACCTATTAAAAATAAACCGCATCAAAATCCGTTGCGTAGTTTTAAAGATCTAAGCATACATAGGGACAGACAGCGGAAAACGACTTTGTTTTATTAACCGACTTCCCAAAAAGGAGGAGGTTCTATGTTCAACATTACGTTTTTTTTTTTTTGCCTATTTTCACCGATATCTCCGTCAATTGTGGACCGATTTTGATTTTTTTTTTGTTTGGCGCCTTTCAGCTCAGGCACCTTCCTGATTTTTTCCCTCAACTTTTCCCTCTCTTCTTCTGATCATTCTCGTCCCTGGCCGACACTACGAAGGAATGTAGTGTGGTCTGCTTTGGAGCCTGATTGGACGGCCGACTTGCTGCCACGCTAGGTTACGAGACCATCTGGTCTCGGCTAGCTTGTAGCGCCTCTTTCAGCCTGTCCATTTTTAGGCTGTTCTCGGCCAGGTTTCGGCTATGCTCTTCTAGAGCTCGACTGAGGGAGTTCGTCTTGATCTCACTGATAGCCTCTGAGCACGGGAGGGGGGGAGGGGGGTTTGCTCAACCCTTGGCTCCTCCTGGCCTTGGGTCCCGGTCGATGCCATGGTCTTTGCAGTTGGGGTGGCTCTTCCCGAAGTATCTTCCGAAATTGGTCCCATTTTAATTTGGTGAAGATCTGATGAAGAACTTCGGAGATATACAACAGAACTCTTCAATAAATAACGGAAAAACTCTCGGGATTGCTGCAATCGCATGTCTGTTTATTGTTTATACTATTTCATAACATAACATCACGCCAGTACGCTCTTAAGGGGTACGCAGATCTCTCATTTCACCGGTTATGTTCAAGTTATGTTGAAGTAATTTTTCACTTTGTAGTGTTTTTATTTGGAAGTCGGTAAGTAGGTTAGAATTGGGGGTTCTGAATCACATGTTCTCGCTGCGCTCGAACCGTGATTCAGAACCTCCAATTCTAAAAGCCATGATTCAGAACACCTCCATTAATTTTTCAATCATCATCTCAACCAATGTTGGACTAAGGTTTTCCTTTGAAAAAATAAAAATAAAATAGAAATAAAATAAATTTATTCTTTAACTTAGGACTAGATTACATAGCAAGTAAAAGTGAGACAGGTTATACTAGGAATAACATTCAGACCTGTAGAGTAGAACTAAAACGATGATGACCCAATTTATATGAAACACATTTCGTTTCCCAACAGTATCTGATAGCTATCAATATCTTCTAATGCAGGTAAAACTAACTCATGTGCTGTATCACTCTCCTGATCAAATAAATCACCTGTTGCTGCCGATATACCACTCCCACTAATATTCGATTTTTCATGATCAGCCTGATTGTTGCTAACTCGTACGAATGTGCGAAGATCCTCTCCAGGTTCGCTTTTGAGTTTTAGGTAGTGAATATTTTTCAAGTTAGATTTCACAAAATCTTCCAACTTCTGGTAAAATAAATCTTCTGTTTGGGTTATATCATTATCCTGGTATTTTATTTCACCTGTGTTCGATATCTTTTTTCTAGGGGGCATATCTTGTATATATATTATCTCACCCCTAGCATTCTTGAAAATCATTTTACGAATGCCATCTAAATCAGATTTGGCTGAGTGAAACATTATAGATAATTAAAATAAATTTAATTATTTATTTAAGAAATAAATTTAAAATTGAACCAGTGCACTGTAATGTTCAGACTTAAATTGCGATGATGCATGGTGCCTCTATAATATATACAGATTTACATATTTTTTTTTTAGTGCAGTATGTCATCGTATACATATACATTCTAATAGGGTAAGTATTTCAAACATTTTTTTTTTGTAATGTAGCTTTATTCCCTTCACCACGTTTATCGTGATCCAAGGATCAAAGTAAATCTCTCAATATTCTATAACACCTCCACATGATAAACATGAGAAGAATAGTTGTTGTTGCCCCATGATTAGCAAATGACAAAATGCACACCTTATACTTGTTATACTCGGTATTTATTACAGTTGTAGATTTAATATTGATAACATAAAATATATTTTTCTTGTTTTTCCAATAAAATATTTTGGAGTTCAATTTATATTAGTCATATTCAATGTTAATATGAAAGACCCGATATGCCTGGTCTCTAGAATTTCATGATGGTTAAACCCATTTGTACACAAGTACATGCGATTACCTTATAAAAATTTCGTCTCAGTTTTCAGCGACAGCGCGGCGCCGTTTAATATATCCTCCTAAAATGGTAAGTTAGGGCAACGTTACAATTGAGTATGAATGATGATTAAGAAATAAATAATTATAAATCTTATGTGTAATGCGCATAGGGATTATAATTATATGCCAATATAGACGCCTAATTTAAAATAAACTATATCTAACAAAGATTATTTAAGTGTGTATACCGTTTTACAATGTATGAATATAAAAGCAGCGTCATCTGGCAATTATCTCACAGAATATTGTTCAATCAATCAGTGCATCGTGCAGTGATCTTCGTATAACTTAACATCGTTTAATTCGTGTGTTTCACAAATAAAACAGCAAGTATGTACGTATCATTTTAACTGTATTAATTTTGTTATCAGTGTAAGGGCGGGTGTGCGGTTATGTGTGGAGGTGGGGGATGTGTGACTGTGCGTTTCTTTTTATTTTTCAAATTTTATTTTAGGTCTTATGCTATGATCAATATGATCGAAGGTATGGCAGGTTCAGAGGTCACTATTGAGAGTGAGTTTATAAGTTAGATTTTCTTACAGGCAAATAGCTAGGCGTGACAGGAACCTAAGTATCATGAATGAACTATGTGATAAAAGTTGTAAATAAACGTATGAATGTTTGTAAGTAGACCTGTTTTACAAAATGTTATAATCTTGTTTTGTTTTCAGGTTTTCCAATCCATTTGACTCTGACACTGAAGTGATTCCTATATCACAAAAGAAGAAGCCAAGTAAGCCTTTAACACCCAAACCCTCGAAGCCAAAAGGGAAAAATAAAAAACTACTCCAAGAACAGCCGATCGGTAGCGGGTCTGAGTCAGAGGCCGACCCTTCAACCGCATCTGCATTTGCGTCTACATCAGCTAAAAAGAAACGAAAACTTTGCATCAACCCTGATTCCGAGGTAAGTTGAGATAAAATTGGCAATTATTAATTATATTTTGACGGCTCGGCTGGTGCAGGGCCTGCGCGATTGTCAGCTGCGCTGTGTCGTGGGTTCGATGCCGTCATGAAATAAATATTTAATGGCCTATAGACCCAGGTTTAGTGGTGCTGTAAGCATACTGATTACTGATTATTATAAAGTCCTATATTCAATTCTTAGGTCTATCGATCTAATTCTCAGGTCTGACCAAGTGTAGATAATTGTGTCAATTTTGATTAATTTTATAGTAGGCAGTATCGCGGAGTGTTAGCGCTCGAAAAATACAGGCATGATGTTATGTATGTTATAAATAAAAGTTAACGTTTACTTAGTAAACATTAACTCGTGATTGTGTGAAGGGATTGAATTAAAAAAAAAATACATGAAAACTACGTAGGCACGTCTTAAGATATAGTTGTGATGGTACCTATAATAATAGCAAAGGGGTGATAGATGGCTGATGATCATTGTGAATCATCAGATTATAATGATGATATAATAACGATTAAAACTAATTTTTTTTGTTTTTTACAGGATGAAGAGCAACGTGAATCAATTCGAGCATCAAAACTGAAGAGCTACCTAACGCGTCGAGTTGGTTCTGGATATACTACGCAAAGCAATCCCACAAGGCGCGGCGAATATTATATTGAGCTTCGAATATCGAATAGTCAGGAGTTGGAGGCCATAACAACCGATCGCTGGAAACATTCACTGGTGTGTTTCAAAACAGCAGTGAATGACGATAGTCCAACTTGGAAGGCGGTTACTCAATTAGTTGCAGCAGTTAAAGAGGATTACTCCTCTATCCAGCCAATTTTGTACCCCCGTAATTATTCGTAAATATTTTTATCAATATTTTAAAACATTACTTAACTTTTATTAAATTGCATAACTTTACTTAATTTCAATATTAAACTTGGTTTAATCCTTTATAATATTGGGTATAATATACATACATATAATCGATATTAGCATCCATGTTTAAAAAATATTTTTAATTTGGCTTGGTATCTATAACTAACTTATATGTTTTTATTGTTCTCTTACAGAATCTACTTAGTAGATAAAACAAAAAGCTAAATAAAAATCTAAATAAAAATCTGAATAAAAATCTAAAATTGAAAATACAACAATATTCATAATATAATCATTACCTCATAAATATATAATCGATATACCTGTTTTAATAATATTTTTTAATTTGATTAAATATCTACCAACCATGTAACTTATATTTTTTAATTGTTCTCTTACAGAATCTACTTAGTAGATAAAATAAAAAGCTAAATAAAAATCTAAATAAAAATCTGAATGAAAATCAAAAATTGAAAATAGAACAATGTTCATAATATAATCATAATATAATATCTCATAAATATAATTATAATCGATATACCTATGTTATAAAAAATATTTTTTAATTTGATTAAATATCAAAAAAAAAAAAAAAAAAAAAAAAGCTAAATAAATATTTGAATGAAAATTGAAAATACAACAATATTCATAATATAATCATTATCTCATAAATATAATTATAATCGATATACCTATGTTTTAAAAATATTTTTTAATTTGATTAAAAATATACCAAAAAAAAAGAAGCTAAATAAAAACCTAAAATTGAAATAATACAATATACATAGATCAAATTTAACTATATGCAAAATGGTTTTCTGTCAAGCTTGTAACATTGACGTTCACAATTATCCTTACCACAAAAAAACGAACATCCATAAATCTAATAACCTTATAAAAACTCAATTTGATAACGTTCGTATAATAGCTTGTGCTTTTAAAAACAAAATATTCAGTTACAAAATAAATCCTCAAAGTTTTACTATTATGCCTGAAAAGTTTTTAATTGAAGTTTTAGATACTTGTTGCTATCTAATTAAAGAATTATTAAAACAACACGTTTCTTTGAAAGTCAATTTCGAACTTTTTGTTTCCTACACTTTACCTAAAAATAACGAAATTAGTCTTAAATCTTTTAACACAAAATATGTAATTATACTTCAAAGTACAGATATATTATCCACATATCATGCATTTATAGAAAAAATCTTAAATAAATGTTCCGAGTTCGAACTAAGTGAGTCAGGGTGGGCCATCGAATCAATAAGTCATTTAGAAATTAATTTCGTTAAATATAGTCCTTTGAGAGCAGGTTCTTATTTAGAATTACCTAAACGAATTCAAAATACGAAATCGTGTCTAAACATAGTCAATAAAGATAATCACTGTTTTCTTTGGAGCATTGTGGCATATTTGTATCCAGCAAAGAATAACCTCAATAGAGTTACATCATATCCGCACTATTCCAAAGTGTTAAACATTACGAACATGACATTTCCCCCCAGTTTAGACGATATAAAATTATTTGAAGATTTAAATCCAAATATAAGTATTAACGTCTATGGTCTGGAGCAGAATTATGATGTAACAGGGCCGTTATATAAAACGTTAAAAAGAAAACTTTATCACGTAAATTTACTTTATTTCAATAATAATGGTAAAAGTCATTATTGCTATATTAAAAATTTCAGTAAGCTTGTACACCGACAACTTACAAAACATAAGTCTAAGATATATTTATGTGACGAATGTTTTGTGTATTTTGACTCACCAGAAAAACAATTAAATCATAACTGTGCAAGAGTGCAGACTATACTCCCCGAAGAAAACTCAAAACTTTGTTTTTCAAATTTTAATAGGACTCAAAGAGTTCAAATTGTTATTTTTGGCGATTTTGAAAGTCTATTACACGAATATTCAGACAAAAATAAATCCACATGTGTCGCAAATATACAAATCCATGTGGCAAGTTGTTATGGTTATTACATTTTTTGCCAGTCTAAACCTGAATTAAATGAGTTTAGATCCTATAGAGGGCCAGACTGCTCAAAAAAGTTCGTTGAATCTATTAGTCAAGATGTAATACGACTTCATAGACTTATGTCAGAGATAAAACCCATAATAATTAGTAAAGATCAGCAAATGTCTTTAAAAAACGCTAAACAATGTCATTTATGCAGGAAAACATTTTCTGATACTGACCTCGTTGTTGCTGATCATGATCATTTCACAGGAATGTATAGAGGACCAGCCCATAGCACATGTAATTTAAATGCAAACTCTTGTCCATTTATACCTGTCATATTTCATAATCTTTCTGGTTATGATTGTCATTTGTTTATAAAGGAACTTTCAGCTCTTTGCGGTCGCATAAATCTTATTCCCAAAAACAAAGAAAAATATATATCTTTCACAAAATTCGTCCCGATTGACAAAAAAACTGTAGCTCAGTTAAAGTTTATCGATTCTTTTAATTTTTTAAGTTCAAGTCTAGATAATTTAATAAAAACGATGAAAACGGAAGATTTTAAAAATTTACGAAAGTTTTTTAATGATGATTATTTATTTAATTTAGCATGCAAGAAGGGTGTATACTGCTATGATTACATTGATTCATGGGATCGTTATAAATATACTAAATTGCCAGATTCATCTAAATTTTATAATAAACTCACATCCCAATCTATTTCGGATGAAGATTATAATCATGCTTTAAATGTCTGGAATGCCTTTGGTATTTCTAATTTAGGGGAGTACACAGACTTATATTTGAAATGTGATGTCCTACTTTTATGTGATGTTTTTGAAAAATTTAGAACAATGAGTTTAAAATATTATAACCTTGATCCCTGTTATTATGTATCATCTCCTTCGCTGAGTTGGGATGCAATGTTATTATATACTCAAATTAACTTAGACTTAATTTCAGATATTGATATGTATCAAATGTTAGAACAAGGCATTAGGGGAGGACTTGCCCAATGTTCTTTAAGATATGCGAAGGCAAATAATAAATATCTGCCAAATTATAACAATAAGGAACCTGACAGCTATTTAATTTATCTTGATTGTGTAAATTTATATGGCCATGCCATGATGCAACCGCTTCCTACTCGAAATTTTAGGTTTTTAAACGAAGATGAAATAAATAATTTTAATGTAATGTGTATTTTAAATGATAGTGACACAGGATTTATTTTAGAAGTTGACTTATGTTATCCTCATAAAATTCACGAAGCTCATTCAGATTTACCATTTGCCGCTGAAAGGTTTGCTCCACCAGGTAGTAAAAATGTTAAATTAATTGCTAACCTGTATGACAAACATAAATATATCATTCACTATGTTCATCTTAAAGAATGTGTAAAAAACGGACTTCTATTACTTAAGATATATAGAATACTAGCGTTTGAACAAAGTTCATTTTTGGCTCCGTATATCTTGTTGAATACTACTCTTAGACAAAAAGCTTCTTCCGATTTTGAAAGAGACTTTTTAAAAAAACAAAATAATTCTATATTTGGCAAAACTATCGAAAACAAAAGAAAACAAGTTGATGTCAAACTAGTTAATGTATGGAAAGATATTCATAATAAAACTAACAAAATTTGTGGAGCTGAAAAATATGTAAGTGCTCCAAACTTCAAAGATTTATCTATATTTTCTGATACTTTAGTAGCAATCCAGTTAAAACAAACGAAAATTGTTCTTGATAGACCAATTTATATTGGCTTCACAATATTGGAATTGGCTAAGAGTCATTTGTATCGTTTTCATTACTCTGTGATGAAACGTCTATACGAAAATGATATTCAACTTTGTTATACTGACACTGACAGCCTTTTGTATTTAATATATACAGAAGATTTCTATGAGGATATGAAACGGAATATAAAATACTTTGATACGAGCAACTTTCAAACTGGAAATCAATTTAATATACATAAAGCAAATTGTAAAATACCAGGTTTTTTTAAAGATGAATTGGGTGGTGATATTATATCTGAATTTGTAGGTTTAAGAGCGAAATTGTATTGTATAGACTCGTTAGCTTCTTCAATCATCAGAGCAAAAGGTGTAAAAAAATCAGCTGTGAAAAACTCGATATTAAAAAATATAAACGAGCTTTACGGTACAATGAATGCATAAGAGATGACATGTGTATTATAAAGTCAAAAAATCATAAGATTTTTACTCAGAAGATTAATAAGCTGATTCTTAGTAGGGATGATGATAAAATACAAATAATGGGAGATGGTTGTAATACTTTGCCTTGGGGGCATCATAAAACTGTATTTTAATTATGTGTTGGATGAGATTACAATTAAGGTATATAGTAAGGCTAATTTAAGGTATGTATCAAAAATTAATAAAGTAAAATGTATTGATTGAAATATTATATAATATGAAATAAATCATTTATAATTAAATAAGTGTGTTTAAATGTGATATACCCACTTCCTATTTAAACTAAGTAAACAAAGAAAAATGAAACCCAGCATAGTTGATAGTCATAACATTTATTTAATTTACACAGAAATGTTTTTGTTTTTTTATCATAATTATTGTATAGATCATTCACAGTATAAAATAATAAAATAAAAATAATCTAAAAACAATAATAAAACAATAAGTGACAAAATACCTACAATTATCTTATTAACTAAAGTACACATATTTTGACAGTACAAACTATTTATAATTAATAATTATAAATAGATAAATTAATAATACAAAAATAGTCTAAAACTGTTCTGGGTCACTCAATTTTTTTCCAATTTTTTTAATAAGGGTCTCTGCTGCTTCCATCACGTCGTCATAAGTTTCATGCACCGCGTATTGCACCGTTATACATGCGTTGTCACTATCACTATAATCATTTTCATTCTTAGAGTCTTTAAGTTTATGCACTTCTAATTTAATTAAATGCCCCCGATTTTCGCTTTCTCCTCGGCGAACAATGTATGATGATGATGATCCTAATGGGCATTTTCTCTTTTTTGAAGACTTTTTAGAAGTTTGTGCTTGTTCATCTCCAGTGTGCAGCTTTTCAACTCTAGCGCTCTGATTTAAACCTTCAAAATATGGTTCGTAGTTGCCCTGAGAGTAAAAAAATGAGCTCATAACAGGATTTCCATTGAGGACCTCAGAGTTCCACTGCGAAAAAAAAAACGATATTAGCATGACTGTGAAAAAATAAAAGTAGCGTAAGAAAAAAGAGAAACAACTCCTATGAAATATTAAAGCAAAGACTACCTCATGAAAACTGGGTTGTTCCTGTTCTGCAGAAATCACGTTTTCATTGTCCAATATGCTAGGGCTGTAGGATGATGGTGGTGGCGATGCTTGAGACATTATTCTGAAATAAAAAATACTGTCTATAAATAAACTATAAACAAATATTGTATTTATAATTTCTTGTTTGATTGGTTATCATTCAAAAACTTACCTTTAGACAAAAAACAATAATTAAATCGCGAACAACAGCCTATAGTCCTACTTCAAATCAGCTACTGCAATGAAGTGTAATGTTTAATTACTTTGACATACCTAGAATATTCCCCTTTCAGCTATTAGTCATAAATACATTTATACCGTAAGACGAGAACATCAGTTTGATAACGACACAAGTCCAAACCTGTTGTTTAAATACTGCACTCACTTATTCATATATAAAGGTTAGTAAGTAATGAAAATAAATATTAGGCAAGATGAAGTTGATCAAACAACCCATATCCCTGAACGTGAATAATATCAATTTCAATGACTCTGCTCGACAGATAAGGCATAGTGCTCTATTGCCTAATACGATTCGTTGCATAATATGTGGACCCTCGAACTGTGGCAAAACAAACGCTATGATCAGTTTATTGCTGCATGAAAATGGTCTTAAATTTCAAAATCTTTATCTTTACTCAAAAACCACTTTCCAACCAAAATATCGTTTCTTAAGTGAAGTATTAAGAAGAGTGCCTCAGATTAACTTCATTGAGTTCAATGACAATACAGAAGTCATATCTCCCGATGAAGCTTTACCAAATTCTATATTTATATTTGATGATGTTGCCTGTGAAAAACAAATAAATATTCGTAATTATTTTTCTATGGGTAGACATAAACAAATTGATTGCTTTTATTTATCGCAAACCTATTCAAAAATACCGAAACAGTTGCTACGGGATAACACCAATTTTCTTATAATATTTAAACAAGATGATGTAAACTTAAAGCACATCTATGGAGAACATGTCAACTCCGATCTGCCATGGAATCAGTTCAAAGATATTTGTACAACTGTTTGGAGTAATCCATATCAATTTCTTCTTATTAGCAAAGAATCACCATTAAATAATGGGAGGTTCAGACAGAATTTCGATATTTTTTTTTAAATTTGACTGATTGTGTATATAAGTAAATAACACACAAAAAGAAAAATTAGTATTATTTGTTCTTCAGCTGTACACAGTTGTTACAACATGGCGAAAAATATTAAAATAGAATTAATTAAGTCTGTAAACTCTATAAAGAATAAAATAAAACAAATGAAGAGCCAGGAAAACTCAATGAACTTGTCACTCGATAAAATGCTAAAACCTGTCACAGATCCACTTAAAACTCTAGTTGATTCGAATAAACCTATGGAAAAAATAAAACATTTAGAAAATACAACACTCACTAATTCTGAAGGCAGTGAATTGGATGATATCAATACTAGCTCATTTACAAGTTTTGAGGATTGCTACGATCCAAAACTAAATTCTACCCAATCCCCTAAAAAGTCTAATAAAATAGAATTACCAGACGATTTAGAAATTTCATTAGAGGGCCGTGATATCCATGATATTTATGATGGTGTAAATATACCGTTTGGAATAAGAAGTGTAAACAAAACTTTATTGATGGGTAATTCAGCAGTATCATTTTCTAAAATTGATAGTTTAAATGATGATAGTGACCTTTTGATTAAAATCGATGACAAAACCTATAATTTAACTCCTGGCCTGAAGGAACTTTTACTTCGAAGAAAACCTGATTTAAAATTAGTTTCGAGCAAAGATAAACTTGTCTATAAGGATATGCTGCATTTTACAAATGCTCATAAGAGAGATTTTAATCCTAATGGTCAAATACGAGGTGATAAAGGAATAAAATATCGTGAAATAATCAAACCACTCTTTTCCGAATTGACAAACGCTAATAAACTTGTTCACACAAAACTTGGAGGAAACTTACCCATACTAAAAAAATACAAAAACAACACTGACTTAGTATATTGGGATGATCCTAACGAATTGGTTGAGAGATTGAAACTATTAGTTGCTTCAAGAGATGCTGGCAATACAAACCATGATAATGAAATTTTATCGATAATTGAAGAATTAAAAGAAGCTGACATAATTAAAGAATAAATAGTGATAATAATATGCTTTTCATTCAGTATTATAGATGCATTCAAGACAAATGTACTAAATTCTAAAAATGAGCAAAGCTGACGTAGTAAACGAAATACATAAAAATGTGAGGGTGAACTTTCCGCGAAGACATGTTATTATGAAAGATGTAGATGACCTTTGGCAAGCAGACTTAATGGATATGCAATCAATTTCAAAAGAAAATAAAAATTACAGATTTATTCTTACCGTTATTGATACATTTTCGAAATATGCTTGGGCCTTCCCTCTGAAAAGTAAAACCAAAGATGATGTATGTAAATCTTTCAAAATGTTGCTGGCTACAGGACGTGTTTCGAAAAATCTCCAAACGGATAATGGTACAGAATTTTATAATAATACATTTCAAAAGCTTATGAAATCTAATCATATCAACCACTACTCAACCTTCTCAACAAAAAAGGCTTCAATAGTTGAAAGATTCATCAGAACATTGAAATCTAAACTGTATAAAGAATTTAGTTTAAAAGGCAACTATAATTGGATAGACAATACCCTTAATGATGTTATTCATAAATATAATCACACTTACCATCGGACAATTCAGGAAATCCCTGCTAATGTGAATAACCTTAATAAAAAACGTATATTAGAAAGATATTTAAGGCTGGTAAAAAACGAAAGAATAAGAAGCAAGTATAAAGTTGGTGATTATGTCCGTATCAGTAAGTACAAAGGGACATTTGAAAAAGGATATACCCCCAACTGGTCGACGGAAATATTTAAAATTCGAAAAATACAAAATACAACTCCTATAACCTTGAATGAATTGAAGATACAATCAGAGGTCAGCCTATTTTAGGGGCATTTTACTTACAAGAGCTGCAAAAGACAAAACATCCCAATGTTTACCTAGTCGAAAAAGTTCTTAGAAGAAAAGGAAACAGGGTTTTAATAAAATGGCTAGGTTTGTCATCTGCTGAAAACAGTTGGATTGATCAATCGAATGTATTATTATAAATAAAATTAACTTTTCTAACTTATCAACGAATACATTGATGAATCGAATAAGTATTTATTAAAGTGTTCAATCCAGAATCATTAGTCTTATGATGTGTATTGGAGAGAGTAGTCTTCTCAATTGGCTTATAAACAATTTACCGTTTGAATTAAACTTACCAGGATACAATTATTGTGGCCCTGGTACGAAATTAATTAAAAGGCTTACACGCGGAGATAAAGGTATTAATAAATTAGACGAATATTGCAAAGAACACGACATTGCCTATCACAAATCAGCAAACTTAAAGGATCGTCACAAAGCTGATTTCATTTTGTTAAAAATGGCGAAAGAGCGAGCAGCTGCCTCGGATGCGAGTGTAAGCGAAAAACTCGCAGCACGCTTAGTAAGCAAGACAATGTCTACGAAAATTAAAAGTGGTTCTGGCCTAAAAAAAAGTAGCAAAAAGTGCTCTCAAAAAGTTACATCTGGAAAAGGATTAAAAAATAAATTTAAAAATGTTATTACTAAAACGAAAAAACACATGAAAAAATTAAAACCAAAATGCAAAAAAGTGGCAATAGAATTTGCTATGGCCGCAGCCAGAGAATTAGCTGATGATTTATCCATTAAACTTCCTCGAGTTATTCCTATACCAAAAACTGGCGGTGTATTACCTTTGATTCCTATTTTTGCTGGATTATCAGCGGTGGGAGCATTAGCGGGCGGTGCAGCTGGTATTGCCAAAACCATAAATGAATTCAAAATGGCTAGAAAGTTGTTGACCGAATCGAAGAGACACAACGAGAAAATGGAAGCTCTCTGCATTGGGAAAGGACTACACCTTAAACCACATAAAAACGGTCTTGGAATTTTTGTATCGAATAAAAAAAACTAAAATATCGGCTACCCAAACGAGCCTTAACTAACTTTGACATTTTGAAGTATGGAAATAGTATTCCCTATTTTAGAGGAGTCTTTATGAGAGATGAGCTTCCTAAATGTCCGTATAAAAAAGAATGTGGAGTTATTAATTTAGATAGTTCTAAAGATCCTGGCTCTCATTGGGTAGCCTATGAAAAATATAACGATTATATTGAGTACTTTGACAGTTATGGGAATCTTAAGCCTCCAAAAGAATTTGTAAAATACATAGGTTCTCAAGTTTACTACAATTATGATAATATACAACGCAATCATCCTTTCAATTGCGGCCATCTCTGTTTAATTTTTTTAAAGAATTTTTGGAGTTTTCAAGGGATAAAATAAAGAGGATCTTCTTGAAGAGTTCAGTATGCAAGCATGTCTACTACGGTTACCATCTCTGGAAATAAATCTGAATTAGTGTCATACTTTCAACCATCTCTGCATTTAACCAATCAATACGAATGCGGTTTGTTATACTTTTCAGTGTTAAATTCAAGACCAAATGTGCCCATCAATAACAGCAGTCTATCTGTAATCAGAATCGAGTGTGATCTTGTACATGGTTCGTACTGCAACGGATTACCAACTCATTTTATTCATGAATTTATATTTGATACTGCTCCGAGTCATCAGTACATAGAAATACCGCGAAACGTTATTTACTTTCCAGTGAACAAAAATATAATTTCATCCATATCTGTTAGGATTGTTGATCAATTTGGTTATTGTATTAACTTTGGTGAAGAACTTAATATTCAACTACGTCTTCATTTAAGAAAAACAAAATGATAGTATATTATAAAAACACTCCTGTGAAAATAAAACGTCTTATTCCTTCTACGACCACTAAGGAGCATAGACGTAAGAAAAAAGTTAAGAAATTGACTGAAGGAAATAAAGATTTTCTTAGAGCCCTAGGTTTTAAAGTATGAATATACTACAGATTACTGAATTACCGCACTTCGATAGTTCGATCGAAAGTTATGAAATCCATTCATATAATCCCTACAATAACAGCTTTAGAGAAAACGATGAAATCAGAATCCCCATACATCAACAAGACATATACGTGCTACCATCAGCCAGTTCAATTTACATCGAAGGCCAAGCAAAGCTGCTCGGTAAAGATGGGAATCCGATCAAGAAAAATGTTTCGTTCACTAATAACCCTATTATGTCTTTGTTTCAAGACATCAGGTACGAAATGAATGGTATTGAAATAGATCGTATAAAAAATTCTGGAATAACATCAACAATAAAATCATATATCTCATTAAATGAAGGTGAAAATAAAGTTGCTGCATTATGGGGCTGGAAGTTAAACGGATTCGAAAATGATGGTCATTTTAGTATTGTGTTACCATTAAATAAAATTTTAGGGTTTGCAGAGGATTACAATAAAATCGTCATAAATTGTAAACACGAGCTTATATTGAATAGAAGTAACTCTAACTTAAACAGCGTTATTCTTACTGATGATGTTGCTAATTTTCAAATAGATATGCAAAGAGTACAATGGAGGATGCCACACATAAAAGTGTCAGATCGAGAACGATTAACACTTTTAAAGCATTTAGAAAGAGATAAATCCATTCAGATGGCTTTTAGAAATTGGGATTTATATGAATATCCTTTACTTCCTAAAACTACAAAACATTCATGGTCAGTTAAGACTGCTTCACAATTAGAAAAACCTAGATATGTAATATTTTACTTACAAACTAATAGAAAAAATAATAAAACTAAAGACAGTTCAGTATTCGATCATTGTGAAGTAACAAACGTCACGCTCTTTTTGAATTCTCAATATTATCCATATGAACCGTTAGGTTTAAAGTTTTCTGAGAACAAATATAGTATATTATACGAAATGTTTGTGAAATTTCGTCAGTCGTATTACAACTGTCCAGTAGCGGGTCTACTGGACAGTTGTAATACGACTGACTGACGACTTGCTTGACCTAAAGGAGTTCAAAGAAAACGCCCCTCTCTTTATCTTAGACTGCTCAAGACAAAACGATAGCCTGAAAACAGGTCCAGTGGATGTGAGGTTGGAAATTGAATGTTCTACAGCAATACCAGATAAGACGACTGCATATTGTTTGATTATAAACGATCGACTTGTGGAATACAAACCTCTCAGCAACATTGTACGCAGGTTATCATGATTGCTATTGTGGATATTCAAGGCTTTAAAACAGAGACAAATGAATTTATAATAAAAGAAATCGCTATATTGTATAATAAAACATTACAAGTGTTTTTAATTGAACCACCATTTCCATTTTCAAAATTAACTAAACAAGAAAAAAAACAAGTTAGTTGGATAGAACGAAACAGAAAGATACACTGGCGTGAAGGATTTTTACCCTATTCTAATTATCAGAATTTGGTTATAGATATTTTAAAAGATAAATGTATCTACGTTAAAGGTTCAGAAAAAGTGTTTTGGTTGAAGCATATTTTAGAAAAATATAATTGTAATATATTTAATTTAGAAGATAAAGGTTGTTCTAGTTTGATAAGTTTATACGATCAATATAAATATTCTCAAGATTTATATAACTGTATTTATCATGACTCTGTATGTGCTTTAAAAAATGTATTGTGTTTAAATAAATGGTGCTATGATAATAAAATTTTAAAATAATCATTTTCTTCTTTAATTTCTATACTACGGTAAAACGTTTCCTACCCCTCCCCATCACAAGGTTGTCAAATCAATAAAATCTGTTGTCTGTAGCTAGACGGCGTCATTATCCATTTATCTGTAAACGGATCATGTCTCAAAATAACTACAAACCTCGTTATGACATTTATAATACTTATAAAATGCGTGCATTTTCATTTAATTATTACTGGGCAACGGCTGATTCAAAGAAAAGATTAGTGATGGAAATGGCTGACTCTGGATTCTTTTATTGTGGAAACAGTATAAATGATAAAGCAGCATGTTTCTCATGTGGAGGTGTTATAGAAGATTGGGAAATATATGACGATCCTTGGATGCAACATGCTATACATTTTCCACAATGTTTTTATTTAAATGCTGTGAAGGGAAGAGAGTTTATATTTAATACGCGACGAAAATTATAAATCAAGCACAAATTCATCATAACCTTAGGTCAGCGATACAGTGCAAGAAGATTTCATTGCTTATTTATCGATATAGAATTACGGTTCTGAATCACGTCTATAGAATTGGGGGGTTCGGGATCACGTCTATAGAATTGGGGATTCTGAATCACGTCTATAGAATTGGGGATTCTGAATCACCTGTTCTCGCTGCGCTCGAACCATGATCCAGAATCCCCAATTCTATAGACGTGATTCAGAATCCCCAATTCTAACCTACTTCGGTAGTATTTTTTTGCAAAAAACTTTCATACTATGTAAGAATAAGGATTTGTTATTCTGTTGGATATGCTATATTACTGTAATGTAAGCTTTCTTCAAAATCCGTTCAGTAGTTTTTTCGTGAAAGAGTTTTTTAATCACAATATATATTATTACACTGGGACTGCCGCAATCGCATGTCTGCTTATTGTTTACGCCATTTCATAACATAACATCACGCCAGTACATTCTAAACGGGTACGCAGATATGTACAGTTCACTCTGGTACATTCTCTTTTCACCGATTATGTTAGTTTTATGTTATTCGGGTAATCTATTCAGGCATAACTTTGGGCATTATAGGTACCTTACTACCGAACTTTCTCATTATGTACCATAACAATGAGTAAAAAATAAAACCTTTTTACAAAAAAAAAAACTACCAACTTCCAAATAAAAATACTACAAAGTGAAAAATTACTTTAATTTCGGAAGTCAAAACGAATAAACAAAGACAGGAACACCACACAATAAAATGTGTTTTGCCAAAGATAATATAATACTACAGTACAGATACCCAATCCCATACAAAGAAATGTCACCTCCTTAAGTCGGGCTATTGGTCGGGCTATTTTTTCTTTCTTGATATTTTTAAGAGGCGGCAGCACCAGTGACTCTTTAATAGCCCGAGACTGTGGTTTTCTAACGCCATCTAGTAGTTTGCCTAGATACTAAATCATATGGTAATTTGAGCGAGGAATCGTATCATTTAAGTACTCAGAGACGTTATTTGCCAGTTGTCCTTGAACGCTTACTTCGTATTCGTAATAATAACATTAGGTATGTTCGGTTCGGGACAGATTCCGCTCAGACCGCGGTAACTTCTTAAATCTAAGTGGTCGCATTGTGTAGCGAATTTCACAATATTCACGAATATTCCAAATCAATCAAAATTATAGAATTCGTTGTAGAATTAAATGTAGGTAGTTAGCTTGCTTCCGCGGCAACGGAATGACACGAAGTAGGTACCTTATCCTTTTTTACCCGGCTGCAAGGAAAGGGTTATGTTTTTCGCGCGTATCTTGTATGTAAGTATGTATGTAATATTCTTTATTACCTCGTATCTTTCAAACCACTTGACGTATTTTTATAATTAAGACATCGTTAGATAGGTCTTGGCCACCCAAATATTCTTAGATAAGTGCCATCAAAAAAATTGGCGGATTTTGGGCTCCATATTGTAGAGGTTGCAATTTTTTTTTCTTCGTAACCCTTCGGGTGGGTATCAAAATGAAGGGCTTTTAGTGGTTATTACAATTTATAAAAAAAAAAAATACTTAAAAGTTGTAAATATAAAAAGCTAATTTAAAAATCAAAAAGGAAGCGAACTAAAAAGCTACAGTAAACAAGTAAAAATCGTGCTGTGCCGTCGGAGGATCAGGCAGTTCGCGAATATGTATCCTCCGACTGCACAGCTAGTTATTTTCTTGTTTACAGCTTTTTAGTTCGCTTTTTAAGCAGTCGGGTGTTTGATTTTTAAATTAGCTTTTTTATTTTAGGTTGGTACTTAGATATATAAAAAACAAGATGTTTTTACAAAAATGATTACTTTTAATACTTTAGTTAGGTACGCAGCATGGCAGTACAACCTACCCCTCACCCCCGCTGTCACATGAAATTGCTAGCGCGTAGTGGCTCACGAAGTGTTTCGAGCCGTTAATCAAACTGTACCTACTACGCGACGCGTAAACTCGGACGGCAAGCGGCACACGCGTTATTTTAGTACCCGTGCGATTTGAGTAGGCCCTAGTGCGATACGAGTCCTGTTCCAGCGAGGTATCTAGTTAATTCGACGTGTAAACAAGCTTCACAAAAAAGTGATTTTAAATAATAGACCAAAACTTTAATATTTGAATTTACGCCTAAAATAAATAATATCTTTTAAATTACGCCTATAATAAATAATAACTATCCTACAAAATGAATCTTACTATGGATATATAGTTTAGGACAAATTGTGAAACACGCCATCTATTGCAAAGAACTCAAAACAAAACGAAAAGTCGATAGCTACTTTCAACTAATTTAACATACAAAGTATTCACTTATCTTTTTTGTTCAAAAAACCTGATTAATGAGTGTAAATGGATAAATTAACATTAAAGAAGCAAGTTTTGATTTTTACTAAACTTATTTCAGCCTGAATCTGCTGTTAAACATTTTTAATTGATTGTTACTTTCACATTTGTTACCTATGCTGCCATCTATGATCTTTTTTTAATACTAATTATAATTTGTTTGAGTTGATACCCCATGGTTTTGCAAAGACAGACTACCTACAATACTCTAACACACATCGACACAATCTCGAATAACATTAATATCTCCAATACTCCATTACCCAGCCTCAACATTGTCCCTTGACGCCCGTAGGTAAAGTTTAGCGCGAGTACGACAGTGCTAGTTGCTAATGTTGCAGACAGTTGCACTGGCCTGTCGAGTATCCTAGAGGTACGTACGAGATGGTAGGTATGAATCTTACATTCTGCCCGGATCGTGCAGGCGTTGCACAGATGGAGTTCCAGGGTGGTCTTTTAAGAGGTAACGGATTGTTTGCTGATTGTGATCACCGGGGTAGTTTTATAGAGGTAAAAATCCCACACCCCCTGGGTTTTTCCTTAGTCCAGGGTCCAGATGCCCTTTGAATGTTTCCCCAAATAGAAAAAGTATGTATGAATCAATAATCCTTTATTGATTCTTACCTACTTTAAATTGAAATTGGCCACCAATTTGTAAAATTGTGATTTCTATTGTATCTGTGTATCCTGTGTTGGAGGTACAAATAAATAAATAAATAGCCTTAAATAATATAGAAGCTAATTTAGTGGTTAGTTCAGTGTTCAGTGCATACGGTTACCAGATACCCTCCTCTAATACAGGAGAGATGCTGGGAGAAGATTTATGCCCTCTACGACATTATTAAGTACTCAAAGTACTTAGTTGCGAGCTAAAAGGATTGCAATCGATACGGCTACTAAGTAGAAAAGTGTTTTACCTTTAAAAACAAGATCTAGATCTTACCGGAGAAGCATTAAACTGGAACTAGGGAACTACCTTAATTATTGTGTTGTAGTACAAAGTTGCAAGAGTGGAACTTCTAAATTTACATGTAACATGATTGCAGGCTGAAACTTCGTAAACTGCTTTCACATTGAAAGAACTTAGTTTAGGTAATTTAGTCGCAGCGAACTTAGTGACGACCGTTCATAGTTCCGACACGAAGTATTACGAAAAGGAACTTTGTTGGTGTCACAATAACTTACGTACGTGGCAGTTTTGTATGGGGTAGTTAATTGATTTTAGCTTGTTATAGTAACTTGGACAGGGCAATATTTTTGCCGATATTCTATTAGGGAAGTACTTATCGACTCACGTTAGTAATTAAGGCATGCTGATTGTTAGGCTTAGTTATTTTGCAAGAGAGTTGTAAGTATTCAGCTAGATGGCAATGACCCGCCTGGTAACATGCATGGGATTTTGACTTTTATTTGTCTCTGCTTTAAAATGAACTTAAACAAATTGTACGTAGTATGCGTTACCCCAGCAAAAAAATGTCGAAAATAGTCACACCCAGCTCCTGTAATTGTTGCGCACATTTTTAAATTTGTTGCACGTATAGTTTTTTAGTTATTTCACAATAGTACATTGTGATACAAGGGTGAAAAGTAGGTTATTGCAAACGAGCTGTCATCAACAAGCCCGAGCCGAAGGCAGGGGTTTTTAATGACACGGGTTTGCAATAACCTACACACCCGTGTATCACACGAAATTTTTCAAAACAGTTGTGGGAAATAGTAAAAGCAAATCAAAGAATTAGATTTGTATATAAACCAAAAAAAAACAGAAAATTGCGCGTTTTGCAACTGGACATATTTTTTTTATACAGCCTATTCGATTTTTGACAAATGTTGATGTGAAAATAAATAAATTAAAACTGGTAATTAAATATATTAAACAACCATTTAAAAGACTTTTGAGAATTCAGCGCTAAAACGTACGGAATCATTCATTTTTCCTCGTATAAAATCCATCCCATTTTATTCTATGTATGAAAACTCCTTGCTACTAAACTTTTTTTAAATTGACTTATAAATTGAAAACTCAATTGCAAAAGTAATGAACGAGCTCGTAAACAAATGTCACGACCGCGTAACAGAAAGATGCCAATGCAAAAGATTTAATTTTCGAATCATAGTTATAGCCTCTGAAAGTACGCCATGTTTAACAACTGTATTGAAAAAACATTTTCTGGGTAAAGGTATAGGAGGTAAAGTTTAATTTTTAATGGAAATATTGAAATATATATTAGCTTTATTAGTTGTCTCGTCGAGGTAAATGTTGCAACTTATTTTGTATTTGTTCTTTCTTCGGTTGCGAAGTTATTCGAGATCCTGCTGGAGTAACGTTTGTGGTTTTGCTGGATCTCGGAAACGGTTAAGCGGATTCTTATCATCTTTTGTACATGACTTCTTAAGAATTAGTTTTAATTAGTTGTGCAATAAAAATCAATCAATCAATAATGCACTGTTCACAGGTTATTTAATTAAATATAAAAAAATACTTCAATAGGTCCTAATGCTTTGAACAAGAGCTGTTTCAGTTCTCCACGTTCACGGTCACAATGCGCGCGGAGTTATTTGGCCACCGATAAAGCTGTATGTGGATATTTAAATTGGATGATATATCAATAAGTAGTTGCTTAGATACAACAATAATTAACGAGATAATAAAATAAAAGTCATTAGAAAGTCCAAGACCGTGGTAACCCGACCATGTTTAGGTGCTTATAAAAAACCGCCTAAGTGCGAGTCGGACTCGTGCACGAAGGGTTCCGTACCATTATCGCAAAAAACGACAAAAAAAACATGTTTGTTATATGGGAGCTCCACTTAAATATTTATCTTATTCTGATTTTAGTATTTGTTGTTATAGCGGCAAAAGAAATACATCATCTGTGAACATTTCAAATGTCTAGCTATCACGGTTCATGAGATACATCCTGGTGACGGACAGACAGACAGTGGAGTCTTAGATCCTTTGGGTACGGAACCCTAAAAAGCGACCGCGTAGTAAGTTATGCTATCAAACCCAACAAATTGCCAAAAAATTGCCAATTGTCATTTTTTTTACCAAAAGTTCGAAGGCATGTGACGTCCAGCTAACTGCACTGGGTTCGCGTGTTGCAGTGGTGGATTATGATCACTCCTTCTCACTGGGAATATCATAGTTAATCCAAAACAAAACAGCATATTAATTAATTATATTCTGTCTATAGAGAGGCTTCAAGTATCAACCAATCATAATGAAGTGCACTTGATAATCCCAGGTAATTCACAATACCATTCACAATAGGTACTTATGTATACACAACAGTTGCTACGGACTTCGACTTCCTATAATTATCAAGTGTTACACCTCAATCGCAACACAAAGCGGAGAAAAGCCAATTATCGATGGAAGCCGATCCTTACCTGCGAATTTGGGAATACGCTAGCCAAGTAAATGAAAATATACGACTTCTCGTTAGTGTTGGCTGTACGTTCCGACTTGGATACACGGATTTTACTGGATTTGGTTCGGATATCGCGTTGTTCGCAATGCACGATGGTACTTTGAGGTTTATTGTGTACCTTGTTTGTATCGTATAGGTACTTATCTGTTTGTTTATGCCAGAAATTTTTGGTTTAGAAAAACAGATTATAACCGTTTGGAATATTTAGATTCCTTATTTTCAAATCTCTTTTAGACCACTTTTTTGGTTTCTGGACCAACAAGTTTGAACAAGATAGAAAAATGTTTAGTTTAGAAAATCCTTAGAGCATTAAATGCGCTAAGAGAAAATCAGACGACAACCATTTGAAGTATTGAGATTCTTCCTTATTTTCAAACCTCTTTTATAACTCATTTTTGGTTTCAGAACCAAAAGTTTTCCAAGATAGGGATGAATTTCAGCAGAAAGTAAAGTTCAGAGTTTTAAGAAGTCTTCTAAATGAGTGAGATAGGTCTGGCAACCTAAAATTAAAAATTAAAATAAAGAGTAAATATTATTCGTTTAGCTCTATGTTTGTAGAAAGTAATCTCTGGAAGTATGTTCCGATTACATTTATTTTTTCCTTTCCGAAAAAATTTACTGATAGACTATTTGTTCTTGACCGTATGATTTTTAGTACAAAATCTATATTTATTAAAATTAAATATTTCCATTGGTCACGACATCACGCGTGAGCGGCTGGACCGATTTCGCTAATTATTTTTTGTTGTGTTTGTTATTTTTAGGAGAAGGTTCTTATGAATAAAAATATAAGGCAAAAAAATTGGCAGGTAGATAGGTAGCATAGGGTAGATAATTTAAGGTAAGGTAGACAGGTAGAATAGGGTAGGCAGTTGACGGGAGCGAAGCCACGACCACAGCTAGAAATATTATAAAGAGGTTAAATTATTTGTGTCTCTCTATAACTGTAGAAAAATAATTTATGGAAATACTGATCCGACTAAGTACAATTTTTTTTTATTTTGCTGAAGAAAGATACTGTCAATAAGCTAATAATAATGAAAAAAAACACTATTGCTCTAGTGCTAAAGCCTGCTTTCTATCCGGAAAAACAAATCACATTTTCTGTTGCAAAAGAAACGGGAGCGAAGTCGCAGGAAAATGCTAGTACAATATATAGAAGGTAAAACAAGAGCTACATTGGCCTTTAAAAATCCTGCTGACAAATTTACCCGATCGTCTTTTATTCTTGACCGTATGAATTTTAGTACAAAATAAAAAAGGAACCAAATAGCTATACGGCCTCCGTTTAATTAAGAATTAAATAAAAAATAATAGGACCCATGCTTTTCTTCCAGCCCGCCGCGAAAGCTATAAAAGTCGCCGGACTGGATTGGATCATTACGGTGCATAGTAGCTAATTAGTCTGCAATCTGCACTACTTAACCGCTAGTGGATCCTTTATGTTTATTCTATATGCGTTTATGCTTTATTTATTAATGCGATTAGGTCTATTTTTATTAAAACTTTCTAGTAAAGGCTTATTTCGTTAATACGCTCAAAGGGAAGCCCATGGAGCCATGATAGCTTAAAAGAATAAAAAAAACCTTGATTTATATATCCGGTTTAGTTTTGTCGTGTTATGCTCATAACTTTACTAGAATGGAGCCATTGAAGCTTAATTAAATTGAAACTTTGTACATTTATCAAGGAACGATGACAATAAACAGTTTCATAAGTTTGTCCCATTAAAAAGTTCTTAAACCTGAAGATCCTGGCCAGGATGGCCAGGATCTTCAGCTTTAAGAACTTTTTAGATTAAAAAATAAATAAAAATTGAAAATGATGCTTTAGCGAAAAATGGAGATCAATATTTTATTCCGAATCTTATTTTGCGCGAGTAAATTATGTCGCTCAAGTACACAGTGGCTGCTCACAGCTGCTTACAAAGTTAAGAATAACGATACTACAGTTTTGGCGCGAAACTTTTGCATAAACCTGCACTTAGCGCCCCGACGACCAACTTTACTGTTAAATAATAAACTTTAATGGACTTTTGGTCATTCCACTTTATTGTTATTTTTTTTTTCGAGTACATGAAGGAAGGGACTTGCTGAAACTTTGATAGCATCTTTCAGAACTGAAGTTTTAACGACCTTGAAATTTAGTAGGCTTTAAAAGAACGTCGTGGTGAACTTGGGATTGTATTACGAATAAAAGATTTTGGGAAAGTATTTTTTAATACTTGAAATATTGAGATGGCAAAGGGTAATGGAGAGGGCTATGTTCGGAGTGTCCTTGCGTGATCGAATCAGAAATGTAGAGATCCGCAAGAGAACAAGGATTACCGACATAGCCCGAAGAATTGCCAAACTTAAGTGGCAGTGGGCAGGGCACATTGCTCGCAGAACGGATGGCCGATGGGGCAGAAAGGTTTTGAAGTGGCGACCGCGAACCGGAAGACGTTGCGTTGGAAGGCCTCCCACCAGGTTGACCGATGACCTAGTGAAGGTTGCGGGGATCCATTGGATGCAATACCGATAAATGTGGCGACGCTTGGGAGAAGCCTATGCCCAGCAGTGGACGTCTTTGGACGGATATGATGATGATGATTTTTTAATATCTATATCATCGTGTTTTTATATTTTGTTATTTGTGTTTTTAGTCGCTCCATGTTAAACACTGGTACTCAGCTGAATCCGGTAAGACTGGGAGCCGACCCCAATGTCGTTGGGAAAAGGCTTGGCAGATTGATTATATCATCGCGTTTTTGGTGAAAACGTATCAGTTTAACTTGGAGACTTTTCAATTTATCCATAGATACTAATAATTTGAATGCGAAAGTAACTCCGTCTGCGTGTCTGTTAGTTGTCTTCGGATTTGGTACAAGGGAAAGTAGGTCGTGTATTGGATAAGAACAGAGGATACCCCGGTTTTTCGCCTGATTTTATCCCGGGACTTATCAAATTCACGCGGACGAAGCTGTGTCGTGTATAAAAAAATATAAAGAAACAAAGCCTTTGGGCCATTGCTAATGAAGCCAATGTATTAATTAATAGATAATATCCAGTGACAAACAGCTATGTATTACATTCCACTTGTATAAGTTTTAATAGTCCGTCCGTCAGTCCTCCGTTTTACACATAATATGCCAGCACTTGCCAATGATTACATGCAATCACAATATGGCCCTCATTATGATATTCCCGGACGAATAACACTGTCCGCGTATGTTCCCATTCATTGGGCATTAACAGCATAACTGGGCCATGCAGGCCATACTGTCGAAGTGCGCCATATTTAAGCGAGCGAAATAGTTCGAATCATCACGTACAGCTAAATTACGCCTAACTAGCTAAACAGTATTGCACACACAAAAGCTAGAATCATTAGTAATTTGTACGTACGTGTTTACCATGTATTATCGTGCATTTTGGCTTATTGTTTGAGATTGTATTGAGTTTTACATAAGGAATTTATCAGTAGCAGCTTCGATATTTGTAGTTGATGGTATGATATCGTGCTTAGGACACCAAAAAAAATATCCCTCTCTAGACTTGTCGGAGACCGTCCCATCGGAATTTGTGTGAAAAGGTACAGTACACTATACATTTCCTGCTTGCTTACAGGCGCGGATCCAGAACTTCGCTCAATGGGGGATCAAATGGCTGTCGAGGTAGGGCATCATGCACACAAATGTTGTTCCTGCATTTCGGATCATATTGTCAACCTCCTTGGTTTGGAATAGAATTGTAGAATTTTTGATGAAATTTCAGCTCGAAAACCACCGTGGTTTTCAAACACTGTGAATTACAAAAATTTGAGGACTTCACAGATAGCTATATCATCTGATATAGCTAAAGTTTTGACCATTCTTCAAAAGCATTAGGATGGATAGAATGTCTGTTGCGAGAACGAGCAAAGCGAACTCGAAAATTTTAGGACCCACCTCAGATCTCCATAGATTTTCTGTTACCATACATAACACCAGTTTGGTCGAGGCCCAGGGAGGGAGAGCAATTGCCCCCGTTGCACCCTCCCTGTATCCGCACCTGCTTGCTTAGCTAATATCCGTTGAGATTGAAAAATTCGAGCCAGCTATGTGTCTGCTTCAAAGAAAATCCTTATCTAGTGTATTGATTGATAGATTAACGTAACTGACTCACCTAACTAAAATATATGAAACAAGCACAATCCCTTCCAATATAACCAAAAAATCTATCCATCAGAAAAGGATAAAATAAGCTAGTGATAAGGCAAAATAATTTCAACCACTCACGCTGTGAATGAGAATCTTTCGCGCCCGCATTGTGAGTAGATACTGAGGTAGCGATCTTGAAGGCTATGTAGTAAAGTTCGCTGACTCAGGGCACGGAGGACAGGTACACTGTCTGCGGAGAGCGGACGAAATTCCGGGAATATTGCCTCCAAATTGAACTCCCGGTAGCCTAGATCTTTTGGCCTTGGTATACTTGAAAGTGTATCTAGTAATTGGCGATTTTGGTAGGGTTATTGATAGAAAATTTATTTTATAAAGTAGAGACCAGTTTTATAAAAAACGGTGGCTATGTATGGCAGTGGAATGAGCTGGTGATAGAATTATCAGAGTTTTGTTAGTAACCACTGAATAGAATAATTTATTGAACACCAAAATATTATGTGCGTGTGAACTGAGGGACCACACTGGTATCTCGCAAAATAAATATCGTAGGATTTAGTAGTAAACTTAAAACAATTGTAGAACAAATCTGGGAATTTGTAAATAAATATTTTAAAAACTACAGCACTTAAAGTGCGGTCCCTCAATCCTCACATACCATTAGCCAGATCTCGGAAAGTATGTGATAAAATAAGGTTTTGTGACTACAGACATTTAGTAAAGAATTTGTAAAGATATTTACTAAATAACAAACCACAAAGCATCAAATATAAAAAATATATAACGACTAAACTGTGGTCCCTCAATCCTCACATTCACTGACATATGTGCATGTACTAGCTGCTATACGAAAGGAATATCAGAAAGACTAGACATTTAGTAACGAATTTGTAAAGATATTTACTAAATAACAGACCACAAAGCATCAAAGATAAAAAATATATAACGACTAAACTGTGGTCCCTCAATCCTCACATCCACTGACATATGTGCATGTACTAGCTGCTAGACGAGAGTAATATCAGAAAGACTAGTGTACTTAACTTTTAGTGGAAAGTTTCTACTAAATAATAGTTATCTAAAACTGTGTATTTCTTACCTCTTAGCTGAGATAATATTATTTTTTAATCCTAAAAAAATAGATAAGAGTAGTGTGACCACACAATGAAACAAAATGTAGACAGTACTATTATACTTCATTTAGTATAGCATTAAACGAAACGAAAACAATGTTGAACTGTTAATTTATGTTTAATGTGTATCAGCTCAGTGGTTTTTACGTACGCATAGTGTTTATGGTGATAAACAAAACAGGAAACTGAGAGCAAGTTAGTACATTACGCTCAAGAAAGAAAAAATGTATAAATGTAATTAAATATAAAAAAACGCCAAAAAAGTTCAATCTAATATTTCTACTGGATATTATAATGCGACATTGAATCTAAAAACGATGACATTTATTTAATGAGGGCAAAAATTGCTTCATAATATTTTAGTCCATTAAGCGAGAAAGGAAACCATATTAGTTATGATTGCCAGTGTAATATCACATATACACACACTGGCAAAATTAGCGGAACAAGAAAAATAAATCGCAAAACCTTATTTTTAACTTTGCGGGGTAGTTTTTCTTTTGTTTTACAATAAAACCAATTATTCCTAATTGATAAAACAATTGAACTTCACTTTTTAACCTATTGTTTTAAGTTTATTCGAACTTACATCACTTTGAGAGAATTTTGCTTATTGCCACTTCATGGTTTTGATATAAAATTTTGTCAATTTTTCATTAACAACCTGAGTTATTTGTTTAATTTTTAATGATTAGATCTTTTTCGAAGTTAAGGACATCATTGTGCCCAACTTTGAGACCCAGGCCCAAACTGAGAGGCGGCACTTGAGATGAGAAGAAATTATCAAACCTACAGAATGATGTGCATAATTCATCGTTTATCTGTTTCAACCATTTATTGCAGTTTTTAATGGTTTAAAGAGACTAATGCTTTTGTGAGAGTATCAGAACAAGGCAGGAATCTCGAACTTCTAACAGAAATAATCTTTTTATTTAGTTTCGCTTTCGAAAAAACCTCATTTAAAGCCTATTCAAGCCAGAAGTGAGCTGGAGGAAGTTCGAGGTGCAATAGAAACTGGATTTACGAAACGAAGGAAAATGAAAGAAGCTGTTTCTGGTTTGTTCGTCTCCGCCGAAGGTCCAAAACTTAAGGCACATCACCTTGAAACAGAAAAATGTTTGCCCGGGAAAATCAACTTTAGTACACGAGACTAATGGAGGAAAATATTGTTCAGTGATGAGTATGGAACTAATTTAAATCGAATTGAGAGACGGCAATGAATGTGTGAACATAAACAAGAATAACATAATCTGTATTTTTTTTAAGCTACTGGCATACGGCAGAGGAAGAATATTAGATTCAGGTAGGATATGTTTGGGAGCTCGTACGGACTTGATGATGATTGATGGAGTCTTATTGTAAACCGCTATAGAAGTGTTATTTAAGAATAAAACGCGGTATCATTTGGCCCTTTATCAGTGGTTACTTCGTTTTGATCTAGGAAAATCCTTGGCTGCATACCACTTTTCAAATCCAGCCTATCTTAATAATGTCAATATCGCAGTTTTGGCGGCGCCGGCGAGATCACCAGACATGCATCCGATAGAACACGTCTAGGAACTGCTAAAACGAAGAGCGAAATTCATACTCCCTACACTTATCAATGTGGGTAAACTGCGAAGCGCCATTGTATAGGAATGATAAAAACTACCACAAGATACAATGAATAACATTATTCTCAACATGTCTAGGTGGGTGAAAATTTTATTAAGAGCAAGTGGAGAAAACACGTAATATAATGTGATATTATTTTATTGTAAAAATGATTTTTTTAATTAACTTTTTTTAACTTTCCTTGGTAACTTTCAAAAATCAACAATGTCCAGTTTTCCCATGAAGTCATATTACTCACAAAAATTAACTAAATGCGACTTCATTTTTATTTTAAAAGGTGTATTTTTAAGTAAGGAAAAATGTCGTTGTTTTCGTTTCGTTTAATGCTGCACTAAATGAAGTATAATAGTACTGCCTACATTTTGTTTCATTGTGTGGTCACACTACTCTTATCTATTTTTATAGGATTAGAAAATAATATTATCTCAGCTAAAAGGTAAGAAATACACAGTTTTAGATAACTATTATTTAGTAGAAACTTTCTACTAAAAGTTAAGTACACTAGTCTTTCTGATATTACTCTCGTCTAGCAACTAGTACATGCACATATATCAGTGGATGTGAGGATTGAGGGACCACAGTTTAGTCGTTATATATTTTTTTATCTTTGATGCTTTGTGGTCTGTTATTTAGTAAATATCTTTACAAATTCGTTACTAAATGTCTAGTCTTTCTGATATTCCTTTCGTATAGCAGCTAGTACATGCACACATGTCAGTGAATGTGAGGATTGAGGGACCACAGTTTAGTCGTTATATATTTTTTATATTTGATGCTTTGTGGTTTGTTATTTAGTAAATATCTTTGCAAATTCTTTACTAAATGTCTGTAGTCACAAAACCTTATTTTATCACATACTTGCCGAGATCTGGCTAATGGTATGTGAGGATTGAGGGACCGCACTTTAAGTGCTGTAGTTTTTAATATATTTATTTACAAATTCCCAGATTTGTTCTACAATTGTTTTAAGTCTACTACTTAATCCTACGATATTTATTTTGCGAGATACCAGTGTGGTCCCTCAGTTCACACGTACATAAAATATTTATACAACTCTTTTACAAAAACCATAATACCGAACTTCATCAACTACGTATTATGTAAAGTGACAAAGTGAGCTTCATAAAAAGACCAATGATCATTACATACCTAGGTACCTTTTATGCAATGCATACAATATTGTAACAGAAGTTTCACTCACTTTATGGTCCAAACTGAACAAATCCATGCCTAAATATCTCAGTTTGGTAGAAACTTACCAAGAGGATCCCCAAACATTATTTTTTACTAAAGATATAGAACTCCATTTTGGAGTTAAGCTTGCCTTCGTACATTAATATTGATTTCACCTTGTGTAAATGTATTGTTTTGGTGTACAATAAAGAATTAAGAATTAAAGAATTAAGAACTCATTCTAGTGAACAGTCATGCAAGTGCGTATGAGGATTACCGCATAATTATTTATTTATTATATACTTTATTGTACACAACTTAAATAATTACAGGAAAAACATTTATTTAAATAAATAAAAACCTTTTTATAATATTAAAAATATCCCAAGGGCCGTACAAAATATCTCTCTCTCTCTGCTTTGCCTTATACAATTCCATTTGGGGTCGGCTCTCCTCATCATTCTTGACGTGTATTATAGAATAGTTTTTTTTATTGAGACAAGCCTGCTACATTATTGCGACTGCAACTCGTGAAAATCAAAATCAACAGTGTGATTACCAGAAAAGTGCCGAGGCAATGAAGCTTGATGAGTCTCCGAGAAATAATTCAATTGTCTCAAATCCCGCAACGAAATTAATAAAAACAACAAAAGGAGGAGACGATAAAAAAATCTGTTAGACTAAACCTTCTCATACTTCTCTGCTCCGCCCCGAGTGAACGCATCGCTATTCAACTTTGTTTGCAGTTCCTCCTTCCTTCATCAGAGCAGATTGATGGCTTTGATGTCTCATGTTGCCGGTGCGCGTTGTTAAATGATATTGCTTCGTTTGTCATCTGATGTGTTACTTATTGAATCTGTTTTGTTTTGTAATTAAAAAACCTTTAAAATAGAACGTGGCTGGGTTGAGAGGCAATACAGCTTGAGGGTGTGTATTGGCTTACAGTCTAAAAAAATGCACATAGAAATGATTTTAGAAACATCAGCCGTTGGTGAGTCAAACGTAAAGTCAAAGTTTATTAAAGAACTATTTCTATGGCAGCTGAAAGCAACAAATATTTACTTCAAAACAACAAACAAAATTCTCAATATTTGTTTGAATACCATATTTATGTTGTACCTATTTACAAGCAGAGTTTTCAAAATGTTTTCATACCAAACATTATTCACTCATCCATTCATCATATTTTTTGCAAACATGTGTTTTTCATATCTCGTACAAAATCACGAAAGTAAATGTTTTCAATAACTGGTGAAATGTAAATATGAAATGAGATTATTTAGTAACATTTGGTGTTATAACAGGTGAAATGTAATATCTATGAATAAGGGAAGGGAAACGCATTAGCAGAATTAATGTTCTGCTTTTCAACTTTGTTCGGCATTCTGGGGCAAATCGGAATCGGGGTTCCTCCGATGGATTGAAAGAGGAATCGATAGTACTTATTAGAGACTACTTATTAGATGGGGTAGGGGCGGATTGATAGCTGCAGGTTTTATCCTGGCCGCTTTTGGGGAGGACAAAATAATGAAAACTTTTAGAGATGTTAATATTCTGCTTTAATATTAAGCAAAATTAATGTTGTTAATAAAGTCTACGTGAAAGTGATGAATCTTATAATATTACTGGTTAGACAACTTTTATGTTTACTAAAACTTTATACAAACAATTAAAAAACCAAACCTCCTTGTGTCAAATAGGAAACAGACCACGCAACCAGTAACTTTTTGAAAAAATAATGTTTTGTCACCGAAAAGCACCGATTTTATTTATAGCGACCCTATATCTCGCATTTCTCGTATATACTCGTAAATAAATAAATCTAGTAAAAATATTGCAAATCATTTATTTTCATATTAAAAATACTTTGTATTAATATTTTACCAAGAAAAATTTAGCTAAGCAATTTGCAAATAAACCTTGGCAAATAAGAATAAATTTTCAAAGAAAGAACTGATTCTAATTATGTAAATTATTTGTCTATGGTTGCTTTTTAATCTGTAGAAGGTAAAAGTTTTGCGTTTTCCGCGGCTTTGAAAAAGTTTTGTGGGTAAACATAATAAAAGTAGATAACTTTTATTATAATATAATATCGAAGATGAAAGTTTCGTTTAACAAAGTATTTTGTGCTCAACAATAAGTCGGAAAAATATTCAAAATTGTTAAGTTTGCAGTTTCGATTCGGCACTATCGTAGTCAGGTAAGTCCCATAATTATGACCTAACAAAAATAAAACCGTAAGAATGCCAGAGGGTATTCGCCGAGATTTTTATAGTATACTAGCTGTCCCACGCGGCTTCGATTCCGTCAACTGGCTAACTATCTAGCCTACCTATCCTACATACGATGATTGTTGCGTAATTGAAACCGTTTACGCAGCGCACGCAACGGAAGCTCTCAAAAAGGAATATTTATGCCCGTTTTTGCAAAATTGTTTATTTATGCTCCGCTCTTATTGGTCGTAGCGTGATGTTATATAGCTTATAACCTTCCTCCATAAATGGACTATCCAACACAAAAAGATTTTTTCAATTCCAACCAGTAATTCCAGATATTAGCGCGTTCAAACAAACAAACAAACTCTTTAGCTTTATAATATTATATATTAGTATAGATTAAGCGACTTCTTTTCTTTTAATTATTCGCAAATTGATTTAATTGCTACTACTGGGTACCTCTGTGATGTAAAGTTGGTGTTGTTTTGCGTTTCAAGTGACTATGCAATCGGAAAACATATGTACTCATTGAAACAGGCGCGATCTCGGTAAAGTGAAACTAAGAATAAAATAAGATGATTGAATGATGAGGTGGTAATAGTCACCGGCAAGATTTGCTAAGGTGACCTTAGCGAAGTTTGCCGATAAAGCTGACTCGATATATTTACTGTCAAATACTCCAAAAACAGCAGAATACGTTACATCCGCTGTACGATTCGTACACTTGCAGAGTTGTTGTTGTTGAGGTTGAAGCACGAAGAGAAAAGATCACTCAGTTTTCGTTAGATTTATTACGTATTTTTGTGTTTACAAGTAATACTGTTGACGATTCCTTTCTCTAATGTTAGTCACCGCGTAGCAGTTATCGTACTCATTGATTTAAAGTGTTTCATGTGTATTTATAATATTATTGGAATGACGCACGTGTGGTGCACGGCACCGCGTCAGCAAAATATGTACAGTTTTAGACTGTACATCTTGGCAACCCAAAAAGAAGAAACCAACGAGAAGAGAAAGGAAAAGTCATCACAAAGTTAGTTAAGTAATTAATCAATCAAATAGAAAGGCGATGTTCCTGTTCCCAGGTTGAGGCTCCCGCCGCAAGTCCTTTGTTGTTTGTGCTGCGACGGTTTCATGCTGCTGGCACTCTGTTTTGCGGAAAACTTGAAGTTCAATATCTTCAGGTTGACTCGAAGTTTTGTTCTTAGCGTTGTGTGTGCAATAGTGTGGACAACGATTTCTCCCAACCACGACAAGTACGACTATGATGGCGATCGCCAGCAAAGAGTAACTTATGGCATATTGATGAATGTCGTGACTTGTTAGTGTTGGTAGTGAAGCTTCATTTTGCCGTTGAGTTGCAATTTTCTGATCAATTGTTACAATTTCCTGATCCGTAGCCTTTGACTGAAGGATATTTGGAGCATAGCGATATGTTAAGTTCACTATCTTGTTAATAGATGTATCAAATGTTGGAGCTGTAAACTCATAATCCATCTTCATATGACTGCTGTATCGGCGTTGAGCGTAGATGGTTAAGTCGTTGGATTGCAGTACGCATCCCTGAGATAATGTCACTATGTTCGATAATGCAATGGTTTGTGATGTGACGTCGTTGCTACATATGATTCGTAATGCACACGTTTCGCAGCAAATCGCCAGCCAGCTGTTTTGAGTTTGTAACTCTATCCAAGTGTCTTTGCATGACGCGCGTTCGACGTCACAAGGTTCATTGTTTTGATGCGATAGCAGTTTTGCCTCACAAGGAGCGTTTTTGCTGTGTAGGTCAAATGATGGCAGGTTTTTCTTGCATAAGAAATTCTGCGATTTTTGTTGCATGCAGTGTTTCAAGTCATCTTTGGACATAGACACGTAAATGTTCTTCTTGAAGTTGACAGCGATGTACTCGTTTGATAACTGCACATATGTAGTTTCCTTAGCATTGTTAACCGGTAAAGGTATCGCTTGGTATATTACGAAATCTTCGTTAGCTACAAGTGGAATATGTGCTTCGAAAAGAAAGTAATTTTCAGTAACTCGTGCTTTCACATTGATCAGCTTGTAGATATCTTTAATGTTTTCTTTGTAGTTCTCAACTGGTAGCGATAAAGATTTCGGAAGGCTTCCGGATATTTCCGTTAATTTTTGAATCAGACGCACCGGACTTATCAGATGGACATCTACATGACCTTGGTAGACGTTAGTTAGAGTATTAAACAGCATCTCCTGGAACGTCCTCAAGCTGTTGATCAATAGGTACGTCGTTAACGAAGCAGAGTTGAGGTAGGTAGTAGCCGAAAGTATTTCCATTTCCGTTTCGATGGATGCTATATTTTTATTGGTCTGATTGATAAAGTTATCAATGGAGTTGAATTGACGCTGAATATTGTCTTCAGTTTGTTTCAATACTTGATTCTCAAGCTCCACAATCGTTGTTTGATTTTTTAATAACTCAAGTAAGTAGTTCTCATTGGTTTGCAGAGATTGAATATCGTTTTGATATTTCTTAGCGAATTGTTGGTCCAATATCCCAAACAGACTGTTAGCTATGTAGCCGACTCCGTCGACTAGACCCCGTTTCTTCCTGTTGCTCAGGTGTTTGTGGGGATTTATAAGTATAGAGTTGTAGTAGTTTAGAAGTTCTAGTTCATGATTTAATTGTTCCATGGTTGATCTGCAGTGTTGTAGATTCGTTTTTTGGCATAAGTTGTGAATATTCTCGAAGTAAGTTTGAGTACGACGAGTCCCATCCCAATAGTTTGTTAGGTTGTAGTACATCATTAGTATCCATTCATCGTGCACTACTTGCATTTTGCCGACGGTGTCATAGTATATGGGCCGCTCGCGTTCCAGACTTGTAATCTGAGCGGTCGCCGCCGGCGCTCCGCGCGTGCCATCGGTGGCGGTATAAGATCCCGTTACAAATGTAAACAATGATAACATTGTTATTAGTAACGTTGAGATAAGATTCTTTGACTTCTTCCGCCGTTCGTTTTTCGATTTCTGTGGAGGCTTATTTTTCATTTCGTTTTCTTTGGTTTCCTCAGTTTCAGAGTTCAATGGTAATGGCGACAGTTTTGTTATTGGGCGCTTTATGATTCCTGCTTGAGTTTTAACAGTAGTTACTCGAACATATCCATCAGATCCTGGATGTGTTTCCAGAATCCGACCTAGGGCCCATTTTCCCGGCGGTAGATTGTTTTCTTTCACCAGTACTACATCGCCTTCTTTAACGTTTCTAGAAGGCTTGTTCCACTTACTACGTGTTTGTAGAGTGGTAAGGTAATCGTTTGACCAGCTTTTCCAATATTGTTGGAACATATGCTCGGTAAGCTGCCATCTACGGCGTAAATCAATGTTTTTTACGTCACTGTAATCCGAGAGTGGCATGGACAATATTGGGCTTCCTGTAAGGAAATGTCCAGGCGTTAGGCAGTTGTAGAACTCTTCTGGATCTTCAGTTAGCGGGCACAGAGGTCTTGAATTCATGCAGGCTTCTATTTTTGCTAAAATCGTTATGAACTCCTCGTACGTTAGTTTTTGGTCCCCCAGTACTCGTCGCAGATGGTGCTTCATAGACTTGACGGCAGCTTCCCACAGACCGCCAGCAGTTGGCCAGGCGGGGGCGTTGAAATGCCACTCCACCTCCAATTTGGCCAGTTCGTTGAAAACATCTGGTTTCAGTAGTTGTTTGAACTCTTCGAATTCCTGACGAAGCACCTTTGCAGCGCCGATAAAGTTTGTACCACAGTCAGAGTACATGTGTTTCGGGGTGCCGCGTCTCGCACATAGTCTTTGGAAGGCCGCCATAAACGTTTCTGTGCTAAGGTCTGATACGAGTTCAATATGAACAGCTTTCGTCGCCATACATATAAATATGGCTATGTATCCCTTTGAAGTTTTTACGCCTCTACCCTTGTTGTGTTTAACATCCACATGACCGGTAAAGTCTACTCCTGTGTGCGTGAAAGGGCGGCACGGAGTGATCCTTTGCGGTGGTAGGTCACCCATCAGTTGATAGCTATCTGTCTTGTTGAAGCGATGGCAGCGTACACATCTTCGAAGTTGGTTCTTGACAGCCCGGTTGCCGCCAACGATCCAGTAACGCTGTCTAATATAAGTCAGCGTTAGCCGAGCTCCTCCATGTAATGTGGCTGAATGTGCTTGTTCTATAAGAAGTTGTGTAAATCTTCCTTTATGTGGTACGATTATTGGATTCTTCATATCCCCAGTTAATCTTGAGTGTTTAAGACGACCTCCGACACAGATGATGCCCGCTTTGTTTACATAAGGATTCAATTTGCAAATTGCGCTTTTCTTTGATACTGTTTCGTTGTTAACAATTTGTTTGTATTCAGAATTGAACTGCAATCGCTGCGCTTGAATAATGATACTAATGCGCGCTGCGCTTAGTTCACTTGTTGTTAGGTACGTAGTTTCCGATTTCGTCCTATTGCGCACATTTGTAATGAAGCGTAATATCCATGCGATGACCCTGTTTGCTTGTGTCAATGAGCTGCATTTGCTCAATAAATTGATAATTATATTATGATCGATATTTTCTTGCGTGATTTTAGCGTGGTTTAAGCCGCCAAAATTCGTTTGGAAAGTGCAAGGCATATCTGCCGGCGGATCTTGTTTTGTTAAGAACTCTGGGCCTTGCCACCACAGGTTGAAGTTTACTAGTTTGCTTGGCAAAAGACCTCTTGAGGCGCAGTCTGCTGGATTTTGCTCTGATTTGACATAATGCCACTGAGCTGCAGGAATGACGTTTTTGATCTTTGTAACTCTGTTGGCTACGTAAGTTTCCCATCTTGATGTTTCGCCTTGAATCCACGCGAGGACCACTTGAGAATCCGACCAAGCCCGTGTTGATATGTTATATCCACAGAATGTTTCCTTGGTTTTCTCCATCAAGTCAGCTAGTAGCTGAGCACCACACAGTTCCAGTCTTGGTAGTGTTGTTTTCTGAGTCAGTGGAGCCACCCTTGTTCGAGCAGCAAGTAGAGTTACGATGGGTTGGCCATGTTCGTTGAACACCTTGCTGTAAATAACGCAAGCGTACGCCTTTACACTTGCGTCGCAGAAGCCTAGCAATTCGACACATTGTTGTGTGTCGCCAATCCATCTATTTATCGTTATTTTATTAATGAACGGCAGTTCTGTTTTTAGGTTCAGCCACTCAGATTCAATGTTGCTGGGCACTATGTCATCCCAGCTAAGTTTACTCATCCAGACTTTCTGGAATAGTAGTTTGGCCTTGACCGTTACTGGGGAGAGCCAACCCAATGGGTCGTAAAATCTTGATATGGCTGAGAGTAAAGATCTCTTTGTTAGTTGTTTGGAGTTTTCCACAGGCCAGTTAAAGTGGAAGTTGTCGCTGTTTGGATTCCAACCGAGGCCTAACGTTTTGCTTGATTCTTCCCCTTTAAAATCAAACATGGTTTGAGTTGAAATTTGATCCTTGCGTAAGTCTTCCAGTATAACGCGGTCATTGGCTGTCCACTTCCGTAAATTCATGCCTCCTCCTTTTAACAGTTGGATCAAGGAGTTTTGCAGTTTTTTCGCTTCTGTGAGGTTGTTATGGCCGCTAATGACGTCATCTACGTAGCATTCTTCTATGAGTGTCTTGGCAGCTGCCGGATGTTTGTGACCGTCGTCAATGGCTAGTTGCTTCAATGTTCGCATAGCTAGCCATGGTGCGCATTTGGTCCCGTAGGTTACTGTGCAGAGCTGGTAATCGCGAAGATGTTGATCTCGTGAGTCCCGCCATACAATTCTCTGTAGATGTTGTTGTTCTTTTGAAATCCAAATGCAGCGGTACATCTTTTCAATGTCAGCCGTAAATGCGTATTTATACGTTCGCCATTTCAGTATAAGGGCCTGAATGTCCTTTTGTAAGTTGGCGCCTTTTTCCATGACGTTGTTCAGGCTGACGCCAGTCGTAGTTTTTTGAGAGGCGTTAAATACGACCCTCAACTTTGTTGTTGTCGAGTTTTCTCTCAAGACCCCGTGGTGCGGTAAGAAGTAGACGTCAGTAGGTATCTGAGGTGCTAATTTCATGTGACCCAGATCCGCGTACTCTTCCATGAATTTTTTGTACATGGAGGAAAGCTTTTCGTTCTTCTCTAGCCGTTTTTCCAACTGTAGAAACTGCGAAACCGCAATTGTTCTAGACTTGCCTAGTTTCTCTTTGTAGTCTGGAACTAGAGGCATTTTGACGATGTACTTTCCGTCAAATGATCTTCTTACAGTTTCGTTATAAAATTGTTCACACTGGTCATCTTTGGGGATATCTTTAGTTTTTTGAATTTCTTCATTCTCCCAAAATTTTGTTAAATCCTCTAAGTTGACTACAGTAACGTGGCAGTTAAACGTTTGTTTCATCTTTCCGCATAAAATCCACCCAATTTGCGTTTGTTGTGCAACTGGGGAGCTGTTATTGCCTTTCAATACACCTCCTAGGATAATTTCGGAGTATACGTCGGCTCCTAGTAATAGGTCGATTTGCCGAGATACGTTGAAGTCAGGATCTGCAAGTTTCAAGTTTTTCAAGTGACTCCATGCACCTTTCTCGAACGTTTTCATAGGCAGGTTGTTTGTTAGCTTCGTCATAATAAGTGCTTGAGTTTCAAAGTTATAATCGGAGTGAATCGATTGACAGGTAAGTTTCAGTTTTCCCCTGCATTCTCTGGAAACAGAGCCGATTCCCGATACTGATGCGTTGATCCCGCGCCGAGGAAGACGTAATATTTGTGCAGCGTTTTCTGTTATCAAGTTCACCTGTGAGCCTTGATCGAGCAACGCACGTAGTGTTACATAAATCCCATCTGCAGATTTTATTCTCAGCTGGACCGTAGTCAGTAGAACCTCCATGTTGTCTTTAGACAAATGGTTAGATGTTGGTTGTTGAGATGAAGGGCGTTTTTCAACATTGTTTTTTCTAGTCGCTGACGTTATGGTTTGGTTGTCCGGATTGTGCAATAGTGTGTTGTGTTTCAAGTTACATTCTTTGCACATTTTCGTGGATTTGCACTCGTCATTTCCGTGGCTGAATAAACAGTTTTTGCACAGCTGCAGTTTCGACACGGTGTCATTTCGCTTGCCAAAGTCCATTTGTAGGAATTTGTCACATTGGCGCAGAACGTGACTTCCGTTGCAGAATGGGCATTTTCCGTAAATAGCATGATAGTTGTTTGTTTTATTTTGATTGAAGTTATAGTTATGTTTCTTCATCTGGGTTTGCTTGTTGAATGTTTTCCAGTTGGATGATTTTTCTGTGGCTGTAGGGTTCGCCCTTTTAGCTGATTTCATCGTTTCGTATGCCATGAACTGTGTTTCGAGGAAATACAGGAAGTCGTGGAGGTTCTGTAGTTCTCTGTGATCTTGAAGTTCTTTCATGTAGTCACTCAAAGTACTGGAGTCCAGTTTTTGTGACATGATGTGCACAATGATCGGGTCCCAAGTTGAAGTATCAATACCGATGTTAGAGATGCCGTTCAGGCATTCGGTAATGACGTCATGCATCTTCTTCAAATTGTATGAGTCTGCATGTTGTATGATCGGCAGATTTAGCATGTTGTTCATAAATGAAGTAAACTGGAGGCGACGATTGTCGTAGCGCTGAATTAATATATCCCAGCATGAGTTATAGTTTTCAGTGCTAATGGTCAGATGCTGCACTAAGCGTTCAGCTTCTCCTCGCAGCTTGGTCTTTAAGTGTTGCATTTTCTGCGCGTTGTTGATCATAGGGTTTTTGTGAATAGCTTCCAGAAATAGGTCTTTGAAGGAGATCCACTGACTGTAGTTGCCGGAGAACTCAGGGATTTCGATCTTAGGTGTCGATTTCTGGTAGTGGACGGTGGACCAGATTTTGGCATGGATTTTCCTCTTTAGCTCATCATATTGTTGTTCAATGTCCGTGAACATTTTGTAGTAATGTTCGTTGGATCCTTTCAGTTGAAAGTCTATTTCCCAATGAAGTTTATCGATGGGTTCCCATTTCGATTTCAAGGTTGCGAAGTGGTCTTCCAGTTCCCATCTTTCCGATATAGTGATTAAGTCAATCTTGGAGATGACACGGTGAATCGCGTTGAAATTGCATTCTTGCTTGTTAAGCAAGAGTTGTATGTTGCTGTCGTCATCTTCTGAAGTCCCACCTAGGTCGAACTTCACGTTTTGTTTGCTCAAAGTCGTCAGTTTGCTAGTTATGTCTGTTTTAGTTGATAAGAACATTTCTTTAGTTTTTTCGTAGATGTCGTCCTTGAAATATGCTATGTTCTTATCTTCTAGTTCGAGCAACAGTTGGGCATGCCTGCCTTCGAAGTCTTGCCATTGGTTTTCTAGCGACGACAAGCGTTTCTTCAGGTATTCCACAGATTTTCGTGATGATGAATCCTTGCGATAGTTGACACATAATGCTTTGATGTTATCGAAGCACGTTGACTGCAATTCTAGCATATCCATGTTGATGCTTGCTGACACGTCGTTGACTGTGGCAGGAGAGCGTTGCGTTGTATTGCGAAGGCTACTGCGTTGCTTGTAGTCTTCTCCGTTTCAAATCTTGAAATCGTTGACTTACTTGATTTGAAATGGTCAGTGGAACTCAGCACCCTTGCACCTCTGTCACGATATTATGCGACTTCTCAATCTAGCTGGGGCGACCCGCTTCTGGGAGACCAGCTAAACCGATTCGCTACCGTAAAGAGACACAGTGGCACCAAATATCCGGCTCGAAGGACCAAAAAATGTACGATTCGTACACTTGCAGAGTTGTTGTTGTTGAGGTTGAAGCACGAAGAGAAAAGATCACTCAGTTTTCGTTAGATTTATTACGTATTTTTGTGTTTACAAGTAATACTGTTGACGATTCCTTTCTCTAATGTTAGTCACCGCGTAGCAGTTATCGTACTCATTGATTTAAAGTGTTTCATGTGTATTTATAATATTATTGGAATGACGCACGTGTGGTGCACGGCACCGCGTCAGCAAAATATGTACAGTTTTAGACTGTACATCCGCATTTAAGTTTAAGTATAAGTGACTGTATTCAAGGTCTAATTAGGCACCTCCTTAATTCCCAAAAACAGAATGTCGTTTTAAAATTATAACTAAAGTCGTCACAATCTAAGAAGTCCGTTGACGTTTCTCATTTTACATGCCGAGATAACTTTCTACGTAAGAAATTGAAAATCCAATTCATAATCCTAACTAATTACTATGTTACCCATACACTATAACAACGAGTATCATTCGCAAGCATCAAGTTTAATTATTATTAAGTATTTTTATAGCTGTCAAAACTGGCCTTTAATTTTTCGACAACTTTAGTTGACCTTCAAAGTTCGTGCGATAAAAAACTCATCTTTGTTTCATCTACTAAAAATGCAAAGCCTTAAATGGCACGTGAATGTCAATCAGAGACTTTCTGAGTATTAAACATAATCTTGGTAATCTTTCGTTTAACTTTGGTCTAATAAATTAATGCGGCGTACGACACTGGCGATCATCGTCCTCGAACGTTTATGAAGAAAAGTTAGGGCTCTTAGTTTTGTTACTTTGGTACTTTACTTTTGTAATAATGAAAATGTATGTCTTCTTGCGTCTTTATTCATATTGTTAGACTTGTATCCTTTCAGCACCTTAGAGGATTTACTTTCAAATTCCTTTGTGTATCCGCGCCTACAAAAGGAACTTATTCACAATAGTAGATTGTTTACCTAGGGAGCAAACAATTATTTTAAAGGCGAGAGTATTTTTTTGAATCCAGAGCGGAACGAAGGATCCTAGAGTAGAATCCCGAGCGTAGCGAGGGGTTCTAAAGTAGAATCCTGAGTGCAGCAAGGGATTCAAAGTACGTCACTCGAGCTTAAAATATTGTTGCTCCCGAGGTGGACACTCTACTTTTTATCACCCTCTATGAGAAAATAAGTAAGTGCAACTTATAAACAAGAACGTTTATTTATTTACGTAAAATTAAGAACCATTAGACATAAAACAAAATAATTAGAGGCTAATGTTAATATTTGAATTATGGAAGTGTAGTTGTAGATTTATTTACAGCTTGGGAATTAGAAAATAGTCTCAGAAAACGATGTCTCAGGATGTAGTTTTTGAGAAACTTGATTATAATACTTTCACTTGAGGAAGACGCACTAATTTTTTATAATTATAAAATCTGAATTTGAAACAACTACGAACGGAGGCAGAATGCATTTAATTTCGCGTATTGTTTATTTTTCATCAACCTTTTTTTTATTTGGTGCACTCGCAGTTTTTCAGCCAGTAACATATTCAATACATTGTTCCTGCATGGTTTGTGATTCACCTCTTTGCTGATTGGGACATTTACTAGCAATATCCACATTCCAAATTCAAATCTATTTTGGTCCCTAAGGGATTAATGAGCTTTTTTGGTCCCTGTTTACGAGGAATAAACTAGCTCTTTTTTAATAATGTGATAAAAAATATTTTAATTAATTTCATGTCTGTATTGGTAACTCACATTACTTTTGGTCCTCCCTATGGTCAAAAAGTTCGCGGTATATTTTCCCTGAAATACATCTACTTTTTATTTATTTATTTGATTCACCAACAAAGAGGAAAGATTTGTATTTCTATATGTTTGTATGTAACGAATAAACTTAAAAACTACTGGACCGATTTCAAAAATTCTTTCACCGTTAGGTTTCACACTATCCTCGGGTTACATAGGCTATTTTTTATCCCTGTATTCCCGCAGGAACGGAAACTAGGCGGGTGAAACCGCAAGGCGGCCGCTAGTATATTATAAAAATATTATATATTATTTACTTTTTGACCTCCTTCGTATTCAAATAAGTAGGTACTATATTAATGAAATAAAAATATTATTCATTCGAAAATAGATCGTTGTAAATAACAAACCATAATATTCAAAACTCATTAGAAACTAAAGCACGAATCCCACAATATTCCTATACGGTAAACCCACATTTACACTCGCATTGCAACCCCGAAGCGGTTTGGACCAGTAATAACCGGTATGAGCCGATTTGAATGCAATTGTGCTCGCTGCCCGTTTGCAATTAAATGTTTCCATTTCAATGGCGAACTGAAATAAGACAAACCTTGAATGGCTATTAAAGTGGTCGTGGGTATTATTGCCTTTATGTGGTTTCAATGTTAAGAGCTAAAGACAAATACATACTTATTTGTATACAGGTGGTAGACCTGTCTAAACAAATAAATAAAATTTAAGTGTCTGCATTGAATATCAAAATAACAACGTTTTATTGAAAGCATGTGAAAGTATATACGGTATTAATAACAAATATGACATTTTTAAGATGTCTGTCTGTTTATTTGTTCCGGTTAATCTCCAAAACAACGGACTGATGGATGGACTGAGTTTATGGTACTTACACTAATAGATAGCTGATGTTATAAAGAGTTCCGTATGGTGTCGGACGTGAAGAATCTCACCATCCCATATCTTCCCATGGGTGTCGTAAAAGGCGACTAAGGGATACACCAGAGAATGGGCAGCAGCGTTCTCTGTGCACTTTAACAACAAACTGCGATCGCCAACCCGCCTGCCAAGCGTGGCGATTAAGGCAAACCCCCCTAAACCAAAATGAAAAGCACAAAGAAAAAACGGCCCCGAGTGCCCGGCAGCCCGTCTACCCTCGACTACGGTAGCGGTCGAGGCGATGGCGTGACATGGGGTGCGAAGAATCCCCGAACTGGACCCGGCTACCCTAATAAACACCGACGACTGGACCTGGCAACGTATAACACGCGAACACTCCGGACCGACGAGAAGATAGCCGAACTCGAGGAAGAATTGAGCAGGTTGCGGTGGAGTATTATAGGGTTATCTGAAGTCCGAAAAGAGGGGGAGGACTCGATAATCCTCAAATCCGGTAACCTGCTCTATTTTCGAGAGGGTGACCGGCAGTCCCAGGGTGGTGTCGGGTTTATCGTCCACAAGTCCCTTGTGAACAACGTGGTGAAGATCGAGAGTGTGTCGACCAGGGTGGCGTACCTTGTACTCAGAATATCCTCGAGATATTCGCTGAAGGTTATACAGGTCTACGCCCCGACCTCGGCTCACCCCGACGACGAGGTAGAGACCATGTATGAGGATATTTCTAGAGCCATGCATGGTTTCAAAGCTCACTTCACCGTTGTCATGGGGGACTTCAACGCGAAACTGGGCAAACGAGACGAGGATGAGCTGCAAGTGGGCCAATTTGGAGTTGGACATCGGAACCACCGGGGTCACATACTGGCCAGCTTTATGGAGAAGGAGTGCCTCTATATGATGAACTCCTTCTTCAGAAAGCGTGAGCACAGGAAGTGGACCTGGCAAAGCCCCGATGGTGCAACTAAAAACGAGATCGACTTCATCATGTTAACCAAGAAGCAAATGTTCAATGATGTCTCTGTGATCAATTCGGTGAAAACTGGGAGCGATCACCGCATGGTGAGAGGCACATTGAACATTAATATCAAGCTTGAAAGGTCTCGACTGATGAAGTGTACGCTCCGTCCAGCACAGATCCAGATCCAAAACCCCGAGAGCTTTCAGCTCGAACTCCAGAATCGTTTCGAGTGCCTAGGGTGCTCCGTGGACGAATACAGCGATGGGTTCGTGGAAGCTGTCCATACGGTTGGGTCTAAGTTTTTCAAGACCCGCCGTACAGATATAAACAAAAAGCTATCTGATCCTACTCTCAAGCTCATGAAGGAGAGGCGTGAGATGATCCTGCAGTCTTCAGACGATGCGTTGAAATACCGGCAGCTCAATAGACGGATCTCAAAGTCCTTGAAAAGCGATCTCCGCCGCTTTAATACCGAGCGTATTAAAGACGCGATTGAGCGGAATAAGGGTTCCAAGGTCTTTGCAAGAGATCTGACTATTGGGCAGAGCCAGCTCACGAAACTGAAGACCGATGATGGCAGAATCGTATCCGCCAAACCGGAGCTATTCAGAGAGATCGAGAGATTCTATGGGCAGTTGTACACGTCAACCAGTAAACCCGTCGCGAATCTAGCAAAAGACCCTAGAGCTAGATTGACCCGGCACTATACCGAAGACTTTCCGGACGTCAGCCTGTATGAGATTAGGATGGCTCTTAAACAGCTTAAAAACAACAAGGCGCCGCGCCGGTTGAAGATGGAATTACAGCCGAACTCCTGAAGGCGGGTGGAAAAGTCCGGTCCTTAAGGCCCTTCAGAAGTTGTTTGATTCCGTCATACTCGAGGGCAAAACGCCACAGGCATGGTGCAGAGGTGTGGTGTGGTGTACTCTTCTTCAAGAAGGGCGACAATGCCCTACTAAAGAACTATAGGCCCATCTCACTTCTTAGCCATGTCTACAAGCTGTTTTCAAGAGTCATCACGAATCGTCTCGCGCGCAGGTTTGACGATTTCCAGCCTCCTGAACAAGCCGGTTTCCATAAAGGCTTTAACACCGTAGACCACATACATACGCTGCGGCAGGTTATACAGAAGACCGAAGAGTACAACCTGCCTCTCTGCTTAGCGTTTGTGGACTACGAGAAAGCCTTTGATTCGATCGAGACTTGGGCTGTGCTGCAGTCTCTCCAACGGTGCCAAATTGACTACCGGTACAACGAGGTGTTGAAGTGTTTGTATTAAAACGCCACCATGTCAGTTCGACTTCAGGATCAGACCTCGGAACCTGTCTTTCTGCAGCGAGGTGTGAGGCAGGGAGATGTCATATCTCCGAAACTGTTCACCGCTGCACTGGAGGATGTATTCAAGGTTCTGGACTGGAGAGGGCTAGGCATCAACGTCAATGGTGAGTACATCACTCACCTTCGGTTTGCCGATGATATAGTGGTCATGGCTGAGACTATGGAGGCCCTCAATACAATGCTCGGTGACCTCAGTAGAGCTTCCGAAAGAGTGGGTCTTAGGATGAACATGGACAAAACCAAGGTGATGATGAATGCCCATGTCAAACCCACTCCTATTAGGGTCGGAGACTCTACACTCGAAGTTGTGGATGACTATGTCTACCTAGGACAAACGATCCAGTTGGGTAGAGCCAACTTCGAGAAAGAGGTCAACCGTCGAATCCGACTTGGCTGGGCAGCGTTCGGGAAGTTGCGCGGTATCTTCACGTCCAACTTACCACAGTGTCTCAAGGCGAAAGTCTATAACCAGTGTGTGTTGCCAGTTATGACCTATGGCTCTGAGACGTGGTCGCTCACAATGGGCCTCATCAGAAAGCTTACAGTCACCCAAAGGGCAATGGAGAGGGCTATGCTCGGAGTTTCCTTACGTGATCGAATCAGAAATGTAGAGATCCGCAAGAGAACCAGGGTTACCGACATAGCCAAAAGAATTGCCAAACTTAAGTGGCAGTGGGCAGGGCACATTGCTCGCAGAACGGATGGCCGATGGGGCAGAAAGGTTCTGGAGTGGCGACCGCGAACCGGAAGACGTTGCGTTGGAAGGCCTCCCACCAGGTGGACCGATGACCTGGTGAAGGTTGCAGGGATCCGCTGGATGCGGGACGCACGGGACCGGTCAATGTGGCGACGCTTGGGGGAGGCCTATGTCCAGCAGTGGACGTCTTGCGGCTGATATGATGATGATGATAAAGAGTAATGTAAGCTAATTTTTATCCCGAAAAAAAACACAGTTCCTGTAGAAAATAAAAAATCGAGTATGACGCAAAGTCGCGGGCAACAACTAGTTTTTAAAATACCTTGCCAAGCAGTAAGATAAATATTTATTATTTACAACATAAAGTACATATAATATTATGGACTAATAAATAACGTACCTATATACAAACGGATATTAATGATTATGTCCAAGCGCCATTAAAAAGTGGAGAGTTGAAGAATTCATTGAGCATCAACAAATTCGTCCACATAGCTGTCAATGGTAAAATGTCCAGAATGTTGGCAGCAATGTCAAGTTGCATGGTAATAGTGCTAAAACACGTCCGGATTTGGTCCGGCCAGACTAACTCCGCCCACAAATCTTTTCTCGCTTACACGCTTGTGTCGAACGAGACGGACTCAATTAATAATAATAATGTCCGGCGGACCACTCTACACACGCTCGGATATGGTCCGGGCCGGACTAACTCGGCCGTCAAATCTGTGGTCCGGCCGGAGCAAATCCGAACGCGTGTAAGCACTATAATATTGATCATTCGACAGAAGGAAAGGCTAGCCTCTATGGTCACGTGAAGAGTCTATTAACTCTGTGCAACGCAGTTGTTGATATATAGGTAGATACATTGGGAATCGAACTATACCTAACTGTTATTACTAAGTATATTGTTGACAATTTCGCGGCAATATAGCCTATATGTTACGATTGATTACGCAATCAAATCGGGAATTTGCTTGTAATTATTGTGTATCATTTTTGTATCAATTCCTTAGGTTTATGAAATGACTAATATAATATGAATTATATAACGTACTTTAAGCAAATATCAGAGCTTGGTTTTCAGATTTAATTCTAGAAAAACTTTTGTAGAAAAAAATATAACCTACGGCGACGTCCAAATAAAAAACACTGGGAAAAACAAAGGGAACTATAACTTCAATTTCGGAAGTCGGTGTTCCTGTTTTCATTTCTTCGTTTTTTGACACCGACTGGAAGTCGGTTGTATTTTTAGGAAATTATTTTTAAATGTTTCACTTTTTAGTGGTACATAATGGACAAGTTCTATAGTAAGGTACCTATAATGCCCCAGAATATATTACCCGTATAACATGTAACTTGAATATAACTGGTGGAATGAGAGTGTACCAGAGTGAACTGCTTTAGCCTGAAAGTCAAACCCAGCATTAAATTCGTGTTTGGCATGTTCTTAAATCCAAATAATTAATTCAGAAATCGGCATTAAATGCACATATGAGAACATTTTCATAAAATGTTCGGTCACTTATCTTTAATGCCCAGTCAGAAGTTCTTCTTGTTTGAAAGCTATCTTGAATGAATAGTTTGTTTTATTGGTGGGTAATAATTGTACATTTAGAAAAAAAACTACGTACTCTTCGTGTTTATCAGTTGAAGTCAGTGTTAACGTAGATGAGGTACTTTTTGTCGTGTATGCCAGGAAAGGTTTTTTTTTCTAGAAACCATTACATTGGGTGACCGTTTTGTTATTATTTAAATTAACTGATTGGCGACCTCGGAGAAGTACGAAACTGGAAAGCGCATCTTCTTTTTTCTTGTTTTCGTTTCCATTTAATCATTCAGGTAAGTACAGTGATTTATGTGAAAGAAAAATGTTTTAAAGTGTTAGTAATATTTAATGTCAAATAGATTATACATCGTCCTGTGAAATCTCGCCGGTATTCCTAAGACCAAGATTTTGGAAGGAGAAAAAATTTAGATAAAGCACACAGAGTTGGCTTTGTTTGGCACCGAAATGTTGACGCTCCTTGCGGATTATAAGGATTTACTGTTCTGCCGCGGAAAAGTATTGCGGTGGAACAAAGGGTAGGTATATTTTAATAAAAAACTTAGGAATGTCATGCATAAACGTTTTTTGGACAACATAGTTGGGGTATAAGTATTAAAAATATCAGCATAGTTCATCATTTAAACAAAAAAGAAATAATCTAGATTACTTCTATTTAACCTTTTTTTTCGAGCGTATAAAAATAAGCATCCTCATGCAAAAATCTCATTTCTTCATATTCTCACGGTAAAATTTTATACCTGTACACAATAACCCAATTTAATACACGAAACGCTTAATAGGCTAGTGAGATAGTCCAAAAATTGTTCTCATTAGCAAATTTATTCAAAGCATAATTTTGAATTTAGTCGTATCTCAAACGACAGGGCTAAACAGGCGCGCTACGCCGGTGCTACGGCGTAGCTTTCTGCTACGGCGTAGCTAGACACCTACGAGGTTAGTAGGTACGTGCTCCCGTTGCTGAACATGCTTCACATTCATAGCTTTTTGTAAGAAAAGTCTTCGTATTTATCATGTAGGCATCTTACATTACAGACATCTTACGATGTATTGTAGTGATTTAGTAAAACGTATATAATTATAAGCTACTATCTTCTGCCAACGGCTTCGACCGCGTGAAAGTAGGAAAATATATCCCCGAGATAAAAAGTATCCTATATTTTAGACATAGTATATAGACATGAAAAGATAAATAAGTTTGTTACTGACTCATAGTGAAATACTTGCAAAATACGCTGGGTCTAGCAAACTGCTCTTGGAGTTATCTGAAATAGCTGTAACCAGGAAATTGGAACTGTTCTCGGTAAATGGAAATATATTATATAGGGACATGCATCAAGGCAAACGTTGATATACAACTGTGCAATGCCTTCGGGGAAAAGGGAGCATACATGTTATTCAAATTACAAGTTATTGAGTTATTAACCTCATAATAATTTTAAGTACTAAGAAATTAAATCAAGTTTCACGTTAAACCAATCTCATTTAAAGCAAAGACAGGGCCGCACAATACAAAAACGTTTGAAATAAACAGTCTTAGTAATTTTCAGCACGAGCACTTATTACTCGTTTGTAAGGCGAGGCACACAGCGCTATCCAAGGAATGCTGTTGTTGTAACTACTAGTCAGGACTCCGACAAGGTTCCTTCGACTTGCTTTATTAAATCAAAACCCTACTGGAAATGAGAGTGGGTACGGCAATGCGGAACTTCCGTAAGAAAGTCGCATCCGAATCCGCAAGTTTTTAGCGATGGTCAATCAATGTGCGTAGCGTTTTCCCAACGATTTTGGGGAAGACTTCCAATCTGACCGCATGCAGCTGTATAGCTGTGTAATAATATTGTACATGCACCAACTGTCTATTTTCACAATCCAGTACTGGAGTATTATTGGATAGTGGAATCGGAGGAATAATAAAGAAAATTGTCTTTTAAATGTGTAACAACACTCTTTAATGTGGTGGAAACCAATACCATAACTCGAAGTTTTAAGTTTTTACTGACATATTTTTACCACCACCAGGTTTAGTACCGAGTGGGAGAACTGTTTAGTGGTGCTGGTTTATTTTATTAACCAACAAAGTCCCACAACAGTATTTTGGAAAGTTTGCCGCTTCTAATATTTGATTACCAATAGGGCGTCAATCTTATTTTTTCCTCCGCCACCTCCGTTAACCTTTAAAAAGTGTTTAATGTTATTTAATTTATTTTTTCTTATTTTATAAGTAGCAGCGCCCGCGGTGTTCAAGCTGTACATCTCCGCCTTCGCCAAGATGGCCTCCGCAACATCACTGCTCCAAATGTTATTTCCGGCGAAGATATTGAAAACGGCATTTGCAGTTTCATTTGAGTGTATTCAATTCCCGGCAGTAGTCAGCGAGTATTCTATCGAGTTGTGAATCTTAAATGGAAGGAGGTGGTCGGTTATTTGAATAGAAAATTATTCATTTCGTTAGGTTTGAGATGGTGAATGTTTCAAGGGTTGGTGTAAATATATAATATTTATCTTTGTATTGTAAGTTCATTTAGAGAAAGGTAGAGATTATCCTCTGTCATTATAAGCGGAACAATAGACAAACGCCTTTTAAAGGCGTCGTGACAGTTGAGGGGATTCCTAATTTATTTATATTCATTCCTAAATAAAAAACGCAAAAACTAAATAAAAAAAAATCAACAAGCACGACTGCTTAAGAAGCAAACTAAAAAGACGTAAACAAGAAGAAAATCATGCTGTGCAGTCGGAGGATACATATTTACGAGCTGGCTGACCAAAACCAGATGTATCTCCCGACTGCACAGAATGATTTTCTTCTTGTTTACGTCTTTTTAGTTTGCTTCTTAAGCAGTCGGCTTTTTTGACTTTATGAAGTAACTTTTTTATTAACTTAATAGATTTTTTTTGTGAATTAGGTACATTTAAACATATAAGTATTATATATTTTTGATATCACCTCTTAAAACCATTTATTTTGATGTCCCACACGATAGTTATGGAAAGAAAATAAATTTTTGACACCCACAATATGGCGCCCGAAAGCCGCCATTTTATTTTTTTCAATTTTGATGTAGTGACACTTGCAAGGTTAATAGAAATAGAATCATCAAAATCGGCCAAAGAGTTTGGTCTCTAGAACGCCACATAGGAACAAACGTAGATACATACACACATAGACTGATAATCAATGTGTTTCCACTCCCTCGGCAGTCGGGTAAAAAGGACTCTAGTTTGTTAAACCTGCCTTTCAAAATAGTATTTATTAGTAACTTTATGTTACGACCTCATATTACTTATTTTCTCTACGTTACTCCGTATCCACTCAAATCCCTACGGTAGCCAGAGCATCAATAATTATATTGATGATTTGCGTTCCGCTATTCTGCTCTATCAAAGTTCTACAAAGCTGGAAACAAATTTGTACATTGTAAAATCTATCATTATTTTACCTTACAATTTTCGGTTTTTCCTTTGTGAATGAAAACACAATAAAACTGTATCTCTGGCACTAGAAGCGTAGCGACAAGCACGGCCCACTCCATATTTCGAGGCTGAATTGCCAACGAAATCCATTTGAATTTCAACCCGGATGCATGGAGCGCTAAGCATTCCCAACGTTGTACCACTGACACTCAATTAAAAGTGTATTTGTTAAACCCTAACAACTGAATAAGAGAAAATTCGCAGTTAAACTATGTTTCCCTGAAAATCGTTAAAATGTATTTCTAACTAGCTTTATTCCCGCGGTTTTGCTCCCGGGGCCCCCGGATGATGCAGGACCAAAGTAGCTTATGACACTCAGCGATAGTGTAACCTTCTATTAGAGAAAAATCGAAATTGGGCCAGCACTTCTAGAGATTACGAATATTGCGAAAAAAATATTCAGTTTTAGCGGTGTATAATATAAGTTGAGATGTGGCTCAGTTTCTTCTTCTGTCCTTTGTTATTTTATCTTCTTCCACGTGGTGACTATTAGCAAAACAACTGTCTATAAACTTTCAAGGAGACCATCTTCGTAGAGTGGTACACTCGTAGGTATATTAGCTTCCGGTGGGTTCCCGCAATGTCGAGGCGGGGGTCTCAGTAACCGTGGCTTGGTCACCCACGGTGAAGCAAAGAGGAACCCGAGGAAGGGCCGCTCGTCAGGGCTTTTGCCGATGAAGCCGACGACGTAGCGGCCAACTAGTAGGTTGCGGTGCCGCTTGGTAACAGACGACATCGCAACTGAGGCGGGCCGTGATATCTTATGGAGCGTCCAAGGTCCCATACGATATCGCGGCTGAGGGTAGGAGGCCGTGGCGGGAGAGGAGTGCCGGTATTGCGGTGCGCCGCTCTCCCTACCTTCCGCGGCCTAGACAGGGTCGCCACCGTCTGATGGCGGATGCGGTGGGGCCGCAGGGGAGGTGGAGTGTCGGTATAACCACTCTCCCTATCCCCTGCGGCCGCAAAATGGTAGGTGGCAGCGCAATTTACCTTGACCCGTCAAAGGGGGACCAAGGGCGCCATACACGGGGTCGTCTGGCACCCATGTACTGATTTGGTCCCTGAGGTGGTCACGGCGTACATTGTGTTCTAGTGCGCCGGTGATGGGGAGTACTCCCCGAGGAGGGTCCGGTGACGGACAGCCGCGGCGGGTACGCGGTGAGTACTAACGCGTGCCCGTGTTCCCGCCATAAGCGGCACAGGAGGACACCGTTGTGTTTTAGTGGGTAAGAGTCCCACATAACTGCACTATCTCCCCGCGGTAGTGCAGTATGCATGAGCATTTCTCCACGCAAAAAAAAAGAAAAGGTTTATTAGCTTACGAGTGATCTCTTTTGCCCATAACTCCATACTAATTATTATCTCTATCCAATTTGGAGATAAACGATTTATTACGAACGTCCAAGAAATTAGAGTTACTTATTATTACTAAGTTTATAAGTTTTATTATTATTCTTAAGATTTTAGTAATTTTTTTTTATTTCTCTGCCTAAAGACCTATTTTGAAAGCTCTCAGTGTTAACTACTTTGTTGTCTTATGGGTCACAGTAATGAGGAATAATACCCCACTGTAATGCAGTGCCAACTAGCACAGGGAGTATTGTGACTGATCCTGCGGCCTTATTATTTTGTAATTATAATTAAGACCTCTACTTGAGATAACCTGTTGTTGAAATAAATACATATATTACATAGTGAATTAATTAGCCTATCTTTTTTCCAACTATATTAGTACGTTTCCATTCTAGCTGTTAGTAAGCTGAGTTTTAGTATCTTACATGAAACGACTGCCTACCTGACCTCCACAACCCAGTAACTGAGTGACACGATACCCATTGGCAACACTGGTGACAGATTTTCTGACGTTTGACTATCCGTAACGGGTGTGTAATGTATGGTATAATAACAGATAGTATAATATCACTTGAAATAACGCTCACATGATATTATTTTCATATGCTGTAACTTAATTTCATGTGATCTAATGTTGTATTTCATATAACCTTCATTTGCTATAATAACTGTTAGTATAATGTTCAGTTCATATAATTTTCAATTTGTTTAATGCTCTTTTTATATAACAATAATTTGACCTAATTTTCATACTAACTAATTTTCTAAGGTAACACACCGTTCTTGAGAAAAACAAATTATTGTAACCTAACCTCAAAGCACTAAAGTTGCTTCTGCATCATCTCCGGTGCTGCGGAAAGTGCAACCCCTTCACCCTTAGAGCGGGCGGGGGTTGCTCTCCCTTCTCACCTCTGGTTTTTATATACACTCTTGTGGTAGCAGTCGAGGTCGGGGTGCTCCGATCCAGTTTTGGAAAAGATTTGACGAGAGAAAATAAAAAATATCCGTCTACCCTCATAAAGCAAACTAATAACAAGCAATATTTATGTGGTGCTTGTTTTTGCTAGCACAAAAATGGCAGGCGTTTAAAATCTAATCAGTTTTTGCAAAAATATAAAAAAACAAAGTAGGTAGACGTAGTTTCTAAATTATATTAAACGTTACTTAAAGATTTTGAATATTATAGTAACTGAATACTATTTCAAATGTTACGTTATTTTATGTTTATAACATAAAGTAAAAAAAAAAAAAAAAATTGTTAAAACTGAAATTATATCAATAAATCATTATATCATTTGATCTTTGTATTCAAAAAGTATATTAAATGAAATTAGTTCATATGATCATTAGAAATTCATTTCAATTGATTATTTTGTTTATATTTCAACCCATCCGTAACGTCCTACACAGTATACCCATAAATTATCATTATTTAGTACCAACAACACCGCTGAATATCCCTAGAAAAAAATCCAAACCGTGTCGGACAGCATTTTTTCGCAAGGTGAAACTAAAAAGGTGCTTAGTTACCCGTAATGTATGCCGCGTGTAAACACAATGATAAATGCTTGATACGCGCCGGGTGATCTGCACGCTACACGTATCGGCTTTTAGCGCCGCCTGTCCACCTGCGCCCTTATTCTGAATACCCACCGCCATTTTATATTCAAACCACATCCCACAAAAGTACCAACATTCTCATCATAACATTTTGATGTTCAACAAATTGAAAGAGACCTTTCATTTTGATTATGCTAACTTTATTTATTCGAGAAACGTTCCAAAGATGAAGTTACAATATATTAATTGTCTCTTTTCGTAACGGTTACACGAATTTCGGTGTTCAGAAAAGTTGTATAATGTTACTCGGAACATTAATATATTAACATGATGAGTGTTCATTTAAATATTGCGTTATATGTTTTGGTGTCTCGTTCTTTGGTTACGAAACAAGCCAAGTTTCAGCTTCATGCAAATCTAATAACATAATGTGAGACGTGGTAACACAGTGCTGCGGTAATATAGTAAAAGTTTGTAACGATGACGGATTGCTACTGCGAGCTGTGTGGAGGCTGGAGGCGAGTGTAGTTCATCATGTAGCTACCAGCAGTCAGAGAGTGCTGTCATGTTTTCATTGTCAAAAGAAGGTTCCATGTGACTTAAAATAATGAACTTTAAAAGTTAAGAGGCTGGAGGCTGGAGTTGATCTTAACAAAATGATGAATATAATAAAAAAATACACATTGATATAAACTTATGAAACAAAATAACAACAAATGCATCATACTAAACCTCAGCAGCTGTAAGTCATGTGGGGGGGAGAATGGAAATGCTTTTGCCCATCAATGTGATGGTACAGACTGCCCTTAAATGTAGCCAACCATAAATTGAGATCAACAAAACAATGAATATAAACTTACCTGTATTAAAAGAGAATTATGGTTCAATATTAAAACCAGGAACCTATTACCTAGACTTCAAGTTATAATATTGAAGGCTCCTAAAACTCGCTTTATCTCTTACCAACTAACGGTTCCAGCTATTTGCGGGGAACTGGGTTAAATTTGAATAAGCTCACAACTAGCATTAGTCTTTATACCAAAGTTTCACTCTATCGTGCACGTGGCACACATCGTGCTGTATCTATGGAAATATTTATGTAGTAGATATTTGTATACAGGATAGTATGAAGAATAATAGATCCGCGGAGTACAGGTTGAGTTAATTGAATAGCTAATAGAAAATGTTATATTGATCTGACAAAACAGCAATTACATAGATTAAAAAAAAATAGGTGTTCGGGCGCTTTCGACGATCTACGGCCGGCGGCGCAGGCGACGGCTGGAGGCGCGGGCGCTCGGGACGCGGGGCCTAGGGGCCCGCCACTTCACGACCGAGCTCCGACGAAGACACATGCGCGTTTACGTATTTTATTGTCACCTATTTTATATTACCTACATTATATATATATCAGTTTATACAGTCCACTGTTCTTTAATTTAATGTGTCCTGGAAAGGTCCCTAACATTTTGGTCCATCGAGCCTCTTCACAGTCGCGTTTTAGGATATCCTATTCCTAGTACGTCGGCTACTGGCAGTACGACAACTTAAATTGTAAATCGCCCAGTCATCGGAGTAACGGTTTTTTTTTTCAAGTCACGAAGAACTACGACAACTTCACCGAAGTCTTGAAATACGACGCCGTGCATAGCAGATCTGCTGAATTAGTGTGGATAGATGCCGAGTCATCGCTTCGAGTGATAAAAATCAGTTCACCCTAAGGATAAGGATCAGGATATTTTGTGAGTTTGTTCCAATTATTTCCCTTCTAGTTCCTTTGCTAACATTTCTTTAGCATGTAATAACATTTTGTTATTTTCCGTAAAATATAATCATCCTATGTTTCACCTTATATTTGAGCCAACACTTGTTTTATCGCAGTAGCTATTCTCTTCACACTTGTATTGCGCTTACGCACTGCTTATCTAGAAAATACCGTTAGTAACGGTCGCATCAGCTGAGCGCATAAGTACCTACTCACAACAGCTGGCCGTCGCCTCTAGTGACTTCAAGGTCACGCGTATTCATCGCTGTTATCTTTTTCCTTTGTTCTTTTTAAAGACTTATAACGTCTTGATACTTTGCTAGCTCTTTAACAGTATATATTTATCTTGCTACTAGCTTTAATTATGGCCACAGAAGAACTTCTTATTAGAAAGCGTAGTGCTCTGAAAGCCAAGGTAACAAATTTTGCCAACTATCTGAATGTTCTTCAAAGTTGTAAATCCGTTTCAGACTTACAACGCCTCGAGTTGGAGAGCCGTTTTAGTAAATTTGAGGCTATATACGATCAATTTGATGAATTACAGGTGGAAATCGAGGTGCTTTTGGATATGCCGGACGAGGCGTATGCGGAGCGGGCCAAGTTTGAGGAGCGTTTTCACTCCCTCGTAGCGGAGGCGCGCAGCTTGATAGCCGTCGGCGCCAGTGATTACGGGTCTGTAGCGGGTTCGGTGAATAAACAAACAGGTGAATCGTACCAACAACGTAATTTTTTACGCTTACCCAAGATTAATTTGCCTAATTTCGATGGTGGTTATCAGTACTGGCCTGAGTTTAGAGATACGTATTTATCACTAATACATAATAGTAGGTGCATAGACGAAATTAGTAAGTTCCACTACCTTCGTGAAGGTGATGCACTAGAAGTAATTAAAAATTTCGATATTAGAGGTGATAACTATGAGATGGCGTGGAAGTTACTATGTGATCGCTTTGATAACAGTAGGCTTTTAGTAGATAATCACTTGAAGGCATTGTTCAATGTTGAACACATTTTGAGGGAATCGTGCAGTGCTCTGCATCGATTAGTTGAGCTTATTAATAAAAATATGAGAGCCCTTAAAACATTGAACGAGCCTACGGAGAACTGGGATACGCTGATTGTTTATATGATGTTCATTAATCTAGATCCTACCACCAGTAGAGATTGGGAAGCCCATCGTAACACCTTACCACAGAAACCCACAGTATCGCAATTTCATTCGTAAGTAAAAAGGCTGATCTATTAGAAACTTTAGAATATAATAAAAATACATGTAATCCAGAGAATCAAAATAACAAGGTAGAAAATAAACATAAAGCGTTAATAGTAGAAACAAATTATAGCAATAATCAAAATCAGGATAAGTATAATAAATTAAAGTGTCCATTATTCAACAAAAATCATCTTTTGTATACGTGCGAAGAATTTCGTAATTTGACTGTAGACAATCGTATATCTAAAGCAAAACAGTTTAAAGTTTGCTTTAATTGTTTGCATACTGGTCATTTAACTAAGCAATGTAGATTAGCGCATTGTAAATATTTTAAAGGCAGACATAATACTCTTTTACATGTTGAAGACTCTAAGCCTACCCAATTTCAAGATCCTATGCCCAGTAGTGTTGCCTTACCCACTGACATTTCTAGAAGTGCCTCTTCCGAAAAGGACACTCTAGAAGATGTTGCCTTAACACAGTATACTACTTCCAATGTTTTACTTTTACTGTCCACAGCGCTGGTGCGAGTGGTGAACAACCGCGGTGTGAAGGTCGCCGCCAGGATCCTCCTCGATAATGGTAGCACAGCCAACTTTGTTACGCAGACACTATGCGATAAGCTAGGATTGCCTCGACGTAGCACGAGTTCCTCGGTTACAGGTATCAACAGTCAGATTACATCTAGTACACAGTCTTGCAATTTAATTATCGAATCCTACAGCGGTAGCTATAAAACAAATATAAATTGTTTTGTATTACCGACAATCACAAACATGCTGCCGTCTGTATTGATTGACATACGTAAAGTGCCGATACCATCGAATTTGCAACTGGCCGATCCGTCGTTCAAAGTTCCGTCAGAAATAGACATACTTGTCGGTGCCGAAGTATTTTGAAACGTCTTATGTGCTACATCTATCAATCTAGGAAAGAATCAGCCCAAGTTACATGAGACTTAATTCGGGTGGATTGTATCAGGCTCTGTAGCTCTTCTATTACATCCACCAACGAAGGTACAGTCACATTTTTGTAATGTATCAATTGACGAATTAAATAATAATTTGCATAAGTTTTGGGAATTTGATTCCGTGTCTTCTAAGCATTCTTTGTCACAAGAAGAACGAGCTTGTGAAGAGAGTCTTAGTCGTAACACGACGCGTGATAAACGTGGTCGTTTTGTTGTTACAATACCTCTTAAGAATGACCCTAGTGTGTTGGGTGAGTCTTATGAAATGGCCAAACGTCGTTGGAGCGTCGTTTCCGACTTGATCCTGCTTTCAAGAAGAGGTATGTCGCCTTCATGCAGGAATATGAGATTTTAGGCCATATGACAATAAATAAACCGCAGAAGAAGCCTCATTCAGGTGAGCACAATGAATATTTTTTGCCACATCATGGGGTTATCAGGGAATCCAGTGCAACAACAAAGCTCTGGGCAGTCTTTGGTGCATTAGCTGCAACTACATCTGGCATATCGTTAAACGATATCCAAATGGTAGGTCCCACTGTCAAGGATGATCTTTTTTCTATATTGCTACGTTTCCGTCAGCATAAATATCTCATTTCTGGAGACGTAGAAAAAATGTATAGGGCTATTTCTGTGACGCCTTCGCAACGCCATTTGCAACAAATAATCTTTCGCGCAGATTCCAAATTACCTCTTCAGACGTACACACAGTCTCAACACCGTCACATATGGTACGGCCTCCGCTCCTTATTTAGCTACGAAGTGCCTGGTTAGTCTGGCGGCAGTTGCTACTAATAGTATTGTTAAGTCTTCTATTGAACGCGATTTTTTCGTCGATGACTATATTAGTGGAAGTGGCTCCATTCCAGAAGTAGATAGATAGTAAGGCAATTGCAGTCGGCTATCGGGGGTTCGACTACAGAAATATTGGAGCTGTTATTGTAATAAATTACGAAGCCTTCGTTTTGGGTTTTGTTGTTCATTGTTTGAAAATGATTAAAGCCATCTATAGTAGGGATGTAGTGTGTACCAAGTCAAACCTTATTGTTTTTAAACTGCTTTTGATACAAACATGGTTCTATTTTTGATTGTACAAAACCTAAGTTCAACATCTCTTTGTCCAATTCCTTGAACCAAGTATTTGAAGCTTGTTTCAATCCATACAAAGATCGCTGCAGCTTACATACCTTGGTTTCTTGACCTTTGACTACTGCTCCTTTCGGTTGAAGCATGTAAATGTCCTCTTTAATCTTGCACACTTGACAATGTCACATTCATGACATTATTTTTATTTTCTGTCAACTCATAAATGCCGTCAACCTCTTGACAACTTGCAATCATTTGGTTTTTATTACGAATCATGCAACCTCCATTGTCAAAAGTCATGCAATAATTCTTCTTGGTCAAATCGCTCACCGAAATTAGGTTCATGGATAAATCAGGCACATGTAAAAAGTTTTCTAAAAATAATCTTTCGTTTTCACGGACTTGTGGCTCAGCATTTCCTCGTTCTTTCACCAATAATTTCTCGCCGTTTGCTACTGCAATTTTCATGTTGCCCTTTACAGGTGTATAAGACATCAATTTGCTTTTATTGTGGGTCATATGGTTTGAGCACCCACTATCTAAATACCATTTATCATGATTTATCATCTCCTTCGTATTTAGACAGATATTCGCGGTTTTGATCCGCTCCTTGCATTCGGATGCCTTGTGTACTTGCTTGTGGCACTTAAAACACTTGTAGACGAACTTCTGCTTACGATCGTTAGTTTTAGTGTTAGATCTTGCATCGTTCTGTACTTTACGTGTAACTACTAAGACTTGTCCGCACTCTGTGTGTAACTTACTCTGTTTACATCCTTCTTGTAACAATTTCATTTTAAGTTGCTCTAACGTGATCTCTTGTCCACTATTATCTACAGTCATGATAAGAGGGCTGTACTCAGAGGTCAATCCAGCCAGCAAAATCGATATGATCCAATCATCAGGAATTTGAGCATCAATATCGGACAATTGTTGTGTCAAGAATATAATTTTTGATATGTAGCTTTGCATAGAATCGTAATTCTCTAACTTACAGTTGAAAAGCTCTCGCTGAATATATATACGTCTTCCCCAGCCTTTGTCTTCATACGCTTTCTGTAAGCAGTTCCAGGCTTTTTTCGCAGTCTTTGTATTGTAGACGTGGGTATAGCACTCTGGTTCTAACAACATGCATATTACCGTTCGTGCCTGCCGGTCTACGTCAGCATTTACTACATCTTTAGAAATTACCTCCCACCAGTTTTTATTCTCCAAGTAATTTCGCACCAAGAATTTCCAGTTCAGGTAGTCAGACGATCCTTTCAGCTTCTTAAAGCCACTTATTCCAACTTCAGCTGACATCATTAGATTTCGTAAGTTTCACGAACACACAATTAACATTCAAACCACTCAACTTATTGATTATCATCTAGCACCTGAGCATGTCTTGAGCATGTCCTGGGCCCATAACCTAATGGATTAAAGGTGCAATTATACGAACAGCAGTGGTTTGGTAGTAAATTATAATCTTACGTGGTTCAATATTTTACATGCAAGTGACAAGGAGTACAACAAGAACATAAACAAGCCGTAACTAAGCTTATTTAAAAACGGTGACAGGCATGGTGTAAATATGATTAAACACACATGCCAGTGCATACATATGCGACCTCCAATACTCATCATACCATTTTGATGTCCAACAAATTGAAAGAGACCTTTCATTTTGATTATGCTAACTTTATTTATTCGAGAAAAGTTCCAAAGATGAAGTAACAAAACATTAATTGTCTCTTTTCGTATCGGTTTCACGAATTTCGGTGTTCAGAAAAGTTGTATAATGTTACTCGGGACATTAACATATTAACATGATGAGTGTTTATTTAAATATTGCGTTATATGTTTTGGTGTCTCGTTCTTTGGTTACGAAACAAGCCAAGTTTCAGCTTCATGCAAATCTAATAACATAATGTGAGACGTGGTAACACAGCGCGGCGGTAATTTAGTAAAAGTTTGTAACGATGTAAGATTGCTACTGTGAGCTGTGTGGAGGCTGGAGGCGAGTGTAGTTCATCATTGTAGCTACCAGCAGGCAGATAGTGCTGTCATGTTATTTTTATTGTGTGATGTGGATGCCAGATTTTGTTTATTTTGCCCTTTATAATTCGATACATTAGATTTCCTGTCAGACATTGACAACCTGGCTTTGGCCAAGTCATCAACCCTCGATATTGACACCTGCAGTAGCGTCATTGGGAACTCTAAATTTTCACTGAAAATATTACATCAGAATATAAGAAGCATAACACGCAATACCCCGGGCTTAAGGCGCTACCCCGAGCAAAACGCCGCGCAAGCCGTTTTTCGTGCAGTTTTTAGGAGCTATCTACTCGTTATTTAAAATGAAATATCAACTAACAAAAATACATTAAATTTCTACATATTATTGATTCCAAAACTGTAGAATTCTTTTTTTTTAAATGTAGTATATGTTTCACTAATCTCCTTCCAACAAAACCATAAAAATGAGAAATAATAATTGATAGCATGCATCTCCTCGTAAAGTGTTCATTAATAATTTTTTGTACTAACACTAATGGATAGACAATTTGATAACAAACATTTTGGTAGATTTATTTTTTTCAAAAGACCAATATTCGATTTTATAAAGAAGTTATTCTAAAATCTGGGCGTATTCACTACTGTAATTCATGCGCCACGAGTGCCGCTAGGCCAATAGGAATGCTCAAATCTCATGCTGATTTTTTGGTCAGGGTACGGCCTTAATGACATTGTTATCAAGATCGCAAATTAAATGGGACATCATTGCTCTAACAGAGTGTTGGTTGCCCTGTACACACTACATCTCTACTATAGATGGCTATAATCATTTTCAAATAATGAACAACAAAACCCTAAACGAAGGCTTCGTAGTTTATTACAATAACAGCTCCAATATTTCTGTAGTCGAACCCCCGATAGCTGACTGCAATTGCCTTACTATCACAATTAACATGAATACAGTAGTCTTAGAATTGTATCGTCCTCCTGGGTACAAAAACATAAATAACTTTGTCCTATCGCTCGATGTTTACTTGAAAACTCTGTCTAATTTTACTAATATTATCTTGGTGGGAGATATTAATGTTGATATTTCGGAGAATATAAATGTTTGTGTCCGAGACAAACAGCCTAACGTACTTAAACCTTCTGGCATCACAAGGGGTGTTGCCAGCTCATACTATTCCGACCCATGGCAAAACATGCCTCGACCACATCATCTTAAAGACGAGACTCCCGGCGTTATCCTACGTGGCTGAGACTTCCATTACAGATCACGACGCAGTTATTCTTTTTCTGGAATTAACTAAACCACTGGTTAGATCGAGTAAAGTAACGAAACGAATAAATTATAATAAGGTTGACGCTGGTATCTTAAACATAGATTTTTCCGATGTGTATTCTGCTAAAGACGTTAACACGGTCGTCGCCGTCTTTTCCAGAAGCCTTAGTCAGTTAATTCAGGAAACACACAAACAATCAAAACCTCTAATAGCAAAAAAGTATCCAAGCCGTGGATCACTAGAGGATTGTTGAGATGTATGAGGAATATGGATAACCTACATAGAAAGGCCAAGAAGAACCCTGACAATCAAGACATTGCTATAACATACAAAAGGTACAGAAACTTTTGCAATGAGCTACTAAGGAAATTAAAGAACAGACACGAAAAATCAGAAATTGAATCCGCGGCTAAGTTAAATAACAAAAAATTATGGAAAGCAATCAAAAACGTCACACAAACATCTAAAACAAAAAAAAAGACTCCCTGCAGCTAATTGATTGCCAAAACCCAATTCATTCTACAAATAAAATCAACTCATTCTTCGTGAACATAGGAAAGAATCTTGCCGACAACTGTCATCCAAGTGTGGATGATCTCTCTTCCTCCCTTCTACCATTGGAGTCTCATCTGCACTCCATGGCACTACTTCCCACTGACCCCACGGAAATTGAAAATCTTATCCTGGATCTCAAGAGTGATTGTGCCGTCGGTAGAGGTGGCATCTCAGCTACCTTCATTAAGAGATACAGAAACATTTCACCAATTAAGTTCATCTGTAACCTGGCACTAAGCTCCAGCAAGTTTCCAAACGATCGGAAACTAGCCGAAGTACTTCCTATTTTTAAGAGTGGTGATGGGGCCAGGGTGGATAACTATAGACCAATATCCATACTACCAACCCTATCAAAGATCTTGGAGAGAATCACCGACCGGCCGGTCGACCAGCGACGCCATCCACCAACTGACAGACTTTGTTTCAAACAATCTTGATAGAAACAACAAGGTCATTGTCATCTTCATGGACTTGGCAAAGGCTTTTGACACGGTCTCCGTCCCGCTACTAATTAAAAAGCTGGAAAGGCTTGGGGTGAGGGATACACAGCTCAACCTATTCTCCGACTATCTGAGCAATCGCTATCAGAGAGTTAGAGTGGAGGAATGGACCAGTGGTGATCTTACTATTGAACATGGGGTTCCACAAGGAAGCATACTCGGTCCCACATTATTTCTAACCTATATAAATGACCTGTGCGAACTGATCATGAGCAGTGGGAAGATCGTCACCTTTGCCGACGACACAGCGCTTCTGTTTGAGGGAAAAACATGGGAAGAGGTCTATAACCGAGCAAAGCAGGGTTTAAATATGGTCATGAACTGGTTAACCAACAATAAGCTTACACTTAATGTTGGGAAAACCAAATATATAGCTTTTTCCTTAAAAACGTCCAATCATTCCAATCACCACATAACAGTCCACTCTTCCAACTGCACTTCACATGTTGCTGCGTGCTCCTGCCCCACACTACACAGAACCGACACAATACGGTACCTAGGTGTCACAATTAGTGAAGCACTAAACTTTCAACCCCACATCAATCTCCTGGCCTCAAGAACCCGCAAAATGATATTTATTTTTAGAAACCTTCGTCATGTTGCTGACCCAAACATTATAAAAATGGTTTATCTTGCACTGTGTCAGTCTATGATCTCATATTGCTTAACCGTCTGGGGTGGTGCAGGCAAAACATGTATTTAAGATTAGGCTTGAGCGTGCTCTGATGGCAGTCTTGAAAGTTAGCAACTTTTTGCCCTTCTTACACCCAACCAAAGACCTCTATGCACTCACTGGCGTCCTAACGGTGAGACAGTTATTCATATTGAATTGCATCCTCCGTAAGCACTCTCAGCTCCATTATAATCCCACAGCTTTTGAGAACAAACGTCGTAAGCACACTGTGTGTCCGTCACCTAAAATATACACAAGTTTCGCGCGCCGCCACTTCACGTTTTTGAGCAATCACCTGTATAATAAAATGAATAAAGCCTTGCCATTGTACAACCTTCCCAAACACTCATGTAAGATAAAACTATTCAAATGGTTGCAAAAACTGGACTATGACAGTACAGAGGAACTATTACTCAACCTGTCTTAGGCCCTTCACACACAACTCTCAAATCAAGTTTTCAAGTTTCCAACATACAAATCACCCACGCTCTTCAGGTACGAAAACTATCATCACTCACACACCAGCACCATACACATACGTACTCGCAACCGCACATACCACTTTTCTTCTTTTTCTTCACTTTTATTGTGTTCACGATGTACAAAATATGTTGCGAAATTATTTATTTGCCTCAGACATGCTTACTAATTAGTCACATATTATTATTCTTTATTGTGTTCATTACGTTTATTTGATTAATATTTTATTGTGTTTTATTTATTATTATTTTTTATTATTTATTTATTTGGCCAACCAACAATTGTATATACTGATACATTTAAATTTCAAGTTTGTTTATGTCTAAGGTTAGTATTACAATTTCTTAAAGGTTAGCACCGCATGCCCCATAAAATAATACGAGTTACAAAAAAAAAAGAAAAATCTAAAGGAAAAATTATGTCAAATTGAAAACAAAATTAAAATAAAAAAAGCATCAAAAGCAAAATTAAAATCCAAGTCTAAATTAAATTAAAAAAAAAAAAATAATAATAAATCAATAAAATTACAATTAAAATAGAAAATAAAATAAAATTAAAAATCACTAAAATTAAAATTACAATCAAGATCATCATCATCATCATCATTTCAGCCGAAAAACGTCTACTGCTGGACATAGGCCTTCCCCAGGCGTCGCCACATTGACCGAACCCGTGCGTCTCGCATCCAGCGCCTTCCCGCAACCTTAACCAGGTCATCAGTCCACCTAGTGGGAGGCTTTCCAGCGTATCGTCTTCCGGTTCGCGGTCGCCATTCCAGGACTTTTCGGCCCCATCGGCCATCCGTTCTGCGAGCAATGCACCCTGCCCACTGCCACTTAAGTTTGGCAATTCTTCGGGCTATGTCGTGTCACATCATTTCTGACGTGATCACGCAAGGAAATTCCGAGCATAGCCCTCTCCATTGCCCTTTGGGTGACTTTGAACTTTCTGATAAGACCCATTGTGAGCGACCACGTCTCGGTTCCATAGGTGATCACTGGCAACACACACTGGTCATAGACTTTTGTCTTTAGACACTGCGGTAAATTGGACGAGAAGATACCACGCAACTTCCCGAACGCCGCCCAGCCGAGTCGGATTCGACGGTTGATCTCTTTCTCGAAATTGGACCTACCCAACTGGACCGTTTGTCCCAGGTAGACATAATGGTCTACAACTTCGAGTGTAGAGTCTCCGACCTTGATAGGAGTGGGTGTTACATGGGCATTCACCATGATCTTGGTTTTGTCCATGTTCATTTTAAGACCCACTCTTTCGGAAGCTCTACTGAGGTCATCGAGTATTTTACTGAGGCTCTCCATGGTCTCAGCCATGACCACTATGTCGTCGGCAAACCGAAGGTGAGTAATGTACTCGCCATTAACTTTGATGCCCAGCCCCCTCCAGTCCAGAACCTTGAAGACATCCTCCGGCGCAGCAGTGAACAGTTTCGGAGAAATGACGTCTCCCTGTCTCACGCCGCGCTGGAGAAGGATTGGTTTCGAGGTCTGATCCTGAAGACGGACTGACATGGTGGCGTTTTTGTACAAACACTTCAACACCTCAATGTACCGTTAGTCGATCTGGCACCGTTGGAGAGACTGCAGTACAGCCCAAGTCTCGATCGAATCGAAGGCTTTCTCGTAGTCTACAAACGCTAAACATAGAGGCAGATTATACTCTTCGGTCTTCTGTATAACCTGCCGCAGCGTACGTATGTGGTCTACGGTGCTAAAGCCTTTTCGGAATCCGGCTTGTTCGGGGGGCTGGAAATCGTCAAACCTGCGCGCGAGACGATTCGTGATGACTCTTGAAAACAACTTGTAGACATGGCTAAGAAGTGAGATGGGCCTATAGTTCTTCAGCCGGGCATTGTCGCCCTTCTTGAAGAAGAGTACCACCACACCCCTGCACCATGCCTGTGGCGTTTTTCCCTCGAGTATGACGGAATCAAACAGCTTCTGAAGGGCCCTAAGGACCGGTTTGCCACCCGCCTTCAGGAGTTCGGCCGTAACTCCGTCATCACCCAGCGCCTTGCTGTTTTTGAGCTGTTTCAGAGCCATCCTAATCTCGTACAGGCTGAAGTCCGGGATATCTTCGGTATAGTGCCGGGTCAATCTAGCTCTTGGGTCGTTTGCTAGACTCGCAACGGGCTTGCTGATCGATGTGTACAACTGCCCATAGAATGTCTCGATCTCCCTTAGAAGCTCCGGTTTGGCGGATACGATCCTGCCATCGTCGGTCTTCAGTTTCGTGAGTTGGCTCTGCCCAATAGCCAGATCCCTTGCAAACACCTTGGAGCCTTTATTTCGCTCGATCGCGTCTTTAATACGCTCGGTATTGAATCGGCGGAGGTCTCTTTTCAAGGATTTAGAGATCAGTCTATTGAGCTGTCAAGATCAAGATATAAAATTAAAATATAAAATTAAATCAATTAAATTAACTGACAAAATAATACAAATTCATAATAAAAATAACACAATATCAAATACACATTACAAAGATAAAAATAAAATCAAATTTATACGAATCAAAAGAAAACAGAGATACAATAGAATTACAATATAAAACAGCATTAAAAGTTATTCTGTGGAACCTGCCAAACGAGTCAAAATGAATGTCAACAAGATCGCTATAGCCATTTAACTGCTTACTGAATCGAGGGATAACAGAACTTGTGCCGAGTACTGTTCTACGTGGAGGGGGATACAAGGGAGTGATGGGGGTACGAGGGAGTCTAGCAGGAGCACTGAACCGAAACTTGCTAAGCAATTGGGGACAGTCAGTTTTACACCGGAGTATTTTATATAGGAAGATGGAATCAGCAATTCTTCGGCGTTTCTCCAGTGAAACCATTTTAAATTGTGATAGTCTGGCTCCATACGACCGTTTTCTCCTGGTGACTCCGCTGGCATAAGCTAGATGCCATACGAATCTCTTCTGTATCCGCTCTAATCTCAGGTTGTGAGTAGCATAGTGAGGTCTCCAGACAATGCTGCAGTATTCCAAAATACTTCGAACCATACTGTTGTACAGCAAAATCTTGGTCCCACTATGCTTAAAACCGGTAACATTCCTAACAACGAAGCCCAGAATTCTAGACGCCTTTTTAATAATATTTTCGATATGAGGTACGTTCATTGATAGATGTCAGTTCATTATCAAAAATAATACCCAAGTCCCTAATCTGATTGACCTCTTGGATTACATTAGAGCCCACATGATATACACTAGCAGTTTAATTTTTTTCCGGGTGTACTTGACATGGTAACATTTTTTGACGTTTAATGTCATTTCGTACTCGCCACACCATTGACTTAAAGAGTCGACATCGCTCTGCAGTAGTTCAGAATCATCGTTAGATTCAACTATCCTGGCGAATTTGAGATCGTCAGCGTACATATAGCATTCTGAGAATTTGAGACAGTGTGGGATATCGTTAGCGAATATAATAAAAAGAATGGGACCGATATGCGACCCTTGAGGCACCCCCGACGTGGTCCTATAAGTTTCTGACTGGAAACCATTGAGCGCGACATAGAAAAATCGATTTTCTAGATATGATTTTAACCAGGTATAGAGTGAGCCAGTAATTCCGTACGCTTTGACAGAAGTATATGGTGAGGAACGCGATCAAAGGCTTTACTGAAGTCTGTGTAAATTACATCAACTTGCTTGCCGCAGTCAATGGCATCCGTCAAAAATTCTGAGAAAGTCGCCAGGTTTGTGCTAGTTGACCTAGAAGCCACGAAACCATGTTGGGAGTCACTCAAATAGAGTTTGAAGTGTGACTGCAGATAGGGACAAATTAGGGTCTCGAAAACCTTAGCGAAAGTTGATAAAATAGAGATGGGCCTGTAGTTCTCGATATTGTCCTTCTCATCACTTTTATATATCGGCACAACTTTCGCTTTTTTCCAGTAGTCTGGAAATACTCCTGAGCTGAGCGACTTATTAAAAATCGCTAATAATGGGGTAACCAAATGGGTGGCGCATTTCGAAATAAAAATTGGCGGAATACCATCATGCCCAGCGCCTTTACGAATATCCAATCCCTTAAGTTTGTTGAATACGCTATCGTGATCTATCATAGGTGCCGTTAGTGGTAGGCTGTTATTTTTCATATTATGAAGAAAATCAGAGACTGGTTCGCTTTGGGTCACTTTTGTATTGCTAAATGCCGATGAAAAATGTGAAGCAAACATTTCACATATTTTTAAACCATCTGATGTTGCCACAGTTCCGTTAGTCATTGTGGCGGGGAAAGAACTAGAGCTTCCTCTTTTAGCCTTTATGTAAGACCAGAAGCGATTTGGATTTTTTGGGATTTCATCTTCCACAGCTTTAATATAATTATTATATGAGCTCGTTGCTAATTTAGAACATCTTTTGCCCAACAATTTGAGTTCAATTTCGTCCATCGGATTTTTATAAATTTTGTAGCGGGATCTTATTTTCTCTTTCTCCTTTACGGCTCTTATTAAATTTTTGTCAAACCAAGGAGGGTATTTTTTTTACATTTAAAATTGGGCTTGTAAGGTACATTCAATTGTATGATATGCCGAATTGTTTCGTAAAAGACTTGGAGCATATCATTTACATCAGTAGAATCCTCAAACACAATATCCCAGTCCACTCTATCAAGATCATCGCAAATATCTGCGTAATCAAGTTTAAAAAAAATTGGCCTTATATTCTGTGAGTTGTATGGAAGCCAGGTTTCTTTACTCACTCTTAGCAGAATTTCGATTGGGGGGTGTAGGACATCAATAGCGCTGAGGGGGTTTAGAGCTGCAGTTACGCTACTAGAAGGTAAGTTCGTTAAAACAAGATCCAATATTCGTCCAGACACATTCACAATGTCATTAAGTTGCGCAAATTTGTGCATGTGCGTAAAATCTATCAGTAAATTACTAAAGCCAGGAGGAGCATAGTTGATTACGGAGTCATTTAACAAGTTCCACTTGATGTTACCTAAATTAAAATCACTGACAATACAGGCGTGCAAGCCCGACCGTTCAAGAATAAAATTACAGCAATCCAAAAAATGGTCCAAGGTACTACGTATAACAGGGGGTGGCAAATATACTGCACACAGAGCTATTTGACGAATGGATTTCATAAACGGAACCTCGGTAACAACCCAAAGATCCTCACATTGACTTTCCCATTGAACCATACGTTTCGAACTAATTTTTTTTAAAACAGCGATCAAAACACCCCCTCCATCCTTTTTCCTACCGTCTCTATTCCTTCTGTATACTATATATCTATCATCAAAAAGCTCCGAACTCAAGACACTACTATTCAACCATGTTTCAGTCAATATTACAATATCATAGCTTTCTAAAGACAAATTACGACAAAAGTTATGGGTCTTTGTGCGTAGACCTCTTGTGTTTTGGTAATAAATATTAATCTCCGCGAATTTTAACAAAAATAAAATGCCAATGCTGCGATGCACATGTTCGGGAAAAAAACTAACAAAGCTTATTTAAAGTGTCCATGTTTCTGACCATGATGTGCTGTGATTCTTCCGTTTTACGCATAAAAATTCTGCCACCCCGAATCCAGACGAATTTAAAGCCAAGTTCCCTAGCTTTGACTCTCGCAGCAGCGTGCAGAGCCTTGTATGTCGGGGACAGATGTTCAGTCACGAAAATTGCGGTTTTTGGTCCAGGGTAACCGAGATGGGTGTTGTTTAGCTTATTTTCCTTATTCTTCTTGTTAAAATTAATGGTAGAAGCGAGGAATTGGTCACGAAGTCGAGGGGAAGCCAGTTGCACTATAATTGATCGTGGTCGTGTATTATCAGGGTTAAGCTTGGCCACCCTAGTGCAATGCAAAATATCTCTCTTATCTACATCACAACCAACAACCTTAACCAAGTCAGACGTAATTTTAAAAAGATCCTCCTGTTTCTTCTCAGGTAAGCACTGAATGTCCACATTGTTTGACCGTGTTTGCTGTTCAAGCTGATCTAAACGCACTTTAAGTGAGGCCATGGTAGTATTCATAACACAATTCTCCCTCTGAAGTTCCGTTATAGTCTCCTTAGATGTACTATGTTCCTTAAGTAGATCTTCACACTGATTATTTATAAATTTCATCGATTCTTCCATGTCATTTATCTTTGCATTGATGGACTGTAGCTCTCTGTTCAACATTGCCCTCATATTGCCACTGAATTTATCCAAGATTATCGATAATTCAGTCTTCACTACTTCTTGGACAATCTCGCGAATGTCATCTCGTGATAACATACCTTCAGTCGTTGTAGTGGCCTGAGGCGGAGAGCCAAGAGCTTGCTTTTTGTTTGCTCTGGTGGTAACATTACGTTGAAAAGGGTTTTCTGTCTTATTTGTGGGCGACTTATCATCAGCCATGTTAAACTATTGTTGTGTAAAAAAAAAACGCAGAATAGAATAAAAAAGCGCGTTTAGCAAGTAGCAATAAGCAGCAGTTTCCAAAGCAGACAAATTATACAAAAAAACAAGCAACAATAAAAATAAATGATGCAAAAAGCAAAGTTAATTTTGCTCAGATTCGAACTTGCGCCTCTATCTTTGAGGTGACGCTCCTTATCTTAATCAGCCAATTCGCCTGTTCTAGATGTTGTGAAATTAGCAAACTATATCTCGTACTTGTGCCCAAGCAAGCAGAGCAGTTGTGAATTTGTGACCATATAAGGTCGCGTGTTGAGCCGTGGTGAACGTTCTGACTCACCGCCAATCAGCCAATAGGGACAGCCGTCGTAGCTGTGAGTCACCGTCTCTCGAACTTGTGATGCCTTTGTGAAGTTTTATTGTTAAACAAAAACCATTTATTTCTCCACTTTTCACCATTTACTTCGGAGATATTATTAGAGTAGTATAAGAAGTAGTATATTAGAATAGTATAAGTAGAGATAGATGATGGATCTTTGGGTTGTTACCGAGGTTCCGTTTATGAAATCCATTCGTCAAATAGCTCTGTGTGCAGTATATTTGCCACCCCCTGTTATACGTAGTACCTTGGACCATTTTTTGGATTGCTGTAATTTTATTCTTGAACGGTCGGGCTTGCACGCCTGTATTGTCAGTGATTTTAATTTAGGTAACATCAAGTGGAACTTGTTAAATGACTCCGTAATCAACTATGCTCCTCCTGGCTTTAGTAATTTACTGATAGATTTTACGCACATGCACAAATTTGCGCAACTTAATGACATTGTGAATGTGTCTGGACGAATATTGGATCTTGTTTTAACGAACTTACCTTCTAGTAGCGTAACTGCAGCTCTAAACCCCCTCAGCGCTATTGATGTCCTACACCCCCCAATCGAAATTCTGCTAAGAGTGAGTAAAGAAACCTGGCTTCCATACAACTCACAGAATATAAGGCCAATTTTTTTTAAACTTGATTACGCAGATATTTGCGATGATCTTGATAGAGTGGACTGGGATATTGTGTTTGAGGATTCTACTGATGTAAATGATATGCTCCAAGTCTTTTACGAAACAATTCGGCATATCATACAATTGAATGTACCTTACAAGCCCAATTTTAAATGTAAAAAAAAATACCCTCCTTGGTTTGAAATTAGCAAACTATATCTCGTACTTGTGCCCAAGCAAGCAGAGCAGTTGTGAATTTGTGACCATATAAGGTCGCGTGTTGAGCCGTGGTGAACGTTCTGACTCACCGCCAATCAGCCAATAGGGACAGCCGTCGTAGCTGTGAGTCACCGTCTCTCGAACTTGTGATGCCTTTGTGAAGTTTTATTGTTAAACAAAAACCATTTATTTCTCCACTTTTCACCATTTACTTCGGAGATATTATTAGAGTAGTATAAGAAGTAGTATATTAGAATAGTATAAGTAGAGATGGATGATAGTATTCTCAAGTTTATATCTTAGATATAAACTTGACAATACTATCATCCACTTATGCACTTTGTTTATAGTATAATACTTTATCAATATTGCTCTTTAAGCAACAGAAAATATTTATTGTTTACGGAGTGACTTGCAACACGTCTTACTGTTAGCGCGCGGCGCGCGGAGTGATTGTTGATGAAAAACAAAACTTCTTAGATATAAACTTGACAATACTATCATCCACTTATGCACTTTGTTTATAGTATAATACTTTATCAATATTGCTCTTTAAACAACAGAAAATATTTATTGTTTACGGAGTGACTTGCAACACGTCTTACTGTTAGCGCGCGGCGCGCGGAGTGATTGTTGATGATGATTTATTATGTAATTTGATTTAGTTAAAATGCCCGGCATAATCGAATTTAATTATTATTGTTAATAACGCAAAAACAATAAGAAATTATACTCTAGGGCGAGAGCCTGGAGATCCGTAACACAGGGTTTCCCTAGTACGGACTCCAGTCTCCCGCTAAGGAGCTTCTATCATGTGTAATTACATAGTTTTAAGTAGATTGTAAGTCACCTTTGTGGAGAGAAAACAATTTTTTTTTAAATTTTTTTTGTTATTGTCTGAAGAAGGTTCCATTGACATAAAATAATGAACTTTTAAAGTTAAGAGGCATTGATCTCAACAAAGTGATGAATATAATAAAGATATACCAAATGCTATGAACTTAGTAAACAAAATAACAACAAATGCATCATACTAAACCAAAGCAGCAGTAAGGCATGTGGGGGGGAGAATGGAAATGCTTTTGCCTATCAATGTGATGGTAAAGACTGACCTTGACTGTAACCAACCATACATTGAGATCAACTAAACATTGAATTTAAACTAACCTGTATTAAAAGAGAATTGTGGTTCAATATTAAAACCAGGAACCTATTAACTAGGCTTAAAGTTTTAATATTAAAACTCGCTAAATCTCTTACCAACTAACGTATCCAGCTATTTTCGGGGAACTGGGTTAAATCTGAATAAGCCCACAACTAGCGTTAGTCTTTATTCCGAAGTTTCACTCTATCGCGTACGTGGCACACATCGTGCTGTATCTATGAAGATATTCATGTATTAGGTATTTGTTACATGATAGTATGAGGAATAATAGATCCGCGTAGTACAGGTTGAGTTAATTGAATAAACAATAGAAAATGTTATTTTGATCTGATAGAAATGCAATTATACAGATTGAAAAAACTTGGAAATTATTCAATGTTTGAAAGAACTATTTAGGTGGGTACCTATTTGTCATTTGTAGAACCCGGTATGTTTTCAATGAAATTTCGATAATTGCTCTCACGCAGATGGTGGGATGAGCTGGACTTCTACGGTAATGACTCGTGTCTTGGACAGATAGGAAAGAAGGAGAAGGAAAGAGTTTTTCCTAAAGTGGTAAAACCCAAGACAATATAATGCATTGACATTGTGTGATAATGAAAAGTAAAGATCGAAATCACCAAAAAAGTTAACATTTTCTCTTTTGAAATTCACTCTGTATATGAACAGTATATCAAAGGATGATCTTCCTCGTATATATTCATTTAGAGAGGTGAAGAGAAAACTTGTGAGTTGTAATACTATATATAACTACTATACTACTATATAATATTCCATTTTCATAAATATCGGCCTTGCTTTTATATCCGTGTTAGGTTTTATGAAAGTTATGAATACTCAACGTTTTATTGGAAATTATGGTCTTGGAAACCTTATGCATTGCTAACGAATCTAGTCTGATTCATTTTTTGATGTTGGATAATCAATCGGATTAGCTTCTCAACTATATTGAGGCTTTCATTCTAACCGGATTCTGCTGAGCACCTGTTTTATTTTTGTGGTAGGCTTGCGTTTGACCACTATCTCGTCTGAAGATAAGTTATGATGAGGTCGACGGTGAAGCTCGCTTGCCTAGATGTAAAATGTACACAATACAGTATTTTATATGGAGCGACTGCATCCACAACCCAATAACTGGGCAAAACTATACTCCTTGTGTATGGTATGTAATGGATGGTCACCTATCTTTGAAACAACCTCGGCAAGCGTTGCTTAACCTCGAAGATCGACAAGTGCGGCTGTTATTACTTTATCCACGCTATCCAAGCTCATGATTGACATGCAAATGCTTTAGGGTATGCGTGGTGGCTATGCATTTAACCAAAATATTATGACGACCAAGTGTCTGAAAAAAAAAAAACAACATCATCATTTCGTACTTATTTCATCAACAATATTAGCGTTACATATCGTTGAGCTTCAACATGTTAAGAGCTGTTCAATTAAGCATATTGAATATTTATTGGTACCATATTGTACGGGACGGACGTGATCGCTCGAGGCCGCAGGCACTCCGGAGGTTGTAAGACTCCAGCTCGAACGCGTTGACGCCCCTTGCACCTAAAGTTCGTTGTCTTCGAGCAAATACCGACCCTGCAGTGGTTGGAAGGCTGCCAAGTATGTTGAGAGGAAGGCGTGATGTCCAGGTTAATCAAAGACTTGAGTTTTCATGACCAAAAGCGACGCTTCTTCATGGTCTTCGTTACGCAAAGAGACGTGGATTTGACTAATTGAAAAATAATGGCTACAATTTAGACGGTGCCTCTGTGCACTATCCTTCTACCGAACTCGACCGTAACGAGGACCTCAAATTAGCGTGCGCGCATAAACTTTAATTAACAAAATAATTATTATAACCATTCGCTGGAAACCGACAGAAACTCCCCTTCCACAGAACCGATTTCGATGAGACTTGTGTCTCTGGATAGGTCTCGAGAAGACCTTTCCTCTAGACCTTGGTCCAGGTCCCTAGCTGTTACCTTCAGGGAGCTCTTGCGTGAAGAACGCTGAAGAAGAGGAAATTCTGTCAATTTATAGATTTACACGCTACTTTCTATTACATTGGTGCACCTTAGTGCCAGGGTACCAGCAAGGGACTTGTAGCCCTACTCCTGGGCCATCGAACTGTGACAGTTTCACAGCTTCATCTTTAACTTTCACGGGCACAGCCGCGTGAAAGTGCGAAAGTATAGCTTCTGTGCCCGGTTTTGGCACATAAAGCGAGTTTGTACTCGAGCTGGTGGGCGGATCCACATCCACCAACCATCATCGGATAGCCCTCGTGATAGGCCATCCCATGGTGGAATTCCGGTGGATACAGCTCCAACCCTCGATTCAGTATTCACTCTGATGTGGTCGACGATGCGAGAAAACCATGGAACCTCGTACTTTGTCAAGTCGGTTAGTTCCCTAACCACCAGAGTTAGGCTCCTACCAAAATATGGTTGGGAAGCTGGAGAATTGGGCTATCGAATGGCGGTACCCTGATGGGTGTACCACCAGCCCTTCTGGTTCTTAAGTTGCCGGAAAGCGGCCGAAATAAGAAATGTCGTGTTGTTCCACGGCTTTAACGCCTCTGTGTGTGTATGTGTAGCTATTTATTAGCTTTGTGTTGTGACTGAGTCCAGGCGCCTGCCTTAGGGTCTCCGAAGGTAATGCTTTAGATAGCATATCGATAGTTCTTCAGGCACCAAGTGTGTCTGAAGGTGGTGGGCCCTCTGACAGACGCATAGTAACGTCCATGCTGGCACATACAGACACATTATTTCAAGTAAGTAAGGTCTATGTACTAGAATTACATAGATGCTATCTATATATAGGGCCCGGAAATAATTCCAGGTTACCTAGAAGCGCTAGATCGCTTATAACGAATTTTCTATTTACTTACTTGAGCAAAAATGCATGTATTTACCATCTCAGAGTGAAACTGTTTTAAACCTGGCTATGTACTGTTGTTATGTACAGTTTTTCAGTCATAGCACCAAGGTATACTATCTAGAACACCTAGATGGTGTTTCCTAACAAAACAAATGTGTAAGGAAAATAATACGATTGGCATGTAGGCAGAGCGCACATACCGATACTTGCGACCCAGCCATTTTAGGGGGGTCCAAAATAAGTAAACAAACATTTTTTATTTGCTTAAATCACTACTTACACATTATCTCTTTTGCCTGGCCCTTTCCCATTTTATTTGGGGTCGGCCCTCCGTATCATGCGTCTCGAGGCAGCTCGGTCCTGGGTCGTCTCTTTGTTGATTTGGGCTTCTTTAAGGTTCTTATTTACTACGGATAGCCATGTGATTCAAGGTCTTCCTCGTCCTCGGGGTTTAGTTTCGATATCTAGCACTCTTCTGGTCATATGGTCGCATGGTCGCCTCATAACATGTCCGTACGACGGCTCTCCTGAAGTTTATCTGGGATGGGTCTCACTTTAAAGGTGCCTCTTATGTGTGTATTTCTGACATGATCCAGTCTAGTTACATCACCTGCCCACCTGAGCATCTTCATCTCTGCGCAGTGTAACTGATTTTCGTGCTGCTTTTTGAGTGGCCAGCATTCAGCTCCGTACGTCATGGCCGGTCGGACGGCTGCTCTATATACTCGTCCCTTTAAGAGCACGGGCATTCGTCTGTCGCATAACACGCTGGACAGTTCTCTCCATTTCATCCACCCGGTATTAATGCGATGTGTGACATCAGTGTCTATTGACCCATCTTTACTGATAACTGACCCTAGGTACCTGAAATGGTCCACTTCTTTTAGCTGGGTGTTCTGCAGACAGATGGTGTGTTTGCTGTTGATACCACTAAAGTTGCAATGCATATACTCGGTCTTCTCTCTGCTTATTCGTAGACCTGATTTTTCCAGAGCTTCCCTCCACTTTTCTAGAATCTGCTGTAGGTCGTTCCCATCTTCACTGATGATGACGAAATCGTCCGCATATAGGATGTCCCATGGCGGCGCTCGTTGCAGATTTGAGGTAAGATGGTTCATAACAATATTAAAAAGCAGAGGACTGAGTGCGGAACCCTGGTGCACACCAACCTTTAAATCAAATTCTTCGCTTGTTCCGGCCGGGCTTCGTACTTTGGTTGATACTTGGTGGTACATATCTTTGACAGTCATTATGTAATGCTCGGGCACATTCTGAGCCCTTAGAGCGTGCCAAATAAATTCTCTCGGTACCCGGTCGAAAGCTTTTTCAAGGTCGATGAATAACATGTGCAAGTCTGTTTTGTTGTCCCTGTACTTTTCTATCAGTGTTCTTACCGAATGTATGGCATCAGTTGTGGATCTACCGGCGACGAACCCGCATTGGTTTTCAGTGACGCTAGTTATTTCAAGTAGCCTTTTGTTGATGACTCTTTCCCATATTTTGAAGGAATGTGAGATTAGCTTTATAGCTCTGTAGTTGCCGCAGAGTCTTATATCACCTTTATTTCTTTAGAAAGGTTTCGTCGTTTCGTGAAAAGTTTCGTCAGGAACAGTACGCCGGTGTCTCCCATTCGCTTCCAGAATTCAGCAGGGATATCGTCAGGGCCAGAGGCTTTGTTAGTTGCCATTCGTTTAATTGCCAAAGTTATCTCTTCGGGCCTTATACATGGGATAGGGCCTTCTGTAGGAGGGATACCTTGTAGTGCCTCACTGGGGAATACCTCATTTAGCAATTTTGTGTAGCATTCTTTCCAGCGGTCTCTGATGTCTTCGTTTGATGTTAGTAGTTTTCCTTGTTCATTTTTGATAAATTGATTTGTGGCAGTATCCCTACTACTTTGATGTTTGCGTTTTGCCAACTTGAAGATTTCTTTATCGTTTAAGGCAGTTTCAAGTTTGGCATAGAAATCATCCCTAGCGATTGCCTTGGCTTGTGCGACGGCTCGTTTTGCGGGTTTCTTAGCAATTTTATAAGCCTGGTGGTCAGCATCATCTTTCGTCTGTTGTCATAGTTTGAAGACTGTTTTCTTTGTTTCCAATTTTTCTCTCACTTCTTCATTCCACCAGCTAGTGTCCTTGTTATTATTAATGGCACCTTTAGATACTCCTAAATATTGCTTTGCTTTTTTATTGCAGTATAGTTGAAAATTTCTCCACATTGCATCGGCTGTATCATCCTGCTGCTCCCGAAGGTGTTGTGCGATGTCTTCACATAGTCTGAGACCCTCCTCACCCTCCAATTTATGCCACCGTGTTCTTATGATTTTCTCCATCTTGACTTTGTATGTTTTTGGTATTTTGAACACTGCCACTAGTATTCTATGCTGTGAAGTAAGAGGTTCCCCGGGTATAACTTTGCAGTCTTCGCATGTCTTTGCAAAGACTGCACGACGCTTGCTCTTCCTTGTCACGCTGTAGTTGCTTCTCTATGCGGCGCGCCTGCTCCTCCTGACGGCGAGCCTGCTCCTCCTGACGGCGAGCCTGCTCCTCTTGACGACTGGCCTGCTCTTCCTGACGGCGAGCCTGCTCCTCCTTGTCACGCTGCAGTTGCTCCTCTAAGCGGCGCGCCTGCTCCTCCTGACGGCGAGCCTGCTCCTCCTTGTCGCGCTGCATCTGCTCCTCCATGCGGCGAGCTTGCTCCTCCTGACGGCGAGCCTGCTCTTGCATGAATGCCATAAGGGCGGCTAGGTCAGGCTATGCCGACGATTGAGCTGGTTCCGCTGCAGCCGCGGAGTCCCGATGTCCACTTGATGACGGTGAGGGAGCGTCTCCAAAGCGCCTCTGGTCTACGTCTTGCTGGCGCTGACTCCTGGTGCGCATCCCCTCCGTTTCTTCCTTCGGTAGAACCGGCATAATTTATCCCGCACTTCTGACACCAATTTGTTACGAGCTGGAGTTCAGGGATAAATTATTTAAACAGCAGACTTCAATTAATCACTGTTTATTACAAAAACACTTCTTAAACAATTCTATTACTTCGCACTATTTTCCGCTTTGATCGCTCTGTATCGCTTCTCTATCGAAACTGACCCACGACGAATCCGACCGCTCTTTATATAGCACGAAAAAAGTTTCTGGAACGTTCCATACTGTTCTAGATAATTCGAGAAACTTCCAGAACAATCGACTTTCGAACTCATTGTTCCCGAAGCGACTAAAAACATCCAGAATGTTCGGTTCGAACCTTCTGGAAAATTCCATTCGACACGAGCTTTCGAGAACATTAGTTTCGGTATTCAATACTAGATGGCGCCACTAGTTACTACCCAGTTCTTCCTCTCGTCACTAGATGGCGTTAGCCTATCTTGTAACAATATAATAAACAATTTTATTTTATTTATTAAAATTAGTAATATGTACAAAACAGTATTTTTAATATATAATAAATTCCAGTGTTCTAACTTTAATAGTCTGAGCTTAAACCAGCTCAGACTATTAAAGTTAGAACTCACTCTACAATGAGACGGATAGATTATTCAATATAATATAAATATTCAAGTTTGCCGAGATTTATGAGCGAAGTTTTGTTATTTCCTTCACACGCAGGTACGTAGGTACCGCACCAGTCGCTCTTGACGGCTATCCGGAAAGGCTCCTCAACGTTGACTGACGTACGAGTACCTACTAGACAAAAAGGTCTAAGGGCAAAAGGGTTTTAGGCTTTATACTACGTTACTTTTACTGTTAGATCTTGTAAGAGCTTAGAGCTTTTTACTTAGAACTTTAGTTTTAGTAATCTTCCTTAGGGCACTTACTTTTATTCGAGAAAGGGAGATTACTTTCGTCGTTACTACAACTTAGTATTTTTCTTATGATTAATATATAAGTAACATGCTAAAACTATCTCGCTTTTCACATAGTTAAAATAATATTTCAAATTTTCTTCAACATTATAACCCCTTTTCAATGTTGTTATATATACTGAGGTAGATACATTTTACCGACATCTGCGTGGGAATACAAACACAAGCTGACCAGCTTGAGTGAACTCAGTCCGTCCTACGTCTGGCCGCAACACGAACGTACAGTACAACTATTTTCTTAATGTCCATCGGCAAACTTCGTGTTTCGTCAGTCGTTGCATATCTATCAGACTTCCAAGTAGATTGAGAGCGTCGGGTCTGCGCCAAGTGCAAAGGTCAACTAATAGAAAGCCGACGGCTGACGAAACAGGACATTTGCCGAGGGACATTAAGAAAATATTTGTACTGTTTGAACAGTATGTTTATCTCATTCTGACAACAGGGTCCTAATTATATATCAGTGATTTTATAACCTACTCAGTGATGTGATGTAGGAAGCTAAAGTAAAATATCGCCATGTTTTTATTTCTTTTTAATGAGTATGTCGTCTCTATTGGTAAAATCTCATTGCCTTTTATTGAGTTTAGTACCTTCTAATGCAGTTAGCGTCAGTTTGGGTTTAGAAAGCCTTTCTTCAACTCCATAATAAGCAACACAATCACACCTTCCCAACAAATAAACGGCCATTGTCTGCTATACCCAATAGCAAATAAAGTAGCCATTTCATTTCTCGACACGGATGAGGATTTTTGTCCAGTTCTCGACACCGATTGTTAGCAGTTGTTCAATGTTCGCTGTTCCTTTGAGCGCTTCGCCTTGTCGCGTGACAACGACACTCGCGATCCTGTTGTCTTGCTATAGCAGTTGTTGTCAGCCTTATTGCTGTGAACAAAAAGAACTCGACGTTCTTGATAGTGTTGGGATGACGTGTTCTGAGTGTAATGGTTTTTTTTTTTTATATGTAAGATTTTGTACGTAGGGTTGTCAATTGATGAGGAAACGTTGCAAAGAGTAGTTGTAGTTGGTGATTTAAACCCTAGATAGAACAAGTCAATTTTGCGAATATATACTTACCGACAGTAACGCTATATTTCGGATCTAACTAATTACTTAGGAAAGAAAAAATGTTTACTTAGGAAACAATTCTGCAAAGAGAAAATATTCATTTTACCGACAGCAGTCATTCCTTGGTGGCTGTTGAAATTTTTTTGATTTTCAAGGGTAAACATTCCTTTGTCACATTTCCCTAACAAAAAAATACAAAAGCCTCAGTCTTTTACAACTTGCAAAAAGCTAATAAGTACGGCCAGAATACAAAATTATGACAGGAAACAGTGATTAACATCTCGTCCCTCGGGCCTTAGGCCCCTGCCTCCCTGGGTCCTTAGCAAAAGGACAACTCAGGAAATTAAGGCTGTCTGTAGGGTTGCGCCATTTCCGGCCGGCCCGGACGCACTCGCTAAACAGGGAGCTCTATTATCGCGGCTCTGTCATCTGCGATGCGCGCTCACATCGCGCCTCTATTGTGAACTCGCCCTTTGTCTGTACTCCTTGAAGGGGTGGCGGACACTAAATAGTTTTTAATAGCGAAATGAGATAAGAATCAGCAGAATTTTTACAGGCAAGAAGTGAAGACCAAAGAATCGTTGGATGTTGTGAAATTCATGACTAGCAAGCGAGTGAAAATTGTGATGGTGTCGTTAGGGAAAATTATATGGAAGAAGAAAACGTGCTTTGGGACTATGCGGCTATAAGGCCATGAAAATGATGATGGGTTGGATAGTTGAACTAGTGATTTATTTACGTAAACCACTTTAGCGGAAGCACAGAAAGCGTCTAACATTAGTCACGGTAATTAAGTCTGTAATATGTACCTATTCTTCCGCAATTGTTGGGGCTCTTGTCACAGTTTAAATATACAAACAGTTTGGAAACTACCTACAAACGCTTGAAACGGAACACTAACACAAAAAGACGTGACCACTCGTCGCGACGCGGCACTTAGTACTGTCATTCCCTAGAAAGTGCACGAACGGTCTCGTCGGTGCGTACGCTTGTGTGAGTGCGCCGTTTCGAGCGTTAACAGGTAGTTTCCATAATGTTTGTATTATTTATACTATTCTCTTGTTGATCCTTGCTGAAAATACTAATGGAGTTCACATAAAATTATAAAAAATAGTCCTAAGACTATCTAGTGCGCGTTAGTCCTTACTAGAATGTCCCCGGTTCATGTGATGTAAACAGACATTTCCGTACTCTTTACAGTCTGATCTTTGTGTAATTGTAACTGTGCTGGAGATTTAAACTACGCGATGTACCTACGGCAATAATGTATTGTTTATTTGGCCGAAAGTCTACGTTAAAAGGAGATAAATTGTAGCTGTTTTGTTGTGTTTTGTTCCGTTTTGATAATATGAGGCTGCGTGGAACGGTAAATTTGATACCAGTATTGCCAACATGGAACCCAGTTGTCCAGTTACTGCTTGGGTTGCAAAGGTATATACGCAGTCGCTGTATGTATATAAAATAAATAATGATATTCAGCTGTATCCATTTAGTCTGGAAGCAAACTCAAACTTGTTTTGAAAGGGCTAGGCATATTGAGTCTTACATAAAACTTTCTTATAAACAACCCACTTATAAAGAAATATGAAACCTTAAAAGGACACACTTATGATTGCTTCACAAAAAGGCCATTTTATTCCTCCATTATAACTTTAAATAAGAAAAATCAAACGAGAAAACTTTCCGCTTCTTTTGGCAGGAAAATCGTTATATTGTGTAGATATTTTACCGTGTGACCGTTCAAAATACATTGTCAATAAAGTAGGCAGCATTAAAGGGAATCGGTTTGTATAATCCGGCACAACAGGCTTGAGTGCCGTCGAGACGGATGCAAGTGCGGCTTATCTGTGCCGGATATAAGCTGATATTACGGCCTTACGTATCGAGCCCAGATTTACCTAATACGGAAATAATGTACTACACTTATTTTGTAAAATGTTGTCGAGTGTTGTTGAGTTTGGCGTTTTAAGTTTTTGTAGTGTGATGAAGTTGATGTACTTTTTATTAAGGAGTCATAAAATCTTTTAGTTTTATATTTTTTCTTGATTAAGAAAGCCAATTCTTTTGCTTAAAATTATAATCTTTATTACGAGACATTCTATTTTTCTCCATGGCAATTATTGCCTATCGGTCTTTTATTTTTTGAGGTTTTCAATGGAAATAAAGTCTCAATCTCACCTCGGTGACAACTAGATAATGTCAAGAACTTGTCATAATGTTATAAATTTTTCGTAGTAGTAGAAAGTAATGTTTTGACAGATTAAGAATGAGGAAACTTAGGTTACCATTTTGGTCATTTTGATTATTTCGACACCCCTATTGATATACCACTATTTACTAATGTGTGTTATTTTTACAATTTACGATATTTATGAGAACATAAAAATCCCTACCTCGGCTAACCTATCTATCTTTTGTATAAATAACTGTATAACTTCATTGAAGACAAAGCTTTTTCCTTGCTAACCAAGCAGAGAAACTACCGAGGTACTACCAGCTCTAAGTTGAGAGCAGCTTAGCGATAAACCATTGATTACAGTATGCTCCACTGCTTGGACTGATATGTGACCACTGAGACTAGCTGTGAGCTAGATTGCAAGAGATAGTGTACTTCATACCAACCTACTTATACTAGATGTGTTACGTACGGAAATGTAATATTATTGTTTTGTCTGTGGTAAGGGTAGGCATTTTATTCAGCCAACATTTATACGCGCGCGATGCTCTCGCGCCCTCCGGGCCCCTCCCTTTTTTCAGTCTGCTTTGAACCACCGAAGTGTACGCGCACGGCGCGCGCTCCGCGAACCGTTCAATACGGCGTCGCCGCGAAGTCTCAGTTACTATTGTTACTAAGCGAATGAACTGTCTACCCGACTAATCACGTACTGCGTGCTGTACGCAACATTAAGTGGTCCTTCTTGCCAGATTTTGAATCTCGGCCACGTGTTTTAGTTGGGACAAAAAACCTGTGTGCAGGGATGTCACTGCTTCGCACACCCCCAAAGGGTGTTATAACACGTAGTAAACGTGCCACGGAGCAGCCGGCTACTAAAAGTGAACAGTTACTCGTAAAATCATCGAAAAGTAATAAGACTGCGTGTTCGTCGGCGGCGGCCCGCAAACGGCTAGAGTATGAAGCAGCTCAACTTCAAGCACAAATCGACCTTGATTTAGCACAAAAACGTGCACAAATTCAAAAAGATTTGCTTTCGAAAAAACTAGAAGTCGATATAGCAGATTTACAAGAAGATTACGGCTCGGTTTCGAAAAGTTCTCGAATAGTCGAGTCGTGGCTCGACAAGCAAGATGGCGTCGCATCCATCGCTAAAAGCGTTTGCGCAGAAAATGTCTGCCCACTAAATTCGATGCCGATGTGTAACAAAACCTGGAACCATACAGAACAGCAACAGGACTTCGTCAGCGAGCGCCCGCCGCGTGACGACAGCATCAACCAGTTGACGGAGGCGTTGCACTAAGTACTTACTAGAAATAACGTTCGTGAAAACAACAGAGAACTCCTTGCGCGCCTAGCAACATCAATAGACTTACCGGTGTTCGATGGCGACCCTCTGCAGTGGCTGCAGTTCAAGGAGTCTTATAAAGAGTCGTCAAACTTGTGCAGTTATAGCGATGCAGAAAACATTTGGCGGTTACGAAAGTGCCTACGTGGTGACGCAAAAGAAGCCGTGTCATCGCTCCTTATCGGCAGCACATCACCGCAAGCTATAGTTGACACCTTAGAATTACGATTCGGCAGACCAGAGTGTATAATTAATAAATTAACAACTCAACTCAAGAAAATTCACCCACTCCCGATTGCATACCACACGGAGATCGTGAATTTCTCCATAAAAGTAAAAAACTACGTCACGGCTGTTAAAGCTATTAAGTTGCAGGAATACCTACAAAGTCCAGAAACGACGTCTTTAATACTTTCAAAGTTACCGCCCGCCCTTATCAATAAATGGGCTGAGTATACCTACGAGAGACAGGATAGTTCTATACCTAAACTAGAAATACTATCGGAGTTTTTATATAGAGAAGCCACTATCGTCGCTACCTCAGGTGTGAGTTACATACATACTCAGAACGACGTAAGGAAGAAATACGATAATAATAATATAAAAACTCATTCAGTGTTAGCGTGCACTACTACTTCCGACAATAATAAATTTTGTAAGTTTTGTCGAACCTCTCCGGAGCACGCTTTGGACAAGTGCGGCAAGTTCAAACGCGCTATGAGACGCGACCGATGGCAATTTGTACGTGCTAAACATCTGTGCTACAAGTGCTTGAGCGCACGGCATAATGAACCCGCCACGTGCAGCGCTCCTGACTGCAGCGAGTGTGGACATCCACATCATCATCTTCTTCACTGGACGAAGCCTACCGCGCAAGCAGCAGCGTCCACGCAGCCAGCGACGGCGCCTCCCGCGGTGGCAGCAGAGACGGCGCGCCCATCGACGCCCGACGAGACGCGCCACGAGGATACCGTTGCCCACAACAGTGCGTCCACTAGTGTTAGTGTGTCAGTGCCTAAAGTGTTATTAAAAATAGTGCCGGTTACCGTTCATGGACCTAAAGACAATATTCACACACACGCGTTGCTCGACGACGGTGCCACCGTGACACTGATATCTGCTGATCTTGCTGATCAGGTGGGACTCCACGGTAAGACAGTCACCATGCGCGCCCGCAGTGCATGGGACTCCGGCGAGCTCGTGTGCCAAACAGAAAACGTAAGTTTTGACATTTCTAATAAGAAGGGCGAACGTTTTAATTTGTGTGCTCGAAAGATGAAAGAACTTAATTTACCTATTCAACGATTATCTTGTATGGACTTTAGTAACTATTCTGATTATATTGACTACGACTTGTGCAAGTGTGACGCACAACCTAAGCTGTTAATAGGACAGGATAATTATAATCTTATTGCTCCTATCTTGTGTTTAAAAGGTAATAGGAAAAATGAACCTTATGTTACAAAGACACCGCTAGGATGGTGTGTACACGGTGTTGTAAATAACGTAAACATTATGAACATGTCAGCTGATCGTAATGATAGTGATGACAGCGCGCAACATTGTTGTGATTCTGAGTTGAACGACTTAGTAAGAAAATCTTTTTCGTTAGAGTCAATAGGTATAACCAACCAACCGCGACAGAATGCGGACGAATTACGCGCTATCACCATACTTAATAACACATGTGAATTAGTTGATAATCAATGGTTTATAGAAATGCCTTGGAAATATGATAACTTTGTCATGCCTGATTCCTATCATAACGCCTGTAATCTGTTAAAATCAATCGAGAGAAAAATGTCAGCCGACAACACTTATGCGTCGCGTTACCGGGAACGTATCCAGCATTTATTTGCAAATAATTACGCCAGGAGGCTAAACGAGGGGGAGTCTAGCGACCACATTTGGTACCTACCGCATTTCGGGGTCGATAACCCCAATAAGAAGAAGTTACGTTTAGTTTTCGACGCAGCTGCGAAAACGCAGGGATGTTCTCTTAATGATTTTTTATTGACAGGCCCGGACTTATTGCAGTCTTTATTTGGAATTATGTTTAGATTTAGAGAAAATCAAATTGGAATTATTGCAGATATTAAAGATATGTTTCTTCGAATTAAAGTAAAAGAAAAGGATCAACATGCACTTAGGTTTTTATTTACAGATCAAGCCACTAAGGCCGTTAAAAAATATGCTATGACGTCATTAATATTTGGTGCGAACTGCTCGCCTTTTATCGCGCAACATATTAAAAATAAAAATGCATTACGTTATAAGGATACTTATCCGACTGCTGTCGACGCTATATGCAAGCAACATTATATGGACGACTATATCGACAGTTTACCCGAAGTTGACCTTACAAAACAAATGATTAAGGAAGTCTCTTTCATTCACCAGCAGGGTGGATTTGAAATAAGAAACTGGGCTAGCAACATACCAGATGTTCTGGAAAATGTACCGAAGGAAGCTTTGAGTGACAGTGTCTGTTGCACCTTCGATAAAGATCAATCGGAAAGGACACTCGGTTTATTATGGTACCCTGCTAGCGACGAGTTAGGATTCGACTTGACCTTGAAACGTATACCAGCTGATGTCTTAAATTTAAAAAGAAGACCAACGAAGCGCGAACTTTTGTGTATTGTTATGTCTATTTTTGACATTCATGGTTATCTGATACCATTTACGATTAAAGGAAAAATAATAATGCGCGAAACTTGGAAAACAAATATAAAATGGGATGAGGAATTAAATGATCATTTAAATAACTTATTTCAGTGTTGGATAATTCAAGCTAAAAAGATAAATAATATTAGGATACCGCGTTGGTATTTTTGTGATAGTGATAAGGATAACAGCGCGACTAACGAAAACTTAGAACTACACGTATTTTGCGATGCGTCGCCGAGTGCCTACGCGACGGTCGCTTACTGGCGCAAGGAAACAAGCAGTGGACATATTGTTGTATCGTTTATCGCTAGTAAATCTAAAGTCACACCTACGAAATCGGTTTCGGTGCCGCGACTGGAACTACAGGGTGCTCTATTAGGATGCAAATTGGCAAATAGTATTAAAACGGAACATCGCATAAAAACAAATTCAGTTTACTATTGGACGGATTCAACTACTGTATTACACTGGATCAGAAATAATTGTAGAACATATAAAGTTTTTATCGCTAATCGTCTTGGAGAAATTGACGAACTTAGTAGGGCAGACGAGTGGCACTATGTGCCGACTGACGTCAACGTGGCAGATTTAGGTACTAAAAGTAGTGACTAAGTGCTTAGCAGCAACTCATCGTGGTTTACCGGTCCGTCATTTTTACATCAATCACGCTCTTGTTGGCCTCAGGAACCTGAAAATAAAATAAAAATTAACGAAGAAATATTAGAAAAGATTAATATAGTAAATGAAAATAATAGTGTAAACGACTTACCTGTACCGGAGCCAACTCGCTTCTCCAGTTGGTTGCGATTGCTTCGAACTGCTGGAACTGTATTGTTGTTCATAGATAAATGCAAGAAAATAAAAACAAATGGACTCACCGACGAGTTGATAAAACGAGCTGAAACATTATTGCTTCAGCACTCGCAAGCTACTGCTTTCTTCAGTGACATCTTGCTGTTGAAACAAAATAAAGAAATAAAACGCGATAGTAGACTACGCACTTTGACACCCATATTGGATGATACTGGACTACTACGTGTCGGTGGAAGAATTGGAGCAGCTAAGGATGTAGCGATGGACACAAAATCACCTGTAATCCTGGATGGACATGACCACGTGGCTCGACTCATTGTCAAGTATTATCACATCCGCGCTGGTCACGGATGCAACGAGTTGGTGGTCAACGAACTGCGTCAAAAATATTGGATGTTACGTCTACGTCCTACGGTACGTACAGTTGCGACCCAGTGCTTGTTCTGTCGCATCAGGAAAACTAACCCAAAACCGCCAAGACTGGGTGACCTGCCTGAAGGTAGACTTACGCATCACCAAAGACCATTTACCGTTACCGGAGTCGACTTATTTGGACCAATAGAGGTCACAGTTGGAAGATCAAGACCAAAACGCTATGGTGTCTTGTTCACGTGTCTGACAGTACGCGCCGTGCATATTGAGGTCGTGCCGTCTCTCACTGCAGATTCTTTAATTATGGCTTTACGCAGAATGGCTGCTCGTAGAGGCTGGCCAAAGAAGATTTATTCTGACAACGGGACAAATATGCGCGGCGCAGAAATTGAGCTGAAGAAAGCTTATGACGCCGTAGACAAAAGTAATGTCATGAACGAAGCTCTGAACAATGGAGTTTCCTGGAGCTTCATTCCGCCAGCTAGCCCGCACATGGGAGGATCTTGGGAGCGGCTCGTGCGCAGTGTTAAAACCGGCCTTAGGGTGGTCCTGAAGGAGAGAACTCCGCACGAAGAGACGCTGATTACTCTTTTAGCTGAAGTGGAGAATATGATCAACAGCCGGCCTCTCGGCCATGTTTCCGTGGACCCTCGGGACGACGAGACATTAACGCCGAATCACTTTCTCATTGGTTCGTCATCTAATTTACCTAACGCAGGAGTGTTTACGGACAAAGATCTCTGTCTACGAAAACAATGGCGTATTTCTCAGCGCCTGGCGGACCATTTCTGGGCCAGATGGCTAAAGGAGGTGCTCCCCGATCTAGTACCGCGCCGAAAATGGAGAGACGAAGGTGCACAATTGAAGATCGGTGATATGGTAGTTATAGTTGACCCTAACTCCCCCCGTAACTGCTGGCCTAAAGGTATCGTACAATCCGTGTACCCCGGCGCTGACGGACGCGTAAGGGTTGTCGACGTTAGGACTAAAAATGGCATACTTAAACGTCCTGCCGCCAGGTTAGCAATATTTTAAATTTTATTTGTTTAATGTTTTACTTTAGGTTATCGATTTGAGTGTCGTGTCGACACTGAGGGGGAGAATGTTACGTACGGAAATGTAATATTATTGTTTTGTCTGTGGTAAGGGTAGGCATTTTATTCAGCCAACATTTATACGCGCGCGATGCTCTCGCGCCCTCCGGGCCCCTCCCTTTTTTCAGTCTGCTTTGAACCACCGAAGTGTACGCGCACGGCGCGCGCTCCGCGAACCGTTCAATACGGCGTCGCCGCGAAGTCTCAGTTACTATTGTTACTAAGCGAATGAACTGTCTACCCGACTAATCACGTACTGCGTGCTGTACGCAACAAGATGGATCAAAGTGATCTAGTCCATTTTACTTTTTTTGTGGAGGCATAGGTAAAAAATACTGCACCATAATTGCGTAATTTCAAAGAATGCGCGCACACGAGCTTTGTTTGCATTCATTACTTGATAATGTTAAAAAAATTGTGTACTCGACAGAGTACAACACTCAATGCAATGAACACTATTGGGTTGTCAAAATGAAAGAGAGCAAGCGTGCTTCGAACTGTCAAAACAGTTACGCAATAAGAGTGCTGATAATTATTTGCATTCAGTTAGATTGGAAACCGACCTAATGAAGTTTGATTGATTTATTGGATTCATTGCAGCATCAAAAAAGTGAAACATACTTCCCAAAAACCGATTTTGCTACCTATAACTATACAATAAAATTAAACCAACTGCCAAAACAAAACACTACAAAGAGAAAAATAACTTTCTTTTCGGCAGTCGGTGTCTTTTATACCTATTTTTTTCCTTTTTGAAACCGACTTCAAAAAAGAAGCATCAAAATCGGTTCATAATTGGCGGAGTAATAGCGTAACAAACACAAAAACATACAGTAGAATTGAGAACCGCCTTCTTCTTGAAAATAGTATCAAGAGAATTTCAAAGTAAAAGCAAGCTTCTAGCTGTTACATTACAGCAGTATTTTTTCGAGAACACGAGACTATTCCTCAAAGTAGAAAGGCACGGAACAGAATAAAAAAGCCGAAAAACGAACAGCAATTAATTCCAACCCAGTAATTGTCTGTTAAGTTACACTGATTCTAATAGTATCCCGAATTCCCGATACGTTTCTAGAGCAAGGGCGTTTAAAGATGGCCGCTGGCTCTTTGTTTCGCTAAAGCCAAAAGCCGATAGATTTAGTGAGACGAAGGACGAGCCTTAAAGAATTAGTACCATGAATAAAACGTTCCAACACTTGATGGCGAACGGCTTAATAGATTTTATAAAGTAAACGTTGTATAAAATGTTGTCTGAACAAACTTCGTCTTGAACATCGAGGCGTCTCCCTGTTTGTGACGAAGATTACATTTTACGTACTAACATTTTTGTATGCGAAAAATGTGGTGTACCAAATGTTTATTGTTTACAAACAGTTTACAGCTAAACATAATCGTGGGGCTTACCTTATTGTTGTGAATTTATATGGTAAGTTTTTAGAAAAGTTGATTATGTAACTTTTAGGGACGTTCATTTCATTACTTATTTAACACAAGTGGGGTTTTCGACCTATCATTGACTATTAAAGTGCTGTTTCGCTACCAAATTTTGATTACGATTCTTGATTCTCTTTTTGATGTCTGGGGCGATACAATAAATCATTAGGCGTAAGTAATAGATGAATATTAATAGATACACCATTTATCGTGTCTATCACTGTGAGTTCTCATAAACAAGGGGCTTATTTGATAAAGCTGACAGGTGAAATGTGACAAGCCGACAATTTTGTATGATTCGTTTATACATTTTCTGTTTTAGTAAATCGCAAAAATGTGACAATAATTGTTTTTTTTGTGGAATTGGTACTTTATAAATTATAGCCTATTTGTTATTCTGTTGGTTATGCTATATTTCTGTAATGTAAGCTTGCATCAAAATCCGTTTAGTAGTTTTTTCGGGACAGAGTTTGAGAAATGATAAGAGTGTGGAGCAAGTGAACGAGTTTGTATATCTGGGAAGTATGTTCACAAGGGATGGAAAGATTGAAGAGGATGTGGAAAGGAGAGTGAATGCAGGGAATAAAGTGAATGGTGATATACATGCGGTTGTGACCAGCAAGTCGATATCTCCGGAAACGAGTTTCCTACTTGCCGTTCACAACAGCGTGCTGGTGCCTACACTTATGTATGGAAGTAAAGGGTGGGTATGGCAAAAAAGACATGAAAGTAGGATTAATGCAGTAGAAATGTGCTCCTTGCGAAGTATGTGTGGTGTAACTTTAAATGATAGGTTGAGGAATGAGGTAATAAGACAACGTTGTGGTTTAAAAGAAGATGTAGTGACTAAAATTTAAAAGAGTATGTTAAGATGGTTTGGCCATGTTGAGAGGATGAATGAAAGGCGACGAACGAAATGTATATACAATGGAAACGCCGGGAGGGGACGAACTAGAAAGACATACATAGACCTTATAGGTGATGTTCTTCAAAATGGCCAGGTGCGCAGTAATATATATATATAAATAATAACCGGCGTGTGTGTATGACTAGATGTATGAATGTGAGTGAAGCAAAAGAAGTATATGGCGATCGTAGCAGGTGGCGTTCTGTAGTTTCTGCCTACCCCCATGGGCAAAAGGCCTGAGTTTATGTATGTATGTAATATTATACAGTTGAAAGTTTGTAAGTGTGTGTGTATTTGTATGTTTGTTATTTCTTAACGCTCAAACGGCTTTTGACATTCACGCGGTCGAAGCCGCTGGCAAAAGCTAGTTTTTATAATATTTTCGTGAACAACCATCCTAATAAACTTTCACATTTATAATTTTAATAAGATCGTCAGTTAAACCCAGATATACTTAATGTGGTTAATTCCGTCACGGGGTTTTCTCGAGATGAGTTTCAGCACAGTATTTACTGGGAGAGCCTTTTATTTATACTTTTATGAATATTAAAATAGTCTTACTTCTCGGTGGCTGGAAGTTTCTTGTTTAGCTTACTAATGCATAACGTGAAGTACTCATTGCTTGACTTTATAAACATTTTATGTAAGCTATGTTCTTAATAAGATAAGATGGTTTGCTGGTTTTTCATTAGATTCGTTGGCGACCGCGAACCGGAATGGTTCCTACTAGTTGGACCGATGATCTGGTGAAGGTTGCGGGGATCCGCTATATGCGAGACGCACGGGACCGGTCAATGTGGCGATGCTTGGGATAGGCTTATGTCAAGCAGTGGACGTCTTTGGGCTGATATGATGATGATGATCTACTTATAGTCCAACATGTAAAAATATATTATATTGTATTGCCCGAAGTGATTAAGCAGAGTTATAGCTATAGTGCACCCAAACTTCACCTCTCAATTTGAATTGAGAATCTGCTAAACAGTGCTTAAACTAATCATATTAATATGGTAAACAGTTTGTATAAATAAGGCCGTACTTCACCATTGTAACTTTGTCCCTTTGTGTGTCAAGTTTTAAATAAAAATAGCTCCTTATATCATACCTTAGTTAAATATATTCATTTACTTGAACCACTATCACACCTGAAACATAACGCAAAAAGAAGTTCATTCAACTTACGCTGAAAAACTACCTACGCAATAACCAGTCTTGTCCCCGTTGACCTTAATAACCTGTCTGAGATGACAAACGGTGACACACGTTATTAGATTCTCGACACTCGACGCGGTGCATGGATTTCAAATTGTCGCCTTCTAGTGGAAGTCGAGTAGATATGTCGAGGAGTTCCGACTTCTTATAGTAAGTGCTAAGACGGCACTGCTAGTTTTGATTTAATTTATTTGTTTTATAAAGATTATTTTGAGTATGTTTAGTGGAAGGAGGATTTACCTCCGATTTCTGAATCAAGGGTTGTTTTCTGAATTGAGTGTTTGGAGTTGAGTATCTGTCAAAATCTACTTAAGCCTGAAAACTTTAAAACTTTGGCAGTAAGCGATTTACACGGTCTTAACTTCAAATATGCTGATAAATACCCAACCTCAAATGCTAGACTGCCGTGTACAACACACAACAACGTGAGAAATACTCGGCCTTAAGAGTTTAAGGTTGATTATTTGTCAAAGTCTACTTTAGCCTGAAAGTCAAACTTAGCATTAAATTCGTGTTTGACATTTTCTTAAATCCAAATAATTACAGAATTAATTATTTGGATTTAAGAATAATCGGCCTATAACAAAATGCATTTTCATAAAATGTTCGGTTCACTTATCTTTAATGGCCAGTCTGTCATCGTTATAAACTTTTACTAAATTACCGCCGCGCTGTGTTACCACGTATCAAATTATGTTATTAGATTTGCATGAAGCTGGAACTTGCCTTGTTTCGTAACCAAAGAACGAAACACTAACACATCGAAATATTTAAATGAACACTCATCATGTAAATATGTTAATGTCCCGAGTAACATTATACAACTTTTCTGAACACCGAAATTCGTGTAACCGATACGAAGAGAGACAATTGATGTATTGTAACTTCATCTTCTGAACGTTTCTCGGATAAATAAAGTTAGCATAATCAAAATAAAGGTCTCTTTAAATTCGTTAAACATCAAAATGGTATGATGAGAACGTTGGTATTTTTGTCGGATGTGGTTTGAATATAAAATGGCGGTGGGTATTCAGAATAAGGGCGCAGGTGGACAGGCGGCGCTAAAAGCCGATCCGTGTAGCGTGCAGTCCGCCGGCGCGTATCAAGCATTTATCATTGTGTTTACACGTGGCATACATTACGGTTAACTAAGCACCTTTTTAGTTTCACCTTGCCAAAAAATGCTGTCCGACACGGTTTGGATTTTATTGTGAGTTTTTATGGATGAGTGGAGTGTTTTTATTTTATTTTCTAGGGTTATTCAGCGGTGTTTCTGGTACTGAATAATAATAATTTATGGGCATACTGTGCACGTCGCTACAGATAGGCAGAAGCCAGAATATCTTGCACCAGTATTGCCAATGGGTATCATGTTACTCAGTTACTGGGTTGCGGTGGTCAGGTTCTACAGGATTCCCATTTTTTACTGTATGCAGACTCTATTTTACATTGTATAATCATCATCATTTCAGCCGAAATGTGTCAACTTCTGGACAAAGGCCTCCTCCAAGTTGGTCCTGTCCGTCTCAAATCCAGGGGATTCCCGCAACCTTAAACATGTCATCGGTCCACCGAAAGGGAGGCCTTCCAACGCTGCCTTACACTACATGGTACTATAGTTTATTTTACAAAAACTCATCTGACTAACAGCTAGAATGGTAACCAACTAATGTAGTTGGTAAAAAGATAGCCAAATTAATTCACTATGTAGTTAACTCATATTTCTTGAACGTACGTAATAAATAATAATGAGTATGGGAGTATGGGCAAAAGCGATCACCCGTAAGCTAATATACCTACGAGTATACCACTCTATGAAGATGGTCTCCTTGAATGTTTATAGATAGTTGTGCTGATAGTCACCACGTGTAAGAAGATACAGTAACAAAGGACAGAAGAACAAAATGAGCCACATCTCAACTTATATTATACAGAGGTAAAATTTTATATTTTTTTCGCAATGTTCGTAATCTCTGGCAGTTCTGGCCTAATTTCGATTTTGTCTCTCTAATAGAAAGTTACACTATCACTGAGTGTCACAGGGTACTTCTTATCCCGAAAATTGAACGGGTCCTGTAGGATGGGTCACGGGAGAAAAAACCGCAGGCATAAAGCTAGTTAGATATAAATTGTATAGTTTTTCAAGGAAACTCTAGTTCAACTGGGTATTGTCTTTTATTCAGATGTTGAGGGTTAACAAATACACTTTTATTTGAGGATCAGTCATGAAACGTGGGGAATGCTTCGCGCTCCATGCATCCGGGTTGAAATTCAAATGGAATTCGTTGGAAATTCAGGCCCGCAATGTGGAGTGTGCCGTTCTAGTCGCTACACCTCAAGTGGCAGAGATACAGTTTTATTGTTTTCTCATTCCCATAGGAAAAACCGAAAATTATAAGGTAAAATAAAGATAGATTTTATAATGTTTCTACAAATTTGTAGGCAACTTTGTAAAACTTTCATCATCATAATTCATCATTTCAGCCGAAAGACTTTCACTGCTGGACATAGGTCTCCCCCAGGCGTCGCCACATTGACCAATCCCGTGTGTCTCGCATCCAGCGCCTTCCCGCAACCTTAACCAGATCATTTGTCCACCTTGTGAGAGGCCTTCCATCGCATCGTCTTCCGGTTCGCGGTCGACATTCAGGCCATCCATTCTGCAAGCAATGTGCCCTGCCTACTGCTATTTAAGTTTCACTATTCTTCGGGCTGGGTCACTGTCAACACGCATAGTCATACTGACCATACTGTCCAAAAGTTATAGTGATATTGTGCATAAAACCGCGATATTGTGTTTACAACATTACCAAAGTGAACCTTTTAAAGTAATAACTGTGTACAATTATTGGTAGCTCAAAGCAATCAGTGATTCCTAACAAAAACAGAAATCAAAATTTAAGAGTGACACCTGGGATCTAAACTTTTCTTCATCCACCTACATTTCATAAAATAGTCAGTGTCAGATGTCGAAATGTCATTTGACATTTGGAAAAGTGTTGCCATAATGGAAAATAATTAATACAATGAGTTGCGAAGAATTCACAGGGGGAGTCGACCAGGCCCCTGTGATAGTAAATGCGTCTGGCAGCAATAGCAGCAAAAAATTTGTACAACAAGCGTTTCACCCAAGCCTGTTTATCTAGCGACCTAGGAGTACCTCATTGGGAAACATTAATCAAAGACCCGAGCAGCCTCTAGTCAGCACTAGCCAAGGAAGGGAAACTTCAAACTTACCTTAATACCAAAAGGAACACAGCAATTGTCCCTCCGTTTGGCAACGAGTCTACCACAAACACCAAGAAAAGGAAACTCAACAGTCCACCGTCACCCGAGGGTATAGAGGTCTCTAACCGATATTTCGGATTACCGGTGGAAAAAGTCCCGATGAAAGCACACAGACAAAGGAAAGAAAAGTCAGTAAACCACCACCTATAATGCTTTATGGGGTCGACGATGTCAACAAACTCACAGAGCTTCTAGAAACAGTAGCTGAGAATACTAAGTTCGCCTATAATATATAAAATAATCAATAAAAACCAGCTAAGAATTACAAGCGAAGATATAAATATCTGTAGGCAACTAAGTCATAAGTAATTTATTTTATAACAATATATACATTGTGTCGAAATTTGTAATACATAGCAATTTAAAAACACCACAAATATATTATTACAATAACTTTCAATAATAATAATTCGTAATAATTTAACAGTATAATTAAATCATCAGGTAGTGATTATAATAAATTAACAAATAATGATAATCCGAAACAAAAAATACAAGTCAATTAAAAATTCAATGAAAAAGATAAAATTATAAAAAGTTCAATAATATGTCACAAGTTCTAAAATAATAACCATGTTATATCAATTCTAGTCAATTAAAAAAAAATGTAAAAGAAAAAAAAAAAGAAAATATGTCACAAATACCATTACAATTTTAAAATAATAATCCATACAATAATAATTCTAGCCAAATTAAAATTCAATGTTAAAGATAAAATTATAAAAAGTTCCATAATATGTCACAAATTCCAAATAATCATCCATGTTATATCAATTCGAGTCAATTAAAAAAAAACAATGTCCAAGAAAAATTATAAAATGTCACAATATGTTCATAAATACCATTACAATTTTAAAATAATAATCCATATAAAAATAATTATAATCTTATAGTGGTTGTCATTTGTTATCCAGGAACTCATCGACACTGTAGTAGCCCTTCCTCAATAAATATGTTTTGAGTTTGTTTTTAAATAAGTTAGCGCTATTTATCCGTTTAAATTCTTAGGGTAACTTGTTGAATAGAAAAACTGATTGGTATTTGGACTGTGAAGAACCACGTTTAATTTTGGTTGTATTGTGTTAGGCAGGTCTTTCCGTCGAGTTTTATATCTAGCTTGTCTTTGCTTATACGTTTCGAAATTGTGCAAATTCTTATGAAAATTGGTAAGCAATACTAGAATATAGAGGCATGGCACCGTCAAAATTTTAAGTCTGTTAAAATAGTCCCTGCACGATTTTATCTGTCTCAAGTGGAGCATAGTCCTTAAGGCTCGTTTCTGAATGACAAACGCTGAGTGGACGTTGTACCTGTAACTATTGCCCCAAAACTCAATGCTATATCTGAGTTTAGACTCAACCAGAGCAAAGTACACCATCCTAAGCTGGGCCAAAGTTAGTTCGTCCCTCAGGCTTCTGATTGCATAGCATGCGGAACTTATAGCTTTTGTTACAGACAATGTCTCAGCCTTCCAGCTTAGCAACGAATCAATGTACACACCCAGGAATTTGACGTGTTCTACCACTTCAACGCTGTTACCCCAAGACAAAACCTCAAGGCCAGCATTTTTTCGAACGTTTGACTTGAATAACACACACTTAGTTTTATTAACATTCAGTTTTAAATTATTTGTGCCAAACCAGTGTTCAAAAGCTTTAAACATGTTATTATTTTTTTATTCTAAATTATTCATGTTATCTGCAGACACAATTGCATTAGTGTCGTCTGCAAAAATAATAAGACTCGTGTCCGCTATAAGCTTTTTCATATACTCAATTAGATCATTCAGAAATATAATGAAAAAGATTGGCCCCAAAACTGATCCCTGAGGGACGCCACGAGATAATGTCATTAGATTCGAGTTAAATATCTTCTCCTCTCCATCCACTACCGACTTTATCTCTATGAATTGACGTCTGTTGAGTATATAAGATCTAAATAGCTTAGGGCATTCTGCCGTATACCGCAATGATCCAGTTTGGCCAACAAAATGTCATGGTCCACCGAGTCGAAGGCAGAACTGAGGTCCAGAAAATTACCCGCTACCTTATGCCTGTCGTTCAGTTTGCAGACGACCTCATCGATCAATGCCTCAACAGCATCGGCGGTTCCCAAAGATTCTTGATGTAATCAAGACAGTGATCAGAGAACACAACCTGATAGGTCATACCTTTAATCGAAAGATGGTAGAAATCTCGGACTTGTTATCAAAAACCTACACCACACAACCCCACATCAAGTTATCAAGGAGGCATTCGAAAATACCGGGAACATTGTACTGGGTGAAATCATAAACTCCAGATATGGACCCGAGAAAATATCCACATCCACCTTCTTCATTAATCTGCAATCGGGACCAAATAACAAAGCAGCTAAACAGGTGAAAGTGATTTATCATCAGGCAGTTGTTATAGAAGACCCTAAGAAAAGAACAGCCCCGGTACAGTGTTAAAGGTGTCAGCAGTATGGTCACTCAAAAAACTACTGCATGAGACCTCACCGTTGTCTAAAATGCGCAGAATCGCACAACACTAAGGAATGCCCAAAGACTGATCGTACTTCCCCAGCCACTTGTGCCTTATGCCTAGGTCCACACCCAGCAAACTACAAGAGATGTGAGATGTATAAAGAAATCCTGGCCAGAAACACGCAAAAACCAAACTACACTAAAAGCAGACCCCTACAAAACACTCAGATCACCAACAGAAATGAAGAATCTTACTCACAGGACAAATACAAGGAAGCTATGAACAAACGCAAACAATACGCAGATGCAGTAAAAGCAATACCGCATGAAAGAACCTCAACTCAAACATCATATGAACAAACCACACAACACACCACCAGCAAGCTGGAAGAGATGTTCCTAAAACAAAGTGAAGAGATTGACATTATCTTACAACAGATGAGCACCCTTTTAGGACTCATAACTACGCTCGTCAATAAAATCAAAATTATCAATACAATCAAAATAGCCACCTGAAACATCAACGGACTATCTCCCAACAAAAGTGAAGTCGAGACCCTGATATACCTCCATAGACTCGATGTCCTACTTATATCCGAAACACATTTTACATCCACCAGTCAAATCATAATAAAAAACTACAACATATACTCCACAAATCACCCTGATGGCACTGCGCACGGTGGAACGGCTGTTATAATAAGAGATTCCATCAAACATCACGAATTGCCCCAATTCAGCACGGAGCATATACAGGCAACTTCAATAGCCATCCATGATAATAATGGAGATATCACCGTGTCTTCTGTGTATTGTCCCCCAAAACACAAACATAAAGAAGAGCAATTTACTATTTATATGAGGAGTCTTGGGCCTCGCTTTGTATCAGGAGGAGACTGGAACTCAAAGCACGTCCACTGGGGCTCGCGACTAAACACGGCCAGAGGGAGAGAGCTCAAAAAGTGTATTGATGTTAATCATTTGACTACAATCGCCACATCCGAGCCAACCCACTGGCCGACGGACCCCAACAAACTGCCTGACATTCTGGATTTCTTCATTATGAAGGGACTCAGCAGCCTCTTCTTTAGCGTAGAATCATGTTTGGATGGCTCATCAAATCACATACCTGTCATTCTAACAATTGGTGCGACTGTTCTTAATCGTCAAAATAGTCCGAAAATAGAACGTCAGACTGTACAACATATATAGGTTATATATAGGTTTTTTTTCTCTGCCCTTATGACGATATTATATTTTACGATTGACATCTCAAATGGAATCTGAATGTGTTTGTTTTTATATTTGCTTTTGACATTTTTATTTGACATAATATCTGTATATTATATGAGTATCGATTTGACATCATTGAATACTTGTCTGACTATTTGAAGGTTGATATAGAAGTGTATTATTGTAATTGTGTAAAATATTTCCTAATTGTTTTGTAATTCTTTCAAAGTTAGTTTGTATCGTGTAGTGTTGCTTGCTGTCAATTACGATTATTCGACACAATGTAAAAATTGTTTGGAATAAATACAATACAATACAATATTGTTGATACGACACTCAAGCTCAAAATAGCTCTGAAAAATGGTGGGGATATAGACAATGAAAGAAAGAAAGAAAAATATTTATTTGTGACCCGCACAGGAGACACGAGATAAGCAAAACACAAACAATAATACAAAATTAAAATAAATAACCCCGTGCGAGACCAAAAAGGCTCCTTTCTCAACATGTTCAACGATATTAAAAAGAAAATAACGCTGCGCTGCAATAATAATGCAGTTATGGATTTCACCAAAATAATTCAGGACACATGTTGGAAGTGCACACATGAAGCTAATAAATGTAGACCAAGACATAATACAGTGCCGCTGGAAATTCGCCAAATGATCCTTGAAAAGAGCGCGCGATTGCGTCGTGTGAGGCACATTAGTATAAAGTAAAGTATAAAAATATAAATTGGCATAAAGTATTTAATAAATTAATAAATTAGCCGCCATCCAGACGATAAACGGGCCTTCAACAAGGCTACAGTGGACCACAAAAAAGCTATCAAAGATGCAGAGAATATTACTTTAGAAGCACACTTGCAATCTCTGTCTGCAACCAGCGCCACTGCTTACTCACTTTGGAAGGTATGCAGAAGCAAAAATCAGCCAAAACACCCAAAACCACCTATTCGACTAGAAGGAAGACTTTGGGCTAGAACAAACCAAGAAAAAGCAAATGCCATCACTGAACACCTCGCGAATTTTTTTGTTCCAAACGACCCGGCACCTGGTATAGATGATGGCGATATAGACGATACACTGAAGCATAATTTCCAGCTGGATTTTCCAATTAAACCTGTATCGCCTCAGGAGATTAAGCGAGTAATCCGAGCGTTGGATGAGAAAAAAGCCCCAAGGTTCGTTCTCATAGACAGAAAGGTCCTCGTGGAACTGCCTAACAAAGCGATCGCTTTCCTAACAACTATCTTCAATAGTATGCTAAGACTGGGTTATTTTCCCATGCTGTGGAAAGTATCACAAATCATTATGATTCACACGCCGGGAAAACCTCCCCATGAAATGACGCCCTATAGACCCATTAGTTTGCTGCCTTTACTTTCCAAGCTTTTTGATAAAATTCTGTTACGCCGGCTCCTAAATTCAATGTCAATCATCCCTGATCATCAGTTTGGCGTCAGACCAGAACAATTCACAGAGTGTGCCGCATCATCAGAAATGCTTTGGAAACTAAACAATACTGTTCCTCAGTCTTCCTCGACGTACAACAGGCCTTCGACGGAGTATGGCATAAGGGACTACTATGCAAGATAAAATCACACTTGCCACACTCCTTTTACAACATTCTGGAATCGTACCTATCCGATAGAATATTCCTGGTAAAGGAAGATAATAGTACCTCTGGTTTCCATAACATACTAGCGGGAGTACCCCAGGGGTCAGTTCTTGGTCCAGTACTGTACACTATCTTCACAGCAGACCTATCGCAAACCCCTGGAGTGACAATTGCCACTTATGCAGATGACACCGCTGTACAAAACTGGGTAGAAACTCCAAACTGTCCGTAGACAATAAGGTCTTGATTTATAAGATGTACCTGATGACCTATATGGACTTATGGCATTCAACTATGGGGCACCGCGTGTGAGTCAAATATCAGCATAATTCAGAGAACTCAAAACAACATCTTAAAACAGATTTCAGGTGCTCCATGGTTTATAAAGAATACTGAAGTTCACGAACACCTGCACATGAACACAGCCAAGGAAGAAATAAGGTTGTTTTCTCAAAAATACAAATCCAGGCTGGAGAGACACCCTAACCAATTGGCTGCTCAACTCACAATACAAGATTGTGTCAGCAGACTCAAAAGACGCAACATCCTACAACTAGATGATATGTAGACAGTTGTATTACTAATAAGAGAGTTGCTCCTGATGGGGAATAGCTCTTACCCGCTAAATCCTCCTTCAACTCATCTGCTCATAGTTTTAAACTGAGTGCAAGATAAGCATAGAACGAAAAATAAAAAATAATGTCGTTAACTTTGGTACTCTTGCGTATATCCTCATTTCTGACGTGATCACGCAAGGAAACGCCGAGCATAGCCCTCTTCATTGCCCTTTGGGAGACTTTAAGCTTTCTGATAAGGATGGGACTTAGCGTGAGCGACCACGTCTCGATCCCATAGGTGATCACTTAGTTGATCGGAATTGAATAAAGGAACGCAAATCATCATAATAATTTTATTATTCTATCTACTCACGTATGATTTCTAGATCTGGTTACCGTAGGGAAACAGAGAAACGAAGAAAAAATACGTAATAAGAGATCCTTACATATAATTAAATACTATTTTGATAGGCAGGTTTAACAAACTAGAGTACTATTTAAAGAAATAATTTGCGTTATTTAGTTAGGAATAAAATAAATAAATTGGGAATCCCATCAACTGTCTCGACGCCTTTAAAAAGCCGCGTTTTTCTATTATTTCTCTAATAATGACAGAGGATAATCTCTACCCTTCTCTAAATATACTTTCATTGCAAGACCTGGAAGAGATAAGACCGCCCATTGTGCATTAGACTTAAGTTTATTTATATTAATGTAATTTATGGTGTACAATAAAGCAGAAAGTAAAAAAAAGAAAGTATGACCATGTGTCGTACTACAGGTCTGAGCTGAAATGGTTGCCGATTCGCCAGAGAAGAAGTTTACGCGCTTTGATCACGCTTTTCACCCTACTCAATTCTCCCTCCCCTCCTTCCTATCTTATGTCTAAATTCCAATATCTATGTTCTTCACATGCTCGGAATCTGCGTTCTTCCAATAATCTCCTCTTGCTTTGTCCTTCTCATACTACTGATTTTGTTCACTCTTCCTTCAATATTCAGTCCATTCTTCTCTGGAACGCGCTTCCTCTCGAGATCAGGACGGCTACAAGTCGGTTTGCATTCAAGCTTCCGCTTGCGGTTTTATTTTCAGCACAACTAAGAAGAGTCATCTCACTTTCTTCTTCTCTGTTACTTCATAAATATATATTTTATATAATTATATATTATATTCAATATATATGTACGTGTATTTGCCTATTTTAGTATGTTAATAACAACTCTTTAATGGTTAAATTGTTTAAACAATGCACCTGCCTTGTTATCTCTTCACCCCCCTTGGTTGACTGGTAGAGAATGCCTAAGGCATTAAGTCCGCCTTTGTACCTTTTTGTGCATGAAGTCTAAATAAATAAATAAAACATATAATAATAAATAAATAATATCTTTACACCAACCCTTGAAACATTCACCATCTCAAACCTCGAAGCACTAGAAACCGAATGAAATGAATAATTTTCTATTCATATAACAGAAAACCTCCTTCCATTTAAGATTCACAACTCGATAGAATACCCGCTGATTACTGCCGGGAATTGAATACACTCAAATGAAACTGCAAATGCCGTTTTCAATATCTTCGCCGGATATAACATTTGGAGCAGTGATGTTGCGGAGTCCATCTTGACGGAGGCGAAGGCGGTGGAGTACAGCTTGAACTCCGCGGGCGCTGCTGCTGACAAAATAAGAATCATAGATTTAATAACATTTAACACTTTTTTTAAGGTACGGAGGCGTTGCTGGAAAAATATAAGATTGAAGCCCTATACGATGGTAATCAAATATTAGAAGCGAAAAACTTTCCAAAATACTGTTCTGGGACTTTGTTTGGATAATAAAATAAACCAGCACCACTAAACAGTTTTCCCATCCGGTACTGAATCTGGCGGTGGTAAAAATGTGGCAGCAAAAACTTAAAACTTCGATTTATCGTATTGGTTTCCACCATTTTAAAGGGTCTTGTTACACATTCAAAAGTCAATTTTAGTTTTATTCAAAGTAGTACTCCAACACTAGGCTGTGGAAAAAGCAGTTGTACAACACTAGTACAGTCAGGGCTCAAAAGTGCAGTCTTACTCTCCCAAAACTCAAATGGCTAGTTTATGTAGAAGAAGTTAAATTATCCATATTTAATTAAGTATGTTGTATAGAAATTAAAGTATAGATTATACCTACTAAACGTGCAAATTTTAATTAATTCTGCTTAAAAAAATGCCGCTGCTGTTTTGGTATAGTGAGACTGCAATTTTGACCCTTAACTGTACCTATACAGCTGCATGCGGTCAGATTGGAAGTCTTCCACAAAATCGTTGGAAAAACGCTAGACACATTGATTGGCCACCAGTAAAAACTGGCGGATGCAGATGCGAAGGTACGTTTTCTTACGGAAGTTCCGCATTTTAGTTCCTACTCTCATTTCGAGTAGGGTTTCGATTTAATAAAGCACGTCGAAGGAGCCTTGTCGGAGTCTTGACTAGTAGTTACCCAAACAGGATTCCTCGGATAGAGCTGTGTGCCACGCCTACAATCGAGCAATAAGTGCTCGTGCCGCAAATTACTAATAAAACAGTTTAAAGTTAGCAGACGTAACGTACACTTTAGTAAGTAACCCTGTTAATTAAAATGGACGGCTTTATAAAGGGAAAATATTACTACTTAAGTCTGTAGTCTTCTTTTCAAGTTAACTTTGCAATCATAATTTTCAACTATATTCGCAGGGAAGTTCCTGCGTGGTTCTTTATACAACATACTCGTAAGTGCTTTAGCACACAAAGCATTGTAACACACCTCTACAGAAAAACATAAATCGTGGTGCGCCAAGGATTACAAAAGATTAAGTTAAGTTTCCGATGAGGAAGTCTCAGACAATGCATTTCCCGGCACCCAATAATCCTTCCAACAAAGAAATGACCGTGACAATACATTTGAACAAGTCTCGGTGTCGTGCAATGTCGTGCGATGTCGTACGTGTGGTGGTAATCACAGACTGTGTCAGAGTCGTAACGTCGCGTCGTAAACGCACGAACTCGTGCGATAAATTCGATCGTTGTTGCTTGGATTGAGCGGTTCATGACGTATCTAGCGTATATTATTATAGGTAAGTTTATTGGTTGATAGAGTTTGAGTTCAAGTTCTCATTGTGTGAGACTTAGTATGGATCACTTTCAGTGTAAGGATTGATATGAGCTTGATGTATTGATATGATGTTGAATTCGAGATTAGGGTAAATTAAATTAGTAGTCTAAATATTACAGAATAGTAAAACTCTTGAAGCAGCGAAGTTCATTCGATAATTTAGGTGTATTAAAAATACAAAAAATGCCTTGTGTGGTGTCTGGGCCGTAGAATTACACCATCCCATCTCATCCCGTGGGTGTCGTAAAAGGCGACTAAGGGAATATATGCCAGAGGACACTTCTGTTTCCTTCTGTGCGGTGCGAACATCTCACCCCCAAGCTAAGGTCGCCGTGCCGAGAGCTGCATGGCTAGGGGAGAGAGAGGGCCTAAGTCGCAAGCGTGCCTGTTGCTTGGGACCGGGCGCCCCCAGGCACTATCCAGCCTTACCTCTACAAGCGGGGCTATGTAGACCGTGGACATAGTTTCCCTTGCTGTTCGAGGGAACAAAATGAGTTCAAATAATCTACTCGGAGACGGCGGTGATGCTCACCACACACCACATCAATTGTTCTTATGGGGCGAAAAGCGAGCTGCGGAGTGTCGCTTAGCTACGCTGAATGTGCAGGGAGGGATGATAGATAAGATTGATGAAGTATGTGAAATAGTGAAGGACAAAAGGATAGCTTTGTTATGTGTGAATGAGACAAAAAGAAAGGGAGTGGATATATATACCAGACCAGATACACGGGTCCCTGACCGCTATCTGGTCTGGTGTTCAAGAGACACAGAGGGCCTGTCAGGGTGTGGGGGTTATCCTCTCGGAGCGGATGATGGGATGTGTAAAAGATTACGCTTGTGTGAGCCCTAGGATTCTTTGGGTGAGAATGAAGGTGGGCCTACACCCTATCTTTATTTTGTACGTGTATACACCCGATATGGGATGCTCACCTTCTGAAAGAGAGGAATTCTAGGAGAGTTTAGGATTGAATGAATGTAGGTCTAACGAGAAGATTGTTATGCTTGGCGACTTTAATAGTTGGGTTGGTGTGAAGAGGAATGGGTTCGAAAAAGTATTAGTGGCATTCGGGGACAATAGAGTGAATGAGAATGGGATGAATTTACTAGAAGTATGTGTAGAGAACGGTCTGTGTGTAATGAACACTATGTTTGATCATAGAAAGATCCATAAGTATACTTGGGAAAGGCAAGACAGTAGAAGTATGATTGATTTTGTAATTGTAGATTAAAGATTGAAGAGCAAAGTTTCAGATACAAGAGCCTATCGGGGTTCTAATGTAGGGACTGATCACTATCTAGTTATGTGTCGGGTGGCTGGTCTGTTCAAGCATTGGCGTCATCGAGTTCAAGTTCCTGTGACCGCGTTAGAAAGAATAAAAGTAGAAAGACTACAAGAACTAAAAGTAAAGGAGGAATATAAGAGGGAAGTAAAACAGAAGACGGATAAGATATTTGACGATATGAATGATTTCATTTTAGAGGATGTGTGGGTGAACAGGCTTTAGGATGGATTCCCTAGTCCCTTCCTTTCCTTTATCTATGTATTTTTCCTTTATCTAAATCTGCCGCCAAAACGCAATCCTACATCTGCGAGTGCATAAAAGACATTACCTCAATCCCGCCATCTGACGGCGGGTAACAAAACTATTCAGTAAGAACTCGATAAAAATATAAAGTAAGCCGGCTAACTTTCGCGTGCGCGAAGAAAAACTATCGTGAAATAAGACTAAAAGGGCAAGTGTGGTGATCACCCCACTCCATGCAGTGTTCCAAGTATCCTGTAAGTACCTCAATACCTCATTATATCCTTTAGCCTAAAAATATTTCAAGCCACGTCCTTGGTTGGACGTGAAGCACGTTCATATTTTTGGTCCATTTCGAGCGCGAATACCTGTAGATTACAGTTTTTTCAGGCATTCTCAGGTTCAATTTCAATAAAAAACTCTGCGATTTGCTAGATATTTGCATTTTACAAATATTATCCTACTAAAATTGCGTTGGTCATACTTTCCATATAACCTATACGGATTCAGAGGTCATCTTAATTTCATCCGTATTATATTTCAATAACTTATGTATTTTACGTAATTTATTGCAAGTAATTACATTATCTATAGCTATTTAACGTATTTATTAACTTATAAACATTATTTCACAACCATTTCACCTAAACGTAAAACACCTAGTAAAATCTCAACTTAGGTTCGTATTTTCATACCTATTTTTCACACACAGAACAAAATGGAGGAAGGCAAACTTAAACTTCTTCAATCTCAACGCGAATTTGTTTACCGTGATATCCAAATCCTTTATGACTTATCAAAAACTATGATTCAAGATCGTTCAAAGGTATCGTCGTTCAAGGCGAGATATACTCGAATACATTCAATTCGCGAAGAATTTGTTTTGATATGTGGTAAAATACAGACTTTGGAGTTAGCCATGAAACCCGATGCCAGGGTGTGCCAAGAGTCTTTGAGCTCGTTTGATGATTTGTACTATGCCGTAATCAGTGCAGCGGCTGAGTTACAAATTACTGATAAGAGCGGGAACGTCGCCAGGGCATCGCAGGAGACGGCGCCGCCCGTGCTTGCCGGGGCTTACTACCCCGCACAATCAGGGCGTAACGCACGGCTCCCTAAACTTGAGTTACCTAAATTTGATAGTAAAATTGAAAATTGGCAAACGTTTTATGATATTTATAAAACCTTGATTCATGATAACTCTTCGATTTCTCAAATAGAAAAATATCACTATTTAGCGTCTTGTTTACAAGGCCCGGCTTTGTTTATTGTCAAAGGGGTCCCGATGACCGCGGATAATTACGAAGTTGTTTTTAATAGTTTGATCGAACGTTATCAAAACAAGCGTATTATAGCTTTAACATATCTAGATAAATTCTTAGATCAGCCAGCTTTAAAATCGGGTAACTTCCAAGATTTTGTTGCTTGTGACCCTGACGAAGACGAGACAGCGATCCACATAATTACTGACTGCCCGGTATATGCCCGTGAAAGGTATGAGCTTGAAGAAAAGCTGGGGATTACAATACGACCTGAGAATCTTAGTAAACTTATAGCAGACAAAAAGTATAGTACAGATTTCATCAAATACTGTGTAAAAACAGCAAAACGAACAGTAGATAGAAACAAATAACTACAGCAGTGCTCGAAATTCTATATATATATATATACAATGGGAAGCGCACAGAGCGATACATAATCTATGAACAAAATAGAATCTAGGTATCGCTAATAACGTGCTATACAATAAGGTAAAATAAGTCTGTATAAAATAGGTAAATTAAGAAACTCATATGTAATAGACATTTAATGTTATTAATAAGATTCATGTAATGTGTAAAATTGACCTTGAATAAATGAGTCCCCAAGGTCTCGGACTATGTCCGGGGAACCCATTAGCTCGCAGACTCCACCTTGCGCGGAGAGGTAGGCGCCATAAAAAAAAAAAAAAAAACACTACCGCCGGCACTCAATGTACCGTCCGTGCACTCGTAGACAGTGGGGCGCAGGATTGTTTTATCACTTCAGCGTGCGCACGATCGCTCGGGTTAAAAATCCGCCGGTGTAAGCTTAGTATAGCCGGACTAGGACAAAACTGAGTCACTCAAGTAAGGGGGGTGACGGAATGCACTATACGGCCCGTGCACGGTGAAGCTCCGCATTTTAATATAAAGCCAGTCGTATTAGATAACATCACTGCTCTAATACCTAGCGTTAAAGTACCATCAGTCGTTCGAGAATGTTGCAACCATTTAGTGTTAGCTGATCGCGACTACGATGTGTACCCGCGAAAATCGATTTATTAATAGGGGCGGAGTTATTCCCCGATATCTATAACGGTCAACTTATCAATCTGGGGCCCGGTTTACCTACCGCTTTGCGTAGCGTTTTCGGGTGGATTCTCACCGGGACAGTAAACGCGTACTCAGTGCCTTTAAACACCGCGTGCTCTTTAGTGGCCACCACATTCACATTAGATGACCAAATTAAAAAAAATTGGGAAGTGGAGGAACCACCGCGCGTGGACATCACTGTCCCTGAGAATGATATCTGCGAACGCATGTACACTGATTTAACCTATTCTGAACCTAACGGACGACACGTCGTACCTATCCACTTAAAGGATGGCGAGCGTTCTTTGGGGGAATCTTATAATAGTACTTTGTCGCGTTTGACTCATCTTGAAAAGAAACTTAATCGTTAGACTGAACTTAAATCCGATTATATCAATTTTATGCGTGAGTACGAGAATTTAAAACACATGTACACTGTACCTAATGCCGTCGTACCTACTTTCAATCGTTATCTTATCCCTCACAGTTGCGTCGTTCGCCCGGAGAGCACGACCACTAAATTGAGAGTGGTATTCGATGCCAGTTCTAAAACCACTAACGGTCAATCGTTAGATCTTTATCAAAACCCTAAACTTTTCTCCGAAAAAAGTGATAAATCAACGTTAAAAATCTTAGGAGTCCAATATGATCCTGTGAGTGATAATTTCAGTTACTCACAGTCCCCAATCGAGGACTCTGAATTTACCAGGCGTTCCATCTTATCCAGAATCGCTCGTATTTTTGATCCTCTTGGGTGGCTCACACCTTGTATCTTAGAAGCCAAATTGCTCCTTCAAGATTTATGGCGTTTTTATCTTTTAATTGCTAAGTCCAAGGTAGCACCTCTAAAAGTGACAGTTAACCTTTTAGAGCTGTGCAATGCTGTATTACTATTCAAAGTAATAAATCGCATTCACTCCTTGCTTAGTTCAAAACTCATCTTAAATAAATCTATCTTATTCACGGTCAGCTCGACTGTTTTGTCGTGGTGGAATACTGAGCCACATACACTTATGATCTTTATTGTGGACAGAGTAGTTCTAATTAACGACAGGCCTCTGCCTACTGAGTGGCGACATGTGTCCACCCATGACAATCCAGCCGACATCTGTAGTCGTGGCTTATCTTGCTTATCTTTATCTTCTGCCGTAATCTGGTGGTATGGTTCTCAGTGGTTGTCTAACGAACTCTTCAACTGGCCTGTTTCAGCAGTAGAAGTGTTAGATAATGTGCTCGAACTCAATCCAACATCACGCGCGTGTCATGCTAGTGTGATACCTGAAGCTGACGTGCTTGAATCCCTCATGGAACGCCACTCCTCTCTTTTTCCAATAAAAAGAGTGGTTGCATGGATCTGCCGTTTCATTAAAAACGCGAAAGCTAAACTTTCTGAGCGTAACATAATACCTTACCTGACAGCCACTGAATTAAGCCAATCTTTAAATCATTTAACAGAGTATGTTCAACATCAAAAATTTAATGATGTCATATCTTTAATAAATTCCAATAAACATTTAACCAAACAGTGGTCTGTCCTAATCTATGCTCTCTCCTTATCTTGACACTCGCGGAATCTTGCGAGTGAGGGGACGTCTCAAGCATGCATCGTTACCGGGTCGCGTCAAAAATCCATACCTCTCACCTAAGACTTCTCGATTGAGTACTCTTCTTATTGACCACTTACACACAACTTATCTTCACTGCGGGCCTCGCCTACTGCAATCTTTAATTATGCGTCGATTTTGGATACTCGGAGTTAGAGGTCTTATCAAATCAAGGTTATCGAAATGCGTGACTTGTTTTAAAACTAAACCTATTCCACTTCAACCTGTACCAGGTGACCTTCCACCTTCCCGTACACACCTGGGTCATTGTTTTCAAACAATCGACATCGATTTTGGAGGTCCCTATCTCGTAAAAGAAAGTAGGCGTCGTAACGCTAAAACTTACAAAGCTTATCTTTGCCTCATAGTCTGCCACGCCACTAAGGCCGTTCACCTCGAGCTAATCACTGAGCTCACATCTGAAGCTTTTATAGCGGCCTTAGATCGTTTCGTATCGCGGAGAGGGCTTTGCAACTCCATAGTTACAGACGGTGGTACTAACTTCGTGGGTGCCAAGCGTTATTTGTCGGAAGTCAGCGAAATGCTCAACCGTGAAAGCGATGGTATTTCCAGACAGCTTGCTTCTCGAGGTATCACGTGGAAACTTAACCCTCCGTCCGGCCCTCACTTCGGAGGCATCTTCGAAAGCGGTATAAAATCAACAAAATACCATCTCAAGCGTGTCATTGGATCGCAAATTCTTACTTTTGAAGAGTTTTATACTAATAAAGGTGGAAGCCATGTTAAACACTAGACTGTTAGTGGAACTATCTTCTGATCCCGGCGAGGTTGACGCTCTTACAGCTGGTCACTTCCTCATCGGTCGACCTTTAATCTCCCTACCTGAACCGGTTTTTGCTGAAAACGAGACTTTACGTACTCGTTGGCAGCTATTACAGCGCCTATCACAGAGCTTCTGGCGCAACTGGCAAAGGGACTATTTGCATACATTGCAACAGCGACTGAAGTGGTTTAAACACGGCAACCGTCAGCCAAAACTGAACGATCTTGTAACCATTTTTGAACCTAACTTACCTGCTAACGAATGGAGACTAGGTCGCGTTGTACAGCTCCATCCGGGTAAAGATAATATTACCGTGTGGTGACAGTCAAAACATCTAAAGGCTTACTTGTAAGACCTGCCGTCAAAGTTTGTCCACTTCCCATCGAACTTTATAATTAATTATCTACATATATCCTAACAGTTATATATATTACACTTCACATCTATACATTACATTTATAAACGTGTTTGGTTCTTACCTCCTTAACTTAAACTTAAATTCATAATCTATCTTATCAGCATCGTGACTTATGAATCCGCATAGGCTGTAAGTTTCGAACTATATCTATCGTATCTTGTGAAATCCCTGGTTGATTTCAAAAGGGGGGATATGAACAGGCTTTAGGATGGATTCCCTAGTCCCTTCCTTTCCTTTATCTATGTATTTCAAATCTGCCGCCAAAACGCAATCCTACATCTGTGAGTGCATAAAAGACATTACCTCAATCCCGCCATCTGACGGCGGGTAACAAAACTATTCAGTAAGAACTCGATAAAAATATAAAGTAAGCCGGCTAACTTTCGCGTGCGCGAAGAAAAACTATCGTGAAATAAGACTAAAAGGGCAAGTTTGGTGATCACCCGACTCCATGCAGTGTTCCAAGTATCCTGTAAGTACCTCAATACCTCATTATATCCTTTAGCCTGTTTTTGTAGGAAAAATATTTCAAGCCACGTCCTTGGTTGGACGTGAAGCACATTCAGTGGGAAATAGTGAAAAGTAGTATGGTGAACGTAGCCACAAAGTTATGTGGTATAGCGAAGAGGAAACGTGGTAGTAGAACGAATGATACTTGGGTAGATGATGAAGTAAAAGAGGTGGTGAAGAAGAAGAAAGAGGCTTGGCTTAATGTGTTAGCCTTTAAGGCCCAAAATAAAATAAATCAGGCAACAAACATGACGGATGATCTGGCAAGAGTAAAAGTAATGTAAAATCAAATGAAAACGAAAGTCAAAGAGGTGATAAAAATGAAGAAGGATGAAAAGGAAGAAAAATATCACAGAAAGTTCTCCGATAACTTCAGAGCCAATGTTAAGCTGTTCTGGAAACAGCTAAGATTGGCTCGCGGGGTGACAAAAACATCGAGCATGAATGTAATAAGAGCAGAAGATGGGTGTTTACTGAGCGAAGAATGCAAGGTCTTGGAACGCTGGAAGGGATATTTTGAAAGTTTATTTAGTTGTCAGGATAGTGTGCAAGGAGTGGGTAACTGGGTAGAAACCAGTTGTCAAGACCCTAACTCAGAAGAAGAGCAAAAAAATGAGAATGAAATAGAAATGGATGATATTAGAAAAGCTCTGAGTGGTATGAAAATTGGTAAAGCTGCAATGTATGACAGAGTATCTGTTGAAATGCTGAATGGCGGTGGCGGGGTGGTAGCATGCCTGTTGTGCCGGATCTTTAATATGTTTTGCAGATATGGCCGCGTGCCGGATGACTGGTGCAAGGCTGTAATCGTACCACAATATAAGGGAAAAGGCTCACAGCAAGAGTGTAAAAACTACCGCGGCATTAGTCTTTTGAGTGTTGTCGGCAAATTATATGCGAAAGTTTTAATAAATAAAGTGGTAAAAGTGACGGATGAACAATTATGGGACGTGCAAGCAGGATTTAGAGAGGGAATGGGCTGTACGGATCAGATCTTCGCTTAAAATAATCAATCAGATAAGCTGAAAAACATCTTGCAAAGCACAAAAAAGTCTACTGTGCTTTCGTTGACTTGGAGAAGGCCTATGACATTGTGTGGAGGGATGAACTGTGGTCGACACTATCCGGGTACGGTGTGGAATGGTGCTTGGTAGGAGCAATGAAATCTCTATATAGGGATTCCAGTGCTTGTGTTAGGATTAATGGGGCGTATACGGACTGGTTTTCCATCTCAAGGGGTATTAGACAGGGCTGTGTAGCGTCACTGTGGCTGTTCAACTTGTACATGGATAGTTGTCTGATAGGTTTGAAAGAGCATGAGTGCGGATTGAGGATGAATGAGTTGCCTGTCAAATGCCTTCTCTATGCAGATGATCAAGTTCTACTTGCATCGTCAGCAAAACAGTTGCAAGACATCGTGACTGTGATGAATGAAGCTTTTAACTTAAAAGGTATGAGTATAAATGTGAACAAGACTAAGGTGTTTGAAAGAGAAGACGATGTATCGGAGTGTGAAGTGAAAATAAATGATAAGAGTGTGGAGCAAGTGAACGAGTTTGTATATCTGGGAAGTATGTTCACAAGGGATGAAAAGATTGAAGAGGATGTGGAAAGGAGAGTCAATGCAGGGAATAAAGTGAATGGTGCTATACATGCGGTTGTGACCAGCAAATTGATGTCTCCGGAAGCTCGACTCGCCGTACACAACAGCGTGCTGGTGCCTACACTTATGTATGGAAGTGAAGGGTGGGTATGGCAAAAAAAACATGAAAGTAGGATTAATGCAGTAGAAATGCGCTCCTTGCGAAGTATGTGTGGGATAATTTTAAATGATAGGTTGAGGAATGAGGTAATAAGACAACGTTGTGGTTTAAAAGAAGATGTAGTGACTAAAATTGAAAAGAGTATGTTAAGATGGTTTGGCCATGTTGAGAGGATTAATGAAAGGCGACTAACGAAATGTATTAACAAGGCAGACGTGAATGGAAACGCCGGGAGGGGACGCCCTAGAAAGACACATAGACCTTATAGGTATTGTTCTTCAAACAGGCCAGGTGCGCAGTACTCATATGTATGACTAGATGTATGAATGTATGTGAAGCAAAAGAAGTATGTAAGGATCGTAGCAGGTGGCGTTCTGTAGTTTCTGCCTAACCCCATGGGAAAAAGGCGTGAGTTTATGTATGTATGTATGTAAAAATACAAAATTTGAAAAAAGATGGCAGAAAATTATGCTCAGTATAAAATAGTGTGGGATCGAGGGGTGAAATTAAATGGTTAGTTGCTTGAAAACTTGTTTATTTTAGTGAAATCAGATACAACTTAATAAAAAACTTAAATAACACGTCTGTCTCGTTCGTCGTTCTTTGCACAGCTCGCCATCTTTTCATTCTCTCTCCATCCCTTTCACTCTGATACCTTTCACTCACACCTACGGATACGTTCGTTACACTCAAAACTCATCCCACACTCGGCCATCCTGCACTGTGTCTGTCCTCAGACACTACGTATCAAACACTGGTATACTACTTACAATTACACATGAAACTGTGATCTTAACAACCAATCTCAAAACAAACATATACTTTAGACCATTAACAAATGTACAAAATAATTTATAAACCTTTTTATTTAGTTATATGAACGTATTTACTGAACTCTTATTACATAACAACATAACCGTTAACTTCTTATTATTTCATTACATAGAAAAAGACAAAAAAAAACACTTAATTACTCTGGTTACACACACTAATAACAGTTAAGGCTTGGCATATTATTATATTCTTGCACAATAAAGACATAAAAAACACTTTAGCAACAGCATAAGAACAATTGCAAATTACTTGGAATGCTTACCCTTAGCAGTCTGTGTAACATCGAATCTGGAACATAACAAAATAGAGAAAACACATAAAATATACACTATAATACTTATCACTTTCATGCAGTCAACAAACATACATCATGAACCTAACATACTTACGTGACCTCTCAATCCTTGTCATCTGGCCATTTTTTCATAAGATCAGCACATATTGAAGCTTTGCCTGGACTTCCTGTCATCACATCAACTTTCCTCATGTCATACCTGTGGTTCTTCTTTTTTACTTTTCCATATAAGTAGTGTCTGTACTTCATCACACCTTCAATGATAGCTAGACCTTCAAGCTCATAGCTTGTGTACCTTGCCTGCGCGTCTGAAATCCTTCGGCTCATATGATGAACTGGGTGTAAATTCCCATCATCACATCTTTGCATTAACATAGCTGAATAAGCAATACCCGATGCGTCTGTATGGAGTTCTGTCTCTGCTCTTTGGTCATAGATCTTTAACACTGGTTTAGTAGCCAACTTCATCTTCAACTCGTTAAAAACTGCTCTATGTTCATCATTGAATTCAAACTTGCATTCTTTTCTCAGCATATCCGTTAGTGGGTGTGCTATCTGGGCATACTTAGGTATAAACTTCCTGAAGTAGGAGCAAAGTCCTAGAAAACTATGTAGTTGCTTCAAGTTCTGAGGCTCAGGGAATTTTGCAACAGCATCTGTTTTCCCTGGCGACGGCATGACTTTACCACCTTCAATAACGTGGCCTAGGTATTCTACCTTTCTGGTTAGCAGCTGACATTTCTTCCAGTTGATATGTAACCCATATTCTGATGCAGTATTCAGAACTTCCTTCAGGCGCTCATAAGCCTGATACTCGTCTTGCGCTGGAATTAAAATATCATCTATAAAAACAATGACGATACCTCTGGCAATCAATTCTCTGAATATGATTGTGATAAATCTCGTAAAAACCTTGGGGCAAGTCGCTAAACCAAATGGAGCACGTAAAAATTCATATTGTCCGGTTGTCGTTACAAAAGAGGTATACTTAATTTAGTCTTCATGTACTCGTAAATGAAAGTAACCATTTTTTAAATCTAATGCACTAAATATTCTAGCTGAGGATAGCTTGTCAATATGATCATCTATTATAGGGAGTGGGTATTCATCTTTAACCATTTTACTGTTAAACTTTCTGTAATCAATGCATATTCTTAAACTACCATCCTTTTTACTCAATAATACTAATGGACTGGAATATTCTGAGTAACTCACCCTGATAATTCCATCGTCAAGCCATTCTTGGATCTGGTGATCCACATCCTCCTGCTCCTTGAATAAGATTCGTCGTGGCCGCTGAGATACAGGTAAGTCATCTTTGAGAACAATTTTCAATTCTATTGGAGCCTCTTTATTTTTCTGTGGCACATAACTTGTCACTAACCTTATCACCTCTTCTTTTACAGCAGGATCACTGACGTGAGCTTAACAATCAAGGGAACTAGAAAAACATGCAACATCTTTCAACCACTCATAGTTTGGGTTCATCCAATCATCTTTCGGCAAAAACCAAACATTATAATCTTTCATAAACATCATAACACTTCGTAGAAAATCATTACCAATTATCATTTGGAATGGCACAGAGTCGTTAGGCATTACATGAAACTTTATGTCTCGGTATAAACAATTATCAATCGTTATATCTAATGTAATAAAACCACAAGACTTCACTTGTGAATAACCTAAACCGGTTAACGTAATGTTGTTTTCGTTACATAGTATTACAAAGTCTAACCTGTTAAGTTCGTTGTAAAAATCCTTTGACATCAGATTCACATCACAGCCCGAATCAATTAACGCACTACCCGTTTTACCGCGCACTAACACTGTTTTTAATGGTTTTGTACGACGTATAATTCGTACAACCGGTATATTTTCATCATTTTTTTTTTTTTTTTTTTTCCTTCTTTGGCAACTGAGCCGATGCCGACTATTCTGCCAGTGTCATGTAGAGACGACAGCACAATGACGCGAGCCGTCGAATTGAGCTATTCTTTCGGTGTCATGTGGAGTCGACAGCACGGTGAGTCGAGCCGTCGAACTTTGTTTATTCTTCCAGTGTCATGTAGAGGCGACAGCGCGGTGAGATGAGCCGACGAACTTTGTGGTAGATAACAAAGATAGACATTGATAAAAAAAAAAGTAACTACATTTTGATGTCATTGTCAATTATAAATTTTGAAAGGAGTTTGATAACTTTAGGAGAGAAATTTGCTAAAAGGGAATGGAAGTTGATAGGGAGGGGGATTTTAATGTTGGGAAGCATATGATACAAGTCAAAGGAGTGGGAATACGAAGGACATGAAAAAAAGATATGGTCTAATGTACCATCATCAAGGCCGCACTCACACAAGGAAGAGTCACGAACACGGATCTTATTTAGGAATACTGGACTACAGCAGTGACCGAGTCTCAGCCTACACAAGGATGAAACAGCTCTTCTAGACATTTTAGGGCATTTGAAAAACCAAGGTTTCCGCTGGATGTCAGGTTGAATGTTGGCATAATATGCCCCTTTGAGTTTCGAGCTTGCTTGCCACTCCGCTGACCACGAGCTGAATAATTTAAGTTTGGTGTCTGAGCGCAAGTCGTAACTATGAAGCAGATAGTGTTTTCTATCCACAGGTTTGGATGTAGCAAATTTTGCCAGAGAGTCAGCACACTCGTTGCCACATATACCCGAATGGCTGGGAACCCAAACTATTTCAATGTTTAAACCTTTGTTGTGACAAGAGAAGAGTAAATTACGTATATCTACAATAATCTTGCTGTGAATTTTAGATTTTAATTGATTTTGTCCTAGAGCCTGGATGCTACTATGCGAATCTGAAAAAAATAATAATATAAAATATAAAATAAAATGCGATAATATAAAATTGACGGCTTCTAGTATACCGATGCATTCCCCTGTAAAAACTGAAGATTCTGGCGGACATTGGAAAAAAAGAGCTATTTTAGAGTTCTGGAAGTATGTTGAAACACCTGTACACCCCGTTGATGATAATTTAGATGCATCCGTATAGAACAAATTCCAACCCTTCCAGTATCTCTGAATAGCCCGAGCAAACTCTGCTTTTACGTCCTGGGAGTTTTTAGTGATACCAAGGCCCAAGACGATCTTTGGCTTGAAATGGACCACCTCATATGCGGAAGCAAATACTGGAAGAGAAGGGAATTGACAAACAGGCGAAGAGAGTTGTTTAAGCTCCCTGTACCTGTTCATCAATTGAATACATTTATTATTCCAGTAAGAAGAGACATTAAAAGAAAGGTTGATTTGCTCCAAAATGGGAAGTAAGGGATGGGATGAGAGGGAGAAAACTTTTGACAAGAAACGATCTGCTAAGTATTGTCTACGAAGGGTAAGGGGAGGATCTGCACATTCAACCTGGAGAGCGTTAATGGGGGAAGATTTCATGGCGCCAATAACAATTCTAAGGCATTTGGCCTGGACTGCATCAAATTTACGTAGGGCTTCTTTATTACATGGCTCAATTAAGTAGCTACAGTAATCCAACACGCTTCTAACCAGAGCATTGTATACCAGTTTTAAGGTGTATGGGTGAGCCCCCCACCAGACACCTGCCAGAGCCTTAAGAATCGAAACTGAGCGCTGACATTTTTTAACTGTATTATTAATGTGGTCCACACCTGACAATTCAGAATCCAGGATAACGCCCAGAAACCTAGCCTGTTCTTTGACTGGTATAAATTGGCCATCTATATTAATGTCAAGTTGAGGGATAATACGTCTGCGAGTAAACACAACTGATGTACTTTTTGGAGCACTTAAAGATAACCCATGATCTAACAGCCATTGGTTTAATGAGGATAAAGAAACATTCATAGATTGAGCAGCATCCACGATGGAATTGCCACAGACCAATAACGCAATATCATCAGTATACTGAAGGATTTTACAATTAAGATTTAAACAGGAAGGTAGATTGCAGGTATAAATATTGTATAAAGGGGGACTAAGAACGGATCCCTGAGGAAGGCCCCGCCAAGCTAATCTTGATGCAGACTCCTCCCCAGGAATTCTTAATTTAAGACTACGGTCTAAAAAGATATTGGATATGGTCTGACGAATTTTAGGCGGGATTCCCAGCTCTTTCATTTTCTGCCCAAGAACAGGGATGAGGACAGAATCATATGCAGCTGAAATGTCTAAGAAAACGGCTACCACAGACTCATTCCTACTAAGGGCCAACCGGATCTCTGATGTGAGGGTACCCACACTATCAGCTGTACCCAGACTTTTCCTAAAGCCAAATTGAGATGTTGGTAGCAATTTCCTGCTCTCCACAAACCATTCCAGACGGTTTTTAATAAGGTGTTCCAAGAGTTTAATGAGTATGGACGATAGAGCAATTGGTCTGTAGGAACAATGATCACTAGGATCTTTACCAGGTTTTAATATTGGAATAATAATTTGAACCTTCCGATCAGGAGGAATATATCCAGAGGAAAAGCAGTAATTAGCCAAGTCCAGGTAATACTGGTGGGTCTTATCTCCAGCTTTGGTTATGAAGGAATATGGGAATCCATCCACCCCAGGGGCAGAGTCCCTTACATGGGCAAGGACAGATTTAAGTTCCTCCAATGTAAATGGTCTGTCCAAAGGATCATCTGATGCTGTTTGGTGGTTCATTGAGACACATTCATATTTACCAGGAACATAAGCTGGGGCTAATTTAGAAAAAAACTGGTGACTAAGCTCATCAGACATTATGCTCCCAGAGGGAGGCCTCAAATTATTCCTAAAGGATTTCAACCTACGCCATACTACTGAAACTGGAGTGGATGGACTCAGTGAATCACAATACCTACGCCAACTATCTCTTTTTTTTTTCTTAAGTAATTTTCTGGACTTAGCCAATATATGCTGAAAAGCTATGATGTTCTCCAGATTCATATTTAAGTTAAAATTCATTTCGGCCTCATTCCTAGCTTTGATCACAGCAGAACATTCCCTATCCCACCATGGCGGAGATGGGATTTTGCCCTTTGGCAGTTTTTTGGCAGGGAAGCAATCATCTGCTGTAGCAGATATTATGTTGGAGAATGACAAAAAGCATTCCTGAGCATTTTCATCATTAATGGAAGGAAGAGAGGAGACGCGCAAATCTATAATTTTTGAGTAAAGGTCCCAATCAACTGAGTTCAGTTGATATTTTAAAAGAGGAGCACAGATTCTATCAGGGATAATTTTGGAAGGTATTTCCACCATGATGGGATAGTGATCCCATAGGTCATATTCAAGCGACTCCAATTAAAAAGGCTGGCTATATTAGATGAACAAAATGTCAAATCAACACAACTGTTATTTTGCCCAGGCACAGCCCGACGTGTGGCAGACCCATCATTTATCACACATAAATTAAGTTCATCTAATATATCCACTAAGCCTATACCAAAATTGTCACAGGTTTCTGACCCCCATCTATAATGGTGACCATTAAAATCACCCATGACAAGTAATGGACTTTGTACATTACTTAACAAACTTTTTATGATATCAAGATCATCAATTTGTGGGTATGCAATATAAAAACTAAAAACAATTATATCCTCAGCCTTAACAGCAACAACATTGATGTTGTCACCTACAAAGGGTAGAGGAATTGGGGTGAATGATACTTTGTTATTGATGAACAAAGCACATCCCCCATATCCATCTGATCTATCATGTCGAACACCATTGAAACATGGGATTCTGAAATTACTTTCAGAACGAAGCCATGTCTCAGCAATGCTGCAGATTGATGGTTTGAATTTATTAATGAGGAAAAGTAAATCATGTTTCCTGGGAGTAATACTCCTGACGTTCCACTGAAGAAGGTGAAGGGGGAGCATTGTGAATATAATTAATTATAGATGTCAATTTGTTGGCAACGTGGTCAGGTAGTGAATGAGCAGGGTTTGCTAATATAGCCATTAGCATACTGGATATAATATTTAAAATATTTTCTGAAGAAATAGGACTGTTAGTACTTGCCCGAGGGTAAGCACCACCATTTTGGACAGGAGTGAATGAATAATCTTGAATAAGGGCTTGGTGAGCTTGCTTATCATAACTAGGTGACAGGGGGGCATGGGATTTTGGTTTGATTAATACAGTTTTGCGGTGTGATTTTGGAGTTTGGGGAGTTGATCTGGGGAACAGAAGAGGACTGGCTATAGGTTTGGTTTTTGGAGATGATCTAATTACTTCAGCATACGATCTTGAAACTTGTGGGAATACCTGACTTGCTTCTGCATAAGAGATTGATTTCTCAGCCATCAGTGCTTTTATTCCTTTTTGCCGACCCAACTCCGGGCAAGACTTGTCGGTGGCATAGTGACTTCCAGAGCAGGAAACACAAAAGCCAAATTCAGTGGGGACTTGGCAGCCATCACCTAGGTGGTCTTCACCACATTTAAAACAGCGTGGTTGTGAGCGACATACAGTGCGTGTGTGACCAAAACGACAACAGTTGAAACATTGAATAGTTAGGTACATATACTTTTCAACTGGGAGAGTAGAGTAGAAGCAATATACACGATTTGGCAAACTTGGCCATCAAAGGTAAGAATAACGGTTTGAGTGGGCTTCCACTCAGTAACGCCCGGAGAACTCACCTTTCGGTTCATTCTCCTGGCCTTAATTACTGGACCGCATCCAGTGGGAACCCTGATATTTTCAATGACCTCTTCCTCTGTCCACTCGATAGGTACGTCTCTGACGAGACCCATGCGCGTAACGTTATATATAGGGATAGAAGTAATGTATCCATGGGATGTCAGTATTGGGCTTATTAGAAAACTGTTTGCATCCAGGTGAGTCTTAAAACTTACTGCGAGTCTATTTCGCCCCAAACGTTTCATGCTTCCGAGAATCACATTAGCAAAGTTATTATGTGTGAGGAACATACCAAACTTAACAGGATGTAGAACAGTGCCAGAGGTCTGTCCATCTTTTAAGGACACGTGAACTACATATGGTGCGTTATCTCTCGAGTTGTATGTGTGTCTGCCTATCGTATGCTTGGATTGTTTCGGAGGATTGATAGGAGTAGCGGGGGGCGAGCATGCGGGTCTTTTTCTTTGCGCAGATTCGGAGTCCATAGCGTTATCAATTTTGTCATCGGGGAGAGTAATGGTTAGAATCGGACTGTAATCAAAGGGATCGGGAGGGTCAGGGGGTTTCTTGTTATCCATGACGGATACCGGTTGAAAAAATTAAATCTATTAAAGAAATAGGTTCATACAAACCCTGGATGTTAGAACACAAACACCAAGAAAAATCTTGTTTGAAATTCACACTAATAAAAACACTTAACTCAAGAAAACTCGTAATACAAATACAACTAACTGCTAACCCAACAACACTACCAAAGAAAGACTAAAATTATCAACTCTATAGTGAAAAACTCTTAAAATCAAAATAAGACTAAAAAAAATTTGCCGCCATAAGTTGACTTGACAATGACATCTCATCAGATTTCTTGGTTTGTTTATTTACGTTGTAAGTGTCAAACTCAACAACATGGCAGCTGTCACTATAGCCAATCGTTGCCCTGCTCTGTGGTTTCATATTGCTAACTTCGTGACACGAATCATTCGTGCTTGTGTTCACACAGGTCGTCGCTGCTACGTAAACTTCACCCTGAACATCGTCTTGAAGTTCGTCGTTCGCGCTGCCGGTGGCGCCCTCTCGCATCAAATTGAAAAATGCTTTTTTCGACATCTGATTGGTTGGCTTTTGTCGTTCTTGACCAGAAGCGTCAACCTTCGGTAACCGTTCGGGTTCTCCGATCCTGGCCGAAGTCTGCCAAATACCCGCCGTTGATGTCCTTTGCTTCAAATCTGAACCAGCCATCTTTTTCACTGGGCAATCTGGAGAAATATGCCCAAATTTATTGCAATGGAAACATTTTTTTCCTTGCGACCGATGAGGACAATTTGCCGACGTATGACTGTTTTCCCCACAGTTGAAACATCGCATCATTGCAGCCGCGTTCCTTCTATTATTACTGCTGTTCTGTGTGTCATTGAACGGCATATTTCGTCGAATTTCCTTTGAGGAATTTATCTTGAACATAGCGTACAACTTAAGTTTTTCTTTCAGGTCAGCGTAAGTTGTGACACCATACAACATATTATCTTATTTATTTCATCATCTATGATGCCGTCCACGATGTACTTGATAGCTACGTAGTCCGGTATTTTTCCGCGTTTGCCTAATTCTTTCATGATTAGCATGTAGTCAATACACGATTCGTCTTTCTTCTTACGTCTTGCGCTCATTAATTCATGGATCCTCTTCACATCTATGGTATCCGCGAATTCTTTACCGATAGCCACTTTCAACTCATCCCATGATTTATACACTTTTTCGCTGCGTAACCATAGCGCTGCTGTGCCGGTAAGCGAACGTTGCGCTACCAACAATAGTTGAGTAGGACTCCATTGAAAAATTTCCCCATTTTCTTCGATATCGCGTATCCACATGGATGCTGTATGAGTATCATCTTGTGCACTGAATTTCCGGATTAGTTGTTCCGTAAGGTGCAACATGTCACCGTGTGCCGTCGGTGCCGGTATCGAAGCTGCCGCATCTTGAAAGTCCTGGTCAGATTTCTCCTTAGGCATCGTGATTCCTTGTTATCGTCGTTAACTAGGAATATCGTCGTAAAAGTCTTCGTTTTCCGTAGGATCTTTCTTGTAAGGAAAAAAAAACAACCGGCGTGCGTCGTAGACGTGCATCGTCTTTCGTTTTGCGTTTTTTCACTAAAATCCACTTATTTTACCTTGATCCCGGACGAGCCCCCAAGTTTGTGGGATCGAGGGGTGAAATTAAATGGTTAGTTGCTTGAAAACTTGTTTATTTTAGTGAAATCAGATACAACTTAATAAAAAACTTAAATAACACGTCTGTCTCGTCCGTCCTTCTTTGCACAGCTCGCCATCTTTTCATTCTCTCTCCATCCCTTTCACTCTGATACCTTTCACTCACACCTACGGATACTTTCGTTACAATCAAAACTCATCCCACAATAGCAACCTTCTTTAAAATACCTATTGATGTCACGCATATATGTATCTTCAGAGCTATACAAACCTACCAATCTCAACACACTTTAACAAAAATGTTTCGCTTGAAGAACAAAGAAACTTTTGAAATTATATCCAGTAAAAGTCGTCTTGTGAAAGTGAAGACATTCTACAAAAAAACCCTAGCTCTTGGCAAATTAACCTCCATGGTTTTGTAACAAGTTACAGTAAGTTACAACTTACTTCACTTAACAGATACGTCTCGGTAATGACTGCCTCTTTTAAGCCCACCACATAAGGAGAGGAAAAACTGAACTGGTGAAGGTGCGTCAATTTGGCTTGACAAGATGAATTAACTGAACCGAAAGAGTGATACTGTTTCATTTTTCACGATTTGCTTGAAAAAGAGGTTGCGGCCATTTCATGTGCAAAGCCTGGGCTAGGATTTCCTAAGTAAGCCCTCATATTATGTTGGTAGTATAAACATTATTTATTGTATTGAGGTAGTTTAAATAATAATGACGTTTTATATTTGACAATGCTGGTTTGGCTTTGTCAAGCGCATAGGTAAACAACACATGGTAACACTTGATATGGTATTTTATGGCAGTAGTATGACAGTACTTCTTTCTTAGGAAACCCAAGCTGTTCCCATCCACGTGCATAATATAATTTCAAGAGATGAAGAGAAACTTACAGTGTATGGCAGTCTTAACAAGATAGTTTATACTCTAGTCAAAGTAGAAGCTATTTGCTACAAGTACAGATAGTAACATCTGACCTTTCGATCTAGATTATTTTGCCAAAGGGCGACTCAAAATACTTGTTTTTTCATAAGCCATTGTTACAAATATGATGTTGAATAAACAAAGAAATGTTTAAAACATTTTTCTTTAGAACTAAAAAACTAGAACAAACGAAAACAAGTTTTGTAAAAGCGTAATTATTTATTTTTTGATCATTCTTGTAATAATTAAGCACTATCTAAAATTCCAACTATTTAGTATTATAGAAAAGAACACAAAAATACGGGACGCCGAGTTTTTCTCACTATGAAGTGAGGGTGTATTGTTATTAAAAGGTTTCTAGAGCATCTAATGAAGAATTAAATTTAATTCATACGAGAATTATACACCTCGCGTTCTAAGTATAATCTCTTCTACATGTTGAGATTTATACAAAAACATACGTCTTCCTGCCGCGTACATTTTGATGTAAATTGAAACATTTGTCAAATAAACTGATTACTCAAATCTGCTAAAGAAAATATCCTTATTTTGAAATTGTATCAAGGTTGCCGCCTTTTAAGATGTTATCACACATCTTTATATTTCTTCCCTGAAAATATGATTTCGTATTTAATTTGCGAGTAGTAAATAGGTTATCGCTAAGCTCATGAAGGTCACACCAGAGAAAAATAATTTGGTTTAACGATGTGTAATTGAAAAAGTTATATCTACCTACATAATTTAACGTGTCTGGCACTTATGTCAGTAACAAACTTGTTTGTGTGTAACATCCTTAATATCCACACTATACTAAAATTGCGAAAGTTACTTTCTCTGTTCGTATTTCTCTTATTTGTATTTTTACTTCTATAGACTATATCTAAGATACAGGAAACTTTTAATTGCGGGGGTATAATTTCCTATTCTCACGGGGCGAAGCCGTTGGCAGAAGATAGGAGGCAGTAGCTCATAATTATATACGTTTTACTAAATAACTACAATTTATCCAATGTTACATGACTACATGATTAATACAAAGACTTTTTCGTACAAAAGCTATCAATGTGAAGCATGCTCAACAAAGGCAGCACGTACCCACAAACCTCGTAGCTGAATAGTCACGCCGTAGCAGATAGCTACGCCGTAACGCCGGCGTAGCGAGCCTGTTTAGCCCTGTCGTTTGAGATAAGATTAAATTCAAAATTTCGCTGCGAAGGTAAGCTAATGACAATAATTTTTGGACTTCCTCACTAGCATATAAAGCTGTTGGTGTACTAAACTGGGTTATTGTGTACAGTATATAATTTTACCGTGGGGTTATGAGGGAATGAGATTTTTGCATGACGATACATATTTATATTTATAAGCTCGAAAAAAAAGTTTAAATAGATGTAATCTAGATTATTTCTTTTTTGTTTAAATGATGCAATATGCTGTTGTTTTTAATTCTTATACCCCAACTTTGTTGCCCAAAAAACGTTGTTATGCATGGCATTATTTTTTTTTTTATTAAAAACCCTTTGTTCCACCGCAATACTTTTACGCGGCAGAATAGTAAATCCTTATAATCCGCATGGAGCGTCAACATTTCGGTGCAAATACAAAAAGCTAACTCTGTGTGCTTTATCTAAATTTTTTCTCCTTCCAAAATCTTGGTCTTAGGAATACCGGTGAGATTTTACAGGACGATGAATAACTTGTTAGACATAAAATATTATACTTAACATTTTTCTTTTACATAAATTACTGTACTTTCCGACAAAATCTGTATAGTTGAGACATGAGTGAATTGAAACGAAAAGAAGAAGAAAGAAGATGTACATTCCAGTTTGTTACTTCTCCGAGGTCGCCAACCAGTTATTTAGATATAAACAAAACGGCAAGTCACCCAATGGCAATGCATTCTAGAAAGAAAAATAGTTTCTACTAGCGACGATAAAAAGTACTCCATCTACGTATCTGTCTTTAACACTAACTTTAACTGATAAACACTAGAAGTACGTAGTTTATTTTCTAAATGTACTATTATTACTCACCACTAAAACAAACTATTCATTCAAGATAGCTTTCTTCAGAAGAACTTCTGACTGGCGATTAAAGATAAGTGAACAGAACCTTCTATGAAAATGTGTTTTGTTAGAGGCCGATTTCAGTTTTTTTTTTATATACGAATTATTAAAATCAAAACAAGCCGAGCCTTCTTAGCACTTACTATAAGAAGTCGGAACCCGTCGACATATATTTACTCGACTTCCACTAGAAGGCGACAATTTGAAATCCATGCATCGTGTCGGATGACACAGAATCTAATAAGCGCCTTAACGTGTGTCACCGTTTGTCATCTCAGACAGGTTATTAAGGTCAAAAGGGACAAGACTGGTTATTGCGTTGGTAGTTTTTTAGCGTAAGTTGAATTAACTTGTTTTGGGTTATGTTTTAGTTGTGAGTAGTGGTTCAAGTAAATGATTATATTTAACTTAGGTATGATATAAGGAGCTTTATTTTTTATTTAAAACTTAACACACAAAGGCAGAAAGTTACAATGGTGAAGTTACGGCCTTATTTATAAAAATCTTTTTAACTGTAATAATATAATTAGTTTAAGCACTTTATAGCGGATTCTTAATTCAATATGAGACGCGACGTGTGGGTGCACTATAGCTGTAACTCTGCTTAACACTTCAGGAAATACAATATTATATACTTTTTACATGTTGGACTAACAGAAGCTCTCAACATCATCATCATATCAGCTGAAAGACGTCCACTGCTGGACATAGGCCTCTCCCAAGCATCGCCACATTGACCGGTCCCGTGCGTCTCGCATATAGCGGATCCCCGAAAGCTTCACCAGATCATCGGTCCAACTAGTAGGAGGCCTTCCGGTTCGCGGTCGCTAACGAATCTAATGAAAAACCAGGAAACCATCTTATCTTATTAAGAACATAGCTTACATAAAATGTTTATAAAGTCAAGCAATGAGTACTTCACGTTATGCATTAGTAAGCTAAACAAGAAACTTCCAGCCACCAAGAAGGAATACCATTTTAATATTCATAAAAGTTTAAATAAAAGGCTCTCCCAGTAAATACTGTGCTGAAACTCATCTCGAGAAAACCCCGTGACGGAATTAACCACATTAAGTATTTCAACAGAGAGAAGTTTGTATAATATCTGGGCCCTACTTAATATGACTGACGATCTTATTAAAATTATAAATGTGAAATTTTGTGAGGAAGGTTGTTAACGAAAATATTATAAAAACTAGCTTTTGAAAGCGGCTTCGCCCGCGTGAATGACTAAAATTAACCCAAGGCAACATATTCCCGGGATAAAAAGTATCCTATGTGCTATTTCTGACTATAATCTATAACTGTGACAAATTTCATCCAAATCCGTCTAGTCATTTGAGCGTAAAGCAGTAACAAACAAACAAACACACACACACTCACAAACATTCGTCATTAGAGTGATTAAAAAACTCTTTCACGAAAAAACTACTGAACGGATTTTGATGAGAACTTACATTACAGTAATATATCATATCCAACAGAATAACAAATAGGCTATAATTTATAAAGTACCAATACTACAAACTGTATAATTGTTACATTTTTGCGATTTATCGTCACTATTTCTTTGGCTATAGTGCACAAAACGTCTGAAAATTATATTCTGTGGCCAGATGTTTTCATCCAATAATGCAGGTACTTTAGTTTCAGGTATAAAGAACTTGTACGCATCGTAGTCAACCCGTTTTCTAAGAGAAAGTTTTTCCAATTTCACTACCTCGCGGGTTTTTAATTCAATATGCTTTATTATGTCAGCTTTATGTGAATCTTTGTGTACATTCGTGATAAACATAGGTACTTTCTTTTCAGCAGCTTTAAAGCACCCTACTGTGTCTTTAGCAACCCCAGCTTTCCCAGAATAACGGTACTTTTGCTTCGGTTTTCGATGCGTTGCAACGATCCATCCACTATTATCATGTCTAGGCAGAACATCAGCGCAGTTTCGCATTTGTTTACTAGCCGAGTTCGTTATCGGTGACTGTGACGCAACACTAACAGCTGTTTGTGCCGGCGACGGCGAGCGAGCGCGCACCACAGAACCGGTTTTAGATAACGATAACGGCCCCTCCTTCTCAACATACGCACTGTTTTGAATATGCGGCATTTGCTTATCCACAATATCAGCTGAGAGTTTCGCGACACTCAAACTTCCCTGAATCCTCGGACTTAGCACTCCATTCTTAGAAGTCTCCAGACTTCTGTATGATGAGTTGCCAAGAGAGATGTCACCGTTGCCGCCCCCTCGTTTTGAATTCACACACTGCTCGTCTCGAACATGCTCGATCAACGATCCAAACTTTAGGTCATACTGAAGATCCACCTTGAATTTCTCCAACTGATCCACCGTCACACTTGTCGATTTCAGTTCTCGCACTTCCTCCTTGAGCACGGTGAGATCCTTTAGCAATTTAGTCACATCCAAGTGATCAAATGTGATTGGGGGTAGATTGTCAAGGTGCCGCGCTACGAAAATCGGGATCACATCAGGGTCAGTTGACTTGAACAGGACAATTATATCGGCTAGGTCACGGTGTTCTTTGCCCTTTTGCTTCCGTTGGATATTCCTTTTGTTAGTCGGAACAGATTCAAACAGTAACGCTTTTGAATTTTAGATTTCATCGTTACTGAAGGCCGAAAAACATATGCGAATCAAGGTATCGTCATCACTCGTCGACAGCTTATTTTGCACGTAACATAACAGTTCGTCAATAACAATGTTACACTGAGGACACTTTATTGTGGCGGACATTTCGCTCGACGCAAAAAGCAAGCGACGGCTACGCGCGCGCGACTTATGGATTAGAATATTTATCTTGCATTAGAATATGAATGGTTTAATAAATAAATTGGACCTATTTGTCTACCACTTACAAGAACATTCTTATGAAGATAAACCTTTGGACATAGTTTGCATTACAGAACATAATATGAAGGATAGTGACGATAAGTGCACGAAAAGGGGGTTCGTGTATTTTAGTTAATAATAAACATAAATTTAAAACTATAGATTTGAATGAATACTGCTGTCCTAATTTTATCGAATGTTGTGGAATTGAATTAATAGAACACAAGCTAAATATTATATGTATTTATAGATCAACAAAGAATAACATAGATGCTTTAACCACATTTTTCTATAATTTCGAAGGTATAATACAAAAATTCTGCACCAATAATATTAAAAAGAATGTGATATTTGGTGATTTTAACATAGATATTTAAAAAAAACACGTCTGTCATCACAATTTGAAAATCTATTACTGAACTATAATTTAAAATTGAGTGTTATATAACCTACTCGGATAATTAGTGGTACATGTATTGATAATGTTATACATAATATAAGGAGTAGTAAAAGTGAGGTATTAGAGTTAGCTTTATCTGATCATACAGCCCAAATTGCGAAATGTCCAGTAAAAAAAACATACACACTTACTCATTCGTACGCGCTAAAGCGGGATTATAGCTTGAAAAATATAAACAAATTTAAAAATGCTATACATAGCCTTACCTTTAATAATGTCTATGAATTAATGGACCCTGATGAAGCCTTTAAATTTAAAGACTTTAATCATTTATTTAAACTCTTTTATGATTTATTTTTCCCCAAAATTAAAATTGGAATACCTATTAGAAAGAAACTCTGGGTAACGAAAGATATCAGATTGTGTTGTAAACGCAAGTGAGACATGTTATGGCAATTTCGAAGACAAAAACTCCAGAAAACAAAGAAAATCTAAAGACATATACTAATCGGCTCAAAAAAATCATCAGTCTCACACAAAAATCAAGAAATAACTTTTATATTAAAAACTCCAAAAATAAAATGAAAGCTACCTGGCAGATCATAAATAAAAATAAATTAAACTCTCCGAAAGAAAATATTTCTAAAATAACTATCAATGACAAAGAGATATACAGATCCACTAGAAATTGCAGAAGCGTTCAATAATCATTATATTGATTTAGTGCAACCGTTAAATAATAGTAAAAAGCCTGACTTATCATTAATTACCAACACATCTTATTCAATGTTTATGCCTGCTACAATCCCTGTCGATATATGCAATATTATTAGAACCTTAAAAAACACCAATAGTGCAGGTTATGAAGAGATTAATACTAAAGTAATAAAAAGTGTAGCCGTTGAAATATATCCTGTTCTTAGTTTTATTGTAAATGTATGCAGAGAAAATGGTACGTACCCAAAAGATTTAAAGATATATCTATAATAAAACCACTGTATAATAAAGATGACCGACAAAATCCAAAACTGTAATAATTATAGACATGTAACGTTAATTCCAATTTTCTCAATATTTTTTGAAAAATTCATTCATAACAACCTGTATAGTTTTCTTGAAAAAATCAAATATTTGCGGAAGAGCAGTACGGCTTTAGAAAAAGCAAAAATATAAATATGGCAATATATGGCCTTGTAATCAAAGTTATAACAAATATGGATAGACGGAAACGTGCGACTGCCTTGTTCATGGATATGACTAAGGCATTTGATTTTGTAGATTTCAACATACTCTTATCAAAATTTGAAAAAAAATGGAGTAAGGGGGAACTTATTAAAATTACTTGAATCGTATCTAAAAATAGGTATCAAATAACAAGTATAGCAAAGATTTAAATTATTATATATAATTTAAAAAAATATAATAAAATATAATATGATAAAATTTAGATAAAACCTATGCTATGTCATTTAAACAAAGAATCATTCAAGATAAACTTAAAATTAAATACGCTGAAAAAACTATAGAAGAAACAAAGTTCACAAAGTTCCTGGAACTCTATATAGACGAGAATATGAAATGGTGTAAACATATTGAACATATAATAAAAAAAAACTAAATCAGTTTCAGTACGCTCTACATAATCTCAGTAAAATAGCAAGTCGTGAAGTCGTACTAACTGCATATCATGCATACGTGTCTTCTACATTGCGTTACGGCATAATGTTTTGGGGAAATTCATCAGATAGGGAGCTAGTCTCTAGCTAGAGCTAGCTAAGGTACAAAAAAAGTGTTTAAGAGCAGTATGTCAAATAAAAGCTACTGATAGTTGTAGACCACACTTTATTGAGCAAAAAATAATGAGAATTCCTTCTCTATATGCATTTGAAATAGTAACGTTCGTTAAAAAACACTTCAATTTATTTGAAACCCTGACTAGTAAACGTCACCGGGACAAAATTCAAGTTAAGCCTCATAAAACAGCATTATACGCAAAAAGCTTTCTGGGAATGGCTCCAAAAAATATAATAAGATACCTACGACTATAACAGCTGAGAATGATATTAACAAATTAAAAAGAATGCTAACAGATTTTATGGTTAAAAAAGCGTACTATTCCATTGGTGAATTCTTAAAAGACAATTCAATTAAGTAATAGTTGGGTATGTCGTTGTGTGAGTCAAGTGTCCGATTGATTTATGCTCAATTCGATTTAATGATTATTGGTATCTAATTTAATGTTAATAATACAATGCATAAAATATATATTTTAAAATTAGAATTATGTTTCCAAAATTTGTATGCCTATTAGGTTAAACATAGCGATCCTGACACTAGAATAAGATCTTATTATATTGTACCTATGTTTTTACAAATAAATAATTTGAATTTCAATTTGTGACAGCTGGGTCACGTGATTGGCCTAAGACTACGTCATCAATTGCGTTGCGGTTCTCAAACTTTTTTTGTGGGGAAAAGATAAAATAATACAATAGGTACAATTTTTTTATCATTTTTAGTAATTTGAATATTTGATACTTTTTTTTATTTTTTATTTATTTATTTATTTATTTATTAAAACTTCATGCAACATAAAAGTACATAGGCGGACTTAATGCCTTAGGCATTCTCTACCAGTCAACCAAGGGCGGTGAAGAAATAGCATGGCAGGTGCATAAAAATAGAAATAATAATATTATAAACGCAAAATTAGTACAAAAGTATATAGTTAGAATAAATATACTTAAATATTTCCTATAATAAATACTATAAATAAAATGATATATATATATATATAAATTAATAGAAAGGCGCAAAATGAGTCGACTCTGCTATTCGTTTAGAAAAAAATGCCGCAACTTCCGCTTAAATGCATACTGACTGGTGGCCGTCCTGATATCAAGAGGAAGCGCATTCCAGAGAAGAATGGATTGAATATGAAAGGAAGAATGAACAAAATCAGAAGTATGAGAAGGACAGAGCAAGAGAAGATTGTTAGATGAACGCAGATTCCTCGCGTGTGAATTACATAGGTATTCAAAGTGAGGTATGAGATAAGAAGGAGGAGTGGGAGAGTTGAGTAGAGAGAAAAGCGTAGTCAAGGCGCGCAAATTTCTTCTTTGCCGAATGGGCATCCATTTGAGTTCAGTTCTGCAGCTTGACACATGGTCATATTTCCGGAGGTTGAATATGAACCGAATGCAGTTGTTTAAGAGCCTATCCAGCTTATCCAGGAATACCGCGTTTAGGTCAAAGTAGCACACGTCACCATAGTCGATCAAAGGGAAAATTAAAGTCTGCACAAGCATAGTCTTCGTTTTTGCAGGTAGAAAGTTTCTCAGACGATACAGGCAACGCAAAGTCCCATTCACCCTTTGACTGACACTAGAAACCTGACTTTGCCAGCTTAGCGTCGAATCAAGATGTAGACCGAGATCTTTTACACTAGGGCTGATGGGGATGACAGTACCATTAAAAATTATAGGAGGAAGAGAGCTAATCCCCAATCGACCCATCATGCGCGTGCTTCCAATCACAATGGCCTGACATTTTGAGGGGTTTACAGACACCCCAAATCTATCAGACCAGTCCTTGACAGCCTCCAAGTCCCGGTTCACATCGTCTATAGCGTCCGACAAACTCTCCACCCGCGCAGCTGCATAAAGTTGAAGGTCATCGGCATAAAGATGATACGAACACCGAAGACAATGAGTTATAAAATTTATGAAGATGGAGAATAACAATGGTGAAAGAATACCGCCTTGCGGAATACCAGCAGCCAGGTCACACCAACTTGACGAGCTCTCGTCAACCCGAACCGACTGCTGTCGTCCCCGAAGATAGGAAGAGAACCATTCCAGTGCCTCGGAAGAAACCATAAGATGTGAAAGGATAGAGAGGAGAATATCGTGACTGACGGCATTAAAGGCATTGGAGAAATCAATTAAGACCAAAACAGTAACCTTGGTATCCTGCATGGCTTCTCTAATGTCGCCAGTCACTTTAAGGAGAGCAGAGGCAGTACTGTGACCCGGCCTGAATCCAGACTGGAATGAGCTAACAAGATTATTCCGATGAATATACCCTGAAAACTGTTTGTGGACGCAGGCCTCGAGAACTTTGGATAGGAAAGGGAGAATGGAGATTGGCCGATAATGATTAGGTAGGGTGGGATTTGAATTTTTAGGAAGAGGACGTACATAGGCCATTCGCCATAGGGATGGGAATTGACCGGAATCGAGGGAAAAGTTGATGATGTGGGTAATCGGTGGGAGAAGAAAGTCGAGGATCAAGGTGACCATGTAACGACTGATGTCATCATGGCCCACAGCCTTAGATTTTATGGAGAGGATAATCCTACTGATTTCATCCAAGGTGACCGGTGAAAAGTGGAACTTTTCTATAATAGGACCAGGAAGGCCAGTAATGAAATCAACCGTCTGAGATAACATTTGGGAATCCAATAGACAGGTTGTTGTGAAGTGACGGTTGATATCATCAAGGCCGATTATACTTTGCTTCTCTTTTAATTGATTGCATATTATGGTTTTATTTCTCTTCCTTACGCGTAGATAATGAGATGAGAATGTTGAGATGGATGTGCAAAGTGACGAGAATGGATGAAGTGAGAAATGAGTATATTAGAGGAAGTTTGAAAGTGGCGCCAGTGACAGAAAAGTTGAAAAGAAAACGGTTTCTTTTCGTCCTGGTATGGTCATGTGATGAGGAGGCATTAAACGCATGTTACTAAAAGAGTTATGAATATTAATGTGGATGGATGGAGAGGGAGGGGACGGCTAAAGAAAAGATGAATGGACTGTGTGAGGAGTAATATGAAAGAAAAGGGAGTCAGTGATGGCGTGACGGAGGACAGGACGGTATGGAAGAAGAAAATTTGTTGCGCCGACCCCAAGTGACATGGGGCATGGGCAGGAAGATGATGATGACTCATAGATTGGTTCTTGTTAGAACTAAACAGAGTAATACCTCATAATGAATTACAAGTCCATGAACAATCCGAGTCAAATTGAAAATGAATTCTTTGTAAGGGTAAATCAGTATACCCTCGACACAAAAAAAACCAATCACAGGCATCGCTACTAATTTTATTTTTTTTAGCCTGGGGAAATGCTCATGCATGCTATGCTACCACGGGTAGATAGCACAGTTATGTGGGACTCCAACCCACTAAATCTCCACGGTGTCCTCCTGTGCCGCTTATGGCGGGAACACGGGCAAGCGTTAGCAGTCACCGCGAACCCGCCGCGGCCATCCGTCATAGGACCCTCCTTTGGGGTGTACTACCCATCACCAGCGCACCAGAACACATTGCACGCCATGACCACCCCAGGGACCAAACCAGCTCATGGGCGCCAGACGGCCCAGTGTATGGCACCCTTAGCCCTTCTGTGACGGGACAGGTCAGTGGCCCCGCCACCTATCACTTTTCGGCCGCAGGCGATATGGACCTCCCCTGCGGCCTCTCCTCGGATTCTTCTTCGCTTCACCGTAGGTGACCAAGCCACGGCTACTGAGACACGGAACGAAACTACGCCTTCCTTAGCTTGTCTGTCGAGTTTTTTATTTGATCTGAGAGCTCCACTGAAAAGCTAAGGCATAGTTTCGTTGTACGTGTAATTGAGTATGTCAACATGTTTGCGTTTTTCCTCCACAATTTAATTAATTTAAAAAATTCTACAATCACCAAATTCGAACAAAGTACCCAACAGAAGAAACCAATAAGAAGATAAAACCAATTCACCTATAATATCCACTCAAAAAACCAATCCAATTCATAAAAAATACAATAAACCAGTTGACATGTCAGTGACGACGTCAAATAGAGTGAAAATGTTTAAAGAAAAAGTGAAAATGTTTAAGGAAAAAGCATAATGTTGACGAGAGCAGCAGCTAGTCGCGCACGACTTCTACCCCCGGACTCGTCGCTCAGCTCCGCCCCGCCGCCGCCGGACCTCGGATCAACTGTGTCATCGGTGGCTGATGCCGCGTCGAGCTCGAGCGATGAGTATTTTTCCCCGCCGACGTCGCCAACACCTGTACGTCGGCAGGGGAGAGGCCGGCTGCCGAGGAGTTTGGGACCTAGGAGCCAACCGGCTCCAAGCCGGGTCCCCGCTGCCGGTGGTTGTGTGCAGCGCATGAGATGGACTCAAAATATGAATGAGAACGTCATGCGCGCATATTACGGGTCCACTGAGGGGGGAACTAACCTCACTGCGTACCGTGCTAGGATGCTGTCTCTGTTTCAGGACCTTGAACCAACTGTAAACGTCTCAGCCCAACGATTGTCGGATCAGGTGCGGGTCATCCAGCGTAATCACAGGTTGGACGACGCCGCACTTGATAGGCTGCGCTCAGAAGTGCTGAACAACCAAATCGTCTCAACCCCGACACAGACCGCGACACCGCCAGCCACTATTGTGATCCCGCCGCGGTCCAATCATGTTACCGAAGAGGCAGATGATAGGGTTGTTACAGTAAGTAGCCAGTGCAATGAAAGATTGAGGAGCGCACTGGAGGATGCGCTTCGCGAGTATAGGTCAACACCGACTGAACTTAGACCCCGATTGCCACGGTTGCCTATGCACAAGAAGAATAGGGCGCTGGTGTGTGCCTTGGACTCGCTGCTTAAGAATATCTTTGAAAGCAGCGAGAGCCTCGTTGATACGCACTCAATCCTGTATTGCGGGGCTGTTGCGGCATGTCGTTTGGCCAATGTTAAGTTCCCAAACGAGACTATTCGGCCAAGGCCTGCCGTGCCAGCCTGGCAATGCAGGATCCAACGGCGTATCGATGGGGCCAGGGTACTCATCGGCAAACTATGCTGTTTCAGGGAGGGCAATACACGACCACGCGTGATGCGCTTCGTGAGGCGGGCGTTTTCGGGGACTGGAATCAGTCCTCGAGAATACATGTCCCGTGTCACGGAGCGCATCGACTTCCTGAAGCAGAAAGTTTGTGCATGGGCCAGCCGTATTCGGCGGTATAGGCGGCGGGTTGACCGGTACTCGCAGAATCGCATGTTCCAGAGTGATGAGAGGTGGGTATACAGAACTTGGGAGCGACCTGAGCACAGTGTGACTGACGTGTGCCGCCCGGATGATGTCGCCACGAGTACATTCTGGCGAAGCATCTGGTCGGTGCCCGTCTGTCACACTGAGGGTGGCTGGATGCGTGATGTCGAGCGCGTGTGTGATGCTATACCAGATATGGAAAAAGTAATTATCAGTCCACCTGATGTAGCCAAAGCAGTTCGTCCGCTACCGAATTGGAAGTCTCCGGGACCGGACGGACTGCATAACTTTTGGCTAAAATGGTATAGCAGCTCACACGCGTTACTGGCATCTCAATTCCAGTCATGTTTAGAGACTGGGTCGCTGCCGCAGTTTTTAACAACAGGCGTTACCCACCTGCTCCATAAGACAGGTAGTCCCGCGGAACCCAAGAATTATAGACCAATTACTTGTCTATCGACGGTTTATAAACTTCTTACATCCATCCTGAGAGCAAAAATTGATAAACACATTGAAGCTAACTCAATAATGTCTACCTCTCAGAATGGATGTAGGAATGGGTCCCGCGGCACTAAGGAGCTACTCCTCATTGACATGGCCATAAGCCAGCAGGTTCGTCGATCCCGCAAGGATCTCTCGACATGCTGGATAGACTACAAGAAGGCCTACGACTCTGTGCCACATACATGGCTCATGAGGGTGCTGGAGTTGTACAAAATAGATGCAACTCTATGCACCTTCCTTGAGTCATGTATGGGGCAATGGAAGACAGTCCTTCGATATCCAGGATGTCGACCGATTCAGGGGGATGATGAGCCTGTATGGATTAAGCGGGGGATATTTCAGGGCGACAGTTTGAGTCCACTTTGGTTCTGCTTAGCCCTGAATCCTCTAAGTACACTGCTGGAGGATTCAGGACTAGGCTATCGGTTGAGAAGAGGTGGTCAGGTCATATCTCACCTCCTTTACATGGATGATCTGAAACTCTTTACCCCCAACAAATTCCAACTGACGGAGCTACTGAAGGTAACTGAAACCTTCAGTAACTCCATCAGGATGGAATTTGGTGTGGACAAATGTGCAGTCATGCATGTAAAGCAAGGGGAGATTATGGAATCCGAGGGAATTCAACTCTCTGATTCCATACACCTCAGACACCTCTCCTCGACCGAAACTTACAAGTATTTGGGTATGTCGGAAGCGTTGGGCATCAACAGTGCTGACATGAAGCAACTGCTGAAGGAGCGGTTCTTTGGCCGCCTAAAAAAGGTATTAAATAGCCTTTTGTCAGGCGGAAATAAGGTGCGCTCCTTCAACAGTTGGGTCATGCCGGTTTTGATGTACTCTTTCGGTATACTCAAATGGACTCAGACCGAGCTCGACGCCCTCGATAGGAGGGTCCGGACACTGCTGACCGCAAACCGGATGCATCACCCGCGATCATCAGTGATGAGACTGTACATCCCGCGGAAGTGTGGGGGTCGAGGCTTTTTAAACGCCAAGACTCTTCACAACCGCGAGGTGTGCAGCCTCAGAGAATATTTTTTAAAAGCTGAAGTGGGTATGCACCGGGATGTGGTCGCAGTGGACAAGGGACTCACCCCGTTGTCCATGGCTAAAGAGAACTGGCGCAAGCCTGTAATACTAACTACTGATGAACGCAAAGAGGTATGGCAAGGCAAGGAGCTACACGGACGCTTCTATCGGGCTCTACATGGGTCCGATGTAGATTTCCCAGCGTCCGTATCCTGGTTACGTTTCGGTGACCTTTTCGGGGAAACTGAAGGTTTTGTCTGTGCAATTATGGACGAAGTTATCCTGACGAATAACTACCGGAGACATATAATGAAGGACGGCACGGTTGACATATGTCGGGCATGCCACCGTCCGGGTGAATCCATCAGACATATTATCTCTGGTTGTTCTCGTCTCGCTAACGGCGAGTACTTGCACAGGCATAATCAAGTTGCCAGGATTATTCACCAGCAACTTGCTTTGAAGTACAATCTAGTGGAATCGGAGGTACCGTATTACAAGTATGTGCCCGACCCAGTTCTCGAAAATGACCATGTCACGTTGTACTGGGATCGGTCTATCATCACTGATAGGACTATTGTTGCTAATAAGCCAGATATAGTGGTGATAGACCGATTAGCGCGCCGCACAATGATAATCGATGTCACCATTCCGCATGACGAGAACCTCGTGAAAGCTGAGAAAGAGAAACAAATCAAATATCTCGACTTAGCACACGAGGTTGTCGACATGTGGAATGTGGACTCGGCGATCATTGTGCCGATTGTCATTACGGCCAACGGCCTGATGGCCAAGAGCTTCGACGACCATCTGTCGAGGCTGTCACTGCACGGTTGGATCAAGGGCCTGATACAGAAGGCAGTACTCCTCGATACGGCTCGCATTGTGAGGAGGTTCCTGTCTCTGGAGGCCTAACCACCGGTAGCTTGGACCCTGCTCCCGACACCGGTGGACAACCATTTTTGTTATATTTTTAAATGTTTTTTTTAATGATTTGTTTTTTATAAAGAAATATTTAAAAATGTAAATATAAAGTGTGTACAAAGTTAAATAAACGGAATAATAATAATAAAGTTTATTTAAAAATCATAAGGCAATACAATAAATACAATTTTTGCTTAAATTTATGTCAAGTTCACATAAGCTATGTGCCTGAACTAGGTAATCCTGTGTTTCAGGCGAGAAGAGGTACATTTGTTTTTTTTTTTTCAAATAATCAAATCCTAGGTGTATGCGTTGATCATTTTATAGAATGTAAATACTCGTAACAATCAAAAATAACAAAGTTCTTATTTTCTAACGGCTCATTTCTAAAGGGTAATAATAATAATGTGTAATTAAATTCTTATTATCTAACATCTCTGACTCTCAAATACCAGAATAGACAATTAAAACTCGCACAATATCTATTTTAATACAAGTAGTAATTTCTCTGTGTCTTCGTAAGACATACTTTGCAGAGCTTCTTTGAGAATTTTCTTACAGTTGCAATAATTTAGGGAATAAATGTTTGATGTTGCGTTTAGTCTGTTGTAGAGTAGTGGCCCGAGGTACACATAAAATTTGTCTGTGAAAGCATGTTTTGTACTTATTTTAAGGGCAACTATATCCTTCCGTCTTTTTTTTGTAAGCTCTTTGCGGTAGGGAAGGGCTGCGTGTTGTTTTAACACGATGTTCATTATGAATAACTGACGAACTGTTAGTACTTCACACGATTTATAGAGGAGGTTAGTGGGAAAAAGGAATGGGCGGAAAGTAGACACCTTGAGGATCGCTCTTTGCGCTCTCTCGATGGGTAGCAACAAAGTTTTACCCACCCCACCCCATGAGGTAATGCAGTAAGTCAAAATTGACTGACAAAGTGCAAAGTAAACTTGTCTAACTAATAGTGGGTCTGCAATATATCGTAGCTTTTTGAATACGAATATTAGCTTACGAATTCTATTATTTAAAGCATCTAAATGTTGTTTAAAGGAAAGGTTTTCATCTAAAATGATACCCAAGTATTTTATTTTATTAGCAATATTGATATTGGGACATCCACACTGATTATCGGTAGCGTCTGTGCAATAATGAGCATATAACGTTGGGGCAATATTAGTCTGTTTACGCATCGAAAACCTAATGTAATTTGTTTTATCCGCATTTAATGTTAGTGAGTTATATTTAAGCCAATTATTTACAATATTGAATCCGTGTTGCGCAAGCTTGTGCACTTCATTTTCTGACTCTGCAGAAAAAAGTAGAGCAGTGTCATCAGCGTAAGATACAATTCTGCCATGTTCTAGCTTTAGATTACAAAGGTCATTTATGTAAATCAAAAACAGAGTAGGACCTAAAACACTTCCTTGGGGAACACCAAAGGATGTGTTTTTTTTATCAGCGCTAAGCACATTGCCAATCTTTACGCACTGGGTACGGTCTTCTAAATAACTTTTGACGAGTTTCAGCTGGATTCCTCTTACACCCACGTTCTCAAGCTTGCGCAACAGGATAGGAATGGAAACTGTGTCAAAAGCTATAGTGTGAATAGTGTTTTTGAAGGATGATAGGCTTTGCAAGATGACGTTCAGAGAGTCAGTAAAGTTGTTAGTATTTTTAAAAGAGGGGGGTCGATATAACGCTAGTATGGCAAATTCTGATTCAATTTTAATTAACAATCTATTACAGTCGTCCATATTTGGTTCCTCAACAGAGACATTCAGATGATTTCTTGCATAAACTATCACTCCATCGTTTTGATTATAGTTTATATTACTTCTATACATATTATATCCCGGAATTAGTGGTATGTTATATTGCTTAGCAAGCCAGCATTCAGTTAAAACAATAATGTCACAGTTTATATTTAGCCGATGCTGAAATGTGCTAAAGCTATCAAAATTCTTAAAAATACTGCGAATATTTTGTGTTAGTACGGTTAACGGATTTTTGTAGCCGAATAAGTACTGTTTGCAGTTTTCTACTTCACAAACCTTTGATTCGGACACAGAGAAATTATCTAAATCATCAATTAAATTATTTATCATAATTATGTATGACAGCAAAAAAAAAAAAAACAAAAAGTTATAAAATAAAAACAGTAACACAGAAACAAAGAAAAAAAAAAAAAAAAAATAAACAATAAAAATAAGTAGGTCAGAAAAATAACCAATTAATAATGTACCTTTTTTCAGCCATTATTTTTGCGGGGCAGTCAGCAGAACCAGTGTTGTGCTTGTCGGGCTTTTTGAAATGCAAGCAAGTAGCGCATTTTGGTTAATTTGCCTTCTTTGGACATTCTTTTATGGAGTAACCTTGATCGCCACAATGACCACAGGTGTAGCATGCCTGCCGACATGACTTGGCAGCATGTCCATACTGCTGGCACTTGTAGCATCGTGTGACCAGAGTAAAATCTCTTACAGGGCATGATGACCAATTCACAAACACTCGGTCTTTTGACATCAGGGCTTTGCGTATGGCTGCAGACACTTCTAAGACATAGTTACAGGTCTCAGCATCCTTCTTTCCTGACTTGTGACTCAACTTAATTGAGGTCAAAAACGTCTCAAGGCTGCAGTTCTGAAGTTTCTCGGTCAGATTTTGATGGTACAGACAAGTGAAAACTTCTTTTTCTGGCATGGATGTCGGCACTCCTACAATTACCACCCTAGGCTTCCTTTTATGAGGCTCGTCGACTGTTAGGCCTGATTTCGATAGCTGCACCGACTGTTTCAGTTTGTCGATGTCATCCTTCGTCTCAGTGCTGATAATAACTCCCCCGTTCCTCGTTTTGCGTAGGCCTCTCACGTGGAGCTTCATCTGCTCAGGGTGAATCAGTTTTTGGACAAGAGATTTAGTCTCATCGCTGGTCTTCAACTTGTCGTTTGGATAGATGGCCACAGAACTTAAATTTATTGGCTGTATAAAATTGTTAGCACCTTTTTTTACCATGTCCGCAAAAGAGGAACCCTGAGCAGGTCTCATATATTCTCCAATACTCTGCTTTAGTTTCTGCAGTTGCTGTGAGAGGTCTAGCTGTTTCTCAAGGCTTTGCACAGCGTGGTGGTATTGAACAGCTCTCGCCTTGACGGACTGGTAGTGCACGGCCATTTGCGATGTCCCGTTGCATACTTTACGGCATAAGGTATTGATACGGAGTTTCTGCTCCGTATTCATTTTTCCGTCGGCTACAATAGTACACACCTCCTTTAGGCTCTGCTCGATGGTCAACATCCAGTTCTGTATTTCTGGTGTCGAGATCAATTCAAGGGCATCTTTGATATTTTGTTGCGGCTCCTGGGAGGCAAGAGCGGCTTCGGGAACAGCTGCGGGTATGGGTGTAGTGGGCGGGGAGCTAGCGTACCTGGTAAGCCGGCTGAACGGGCTACCCTCCATTACGATTGATGGTTATAGGTATTTTTTTTTTTAATTAACTATCACATGTCATTTTCACAAATTACACAAACAACACAAATCTAATTATTAACACAGTTTGCGTTCTTCGTAAAACTAGGTCACGATTGCGCCAATGATTATTTGTTTATTTTAATAATTTTCGATACGTCTGTTCACTACGAACTATAAACTACTCAACCGTATGTATACGGCAAGGTGTAGTTTTAACCGGAGTCACCTTGTTGTTTGCAACGTTCCATCTTGACTTTTTATTTGATCTGAGATCTAGTTAAACAATGTTTCTGACAAAACAAATGTTATAAAAGTCACACGCTGCACCTGTCTGTCTGTATGAACGTGATAAAATGGACCAACTTAATTTAGTTCGGGACGAAAACCCACAAAACTTGACTTGAAATTAGGAATAGGTACAAAACTTGTACATATTCCAAAATTTCTAGTGCTCCATTTAAGCTCAGACTATTAAAGTTAGAACTCACCCTACAATGAGACGGATAGAGCGTAATTCAAGTTTGCCGAGATTTAAGAGCGAAGTTTTGTTATTTCCTTCACACGCAGGTACCTACGTCCGCACGATTCGCTCTTGACGGCTATCCGGAAAGGCTCCTCAACGTTGACTGACGTACCTACTAGACAATAAAGTCTGAGGGCAAAAAGGTATTAGGCTTTATACTACGTTACTTTTACTGTTAGATCATGTAAGAGCTTAGCGCTTTTTACTTAGAACTTTAGTTTTAGTGATCTTCCTTGGGGCACTTACTTTTATTCTACAAAGGGTGATTCCTTTCGTCGTTACTACAACTTAGTATTTTTATGATGATTGATATGAAACATGCTAAGACTATCTCGCTTTTCACATAGTTAAAATAATATTTCAAATTTTCTTCGACATTAAAAACTTGCGGATGCAGATCCGAAGGTACGTTTTCTTACGGAAGTTCCGCATTGCCGAACCCACTCTCATTTCGAGTAGGGTTTCGATTTAATAAAGCACGTCGAAGCCTTATCGCAGTCTTGAATAGTAGTTACAACTACAGGATTCCTCGGATAGCGCTGTGTGCCACGCCTTACAAACGAGCAATAAGTGCTCGTGCTGCAAATTACTGAGAAAACGGTTCATTGGAAACATTTTTGTATTGAGCTGTCCTGTCTTTGCTTTAAATGAAATTGTTTTAATGTAAAACTTGATTTTATTTCATAGAACTTGACATATGAGGTATTACTCAATAACTTGGATTTTGAATTATATTGATACTCCTTTTCCCCGAAGGCATTGCATAGTTGTATATCAACGTTTGCCTTGATCTAAACGAAATATCCCGAAAAAATATTAATTCTAATGATTGTGACCATGTCAGCTTAAATATATATTGCCATTTACCGAGAATAGTTCCATTTTACTTGTTACAGCTATTTCAGACAACTCCAAGAGAACTTTGCTAGACCAGAAAATCGGACGACGGACCTCACATATCTTCCAAGCATTACACGATGAGTCAGTAATAAACAGTTTTCATAAAATAAGATGAAAATATTTTAACGTACATTTCAGATAAAAACCACCACAGAAAAATCTAGAACAGACATCCTAAGACGACCCACTGACCATAGAATTCACCTCTTACGTATCATTGAAATAGTTATTGTGTCGCTCTTAAATGCTAGACAAACGAAGCTGCCGTATTCTGTGCCGCTGTATTCAGTGCCGATATTAGTACAATAAGTAGGTGTAAAAAAAATCACTACAACACCTTAAAAAAATAGCCGAACTCTTTCACTAACCTAAACAGAAACAATAAAATCTAAAAATGTACTTCTCAGCTTTGAACAAGTTATTTCACTGCTCCATACAAGCGCTAGATAAATGAGGCAGATCAGAGAGAAATTCCTTATTGCTGACATCAATAGGTGAAGAAAACTTCAAGCAATACCTTAAAAAAATAAACGAACTCTAACTTCAACCAAAACGAAAACAATAAACCCAGAAGTAACCCAACAAACCCTAAATCCGCCACCTACTTTGTACCAAGATCCAATGTGTAGATGTGTATTCAAAATCCGCGCGCCGACTATTTTCCGGAGCGCAATCTTGCATTGAAATAGTTATTCCGTGATTCGTGGCTCCATACAGGGCTGGCACGGCCGCGGGTGGCACAAAGGGGGTTTTATCGCGGGCGGTCGCTGAGTGCCAGGCCCGACCGCAAACAGAATCCAACACACGATGAATACCGCTAAGTAGGTTAGATGTGATTTAATCTTGAGATTTACGATACTGAAAAAGTAAGTGCGATGCGAAAGTGTTTTTGATGCGGGAATATCATTTAGATTGTCGACTTTATTGTGTTTGTTTTAGTTATTATGAGGGCGGAATAAGGAATGGAAGGAACGGTACTAAATAAAGAGTATTCTGGAATTAAGAAGATATGTTATTGATAGAAAAACCATTCCATAAACTTGTTAATTTGAAGGTACCATTCATATTCACTGTGGTCGATTGACTTATATAAACAGGACAAAATTAATATCACTTAGATATTTTCGCTCTTAAAAACCATAATAAAGTGCAAAAACCATTACCATAAAAGCATCATAAGGTGACAATAACAGCTACACAATCCAGTTATACGCAATCTCAACAAATTGAGCCTTAATAAAGGATGATAAAAGCAACGTTTTAACTGCGCTATTGTGCGGAAAAACTAACACAAAATAAATGCGTAAAAACTAAGTAGAGAATGTTCTCTTGTACAAGAATATCCCATTGAGCTGAGGTTGGACGTGAAAGAGGTATTTTATAGTGGCGCGGCGGGCGAGCACAAGTGGCGAGTTCCACAGATAAAATCTAGCTTTGCTATCCGAATAAACACGTGAGTGAAACGTGCTTTAGAAATAACCCAGTGGCTAATACCCTTTTGCTGAGTAGATTTAAAGTTAGCGGACGTAACGTGCACTTTAGTAAGTAACCCTGTTAATTAAAATAGACGGCTTTATTAAAGGCAAAATCTTACTTTTTAAGTCGGTAGTCGTATTTTCAAGTTTACTTTGCATTTATAATTTTCAACTACAGCTTCACAGGGAAGTTTCTGCGGGGTTCTTTATATTTTATACAACGTAAGTGCTTTAGCACACAAAGCATTGTAACACACCTCTACAACAAAACATAAATCGTGGTGTGCCAAGGATTACAAAAGATTAAGTTAAGATACAACGAGGAAGTCTCAGACAATGCATTTCCCGACACCCTATAATCCTTCCAACAAAGAAATGAACGTGACAATATATTTGAACAAGTCTCGGTGTCGTGCAATGTCGTGCGATGTTGTTCGTTGTTGTTCGTGACGTATCTAGCGTAAATTATTGTAGGTAAGTTTATTGGTTCATAGAGTTTAAGTTCAAGACACTTCTCTTTATGTGAGACGTAGTATGGATCGTTCTCAGTGTTAGGATTGATATGAGCTTAATGTATTGATATGATGTTGAATTCGAGGTTAGCGTAAAGTAAATTAGTAGTGTGTCATAAATATAACAGAATAGTAAAACTCTTAAAATCATACATTCTTTTTGGTGTATTAAAAATAATAATTTATTAAAAAAGTGGAAATAAATTATGTTCAGTATAAAAGAACAACCTTCTTTAAAATAAATTATTGATGTCACACATATATATCTTCAAAGCTATACAAACGTAGCAAGAATTTTGTTAGTGAGATTTTACCAATAGAGACGTCATACTCATTATAAAGAAATAAAAACTTTGCGATATTTTACTTTCACTACCTACATAGGACCTATGGGACTTGGAACTTTATTTCCGTCACTGAGTAGGTTATAAAATCACTGAGATATAAATAGGACCCCGTTGTCAGAAACAGATAAACATACTATTATTACATTGATTTGATTTGATATTCAAACAGTACAACTTTTTTCTTAAAAATGCCTCGGCACACTTCGTGTTTACCATGGTACAATAAGACATGGTAGTCTCTTCCCGTGAAAGTATAACTTTACTCTTAATATATGCAGAATTATTACTTAAGGAAATATTACGTATTGATTATAGATTAAATAGGGATAAGTATGATATAACCATGATAAAGAAGTCCAATTTGTATCCGATAGGTGTATCCAAACTGATCCAATATTAGTTTTGAAGATTAATTGTGAACAAACATTAGTGAATGATGATTGTATTCGAAATACGGCTTCTAAAGCTAATAATAATTCTGATTTTTTTCTCGTATAACTATGTATTTATCTTGCATTAGAATATGAATGGTTTAATAAATAGATTGGACCTATTTGTCTACCACTTACAAGAACTTTCTAATGAAGGTAAACCTTTGGACATAGTTTGCTTATCAGAACATAATACGAAGGATGGTGACGTTATTCACTTACATATACCTAATTTTAGACTTGCATCCTACCCAAATAGAAGTGCACGAAAAGGGGGTTCGTGTATTTTAGTTAATAATAAACATAAATTTAAAACTATAGATTTGAATGAATACTGCTATCCTAATGTTATCGAATGTTGTGGAATTGAATTAATAGAACACAAGCTAAATACTATAAGGTATAATACAAAAAGTCTGCACCAATAATAATAATTAAAAGAATGTGATATTTGGTGATTTTAACATAGATATTTAAAAAAAACACGTCTGTCATCACAATTTGAAAATCTATTACTGAATTATAATTTAAAATTGAGTGTTAAATAATCTACTCGGATAATTAGTGGTACATGTATTGATAATGTTATACATAATATTAGGGGCAGTAAAAGTGAGGTATTAGAGTTAGCTTTATCTGATCATACAGCCCAAATTGCGAAATGTCCAGTAAAAAAAAACATACACACTTACTCATTCGTAGGCGCTAAAGCGGGATTATAGCTTGAAAAATATAAACAAATTAAAAAATGTTATACATAGCCTTACCTTTAATAATGTCTATGAATGTCTGGACCCTGATGAAGCCTTTAAATTTAAAGACTTTAATAATTTATTTTAACTCTTTTATGATTTATTTTTCCCCAAAATTAAAATTGGAATACCTATTAGAAAGAAACTAAACTGGGTAACGAAAGGTATCAGATTGCGTTGTAAACGTAAGCGAGACATGTTATGGCAATTTCGAAGACAAAAAACACCAGAAAACAAAGAAAATCTAAAGACATATATTAATCGGCTCAAAAAAATCATCAGTCTCACACAAAAATCAAGAAATATATTTTATATTAAAAACTCCAAAAATAAAATGAAAGCTACCTGGCTGATCATAAATAAAAATAAATTAAACTCTCCGAAAGAAAATATTTCTAAAATAACTATCAATGACAAAGAGATATACAGATCCACTAGAAATTGCAGAAGCGTTCAATAATCATTATATTGATTTAGTGCAACCGTTAAATAATAGTAAAAAGCCTGACTTATCATTAATTACCAACACATTTTATTCAATGTTTATGCCTGCTACAATCCCTGTCTATATATGCAATATTATTAGAACCGTAAAAAACACCAATAGTGCAGGTTATGTAGAGATTATTACTAAAGTAATAAAAAGTGTAGCCGTTGAAATATATCCTGTTCTTAGTTTTATTGTAAATTTATGCATAGAAAAAGGTAAGTACCCAAAGGATTTAAAGATATCTATAATAAAACCACTGTATAATAAAGATGACCGAGAAAATCCAAACCTGTAATAATTATAGACATGTAACGTTAATTCCAATTTTCTCAATATTTTTTGAAAAATTCATTCATAACAACCTGTATAGTTTTCTTGAAAAAATCAAATATTTGCGGAAGAGCAGTACGGCTTTAGAAAAAGCAAAAATATAAATATGGCAATATATGGCCTTGTAAACAAAGTTATAACAAATATGGATAGACGGAAACGTGCGACTGCCTTGTTCATGGATATGACTAAGGCATTTGATTTTGTAGATTTCAACATACTCCTATCAAAATTTGAAAAAAAATGGAGTAAGGAGGAACTTATTAAAATTACTTGAATCGTACCTAAAAATAGGTATCAAATAACAAGTATAGCAAAGATTTGCCAGAAGACAAAATTAGAACTAACGCACCAATCCAAACCAAGAAAAACAAACTTTGGTGTACCCCAGGGTAGCGTTCTCGGTCCATTATTGTTCCTCGTTTAAACGACATGCCTAGAGTTATTCAACATCCCATGACCTTGTTTGCAGATGATAGTACAGTTATTTTCACAATACAAAATATGGAATCACATAGCTATAATTTGGATATAAATCTAAATCTGAACAGGTTAATAACATGGTTAAATGGTAAAAGGTTAATCTTAATGTAAATTTAGATAAAATTATAGATTAAATACGCTGACAAAACTATAGTAGAAACAAAGCTCACAAAGTTCCTGGAACTCTATATAGACGAGAATATGAAATGGTGTTAACATATTGAACATATAATAAAAAAAACTAAATCAGTTTCAGTACGCTCTACATAATCTCAGTAAAATAGCAAGTCGTGAAGCCGTACTAACTGCATATCATGCATACGTGTCTTCTACATTGCGTTACGGCATAATGTTTTGGAGTAATTTATCAGATAGGGAGCTAGTCGCTAGCTAGAGCTAGCTAAGGCACAACAAAAGTGTTTAAGAGCAGTATGCCAAATAAAAGCTACTGATAGTTGTAGACCACACTTTATTGAGCAAAAAATAATGTCAATTCCATCTCTATATGCATTTGAAATAGTAATGTTCATTAAAAAACACTTCAATTTATTTGAAACCCTGACTAGTAAACGTCACCGGGACAAAATTCAAGTTAAGCCTCATAAAACAGCATTATACGCAAAAAGCTTTTTGGGAATGGCTCCAAAAATTTATAATAAGATACCTACGACTATAAGAGCTGAGAATGATATTAACAAATTAAAAAGAATGCTAACAGATTTTATGGTTAAAAAAACGTACTATTCCATTGGTGAATTCTTAAAAGACAATTCAATTAAGTAATAGTTGGGTATGTCGTTGTGTGAGTCCAGTGTCCAATTGATTTATGCTCAATTCGATTTAATGATTATTGGTATCTAATTTAATGTTAATAATACAATGCATAAAATATATATTTTAAAATTAGAATTATGTTTCCAAAAATTGTATGCCTATTAGGTTATCCATCCTGATCCTGACACTAGAATAAGATCTTATTATATTGTACCTATGTTTTTACAAATAAATAATTTGAATTAAAATTTGTGACAGCTGGGTCACGTGATTGGCCTAAGACTACGTCATCAATTGCGTTGCGGTTCTCAAAATTTTTTTTTGGGGAAAAGATAAAATAATAAAATAGGTACAAAATTTTTATCATTTTTAGTAATTCGACATATTTGATACTTTTTTTATTTTTTATACTTTGCTTCTCTTTTAATTGATTGCATATTATGGTTTTATTTCTTTTCCTTACGCGTAGATATAATGAGATGAGAATGTTTAGATGGATGTGCTAAGTGACGAGAATGGATGAAGTGAGAAATGAGTATATTAGAGGAAGTTTGAAAGTGGCGCCAGTGAGAGAAAAGTTGAAAAGAAACCGTTTGTCCTGGTATGGTCATGTGATGAGGAGGCATCAAACGCATGTTACTAAAAGAGTTAAGAATATTAATGTGGATGGATGGAGAGGGAGGGGACGGCTAAAGAAAAGATGAATGGACTGTGTGAGGAGTAATATGAAAGAAAAGGGAGTCAGTGATGGCGTGACGGAGGACAGGACGGTATGGAAGAAGAAAATGTGTTGCGCTGACCCCAAGTGACATGGGGCATAGGCAGGAAGATGATGATGACTCATAGATAGGTTCTTGTTAGAACTCAACAGAGTAATACCTCATAATGAATTACAAGTCCATGAACAATCCGAGTCAAATTGAAAATGAATTTGCAACGTTTGACCGTGGTATTTATTAAATTATTTCTCCATTATATCAGCAACCCTGATCAATTCTTTGTAAGGGTAAATCAGTATACCCCTCGACACAAAAAAAAAACAATCACAGGCATCGCTACTAATTTTATTTTTTTTAGCCTGGGGAAATGCTCATGCATGCTATGCTACCACGGGTAGATATCACAGTTATGTGGGACTCCAACCCACTAAATCTCCACGGTGTCCTCCTGTGCCGCTTATGGCGGGAACACGGGCACGCGTTAGCACTCACCGCGAACCCGCCGCGGCCATCCGTCACCGGACCCTCCTTTGGGGTGTACTACCCATCACCAGCGCACCGGAACACATTGCACGCCATGACCACCCCAGGGACCAAACCAGCACATGGGCGCCAGACGGCCCAGTGTATGGCATCCTTAGCCCTCCTGTGACGGGACAGGTCAGTGGCCCCGCCACCTATCACTTTTCGGCCGCAGGCGATATGGACCTTCCCTGCGGCCTCTCCTCGGGTTCCTCTTCGCTTCACCGTAGGTGACCAAGCCACGGCTACTGAGACACGGAACGAAACTACGCCTTCCTTAGCTTGTCTGTCGAGTTTTTTATTTGATCTGAGAGCTCCACTGACAAGCTAAGGCATAGTTTCGTTGTACGTGTAATTGAGTATGTATACGGCAAGGTGTAGTTTTAACCGGCGTCACCTTGTTGTTTGCAACGTTCCATCTTGACTTTTTATTTGATCTGAGATCTAGTTAAACAATGTTTCTGACAAAACAAATGTTGTAAAAGTCACACGCTGCACCTGTCTGTCTGTATGAACGTGATAAAATGGACCAACTTAATTTAGTTCGGGACGAAAACCCACAAAACTTGACTTGAAATTAGGAATAGGTACAAAACTTGTACATATTCCAAAATTTCTAGTGCTCCATTTAAGCTCAGACTATTAAAGTTAGAACTCACTCTACAATGAGACGGATAGAGCGTAATTCAAGTTTGCCGAGATTTAAGAGCGAAGTTTTGTTATTTCCTTCACACGCAGGTACCTACGTCCGCACGATTCGCTCTTGACGGCTATCCGGAAAGGCTCCTCAACGTTGACTGACGTACCTACTAGACAAAAAGGTCTGAGGGCAAAAAGGTATTAGACTTTATACTACGTTACTTTTACTGTTAGATCATGTAAGAGCTTAGAGCTTTTTACTTAGAACTTTAGTTTTAGTGATCTTCCTTGGGGCACTTACGTTTATTCTACAAAGGGTGATTACTTTCGTCGTTACTACAACTTAGTATTTTTATGATGATTGATATGAAACATGCTAAAACTATCTCGCTTTTCACATAGTTAATAGTATATTGTGATACAAGGGTGGAAAGTTGGTTATTGCAATCGAGGGTTTTTAATGACACGAGTTTGCAATAACCTACACACCCGTGTATCATACGACGTTTTTCAATACAGTTGTGGGAAATAGTAAAAACAAATCAAAGAATTAGATTTGTTTAAACACAAAAAACAGAAAATGGCGCTTTTTAAAAAATGGCGCTTAAAAATGTTATAGCGGTTTGAGAAACCTCTTCATCCTTGTGTCTATTATGAGAATTGGACTGTATTTGAAGGGTTCTGGCAATAGTGCGTTGAAAATAAGCGGGAAAATATTCACGTATCAAGTCGGGCGATCTAGTATGGAAATGAGGGAAGTAGTACGCCTTACCTTGTAGTGGTCGATGCCAGATGCCAGCCCACGTGTGGCAACGAGCTAGGCATATTTTTTTACAACGAAAATAGCCTAAACAGCCTATTCGATTTTTGACAAATGTTGATGTAAAAATAATTAAATTAAAACTGGTAATTAAATATATTAAACTAAACTACTTAAATAAATTAAAATACTTTTGAGAATTCAATGCTAAAACGTACGGAATCATTCATTTTTCCTCGTATAAAATCTATCCAATTTTATTCTATGTATGAAAACTCTTTGCTGCTAAACCTTTTAAATTGACTTATAAGTTTAAAACTAAACTGCAAAACTAATGATCGAGCTCGTAAACAAAAGTCACGACCGCGTAATAGAAAGATGCCTATGCGAAAGATTTAATTTTCGAATCATAATTATAGCCTCTGAAAGTGCGCCATGTTTAACAACTGTATTGAAAAATATTATTTCAAATTTTCGTCAACATTAAAAACTTGCGGATTTAGATCCAAAGGTACGTTTTCTTACAGAAGTTCCGCATTGCCGAACCCACTCTCATTTCGAGTAGGGTTTCGATTTAATAAAGCACGTCGAAGCCTTATCGCAGTCTTGACTAGTAGTTACAAACAGGATTCCTCGGATAGCGCTGTGTGCCACGCCTTACAAACGAGCAATAAGTGCTCGTGCTGCAAATTACTGAGAAAACGGTTCATTAGAAACATTTTTGTATTGTGCTGTCCTGTCTTTGCTTTAAATGAAATTGTTTTAATGTAAAACTTGATTTTATTTCATAGAACTAGACATATGAGGTATTACTCAATAACTTGGATTTTGAGTTATATTCATACTCCTTTTTCCCCGAAGGCATTGCATAGTTGTATATCAACGTTTGCCTTGATATAGCATGTCCTTATTATTAATATTTGTTTCGGGATATTTACCATGTATATATTGTTTTTGGTTGATTGCATCGTCTGTCGTGAATAAAATCGGTTAACTAGTGAGACGAGTGCTTAACAGTGTCGAGTAACTAGTGAGACGAGTTCTGGTGGTAGCGCCATCGTGCGTAAATAACGAGGGAGGAAGAAAGTAGACAAATATGTCAGCTCGTAAACAACACCCACCCGCAAAGACTTTAGTTCTCGTGATCATGGCGCTTGTAAAGGTGCCGAAATATCGAGCTCCCAACCAAAAACAAAATATACATGGTAAATATCCCGAAACAAATATTAATTCTAATTATTGTGACCATGTCAGCTTAAAAACTTATATAACATGTCCTTATATTATATATTGCCATTTACCGAGAACAGTTCCAATTTCCTGGTTTCAGCTATTTCAGACAACTCCAAGAGCACTTTGCTAGACCAGAGAATCGGACGACGGACCTCACGTATCTTCCAAGCATTGCACTATAAGTCAGTAATAAATAGTTTTCATGAAATAAGATGAAATTGTTTTAACGTACATTGCAGATGAAAACCACCACAGAAATAGTACATTGTGTATTAAGGGCGGTAAGTAAGGAATTACGATCGAGACTCTAGTAGAAGCCCGAAGTCGAAGACTGAGGGCTTTCTGAGTCGAGGTTCGTAATTCCCGTACCGCCCGTGACACATACAATGTTTTTCATCACATTTGCGAGTAATAGTTTTAATACAGAAGTCAGCACAGCTATTATTACGAAATACTAGAACTTTTTTTCAAACGGATGGCGAGTTTTTGCCCACACCACAGATTATACAAATGTTTCGTTCAGAATCGTTAAGGGCAAACAGCCATGACGGAGACTTAAAAATAAAAAAATACTTTTTGATACAAATAACTATTAAAATCGATTATTAAGAACATTAGTTGAATATTTTAGTAACATGTAGCGAGATTGCAAAGAAATTCCTGTTTAGATAACATTTTAAGACAATTTCTCAATTGCGTGTAAACTCCTTGCTTGAACTTGCATGATCTGTGTGTTGTGCTATAAATTAAAAAAATATTACTTGCCGCCCTTGGGTTTCATGACAAACAAAAAAGCTTAAGGGTTTTATATGGGGCATTACGGCCAAGTTAACCTGTATGTTTTGATACTGTTTACATGCAAGTGTGATGAAAAATCTAAAACAGACTTCCTAAGACGACCCACTGACCTTTGAATTCACCTCTTACGTATCATTGAAATAGTTATTGTATGCTAGACAAACCGTATTCAGTGCCGCTGTATTCAGTGCCGATATTAGTACTATAAGTAGGTGAAAAAAAAAAACACTACAACACCTTAAAAAAATAGCCGAACTCTTTCACTAACCTAAACAGAAACAATAATATCTAAAAATGTACTTCTCAGCATTGAACAAGTTATTTTACTGCTCCATACAAGCGCTAGATAAATGAGGCAGATCAGAGAGAAATTCCTTATTCCTGACATCAATAGGTGAAGAAAACTTCACGCAATACCTTAAAAAAATCAACGAACTCTAACTTCAACCAAAACGAAAACAATAAACCCAGAAGTAACCTAACAAACCCTAAATCCGCTGCTTAGTACCAAGATCCAATGTGTAGATGTGTATTCAAAATCCGCGCGCCGACTATTTTCCGGAGCGCAATCTTGCATTGAAAGAGTTATGCCGTGGTTCGTGGCTCCATAGAGGGCTGGCACGGCCGCAGGTGGCACAAAGGGGCTTTTATCGCGGGCGGTCGCTGAGTGCCAGGCCCGACCGCAAACAGAATCCAACACACGATGAATACCGCTAAGTAGGTTAGATGTGATATAAATCTTGAGATTTACGACACTGAAAAAGTAAATGCGATGCGAAAGTGTTTTTGATGCGAGAATGTGATTTAGATTGTCGGCTTTATTGTATTTGTTTAAGTTATTATGAGGGCGGAATAAGGAATGAAAGGAACGGTACTAAATAAGAAAGTATTCTGGTATTAAGAAGCAATTGATAGCAAAACCATTCCATAAACTGGGTCATTTGAAGTACCATTCATATTCACTGTGGTCGATTGACTTATATAAACAGGACAAAATTAATATCACTTAGATATTTTCGCTCTTAAAAACCATAATAAAGTGCAAAAACCATTACCATAAAAGCAACGCAAGGTGACAATAACAGCTACACAATCCAGTTAACCATACGCAATCTCAACAAATTGAGCCTTAATAAAGGATGATAATAGCAACGTTTTAACTGCGCTATTGTGCGGAAAAACTAACACAAAATAAATGCGTAAAAAATAAGTAGAGAATGTTCTCTTGTACAAGAATATCCCATTGAGCTGACGTTGGACGTGAAAGAGGTATTTTATCGTGGCGCGGCGGGCGAGCGCAAGTGGCGAGTTCCACAGATAAAATCTAGCTTTGCTATCCGAGTAAACACGTGAGTGAAACGTGCCTTAGAAATAACCCAGTGGCTAATACCCTTTTGCTGTGTAGATTTAAAGTTAGCGGAGCGAAATTAAGGACATTCTACAAAACATCCCTATCTCTTGGCAACTTAACCTCCATCGTTCTGCTACAAGTTACAACTTACTTCACTCAACAGATACGTCTCGGTAATGAGGGCCTCTTTTAAGCGGACCACATAAGGAGAGGTAAAACTGAACCGACAAATGTGCGTCAGTTTGGCTTGACAAGATGAATTAACTAAACCGAAAGAGAGATAATGTTTCATTTTTCACGATTTGCTTGAAAAAGACGTTGCATCCTTTTCATGTGCAAAGCCTGAGCCAGGATTTCCTAAGTAAGCGATGCCCTCATATTATGTTGGTAGTATAAGCTTTATTTATTGTTTTGAGGTAGTTTAAATAATAATGACGTTTGATATTTGACAATGCTGGGTCAAGCACATCAATAAACAACACATGAGAACACTTGATATGGTATGTTATGATTTAATATGATAGTACATCTTTCTTAGGCAACCCAAACTGTACCCATCCACGTGCATAATAGAGTTCCAAGAGATGAAGAGAAACTGAAGCTTAATCTGACAGTGTATGGCAGTCTTAACAAGTTCATATATACTCAAGTCAAAGTAGAAGCTATTTGCTACAAGTACAGATAGTAAAATCTGACTTTTCGATCTAGATTATTTTGCCAAAGGGCATCTCGAAATACTTGTTGTTTCATAAGCCGTTGTTACAAATTTGATGTTGCATAAACAAAGAAACGTTTAAAACATTTTTCTTTAGGGCTAAAAAACTAGAACAAACGAAAACAAGTAATTAAATCAGCGTAGTTATTTAATTTAGTACATTCTTAGAATGATCAAGCACTATCTAAAATTGTAACTATTTAATATTATAGAAAAGAAACAAAAAAATACTAGACGCCGATTTTTTGTCACTTTGAAGTGAGGGTGTATTGGTGTTAAAAGGTTTTTAGAGCATCTTATAAAGAATTAACATTAAATCATACGAGATTCATAACACGATACAAGAGATGTCATAACATCTCGCGTTCTAAGTATAATCTCTTCCATATGTTGAGATTTAAACAAAAACATACGTCTTCCTTACGCGTACATTTTGATGTAAATTGAAACATTTGTCAAATAATCTGATTACTCAAATCTGTTTATGGAAATATCCTAATTTCAAAATTGTATCAAGATTGCCGCCTTATAAGATGTTATTTTTAACCGACTCCCCAAAAAGGAGGAGGTTCTATGTTCGACTTCATGTTTGTTTTTTTTTGTTTATGTTCACCGATTACTCCGTCAATTGTGGACCGATTTTAAAAATTCTTTTTTTGTTTGAAAAAGTATGTTCCAAAATTGGTCCCATTTTAATTTCGTGAAGATCTGATAAAGAACTTCGGAGATATACAACAGAACTCTTCAATCAATAACGGCAAATCTCTCGGGATTGCTGCAATCGCATGTCTGTTTGTTGTTTATAACATTTCATAACATAACATCAAACCAGTTCGCTCTTAAGGGGTAAGCAGACCTCTCATTTCACCGGTTATGTTCAAGTTTCATGAAATCTATTCTGGCGAAATAGTTCCCTTACTAACTTGCCTATTAGGTACGTTATACTAAAAAGTGAAAAATAAAAAATCTTTTTGCAAAAAAATACTACCGACTTCCAAATACAAAACTACAAAGTGAAAAATAACTTAATTTTTTGAAGTCGGTGTCCATAACGCAAAAAATGGTACCTACAAAAGACACCGACTTCAAAAAATTAAGTTATTTTTCACTTTGTAGTTTTGTATTTGGAAGTCGGTAGTATTTTTTTGCAAAATGTTTTTTTATACATGTTTATAATTATTTCCTTAAAAAAATATGATATCTTATGTAATTTGCGAATAATAAATAGGTTATCGGTAAGCTCATGAAGGTCACACCAGAGAAAAATAATTTGGTTTAACGATATGTAATTGAAAAAGCGATAACTTTCTACTTAATTAAACCTGTCTGGCACTGATGTAAGTAAGATACTTATTTATCTTTTCATGTCTCAAATCAAATCAAATCAAAATTTCTTTATTCAATTAGGCCATTAAACGGCACTTTCGAAAGTCAAAAAAAAAAACATAATAATAATTGATTCTACCGTCCATTCGGAAATGTAGCTTGTTATGGAGAAGAACGGACAAGAAACTCCACACTTACTATTTAAAAAAAAAATGTGTTTTACAAGTATTTGGTTACAATAATCTAGTAGGAAAAATACATATTATATGTGAGAACGATGTAAAAAAAAACGAACTTATAAGCGTCTAGAGTAAAACAAACAATTAAAAATACAATAAATAGGTAATTAAAAACAGGCTGAGGCGGCTAAGATATGACCAATCCCAACTGATGGCGCCCGTTCACGAACATGACACATGGATCGGCACCACTCAGCTCAACCATCATGAAGGGAACCGAACGATCCAACACATGTGCCACCATCAGAGAGACATTAGAGAGAGCATGACACACTCAACTGCCAGGGCACACTGAAGTCAACGAATGACACATAGGTACAGTAAATGGTAGATTTACAGTTGGTACATAGTACTCACATATGTGCTGTGCTGTTATATAATCCAAAAATAAATTGAGTTTATACAACACAAATATATTCATACAGTCTTCAGCAGGTCCAACAATACTTTAGAACTTTTCTGCTTATCACTTGTTTTTGTGCCCTAGTGGCTGTGGAGCTGGAATAGCGTTGGGCCAAGCATTTTTATCAGCGATGTAATCCCCCAACCTATAATATGCCTGCCTGCATAGTGTGCGTTTTATACAAATTTTAAATTTCGTCTCATTCAATTCTAGAATGTGTGGCGGTATTTTATTGTAACATTTTATACAGTACCCCATAAAAGATGACGCTACTTTAGCCAGCCTGAAACCTGGTTGAATTAATTGGTTCCTATTTCTAGTAACATAACTATGTATATCGCTGTTTTTACTAAAAAGATGTAAATTCTTTCTAATGTACATGATATTTTCGTAAATATATTGACAAGGTACCGCCATGATCAGTTCCCTTAGAGAATCGCGCCGGCGAAGATTATATATCGCTCTGATGGCTCGTTTTTGCAAAACAAAAATTGACTGATTGTCTGCAGCCCTTCCCCATTGTACTATGCCGTAAGACATTCTACTATGAAAGTAACTAAAATAGACCAGCCTCGCGGTATCTACATCAGTAAATTCACGATTTTTTCTAACAGCATAAGCTGCCGAACTTAACCGCCCCGCAAGTGATATTAAATGAGGACCCCATTGTAACCTTGAGTCTAGCGTGATACCCAGGAAATCGCAATCTTGCATTGAAAGAGTTATTCCGTGGATCGTGGCTCAATAGAGGGCTGGCACGGCCGCGAGTGGCACAAAGGGGCTTTTATGGCGAGTGGTCGTTGAGTGCCAGGCCCGACCGCAAACAGAATCCAACACACGTTGAATACCGCTAAGTAGGTTAGATGTGATATAATCTTGAGATTTACGATACTGAAAAAGTAAGTGCGATGCGAAAGTATTTTTGATGCGGGAATGTGATTTAGATTGTCGGCTTTATTGTATTTGTCTAAGTTATTATGAGGGGGGAATAAGAAATGAAAGGAACCTTACTAAATTAGGAAAGTATTCTGGTATTAAGAAGATACGTTATTGATAGAAAAACCATTCCATAAGCTTGGCCATTTGAAGGTAGCATTCATGTTCACCTGTGATTTATTGACTTAAACAGGACTAAATTAATAACACTTAGATATTTCCGCTTTTAAAAACCATAATAAAGAACATAAACCATTACCATAAAAGCAACATAAAGTGACAATAACAGCTGCACAATCCAGTTAACCATACGCAATCTCAACAAATTGAGCCTTAATAAAGGATAATAAAAGCAACGTTTTAAATGCGCTTTTGTGCGGAAAATCTTACACAAAATAAATACGTAAAAAATAAGAACAGAATGTTCTCATGTACAAGAATATCCCATTTAGCTGAGGTTGGACGTGAAAGAGGTTTTTTATCGGGGCGCGGCGGTCAAGCGCAAGTGGCGAGTTCCACAGATAAAATCTAGCTTTGCTATCCGAGTAAACACGTGAGTGAAACGTGCCTTAGAAAGAACCCAGTGGCTAATACCCTTTTGCTGTGTAGATTTAAAGTTAGCGGACGTAATGTGCACTTTAGTAAGTAACCCTGTTAATTTAAATGGACGGTTTTATAAAGGGCAAAATGTTACTTTTTAAGTCGGTAGTCGTATTTTCAAGTTCACATTGCATTTATAATTTTCTACTATAGCTTCGCAGGGAACTTTCTGCAGGGCTCTTTATATTTTATATAATATAAGTGCTTTAGCACATAAAGTATTGTAACACAGCTCTACAGCAAAACATAAATCGTGGTGCGCCAAGGATTACAAAAGATTAAGTTAAGTTGCCGACGAGGAAGTCTCAGACAATGCATTTGCCGACACCCAATAATCCTTCCACCAAAGACATGAACGTGACAATATTTGAACAAGTCTCGGTTCTGTGCAATGTCGTGCGATGTCATACGTGTGGCGGTAACCACAGCCTGTATCAGAGTCGTAACGTCGCGTCGTAAACGCACGAGCTGCTGCAATAAATTCGATCATAGTTGCTTGGATTGAGCAGTTCGTGACGTATCTAGCGTTAATTCTAATAGTAAGTTTATTGGTTCATAGAGTTAAAGTTCAAGGCACTTCTTTTTGTATGACACGTAGTATTGATCGTTCTCAGTGTTAGGATTGATATGAGCTTGATGTATTGATATGATGTTGAATTCGAGATTAGCGTAAAGTAAATTAGTAGTCTGTCATAAATATAACAGAAATGTAAAACTCTTAAAATAGTGAAGTTCATACATTCTTTTTGGTGTATTAAAAATAATAATTTAGTAAAACAGTGGAAATAAATTATGTTCAGTATAAAAGAACAACCTTCTCTAAAAATATCTATTGATGTCACACATATATATCTTCAGAGCTATACAAACGTAGCAAGAATTTTGTTAAATCTGTGCTGAGTACCTGCCAAACTCAACTCACACTTTAACAAAAATGTTTCGCTTGAAGAACAAATAAACTTTTGAAATTATATGCAGTAAAAGTCGTCTTGTGAAACTGAAGACATTCTACAAAAACCCCTAGCTCTTGGCAACTTAACCTCCATCGTTCTTCTACAAGTTACAGTAAGTTACAACTTACTTCACTCAACAGATACGTCTCGGTAATGACGGACTCTTTTAAGCCCACCACATAAGGAGGGGAAAAACTGAACCGGAAAATGTGCGTCAGTTTGGCTTGACAAGACGAATGAACTGAACCGAAAGAGTGATACTGTTTCATTTTTGACGATTTGCTTGAAAAAGAGGTGCGGCGGTTATTTATTGTTTTGAGGTAGTTTAAATAATAATGACGTTTGATATTTGACAATGCTGGGTCAAGCACATCGGTAAACAACACATGGTAACACTTGATATGGTATTTATGATTTAATATGATAGTACATCTTTCTTAGGAAACCCAAGCTGTACCCATCCACGTGCATAATAGAATTTCAAGAGATAAAGAGAAACTGAAGCTTAATCTGACAGAGTATGGCAGTCTTAACAAGTTCGTTTATACTCAAGTCAAAGTAGAAACTATTTGCTACAAGTACAAATAGTAAAATCTGACCTTTAGATCTAGATTATTCTGCCAAAGGGCGTCTCGAAATACTTGTTGTTTCATAAGCCGCTGTTACAAATCTGATGTTGAATAAAGAAAGAAATGTTTAGAATTAAAAATTAAATAGGACTAAAAAACTAGAACAAATGAAAACATTAATGAAATAAGCGTAATTATTTAATCCAAAGAACTTAGAATGATCAAGCACAATCTTAAATTCTATCTATTTAATATTATAGAAAAGAAACAAAAAAGATACAGAAGGCCGATTTTTAGTCACTGTGAAGTGAGGGTATATTTGTATTAAAAGATTTTAGAGCATCTTATGAAGAATTAAAATTAAATCACACGAGAATTATACATCTCGCGTTCTAAGTATAATCTCTTCCACATGTTGAGATTTAAACAAAAACATACGTCTTCCTTCCGCGTACATTTTGATGTAAATTGTAACATTTGTCAAATAATCTGATTACTCAAATCTGCTTGGAAATATTCTTATTTCAAAATTGTATCAAAGTTGTCGCCTTTTAAGATGTTATCAGACATCCTTATATATTTTTCCTTGAAAATATAATATCTTATCTAATTTGCGAGTAGTAAATAGTTTATCGCTAAGCTCATGAAGGTCTCACCAGAGAAAAATAAATTCATTTAACTGAAATTGAAAAAGCGATACCTACCTACTTAAGTTACGTTTCTGGCACTTATGTCAGTAACAAACTTGTTTGTACGTAACAATTATAATCTCTATACTATACTCTATACTAAAATTGCGTAAGTAACTTTCTCTGTTCTTAATTTATTTGTCTTTTCATGTCTATAAACTGTGTCTAAAATAAAGGATACTATTTATCTTGGGGGTTATAATTTCCTACACTCACGCGGGCGTTTTTACAAAATTACATGATAAATACGAAGACATTTTTGTACAAAACCTATCAATGTGAATCATGCTCAACAACGGGAGCACGTACGCACTTACCTCGTAGCTGAATAGCTACGCCGTAGCAGATAGCTACGCCGTAGCGACGGAGTAGCGCGTGTTAGAATTTGAAGTATGTGTGACGTCATTAAATCGTTAATTTTCATTTTTCAATGGTTTGCTACATAATACACACCTGTCATATTAGGCACCTACCGAAAAATGTCTAAGTACCTACCTTAATTATTATTGTTGTGTCAACTACCTTCAAATGTAAAAGAGTACCCACATAAGTAAATATTGTTGTGTGTACAGGAAATAACTCTAAACTTATATTTAAGCCACGTTGATAATATTCCTATAAGTGATTACGTAATTTGTAATGATCATTGTGATGTATCCTGGATTTTATAATGCTATATTAATATTATAAGTCCTTTGAAACAATTAGTACAATACTGTCTGTTAGTATCAATATTCTTTCGAATATTGATTAAGAATTACTATATAGGCGATATTAAATTCCTTAATTGTCTTGATACGTTTTAAAACATATTTACTTCATAGTAATAGATTATTGTTCACCTAATTTTGAGATTATTTGAAGCAATATAGAAAATGGCCGGACACCGCGCCATTTTCTCTTATTGGACGTATTGAGACACAGATAGACCCGATATTATAAAATATTGTGTAATTGATAAGCGGACTTACTTTTTTGTGAACTACAAGCCAGTACAGGCTAGATATTGTTATTTAGAAGTATACTACTTTATAATACTTGGTGTAAGATCGACTACACAAGACTAACGTAAGTTATTTGATATTCTAACTTTATTATTTCTAATGGTTGTGTTGAAGCTGTATCTATATCGTATTATGGCCTTTATTCCTAATATGTTATATTGATTTAAGGGCTACTCTGTCCTTTGCCTTATCCTTGTTATTTTGAATCTATAATATTGTAAATACTTTGTGTTTGTAAAAGATATCGATAAATACTACGAAAGAGCTTCCGTGGGGTTTGTTGCCCTTCTTCCCCACGAGAACTAGTCTAGCGAACGGGCAGTAAGCTCAATGAGCCTTCTAAATATGAATTAATTGACAAGCCTTACTTAAATAAATACCTAGTCTTGTCTTTCTGTGCTTTTATTCATAAAACCATTACCTTACACACCACAAACAATAGAACTCTGATACACAGTAAATAACCAATAACCATATTGACATTCAAAGCTTGCTATCTTGGTAGATACCAATACTTTTATATAGAATTCCATTCATGATTCTAACACGCGCCTGTTTAGCCCTGTCGTTTGAGATAAGACTAAATTCAAAATTTCGCTGCGAAGATAAGCTAAAGAGAATAATTTTTGACTACCTCACTAGCATATTAAGCTGTTCGTGTATTAAAGTGGGTTATTGTGTACAAGTATATAATTTTACCGTGAGGTTATGAGGGAATGAATTTTTGCATGAAGATACTTATGTTTACGAATAAAAAAAAACTTTTTACAAAAAATACAACCGACTTCCAAATAAAAAAACAAAAAGTGAAAAATAATTTGAAAAATTTTTTTATTTGGAGGTCGGTTGTATTTTTTGTAAAAAGTTTTTTTTATTTTTCACTTTTTAGTTGTCCTACACAATTTATATAGGCTAGTTACCAATAATGCCCATAGTGAAACCAGAATAGATTTACCCAATAACATGAAACTTAAACAAATTCGGTCGAATAAGGGTATACCAAGTTGAACTGTTTACACCTGCGTACCCCTTTAGAGCGTACTAGTGTGATGTTATGTTATGAAATGGTGTAAACAATAAACATAAATGCGATTGCAGCTATCCCGAGTGATTTGCCGTCATTTATTGAAGAGTTCTGATGTGTATCTCCGAAGTTCTTTATCAGATCTTGATGAAAATTAAATGGGACCACATGACAAACACCAGCTTTCAAATAAAAAAAGAATCATCAAAATCGGTTCACCCAGTAACAAGTTCTGAGGTAACACACATAAAAAAAATAAAAAAAAATACAGTCGAATTGAGAACCTCCTCCTTTTTTTGAAGTCGGTTAAAAATAAGAAGTAATCTAGATTACATTATCATAGATTTAACAACGTTTTTTGGACAACAAAGTTGGTGTAACTTTGTTGTCCAAAAAACGTTGTTTACGCATGGCATTAATAAGTTTTTTATTAAAATATACCTACCCTTTGTTCCACCGCAATACTTTTCCGCGGCAGAACAGAAAATCCTTATCCTTAATCCGCAAGGAGCGTCAACATTTCGGTGCAAATACACAAAGCCAGCTCTGTGTGCTTTACCAAAATTTTTTCTCCTTCCAAAATCTTGGTCTTAGGAATACCGGCGAGATTTTACAGGACAATGAATAATCTGGTAGACATTAAATATTAATAATACCTAACATTTTTTTTTCAAATAAATCACTGTACTTTCCGACAAAATCTGAATAGTTGAGATTTGAGTTAATCAAAACGAAAAGAAGAAGAAAGAAGAAGTACTTTCGAGTTTCATACTTCTCCGAGGTCGCCAACCAGTTATTTAGATAGAGTTCTAGAAAGAAAAATATTTTTACTGGCGTACACGATAAAAAGTACTCCATCTTCGTATCTCTCTTTAACACTGACTTCAACTGATAAACACGAGAAGTAGGTACTATATTTTCTAAAATTATTACCCACCACTAAAACAAACTGTTCATTCAAAACTGCTTTCACACAAGAAGTACGTCTGACTGGCCTTTTAAGATAAGTACCCGAACATTTTATGAAAATGTATTTTGTTATAGGCCGATTTCAGAATTAATTATTTGGATTTAAGAACATGTCAAACACGAATTTATTGCTAAGTTTGACTATCAGGCAAAGTACACTTTGACAAATACTCAACTTTAAATTCATAAGGCTGAGTATTTCTCACGTTGTAGTGTGTTGTACACGACAGTCTTAAGCATTTAAGGTTGAGTATTTATCAGTATATTTGAAGTTAAGACCATGTCAAACCTTTACTGGCAAAGTTTGACAGGTTTTCAGGGTAAATTAGAGTTTGACAGATCCTGAACTCTAAACACTCAATTCAGGAATCGGAGGCTAATTCTCAAAATAATTTGTATAATACAAATAAATAAAATCAAAACTAGCCGTGCCTTCTTAGCACTTACTATAAGAATTCGGAACGCCTCGACATATCTACTCGACTTACAATAGAAGGCGACAATTTGAAATCCATGCATCTTGTCGGATGTCGACGCAGAATCTAATAAGCGCCTCAACGTGTGTCACCGTTTTTCATCTCAGACTGGTTATTAAGGTCAACGGGGAGAAGATTGGTTATTGCGTAGGCAGTTTTTCAGCCTAAGTTGAATGAAATTTATTTGCGTTATGTTTCAGGTGTGTATATTTAATTTAGGTATGATATAAGGTGCTTTAGTTTTAGGGTTCCGTACCTCGAAAGGAAAAACGGAACCATTAAAGGATCACTTTGTTGTCCGTCCGTCCGTCTGTCTGTCTTTCAAGACCCTTTTTCTCAGGAACGTGTGGAGGTATCTAGCTGAAATTTACATCAAATACTCAAGTCTACTGTCCCTAAAAGCTGTGAAAATCAAACTTCTAAGCCAACGCAATCAAAAGATACAGCCGTATATGCCGCAAATTGCCGCAAATTTTCGACACTCGCAAGGAAATCGAACCAACAGGGAACCCGTGAACTCAGAATCTTGAAATTTCATACGAAGCACCGTCTTATAGTACATATAAAAGAAAAATTGTACATATAAAAATATTTTTAATATATTTAAACTTCCTACCCCTTTCCTCATGAACGCGTAGAGGTAATAAATTGAAATTCATATTAAATACCTGGTCTATACTACGTTTAAGCTGATGTTTGTACGGAACCCTCGGTGCGCGATTCCAACTCGCACTTGGCCGGTTTTTTATTTAAAACTTTACACACAAAGGCACAAAGTTACAATGGTGAAGTTACGGCCTTATTTATAGAAACTTTTTAACAATAATAATATAATTAGTTGAAGCACTTTTTAGCAAATTTTTAATTCCAATTGAAAGATGCAGTGTGGGTGCACTATAGCGTAACTCTGCTTAACAGTTCGGGCAATACATGCAATGTGGAAGCTGCAAGAAATTCCTGGATTTCTCTTGTTCGGTTGTGTCTGAAGTGGGTTGGAGAAAACTGGGACCTGCCCGAAGAGCTCAATGGAAATGTCCTGCTTGTAAATCGTCGCCTGCTCCGCTTTCACCGCAACCTTCTGCTTCGTTGGATACAGTACTGGGTGAGATTCGCGAGATGAAGCAGCAGCTGCAGAGCTTACCAACCCTAGTCAGTGACATAAGATCGATTAAAGATGAGTTGACCAAGCTTAAAAAAAGTTGAGATTTCTCTAGTGGTAGACTCGATGTATTCGATACCAGACTTGCTGACCTAGAAAAACAAACCTCCGAGTTTGAGAAGTTTCAAGACACTGTCCCTTCATTGCAAACAGAATTAGCCTCAACAAGGCTTGAGCTTTCTTCGTTTGATCAGTGGTCCAGGCTAAACAACGTGGAAATAAAGGGTGTCCCCCTAAAGAAGGATGAGAACTTATTCTCATTTGTTGACGCCATCGGCAGCAAAATCAATTACAAGTGTTCTAAGACCCAGATTAACTACATTTCGAGGGTGCCTATACATAATTCCAAGGAAAAATTTGTGATAGTGAGCTTCCTCAACAGGTATATTAAAGAAGATTTTATTGCCGCTGCACGTGCTGATAAGGATCTCTCCACCTCCGACATAGGTTTTCTGGACGAACGACCATCTAAGTGTGTAATCAAAAAAACTACTGAATTTAACTAAAATCGCCGCTAGAGAGAAACGCTATGAATTCGTTTGGGTGAAACATGGTAAAATTCATGTGCGGAAGGATGTTAATTGCAAAACATTTATAATAAGAAAGGAATTTGATTTAAACAAAATTGTTTAAACCGCTTCTATTTACATCTAAGATTAATTTGTTGCTTTTCTACTTTTTTTCGAAATTTAAACATCAATTATTATTTGCTTTGTTTTTGTAAAAGGTTTAGCACCTCGGCACTGCTAATGAGCTTCTATTGTATTCCTTATCGCGCTGTTTGTCTTCGAGTTCCAATACTTAACTACACATTCTTTCAGTCTCGCTTGCGCATATGCGTATGATCCGTTGCTGCGCGCTTGCTCTCACAGTCATGTTCTGCCTACCATCGCATGATTTTTACATTCTTGTTGACTTTACCCTCATTATAAATTCATCTCTCTTTTATACGTAACTTATAATGGTATCGAAATGAATTGGCAAATTTTATTATACACACATCAACACGGTCTAGGGATATTTCATACTCAATTAAATAACTCGAAAAGTACTGGCCGCATTGGAAACTTTTATACACAGATTTGTTTGTAATTTATCTCAGACTAATTCCAAATTCAAATTTTTGAAAATTCTTTTGTTTCGGTGGCATAAAAATGTCTTGATGTGTAGGAGAGGAAATTTTTATTTGTGCGAAATTTAGAAAACAATACGAATTACGTTTAGTTACAGTTTTTTTTCATTTTTTAACGAAAGATAAAGTTAAAATTGAGGTATTGTAGCCATGCAACGCCAACATTTGACGAGGGCGGAGATGTTACGAGCTGTGGGAATGCTGTAAGCTGGGTCTGTTCAGCGTAATGTTGCTGAGGCCATAGGGACCCACCAAAATGTAATTTTAAGATTGTGGACACGCTATCGTGCTACAGGTGAAGTAGCGGAGAGGCACCGGGGGCCAAGTCGCATCACTACCCCCAGACAAGACCGATTTTTGCAAATTACTGCGCGAGCTCAACCAAATGCAACGGCGACTCAATTGGTCCAAACACTGCGAGTGGAACACCAAGTGCTTGTGAGTGACCAAACTGTAAGAAGGCGACTGCATGAAAGCAATCTACGCTCTCGTAGACCACTCCGGGTCCCACCTTTACGGAGAGGCAATCGTGGACGACGATTAGAATGGGTTCGGAACCACGTGGACTGGGGCCGTGAGCAATGGTCCAATGTGCTGTTCACGGATGAATCCAGGTTCGGCTTCCATCCAGATTCACGAAGGACGCGTGTTTGGCGAGTTCCTGGACGATGGAGCCGTCTTCAGAACCCTCAGGAAGTTCACCCATACCAAGGAGGAACAATTATGGTTTGGGCAGGAATTCGTCTTGGAGGACGGACGGATCTCGTTTGGGTGCGGGGCAATATGACGGTAGAACGATACGTCCAACAGGTGCTGGGGCCCGTAATCTTGCCCCACAGAACACAAATGGGGCAAGATTTTCTGCTCATGCACGACAATGCCCGGGCACACACGGCGAGAACGGTAGCAGCTTGGTTACATACACACAATGTTAGGGCCTTAGACTGGCCTGCTCAATCGCCAGATCTAAATCCCATTGAGCATGCGTGGGATATGCTGCAAAGAAGAGCTCTGAAGGAAGTTCCTGAAAATCTGGCTACAGAAGATCAACTTTTTGCGCACCTCAGAAGGACATGGGACAATATTCTGCAGCAAGACATTGACAACCTTGTTCTGAGCATGCCGAATCGTTGCCGATGTGTTGATGAACATGCCATGAACATCATGGGCGCTTTCTCAGACTACTAACTTCAAGTTTATAAACACAAATTAAATGATTATTTTCAGTTTTTACTCATAAATTATAAGTTAATTTGCTTTGCCGATGACATGAAAATCTTTAACACTATTTCAATGGTCGAAGATAGACTAGCACTTTAGGCCGATTTGTATCGGCTCGAAGAGTACTGTGGGGCTAATAAACTTGACCTCAACTCATCCAAGTGTTCGGTGATCACTTACACTAGAAAACGTGCAGTCCTAGCAACTGCTTATACTTTGGCGGGCCAGATCTTGCCAAGGTGCAATACTATTCGTGACTTGGGCGTCCATCATGACAGTAAGTTTATTTTTGACACACACATTGATGCAATTGTCAAAAAAGCTTCTAAACTTCTTGGGTTTATAATGCGTCTTTCTAAGTCTTTTACAGATGCTAAGACACTTAAAATATTGTATTGCACTTTTGTAAGAAGTCAGCTAGAGTATGAGTCTCAGATATGGAAACCACGTTATCATAAATACATTGACCGCATTGAAAACATCCAAAGAAGTTTCATAAAATATCTTTGTTTTCATCAAAAGATTCCATATCAGTCAACCAATTATCTGGGACTCTGTAAGAAGTATCATCTGCTACCACAGGTAGAACGACGTAAGATTGCTGACTGTTTATTCTTGCTGAAAATTCTCAATAACTACATTGATAACCCCGAGTTATTGTCAAAATTTTATTTTAATGTGCCATGTAAAACATTTCGGTCTAATCCACCCATACGTGTACCTCATACTTCTTCGAGTTATAGGCAGAACAGTTATATTGTGCGCGCAAGCAGAAATTTAAATGATAAATGCAAGGAGTATGATTTGGATCCATTCACAATCAGTGTGAATTCGGCCAGAAGGTGCTTAAGCCTCCATTTTTTCAAGTAGCAGTAGGTTATATGGTTTGTTTCTGTTTTTATTAATTTATTATTTTCTTTCTCATCAGTCATATAATTGCAAACTAAGTATTTGCATGTTACTTTAATTAAAGAGGTGAGTTTTTTGTTTTTGTGCTCACACCATAAATTATTATTATAAATCTATACGTGAGGATTTGTAATTGGCTTTCTGTTGACTGTGGTTTTCTTTTTGTCTGTATTTATTAGCTATAAGTCCTCAATGTACTAAAATAAATAAATACAATATTATATACTTTTTTCATATTGGACTATAAATTGATCATCATCATCATATCAGCCGAATCACGTTCACTGCTGGACATAGGCCTCCCCCAAGCGTCGGCGTCACGACATTGACCGGTCCCGTGCGTCTCGCATCCAGCGGATACCCCCAAACTTCACCTGGTCATTGGCCCACCTAGTAGGAGACCTTCCAACGACCTTCCCACGTGTCACCATAAAAAAGTAATGCAGTATCATCAGCGAAAGTAATTATTTTCCCATTGGTCAAGTCTGTGTTACACAGGTTGTTGATGTAAACTAAAAACAAGGTTGTGGGACAACTGCCATGTGGGACGCCATATTTAATCCGCAGTTCATCACTGATCCCGAAGTACGCAAAATAATACAACACTTTTTATCATTAATTGGATTTTACTTTTCATTTTTAGGGTTCCGCACCCAAAGGGTAAAAACGGGAGCCTATCACTAAGACTCCGCGGTCCGTCTGTCTGTCTGTCACCAGGATGTATCTCTTGAACCGTGATAGCTAAACAGTTGAAATTTTCACAGATGGTGTATTTCTATTTCCGCTATATTAACAAATACTAAAAACAGATTAAAATAAATATTTAAATGGGGCTTCCATACAAGAAACGTGAATATTTTGCCGTTTTTTGCGACAATGGTACGGAACTCTGCCTGCGCGAGTCCGACTCGCAGTTGGCTGGTTTTTTTTTCAAATTTAACAGTCTAAATAAAATGTTAAATACAATTATTCCTTTAAAATCTCATATAATTGTGTGGTATGTCTGTACCATTCTCATTATTTTGTTTGTAGAACGTTTTGCTACTAGGTAATTTTAAGAATAGGACGATCTGCTCATATAATTATGTCGTTATGCGAATAGGACATTTTGATACGGCGTCACATTCATTTGAAAACTAGTAAAATTATTAATGATAGTCCGAAAAAACTTTCATAATAGCTTGGACGTGAAACGACACTTCTCTTTGTTCTACGTTCTATCGCTGAAAAGGTTATAAAGGATAGACTCAACCTGTAAATAACAGAGTTCATTCATACTGCGATGGGCTATTAAAACTATCAGACTAAAAGCTAACGCGTAGAATATTAAACGCGAATGTCATGTGAATATTTACGAAGCAGTTATTATTTATCACAGACTGTTATGTTGAAAATTGTGTAGTGTTGCCAGCGCTTTATTTACGTCGAAGCGAGCGAAAAATCCGCGCTAAATCGCCATGGGTGGCACACTGAGTCAACCTCCAACGAAGTGACAATGTCTTGGATAAATGGCATGTGGGATTTCATTGATATTTTGTATTTCCGCGACGATATTTTTGCGCAGCATGTGTATTTTTCGTTCACTTATGACGTTTTGTTGGATCCGAGCCTACTCGACCCGTTTAGACTTGACCCGAATTAATAATAATACTTGGATATTTCTTTTTTGATAGGCTTAAAACGTTGATATATAGTCAGACAGAAAAGTATCGATTTAACGCTTGCACCACAGAGTGTAAAATTAAAATAATGTGTGGATAAATAAATCAATGATTAAATAAGTAAGTACTTATTATTATTATATAATTTTTTGTTTCGTTGATGACGTCGCAGTGTGTTCACTGCATCTATGAACCAATGCATGTATAATGCAAATTCATTGCCGCAATATATCACATCAATGGAAACTTAGGGTATTTACTGCACCTGTATACTGCGCAGTCGTTGTCAGACTCTGTACATTTGTTTGCTCAAAGACACATTTGTAAAAATCTTGCTAATAAAAACCTCCAGCAAAAAAAATTTGCGAGAATGCAGTTGCCCTTCATTTTAAATAACTTAACCCGCACACCTTTAACCTCACATAGTCTCAAATAATATTTAATATAACCCTACGTCTACTTATATATCTAAATAGACACCTACTTACTCTCCCATACCTACCTTATGTTTAAACCCTTCAAAGAAACGCTGACGACATAATAATGTTTCTCCGTGCACCCGAGTGTAAGTACGTGGATATGTATTCAGACATTTTGTGCATAAAGGTCTTAGCATTAGGTCTTCTCCTAGTCTTATCAACTCGGAAAAGGATCGCCACCGTATCAACTCGAGCCGTGCAGTTCTTTGTATGAAACTCTCTACTGCAATGGACATAATCGCAATCGTAACGTAATCGCCTCGGCTCGGGACTCTCACGAATCGCGCCGCGGTGCGTGGTCAACTTGAACTGCGGCGCGGTACGTAGTCAACATTTACGGCTCGCCTTACCCGCGCTTACGGCTCGTCGTCTTATCTGGTGCCAGCCAGGTCAACCAGTGGTCGGCGAGCCGTAAGCGCGGCGTCGTCAGTCGCCTAGTCGTAGCCGAGTGTGCTATGACCTTTAGTAGGAGACAACCGCATATGAGCCGCTCCTCACAGTTAAAGGCTTACCTACCGTAACCTTACCCGTACCCTTAAAATACCGTAATAATACCGTAGCCTTAAAATTCTGGATTCCATATTTAAATTTGAAACTACAGTGCGTTCACTGTTATTTGTCCTCTAACAGCAACGAAACAGCGATATTTTGGTAATATGAATAAGGATCACTGTGATGCAAAATCAGAGGTAAAATAACTGTGAACAGACTGTAGGTACCATATTTTAAAAATTCTTTTACCAAGCTCATTTCAAATATAGAATATTTGTACTTTAGTACTGAGTCAATTTTCCGTTGTTGAATATATTATAATAGATCTCATTGTATGTATAACAGTTAGTAATTATATAATTATGGGTCTCATCGTGCCAGCAAGCCTTGCAATCACAGTAAATTTTTAACAAAATCATATTGAGATAACTCGTTAAAAGCCATGGAAATCACAAAACTGGCAGCTTTTTCCATTATAGAAATAGAAAATTTAAAAAAATATCTATCTTAAATCCACATCCAGCCTAAAACAACTAAACGCACAGCATCAGAAATATAGGGTTCAATGCAAATTCCGCCGACAGACATAGCCTACATACCTACATGAACGGCTCACGGCTCATAGGCTTTAGAGAGTTCGCGGTAATCCGTTTTCCATTATCGCTGCCGGCATGACCCACTCTCTACACAAATCCGATTCTTGATGGACGCCCAACGACCAGGGCCCACCATTGTGCATATGTAGCCTTTAGAACGACGCCAAATACGTTATTAACTAGCAAAGTAGCCGGGAACGTGCGAGAGCGCGTTTCTCTAGTAGATATCTGTTGTAATCATGCTAGTATAACGTGACGAGTTCACGAGAACCGGGCCGTGTATGGATTATACATCTACATTGTGTGGAATTGTCATTGTGTTCAATGTGTCAGTGGAGAGTGTTTCATTAATGATTTCGAAGAACTGTTAATTTAAGCTTTTATGTAGGTCTTGTTTTAATGATGATGCAAACTATTTCTCTTTTAAAATATTGAAACTGGCGTTTTCTGGATATTGAAAATTTCACGTCCTCTCTATACATGATGACTATCAAAGATCTCTTGGAGCGTAGTATATAGCAAAGCCAAAAACTATTGATGCTACTAAGACTTATAACTACCAACAACTGTATTGAATGACTACCTTCTAGTTAACATCAGAGTCGACAGAAGCTGTATTAATATAGTTTGCGTCGACTTTGACGTTCTATTAACAGTTCCACATACTACTTTTGAAGTTCAACGGTACATTAAAAGTCTTAATTTAATTGTAACATGTAAGTACAAGTAAATATACAGCCGGAAAATTACCGCTGCAATATATTTGGTAGCACAGCGCTGCAACGCCAAGTTCCAAACCGCACGCCGGAGAGTATACTCTTAACTCGAAGTACTCCACTGCTGTTAAAGTGACTAGTTAGTTCAGTCGAGCTATTAAATATTATGACTGGTACTGTAAAGGCATTCAATGAACAGAGATTTGATATTTGATTGTTTTGTTTCTTAAAGGAGACGCTGATGATTAAGGCTGAGTTCACATGGCATTATACTGCAGTATTTTTTGCAATATTATGCTGGGTTCAAAGGGAAATTCAAATTCAAAGGGCATCTCCAGATGCCTGCCCTTGACTTTTTACCTCAATTAGACTACCCCGGTGATCACCATCAGCAAACAATCCGTTACCTCTTAAAATACCTTCTTGGAACCCCCTCTGTGCAACGCCTGTTCGCTCCGGGGGGAATGTAAAATTCATACCTACCATTTACCCAAAAGCACAATCTTAAACGTCGCCAAAATACAGCTAATATTCAAATCAAAGTACACAACTTGATACGGTCTAAATTACATCTAAATCTTCGACTGTTGCGGCAACAGAGTTCGGTGCAGTTCGGTTGACGCCAGACAGGCCAGTGCAACTGTCGGCAACATTGGCAACTAGAACTGTCGTACTCGCGCTAAACTCTACCTCCCGTAGGTACGGACAGCCTCAACGGACAACGTTGAGGCTGGGTAATGGAGTATTGGAGACATTAATGTTAAACGAGATTGTGTCGATTTGTGTTAATATTGTAGGTAAAAAAATTAAGAAATAGTAGGCCCAACTTGGAATGATCTTTCGCATGGGATCGTGTGAGCTATGAAGGATACTTCTAAGGGCAAGGTTGGTACATCATAGTACTATAGACAATGATTTCGTCGGCTTATGCTTTATAATTTGGTGGTTTAGTGTTTGGCGTTCATATAAATATTATTCATAAGCAAACTAATGTTAAGAGAAGCCCGTATCCAACTTTCTATATTTTTTTATAGGCCAAGTTGACAAACGAAACAGAAGCGATCAAAACTGTATGATTGATTTGAATACTGGGTAATTGAATCTAAAGAATTTGAAGAAAATCCAGCAAACTATCTTATCTTATTAGGAACATAGCTTACATAAAATGTTTATAAAGTCAAGCAATGAGTACTTCATAATAATATGCATTAGTAAGCTAAACAAGAAACTTCCAGTCCCCGAGAAGTAAGACTATTTTAATATTCATAAAAGTATAAATAAAAGGCTTTCCCTGTAAATACTGTGATGAAACTCATCTGGAGAAACCCCGTGACGGAATTAAGTATTTCAACAGAGAGAAGTTTGTATAAGATCTGGGCCCTATTTAATATAACTGACGATCTTATTAAAATTATAAATGTGAAAGTTTGTGAGGATGGTTGTTCACGAAATAAATGTTATAATGAAAAAGCTCTTTCACGAAAAAACTACTGAACGGATTTTGATAAAAGCTTACATTACAGTAATATAGAATAACAAATAGGCTATAATTTTAAAGTACCAATACCACAAAAATTAAATTATTGTCACATTTTTGCGATTTACTAAAATAGAAAATGTAAGAAAGAAACATACAAAATTCTCGGCTTGTCACTTGTCACCTGTCAGCTTTATCAAATAAGCCCCTGGTTTATGAAAACTCACAGTGATAGACATGATAAATGGTGTATCTATTAATATTTATCTATTACTTACGCGTAATGATGATTTATTTCTTCAGGTGAATCTCCCGAGACATCAAAAAGGGAATCGAGAATCGTAATCAAAGTTTGGTAGCAAAATAGCACTTTGATTGTCAATGGTAGGTCGATAACCTCATTTGTGTTGAAGAAGAAAAGTTATATAATAAACTTTCCTAAATACTTACCATTTAAATTCAAAACAATAAGGTAAGCCCCACGATTATGTTCAGCTGTAAACTGTTTGTAAACAATAAACATTTGGTACACCACATTTTTCGCATACAAAAATGTTAGTACGTAAAATATAATCTTCGTCACAAATAGAGAGACGCCTCGATTTTCTAGACGAAGTTTGTTCAGACAACATTTTATGCAACGTTTACTTTATAAAATCTATTAAGCCGTTCGCAATCAAGTGTTAGAGCGTTTTATTAAATCTATCGGCTTTCGGCTTTAGTGAAACAAAGAGCCAGCGGCCATCTTTAAACGCCCTCGCTCTAGAAACGTATCGGGGAGATACTATTAGAATCAGTGTACCTTAACAGACGATTACTGGGTTGGAATTAATTGCTGTTTGTTTTTCGGCTTTTTTATTCTGCTCCGTGCCTTTCTACTTTGAGGAATAGTCTCGTGTTCTTGAAAAATACTGCTGTAATATAATGGCTAGAAGCTTACTTTTACTTTGAAATTCTCATTATACTATTTTCAACCGACTTCAAGAAGGAGGAGGTTCTGGCGAAGTAATCGCGTAACAAATTCAAAAACATACAGTAGACTGTATGTTTTTGAATTTGTTACGCGATTACTTCGCCAATTATTGTTGATGCTTCTTTTTAAAAGTCTGTTTCAAAACGGAAAAAAAAATAAGTACCTATGACACCGACTGCCGAAAATTAAGTACATTTTCGCTTTGTAGTGTTTTTTTTTAGAAGTCGGTTTAATTTTATTGTTACTATAGGTAGCAAAATCGGTTTTTGGGAAGTATATTTCACTTTTCTGATGCTGCTATGAATCCAATAAATCAATCAAACTTCATTTGGGTCGGCTTCAAGTCTAACTGAATTCAAATGAATACCAGCACATTCATTACGTAACGTTTTGACAGTCCGAAGCACGAGTCGTTAGATGCGCAGAAGTCGTTTTTAGGTATCTTTGGTAGTTAAGCGGGGCGCGGGCAACGATTAGGACGGTTCCGAGTGCGCAATTGTTTGGTGAGTTGACACATGTGGCGACTGACTGTTGAAGATATATCACCTTCATGTACTAACACTAGCTACTGGCTAGATAGAGTACTGTCTAGTTTGAACTAGCTTTAGAATAGAGTTTTGGTACTTGATGTTATACCTTCCTATTAAAATATGCTTAACGATATTCCATGTGTTTTTTCGCTCTGTAAACCTTCCCTAACAAAGATTATGGCCCCAGGGCAGTAAGCGTGTTGTGTATGTTGTGAAAATAATTCGAAATTGTAAAATTATAAAGTACATGTCAGAAGAAAAATGAATGTACGAATAGAATTATTGGCGAAGGACAACTACGACAGTTGGAAGGTACAAGTAGAAGCATTGTTAATAAAAAATGACTTCTGGGAGTATGTGAGTGGCGAAAAGCCAAAACCTACTACGGATGCTGCTATATTGACATGGGAGAAGACTGACAGAAAAGCGAAGTCTGAGTTGATATTAGCATTAGATCCAAGTGTAGTTCGTCATGTAAAAAGGGTGGAGACTGCACGAGAGGTATGGTTAAAATTAGAGAGCTTGTTTGCATCAAGAGGACCTGCAAAGAAAGCGAATTTAATGAAAAGGCTCATGTTACAAAGGATGGGTGAAAACCAAAAGGTATGTGAGCATCTTGATTCCTTTTTCGAAGCCGTCGACAAATTGGAAGAAATGGATATAAAAATCCATGATGACTTGTTAACGATCATGCTGCTGTATAGTCTGCCGGGAAGTTATGATAACTTTAGATGTGCTATAGAGTCTAGAGATGAGCTCCCAAAGCCAGAGCAACTAAGAGTTAAAATCATCGAAGAGGATAGTTCAAGAGGAAACGCTCAAGTTGACAAAATAGAAGGCGCCATGTATTTGGACAAAAATTCAAAGATAATTACTGGAAAAACATTTAAGTTCAAATGTTTTAAGTGTCACAATTTTGGCCATAAGGCATCGGAATGCACAAAAAAAGGGAGAAGGCTCAAGAAACCCGATGTGTGGAGTCATGCACTAGTCATGAAAGTTGTGAAGCCTTAACCATATATCATGATTCAGATGACTGTCGCATCGCTGTTGATGCGAAGCGCCGTCAGGAATGGATTTTTGATAGTGGTTGCACTTGTCACATGTGCAATGACGCGGAAAGGTTTGCTGAGGTACGTCCTGCGAGTCAAAAATTAAAATTAGCCACAGATTCTTTGACAACCGTGCAAGGAAGAATAAGGAAGGGTAATAACTTAACCAGGTAATAACTTAACTGTACCTTTACATGCAATGATGATCGATCGCGTAAAATTCAATTTGAAAATACCCTATTGGTGTCCGATTTACGTAGTAATTTAATTTCTATCGCCCAGCTTACTGAACGAGGTTGTGAAGTCACATTTAAGCGTGACGTAGCCTATGTAGTTAAAAAAGGTGAGGTAAAACTGACCGCTGATCGGCGAGGCGATTTATATTACTTGAGGGAGCAGGACGCTTCAGCGTCTGTGGTATGTAATGAAAGTGTTGATTTGTATAGATGTCATGAGCGTATGGGACATCTGAATGCTAGGGATCTTATGAAATTACTAAAGAAATCAGATATTTATCCGATAAAGATCGATAGTAACTTGCATGATTGTGATGTGTGTGCTAAAGGAAAAATGGTGTCGTTGCCTTTTGTGAAATCCAATTCACGCTGCAATGAGAAGTTGCAAATAATATACTCTGATGTGGTCGGTCCAATGAGAGTTCAATCGAATGGCGGAAATAAATACTTTATCACTTTTATTGACGATTGTACTTGTTGGTGTGAAGTTTCTATGCTGAAAAATAAAAGTGACGTTTTGTCAAAATTCAAGATTTTTAAACGTCATGTCGAAAATTTGACAGGAACAAAAATTAAATATTTACATACGGATAACGGAACAGAATACAAAAATAATTTTTTCGATGAATTTTTAGAAAATGAAGGAATTAAGAGACATTTTACGACGCCATACTCACCTCAAAGTAACGGCATCGCTGAACGGATGAACCGTACGTTAATTGAGATGGCAAGGTGCATGATCTTATCGTCAGGTATATCACCAAGTTTTTGGGCAGAAGCTGTAGCTACTGCATGCTATTTGCGTAATAGGTGCCCAACAAGCAGTCTCAATGGTGAAATTCCATACGAAAAATGGTTTGAGAGACCTGTGAATGTCAAATATTTAAAAACGTTTGGCACCAAAGTACATGTCTTGGAAAAGGAACCAGGTAAGGATAAGTTTGCTGCACGTAGTTCACTCGGCATTTTTGTGGGTTATCCAGCTGATGCTAAAGGCTATAAAATATGGATACCTGAGAGTAGAAGAATCGTAGTGTCGAGAGATGTAAAATTTCAGGAAGGTAAGCTAACTGAAATTGAGTGTAAGGTCTCAAATGAATCACTAATTGAACCACAATGTGAAAAGAGTATTGTGAGAAAGACGGTGGATATAGAAATCCAAACTAAAGAACAGTCGGATGTGCCGTTTAGTGATGAGCCTTCAAGAGAAGAAATTCCTTTAAATATTCAACCGAATGTACCAGTGATTAATGAAGAAAGTGCAGAAAATACGGTATCTACTGAAATTAGTCACAGAAACATTATTCTTAAAAGAGGTCTTGGAAGGCCAAGAATTCAGAGAGGACAAGTTGGCCGCCCTCGTAAAATGTATAATATGGTTGAGATAAGAGAGAGTAGCGACAATGATTCATCGACGGAAGAATACGTCGACACTGATGATTTTGCTGGAGCAATTGAAACCACGTTAAAGGAAGCTTTGGCATCTGACGAAAAGGTCAAATGGGAAAAAGCGATTCTTTCAGAAATAAGAAGTCTTGTAAATAACGAAACGTCGGAAATTGTAAAGAAACCTCCAGATCGTAATATCGTGGGTTGTCGATACGTGCTAACAACAAAGCTAAATGTTGACAGTACTGAGAAAAAGAAGGCTAAACTGGTAGCTAAAGGATACAGTCAGCAATATGGCCTAGATTATAATAAGACATTCGCCCCAGTTGCGAGACTAGCAACTGTACGTTTGTTGGTCGCCTTAGCTGTCGAAATGGGCATGGATATTGACCAGATAGATATAAATACCGCCTAATTAAACGGTGATCTGAACGAAGATATTTATATGAGGATCCCAGAGCTGCTGAAAGAAGGTTTAGAGAAAATAAAAAACGCAGATGGCGTTAATTCTGCAGTAGGTAAAAAATCTGCAAAAATGCTTGAAGATATGAAAGAAGGTGGTGACACCTGTTGTCTAAAGAAATCTCTTTATGGTCTCAAACAAGCTGGACGACAGTGGAACATAAAACTGGACGAGAAACTGAGAGAAATGGGATTGAAACCTACAATAAATGAACCTTGTTTGTATCATAAGCGTAATAAAGGCGGATCAGATCTTTTTGTCGTTATATACGTGGATGACATATTGATCACATCGCAAAATAGAATGTATATAGATAAATTCAAGCAGGAATTGGCGAGGAAGTTTGAGCTCAAAGACTTTGGCCAAGCAACCTTCTGTCTCGGGATAGATATTAAGAAAAATGGCAATGAATATTTCTTATCACAAGAGAAGTATATAAAAGATATTTTGAAGAAATTTGCTATGGATAGTTGCAACCCTATTCGGACTCCAATGGAAATTGGAAATCCTGTTATTAGTGAAAAATAAGTATCTAAAGGGAAACAATTTTCGTATAGAGAACTAATTGGAGCGCTCATGTATTTAAGTGTAGCGACAAGACCTGATATTGCTAACGCTACGGCAAAACTTGCACAGTTTGCAGAAAACCCGCAGGAAACTCATTGGAGGGCTGCGAAGTGAGTTCTTCGATACTTAAAAGGTGGAGCAAGCATATCACGGTCTTCACACTAGCAATGCATCGTTGCGACTTCTACTTGTGAGGCTGAGTTTGTAAGTTTGGCAGAAGCTATGAAAGAAGCTATGTATTTGAATAGCCTGTTGAAAGAACTAGGTTTACATCAACTCTGTAAGGTAAGAATGCATGCTGATAATTTAAGTGCTATTTGCCTTGCTGAGGATCATGGTGTACATCATGCGAAAAGTAAGCACATTGACATTAGACATTTCTTTATAAGGGATGTGCTACATGACAATAAAAACATAACGTTGGAATATTTGTCAACTGATAAGATGTTGGCAGATGTACTCACCAAACCTGTACCTCGCGTAAGACATGAATGACTACTAACAAGTGCTTTAGGATTGCGTGTGCGAAAGTAAATATAAGTTTATTTTTATGGATTGTATCGTACATAAGTTGAGGGGGTGTGTTGAAGATATATCACCTTCATGTACTAACATTAGCTACTGGCTAGATAGAGTACTGTCTAGTTTGAACTAGCTTTAAAATAGAGTTTTGGTACTGTCTTTTGTACGGTTGTCCTGTTTTTACATATCTTGATGTTATACCTTCCCATTACAATATGCTTAATGATATTCCATGTGTTTTTTCGCTCTGTAAACCTTCCCTAACACTGACCAATCGCGTCACGTTCACGTTCCGTTCTCTCTATATGGTGGTTGGTCAGTTCGCGCAATATGCGCGAACTTACCCCCACTACGCCAAAACCTTCCAAACTTACGTGCCTGGTCTTGTCGAGTAGACAGAATTTTTAACATAATATGATGAATGCAAGCAAAGCACGTTTGCGTGCATTCTTTCAAGTAACGCAATTAAGATGCAGTATTTTTAACCGACTTCGCAAAAAGTAGGAGGTTATCAATTCGGCTGTTTTTTTTTAAATATTTATTACCTCAGAACTTATTACTGGGTGGACCAATTTTGATGAATCTTTTTACATTTGAAAGCTGGTGCTTGTCAATTTCGTTAAGATCTGATGAAGAACTTCGGAGATATACATCATAACTCTTCAATAAATGACGGCATATCACTCGGGATAGCTGCTATCGGATGTCTGTTTATTGTTTATAGCACGCTCTAATGGGGTACGCAGGTGTTAACAGTTTACCCTGTTATACTCTAATCCCACCGTTTTGTTTAAGTTGCATGTTCCGGGGTAATATATTCTGGCTTCACGTTGGAGAATTGGTCCATTATGTACCACAACTAAAATTTCGGAAGTCGGTGTCAAAAAACGAAGATACCAAAACAAGAACACCGACTTCCGAAATTGAAGTTATTTTTCACTTTGTAGTTTTTTTTATTTTTTGTCCTATGCCTCCACAAAAAAAAAGAAAAATGAACTAGAAACTTAGATTCATCTAGAACAAGTAGGTTGGTATGAAGTACACTATCTCTTGCAATCTAGCTCACAGCCACGTATCAGTCCAAGCAGTGGAGCATACTGTAATCGATGGTTTATCGCTAAGCTGCTCTCAACTTAGAGCTTGTAGTACCTCGGTAGTTTCTCAGGTTCCCAAGGAAAATATGTACTTAACAATTACTGTGATTTGTCTACCATGAAGTTCTACAGTTATTTATGCAAATAATATGTCAGTAAGGATAGGGCTTTTTAAGTTTCATACATATCGCAAATTGTAATAACTCACATTAGTGAATAGTAGTATATCACTAGGTGAGACGAAATAATCAAAATGACCAAAATTGTAACCTAGGTATCCTCATTCTTAATCTGTCAAAACACTACTTTCTACAACTACGAAAAATTTTTGACATTATCTAGTTGTCACCGAGATGAGATTGAGATTTTATTTCCATTTAAAATCTCACAAAATAATAGATCGATCGGCAATAATTGGCATGGAGAAAAATAGAATATTTCGTAATAAAGGTTATAATTTTAAGCAAAAGAATTGGCTTTCTTAATCAAGAAAAAATATTCAACTAAAAGATTGTATGACTCCTTAATAAAAAGTAAATCAACTACATCACACTGCAAAAACTTAAAACGCCAAACTCAACAACATTTCACAAAATAAATGTAGTATATTATTCCCGTATTAGGTAAATCTGGGCTCGATTCGTAAGGCCGTAATATCGGCCGGTACGGCACACGGCTTACATCCGGCACAGATAAGCCGCACTTGTATCCGTCTCGGCGGCACTCAAGCCTGTTGTACCCGATTATACCCACTGATTCCCTTTAATGCTGCCTACTTTATTGACAATGTATTTTGTACTTTTTCGTGTGACCGTTACACGGTAAAATATCTACACAATATAAAGATTTTCCTGCCAAAAGGAGCGGAATGTATTCTCGATTGATTTTTCTTATTTAAAGTTATATTGGAGGAAGAAAATGGCCTTTTTGTGAAGCAATCATAAATGTGTCCTTTTACAGCTTCATATTTCTGTATAAGTGGTTTTTTATAAGAACATTTTATGTGAGACTCAATATACCTAGCCCTTTCAAAACTAGTTTGAGTTTGCTTCCAGACTAAGAGGATATTATTTTATGTACATACAGTGACTACATATATACCTCCACAACCCAAGCAGTAACTGGACAACAGGGTACCTTGGAAATACTGGTATCAAATTTACCGTTCACGCCGTTTCGTATTTTCGGAACAGAACAACACACACTACAAAACTGCTACACTTTATCTCCTTTTAACGTACATTTTCGGCCAAATAAACAATACATTATTGCCGTAGTTACATCACGTAGTTTAAATCTCCAGCAAAGCTACAATTACACGGTCGAGTGTCCCCGCTCAATGGCGCAAACACACCACAAAGATCAGACTATAAGAAGTATGGAAATATTTCCATCACATGAACCCGGGACATGCTAGTAAGGACTAGCGCGCACTAGATAGTGTTGGGACCTTCTTTTAATATTTTTTATGAATTATGTGAACTCGATTATTATTTTCAGCAAAGATCAACAAGAGGTCCAACAATTACGGAAGAATAGGTTCGTATTACAGACTTGATTACCGTGACTAATGTTAGGCGCCCTCTGTGCTTCCGCTAAAGCGGTTTACGGAAGTAAATAATTAGTTCAACTATCCAACCCACCATCATTTGCATGACCTTATAGCCGCATAGTCCCAATGCACGTTTTCTTCTTCCATAATATAAATATCTCTAACGCCACCATCACAATTTTCACTAACTTGCTAGTCATGAATTTCACAACATCCAACGTTTCTTTGGCCTTCACCTCTTGCCTATAAAAATTCTGCTGATTATTATCTCCTTTCGCTATTAAAAAGTATTTAGTGTCCGCCTCCCCTTCAAGGAGTACAGACAAAGGGCGAGTTCACAATAGATGCGCGATGTGAGCGCGCATCGCAGATGACAGAGCCGCGATAATAGAGCTCCCTGTTTAGCGAGTGCGTCCGGGCCGGCCGGAAATGGCACGGCCCTACAGACAGCCTTCATTTCCTGACTAGTCCTTTTGCTAGGGACCCAGGGAGGCAGGGGCCCAAGACCCGAGGGACGTCATGTTAATCACTGTTTTTCCTGTCATAATTTTGTATTCTGGCTGTACTTATTAGCCTTTTGCAAGTTGTAAAAGACTGTGAGGCTTTTGTATTTTTTTGTCAGGGAAATATGACAAAGGAATGTTTACCCTTGAAAATCAAAAAAAATTCAACAGCCACCAAGGAATGACTGCTGTCGGTAAAATTAATATTATCTCTTTGCAGAATTCTTTCCTATGTAAACTTTTTTTCTTTCCTAAGTAATTAGTTAGATACGAAATATAGCGTTACTGTCGGTAAGTATATGATTTGAAATTGTCTAGTTCTATCGAGGGTTTAAATCACGTACTACGACGAGACTCTTTGCAACGTTTCCTCAACAATTGAAAACCCTTAGTTCAAAGTCTTACAAAAAAAAACCATTAAACCCAGAACACGTCATGCCAACACTATCAAGAACGTCGAATAGTTTTTTTTTGTTCACAACAATAAGACTGACAACAACTGCTGTAGCAAGACAACAGGATCGCGAGTGTCGTTGTCACGCGACAACGCGAGGCTCTCAAATGAACAGCGAACATTGAAAACTGCCAACAATCCGTGTCGAGAACTGGACACGGACACAGACACTAGACAGTTTATCGACGAAAATGGCTGCTTTATTTGCTATTGGGTATGGCTGACAATGGAAGTTTATTTGTTGAGAAGGTGTAATTGTGTTGCTTGATATGGAGTTAAAGAAAGGTTTTCTTAACCCAATCTGAAGCTAACTGCATTAGAAGGTACTAAACACAATAAATGGCAATGAGATTTTACCAATAGAGTTGTCATATTCATTATAAAGAAATAAAAACATGGCGATATTTTACTTTACCTACATGGGACCTATGGAACTTGGAACTTTATTTCTGTCACTGAGTGGGTTATAAAATCTGCTCTTACAAGATCTAACAGTAAAATTAGCGTAGTATAAAGCCTAAAACCTTTTTGTCTAGTAGGTACGTCAGTCAACGTTGAGGAGTCTTTCCGGATAGCCGTCAAGTGCGACTGGTGCGGACGTAGGTAGCTGCGTGTGAAGGAAAGAACAAAACTTCGCTCTTAAATCTCGACAAAACTTGAATGACGCTCTATCCGTCTCATTGTAGAGTGAGTTCTAACTTTAATAGTCTGAGCTTAAACCTAAAACCTTTGAAATAGGTACAAATACTGTTTTGTACCTATTTCTTATTTTAGTAAATAAAATAAAATTGTTTATTATATGGTATCTATCAATATTCAATATGGTAAATTGAACAGCTCTTAACATGTTGAAGGACAAGGATATGTAACACTAATATTGTTGATGATATAAGTACGCAATGATGATATTGAAATTATATTTATTTTTTTAGACACTTATTCGTCATAATGTTTTGGTTAAATGCATAACCACCATGCATGCATACCCTAGAGCGTATATCCCTCTAAAGCATTTGTATGCCATTTATGAACTCGAGATAAAAACACTGTACTGTGTACTTTTTACTTCTAGGCAAGCGTGCTACACCGTCTACCACATCATCACTTTCAGACGAGACAGCGGTCAAACGCGAGACTACAAAAAAAACTGGTCCTCAGCTGAATCCAGTTAGACTCAAAGCGTCAATAAATTTGGGAAAAGGCTAGGTAGATTGATTATGTTGGATAATTAATCTACCTAGCCTTTTCCCAAATCCTCAACAAATAAATCAGACTATAGATTCGTCAGCAATGCACAAGATTCCGAAGACTATAATTTCTAATAAAACGTATTTATTAGAGAACTCATAACTTTCATAAAGCATAACACGGATATAAAAACCAGGCCAATATTTATGAAAATGGCATATCTAAGGTATTACAACTCACGCGTTTTGTCTTCACCTCTCTAAATAAATATATACGAGGAAGATTTCACCTTTGATATACTGTTCATATACAGAGTGAATTACAAAAGCGAAATGAAATTAAAAAAAAATGTAAATCTTTTTGGTGATTTCTATCTTTACTTTTCATTAACACAGTCTGTCAATTTACTATATTGTATAGGTTTTACCACTTCAGGACAAACGCTTTTCTACTCTCCTTCTACTTTCTGTCGAAGTCTTTACCGAAGAAGTCCATCTCATCCCACCATCTGCGTGAGAGCAATTATCAAAATTTGATTGAAAACATACCGGGTTCTTCAAATGACAAAGGTACCCCCTAAATAGTTATTTCAAACATTGAATAATTTCCAAGTGTTTTTTTGTCAATATAATTGCAATATAAGTTTTTAAGCTGACAAGGTCAAAATCATTAGAATTAATATTTGTTTCGGGATATTTACCATGTATTTTTAACAAATATTAATTATATATAATTGCATTTCTATCAGATCTATATAACATTTTCTATTAATTATTCAATTAACTCAACCTGTACTCCGCGGATCTATTATTCCTCATACTATCCTGTATACAAATACCTACTACATAAATATATTCATAGATACAGCACGATGTGTACCACGTAGGCGATAGAGTGAAACTTCGGCATGTAGGATGCGTTTAGTAGGATGCGATTAGTAGGATGCATTTAGTAGGATGCATTTGTTGTTATTTTGTATACTAAGTTTATATCATTTGATATATATTTATTATATTCATCACTTTGTTGAAATTACTTTGTTGACTTAACTTTTAAAGCGCATATCTTTTTTTTGTTTCTTGTGTCACTTTTATTTGTATTATGTATGTTTTCTTTTTTTTTTTGTATGTTGGCAGCTTGTTTCCATATATCTAAATATAACATGTAAATTAAAATAATTTAATTGTGATTTTGTGTGTTGTGCTGTTTCTTTTGTGTGCACTAATAAATGGTTTATCTATCTATTTTATGCCTTATGGAACATTCCTTGGACAGTAAAAAAGAAGATGACAGTACTCTCTGGCTGCTGATAGCAACATGATGAACTACACTCGCCTCCAGCCTCCACGCAGCTCGCAGTAGCAATCTGTCATCGTTACAAACTTTTACTAAATTACTGCCGCACTGTGTTACCACGTACAACATTATGTTATTAGATTTGCATGAAGCTAAAACTTGGCTTGTTTCGTAACCAAAGAACGAGACACCAACACATATAACGCAATATTTAAATGAACACTCATCATGTAAATATGTTAATGCGCCGAGTAACATTATACAACTTTTCTGACAATTAATGTATTGTAACTTCATCTTTGGAACGTTTCTCGAATAAATAAAGTTAGCATAATCAAAAAGAAAGGTCTCTTTCAATTTGTTGAACATCAAAATGGTATGCTAAGATCGTTGGTACTTTTGTGGGATGTGGTTTGAATATAAAATGGCGGTGGGTATTCAGAATAAGGGCGCAGGTGGACAGGCGGCGCTAAAAGCCGATCCGTGTAGCGTGCAGTCCGCCGGCGCGTATCAAGCATTTATCATTGAGTTCACACGCGGCATACATTACGGTTAACTAAGCACCTTTTTAGTTTCACCTTGCCAAAAAATGCTGTCCGACACGGTTTGGATTTTATTGTGAGTTTTTATGGGTGAGTGGAGTGATTTTTATTTTATTTTATAATAATAATTTATGGGTATACTGTGTAGGTCGTTACGGATAGGCAGAAGCCTGAATATCTGGCACCAGTATTGCCAATGGGTATCATGTTACTCAGTTACTGGGTTGTGGAGGTCAGATAGGCAGTCGGGGGCATTTTTTAACCAGGTCATCGGTTAAGGTTTCGGGAATCCCCGACGCTGCCTTACACTACATGGTACTAAAGTTTATTTTACAAGAACTCATCTGAGTAACAGCTAGAATGGTAACCAACTAATGTAGCTGGGAAAAAGATAGACAAATTAATTCACTATGTAGATAACTCAAGTTTCTTGAACGTACGTAATAAATAATAATGAGTATGGGGGTATGGGCAACGCGGTATGGTACTCGTAAACTTATATACCTACGAGTATACCACTCTACGAAGATGATCTCCTTGAAAGTTCATAGACAGTTGTTTTGCTAATAGTCGCCACGTTGAAGAAGATTCAGTAACAAAGGACAGAAGAACAGACTGAGCCACATCTCAACTTATATTATACAGAGGTAAAATTGAATATTTTTTTCGTAATGTTGGTAATCTCTGGCAGTGCTGGCCCGATTTAGAGGTTTTTTTTCTAATAAAAAGTTACATTATCGCTGAGTGTTATATTTGAACGGGTCTTGTAGGATGGGTCACGGTAGCAAAACCGCGGGAATAAAGCTAGTTAGATATAAATTGTATCGGTCGTCATGAAAATCTATTTCAACTGCGTATTGTCTTTTATTCAGCTGTTGGGGGTTAACAAATACAATTTTATATGAGTGTCAGTCATGCAACGTGGGGAATGCTTATTGCTCCATGCATCCGGGTTGAAATTCAAATGGAATTCGCTGGAAATTCAGCCCCGCAATGTGGAGTGTGCCGTGCTAGTCGCTACACCTCTAGTGGCAGAGATACAGTTTTATTGTTTTCTCATTCACATAGGCAAAAGCTCGTGGCTAAATAATAACAGCCGCACGGGTCGATCTTCAAAGTCAAGCAACGCTTGACGAGGTCGGGCCGTGGATGGGTGACCATTTCAACATACCGAGTTTCCTCCGCATTTCAGACGAAAGACGTCCACTGCTGGACATAGGCCTCCCCCAGGCGTCGCCACATTGACCAATCCCGTGCATCTCGCATCCAGCGCCTTCCCGCAACCTTAACCAGGTCATCTGTCCACCTTGTGGGAAGCCTTCCATCGCATCGTCTTCCGGTTCGCGGTCACCATCCATTCTGCAAGCAATGTGCCCTGCCCACTGCTATTTAAGTTTCACAATTCTTCGGGCTATGTCGTTAACTTTGGTACTCCTGCGGATATCCTCATTTCTGACGTGATCACGCAAGGAAACGCCGAGCATAGCCCTCTCCATTACCCTTTGGGTGACTTTAAGCTTTCTGATAAGGATGGGCCTTAGCGTGAGCGACCACATCTCGATCCCATAAGTGATCACATAGGTGATCGGAATTGAATAGCGGAACGCAAATCATCATTATAATTTTATTATTCTATCTACTCACGTATGATTTCTAGATCTGGTCACCGTAGGGATATGAGTGGATACAGAGAAACGTGGAGAAAATACGTAAAAAGGGGTCCTAACATAAAATTAATTACTATTTTGATAGGCAGGTATAACAAACTAGAGTACTTTTTAAAGAAATGGTTTGCGTTCTTCAGTTAGGAATAAAAATAAATAAACTAGGAATCCACTTAACTGTCACGACTCCTTAAGAGGCGTTTTCTTTTATTTTGCTAATAATTACAGAGGATAATCTCTACCCTTCTCTAAATAAACTTCCAATACAAAGATAAATATAATATCGTTACACCAACCCTTGAAACATTCACCATCTCAAAACTCGAAGCACTAGAAACCGAATGAAATGAATAATTTTCTATTCATATAACAGAAAACCTCCTTCCATTTAAGATTCACAACTCGATAGAATACCCGCTGACTACTGCCGGGAATTGAATACGCTCAAATGAAACTGCAAATGCCGTTTTCAATATCTTCGCCGGAAATAACATTTGGAGCAGTGATGTTGCGGAGGCCATCTTGGCGGAAGCGAAGGCGATGCACAGCTTGAACTCCGCTGGCGCTGATACTTAAAAAGTAAGAAAAATAGATTAAATAACATTTAAGGGCCTACATACGCTTTAGTGCCGTAAAACGGTAACTTTCTAAAGCATACTCCTCAGTAACAGCTAGGTTAAAAGGTTTGAAAAAAATATACATTTATTATTGATTCATGTACATAATTTTGAACACAATGTTTTTTCGTGTAACTAATAGTTTTGCTTTAAAAAAATAATTAACAACACGATATTTTTTCGCAACTTATGGAAACTCCTCCAAAACGACTTGGATGTTTAAAAATACTTTTATACAGAAAAATTGATGGCTGGAAGTTCTTCATACCTAACATAGCATATGTAAATCAAATAATATTTTTCAAACAAAACTGTTCAAAAGGAGGTTCAATTTTGATATTTTGGCATCGAGCGGGCGCACGGCCAGTACTGCGTTACATTGGGGCGTATATATCGCCTTAACACTTTTTTAAAGGTTTAACGGAGGTGGTGGAGGAAAAAAATAAGTACGAAGCCCTATTGGTAATCAAATATTAGAAGCGGCAAACTTTCCGAAATACTGTTGTGGGACTTTCTTGGTTAATAAAATAAACCAGCACCACTAAACAGTTTTACCAATCGTTACTAAACCTGGCGGTGGTAAAAATGTGGCAGCAAAAACTTATAATTTCGAGTTATGGTTTTTGTTTCCACCACATTAAAGGGTCTTGTTACATATTTAAAAGTCAAGGTTCTTTATCAGTCCTTCGAGCTCCACTACCCAGGAGTACCCCAGTACTAGATTATGGAGTAAGCAAAAAGGCAGTCGTTCCGTGTACAATAATAGTACACTCAAAAGTGCAGTCTTACTCTCCCAAAACTCAAATGGCTAGTTTTTGTAGAAGAAGTTAAAAAATCCACAAAAAAATTTATATGTTGTACAGAAATGAAAGTATACATTTTTTTCCTACTAACCGTGAAAAGTTATTTAGTTGCTGCTGTTTTGGTAGAGTGTGACCGCACTTTTGAACCTTAACTTTACCTATACAGCTGCATGCGGTCAGATTGGAAGTCTGCCCCCAAAACCATAGGAAAAACGCTAGGCACGTTGATTAACCACTACTAAAAACTTGCGGATACAGATCCGAAGGTACGTTTTCTTACGGAAGTTCTGCATTGCCGAACCCACTCTCATTTCGAGTAGGGTTTCGATTTAATAAAGCACGTCGAAGGAGCCTTGTCGCAGTCTTGACTACTAGTTACAACTACAGGATTCCTCGGATAGCGCTGTGTGCCACGCCTTACAAACGAGCAATAAGTGCTCGTGCTGCAAATTACTTAGAAAACGGTTCATTTGAAACGTTTTTGTATTGTGCTGTCCTGTCTTTGCTTTAAATGAAATTGTTTTAATGTAAAACTTGATTTTATTTCATAGAACTTGACATATGAGGACATACTCAATAATAACTAGGATTATGAATTATATTTATACTCCCTTTTCCCCGAAGGCATTGCATAGTTGTATATCAACGTTTGCCTTGATATAGCATGTCCTTATAATTAATATTTGATTTGGGATTGCATAGTCTGTCGTGAACAATATCGGTTAACTTTTTGATGAAGAAGGGTTAACTAGTAAGACGAGTGCTGAACAGTGTCGAGTAACTAGTGAGACGAGTTCTGGTAGTACCGGCATCGTGCGTGAAAAACGAGTGTGGAAGAGGGTAGACAGATATGTCAGCTCGTAAACAACACCCACCCGCGAAGACTTTAGTTCTCGTGATCATGGGGTTTGTAACGGTGCCGAATTATCGAGCTCTCAACCTATAACAAAATATACATGGTAAATATCCCGAAACAAATATTAATTCTAATGATTGTGACCATGTCAACTTAAAAACTTATATAACATATCCTTATATTATATTGCCATTTACCGAGAACAGTTCCAATTGCCTGGTTACAGCTATTTCAGACAACTCCAAGAGAACTTTGCTAGACCAGAAATTCGGACGACGGACCTCACATATCTTCCAAGCATTACACGATGAGTCAGTAGTAAACAGTTTTCATAAAATAAGATGAAAATATTTTAACATACATTTCAGATTAAAACTGCCACAGAAAAATCTAGAACAGACATCCTAAGACGACCCACTGACCATAGATTTCGCCTCTTACGTATCATTGAAATAGTTATTGTGTCGCTCTTAAATGCTAGACAAACCAAGCTGCCGTATTCTGTGCCGCTGTATTCAGTGCCGATTTTAGAACTATAAGTAGGTGAAAAAAAATCACTACAACACCTTACAAAAATAGCCAAACTCTTTCACTAACCTAAACAGAAACAATAAAATCTAAAAAAAACTTTTTAACAAAAAATCAAACCGACTTCCAGAACAAAAAACTACAAACCAAAAAATAACTTTCTTTTCCGAAGTCGGTGTCTTTTGTACCCAACTTTTTTCAGTTTTTCGACACCGACTTCGGAAAAGAAAGTTATTTTTTGGTTTGTAGTTTTTTGTTCTGGAAGTCGGTTTGATTTTTTGTTAAAAAGTTTTTTATTTTTCTCTTTTTAGTTTTGGTAGGTATCTCCAATTAACATGATAATCATTTATGGCCAAAGTACATCTTATGACGATTCCAATAAGCCCAAGCACGACTAGGATACATTGTTTTATTTCAGAGTTCCAGTGCCTACCTTCCGGCTTCATCATCAGAACAGTTCAATGGTACCATTTTCATCAGTACTATTCATTTATAAGTATTTGCTTAATCATAGTCGGTTAACTATTCGCGATATTTTATACCCGTGACATACTTAGCATTGAGGAGTTTCAGTGGCCATCTGTGGTCTTCTTCATCAGTTCCACTTCACCAAATTATACTTTCTGAGTGCAAATGATTGCATTGTTGGTGAAAATACCAAAATCACTATATAAATGCCTATAATATTTGAGGAGTTCCCTCGATTTCTCTAGGATCCCATCATCAGATCCTGACCTGATGACTATGGGACCAACTAGGAAGTATACCCTTCAAAATAAAAGAAGATTTTTTGAAATCGGTCCAGGCGTCTTTGAGTAATCGGGGAACATACATAAAAAAAAAAAAAAAAAAAAGATTCCGACGAATTGAGAACCTCCTCCTTTTTTTGAAGTCGGTTAAAAATGTACTTCTCAACTGGACAACAGGGTACCATGTTGGCAATACTGGTATCAAATTTACCATTCCACGCCGCCTCGTATTGTCATAAGTCATAAGTCATTTATTCATTTGTTTAACATAGGTAAAATAATTGGTATATACAGGTAATAAAGAGTGCGCTATGTTATGCCAGAGGGCGTACAAATGTTTGCAAGTAGGTAATTAAAAATAAAAATCAAGCCAGCTAAATCTAAATAATCAAATAAAATAAGCCTGGACAATAAAACAACAATTATAAAGAATTGCATAATACAAATCAATGAAATCAATGTCAATGTAAATATCAATAAAAAAGAAAAACAATAATAAAAACTTAAAAAAAAAAATTTAATACAGTACATGTCAATGCACAGACTGAAAAACAGATAATAAGACTATGTCAATATATGTACAAATGTCAATATACAATATTAATGATAATATACAATTTTAATGTCAATATACAATTCCAATGTCAATATACAATTCAAATGTCAATATACAATTCAAATGTCAATATACAATTCTAATGTCAATATACAATACCGGTATCAATATACAATACTAATGTCAATATACAAAATTTATTTGTAGGCACAAACAGTCGTGTATTTCATTAGCATTCATTCTGTCATTAGATATTTGTCTGTTAAAAATTCCGAGATACTGTAATATGCTTTGTCCACCAGTAAAGATTTTAGTCGTTTCTTAAATAAGCTCACGTTCAATTCTTTGATTGACCTGGTAAGTGGTAAGTTTGTATAGGGCATAGGCAGACTTACTAATTTGTTTGGTTAGCTCCTCCGTGTGTGTTTTCCAATCTAATTGTTAAACCTAGGAATTTAGATGTGTTTACTTGTGATATGCGTTGGTTGTCATAGTATATACTCATATTTGTGTTTGAACGTTGGCTAATCGTTAATTTTGTCTTGTCAATATTTATCTTTAAATTATTATTATCTAACCATTGTACTATGGAGGTTATTGTCTTAGAAATTTCGTCGTTGTAGTTTTCAGCATTTGTGCTATTAATAGTCACAGTGCTGTCATCAGCAAATAGTGACATAGGGTGACTTGTAACTTTCGGCATGTTATTTATATAGATTATAAATAAAGGAGGCCCTAAAACACTGCCCTGGGGTATGCCATATGTGAGTGTTCGAAGATCAGATTTGTAGATTCGTTGACATTTAAGTTTAAAATCTATTTCAGATACTTCAACGTACTGTTTCCTGTTCTTTAAATACGATTCTATTAAATTTAGGACATTACCTCTAATGCCGTAGGCGTCTAGTTTACTTAACAATATATTATGGTCCACATAGTCAAAGGCTTGAGTCATGTCACAATATATTGAGCACACAGGTATTCTATTGTCAACATTCGTATAAACATTATTTAAAAAGTCATAGATGGCCAAGTTGATTGTTTTATTTTTCCGAAAACCTTTTTGTTCCTCTTTCAAAATGTTTTATTTTTTATTTATTTATTGTAGGTCGCTTTTCAACATCTAAGGTCATTAGCGACCACAGTAAACATTATATTATAATAGGTTACATTAGTTTATAATTAGAATAGGTTAGTTATACATATTATCTTATTATCTATTAGTTTATACATATTTATCAATTTCAAAAACGTTAAGGTTCGTGTATAACCATCCTTATTTAGACAATCTTTTAGACTAGAAGGTACATTGCAAATTTGTCTTTCTTGACTGTAAGCCGTGCATTCAACTAGAAGGTGTATAACTGTTAAGTCCACTCCACATTTGCATTTGTTTTTATTAGCTTTAGTTATAAGATGAATGTGAGTTAAGTTTGTGTGTCCTATACGTAATCTGGTAATTACCACTTGATTCCTTCTGAATCTAAATGAAATAGATTATTTTGTCAAAAATTGAATTTCTTATACCAATTAATTTAGTTGTATTTTCTATTTTCCAGTAATGATCCCAAAGAATTTTGACTTTATGTTTGAAGTATTTTTTTATTTTGGTTGGAGTAGATTTTATTGTTTTGCAAATCTCATTTTCATTAGTCGAATTTTTAAAATCAAAATCAAAATCAATTTTTTTATTTCACATTGGCCTACATGGGCACTTATAAAACGTCGACAAAAGGTGCACGGTTCGGGTTGGTCGTTTCCTATGGAGAAGAACCGGCAAGAAACTCCATGGTTACTCTTTTAAAAATGGTTTGGTTTTACAATATTTCCATGTTACAGCATTAGTACTTAGATATGGGGGGACAACGTAGGCCCGACTTATGACAATAAGTCGTAAGAAACTAAAAAAATAAAATAGAAAGATTATATATTTTATAAAAAAGTTAACAAATGTTAACTAGCATCTAGAAGGCCTACAATGTTAACACATTCACAAAACAATCGGTAAAAGAATCTATACAAAGGTAAATAAAAATAAGTATAATAAGACTAAATTTAACATGTGGCACAAATTTTGTTATCAGTGCTGTAACTATTCTTAGCAAAGGGCTATAAAGATGATTGAAAACCATTGTAAAAAATCTAATTAAAAGAAGGAAAGAAAAATGAGATTGAGAATAGTTAGAGACATCCACATATTTGTGCCGTTTACAAGTTACCAGGGAAGCTGCATGCGCAGAAGGAGCTAAGGCCAAATGTTTTTATCTTCAACGTAGTCCTTGATTTTATAATATGCTTTTTTAATAAGGATACGTTTGATGTAGTTTTTGAACCTTCCATCGGTCAGTTCTATAACTGATTTTGGCAACTTGTTTTAAAAGCGTATACTGTTTATAAGAAAAGACTTGCTATTTTGGTTAATCTGAATTTGGGTATTACAATTTCGTGCTTACTGCGTGTATTTAAATTATGGAAGTTGCTTCTAGTTTTGAAAAGCCCCCGATTTTTACGGACATACAAAATACATTCCAAAATATAAAGTGAAGGTAGAGTCAGTATATCGATCTCTTTAAATTTTTGTCTGAGGGACTCGCGAGGACCCATTTTATAGATTGCGCGGAATGCCCTCTTTTGTAGGATGAAAATTGAGTCAACGTCTGCTGCTGATCCCCACAGCAGAATGCCATAAGACATACTACTGTGGAAATAAGCATAGTATACTAACCTAGCTGTAGCTACATCGGTAAGCTGCCTTATTTTCCTTACTGCATATGCAGCCGAACTTAATCTACCCAAAAGAGTTCTAATGTGCGCTTTAGCTTCAGTATCCGCTCTTTCGTTGCCAACTATACCTTGATGACTTGGAATCCATATAATTTGAAATTTGTAATTATTATTAAGAAGATTTATCATCAAAATGTTTTGTTTATCCAGTTTTATCCATCCATTTATAAATCTGTGCATAAATGTATTTTTCAAATATCTTGGATATTATTGGAACAAGTGCAATAGGCCTATAAGACTCCATGCAATCTTTGTCATTTTTTTTAAACAATGGTTTAACCACAGTTGTTTTTAGGTGATTTGGGTAAGTACCGTGTGTTATGCACAAATTGAGAATATAGCTCAAATGTCTACTGATGGAATCCGAAACGTACTTAATTACTTTGGTAGAAATCCCATCATTACCTACACTGCCAGTATTTTTTAAAGACCTAATAATGGTTTTGATGTCATTTTCATTACTTGGTGCCATAAACATCGAATTACTTGATTTTGAGATATTTTATGTCACATTATGTTTACCTCTATTACTGATAGGTTTTATCTTGTCGACAAAAAAGTTGTTAAAGGCTTTCGCTATCTCGTACGGGTGCGTTACGTTTTTATTTCCAATTTTAATGTTTCCAATTGAGTTTCTATTGGGCATATTCATCTTCGTTCGATTAATGATTTCCCAAGTAGATTTTGACTTGTTAGATGATGCTTTGATTTTATAGCTGTTCTGAGCACGTTGTGTTAATTCGATATTTTTTTTAAATATTGCTGTATATCTTTTGAATTCTAGTTTACGTTGTTCATTGCGTTCCAGTCGGTAACGCTACAGAAGAGTTCTTTTATTTTTACTGCACGTTTTAATTCCTCGCGATATTCATTGTGGTCTCTTGTGTACGCTTAATTTTATACGTTTTAATGGAAAACATAAATTATACATTAGGGTAAATGTCTCCAGAAATAGATTATAGGCCGTATTCGGATCGTCAAGTTTTATATATTTCCGATAAAGAAACATTTTGTAAACACTCCCTGAACTTATTCATATTTTCTTGATTGTAGTCCCGGCGTTTAACATACCAATGCTGTAAAACACATATCCTTTTCACCGGACACTTGAGAATTTGACAGGTGTGGTCAGATAAAGCAAAACCGTATACGTCATATTTACATTTTTTTACCTAAATTATGCGCAAAATTGTCTATGCATGTTTTACTGGACAGTCTGGTTGGCTGATTAATTACTAATTTAAAATTGAAGTTAAGCAAAATACATTCTAGATCTAGTGTTGTATTATTACGCTTTAAAGTATCAATGTTCAAGTCACCGCATATTACAATATCTCGTTTATTTCTCTTTGTCACAAACTGGCATAATTTATACAATCGCTCAAAAAAAGTTGTTAAATTATTTGCATTTGGGACTCTATAAATACAGATTACAATGGTGTTAGTATCGATAGTATCGATAGTTTAATAGCACAACATTCAAAAGTGCTACTTATTGCTAAGTGCCTATCTTCAGGAATTTCTTTCCAATGGTGTCCCTTTTTTATCAAGATACATGCTCCACCTCTTTTAATGTCTCTTCTACTGAAACATGTAGCTAGATCATAGTTAGAGATTGACAGATACTGGTCATAACCAGCCATCATGAAATGCTCGGTTATGCAAATCACATCAATCTTAATATTTTTTAACATTAGTTCTTCTAGGCATACGGAAAGTGCGTCAGATTTATTTAGCAATCCCGCAATGTTTTGATGTAATATATTTATATAGTTATCATAGAAAAAACTGGGTGTCTATATGTTCGTCATTGGGTGTTGTATCGATGTCTAAAATCAATAAATCGCATTTTTTAACACCAGAGATAAAATCGTCAATATCTTTGAAGATTGACTGCATGCCAAAATTGTTTAGTAGCCCTGATTTTTTTGTTAACATTGTATAATCGTTTGCCAGATTCTTGTTCGAGTCCAAAAGATGTGCATGTTGATGAGACATTATATCAAGGTACAGTAAATTATTGAAGTGTTCTATTCTCCAATTATACATAACTTTGTCGTAATTATACTCATATATCGGCGTGCTGACTATTATGTTCGTATGGTTTACTTTTTGTAAGGTCGTTCTGATGTGGAGTGCCAGTTGAAGGTAGTCGTTCGTATTTTTAAAGTCTTCCTCTCCTAGTAGAATTATACAGAAGTCCTGCATTGTAAATGTTTTTAATTTAGTTTCTACATCGCACATTAATTGTTCTGTTTTACAGTTTGTCCTTATATAATGGCATATGTTTTCCGAGTGATTGTGAAGAGTATTTTCGGCAATATTTGCTATGTCATTCCTGTTGTTAGTACTCAGAATACATATTTTACTCGCCTTCTTATTTTGTTGGATTTGTTCTGAAATTGTCTTTTCACTACTTGTTTTATTTTGTATGACATTGGGTGTTATCGTAACTTCTTTCTGGTTAGATATAAATGATGAAGGAACTGTTTGTGTTTGTTTGTCGTTTTTCGGACATTTCGTAATTAGAGTTGTTTTTTGTGTTTTTTTAATAGGGCTATGTGTAAGTTCTGTTAGGCGGTTGTTTTTGCTTTGTAAACCAATATTTACTCGCCAAAGGTCATTGTTTTCCAAAGACAGTGACTCGATTTCCTGAGGTGCACTGTTTAATTCTAACACAAGCTTGTCAATTCGTTCTTTCAACCTAGTTATTTGTTGATGTGCATCAGTAACATCACTTGATAAATCGGGTAGACTGTTCACGGTATCTTCGAATGTATCATTTTGTGATTGGTTGATGTCGGTATTTGAATCAGATTTAGTACACGTACGTCGCATAGTAATGTTTTCGAAGAAATTCATTTTCGAATCTTATGGTGGATGGTTATCGTTTTTACCTCACTCTGGCCGAGCAATTTCGTTGAAACAATGATAAAGACAATTTATCAATTTACAAAAACAGAACGCCGTCGACGAGAGTCGAACCAGTCTACCTATTCGAAGTCTGTATGTCTACCTATTGGGCCATTTGGCATCTGTTGAATGTAGTTGAAATTATGTATCTGTTTATTGTGGTATGGAATTGATAAAAGTTCGTTTTATGATGATTCGTAGATTGTATAATTCAAACTTTTGACAGATTGTTTTTTCACTTTTTGTTTTGGGTTTTATTGTTAAAATGTTTTGTTTCACTTAATTAGTTATATATCCACAGTGTTATTATTGATGTTTATTGTAATTTTAGATCACTAGAATACAGAATTAATGTAGTTTTGACAGGGTTCACTGTTCAATTGAATATAGCACTGATTTTTTTTTATTTATGAGAGTTTTTATGATACAACACTTTCACTTCTTGTTTACAATGTATGTTTCAATATTTACATAAATACACTATGAAATAACTTTATTTAATATTTTTTTATCTAGATTAGTAACGGACGACAATGTTTACTTGTTCACACGTCGGGTAATCGTCGAAACGGAACAAAACACACAACAAAATTGCTATACTTTATCTCCTTGTAGAGCCAGGAAGGCTTGGAGCAGTGGAACTCATCTTCTAATTATGTGGGTAGGTAGGCGCGGAAATAGGAATAAATGGCTTCAGACCACAATCGACGTATTTTAATCAGTATTCACAGGAATCACGATGTAATTAGGTAATTAGCGATTACTACTATACGAAATCAACTTAATTAAATCTTGAGATAGTGTGATGGCGAAGATTCTGAGCGATTCGTCATAAGCGTGGTGCGCAGGCGCCGTCCCGTTCAAAAAGTGAGTTTAAGACAATATGGCCGCCCGCACTACCATCGACAATGACGCTTCGCTAGGTTGACATCGACAGTCCTGTCAACCTGACGTTTGACGTAACCGCCGTCACGGCCGGACTGACTTGCGACCGTCCTCGGGCGATATATCTGAAATAAATTAAGATAACTGTATAGTCCATTCGCTCATCCTGACTTAATCATTTTAATCAGCACACAACACTAAAATCATTTAATGACTTGGACTAACCAGGCAAGTGCACCGCTTAGCCAACCGTAAGGTGGGACTCGGACTACACTTCAGTAAGACCAGTCGATTTAATGACATGGACTAACCAGGCAAGTGTATCACTTAGCCAACCGTAAGGTGTGACTCGGACTACACTTCAGTAAGACCAGTCGACAACGCATTAGATACCAATTCAGGCTAGAATTTAGTCAAGACAATACATTTACGTCCTTGTAAACATCTAGACAAGCGATCATCCAGGACAAGTCAGCACCTGACTCGGACGACAAATTTCGTCAGATGACGCTAAATAAACCACTGTGACAAGTCAACACCTGACTCGGACGACAAATTTCGTCTACCTTCTGTGACGAGTGAAGTGTGCCCTCTAACTACTCACCCTGGAATAGTATGGACGACACTTCTTCGCCCAGGATCAACCATTTTTACAATTTATCATAATTAAAGGAATGTTACAGTATAGTTACGATATTTTGTACTATACCTGCTTATGATAGTGAATTGTCATGTTCTGTGTGCACTTCAACTTCATGAAGGACCTCCCATGTTTCAGGGTCTAAGTGTACGCTCAGGGTACCTGAGCTTGCAGTGACAGTGTGTGAGTCAGCCGAAGCAGTGTCCGAGCATACGGTCAAGGTGTCAATACGGTCTAATGACTCGTTTTCACTAGTTGAGCATAAAGTATTTTCTACATAATCAGACGCCGTCTCGGCCTTAACTTCATTTAAAAGACTAGACGCGATTTTAAGTAATCCATCATGTCCCCTGGGTACTGCACGTAAATTCTCGTGGGACACCTATACACGATTTATTGCGGATCCACTGGCCTAAGTTCACAGTCTTAACCCGCTTGGTAGGTTTACATTCTATAAAATGATTTACATACTTTATTTCTGAAAATTTTTTTTTTTATCGAGACTTGTGTCAATATGATTTAAATCTGCTGTATCTTAAGTCTTATTACAAAAATTAGATTGCTCTTTGGTGTATATTACTAGGTTATCATTATCAATTTTTACGCATAGTCCTAAGCCAAAAATATCCCTACCAATTATTATAGGATCTGATATATTACAATCGGGGACCACATGGAACAGCAAGCTTATTAAAGGTCATCGATCTTAACTTCGCTCTGAATTTGTGTAGTGCATTGAATGTCATCAACATTAACATGGTGACCTCACCTCTCGCGTGACTATGTGAGTTTATTTTATTTTAACCTCGTGACTCAATAGGAACTTTCTGTAAGGTTCCTAAGACAAACATGAATTTCACACGAGCCCACAGTTGCTACACAGGCTCACAGTTGCCACACAGGTCAACAGTTGCTACATAACGCTCGGCTAGGAGTAGCAAGTAAGCAGACCATTGGGTTCGTGAAAATAGGGAAATTTTAGAATTCTTCTCTTAAACGAAATCATTACCCTGGGCCATGTACCACAGTCATTCCAAACAAACTTTAAAACTTCTGCTGCAGCAAAAACTGCCAAGCTTATAGAAACCCTTATATAAACTTATAACGTCACGGCCTTATAGCCGACCAGCAATTATATTGCTCTCACACAACGTTCTCGCTGGACCCTGACCCTCCGCCAGAATACGTCACTGGGCCACTGGTACGGTCAAACATAATACGGTTGATAAACTCAATTACTCGACATCTTAAGCTTGCTCATCATCATCAAAATCCTTTTAACTTCAACTTCGATGTTGATGAGGTATATTACCCGCTGGTATCATCCGTAACCTACCGTGTGCATACTTGTTGGTTCTAAGCGTACCTATTTAAAGATTTCAGTGTATAACGATCACCGTCTTGTCATAAACACCTATCGCGGACTGAATACAGGGCCTATTTAGTAGTCATACCGGATATTCCCACACACTGACACTTCATTAGAAAAAGGTCCAACGACCAAAAAGATCAACAACTAAACTACGTAATTGTAGCAATTCTGTTACGGTTTGTTACAATCCATTAGCAATGCATACTCAACTCATTAAACCTTCATTGCGATCTGTGCACCAACATAAGCCAGAATCACACCATAGATTCCTTATAGACATGTACCACATATTACTCATGAGGTGTGGTCCAAAGTTTCGAGTATGAGTGTCAAGCCTTTCTTAATCAGATTTGGTCTCCCTACCACTTTCATCAACTATGACGTCCAATTCTTGAGGAACTTGGTGATCGGGGATCTTTCTCACAAGATTCGCGGTTTTACTCAAAGATTTTGGAACGCACCGACTGTCAATATTTGCGTCTTAATAGCTCGTGTGAAGGAGCTTCACGAATTAACTCGGATCAATATCGTTAAAATCAAATTATCAACAGTAACCATTTACTATTGCTCAATAACTCAGTTTTTATGTAAGGAAAACAATCGTGAAATCTACTACTATCATAATATTACTTTGAAAGTAAGTAAGTAAATTCAGATCTGAAGACGGTCGTTATTTATCGTTACGCAACATAAGATCTGTTCTGAATACACGTAAATGATAGGTACTGGTACCTATCTCGATACAATTGCATTGGCCCAATGACATTACTAACTCGCTTTGCCACTGAAAATCACTATTTGCGCAGTCATTTTGGATATCTTATGTCCTTCTTACGGGATATCTCATCCTAAAGCGCGTACTAAACAAAATGTTGAAACTAAACCGCCAATAGGAATTTCATTAACTACTTGCTTTTTACTAAGTGTGTATTAATTACCTAGTGATAGTGCTATATATAACCACTACCAATTCAGTGGTCAAATGTCGACACACTCTATTAAACTCGAACTAGCATCTCTTCCCTAGACAACATTCGAACTCATCTATCGAAATAACATGGAAGCGACTCACCGAGTATTCCATTCAAAATTGCGCGTTCCTGACCTCACAACTGTTGTCATAACGTTCGATTACCACCTGCGAACTGCTAGCCTTCCGTTCTTTTTAACCTCTCAGATGTTGACACTTCAGCCTTCGCGTACAGTATCTGAACCGCTAGCCTGCAGCAGAGGCTCCACTGCGACACAATGTGGTATCTGAAACATGAAAAACACTACGAGAGTAAATGTTCACATGGTTATCTTAATCATACACAGCTTTGATGAAATTTTACCGCTACAGCGGTATAGTAACCTAAACCGGCACTGCAATATGGGTTATTATGAACACCGAGTGTGAGTGCAGAGTGTCCAAAACATAAACCACACATTACAGCATCCCCTTTAGAAAATCCAATGAATGCCATAGTGGCCACGACATTTTAAGCCTCAATTAACATGGCCTGGTAGGGTTTACTACGTTCCAGATAGTTTGGCTCTCTGACTCGAAAAGAAGAATGCCACGCTTCTTCTCAAATTTAGTTAACTCTCACATTACAAAACTAATCAAACTATTACCTTTGGAATTATTTTAAGTTCCAGCATGATGTGTTTGGTACGGCAATGCTCTAAAGTCCGAACAATAATAGCTAGCTAAGGACTATTACCAGTGATAGTAGAATAATTACTCTTCAGCAACACCTTGAACAGCGATAACTAACATGAGATTATGGACCTGACATGGGTTATACCGTAAACAAAACCAGAATCTTGAATAATGAACATACTTTTCCATATTTATAACAAATTGAAAACGACTTACCAGATTGGCATAAAGATCAATGTGTATGGATCTTTCCACACGTCCACACGCTCCTCATTGACCTGTCCAGCTCCTTGGTTATTGCTAGCCTCCTTGCTGCTCTGCTCCAGACTGGTATTTCATTATTCAAGACTGAGGGTAGTCGCAGAAAACTCTACGATTATTTAAGCCAGTCCCACGTTGATCCCGGATAAACAACACTGTAATTTGCAAGAATGTAACCGCCATTTTAACTAGCATTGTTTTTACGTGTGATCGATCGTGCTAATGACGATCGATTCCCGCTTCTGATGTAGAGCCAGGAAGGCTTGGAGCACCGGAACTCATCTTCTAATTATGTGGGTAGGTAGGCGCGGAAATAGGAATAAATGGCTTCAGACCACAATCGACGTATTTTAATCAGTATTCACAGGAATCACGATGTATTAGGTAATTAGCGATTACTACTATACGAAATCAACTTAATTAAATCTTGAGATAGTGTGATGGCGAAGATTCTGAGCGATTCGTCACAAGCGTGGTGCGCAGGCGCTGTCCCGTTCAAAAAGTGAGTTTAAGACAATATGGCCGTCTGCACTACCATCGACAATGACGCTTCGCTAGGTTGACATCGACAGTCCTGTCAACCTGACGTTTGACGTAACCGCCATCATCCTTTTAACGTAGACTTTCGGCCAAATAAACAATACATTATTGCCGTAGGTACATCGTGTAGTTTAAATCTCCAGCACAGCTACAATTACACGGTCGAGTGGCCCCGCTCAATGGCGCAAACACACCACAAAGATCAGACTGTAAGGAGTACGGAAATGTATGTTTACATCACATGAACCGGGGACATGCTAGTAAGGACTAGCGCGCACTAGATATTCTTAGGACTTATTTTGAATATTTTTTATGTGAACTTGATTAGTATTTTCAGCAAGGATTGGACCTCTTGTTGGTCCAACAATTACGGAAGAATAGGTACACATTACAGACTTGATTACCGTGACTAATGTTAGGTGCTTTATGTGCTGCCGCTAAAGTGGTTAACGTAAATAAATCACTAGTTCAACTATCCAAGCCACCATCATTTTCATTGCCTTGTAGCCGCATAGTCCCAAAGCACGTTTTCTTCTCCCATATATCTCTAACGCCACCATCACAATTTTCACTCGCTTGCTATAGTCATAAATTTCACAACATCCAACGATTCTTTGGCCTTCACCTCTTGCCTATAAAATTCTGCTGATTCTTATCTCCTTTCGCTATTAAAAACTATTTAGTATCCGCCTCCCCTTCAAGGAGTACAGACAAAGGGCGAGTTCACAATACAGGCGCGATGTGAGCGCGCATCGCAGATGACAGACCCGCGATAATAGAGCTCTCTGTTTAGCGAGTGCGTCCGGGCCAGCCGGAAATGGCGCAGCCCAACGACAGCCTTCATTTCCTGATTAGTCCTTTTGCTAGGGACCCAGGGAGGCAGAGGCCCAAGGCCCGAGGGACGTGATGTTATGTTGTTAATCACTGTTTTTCCTGTCATAATTTTGTATTCTTGCTGTACTTATTAGCTTGTTGCAAGTTGTAAAAGACTGTGAGGCTTTTGTATTTTTTTGTCAGGGAAATATGACTAAGGAATGTTTACCCTTGAAAATCAAAAAAAATTCAACAGCCACCAAGGAATGACTGCTGTCGGTAAAATGAATATTTTCTCTTTGCAGAATTCTTGCCTGAGTAAACTTTTTTTCTTTCATAAGTAATTAGTTAGATCCGAAATACAGCGTTACTCTCGAAAAGTATATGTTTAAAAAATTGCCTTCTATCTAGGGTTTAAATCACAAACTACAACTACTCTTTGCAACGTTTCTTCAACAATTGACAAACCTATGTACAAAATCTTACAAAAAAAAAACAAAAATCCAATAAACTCAGAACACGTCATCCCAACACTATCAAGAACGTCGAGTTTATTTTGTTCACAACAATAAGGCTGACAACAACTGCTGTAGCAAGACAACAGGATCGCGAGTGTCGTTGTCACGCGACAAGGCGAGGCGCTCAAATGAACAGCGAACATTGAACAACTGCTAACAATCCGTGTCGAGAACTGGACACAGACACAGACACTAGACAGTTTATCGACGAAAATATCTGCTTTATTTGCTATTGGGTATGGCAGACAATAGACGTTTATTTGTTGAGAAGGTGTAATTGTGTTGCTTTATATGGAGTTGAAGAAAGGCTTTCTAAATCCAATCTGACGCTAACTGCATTAGAAGGTACTAATTTGAATTAAGGGCAGTGAGATTTTATCAATAGAGACGTCATACTCATTATCATATTATAAATGTGAATGTAAGTTTGTTTGTTAGGCTTTCACGCGAAAACTACTTAACCGATCATCATAAAACTTTGGACATATATTCTTGGAGGTATCAGAAGTAACATAGGACAATTTTAAATGAAAAAAAAAATTTTTTTTTTACTTTTTCCGCGATAACCGACATTCACGCGGATGAAGTCGCGGGCAAAAGCTAGTAAAGAAATAAAAACATGGCGATATTTTACTTTAGCTACCTACATAGGACCTATGGAACTTGGAACTTTATTTCTGTCACTTTGAACAGTAGGTTATAAAATCACTGAGATATAAATAGGGCCCCGTTGTCCGAATGAGATAAACTTATTTTTCAAACAGTACAACTATTTTCTTAATTTTCTTCGGCAAACGTTGTGTTTCGGCTTTTTATCAGTTGCTCTTTGCACTTGGTGCAGACCAGACGCTCTTAATTAACTTGGAAGTCTGATAGATATCCAACGACTGACGAAAAACGTAGTTTGCCGAGATACATTAAGAAAATAGTTGTACTGTAAGTTCGTGTCGCGGCCAGAAGCAGGACGGACTGAGTTCACTCAAACTGATCAGCTTGTGTATGTATTGCCACGCAGACGTCGGTGAAACGTATGTAACTCAGTATATATTACAACATTGAAAGAGGGTTATAATGTTGAAGAAAATTTGAAATATTATTTTAACTATGTGAAAAGCGAAATAGTTTTAGCATGTTTCATAAAATCATCAAAAAAATGCAATTTTTTAGTAACGACGAAAGTAACCCTTTCTAGAATAAAAACAAGTGCCCCAAGGAAGATCACTAAACTAAAGTTCTAAATAAAAAGCCCTAAGCTCTCACAAGATCTAACAGTAAAAGTAACGTAGTATAAAGCCTTAATACCTTTTTGCCCTCAGACCTTTTTGTCTAGTAGATACGTCAGTCAACATTAAGGAGCCTTTCCGGATAGCCGTCAAGAGCGACGGGTGCGGACGTAGGTACCTGCGTGTGAAGGAAATAACAAAACCTCGCTCTTAAATCTCGGCAAACTTGAATTACCCTCTATCCATCTCATTGTAGAGTGAGTTAAGCACTGGAATTTATTATATATGTATAAATACTGTTTTGTACCTATATCTTATTTTAATAAATAAAATGAAATTGTTTATTATATGGTACCTACAATATTCAATGTGGTCAATTGAACAGCTCTTAACATGTTGAAGTTCAAGGATATGTAACACTAATATTGTTGATGAAATAAGTACGCAATGATGATATTGAAATTATATTTATTTTTTCAGAATGTTTTGGTTAAATGCATAACCTCCACGCATACCCTAGAGCGTACTATCCACCTTGTTGCATTTGTGTCATTTATGAGCTCGTGGAAAAAGTAATAACAGCCGCACATGTCGATCTTCGAGGTTAAGCAAAGCTTGCCGATATTGTTTCGAATATGGGTGAGCATCCATTACATACCATAACCAAGGATTATAGTTTTGCCCAGTTATTGGGTTGTGGATGCAGTCGCTCCATATAAAATACTGTACTTTTTAGGGTTCCGTACCCAAAGGGTAAAAACGGGACCCTATTACTAAGACTCCACTGTCCGTCTGTCTGTCACCAGGCTGTATCTCATGAACCGTGATAGCTGATGATGTATTTCTGTTGCCGCTATAACTAAAAAAAGAATAAAATAAATATTTAAGTGGGTCTCCCATACAACAAACGTGATTTTTTTGCCGTTTTTGCGATAATGGTACGGAACCCGTCGTGCGCGAGTCCGACTCACACTTGGCCAGTTTCTTATTACTTCTAGACAAGCGTGCTTCGCCGTCGACCACATCATTACTTATCATCAGACGAGATAGTGGTCAAACGCGAGACTACCACAAAAAAAAACTGGTCCTCAGCTGAATCCGGTTAGCCTGAAAGCCTCAATATAGTTGGGAAGCTGAGCAGATTGATTATCCAACATCAAAAAAAAAAATTGTCTATAGATTCGTCAGCAATTCCAAGACTATAATTTCTAATAAAACGTATTTATTAGAGTATTCATAACTTTCATAAAACATAACACGGATACAAATTTAACATTTTATATTAGTTATTCAATTAACTCAACCTGTACTCCGCGGATCTATTATTCTTCATACTATCCTGTATACAAATACCTACTACATAAATATTTTTATAGATACAGCACGATTTGTGCCATGTGCGCGATAGAGTGAAACTTCGGTGTAAAGACTAACGCTAGTTGTGAGCTTATTCAAATTTAACACAGTTCCCAGCAAATAGCTGGAACCGTTAGTTGGTAAGAGATAAAGCGAGTTTTGAGGCCTTCAATATTATAACTTGAAGTCTAGTTAATAGGTTCCTGGTTTTAATATTGAACCATTATTCTCTTTTAATACAGGTAAGTTTAAATTCATTGTTTTGTTGATCTCAATTTATGGTTCGTTACATTCAAGGTCAGTCTGTACCATCACATTGACGGGAAAAAGCATTTCCATTCTCCCCCCCCCCCCCCCACATGACTTACAGCTGCTTAGGTTTAGTATGATGCATTTTTTGTTATTTTGTTTACTAAGTTCATATCATTTGGTATATCTTTTTTATATTCATCACTTTGTTGAGCCTCTTAACTTTAAAAGTTCATTATTTTATGTCACATGGAACCTTCTTCTGACAATAAAAAGAACATGACAGCACTCTCTGGCTGCTGGTAGCTACATGATGAAGAACACTCGCCTCCAGCCTCCACACAGCTCGCAGTAGCAATCTGTCATCGTTACAAACTTTTACTAAATTACCGCCGCACTGTGTAACCACGTCTCACATTATGTTATCAGATTTGCATGAAGCTGAAACTTGGCTTGTTTCGTAACCAAATAACGAGACATCAACACATCGCAATATTTAAATGAACGCTCATCATGTAAATATGTTAATGTCCCGAGTAACATTATACAAATTTTCTGAACACTGAAATTCGTGTAACCGATTCGAAAAGAGACAATTAATGTATTGTAACTTCATCTTTGGAACATTTCTCGAAAAAATAAAGTTAGCATAATCAAAATGAAAGGTATCTTACAATTTGTTGAACATCAAAATGGTATGATGAGAACATTGGTACTTTTGTGGGATGTGTTTTGAATATAAAATGGCGGTGAGTATTCAGAATAAGGGCGCAGGTGGACAGGCGGCGGTAAAAGCCGATCCGTGTAGCGTGCAGTTCGCCGGCGCGTATCAAGCATTTATTATTTAGTTTACACGCGTGTTACGTATGCCTAGGAATCTGCTGACATTGCGGACAATATACATACATAGACCTTGATGACAGTGCAGTTACCGCGAAGTCAACGCACGTAGCTAGACTTTCGCTGACACAGAAACGTACGGAGCATAAACATAGGAAGTTGCTGACTGTGCAATTACCTTGGAACCGATCCGGCCATGACGTCAAGGAACCGATCAATGCCGAACTAATATTTAAGAGCATCTCTCGTAAGAAAGAAGCATTCCATATTCCTACATCGTGTAGGATGGATTCTCGTAGGCTAGTTAGTTTTAGTTAGTCTATTTAATTATTGTAACCATTCCATGTCCTAACATCGGCTTGGAATGGACATTCGTAGGTTAACTAGTTGTAGTTAGTAGTTGTAACCATTCCATGATCCAACCTCGACTTGGAATAGACACTTCTAGGATAATTAATTATAATTAACTTTAATAATTAAAAGTTTAGAATCATTTCGGGTTTCTTTCCACTCTCCCGGCTGTGGTAAACGTAATTGGCGCAGTCGGTAGGATATCCGCGGGAGACGTCGGGACACATCACACATCGATAATCACGTCTCGTGTCACCCGGGTGGCTATCAAGCACCGTTCCGGATATCCTGAACATACGGACCTGCTGCAGACCGAGAGAAGAATCTGGAAATCGATTCGCAGAGAGGAACCGGAAATGAAATAGCTGTAAGTACATTTGAATTATTCTCGTGTTGCTCCCTCCTTAATCCTAACCTTCAGGGTTTACCATCCCAGGAACTCGAGTGCGCGGGGACCTGCATCACGTCAGGCCCACCGACGAACTGTAGATATTAGTAGAAATATATTTTTAGATAAGCTAGAGTTAGGCAACTTGGTTAGTTTAGATATGGATCAGCACAGCCAAATACCATTTCTAAGGCACTTCGCCTTGGCCTTGCTTTTCATAGTAACTCTAACGTGTTTGCGCGGTTTATTAAAATCCTTGATTCATCATCCAAGTGTTGCACGCGAAAGCGAATTTTCTAACTTGTGACCATTAAACAGAATTCTTAATAAGATTTCTGGAACCACTTTGTGTACCAGTAACTCTAATGGGGTACCAGAGAGTTGGTTGGGCAGTCGAACCACCCTGATTAACAACTTTTCAGACCAGCACCATAATTTCAAGGAGCCGGTATCTAATTGACAGCTCCCGTAGGTCCAAATCCTTCGTTTTTTTCATTTTATTTCTGCTCCCAAGAATAGTTACGACCTATAAAGATTATCATCATCAGCTTCTTTTAATGTTCCCTCTGTGATAGGCAATGGACCGTAATTCATCACACGAGCCCAGCGTGGGTTGTGGGTTGGTAAAGATTATCTGTAGTACCTAAAAACACGCATAGGCCCTTATCCTATCCTTCCCAGTCCTAGCAACCAACGAGTTGACATTCACTTACATGGAGGCTGAATGCCCGAAGTCAAACTGGTGCGAGAAGGAAGTTACCCACCAGATCCGCACCAAATCTGATTGCATCCAGAAGTCGATCACCAATCAAGTTCTGCGGGACTCCTGCCATCCCACTACAGTTATCCTGATGAAGAAAACTATGAAGAAACTCGATGACCAACACCACGTCCTGTAATTCCCTCAGCAAACGAAAGTACAAATTATCTGTCACCAACAAGACTACACACCGCTCCAAGGAAGTTATTTCGTTACAACTCCCGATGGATGTCGACTGAAATCTGAAGAGTTCACCATAGCAGATGCCGACGATGAAATCAAAGGCCAACCTCGCAAAATCATGAGGGTACCCTTCGATTCTGGACAACGAGCTACGTCAACTACTCACATCAATTTGTACTCCGTGGATCTTAAGGGACTAGTGCAAATGGGCAACGCGCAAAAGGACACCTGTCATACCACAAGAACCAGCAGTCTCCTACCGTAATCCTGAAAAAAAAACTCGGATCCCGAGAAGACTCCGGCAACTTTTTCACTCAATGTGCTAAAATAGTTGCCGTTCTAAGGGTGGAGGTGTTACGTATGCCTAGGAATCTGCTGACATTGCGGACAATATACATACATAGACCTTGATGACAGTGCAGTTACCGCGAAGTCAACGCACGTAGCTAGACTTTCGCTGACACAGAAACGTACGGAGCATAAACATAGGAAGTTGCTGACTGTGCAATTACCTTGGAACCGATCCGGCCATGACGTCAAGGAACCGATCAATGCCGAACTAATATTTAAGAGCATCTCTCGTAAGAAAGAAGCATTCCATATTCCTACATCGTGTAGGATGGATTCTCGTAGGCTAGTTAGTTTTAGTTAGTCTATTTAATTATTGTAACCATTCCATGTCCTAACATCGGCTTGGAATGGACATTCGTAGGTTAACTAGTTGTAGTTAGTAGTTGTAACCATTCCATGATCCAACCTCGACTTGGAATAGACACTTCTAGGATAATTAATTATAATTAACTTTAATAATTAAAAGTTTAGAATCAATTCGGGTTTCTTTCCACTCTCCCGGCTGTGGTAAACGTAATTCGCGGCATACATTACGATACAACACAACTAAGCACCTTTTTAGTTTCACCTTGCGAAAAAATACTGTCCGACACGGTTTGAATTTTATTGTGTGTTTTATGGGTGAGTGGAGTGATTTTTATTTTAATTTCTAGGGTTATTCAGAAACACCGCTGTGTTTCTGGTACTAAATAATAATAATTTATAGGTATACTGTGTAGGTCGTTACGGATAGGCAGATGCCAGAATATCTGGCACCAGTATTGCCAATGGATATCATGTTACTCAGTTACTGGGTTGTGGAGGTCAGATAGGCAGTCTGGAGCATGTGGTTCTACAGGATTCCCTTTTTTTACTATATGCAGGACTCTATTTTACTTTATATCATCATCATCATTTCAGCCAAAATGTGTCGACTTCTGGACAAAATCGTCCTCCAAGTGTCCTCACATAGATTGGTCCTGTGCGTCTTACATCTAGGGGGTGCCCGCAACCTTAACCAAGTCATCGGTTAAGGTTTCGGGAATCCCCGACGCTGCCTTAAACTACATGGTACTATAGTTTATTTTACAAGAACTCATCTGACTAACAACTAGAATGAAAACCAACTAATGTAGTTGTGAAAAAAATAGACAAATTAATCACTATGTAGATAACTCAAGTTTCTTGAACGTACGTAATAAATAATAATGAGATTGAATATTTTTTTCGTAATGTTCGTAATCTCTGGCAGTGCTGGCCCGATTTAGAGGTTTTTTTTTTATTCTAAGAAAAAGTTACATTATCGCTGAGTGTCATAGGCTACTTTTTATCCCGAAAATTGAACGGGTCTTGTAGGATGGGTCACGGTAGCAAAATCGCGGGAATAAAGCTAGTTAGATATAAATTGTATCGGTTTTCATGAAAATCTAGTTCAACTGCGTATTGACTTTTATTCAGCTGTTGCGGATTAACAAATACACTTTTATTTGAGTGTCAGTCATGCAACGTGGGGAATGCTTAGTGCTCCATGCATGCAGGTTGAAATTCAAATGGAATTCGTTGGAAATTCAGCCCCGCAATATGGAGTGTGCCGTGCTAGTCGCTACACCTCTAGTGCCAGCGATTCAGTTTTATTGTGTTCTCATTCAAATAGGAAAAACCGAAAATTGTAAGGTAAAAAAACTTTTTAACAAAAAATCAAACCGACTTCCAGAACAAAAAACTACACAGCAAAAAATTACTTTCTTTTCCGAAGTCGGTGTCTTTTGTACCCATTTTTTTCAGTTTTTCGACACCGACTTCTGAAAAGTAAGTTATTTTTTGCTTTGTAGTTTTTTGTTCTGATCATGTTACAAACAGACATGCGATTGCAGCAATCCCGAGAGATTTGCCGTTATTTATTGAAGAGTTCTGTTGTATATCTCCGAAGTTCTTCATCAGATCTACACCAAATTAAAATGGGACCAATTTCGGAACATACATTTTCAAACAAAAAAAGGATTTTCAAAATTGGTCCTCAATTGACGGAGTAATCGGTGAACATACAAAGAAAAAAAAAAAAACATACATGAAGTCGAACATAGAACCTCCTCCTTTTTGGGAAGTCGGTTAAAAAGGGACGGCTTTGTTAAAGGCAAAATGTTACTTTTTAAGTCGGTAGTCGTATTTTCAAGTTAACTTTGCATTTATAATTTTCAACTACAGCTTCACAGGGAAGTTTCTGCGGGGTTCTTTATATTTAATACAACTAAGTGCTTGCAACAAAACATAAATCGTGGAAGATTAAGTTAAGTTTCCGACGAGAAAGTCTCAGACAATGCATTTCCCGACACCATATAATCCACCCAACAAAGAAATGAACGTGACAATACATTTGAACAAGTCTCGGTGTCGTGCAATGTCGTGCGATGTCGTACGTGTGGCGGTAACCACAGCCTGTATCAGAGTCGTAACGTAGCGTCGTAAACGCAAGAACTCGTGCGGTTAGTGACGTATCTAGCGTAAATTATTATAGGTAAGTTTATTGGTTCATAGACTTTAAGTTCAAGACACTTCTCTTTGTGTGAGACGTAGTATGGATCGTTCTCAGTGTAAGGATTGATGTGAGCTTAATGTATTGATATGATGTTGAATTCGAGGTTAGCGTAAAGTAAATAAGTAGTCTGTCATAAATATAACAGAAATATAAAACTCTTAAAATAGTGAAGTTCATACATTCTTTTTGGTGTATTAAAAATAATAATTTAGTAAAAAAGTGGAAATAAATTATGTTCAGTATAAAAGAACAACCTTCTTTAAAAATATCTATTGATGTCACACATATGTATCTTCAGAGCTATACAAACGTAGCAAGAATTTTGTTAAATCTGTGCTGAGTACCTACCAAACTCAACTCACACTTTAACAAAAATGTTTCGCTTGAAGAACAAAAAAACTTTTGAAATTATATGCAGTAAAAGTCGTCTTGTGAAACTGAAGACATTTTTCAAAAACCCCTAGCTCTTGGCAACTTAACCTCCATCGTTCTTCTACAAGTTACAGTAAGTTACAACTTACTTCACTCAACAGATACGTCTCGGTAATGACGGACTCTTTTAAGCCCACCACATAAGGAGGGGAAAAACTGAACCGGAAAATGTGCGTCAGTTTGGCTTGACAAGATGAATGAACTGAACCTAAAGAGTGATACTGTTTCATTTTTTACGATTTGCTTGAAGAAGAGGTTGCGGCCGTTTCATGTGCGAAGCCTGAGCTAGGATTTCCTAAGAAAGCGATATCCTCATATTATGTTGGTAGCTTTATTTATTGTTTTGAGGTAGTTTAAATAATAATGACGTTTGATATTTGACAATGCTGGGTCAAGCACATCGGTAAACAACACATGGTAACACTTGATATGGTATTTTATGATTTAATATGATAGTACATCTTTCTTAGGAAACCCAAGCTGTACCCATCCACGTGCATAATAGAATTTCAAGAGATAATGAGAAACTGAAGCTTAATCTGACAGAGTATGGCAGTCTTAACAAGTTCGTTTATACTCAAGTCAAAGTAGAAACTATTTGCTACAAGTACAAATAGTAAAATCTGACCTTTAGATCTAGATTATTCTGCCAAAGGGCGTCTCGAAATACTTGTTGTTTCATAAGCCGCTGTTACAAATCTGATGTTGAATAAAGAAAGAAATGTTTAGAATTAAAAATTAAATAGGACTAAAAAACTAGAACAAATGAAAACATTAATGAAATAAGCGTAATTATTTAATTAAAAGAACTTAGAATAATCAAGCACAATCTTAAATTCTAACTATTTAATATTATAGAAAAGAAGCAAAAAAAATACAGAAGGCCGATTTTTAGTCACTGTGAAGTGAGGGTATAGTTGTATTAAAAGGTTTTAGAGCATCTTATGAAAAATTAAAATTAAATCACACGAGAATTATACATCTCGCGTTCTAAGTATAATCTCTTACACATTTTAAGATTTTAACAAAAACATACGTCTTCCTTCCGCGTACATTTTGATGTGAATTGAAACATTTGTCAAATAATCTGATTACTCAAATCTGCTTGGAAATATCCTAATTTTAAAATTGTATTAAAGTTGTCGCCTTTTAAGATGTTATCAGACATCCTTATATATTTTTCCTTGAAATATAATATCTTATCTAATTTGCAAGTAGTAAATAGTTTATCGCTAAGCTCATGAAGGTCTCACCAGAGAAAAATAAATTCATTTAACTGAAATTGAAAAAGCGATACCTACCTACTTAAGTTACGTTTCTGGCACTTATGTCAGTAACAAACTTGTTTGTACGTAACATCTATAATCTCTATACTATACTCTATACTAAAATTGCGAAAGTAACTTTCTCTGTTCTTAATTTATTTGTCTTTACAATGTCTATAAACTGTGTCTAAAATAAAGGATACTTTTTATCTTGGGGGTTATAATTTCCTACACTCACGCGGGCGTTTTTACAAAATTACATGAGAAATACGAAGACATTTTCGTGCAAAAGCTATCAATGTGAATCATGCTCAACAACGGGAGCACGTACGCACTTACCTCGTAGCTGAATAGCTACGCCGTAGCAGATAGCTACGCCGTAGCGACGGAGTAGCGCGTGTTAGAATTTGAAGTATATGTGACGTCATTAAATCGTTAATTTTCATTTTTCAATGGTTTGCTACATAATACACACCTGTCATATTTATTAGGCACCTACCGACAAATGTCTAAGTACCTACCTTAATTATTATTGTGGTGTCAACTACCTTCAAATGTAAAAGAGTACCCGCATAAGTAAATATTGTTGTGTGTACAGGAAATAACTCTAAACTTATATTTAAGCCACGTTGATAATATTCCTATGAATGATTAAGTAATTTGTAATGGTCATTCTGATGTATCCTGGATTTTATAATGCTATATTAGTATTATAAGTCCTTTGAAACAATTAGTACAATACTGTCTGTTAGTATCAATATTCTTACGAATATTGATTAAGAATTACTGTATAGGCGATATTAAATTCCTTAATTGTCTTGATACGTTTTAAAACATATTCACTTCATAGTAATAGATTATTGTTCACCTAATTTTGAGATTATTTGAAGCAATATAGAAAATGGCGGGACACCGCGCCATTTTCTCTTATTGGACGTATAGACCCGATATTATAAAATATTGTGTAATTGATAAGCGGACTTACTTTTTTGTGAACTACAAGCCAGTACAGGCTAGATATTGTTATTTAGAAGTATACTACTTATAATACTTGGTGTAAGATCGACTACACAAGACTAACGTAAGTTATTTGATATTATAACTTTATAATTTCTAATGGTTGTGTTGAAGCTGTATCTATATCGTATTATGGCCTTTATTCCTAATATGTTATATTGATTTAAGGGCTACTCTGTCCTTTGCCTTATCCTTGTTATTTTGAATCTATAATATTGTAAATACTTTGTGTTTGTAAAAGATATCGATAAATACTACGAAAGAGCTTCCGTGGGGTTTGTTGCCCTTCTTCCCCACGAGAACTAGTCTAGCGAACGGGCAGTAAGCTCAATGAGCCTTCTAAATATGAATTAATTGACAATTTTTATTTAAATAAATACCTAGTCTTGTCTTTCTGTGCTTTTATTCATAAACCCATTTCCTTACACACCACATACATTAGAACTCTGATACACAGTAAATAACCAATAACCATCTTGACATTCAAAGCTTGCTATCTTGGTAGATACCAATACTTTTATATAGAATTCCATTCATGATTCTAACACGCGCCTGTTTAGCCCTGTCGTTTGAGATAAGACTAAATTCAAAATTTCGCTGCGAAGATAAGCTAATGAGAATAATTTTTGGACTACATCACTAGCATATTAAGCTGTTCGTGTATTAAAGTGGATTATTGTGTACAAGTATATAATTTTACCGTGAGGTTATGAGGGAATGAGATTTTTGCATGAAGATACTTATGTTTACGAGTATACGCTCGAAAAAAAAGTTTAATAAGAAGTAATCTAGATTATTTCTTTTTTGTTTAAATGATGAAACATTCTGGTGTTTTTAATTCTTATACCCCAACTTTGTTGTCCAAAAAACGTTGTTTACGCTTGGCATTAATTAGTTTTTTATTAAAATATACCTACCCTTTGTTCCACCGCAATACTTTTTCGCGGCAGAACAGAAAATCCTTGTAATCCGCAAGGAGCGTCAACATTTCGGTGCAAAAACACAAAGCCAGCTCTGTGTGCTTTATCAAAAATTTTTCTCCTTCCAAAATCTTGGTCTTAGGAATACCGGCGAGATTTTACAGGACAATGAATAATCTGATAGACATTAAATATTAATAATACCTAACATTTTTCTTTTAAATAAATCACTGTACTTTCCGACAAAATCTGAATAGTTGAGACTTGAGTTAATCAAAACGAAAAGAAGAAGAAAGAAGATGTACTTTCCAGTTTCATACTTCTCCGAGGTCGCCAACCAGTTATTTAGATAAAAACAAAACTATCACCCAATGGCAATGCGTTCTAGAAAGAAAAATATTTTTACTGGCGTACACGATAAAAAGTACTCCATCTTCGTATCTCTCTTTAACACTGACTTCAACTGATAAACACGAGAAGTAGGTACTATATTTTCTAAAATTATTACCCACCACTAAAACAAACTGTTCATTCAAAATAGCTTTCACACAAGAAGTACTTCTGACTGGCCGTTTAAGATAAGTACCCGAACATTTTATGAAAATGTATTTTGTTATAGGCCGATTTCAGAATTAATTATTTGGATTTAAGAACATGTCAAACACGAATTTATTGCTAAGTTTGACTATCAGGCAAAGTACACTTTGACAAATACTCAACTTTAAATTCATAAGGCTGAGTATTTCTCACGTTGTAGTGTGTTGTACACGACACGCTTAAGCATTTAAGGTTGAGTATTTATCAGTATACTTGAAGTTAAAACCATGTCAAACCTTTACTGGCAAAGTTTGACAGGTTTTCAGGGTAAATTAGAGTTTGACAGATCCTCAACTCTAAACACTTAATTCAGAAATCGGAGGCCAATCCTCAAAATAATTTGTATAATACAAATAAATAATATCAAAACTAGCCGTGCCTTCTTAGCACTTACTATAAGAATTCGGAACGCCTCGAAATATCTACTCGACTTACAATAGAAGGCGACAATTTGAAATCCATGCATCTTGTCGGATGTCGACGCAGAATCTAATAAGCGCCTTAACGTGTGTCACCGTTTGTCATCTCAGACAGGTTATTAAGGTCAACGGGGATAAGACTGGTTATTGCGTAGGTAGTTTTTCAGCCAAAGTTGAATGAACTTTATTTGCGTTATGTTTTAGGTGTGTATATTTAATTTAGGTATGATATAAGGTGCTTTAGTTTTAGTTCCGTACGTCGAAAGGCAAAAACGGAACCATTAAAGGATCACTTTGTTGTCCGTCCGTCCGTCTGTCTGTCAAGACCCTTTTTCTCAGGAACGTGTGGAGGTATCTAGCTGAAATTTACATCAAATACTCAAGTCTACCGTCCCTAAAAGCTGTGAAAATCAAACTTCTAAGCCAACGCAATCAAAAGATACAGCCGTATATGCCGCAAATTGCCGCAAATTTTCGACACTCGCAAGGAAATCGAACCAACAGGGTACTTCCCGTGAACTCAGAATCTTGAAATTTCATACGAAGCACCGTCTTATAGTACACATAAAAGAAAAATTACGAAAACCGTAAATTTTTAGTTACATCATTTAATGATAATATTTTTAATAATTTTAAACTTCCTAACCCTTTCTTCATGAACGCGTAGAGGTATTAAATTGAAATTCATATTAAATACCAGGTCTATAATACATTTAAGCTGAGGTTTGTACGGAACCCTCGGTGCGCGATTCCGACTCGCACTTGGCTGGTTTTTTATTTAAAACTTTACACACAAAGGCATTATTTATAAAAACTTTTTAACAATAATAATATAATTAGTTGAAGCACTTTTTAGCAAATTTTTAATTCCAATTGAAAGATGAAGTGTGGGTGCACTATAGCGTAACTCTGCTAAACACTTCGGGCAATACATGCAATGTGGAAGCTGCAAGAAATTCCTGGCTTTCTCTTGTTCGGTTGTGTCTGAAGTGGGTTGGAGAAAACTGGGACCTGCTCGAAGAGCGCAATGGAAATGTCCTGCTTGTAAATCCTCGCCTGCTCCGCTTTCACCGCAACTTTCTGCTTCGTTGGATACAGTACTGGGTGAGATTCGCGAGATGAAGCAGCAGCTGCAGAGCTTACCAATCCTAGTCAGTGACATAAGATCGATGAAGGATGAGTTGACCAAGCTTAAAAAAAGTTGTGATTTCTTTAGTGGTAGACTCGATGAATTCGATACCTGACTTGCTGACCTAGAAAAACAAACCTCCGAGTTTGAGATGTTTCAAGACACTGTCTCTTCATTGCAAACAGAATTAGCCTCAACAAGGCTTGAGCTTTCTTCGTTTGATCAGTGGTCCAGGCTAAACAACGTGGAAATAAAGGGTGTCTCCCTAAAGAAGGATGAGAACTTATTCTCAATTGTTGACGTCATCGGCAGCAAAATCAATTACAAGGGTTCTAAGACCCAGATTAACTACATTTCGAGGGTGCCTATACATAATTCCAAGGAAAAATTTGTGATAGTGAGCTTCCTCAACAGGTATATTAAAGAAGATTTTATTGCCACTGCACGTGCTGATAAGGATCTCTCAACCTCCGACATAGGTTTTCTGGACGAACGACCATCTAAGTGTGTAATCCAAAAAACTACTGAATTTAACTAATATCGCCGCTAGAGAGAAACGCTATGAATTCGTTTGGGTGAAACATGGTAAAATTCATGTGCGGAAGGATGTTAATTGCAAAACATTTATAATAAGAAAGGAATCTGATTGATTGAAATCAGATCTATAGAGAAATCTTCTATTTACATCTAAGATTATTTTGTTGCTTTTCTACTTTTTTTCGAAGTTTAAACATCAATTATTATTTGCTTTGTTTTTGTAAAAGGTTTAGCACCTCGGCACTGCTTATCGCGCTGTTTGTCTTTGAGTTGCAATACTTAAGTACACATTTGTCTCGCTTGCGCATATGCGTATGATCCGTTGCTGCGCGCTTGCTCGCACAGTCATGTTCTGCCACCATCGTATGATTTTTACATTCTTGTTGACTTTACTTATTTTTACCCACATTATAAATTCATTTCTCTTTTATACGTAACTTAAAATGGTATCGAAATGAATTAGAAAATTTTATTATATTATATTGTTTTTGAAGCTTATTCAATTATTGTCGGATATATGTGCAATGGCTAACAACAGTTAACAGCGTCTTACTGTATTTTATCAGAACGGACGGGGATTGCAAACAAAGATAGACTCGTTCTACCGTCAATTCCTACAATGTTATTGTTTTAACGGAGACGTGGTTAATAGATGGCATGTTAAACTCGGAGTTGTTTGATGATCGTTATTTAGTGTGGCGCCGTGACCGGGATTATGCTATGACTGAAAAACAATATATCACGGGAATTTAACGCGATGAAATTTCGATTGTTTATTTACCTATTTCACCCGACGTCTCGGCCGTGTTGCAACGACCGTGGTCCCGGGTAGACTGGTGTCTCGGTGTACGGGCTCAGTTGGGGCAGAAAATTCTTCTTGTACCCTCACATTTCTACACACAACACTCACCGTGTCCTTATACTGTAAGTTCGCCGACTGCACAAAACGAGGTAATGTTTTTTGAATCACTGGATTCCACGCCGCGGATAATTTGTAACCGTCATCCCGATTGAACGTTCTGTGTTTTTTGATTTCAATCGCTTCACGCACAATTCTTGAATAGAAGTGACGTTCCGTGGAGAGGACTTGTGGACGATGAAATTCGATCTAGTGATTGCTGCCACCTTCTAATAGGTGTTCTGCAATAGCCGTCTTTTTGACCTGCCGGTTTTTTACAGCGGTGATATGTTCTTTGACCCTTTCAGCTATAACGCTTTAAAGTTAATATGCTATGACTGGACAAACGAGGTGGTGGTGTGCTTATAGTGACACGTAGGGAGTCACCTGTCACTCCGCAACCACTTCTACACTCCTCAGCGGAGTATCTCTGGATCAAATTACGGCTTAAAAATTCGAAGTCACGAGAATACATACGTTTATACGTGAACTTATATATTTGCACTGTATACTTGTGTAAACAAAACAAAGGGTTTTCGTTTTCGGAACAGCTAAATAACTTCCTGTCCAAAGTGAACCACACAGCTCTGAATAAAACTACAGAAGTGTTTTTAGTTTTTTAGGTGATTTTAATATGAGTGGAATCTCGTGGGATCCATCTAATAGCCTTTCGTTAGTCCCTTGAACCCCACCACTAGTGACGAATGTTTGTTCGCGGACGGGTTATGTTCGCTGGACTTTGGACAGTATAATGGTGTAGCTAATGGGCACGGGAAATTGTTAGACTTAGTCCTCTCAAATAGGTTAGCCTGTGTTAGTGAGTGTGTTGACCCTCTAGTGCCTATTGATCCCTATCATCCTGCGTTGTTAATCAATATTGACATCTTTGAAATACCTCGCCTTGACCATGCGCCGCGGTTGCGATATATCTAAAACAAAGGTGATTTAAATTCCATTAATAACGAGTTTTCAATCCAATCACGGGATGAGTCGGTTGAGTACTTTATAGACACTATAAAACAGTTTCAAAACATGTATATACCACAAAAGCTAGTAAGTAATACAAAATATCCAGTCTGGTACAGTTTATCGCTCGTCAAAACAATTAAAGAAAAATATAAATATCTAAAAAAACATCAAGATGTACAAAAGTTAACTTGTCAGACTTATTGTCATAAGTCTGACAAGTCAACTTTTAAATATTTGCGTGACAGAGTCAAGACAATGGAAGCTTCATGTTATAAATGTTATCTTAATCAAACTGAAAAATCTATTAAAGACAAACTTAAACACTTTTTGACCTTTAAAAATCGCTACAACTCAAACACTATACCTAATACATTAAATTATAACGATGAATCATTACTCACTGGAGATTCTATTTATGAGGCATATTCGTCTTATTTCATGTCGACTTTCCTCAACCCCACTTCATCTAATACTCCCAGTCCACCTCCTGTTTTCCCTTTCGATACTAACAGAATTTCATCTGACGTTTGTCACATAGAAGTGAATGTTGATGCTGTGACCGGTTTGCTTCGTAACTTGGATCCGACTAAAGGTGCAGGCCCTGATAACATATCGTCTAAATTTCTAATTAAATGTGCGCCTTCCATTGCCCTACCTATCTCAATTTTGTTCTCCAAGTCTTTGACTCAGGGTGTTGTTCCCAAAGTATGGAAATCGGTTTTTATTACGCCCGTAGATAAAAGGGGGCTAAAACAGATATTACTAATTATAGGCCTATATCCAAGCTGTGTATTATAGCTGAAATATTTGAGAGGTTTGTCTATAACCAGTTATATCCCGCCCTTGATATCTCGTTCAACTTCTTTCAGCACGGATTTTTAAAAGGACGGTCTACCACTTCTAACTTGATGTTGTTTAATGATTTCATTACGGATGCTATGGATAACGGTAAGCAGGTCGATGTGATTTACACAGATTATAGCAAGGCATTTCATCGGATCGATCACGATACCCTGATAAAGAAGCTTAGCTACATGGGCATCCGTGAGGACCTCTTGAGGTGCTTCTCTTTTTACATTGATAACAGAACACAAGCAGTTGTACTCAATAATTATATGTCTAGTTGGGTAATCGTGCCCAGCGGAGTGCCTCAGGGTTCGTTGCTCGGTCCTTTGTTGTTTGTAGTCTGTGTGAACGTAATCGACCAGTGCATCTATTCATTCAAACTAATATGCTTTGCCGATGACATGAAAATCTTTGCCACTATTTCAACGGTCGAAGATAGACTAGCACTTCAGGCCGATTTGTATCGACTCGAAGAGTACTGTCGGGCTAATAAACTTGATCTCAACTCATCCAAGTGTTCGGTGATCACTTACACTAGAAAACGTGCAGTCCTAGCCACTACTTATACTTTGGCGGGCCAGATCTTGCCAAGGTGCAATACTATTCGTGACTGTTGACTATGGTTTTCTTTTTTGTCTGTATTTTTTAGCTGTAAGTCCTCCATGTACTAAAATAAATAAATAAAATATTATATACTTTTTACATGTTGGACTATAAGTTGATCATCATCATCATATCAGCCGAATCACGTTCAGTGCTGGACATAGGCCTCCCCCAAGCGTATATCAGCGGATACCCCCAAACTTCACCTGGTCATTGGCCCACCTAGTAGGAGACCTTCCAAAACAAAATCTTCCGGTTCACGGTCGACACTCCAGAACTTTTCTGCCCCATCGGCCATCCGTTCTGCGAGCAATGCGTCCTGCCCACTGCCACTTAAGTTTAGTAATTCTTCTTTTCGGGTCTCTACATTTCTGATTCGATCACGCTAGGAAACTGCGAGCATAGCCCTCTCCATTGCCCTTTGGGTGACTGTAAGCTTTCTGATGAGACCCATTGTGAGCGACCACGTCTCAGAGCCATAGGTCATAGACTCCACTGGCAACACACACTGGTCATAGACTTTCGTCTTGAGACACTGTGGTAATTTGGACGAGAAGATACTGCGCAATTTCCCGAACGCTGCCTAGCAGAGTCGGATTCGACAGTTGAACTCTTTCTCAAAGTTGGCCCTACCCAACTGGATCGTTTGACCCTGGTAGACAGGGTCGTCCACAACTTCGAGTGTAGAATCTCCGACCTTGATTGGAGTGGGTGTTACATGGGCATTCAAAATCACCTTGGTTTTGTCCATATTCATCCTAAGACCCACTGTTATGGAAGCTCTACTGAGGTCATCGAACATTGTACTGAGGTCCTCCATGATCTCAGCCATGATCACTATATGTTCAGCAAACCGAAGGTGAGCGATGTACTCGCCATTGACGTTGATGTCTAGCCCTTTCCAGTCCAGAACCTTGAAGACATCCTGCAGTGCAGCGGTGAACAGCTACGGAGATATGACCTCTCGTTATCTCGCTGCAGAATTATAGGTTCAGAAGTCTGATCCTGAAGTCGAACTGACATGGTGGTGTTTTTGTAGAAACACTTCAACAGTTTGATGTACCGGTAGTCGATTTGGCACTGTTGGAGAGACTGCAGTACAGCCTAAGTTTCGATCGAATCGAAGGCCTTCTCGTAGTCCACAAACGCTAAACATTGAGGCAGGTTGTGCTCTTCAGTCTTCTTATAACCTGCCGCAGCGTATGCATGTGGTCTACGGTGCTGAAGCCTTTTCAGAATCCGACTTGTTGGTAAGTCTGGGAATCGTCAAACCTGCGCGCAAGACGATTCGTGATGACTCTTGAAAACAGCTTGTAGACATGGCTAAGAAGTGAGATAGGTGATATAGGTTCGATAACTTCTTGGCCCTTATAATACAATATGTAATGTTTGTATTATTTTATCTTTTCGTGATCAACATGCGTAATTCCAAAAGAATATTCAGCACAATACTTTATTTTTTATATAGCTACCAGAAAAGTAACTACAGCAAACTATTTATGAAAATGCTGTAATTCCAGAGAGTGCTATAAAGTGGTTATTTTAACGACATTTCGTGCAATCAACCAGCCCATTAGTAAAACTACAACAGCATAATAAACGTGTATTCGCTGGAGCTTTCTACCTAATGTTCGCATATCCACACTAATGTATAAAATTATACTAATATAAATGTACTAATACATATATAAAAAATGCGAAAGTACCTAACTCTTGTCGGTTTGTTTGTTATGTTTTGTCACCTAAGCTACTTACTCGAAAACAACCTTACCCAAAACCTGGAGGACGTAGGATACTATTTATAAACATACCACACAGGCAGGCAAAAGGCATTAGTCCTATCCTATTACAATTTATAAACGTGAAAGTTTGTGAGGATATATGAATGTATGGCTGGTTGTTTGTTGTTTCACGCGACAACTACTGCACAGATTTTGATGATACTTTACTGTAAGATTATATACAAAATAACACATCATTGTTGTCTTCCTATCCTTGTCCCATGTTATTTAGAGTCGGCTCAACAGAATAATTCATAGGTTATAGAGATATTTATTAATTTAAACTTCATGTACAATAGTGGTACATAGGCCGACTTAATGCCACAAGGCATTCTCTACCAGTCAATGTCTGTGTTAAATAGGACAAAGTTGTGAATGGGTACAAAATTATATCTGATAAAAAGCAACAATACTAGCAATACTATGTGTAAAGTACTGATTCCACACGGGCGAAGCCGCAGACACAAGCTAATAATATTATAAAAAATGGCAACAGCTAAGCGATATTAGCTGCAGCTATTTTAGTTCTAAAAATACAGACCTTTTGGGCCTCGGAGTCCATTACGGCAATTATTCTAATAGATAAGCCGTGGCAATACAATGAAAAGTCGACGGGACTGCGGTACCAAATAGTCCCTGGGTACCAATAAGAATAGTGTTTTATATTCGTGGGAATTTCGAATGATCTTTGTGTTTAAATTAAAGAAGTTATTGGTTGATTTTTCTGTGGATAAAAGGTTTATATAAGGTGTATATATATATAGGTGTTCATTTTAAAATATACTTAATAGATTTTATTCCAACAGTAATGTAGCTGTAGTACAGAATATCTACAAAAAGCCAGCTCTTTACGTTATAACATCCTTTTCCCACATATTCAGACGATAATGGCGCACTCCATCATTAAAATTTTATGACGTGCGTCATAAGTGAAAATATCGCATATAATCCGTCTGTCCGGTAGCCGCAAAATTAGCTTTAACAATGAAATCGATCCTTAATGTGGCCTCAAAACGCAAACCATACAAAATTAAAGTAAGGTTTGTTATCATAATGTGGTCCCTAAAAAGCTTTTGTTCGTTGTTACGGTAAAATCACTTTCCCTGTGATTTTTTATAGCATTTTATTGTTTATGCTCGCTCCCCCAGCCTATTACAGCACTTTGCGTGTGAATTATTTGGCAACTTGCTTGCTTATTCCACCCATTAGACGATTTATGTACTAGCCCAACAGCACACACACCAAATAATACAATGCCCGTTAAAAAATCGTGCCCCGCATGGTTATAGCTCTTTGTGAACTCCAGCTGTACTTTACTGAGTGTTTTTGGTTGTATTCGATAGCAGAATTATTAATATTTTATTAAACAAAGTTCGAGACGGGCTATTTAGAAGTTTACGGCTTTGGGCGCCAGTCAAGCGGTATTTTAATGTCAATAACAGTTATTTGTTAGGTTATTTTATATTCCGCGACGGCAAACGTAGGATGGCAGACGACGAGACGATATCTAAGGACTTGTAAACACGCGCTCTTCAACTAAATTCCCAATTGATACACTGCTTTATAATTTCCTCCATGCTCCTAAGCTTATATCAACCACATACCTTATATTAAAGGAGTTTGAATCCTCTTAGCGCTTCCACTATAATACCGTCGCAATTTCTTCTAATTATGACATAATGTGCCGTAGCGAGACCACTCGTGATATCTAGTACAGTCCCCTGCAGGAAAACACACAAATTCATATTAAGTACACTAGAATTTTCTTCTTTATGTGCTTGGTTTACAGGTCAAAGTTGTTTGGAGAACTTTATCATATGATACAGCTATTAGTGCGGACGCGCGTAACTTTTTTATGATAATAATATTCAACAAGGAGAGTTAAGCTGACAAAGCGACATATATTATGCGTATGAGGTAATTATACTTAATTGGGCACTCAACGTTTTCCTCTTATCAAAGCAAATAGAATAATAATAAAAACTTTTATGTTGATATGAGCGTGTTTTATTTTTGATATAGAATAAACGAGAACTCAGCAGCCTTATAACGTACCTTGAGCAAAATATATATTTTATAGCGATAGCGATTTTTGCGCATTAATTGCTCTTCAATACAGAAGTTTGAGATTTTATGGCGGTTTTTATAGAAACAAGTGCATTTGACAAACAGTGAGCAATTAGCGAACTATTGTGTAGGACCTAAAGGGTGTCTAAGTAAGAGTGCACTTTTTCATTTTAAAATAAAAACAAGTATTTTATGACAGAGTTGTGATATTTTTATTGTATTTTAAAGATTTGTTCCGATTAAGTATGGAATAAAATATCCGGCAGATGACCCCACGGCTCCGATGACAGGCCATTACTCTTTTCATGAAATTTTCCATGTCTTTTGCACAGAGATGTGGCTGCAGCATGCAAAAAAAAAATCCAATTTTAAAAAGTGCACTGTTACTGAGACACCCTTTCCCATACCTACACTGTATGTGTGTAATTCCGACTTTAATATTTTTTTTATATGATATGGGTTTGCTGTTGACCCTAGTCTACATCAGAACTGACAGAGACAAAGTCAACGATGGAGTGAATGACATAAAGCGTTTGATCGCGCGATGATTGCTGATTGCTGTTTCTTACATAATAAGGCTGCGGTAAAGCTGGTTAATTATCAATAAATTTAAATTAAGAACAGTGTGATAAACAAAAAAAAATATATGGTAAAAAAGCGTGAGGTGCTTGATTTAAATCGTTATAGTATTTTATTAACAGATATGGGTAAAATAGAGTCATTTTTAAAATATCATAAAAAGCACCCCACGCTTTTTTACTATTAATCTTTTTTGTGTATCACACTGTTCTTAATTTAAATTTGTTGATTTTTTTTTTTGCTTTTTAGTTTGGTTTTCTATTAAAGCGTGATTTTTTGTTTTTTAAACTTTATACTATAACTAATAAGAAAAAGGACGTAACTAAGTCATTAATACAATACATTACGTTCAATTCAAAATTGAATGCAGACTACAAGTATTCCGTAGTAAATCCATAGTGCTTGTAAATGGTGTTCCAATTGAAACATTTGTTGCTCTACCCAAATGCATCCCCATTTGGTGCAGAGCTACAGTCGAACACTTTGCAGTGTCAAACAGTGTATGAAATCACAAGTTTTCGCATGATCACATTTTGATTTAGGTCAAATGTCTTGATCTATTCCATTAATTGTATCCACGCTACTTAATATATCGCTAGCATTTTCCCACGGCTTTGTTTTCGTGGCATACCTTGCAGTCTCCGGGATAGAGTTAGTAAAAATAGCCTATGACACTCATCGACTTTGTAGCTTTCTGTCAGTTAAAAAAATGTTCGCAATTGGATCAGCAGTTCCAGAGTTATATTCACGTATATTGATATTCTTTATTGTACAAAACGTACATATATAAATACAGTAGGATAGCTTATGTACAAAGGCGAACTTAACCCATAATTGGGTTATCTTACAGCAAACCTCAGTTTCATAGAGATTTTTGATTAAATGAGGATAGTATACCCAAGTGCACAATAAAACTAAACTGTGCGACGTCAACAACGGCGTTTTTCCACTAGGCACCCATCGTGTCTTGTTAAATATTATTTTTTACTCAGATATTGGCCCGAAAGCCTGGTGCGATTTAACGAGACACGACTCTAACATTCATTAAAATGATCGTATCCCAGTTTGTGATGTTCGGCGATGACTACCCCCTTTAGTTTATAAGTGTACATACATCAAGTGCGATGCAGTGAGACCCGCAGTCAGACCTTATAAAAGGAAACAGTATATTTTAACAACTAATATTTGGTTGTCCTACGTGCCCAATTAAGATCGGCCATATTTAGCCTATTTTATACAGAAGTGAATATTAGCGGTTCCACCTTCCATGTATGTAATGTCAGTTAAAACTCAATAAAGATCCATAGTCAAATGAGTAATTGTTTAGTGTATAAATGATGGATTAGGGTATGAAAGTGTGAAAGAAGACTTCACCGCTTCCCTAAACCAAATGTTATTGAAATATTCTGTCAGGTGTGGACTAGGATATAAATACAGGGTCTCGCCACGCTAGAACCAAAGGGTACATTAGTGATTTGTCCCTACCTACGTAATATAATGATAAAACTCACCCACAATCATTCTTCACTCACTCACATGTAATTAGTACGAGATTAGACAACATTGTAATTAACTTAATAATTAAACTTGTTACCACGACACGACTTTCGATTATTCGTTCCAAAGCTAAAGCCCAAGTATCTCTAACACTCTAGTATCACGATCCGTGCGTCTCCGCTCTCTGCCTAAAGCTAAGTGATCCCTCAACCTCGATGACTCGCTACCTGCCTGGACTCAGCGTTCCCCGAACTCCGGCGCCCTCTCCCTGCTTTTCTTGTTCCCTCAAAACCACGCTACCTGCGTTACGTTACGAGCCCCTTTTTTCCTGCATCACCTCGCCTAAGTGTCTTCAGCTTGCCGGCCGGGGCTCGGGCTCGTCTCTCTACTTTTATTGTAACCATGTGCTGATTTCTTAGTTTTTTGTAGAGAATCGCGGTTCTTGAGTCACTTTTCGCTATACTTTCGACCAGATTGTTTTTGTTAAAGGTCCATTATTGCATCACTATTTTAAAGTGAATAGATTGTTTCGTAATTTATTGGCTTGTCTGTCAGACCGTACTTTTACCCAAATGCTTGTGTCTCAAAGTGTTTTGCACATGGGGCCGGCCATGCGCAGTTTTAAATATTAAAATATAGAGATAAATGACGTGTAGTCACATACTCATGCTTATAAACATACTTTTATATGCGACCAATCCTGAAATATAAAAAAATAATCAGCTGTTTCATACATTTTCATCAGCTTTCAGGCTTTTGTATGAAACAGCAGGAACGCCTAAAAACCCCTAAAAATATAAAAGCGTTTTCCAATTAACTGATGGTTATAGAAATAATCTATTCACTCATAAATTAGGCGTCCATTTAGCGACAACAGACTCCGGCACGGAATCGCACTCCACGCACAATAAACGTATTCCCAATACGTGTATAGCCAAAATCAATGCACCAACAAGGCAGCATGATCACGGTAAAGATATTTACAATATTCTATCTTCATATAAACGGTCGGAACGCGAGTCATGCCTACGTGATTCGAGCTCAGCCCACACTCGATATACTACCAGACGCGGACGCGCCGCAGTGACGAACGAACGGTGTGATGGTTTTGTAAGCAGTAAGCGTGCGATTTCTGAATATTTTATCCAAATACGTACAAGTATAATATGTCAGAGAGCAATTATAGCCTATGTTGTGCTGTTTTTGGTTGCTTGAATTCTTCTATAACGCACCCAAAGATAACATTTTTTAAATTACCTGGAACCGCCGAAAGGCAAGACAATAAAAAAAAAACCTAACCTAATAATACAATATTGTTTCTTTTTTCAATAGGTAGGTATTTCGCTTTTTCCACCTAGTAAAATACCTGGATTAATACATATAAATAAGTCACTGGACTTAAGATCCTATGGCCCCTAGTTTCCACAGTAATCCTCCATCGAGACCGGTCTTGAGCTTCGCGCTTCACCTCGCTCCACGTCATTCCGATACTCGTCGCTTCAGCCAATACGGTGCGTCGCCATGTTTGACGGGGACGGCCTCGTTTCCTTTTTCCTTGAGGATTCCAATCCAAGGCCAGTTTAGGAATGTGATCGGAATCCCTCCGGAGCGTGTGACCAATCCAACACCATTTACGACGCTTGATCTGGCGGTCGATCGGGGTCTCGTGGCATCTCTCCAACAGCTCAACATTAGAGATGATCTTGGGCCAGTAAATTCCGAGGATACGACTAAGACATCGGTTGACGAAGACCTGAATTTGGCGTGACATGTCCTTTGTTACCTTCCACGTTTCGCACCCGTAGAGCAGCACGGGTTTGACATTGGACCCGAAGATTTTGAGTTTAACCCTTCGGGTCAGTTTCCGCGATTGCCACACAGGTCTCAGCTGTGCGAAGGTAGCTCGCGCTTTGGCGATCCGTGAAGTGATATCTTCTTCAGTTCCTCCAGTCTCTGGCACGACACTCCTGAGGTACGTGAATTTGTGGACGCGTTCCACAACCTCTGTGCCGATTAATTAACTAAATACATAAGTGGATAGGGTGATAAAGTCACACACGAGTCACTTACCTATGCTCGGGCACAGGATCAGTTTAAAAAAAACTAGTAGGTAGTTTCCTAGGCTAGACTATCTACTTACTTATGTACTTAGCTACTTACATATATTATTTAATCAGACAAAATATCATATAACCTACCTAGTAAGATTTAAATAAGTTTAATAAAAAAATATAATATTTTCCTCAGATTAGAGAAAAGAATCTGAGATATTTACAATTACAAAACTTGAAAGAAACCCAAGTAGGTAGAGGCGGGCGGCCCTAACGCGTGTTTAGGTGTCGCGCGCTTGTAGGCACTTATTTCAAGGTCAGGGCCGAGTCACAATACTGTTAGATATCTTTACCGTGGCATGGTGTTGAATACAACCCAATCATAAATTTAAGCCAGCCTACTGATCTTCTTGTATAGTGGTCACAGGCCGTGACCTGGTCCGGTGCTGCATTGGGGCGAATGCATATAATATTGCACGGCACAATTATGCGCCACACAAAGACGGTTCTCGTGTAACGACTGGTTACAATGGACAGATAACTAGAAAAATTAAACACACGGTGGCGTGCTATAGCGGTGAATATTAGATTTATGCTGATTTTATATATTTATTCTAGTTGCGTAGTGTGGTTAAAATGATTACTTACCTACTCTACTTCTGAGGACCAAAATACTGCTGGTGACTATGTGATTGGCGTGGCCACCCGCCGGGCCCAACTCTTTTAATTAAATATACACACATACATTCACACCCTTTCCATGCGGGTGGTTGGTAGAAACTACAGAACACCACAGGCTTCGATAAATTAAAAATATAATGTGCATTTACCATTGACTCAACAAAAATATTAAAAAAAAAAAAACAATCTTGAAGTCGAACATAGAACCTCCTCCTTTTTGGGAAGTCGGTTAAAAAGATAGCTTCCATTTTTCTTTTCCTTTAAAGTCTCCAAGAGTATTCCGCACACACACACTTACACAAAGTTGCTGATTCTTCAATATTTATGTTCAGATAGGAATGACAAAAAAGTAATTTTTTATACTTACCAAATATAATGTGTTGTACTCGTATTAATAAAAGTCACATTATTATCTTGCCCTTATCCTGATTAATTAGGGGTCGGTGCAACATGTCATCTTTTTAACCCCCGTCGGAAAAAGTGGGGAGTTATAAGTTTGACGTGTGTACCTCTGTGTTTGTGTATTTGTATATCGCTGTCTATGGCATCATCGCTCCTAAACGGATGAACCGATTTCGTTTGATAGGTGAATTTTTCTAAAGTTCACCTACTCTTATAGCCAGCCACATTCGTACTCAAAACTGTCTTCACGACAATTTCCAAATTGGTTTCATCACAATCGTGTCCATCCCATGACAGTTCGATTTCCACGAAAATATTTCGTAATCAGCGGTGCCATTTTCAGAGAGAGACTTTTGGTCAATTATTCCATTAACAAATTGAAATTATCCTGGCTGCCCATAAAACCATTTCCAATTGCCTCCAAACATAGACGTTCTCAATGTATTTGACACTAATGGCAAAACTATTATTACTGACTGCACTCAGTAACAAAATTAATGCTCAAATTATTAAACGTGCAAAGCCAAATTAATGTCAATTTATTATTTACTGTATTGTTGTTCGACTTTAATAGCCGTCTATGAACTAATGCACGTATAATGTATAGTGGTTTCCGCAATACATCGCATCAATGAAAGGGTATTTACTGCACCTGTAAACTGTGCAGTCATTGTCCGAGTCTGTAAATGTGTGTGCTCAAAGACACATCTATACCAATATTATAAAGAGAAAAGATTTTTTTGTTTGTACCGAATAGGCTCCGAAACTACTGGACCGATTTTAAAAAATCTTTCACCAATAGAAAGCTACGTTATTCCTGAGTGACATAGGCAATTTTTAATCCCGAAAACGGGTCATGTGGGGTGGTCCACGGGAGCGAAGCCACGGGGAACAGCTAGTATTATATAAAAATCTTGCTAATAAAGCCAACAGCAACAAAAAGCTGCAAGAATGCACTTTCCTTTCATTTTAAATAACTTAACACACACACCTTTAGTCTCACATAGTGTCATATAAGATTATAACCCCAAGTCTACTTATATATCTAAATAGACACCTACTTACTCTCCCACACCTACTTTACGTTTACGACCTTCAAAGAAACGCGTGGCGACATAAATCGCGCACCGACGACATAATAATGTTTTTCGGTGCACCCGAGTGTAAGTACGCGGATATGTATTCAGGCATTTTGTGCATACAGGTCATAGCATACTTATCAACTCGGAAAGGGATCGCCACAGTATCAACTCGAGCCGTGCAGTATTCTTTGTATGAAACTCTCTACTGCAAAGGACACTAATCGGAGGAATCGTAACGTAATCGCCTCGCTTCGGCACTCTCACGAATCGCGCCGCGGTGCGTGGTCAACTTGAACTGCGGCGCGGTACGTGGTCAACACTTATGGCTCGCCTTACCCGCGCTTACGACTCGTTGACTTATCTGGTGCTAGCCAGGTCAACCAGTGGTCGGCGAGCCGTAAGCGCGGCGTCGTCTGTCTCTTAGCCGTAGCCGAGTGGCGTACCGGAGCTGCTGATCCGCATTGGTTACGTACTTACGTATGCGCAACACGCCTGTTTGACGGCGAGGTGAAAGACGATACGGTTACGATCCCTTTCCGAGTTGATGAGTGTGCTATGACCTTTAGTAGGAGACAACCGCATATGAGCCGCTCCTCATAGTTAAAAGCCTTACGTACCTTAACCTTACCCGTACCGTAATACCGTAGCCTCAAAATTCTGGATTCCATATTTAAACTTGAAACTACAGTGCGTTCACTGTTATTTGTCCTCTAACAGCAACAAAACAGCAACCTTTTGTTGATATAAAAAAGGATCACTGTGATGCAAAATCAGAGGTAAAATAACTGTGAACAGACTGTAGGTACCATATTTGAAACATTATTTTACCAAGTTCATTTCAAATATAGAATATTTGTACTTTAGTACTTAGTTAATTTTCCGTTGTTGAATATATTATACTAGAGAACGCCTCGCGGTTTCACCCGCGTAGTTCCCGTTCCCGTGGGAATACAGGGATAAAAAGTAGCATATGTCACCCGGGGATAGAGTAGCTACCCAACGGTGAAAGAATTTTTGAAATCGGTCCAGTAGTTTTGGAGCCTATTCGGTACAAACAAACAAACAAAAATATATTTCCTCTTTATAATATTGGTATAGATTATAATAGATCTCATTGTATGTGTCTCAGTTAGTAATTATATTATTATGAGTCTCATCGTGCCAGCAAGCCATGCAATAACAGTAAATTTTTAACAAAATCATATTGAGATAACTCGTTAAAAGCCATAGAAAACACAAAACTGGCAGCTTTTTCCATTTTAGAAATAGAAGATTTAAAAAAATATCTATACTTAAATCCACGCTGCAAAACAAAGATCACAGCTCTTGAATCTAGAAGACAAGATTAATCAGATCTTAAAGTGTATTACCTCATTTGACAAGAGATTAGAGAAACTAGAATCCAGCACTAAAACAGGTGTTTTAAATAATCCAAAATTATTAATACTCTCAAGATAATGGCGTGGAACTCTAACGAACTCCTCAAACATATAAACACAGAAAATATAGACGTGTGTTTGGTCTCCGAAACGCACTTCACTAAGCAATATTTTGTCAAATTTAGGGGATACATGGTATATAATTCGCTCCACCCTGACAACTCTGCCAGAGGAGGTAGCGCGGTTATAATCAAACACAACATTAGTCACTACGTGCAGTGTAAATATGAAGAACAAGACATTCAAGCTGTGGCAATATCTGTTAAAACCAAATATTGTTATGTGTCTATTGCAGCCATATACTGTCCTCCACGGCATATGATAACAAAAGAGCGATATTTAAATCTCTTTGAACTATTAGGCCAGAGATTTATCCTAGGCGGCGATTTTAATGCCAAGCACACACATTGGGGATCAAGACTTACTACAACTAAGGGAAGGCAGGTTAAAGAAACACATTCAGAAGTTATGAGCACGGGTAAACCAACGTACTGGCCCACTGACCACTAGAAAATACCGGATCTTATAGATTTTTTCATATGCAAAAATATATCCGCCAACTACGTCAGTTTGGAGGAAGGTTTTCATATGAACTCGGACCACTCTTCGAATATACTAATGCTTAGTCAAAAAGTCGTACTCAAAGAAAGCCACTTAACCCTGGTTAATAAGTTAACAGATTGGAAAGGTTCTGCCCTTGATCTAGATAATATTATCGACCTTAAAACTCCGACAAAAAGCAAGATCAGCTTGACTCAGAAGTAAACTGTAGTATATTTAACATTATTGTGTAATGTGGGTAACTACATATTTTAGGTTTGATTGCTATACCTTACATGGAAAATAAAGCAGTCATTATATAGCAAGATCGTGTTTTACTTCATGGTGACAGCGATAAATTCGAATTACGCTTTCGGAAGTAATAAAAGGCGATATAAACGTGTCTAAAAGTGTGTATTTGTGGTAGACCTTACGTATAAATATGGAACACGCGAGACCTCCAGCCGAATTAATGTTAGAAGGTGGACCCGCAAATCGGGCTGACGCGTGGCGGAAGTGGCTCAAACAATTTAAGGTTTTTCTAAAGGCATTAGGTGTATACAAGGAAGACAAAGATGTGCAAGCCAGTTTGCTCATCAACTTAATAGGCCCAGATGGATATGATATATATTCTACTTTCAAAATAAAGGTGGAAGGACAAGATGACGACATCGATGTGTTGATAAAAAAAAATTATGAGCATTTTGGAACAAAAAGCAACACAAGAATGGCGAGATTCAGATTTTTTACACGAAATCAGAAGGAAGGTGAAAACATAGACGCTTACGTAACTGCTCTAAGACTACTATGCCAACATTGTGAATTTGAGCATTTAGAAGATGGGTTAATACGTGATCGAATTGTCTGTGGAGTAAACGACACAGGAGTGCGTGATAGATTGCTCAGGACAGATGAGTTAAGTTTAGAAAAAACCGTAAAAATATGCCAGGCAAGTGAGGTGTCTACCGAAGAAAACCGTCACATAGAAAAAACTAAATCAAAGGAACAAACTGGCGTGGTTGACGCGTTATTAAGTACGCGTTCACCGAGGCCAAGCGGTTCTACGGGGACGGAGGCGGCGCGCGAGATGCGGGGCCGGCGCGGTGCGCCTGCGGCGGCTGTGCGAAACGCTGGGCGCGTGCCCGTGCGTGGCTCATTAGCTGGGCGGCCTGGGAGTATCGCAGTGTCGTCGAGTCGAGATTCTAAGGGTTGTTGTGCTTGTGGTGGCGTTCATGATGATAACGCACGATGTCCAGCGCGATTTGCTAAGTGTTTCTTGTGCTATAGAAGAGGTCATTTTAAAAATATGTGTTCGGTTAGAGGTGATAAGCGTGTTTATGAAATACAGGAGAGCGGTGATGGCGACGATGAGTTATTTTATGTGACGACCTTGAATAAATCTTCACAACTAAAAGACAGTAAGTGGTTTGAACGTTTAACTTTGATTGAAAAAGGCAAAAGTGAATTGTTTAAACTTGATACAGGTTCAGATCTCAATGTATTATCAATATTTACTTTTAACAAATTAGGCTATTCAGTAGTTGATATTAAACCATGTTGCATAAGAGCGCAGTCTTTGTGTGGAAATTATATTCCAATACTTGGTACATGTCAGATGTTGTGGACTTATCAAAATAGTAAAAGTTGGATTGAGTTTGTAATATCAAGTGATCATTGCCAAAGTGTATTGGGAAAAATACTTGTGAAGAATTAGGGTTAGTCAAGAGGATATATACTGTCAACGTCGATAGATATAATGATTTATTTCATGGAACTGGCAAATTACCAGGCAAATACAAAATCATATCAGAAAACAATGCAAGTCCTTCAGTGTGCCCTGTTAGGAAAATACCTTTAGGAATTCGGGACAAATTAAAGGCGGAACTTGATAGTATGGAAGACATGGGTATAATTCGTAAGGTATCACATCCGACAGAGTGGGTAAACGCGATCGTGTTGCCGGCAAAGAAGGATGGCAGCCTGCGGGTGTGCCTGGACCCGCGGCCGCTGAACCGAGCGGTGCGCCGCGCACACTACCCACTACCGACGCTCACTGAGATTGCCACAAAATTAACAAATGCAAAGTATTTTAGTAAACTTGATGCGCGATCAGGGTTTTGGATGATTGAGTTAGATGATGACAGTGCGGATCTCTGTACATTTGGAACTCCATTCGGGAGGTACCAATTTCAACGATTACCATATGGGGTCAACTGTGCGAGTGAGATATTCCACGGCAAGATAAGACAGCTATTAGAAGATCTCGATGGAGTAGATTCTTTTATAGATGACATAATTATTTGGGGCAAGACTAAGGAGGAACACGATGATAGACTAATGAAACTGCTAGATAGGGCTCGGGAGGTCGGAATAAAGTTTAATAGGGAGAAGTGTGAGTTTTGTGTAGAACAGGTAACGTATCTGGGGCATATTATTATTGAATCAAGAATCTAAAAACAAATGGCGCTGCAAGATGTGTATTAAGAAAAAGGCTGTGAATTATACAGAGCCATCTAATGTAACAATGAGAAAAACACCAACATATCCTACTATAAAAACGGCTCAGCAAACTTACACAATGACAAAACAGTCGACCCCTGACCAGGATTCTCATGTACTGACCGATTGCGATACATCTTCCGAAATTGACACCACACCGAATAAACTCTCAAAAAGTGTGGACGGTACTACGTCTAATATATTTTCTGTGTCTGAAATGCAAGATAACCCAGCTGACTATAAAATTAGATAGCACGGAGAATGAGTTGGAAAACACAATATTAGAAAACAATGAACTAAAAAGACAAGTGAGCAGGCTGACTCAAGAAATTAATGTTTTAAAGTCGCTATGTCATTCGTCTACAAATAAAGAAAGCAGCCCTATAAGCACTGACAAAAAGAAAAGACACTCTCGTTTGAGTCAAATCATGTCTTCAACTCCCTCCTCGCCGAAACTCACTACAAATGTCGAACTCAATAATAACTTTATGTATTTGCATCTGCAACAAAATATCTTAGCGTTACAAAAGGAACTACAAATCGCAGAGAATGAGATAAAAACTCTAAATACACAAATACAGATTTTTAACAAATCTCATAAAAGTACATCAAAACCAGAACAGAGTTTTTTAGCCAATACACCAAACACAATTTCCCCAGGCTTAAAAAAACAAAGATACGGAAAAACTATAAGGATCTTTGGTGCGCAACAATGCGTCGGTCTAGCTGCTGCTCTTATACATTCGAGAGAGACTACACAGTATGAAAAATATAGAGTCCTCGCCCATACGATGCCAAATGCGCAGAGCGACACAATAACGAAAAGCTGTACTAACATAAACTTTGAACCAGGTGACAAAATTTTAATATCTTTGGGAGAAAATGACAATAATATGGGACATGTACTGTTTCAATTGAAAAAAATATTAAAGACATTTTCTAAGTATAGTATAATAATATTAAATGTTGTGAAAAGTAACCATCTAGATGTCGAAAAATTGAATTATCGTATCAAAGATATTTGTAAACATTATAAAAATTGTAATTTTATTAATTCTGTTCATAACAACGTATCTGACATTTGCAAAACAATAAATTACATAATAGATTGTGAATATTATAACCAAAAATATTTAAATCCAGCCGAAGTCAGAAAACACCTCGCGAGTAGCAAATCAAGTTCTTTACGAAAACGGGAAACAATACCCAAAAAAGGAACTATTCCCTTTTATTTCAGAATTAACAAAAATAACGGGACTGAAAAAAATGTCGGCTCTCATCTTCTTTCTGCAGATCACAAAAAAGGCACAATACCATATTATTTTCCCACATTAAAAAAAAACGATACATTTTTTCGTACCTAATAATATAACACCTATATCACACAACTTTAACATACTCCACCAAAATATTGCGAGTGTTTTATCTAAACAGGAACTGTTGGAGTTAACATTACAGGAAATGCGTGACTTACATAATGAACCTCATGTAATTTGCCTCTCCGAAACTTTCATTAAAAAAGGTCAAGAGAACTATATTAAGTTATTAAATTTCGAAATGGCTACAAGTTTTTGCAGGGATAAAAATAGAGGTGGCACTTGCATTCTAGTCAGAAAGGGTTTACACTACAAAGAATTACAGTTTATTAAAGCATGTGCATCGGTAAATACGTTCGAAGCATGTGGTATAGAAATAGAAAATAAAAAATTAGTGATTGTTTGCTTATATCGAACACCTCAGTCGGACCCTAATCAATTTTTGATTAAGCTGGATAGAGTCTTACAGGATTTACACAAGAAATACAAATCTAGCACACGTATAGTCTTGACTGGTGACTTCAATATTAATACCTTAAAAAGAAGTAAAATCACTCAAGAATTTCAAGACCTGTCAAATAATCACAATATGAAAATTCATATTGAGGTGGCTACTCGGAAACTTTCTTGTATAGACCATATATTGAGCAACATACCTAATGCAATCCCAACAGTACTACCACTACACCTCTCTGACCACGACACAGCACAAATGCTAAGCTTTCCTTTAACACTTCAAACAGCAAAGACCGCATTATACCATATTTACAAAAGAGACTACAGTCTAGATAATATGCGTAAATTTAGGGAATGCTTACAAAATCTATCCTGGATAGATATTTTTAAGGAAAGCGATGCAAATACAGCATTCAGCGTTTTCCATGAATTAATATGTTTATTTTTTTATCTCTGTTTTCCAAAAGTTAGGGTTAAGATAAATTTAAACAATAAAAAACGGACGTGGATAAGTAAGGGGCTCAAACAAAGTTCTAAAACAAAGCGTTTCTTACGATACCAATATTACAAAAATAAAAATATAATGAACAAGAGTAGATATATCACATATTCAAAATTATTACAAAAGTGTATCTACAAGGCTAAACGAAATGCTAACATAAAGTTTTTGGATAATAATGACAATAAATGTAAAGCCGCATGGACAGTCGTAAAAAATGAAATACTTAACTCGGACCCCAAAGACCACATTGAATGTATTAAAATTGATAATTCGGTACTTACCAAACCAGTAGAAATAGCTTCTGCCTTCAATGATTATTTTACAAATTCTATTCCTACTCAAAATTGTACAAATAGTTATCGCAGTGATACCTTAATTGCTAACTCTATGTTCCTTACACCTATGAGCGAAAATGAGGTACGAAAACACATTTTGTCATTAAAAAATACCAATTCTGTAGGTTATGATGGACTCAGTACCCGAATTATTAAGACATGTGTTAATGAAATAAGCGAAGTATTGACCCATCTCATTAACCTCTCCTTTTCACAAGGAGTCTTTCCTGACGCTTTAAAGATATCTGTTGTCAAACCGATATTTAAAAAGGGAGAAAAATATGACATGAATAATTATCGCCCCATAACATTGATACCCATCATGTCAAAAATCTACGAAAAGTGCATGTATCAAAGAATAGTCGATTACTGCGCAAAGTACAATATTATAAAAAAAGAACAATTTGGGTTTCAGAAACACAAGTCCACATCTCTTGCCATCTTTTCACTTCTGAAAGCGGTATTGACTAATATCAACAACAAACAGCTAACAACAGGGCTATTCTTTGATTTGTCTAAGGCATTTGACCTCGTTTCACATGAAGGACTATTAAAAAAACTTGAGGCTATTGGTATTAGAGGACTGCCACTACAATGGATATCGTCGTATTTAACTAGCAGACAACAGAAAGTTACTGTTACTATACTAAATGAAAGTAGGAACATGACAGAATATTCGTCTGAATATAGAAATATAAAACGGGGCGTCCCCCAGGGTAGCATATTGGGCCCTATCTTATTCCTACTCTATATAAATGACATAGTTAATGTAACTGATCATCAATGCTTTCTTTTTGCCGATGACATTTCCATAATCGTTACCACCGATAAAAAATATAAATCAATTAAGGATCATGAAGCGGACATAAATAATACAATAGATAATCTAATTGACTGGCTAAATAATAATAATTTATCAATTAATCTAAATAAATCAGTATATATACAATTTAATCAATCTTATAATAATACATTTAATTTTAAAATGGATATTCCGAAAATTACACAAGTGACAAAAACTAAATTTCTAGGAGTAGTAATTGACGAACACTTAGACTGGAAAGCACAGGTAGATACTGTATGCAATAAAATAAATAAGTTTGTGTATGCTTTGAGACAAATAAAAAAAGTGACTAATATAAAAACGGCTGTGATGACATACCGCGCATATGTGGAGTCCTCACTTCGATATGGACTAATTATGTGGGGAAATAGTACTGATCGTAATAGAGCATTTGTTGCCCAAAAGAAATGTCTAAGAGCTGTATACGAGATTCCATCGGACGAATCATGTCAACCAATATTTAAGGAACTTGGTTTGCTACCGTTACCTTCATTATATATATATGAGGCATGTATGTTTGTTCGGAAGCACTTGGAATTATTTAGAACAGCAGAAGAACTATTTACAAGCTCTCGAAGTCGACGTGACCAATATAGGCTCGTGCTGGAAGAGCTACCTAGATCAGCAAAATATAATAAAAATTGTTTGGCTATGTGTATACGACTGTATAATAAATTACCGGGTGTTTTTAGAACATTAAATTGTAAGCTATTCAAAATGCAACTGTATGAATGGCTCAATAATAATAATTATTACAGTATTAATGACTTTTTAAAATGAATTTCTAATAATTGTTATAATATTAATGACTTTTTAAAATGATTTTTTTCTTAATTGTTATAGTATTAATGACTTAAAATAATTTTTTCTTAATTGTTATAGTATTAATGACTTAAAATGAATTTTTAATGTAATTAATTTCAATTTTGACATAATATTTTAGTGAATAAGTTTGCACGCTTAGTTTTAAGCAAAACATGTTTGATCTATCTATTTTCAATAACACCTTTTATACCATGTTTTAAGCAAATAAAATATCTTTATCTTTATCTTTATCTTTATCTTTATCTTTATATCTTTAGTAGGAACGGAATGCAGATTGACACAAATAAAATAAAGGCAATAAAGGATATGCCAGAACCAAAGGACAGGTCATCTTTGGAACGCTTTCTTGGAATGGTCAATTATTTAGCCAAGTTTATTCCAAATTATTCACTAATAGCAGGCCCACTTAGAAATTTGCTCAAAAAAGGCAATGAATGGGTGTGGGACAGCGTACACGCGAGTGCGGTTCGCAAGTTGAAGCAAGCAGTGAGCAGCGCGCCGGTGCTGGCGCTGTATTCAAGTGACCGCCCTGTCGTGGTCACGGTGGATGCGAGCTCCACGGCGTTGGGTGCTTCCTCACTCACAATAACTGACACACAAACGCGTTACGCGCAAATTGAAAAAGAAATGCTTGCGATTGTATTTGCTATGGAAAAGTACCATCAATACGTGTATGGGAAGAAGGATGTGGTTGTGGAAACTGATCACAAGCCACTGGAGGCTTTATTTAAAAAAGGTTTAGATTCAGTGCCGGTTCGCTTGCAAAGAATGATGCTGCGCGTGCAACGCTATGAGTTCACTGTGGTATACAAACCTGGCAAATATATGTATGTAGCAGATACATTATCTAGAGCAGCCTTACCGGAACTCATGAGTGACAATGTGACGTCTGAGGTGGAGGATCAGGCGTGTTTCCTTATAGAAAACATACCATTCAGCGACAGCAAACTCGGTTTGGTCAGAGAGGCAACGCAAAGAGATCAAGAATGTAAATTACTAGAATTTTACATTCTAAATGGATGGCCAAAGTACAAAAAGGATTTACATGAAATGATAAAAATACATTGGGCATATAAAGAAGAATTACAAGTAGTGGACGGTGTGATCTTAAAAAACAACTTGGTCTTCATACCGCGTGGTCTGAGAGGTGAAATGATATCCCGCGTCCACGAGGGGCATCTAGGAATCGACCGATGTAAGCGTCGAGCGCGCGATGTCATGTTCTGGAGCGGGATGTCACGTGACGTGGATCAGGCCGTGCGCGCCTGCGCCGCCTGCGCCGAGCACGCCGCGCGCAATATGAAGGAGCCAATGATATCGCATTCAATACCGGATTTACCATGGAGGAAAGTTGGCGCTGATATATTCTTTTGCGACCGAAGGAACTTCCTAATTATGGTAGATTATTTTTCAAATTACATCGAGATAAATGCTTTAACTAATATTGGATCTAGAGCAGTCATAGCGGCGATGAAAGATCAGTTTGCAAGACATGGTATTCCAACGGAACTTATAACAGACAATGGTCCGGCATTCAGTTCCAGGGAATTCAGCAAATTTTCTGAAGAATGGTGCTTCAAACATACAACATCATCGCCCAATTACGCGCAATCAAACGGTTTGAGCGAGAGAGCAGTGAGGACAGTAAAAAGCATAATTAAAAATTCACTCATTACAGGTACAGATTATTATCTGGGATTACTAAATTTCAGAACAACTCCAAGGGATGGAATAAGTGCGCCATCGCAATTATTGATGGGTCGACGCCTGAACACTCGCTTACCAGTGCATAAAGAAAGATTACGACCGGAACGTAACAACAATGACGACTATAAAAATATACAGTCAAAACGAGAACTGTCAAAAAAATATTATGACATGCATTCCCGAGAGTTGACTGTATTAAAATCAGGTGAAAATGTAATTGTAGCGGATAGCGACATGCGTAGGCGACACATGCGAGTGCAGGCACCTGCACCGCAGCCGCGGTCGTACTTCCTCACTGATAGCAGCGGGCGGACATACCGCCGCAACAGACGGCACATCATGAAAGGTACGAGTCCGGGAGATACCACGGCACATTCTGCTTCCTTGCAAGGGAAGCAGGATAGTGATAGTGATGAAAATGAGCGCGACAGCACGTACAGTGACGCGAAGGAAAATGTAGATGAGGGGTTGAGCAACAATGACATGACTGTGACAGTGTGTAGGTCCACTAGTTCTTCTCCAGAATTAGTTGTAGGACAGCAAACCCGAGCTGCGTCCCGACGGGCACGTGAAAAACTTGCACTGTTTTAAAAAAAAGTAAAATAAAATAATGTGTCATTATTTTAGGTGTGTTTAATTTATTTCAATAAAAGAGAGAGATAATAGGATATCCGTTAACACTTTGTTTAGTAATGGGATGATATTGTGATTGTATAGATAACACATCATTATGTTTTAAAATATTGTGTTAACATTGGTGGCGGGAATTTTCTTCAGTTATTATTTTTTCTTTAAAAAGGGAACATGTAGTATATTTAACATTATTGTGTAATGTGGGTAACTGCATATTTTAGGTTTTATTGCTATACCTTACATGGAAAATAAAGCAGTCATTATATAGCAAGATCGTGTTTTTCTTCCCATACACGTATTGATGGTACTTTTCCATAGCAAATACAATCGCGAGCATTTCTTTTTCAATTTGCGCCTAACGCTTTTGTGTGTCAGTCATTGTGAGTGAGGAAAACTCGACCGGGCGACCGTCCTGCAACAGAGCAGCACCCAACGCCGTGGAGCTCGCATCCACCGTGACCACGACCGGGCGGTCACTTGAATACAGCGCCAGCGACGGCGCGCTGCTCACTGCTTGCCGCACTCTCGTGTACACTGTCCCACACCCATTCATTGCCTTTTTTGAGCAAATTTCTAAGTGCGCCTGCTATTTGTGAATAATTTGGAATAAACTTGGCTAAATAATTGACCATTCCAAGAAAGCGTTCCAAAGATGACCTGTCCTTTGGTTCTGGCATATCCTTTATTGCCTTTATTTTATTTGTGTCAATCTGCATTCCTTTCCTACTAAAGATATGCCCCAGATACGTTACCTGTTCTACACAAAACTCACACTTCACCCTATTAAACTTTATTCCTACCTCCCGAGCCCTATCTAGCAGTTTCATTAGTCTATCATCGTGTTCCTCCTTAGTCTTGCCCCAAATAATTATGTCATCTATAAAAGAATCTACTCCATCGAGATCTTCTAATAGCTGTCTTATCTTGCCGTGGAATACCTCACTCGCACAGTTGACCCCATATGGTAATCGTAGAAATTGTTACCTTCCGAATGGAGTTCCAAATGTACAGAGATCCGCACTGTCATCATCTAACTCAATCATCCAAAACCCTGATCGCGCATCAAGTTTACTAAAATACTTTGCATTTGTTAATTTTGTGGCAATCTCAGTGAGCGTCGGTAGTGGGTAGTGTGCGCGGCGCACCGCTCGGTTCAGCGGCCGCGGGTCCAGGCACACCCGCAGGCTGCCATCCTTCTTTGCCGGCAACACGATCGCGTTTACCCACTCTGTCGGATGTGATACCTTACGAATTATACCCATGTCTTCCATACTATCAAGTTCCGCCTTTAATTTGTCCCGAATTCCTAAAGGTATTTTCCTAACAGGGCACACTGAAGGACTTGCATTGTTTTCTGATATGATTTTGTATTTGCCTGGTAATTTGCCAATTCCATGAAATAAATCATTATATCTATCGACGTTGACAGTATATATCCTCTTGACTAACCCTAATTCTTCACAAATATTTTTTCCTAATACACTTTGGCAATGATCACTTGATATTACAAACTCAATCCAACTTTTATTATTTTGATAAGTCCACAACATCTGACATGTACCAAGTATTGGAATAAAATTTCCACAAAAAGACTGTGCCAAGTTGTGTGTGAACCTGTATCAAGTTTAAACAATTCACTTTTGCCTTTTTCAATCAAAGTTAAACGTTCAAACCACTTACTGTCTTTTAGTTGTGAAGATTTATTCAAGGTCGTCACATAAAATAACTCATCTTCGCCATCACCGCTCTCCTGTATTTCACAAACACGCTTATCACCTCTAACCGAACACATATATTTTTTAAATGACCTCTTCTATAGCACAAGAAACACTTAGCAAATCGCGCTGGACATCGTGCGTTATCATCATGAACGCCACCACAAGCACAACAACACTTAGAATCTCGACTCGAAGACACTGCGATACTCCCAGGCCGCCCAGCTGATGAGCCACGCACGGGCACGCGCCTAGCGTGTCGCACAACCGCCGCAGGCGCACAGCGCCGGCCCCGCAACTCGCGCGCCGCCTCCGTCCTCGTAGAACCGCTTGGCCTCGGTGCACGCGTACTTAATAACGCGTCAACCACGCCACTTTGTTCCTTTGATTTAGTTTTTTCTATGTGACGGTTTTCTTCGGTAGACACCTCACTTGCCTGGCAAATTTTTTGACGGTTTTTCTAAACTTAACTCATCTGTCCTGAGCAATCTATCACGCACTCCTGTGTCGTTTACTCCACAGACAATTCGATCACGTATTAACCCATCTTCTAAATGCTCAAATTCACAATGTTGGCATAGTAGTCTTAGAGCAGTTACGTAAGCGTCTATGTTTTCACCTTCCATCTGATTTCGTGTAAAAAATCTGAATCTCGCCATTGTTGTGTTGCTTTTTGTTCCAAAATGCTCATCAATTTTTTTTATCAACACATCGATGTCGTCATCTTGTCCTTCCACCTTTATTTTGAAAGTAGAATATATATCATATCCACCTGGGCCTATTAAGTTGATGAGCAAACTGGCTTGCACATCTTTGTCTTCCTTGTATACACCTGATGCCTTTAGAAAAACCTTAAATTGTTTGAGCCACTTCCGCCACGCGTCAGCCCGATTTGCGGGTCCACCTTCTAACATTAATTCGGCTGGAGGTCTCGCGTGTTCCATATTTATACGTAAGGTCTACCACAAATACACACTTTTAGACACGTTTATATCGCCTTTTATTACTTCCGAAAGCGTAATTCGAATTTATCGCTGTCACCATGAAGTAAAACACGATCTTGCTATATAATGACTGCTTTATTTTCCATGTAAGGTATAGCAATAAAACCTAAAGTATGCAGTTACCCACATTACACAATAATGTTAAATATACTACACATACCACATGGGCGGGCAAAATCTTGCAGTCCTATCCTATTAAAATCATAAACGCGAAGGTTTGTGAGGATATATGGATGGATGGGTGGTTGTTTGTTACTGTTTCACGCGACAACTACTGAACAGATTTTGATGATACTTAACTGTAAGCTTATACATCAAAATAACACATCATCGTCGTCCACCTAACCTTGTCCCATGTAAATAAGAGTCCGTTCAACAGAATAATTCATAGGTTATATTTTATATATATATATTTACATATTTATTTAAACTTCTTGTACAATAGTGGTACATAGGTGGACTTAATGCCACAAGGCATTCTCTACCAGTCAACCTTTCGGTTAAATAGGATAACGTTTTGAATGAGTACAAAATTATATCTGATAAAAACCAACAATACTAATAATACTATGTGTAAAGTACTAATTCCACACGAGCGAAGCCGCTGGCACAAGCTATATATATATTATAAAAAATGTCGACAGCTCAGCGATATTAGCTGCAGCTATTTTAGTTCTAAAAATACAGTCCTTTGGGGCCTCGGAGTCCATTATGGCAATTATGCTAATAGATAAGCCGTGGCAATACAATGAAAAGTCAACCGGACTGCGGTACCAAATAGTCCCTGGGTACCAATAAGAATAGTGTTTTATATTCATGGAAATTTCGAATGATCTTTGTGTTTAAATTAAAGAAGTTATTGGTAGACTTTTCTGTGGATAAATGGTTTATGTAAGCGAATAAGTGTTCATTTTACAAATTACTTAAAAGTTTTTATTCCAACAGTAATGTAGCTGTGGTACAAAATATCTACAAAAAGACAGCTCGTCCCGTTAAAACATCCTTTTCCCACATATTCAGGCGATAATGGCGTACTACATCATTACAATTTTATGACGCGCGTCATAAGTGAAAATATCGCATATAATAAACGTCCGGGAGCCAAAATTAGTGTTAACAATGAAATCGATCCTTAATGTGGCCTCAAAACGCTAACCATACAAAATTAAAATAATGTTTGTTATCATAATGTGGTCGCAAAAAAGCTTTTGCCCGTTGTTACGGTAAAATCACTTGCCCTATGATTTGTTAATTGTTTATGCTCGCTCGCCCAGCCTATTACAGCAAGTTTCGTGTGAATTATTTGGCAACTTGCTTGCTTATTCCACCCATTATACGATTTATGTACTAGCCCAACAGCACACACACCAAATAATACAAAGCCCGTTAAAAAATCGTGCCCCGCATCGTTATAGCTCTTTGTGAACTCCGACTGTACTGCTATCGAATACAACCAAAAACACTCAGTAAGAGTGTTTTTGGTTGTATTTGGTTGTATGTAAAAGTGCATTTGACAAACAGCGAGTGATTGAGCAAACGATTGTGTAGGTTCAATTTTTATTTTGATATGGGTTTGCTCTTGACTCTAGTCTAGGTCAGAGGTGACAGATACATTGTTAACGATGGAGTGAATGACATAAAGCGTTTGATCGCGCGATGATTGCTGATTGCTGTTTCTTACATAATAAGCCTGCGGTAAAGTTAGTTTCAGACCAAGAGCAAAGCTAACTTAGCTTTGTGTATTTCTTGGTCTTTGTCGAGGCAACAGTTTTTCTTTTCATTATCTCATCTGCCTAGCTTTTTACCCGACTACCGTGAAGCCAAAAGGAAGGGTTATGATTTTAGCAGTCTGTATGTATGTATGTTTGTATTTACGTATGTTCTTCCATAGCGCCTAAACTATTCATCCGATTTTGATGAATAAGGTGTCAATTGATTCATTATTATGGTCCGGTAATACAGGCTAATAAATGAGAAAACACCGTAATCGGGTTCTCAATTATGTTGGGCTTTGCTTCCAGTCCAACCGGACGAAGCTGATTACCAGTATTTTACTTGGATTGACTGCCTATCTGATCATCACAACCCTGTACTGGATAATACGATAACCCCTTGACAAGACTGGCATCCGATTTTCTGGTTTCTGATTATCATTCCTTTTATTGGGTATGTAATGATAACAAAAGATAAAGAAGATAAAAATTACTTAAACTAACTTTGGAAAAACAAAAGGCTAAAGCTTGAACTTGTAATCCTATCCTCGTACCATAATGACCTATTCGCCATTTACCAATATTTTTATATATTAATCAAGCACCCAATAAGAAACAGGGCGTAACTAAGTCATTTATTCAATATATTACGTTCAATTCAAAATCGAATGCAGACTACAAGTATTTCGTAGTAAATCTAAATTGCTTGTAAATGGTATTCCAATTGATACATATGATGGTAAGCAAGGATTGGGGGTGCATTTGGTGTGACAGTGTGGATAGAGTTAGTAATTATAGGCTATGACACTCATCGACTGTGTAGCTTTCTGTCTGTTAAAAAAATGTTCGCAATCGGATCAGCAGTGCCAGAGTTATGTTCTTATTCTTTATTTTACAAAAAAAACGTGCATATACAAATACAGTAGGACAGCTTATGTAAAAAGGCGAACCTAACCCATACTTGGGTTCTCTTACAGCAAACCCCATTTTCATAGAGATTTTGATTAAATGAGGATAGTATACCGAAGTGCACAATAAAACTAAACATTTAAATTCTTACTTACTAAATGAACTAAACAAATACGTGTACAGCATTCAATCTATACACATAATACATACTATAATATAACTAAAATCCTATATTTATAAATACATACATATCCATTTACGCATCATACTGACAGGAAATTTTCCCTTGTTATTTTGTTGAAAATCCCCATCGAAAGGCTGTCCGGTATGGAGTGAGGGAGATTATTCCAGAGGCCGACAGCACGAACAGTAAATGATCCACCTTAATGACTTGATGAGTGGGGAGGAAAACGAAGGAGAAGAGAAACGGCAAGGATTTCCTCTCGGAACAAGATACTCAAAGCGTTCCCAAAGATATGAAGGAGAGGTAGGGTTGTGAAGAACAGAAAATAGTAAAGAAAGAGTGTGTGTATCTCGGCGCTGCCGAACAGGCAGCCACTTCAACAGCCTCCGAAATTCTGACTCATGGTCATAGTCATGGTCATGGTCAGAGTTATCTTTATAGAAACATAATAAATATAAACAAAGTTTTAGCTATTTAGATTTTTTTAAACCGTTTCAAAAGGCATTTATCCTTTTTATAACGTTATATTTGTTTAAAAATATAACCAGTCCTAAAGAAAATTACATTGTAGGATTAATGCTGTATGAATATTCAACACAAATTAGATTATTATCAGAGGACTGTGATAATGTTCAGCGTCTGATAAACATATTCCACAAACTACTTCCTTCGCATACAATAAGCAGTAGAATAACTTAATATTCAAGATAGATGCCTGTATTAATGGAATTTGAACTGAATCTAGATATTATGTACCTAAGTTAAACTATACATTACTTTAGGATTGAATGAGACTTTATAAAAGTAGAATAGATTTAAAATATATTTGAAGCAGTGGTGGTCCAGTGGTAACTTATGCCGCGACTTACAAGTTGTAGGTCGTGGCCGTGGGTTCGAACCCAGGCAGGCGCTTTACTTTGTGTAAATTATTTCATCACCATTGCTCTCAAAACAGTGAAGGAAAACATCGTGAGGAAACCGGTATGGCTTAGAACCAACAATTCGAAGACATCCACCAACCCGCACTGGGCCCGCGTGGTGAATTTTTTATGATTATTATAGATAGGCTCGCGCTTGACCACTATCTCACCTGATGGTAAGCGAAGATATAACACGGCCCATTCCGTCTCACAGAAAGGAGGCCTGCACACACAACGGACCAAATGGGTGTCTAAGTGCGGCAAAGCGGATCCATCTATCCTGTCCTATCCTAACAGTAGAATAAGAAATCGCGCTAATTATATCAATTTAAGCACCGCGTCTTTTTGTTATTAATCCCCTTGAGCTAGGCAGCTATCTAACCTGCGATGCGTATGCAATGTCAATGATGGAGCACGCTTGCCTACACAGGTTTATTTTTAAATCACCTTTCAGGGGGTGAAAATAAGCATGCTTATGAACAAACTTTTATTAGATTAGATAAGATTTCTTTATTCGTTTAGACATTGTATATAAACAAGAGCATGCAAGGTATTACTTCGTTTGAGTCCAAACATTTTTAGCCGTAAGTATCAGCGTACTAATATTGCCATAAATAACATTGAAACAAATTAACAATAAGAACAAAATTGAAAAATTACCCAGGTAAAACACTTACAAAGTTTATAATTTAGAAACTTTAAAGATTAGAAATTATTATTATTATGTTATAATGTCAAAATTCATATAAATGTGCTTCTTCTTAGTCGGGCACTCTTGGCAGAGTGGTCGTGGTCATGAGTGGGTCCTGATGCAAGATGGCTCTTCGACGTCGCCATTCGGTTCTTTTGGACGCAATGTGGGAACAGTCGGTCATCGTAGCTTTGGTGATGTTTTTAATAAGATCTGCCCATCTGGTTGGAGAGCGAACCCGGGATCTTTTGCCCTCCATTTTGCCTTGGATTACAAGACGCTCCATTGAGTCTTCATTCCGAGTTGTATGCCCAAAGAACTTTAGTATTCGTATTTGAACAGTCGACGATAATCTCTCTTTGATGTGAAGTTCTTTTAGGATCGATACATTGGTGCGGTAAGCAGTCCACGGAATCCGCAGCAGACGTCTCCAGCACCACATCTCCAGTGCATCGATTTTCCTCCTTTCCTTCAGCCTCAATGTCCATGTCTCAGCTCCGTAGAGAAAAATTGGAAAGACGAGACTTCGCATCAGTCGTACCTTAGTGGCCTTGGTAATTCTGCGATCTTTCCAGATTTTTGTGAGCTTTTCGACGGCGGATCGCGTCACAGCACAACGCCTTCGTATCTCGTCTTCGCAGCTTCCGGTGTTAGCAATGTTGGAGCCCAAGTAGATATAGCTCTGGACAACATCACAGTTGGCTATACTTTTGACACTAGGTTGGTTGTTTGTAGCTCTGTCCACTATCATCATTTTTGTTTTATCACGATTGATAGTGAGTCCAAATCCAATGCTGTTTGTTTCCAGGCAGTTTAAAAGATGTTCCATATCTTCTTTAGATGTTGTTAGAAGAGTGGTGTCATCGGCATACGTAAGATTGGAGATTTTGCGCCCCCCAACAGAAACACCTTTGTCCCAGCCGTCTAGGACGATTCGCATGATGTACTCCGTGTAAATGTTAAAAAGCAAGGGAGATAGAATGCATCCCTGTCTAACACCAGCCTCTGTTTTGAAAGAGCTTGAGTCAATTCCGTCCACGCGAACCGCTGCTGTGCCGTCCTCGTACAGTCTTCTAATGAGGTACGTAAGATGATCTGGTACACCCATAACTGAAAGAATTTCCCACAGTTTCCGCCATTGCACAGTGTCAAATGCTTTTCGGAAATCCACGAAGCATATGAAGAGGGGATTGTTAAATTCACGAGACTTCTCTATAATTTGACGTAATATGAGAATTTGTTCTCTTGTTCCTCTTCCTTTGACAAAACCGGCTTGTTCGGGTGCAATTTCGGGAGACAAAAACGACTGAAGCCGCTTATTTATCACATGAAGAAGCAATTTGCTTGTATGGGAGATGAGGGAGATCAACCTGTAGTTGTTGCACTTTTTCGTGGAGCCCTTCTTGTGAATGGGGATGAAAAGGGAGCTAGACCAGTCTTTTGGCCACTCGCCGGTCTTCCATATTCTATAACAGATGGTGTGTATTATATCTACTCCTGCGTCTCCCATCTCCTTTATGATCTCAATCGGTACCTCATCCACACCTACAGCTTTATTAGGCTTTAAGTGATTTACTGCTGCTCTTATCTCGTCCTTCAATAAAACTGGTTCCATCTCCGAGGGCCGAGAACACAGTGTGGTGGCCTGTGATGAATGAGCGTCAACAAAAAGTGATCCACAGTAATCTTTAAATGTGTTATTGTTGTAAGGAAAAAGATATTTATATGAGACTAATCCTGAAATATCAAACAAAAATCAGCTGTTTCATACATTTTCATCGGCAAAAAATTGGATTTTATATGAAAAAGCAGGAACAACTAATGACCCCTAAAAGGATATAAGCGTTTTACGATTAACTATTTATTAATCTATTTACTCTTAAATTAGGCTTCCACATATCTACCAGCAAACGACAACAGACTCCGGCACGGAATATGTAAAACTACACTACACTACGTATAATAAAAGTATTCCCAATACGTGTATCGCCAAAATCAATGCACCAACAAGGCAACATGGTGTCGAATACAATCCAATCATAAATTTAAGCTAGCCTACTGTTCCCCTTGTACAGCGGTCACAGGCCGTGACCTGGTCCTGTGCTGCATTGTGGCGAATGCATATAATATGACACAATTATGCGCCACACAATGACGGTCTTCGTGTAACGTCCTGTTACAATTGACAGTTAACTAGAAAAAATAAACACAGAGCGTGCTATAGCGGTGAATATTAGATTTGTGCTGATTTTATATATTTATATAAATGTTCTAGTTGCGTAGTGTGGTTAAAATGATTACGTACTCTATTTCTGAGGACCAAAAAACCGCCAGTGACCGCGTGATTGGCGTGGCAACCTGCCGGGCACGACTCTTTTAATTAAATACACATACATACATTCACACCCTTTCCTTGGGGGTTGGCAGAAACTACAGAACGCCACCGGCTTCGATAAATGATTAATGTAATGTGCATTTACAATTGCCTCAATAAAAATAATAAAAAGATAGCGTCTAACAAATTTTCCTTAAAACTAGCCTCCAAGAGTATACCACGCACATATACTCACACAAACTTGCTGACTGGCCAATATTTATGTTCAGATACGAATTAAAAAAAGTAATTATGTATACTTACTAAATATAATGTGTTGTATTAATAAAAGTCACATAATTATCTCGTCTTATCCTGATTAATTAGGGTTCGGTGCAACATGTCATCTGTTTAACCCCCGTCGGAAAAAGAGGGGTGTTATAAGTTTGACATGTATACCCGTGTCTTTCTGTGGCATTATTGCTCTTAAACGGATGAACCGATTTCGTTTGATAGATGACTTTTTCGACAGTTCTCCTACTCTTATAGCCAGCCACATACGTACTCAAAACTGTCTTCACGACATTTTCCAAATTGGCCGCAACACATGTCCATCCCATGGCAGTCGATTTCCGCGTAAATATTTCGTAATCAGCGTTGCCATTTTCAGAGAGAGACTTTTGGTCAATTATTCCATCAACAAATTGATATTATTCTGGCTGCCCCTAAAAACCATTTCCAATTGCCTCCAAACATAGATGCTCTCAATGTATTTGACACTAATGGCAAAACTATTATTACCGACTGCACTCAGTAACAAAATTAATGCTGAAATTATTAAATGTGCATTGCAAAATTAGTGTCAATTTATTATTTAATGTATTGCTGTTCGACTTTAATAGCCGTCTATGAACTAATGCTTGTATAATGCAAATTGGTTTCCGCAGTACATCGCATCAATGAACACTTAGGGTATTTACTGCACCTGTATACTGCGCAGTCATTGTCCGACTCGGTACATTTGTGTGCTCAAAGACACGTATATAAAAATCTTGTTAATAAAACCCAACAACAAAAAAGCTGCGGGAATGCATTTGCCCTTTATTTTAAATCACTTTACGTACACACCTTTAGTCTCACATAGTCTCATATAAGATTTAATATAACCTCACGTCAACTTATATATCTAAATAGACACCTACATACTCTCCCACACCTACTTTATGTGTAAGACCTTCAAAGAAACGCGTGGCGACATAAATCGCGCACCGACGACATAATAATGTTTCTCGGTGCACCCGAGTGTAAGTACGTGGATATGTATTCAGACATTTTTTGCATAAAGGTCATAGCACACTTATCAACACGGAAAGGGGTCGTCACCGTATCAACTCGAGCCGTGCAGTATTCTTTGTATGAAACTCTCTACTGTAATGGACACTAATCGGAATCGTAACGTAATCGCCTCGCCTCGGGACTCTCACGAACCGCGGTGCGGTGTGTGGTTAACTTGAACTGCGGCGCGGTACGTGGTCAATTTTCAGTTCCCGCGCTTACGGCTCGTTGTCTTATCTGGTGCCAGCCAGGTCAACCAGGCAGCGGGCGGCGAGCCGTAAGCGCGGCGTCGTCGGTCGCCTAGCCGTAGCCGAGTTGACGTGGCGATGTACCGGAGCTGCCGATCCGCATTGGTTACGTACTTACATAAGGTTGACGCCGCCGGTTTGACGGCGAGGCGAAAGAAGATACGGTTACGATCCCTTTCCGAGTTGATAAGTGTGCTATGACCTTAAGTAAGAGACAACCGCATATGAGCCGCTCCTTAATGTTTAAGCCTTATGTAGGTAGACAATGAGCAGTTCAAAATTCTAGGTTCCTTGAAACTTGAAACTAGGTTCCTTATTTGAAAAATTCGTTCAAATTCATTTCAAATAAAGAATATTTGAACTTTAGTACTGAGGGAGTTTTCCGTTGTTGAATATATACCCATATTATTATTATTAATCTCATTGTATATTTAACAGTTTGTAATTATATTATTATGGATCTAATCTTGCCAGCAAGCCTTGCCATAACAGTAGAACTTTTAACAAAAACATATTGCGATAACTCGTTAAAAGCCATAGAAAAACACAAAACTGGCAGCTTTTTCCATTTTAGAAACAGTTTTGATGTGAAACATCTATAGGCGCACGTGAGACCGATTTCTGGCGTGGCGACGCGTCGCCACGCGCAATCGACTGTGCGTTTCTCTCTCACTCGATCCGGCGTTAAGCCATCTCTTTCGCTCCACTGAGCTCGGATACCTATAATGTATACTCTGTTTATTACAGTACTCATAACCTGTGTTTTTCTGGTAAATAAATCATTTTTCTGTTCTGATAATAAAATGTCTGACCGTGATAATTTAGAGAGTGGAAGTGATCAGCCTCCTGCAAAGAAAGCAAAATCACACTATGACACATTATCAAGTCATCAGTAAGTTAATTATATTTTTATAATTAAAGTATGCATTTATCTGTGCATTTAGCACGCGTATATTTGGTGTGTATTGAGCGCCAGTAAATGTAAAATCTACTCTCTAGGTAGATTAAAATTCACATAAATTTCATTGCATATCATGTTTTTAAATTAATTATTAATTTTAATTTCATTCTTATTGAAATTAATGCATTAAAACAATTGCTGTAACAGTAATACCGTTCTCAGAGGCAACATCGAATGTAACTATTACCGAAGTCACTGATTAAACTAATTGAGTAGTTTCGATTTAAAATAAATATGTAAATTTTTGTATTTAATGAAAATGAATGTTTATTTAATAAAAAATCATCGTTATCTAGAAAAAAAAATCGTTATATTTTTTATTTTATTTTATTGACATTTTTAGTTCCTACCACAATCTGTTCTTTTCTGCATACTACTTTTACGAAATAACGTCGATGTTTCACATCTACCAGGCGTCCCGTGACGGCTCCATTTTTTTTTTTTTTAATAAGCTATATATTTAAATCCACATCTAGCCTAAAACAACTAGACGCACAGCATCAGTAATAAAGGGTTCAATGCATATTGACATAGCCTACATATCTACATGAACGGCTCACGGCTCACAGGCTTTAGTTAGAGAGTTCGCGGTAATCCGTTTTCCATTATCGCTGCCGGCATGACCCGCTCTCCACACAAATCCGATTCCTGATGGACGCCCAACGACCAGGGCCCACCATTGTGAATATGTAGCCTTTAGAACGACGCCAAATACGTTATTAACTTGCAAAGCAGCCGGGAACGTACGAGAGCGCGTTTCTCTAGTAGGTATCTGTTGTAATCACGCTATAGTAACGTGATGAGTTCACGAGAATCGGGCCGTGTATGGATTATACATGTACATTATGGATGGAGTGAATGTATCAGTGGAAAGTGTTTCATTAATGATTTCGACAACTGTTAATTATGGCTTTTATGTGGGTCTTCTTTTAATGATGATGCAATAGTATATTATGCAGCTAGTAAATACAGGACAGATTTAAAGCGAGGGCCATAGATGAATCACGAGCAAGTGAAAGATACTAACGACAAAATCACAACCGTAGGAAGTGATTCGTGATGATTGAATCACGAGCATTGCGAATGTTTCAAGTGTTAGAATCCTGAGCGACGCGAGGGATCCATGGCCCTCGACATAAATCCGTTTTATTCAAGAGTTGCATACTATACTTTATACCATGACTACGAGAAAAAGAAAGATTTAGGCGAAAAGCACAAGGAGTTCGTATTAAGGAATTTGCTCAAGGAGGTTGTATAGCATTGAGATGGAGGTCTGATGAATATATTGGTGTGTTCTAAATTCAATTCTTTTTATTCATTGTTTTCAGTGAAATATATTTAGGCTTTTTAGGGGGGGGTGGATAATATAAACTATTTATCTATTAAAATATTGAGACTGGCGTCTTCTGGCTATTGAAAATTTCACTCAATACATGATGACCATTAAAGATAATAAGCTCTTGAAGCGTAGTATAAAGCATAGCCAAAAACTATTGATGCTACTATGACATATTACTACCAACAACTGTATTTATTATATACTTTATTGTACACCAAGATAAAAACATAACACACGGATAACAACAAACATACAAGAGGCGGCCTTATCGCGTTCTGCGATCTCTTCCAGGCAACCCAGAATGGAGAGAGATAGCCTGGACAAGACATGGGGTTGTATTGAACGACTACCTTCGACATAGTTAACGTCACTGTTGACAGAAGCTATATTAATATATTTTTTGGGCGCACGGTTGGCGCAGTGGTTAACCGAATGACTGCTGCGCTGCGTGTCGCGGGTTCAATCGCACGGAACAAATATTTGTATGACCTACAGATAGTTTTTCCGGCTCTGGGTGTTGTGTATGTGAGTTTATGTTTGTAAAGGCACCCACGATACAGAAGGAAACTCCTAGGGAGGGGCAACGTTTAAAAAAAAAAACTACATATGTTTCATCCCGATTTTTACTTGCAACACCGTTTCGGTGGCCTGTCAACGATTTTGACAGATGACACTACAGTCGAAAGAAAAAGTTTGTAATGTGAACACGCGGAAGTCGGGTCTTTGTCGAAACATATCGAATCGAGATGTGTTTCCCCCATTGTATTTGTTAATCGCGCCCGCCGTTCGCAATCGGCGTTGTGGGGCGCCCCTAAAGTGGGTTTAGAGGATATTTTCACGCGCAGCGAAGTGCTTTTGCGGGAAACGTGCTGCCTGGTGGACGCCGGCTGGATTCTTTGGTCCAGACAGCCGTCAGTCTATCCCTTATTGCCCTTTATTATATATATATTCTCCTATCCCTAACCTCACGGCACGAGATCGATCGACGCCCAGGAGTCTACCGCTATCCATGGATTAGTCCTGGAGTTCGTTTGGCGATGAGACGGCGTGACAGGGCTTTTCGGCGATATAGAAGGGATCGCAGTGAGGAGAACTGGAGCCTGTACAAGTTGGCTAGAAACCGCTGTAATCAGATGGTAAGAGCTTCAAAACGCCGATACATTTGTGAAAATGTCCTTAATTCTTCACCGGCTGACATATGGAAGTTTCTCAAATCAATTGGAATCACGCAATCATCCTCTCATACTGTATCATCTCATATGTCTCTGAATGATTTGAATAATCACTTTTCATCGTCAGCAATGCTCTCGGCTGTTGTTAAGAATAATACTATTCGTGATATTACTTCCATGCCAATTGTAACTCCCGAATCTTTTTCGTTTTCCCCGGTGACCGACGCTGAGATCCTCAAAACGTTCAATGCAATTAAGTCCAAGGCTGTCGGCTGTGATGGACTGAGCAGATCCATGTTGTCCCTCATTTTCAAAAGTATCCTTCCCATTATCACACACATCATCAACTTCTCACTGCAGGCTGGTGAGTTTCCTACAACCTGGCGTAAGGCATTCATTATTCCTCTTCCAAAAATTTCCAACCCCACCTTATATAATCACTACAGACCAATCTCCATTCTCCCTTTCCTATCTAAGATCCTGGAAGCAGTTGCTCTGAACCAAATATCCTCCTTCGTGTCCCGGAATAACCTATTGTCCCCTTTCCAATCTGGTTTTCGGCCCGGCCATAGTACAGCCACAGCCTTGCTTAAAGTTACTGAAGACGTCAGGAACGGCTTGGAGAGTTCGAGGTTGACGGTGTTGGTTTTAATAGATTTCTCCAATGCATTTAATACCGTCGATCACGACATTCTCCTGGCCATCCTGTCTCAAATTGGGGTTTCTTCGTTGGCACGGGCTTGGTTTTCATCATATCTTCGTGGTCGCCAGCAGGCGGTACGTGCTGATCAGAAATTCTCTGATTGGTGCGCGCTAGAAACAGGCGTCCCACAAGGCGGTATACTCTCTCCACTCTTATTTTCTTTATTTATTAACTCTATCACTACTATTCTCAAATGCTCCTACCATCTGTATGCTGACGACCTGCAGCTCTACGCGCAAGCTGACATACTCAATCTGGATGACTGCATCTCGCTGTTGAATGCTGATCTTCAAGCAATCGCTGACTGGTCTAGCAGATTTGGCGTTACTGTCAATGTCAGTAAATGTCAGGCTATCCTTATTGGTAGTTCGTATTATCTACGAACCTTGGACATTAGTCTTCTAATGCCGCTTAAGTTCGGCAATACTGTTATCCCTCTCTCGCAACCACTTAGCCAGAGAGTCACTTTCTCACTGCGGTCTCTCTATAGATTCAAACATTTTCTTCCGTCCAGCACCAAAACCACCTTGTTTCAAGCTCTCGTATTGCCTATAATCGACTATGCTGATGTTTGTTATTCTGATCTATCCCAAGAACTTCTTAACAAAATGGATCGACTTCTTAACAACTGTATTCGCTTTATTTTCGGGCTTCGTAAATATGATCACATTTCTACCTTCCGTTCTCAGCTTAAATGGCTGCCTATCCGTCAGAGGAGATCCCTAAGATCCCTCTGCATGCTCTTCAACATCATGAACGATCCTTGTACTCCTGATTATTTAAAACAATATTTTAAAGTGTTGGGCAGTTCTCACGATCTTAACCTTCGAGCTTCCAAAAACTTACTTCTCCAAATTCCTTCTCACCGCACTGGGTTTATATCTAATTCTTACGCTGTCTCTACTATAAAACTCTGGAACGTCCTTCCCCTTGACATAAAAAAAACTGAGAGTAAATTTTCATTTAAGCGTAGAATCCGGAACTATTACTTGTCCTCTCTTACATAGCTCGGTCTTCGTCTTAGTTATTATGTTTAATTTCTGTTTCATTTAGAATATGATATTTATTATAATATTTATTAGTCTATTGTTTTAGAAATTATTTATGTATTTTATTTGTTAGATAGTTTATTAATATCCGACTTTAATTATTGTTCATTTTTATTTTGTACTCCTACCACCTGTTTGTCCTTTTTAACCCAAAGGTTGACTGGAAGAGAATGCCTTGCTGCATTAAGTCCGCCTATGTATCACCATTGTACATGAAGTTTAAATAAATAAATTAATAATTTAATTTTAATCATGCCAAAATTATGCCAAAGCTCTTGTCTGGACGGACGTGTGTTTGATTTAATATTTTTGAATCTAATTATTGTTTTCACAATCGAAACTCTGTTAATGTGCTATACGGTTGTTAATACACTATCAAGACATTCATTAAGCAAGTGAGAATTCTAATTGTTTATTTGCGTCGTGCGGTGAATGTAAAAGTTCGTAATACGTGGGAACGGGACATCCAATGTTTCGTCCTAATTCGCTGCTTGGCGATACCGCAGTCAGTTAGTCACTGATACCTCCAACTTTTCTCAAGATCTACCTACTTCTTGGATATTGTCTGCAGCGGCATAATGAATGCCCGAAGATCTCCTCCCATGGTAAGCGCGGGGTCACAACCAGACCTTTCCAAACTGCGTGATGAATCCATTGGCGCTACGTTTAGAAAGAGAAAACATACCGAATGTAACTGCGATCACTCGGAGGTATTACTTGAATTTCAAAATAAAATTATGCAGACAATTACATCCACTCTTGAAACTCAAAATCAAAACATAATTACCACTTTGGAAGTATTGCGTCAGGATGTAATCGGGTTTAGACATGATTTGGAGACGGTAAACAGCAAAATTGTTAAGTTATCTGAAGAACAAACATGCATTAAAAAGGATGTGAGCGATTTAAAGTCTATAAATACCGCCAACAATAGCAAAATACATACTGTATCACATGATCTAGTAACACTTCAGGCGACCGTTACAAGCTTATCGGATCAGCTGCGTGTCAAAGAACAGCAAGGAAGAATTAATAACCTTGAAATCGCTGGAATTCCTGTCACAAAGGGTGAAAATTTAGTCAGTATCGTACATAACATAGCTAAAAAGATTAATTTCCCCATTACAATGACGGACATCGATTATATCCACCGAGTTCGACGCTTTAAGGCAAATATCTCTGGTGTAAACATCGGTGAGGCAGCTTCCAGTGCTACACCCATCCCGAATATCATCATCAAGTTCACTCAAAGGAAACGCAAAAGTGATATGTTAGCTGCTGTCCGCGCGCGACGAGGTATGACAACAGCTGATGCTGGATTGGACGGTCCGGTGAAACCCATTTTCATAAATGATCATTTAACTCCACAGAATAAACAATTATATAAGCAAGCCCGTCTTCTTGCAAAAGAAAATGTCTATAAGTATGTATGGTTGTCAGAATGTAAAATCCTACTACGTAAAAACGATACGTCCAAAATCATGTATGTGGCTAGTGATACTGATTTAGCTAAAATAAAATGACTACCCACTCATACTCATTATATCTGCATGTTTACTCTATTACTAACTATGATATTACTTGTAGTACTTTACTGTAAAATACTTTGTTGTTTTGATATTAGGAAGGAATGTACATTCATTATTGAAACTCATTACCGTTCGTCTTTAACATTTAATATCCTTAAATGTAATGTTAGTGGAACTTGTTTACTCATAGCGGTCATAATTATCAATATTCGATAACAATAACTTGTCCATTTACTACCAAAACGTGAGGGGATTACGCACTAAATCACACGTATTTCTTTCCGAAGTCTTGCGGAACAATTTTGACGTCATAAGTATCACAGAGACCTGGCTTAATGATAACTTTAACAGTAGCGAATATGTTGATAACCGATATGAATTATACCGCTGTGACCGTAATCACCAAGCGACCGGCAGTGATCGCGGCGGAGGTGTTATGATTGCCGTGCGTCGAGAGCTCTGTCCCTGGCAGCGCAACGACATGCGTGCGACACCGCTGTCGGACGAGTTATGGGTTTCTCTGCCCCTGCGCACACACACGCATTCGTCGGCGGGCCAAAACAATATCGGTTCTTCTAACTACTTACATATTATAACTACCTATATACCGCACGGTATTAACCATGAATCATTGCTAGCATCCTTTTACGACAGAGTGAGTGAATTTATTTTACGTAACCATAATGATACATTTCTTATACTAGGTGACTTTAATGTATCCCACGCTAGTTGGTCTTGCAATTATGACTCAAATTCTATGGATATATATACTAATAATAACAAACTAGCAAGCCTCACCGCCGATTTCATGAACTTCTCTTCCTTATTACAATACAATAATCAATTTAACCATAATAATAGAATATTAGATTTAATTTTTAGTAATGAATTGTGCCTTATCTCACTGTGTAAACATCCAATTGTACCACAAGATCTGCATCACAACCCATTAGAAATTGACTTAAAATTAAACTTTTGTCCCGCACTCAAGTTCCCGTCTACAATGAAAAGGCAGTATTATAAAGCAAACTATGACTCAATTAAAACTGCCCTTGCGTCCGTAGATTGGGAGAACATTTTTTCTAGTATGACCCATGTAGACTCCATGATTGATTACTTCTATAGTATCCTCCAAAACATATTGGACGAATTTGTGCCAACCTGCAATCTAAATTCTACACAAAAATTTCCACCTTGGTACACAAAACCACTCATTAAGTTATCTAACGAAAAATGCAAGTATCACCATAAATGGAAAACATATGGTAACCTTCACGACTACCACACGTTCTCGTTATTACGGAGTAGATTTAAAAAAATGTCTAAAGATTGTTATCAAAATTTCATTGAGTATTCTGAAGATAATATAAGAAAAGATTCAAATACTTTTTGGTCATTTGTCAAATCAAAAAATGCATCAAATACAATCCCTGAAAGGATGATGTACAACGGTAAAATACTCTCTACTGCCGAGGAGATTTGTGATGCTTTTAATCAGTACTTCAACTCAGTTTTTGTTTCGTCCACATCTCAAACCTACCCTAACAGCTGCAATACATCTTCTACTGTAGATATAGGCACAATCAACATTACTTCTGAACAAGTATTAAACGAATTAAAAAAGGTTAATATTAAAAAAGGTGCTGGATCCGATGACCTTCATCCAGTTTTCATATCCAGGTGCGCTGAGGTACTTGCTCGACCAATAACCTTAATATTTCGAACGTCTCTTGAAACTGGGGGTTCCCTAGTAAATGGAAAAATCAATTATAACCCCTATACCCAAAAACAATAGAATAGATATTGTAACTGAATACAGACCGATCTCTGAATTGTGTGTTCTAGGAAAAATATTGGAAAAAATAGTAACATCTCAAATCTCATTCGCTTTTCGTAATCACATTTCTCAGCAACAGCATGGTTTCTACAAACATCGCAGCGTAGATAGTAACATGTTAAATTTCTCAGAATTTCTAGTGAACGCTATGGTCAAAAATCTACAGGTAGATGTCGTGTACACCGACTTTTCAAAGGCTTTCGACAAAATTAACCATGATATGCTTATTGAAAAATTGGGGAAGGCCGGTGTGCATGGCAACTTACTACGATGGATCCAATCCTATATAAAAAATAGAAGTCAGGCGGTCTGTGTTAAAGGTTACTCATCTCAATTCCTTCCTGTTCCCTCCGGAGTTCCCCAAGGTTCCCATATGGGACCCTTGCTCTTTTGCCTCTACATTAATGACATAGGAACCAGTTTTGACCACAGTAATCACTTACTTTACGCTGATGATACGAAAATATTCCGAGTGGTTGAATCCGTTAGAGATTGCTCTAAATTACAAAGTGACTTAATAAACTTGCATAATTACTGTACAGCAAATCAACTCTATCTCAACATAGATAAATGTTTCATTATGTCATATACGCGGAAAACTCACCCATTAAATTTCAACTACGCCATAAACGGCTTAAACCTTAAAAGAGTTTCCACCATTAGAGACCTAGGTCTCGTTATGAACTCCAAATTAACATTTACCCATCATATAGACCACATCGTCAGCTGCGCATTTCGCAGACTAGGATTTATTTTGCGAATTAGTAAACCTTTTAAAAATGTTATCATTCTAAAAATTCTTTATTTTTCATTCGTCCGCTCTATTTTAGACTTTTGTAGCACTGTATGGAGCCCATGTTTTAACATACATATAAATAGGATAGAAAGGGTACAAAAAAAGTTTTTAAAATCACTTAACTATCGCAATAATATTTACGACACTGCATATGAAGATGCATTGCGTAGGCATAAACTGACAAGTCTATGTAACAGACGTAATATGTTTGATATTATTCAATTGTTCAAAATTTTAAACTCCTTAACCGATTCGCCATCATTACTTGGTAAACTATCACTAAAAGCGCACGCTCGCCTACCCGTACGCCCCTCACGTTCAAAACCACTTTTTGTTCCTCCTCGACTAAATAAAACATACACTCGTAACTCATTTATATACCGTTCCACTAACAATTATAATAGAGAACTTACAGACATAGATCTTTTTAACATTTCTCTTAATAGCCTTAAACAAAAACTTAAAAGTAGATATATCACCTAATTAAAACTTACCTTTTTTTATTACATTGTCTACCTTCACTTTACTTTGTAAACTGATAATGATGTTTCGTTGAACTTATGTTCTGATACAAAAATTCATATGTATTTCTTGCACGTCTTTCTTTGTTAAGAGTTTATTGTACTTATTTTTACCATTATATCACATTGTCGGCACTATAGGTCTTTTGTAAGTAACCAATTTTCTGAAGAATTATATTGATTGTATAAGACTGTTTGATGCCAAAATAAAATAAAATAAAATAAAAACATGTAAGTAAATATTATTTTACAGCTGGAAAATTACCGCTGCAATATATTTGGTAGCACGGCGCTGCAAAGCCAAGATCCAAACCGCACGCCGGAGAGTATACTCTTAACCCGAAGTACTCCACTGCTGTTAAAGTGACTAGTTAGTTCAGTCGAGCTGTTAAATATTATGTCTGGTACTGTAAATTATGGCCCAACTGGTTCTGTATGGGAAGTCAATGAACAGAGATTTGATATTTGATTGTTTTGTTTCGTAAAGGAGACGCTGATTATTAAGGCTGAGTTCATATGGCATTACACTGCACTATTTTATGCAATATTATGCTGGGTTCAAGCGGCAACATGCCCCTGATAGCAGGTTAAGGAGAAATTCTAAACATCATTTTTTCTGTGTAAAAATATTTTTATGCATCCAAGTCGTTTTGGAGGAGTATGCAAAAAAATATCGAGTTATAAATTATTTTTTAAAGTTTTAGTCATACAAAAAATATGTTTCACAAATGTACATGAATCAATAATATTTTTTTTCAAACATTTTAACCTAGCCGTTACTCAGGAGTATTTTTTAGAAAGTAACCGTTTTATGGCACTAAAACGGAGTAAGGCCGCAAAACGTGCCGTACAATGTAGTGTAAACCAGCTTAGACGTTCATAAGAGATTGGACAGAAAAGGTGACAGAAAAAGTGTGGAATATATTTGGGAGACCATTACACCCAGCAGAAGAACTATAGGTAAAAAGCTCATCATCATTTGGAGTATGTGGCCTTAGATGTTATGCTTTTGTATGAATAAAGAATGCATTTACGATAAAAAAAAGAAAATATGATAATATTTTTTTTATACAAAAACAGCCAGTGCATAATTTTTTTATGAAAACCTTTCATTTTTCTATTTTTAATAATAAGCTATAAGTTCAACAATTCCGCTGCAACAGAATTTTATTCATCATAACTAAAATTTTCCGCTTTTACCGCAAAGGTTCATTTCGTAGAACCGTCGACAAAATGAAATTATATTCGGCGAACTAGAACGACAAAAGATTATTTCACAAAAGTGACCATCGGTAAAGGTGAAACGAAAAACGTTGCTGTAAACTTTATATTTTATGCTTTAAACTAGGTCAGTCAGCAACAAAAAGGACAAAGCGTATTGCTACACGTTTGCACTGTTTATATTTAAAAACGTGTTGTTAGTGTGTTGAGGGTAGGCAGGGTAGGCAGTGTAGCCAGGGTAGCCAGGGTAGGCAGGGTAGACAGGGTAGGCAGGGTAGGCAAGGTAGGCAGGGTAGGCAGGGTAGGCAGGGTAGCCAGGGTAGCCAGGGTAGTCAGGGCAGCCAGGGTAGCCAGGGTAGGCAAGGTAGGCAGGGTATCCAGGGTAGGCAGGTTTGCAGAATTGGTTGTGAGCACTTGATGAAAGCAAACATTCCGGCGCGCCATGTTACTTAATCCGATTTCCAATTATTATTATTATACAAACGAGCGCCCCCTGACGGACATATTGGATAGGCGATACATGTATGTACATGTCTACAAAGCGTGTATGTAACTACTAAGTTGCTCGAGGTTTAAGCCGGTACATAAGCTATAAATGCCAAGCAAAGAGCTTTACTCCAATGCAATGTTATCATGAAGATAGGAAGGCAAGCTATCATCGTTTCCATAAACGTTTGTTAATTTATTTGGGTTCAAAGCTATATGTCTTCTTGTTCTTTAATACCTACTTCTGAATTAATCCAGAAGAAGAAGCCAGACAAGCAGAAGATTATGAAAGGGTCAATATTAGGATGTCAATTAATTCATACTAAAGTTTTTGATTTAGATTTTTGTAATTAATCAGTTTCTTAGAAGGATTGACGCTTGGGGAAGGTCTATGTTTTGGTAGAGCGAATTGTTTTATTACAGACAAAAGGAATCAAAATAAATTATTTATATATTCAGCAGTGAACTTCGTCAAGTAAAGTTATGATGAAGATAATCTGATACTAAAGAAACAAGCTAAGAAAGGAAAGGTAATTATACGTATTTTACCGTACCCAAAGGGTATAAACGGGATCTTATTACTAAGACTCCGCGGTCCGTCTGTCTGTCTGTCTGTCACCAGGCTGTATCTTAAGAACCGTGATAGCTAGAGAGTTGAATTTTCACAGATGATGTATTTCTGTTGCCGCTATAACAACAAATACTAAAAACAGAATAAAATAAATATTTAAGGAGGGCTCCCACACAAAAAACGTGATTTTTATGCGGTTTTTTGCTATAATGGTACGGAACCCTTCGTGCGCGAGTCTGACTCGCACTTGGCCGTTATTTTTATACAAAACACTATATTCACGACATTTCTCCCCATTCACAAACACCGACAACCCCAACACATTACGACAAACGTGCATAAATAATGCCACTAGTACATAACAGTGCATTTTATTTACGAGTGCCTGTGGACGGTGAAACGAGCGGGCTTAATGGCAGGGAAATCAGTTGGGTGTCCCACTCATCGATCGAGCATTGTGCCCAATGGCCTGAAGCGTGTACGTATTGCCTATTTACACTTACATATCCACTTGCATACTGCCTTACTGAACCGATTTTAACTTTTAGTGGGAGAGTATTATTTAGGGCTTGTGCCTGTATATTACAATGGCATAACGTAACATGACCACTATTTAGTAATCTGTGACATGACTAATAATAGTCCTCCAGACAGAATTTCGGCGACGGTAGAGTTGAGTCCGATATTATGTCACATGTAGTTGTCAGATCCAGGTCTATAGGACCGTGATTTGACCTATTTAGTGACATACAGGTATCAAAATTATAGTCGTGGGCGCAGAATTTGGGATACGGGTAAACTAGAGAAATATATCCTGTAACTTCTACACAGTTTTGATTCGTTACAGAGTCAATTACTCTGGACTTAAAAGGAAACACTGAGCAGTTCCTAGGTCAGTATGTGTCATGTCACGGCCATGTCCGAACGATCACTGTCGCTCTCCGTGAACCATATCGACATCATACCTGAAACTAGACTCTGCACAGTATCAAAAGGTACATGTGTCCTATTTTAAGTAAACAAATCATGACAAGATCCGACATTTTTCTTTTTCTTATTCTAACTACAGGCAAAATTCATACATGGTGCGAGCGAGTAAGGACTTTAATATTCTTTGTAAAGAGTTCTCATTCAACCCATTTACCACTAAAACTTATTCGGCACGCACTCGGCTGAATGCTGAATTTTTCAAAAGTGTTTAGTTCTTATTGTTAGTTATTTAATCATATAAGTCGTGCTTTTTAGTGATCCTAAGTTTTCTACTACTTTTTCTGTTTCTATCCGTGAGAACCTGTAATTGGCTCTATGTCTCATATACAATTGTTATCCATCTGTTATAGCTGTTGGTTCTCCTAATATTAAATAAATAAATAATAATCGTCGATATTTTAAAATCATTTCATCATTTTGTCAATTGACATCGACAAAATCATCAATGCTTTATCATTACTCGAATGAATGAACGCGTACTTAACTTCGGTGATTTGAACTGGCCGTCTCGGGCGCTGCGGTGCGAATTGCGACGTTCCGAGACTGCGCGACCGCTGGGCCGTCTATACCGAAATAAGAGACTAAGTTTTTACTCAGGTATTTACTTGCAAAAATACTTAATACCTAGTCACAATTATCTTGCAGCAAATATCACTAAAGGAAACTTACTAATGATTTCCATGATTATTAATCAATACCAAAATGCACTGCCATGAATGTCGCAAACTAAAAAAAAAGTAATTTCACGGGCTGACAAAGACGACCCATGCCCACTAGTAACATTACGCCGTTCCGCGATCATTTCAGTATCTACTCATAAATGTGATCTCATACTCAAATAAAAACCATTGTTCCCGTCATCGATATTTCTTTGTCATTATCATGCAGTCATTGATAAAGAAAAATCGTCACTCAGTCTATCTGGCCACGGCGCCCAATCTCAGATGAGGGTAGCTAGCCGTTGATTGGCGCGGGAGATATTTTAGTGCACTAAAATATCTCCCTAGGTGCACTCTCTGGTCCCTCACTCGAGTGTAGTCCGATAGAACAGCAATCCGGCACGAGCGGAGAGAGATCAGGCGTAGGACCAACGGCTAGATGTGCTTTCCGAGGCACATGACTACGAGGCTATTCACAATAGGCTCACCAGCGTTTCTTACATGGACATTTTAAAAACAAAATAAGCTGATCTGAAACTAGCGAACTTAAAAGCAGGGGAATCAGTTGGTGTTCCACTCTTGGTTCGAGCAACGTGTCAAATGGCCCGGAGCGTGTACGAATGTTCTATTTACACTTATAAATCCAGATGCATACTGCCTTACTGAACTGATTTTAGCTTCAGATTAATGGTTTCTGGTATGGTTTCATGTATTGACAAATATCTCCCAAAGCCACCAGGTTAATATAAATAAGGCCACACAGATAAACATTCAGCTTTTATAAATTGAGGAAGGTCAAATCGTCGCAGGCTCTTACTCTACAAACTGAAACCGATTTAATGAAACACTCGTAGCAACAAACACTAATCTTCTCGAATCGTAACAAGCAAACAGAGCGAAGTAAGAATGAAAGCTACTCCTCAACGAAGATTAAAATTTTACGCTCTCCAATATTTACGACCCATTTACAGTTTATTGGTATCTAAAGCCGTAAACTGTGCTGTTGTCTCTCTTCAATGAAAGATTTTCATTTTAAACTTATCGACATGGAGTTCAATTACATTATGAAATAATTACAGTATTTGCACCTGTCTGAGAGAAGGGGATCACATCGAAGCGTAACAAAGCGGATTACCACGTATTTTCGCGGATCCGTGCGCGTTTCAGATGTTATGTTTGTGTGTGTAGAGCGCATCGTAAGGAAGTTAGTTAGTAGAGACGACACGGTTGGCGTAGTGCTTGAGTGATCGGCTCCTGCGCTGCGTGTCACGGGTTTGATTCCTGCGCGGAACAATGTATGGCCTATAGATAGCTGTGCCGGATCTGGGTGTCTTGGGTATGTGAGTTTAAATGTTTGGAAATAGACCCACGATACACGGATGAAATGCCCAGTGTGGTGCAATGTATTTAAAAAAAAACTTTTTTCTGACCATATCATCCTTCACATAATACATCCATCGTTCCTAATCTAAAGAAAAAAGAAAATTAGTTAATCAGAGGTCATAATAGATGAAGTTCTCGCCAATTTTCTTGGCCGCCCTGAAGTTGGCTATAATCGCTTTGCAGTAGTAAATCTCAAACAAAAAAGAGCACCGATCCGTGCCTTGCGTATCGGAAAGCCAACATCAGGGCGGCCAAGAAGTTTGGCGAGAATACTTACAGTTATCGTGGCAAAATCTTAGAATTAATCACTTCATGATGTGGTTAACCATTTCATGAAATGATTGTATTTCATGATATGACAAGCTAAAACTGACCATCCACGTTATGGTCAATTTTAGTTTGACATATAAATTACTAATTTGTTTCAGTAACCACGAGTTTCTGGATGCAAAATTATCGCAAAATTAATGTGACAAATATTCAAGCACCATATATCTGTGATTGGTTGAATGCATTTTCAACAGCCTATCACAGCAGATAACGCGTGCTTGACAATTTGTGACATTAATTAAGCTTGTAGAAACTCGACGTAAGGTTGCTACGCGCCAGAAGAATATGCACAGTATATTGCGTAGAGAGCTTTTCATACCGGAAAATTTAAACTTTACTGGCAGTTCGAGCGTCGAACACACATTAAAACAGATGACAGTCGTAATATCTCTGTAAAATGAATCCTGCAATTTGGTACTGCTGTTTGTAGGCAAATACTGACACATGCAAACATAGGTTAAACCAGTTCACAGGTCATGTGTAGCTCTGGCACAGTTAAAACTACGCCTGAAAAGATGCACACAAAGATACTCGTACTATACTTTTTTTTTGGGTGGGCATCAATCATCCAGTGACTTGAGGGCGTGTCAGACTTTTACTGACTAAAACCCATCCGTGTTTCTTCAGTTGTTTGTGCCAGGGCCGCGGCAGCTTTCTTTCAAATGTATCCGCGATCCCCTCGTACACCTAATGTTACCGTTTTTTGCTTACAAAAGAATTATCAACCGACATACCATCACGCCTGTATTTCCCGAATGTTAAGGCAGAGATTCGGGAAAGAGCCCAGTTATGTTTAAGGCCCATGATATTCCAGATGGAAAAATAAAACCAATAACACTTCGCTCGACCTGGACTTCGAACCCATGACGTCATGCTCCGCAGTAGCAATATTAAGTACTTAATTGACTGAGCAAACGTGAAGAGCTTGCGAAGCGTCTCCGTTTCAGTTTGGGCAACAACTGTTTCATACCTGTGTCCGAACGTCCGGCTGTTCTGCTCTACAGGTCGATTGACAAGCGGTATCGAAAAATCACGTTGACATTTCGACTATTGCCTTCGCTGACATCGAATGCCATTTGTCTAGAGGCTAGAACCTCAAGTTTGATAACTATATGGAATTAATTTGTCGATTCAGATTTTAGAAATTGAACTGAATTGACATAAAAATCAATAAGATATACACGTAAGGTCTACAGCTCACAGTGCCACTAGTTGATTGGCGGAGCCAGCGCGAAGCATCTCCGTTTCAGTTTGGACAAAAATGCAATATATCCGAATGTCCGGCTATATATGAAAAACTGAATCGACCAAAATCAAAAAGACAAGACTCGCGAAGTCTATAGCTCATAGAGCCACTAGTCTTTAATTCCATCAAAAGTAAGCACATCTTTCTCACCTCAGCTTATTCAAACAATTTGACAGGTATTTAAAATGGAATATTTCGACACTGCACACAAAAGAGAATGCGTTATTTACTTATAATCCTGAAAACCTCGAGCGGAGTGGAGAAGTTATGAAACGTTTGATGTCTAGCATCGTTACTTCCGCCTGATTAACTACCGCATAAAGCTGTGTTGGCTGCAAAATAGAATATTACGCTCATTTCCCCTGTGTAGTCAGCAGAGATATCATTGAGTCCTATTCAGCGAGTCGGATTATTATCGGCTTTCCCTGAAGCGTTGGTTTACGTACTTCAAATGAAACGTTTACTTGTCCTAGATTATCATTTGTCATAGTATCGAAATCTGAAAACCTCTCCTAATTCTTATTTGAATTATACAAAGTTTAGGACCCACGTTTTGAAACTTGAATTACCGAATACAATTTAAGCACTGTGGCTGAAACAAATTACTGATAGAAGCGAAAAGTGCACTGTGTAAGTTGTAACCAGTTAATCCTATTAAACATTTCAATTAAAACCTTATCACAGCAAAAATGCATACAAGTTTACCAATCAAAATCCGATAGCTGCAACATCGCTTACGTTGCGAGACCCGCCTCATTATATTAATGAACACACATCGCATGCCGTCGCAAATCGACCACAGGCGTGTCACAGCTGTCATCGAACAATGTAACGCCCATTATTAATAATAATAATAATAATAATAAAGTTTATTATCAAAAAAGCCAAATACATTTTTTTCCATCTCAATCAAACATAAAAACGACAGTATATGATGTACAACACTATGCATTATTTGAGACAGAGTGAACGTCTGTGTCTGTGCTAGTATAAACTGTGTTACAGACACAGGCGCCTTCCTCTTACAGTTCATTTACAATTTGCTGCACCTTGTAGGAGTTTTGGTAAGCATAAACTTAGTTTAATATAAGTACATTAACACTTATTAAAATTTATGTAAGCAACGAATGAGTGTATGTGTATGTGTGTGTGGGTGTATGTGTGTGTGTGTGGGGGTATGCGTGTGTGTGTGGGTGTATGTGTGTGTTTGTTTTTTTTTTTGGAATATTACACGGTATAAAATAATATATAATAAAATAATAAAACAGCTCTTTAAATCTGTTTTTACATGCGTTCGTAAGATTTTTTTACAAAGAGTTGTTCAGTCTCATCGTACGTTAACTTTTGGAGAAAACTACTAACTACAGTTTTACATTTAAATCTGGGTAAGGGATATACGTTGCAGGTTTCGTTTATGATGTTATAAAGGTGACTGCTAAGCCACGGGTAGCTTCGCCTCGCCAGAGCAGTTTTGGTGGTGACAGGTGGGCATACAGGATCTTTACGTCTTTTATTTTGCTCCAGGAACCTTGGGTCATAGGTCAATGATGAGTGTACACGTAAAGTGATGTTAAGTGCAAAGAGCTGTCGGACAGTGAGTACAGATACGTCTTTATAGAGCTGGGTAGTCGGGTACCGATAAGGTTTGTGAAGCATGACTTTCAAGACAGCTCTTTGTGCCCTCTCAAGGCTAAGTAAATATGTTTTATGAGTACCACCCCAGGCAGATATGCAATAGGTAAGAAGTGACTGAGCCAAGGCAAAATAAATAGTTTTTAACAGTCGGTCGGCAACTACTCCTCTTAGTTTTTTCATAGGAAACATTAGCTTACGAACACGCGCAACTGTCACACTGATATGCTTATGCCAACTCAATGTGTTATCGATGTGCACCCCCAAGTATTTAACACAAGAGCTTCTTTGTATAGTAGGACAGCTGCAAGGGGTCAGTGTAGGGTGACAACTATGGGCTTTAACGTCTGGCATACTAGGCTGTGTAGCAGAGTTCGCTGAGAAAGGGACATAGTGGGTTTTAGAGACGTTTAGCGTGAGTAAATTCAGTGAAAGCCAGTCCATCACTATGCCAAGAGCATTTTCGGCTGCGTGGTGAGCAGATTTCCATGTTTCTCCACTTATGATAAGCGCAGTGTCGTCTGCATATACGAGTATCTTGCAGTTTGGGATTGACAGCTGGCACAATCTGTTTACAAATAGAAGAAAAAGGGTGGGACCCAGCACGCTGCCCTGTGGTACGCCAAAGGTTAGATTCTCATCGCCACTGATGTAGTTGTCTACCTTAACTCGTTGGTTACGGTTTGTTAGATAGTCTCGAAAGAGATTTAGAGCGATGTCTCTTATTCCCAAGCTTTCTAAACCATGTAGAAGGATCGGAGTAGAGACCGTGTCGAAAGCCTTGGCTAAATCAAGAAATATACCTATAGTTTTAGTCCTAGAATCTAGATTCCGAACAATTTGGCTTGTCAGTTCAAGAACAGCATCCTCTGTTGATACGCCTCTCCTAAAACCGTATTGGTTTGGCGCAATTATGTTGTTGCATTCAAGATAGCTAAGCAATCTTTTGTTCAGGACCTTCTCCATAATTTTGGACAGTGTGGTGAGTACAGATATAGGCCTATAGTTCTCGACACGGTCACCATCCCCACCCTTAAATACTGGAGTGACTAATGCCTTCTTAAAACTGTCGGGGAAAATCCCTTTTAAGATGCATAAATTACAAACATGCGTTATTGATGGAACAAGTACATGTCTGGCCGTCTTAATAACTGAGGCTGGTATTCCATCATGACCTACTGCACAATTATGTTTTAATTCCATAATTATATTTTCTATTTCCGAGAAATTCGTTTCTAATAATACGAATGAGTTACCTTGAGAATTCACTAAGCTGTCAAACTCAAAGTTTCCGCGAATTACACGCTGACCCTGTGCAACCTGCCTACCAAGATCCACTCCAACGTTTGCAAAGTACTTATTTATAGCATTGACAGAGGAGTTTGGATCGCTGCACATATTAAGGAGTTCTCCTGACTTACTTATGGGTGAAGTGTTCTTGTAGCTGATAGTTTTTATGACATCCCAAGTTGCTTTGGGGTTACCATTGGCCTTTAGGAGTTCTTGTTGGTCAAAATTGCGTTTAACAGTCTTCAGTAAATTGTTACAGTAGTTTCGGTATCTAGAATATATTAGATTAGCAGTAAGGTCTTTAGGATTTTGCATTGCTTTTTTATGGAGTTGGTCCCGATTACGCACGCACCTCAGGAGGCCAGTGGTCATCCATGGCTTAATAGTCTGCTTCCTGTTAGGGACTTTTTTTAGCGTACTGTGTTGGTTTATTGCGTCTGATATAATGGAGATGAGTTGTTCCGCACTCTGATTGGGATCTGTACTAGTTAAAACAACTGAGAAATCGGCTTTTTCTAGGCAGCTTATAATACCTTGTAAGTTTAAATGCCTTTTCATACATTTAGGTTTTGTAGCACTAGGAGGGTTTCGTTCAGTGCAAAATAGGACAGGTGCATGATCAGTAAAGTATGAGTCCAGAACCAAAGTTGTAGAGGGTCTGTCTGTTTTTAAAAAGACATGATCCAGGCAGTTTTCAATGCGAGTGGGGAGAACGTGGGCAGGTAGGAGACCATGGAAAGCCATTGTATTTAAATATTCTTCAGAGTTTGGGTCATTATTATCTGGTCTAATATTTATATTTAAATCTCCAATCACTACAACAGTTGTTATTGACGCCAGGGATTCTAAAATATCATTTAAAGAGCTAAGAAAATTCTCTATATTTCTGACTGAGGGTGAACGGTATATTGCAACAATAGCTGTATCTAGACCTAGCCTCAAAATAAGACAGTTAGCGTCCTGGAAAACCGGTTCAACTAACTTATGAGTCATACCCGAACTCACATAAACTACCACCCCATCATTTTGGTTGTTAAATGAGGATCTTGCTGAGGTAAAGCCAGCTAATACAGGAATATCTGTCACTTTACTTAACCAGCACTCGGAAAGGATTACTATATCACAATTAACATCCATGGAATGTATTAAGACATTGAGGCCATCAAAGTTGCGATTTAAGCTTCGGATGTTAACATGCAGTATGTTCAAAGTAGGTTGGGTAGTGTCTACATGCTGCGAACATTGGTCCGGCAAACTCACACACGAACGTGAGACATTAAATGATTCAACAGAATCAATAAATTCATTTAGGTTTCCGAATTTATGATTTTAAATATAAATGACCAGTTTATGTTTGTGCTGCAGAGTATCATGTATGTAAGTAATGTAGTGTAGAATTTGGAATTTGGTGTGTTTAGTCTATTAATAACGAGGGATTTGTGATAATGTTTGGTGTGAATGTTTTGAGTGTGTAACTGCAATTGTGTTGCATTGTGATTAATAACAAATTTAGTTTCATACGAAAAATTAAATAAACTACGGTTGTTTACAAGGTGAACTATATAATCAAGACACAGTGAAATATTGAGCAAGACAGCTTCTGCAATAACAGACTTTGAACATATATAAAAAATATTTGTTAAATATTGGCTAACCATACCGTTTAGATTCACCAAACAAGTCACCAGCAAACCAATAGGACCAATTACTCCAATACCAAACTTAAAATAAAAATAGTGCTTAATGAATAAACGGTGAGACATGACATTGAGGTAGTTTGTACAGGATAGTAATTTTTTAGCTAAAAGTATTAAATTAGTTGCGGATTCGATTCGAATTTGAGGCTCACCTTCGGCTTTACGCAGGAATATGGAACCACGTGAAGTCCAGCAGTATGTGTAACCATTCTCTCTTGCAAACTGCCGAGCTGCATAGAATAGTTTCTGCGCGTTAGGTGTGAGGGCTTCTGATATGAACACAGGTTTGACAGGTCCGGGTATACTGAGGTGTCCAGTATTTAATTTTTCTTCGTTTCCTTTCTTCTTGTTGAAGTTCTTGACCCCCTGCATTATTCTATCCTTTTTTAGGACACTATTCAGCTCAACTATGATGGTTTTGCTGCCTTCTTTGTGGGTTTGTATTCTGTATATGTCTTTTATGTCACAGTCCTGAACATCCACCTGCACAGCTTTCGACAGGGTTTTCACTATCAAACTGGCGTCCTCCTTCGACTCAAATTTTCTTTCGTCTCGCAAGCAGATGGGTACATTTCGTATCTCCAAGCTAGCAGACCTACTTTTACGCTCAAGAACTTCAATCTTTTCTTCCAATTTCTGGATGGTCTTCTTATCTTCTGCTCTATCTTCTTGCAGGTCTTGAAGTGTCTTAAAAATCAAGTCATATTTATCTGACATAAATTGCAAACTTTCCTTAAGCTCTTCATTTTTCTGCTTGAGTTCGAGGAAGCTCTGGTCTACCTTAGATGATAAGGACGAGAACAACCCTTTGAGTTCCCTGATGTCATCATCGCCATGTCTACGCTTATGTCTAACACTGACAATTCTGCCACCGCTTCTCTCAGATGCAGTATCCGATTCACATATTATCTCAGGCGCACATATCTCAGAGAGCGTGGGGCCGAGCTCAGGGGCGGGCGCGGGCGCGGGTGAGGTAGGTGGGGCGGTGCGCTGAAGAGGCATGCTGGATGGTTCACTCGGTGTAGAAGTACTAGGCGCCCAATACTTATGAACAGGTATCACCGGTGCGAGGTGCGTAGGGGTCTCTTTACTGGTCGACGATCGAGGATTCAGTACATTTCTTCTATCCGCCAGCCTAACTTGACCCGTCCATATAATGGGACACTGTTGTATGACGACTTCTAGCTCAGCTATTTATTGTCTTGTCTGTTGCTGTCCCGCTTGCTTTTTTGCTCCGAGTCTTGCGCAGCGCTGCCGTATTATGCGCGCCTAGTATTTTGCGAATTAATAGAGATTTAATTTTATGCCAAAATTAACTTAATTGAAAATAAAATAAAAAATATGTATACGGGATTCACGTCCGTTCGCTTTCGCGGTCCAAGAGGAAGGGGTATTATTATGCAGCACAAAGCGCTCTAAAGCGCACCAACAAAGTGCTCCTATCCCGCAATTATCTAAATGCCCTCTCGCTCTCCAAAGGTGTTGGCATAGACAAGGGGACAAGGGTGCAGATATGCCATGAAAAAGAGCGGCTTGTCTTTGGTTTATATTCGATGATTTATACAAACTTAAACAAAGCGTTTATTCTTTTGTTTTGAGGAATCCGTAGTCAACAAGGAACCCTTATAACGACGTGCTGCAATATACTATTCCGCACGAGAGACTATGGAGGCGGACTTTTTAGCGCGGAGTGACCGTAAGATAATGTCTAGATTATTTAAACCACATATTGACGTCTGGGAGGAACTTTTATCCGAATGGCAATTTAGGTGGGATAATTCCATCACGGGCCGACACCTCCACCAATTCTTTCCATACGTTCGTGAGCGGCTGGCTAGGACGTGGCTGGAGGTGGATCAGTGTGTTGCCCAATTTCTCACAGGGCATGGTAACTTTATAAGTTAAATTATTTGCCTTCATGCTTGTTGCCTCGCCGTAATGTCAGTGTTCTATGGGATATCATATCATATCTATCATATCTTATGGGAGTTTATTCTTTGGCATAATAAACGCAATATTATTTTGGATAATGTACAGGCTGCATCTAGAGTTGTTTACTATACGGACCTCGTAGAAACTAGAACAAATTTCCGTTGGTTCAAGCGTTTTTGCCATACCTATAATAGGTGCCATACCATTAATATTAATGATAATTTTTATCCGTGGTGCTAGGTATCTGGGCTTATCCCAGTTGTAAACGACCCTTTGTGCCTGTTGTCCTTGTACGTTGTCTCCTGCTTGATATGGAGGACAGTGGAAATTTGTATTTTTTCCTACGCCTCCATTATTCTTTTCTGATTATTATCTTTGCGGGATCCAAGACAGTTAAATTCATTCTCCGGGACATCGTCGAACTTCATTGCCTCGGCGCTTTTCTGGTGGTCGCCACTGTTGATTCTGGCTTTCAGAAGTTGCAGTGGTTTGGGAATAGTGCGGTAGGACTTTCGAGCCCTTATAGTTTCGCCGTGTTCGTCTGTCCGTCCCTCCGCAGCTTAGCTCAGATACTCTTAATACTAGAAAGCTATAATTTGGCGTAGATATACATATTAGTCATGCCGACAAAGTGATAAAACAAAATAAAGAAAATATACATTTTTGTACCTGAAGAAGCATAACATTATCAGCGGGATATTTACCATGTTTACTGTTTGTAGCGAGTTTCCGATATTTCGGTGCTGTTGCAAGCACCATGATCACGGATAAGCGACCATGACAGTTTAAAAACTTATATCTGAAGAAGCATGTTCTTTTTTTTTAATTCATATGTTTTTGGTTAAAATGGCAGCTGACACTGAAGGGTATGGTTTGCTGATACATGCAGAAGGTACATAAGGGAATCATAAGATATTTTACACACATATTTTGCGAAATACGTACCTACGTACATATAATCCACATAATGCCCATTATCATATTACATTAAATTAATAATATTTTATACGCCATCAAACACGATACTCATGTGAATTATAAATATTGTGTTTAACAATAATTACAAGTAAATAATTAATTTTATGATTACACTGAATATTTGATGTAAACTGGAACAATCATTTTTATCCGACTGCCGAAGGGGGGTAGTGTTTATCAGTCTGTGTATGTATGTTTGTTGACCAAACGCGTTGGCCGATTTCGACGATTCTTATGTCAACCGATTCGCCTTAAGACGCGTCCAAACATTGAGCGGCAAGTGCGCGGCAGCAATACGAGGCATGTCCAGGAAACAATTCTACCGCGCTCTAGTTAGGACAATCCGACGAATGTTTGAGCGGCACTATGCGAGACACGCCGTGCATTTGAATTCAGTCTGAATCTAAACTACAATGAAGGCGGTTATCAGTATTTTACTCTGCTTATTATTCCAAAATTGCGAAAAAGAAATAAAAAAAAAATATCAAAACTAGAATATGCTGGAGTAATTACGAAATTCATTATAAAACCCCACAGGTTGTAAGAGTGTCCTTGGAAGAATTTGAACATTTACATAGCTTGGTTGGGCCGTTTATCAAGAAAAAGGATACGCATTGGCGCATACGCATTTTTATTAAAATATTCTTTATGTGGAGGATTCCACAACTCGTTAAATGAGCCATATATTTCAATTAGTCTAATTGATGTTTGTTTGATTGTCCATTTTTGAAAAGCGCAAACACGTCCAGACACGTTTTACCGACGAACGATACTGAGCAATGATCGCAACGTAGGCGCGCGGCTGTTGTCCAAACACATCGCGGCACGACGCGCGCGGCTGCCGCGCACACTCGCCGCTCAATGTTTGGACGTAACGTTAACCTTGCGAGTGTGACTCTGGCTACATTAAAATTAGATAATAGAAAAATCGTGGATATTGGGCGCCATATTGTGGGGCGCCAATTTATTTTTTCTTACAAACCCTTCGTGTGGGGTATCAAAACCCTTAGGTTTTAAGAGGTAATTTCAAAAATATATAACACTTCTATGTTTTCAAAAAAAAATGATAACTTAACAGTTTTTTTTTTTATAACTTTTTATAAATAAAAAAAGATAATTAAAAAAATCAAAAACCCGACTGCTTAAGAAGCGAAGGGCTTTTTTGATTTTTTGTATTAACTTATTATACAATAGATTCAAGCTCTCCTGTAGTGCTTGAATATATTGAAAAAAATGGGATTTTTATTTCAAAATGTTGAAACAACATTGTTGTTGTTTAACAACAATGTTGTAAGATTCCGAAAAGGTCCTTGTGTCATTTTACTTTTTGTAAGTAACTCAATTACTAGAGGTTATAATTTGCAGATTTGTTCATTAGAGTCAGTTAGACTCTGGAATAAAGGTTAGATTAATAATAACGGTTAAAGAATAAATTATATTCAAAAGGCCCTTTTAAAACCAGGGTCACCAAGGTGTTGAAATATGAACCCAAATTTCGTGCCACAACGAACATATTTTCGCTCTCTCGAGAATTGAAGACGAAAGAGACTTAAATCACGAAGGGTTCCGTACCATTTTCGCAAAAATCGTCACGAAAATCACGTTTGTTTTACGGGAGCTCCACTCAAATATTTATTTGATTCTGTTTTTAGTATTTGTTGTTATAGCGGCAACAGAAATACATCATCTGTGAAAATTTCAACTGTTTAGCTATCACGGTTCATGAGATACAGCCTGGTGACAGACAGACAGACAAACGGACCGCGGAGTCTTAGTAATAGGGTCCCGTTTTTACCCTTTGGGTACGGAACCCTAAAAAGAAACTTTTATCTTTTTGACACATAAAAACAAAGTTAAAACTTAATTCCTTATTCTACATTTCTGAGTTCCTTATAACAAAACGTAGTCATTAGGAGCGGCGTGTCCTAACTTCAGGCTCGTTAGTCCCGGACTCCCGGCACAAGTCCGGGTGGAATTATTCAGACGCCCTTTTAAAATGTGCTTTTAGCCACCTCGTGTAATGCGATGTCGTTTGCGCAAATTGTAATGGCCACTACGGAAAGTATTAAAATTTATTACGACATCTTTGTAAATTTGAGAAAAGCGCTAATGAGATGCGAAATTATGGACTTATTGTCTGCTCGTGAAACAGAAATAATTTATGCGATTAAGTATTTAGATCTGATGTTTTATGGATTTCGTTTTGTTACTTACTCTTCTTTGTTTTACCTTGTAAAGCTGTCTAATAAAGACAGGAATATTATCATTGTCCGGCAAGATTATGTTCATTGTTCTAAGATAATTAAGCAAGTTAATTTTGACACAAAGGACACAATAATGTAAATGTGTGTTCTCACTACAATTAAACATTACTTAGCGCACAATCCTCCGTGTTTAGCAGCTTACGAATTAATAAAGACACGTACAACTAAAGTTATAATTTTAGGTAGAGAGGGAAGCCGAGTCTCCGAGATCCCGGCTGATTATGCAGGAATTTAGCAGATTAAACCTTCATTACTGTTGTTCGCTAACTTGCCAGGAATGCCGGCCGAGCTCAAAGCGAGATTTATACCGGCTCCATCTGGATTCCGCGATCAAAACCATTCGAATACCCGCATAATTTGCTTAATACGAGTGTTTTATGTAAATACAGTAACGCCGGATCACCGACGCGCCGATATTTTAAATGAAAATGTCACCTCTGCTGCTCTGGAAGAAGCCCGAGGATTCTGTGCGCCTGCCAGATAGCTGTGAATGTCGCACTTTTAATTTATAATGTAAATAAGCATCATACGTAAGCTTTCCTATGTCTGACTGTAGACACTTGTCATAAATATTTGAAGACGCTTACATATAAGTGTACATACAACATCTGTACATACGTAGGTACCTAGTAGGTAGGTAGCTACATTGGATTTAGGCAGGCATGCATTAGTATCCAGCTGTATTACCGACGGTTGTGGCCTGTCCGTGTATTGTGCAATACATTACGGTAGAACTTCACATACGCAGCCGATAGCCGATACCCTGCCAATATTAATATCCCTTATCGTAGATATACCTATTCGTGCTGCCACGATAAATGTGTCCAACATATTCGTCAAAAATAACACTTTTTATATTCGAGTTTAACGGCAACACGAATTTTTGTCAAAGCCAAAAAGTGTTGCCAATATTTAAACCACGCTACTTCGATGCATATTCATCGTACGAAACCAATCAAATTTTCATTATTGAAAACAAATCATGCGGTCCCAAGATTTAATCCTAAATAAACAATCATAATCTCCGTCCAATATGTCTTTGTGATTGGTTTTATATCTGTGGAAACTTTCAAGGTATTCCAAATCTTTATTTGCTTTCAACGCGGGCGGTTTGCTGGTATCTCCCTAATGGTGGGGTAAACGAAAATGCTGAAAAATGGAGCTATTTCCAGTGCTCAGCGGAAGATCAGACACCGGTAATAGGTAGCTACTTAGTTATCGACTGAGAATGGCAAACTGCGGACTGCATATATACATACTATTAATTTTATAGCAAAGAGATGATAAAAACTAAGTTAGGTGCTCAAAGTTGAGGGTATATTGTAGATTATTTACAAAAACGGCATCGTGATAAACAGGTAACAATTAATAGTTTTATTCGCAAAACAACCTATGATCAGAACGTCATATTCTTAAAATGAGCTAGTAGAAAATCTTCCTATTAGCAGCACGTCCTACCGTGAAAGTACAGTTATACTGAAAAAATACTATCTATTATTCGTCATGGCTCATTAAATTATTTCTTTTGAAAGTAAAGTTGAAGCAAAAAGAAGAATCTAAGTATTATTGCATTATGGTGAGTCAAACAGCTCATGATGGAGTTCAAAAATACTTGCGATCTGATGAAGGGTTCGATGGAACAGAAAACTATAATGTGGGCTCACACTCGAGGGTGGAGACCACACCACCTGGACAAGTTCCTAGCCTAGGTTGTGCAGCTCCGTGACCTCGTCGCCGAAGTCGGTGCTCTAACGACTAATAACGACTAGCTTCCCGTCGTGGTCCAGTCCATGACTGGAAGCGACAGCGCATGGGTAATAATAATAATAATAATAATTTATTTCTCCATAAAATTGTACAATTTGAACATTATAATTAAATTATTGAAACTATTAAATATATGCACAAGAATAAAGATGAGCAACTGCGCCTGAGCTAGGCCGAGCCTGTATTTCAGGACGCAGTTCACTTTCCAGACATTATGAACAATATAACAGTGGTTTAGCGTAACATAATGATTATATCACTTTAAAGCAAAAACATCATTTTACAACAAACAGAGACAGTGTTAAGTTATTGTTGTGTGTGGTGTGCTTATGTTGAGTGTGTTTGAGTGAGTGTTGTGTGCTAGTGTTAGGTGTATTTGAAAGTTCTATTTATCTTAATGTTTTAAGAAGTTCTTCTGTAGTTTCGTAATCGCAAGCAATCAGGAAGTTCAATAGTTTGATTTTGCATTCACGTTTACTTAGTGTATAGAAATTAAGGGTAGTATTTAATTTATTGTATAGATAAGGACCGGTGAAGCAGAAAAACCTATTTGTAAAATAATGTCTAAATTGAAAGGACTGGGGAACCACAGCATTTCGACGACGCTTAAGAAGAGTATTCCTGTCAAGACGGGTAAGGGAGTGTTGCTTTAAGATTGTAGTTATGATGTAGAGTTGTCGAACGGACGGTAAGTTCCACGATTGATACAAAATATGAGTTGGGTAATCTATGGGTCGGAAGGAGCTAACTTTTAGAATTGCCCGATGTGCTATTTCAAGAGGAAGCAAAGTAGTTTTGGCAGCTCCACCCCAGCATGAAATGCAGTAAGTTAGAAGCGATTGACAGAGGGCCCTATAAACTTTTTTTAAAATTAAGACATCCGCTACATACCGTAAATTCTTAAAAACATAAATGAGTTTTCTCAGTCTGGATTGGAGTACTGATATATGTGCATTGAAGTTTAGCGATGAGTCTAGTATGACGCCCAAATATTTAACCTCAGATCTCCCTATCAGACAAGGGCAATCACATGTAGTAGCATTTGTTGGATGGACATGAACTGAGTGTGATTTAAGAGTAAGTTCAATGGGTGGTTTATAAGGATTTCGTGTATAAAAGGGCATGTACATGGTTTTATCTGAGTTTAAGGTGAGAACATTTTGTTTCAGCCAGTCTGACACCTTGTCGAAACCGTTCTGGGCCAACTTGAAGGTATTTTCCCAATTTTCAGCAGAAAATAGTAATGCTGTGTCGTCAGCGTAGGCGATAATGCTACCCTGCTCCAGTTTCAGCTCACAGAGGTCATTTAGGTACACTAAGAAAAGTGTAGGACCCAGCACTGAACCTTGTGGGACACCAAAAGAGACAGGTAGATCGGTGCTAATGTGGGAATCAACCCTCACGCATTGTTTACGACCACTCAGATAGTCTTGAAACAATTTCAACTGCATCCCTCTTATTCCCAGGCGTTCTAATTTAGCTAGAAGACGCGGGACAGACACCGTGTCAAACGCTTTGGCAAGGTCAAGGAAGATGGCGAGTGCTTTGTTACCATAGTCAAGATTCCTAATAATATGGTCCGTGAGCTTATGCACCGCATCCTCTGTCGACCTCCCAGAACGGAAACCAAATTGACAAGAGGAAAGTAAATTATTGCTTTCTAGATACTTAACAAGTCTACTATTAATTATTCTTTCCAGTATCTTCGAAATAGCAGGTAGTAAAGCAATTGGCCTATAATTACAGGCACGGTGTCTATCGCCCGCCTTGTGAATAGGGATTATGATCGCTTTTTTAAGTATGTCTGGGAAGACACCTCGACTAAGGCAGAGATTGAATAAATGCGTTAGGGGTGGAACGATGACATCCTTTATATCTTTAAGAAGGCTATTCGATATTTTATCATGTCCGACTGCACTAGAACATTTTAAGCCATTTATAAGTGACAAGATTTCGTTTTCGTCAGTGTCGAGTAGTACAAACGAGTGATTAATTGTATGGTCTGTGGCGGGAGCGTCAACTGGATTCTGAGCCATTTCTGGACAGCTCAGAAGCTTATTTGCCAGGGAACTTCCAACACCAGCAAAATAAACATTAGCCTGGTTCACAGATGTTTGAGGGGAATCACCAAGAAGGTCGGTGGCAGCTGATTTGGTTTTGTTTGTGTTGGTTATATTTTTGATAACTTCCCAAAGTTTTTTATTGTTACTACTATTTTTGTCTAATTCATTTTTATCATGTTGTCTTTTAAGCCTTTTCAATAAGTCATTACAAAAATTTCTATACCTGGTGTATGTTAGTTTGAGGGTTTGATTATTGGGTGAATTTTGTGAGTCTTTGTGGAGGCGATCCCTGTTTTGCATACATCTAAGTAATCCTTGAGTGATCCAGGGTCTAATAATACGTTTTTTCCGGGGAATTTTAACAATATCACTATTTTCCGTTATTACATGTTGTAACGTCTTAACAAATTTATCCATGGCCTGATTAGGATCGTCCGTTTCTCGAATGAAATTGAAGTCCATGTTATTCAGTTGCTCACGAATAGTAGCAACGCTAAATTTAGTCACATACGATGGCGGAAGATTTTGTTTGTGGGGTTGATAAAGACAGAGTAACACCGCATTATGGTCTGTAATGGTGGAATTTAAAACGAAGGATTGTGATTTTAATTTAGTTTTGAGAAGAACGTGATCGAGACAAGTTTTACCTTGCCTGGTGGGAAAAGTGTGAGCTGGTAGGAATCCCTGAAAGGCTGTCACATTTAGGTATTCAGGAGCTTTGGTATCACGTGATTGCATTGAGATATCTATATTAATATCTCCAATTATAGCGGCAGATTTTATGTTTTTTATGTTCGATAAAGTTGAATTGAGGGAAGCTAAAAAAGGAGTTAAATTGTTGTATGACGGTGATCGATACAATGCAATTATAGCTGTGTCATTATTTATTTTTAGAATCAGACAGTTGCTTTCTGAAAAAGATGGTTCAATTACGTCAACATTAAGCGATTCTCTAGAATAGATTACAATTCCATCGTTCTGGTTTCTATAGTTCTGTGTTATATGAGAGTTGTAGCCATGTAGGTTAGGGATAGTGAGATTGCATGATAGCCAGCATTCAGTGAGTATTATAACGTCACATTCCATCTTTAGTGAATTCAAAAGGACAACTAGTTCATCAAAGTTACGAGAGATACTACGTATATTTTGTGTAAGTATTTTAATGTTTTTTTTACTGTGTGAAATAAGATCGTAACAGTCCAAAACATCACAGACCGCAGACTCCGATACAGTAAAGTCATCAAGTTCTACGTTGATGTTAGGCATTTAAAACAAACATGTATTATAAAAGAACCGAGGAATAATGGACGCTTATAAAAGTATACGCACAAACCAGTTGAATATGCGGGTATCTGCTTATTTACGTTTGATTTATTTAAAGAATGCGAACCACTAATGTGTGGGTAGATGGTATGAATTACGGTATTAGGCGTCAAGCGGGTAGTCGTAACTGTGTGTGACGTTATCGTAAAAAATCCTCCGCTCGTCGTACTAGTTACGTAATTAATTGTAGTGTGGTTTGAGTTGAGGCCATGTAGTTTATTATTTATCATGATTATCAAAGACGAAAAACAGGTGCCAATTACTATTAGTGTGATTAACAGTGTAAATAGTGTTTTCGTGTGAGATATATTTTGCGAAGATAGTGAGTTTAAAACAGTTTTGTGCAGTAAACAATAATTGAAGTTGAGCAGGTTATCATTTGGTGGTGTTTTGTTTATTAAAGAAGGTGAGTAGAGTAGTAGGTGTAGAGGTATTTGAATAGTGTGAGCAGTGATAGTGGTGAATGGATACGTGTTTATTATGTGTAATGTTTGTTTAGATTGCGTTAGGAGTACCGTAACTTTGTCAGATTTCAGAGTTATACAAGAATATTTATTAAATAACATTAAGCATGCATTATATTTATAAAATTGTAAAATTTGTATAGGACATCCAAGGTGATACAAGCACAAATCAGTAGTAATTGTTAGGAGTAGTCATTTTTCATTACTCTGGCCTTTTTTGATTTCAATTAAGTGGGCTTCGTTTTTGACTCTGATATATGGTTTCCCTTCAAGTTTACGAAGATAAATTTGCCCATTCGAAGTCCACACAAACCTATAGTCAGCCGATTTTGCAAAGTCTCGAGTAAGGAATAAGAGTCTCTTCATTTTAGCAGTTAGTAGTTCCGAGATGTATATTTGTTGTTTCGATGTTTGTATGCCCATGTCGTTAGAGTTAAGTTGGTTTGGTGATTGTTGGTTGGGTGGCCACCTTCTGCGAAGAAGTGATGGTAGCAAAGCAGGCGCCAGAAAAGGAACGACAGGATATATTCTTCCTCCATATCCGTAGCAGACACACCGGGCACTGAATATCGCGATATGATGACTGGCTGCCACAAGGTGTGACCTGCGGGTGACAATCTTGGAGAGAGAACTGACCGTGCCATGTGCCGCGCTTATCTCCCGAGAGGAACTTCGACCATTTACAGCCACAGACGGTGACGGGGTCCGCATCAGGTCATGCGGGCCAATACCTGGCCGGGGAACTGTGATGAATTGCACAAGCAGTCCAGTGCGCAGACAGAACAGAGGTATGGGTCTGATAGATTCCTCCGCCCACTCCAGGGCGGACAGCCTCCATAAGAATTCTACACATGGACCGATTAATAACATAAAAGTGAAAATTATCACTTTCGTACTGAACGCAAAAAACAATATGTCATTATATTATTTGGATTTTACTTTTCATTATTTTTTAAAGTTAACAAAACAAAGTTTTAAAATGAAACCTAGCTATATCGATTTATCGCCCGCGAAACCCCCTGCATACTAAATTTCATGAAAGTCGTTGGAGCCGTTTCCCAGATTCAGGTTATTTATTATACAAGAATATTGCTCGTTTACTTAGATTATATATAATTGTGTGTTATAACTGTACCATTCTCATGTCTTTCGTTTGTAGGAAGTTTTGCTATTAGGACATTTTAAGATTAGATAGATAGATAGATAAATCATTTATTTAGTGCACACAAAAGACACAGCACAACACACAAAATCTTAATTAAATTATTAAAATTTTCATGTATGTTTAAAAACAAGGTGCCAACATAAAAAGAAAAAGGAAACGTGACACCAGAAATAGCAAAATAAAAGTAAAAGTGAAACCAGAACATTAGTTTTGACTATCAAAACACAGTGCGGTGTGCGTCTCAAGGTTGCACCAAATGGGAGTCCAGCTCAGCACGTGTCAGGCAAATATACCTGACGCTGAGATTCTGCTGGATCCCTGCAGTGACATATGATCGCCAAGTAGACGTGATATGTTGGTGTTGTTATAGTGTTATGCGTAGAGTAATTCACGTAAGTATACCCGCAACTTTAATTTACTAATTACAATAAAAAAATAAAAAAAATTGCAGTAGAAATAGTTCCAGTTAAATAATAAATGAGGGCGTAGGTCCAAATAAAGTAAACGATTTGGCTAGGCTAAAATTAAATATGCTTACAATAAATAAATACACGTAAATAACATGTGCACACAACAGATCCACAAGTAATTCCATTACTAAGTGCCTATATCCCTTGCTCACAGGTTTTGACCACGAGATACGCTAAATAGCCAAATAGACAGCTCGGGAAGTACTTGACAGCCAGTTTTATAATTAACGTGTTCAAAATAGTCATCACCAGTTTTTTTCTGAATAGGACATGATGCGAATGATCTCAGCTCATATAATTATGTCGTTTTGCGAATAGGACATTTTGATACGGCGGCGTCACATTCATTTGAAAACCAGTAAAATTATTAATGATAGTCTAAGAAAACTCTCATAATAGTTTGGACGTGAAACGACACTTCTCTTTGTTCCACGTTCTATCGCTGAAAAGCTTATAAAGGATACACTCAACCTGTAAATAACAGAGTTCATTCATACTGCGATGGACTATTAAAACTTTCAGACTAAAAGCTAACGGAATATTTACGAAACAGTTATTATTTATCACAGACTGTTATTTTGAAAAAGAGTCTTGTGTTGCCAGCGCTTTATTTACGTCGAAGCGAGCGAAGAATCCGCGCTAAGCCGCCATGTGTGGTACACTGAGTCAACCTCCAACGAAGCGACAATGTCTTGAATAAATGATATGTGGAATTTCATTAATATTGTTTATTTCCGCGACGATATTTTTGCGCAGCGTGATGTAATTTTTTTCGTTCACTTATGACGTTTTGTTAGATCCAAGCCTACTCGACCCGTTTAGACTTGACCCGAAGAATAATACCTGGATATTTCTTTTTTGATAGGCTTAAAATCGTCGATGTATGGTCAGACAGAAAAGTATCGATGTAACGCTTGCACCACAGAGAGTAAAATTCAAATAATGTGTGGATAAATAAATCAATAATTAAATAAGTAAGTACTTATTATTATTATATTATTTTTTGTTTCGTTGATGACGTCGCAGTGTGTTCACTGCGTCTATGAACCAATGCATGTATAATGCAAATTTATTGCCGCAATATATCACATCAATGGAAACTTAGGGTATTTACTGCACCTGTATATTGCGCAGTCGTTGTCCGACTCTGTACATTTGTGAGCTCAAATACACATTTATAAAAATCTTGCTTATAAAACCCTCCAGCAAAAAAAAATTGCAAGAATGCAGTTGCCCTTCATTTTAAATAACTTAACCCACACAACTTTAACCTCACATAGTCTCAAATAATATTTAATGTAACCCTACGTCTACTTATATATCTAAATAGACACCTACTTACTCTCCCATACCTACCTTATGTTTAAACCCTTCAAAGAAACGCGTGGCGACATAAATCGCGCGCTGACGACATAATAATGTTTCTCCGTGCACCCGAGTGTAAGTACGTGGATATGTATTCAGACATTTTGTGCATAAAGGTTTTAGCATTAGGTCTTCTCCTAGTCTTATCAACTCGGAAAAGGATCGCCACCGTATCAACTCGAGCCATGCAGTATTCTTTGTATGAAACTCTCTACTGCAATGGACACTAATCGGAATCGTAACGTAATCGCCTCGGCTCGGGACTCTCACGAATCGCGCCGCGGTGCGTGGTCAACTTGAACTGCGGCGCGGTACGTGGTCAACACTTATGGCTCGCCTTACCCGCGCTTACGGCTCGTCGTCTTATCTGGTGCCAGCCAGGTCAACCAGTGGTCGGCGAGCCATAAGCGCGGCGTCGTCAGTCGCCTAGTCGTAGCCGAGTGGACGTACCGGAGCTGCTGATCCGCATTGGTTACGTACTTACGTATGCGCAACACGCCTGTTTGACGGCGAGGTGAAAGACGATACGGTTACGATCCCTTTCCGAGTTGATAAGTGTGCTATGACCTTTAGTAGGAGACAACCGCATATGAGCCGCTCCTCATAGTTAAAGCCTTACCTACCGTAACCTTACCCGTACCGTAATACCGTAGCCTCAAAATTCTGGATTCCATATTTAGCGTTAGCTTTTATTTTATTTTTTTAGCTTTTTCCATTATAGAAATAGAAAATAAAAAAAATATCTATACTTAACTCCACATCCAGCCTAAAACAACTAAACGCACAGCATCAGTAATAAAGGGTTCAATGCAAATTCCGCCGACAGACATATATGAACGGCTCACAGCTCATAGGCTTTAGTTAGGAGAGTTCGCGGTAATTCGTTTTCCATTATCGCTGCCGGCATGACCCACTCTCCACACAAATCCGATTCTTGATGGACGCCCAACGACCAGGGCCCACCATTGTGAATATGTAGCCTTTAGAACGACGCCAAATACGTTATTAACTTGCAAAGCAGCCGGGAACGTGCGAGAGCGCGTTTCTCTAGTAGGTAGGTATCTGTTGTAATCATGCTAGAATAACGTGACGAGTTCACGAGAACCGTTTTTTATTTTATTTTACATAGGTCTACATGGGCACTTTTAAAACGTCGACAAAAGGTGCACGGTTCGGGTTGGTCGTTTCCTATGGAGAAGAACCGGCAAGAAACTCCATGGTTATTCTTTTAAAAAATGGTTTGGTTTTACAATATTTCCATGTTACAGCATTAGTACTATGGGGGGACAACGTAGGCCCGACAATAAGTCGTATAAAACTAAAAAAAATGTTTATATAATATATAACAAAGTTAACAAATGTTAACTAACATCTAGAAGGCCTACAATGTACATTCACAAAATAATCGGTAAAAATATATATACAAAGTAAAAACAAAAATGGCATTAATTTAATTAATAATTGACATTGACATTAATTTAATAATAGACATTGTGTTCAATGTGTCAGTGGAGAGTGTTTCATTAATGATTTCGACGAACTGTTAATTTAAGCTTTTATCATAGCTCTTTTAAAATATTGAGACTGGCGTTTTCTGGCTATTGAAAATTTCACTTCCTTTCAACATACGATGACCATCAAAAATCTCATGGAGCGTAGTATATAGCGAAGCCAAAAACTATTGATGCTACTATGACTTATAACTACCAACAACTGTATTGAATGACTACCTTCTAATTAACATCAGAGTCGACAGAAGGTGTATTAATATAATTATAGTTTGCTTCGACTTTGCCGTTCTATTAACAGTTCCATATACTACTTTTGAAGTTCAACGGTACATTAAAAGTCATAATTTAATTTTAACATGTAAGTACAAGTAAATATACAGCCGGAAAATTACCGCTGCAATATATTTGGTAGCACGGCGCTGCACCGCTAAGTTCCAAACCGCACGCCGGAGAGTATACTCTTAACCCAAAGTACTACACTGCTGTTTAAGTGACTAGTTAGTTCAGTCGAGCTATTAAATATTATGACTAGTACTGTAAAGGCAGTAAATGAACAGAGATTTCAAATTTGATTGTTTTTTTTTCGTAAAGGAGACGCTGATGATTATCGCTGAGTTCACATGGCATTATATTGCACTATTTTTTGCAATATTATGCTGGGTTCAGAAAAGATATGGGTTTTCTTCAAAGAATTTGAAGAAAATCCTGCAAACCATCTTATCTTATTAAGAACATAGCTTACATAAAATGTTTATAAAGTCAAGCAATGAGTACTTCACGTTATGCATTAGTAAGCTAAACAAGAAACTTCCAGCCACCGAGAAGTAAGACTATTTTAATATTCATAAAAGTATAAATAAAAGGCTCTCCCAGTGAATACTGTGCTAAAACTCATCTCGAGAAACCCCGTGACGAAATTAAGTATTTCAACAGAGAGAAGTTTGTATAAGATCTGGACCCTATTTAATATAACTGACGATCTTATTAAAATTATAAATGTGAAAGTTTGTGAGGATGGTTGTTCACGAAATAAATGTAATAATGAAAAAGCTCTTTCACGAAAAAACTACTGAACGGATTTTGATAAAAGCTTACATTACAGTAATATAGAATAACAAATAGGCTATAATTTATAAAGTACCAATACCACAATTTTTTTTATCATTGTCACATTTTTGCGATTTACTAAAATAGAAAATGTAAGAAAGAAACACACAAAATTCTCGGCTTGTCACCTGTCAGCTTTATCAAATAATCCCCTGGTTTATGAAAACTCATAGTGATAGACGTGATAAATGGTGTATCTATTAATATTCATCTATTACTTACGCCTAATGATGATTTATTTCTTCAGGTGAATCTCCCGAGACATCAAAAGGGGAATCGAGAATCGTAATCAAGGTTTGGTAGCAAATTAGCACTTTGATTGTCAATGGTAGGTCGATAACCTCATTTGTGTTGAAGAAGAAAGGTTATATAATAAACTTTCCTAAATACTTACCATTTAAATTCAAAACAATAAGGTAAGCCCCACGATTATGTTCAGCTGTAAACTGTTTGTAAACAATAAACATTTGGTACACCACATTTTTCGCATACAAAAATGTTAGTACGTAAAATATAATCTTCGTCACAAATAGGGAGACGCCTCGATTTTCAAGACGAAGTTTGTTCAGACAACATTTTATACAACGTTTACTTTATAAAATCTATTAAGCCGTTCGCAATCAAGTGTTGGAACGTTTTATTAAGGGTAAACAAGTCAAAAATTCTTCCATACAAACGTAGTCTAGAGATTACTCCACTGTTTGACGATGTACTTTCAAAATAAAAAAAGATATCAATTTGTCTCATCATTATCTAGCCCTGTATGGAACCGAAATAATAAAAAAATTAAATATTTGAAAGTTATGAGCGTTGAAAGTTCCATATTTCAACACTAATTTTAACGTATCTTTGGGCGCAAATAAATACCATAAGAAGAAGGAAAATTAAAAAACGGCCTCCATACAGGGCTAGATTAGTAATTCAACAATCCAAATAATTTTATTTTGATCAGATACATTCAGTAGTTTTTTCATGAAATCTAGACTCCCAAAGGTCTGTTTATAAAATTTCGCGCGCTCGTTTTCGTCCTAAATCATCATCCATTTCGATAAAAGATTGCAGAAGTGCTAATTCGTACGCGAACTAGCTTCTTACTGCTCATCACAGCATCTATATATTTCGCACGTGTTGTGGGATGAGATAGCATGCATTTTAACCTCGCGCACAAAATAGTTCGTGCCGTCGACTAGTTTAACCTCTCGGCTTTAGTGAAACAAAGAGCCAGCGGCCATCTTTAAACGCCCTCGCTCTAGAAACGTATCGGGAATTCGAGATACTATTAGAATCAGTGTACCTTAACAGACGATTACTGGGTTGGAATTAATTGCTGTTCGTTTTTCGGCTTTTTTATTCTGCTCCGTGCTTTTCTACTTTGAGGAATAGTCTCGTGTTCTTGAAAAATACTGCTGTAATATAATGGCTAGAAGCTTACTTTTACTTTGAAATTCTCTTGATACTATTTTCAACCGACTTCAAGAATTAATCCTGTAACAAATTCAAAAACATACAGTCGATTGTATGTTTTTGAATTTGTTACGCGATTACTTCGCCAATTATGAACCGATTTTGATGCTTCTTTTTAAAAGTCGGTGTCAAAACCGAAAAAAATAGGTACCTATGACACCGACTGCCGAAAATTAAGAACATTTTCGCTTTGTAGTGTTTTGTTTTGGAAGTCGGTTTAATTTTATTGTTACTATAGGTAGCAAAATCGGTTTTTGGGAAGTATATTTCACTTTTCTGATGCTGCAATGAATCCAATAAATCAATCAAACTTCATTTGGGTCGGCTTCAAATCTAACTGAATTCAAATGAATACCAGCATATTCATTACGTAACGTTTTGACAGTCCGAAGCACGAGTTGTTAGATGCGCAGAAGTCGTTTTAGGTATCTTTGGTAGAGAAGCGGCGCGCGGGGAACGTTTAGGACCGTTCCGAGTGCGCGATTGTTGGCACAAGTGGTGACTGACCAATCGCGTCACGTTCACGTTCCGTTCGCTCTATATGGTGGTTGGACAGTTCGCGCGGTATGCGCGAACTTACCCCCACTACGCCAAAACCTTCCAAACTTACGTGCCGGGTCTTGTCGAGTAGACAGATTTTTTAACATAATATGATGAATGCAAGCAAAGCACGTTTGTGTGCATTCTTTCAAGTAACGCAATTAGGGTGCAGTATTTTTAACCGACTTCGCAAAAAGTAGGAGGTTATCAATTCGGCTGTTTTTTTTTAAATGTTTATTACTTCAGAACTTATTACTGGGTGGACCGATTTTGATGAATCTTTTTACATTTGAAAGCTGGTGCTTGTCAATTTCGTCAAGATCTGATGAAGAACTTAGGAGATATACATCATAACTCTTCAATAAATGAAGGCAAATCACTCGGGATAGCTGCTATCGGATGTCTGTTTATTGTTTACATTATTTCATAACATAACATCACACTAGCACGCTCTAAAGGGGTAAGCAGGTGTTAACAGTTTACCCTGTTATACTCTAATTCCACCGTTTTGTTTATGTTGCATGTTTCGGGGTAATATATTCTGGCATCACGTTGGAGAATTGGTCCATTATGTACCACAACTAAAATTTCGGAAGTCGGTGTCAATAAACGAAGAAACCAAAACAAGAACACCGACTTCCGAAATTGAAGTTATTTTTCACTAGGTAGTGTTTTTTATTTTTTTTCCTATGCCTCCACAAAAAAGGAAAAATGTACTAGATCACTTAGATTCACCTAGAAAAAGTAGGTTGGTATGAAGTACACTATCTCTTGCAATTTAGCTCACAGCCACGTATCAGTCCAAGCAGTGGAGCATACTGTAATCTATGGTTTATCGCTAAGCTGCTCTCAACTTAAAGCTTGTAGTACCTCGGTAGTTTCTCAGATCCCCAAGGAAAATATGAACTTAACAATAACTGTGATTTGTCTACCATGAAGTTCTACAGTTATTTATGCAAATAATATGTCAGTAAGGATAGGGCTTTTTAAATTTCATACATATCGCAAATTGTAATAACACACATTAGTGAATAGTGGTATATCACCAGGTGTGACGAAATAATCAAAATGACCAAAATTGTAACCTAGGTATCCTCATTCTTAATCTGTCAAAACACTACTTTCTACAACTACGAAATTTTTTTGACATTATCTAGTTGTCACCGAGATGAGATTGAGACTTTATTTCCATTGAAAATCTCACAAAATAATAGATCGATCGGCAATAATTGGCATGGAGAAAAATAGAATATCTCGTAATAAAGATTATAATTTTAAGCAAAAGAATTGGCTTTCTTAATCAAGAAAATATATACAACAAAAAGATTGAATGACTCCTTAATAAAAAGTAAATCAACTACATCACACTGCAAAAACTTAAAACGCCAAACTCAACAACATTTCACAAAATAAGTGTAGTATATTATTCCCGTATTAGGTAAATCTTTGCTCGATACGTAAGGCCGTAATATCGGCCGGTACGGCACACGGCTTACATCCGGCACAGATAAGCCGCACTTGTATCCGTCTCGGCGGCACTCAAGCCTGTTGTGCCTGATTATACACACCGATTCCCTTTAATGCTGCCTACTTTATTGACAATGTATTTTGTACTTTTTCGTGTGACCGTTACACGGTAAAATATCTACACAATATAAAGATTTTCCTTCAAAAGAAGCGGAAGGTATTCTCGTTTGATTTTTCTTATTTAAAGTTATATTGGAGGAAGAAAATGGCCTTTTTGTGAAGCAATCATAAATGTGTCCTTTTACAGCTTCATATTTCTGTATAAGTGGTTTTTTATAAGAAAATTTTATGTAAGACTCAATATACCTAGCCCTTTCAAAACTAGTTTGAGTTTGCTTCCAGACTAAGAGGATATTATTTTATGTACATACAGCGACTGCATATATACCTCCACAACCCAAGCAGTAACTGGACAACAGGGTACCTTGGAAATACTGGTATCAAATTTACCGTTCCACGCCGTCTCGTATTTTCGGAACAGAACAACACACACTACAAAACTGCTACACTTTATCTCCTTTTAACGTACATTTTCGGCCAAATAAACAATACATTATTGCCGTAGTTACATCGCGTAGTTTAAATCTCCAGCAAAGCTACAATTACACGGTCGAGTGTCCCCGCTTAATGGCGCAAACACACCACAAAGATCAGACTATAAGGAGTACGGATATATTTCCTTCATCATGTGAAGGAAATATTTCCTTCACATGATGATTCCTACCCGGGACATGCTAGTAAGGACTAGCGCGCACTAGATAGTGTTGGGACCTTTTTTTAATATTTTTTAGAAGAGGTCTTATAATTGCGGAAGTATAGGTACGTATTACAGACTTGATTACCGTGACTAATGTTAGGCGCCCTCTGTGCTTCCGCTAAAGCGATTTACGGAAGTAAATAATTAGTTCAACTATCCAACCCACCATCATTTGCATGACATTATAGCCGCATTGTCCCAATGCACGTTTTCTTCTTCCATATTATAAATATCTCTAACGCCACCATCACAATTTTCACTAACTTGCTAGTCATGAATTTCATAACATCCAACGTTTCTTTGGCCTTCACCTCTTGCCTATAAAAATTCTGCTGATTATTATCTCCGTTCGCTATTAAAAAGTATTAAGTGTCCGCCTCCCCTTCACGGAGTACAGACAAAGGGCGAGTTCACAATAGAGGCGCGATGTGAGCGCGCATCGCAGATGACAGATCCGCGATAATAGAGCTCCCTGTTTAGCGAGTGCGTCCGGGCCGGCCGGAAATGGCACGGCCCTACAGACAGCCTTCATTTCCTGAGTAGTCCTTTTGCTAGGGACCCAGGGAGGCAGGGGCCCAAGGCCCGAGGGACGTGATATAATCACTGTTTTTCCTGTCATAATTTTGTATTCTGGCTGTACTTATTAGCCTTTTGCAAGTTGTAAAAGACTGTGAGGCTTTTGTCTTTTTTTCTAGGGAAATATGGAGAATGGAATATTTACCCATGAAAATCAAAAAATGTTCAACAGACACCAAGGAATGACTGCTGTCGGTAAAATGAATATTTTCTCTTTGCAGAATTTTCATCTTTGTTTTCTTTCCTAAGTAATTAGTAAGATCTGTACTATTAGCGTTACTGTCGGTAAGTTTATATTTTGAAATTGTCTTGTTCTATCGAGGGTTTAAATCACGTACTACGACGAGACTCTTTGCAACGTTCCCTCAACAATTGAAAACCCTTAGTTCAAAGTCTTACAAAAAAAAAACCATTAAACCCAGAACACGTCATCCCAACACTATCAAGAACGTCGAATAGTTTTTTTTGTTCACAACAATAAGACTGACAACAACTGCTGTAGCAAGACAACAGGATCACGAGTGTCGTTGTCACGCGACAACGTGAGGCTCTCAAATGAACAGCGAACATTGAAAACTGCCAACAATCCGTGTCGAGAACTGGACACGGACACAGACACTAGACAGTTTATCGACGAAAATGGCTGCTTTATTTGCTATTGGGTATGGCTGACAATGGAAGTTTATTTGTTAAGAAGGTGTAATTGTGTTGCTTGATATGGAGTTGAAGAAAGGTTTTCTTAACCTAATCTGAACTGCATTAGAAGGTACTAAACACAATAAAGGGCAATGAGATTTTACCAATAGAGTTGTCATATTCATTATAAAGAAATAAAAACATGGCGATATTTTACTTTACCTACATGGGACCTATGGAACTTGGAACTTTATTTCTGTCACTGAGTGGGTTATAAAATCTGCTCTTACAAGATCTAACAGTAAAATTAGCGTAGTATAAAGCCTAAAACCTTTTTGTCTAGTAGGCACGTACCAGTCAACGTTGAGGAGTCTTTCCGGATAGCCGTCAAGTGCGACTGGTGCGGACGTAGGTAGCTGCGTGTGAAGGAAAGAACAAAACTTCGCTCTTAAATCTCGACAAAACTTGAATGACGCTCTATCCGTCTCATTGTAGAGTGAGTTCTAACTTTAATAGTCTGAGCTTAAACCTTTGAAATAGGTACAAATACTGTTTTGTACCTATTTCTTATTTTAGTAAATAAAATAAAATTGTTTATTATATGGTATCTATCAATATTCAATATGGTAAATTGAACAGCTCTTAACATGTTGAAGGACAAGGATATGTAACACTAATATTGTTGATTATATAAGTACGCAATGATGATATTGAAATTATATTTATTTTTTTAGACACTTATTCGTCATAATGTTTTGGTTAAATGCATAACCACCATGCATGCATACCCTAGAGCGTATATCCCTCTAAAGCATTTGTATGCCATTTATGAACTCGAGATAAAAACACTGTACTGTGTACTTTTTACTTCTAGGCAAGCGTGCTACACCGTCTACCACATCATCGCTTTCAGACGAGACAGCGGTCAAACGCGAGACTACAAAAAAAACTGGTCCTCAGCTGAATCCAGTTAGACTCAAAGCGTCAATAAATTTGGGAAAAGGCTAGGTAGATTGATTATGTTGGATAATTAATCTACCTAGCCTTTTCCCAAATCCTCAAAAAATAAATCAGACTATAGATTCGTCAGCAATGCACAAGATTCCGAAGACTATAATTTCTAATAAAACGTATTTATTAGAGAACTCATAACTTTCATAAAGCATAACACGGATATAAAAACCAGGCCAATATTTATGAAAATGGCATATCTAAGGTATTACAACTCACGCGTTTTGTCTTCACCTCTCTAAATAAATATATACGAGGAAGATTTCACCTTTGATATACTGTTCATATACAGAGTGAATTACAAAAGCGAATTGAAATAAAAAAAAAATGTAAATCTTTTTGGTGATTTCTATCTTTACTTTTCATTAACACAGTCTGTCAATTTACTATATTGTATAGGTTTTACCACTTCAGGACAAACGCTTTTCTACTCTCCTTCTACTTTCTGTCGAAGTCTTTACCGAAGAAGTCCATCTCATCCCACCATCTGCGTGAGAGCAATTATCAAAATTTGATTGAAAACATACCGGGTTCTTCAAATGACAAAGGTACCCCCTAAATAGTTATTTCAAACATTGAATAATTTCCAAGTGTTTTTTTGTCAATATAATTGCAATATAAGTTTTTAAGCTGACAAGGTCAAAATCATTAGAATTAATATTTGTTTCGGGATATTTACCATGTATTTTTAACAAATATTAATTATATATAATTGCATTTCTATCAGATCTATATAACATTTTCTATTAGTTATTCAATTGACTCAACCTGTACTCCGCGGATCTATTATTCCTCATACTACCCTGTATACAAATACCTACTACATAAATATATTCATAGATACAGCACGATGTGTGCCACGTAGGCGATAGAGTGAAACTTCGAAATAAAGACTAACGCTAGTTGTGAGCTTATTCAAATTTAACCCAGTTCCCCGCAAATAGATGTTAAGAGATTTAGCAAGTGTGAATATTAAAACTTTAAGTCTAGTTAATAGGTTCTTGGTTTTAATATTGAACCATAATTCTCTTTTAATACAGGTAAGTTTAAATTCAACGTTTAGTTGATCTCAATGTATGGTTGCTTACAGTCAAGGTCAGTCTGTACCATCACATTGATGGGCAAAAGCATTTCCATTCTCCCCCCTCATGACTTGTTGCTGCTTTGGTTTAGTATGATGTGTTAAGTAGGATGCGTTTAGTAGGATGCATTTAGTAGGATGCATTTGTTGTTATTTTGTATACCAAGTTTATATCATTTGATATATATTTATTATATTCATCACTTTGTTGAAATTACTTTGTTGACTTAACTTTTAAAGCGCATATTTTTTTTTGTTTTTTTGTTTCTTGTGTCACTTTTATTTGTATTATGTATGTTTTCTTTTTTTTTGTATGTTGGCACCTTGTTTCCATATATCTAAATATAACATGTAAATTAAAATAATTAAATTGTGATTTTGTGTGTTGTGCTGTTTCTTTTGTGTGCACTAATAAATGGTTTATCTATCTATTTTATGCCTTATGGAACATTCCTTGGACAGTAAAAAAGAAGATGACAGTACTCTCTGGCTGCTGATAGCAACATGATGAACTACACTCGCCTCCAGCTTCCACGCAGCTCGCAGTAGCAATCTGTTGTCGTTACAAACTTTTACTAAATTACTGCCGCACTGTGTTACCACGTACAACATTATGTTATTAGATTTGCATGTAGCTGAATCTTGGCATGTTTCGTAACCAAAGAACGAGACACCAACACATATAACATTACGTTATATGTGTTGGTGTCTCGTTCTTTGGTTAAATGAACACTCATCATGTAAATATGTTAATGCGCCGAGTAACATTATACAACTTTTCTGACAATTAATGTATTGTAACTTCATCTTTGGAACGTTTCTCGAATAAATAAAGTTAGCATAATCAAAATGAAAGGTCTATTTCAATTTGTTGAACATCAAAATGGTATGCTAAGATCGTTGGTACTTTTGTGGGATGTGGTTTGAATATAAAATGGCGGTGGGTATTCAGAATAAGGGCGCAGGTGGACAGGCGGCACTAAAAGCCGATCCGTATAGCGTGCAGTCCGCCGGCGCGTATCAAGCATTTATCATTGAGTTCACACGCGGCATACATTACGGTTAACTAAGCACCTTTTTAGTTTCACCTTGCCAAAAAATGCTGTCCGACACGGTTTGGATTTTATTGTGAGTTTTTATGGGTGAGTGGAGTGATTTTTATTTTAATTTCTAGGGTTTTTCAGAAACATCGCTGTGTTTCTGGTACTAAATAAAAATAATTTATAGGTATACTGTGTAGGTCGTTACGGATAGGCAGATGCCAGAATATCTGGCACCAGTATTGCCAATGCGTATCATGTTACTCAGTTACTGGGTTGTGGAGGTCAGATAGGCAGTCTGGAGCATGTGGTTCTACAGGATTCCCTTTTTTTACTATATGCAGGACTCTATTTTACTTTGTATTATCACCATCATTTCAGCCAAAATGTGTCGACTTCTGGACAAAATCGTCCTCCAAGTGTCCTCACATAGATTGGTCCTGTGCGTCTCACATCTAGGGGATGCCCGCAACCTTAACCAAGTCATCGGTTAAGGTTTAGGGAATCCCCGACGCTGCCTTACACTACATGGTACTATAGTTTATTTTACAAGAACTCATCTGACTAACAGCTAGAATGAAAACCAACTAATGTAGTTGGGAAAAAGATAGACAAATTAATCACTATGTAGATAACTCAAGTTTCTTGAACGTACGTAATAAATAATAATGAGTTTGAATATTTTTTTCGTAATGTTCGTAATCTCTGGCAGTGCTAGCCCGATTTAGAGGTTTTTTTTATTCTAATAAAAAGTTACATTATCGCTGAGTGTCATAGGCTACTTTTTATCCCGAAAATTGAACGGGTCTTGTAGGATGGATCACGGTAGCAAAATCGCGGGAATAAAGCTAGTTAGATATAAATTGTATCAGTTTTCATGAAAATCTAGTTCAACTGCGTATTGACTTTTATTCAGCTATTAACAAATACACATTTATTTGAGTGTCAGTCATGCAACGTGGGGAATGCTTAGTGCTCCATGCATGCAGGTTGAAATTCAAATGGAATTCGTTGGAAATTCAGCCCCGCAATATGGAGTGTGCCGTGCTAGTCGCTACACCTCTAGTGCCAGCGATTCAGTTTTATTGTGTTCTCATTCAAATAGGAAAAACCGAAAATTGTAAGGTAAAAAAACTTTTTAACAAAAAATCAAACCGACTTCCAGAACAAAAAACTACACAGCAAAAAATTACTTTCTTTTCCGAAGTCGGTGTCTTTTGTACCCATTTTTTTCAGTTTTTCGACACCGACTTCTGAAAAGAAAGTTAGTTTTTGCTTTGTAGTTTTTTGTTCTGGAAGTCGGTAGTATTTTTTTGCAAAAAAGTTTTGTTATTTTTCACTTTTTAGTTGTACCTACGTAATAGGCAAGTTAGTAAGGTAACTATAACGCCAGAATAGATTTCATGAATCTTGAACATAACAGGTAAAATTAGAGATCTGCTTACCCCTTAAGAGCGAACTGGCGTGATGTTATGTTATAAACAACAAACAGACATGCGATTGCAGCAATCCCGAGAGATTTGCCGTTATTTATTGAAGAGTTCTGTTGTATATCTCCGAAGTTCTTCATCAGATCTACACCAAATTAAAATGGGACCAATTTCGGAACATACATTTTCAAACAAAAAAAGAATTTTAAAAATTGGTCCACAATTGACGGAGTAATCGGTGAACATACAAAGAAAAAAAAAAAAACAAACATAAAGTCGAACATAGAACCTCCTCCTTTTTGGGAAGTCGGTTAAAAAGGGACGGCTTTGTTAAAGGCAAAATGTTACTTTTTAAGTCGGTAGTCGTATTTTCAAGTTAACTTTGCATTTATAATTTTCAACTACAGCTTCACAGGGACGATTCTGCGGGGTTCTTTATATTTAATACAACGTAAGTGCTTGCAAGAAAACATAAATCGTGGAAGATTAAGTTAAGTTTCCGACGAGGAAGTCTCAGACAATGCATTTCCCGACACCATATAATCCACCCAACAAAGAAATGAACGTGACAATACATTTGAACAAGTCTCGGTGTCGTGCAATGTCGTGCGATGTCGTACGTGTGGCGGTAACCACAGCCTGTATCAGAGTCGTAACGTAGCATCGTAAACGCAAGAACTCGTGCGATAAATTCGATCCTTGTTGCTTGGATTGAGCGGTTAGTGACGTATCTATCGTAAATTATTATAGGTAAGTTTATTGGTTCATAGACTTTAAGTTCAAGACACTTCTCTTTGTGTGAGACGTAGTATGGATCGTTCTCAGTGTAAGGATTGATATGAGCTTAATGTATTGATATGATGTTGAATTCGAGGTTAGCGTAAAGTAAATAAGTAGTCTGTCATAAATATAACAGAAATATAAAACTCTTAAAATAGTGAAGTTCATACATTCTTTTTGGTGTATTAAAAATAATAATTTAGTAAAAAAGTGGAAACAAATTATGTTCAGTATAAAAGAACAACCTTCTTTAAAAATATCTATTGATGTCACACATATATATCTTCAAAGCTATACAAACGTAGCAAGAATTTTGCTAAATCTGTGCTGAGTACCTACCAAACTCAACTCACACTTTAACAAAAATGTTTCGCTTGAAGAACAAAAAAACTTTTGAAATTATATGCAGTAAAAGTCGTCTTGTGAAACTAAAGACATTCTACAAAAACCCCTAGCCCTTGGCAACTTAACCTCCATGGTTCTGTAACAAGTTACAGTAAGTTACAACTTACTTCACTCAACAGATACGTCTCGGTAATGACGGACTCTTTTAAGCCCACCACAAAAGGAGGGGAAAAACTGAACCGGAAAATGTGCGTCAGTTTGGCTTGACAAGATGAATGAACTGAACCCAAAGAGTGATACTGTTTCATTTTTTACGATTTGCTTGAAGAAGAGGTTGCGGCCGTTTCATGTGCGAAGCCTGAGCTAAGATTTCCTAAGAAAGCGATGTCCTCATATTATGTTGGTAGCTTTATTTATTGTTTTGAGGTAGTTTAAATAATAATGACGTTTGATATTTGACAATGCTGGGTCAAGCACATCGGTAAACAACACATGGTAACACTTGATATGGTATTTTATGATTTAATATGATAGTACATCTTTCTTAGGAAACCCAAGCTGTACCCATACCCAGAGAAACTGAAGCTTAATCTGACAGAGTATGGCAGTCTTAAAAAGTTCGTTTATACTCAAGTCAAAGTAGAAACTATTTGCTACAAGTACAGATAGTAAAATCTGACCTTTCGATCTAGATTATTCTGCCAAAGGGCGTCTCGAAATACTTGTTGTTTCATAAGCCGCTGTTACAAATCTGATGTTGAATAAAGAAAGAAATGTTTAGAATGAAAAATTAAATAGGACTAAAAAACTAGAACAAAAGAAAACATTAATGAAATAAGCGTAATTATTTAATTCAAAGAACTTAGAAATTAATCAAGCACAATCTTAAATTCTAACTATTTAATAGTATAGAAAAGAAGCAAAAAAGATACAGAAGGCCGATTTTTAGTCATTGTGAAGTGAGGGTATATTTGTATTAAAAGGTTTTAGAGCATCTTATGAAAAATTAAAATTAAATCACACGAGAATTATACATCTCGCGTTCTAAGTATAATCTCATACACATGTTGAGATTTTAACAAAAACATACGTCTTCCTTCCGCGTACATTTTGATGTAAATTGAAACATTTTTCAAATAATCTGATTACTCAAATCTGCTTGGAAATATCCTAATTTTAAAATTGTATCAAAGTTGTCGCCTTTTAAGATGTTATCAGACATCCTTATATATTTTTCCTTGAAAATATAATATCTTATCTAATTTGCAAGTAGTAAATAGGTTATCGCTAAGCTCATGAAGGTCTCACCAGAGAAAAATAAATTCATTTAACTGAAATTGAAAAAGCGATACCTACCTACTTAAGTTACGTTTCTGGCACTTATGTCAGTAACAAACTTGTTTGTACGTAACATCTATAATGCTTTATAGATGTTATTATAAGCTTTAGGTAAGCTAAAGTAATTTTAAGGAAGTATGGACATTTTGGGTAAAAACCGATACTATTTACAAAAAAAAATTTGACCAATTATTGAAAACGTAATCTAGCAAGTGTTACACCATTTTGAATCCTTATTAAATGCGCCAATTTTTCATGTTACTTGCCAAACTAGCGTAGTACATTTTTTTTTCAGTACAGTCAGTTAAAGTTGGGCGAAACAGTAAATTTGAATAATTTGGTTTTGAAAAAGTTTAATTTTCTTCTAAGTAGGAGGAGTTGGCTTTAAATTTTAGGCAAAAATCTACACAAGCATTATTCAAGATTACATAATAATAAAAAAAATTGATAAATTATGGAATTTGTAGCAATTGGAGTTAAAGAACCATTACAGGGATTGATTTTTTTAGTAAATTTTTAAAGTGAACATATTTTTTTAAAAACATGAGATAGATTTTTTTTCGTATTTTTCTGAGAACTGTTATAACTTGGTCTATCACCCATTTACGGCTTGACGTCGATTTCTGGGACACCCTGTATACTAAAATTGCGAAAGTAACTTTATCTGTTCTTAATTTATTTGTCTTTTCATGTCTATAAACTGTGTCTAAAATAAAGGATACTTTTTATCTTGGGGGTTTAAATTTCCTACACTCACGCGGGCGTTTTTACAAAATTACATGATAAATACGAAGACATTTTCGTACAAAAGCTATCAATGTGAATCATGCATCATCAACGGGAGCACGTACGCACTTACCTCGTAGCTGAATAGCTACGCCGTAGCAGATAGCTACGCCGTAGCAGATAGCTACGCCGTAGCGACGGAGTAGCGCGTGTTAGAATTTGAAGTATGTGTGACGTCATTAAATCGTTAATTTTCAATTTTCAATGGTTTGCTACATAATACACACCTGTCATATTTATTAGGCACCTACCGACAAATGTCTAAGTACCTACCTTAATTATTATTGTGGTGTCAACTACCTTCAAATGTAAAAGAGTACCCACATAAGTAAATATTGTTGTGTGTACAGGAAATAACTCTAAACTTATATTTAAGCCACGTTGATAATATTCCTATAAATGATTAAGTAATTTGTAATGATCATTGTGATGTATCCTGGATTTTATAATGCTATATTAGTATTATAAGTCCTTTGAAACAATTAGTACAATACTGTCTGTTAGTATCAATATTCTTACGAATATTAATTAAGAATTAAAACATATTCACTTCATAGTAATAGATTATTGTTCACCTAATTTTGAGATTATTTGAAGCAATATAGAAAATGGCGGGACCCCGCGCCATTTTCTCTTATTGGACGTATTGAGACATAGATAGACCCGATATTATAAAATATTGTGTAATTGATAAGCGGACTTACTTTTTTGTGAACTACAAGCCAGTACAGGCTAGATATTGTTATTTAGAAGTATACTACTTATAATACTTGGTGTAAGATCGACTACACAAGACTAACGTAAGTTATTTGATATTATAACTTTATTATTTCTAATGGTTGTGTTGAAGCTGTATCTATATCGTATTATGGCCTTTATTCCTAATATGTTATATTGATTTAAGGGCTACTCTGTCCTTTGCCTTATCCTTGTTATTTTGAATCTATAATATTGTAAATACTTTGTGTTTGTAAAAGATATCGATAAATACTACGAAAGAGCTTCCGTGGGGTTTGTTGCCCTTCTTCCCCACGAGAACTAGTCTAGCGAACGGGCAGTAAGCTCAATGAGCCTTCTATATATGAATTAATTGACAAGTCTTATTTAAATAAATACCTAGTCTTGTCTTTCTGTGCTTTTATTCATAAAACCATTTCCTTACACACCACATACATTAGAACTCTGATACACAGTAAATAACCAATAACCATCTTGACATTCAAAGCTTGCTATCTTGGTAGATACCAATACTTTTATATAGAATTCCATTCATGATTCTAACACGCGCCAGTTTAGCCCTGTCGTTTGAGATAAGACTAAATTCAAAATTTCGCTGCGAAGATAAGCTAATGAGAAAAATTTTTGGACTACCTCACTAGCATATTAAGCTGTTCGTGTATTAAAGTGGATTATTGTGTACAAGTATATAATTTTACCGTGAGGTTATGAGGGAATGAGATTTTTGCATGAAGATACTTATGTTTACGAGTATACGCTCGAAAAAAAAGTTTAATAAGAAGTAATCTAGATTATTTCTTTTTTGTTTAAATGATGAAACATTCTGGTGTTTTTAATTCTTATACCCCAACTTTGTTGTCCAAAAAACGTTGTTTACGCTTGGCATTAATAAGTTTTTTATTATAATATACCTACCCTTTGTTCCACCGCAATACTTTTTCGCGGCAGAACAGAAAATCCTTATAATCCGCAAGGAGCGTCAACATTTCGGTGCAAATACACAAAGCCAGCTCTGTGTGCTTTATCAAAATTTTTTCTCCTTCCAAAATCTTGGTCTTAGGAATACCGGCGAGATTTTACAGGACAATAAATAATCTGATAGACATTAAATATTAATAATACCTAAAATTTTTCTTTCAAATAAATCACTGTACTTTCCGACTAAATCTGAATAGTTGAAACTTGAGTTAATCAAAACGAAAAGAAGAAGAAAGAAGATGTACTTTCCAGTTTCATACTTCTCCGAGGTCGCCAACCAGTTATTTAGATAAAAACAAAACTATCACCCAATGGCAATGCGTTCTAGAAAGAAAAATATTTTTACTGGCGTACACGATAAAAAGTACTCCATCTTCGTATCTCTCTTTAACACTGACTTCAACTGATAAACACGAGAAGTAGGTACTATATTTTCTAAAATTATAACCCACCACTAAAGCAAACTGTTCATTCAAAACTGCTTTCACACAAGAAGTACTTCTGACTGGCCTTTTAAGATAATTACCCGAACATTTTATGAAAATGTATTTTGTTATAGGCCGATTTCAGAATTAATTATTTGGATTTAAGAACATGTCAAACACGAATTTATTGCTAAGTTTGACTATCAGGCAAAGTACACTTTGAAAATACTCAACTTTAAATTCATAAGGCTGAGTATTTCTCACGTTGTAGTGTGTTGTACACGACAGTCTTAAGCATTTAAGGTTGAGTATTTATCAGTATATTTGAAGTTAAGACCATGTCAAACCTTTACTGGCAAAGTTTGACAGGTTTTCAGGGTAAATTAGAGTTTGACAGATCCTCATTTCTAAACACTCAATTCAGAAATCGGAGGCCAATCCTCAAAATAATTTGTATAATACAAATAAATAAAATCAAAACTAGCCGTGCCTTCTTAGCACTTACTATAAGAATTCGGAACGCCTCGACATATCTACTCGACTTACAATAGAAGGCGACAATTTGAAATCCATGCATCTTGTCGAATGTCGACGCAGAATCTAATAAGCGCCTCAACGTGTGTCACCGTTTTTCATCTCAGACTGGTTATTAAGGTCAACGGGGAGAAGATTGGTTATTGCGTAGGCAGTTTTTCAGCCTAAGTTGAATGAAATTTATTTGCGTTATGTTTCAGGTGTGTATATTTAATTTAGGTATGATATAAGGTGCTTTAGTTTTAGGGTTCCGTACCTCGAAAGGAAAAAACGGAACCATTAAAGGATCACTTTGTTGTCCGTCTGTCCGTCTGTCTGTCTGTCAAGACCCTTTTTCTGTGGAGGTATCTAGCTGAAATTTACATCAAATACTCAAGTCCCTAAAAGCTGTGAAAATCAAACTTCTAAGCCAACGCAATCAAAAGATACAGCCGTATATGCCGCAAATTGCCGCAAATTTTCGACACTCGCAAGAAAATCGAAACAACAGGGTACTTCCCGTGAACTCAGAATCTTGAAATTTCATACGAAGCACCGTCTTATAGTACATATAAAAGAAAAATTACGAAAACCAAAAATTTTTGTTACATCATTTAATGAAAATATTTTTAATAGTTTTAAACTTCCTAACCCTTTCCTCATGAACGCGTAGAGGTATTAAATTGAAATTCATATTAAATACCAGGTCTATAATACATTTAAGCTGAGGTTTGTACGGAACCCTCGGTGCGCGATTCCAACTCGCACTTGGCTGGTTTTTTATTTAAAACTTTACACACAAAGGCACAAAGTTACAATGGTGAAGTTACGGCCTTATTTATAAAAACTTTTTAACAATAACAATATAATTGGTTGAAGCACTTTTTAGCAAATTTTTAATTCCAATTGAAGGATGAAGTGTGGGTGCACTATAGCGTAACTCTGCTAAACACTTCGGGCAATACATGCAATGTGGAAGCTGCAAGAAATTCCTGGATTTCTCTTGTTCGTTTGTGTCTGAAGTGGGTTGGAGAAAACTGGGACCTGCCCGAAGAGCGCAATGGAAATGTCCTGCTTGTAAATCCTCGCCTGCTCCGCTTTCACCGCAACTTTCTGCTTCGTTGGATACAGTACTGGGTGAGACTCGCGAAATGAAGCAGCAGCTGCAGAGCTTACCAATCCTAGTCAGAGACATAAGATCGATTAAAGATGAGTTGACCAAGCTTAAAAAAAGTTGTGATTTCTCTAGTGGTAAACTCGATGAATTCGATACCAGACTTGCTGACCTAGAAAAACAAACCTCCGAGTTTGAGAAGTTTTTTTTTTTTTATCTAATAATGGCGAGCCTAGCTTAGTTAACTTGACCACTATCTCACCTGATAGTAAGCGATGATGTGGTCGATGGTGGAGCACGCATGCCTAGAAGTAACCTATTCACTCTTGACTTAAAGACCCCTAGATTATAGCTATCGGGAAACACAGACTCCGGCAGGGAATTCCACTCCTTAGCTGTACGCATAATAAAAGTATTCCCAAAACGTTTAGTGCGTATGGGTGGGATGTCCACCATATATCGATGACGCATCGCCGTACGTCTGGTAGTCCGATGATGGAACGGGCTGGGTGGAATTAAATCATGCAATTCCGTCGCACACTCCCCGAAATGTAACCGATAAAAAACCGACAAGCTTGCAACTCGGCGACGATGTTCAAGCTTTGACTTAACCAGTGCCTCATCGCTGATGAGCCTCTTGGCCCGCTTTTCGATCGACTCCAGTGCATCAAGCTGGTATTTGGCAGATCCGTCCCAGAGATGAGAACAGTACTCCATGCATGATCGAACTTGCGCTTGATACAAGCTGAGCAGCTGTTCTGGCGTGAAAAACCTTCTCACCTTTGCAAGGATCCCCAGCTTTTTGGCGGCCAGCTGAGCCTTTGCCTCAATGTATGGCCCAAAATTGAGAGTCGATGTCAACGTAACGCCAAGAAGCTCAAGATGGTCAGCTATTGGCACGGTCACATCTCGGAAAGTTGGAGCCGGGTGAAATTGACTCTTTTTTGCGGAAAAAAGACACGCCTGGAAGTACAAGTAGTTAGTTTCAAGATACTGTCTCTTCATTGCAAACAGAATTAGCCTCAACAAGGCTTGAGCTTTCTTCGTTTGATCAGTGGTCCAGGCTAAACAACGTGGAAATAAAGGGTGTCCCCCTAAAGAAGGATGAGAACTTATTCTCAATTGTTGACGCCATCGGTAGCAAAATCAATTACAAGGGTTCTAAGACCCAGATTAACTACATTTCGAGGGTGCCTATACATAATTCCAAGGAAAAATGTGTGATAGTGAGCTTCCTCAACAGGTATATTAAAGAAGATTTTATTGCCACTGCACGTGCTGATAAGGATCTCTCCACCTCCGACATAGGTTTTCTGGATGAACGACCATCTAAGTGTGTAATCCAAAAAACTACTGAATTTAACTAAAATCGCCGCTAGACAGAAACGCTATGAATTTGTTTGGGTGAAACATGGTAAAATTCATGTGCATGGTGCATGGATGTTAATTGCAAAACATTTATAATAAGAAAGGAATCAGATTTAAACAAAATTGTTTAAACCGCTTCTATTTACATCTAAGATTAATTTGTTGCTTTTTTACATTTTTCGAAGTTTAAACATCAATTATTATTTGCTTTGTTTTTGTAAAAGGTTTAGCACCTCGGCACTGCTAATGAGCTTCTATTGTATTTCTTATCGCGCTGTTTGTCTTCGAGTTCCAATACTTAACTACACATTTGTCTCGCTTGCGCATATGCGTATGATCCGTTGCTGCTTGCTTGCTCGCACAGTCATGTTCTGCCTACCATCAGATGATTTTTACATTCTTGTTGACTTTACTTATTTTTACCAACATTATAAATTCATCATTCTTTTATACGTAACTTATAATGGTATCGAAATGAATTAGCAAATTTTATTATATTATATTGTTTTTGTAACTTATTCAATTATTGTACCACTTCTAACATGATTTTGTTTAATGATTTCATTACGGATGCTATGGATAACGATAAGCAGGTCGATGTGATTTACACAGATTATAGCAAGGCATTTGATCGGATCGTACACGATACCCTGATAAAGAAGCTTGGCTACATGGGCATCCGTGAGGACCTCTTGAGGTGCTTCTCTTCTTACATTGATAACAGAACACAAGCAGTTGTACTCAATAATTATATGTCTAGTTGGGTAATCGTGCCCAGCGGAGTGCCTCAGGGTTCGTTGCTCGGTCCTTTGTTGTGTCCGTGTGAACGACATCGACCAGTGCATCCATTCATTCAAACTACTATGCTTTGCCGATGACATGAAAATCTTTGCCACTATACAACGGTCGAAGATAGACTAGCACTTCAGGCCGATTTGTATCGGCTCGAATAGTACTGTCGGGCTAATAAGCTTGATCTCAACTCATCCAAGTGTTCGGTGATCACTTACACTAGAAAACGTGCAGCCCTAGCCACTACTTATACTTTGGCGGGCCAGATCTTGCCAAGGTGCAATACTATTCGTGAATTGGGCGTCCATCATGACATTAAGTTAATTTTTGACACACACATTGATGCAATTATCAAAAAAAGCTTCTAAACTTCTTAAGTTTATAATGCGTCTTTCTAAGTGTTTTACAGATGCTAAAACACTTAAAATATTGTATTGCACTTTTGTAAGAAGTCAGCTAGAGTATGCGTCTCAGATATGGAATCCACGTTATCATAAATACATTGACCGCATTGAAAACATCCAAAGACGTTTCATAAAATATCATTGTTTTCATCAAAAGATTACATATCAGTCAATCAATTATCTAGGACTCTGTAAGAAGTATCATCTGCTACCACACGTAGAACGACGTAAGATTACTGACTGTTTATTCTTGCTGAAAATTCTCAATAACTATATTGATAACCCCGAGTTATTGTCAAAATTTCATTTCAATGTGCCATGTAAAACACTTCGGTTTAATCCACCCATACGTGTACCTCATACTTCTTCGAATTATAGGCAGAACAGTTATATTGTGCGCGCAAGCAGAAATTTAAATGATATATGCAAGGAGTATGATTTGGATCCATTCACAATCAGTGTGAATTCGGTCAGAAGGTGCTTAAGCCTCCATTTTTTCAAGAAGCAGTAGATTATATGGTTTGTTTCTGTTTTTATTAATTTATTATTTTCTTTCTCATCACTCATATAATTGCAAACAAAGTATTTGCATGTTACTTTAATTAAAGAGGTGAGTTTTTTGTTTTTGTGCTCACACCATAAATTATTATTATAAGTCTATACGTGAGGATTTGTAATTGGCTTTCTGTTGACTATGGTTTTCTTTTTTGTCTGTATTTATTAGCTTTAAGTCCTCTTTGTACTAAAATAAATAAATAAATACAATATTATATACTTTTTACATGTTGGACTATAAGTTGATCATCATCATCATATCAGCCGAATCACGTTCACTGCTGGGCATAGGCCTAGACTGCTAGACGCCGACGCTTGATGGAGGCCCAAGCGTCGCCGTCACGACATTGACCGTTCCCGTGCGTCTCGCATCCAGCGGATACTCCCAAACTTCACCTGGTCATTGGCCCACCTAGTAGGAGACCTTCCTAAACAAAATTTTCAGAACTTTTCTGCCCCATCGGCCATCCGTTCTGCGAGCAATGCTTCCTGCCCACTGCCACTTAAGTTTGGTAATTCTTCTTTTCGGATCTCTACATTTCTGATTCGATCACGCTAGGAAATTACGAGCATAGCCCTCTCCATTGCCCTTTGGGTGACTGTTAGCTTTCTGATGAGACCCATTGTGAGCGACCACGTCTCAGAGCTATAGGTCATAGATTCCACTGGCAACACACACTGGTCATAGACTTTCGTTTTCAGACACTGTGGTAATTTGGACAAGAAGATACTGCGCAACTTCTCGAACGCTGCCTAGCCGAGTCGGATTCGACGGTTGAACTCTTTCTCGAAGTTGGCCCTACCCAACTGGATCGTTTGACCCAGGTAGACATGGTTGTCCACAACTTCGAGTGTAGAATCTCCGACCTTGATTGGAGTGGGTGTTACATGGGCATTCAAAATCACTTTGGTTTTGTCCATATTCATCCTAAGACCCACTGTTATGGAAGCTCTACTGAGGTCATCGAGCATTGTATTGAGGTCTTCTATGATCTCAGCCATGATCACTATATGTTCGGCAAACCGAAGGTGAGCGATGTACTCGCCATTGACGTTGATGTCTAGCCCTTTCCAGTCCAGAACCTTGAAGACATCCTGCAGTGCAGCGGTGAACAGTTTCGAAGATGTGACCTCTCGTTATCTCGCTGCAAAATTATAGGTTCTGAGGTCTGATCCTGAAGTCGAACTGACATGGTGGTGTTTTTGTAGAAACACTTCAACAGTTTGATGTACCGGTAGTCGATTTGGCACTGTTGGAGAGACTGCAGTACAGCCCAAGTTTCGATCGAATTGAAGGCCTTCTCGTAGTCCACAAACGCTAAACATTGAGGCAGGTTGTGCTCTTCAGTCTTCTTATAACCTGCCGCAGCGTATGCATGTGGTCTACGGTGCTGAAGCCTTTACAGAATCCGAATTGTTGGTAAGTCTGGGAATCGTCAAACCAGCGCGCAAGACGATTCGTGATGACTCTTGAAAACAGCTTGTAGACATGGCTAAGAAGTGAGATAGGTATAGTCTTCGATAACTTCTTGGCCCTTATAATACAATATGTAATGTTTGTATTATTTTACCTTTTCGTGATCAACATGCATAATTCCAAAAGAATATTCAGCACGATACTTTATTTTTTATATGGCTACCAGAAAAGTAACTACAGCAAACTATTTATGAAAATGCTGTAATTCCAGAGAGTGCAATAAAGTGATTATTTTAACGACATTTCATGCAATCAACCAGCCCATTAGTAAAACTACAACAGCATAATAAACGTGTATTCGCTGGATCTTTCTATCTAATGTTCGCATATCCACACTTATATATAAAATTATACTAATATAAATGTACTAATACATATATAAAAAATCCGAAAGTACCTAACTCTTGTCGGTTTGTTTGTTATGTTTTGACACCTAAGCTACTTACTCGAAAACAACCTTACCCAAAACCTGGAGGACGTGGGATACTATTTATAAACATACCACACGGGCAGGCAAAAGGCATTAGTCCTATCCTATTACAATTTATAAACGCGAAAGTTTGTGAGGATATATGAATGTATGGCTGGTTGTTTGTTGTTTCACGCGACAACTACTGCACAGATTTTGATGATACTTTACTGTAAGATTATATACAAAATAACACATCATTGTTGTCTTCCTATCCTTGTCCCATGTTATTTAGAGTCGGCTCAACAGAATAATTCATAGGTTATAGAGATATTTATTTATTTAAACTTCATGTACAATAGTGGTACATAGGCCGACTTAATGCCACAAGGCATTCTCTACCAGTCAATGTCTGGGTTAAATAGGACAAAGTTGTGAATGGGTACAAAATTATATCTGATAAAAACCAACAATACTAGCAATACTATGTGTAAAGTACTAATTCCACACGGGCGAAGCCGCAGACAAAAGCTAATAATATTATAAAAAATGGCAACAGCTCAGCGATATTAGCTGCAGCTATTTCAGTTCTAAAAATACAAACCTTTTGGGCCTCGGAGTCCATTACGGCAATTATGCTAATAGATAAGCCGTGGCAATACAATGAAAAGTCGACGGGACTGCGGTACCAAATAGTCCCTGGGTACCAATAAGAATAGTGTTTTATATTCGTGGGAATTTCGAATGATCTTTGTGTTTAAATTAAAGAAGTTATTGGTTGATTTTTCTGTGGATAAAAGGTTTATATAAGGTGTATATATATATAGGTGTTCATTTTAAAATATACTTAATAGATTTTATTCCAACAGTAATGTAGCTGTAGTACAGAATATCTACAAAAAGCCAGCTTTTTACGTTATAACATCCTTTTCCCACATATTCAGACGATAATGGCGCACTGCATCATTAAAATTTTATGACGTGCGTCATAAGTGAAAATATCGCATATAATCCGTCTGTCCGGTAGCCGCAAAATTAGCTTTAACAATGAAATCGATCCTTAATGTGGCCTCAAAACGCAAACCATACAAAATTAAAGTAAGGTTTGTTATCATAATGTGGTCTCTAAAAAGCTTTTGTTCGTTGTTACGGTAAAATCACTTTCCCTGTGAACTTTTATAGCATTTTATTGTTTATGCTCGGTCCCCTAGCCTATTACAGCACTTTGCGTGTGAATTATTTGGCAACTTGCTTGCTTATTCCACCCATTAGACGATTTATGTACTAGCCCAACAGCACACACACCAAATAATACAATGCCCGTTAAAAAATCGTGCCCCGCATCGTTATAGCTCTTTGTGAACTCCAGCTGTACTTTACTGAGTGTTTTTGGTTGTATTCGATAGCAGAATTATTAAACAAAGTTCGAGACGGGCTATTTAGAAGTTTACGGCTTTGGGCGCCAGTCAAGCGGTATTTTAATGTCAATAACAGTTATTTGTTAGGTTATTTTATATTCCGCGACGGCAAACGTAGGATGGCAGACGACGAGACGATATCTAAGGACTTGTAAACACGCGCTCTTCAACTAAATTCCCAATTGAAACACTGCATTATAATTTCCTCCATGCTCCTAAGCTTATATCAACCACATACCTTATACTAAAGGAGTTTGAATCCTCTTAGCGCTTCCACTATAATACCGTCGCAATTTCTTCTAATTATGACATAATGTGCCGTAGCGGGACCACTCGTGATATCTAGTACAGTCCCCTGCAGGCAAACACACAAATTCATATTAAGTACACTAGAATTTTCTTCTTTATGTGCTTGGGTTACAGGTCAAAGTTGTTTGGGGAACTTTATCACATGATACAACTATTAGTGCGGACGCGCGTACCTTTTTTATGATAATAATATTCAAGTAGGAGAATTAAGCTGACAAAGCGACATATATTATGCGTATGAGGTAATTATACTTAATTGGGCACTCTACGTTTTTCCCTAATCTAAGCAAATAGAATAATAATAAAAACTTTTATGTTGATATGAGTGTGTCTTATTTTTGCTATGGAATAAACGAGAACTCAACAGCCTTATAACGTACCTTGAGCAAAATATATATTTTATAGCGATAGCGATTTTTGCGCAATAATTGCTCTTCAATACAGGAGTTTTAGATTTTATGGCGGTATTTATAGGAACAAGTGCATTTAACAAACAGCGAGCGATTAGCAAACGATTGTGTAGGACCTACCATACCTACACTGAATGTGTGTAATTCCGACTTTAATATTTATTTTATATGATATGGGTTTGCTGTTGACACTAGTCTACATCAGAAGTGACAGGCAAAGTCAACGATGGAGTGAATGACATAAAGCGTTTTATCGCGCGATGATTGCTGATTGCTGTTTCTTACATAATAAGGCTGCGGTAAAGCTGGTTAATTTTCAACAAATTTAAATTAAGAACAGTGTGACAAATAAAATAAAAATGGTTAAAAGCGTAAGGTGCTTAATTTCAATTGTTATAATATTGACAGATATTGGTAAAAGTAGAGTCATTTTTAAAATATCATAAAAAGCATCCCACGCTTTTATACAATTAGGTAATTTTTTTTTTGTGTTTCACACTGTTCTTAATTTAAATTTTATTAAAGCGTGATTCTTTGTTGTTTTTTTAAACTATCTAGTATAACTAATAAGAAAAAGGCCGTAACTAATTCATTAATACGATACATTATGTTCAATTCAAAATTGAATGCAGACTACAAGTATTCCGTAGTAAATCCATAGTTTTTAAACTGTCATGGTCACTAACACTAATATTAACATTACAAGTGGGATATTTACCACTTTTTTATCCGTGATCATGGTGCTTGCAACAGCACCGAAATATCGGAAACTCGCTACAAACAGTAAACATGGTAAATATCCCGCTTATAATGTTAATATAAATCCATAGTGCTTGTAAATGGTGTTTCAATTGAAACATTTGTTGCTCTACCCAAATGCACCCCCATTTCGTGCAGAGCTACAGTCGAACACTTTGCAGTGTCAAACAGTGTATGAAATCACAAGTTTTCGCATGATCACATTTTGATTTAGGTCAAATGTCTTGATCTATTCCATTATTTTATCCACGCTACTTAATATATCGCTAGTATTTTCCCACGGCTTTGTTTCCGTGGCATACCTTGCAGTCTCCGGGATAGAGTTAGTAAAAATAGCCTATGACACTCATCGAATTTGTAGCTTTCTGTCAGTTAAAAAAATGTTCGCAATCGGATCAGCAGTTCCAGAGTTATATTCACATATATTGATATTCTTTATTGTACAAAAAAAAACGTACATATACAAATTACTGTATTTGTATATGTACGGATAGCTCATGTACAAAGGCGAACTTAACCCATAATTGGGTTATCTTACAGCAAACCTCAGTTTCATAGAGATTTTTGATTAAATGAGGATAGTATACCCAAGTGCACAATAAAACTAAACTGTGCGACGTCAACAACGGCGTTTTTCCACTAGGCACCCATCGTGTCTCGTTAAATATTATTTTTATTCAGATATTGGCCCGAAAGCCTGGTGCGATTTAACGAGACACGACTCTAACATTCATTAAAATGATCATATCCCAGTTTGTGATGTTCGGTGATGACTACCCCCTTTAGTTTATAAGTGTACATACATCAAGTGCGATGCAGTGAGACCCGCAGTCAGACCTTATAAAAGGAAACAGTATATTTTAACAACTAACATTTGGTTGTCCTACGTGCCCAATTAAGATCGGCCATATTTAGCCTATTTTAAACAGAAGTGAATATTAGCGGTTCCACCTTCCATGTATGTAATGTCAGTTAAAACTCAATAAAGATCCATAGTCAAATGAGTAATTGTTTAGTGTATAAATGATGGATTAGGGTATGAAAGTGTGAAAGAAGACTTCACCGCTTCCCTAAACCAAATGTTATTGCAATATTCTGTCAGGTGTGGACTAGGATAAAAATACAGGGTCTCGCCACGCTAGAACCAAAGGGTACATTAGTGATTTGTCCCTACCTACGTAATATAATGATAAAACTCACCCACAATCATTCTTCACTCACTCACATGTAATTAGTACGAGATTAGACAACATTGTAATTAACTTAATAATTAAACTTGTTACCACGACACGACTTTCGATTATTCGTTCCAAAGCTAAACCCCAAGTATCTCTAACACTCTAGTATCACGATCCGTGCGTCTCCGCTCTCTGCCTAAAGCTAAGTGATCCCTCAACCTCGATGACTCGCTACCTGCCTGGACTCAGCGTTCCCCGAACACCGGCGCCCTCTCCCCGCTTTTCTTGTTCCCTCAAAACCACGCCACCTGCGTTACGTTACGAGCCCCTTTTTTCCTGCATCACCTCGCCTAAGTGTCTTCAGCTTGCCGGCCGGGGCTCGGGCTCGTCTCTCTACTTTTATTGTAACCATGTGCTGATTTCTTAGTTTTTTGTAGAAAATCTCGGTTCTTGAGTCCCTTTTCCCTATACTTTCGACCAGATTGTTTTTGTTAAAGGTCCATTATTGCATCACTATTTTAAAGTGAATAGATTGTTTCGTAATTTATTGGCGTGTCTGTCAGACCGTACTTTTACCCAAATGCTTGTGTCTCAAAGTGTTTTGCACATGGGGTCGGCCATGCGCAGTTTTAAATATTAAAATATAGAGATAAATGACGTGTAGTCACATACTCATGCTTATAAACATACTTTTATATGCGACCAATCCTGAAATATAAAAAACTAATCAGCTGTTTCATACATTTTCATCAGCTTTCAGGCTTTTGTATGAAACAGCAGGAACGCCTAAAAACCCCTAAAAGGATAAAAGCGTTTTATAATTAACTGATGGTTATAGAAATAATCTATTCACTCATAAATTAGGCGTCCATTTAGCGACAACAGACTCCGGCACGGAATCGCACTCCACGCACAATAAACGTATTCCCAATACGTGTATTGTATGTAATGTCTTTAAGTAAAGTTAGGGATCTAGAAGATGAATTGATTCACGCAAATAATCATATTTTTAAATTACAAAAAGAACAGGAATCAACTCAGGTTGATGAAACTTGCCATTTGTATAATGAACTTATTAAATCAAATTGTAAACCGGATTCAATACCTACAAGTAAGCTAACTGAAGATTCTTTAATAAATAAGAAAAATTGTTCTAAAGTTAGTCATAACAAACTCAAAAAATATGCAAAACTAAATAGAATAATTAGAAATGGTAACAAGTTTAGGAAACAACACAAGTTCTTTATTAAAAATATTCCACTCAGGAAAGAACGTGTTGACCTAGTTAATAAATTAAATAATTACCAAATTAAATTAGAAGACAGCAAGAAAATTTATGAGATTGACACTCAACGCTTGCAGTTAGAATTGCAGGTACTTGAGAACAGACTTAGTTCTCTTTACAATAAATATACAAATTCAAAATTACAAATTAAAGAACACATTTTGGCCGCAAATGAGTTAGTGAGGTGTCAGTGTAACTGCCAGACAGTCTCAAATCTGATTGCAGTCCATCCTGATGCTACAGAGGACCCGGTCCAAGCTGAGAGGGTGTCTCAAAACAGTGTCTTTGTACAAGACATATCAAATGTAGCACAGGATTTGCCTCAAGTAGACCGGCCTGAGAGTGCTGCCTTTTCATTTAGTCAAAGTAAAGAAGGTTTTCATTCGGTTATGTTTTCAGACGGTATTGGAAAAGGTTTCGGTAAATTACTAAATGGCAATCAGAGTCATTCCACTTTTAATTATTGCATGCCCGGGTCATCTTACAAGCAAATAATGGAATCTGTGACAAAGAATATTTATAAACCAGATACCAATTTAACTGTAGTTGTAGGTAATAGTAAAAAAGTAAAAAAAGATGACATCACTGAGTGTGTAAAAGAGATGTTAAAGTTAAATTGCAGTAAAATTATTTTGTGTGCCTTCCCTTACTTGGATAAATTGTCAAATAGACAAAATAATCACATTCACATGCTTAATAAGCATCTGCACTTTCTTGTGAGTCACTATAGTGACAAACTTGTTTTTTTTGACATCAACATTTTTGTTGATAAATTAAAGTCGACAGGCGATACTTTGTATCTGCCTCTTAGGGTAAGACATCAAATAGCTCGGCTATTATCTTATACAATAAACTCAGACATAAGTAGTATGTCGAAGTATCCAGTTATTATTAATATTAGTAATAGTACTAATTTAAAGATGGTCAGTACCTTGAATAACGTTAGCAAAAATGCTATTAATATTTATTCTTTAAACTAGTTGATAGGACAAGGGAGGGTATCGATAACGGAATAGTTACGAGTATATCCACCATCAAAAAGGTACCTTCTTGCTCGCAAAAAAATAATTTAAAAAAAAGGTCTGAGCAGAATTCTCTGAAATTATTTCACCAAAATATTCAGGGTTATTCTTCAAAGGAATTAGAAATCGAACTGTTTTTAGAAAAAACAATGTTTGATATTGTTTGTTTCACTGAGCATTGGCTGAAAGATTACGCAATGCTAATCAATTATGAAAATTATACTGTGGGCAGTTGTTTTAACAGAAATATTATGTTGCGTGGGGGTTCACTTATATTAATTAAAAATGGTATTAAATCAAAACCTCGTAAAGATATAGTAGACCTCTCAGTTGAACATAGTGTTGAACTGTCCTGTGTTGAGCTGGATAAGCATGTCATAGTGTGCGTCTACAGACCCCCTAATTATAAGAACTACTCTATATTCGAGTCAGTGATGGAAGATGTTTTGGCAAAACTCGCAATGGGTTATAAACTAGTAATTGTCTGTGGTGACTTTAATATTAATATTCTAGAAGATAATTCAGATAGAAGTAGGTTATTAAATCTCTTTAAATCATTTAATTTGTCACATGTGTTTACGGAACCAACCCGAACTACGCTGACTTCTGCTACATGTATTGATAATGTTTTTTGTTGCTGCAACTACTTGGACAATGCCATTATAAATTATCTGCCTTCGGATCATAGTGGGCTACTTGTGACATTTGAGTCCAATATGCTAATTAAACAAGTGCAGATTCAATCCAGACCAATAACATCCGGTAAATTAAATAAATTTAACAGCACTTTAATCGCTAAGTTAAGCGATCAGGACCTCACAGTGAATGATGGTAATATTTTGTATGATGAAGTTTTTTCAGTGGTTCAAAAAGAGTTCAATAACACTTTTAAGAAGATAACTAAAACTGTATGCCCTAAGTTTTTATTCAGTGACTGGGCGACTACAGGACTTAGAAAAAGTAGGGAAAGACTTTACGAGCTATATGGCCTTAAGCGTTGTATGAACACTGAAACGTTTAATAAGTATGTTGCTACTTACTCGAGAATTTTTAAAAATACATGTAAGGCAGCTAAGGCCTTGTATATTAGAAATAAGGTTAAATTAGCAGAAAATAAAATCAAGACGGTTTGGAAAATTATAAATAATGAAACGAACAGGAATAAAAGAAATAATCCTGATTACACGCTTGAGACCACACACGGACTTATTAGAGATAACAAAAAAGTTGCGCAAGAATTTGTAAATTTCTTTACCAACATCCCAATTAAAACTACTGAAACCTTAAATTCTTCGCCCGCGCTTGCTTTTGGATTATTAAACGCGAACGTTTCAGCCTGCCCGAATGTATTTAACTTTTCACATATAAACCCCATAACAGTAATAAAAGCTTTTAAGCAAATCAAGATCAAACCGACTGAAGATCTGTGGGGAATGTCCATCAAAGCTTGTACCTCCATTATTCAGACTATAGCGCCGTACTTAGCTGTGATTTTCAATTTGTGTGTGGATCAAGGAGTCTTTCCGGATCTAATGAAATATAGTAAGGTTATACCACTTTTTAAATCCGGGGACAGTAAAGACACAAATAATTATAGACCAGTATCCGTGTTGCCGGTTTTCAGCAAGGTATTTGAGAAGATAATGCTTAATCAAATGCTCATTCATTTTAATACGAATAACATCTTGCATGATAAACAGTATGGTTTCACCAAAGGACGTTGTACAACTGACGCTGGTGTCACCCTATTAAAACACATCTTTAATGCGTGGGAAGAGTCGCAGGATGCCATAGGTATCTTCTGCGACCTGTCGAAGGCGTTTGATTGCGTTAATCATGAAACATTACTTCTGAAACTTGAGCATTACGGGCTAGGTCAATCAGCGTTAAGTTTGGTTGAATCTTATTTAAGTGATAGACAGCAATTAGTTCAAATAAACGGTGTGAATTCGTCGGGGTTAAACGTGAAAATGGGGGTACCCCAGGGCTCAATATTAGGTCCTTTCTTATTTTTAATATACATAAACGATTTACCCCGTTTATTGGAAAACAAACTAAACATGGTGTTATTTGCTGATGACACATCTTTAATTTTTAAAATAAATAGACGTACTTGTCAGGTTGACGACGTAAATAACGCGCTACGGCAGGTTCAGGATTGGTTCACTGCAAATAATTTAGTTTTAAATGGTAAAAAAACCAAGTGCGTAAAATTTTCCTTGCCGAATGTAAAAAGTACTGATTGTGACATTATCTTAAACAAGGAGAAGCTAGAATTCGTCGATAAAACGGTTTTCCTGGGGATCACGCTAGACTCAAAGTTACAATGGGGTCCTCATTTAATATCACTTGCAGGGCGGCTAAGTTCGGCAGCTTATGCTGTTAGAAAGATTCGTCAATTTAGTGATATAGATACCGCGAGGCTGGTCTATTTTAGTTACTTTCATAGTATAATGTCTTACGGTATTTTACTATGGGGAAGGGCTGCAGACATTGAGTCAATTTTTATTCTGCAAAAACGAGCCATCAGAGCGATATACAATCTTCGCCGGCGCGATTCTCTAAGGGAACTGTTTAAGGGCATTAACATCATGACGGTTCCTTGTCAATATATTTATGAAAATATCATGTACGTGAGAAAGAATTTACATCTTTTTAGTAAAAACGGAGATAGACATAATTACATTACTAGAAATAGGGACCAATTAGTTCAACCAGGTTTCAGACTGGCTAAAGTAGCCTCTTCTTTCATGGGGTACTGTACAAAATGTTACAATAAAATTCCTCCCCACATTCTAGAACTGAATGAGACGAAATTTAAAACTTGTATAAAACGCACACTATGCAGGCAGGCATATTATAAGTTGGGGGATTACATCACTGATAAAAATGCTTGGCTCAATGCTAGTCTTGCTCCACAACCACTAGGGCGCAAAAACAAGTGATATGCAGAACATTATTGTTCTGTAGAATTGTTGGACCTGCTGAAGACTGTATGAATATATTTGTATTATATAGACTCAATTTCTTTTAGTATAGTATAACTGCGCAGCACGTGTGTGAGTACTATGTACCCAACTGTAAATCTACCATTTGCTGTACCTTGGTGTCGTTCGTTGACTTGTGTTTGCCCTGGCAGTTGAGTGTGTCATGCTCTCTCAAATGTCTCTCTGATGGTGGCGTGTGTGTTGGATCATTCGGTTCCCTTCATGATGGTTGAGCTGGGTGGTGTCGATTCATGCGTCATGTTCGTGAACGGGCGCCGTCAGTTGGGATTGGTCTTAACTTAACTGCTTCGGATGCTAGTGTTTTTCTAGTGCTTATTATGTAACTGCACAGTACATGTGTGAGTACTTTTAATACTTTGTACGTAGTATAGTATGTAGTGATTCTGGGTGCATTGTCCTCACACATATAAATTTATTAATTCATTAATATTTATGTACTTATGTACCTAAATTTTGTAAAAAAAACATATATTTTTTTAAAAGAGTAAGTATGGAGTTTCTTGTGCGTTCTTCTCCATAACAAGCTACTTTCCGAATACACGGTAGAATCAATTTTTATTCCCTGTAAATTTTAATGTATTCTAACGTTCAAAAGTGCCGCTTTGTGGCCTAGTTGAAATAAAATATCTTTGTCTTTGTCTTTGTCTTTGTATAGCCAAAATCAATGCACCAACAAGGCAGCATGATCACGGTAAAGATATCTACAGTATTCTATCTTCATATAAACGGTCGGAACGCGAGTCATGCCTACGTGATTCGAGCTCAGCCCACACTCGATATACTACCAGACGCGGACGCGCCGCAGTGACGAACGAACGGTGTGATGGTTTTGTAAGCAGTAAGCGTGCGATTTGTGAATATTTTATCCAAATACGTACAAGTATAATATGTCAGAGAGCAATTATAGCCTATGTTGTGCTGTTTTTGGTTGCTTGAATTCTTCTATAACGCACCCAATGATAACATTTTTTAAATTACCTGGAACCGCCGAAAGGCAAGACAATAAAAAAAAACCTAACCTAATAATACAATATTGTTTCTTTTTTCAATAGGTAGGTATTTCGCTTTTTCCACCTAGTAAAATACCTGGATTAATACATATAAATAAGTCACTGGACTTAAGATCCTATGGCCCCTAGTTTCCACAGTAATCCTCCATCGAGACCGGTCTTGAGCTTCGCGCTTCACCTCGCTCCACGTCATTCCGATACTCGTCGCTTCAGCCAATACGGTGCGTCGCCATGTTTGACGGGGACGGCCTCATTTCCTTTTTCCTTGAGGATTCCAATCCAAGGCCAGTTTAGGAATGTGATCGGAATCCCTCCGGAGCGTGTGACCAATCCAACACCATTTACGACGCTTGATCTGGCGGTCGATTGGGGTCTCGTGGCATCTCTCCAACAGCTCAACATTAGAGATGATCTTGGGCCAGTAAATTCCGAGGATACGACTAAGACATCGGTTGACGAAGACCTGAATTTGGCGTGAGATGTCCTTTGTTACCTTCCACGTTTCGCACCCGTAGAGCAGCACGGATTTGACATTGGACCCGAAGATTTTGAGTTTAACCCTTCGGGTCAGTTTCCGCGATTGCCACACAGGTCTCAGCTGTGCGAAGGTAGCTCGCGCTTTGGCGATCCGTGAAGTGATATCTTCTTCAGTTCCTCCAGTCTCTGGCACTACACTCCTGAGGTACGTGAATTTGTGGACGCGTTCCACAACCTCTGTGCCGATTAATTAACTAAATACATAAGTGGATAGGGTGATAAAGTCACACACAAGTCACTTACCTGTGCTCGGGCACAGGATCAGTTTAAAAAAAACTAGTAGGTAGTTTCCTAGGCTAGACTATCTACTTACTTATGTACTTAGCTACTTACATATATTATTTAATCAGACAAAATATCATATAACCTACCTAGTAAGATTTAAATAAGTTTAATAAAAAAATATAATATTTGCCTCAGATTAGAGAAAAGAATCTGAGATATTTACAATTACAAAACTTGAAAGAAACCCAAGTAGGTAGAGGCGTGTTTAGGTGTCGCGCGCTTGTAGGCACTTATTTCAAGGTCAGGGCCGAGTCACAATACTGTTAGATATCTTTACCGTGGCATGGTGTTGAATACAACCCAATCATAAATTTAAGCCAGCCTACTGAACTTCTTGTATAGTGGTCACAGGCCGTGACCTGGTCCGGTGCTGCATTGGGGCGAATGCATATAATATGACGCAATTATGCGCCACACAAAGACGGTTCTCGTGTAACGACTGGTTACAATGGACAGATAACTAGAAAAATTAAACACACGGTGGCGTGCTATAGCGGTGAATATTAGATTTGTGCTGATTTTATATATTTATTCTAGTTGCGTAGTGTGGTTAAAATGATTACTTACCTACTCTACTTCTGAGGACCAAAATACTGCTGGTGACTATGTGATTGGCGTGGCCACCCGCCGGGCCCAACTCTTTTAATTAAATATACACACATACATTCACACCCTTTCCATGGGGGTGGTTGGTAGAAACTACAGAACACCACAGGCTTCGATAAACTAAAAATATAATGTGCATTTACCATTGACTCAACAAAAATATTAAAAAAAAAAAAACAATCTTGAAGTCGAACATAGAACCTCCTCCTTTTTGGGAAGTCGGTTAAAAAGATAGCTTCCATTTTTCTTTTCCTTTAAAGTCTCCAAGAGTATTCCGCACACACACACTTACACAAAGTTGCTGATTCTTCAATATTTATGTTCAGATAGGAATGACAAAAAAGTAATTTTTATACTTACCAAATATAATGTGTTGTACTAGTATTAATAAAAGTCACATAATTATCTTGCCCTTATCCTGATTAATTAGGGTTCGGTGCAACATATCATCTGTTTAACCCCCGTCGGAAAAAGTGGGGAGTTATAAGTTTGACGTGTGTACCTCTGTATTTGTGTATCGCTGTCTATGGCATCATCGCTCCTAAACGGATGAACCGATTTCGTTTGATAGGTGATTTTTTCTAAAGTTCACCTACTCTTATAGCCAGCCACATTCGTACTCAAAACTGTCTTCACGACATTTTCCAAATTGGTTTCATCACAGTCATGTCCATCCCACGACAGTTCGATTTCCACGTAAATATTTCGTAATCAGTGTTGCCATTTTCAGAGAGAGACTTTTGGTTAATTATTCCATTAACAAATTGAAATTATCCTGGCTGCCCATAAACCATTTCCAATTGCCTCCAAACATAGACGTTCTCAATGTATTTGACACTAATGGCAAAACTATTATTACTGACTGCACTCAGTAACAAAATTAATGCTGAAATTATTAAACTTGCAAAGCAAAATTAATGTCAATTTATTATTTACTGTATTGCTGTTCGACTATAATAGCCGTCTATGAACTAATGCATGTATAATGTATAGTGGTTTCCGCAATACATCGCATCAATGAAAGGGTATTTACTGCACCTGTAAACTGCGCAGTCATTGTCCGAGTCTGTAAATGTGTGTGCTCAAAGACACATCTATACCAATATTATAAAGAGAAAAGATTTTTTTGTTTGTACCGAATAGGCTCCGAAACTACTGGACCGATTTTAAAAAATCTTTCACCAATAGAAAGCTACGTTATTCCTGAGTGACATAGGCAATTTTTAATCCCGAAAACGGGTCATGTGGGGTGGTCCACGGGAGCGAAGCCACGGGGAACAGCTAGTATTATATAAAAATCTTGCTAATAAAGCCAACAGCAACAAAAAGCTGCAAGAATGCACTTTCCTTTCATTTTAAATAACTTAACACACACACCTTTAGTCTCACATAGTGTCATATAAGATTATAACCCCAAGTCTACTTATATATCTAAATAGACACCTACTTACTCTCCCACACCCTACTTTATGTTTACGACCTTCAAAGAAACGCGTGGCGACATAAATCGCGCACCGACGACATAATAATGTTTTTCGGTGCACCCGAGTGTAAGTACGCGGATATGTATTCAGGCATTTTGTGCATACAGGTCAAAGCATACTTATCAACTCGGAAAGGGATCGCCACAGTATCAACTCGAGCCTAGAGCCTACTGCAAAGGACACTAATCGGAATCGTAACGTAATCGCCTCGCTTCGGCACTCTCACGAATCACGCCGCGGTGCGTGGTCAACTTGAACTGCGGCGCGGTACGTGGTCAACACTTATGGCTCGCCTTACCCGCGCTTACGACTCGTTGACTTATCTGGTGCTAGCCAGGTCAACCAGTGGTCGGCGAGACATAAGCGTCGTCTGTCGCTTAGCCGTAGCCAAGTGGCGTACCGGAGCTGCTGATCCGCTTACGTATGCGCAACATGCCTGTTTGACGGCGAGGTGAAAGACGATACGGTTACGATCCCTTTCCTAGTCGATGAGTGTGCTATGACCTTTAGTAGGAGACAACCGCATGTGAGCCGCTCCTCATAGTTAAAAGCCTTACATACCTTAACCTTACCCGTACCGTAATACCGTAGCCTCAAAATTCTGGATTCCATATTTAAACTTGAAACTACAGTGCGTTCACTGTTATTTGTCCTATAACAGCAACGAAACAGCAACCTTTTGTTAATATAAAAAAGGATCACTGTGATGCAAAATCAGAGGTAAAATAACTGTGAACCGACTGTAGGTACCATATTTGAAAAATTCTTTTACCAAGTTCATTTCAAATATAGAATATTTGTACTTTAGTACTTAGTTAATTTTCCGTTGTTGAATATATTATACTAGAGAACGCCTCGCGGTTTCACCCGCGTAGTTCCCGTTCCCGTGGGAATACAGGGATAAAAAGTAGCATATGTTACCCGGGGATAGAGTAGCTACCCAACGGTGAAAGAAATTTTTGAAATCGGTCCAGTAGTTTTGGAGCCTATTCGGTACAAACAAATAAACAATCAAAAAAAAAAATATTTCCTCTTCATAATATTGGTATAGATTATAATATATCTCATTGTATATGTCTCAGTTAGTAATTATATTATTATGAGTCTCATCGTGCCAGCAAGCCATGCAATAACAGTAAATTTTTAACAAAATCATATTGAGATAACTCGTTAAAAGCCATAGAAAACACAAAACTGGCAGCTTTTTCCATTTTAGAAATAGAAGATTAAAAAAAATATCTATACTTAAATCCACGCTGCAAAACAAAGATGACAGCCCTTGATTCTAGAAGACAAGATTAATCAGATCTTAAAGTGTATTACCTCATTTGACAAGAGGTTAGAGAAACTAGAATCCAGCACTAAAACAGCTGTTTTAAATAATCCAAAATTATTAATACTCTCAAGATAATGGTGTGGAACTCTAACGAACTCCTCAAACATATAAACAGAAAATATAGACGTGTGTTTGGTCTCCGAAACGCACTTCACTAAGCAATCTTTTGTCAAATTTAGGGGATACATGGTATATAATTCGCTCCACCCTGACAACTCTGCCAGAGGAGGTAGCGCGGTTATAATCAAACACAACATTAGTCACTACGTGCAGTGTAAATATGAAGAACAAGACATTCAAGCTGTGGCAATATCTGTTAAAACCAAATATTGTTATGTGTCTATTGCAGCCATATACTGTCCTCCACGGCATATGATAACAAAAGAGCGATATTTAAATCTCTTTGAACTATTAGGCCAGAGATGTATCCTAGGCGGCGATTTTAATGCCAAGCACACACATTGGGGATCAAGACTTACTACAACTAAGGGAAGGCAGTTTTAAGAAACACATTCAGAAGTTATGAGCACGGGTAAACCAACGTACTGGCCCACTGACCACTAGAAAATACCGGATCTTATAGATTTTTTCATGTGCAAAAATATATCCGCCAACTACGTCAGTTTGGAGGAAGGTTTTCATATGAACTCGGACCACTCTTCGAATATACTAATGCTTAGTCAAAAAGTCGTACTCAAAGAAAGCCACTTAACCCTGGTTAATAAGTTAACAGATTGGAAAGGTTCTGCCCTTGATCTAGATAATATTATCGACCTTAAAACTCCGATAAAAAAGCAAGATCAGCTTGACTCAGAAGTAAACAAATATATTGTTAATATCCAACAATGTGCGTGGAACAACTCACCACAATTAAAACGTAAATATAAGTGGTTTATCTATCCTAAGGCAATTTTTGATTTACTATCTGAGAAAAGGAAACAAAGGAAGCTTTGGCAGCAAACAAGGTGCCCGAGGGATAAAACATCACTAAATAGCCTAACTAAACGGTTAAAGAGGAAAATTCTACAGTTTGAGGATGAATCTCTGAATACCAACCTTCTGCAGCTAACCAATGACAAATCAACTGATTACTCCCTTTCGAAAGCGAAAAGAAATCTCAAAAGGCCAATTAAACAAGTACTACTAATCAGAGATGACCAAAAAGCGTTAAGGTTTGCTCAACACTTAGAAGAGACTTTTCAACCCAATGAAAGCTCGATAAAAATACTCGAGAGTGAAAGATTGCCACAAAACCAAAGAATTAAGCTTTTGACTCCTAAAGAAGTCATGGGAGAAATTCAAAATAACATAAGCTCTAAAAAGTCTCCGGGTTACGACCTTATTACAGGGGAAATTCTAAAACACCTCCCACGCAAAGCCATAGTAAAGCTGACCAAGCTTATCAATGCTGCATTTATCTTAAAATATGTACCTGAGCCATGGAAGGTCGCTGAAGTCATTATGATTGCGAAGCCTGGAAAACCACCCCATGAAGCATCATCATATAGACCTATTTCTCTGTTGCCCGTGCTATCAAAGCTATTCGAAAAACTGTTATTGAAACGGTTAAAACCAATAATAGAAGATAAAGACCTTATTCCAAATCATCAATTTGGCTTTAGGGAAACACACTCAACAATAGACCAGGTACATAGAATAACCAATATCATTGAAAAAACAATTGAAAATAAGGGAGTTTGCGCCACCGTGTTTTTAGATGTCAGAATTTGCAGATATTCTAGAGTCGTATATAACTAATAGAATGTTTAGAATAGGCAAGAAGACGCATATTACGAGCTAAAAGCTATTAAAGCTGGGGTACCTCAAGGAAGTGTGCTAGGCCCAATTCTGTACTTGTTATACACATGTGACATCCCAGAACTGGAAAACAACACCATTGCGACCTTTGCAGATGATACTGCAATTATGGCTACCGGATCAAGCCACAGAGAAGCAGTAGAAAAAGTCCAACTAGCCGTGAACAAAGTTTATGACTGGACACAAAAATGGAAGATCAAACTGAATGAGTCAAAATCAATTCACATTGACTTCAAAAATAAACACTTAGACTATCACCCAATCTACATAAATGGCATGCAAGTGTCTTATGCTAATACAGCGAACACCGCTAATACCTTGGCATAACTCTCGACGCCAAGTTGCGTTGGAAAGCTCATGTCAAAAAGAAAAGACAGGAACTCGACATACGTTATAAAAGTATGTAGTGGAAGGAAATCCTGTCTATCAATACATAATAAACTAACCATATACAAGCATATAATGATGCCAATTTGGACGTATGGTATCCAACTTTGCGGCTGTACTAAACAAAGCAATGTCAAATTAATCCAACAATACCAAAAGTGCTCAGGGATGCTGTGAATGCACCCTGGTACATAAGAAATGACGATCTTCACCGTGACCATAAAATGGAATTCGTCACCACCATCATCCAAAAATTTGCTGGAGCCCACGAACACAGACTTCATCGACACGTGAATGTTGAGGCTATCCAGCTGCTAGACAATACAGACTTAGTGCGTAGGCTAAAAATAACTAAACCTTTGAATTAGTGTAGTGTACAAAGTGAATGAATAATAGTGACAATGCTGTGCTTTATATATAACACATTAACATAGTGTTTTTACAAATATATCAAACTCTAAGAAAGTGCTACGGACTTGTGTAAAAGTGCAAATGGACACTATTCTTAGTTTTAACATAATCTAAAACGTTATTATAATATTAAGTTAGAGTTAAATTGCTTATTAGTCTTTTACGCTAGATCGTAATTAACTATTAAGAATTTTGTTCTTATTAATCATCTGCCTAGCCTTTTTCCCAACTATATTGGGGTCGGCTTCCAGTCTAACCGGATTCAGCTGAGTACCAGTGTTTTACATGGAGCGACTGCCTATCTGACCTCCACAACCCAGTAACTGGGTAACAGCGGTACACCTTGGCTAGACTGGTGTCAGATCTCAAGCTTCTGACTACTCGTAACGACTGTCAAAGATCTTCAATGACAGCCGGGACCAACGGCTTAACGTGCTTTCCGAGGCACGGAGGAAACTCGTTATGTTGAAATGGTCACCCATCCACGGCCCGACCTCGTCAAGCGTTGCTTAACCTTGAAGATCGACCCGTGCAACTGTTATTATTTAGCCACGAGCTCCCCCATTTTTTTTTTTTTTTTGTTCTTATTAATAAAGTACAAAAAAGAAAAAAAAACTTAAATCCACATCCAGCCTAACACGACTAAACGCACAGCATCAGTAATAAAGGGTTCAATGCAAATTCCGACAGACATAGTCTACATACCTACATGAACGGCTCACGGCTCACAGGCTTTATAGAGAGTTCGCGGTAATCCGTTTTCCATTATCGCTGCCGGCATGACCCACTCTCCACACAAATCCGATTCCTAATGGACGCCCAACGACCAGGGCCCACCATTGCGAATATGTAGCCTTTAGAACGACGCCAAATACGTTATTAACTTGCAAAGCAGCCGGGAACGTGCGAGAGCGCGTTTGTCTAGTAGGTATCTGTTGTAATCATGCTAGAATAACGTGATGTGTTCACGAGAACCAGGCCGTGTATGGATTATTTAACTATATACATTATGGATGGAGTGAATGTTTCAGTGGAAAGTGTTTCATTAATGATTTCGACGAACTGTTAATTTAAGCTTTCATGTAGGTCTTCTTTTAATGATGATGCAATAGTATATAAAGCAACTAGTGAATAAAGGACGGATTTAAAGCGAGGGCCATAGATGAATTACGAGCAAGTGAAGGATTCTAACGGCTGAATCACGACTGTAGGGAGTGATTCATGATGATTGAATCACGAGCATAGCGAGTGGTTTAGTATTAGCTTAGTTGATTGGTAGTGAATGCCTCAAGCATTAAGTCCGCCTATGTACCTTTATGTTGCATGAAGTTTTAATAAATAAATAAATAAATCCTTAGCGACGCGAGTGATTCATGGCCCTTGAGATAAATCCGTTTTATTGAAGAGTTACACACTATATTTTATACCATGACTACGAGAAAAAGAAAGATTTAAGCGAAAATCACAAGGAATATTAATAAATAAATGGTTTATACCCCTGAGCTAGGTAACAGCACCTGAGTTTCAGGGGCCAGTGACCACCTCCGTTACGTTACATAATTATAATTAATTAAAACTGCCAACAACTGTATTGAACAACTACCTTCTACATAATCAACATCAGTGTCGACAGAAGCTATATTAATATAATTTTTGAGCGCACGGTTGGCGCAGTGGTTGAGCGATTGACTGCTGCGCTTCGTGTCGCGAGTTCAATCGCACGGAACAAATATTTTTGTGTTTTTAGTGGCGCGACGCTTTAAAAAAAAACTAATTATAGCTTCTGTGGACCCCGACGTTATATGAATAATTCCTTATTCTACTTCGGAAGTTCAACAGTACATTGAAAGTCATAATTTAAACGGCTGTCAAATAATATTTACTTACATGTAATTTTTACGGAAAATTTAGTAGCTGGGCGCTGCAATGCCAAGTTCCAAACCGCACACCGGAGAGTTTACTCTTTACCCGAAGTACTCCACTGCTGTTAAAGTGACTAGTTAGTTCAGTCAAGCTATTAAATATTATGGCTCAACTGGTACTGAAGTCAATGAACTTTGCACAATTTTACGAAAATTACAGACATGTGTATGGTATATTTTCGCCCTTAGGCGTTCATGATTTCATGATACACAAATAAAGCATATTAATCTGAATGAGGGAGATTTACCAGAAAAGGTGATAAGACCGTTACCCAGCGAAAGAACAGTAGGTAGAAAGCCTCTAGAAAAAGTGAGATTCTATTTGTGATGAGAATATGAAAATGAAAATGTTTAGGATTGGCATAAGCTACTGAAATGCCACGTGGTTATTGACTACACATTTTGGCATTCGCCGATAAATTGTCACTTTTCTAGAGCCCCCAGTAAATTAAAATATGATACGACACAAAAATAGTCAGCCCACTTCTAGTACATACATTTTCAGAAATACCGGTCATTTTTCTATTTATTGCAATTTCGCTGCATCTTTTTTCATCATATTTTTTACACTTTTACGGCAAAAGGAAATTTCGTGGTATCGTCGACAGAATGAAATGATTTCGGCAAACTTTACCAACGACAAAAGATTATTTCGCAAAAGTGACCATCGGTGAGGGTGAAACGAAAAACGGTGCTTTAAACTTCGGGAATTTTAAGTTTCTATAAGTTTCATATTTTATGTTAAATTCTTAAAATATAAAGCATATAATCCTGACGTAGGTCAGTCAGGAATAAAAGGGCAAAGCGTGTTGCTACACTGTTTTTATTTAAAAACGTGTTGTTAGCTCAGCAAAATTGTGAGCACTTGATGAAAGCAAACATTCCGGCGCGACATGTGACTTAATCCGATTTCCAATTATTATTATACAAACGAGCGCCCCCTGACGGACATATTGGATAGGCGATACATGTATGTACATGTCTATAAAGTGTGTATGTAACTTCTAAGTTGCTCGAGGTTTAAGCCGATACATAAGCTATATATGCCAAGCAAAGAGCTTTACTCCAATGCATCATGAAGATAGGAAGGCAAGCTGAAGATTATCATCATTTTCATGAACGTTTGTTAATTTATTTGGGGTCGAAGCAATATGTCTACTTGTTCTTTAATACCTACTTCTGAATTAATCGTCATCTTAGATGTGACGCAGCAAGCAAAAAATTATGAAAGGGTAAATATTAGGATTGCAATTAATTCATACTAAAGTTCTCGATTCAGATTTTTGTAATTAATCAGTTTCTTAGAAGGATTGACGCTTGGAGAAGGTCTATGTTTTGGTATAGCGAAATGTCTTAGTACAGACAAAGGGCACTTCAAATACTTTAGAGATGTAGTACAAATCTTATGAATAAATTATTTATATATTCAGCAGTGAACTTCGTCAACTAAAGTTATGATGAAGATAATCTGATACTAAAGAAACAAGCTAAGAAAGGAAAGGTATACGTATACGTATTTTTTATACAAAACACTATATTCACGTCATTCCTTCCCATTCACAAACGCCAACAACCCCAACACATCACGACAAACTCGCATAAATAATGCCACTAGTACATAACAGTGCATTTTATTTACGAGTGCCTGTGGACAGTGAAACGGGCAGGCTCAATGGCAGGGAAATCAGTTGGGTGACCCATTCATCTATCGAGCATCGTGCCCAATGGCCCGGAGCGTGTACGTATTGTCCTATTCCTATTTACACTTATATATCCAGTTGCTTACTGCCTTAGTGAACCGATTCTAACGTTTATGGAGAGAGTATTCTATAGGTCTTGTGTTACGAAGGTCAAATCGTCGCATGCTCTTATTCTACAAACTGAAACCGATTTAATGAAACACTCGTAGCAACAAACACTAATCTTCTCGAATCGTAGCAAGCAAACAAAGCGAAGTAAGAATGAAAGCTACTCCTTAACGAAGATTAAAAATTTTACGTTCTCCAATGTTTACGACCCATTTACATTTTATTGGTATCTGAAGTCGTAAACTGTGCTGTTGTTGATATTTCTTCAATGAAAGATTTTCATTTTAAACTTATCGATGTGGAGTTCAATTACATTGTGAAATGATTAAAGTATTCGCACCTGTCTGAGAGAAGCGGAGCGCATCGAAGCGTAACGAAGCGGATTACCACGTATGCCCGCGTAACCGCGCGCGTTTCAGACGTTGTGTTTGTAGAGTGCGTAGGCAAGTTGGTGAGTAGAGACGACACGGTTGGCCTAGTTGTTGAGCGATCGGCTGTTGCGCTGCATGCCGCGGGTTCGATTCCCGCACGAAACAAATATTTGTATGGCCTACAGATAGTTGTGCCGGATCTGGGTGCCTTGTGTATGTGAGTTTAAATGTTTGGAAACGGACCCACGATACACGGATGAAATGCCCAGTGTGGTGCAATATATTTAGAAAAAACTTTTTCTGACCATATCATCCTTCACATAATACATCCATCGTTTCTAATAGTAGTACGTAACTAAATAAAAAAGAAAATAGTTAAACAGAAGTCATAAAAGATAAAGTTCTCGCCAATCTTCTTGCCACCCTGAAGATGGCTACAATGGCTGCGCAGTAGTAAATCTCATATAAAAACAGCACCGATCTGTGCCTTGCGCATCGGAAAGTCCACTTCAGGGCGTTTAAGAAGTTTGGCGAGAAATATACCTACGCGAAAGTCTTTCGATCTTACAGATATCGTACATATAAATTACGAATTTATTTCACTAACCACGAGTTTCTGGAAGAAACACAAAATTATTGCAAAATTTATGTGAAAAATTGTTAAGCACGGGTTATCTACTGTGATTGGTTGAATGCATTTTCAACAGCCAATCACAGCAGATAACGCGTGCTTGACAATTTGTCACATTAATTAAGCTTGTAGAAACTAGGCGTAAGGTAGCTACGTGACAAATATTCCTATATTGCGTAGGTAGATTTTCATACCGGAAAATTAAAACTTTACTGGCAGTTCGAGCGTCGAACACACATACAACAGGTGACAGTCGCAATATTTCTTTAAAATGAATCCTTCAATTCGGGGCTGTTGTTTGTTCACAAATACTGACACATGCAAACATAGGTTGAACCATGTTCACAGGTCAAGTGTGAACCTTGTAGCTCTGGCACAGTTAAAACTACGCCTGAAAAGTTGAAAAACAAATTCCCATGGAATTTAACCCGATAATTTCGGTAGTTTATTTATACCTATTTCACCCGACGTTCCGGCCGTGAAACGCGAAAGTTTTAAACTTATTATTACAAGCCTGAAAAATTGCACACAAAGATGCTCTCTATTAGACAGGTTTTTTTTGTTTGAAATCATCCGATGACTAAACACGCTCTGGGTGATGCGGGAGGGCGTGTCGGACTTTTACTGACTAAAACCCACCCGTATTCCTTCAGTTGCTTGTGCCAGGGCTGCGTTAACTCTCTTTCAAATTTATCCGAGACCCGCTAGTACTATACCTACCTAATGCTACCGTTTTTCGCTTACAAGAGAATTATCACCACGCCTGTATTCCCCGAATGGTACGGCAAAGATGCACTTATAGTACATTCAAATTTCGCCAGTTATTTTAAGGCCCATGAAATTCTAGATGGAAACCTCATTGGAAACAAACACTTTGCTCGACCTGGACTTCAAACCCATGAGGTCATGCTCCGCAGTAGCAATATTAATTACTTAATTGACTGAGCAAACGTGAAGCGCTAGCGAAGCGCTTGCGAAGCGCTAGCGAAGCGTCTCCGTTTCAGTTTGGGCAAAATCTCTTTCGTACCTATGTCCGGATATCCAGATGTCCGAATGTCCGGCTGTTCTCCTCTAAAGGTCACATTTCTCAACTGATTCTCGTGCAATTTTTTGAAGCCCTAGACAAGTGACATTCTATCATCTAAAGAGTGGCGATAACAATTGTCAAAAAGGCAAAATTGTATGGGATTGAAAAGCGATATCGAAAAATCACGTGATCAATCGACAATTCGATTATCCTCAGAGCCTCAGGTTTGATAAATATATTATGGAATTTATTTGTCGGGTTAGTTTTTAGAAATTGAACTGAAACGATATAAAAAAGATAGACTCAGAGGTCGAGGCGAGGTCTATAGCTCACAGAGCCACTAGTTAATTGGCGGAACGAGCGCGAAGCGTCTCCGTTTCAGCTTGGACAAAAATGCTTTCGTATGTCTGAATGTCCTGTTGTTCTCTCCTCTACAGGTCGCATTTCTCAAAAGATTCTCGTGAATTTTGCGAGCAGGTTCGATAGTTATATGGCAACTAAATCGACATAAATCAAAATAATAGACTCTTGAAGTCTATAGCTCACAGAGCCACTAGTCTTTAATTCAATCAAAAGTAAGCACATCTTACTCACCTCAGCCTATTCAAACAATTTGACAGGTATTTAAAATGGAATATTTCGACACTGCACACAAAAGAGAATGCGATATTTACTTATAATCCTGAAAACCTCGAGCGGAGTGAAGAAGTTATGAAACGTTTGATGTCTAGCGTCGTTACTCCCGCCTGATTAACTGCCACATAAAGCTGTGTTGGCTGCAAAATAGAATATTATGCTCATTTTCCCTGTGTAGTCAGCAGAGATATCATTGAGTACTATTCAACAAGTTGGATTATTATTGGCTTTCCCTGAAGCGTTGGTGTTTACGTACTTCAAATGAAACGTTTACTTGTCCTAGATTATCATTAGTCATAGTCTGAAAACCGCTCCAAATTCTTATTTAAATTATACAAAGTTAGCACCCACGTTTTTAAATTTAAATTACTAAATACAATTTTAGCACTGTGGCTGAAACAAATTATTGATAGAAGCGAAAAATGCATTGTGAAAGTCGTAACCCGTTAATCCAGTTAAACATCCCAATTAAAACCTTATCACAGCAAAAATGCATACAAGTGTAACAATCAAAATCCGATAGCTGCAACATCACACGCGTTGCGAGACCGCCTCATTATTTTAATGAACACGCATTGCACGCCGTCGCAAATCGACCACAAGCGTGTCACAGCTGTCATCGAACAATGTAACGCCTGTTATTCAGCAGCACAATGCACTCCAAAGCGCACTACAGCGCTGCAAAAAGCGCCAACCAACAAAGTACCGCGCCTATCCCGCAATTATCTAAATGCTCTCTCGCTCTCCAAAGGTATTGGGATAGACAAGGGGACAAGGGTGCAGATATGCCATGAAAAAGAGTGGGCTTGTCTTTGGTTTATATTTGATGTCTTACACAAACTTAAACAATGCGTTTATTCTTTTGTTTTTAGGATTCCGTAGTCAACAACGAACCCTTATAGCGACGTGCTGCAATATACTATTCCGCACGAGAGACATGGACGCGGACTTTTTATCGCGGAGTGACCGTAAGAAAATGTCTAGATTATTTAAACCACATATTGACGTCTGGGAGGAACTTTTATCCGAATGGCAATTTAGGTGGGATAATTCCAACACGGGCCGACACCTCCACCAATTATTTACATCCGTTCTCGAGCGGCTGGCTAGGACGTGGCTGGAAGTGAATCACTGTGTTGCCCAATTTCTCACAGGGCATGGTAACTTTAAAAGTAAATGATTTTGCTTCATGCTTGCTGCCTCGCCTTAATGTCAGTGTTCTATGGGATATCATATCATATCTATCATATCTTATGGGAGTATATTCTTTGGCATAATAAACGCAATATTATGTTGGATAATGTACAGGCCGCATCTAGAGTTGTTTACTATACGGACCTTGTAGAAACAAGAACAAATTTCAGTGCGTTCGAGTGTTTTTGCCATACCTATTATTCCATTAATATTATTGATAATTTTTGTCCGTGCTGCTAGGTATCTGGGCTTATCCCAGTTGTAAACGACCCTTTGTGCATGTTGCCCTTGTTCGTTGTCTCCTGCTTGATATGGAGGGAAGTGGAAATTTGTATTTCTTCCTACGCCTCCGTTATTCTTATCTGATTAATTTCTTTGCGGGATCCAAGACAGTTAAATTCATTCTCCGGGACATCATCGAGCTTCATTGCCTCGGCGCTTTTCTGGTGGTCGCCACTGTTGATTCTGGTTTTCAGAAGTTGCAGTGGGGGTTACGAATAGTGCGATGGTACTGTCGAGCCCTTATAGTTTCACCATGTTCGTCTGTCCGTCCCTCCGCAGCTTAGCTCAGATACTCTTAGTACCTATTAGAAAGCTATAATTTGGCATCGATATACATATTAATCATGCCGACAAAGTGATAAAACAAAATTAAGAAAAAACATTTTTGTACCTCAAGAAGCATGTTCTTTTTTTAGGGTTCCGTACCCAAAGGGTAAAAACGGGACCCTATTACTGAGACTCCGGGGTCCGTCTGCAGTCTGTATGCGTCCTGCGTCACCAGGCTGTATCTCATGAACCATGACAGCTAGACAGTTGAAATTTTCACAGATGATATATTTCTGTTGCCGCTATAACAACAAATACTAAAAACAGAATAAAATTAATATTTAAGTAGGGCTCCCATACAACAAACGTGATTTTTTTAATTCATATGTTTTTGGTTAAAATGGCAGCCGACACTGAAGGGTTTGCTGATACATGCAGAAGGTACATAAGGGAATAATAAGATATTTTACAAACATATTGTGCGAAATACATACCTACGTACGTATAATCCACATAATGCCCATTATCATATTACATTAAATTAATAATGTTTTATACGCCATCAAACACGATGCTCATGTGAATTATAAATAGTATGTTTAACAATAATTACATGTAAATAATTAATTTTATGATTATTCAAAAAGGCCCTTTTAAAACCAAGGTCACCAAGGTTTTGAAAAATGAATAAAATTTCGTGCCACAACGAACATCTTTTCGCTCCCTCGAGAATCAAAGACTAAAGAGATTTAAATCCTCAAAAAAGTACCTTTTATCTTTTTGTCACATAAAAACAAAGTTAAAACTTAATTCCTTATTCTACATTTCTGAGTTCCTTAAAACAATACGTAGTCATTAGGAGCGGAGTGTCGTAACTACAGGCTCGGTAGTCCCGGACTCCCGGCACAAGTCCGGGTGGAATTATTCAGACGCCCTTTTAAAATGTGCTTTTAGCTACCTCGTGTAATACAATGTCGTTTGCGCAAATTGTAATGGCCGCTACGGAAAGTATTAAAATTTATTACGACATCTTTGTGAATTTGAGAAAAGCGCTAATGAGATGCGAAATTATGGACTTATTGTCTGCTCGTGAAACAGAAATAATTTATGCGATTAAGTATTTAGATCTGATGTTTTATGGTTTTAGTTTTGTAACTTACTTTTCTTTGAGTTTTACCTTGAAAAGCTGTCTAATAAAGACGGGAATATTATCATTGTCCGACAAGATTCTGTTCATTGTTCTTAGGTAATTAAGCAAGTTAATTTAAGCACAAAGGACACAATAATGTAAATGTATGTTCTAACTACAATTAAACATTACTTAAGGTACAATCCTCCGTGTTCAACTACTTACGAATTAATAAAGACACGTACAACTAAAGTTATAATTATAGGTAGAGAGGGAAGCCGAGTCTCCGAGATCCTGGCGGATTATGCAGGAATTAGCAGATTAAACCTTCATTACTGTTGTTCGGTAACTTGCCAGGAATGCCGGCCGAGCTCAAAGTGAGATTTATACCGGCTCCATCTGGCTTCCGCGATCAAAACATTCGAACACCCGCATAATTTGCTGAATACGAGTGTTTTATGTAAATACAGTAACGCCGGATCACCGACGTGGCGATATTTTAAATGAAAATGTCACCTCTGCTGCTCTGGAAGAAGCCCGAGGATTCTGTGCGACTGCCAGATAGCTGTGAATGTCGTATTTGTAATTTACAATGTAAATAAGGATCATACGTAAGCTTTCGTATGTCTGACTGTAGACAATTGTCATAAATATTTGAAGACGCTTACATATAAGTGTACATACAACATCTGTACATACGTAGGTACCTAGTTGGTAGGTAGCATTGTGCAACTTAGCAGGTATTGTGCAATACATTACGGTAGAACTTCACATAAGCAGCTGATAGCCGATACCCTGCCAATGTGATGGTGTTAAAAATACTTCGGTCTATTGAAGGGTTCGATGAAACAGAAAACTATAATGTGGGCTCACACTCGAGGGTGGAGACCACACCACCTGGACAAGTTCCCAGCCTAGGTCGGTGCCCTAACGACTCGCTTCCGGTCATGGTCCAGTCCAAGGCTGGAAGTGACAGTGCGTGGGTGGTCACCTTCTGCGAGGAAGTGATGGTCCCAAAACAGGCGCCAGAAAGGGAACGAGAGGATACAATCTACCTCCATATCCGTAGCAGACACACCGGGCACTGCAAATCACGACATGATGACCGGCTGCCACAAGGTGTGACACGTGGGTGACAAACTTGATGTGTTTGGCGCCAAAACTGACCCTGCCATGTTCCGCGCTTACATCCCGAGAGGAACTTCGACCATTTACAGCCACAGAGGGTGACGGGGTCCGCATCAGGTCATGCGGGCCAATACCTGACCGGGGAACTGTGATGAATTGCACAAGTAGTCCAGCGCCCAGACAGAACAAAGGTATGAGTCTGATAGACTCCTCCGCCCGCTCCAGGGCGGACAGCATCCATAAGAATTCTACACATGGACCGATTAATAACTTAAAAGTAAATATTATCACTTTAGTACTGAACGCAAAAAAAAAACAACATTCTATATCATTTGGATTTTACTTTTCTTTTTTTTTAAGTTATCAGTCTCAACAAAATGTACAATAAAATTATTCCTTTAAAATCTCATATAATTGTGTGGTATGACTGTACCATTCTCATTATTTTGTTTGTAGGACGTTTTGCAACTAGGGCATTTAAATAAAAAAATGGTCATTTTAAGAATAGGATCATATAATTATGTCGTTGTACGAATAGGACATTTTGATACGGAGTCACATTGAGGTACTTTCAGTTGAAAACTAGTTAAATTATTAATGATAGTCCGAGAAAACTCTCATAATAACTTGGACGTGAACCGACACTTCTCCTTGTTCTTCATTATATCGCTCAAAAGGTCATAAAGGATACACTCAACCTGTAAATAACAATATTCATTCATACTGCTATGGACTATTAAAACTTTCAGACTAACGCCAACGCGTAGAATATTAAACGCGAATATCATGTGAATATTTACGAAACAGTTATTGTTTATCACAGATTGTTATGTTGAAAAAGTGTCTAGTGTTACCAGCGCTTTATTTATGTCAAAGCGAGCGAAGAATCCGCGCTAAGCCGCCATGGGTGGTACACTGAGTCAACCTCCAACGAAGCGACAATGTCTTGGATAAATGACATGTGGGATTTCATTGATATTTTGTATTTCCGCGACGATATTTTTGCGCAGCGTGATGTATTTTTTTCGTTCACTTATGACGTTTAGTTGGATCCGAGCCTACTCGACCCGCTTAGACTCGACCGAAGAATAATATCTGGAGATTTATATTTTGATAGGCGTAAAAACGTCGATGTATAGTCAGACAGAAAAGATTTAACGCTTTCACCACAGAGGGTGTAAAGTTTCAATAATGTGTAGAAAATAAATCAATAATTAAACAAGTAACTACTTATCATTTTTTATTTTTTGTTTCGTTGACGACGTCGTAGTGTGTTCGTTGGATTGTAATATGTGTGTGTATGTGAACAATAGTATACGCTTTGTACTTTGTAGTAAATATCACAGATTATTGTTAATTATCATTACAATCTTGAACTTGATCATAATGATTAGTTCAACAAGTAGGAACTAACTTCTCTAAAATATAAAAAAAACATGATTAACTAAATTATCTTTGAAAAATAAACATAAGGTATCTTATAGAATACATAACTAGATAGAAACAACACAATTAAAAGATTAAAGTTTTTACCAATACAAGTCTCAGAATAATCATTTGATAATCTTAGGACCAAGTTCTGGAACGACTGAGCAGCTTCGTCTTTTGTTTTCAGAAAACCGATTTAAGCAAAGTAAATAATCGTTTCAAAAAAGTAGCTTTATAAAGATAGCCTCTATCTTTGTAAAGCTACATTTTTAAAACGAAATCACTGACTGCCAGGATTATAAATTATGTATCATAACAAAATATTCTTTGCATAATTAAGTTATTTAGAATTGAAATATCATTTTGCCTGACTGTACAAATGGCACTAAATTGGTAGTAAAACATTATTCTTCGGGTCGAGTCTAACCGGGTCGATTGGGCGCGGACCCATTATTTTTACAGAGACTGCGTTTATATTTCACTTCTTCAAGAATCTGAAAAAAAAAATGTTTAGAAATCTGTGTATACGGCCTATGATTGTCATGCTATGAAACCTTATATTGTTGTTCCATTTATTATCTACTTGAAAACCGGTATAACATTACATCGTTATTTTATGAATACAAAATTAATCGCTTAAACTCCTAATGTTTTTTTGCGTACCGTCGTTAATCCCGGCTGTTACCAGGGTTCTAAGCTTTTTCAATTTGACCGGCTCATACATGGATAGACGCATGATTTATTTTTAATATTCCCGTTTAAAATCCTACAAATCCGATTAATTAATTGAAACAAAGTGGTGGCAATATATTCGCCACATTACTTCTCTGCGATCAATACAATTCACATCCTTCCGATCAAAATTCGATGTTCGGATAATTGGTGGTGCAGTTTTAAAGAGTTAATTATTCTGCTTCTCATTATCATGGATTATTAATATTATTATTATTAGCCTGTGTTGTCTCACTGCAGACAAAGGTCTCCCTTACCTACTTCCTCTTCTCCCAGTCTATTGCAATCACGGGTCAATCTTTCAAAAAGGTATTGAGCTCATCCCAGCATTTTGGGCCTGCCACGTTGTCGTTTACTGCTGTTTGGGATCCACTGAGTGGTAGTCTTCGCCCATTGTTCTTCCGGCACATACGGCAGTTGTGGCCAGCCCAGTTCCACTTCAATCCAGCAGCTGCTCGTTCAACGTCTGCTATTTGTGTTCTGGAACGAAGTATAGTGTTCCTGATGCGGTCTGTGAATTTGACACCCAGTATACTTCGTTCCATTGTTCGTTGACAGACTCCAAGTGCAAACTTTTGACGATTTGTAAGGTACCATGTTTGCGCTCCGTAGGTGAAAGTGGGAAGGATACACATGTCCATGACTTTTCTTTTAAGTGAAAGTGGGAGCCTTCGTTAACTATATCATCGACCAATAGTTCCTCCACGCGTTTTCTGTGCGTTGAGCGACTTCTTTGACCTGTCTCACCTGGAAGGATACTATTTGGCCGAGGTAAATATATTCATGGACATAGGTACTCAATGTCCACACCCCCGATTTCAACATTGCGTTCGGTGCTGTTCGTCATCAGCTTTGTTTTCGACATGTTCATCTTAAGTCCAACTAAAGATGAACATGTCGAAAACAAAGCTGGCATTGCTCAGTTGGTCGAGCATTTGACCTAGTTCAGCTGCAAAGGAAGAAAAGAGTACAATGTCGTGGACGAAATGAAGATTGGTTAATCTCTAGAATTTTTTTCATGGAAAAAAGAAAAAAAATGTTTTATTCTTGTAGTTCTATGAGGTTTATTGATTTTGCTAGTCAGGTTAAAGTCTAAGTGCTGTTTAAGACTTTTTTTTTTCATATTAATAGCAAAAATCTGAATAAGCTAGTGCCTAAAACGACTTTTAATTATATTGCGTAACAAATAAACAGGTGTCCCATCTGCTGGGTAGTGGTCCACGCCACTTCTTCGATAGCAATAACTACCAGAAACCTCTCAAGTGAGCTACCCACCTTATTATCTACAGAATAAGCTGAAATGCTTCATGAGTCCGATCCTGCATGGAGTATTGCAGCCACCTTTAGGATGGTTCAGCTAAATATCAACTTGCCTCGTTTGACTCGGTGGAACGCAGAGCTAAGAGGTTCATTTGCGAAGTTAAACTGGATACCAAGCTTCACAGCTTGGCTCATCGCCATAAGGTTGCCTGCTTGTCATTGAAGTCTTCTATAGACTGCACTTCGGTGAGTGTGCTCAAGAACTCCACGACCTCTTCCCACCGCTCCCTTCTACCATCGGATATCTAGACGCACTTCTAGTTACCATCCTTACCTGGTTGCCATTCCACCAATTCGCACCAAGTGCTTCCAAACATCCTTCATAATGCACACAGAGAAAGAATGTAACTCACTACCTGCGTCTGTGTTTCCAAACGCATTCATCCGAATCTCTTAAAAGTTAGAGTGGCCAGACTCTTTCTGGATAAGCTTACTCCATGGTTGACTTTGTCTCTGTCACCTCTGACCTTGACTAGAGTCAAGAGCAAACCCATATAAAAATAAATAAATGCGATTGAAAAACGCAAAACGCTGCGAATGAAGCAAAAGAGATCCAGAAATTGGTATGGTGATTATTAAACATTCCTGAACATTTACAATGAGATCTACTGTACCCTAAAACACTTAAATTACATGAAATGAGCAAGCACATCACATACCTATATCTATGCTCAAAAACTTTATACCTATCTAGTCTCACTACATCCGCAACGTCTACTATATGAATTTCAAATGAACCTCTTGAGCCAACTGCAGCCGCTTCAGAATCACACGCTCAGCTATTCATGCATTCCTGGTAAATTAACTATCAGTGCTTATGACTGTAGCACCAGCAACGTGTCGCGATTAAGTGTTCGTAGTCGCAGCGGAAATATGTCGAATATCTTAATATCAGTTTAGCAGATAGTTAGTGTATGACGTCGTGTAATTGTGTATGGTAACTACAAATTTGTGTATCCAACCATTGGGGAGCTAATCAATAAAAACTGTTTCCGCTGGAACTACGTCATCCCAGCGGAACTTTTTTTTCCTATGCACGTAGAAGAAAAAAAAAAACAATAATTAGTGTGTAACGAGAGGTAAATGTGTATGCTTGAATGAAATTTGTGTGACATAAAGCTGCGACAATAATCAAGTTTCCGCTGCGCTGACGTTTGGCAATTTGATGAAAATCATATAAAACGGCTTAGTGCAGAATTGAATTTTTTTACGCACGTTGCTTTGAATTTGTGCGTAATGGTTGTTAAAACAGAATTTGAAAAAAACCTACCGTTCAGAAGATATACACGTAAAAGTAAAATAAGGCTATTAGGTCCAAGAACTTAAAATAGGAACACTAGAGCATAACTTATAACTTTTATTTGCATCTTTGAAGGGACTACAATGCCTTGCCAAGTTTCATTTATGTGGTCTTAGTAATTAATGAGCAATGGCATAATTTACTACGGCTACTATATTGTATGACATCCGATTGCAGGAATTTTTAATGGAAAAGAAAAATATAACTTATTCCGATGATTAATGCAACTATTCACACCTAAAATTTCAGCTCAATATACTAAATAATTAAAGAGATATAATAAAAATACCAGAACAACCGCAACACATGGATAAACCGACCAAGTTTGAATGGCTACAAAAAAGCGGCCGGGCAGTATAAAGAGCTAACGTTCCAAAATTTCCAGTATAGCTCGTTATTGAGTTTAATAGTTTCGTACAGGTGCGTTCACAATAGTTTAGCAGAAAATAAAACAACTGCATTATCTTTGTATCCTTAAAAGTATTTATTAGTTAATGTTAATTAAATTACTTTAAAAAAAAATATATTATTAACAAAGTAATAATAACAGAGATAGGTCCGCAGGGCAGCTTTGTGGTGAGCTGCTGGGCAGTGGCGGCCCCACGGACCAGATCTCCTGGGAGAAGTCTTGTCAGTTGACCCTCATCTCCAGCTTGCCTTTATTGGACGTTTGGAAAGAACACTGACGGGGAACAGAGCTCCCATCTCTCGTTTGCCTTAATTGGTTGGCTTGAGTGAATATTCGCAAGAGCAAAAGTGCTCGGTGGGAAGAAGTATAATCTTACTGGATGATGCTGGTAGGGATCTTTACCGTATTTCCGGGATTGGACTGATAGCCTTGGTATACCTCTCCACTCCTCAAGCACCTCCAGATATGTTTGCCCCCATGGCGCTACGTCACTCAAGTACTAAAAAGACCCTCGTCCATTAATTGAGTGTGCAAGTCACCCCCTGCCATTTTATAGGCGTTCGGCAATCGAGCCACTAAACCTGCCAAACCCATAGCCCAATATCTTTGTCTCCATATTAACAATAGTCCTGCACCAACCGGGGATTGTCCTTGGGTGCTCTTACGTAGTGCATCTACGAATAATCATCGGTTGCTGTTACATATCATGATTCATAGTTAACAGGGCCTCTGCGAGTTAGCTTCGGCCCCTGGCACGCCTTTCAAATATCCGAGGCCCCAGTGTCCCGAGATTGTTAAAAACATTGATATAAAGAATCAGTTTTTTTTATTATATATAAATAAAAAATATATTACCTACTGAAGCCCATATAGGTTGTAAATCTTAAGTTTTACTATGTAAATTTTAGGGAGTTGGTTGTGACTGATAAACAAAAAGGAACAGGAAGCGCGTGCTAAGAAAATACCTACCTACTTTAAATTATTCCATAGTATACTGTTAACTTTTTAAATTCGACATTTGAAATGACTACTGGTGTAAGTTTTTTTTTAATTATTACTAGCATAATATTAAGGACATAATAATTACCTACAGTAATAACTTTTTGTAATATAAGTACTGGCAATTAAATGCATTTATTACAGATGCAAATAATTTTGTAAGTTTAAGTAAAAAAACTTTGTTACATAAAAATACAACCGACTTACTAATTAAAACACTAAAAAGTGAAAAATAACTTCAATTTCGGCAGTCGGTGTTTCTGTTTTGTTTCTTCGTTTTTTGACACCGACTTCCGAAATTGCAGTTAGTTTTCACTTTGTACTGTTTTTATTTGAAAGCCAATTGTATTTTTATGGTAAATAATTTAATGAGCAAGTTCTATAGTAAGGTACCCACAATGCCCAAAGTTATGCCGGAATAGATTACCCGAATAAATGACGATGAAAAACCCGAAATGAGAGTGTGCCATGCAATGCAATTGCAGCAATCCCGAGAGATTTGCTGTTGTTTATTTGAGTGTTCTGTTATATATCTCCGAATTTCTTTATCAGATCTTCACCAAATTTAAATGGGACCAATTCGGGAACCTACACTTTCAAACAAAAATAATCTTCAAAATCGGTCCACAATTGACTGAGAAATCAGTACATAGATATACTGCCAACCATAGAACCTCCTCCTTTTTGGAAAGTCGGTTAAAAAATAAGTGACCTACTATTTTTATAATTTAAAATTATTAGTTTATTTATTTATTCAGGACCTTCAACGAAAGATGTACACAAAAAACACAATGATTCCTCAATATGAAGTAATGACAAGTGCACTACAAAATTATAAAAAAAAATGTATACGAGTGTTAGTTTATTGTTCAAGAATTGTGTACACAGCTGTACCAGTCCAATAATGGTACAACACTGGAAATTTTAGAGCGTTAGCTCTATAACTGTACGGCCGCTTTTTTGTAGCCATTCAAACTTGGTCGGTTTATCCATGTATTGCGGTTGTTCTGGTATTTTTATTATATCTCTTTATTTATTTAGTGTATTGAGCTGAAATTTTAGATGTGAATAGTTGCATTAATACACTAATCATCGGAATAAGTTATATTTTGCTTTTCCATTAAAAAGTCCTGCCTTCGGATGTCATACAATATAGTACTCAAGCCGTAGTAAATTATGCCATTGCTCATTAATTACTAAGACCACATAAATGAAACTTGGCAAGGCATTGTAGTCCCTTAAAGTTATGCTCTAGTGTTCCTATTTTAAGTTCTTGGACCTAATAACCTTATTTTACTTTTACGTGTATATCTTCTGAACGGTATGTTTTTTTCAAATTCTGTTTTAACAATCATTACACACAAATTCAAAGCAACGTGCGTAAAAAAAATCAACTCTGCACTAAGCCGTTTTATATGATTTTCATCAAATTGCCAAACGTCTGCGCAGCGGAAACTTGATTATTGCCGCAGTTTTATGTCACACAAATTTCATTCAAGCATACACATTTACCTCTCGTTACACACTAATTATTGGCTGTTTTTTTTCTTCTACGTGCATAGGAAAAAAAAAGTTCCGCTGGGATGACGTAGTTCCAGCGGAAACAATTTTTATTGATTAGTTCCCCAATGGTTGGATACACAAATTTGTAGTTACCATACACAATTACACGACGTCATACACTAACTATCTGCTAAACTGAAATTAAGATATTCGACATTTTTCCGCTGCGACTACGAACACCGCGATTAACTGCTGAATACTGAATATTGCGTACGTTTCATCAAACTTTCATGTTTCATGGCTGGTGGCAAACGTTGAGTTCTGTTTGGATAGTTGAGCTAATACGTGTGTTCGGGAATAGGGAGTTTTGAATTATTCATGGGCTAAGAAAAGGTGAGTTTTACGTGATGATCTGCTGAAAGAAATATTTAAATATTAATTTTATGTTTTTGCACAACTGGTTTGGTACTGAAAGGTAAGTACCTTTCAGTACCAAACCAGTTGTGCGATAATCTAGGTTAGACATCTAAAGGCCAGTCTGAATTGAGTGTTTGGAGTTAATTACGAGCTAAATCCTACTTTAATGACAAAGTTTGGCATGTTGTCAGTTTTTCTGCTAGAGTTTGAAAAATACTTAATACTACAATACAACATCAAGTTCTCAATTCAGAAATCGAGGGAGATATGTTTTTGTCCAATTTTCATCCGTTTTTTTAAATTCCATTAATAATAATTAAAGGAATTAAAAAAACGGATTATATAGATAACGCATTTTAAAACTTCACTACTCTTTTTACCGACTTAAAAAAACAGAGATAATCAATTCGACACGTATGTCTGTAATATTGTTGGAATTGCACAATACATACAACTCTGTATGGGCTTCTAAACACGTGTGCTAAATTACATAAGAGTGTGTATGTTTGTTTGTATGATTGTTGTATGATTGATCACGCATTTCTCCAAAACTACTTAAAAAACTATCACTTAAAATAGGGAACAGTGCGAGTATCATCGAAATCGGTTTAGCAGTTTTCAAGATATGGAAAATACAACCGAACTACTTAGCGACAAACAGCACGAATGTGTAAATTAAGTTAATATGGTTATTTAGTTCATTCTTTAGGTACCTTACTATGGACTAAAAACATTTTCACAAAAAATAAACTGACTTCTAAAGCAAACCACTAAATATTGCAAAAATAACTTTCGTTTCGGAAGTCGCTGTTGAAAAAAGATAAAAACTTCGAAACGAAAGTTATTTTTGCACTTTTTAGTGTTTTGCATTAAAACAGTTTCTTTTAGTATTTACTTTTTAGAATAGCAGCCAACATTATAATTATGTAGTTTCTAACACCATTGTTTTGTACATTTATCGCTGCTGAAAAAAAAAAAATTACAAAACGTGACTCATAAAACATTTCGCAGACAGTCACTGTGTAAAAGATAACTAATTAATGTTTGTAATTACCCGCATACAGCAGCAGCTAGACATTAACCATCTTCTTGATTAATCTCCCTTATGTGAGTAGCGCAATAGAGGAATTTCATTATTCTTACAAACATATTTAATCATTTTCTCTCATTTGTTTTGTTATACTGCAACTTTCTTTATTGTAATTAAAATTCTTTGCATCTATGCATGTGTTTGTTTTTAATGAAATCTCTATTGACATTATAAATCAAAAATTGTGTCTGTTTTTTGTGATTCGTAAGCTCTTCAACTACTGCTCTGTTATCATCTTATCAGCTGAAAGACATCTCTCTCATCACCATCAGCCTTTTAATGTTCGAACTGCTGAGACACAAGCCTCAGCAGTGTCTCTGTGAGAGGGAATGGGCCGTTATCCACCACGCAGGCCCAATGCCTGTATATAACAATGCCCAATACATGTATTCGAATTTTAGTTTCTAGGACATGCCGATGTGCTCCGATGTTCCTTCACCGTTTGAGAGCAGTGGTGATGAAATAATTTACACAAAGTAAAGCGCCCGCCTGGGTTAGAACACATGACCTACAACTTGAAAGTCGCGGTTGATACCAATGACATGCCTACACAGGCATAACATAGGCCTCCTCAAGCGTCGATACAGCAACTGGTCCTGTACGTCTCGCATCCAGCGGATTCTCGCTGCCTTCATCAGGTTTTCAGTCTAACATGCAAGAGGCCTACCACCGCCTTTCTTGTTACTTCCACCGGAACGCGGTCGCATCTCTAGAACCCTTAGTACTTTTATATCCGTAAATTCTCACCTGACCATATAAGTGTACTCTGGAGGCGTGACCTACCGCAGATGGTCCCAGACGCCTCGTAAGGGGTTGCCTGGTATAGTGTGCCATCTTATATAACGTAAAGTTGGTGAAGGTGGCCACTATAGAAATCTCAGTAGTTTAAAGGGGGGTGACCATATAAGTCTATTAAAGCATCGTGAGTTTACATGGTTGCGCCATCTATCGTAACGAACAGCAGGAATGTATTTTTACATTGATTGTCCAACATTAGTCTCGATTACCGACACTCGATTAACTCGTACTTACTTTGCAATTGGAATCAGCGCAATAAAAGGACAGAACTTCTGTACCAATATATCTAGATGAGTACAAGTCCGATATAACGAATAGGTAAGTACTGTGAAGGTTGTCTGCTTAAAGGGACCATACGGCATGCAGGCAGTTCTGGGACTGGATTTGTACACTTATTCAAATTTAGAAGAGATCATAATTATTTGTTTTGACAGTATTAATCGTATTATACTGTAGTTTACTTCAGTCCAGTCAGCCAATGACTACATACACTATTTAAATACATAATTTTTATTTTTCTTAAAACTTTTTTGTCTTTTTAGGTATAAAATCATACATGTCATTAATACAAAATTAAAAGCTTTTTATTTTATTTCACGTAGGCCTACATGGGCACTTATAAAACGTCGACAAAAGGTGCACGGTTCGGGTTGGTCGTTTCCTATGGAGAAGAACCGGCTAGAAACGCCACGGTTACTCTTTTAAAAAAATGTTTGGTTTTAAAATAATTTCATGTTACAGCATTAGTACTTAGATGGGGGGACAACGTAGGCCCGTCAATAAGTCGTAAGCCAACAATTTTCACACATTTACAAAACAATGGGTAAAAGAATCTACACAAAGTATAACAAGACTAAATTTAACATGTGGCAAAAATGTTGTTTACAGTGCTGTAACTATTCTTAGCAAAGAGCTATAAAGATGTTTGAAAACCATTGTAAAAAGTCTAATTAAAAAGGAAAAATGGAGATTTTGAATAGTTAGAGACATCCACATATTTGTGCCGTTTAAGAGTTACTAGGGAAGCCACATGCGCAGAAGGAGCTAAAGCCAAAATTTTTATCTTGAACATAGCCCTTGATTTTATAATATGCTTTTTTTAATAAGGACGCGTTTGATGTGATTTTTGAATTTTCCATCGGTCTGTTCTATAACTGACTTTGGCAACTTGTTATAAAAGCGTATACTGTTTATAAGAAAAGACTTGGTAGTTTTCGTTAATCTGAATTTGGGTATTACTATTTCATGTTTACTGCGTGTATTTAAATTATGGAAGTGGCTTCTAGTTTTGAAAAGTCCTCGATTTTTGCGGGCATACAAAATACATTCCAAAATATAAAGTGAAGGTAGAGTCAGTATATCGATCTCTTTAAATTTTTCTCTGAGGGACTCACGAGGACTCATTTTATAGATCGCGCGGATTGCCCTCTTTTGTAATATGAAACTTGAGTTAACGTCTGCTGCTGAACCCCACAGCAGAATGCCATAAGACATAATACTGTGGCAATAAGCATAGTATACTAACCTAGCTGTGGCTACATCGGTTAGCTGCCTTATTTTCCTTACTGCATAAGCAGCGGCACTTGCTACCATACTACCTGCAGATTGATGGTGTAGCCATGGGTAGTCCGGTGGCTTCAGTGGTGGCCAACATTTGGATGGAACATTTTGAAGAGTTGGCGGTCTCCACTGCATCCACACATATTAAATTATGGATAAGGTATGTTGATGACGTTTTTGGGATCATTGAAGGAGACCAACATGAGGTAGAATTATGCTTGGCACACCTTAATAGCATACATTGTAAAATCAAATTTACCTACGAGATGGAAAAAGAGAGGGAAATTCCATTCTTGGACGTGAAAATAGGGGCCCGTGCTGACGGTTCTTTGAGACACACAGTGTATAGGAAGTTGACTCATACGGATCGATATCTACACGCTGATTCTCACCACCATCCCCGACAACTGAACTCTGTAGTGACTTCACTTACCAACCGCGCATATGATCTATGCGACGAGGAACATTTACGTGCTGAGCTAACACATGTGCAGAGGGTCCTACAGAGAAACGGATATACAGGGAAGGCTGCACAACCTAATCAAAAAACTGGTTGTAAGCACCGGAAGTGCGAGGTTGAGAGGCAGCCAGCATTTTTGCCGTACGTGAGGGGAGTGACAGATAAGGTTGCTAACATTCTTCGGAAATACGCCGTAAAGATTGTCTTCACTCCTTTCAGAAAAGTGTCACAGATGCTGCGCTCGCCGAAGGACAACTTTCCGCTGGAAAAGCCCGGTGTTTATAAAGTAGATTGTAGTTGTGGCAAGTCATACATCGGTCAGACGAAGCGTACGGTTGCTTGTCGAATTTCAGAGCACATCAGGGCAGTAAAGAACAATGACACACAAAAATCGGCCATAGCTCAACATCTCTTGGAATCAGGATTGAACCACTGGATTGAGTTACATAACCCTCAGGTCATTTCGACAGAACGCCACTATATCCCTAGACTGGTTAGGGAAGCTATCGAAAGTACCAAATATAAAAATTTCAACCGAGAGGATGGGTTTCAACTGTCAAGAGCTTGGAATCCAGTGGTCCAGCTGTGTAAACCCCGAAAAAGTGCTGTAAAAAGTTCGCGCGGACACAGTGAGTTTCGTGTGTCGGGAACAGAATCGAGTTGTGAGTGACAAGAAAGAGGGTAGACCGTTTTGTCTCCTCATAAACACCCACCCGCAATGACTTCAGTTTATCCGTGATCATGGTGCTTGCAACAGCACCGAAATATCGGAAACTCGCTACAAACAGTAAACATGGTAAATATCCCGCTTATAATGTTAATATTAGTGTTAGTGACCATGACAGTTTAAAAACTTATAGCGGAACTTAACCTACCAGAAAGAGTTTAATGTGCGCGCTCCACTGCTATTTTGAATCGATAGTAATCCCTAAGAATATAGTTTCCACTATAACTTCATGATTTTAGCCGTCAAGATTTAAATTTAGGTCACATTGTGGTACATTTGGTAAAGAGAACTTCAGGCATTTTGTTTATTTCGCATTCAGTAAAATATTGTTAGCTGCGAAACATTTTGAGAGAATAGAGACTTTCGTTGACATGTAAGACATCCGTATCTTTGCTATCTTTTAAAAAAAATTGCGAAGTATCATCAGCAAATAGAATTATATCCGATAATTTAGCCATCATAAAAGGGAGATCATTAATATAAACAAGAAAGAGGAAAGGGCCGAGAATTGAACCTTTGGGTATTGGGTACGCTCATCTTGACTAGAGACCCGGCGGACGTCGCCCCATTGACATTTACTTTTTGCTGTCTGTTTGATAAATAGGAAAGCACAAGATCAGCAGCTTGTCCTCAAATTCCTTAGTGGTGTTGTGGTGTATTTACAGATCAGTGTGTTGTGGTCGACGCAGTCGAACACTTTTGAGAGATCTCAGAAAATGCCAATGGCATCCTGGGACTTCTCCCAAGATTCCAAGATGTGACTGATGAGTTTTACACCCGCGTCCGTTGTCGACCTACATTTCGTGAAACCAAACTGCTGTCTATACAGGATCCCATTTGAATTGAAGTGAGACAACATCTGGTCCAGCATGATTTTTTCATAGATTTTATTCAATGCTGGAAGCACGGATATAGGTCTATAATTAGAGGGATCATTATTATAGCCTCTTACACTTATTATAAGCATATAATCAAGAAAAATAAGTTAATAAAGAAACGGCACACCTACCTCTCCGTACTTATTGGTATCGAAGGAGTCTTAAATATTGCCACTCAATCAACATTCTCTAATAAGTATTAAACGCTCGAGATACGGTAAACAGCCCGAAAATTGAGACACAAGGGGTAAGCTATCCGCAATACGAACAGTAAATCATGCAGTAAGCGACAAAGCTCCATCGGAGGTGGTCATGCGTGGCGCATCGCGACGGGCCCTGGGCGAGTGGGCGCTCAACCAGGCTGTTTGCGAACAACACGCCGGATTAATCGATTCAATCGTCTGAATAATTCGAATGCATCGCTCGGTGGCTCTGGCTGTGGCTGTCTACTGGCTTGCATTTGCCTAACGTTAAGGACGAAATATGTGTCAGTTTTTTAGTTTCTCGCTTACGTGTCAGGAATTTGGGATAAAGGATTTCAAGATTATGATCTCAAGAAGAATATTATGATGGTTACTGATCTACTCCACAAAGATAATTTACAACATGAACAAAAACAGGGCATGTGATGGTTTCACTTCGGTAGAGCCCAAAGCTATTCATGCTTACAAGTATAGCCAAGGTGCAAGTTAATACAGGTAAACCTCCATCCCACCTAAACTTACCTACCTATCTTCATCGTAAACTCACTGAGCGACTCAATCCGGTCCGTCCATCTAAGTTCAAAATGTTCCGAATTATAACGGATAGAGTTCGGATATAATGTGTAAGCTTCCTTACAAGAAGTACTGCGGCTACTTCGGATCTGAAATTTCACGGACACGGATCGGATGAAGTGCGTAACCGCTCTTATCCTTTCAAATCAAGCTTGCACAAAAGTATCACGAAAATTCTCATACAAGCAACCTACATCCCTTAACCCGAAATTAACGAAACAGTATGTACGAGTATATACATAGGTAATTGTATTTTTCTGCCAACAAGCAAGCTATTCCGTGCGTAGTACATTATTACCTCAATGGCTTTTCCATATTTAAAACGTAAACACAGTAAAAACGATCGACCGACGCCACGAGCGAGCTCTAGTAAATAAATAAAGTGTCACGTATAATTGCCAGTAGTGCCAGACATTAATACATCGATTACGGCGCGTGCATAAATCGTGGTAGGGGCTCGCTCGCCACTGGCAACCTCGCTGCCACCGAGAGCTCTCGTGTCCCTTTGTACAACCCTTGTACTACATGCGCCGCAAATTGCCACATTCTCCAGAGGTGTACGGTAAAGGGAACCGTTTCTTAAAGGACTAATTTTTCACTCCAGTTTTACTTTGACGAACCTGGAAGGCTACTTAGAAAAGAAAAGAGAAGTGTCGATTCTATATACAGCTGTTTTATCGTTGTGTGCATTTTTTTTATATGAACCCAATTGAATACAAACTTTTCAAAAAATCATGAGTGCACTCAAGCTTTTAGAATAAAAAGACAAATTGGATTATCTGCAGTAGATCCTACGTTGAATACGAACAATACTATCGATTGTTTAAAAACAATATCTGATAGCATTGTTATACCACGAATCTGATCGTATGATCACAAAAGCTGCAGTGAAGTGGTACAGTGGCGCACACAATACATTCGAATACTGGCTCGAGTGGCCATGTCGCGATTCTTGTAATATCGAGTGGCAATTACCCGTCTGCCGATCTGTCTGTATGTTTGTTTTATTCGACTACATTTAAAATACAAATAAATGTGTTGCATTTCGCTTTAAAGGACCGTTGAGCGCAATTAACTGAGCTGAATGTGTGGTCGGAGCAATGTTCACATTATGTCACTAAGTGGATACTGCCATATTATGTCAGGAAATAATTAAAGGATGGGCGGTAATGACTAAATAAAACACTGATATTCTGTTAATTAAGATATATAGGTACAACTTCCTCGTCCCTTCATTTCAATAAGAGCAACTTGTAATTCACCTCCATGTTTAATTAATTGTTTTCCAATTAAGTTAAAGTGGAGATTATGAACGGCGTCATTAATAATGGCGCTTCATTATCGAACGGATTATCAGTCACTCTACTTTATTACAAACAGCTCTGGCATTAATGAAATAACCATTACTGGAAGTGGATGTTTCTTCCTGAAACCTTTATTTGTGCATCGCCTTTACTTTGTAGTGCGGCGTGCCTTATCTGTAGCAAGCGGTCTCATCGCGTCGCCGACTACTTTGATATAACCTACTCGAAGAAAGGTAATAAACGGAACAAACTCCTTGCTCGCAGAGTAACAAACGTATTCAAGTTTATTTGTAGGAGTAAAATAAAATAGTGAGTTATTTAAATATTAAACGCCGCACAATAAGGAACACATCACTCGACGCTCACGGGCGCGTGAACATGTATGAGCTCTAAAAGCGCCCTTATTGCAATTTCCACTTTTCCTAATAACCCCCACATGTGGCTCGCGCTGCACGTTACACGTAATTTTGCATATTTTCGCGGTTAAGTACCCTTGTATAGTAATTTATGTGCATTAGTTATGAGCTTCAAAGAATCGCGGAAATGCTGAATGGCTGTAAAATACTCTACAATGAAAATGACGCACTTAGCTCCTGAGTAAAATTCACTGCACCATCATCAAGTAGTAAGCACTTATTCGTATTTACAGGTATTTTCCAGTTTATTATTAATGCTGGTTAAGCAAATTATGAAGGGAAAATTTTGATCCGTGTGCTGTTTACGAAAGCTGATGCAAATCACCTCCCTGATCAATATGGGGGAACACGTACCAAAGTTTTGAACTGCATCATTTAATACCAAGCTCAGAGGAGAGTGCACACGTATAAAAAATTATAACACTGCCCCTCCCACTTGAAATCTTTTGACGCCAAACAACTTGTCAAGGGGATGTCTAAACAGAATTTAATACGCTGCTAACAATCGAGTATTGTGACATGTAGTGACTATAGTCGAGTGCCGAGAGGGCGAGACAAAGCACTTGATTCGAGCACGCTCGACGCGTGAGACCGTGAGGGCGCTCGAACAGTCTTACTAATGGCTCTCGCGGCAACCGATCGATGCTGCAATTTGTCTCTCCGACACGTCGATCCCATTATAAATCATTAGGAACTCGATTATTTAAACAAGCTGTTTACTCCGCTGTGATTCTGAATCGGTATTTCTGTAAATAATTCCTGTTTTAAAACTTACAGAACTAAAATAATCCGCTTTCAGGTATAAAAAAATCACGTTGTATTTTTATTTCCTCTCATTCTTTTTGGTTTTATTCGATTTTCCATATATTTTTTATTTACTATTGCGTTGTCACTGAAACGTAAATCCTTTGAGCGGGACATTCATTTTTGTGACAAAACATTTCAGCCACTAAGCCACACAGAAAATATTTTGCAAGAAATTTTAAATTTCGGTGCTCAGTGTTTTCACGGTGAATGAACAGTAATGAGGTTGACACGATATAAGCCGTATTCCCGTATTTTTGTAAAATATGTATGGTAACTAGTATTACGGTTACAAAAACGCCTACTGAATTGATGAATATGTATGAGTCATCTGAGTTTGACGGGACGATCCATCTTTATGATAAAATTTTGTGAGCAATCATCTCTCAGAATTAAGATGGGAATACGGAATATGCTGTTGTACACAAAAAAGTATCAAAAATACCGAAAAACACATGCCATTAGCTAAACTGAGCACAACACTGATGAACAATCGCACGAGCATAAAAATATGTTCCAACAGAAAAGGTCTGATTGACATCTATGAAATGTGAATCTTACATGCATGATGAATATGTATACACATAATAGTAAAAAAAACACTTAAAATTTAGGAAATGTATAAAAAAGTAAAATCACACCAATATAAAAAAAAATACAATGAATATTAAATCGTATCACAAATAAAATAAAATCAAATCAAGTTAAAATTAAATTGTAAACAATGAAACTAAAATTAAATCAGATTAAAATACAAATTAAATCAAAATACAATTATAATAAAATAAATCAAAGTAAAATCAAATGAACAATAAAATCAAATAAAAAATAAAGCACAATCTTTGATAAGGACTGGTCAGGTAGCTCTAGACAGCGAGAAGTGGAAAGAGGTTAGGGAGGCGCTTGCCTTGCAGCGGGACAATACTGGCTTGTATGTGTTATAGGAAATATATAAAATCAGAAATTTAATACAATTCCTAGGCAATTCATAGAATTCACCGAAATTCGATCGGAAAAGGATGAAACAAATTGTATTTCCTAGGAATTCTATAAAATTCCAAAAATAGGCAATAGGAAAAATGTTTATTAAAATACAAATTAAATCAAAATACAATTAAAATAAAATAAATCAAAGTAAAATCAAATGAACAATAAAACAAAACAAAATAAAATCAAATAAAAAATAAAGCACAATCTTTGATAAGGACTGGTCCGGTAGCTCTAGACAGCGAGAAGTGGAAAGAGGTTAGGGAGGCGCTTGCCTTGCAGCGGGTCAATACTGGCTTGTATGTATTATAGGAAATATATAAAATCAGAAATTTAATACAATTCCTAGGCAATTCATAGAATTCACCGAAAATCGATCGGAAAAGGATGAAACAAATTGTATTTCCTAGGAATTCTATAAAATTCCAAAAATAGGCAATAGGAAAAATGTTATAAACAGGATATCGGCCCGTTACGGGGTAAAAACGCTCGCGTATTCGCAAAGGCAATCACAGCGCAGGGAGCGCACGCATCTTTACTCGACCCGACCGAGAAAATATTTTTTTAAATAATGAATTATTTTGCAAATATTCTCTTCATATTCTAACCATTTTTGATTTTTTGTTCGGAGGCGCGGCGAAACAAACGCGGCACCCATTTTACCGACTATTTAAATAAAACTGCCTAGCCTTTTCCCAACTTGTCGGTGTGGGGTTAAGTCTAACCTGACAGTCTAACTGCCTACCCGACCTCCACAACCAAAGAATTATAAATAATAATTAACTAAACTTGAAATTATTGCATAATGACTTACCAAAACCGAGACGCTTCCTAATTTTAACCTTCACCGATTATTACAAAATATTTAGCAGCAAGCCTTCTATATTTTAACTCTCAGATTAGCGTACATGCCTAGATATACCATGAAGGAGTTCTTATGATAATTCGAGGCACACACGAGGCGCCTCACGCCTCAGCGAGGCGTCGACACAAAGCGTAGCGCACTACAAAAGGCAGGTCACAAAGACTGCGCTAGCAATCAGCTAAAATGGAAGCCGACGACAATTATTTAAACAACTTTATATGCGACTTTTGTTACCACGATTTAAGGGTAAACTGTTTTTGCTTAAGTATTGTTGGAGAATGAATAGGGATGTTTCTGGGTAGAAAAATGATAATTCTACTTAGTCGGTCAGTGAGATTATCAAATAATATTGGACACGTATTTTTTGCTTTACCAAATCAATAAAAAAATACAAAGTTAAAGCGCATCAAAGTTCAGGAGTGCGGGATTGTGACGTCACTAAGGCAGTATAAAATGTACTAGCAGCGTGACGTTTCACGACATTTTAACGCATTATATCGTCGTCACTTTATGTTTACGTGTCAAAAGAAAAAAAATACGTGTCCAATTTTTTTTTTTATCTACTTGAGACGAAAAAATAACTAATTTTTAGTAAACTACCCTATTGTCCGAGTATTCTGATGCTGTGACGCCGTTTATGATTACGAAGCTATATAATATTAATAATTATCTTTAGCAACAGCCCATACGTATAGGTATTCCCCGAAGGACTTGGCAGAGGTTTACCCACAGTACATCCACAGTCCTGCAATTCGCCAGATATATTTAAATCCCATGTGGTAAGAGATGAGCCTTTTGCCATCAACCTGACACACATATTCCGATTCTATATGTTGGAGTATCTTTTGTAACCGATTACAATCAATTCAACTTTTTATGTTTCAATAGTTAAGTCGATTGTGATTGTTTTCCATCCCTGTGTAGAAATAAATTACACTATACATTACACTATCAATCTGCCATAGTTCTACTCACTCTTTTCCTCAATTTCTTCAGTAGATCGTTCGAAGAATCATTAAAGGAATGTACAGTCAAGGGTCAAAAGTGCAGTCATACTCTCCCAAAACTCAAATGGCTAGTTTTTGTAGAAGTGTAATTATTCACAACTGATTTAATATGTTGTATAGAAATTAAAGTATAGAATATACCTACCAAGCGTGAATAGTTAAAATTATGCTTTCTAAAATAATTGCTTTTGCTGTTTTAGTAGTGTGACTGCACTTTTGACCCTTAACTGTACCTATAATTGTTGATACTTCGTGGAATGTCCTCAGTTTTGTAACATCTATCCAATTAAACTTCCGGCCAAGAAATTGGTCCAATCTTAACTCCAAGTAATAACTTCGATATCGCAACTAGTTTATAAGGAAGACAAGACCAACTATCTTTACTTTGATAGGCTTTATACAGAACTATTGTGAAACATGTTAAATTTCATCTTTAGTCAGAAGTCAACAGAATAGCCAAAAATATAATAATTATTTAATTTAAATACATTCATAAAAATATACACAGTGTTTAAAATCCTTAATTAACTATAAGTAGGTACATACAATATTCAGTTAAATCAAAAACTACTAACTTAGCTTAAAAATTAACGAATCTGAAAATATAATATCTAAATACAATAAAGATGTACAAAGATAAAGGTATGTACTGCTTCTTTAATTGCTCTTCAATAGGCAGGTCGGTAGTCTATTTGTTGCAGCATCGGGAAACGTAATAATTGTTCATTATTGGACACATTAAACAAACTGGATGGCAGTGGCGCAGCGCCGGATTCGGAAGCGTGCGATGCAGCGCTTCGGCCGGAATCGGACACGTTCCGGAGCGTTATCCGCGCGAGCACTTCCGGCCACTCGACTATCACTTGTTACCAGCATGGCCGCCGCGATCCGCGCCCATTGTCCACTGCAAGCCTTAAATTTTTCACTGAAAATTGTTGCCGTTTCTTTTAAAACTAGCTACTGCCCGCGACTCTATCCACGTGGAATTAGTACTTACCCCAGTATCTTTAAAAAATATGTCTGTAGGGTACTCCCGCTACGGCTACTTTCTTTCGCTAATTACTTTGTTTCGCGATGTATATGTCAAGAACTTTATGTCCGTATTTTATATTTTGTGTCTATGTAATGTGCCGTGAACATTACTGTTATTGTGACACTTTTCTTGTTGTGTTTGTCCTCCTGTGATTCTCCTTTTGAAGTATAATATGTGTTTTGTGTATTGGGACAATATAAACTGTGAGTAGCAACTACCCACGATAACTTTTATTGTGTCTCCACCTACACCATATCACGTACCTAAATGCCAATGAGCGTTTGTGCACTACAAGCCATTATTTCTCAAATATTAAATCCACGTCACTTTTCGTAACGAAGACCATGAAGAAACGTCGCTTTTGGACATGAAAACTCAAGTCTTTTACTGAACTGGACATCACGCCTTCCCCTCAACATCCTTGGCAGCCTTCCAACCACTGCAGGGTCGGTATTTGCTCGAAGACAACGAACTATAGGTGCAAGGGGCGTCAACGCGTTCGAGCTGGAGCCTTACAACCTCCGGTCAGCCTGCGGCCTTGAACGATCACGTCCGTCCCGCACATTTGCTGGTCTGTCAGTCCGATCTTTTACGGTCCGATGTGGCATGAAAAAAACGGATGATTGGCTTGTGAACTTGTTCGCCTTTACTCGGATCGGTGCGGCGCAATTCAGACCGTCTCTCTTTGAAACTACACGGCTAAGAACGATGAGTTTCTTGGAACATCGGCAGTTCCTTGCTTTATTACTCTACGTGCGAAGACGTAGAAGACAAAAAGAATTTTGGGTTCATCATCTTATACGTGAAAGGTAGCTGACTGGGTCATTTTACATAAACCACAATAAACTGAAGCAGGATGAAAGATTTTTTTATATAGGTACTTTGGGATGTCTAAAGCTACTTATGATATACCTCTCATGAATAATACTGATTGCGGACGCAGTGCACAAGCATAAACACGTTTTTCATTGCCGTCATCTCGGACCGGAAAAGACCGCCCGGAATGGGGAAAAGTAAAATGTCGGACGGTAAAATTACGTATAGTGCACAAACTAGTATATACATTTATGGGAAGCCATATAGGACCGCAAAAAATCGGACTGCCGGACAGTAAAATTCCTTGCAGTGCACAAACGCCCTATGAGTTATTCTGATGTGTAAGCTACTACTTCTTCTTTTCGTTTCAACTGTACATTTAGTTAAGTTGTTTGGGGTTTGGGCCCAGTAGGTACAGATGGGTAGGTACGCTGTAAAGGTCATCTAGCTTTATTTCTATAATAAGAGTTTCTGGAAGAGAGAGAAGAGACTGTAATGTTTCATCTAAATCTGTTCAGTAGTGTTCTGTTCGCAAAAGCGAGAAAGATTAACAAACATCCTCACAATATTAGTAAGATTGTTATATATGCACATGCGTTCAATGGCAAATATTTACACAAACCAAATATATTGCGATCGCATCGGATCGGATATGACAGATTTTTTAACATGGTTTTAAATTTTAAGTTGACAAATTACGCAGGAAATGATTTTCAGTTTTTATTTATGAATATCACGTACATATATTTATAAATAAAATATACTGTATTACAATAGCCATAACTAGTGACTAAGAAAGAATTTATTGTCATATGAACTGACTTATGCCAATAAATAAATTATGCTTACCTACCTATTTATTTATTTCGGTTAACCCCGCACTGGAACGCCTAGCGGCAATTACAATAATGGAGCACAAACATATACTGTTATAAGTTCCGGTAGAAAACCTTTAGTGATAACCCTTGACGTCACCTAGTTATCCTAATTAACTACAAGAAGTTCCAATGAAATACAATCACAAAATAGAGCTCCCATGAAGCTCATAATAAAAGCTATTTAGTTAAATGCTTTCCTGGAAAACTTCACGTTCCAACAAATTCATCGAAATCGTTAGATCTACCAGTGTTGAAATCCAAATTGAAGCAAATTCGAGTTGCTAGTTTCTTGAATCAGAGCTTTTTCTAGCTTTATTTTTTCCATAAATTTACCTTCCGTTCCTCGCAACGGTTTTTGCATTTTCATGAAACTTGCATACTTTTTCGATGATGGTTTTTCTCCGCACTGAAATTCGAACTCTACTGTGCGAACTTTATTTGTGTAAAAATCGTTGAATTTATTAGCATCCCTGAGGAAACTAAATCTTTAGTGAATCCTATCTGCCATTATGTATTGTTCGCAATTTATTAAAGCTTTTACCATAATGATTAGTTTAAGCACTGAAGATTGGTAATTCAAATTGAGATGCAACATTTTTGGGTGAACTGTAGATGTACGTCTATCAAACCTTCCGAGGAATACCTAAAGGCGTGATGCTATGTTTTCTTTATTCTTGATTGTACACCAAGACAATCAAGACATTTAAAAAAATATTATAACAAAATTCATGTACAAAGGCGAGCTTAACTCCAAATGGAATTTTCTGCCAGCAAACCTTTGAGTGAAAGAGATCATAATAGAGGGCAGTAATCCAGTGCACAATATATATACCTATATAGTAAGATAAAACTAGTTACATAAGAATACATAAAAGACCTTCTTACATTTATAAAGCCAAATACATATATACATAATTCAAGCGTTGAAAGGAAATGCTCCTTACTTTTCCTCTTGAAGACATCGAGATAAGGGTTTTCGGGTAGGGAGTGTGGAAGAGAGTCCCAAAGATGCACTGCAGTAACAGAGAAGGAGCCATCGTACCGGCTAGAAGTGTAACGCGGAGTACGAAGGAGAAGGGAAGTGGCCGTGCGACAAGGTTTACCCCTCGGGACGAGGTAAACAAACCGTTTGCGAAGGTATTGAGGAGAAGTAGAATTTGAAATTGAATTTAGAATCTGCTAATCTATATATATGTCACGTCGAGGTACCTATGAATTATAGGACCACCATCATCAAATCCAATCCTTAGAGGCAATTCCTTCATTCTTCATAGGAACGGGTGAACTTCAATAACACACATCACTGGATTGAAACTCGAAAGTATTTATTTGACTTAGTTACAGGCACTTTCGAGTTTTCATTCGAACTTGAAGCTAAAACCACATGGTGTGGCTCGCTGGGTCGCAAATCCCTTGTCGATCTCTAGAGAAGACCCAGCAAGAAACTCTAGGATACTCTTTTAAATCTTTTTATAGTTTACACAATCACTTTATGACAATTAGCGTTACATGTTTATTAGGTTTTCAAACATCTCATCAAACAGATTAATTGAACAGTTATTATTCTACACGTACGTAAAGTAAGTACCTACGCGCGATGCGCGTTCTGTACTTAGTGGGCGGAACTTCTACATTGTTTTTGTTTAGACACTAATTACTTGGATAGTTGAATAAAGCTAGCAAACAATACTAAAATGCTGCTCAGTTAATTATTTTAACATTAAACAACCCCAATACTTACAAATACAAAGTAGTTTGTAGATTATTATTGAAATAGGAATCTCATCATTATACTATCCAAGTTTCCGGTGATCTGACAATCTTACCAATCAGAAGGTTTCCCATTATTACATAGCTGTGTAAAATAGTCTTAAGACTTTTTGGTATTTAATCATTTACTCAAATTTGTTAAGTTCTCATATTAAATTATTAAATCTATTTATTGGTCATTCAAATTATAACATCCGGCAATGTTGACAATTACTTTGCATAATAAGAATAGCATTAAGTCATAATCAAACACATTTACTTCGTCAAATGGGCAACAGTTGAAATGAGAACAAATCTAAAAGTCCTACAATAAGTAATCCCGTTTTATTTAAACATCTTGTATTAATTAAACATTGAAATTAGCTTATCAGATGATCTTCATTCAAACAGTTCAATAACTAATTCCACAATAAGCCAATAGATGGCGCTGAACCCAAAACCCAACTTAAATAGACCTTGAAATAGTTCAACTGGTATCTCATAGATGACAGGATTAACGAGTTTGTCTTGATTGACAATTAAAATGATTAATTAGGATAATTAATTAGCAAATTCATGCCTACGCGGCGACATATATGTTTAAACTAATGATCATATGGTTAGTTTTTTTTTTAATAAATAACGCTGTTAATATTAAACTGCAATTAATATAACAATTATAATAATAGTTCACCTTGTTTTAGACCCTGTAAGCAGCATTAACCTATAATCAGAGTTGGACATTTATTATGTGAATATAAATCTAAAACAGAACTGAAACAAAGAGGTACATTTTAATGAACCTCAATAATTCTGGTGCGAAAATGCAGCGAGCGAGGCAGGCGTAACATGGAACTGTGAGCTACGAAACGTATAGAACACGGCCTTTTTATTTTTGTGATAATAAATTATTTGATTTTGATTTTTAACCGACTTCCCAAAAAGGAGGAGGTTCTAAACAGGAGGACCAATTACTCAAAAACGACTGGACCGATTTGGAAAATTCTTATTTTGTTTGAAAGAGTATAATTGCCATTTGGTCTCATAGTCATCAAGTCAGGATCTGATGAAGGGATCTTGGAGAATTAAAATATATTATGAGTTTTAAACCGTTCGAAAGATAGAATTTAATAAAATGATCAATATCAATAAAAAATGTAATGAAATAAGATTGTCCGATTGCTCGTCGTTTCTATGAACTTGAAAAACTTATAAATATCCTGAATATCCTGAATATCCTAAATATCCTGAATATCCTGAATATCCTGAATATCCTGAATATTCTGAATATCCTGAATATCCTGAATATCCTGAATATCTTGAATATCCTGAATATCCTGAATATTCTGAATATCCTGAATATCTTACATTAGGAAAATGACAACACGTAGAAAAACATCGATGTTATTAAGGTCGTCTGTGTACTCTCGGCAGTTGGCTAAAGTGACATTCTTTCTGTGATCGTCTGACGCAGCCTGGGTACTCAGCCACGGTACCAACCTGGTTAGGTCCCAGCTTGAACTGTAGTTGTGTAGTTGTTAAATATCGATACAACAAAAGCAGAAGATCAGCAAATAACGATAAAAACCTTTGATGTCTGTAATGTTGTACATTTCTTCTGAAAAAACTTTTTAACAAATAATTAAACCGACTTCCAAATCAAAACACTTTCTTTTTTGGCAGTCGGTGTCTTTTATACCTACTTTTTCTCGTTTTGACACCGACATCCGAAAAGAAAGTTATTTTTCGCTTTGTAGTGTTTTGTTTTGGAAGCCGGTTTTTTTTTTTTTGTTAAAAGTTTTTTTATTTTGCTCTTTTTAAATTTGGTAAACTTTTTTAACATGAAAATCATTTATAGCGAGAGGGCTTCTCATAATAATTCCAAAAAGCATATACACGACTGGGATACGTTATTTTTTTACGGAGATCCGGTGACTACCTTCCAGCTTCATCAATAGATCAGTTCGATGGTACCATTTTCATTGAGACCATTTGTTAAAATTTGCTTCATCACAGTCATTTAACTATTCGAGATATCTTAAAACTGAATCATACTTATCATTGAGAAGTTCCAGTGGCCATCTGTGGTCTTCTTCATCAAATGACACTTTCTGAATGCAAATGCTTGCCATGTTGATGAAAATACCAAAATCGCTAAGTGTTTGCCTATAAAATTTTAGGAGTTCCCTCGATTTATCCAGGATCCCATCATCAGATTCTGACCTGATGACCATGGGACCATCTAAGACGTATACCCTTGCAACAAAAGAAAAAAAAATCCATATCGGTCCAGGCATCTTTGAGTAACCGCGGCAAATAAAAAAAATCCGCCGAATTGAGAATCTCTTTCTTTTTTTTGTTGAAGATTTTTAAAAATAAGTAATCATCAATATCTTTTCAGCCACAAGTTGTCAACTTCTAAATAAGGCCTCCCCCAAGCAGTGCAACATAGACCGGTCCTATGGAATAAATTAGTGAGTTCTCTACCACTCACCTACTCTGTGACTTTGCCCTTCGTAGCTCCACACCTCGCGAGCGCCTCTGACCCACCAATTTGCCGGTACGCATGCTTGCACTCTGTGCAGCATCATTCGCCGATATAATTGTTACCACTGAAATTCACGGCGAATATTAACATACTAACTACTATGCATGTTGAATTAATTAAAATTATTCGGGAAACTTCACTGATTTTTTAACCGACTGCCCAAAAAGGAGGAGGTTCTATGTACGAAATTATGTTCGTTTTTTTTTTTTTTTCACCGATATCTCCGTCAATTGTGGACCGATTCAAAAAATTCTTTTTTTGTTTGAAAAAGTATATTCCGAAATTGGTCCCATTTTAATTTGGTGAAGATCTGATGAAGAATTTCGGAGATATACAACAGAACTCTTTAATAAATAAAGGCAAATCTCTCGGGATTGCTGCAATCGAATGTCTGTTTATAGTTTATACCATTTCATAACATAACATCACGCCAGCACACTCTTAAGGGGTACACAGATCTCTCATTTCACCAATTATGTTCAAGTATCATGAAATCTATTCTGGCGTTATAGTTACCTTACTAACTTGCCTATTAGGTAGGTACAACTAAAAAGTGGAAAATAAAAAAAAACTTTTTGCAAAAAAATACTACCGACTTCCAAATACAAAACTACAAAGTGAAAAATAACTTTATTTTTTGAAGTCGGGTCTTTCGTAGGTACCAAGTTTTTGCGTCGGTAGTTTATTTTTGCAAAAAGTTTTATTTTATTTTAAATAAATGGAGCTATTAATTATTTTACGTTACTTAAATAATATTCATACTTATACCTACCATGAATCTATGTTTTGTCACATCAATATAATACATATTATTGTAAATTTTCAACAGTAACACGTATAATTCTTCTATCTCACGAATGCGGATGAATCATAGCAAAATGACTCTTATTTCGACGTTATAAACCCTGTCGTAACCCACCTTCGTGATATAGTGTAACTATATGTATAAGCACAATGTAAATACCTACACCTTAGTTGTGTAAGTTCAAAGAATAGCGCACGGTATGCTTGCCTTGCATTTATTGACTCGACAGCGTAAAAGTAAGACACGCAATGAATAGTGTTAAATTATTAAAATGAAAGGGAAGGAGTGCGCTTCGTGCTGTTAAAACAGATATACGCAGTTAGGGTGCTATTCTTGCTAAAAAAAAACCTAGCCAACCTTTTCCCACACTGAAGTGCAATTTTTAACCCGTACGCAGCGAGTGTATCGTCTCGTAGAAAGCTACGAATTTTTGCCGGACTCTTTTGAAAAACCGGCCAAGTGCGAGTCGGACTCGCGCACGAAGGGTTCCGTACCATTATAGCAAAAAACGGCATAAAAATCACGTTGTATGGGAGCCCCCCTTAAATATTTATTTTATTCTGTTTTTAGTATTTGTTGTTATAGCGGCAACAGAAATACATCATCTGTGAAAATTTTAACTCTCTAGCTATCACGGTTCTTGAGATACAGCCTGGTGACAGACAGACAGACAGACAGACAGACAGACGGACCGCGGAGTCTTAGTAATAGGGTCCCGTTTTTACCCTTTGGGTACGGAACCCTAAAAAAGACCGGACGCTCCCTGGACAAAACTAGGACAAACCCGGGCTACACCGGACGGACGCTTGATTCATATAGACCAAACTGTAAAGAGTTAAGCCATTATAGTTTGGTATTTTTCTTTCATCCCCATCATCATGTAGATAAACTATAATAATAATGGAGCCCTGACCGCCGGTCAAATCCCTATATCAGTGTGCCACATTTTATTTTTAGTTTTCGTCATCATCAGCCTATTAATGTTCCCACTGCTGGGACGCAGGCCTCCTCTCTGTGAGAGAGAGAATGGGCCTTAATCCACCACGCGGGCTCAGTGCGGGTTGGCGGATGTCACATGTCTTCGAATTTTTGGTTCTAGGACATACCGGTATCCTCACAATGTTTGCCTTCACCGTTTTTAGAGCAGTGGTGATGAAGTAATTCACACAAAGAAAAGCGCCTGTGCTCGAACCACGACCTACAAATTGTAAGTCGCGGCCGATACCCCTGGGCCACCACTGCTCTTTAGCCAGCAATGTCTATGTTAAATTCTGAAATTACTTACACAAGAATTTAAAAAGTCACATTGGTGGCGAAATCTTAGCCACTGGGGCCACCGCGACGTTTTACAGGGTTAATCGAGTATATTTTTCTTCCATCCGCATCATCCTGTAGATAAACTACAAACATAATATTTCACAGTAATGTCGCCCGCTCATCCCGGACGCGCCGGCGATAACGCAACGGATCGCGGCACTTCCGGCTCGCGAGCGACACCTTCCTCTACTTCCGGCGCGTTATCTATGGTCACGCCACCCTCCACTGGCTCTGAATTATCCATGTATCCTGTATGGTCTGCTATTGGATGATATGTGGACGAAAGACGCCCTCTGCTGAACTTATGTACCATTTACCAAATTCCTGTTAGCCACTCTCTATCACTACTTACGATCGTTTTAGTTATTTATGTTAGGACTAGCTTCTGCCAACGGCTACGCCCGCGTGGATGTCGAAAATTATCCTAAGAAAACATATTCTCGGGATGAAAAGAATCCTGTGTGACCATAATCTATTTCTGTGCCAATTTCAACCAGTTTCGTTCAGTAGTTTTTGCGTGAAAGAGTAACAAACATACTAACACACTCACACACAACCTTTCGCCTTTATAATATTAGTGTGAAGTGTTATGTGATATATTAGTTAGTTTTTGTTATGTTATTATAGATGTACCCCTGCCTCCACCCCGGTGGGTGCCCGCATTGTACCTAAGTTGCCGTGGCTTGGTCACCCAAGTTGACGCGAAGAGGAACACAAGAAGGGGCCGCTCTTCAGAGCTTTTGCCAATAAGCCGACGACGCGACGCGCGACGTTGCGGCCGGTTGCCGTGCCGCTTCGGCGACATCTCAACCGAGGCGGGCCGCGATGTTATATGGGACGCAGCTGAGGGTTGGATGCCGGGCGAGGAGTGCCGGTATTGCGGTGCGGCCTACCTTCCACTGTCTAGGCGGCTTTGCCACCGTCTGATGGCGGAAGAGATGGGGCCGCAGGGGAGGAGGAGTGCCGGTATAGCGTTGGCCGCTCTCCTTATCCTTTGCGGCCGAAAAGTGGTGGGCGGTGGGGCCACTGACCTGTGGCCTGTGTGTATGGCACCCTTGGTCTCCCTGTGACGGGACAGGGAGACCAAGGGTGCCATACACGGGGTCGTCTGGCACCCATGTGCAATGTGTTCTGGTGGGCTGGTAATAGAAGAGTCGGGTGACGGACAGCCGCGGCGGGTTCGCGCATGGGTGCTTGCCCGTGTCCATGGTCCCGCCATAAGCGGCACAGGAGGACACCGTGGAGTTTTAGTGGGTTGGTGTCCGACACAACTGCACTGTCTCCCCATGATAGTGCATTATGAGCATCAGCATTTCTCCAAGCAAAAAAAAAACCTGTAAGTGCTTGTTGGACTTCGCACATTTAGGGTCCCGTACCAAACAGCAAAATTAAGTTGGTTGTAATAGGAATAAATAGGGAATTTCGAAGAAAAATCTGATATATTATAGTATTTGTTAGTAAATAAACGTAATAATAAATATTATCACCAAATGTCAATGGTCAATGGAAAGTTAAAAATACCAGCTTGATGCACTAGAGTCGGCAAGAAGTCGGAAGCTCATCGGCAATGAGGCAATGGTAGAATCAAAGTTCCAGAGCCTTGAACATCGTCGTCGAGTTGCCAGCTTGTCGGTTTTTTATCGGTTACATTTTGGGGAGTGTGCGATGGAATTGCATGATCTGATTCCGCCTAGCCCTTTTCATCATCGGACTACAAGACGTACGGCGATGCGCCATCGCTACATGGTGGACATCCCACCCATACGCACTAAACGTTTTGGAAATACTTTCATTATACAGCTAAGGAGCGGAATTCTCTGCCGGAGTCTGTGTTTCCAGATAGCTACAACCTCGGGGTCTATAAGTCAAGAGTGAATAGGTTACTTCTAGGCAAGCGTGTTACATCGTCGACCACATCATCGCTTACCATCAGGCGAGATAGTGGTCAAGCGCGAGCCTATAATGAATAAAAAAATAAAAAATTCTTCGCAACAAAATTTTGTTAAAAATGCTGACTTTAGTGGCTTCTCATTCCATTGTTGTGAAAAAAAATAACAAGCAATACAGTATTTATCTACTCAACGACCTCTAAAAAACGATACCTCACTCGATGGGGAATACCATACATTTTTATCACGCCCGCCTTTATAAGTATGGGAGCTCCACTTTAAAACATAAAATATATTTTTTGTCATTTTGCATGGCTTTGGATCAACAAGATGCTCATACTGTGAAAATTTGAAAACTGTAGCTCCAACTGTTTGGCTGTAAAAGCCGTGTGACAGACGACAAACAGACGGACCGACAGACAGATGGCCAGACGGACAAATGGACATACGAACGGACACGTGAGTGACAGCAATAGGGCTCCGTTTGGACCTTGGAAAAAAAGAAAATCATTTTGTTTGGACCCTGTCACCTTAAATAAATAAATTAATAAACATTCGGGGAATACCGGCGTTATTTTATATTGTACGTTAGTTTTTTTATTGCTCGAGTTTTCACTTTCAGCAATACCTCCCTCCATGAAAGGTGAATACCGGAGCGCATGAAACATCGTCTATTTTCTCTGAAAGGCGTGCATCGAATATTCCTTTCGGGTCTTTTTTAGTTCTCAAATGCATTGAATTTCAGATATCGAGACAGAGTGGAAAATGCTTTTAGTATCACAGTTTCTGATGTAATAATTTAAACACATACAGCTACCAACTATACTTTGTACATATTTTTCATTTTTCTTCGAGTATTAGAGTTTAGAGAAACTCAAATTTTTCGTAACTGTACCCCGCGTACCTACTGAAAATTGTAAGGCTACCGTGTTTGTTTTCCACGAATAGTTAAGCAGAGATGTAAACGTGTATTAAATGTACTATATCCATACGGAACCCTAGGTAACCAGGTATATAACCAGCAATCATATTTGTACTGACCAACAAGGCAGTAAAAATTAAAAGTAGATAATTTTCAGCCTGCCTCGTTAGTGTAAGGGACCAAGCGCAATTGCTGAAAATGAGCTCCAATAAAAAGATTCGTAGGAAGGTCAAAGTTTGAAAGAGGTTTGCTCCCTATTACAAAGTATAAAGAGTCATAGGATAAAAATAACTGGGGCAATATGGTAGCACTATTAAGACGACGACAGTCGCCAACGACTTTGAGGGCACAAAACGCGCACACGTTTCAAACCCGCGCGACCCAAAATTCAGTAGATTTTTTTGTACTTTCCTTATTACTCTATGACTTTAAAAAAAGAAGCTTCAGATCAAAGTGTAGATAATTAATTTGCCTTGGAGATGGTGAAAATTTCATTATAATACTCTCGGCGGTTTTGGTGCGATTGTTTTTTTGTCCGTGATAGATGTAATTTTACAAATTAATTACACTATGTTATACGAATAAAATTCAAAATGTTCTCAAATAAAATTATTAAGAAAATGGACTAATATAACATATATTTTTTTCAAAAAATCATGACTAGCCGTTTAGACGTGTTTCTCATTTTAAAATCAGCTACTGAGGGGTATCTGCGCCTTAACGTGCGATTTAGAAAAATATATGTTACATTTGACATTGACATGACATGAGAACATTTTGAATTTTATTCGTATAATGTAGGTAATTAGTTTGTAAAGTTATGTCTATCACGGACAAAAAAACGACAATCGCACCAAAACCGCCGAGAGTATTTTAATTAAATTCTCAAATACACTTTAATTATCTACACTTTGATCTGAGGCTTTTTTGCGGCGCAGGCCTTAAGGCACTCTACCAAACCTTTCGGGAGAAACCAGGCACGGTATCTGAGCGCTAATTATCAGACACAATAGAAAAACAATTGTTTCAAGTGACTAATGTCCCTTTTGTCGGTCAAGCGTAAACAAGTCCTTCACCCAAACATAGAAGCTTATTATAACAACCTATGAATAGAGCCAGATAATCTTAATGGAACATTAATAACGTGGTAATTCATTGGTGTTGATTTGAGTGCGCCGCCCGCTCAGCGAACAATCACCGTGATTTGATCGGCGACCACAGTGCCACAATAGGCTGACCTGGATCGTGTAGCGATATTTGATAACGGTGCCAATCAACTGATTAATAATTAACTCTCCGCTTAATTAGGTAATGGGTGGTTGGAACTAGGTTTATACCTTTTATCAATACATATAATAAATCTGTAGAAACGTTGATCTTGTGCTACATATAACAAAACTGTAGAAAGTTATTTTTGTACATAGATTTCCAAAAAAAATTGTAACAACAAAAGGATAACCAACAGAACAATAATCATTGCCAGCATTTTTGTTTTTTTTCTGTTTGTCTGTTTATTTATGAACGCATCACGTACAATGTACGAAATATCAATGTAGATAACTTTTATACGTAACAATTGTGCGTATCTTGAAGTATTTCTTAGTTTTTGTTTCATCGCAATCGGTTCACTCCATCAAAAGTTAGATGAATTTCAAGTATTCAAGAAGTAAAATTATCATAACACATGCAATTCTGATACTCGGACAGTTGAACTCCATATTCGATAGATGGCGTTATGCATTTAAAGTAATTTTCTGAAAGGCGGTGTTTAGATTCTCCGCGAAAGTACGACTCTAGAAAAAATCTGGTATGTAGGTAAGGTAGGGTAGGCAGGCAGGTACATAGGGTAGGGCAGGCAGTTGGCACGGGAGCGAAGCCGTGGGCACAGCTTCCCTCTTAGCTTTTAAGAAAATCAATCAAGTTCAATCAACAACATCTTCCAGCGCTCGTCCCATGTTACTTGGGGTCGGTGCAACACGTCATCTTCCTCCATTCCGTGCTGTCAACTGTCAGGCCATCACTGACTCCTTTTTAGGTTTCCGTAGTCAACAAGGAACCCTTATAGTTTCGCCATGTCCGGCTGTCCGTCCGTCTGTCCGCTTATTAGCTCAGAGACTCTTAGTACTTACTAGAAAGCTTAATTTGGCTTGGATATACATATTAATCACGGCGAGAAAGGGGTTAAATAATACAAAAAAAAGTTTTTTTTGTTTCTGTTGTACACGTATTGGGGGGGTTTTTTTTCTTGACTTGCCCATTTTGTGGGTTGTTGGATATGCCATTCAGAAATATAACGGGTCTGTGAAAACCATTTTTCGATTCAGGGATCCGTTTGCGTAAAATTAAGCTTTATATTGCAAATTTTTTATATAGTCAAGCGTCCTCCCTGCCAGCTAAATGGTTGCTTTTGGATGAGTAAAAAATTCACGGCAGTAGCGAAATTAAAATGAATACTATCACAGCTAATTAGAATTTTTCGCTCTTGGCCGGTTCACTTACTAGTCTCTCTACTATTCACACAATCCATCTATAGTTTTTTATGCCTCCTTCTCCCTCTCCATTCTCTCTTCTCTTCTCTCTCTTTTTAGAAAACGTTGCCCACACTAGGAATTTCTTCCTGTATCGTGGGTGCGTTTACAAACATATAAACTCACATACACAACACCCAGAGCCGGAACAATTATCTGTACGAGTAGGTCAAACAAATATTTATATATATTATTTTATTTTTTATTATTTTATTTATTCTTTTAATAATATCCGTTTTACTGGCAGCATGATGTCGATGATTTGCTTAGATCAGCCTAAAAATTATCTGTAGAAATTTGGAAAAAAAAAAACACTAAAGAATATATTTATTTGCTTGCCTTGCAAATAAATATGTTTTTTTAGGTACTATTTCAGCTGCACAAAGAAGGATAACAACGTTAGATAAATTACATAAACGACTGGTAGGTAATCCTTAGTAAGTCTAATGATAAGGTAAAACAATTGCAGTAAGTATTATAAACTTTGTTGATCTACCTATTAAAGATAAGGTTTGACCGATATGAGGTCAGCTTATCATTTACAATGTACAAATAGTGCAAACAGTTATATAGTTTGATAAAACATATACTTTGTTTTAGTGTTGATGGGTTCGCATTGAATCACTCACATCTTTCATCACCTGATGGTAGCACCTTGACCTGGAAGTAACCTATTCACTATCATCAATCTAGAAATTTAGATTTTGCTTTGTCCAAGAAACCTATCTAATATGAGTTGTGTCTTTTCCGCAGCCTTATTGCGTAAGTGAGTTCGGCAGAGCAACGGGAACAACTCCAAGAAAGAGTCTGACATATTTCCTTTAAATGTTTTCGGTATTGCGTAAATAATTTAGAAAAGGAACTTCCTCCACCCTATGAATGTGTGTGTATTTTAAAGGTGTCGTCACCCTTACCTATACGCGTTCATAGCCGAATTCACTTACGCTTTTGGGCTGCTTGTCCTACTATAACTGGGAAAAAATACACTACAAAAAGCTAACTTCTTAAATAGAATGCCTACTTAATAGCATAAATTAAGGCACCAGACAACACCTCAATATCTGACACTTAAAACCTTTCAGCTAAAAGTATCGATACGTAGGTACTTCTGACTTAAAAACAAACTTACCTAAGTAACACCATGATGACTATTAAGTGACTTTAAGTTCAACCTCCACCAAAACACAGCAAACCTTTGTACTCTCTGTGCCAGTGTTACGCTGAAAAACTTTAACGAGAATCTAAGGCCAATCGTTGCTCCAGTGCATCCGACCGATGTGGCTTGAATACGGTACATGCCACGGTTTACTTTTAAACTTTTAGCTCCAAGTTTGAGTAAAGGAAAAGTGATTTGAGGTTAATCGTGGTGCGATGAAAATGTTGGAAAGAAAAACTAGCTAGGTATATAAATATATTTAAGTTCAATGAGAGATATAGATTAGGAATATATATCTAGGCATAGTCCAAAGAAAACATCAAATAAAAATTCCTTCCTTCTACCTTGCTCCCGCGTTTCACTTCAAACTCTACGTCAATAAATTCTCTCTGCACTCAACGCTTTTCCGCAGACAAGGTAATTTAATATTTACGTACCAGTAACGTACAATAAATATTTAATGCTATTGAATAGTTGCAAGAATTCAACAGAGAACAAAGCAGTTAGTTTGCGGCGAACTGGTAAGCAATTCTTCAGGCGTCACTTTTCGCGCGCTTTGTGACAAAGGCAGTAACAGCGACGGCCATTTTGTGAAGGGTCGGTATTGTAGCGCTGCAGCACTGTACGATGCCCGAGATTATGTTTGTGTTTGAAAAAAGAATGTTTCGTACTCGCTTGCAATTAACTTTCGTGTTCATCTGGGTGTGAGAGAAAAATGTTGTCCCAATGTCGCTTGGAGTGGGTTCGTGCCCTGGCGACAACATTTTGGTAATAACAAAACTTTTTGACGATAGCGTAACTAGGTTAGTTGTAAGACATTTTGGTTTTAGGGGACTAGTTTCTTAGACCTAGTTTACTATAGGAGATAAAATTTCCTTGACAATTTCTCGTCACATTCATTTCAGCTCTGATTGAATAGATCACATTTTCATATAAAAAATCGTGAAAATCCGAGAGACCTCTTCCAAGTCTAGAAACCTCATCCCCTTCACTTAACCACTCATCTCATAAACACTAACCTAAATACCTGCCATACATATTAGAAGACGGTGTTTTCCGGAGTATTTCCCATGCTACCCTGGTACTGCGGAAACGCCCTGCGCGGCTGAGGCGGGCGTAATGGCCTCTATTCAGCCACCGACAAGTGACACTTGGGGCAACGCGTATTGTTGCCGACTGGGGTCGTTCCTACGCATTGAGTGTTGCCGTAGAACACTCGAGAACTAAACGCGCGATGGTAAACAAAACGCGGTGTTGTTATAGATATCTTTTACAGACGAAAATATACGGGTTTCAACCGGTTCAAGGTTGGTTGGCGGTATGGGGATTGAGGAAAGCTGAACTACAAAAATGGCAACGTATATGCGATTATAATTTTTTTACAAACAAAAATTCCAACCATTACGTTTCCGTTTAAAAAAAATACAAATTCCTTTTTATGCAGCTGTTTGCGAGCTGCATAATTTTATCTTACACTCGATATTTTACTGCAAAACCTACTTTTGGTAAGGATAAGATAAGGTATCTACCCACACCTAACTTAACATATACTTACAATAGGTAATAACAATAGTAAAGCTCCTTCTAACAAAACACAAAGATGCCAACGCTAAGCCAACACCCCACGCCTACATGTAGCTGTGTATGTGTAAAACCTACGATAATAATGTATTCAGAACGTAGATACAAATTGAAACAATTGGATTCGTTCGTGCCTGAAATATTACGTGAAATTGGCAAGTTCGCGGGAGATAGGGCACTATTCGCGAAAACAAGGCAAGAAAATATAAGTATTATGTAACTGTTTTGGAATCAAGGATCTGTGTAAAGCTTCTATCAGCAAAGGTAAAAGGAAAAATGCAACAAATACTATCCGCTTATAATAAAATGCATGCCTCAAAAGTATATTAGACAGCAACAGAACAGATGGACGACGAATGAGCTAAGAAATACGAATGGGTGTAAAAAGACGCCTAGCGAAGCCGAAAGCCAATCATTCTTCTCGTTTTTTGTGCTTAAAGGCACCAGATCGCAGTCGTTAATAAGTTTCATACAAGATTGGTTCATGGCAAAAAAGTATAAACAAGCATCTGATAAAAACCTTAAAGGGATAACATAGATAACGTAAATTCAACGATAAGACTCACTCAACCGCATAATCACGCTAAGTGCCTCAGTACTAACCGATCTCAATACGAAAAACATTACGTGGACTTGAAAAAGATTGCCCTCGTTCCGTTCCATACAATTTCTTTAATACAATGCCTACTTATTTCGTGTAATACTACTTCAAAAAACCGCAGAATTCTTAAATATTTTCACCCGGCACTCACCGAAACCCTCGTGGGAACATAAAAGGGAGGGCTGGCTCTTTTTACTACAGTTTGCGGCAACCTTTGGAAGTTCATAGATATACATTTTCAAGTCTGGTTTTAGATAAAGAACCAGGTATATTATTACCTCCTCTGATACAGAGCGAGCACTTTTTTATACTCTGTTTCGTACTTGTAGTTTTCTTTTGATTAAGTAGAGTGTAGGAGATACCTAGTGAACCTTTAATACTGTGTTTATATAGTTAATTGAAGCCTTAGAGGTAGAGTCTTTTGATCTTGCAAGCAATTATATCTTTCTAAGATTATGTTTAATACATTACATAAACGGCCACTTTATGTAGGTACGAGTTTACCTAGTAAAAGGTTTTAGAAAGACTTGAAAGTTCTGCTCTAACGGCTGGCCGAATTGATGGCGGTGCAAATGTATTGAACGAGAATTTAGTGCGGTGGACCGTGTGTAGAATACTATAGAAGCCTGTGCAGCTTTAATTACCCACGCCCAAACTATTCACGCCAATATCGGTCGTATGCGAAGCTGTAAACATTACCAACTTTCAACATCAGAATTGAAAATGTAAAATTGCGTCGTTTACCAACTTTCAATGAATATGAGGACGAATAGTTCTTTTTTGCTGTGAATCATTGCCAATTTTCCTCTATTTCTGAAGTTGCTTTCTGTAAGAGAAAGAAGTACTCGCGCGCTGCATTTTTACGAGCTCCAATGGATTGCTCCGAAAAATCGCTCGTGTTTCGCACAAACTTCAGTAATAAAAGCGACGGTCCACTTGCATTCAGAAAGGACGTAGGGATGGGGGGTGGAAAGTGAAAAATAAAAAGTGGCATAACCGGGGAGTGTTCGACCGCGCGCAGACGAGCCAGAATTTAAATTAACCACTTCATATTCCGGTCTGTATGCGATGAAATATTTATACGGGCGCACGGCACACATCACGTCGCCATATTAAAATAACAACGCAGTGTCTGACAATGAATGAACCTTAACTTTTTTGCTGAATTAGATTGATATTGCTTTGATTCGTCGCCTGTGTTCGCTCCGGAGTGCCGGATGTTCCGTCGAATCTTCTCTCCTCCAACATACTTTTAATATTATTTTAGACTGCAATATTTTACAACGGTCTTTTACAACAAAGATAAAGCCTGAAAGTGGCACCGGTAACTGAAAAGTTGTGTGGAAATCGATTGTCATGGTTTGGATATGTGATGCGAGGAAATAAGGAAAATATAGATAGGAGTATAGTGGAATACAGTAAATGAGTTTTAGTACAGATATACTTAGATAAACTTTTTCTGTACAGTTTTACAGCTCAATATGGCATAATTAGGCCTTTTTCTAGATTTCGGTGGATGTTCGGTGCCGATAATGCTAAATGAAACAGCTCAAAGTACGATTTTTGATCGTACTTTTACTCCCTTTTTTGTCAAGCGAAGTACATACGTGTCATCTAGTTAAATTTATGTCTGTGGTTTTTAGTTTGAATTTTAGTAGGTAGGGGAAGACCAATGAAAAGATGAATGGACTTTTTGATATATCAGCTAGATAAACATGTCTAAAAACAAAAAACTCGACTGCAAAAAAATAATGTTGTTGTTGTTTTTCCCCGCCAGGCAACATGTATAGAATTATACAGCATCGGACTGGGACTCAAAAAAATACCGGGAATTTTCAAACTGCGGCCCACACTAGGCAAAGGCAAAAAATAGGGGTGAATGTAATAATTATCGGATGCTATGTTTGAGTTAAATTGAATTATTATTGACTGAATAGGTACACACTTTACTGACATGATATCAATCAATCTACCTAGCCTTGTTCCCAACTAATGTTGAGCTCATCTTTCAGTCTCAACTGTATACAGCTGAGTACCAGTATTTTACATGAAAGGACTGCCTATCTACTGGGTAATACGATACCCCTAAATCAAGACTGGTGTCAGATTATCTGGCATCTGCCACCGATCTGATCTGTCCACTGAATGCGAGACGCGCGGAACCGGTCAATGTGGTGACGCTTAGGGCAAGCCTATGTCCGGCAGTGGACGTCTTGCGGCTGAAATGATGATGATGACGATGACTTCTTGCTTACGATGTGATCCTGAGTGTTGACCCGTCGGCGTAAATATCGTTATTTACGCTTACGCAGACGACACCCTGGTGTTAGCCGGCGGGGACACCTTCGACGAGACCATCCACCTTTCCGAGCTCAGAGTGGCAAGAGTCGTGGCGTCGATCTGCGAGCTGGGTTTGCAGATAGTGCCTCTTAAAACTGTTACCGGCTACGGTTCCATAAACTGCAGAGGGGCAGATAACCACCCAGCTCGTCAATGACAGTTGGAGATGCGCAAGCCCAGGTGGTTCGATACATTAACTGTCATGGGTTAACCCTGGATGGTCGGTGGGGCTTCGAAGAGCATTTCGAGCGCCTGCAAGTCCCTCGCGTTGACAAGGCAGCGGGTGCTTTGCATAGGCTGCTATCCAACTTCGCAGTACCAAGGGAAGAAGTTCACCTCCTCTACGCGGTGTCGTGCGATCGATGGTACTTTATGGGACGCCTGTTTGGTCAAGCAGGCTATCAGGAATCCGACGCTGCAGGACTAAATAGCCTGCAGTCGAAAATGGCCATTCGTATCGCATGAGGTTACGGGACGGTATTCTTTGAGGCGGCAACACACCTGGCAAACTTTCTTCTGCTAGATATTCTGGCGGATATGGAAGCGAGGGTTTACAACCGAAATCGCGCCATCCGCCAGAATGGTGATATCGTGCCAGAAATCGCTGTACTAAGGCAGCGGCGGCAGGAACGGCGACACGCGCTTGAGCGGGGGCTCACGCGGCTACTGCAGCCGCAATTTCCACGCAAGCGCGTTGTGGAAGCCGTCCTGCCGCACTTCGAAGCATAGTTGAAAAGAGAGGAGCGCATCTCCTACAGGCTCAGTCAGGTACTGACCGGGCACGGTTGCTTAGGTGAGTAACTGAATAGGATTGGGCGAGACACCATTGCAAATTGCCACCACTGCGGAGGTGACCTAGACTCTGCCCAGCACACGCTCGAGGAGTGTCCATTGTGAGCCTCTGAGCGGCAGTTCTTAGTCCCTAGGATATGGCGAGAACTGTCATTTCCAGCAGTTGTGGGGGCCATACTGACAGAGACAGAAAACTGAAGGGAAATGGCCTCCTTCTATGAGACCATGATGGTCCAGAAGGAGGCCGCCGAGAGGGATCGTGAGAGGACCGATCCCACTTGGAAAAAAGGCGTCGGAAAGCCAATCGCCCCGATCCCTAAAACGTCGAAATCCTCCCTGCATAATAAGCAGGCGGGACACCGGGGTCGCGGGCGCTGAGACTAGGGAATTCTGTCCACCCACCAAGTGAATCAAGGAAAGAAGGTGGCACAGTGATCACGTGCTGCCGTGCACAGCGAGGCTCAGGGTAGACGCTCTTTCAGTCTCCCCAGGGTTGTGCCGGGATCGTTTTAGTGAGGTAAAAAGCCCAGACTCCCTAGTCTTTGCCTCAAAAGTCAATGCACCTTTTGAAGGTTAACAAAAAAAGAAACGGCAGAGGGCGTCCACAGATATCCACCATCGCGATTGGTATTGAGCTTCACGCTTCTTACTTATTCTTTATTTTACACCAAATAACAACATTTTACATACATGTGATAATAAAGTACATGTACAAAGGCCACCTCACCGCGCTTCACCTCGCTCCACGTCATTCCGATGCTCGTCGCTTCTGCCAACACGGTGCGACGCCAGGTTTGACGGGGATGGCCACGCTTTCTTTTTCCTTGGGGATTCCAGTCCAAACTTTGTTTGGGTACATGATCGAGACCTCTTTGGAGCTTGTGGTCAATCTACCTCCACTTGCGACGCTTAATCTAGCGGTCGATCGGGCTCTCGTGGCATTTCTCCAAAAGCTCTACGTTGGAGATAGTCGCGGGCTCAGGTCGCGGGCCAGTAAATGCCGAGAATGCGACCATGCGACGAAGACAGTGGTTGATAAAAACTTTGAATTGGCGATAGATGTTTTGTTTTGTATCCTTTGTGACCTGCCACGTTTCGCACCCATAGAGTAACACTCAATCGGTTGCGCACCCAGCTAGGCCCAGCTTGGCTTGTACACCTACGGGGCCATAGTATTTAAAGATGTAAAAATTAAGGGAAAATGAAGCTGGAGTCCGGCACCGGGGTGCTCCGCGGGCCGGACATGCAGTGGCCCGGGCCGGTCCGGTCCACCAGCCGGACAGGCCCTAGAGCCGAGGGACCGGCCCAGGCCATAACCTGACCGCGCACATTTTTTTATTTTTATTATCAATAGGCTCGCGCTTGACCACTATCTCACCTGATGGAAAGCGATGATGTGGTCGACGGTGATGCACGCATTTTGTAGCTAGCTACAGTTTAAAAAACAGTCGCGGAAAAATACCGCCAGAGCGGTCGCTTATATTGATGACCGCAAGCGGTTAACTGCAGTGCGGCCTAGCGCTGACTCACTAATCACGGCTTGGCTCTATATAAAAATGAAAGGAAAATGGAGCTGGGTCGCCCCGCGGGCCGGCCTGGCTGGCGAACCGAACCGGCCCAAAGAGGGACCGGCCCACCGGGAAAAGTCCCGGTACTCCCGTATGGCCAGTCCGACCCTGGAATTATACCTAGTACTTGTTTTTCTCTTTTCAGTCAATATTTTTTTTAGAAGTCGGGTTTTTTGTTTTATAGTAATTTGTTTTATTTCAGACTTTTTAGTTTTATTAATGAACGAGTTCTCCAAATAAGTTATGTGATAAAAGATTATTTATTTTGCTATCAAAGTTACGCTTATCTTGAATTTGTGCTTAAATGGTAACATAAAAGTTTTACGATATATATTTTTTTTTGGAATGGTCTATTTAATAGCTTTCATTTGATACCAATATTGTTACGAAAACGAAAAAAGAAAATTGAATACCCCCTTTTTTTAGGGGTGGACGCCATATTTAAAAATATATAGCCTAAGTATGTCATTCCCACAATTGAGACAAATCCAAAGACACCTCATATGTCCTAATCCGTCATGTCGTTTGGGCTGTAGAGCGTGCTACACTTAGAAATGGACATAAATACATACATATCTACGCTCGAAAGACATTCCCCGAACCCTCCCGCAGTCGGGTAAAAAGATGTTGACTATTGAGATGGCGATCCCAAATAAATTAAGATAAGACCACGATAATGATGAAACTTTTACAAGCTTGTCGTTTCAACGATTTAGAATAAAGATAGATAACCACTGATTACGATTCGGAAAATAATTAACAAAACAATCAACACGGAAATCAGACAATGAGTCGGTCTAAACACAATATTTTACTAAAATTAGAACAATCACGCTAATATCAATAGCTCACTATGAATAGAAATACCTACTCGTAAATGTGATCGCTTCATTACAATCGTTTGTGCAAATATTATGAATCTATGGCTATTATGGCTAGGTATTTGTACTGCAAATAATTCCATAACATGCAGTCACGTCATAACGATAAACATGGTAAAACCTTCTACTGAATTGTTTTGTTATCACTCATCAATGTAAAGTCCCATCAATATTTTTCTCAGGTTTTAACGCACTTTCTCAAGACTTTAGGCCCAGTTTCTTGGTCCGTAGTTAATTCAACCAATGGTTTCAAATTTCGCTTGAATGCGTTTGTTCATCAATTTTTTGTCTAACAAATGCTCAAATAATTAACTCTCCAACTTATTTTAACATTTGTGATGCTAACAATTGATGAAAAAACGCACGCGCGTTCCTAAAAGCGAAGTTTTGTGAGTGTGTGTGAGTGTCTTTGTATGTTTGTTACTTCTTCACGCTCGAACGACTAGACGGATCTAGATGAAATTTGGCTCAGAAATTAGCCATTGGTTGAGTTAATAACGAAGCAAAAAACTGGGCCTAAGGTCCAGTTTTTTCATCCGTTTATTTGTCAATTGTTAGTCTGACAAACTGTCAAATAATTAACTCTCCAACTGACCATTTATGAGGCAAACAAGTGAAAAAAATGGCAAACAAGTGTATTTTACGAATTTTGCAACCATTGATTAGCATATTTAACCATTGGTTGAGTTAACTAGCGATAAAAAATCTGGGCCTTAGTCTTTATTTTGTGCGTCTCAGGTACCTTCAAGTAAGTAGGTAACTACCTTACTTTAAAAATCAGTCGAACGCTCTTGAATTTTTTCTTTCACTTCTTATTTCAAAATTGCAAGTGTAACAACATTTTCTTTCAGAATATAATACGTACGGTACGGTGTTAAATGGTAGGTGTGTAAAGGGCAAAACACTCTTCAACCGAAAATTCTGTAAAAAATAGTTTGACGCAGTTAAGTGCAACAATTAGCATACCTATAGTAGAGGATTTACAACAACAAAAAAAAAACCCATCGTTTTTTTTTTTTTTTTTTTAATGCGTGGCGTCTCGCAGTTCGGCCAAAGTAGCCGTCCTCTGCTTAACCGGACTAACCTGTGGAGACTAAGCTATGTAGCCTCCGGCCAGGCTTAAAGTTTCTAAACCTAAAGCGACAGCACTAAGGGCTACCCCAGTTGGGGTCGGACCTCGGCTCAGGGCGTCGCTTGGGGGATGGCAAAGGCCGGATCTGATAAAGTGATTCTACCATCCGTTCGGAAAAGCCTACGTGGAGAAGAACGGACAAGAAAAAAAAAAAAAAAAACCCATCGCTTATGCGGCAACTTAAATAGCTTCTCACGTTCCTATGCCTATACGTAGTAAGATAAAAATACGGAAGTACACCTCTAGTTTTGCCGAAAGCGAGAACGACTGAGAACCTACGCGAGCGTATCTCACGCCTTGGCTCCCGCCAGGTAGCTGGCTTCGGTAATTCCAGAAACACTATCATGTGTTTTTAGCTTTAGTACCAGTCAGGCAGACATTTCTACCCACCCCCTGATTGGAGGACATCGATGATGATCTCCACATGCAATACAGCCGTTGGATGACGCAATTCAACACAGAGGTGCCAATGAACTTTAACTTTGACAAAGATCTTGTGGATAGGATATTTGTAATTAGCAGCGTCGTGTGAATCAAATCGAACAAGTTAGTCACCTTCATACTTATAAACTACAACAGTTCTCTGCTTCTGCTTCCGCAACTGCGGCAGTTCCGCACGCTTTCTTACATTTGTTTCTGCTTCTCCTTCCGCAACTTTATGAAGAGCACCGAAGAGTACAAAAGCGACAAAACTAATCTTTATAAAATAGGTATAATATTTACAATCATAAAATTTTGACTTATTAAAAAAACACTTCCACTTCTGCATCAGCTTTTTCCGTTTTCGCCACATTTTACTTTTTACATTTGATATCGTTTCTGCTTCCGTTATGGCACTGCCGTTGCATCACCACTATAAGCCCAATAATATCTGACTCAAATAAAATTTCCGCCAGGTGATGCGGGCTATTTTGTACCTACTGGAATAAAAGAAAAGACTATAATAATATTGTTTACCTCGGAGTGAATATATTGGGTTAAGACCGTCAACGATAGCTCAAAATGACAATCTTAATCACGGGCATAAACTGATCCTGAATCCATGAACTGATTATAAATATTCCCTACAAAGCAAGCCCGTGCTACAATTCCACTTATCTAATACCATATATTTTATAATCCAATTCTCGGAAACGGCTCCAACGATTTTTATGAAATTTTGTATGCAGCGGGTATCAGAGGCGATAAATCGATCTAGCTAGGTTTTATTTTTAGAAAACGTCGTTTTCTCTATTTTCACCCGAACAGAGCTCGGTTGCTCAGGTACTGACATTTATTAGACGTCCATCTGAGAAGAAGTAATCTAAAGCAAATAAATCGATGCACTATGACGTCTTAGACCTACCACAAATTAGAGCCAGCACTTAGTGCCTTATGGGAAATTACTTAGGAATATCCTACATGACTCAAGAAGTGACCAATTAGCAAGTTGCTCGAGGTACCTATATTATTTGAACGCTCATAACTTTTCTATCAGTCGTTTAAGAGATACACAATAACATGGATATCAAAGTAAGTATTTTAGTGAATTAATTTTATAGTCTTTTGTTTAAAGTAAACAAATTACAGTGCAAATACCTCGTACCTATAGATACCTACTGGTAGGTCAGAAAATGTTTTGAAATAAATCGGTAGGTATAGTACATTACTGCAGCGGCCAGCAAGGGGCATTGATGGACGAACGTGTAAATGTGGGCCGAGGTGAAGCCGAGGCACACATACGTAAGTCCATCAATGCCTAGTTGTGGCCAAGGCTTGTATAGTACTTTTCTCAAATATGCGCGGAAATTTAAACTAAGTAGTACCTAGAACTCATTTTGTCAAAATCAATGACGAACAACAATAATTGTTCCCGCGTTAGTGTTCATTTGTTTTTTTTTAATAAACAGCGTCCTATTTGCAAGCCAGTTCGAAATTTAAATGAAACCTTTGATAAGTTACCTCCTTGGTGGCCATGCTTCGGAGAAAAAGATCGTTCCATTTTTAAATTACACGACAGATGAGTTTACTATGGAATTTATTTGGCCGCTAGACTCGACAGATATGGATTTTCATACAACTTTTGCCGGCCGCTGCGCGCATGTATTTGGCCTGTACAGCAATTGCGATTTATCTCGAAGAAGGTTGTCAAAATAATGCTCAAATTTCCAAGCATGTTTGAGAAAAAAAATTTGTTAAGGTGATTTGTTACTATTTAAAAAAAAAAATAGACTCGCCTAACTAATAACTTAATTTTGTTCAAAAGTTAACGATGAATACCTACAAATCCAAAGGAACGTATGAGCAATGTTATGCAATAATCTATCAACTCATGAAATTAAGATTGATCGTCACAGCCGCATCGAGGTAATGGCATCATCGCTCATCACTCGTTTTATTATTTATTTTCTTTCAGAATTTCGGATTCGCTATCCTCCTCGTATTTCTGATAGGAATACAAGAGATTCGTTCCACAAAAGATGGACAAACAACACAACAGCTGGACGATAAATCGAATCCATTAGCGAATCAAATACTAAACGAAAATGAAATTGGAGATGTCAACGGCAATGGAGACCACACAAAGGAGGCTTCATCGAGAGTGAAACGACAATTCTATTATGATCCATACTATCCATACTATCGCAGACGAGGCAAGTAGCTCGATATACCAATAACGTAATAATGTAGTTAACTTAAGCAATACAATTATTAACTTAGGTAATAATAATAACATAATTAATTAACGAGTTACCACAATATCTATCCTAATATCGGTATGAATCATATTCATGACAATTCTATTTTAGGCGCAGCTTCTTACATATCTATGGATTGGCTATTCCTTTTTTAAACATCAATTTAATAATAACTAGAAAGTCGGAAATTGCCCATTTTAATGGTATAAAAATTAGCTTTGTGCTATTCCAGACTATAAGTAATCTATCTCTGTGCTAAATTTCATCCAGATCCGTTCAGCCGTTCTGGCGTGATTGAGTAACAAAAACTTATATTTACTTTTTTAGTAAGATATGATTAATTTTAATTTTTTCAGTGCCTGTCCCAGTACCAATAATAATTGGTGGCGGATTTGGTGGATTTGGCGGTGGCTACGGCCGAGGCTTTGGAGGTGGGGGCCGAGGAGGGTTCGGTGGCGGCCGAGGAGGTTTCGGCGGAGGGTTCGGTGGACGAGGAGGAGGCAGAGGATAGCCACACGTTTAACTACGCTTATTGAACTATTCACTGTTGTATTTAAAACAAAATATAAAGTAAATTAAGTATTTCATGATAAAGTTTTTGTTTTTATTATCCCCACTGTAGCCTTAAATCATGACTCCTTACTATAACAACAGAAGCCATACCATCAAAACCAACAAAACAACAAAATTCGATTTAGACAGAAAAACTAGCTTGGGCGCACGGTTGGCGCAGTGGTTGAGAGATTGACTGCTGCGCCGCGTGTCGCGGGTTCTATTCCCGCACGGAACAAGTATTTGTATGACATATAGTTTTTTTCGGCTCTGGGTGTTGTGTATGTGAGTTTATATGTTTGTAAACGCACCCACGATACAGGTAGAAATTCCTGGTGTGGGAAAACGTTTTTTGAAAAAAGATCAAAAAGAAAGAAAGAGCTTGTAATCTTGCACAGCTCGTGGTTATGGATATGGTTCAGATGAATCGTATAAATATAAAATAAAAAAACCGGCCAAGTGCGAGTCGGACTCGCACACCGAGGGTTCCGTACAAACCTCAGCTTAAAGTTATTATAGACCTGAGTATTTGATATGAATTTTAATTTAATACCTCTACGCGTTCATGAGGAAAGGCGTAGTTTAAAAGTTTAAAATATTAAAAATATAAAAGTTTAAATTATTATATGATGTAACTAAAATTTACGGTTTTCGCAATTATTCCTTTATCTGTGCTACACTACAAGACGTTGCTTCGTACCAAATTTCAAGATTCTGAGTTCACGGGAAGTACCGTGTAGGTTTTGATTCCCTTGCGAGTGTCGAAAATTTGCGGAAATTTGCGACATAAACGGCTGTATCGTTTGATTGCGTTGGCTTAGAAGTTTGATTTTTTCACAGCTTTAAGAGACATTAGACCTGAGTATTTGATATAATTTCAGCTTGATACCTCCACGCGTTCCTGAGAAAAAGGGTCTTGACAGACAGACAGATGGACGGACAGACGGACGGACGGACAACAAAGTGATCCTATAAGGGTTCCGTTTTTTCCTTTCGAGGTACGGAACCCTAAAAATAAAATCCTAAACCTAAAATACCCTAAACTGTACATTATTACTCCACAGAGTTCCAACTAGACATTATTTAATTGTCTGTGGTAATGCGTTATTATCTATCGAGAAAAAAATAGACTATGATGCTAACAGTGACAGATAAGATGTCAACAAAAATCATCTGTCAGTAATGTCAGTAGTGTTAGCGACGCGAGGTCGCGTCGCGAGCAGCAAGTTTTTGTGCTTAAAACATAATTAATATTCGGTTCGACGGCCAAATCGAGAAGCCTTAAAAGGACTACATCTAGTGTGCTCATGTGCGTTTTATTACATCAAGTTTATCGTAGTTTTCTAATTATCACACCACAATGGATGGTTCTTACGACGAGATCATCTCCGATAACCCATTCTTTGTTGAATTAAAGTCTGAATACGTTAATCTGTTTCAACATTGTATCACGCAATCTTGGGTAATATGTGTGCCTCGAATCGGAAGTTTAAGTACTCGCGTGTTCACAGTCGAGGACTTCTGTGCTCATTTACTGGTGCCAAGTGACGAGCTGCCAGAGACTCACTACAGCACGCTCACCGAGAAACAAGTGACAGTTAACAATAAAGTGATCACACTGGAAGTCACCAAAGGCTTGCCCCTGCAAAGCCACATCCTTTTTGAAGAAACATTCTACACAGAAGACTTCATCAAATATAAAGTGTGGTGCATAGAAACTCCTTTGGAACCTACTGCTAATTTCAGTGATAACACAATATCTAAGGAATATCTCACATCTATCAATGACTGCATTGACTTGCTCTGGACCCAAGCTGCTGGCCGTCAAGTGTTGGATCAAATTGAACACAGTGTGCAATTATTTCTGAAGAGTCGCCCTACACTGCCTGTTGCTGTGGGCCCACTGAGAGACACAGTAAGTGAACTATACACACAATGCCTTCAAATTGCCTTACAAAACAGAAGACTCAGAGACAAGTCCAAGTCTTGCAAACAAGTGTTGGAAAACATCAAGTTGGCTGTAGAGTGTTATATGCAGCACTTGCTGTTTAATGCCTTGTTTAAGCCAATCTGCACCTGCTGTGCATATGAGGACTCACACCTCAATAAAAAGATAAGGAACATGTGTGACATCCAACTAAGAGACTTGGATATCAAAAAGGAACTATACCATGCAGTGCCTAAAGCTAAACAAATACTTTCTAAGATAGACACATACAACACAGTGTTAGAAAAGGTTTTATGTTTGAAACAAGCCTTAAATGCTATCAACAAGAAGGATGATAGTAACAACATTGTTCTGTTAACTGCTGATGACCTCTTACCAGTGTTTGTGTTCCTAGTCATCAAGTCTGGCCTACCAAACTGGTACAGTCAACTGACATACATGAAGGAGTTCCGCTTCAGCAGTGTCGGCAAGGGTAATGCTGATGAAAGTGCCTTTCTCATTACTACTCTAGAAGCTGTAATAGAACACATACAGTCTGGTGCACTCACTGGATCTCCAGACCCTGAGTCCTATTATTATGAAAGCAACCTCACAGAAGAAAACCTGAATGGCACCAGAGAAAGAAAGAACAGTTTGACCGAGTCAATTTCCACAAGCGATACCAATGGCAAAGAAGAAACGTTGGAATATATTTTTGAACTAATCAAAGCAAATCACTGTGAACAAGTACAGGCAATTTTACAGAAAAATCAAAAACACCTTCAAACTTTGCATCTGAATGAAAATAATATTCTCAAAATAACTATGGAGAATAATGTTTCAGATGATGATGATGACAGTGATACAGAAATATATCATAAACTCTGTCATCCATTGTGTAACTGCAAGAAATGTTGTTGCAAAATATCTAAAAACCTGTTGAAAACTTCCCCAACAGTGACTTCTAGAGACAGCCATGGTCTGACAGCTTTGCATGTGGCTAGCATCCATGGGAAGGCCAACATAGTAGAATCTCTCATTGAAATGGGTGCAGAGGTGAATGCAACAGACCTCAACGAATGCACTCCACTGCATTATGCAGCATCAAGAGGTCACCAAAATGCCTTACTGCTGCTTCTACACACTGGTGCTAACATAAATAAAACCAACATTGACAAGAACACACCTCTCCATATGGCTGTGAATAATGGCCATTTGAATTGTGTAAAAGCACTTATATACTTTGCGGAGCACAGTAGAAGGAAGATTACAATAAATTGTGTGAATCAGAGTGGTAACACACCACTACATCTTGCGTCTAAGTGGGGTTATGAAGGAATTGCCCGACTGTTAATAGAAAATGGAGCTGAGCCATCCTTACAGAATCGTTATAATAAAACAGCATTTGATTATGCACACAACTTGAAGATATTACAAGTCCTTAAGTCTTGCACTCCCAACTTGTATGAATACATACACATCACAACTACAAATGTCAAAGCCTTGAACTGCAAGCCTGACAGTGCTGTTGCCCATAAGTTACAAAAACTGAAAATCAATGATAATAATAATGTATCAAAAGCAGTGGAAAACCTCAAATTGATAGACAGGATATTAAAGGCTATATCATATGGTGATGTGAAGCTGGCCTGCTTCTACATGAACATCAACTATTCTGCATATGTGGATATGAAGAATAAGCCTGAAACTTCACAACGGAGCACTCCCTGCCACCCCTTATGTGAATGTTTAGTCTGTAAGAAGAATACTGAATCATATTCATCAGACTTTGACATTAATTTCACAGACACAAATGGTTTCACTGCTTTGCATTATGCAGCTAGATATGGTTCAGACGAGCTGTGTAAAATATTGTTACATAATAAAGCAAATGTGAATTGCATTAATAAGAAGAATCAAACTCCTCTACATCTAGCTGCTTTGAATAATAAGACTTATGTTATTCGTTTACTGATAGACAGTGGCGCGAATATAAATGCTATTGATATGGCAGGGAACACGCCACTGCACGATGTTTGTGCCATGGGTAACATAGGGGCTGCAAAAATATTGCTCAGTTACAACCCAGACTTATCCATGCTGAATGGAGCAGACAAAACTGCTCTGACTGTAGCTAAGGATAAAGTTCATCTGACAATCATAGATTTAATAGATAAGTATACAAATGGAATGTAATAACATAATAAGAGAGGTATTTTTAACTAGAATATTACTATATAAATAAAAAAAAAAAAATATGTATATAAATAGCTTTAACTTTGTACCATTTTTGTTTTAAGTCACTACTTATCCAATTTTGCATTTTTTTATACATTCCAAATACAAATGTATTTTGGAATGGTTAAGTGTAAGTCACAATATTATGATCTTGTGTTCATTATTTTAATAACTACTTAATATGTGTTAAGCTATAAACATGATGAGGCAATGTATAGATTCTGCTAACTCAGGCGAGGGATAACCTATCTCTATGTTTTGTATACCAATTTTATACACTGCCAGTTTTCTATCATATATTATTTATATCGGTTTAGAGCAGTGCCACATACTTTTCGGAGACCTCATTTGAAGGTTACTAAGAGTTGACACATGTTGATATAGATCTGAAGCGAGAATCTTAAAATCGAGCATAATAATATATTCGACATTCGAATTTTCGAAAGCCTTCACCTTTTTATTTGGATAGAGTATGATAAGTAATTTTTTCTCTTCGGCTCTACCTCAATATGCCTTGACCCTTGTAAACAATGTTGCATGTTGCTCCATTGTAACAGATTGTACTATAACGCTTAATTGTCACCGACAGGAGTACTTAGTATTTATTTTACTCTTTGCCATTTGCACAATTTTTAGGGTCTCAACTATCTGTGCCATTTTCTACTCAATCTACCCACATTTTACAGGACTCTTCTAAGACTGAATTAACAATAGTATTTTTTTAAGTTTTTACTTAATATCATTGTTATTTTATTTTTAAGTTTTGACTGATAATAAACTTTATAGCAAAGCATATGCCTTGTTTGATTTAGGTACTCAATAAAACAAAAAATCATGTCATGTATGTATGTAGTACATTTTTATTTGAAATTTTAATACATTTATGAACAATTTGAGCATCTGTTTTTAAATTATTGATACAAACAAGATCAATTTTGAAAAATTATAATAAAATATCACTTGGTAAAATTCTTTGTATTTATCTACGTATAAAATGCCAATCTCAATATATATTTAGGTCATTAGTTTCACTTACAAATTAACTTATACTAAATTAACTCATTACACTAATTAATTTATAAGTACCTAATATTTACAATTTACAGGAACATTATTCATACATACCGTGAGTGATTCATTATGCGTCATTAATTATAGTTTATTATATTTTCCTTACAAACCGTAAAAGTAATGCGCGCGCTGATTACATTCCCGGTATTTCCGAGCTAAAAAAAGAACTATCCCTTATAAACTCTATGATTTTTGAACGATAGAAATAAAACCTTTATGTAACCTCATTTTTACGTTAACCTTTGAACATGCATCTCAAGGCTAGCAAGTCAACATTTCATCAGTTAGTTTATTGACCTTTGCATACGTACACGAGCAAGCGATTAATAAATCTAACATGTGTAATAGTGCGAAATATAACATAAAGCGCACGAATTTTTTATACCGAGACTACGGAAATAGTTTATTAATAGTCATAGCATAGTAACAATATTACTAACGAAAATTCTGGTTTGTAACACCCATATAACATGATACCAGACTCACAGACCTTGATAATTAGCATTCCAAACAGATTTTATAAGTTGCATTTCTATAAAGTTACAATCTCGTTATTAATAGACTTAAAGTCATGCCTGCTCTTCATGGACAGACCAAATGGATTATTGACGATAGATCTTAGATAAGATAAATCTTCAAGAACCTGCTTTGTTCACGACGAACAGAAGAGGCATACCTCCTAGGCATGATCAGTGTGTTATTAAGACGTTCGACTCAATAATACACCGTACAGGTATTGGGTTTAATTTACAAGTCCATTGGCTCCATTTTCACACTGTACAATATTAAAACAATATGTTACATATAAGCCCTGAAGTAGAAGTTTTTTACAAAATTCCTGGATTCCACACTAGGATTCCCAGTGACGTGGGCTTTACCTCGCTACCTATGTAGTTAATTGTTGTGGACCTATGTTTGTGCAAGATTTACACATTGCCAAAATCAGGGCAAAACGTAAAAATATGTTATTTCTTGCTTGTGAAAATCTCTACAACAGTATTATTTACAAATTCCATCGATCTACTAAACGACCGTGACCAGCATAATTACACTGAATGTCAAAAACACGAGTATAGAATTACGATCGAGCATTTGATAACACATCTGCGGTCTAATGTTCGTTTGACGCATAATAAACCAATCACGTTATTGAAAGGTTCCTAATTTTATTGTGGTTGACATGACGATAATTAATGACATTTTGTGTCCTAAGCAAAAACATAATAACACTCACGTCATAGGAATTAAACTATCACGTCACACTTTTCAAAAACTCGATGCAATATTACGGACCGGTAGTGTACGATCGAACGATTTTACCGAGCACTTATTGTTTAACCCTCGGTTTACCACCTAGAGTTGAAAATCCAACGGTGCAATTTTTAACGAGCTAGGGATGCGTCCGTTAGATTATCAACTTTCGGATCACCGCCTAGAGTTGAAACTCTATTGTGCGTTTTTCTATCTTCATCTATTTTTCTTAAGTTTTTCACTTGCATAATGAACCAATCACGAAGTTAAAAGGTTCCTTATTTTAATGTGATTTACGTCTAGCAATGTATCTTAATATTTGCACGTTTCATACATTTACACTCAATATATTTACATAACAATCATAGCACCAGAAACGAATTTCGTTTTGTAGAAAAAATACTTATTATATTCTATTGTGCAGACAAAATTATTGTAGCAGGAATTATAAATATACAGCATAAATGTATGTTTTGTTCAGCATTATTACATTAGGATAATGTCAATTTTTTTTACCTATTCCGAAAATTAAAACAAAACTAGTATCGTTTTAGTTTTGAGTAAGTTCGATAGCAGTTTCACCGGTTTTAAGTTGGTCTAATATTAGAATTTAATGTGCCTTATATCAGACATTTTAGTGGTTTTGGATATAAATGAATTATAATATTAGGTAAATATTATAATTCACATTAGGCAATGCATAATTTATGTAAAGCGGAAGCTTTATTGCGCAATGAATTCGATGAGGATTTCCGTCTACGTGATAGGTCGATTTTTCATACTCTTTCCTCTTTGCCTTGCCGAATTCATTTGGCAATAAGGCTGCTGGGCTCTAATTGATGACAGATTAAAGCCCTGCTTTTGTCAGGACAAACCGTTGGCATTTATTATTGAATATGTAACCAACAATTAAACGATCAAAAAGATCATGGACATCCTAAATTGTTCACGCTGCATGATCTTTTTGCACTTGACATGATGAAACCATTAAAATGTCTTCTTAAGGAGCGTCCTCACTGGGAGCATTCGTTTGTGAGCATCTGTAAACAAGCAATCGTAGACGAGCAACAAATGCTTCCCAGCGAGCCCAGCATTCACTTTCGAGCAATACTATAAACGTTCGAGTCGAACATTCTCTTGCGAGCTTGGAGCATTCGAATACGATCCCGTTAAATGTCATTCATTCGATAATACGATTGACCAAGAAGGTCACAAACAATTAAGATCAAGGAACTGTTCCTTGCTTTACAAGTGGCCAGTTATATTCCTACATACATACTCATTGATTTCATTTCGAGCTTTTTATTTGCATGAACATTCGAATGCGAGCCGTTTCCGCGAAAATCGTTGCGACGTCCACACCGGCCGAAGTTGGCGCTTGCGTGTAAGCTTTGTAACGCTCGACTCAACGTCCACACCACTCGAATATTCGACGTCAAATGCTCATTACACGTGAATGCTCTCAGTGAGGACGGTCCTTTATACTACTTCTAATTTAGACGACCTACTGAGTATATCAGGAATGTGACACTCCTCACTGCTGGCACACCAAACTCGACAATATAAAATAACAAGAGAAATTAAATTATAAATTTAAAAACCCCCGAGGCTTATTTATCCATGCTTTTTGAAAAACACAATTTATCTAGCAGTGGACACGTTTCGATCAACATTCCATCGAAACACGTAATTATAAAATGCACATAACTTTTGAACGGCTGAACTGATTTTCATACACATCGCTAGGAATACTCTCGACAATGTCATCTTTCAAACAAAAAAGAAACGAAATCAAAATCGGTTCATCCGTTTAGGAGCTATGATGACACAAACAGATATACAGATACACACTTCCAGAGTTATAACACCACTCTTTTTCCGTCGGGGGTTAATTACATAAATATGTACATATTTAAAATATTCATAATAATGATTTTGCAACGACGTTCGAGTTTGATTGGAAATTATACTAAGAGAAATTATCAATATCCGCGCGTCTGATTATTATAAAAATGCATAATTTATCAATAGTTTTTTAGTTACATAGACTATTCGAAATTCGAAAACACGCACTGAATAATATTATACATCATATTCAGGTTTCAATTAACTTGATGAATTATTTATTTATTTTTAAAATCACGGCATATGCTGAGATAGAAGGCTTTTTGGCCTCGCACAGGTCATTATATTTTTATTAGTTCTAATCATTTCTTTTTTTCTCTGTTTTGCCTGTAGTAGTCGCAATTTTGTTTTTTCTATCATTCTTTTTATGATTCTTATTACCTCAGTTTCGGTCTACCGTTATAAAAATGCAAGAACTTCATAGGCTTTAAATAATGCCGCTTGTGCATCTTATGTTAACCTTCCTACAGAAGAATTATTCTAAAAACTAGTAAGTATTTTGAGTTTTTTTATGATTAGATTTTTTGTATAATTGTGGCATCGAAATACATTTGAAAAGTACAGTATGTATCTTCCCTTTTGGTCCCAAACTCTATATTTCTTCCGCACTATTAGTATTAACTAACTATAACACAAAAATGCTAAATATTTACTAAATCATTAGAGATCTCTTACAAAGTACTAAGTATCAATTCATTTTGTAGGATATATTAACTATAATATCTTACATATTATTAATAAATTCATTTTAAATAAATAATCATCACTAAAATCGATAATTTTGTGCGTTTTAAATTAGATTCTTATCACTACAGCCTGACAAGAAAAACAACATTTATCTTAAATAACCAAAAAGCAAATATCAAGATTTATAATCTTCATTGATTTCTAGATAACGAAGTAGGCCTACATAATTTTAAGTAATACTTCAACATCTCCACTGCTGGGAATTGTCACATGAAATTATTCTAACTATTCACTAGATTTGCATTCACAGGGTCGCTTCTTGATTATACAATTAGGTAATAATTGAATAGAATTTATTCAAAATACAAATCAAGTTCTAAATTCAAAATCAGAACGCGTCAGGACAAAATATGTCGATACCTGTAGTATGACAGCTCGGGACATGAACCTTTTCATATAAAACTATACAAGGGGCCTAGGCAATATACATCCGTACGTTTTTCCGCGCACGTTATGGATTGAACGTGAGCGGAATTCGCGCGAATTTTGCCTCCCATTCTGCCTTTATGGAATTGTATGAAGCTGCACGCGTTGCGGAAAAAAATCGCTCAGAAATAATACCGCAAGAAAGCCGTGTTTTGCCACAGAATCCACCGCACCGCGGCGCGGATTAAATCGACTTTTGAACTCTATGGACAGGTAGAAGGAGACTAAAATCGCGTGGTATTTTATCCGCAGTGCGTGTTAATTAAATTCAGTACGCGGACAAAAATTCGCGCGAATAAAAATCGCAATGCGTACCAAGCCTTCGATCGCAGTGGCGCGTGACATTAAAGGTAAGACCGCACTAGGCGTAACCACGCGTCAGGGGAGCGACGCGACCCTACTAGTTATACCGCACTGGCGCGACACTACGCAGCAAATTTTGTTCGTCATTCGTTCGGCAACTTCTGAGCAAGATGGAAGAACACTACTTGTGCTTTCTTGTACATATGTTATGAATAAGTTGATAAAACACAAATACCTGTACACAGAAAAATACGAAATTCAATTGCTCGGCAATTTCCTCCTTGACTAACAAGAATAAATAATTATTACTCGTTTAATGCCGTTTTAACAAAAATAAACTTTTCACGCACCAAAAACGTAAAGACGGAACCACACTTAAGTGTCGTGGCGTGGCGTGGCGCCTTCTGACACAGTTGAATGGCTACATAACTCGTGTTATGACGTAGGCTGAAACAGAGTTGTTTGATTGGAGGATCCCGCGCCACGCCACGGCACGACACGTAAGCCAGACTTGCAATAGCGAGCAGTGTCGCACAGTTTGCTATATCGCACTAGCGGCAGCGGAACTACGCGACGTGCCACGGCGCATCAAAGTTGGTAAGTTGGTCTACTTTTCGCGCAGTTTCGCTTCGCGTAGTTACGCTGCCGCGTAGTGCATTATATGTCATACAAAGAATATTTGGTCCGCTGACGCGTATTTACGCCTAGTGCGGTCTTACCTTAAGTGTCCTTTCCGCAAGTAATGTCATTGCCATACATTTTGACGTCGGCGCTAACGCTACAGAAAAGTTTTTTGTCTACGCCTGCTGTAGTATCACCCTACGGGATATGACCCTTTTCATATAAAACTATACAGTTATCCGACTATTTAAAGTTCGATATAGATAGACTACTACAACTATCAAACCGTCTACTCCCTGTGACTTCTGGTCAAGTAAAAACACTTCCTCTTAAAACTACACTTCACTGTTGGGGCAGTGTCCACACCGGGATTTCCTCCCGTTTCTTTTCCTTCTTCTTGTAATGGTGCCTATCTCTCAGTCTGACATCGTCCTGTCTCACGCGCTCTTGCGCTTCGCTCCTCCAATTGTTGGAGAATTTTCTAGGCGATCCTTCTTTTCTAAACCTGGGTTGTTCTTGATTTTCATCTAAAAACACTCTACTTTTGACGAAGAGTCCGTTTTTGCCCGGATCGCACATTTCGACGGGTATTTCGTCTTCGATGTCTCCTTCTTGGTCCAGTTCTGTGACGTCTTCTCTGTTGAAGGTGAAGGAGTGTGGGTAGTATGCTTGCAGGATGTCTTCGTGTCGGTAGGCCTGCATTTGGAGCCAGACGTGAGGCAACAGGAGCGGGAACCTCCGTAGCCAGTATGTTATGAACCCGTCAGGTAACTTGCCTAAGCTGTCTCGGACGTCAGCTTCTAGTTCTCTGTAGTGATGTTTCTGTTAAAAGAGTATTTTGCATTTAAAAAGTACTTAGTTGTGGCACATTCACTTTAAGATACTTGCAGGAATTCAAAAAGAGAGGGTTTTCTGAACAGTTTTGTAGTTTTAGTGACCGAACACGAGCATGATAAATAACCATATCGAGTGAACAGATACTAAGCTAGCTTTTGCCGTTACTGGAGTCAAAGCATTTCCAGCAAAAAATGAGATAAGTTCGCTAATTTAAAAACGATATTTTCCTGATGCGCCTAAACTGCATAAATAAAATACCCAAACATAACAATACCATTCATCTTCATTCTATCCTGCGTTTTCAATTTAATTTCCAAACATGTAACCAAATAAAATTTGAAAGTGGAATCAACAAATATTAGAATACCTATGGAACAAAATAGTAGTTTATGCAACGGTCATATAATAGGGGTTATTAAAACACGAGTGTGGGTTTGATAATAGTATCACACAAGTATTTTAATACCTAATTGTATTCCGTGGAATACACTATTTTATCATCTTCACCCATACAGTTAAAATAAAACAAAAGTAAAAACGGAAAAAACATGTGGTATGGTAAGAAATTTATATTCTCATTGCGCGTGACTGCGCAACGCGCGCATCAATAGACAACAGAAAAAAAATTACGTGTTTAAATTATTTTTTTAATTCATATTTGGAACATTACGTTGTGAGTGTAGGATTTGAATATGGAACACATACCTTATTCCGTATAGCTCTAAGCAGATGCGCAGCGCGGTCGCCTCTGTAGGTCCGCCTGGCGCGAAGATCATTGGCCACGGCAGTACAAACTCGCGCCCGCCAGTCTCCCCGTACTACGCGTATGGCGCCGCGCTCTAAAGCGGCTTCGGATCCACCGCCACCGCTTTCTACTTGGTCACTTACATCCTGTGGAAGAGTTGTGGGTGTAAACTTGGTGTTTCAGGTGTTTTTATATTTAGGAAACTAATCTAATTGCTCTAAATTCATCATCATTATATCAGCCGAAACACGGCGACTGCTGGACATAGGCCTCTCCCAAGCGTCGCCACATTGATCGGTCCCGTGCGTCTCGCATCCAACGGAACCCCACAACCTTCACCGGGTCATCAGTCCGCCTGGACGTTGCGTTGGAGGCCTTCCAACGCAACGTCTTCCAGTTCGCGGACGCCACTCCAGAACCTTTCTGCCCCATCGGCCATCCGTTCTGCGAGCAATGTGCCCTGCCCACTGCCACTTAGTTTCGGCAATTCTTCGGGCTATGTCGGTAGCCCTGGTTCTCTTGCGAATCTCTACATTTCTGATTCGATCACGCAAGGAAACTCCGAGCATAGCCCTCTCCATTGCTCTTTGGGTGACTGAAAGCTTTCTGATGAGGCCCATTGTGAGCGACCATGTCTTATAGTACCCACGCCATAATTAATCACTGGCAGTGGCAAGACACACTGGTCATAGACTTTCGTCTTGAGACACTGTGGTAAGTTGGGCAAGAAGATACTGCGCAATTTCCTGAACGCTGCCCAGGCGAGTCGGATTCGACGGTTGACCTCGTTCTCGAAGTCGACCCTACCCAACTGGATCGTTTGTCCCAGGTAGACATAGTCTCGTGTAGAGTCTCCGACCTTGATAGAAGTGGGTCTAACATGGGCATTCAACATCACCTTGGTTTTGTCAATGTTCATCCTAAGACCTCTTTCGGAAGCTCTACTGAGCTCGAAATTGTCCCACTGCAAAGGATACAGTCCTGTTTTCTTACGTTTGCCACACAATCCTATTTTCTGCTAGTGTGGATGAGTCCTTTCGGTAGAAGTCGAAAATTTTACGTGTAAGTTAAACACAGAAGGCGCCGCGCCAAACCCTACAGAAGGTGGCGGAAAGAGCTGGTTGAAACAAATGACTGGTATTTGATGTCCCTGGATCATAATAGGCTTTCGGCCCTGGATAATAAGGCTGATAGTAACAAGTATGGTGCCAATCTGTGCAACGTTATACGTTTTGAGCGATGGTCATACTTTATATATATACTAGCTTCCCCTGCGTGTATTATACATATAAACCTTCCTCGTGAATCACACTATCTATTAAGAAAAACCGCATCAAAATCCGATGCGTAGTTTTAAAGATCTAAGCATACATAGGGACAGACAGCGGCAAGGGACTTTGTTTTATATTATGTAAGGAAGAAGAGATATTTTTTTATTGTTCAAAATACAGTCTTGAGTACAATTTCACTTTAATTTTTTACCAATAAACCTGGATGGGTTTGTGTTGGTACTGGCATTCGCCTTAACTAACTATAACTATGCAGTCATCCGAAAAACCAACCATTCACGCAATTGTATGGGAATATTTTGCTTTTCTTTTTCATGAAGAGGAGAAGGAGAGGGAGAAATTTGTATTGGTTCATCATTAAACAAAACTATAAACGGAGAATCACTTTTATTTACATGCGCAAGCATAATGGCGGCAAGTGCTTCGATATTTCGATTAAATGTCATCATTCGCAAATAAAAATACGTCACTAATTACTACAACGTTACTCCGATAACAGAGTTTAATGACCTCTTAACGAGCAGTAGTATTCAGTACGTGTGTACCGACACACTGTCAATATACACACAACAGTATTCAGCATAAATGTGTACAGGATCTCTTACTCAGAGCGATAGCGACCCAGGACAATGGAGAATAATATTCTTAGGCATGTGGAACAGGGTCGAAAATAGGGTAATGTGTTTATCAGTCTATGTATGTATGTTTGTTCCTATGTTTCGTTCTAGAAACCAAACGCGTTGGCTGATTTTGATAATTCTTACGTCAATCGAATCGTCTTAACCTTGCGAGCATCACTGGCTACATTACAATAGGAAAATAGAAACATGGCAGATTTTGTGCGCCAAATTGTAGGGGCCCAATATTTTTCTACCAAACCCATCGTGTGCGGTATCAAAATAAAGGGTTTTAAAACGTGATTTCAAAAATATATGGGACTTATATTTTTAAATGTATCTAATTCGAAAAAAAAATGTTTGAAAAGTCAACAATAAAAAAAAGTTAATTAAAAATATCACAAAAGCCCGACTGCACAAGAAGCGAACTAAAAAGACGTAAACAAGAAGAAAATCATGCTGTGCAGTCGGAGGATACATCTGGTTTTGGTCAGCCAGCTCGCTCGCGCGTGTATATTAATTGAAAGCTACACTCTTCTGTATTGATTACCTGTAAGAAGTTGAGTATGCTCTGCTTGCCCCAGAACATGGGGTACTTGAGTACGGTCTCACAGGGCGGCCGCGCGCTTGGTTTGGCTGAGATCATCGCGCGGATCAATATCTTCGTTACCAGCACCTCTTCTTCGGGCAACACTTTACTGTGGACAAAATTTACTTTATTAATATTTTGGCTGGGTGATGGGTGTGGCGATTAGTCTACTTTTGAGATACGAGACATATAATAAAAGTTCACGTCGTGGTTAAAATTTAAGCCAGTCGACGAACAAGGTAAAGTTACAACTATAATGACTATAGTGCCATCACTTGTAGAACGAATGAATTAAGAAAATAAAACAGTTTTTCTGTAAACGTGTTGTTGGTGTTCCTATCAATAAATAAAAAAAGACATCATTAAAATTAAGCGTGTTAAAAATTTCCTTCAATGTTGGTTCCAAGTGTCTTTTGCGCTATTACCATAATTACAACAATTACTATGAAATACCCTTTTCACTATTATATTAAAACGGTGAAAAATCTTTTGCTCGATATTGTTCTTGCTTCCTCTTTCAGGCACCCCAACACCCCAACTTACGACGAGGTTCGAATAAGAACTGCCACTGCAACGATCATTATCTACCTTTATGGTCTTTACATCAGTTGAAAAGTATTACAACACTTAGGTAATTGAAAGATTAACCACAACTTACTCTAGTTGTTCCAGGTTATATTCTCCCGTGAGTATATTCGCTTGTCTTCTCAACATGTCACCGAAAGGATGCTGTCCCTTCGACAATACGTAGTAGAAAACGCAACCCAGCGAGAATATGTCTACAGATGTCGTCTGAAACAAAAGCAACATAATATGTTAGTTCTAGCGTTTATAATCAAAATAAATTATTCTTGCAATCTTTTCCCGAAGTTTGAATTGGAGTTTATGACATTTCATTCTTAGCTCATATTGTGGTAATAGTACGAGGCCAGGATGGCTTTCTTACTGGTTGAGGCTTGTATAATGCTTTTCTCAAAAATGTAAGAAAGTGTAACAACACATTCGTTTAATTAATATTGAAGGTTACATTCTTACTAGGGCAATTACTGATATAATAATATATTGTGATCGATTTACCGGGGGCATTTATATTTGTTTTGCTAATTCGGCCTCAGCTTTTACATCAGGAGGAGTGCCATCTATTGCCGAATCAGATTCGCTTGAACAAATTTTTTGGGATTATCTATATCCCGCCAGACGATAAAATTGTTTTTTTTTTTACTAAAAAGTTTGCGTTTAGTTTTGAACATTGTTTTATTTTTACATGACATGAATGTACTAGTAAGAAAACAAAAAAGGGTTTTTGAATCTCCATGTTAATATTAGAATGGAAAGTTTTAATCCAACATTATTTATAAACTTAAATTACTAAATACAAACATAAAATCCCACACTATACTTCTACAACATTACTAAGTACAAAACGCAATGTGCGTAATTTTTCTGCGTCGCGGTAAGTGTCACAGAGTATAAAATGGATGGCTCCAAAAATATATCTATCTCATAAAATGTCAAACCAAAAAGAGAGATAAATATATATTTGGAGCCTCCCCCCTATAACCATGTTATAATGGCTAAACTCTAATCTGTGTCTGGTAACATGTTTTTTTTTTTCCAAGGAGATCTAAAGAGGATGACCAACTGTCCAGTAAGTAAATTACATACTTACTTACTGGACAGTTGTGAATAAGTCTCCAGTAAAGTTCACTTTCTGGATACTTTTTAGAGATGTTACGGCAACATTACATATCATTTTTGAGAAATCATTTTTATAATAGCGAACTGAGTGCCAAAAAGAGCAGTGGTGGTCCAGTGGTGTCGGCTCTGACTTACATGTCGTAGGTTGTGAGTTCGAAACCAGACAGGCGCTTTACCTTGTGTAAATTATTTCATCACCACTGCTCTTAAAACAGTGAAGAAAAACATCGTAAGGAAACCGGTATTTCCTAGAACCAAAAATTCGAAGACATGTGACATCCACCAACCAACAATGGGCCTGCGTGGTTGATTAAGGCCCATTACACCTCACAGAGAGGATGCCTGTCCCAACAGTGGGAACATTATAAGGCTGATGAAGAGTGCCCAGAGAACAATGCGCTGAACATGGTTTGATACTTTACTAAATTAAGATATTTATCTCACGAGGAGGCTCCTCGTGAAAGTGTAAGTGTGTTAAAGTTTAAAAAAAAAACAATCTGTTAATGCTAGCTTCCCTTCAAAAGGGAAGACGAACTGATCAAGAATTTCTAGCCTAAAATATTTATGAAGCATTATTTTAGCCATCGCCGGAACTAGATTTCTTTCGTAATTCATACTAATACCCTATTCCACACCTTGCGCATCCAAACATCGAAGTCTTTTCAATTCTATGCTTCATATTACTGGTCCAACCGAAACGAAGCCAAAAGTACCACTTAAAAATAAAGTTTATTTTGAATGATTTACTACAATTGGTAACTGAAAACATACCGTCCTCTTTCCATTAATCATGTTAGGTACTATCCATCCATCTGTGCCAGTGATCCCCGAGCACTTACAGAAGCTCATACGACCCAAGTACAACTTCTTGACCAGGTCGAAGTCTGATATCATAGACTAAAATCAAAATCAAATCAAACTCTTTTAAGAATACATACCGTCCTCTCCCCATTAATCATCTCAGGTGCTATCCATCCATCGGTGCCAGTGACCCCCGAGCGCCTGGAGAAGCTCATGCGTCCTAAGTTCAACTTCTTGGACAAGCCGAAGTCTGATATCATGGCGCGCACCTCGCCAGCACCAGTCGGCATTGAGAGTAGCACGTTGTGTGGTTTTATGTCTCTGTGAACTGGTGAAAGGAAAATGTTTGTGTAAGATAATAGCAGAATAATGAGTCTCACTTAAAATCTTTGCAGAAATTTTATGGTTCACTTTCATGCAATAAGTAGTAAGGGCAATAAGGTAAGTTGTAAAACTTGGTACTAAAAAAACCTAAGGCGCTTTCCTCAACGGGTCGGTGCGTTTTCGTTTCTGTACCGATTCTGTACAGATATTATGCTTTGCGTGTAATGCGCTCGGTAAATAATCTGTACCGAAACGATTCCGACGCCCTCCTGACGGCATCGTTTCGGTACAGATTGTGTAAAGTTCTCGACATACTTCTGGGCTGCCCTGAAGTTGGCTTTCCGATGCGCAAGGCACTGATCGGTGCTGTTTTTGTATGAGATTTACTACTGCGCAGTGCGCAGCCATTTTAACCAACTACAGGGCGGCCAAGAAATTTGGCGAGAACTATTTTTTTATTTTATTTATTTATGTACACACAAAACACTTTACAGAGAAAATAAAGAATACAGATAGAAGAGCACAAAGGTACTTATACTACTAACTATATGATTGCGTGATCTGTACAGATTCGATACAGAAACGAAAACGCACCTACCCGGTAAGGAAGGCGTCGAATTGAGAACACTATAACACTGCCGGACCTGGGACTTAAAATTGGACCCTGTGCTCAGCAGTCGTGCATGCGAGCTCAGAGAACGATGGAAAATGAAGTGTTCACTTGTTGTACAAGCGCTTTTCAGGGGCCTTTAATCAATCACGCCACGATCTTAGCTATATTGTCCGGTCACTGTTCTCATGAAAAAGAAGTATAAAGCGTATTTATAAAACTTTTATAAATAAAAACTTTTTTATGCGACATAAATAAGCAGCAAATTGTATATTACATACCGACTTGGTGCACTTAAACCCAAACAAGGATGTCTTATAAACCAAACTAAATACTGTATGCTGTTAAAAAACAAAGCATAAAATATTATCAATCGACAGCAAAAAAACACCACAAAAAACCACCAATAAAACTAATCGCAATTAGTTCAACTAAACTCAGTTAAAGCTGTAGCGGCACGAACGCCGCCACTTAAGGGTAAACTAGTCAACGGCACGAACTATTTGGCGGCGGAGCTAAAATATTTTCTGTCTCATCCGACATCACGCACGAAAGAGATAGACGCTGTGATGAGCAGTAAGAAGCTAGTTTGAATACGTATACACACTCATAACGCTGTGTGACGCACACATGCGTAATTCCATTGAAGAGCGCCGATAGCGGTGTGTGTTTCACTTCATGTTATGACAACATAAACTCATAGATACAAATAGATGTGTGTAACGTAATTAGAAGGCACTCAATTTACTTGTTATTATGCACCCAAACTTACTCGCGACTTTGCCAACTTGACAATAAGATCTCTTGCGAAAATGTGCATTGACGTAGGTATTGTTATTATCAACAAGTAATTTTATTGATTTGACTTTTAAATTATTTTTGGCGGAGGCGACGACAGCGCAGCGGGAGCTGCTTGCGCGCTTATTGAACCTTATGCCCTTATTTATAAGAATGAAGTGTTTGAGCGCCAAGTCGGTAGATTTTATGTTGGCAGGCCGGTCGCTAGGGCTTCGCTGATTGTAGGTATCGTACCAGCGCGTGCGGAAAGCTAGGCTCTATACTCACGGGTGTAGGTCACGTTTATGTATTTTATTTCAGGTTGTGCAAATATTACAATGCAATATAAAATGTTAAATAGGTATTTACTTACCTTAGCTAGTTAGCTATAACCTATAGGCGACTCCCCGTAAGTAGGAGGTATTCATACCAGCCAGAGTCAGGATAACCGCTTTTTCGACAGCGCCAGTTTGATGTAAGACTTGTTTTCTAGGTAAGTAAGTATTTAGGTTCATCTTATAAAAAATAATGTTATTTTGTAAATTGTTTATTGATTGTTTGTTTACAATAGCGGTTTAAATATTCTGTTTGTTATCACAATACAATAGATAAAACTTACACATTTTTGGCTTCATTCATTACCTACTTAGTAACTTAGTCGCGGGATAGTAATCGGTATTGTGATACATTCAATGATTTTGAGCAATTTAATTTAAAGTTGTTTGGATAACAAACAACATTTTTGCTGACTTTACCTTACTGGTTCGATTCGGCAGCTATGACGTCACAATATGGCGCGAGGGCCATCCTATTCTTTAGTTGAAACGCATAGTGGTAGGCATCTAGGTAGGTATTAGATACTACGTCATGTCACAAAGTAAACAGTAGCTTCGCTTCGAGTAGTCGAGCCAAGCTTGTGAGTGTCGGCACGCATAGCAGGTATACAAATAAAAAAATAATCATCAAAATCGGTTCACATTAAAAAAGTAGGTATTTAGGTAGGTACAACAAATTATAAAAAATACAGTCAAATTGAGAACCTCCTCCTTTTTGAAGTCGGTTAAAAAAAAGCTTCCTTTTGTTTTTGTCCGCCTCGGAAGCCGAGCCGATATAACAGATAGGTACTTACATAATAATGAACTGCCGCTATAATTAGGCACGACTATCGAAAATCTAAACTACATAATCTAATTGGAATCTATATACATAATTCTATGTAAGTGAACAAATATATACAACAGAACTCTTCAATAAACAACGGCTAATCTCTTCGGGATTGCTGCAATCGCATATCTGTTTATTGTTTACGCCATTTCATAACATAACGTCAAGCCGTTAGGCTCTAAAGGGGTACGCAGATATGTACAGTTCACCCTGGTAGGTACACTCTCATTGCGGTTGTTATTCAGGTAATTTATTCAGGCATAAATTTAGGCATTATTGGCTCAGATTTTCTCTAATCTGAGATTATAGGTAAGTACCATATTGAACTTGCTCTTTATGTACACAACTAAAAAGTGAAAAATATAAAACGAAGAAACAAAAACATCGACTTCCGAAATTGGAGTTATTTTTCACTATGTAGTGTTTATATTTGGAAGTCGGTAGTATTTTTTTGTAAAAAATACTTTCTAAATAAAGATGAAGATAGGTATACTATCCTAAAACTAAACTCCACTTGAAATAACATTTGACATGTTTCCAAATATTTTTACAGTCCGTTCAACCGATTTTGAGTTCTATCCCGTAAACATAAGGATGACATAAAAAGCATAAACCTGTTACCAAAACCAACTGTTTACTACAGCTACCATTTGTCGTATCACCAACGCAATAGATGTCAACATCGGTTGGACGGACTGTAAAATGGGCTAATTTAAACGTCTAATGTTTTCGCAAATGGAGTTATAGTAGGTAATTTATAATTCAAAAATTTTATAAATGCGCGTGAAACATTAGAATTATAAGTCAGTGTTTAGGTATAAAAGTCATGTCAAGCGCCATCATGAATTGTACAAACTAAATTCAATAAAAGATTCAACTTAGAATCCCAAGTCCAACGCCAGGGTCAGTAAAATTTGGGACCAATTCAAAATAATCAAAACAAAACATAAAGGAATATCGGAATCCAAAGTTCAAGCCAGGTGTCAATGTTATAAAATATTATACGAATACGTTATCGTCGATAAATATCAGTTACATAGGTACACAGCACGCGCGTAATTACGGTGACGTATTATACAGACAACAGCCGATTGAGGCCCACCGAGGCAACCGGGCGCGGGCGCCGGGCAGCATCTATACTAATGAGCGTGTGTGTGTGTACGCGCCGCACGCGCCACCCCTCCGCCCCACTGACCGGGGAGGAAATTTGTAGCGAAATGGAAGATGATTCAGAACGAAAACGAGCGCGCGAAATTTTATAAACAGACCTTTGGGAGTCTAGATTTCATGAAAAAACTACTGAATGTATCTGATCAAAATAAAATTATTTGGATTGTTGAATTATTAATCTATTCCTGTATGGAGGCCGTTTTTTAATTTTCCTTCTTCTTATGGTATTTATTTGCGCCCAAAGATACGTTAAAATTAGTGTTGAAATACGGAACTTTCGACGCTCATAACTTTCAAATATATGATTTTTTTATTTTTTCGGCTCCATACAGGGCTAGATAATGATGAGACAATTCGATATCTTTTTTTATTTTGAAAGTACATCGTCAAACAGTGGAGTAATCTCTAGACTACGTTTGTATGGAAGAATTTTTGACTTGTTTACCCTTAAGAACTAATGACATGACGTCACACGGATCCTAAATCGCGCGGGCAGGGTTTTCGGCGCGAGTTGAACACGTACAGCGGTCCGACATCAACCGTTGGGCAGGTGCCCGGACCAAACACAATACCCGTCTGGTCGGCGGATCCTCCCTTTTCTATGGACGTTTGTGGTACTTTACACCCTGTTCCGCATACCCCCAAAAAGCAAATACAATGTTCTGATTGGTTGAGACCGCTGAAAAACTACCAATCAAAACGCTGTATTTGCATAAACTGAGTTTAGTTGAACTAATCGTGATTAGTGTTATTGGTTAAATCGGCACTTAATGAATTATAGTTTGACCGAAACCGCTGTACCGCGCATTAGGTATGTGCGCGGCGAGAGGTGGGGGCAACGCAGGCCGTTCCAGCTTTCAGTCCGCCGTCAACGTAAGCGTTTCTCCCCCCGTCTCGCCGCGCACATACCTAAGGCGCGGTACAGCGGTTTCGGACAAACTATAAGTTGCGGTTACCACGGACTTTAGGTATACAACGTGTAACAGAATAAAGGCAAAACCTGAAAAGTCATCATACTCATCATTATAAACATATTTTACTATAGGCACAGATACTGTAATACTAGCATACAGATGCCTCATCCCATACAAAGAAACCGTGCCGACGTAACTAGCGTTTTTCGTCTGATTATTTTTATAAGTACTTCGATCGCGTTCGGTTCCGTTCCACGGCTATAGATGGTGTTAGCAGCGACTTGCAAGTAAAAGGGTCGGAATCGGGCAACGATTCGTGTCAATTTTTTCTTTAAATACAGAGACTTTTTTTATTTTATTTGAAATGGGTTTGCTCTTGACTCTAGTCTGGGTCAGAGGTGACATAGACAGAGTCGACGATGGGGTGAGCTTACCCAGAAGAAGCCTGTGCACTCTAGCTTTAAAGAGATTATATTAGATTTATAGAATTTTTTGCAAGTTTTTTCAGTTTCATTGTACCAAAATGTGTTAAAATACATTTTTTTTTTAATCTTTGAAATGTCAATTAAGAGCCCAATATTCCATAATTTTGTGCTTATGAGAGTTGATTAAAAAAGAACATACAATTTTTATAATCAATTCTAGAAAATGTTAATTTTACACACAATTCAATAACGAATCGATGCATTTCGCGCCATCTAGTGACATTGATTTGAACCAAAATTTCCTTAAGCGCTGGGACCCCGTGCTATAGGAGTATAGGACCAACACTGAAATAGCGAAAAACAAAAATTTTCAAATTCTGCGTTTAATCTATTACACGTTTTATAGTTGACTGTTTCGTTGATATCTTAAATTGGAAGCCTTCTCAGTGCTTCGGAGAGCACTGTAAAACATCGTTCTCGAAAGGCAAAGAAAAAAATAAATAAAATAACCTGGTAACAGTCACTAAAGGCATTCGAAAGCTCAAAAGTTTGACAACCATACTCTACATCAAATCTGCAGTGATCCAAACCTTTTTTTTGTCACCAGATTATTGCAAAACTATCTAGAGAGATTATAAACCCTCGATATAGTGCCCGGCACGTAAGTTGGCAAGGTTTTGGCGTAGTGGGGGTAAGAAAATCAAAATCAAATCAACCAAACCAATCGCGCGCTCGGAACGGTCCCAAACGTTCCTCGCGCCCCGCTTCACTACCAAAGATACCTAAAAAACGATTTCTGCGCATCTAACGACTCTTGCCAACTTACGTGCCGGGGTATTTTGAATACGACCACTCAAAAATCTATAAATTTTTGTGTGACCGTCCTTATACTAACGAGGTCTACAATAATCTGATGACATATTCATTTATATTTCGTATAAGCTAAGTGATTCTCACTTCATCTAAAATACTAAAAGCTGCAACGAAAAGGCTGTGTAAATAATTTATAAAATAACGAAAAATCAGAAATAAGATACTTTAAGCATTTGCAATATCTTAATCCTTACCAATATCCATGCAATGTAAGTGAGATAGTCCCAAAGTCGCCTGCCGCAGTACTTCTACGGCGTCAATGGTACACTCGAAGTTCAGTTTCTCCTCCACATAATCTTGTAATGTCGCTGAGCACAGTTCTAACGCGATGTACCTTGAAGGAAAAAGATATTCACGTAAGTATAAATAAACTAGCTGACCCCCGGGGCTTTGCTCCCGTCAACTGGCTACCTACCTACCTACCCTACCTACCTACTATTTTTAATCTATCATCGATAGTTTTCTCAGCGCACGCCAAAGAGTAAATTTTATAGGCAACATTTTGCTACCTTGGGTTACATTATTACAATTTTCATAAGGATCCCTAATGTTTTTGAAAATATATTATAGCCTATGACACTCAGGAATAATGCTGCCGTCCGTTTACTTAAAGGCCGTTAAGTAAATAAACCTGATTTTGAGTTATGGTCTAAAAGGCGGGAATTAATGTCCCTAGAAATTGATTAGACATATAGCTATGTTTAATAGACCAAAACACTTGATAGCTTTTAAGCTTTCATTCTATGCGTTTTAACTTTTAACGATTGCTAAGTGAAATAATAATGTTTTAAATTAAGTTTTTGTCTTGTGTATCTATGCCATTAAGAGACTTCTTACAATACTAAAAAACGGCTGGCTGACATACAGCCGTGTTATAGAGTTGTAATGGCATTGTAACCGCTATAGATTTACTTTGAGTCACAGTTTAATGTAATTTCAAAGCTAAATAACAGTTAAATCACTAAACCTTCTTTTTGAATTGTAAATTAATTGAAATTCAATGAAAAGCACTTGTGAAAAAACGTTATGAGACTTTAACTGTTTATGTTATTGTTTGGAGATACTAATATTAAGCAGATTTATGATCTAAAATGCAGTTTCGGAATAATCTGTGCACAATAACTGTCTTTTAGTTTAGGAATTACTGGCTAACCCATATTGCTTTAAAGTCGAATGGACAACTATGTGTTAGATTTTGGGCTAGATTTTTGTGCCTTTATTGTGTATGCGTGATAAGTGTGACAGTTAGACAATTAAAATAAAACATATCTGTTTCTTATAAGTGTGTGTAATTAAATAACGTAATTAAAATTTTAATTATTCAATTTAAAAAGTGCTCACAAACCTTTGTGGTACATAAAAACAGTAATCAACTCTAAAACAATAACTAATATAAAAAATATAAATAAATGACTTAAACTACCGGCATTGCATGGTGGCGCCTATGACAGCTAGCAAAATAAATAATATGTAAACAGTGTTTATTACGTATGCGCTTAATAGTTAGAGACGCCACTGATACACCAATGCAGCTGCTATCATTTATTTACAGTATCTTCTATATCTATATATATACAAGCGAAAGGTCACACACTCACTCACAACGTAATTTAGAAAACCGCTGGACGTATAAAGATGAAATTTAGCAGCGACGTTCCTCAAGTTGCGTAAGTGCGTAAAAAGGGATTTTTTCGAAATTCCACCCCTAAGGGGGTAAAAGGGTTGAAAGTTTGTATAAAAATTCTACAGTTTTACGCTCTTGATTGCTAAAAAGAATTCATGTATTTATTGGTTTTTGGAAATTCCACCCGTAAGGGGGTAAAAAAGGGTTGAAAGTTTGTATGCAATTTTTACAGTTTGTAAATAGGACACATGAAATTTTAGATTTACGCTCTTGGTTGATAAAAACCAATAAATACATGAATGAAAAAAGCATTCATGCATTTATTGGTTTTTGGAAATTCTACCCCTAAGTAGGTTAGGTAATAAGTGGGTTGAGAGTTTGCGTGAATTTTCTCTGCCTTTAAGTGTGACGCGTGAAATTAATGATTTACGCTTATAGTTGATAAAAATAATATTTATTGGTTTTTGGAAATTTTACCCCTAAGGAGGAGAAAAGATGGAAATTTGTTGGGCTTATATATTTGAAACTTGGAATATTAGTTTTTCAAAACTATTCATAAAACATGATTTATGGGCTTTTTTTGAGATTTTTGAATAATTTAAATATACAGGGCTTCTTTTTATGATGTAGGGAAGTACTAAGAAGGGATTTTTGGAAATTCAACCTTTAAGGGGGTGAACTAAAAAGTAATCAGTAGGATAAAATGCTCAAGCGAACGAAGTCGCGGGCGTAGTGCAAGTATACTAATATAATAAAGCTTAAGAGTTTGTTTGAACGCGCTAATCTCTGGAATTACCAGTCGGATTTGGAAAATTACTTTTGTATATGATTACATTCATTAACTAGTGCGTCTTTCGTCCGTACACTTTTAATCTCTGATTATACCACATCCGTGTGTTTCATAATCTTTCAGTAATTAATCGTTTATTTTCATAATCAGTATCATCTACTTCCGTCTTATATAAGATGTTTAAATTTTTGTCGTCGTCGTCGTCATCTGATGAGGTTTCGTTACATGAACAATAATCCTTATCTTTAACTGAATCATCAGAAGAAAAATACCCTGATTGTGATTGGAGCGTATTGGCGACAATATTTCGGTACGGTTATTATTTATGTAAGTTGGATCACACAATTCCGAAATACGTGAAGGCAACAGTGATGACTGTATAAATGCAGGCTAAGCAAAATGCAAAAAGTGGAAGCAATAAGAATAATCTAATTACTGAAGTTATTGCTTTAACATTCAATACACCATGTACACGTTACTGCGCGATATATTACAAACTGAATAAATGATAACAAAATTTATTAGCGTTCAAAATTATGTAAACACGTACAGGTTACTGCGTTTTACATTGCGACCGGTATAAATGACAGCAATGAATTAATCTTAAAAATATTGTAATCAGAACACTTAGGCGCGAATTTCTTCCGTCCATTCTGCGACCAATGGAATTGTATTAAACTGCACGCAAGCATTGCGTTAAAAAAATCGCGCTGAAATAATACCGCAACAAATCCGTGTTTTGCCACAGAAATCAACGCACCGCGGCGCGGATTAAATTAGCGCAAATATTTTGAGCTCTATGAACAGGTAGAAAGACACAAAAATTGCGCGGACTTTTATCCGCAGTGCGTGTAAGTTAGATTCAGTACGCGGACAAAAATTCGCGCGAATTAAATCCGCGCGGCAAAAAATCGCAGCCTTCTGTTCATGGCTATTTTTGGTGGGAAAGCACACAATCGCTCACAGACACGTCTTACTTTGCCGCGGAGTAAAGGTAGATACATAGACGTCTTTTAGAGTTGGAATGTCACTTAACCGTTTTTTGTATTGTATTCGTTGACATATTATTTGAACAATCTCAACTAAATAACGGTCACTGTCTTTTAGATTTGTATATGCTCCAAAATCACGCTGGCTTACCAACGGCTAGCCAGTTAAGTATGAATAACGGTTTTGTAGAGTGGTAATTGAAGAAAACTGTCTTTTAGATGTCGTAATTGCCAATGCGCCTTGTATTACTATAAATCATTAAAATGCGTATAAAGTGACGTAACGGTTTAATACTGTTGTAGTTTCATGTAGCCGTTTTCTAAGATTGCATAGTGGATTAATATAAATTTTAATTTAGACGGCTACTAGCATGTAGCCGTATTATAGTGTTATAAAGTGAAATAACCGTATTTAAGTGTTGAACGACCTCAAAAATGATGTAGTTACCCGTGTGTGTAGTCTCCAGATCTTTAGCTTAAAATGAACGTAGATTAATATGACCGAGACCGATTGATAGAGAAAAAGTTGCTCTTTTACGTAGTACATATAACTCAAATTTGACAAAATGTCACTTAGCGGCCTTTTAGTAAACGGACGGCAGAATGTAGCTTTTGTACTGGTGAAAGGATTTTCAAAATCAGTTCAGTAGATCCAGAGATTACCTTACAACGTCACAAACTCAGAAACCCACAAATTTTACCTATTTATAATATTAGTATAGATATAGATAAGTTCTAATTTCATGCTATGGCACAGCATGTTGTCTCCCTGAGCCTTTGTCGGGGCACGTTACATGCAATAATGATCTCTAAGTCATACATAATACGTACCTGAATTGCTTGTATTTCTCAATGCAGTAGTATCGTACGACATGCATGTTGGCTTCAGATTCGGTCCGCGCACGTAAACCATTCTGGTAACAAACGCTTCACTGCCATACAGACAGTAATGATCTTTATATCCTTCAGAATACGTACCGGAACTGTTTCTCTTTCTGGGCAATTCGTTACATGCATTAATGATCTCCACGACCTACGCAATACGTACCGGAATTGCTTGTCCCTCTCAGTGCAGTAGTATCGAACGACGTGTGCGTGCGCATCCGATTCGCGCAGCAACGCCACCTCGCGGTCGGCGAACGTAAAACATTCTGGTAGCAGACGCTTCACTGCCACGGCGCGCTTGTCGAAAGTGCCTCTGAAAATTAAAAGAAACAATGTTATTTTGTTTATTTCATATCTCACTTAGATTTAAAAAGAAAGAATAGAGTTCGAAACACCACACTGCATACCAATAAATAAAGTACTGTGCAAGTAAGTGGGAATAATTGAAGTACTTAAGAAGGCTGTCGGGTTTTTTATCGGTTACATTTCGGGGAGTGTGCGATGGAACTGCACAATTTGATTCCTCCTAGCCCTTTCCACTTTCGGACTACAAGACGTACGGCAATGCGCCACCGGTACATGGTGGACATCCCACCCATACGTACAAAGCGTTTTGCGAATACTTTCATTGCGCGCATAGCTAAGGAGTGGAATTCCCTGCCGGAGTCTTTGTTTCCTGATAGCCACAACATTGGGGTCTTTAAGGCAAGAGTGAATAGGTTACTTCTAGGCAAGCGTGCTTCACCGTCGACCACATCATTGCTTACCATCAGGCGAGATAGTGGTCAAACGCAAGCTTATCGATAAATAAAAAAAGTACTTAAAAAGGCTATCATGTTCAAATAGGATAGGTTCACGTCAGCTGCATGCACTGTGAACATTGGGCAAAAGTCTCCCACACAATGGGTGCCTGAAGATGGACGGTGCCGCCGAAGCTGGCCCAGAAAGAGGTAGCGAGAAGATCTGGACGCGAGCCGTGAGTCTTGGTACGAGGTGGTGAAAGAAAATATTTACCGGAATGACTTGGGGGTGGCCTTTTCCAGCAGTTGGACAATACAGGGTAAAAATAAAAATACCTCATCGGTCCAAAACCGATAGGTGAGATATTATTATACAATACCAGAAGACTAATCCTATTTCTATCAAAGCAAAATGAGAAAAATGTTAGACATTGACGTCATTTAGCGAATGGAACTGGATTTTCAACATAAATGTCAGGTAAAAATTATGTCTGAACTAACATCAATAAACCAGTTACTAAACGAAACACCTTCAGACACTAGCTAAATTAATAAACAAAAATAATCTTCTTGATATCCGATAAAATCAAACCTCATGTTTAATATTGTGGGCTTTTTAAAAGGTCGTATCCACTGTATGTTACTTCCCCGCTCCAAGTTTAGGCTTTATACTGCACCTACTCTGATCTCTACCAAACTTCCTACTTATATTTCAACGGTGAACATTTGGATGGATGGATGTTTTTACCTAATCACAGCAGAATGGTTGAACGAGTCTGGATGAAATTTGGCACAGACATAGATTATAATCTGGAATAGCACATAGGCTTTTTATCCAGTAGTATCTTTCCGTTGGATAATTTTCGACCGGACCGATTTCACTAACAATTTTTTTGTTGTGTTTGTTATTGTTAGAAGGATCTTATGAAAGGAGAAAGTTAGGAAAAAAAATTGGTATGTAGGTAGGGTATGCTTTTTATCCGATAGTATGTTTCCGTGGGATAATTTTCGACATTCACGCGGGTGAAGCCGCTGGCAGAAGCTAGTATCATCATACACTATTAAACCTTACCGATAAACAAATGTTCCTTCACACCCCTTGCCGAGAACCTCATCAGTGTTGAACGTGATCCGTCCTATACGAACTTCTCCGCCGCCGATCTCCATCAGTTGACCCGTCACTTCACCGTTAGATGATGTGGAAGCGTTTGAAGTTCGAGAACCACCTTGTGATAACTGCTGGAACTCTCTAGCCTGGAAAGAAGACGTTAAAGGGTAATTTTTGATCATTTGTGGCTTGCCCAGACTAATGGATAACTTGGAGAGAGTTGGAGATGTGTTAAGGAAATATATCAACAAGTAAAATTTCAAAATTTAATAAACCATCGTCACATTTTTATTTCATGCTACATAATTTATCTACTACATAGTAGATACGCTTCGATCGGCAATCTATTGTACACGTAATTATGACACGATATCTTGCGAAAACACCCCTATTCGAACATTAAAACGCCTATACCTTTTGAACGGCTGAACCGATTTTATTCAAACATAGCTAAGAACACTCTCGACAAAATCTCCTTTCAAACAAAAAAAAACTAAATCAAAATCGGTTCATCCGTTTAGGCGTTATGATGCCACAGACAGACAAAACACGTCAAACTTATAACACCCCTCTTTTTCCGTCGGGGGTTAAAAACATTTTCCATGTTGGTGACGAATACCCAACAGGCATTAACGGACAATAATGTTGTACTACAAACATATTATTTGGTGTATTAACTGTCTGCACTAACACTACAGGGCTCACCTAAATTATTGTCTTAATACAAATAAAAGCAGTATCTTTGTACTCTGTTGTCATGATGTGTTGTTTCTATGTATTTTACTGTGTGTACATCTAATTACAAAAAGGGGAAAGATTTGTATTTTTGTATGTAACGAAAAAACTACTGTACCGATTTCAAAAATTCTTACACCGTTGGGAAGCTACACTATCTCCGGTTGACATAGGCTATTTTTTATCGCTGTATTCCCACGGGAACGAGAACTACGCGGGTGAAACCGCGAGGCGTCCGCTAGTAAATTATAAAATAAATAAATATAATCCTACTGTTAAATTAGTTTTGTTTCTCTCTTTTACCTCATACTGAGAATTTCTCCTGTATCGGTTACAAATACAAGTCTTATAATGTACCTGCCTACCCTGCATTCCCTGCCTACCCTAACTACCCTGCCTACCCTACCTGCCTACCTATCTAATATTTTTTATCTATCATCAATAGCTTTCTCAGCACACACCATAGAATGAATTTTATAGGCAACATTTTGCTACCTTTGGTTACATTATTTCAATTTTCATACGGATCTCAATCATTTTTTTGAAAATATAATGTAGCCTATGACACTCAGGAATAATGTAGCTTTCTACTGGTGAAAGAATTTTCAAAATCGGGTCAGTAGATCCAGATATTACCCCTTACAACATCACAAACTCACAAACTTTACCTCTTTATAATATTAGTGTAGACGAACATGCTTTGTGCTAGGTATAGTCCTCGCCAAACTTCTTGGTCGCCCTGAAGTTGGCAACAATGGCAGCGCAGTAGTAAATCTCATACAAAAACAGCATCGTTTCGTGCCTTGCGCATCGGAAAGCCTAGAAGTTTGGCGAGCACTATAAGATCATTTAAAACCCCCTCCTTGTCTGTCTAAACTTCTAAAGATCAAGAACTAAAATCGACTCACAATAACAGGGTAATTCCCTACTGACTTTTATTACATTCGTTCTGCCCAAAACATTCAATAACCCGAGATAATATGCAAATCTTGACCTCTTATCTTGTTTAGTTTTTCCTTGACACTTTGGTTTTGACTTATACAATAATATGTTGCTAAGAAACTGACCTAGTGATACATAATGTAAACAAAACAATACATATTAGAGATACCGTATGATAATCTCAATATCAAAAGGTCGTATCACCGTTCTCCTGTAGTTATATAAATTAAACTTAACCTCATGACATTACGGTATGACCAGCAAATGCGATAAGGTACTACAAAGTAGCTATAAAACGATTTAACGTTTTTCTTCGTGGTTTTTAATCAAAACAATCAATTTCATTTCGATTACATGTCATTTTGATTCAAGTAAACATGAAAAAACCCGACTGCTTAAAAAGCGAACTAAAAAGACGTAAACAAGAAGAAAATCATGCTGTGCAGTCGGAGGATAAATATTCGCGAGCTGGCTGTCCAAAACCAGATGTATCCTCCGACTGTACCGCATGATTTTCTTCTTGTTTTCGTCTTTTTAGTTCGCTTTTTAAGCAGTCGGGTTTTTTGATTTTTTTAATTAACTTTTTTTATTTACATCTTTTTAGTAATTTTTTTTAATTATGTACATTTAAACATATAAGTGTTATATATTTTTGAAATGACCTCTTAAAACCTTCTAAGACGAATCGATTGACGTAAGAATCATCAAAATCGGCCAACGCGTTTGGTAGAACGCGTCTAGAATGCCACATAGGAACAAACATACATACATACATAGATAGACAGATAAACACATTACCCTCCTTCGGCAGTCGGGTAAAAATGTTTAACCTTAGATTTGTTATACATACCTACATAAAGTAGCAAGTTTTTCCCTTAAACTACAAAACGCCTAATGCTACGATACGTAAACACAATTTTTGTTTCGTTTACGTTTAATTTTTATCATCATCATCATTTCAGCCGAAAGAGGTCCACCGCTGGACATACTTACTTAATTTTTATCTTTCTAAAAAATTCTAGCTGAATGATTTCGAACCTTCGTGATAACTTATCAATAAATGATATAGCGTAATTGGAAAAACACTACATTTGGCCCCATTTGAACTTGTGGGTTTTTTTACCAAAATAACAATTATTGACAGTTGTTACGCCAGTATTATTAGTTTAAATTAACCAAACAAACATGAAAGACACATCCGTGCTCTATCTAGTTAAAGTCAACATATCCCAATTGTACAAACAAGCTGAGGAAATTACCATTTTCCCATTTTCAGTGGTATGATATGAATTTTAAACAAGACTTATATAAAGGCAATTGTACTTGCATAATGGTTCAATAATATTTATATTGACATACAGTCGCATGGACTACATTGTAGTACTATGGAATAAACATAATAGTATTTTATAACCCATAGTTCACACTAATACTATTAAAGCGAAATTTTGTGGGTATGTTTGTTACTTTTTCACGCTCAAACGGCTGAACGGATCTGGATGAAATTTGGCACAGAGATAGATTATAGTCAGGAATAGCACATAGGATTCTTTTTATCCCGGGAATATGTTCCCTCGGGATAATTTTCGACATTTACGCGGGTGAAGCCGCTGGCAGAAGCTAGTCTCACTAATAATATTATAAAGGCGAAAGTTTGTGAGTGTGTATGTTTGTTACTTCTTGACGCTCAAACGGCTGAACGGATCTGAATGAAATTTGGCAAAGAGATAGATTATAGTCAGGAATAGTACATAGGATATTTTTTATTCCGGGAATATGTACCCTCGAGTTAATTTTTGACGTTCACGCGGGCGAAGCCGCTGGCAGAAGCTAGTAATACTATAAACGTCAAAATAAGACTGTTTGGCATTTTCGCGCCTAAACTACTAGACCATTTTTGCTGAATTTTAGTATACAGATAGATTGGACATTGGAGAAATGACTTAGAATACTTTTTATTCCGGGAGTACGTTTTGAGATAAATACTAACTTTCACGCGGGCTGCTATTCCAGACTATAATCTCTTTGCCAAATTTCATGCAGATCCGTCCAGCCGTTTGAGCGTGAAGAAGTAACAAACATATAAACACACACAAACTTTCACTATTATAATATTTGTGTGATAGTGTGACATCAAGTCTTCGAATAGGCATTATAGCATTTTTCTATCGAATTTTCATTGAAAAGATTTCTGGGAAAACGAATGCCTAGTGAAAAATCATGCATTCGTCCTTTCATTAATTTATTGGCTGGTAGGCCTTTTTTTTTTTGGCTGCTAGGCCTGGTAGCACAGATTACCTCCCAATAGATTCCGCATAGAAGACAACTTACGCGCACCACACATCAGCCTATTCAGGCTGATATAACTCAGTGCACGGTATGATCTCTTTAGTGTCGACCAGACATTAGAGCTGTAGGGACGCACGCGATTTCTAGTTTTAATTCTGTTTAAAAAATAGTTATCAACGTTTTGTCTTAAAAAAAAATGACGAATTGTGCAGTAAAATGGTGTGGAAAATTAACCAGCCCTTTTTTTTTTCAAAAAAAGATGGGTTAATATTCCACCAGTAGGCAAAGTAATAAATATTGACCAATCTAAAAAAGGTCAACTTATAATGGTTTTCAAATCAAAATTGCAAACTTTACAGTAGCGCTCGTTGATGTCTTTTGTGAAAGTCCCTTTCACTCATAAGGAATTATTATATTTCTATCTTTTTCCCACAGAAGTAAAAATGTTGAGACAAATACGTTTTTTGCTTATCGAAAAGTATCGATGATCGATGTTTAATTAGGTATATAGGAGAATAAAATAATTTTGTTAAAATTTATTAATTAAAAATTTACCTTGAACTAATTGTGCTCTACTCATAATAGCTCAGAGTGGCCCTGTTTACATATGATTACAATTAAATTAAATCACTTATAGCCAGAATCAAAATCTTTTCTCGATCGATGTTTTTCTTTATCATTATTAAAGTAATTATAAAATCGCCGGCTAAGAAATTTTACATAAAATACCATTCTGTTTGAAAAATATCGATATTTTTATCGACATTTAATGCACATGTCCCGTCACTACGACAGGTACCGAGACCTTGAATAGCCAATCACGGCGCACTTGTCACTCCCCGCGCAACCCGTGCCTTCCGCCAAATTTGGTGATCTCGGAATCAAACAAAACAGTAGGCATGCGGTATCTATTGGGAGGTAATCTGTGCCTGGTAGTTATGTCGCATTACAAAGACAATGCGATAATAACGATTATCGTGATTTAGCAATAGGTACCTACGTAGTAAAATACAGTAGTAGTAGTAACTTGCCATTTAACAGTACTTGTGGTGTTACTATGGTACAAAGTTAATAACAACTACACATTTTCCTTCATAAGTAATATTCTAATACCAGGCATTCTTACATGAAACGTCACCAAATTGTAAATGCCAATTCCAATTGAATACAGCTTGTACTCGTATGATAAGAAAAATAAATGCAATACATAAATAATCACGTTTGTAACGGCGTGTTGGCATCAACAAGCCGGCCGCGTGGCGATAAAAACCACGCATTTTATGTCATGCTGGCACTTGACGTATTTGTCACCAACATTGGCATTACTTGAGCAACACAAAACTCTACCTTATATATACTGAGATAAGGTTCGTTTTGTACTTCCCAATATTTTGCCGAAGTGTCTGCATCAGTTATTACGTTACACACAGAAATCTAATAATGCTTACCTGATAACGAAGATACCAGAACATGGTAATCACCAATCCCACCAAAATTATCAGCGCCACTTTCAGTACTTGATTCTCTTGCTGATGAAACCACAAATACGCCTTCTTGTACCAAAGGTCAGGTCTGAAGTCGTACCCTTCAAACAGATCTTCGGTTTGGACTGATACCGAAATCGAGTTCGCATTTGAATTCGAATCGGATTTCAAATTGGTCTCATTTTCGACATCATTCTCTCCTTCAGAATGGACTTGCCCATTGATAAGTTTGATAGCACTATTCTGAGAGTTTTGCACGTTTAATAAGTTTGAATTTGGAAGCTGTGGCATCCATGTCGTTGTCAGTTCAGGCACTTTGTAATGACCCAGTAAGAGATAAGGCGCTGACACATGGAGGTTTAAATCTTTGAGTTTGTAGTGAACGTTTTTGAAAGGCTCGTATTGGGGTGTTTCTGGCTTGGCCTCGGTTTCTGATGGGCCTTCGAGGAGTAAAGGCTGTGTATGGGCGGTCGATATTGTGATTGTGTTTTTGTCTACGAGGGATGATAACGCGTAGAGGCCGTGGTTGTGTTCGCCGACGTATAATGTGGGGCTGAAAAGAAATATTACATTATAGAAATAGTTAGAATATAGCCTTTCTTCTTCTATTTCTTAAAAGTCGGTAGTTGACTTTTTAGATCATTTGGGCTCAGGCGGTAAATGCGGTCGCAGACATCCGACTGAATATCCTAAGTAAAAGCTCAAAGTTCTAGGTTTGGCTCTCGCCTATTTCCTTATCCAATATTGGACCAATTTAAGGTATTCCATAAATTGAAAAAAGAAAGATATTGCCCCTATGATTTCCTTTTTTAACGAACCCTCAAAAATGCAAAAAAATGCGCTGTCAACAGACGCCTAGTGTACAAATTAATGAAAAAAGGAAAACATAGGGGCACAGTATATATCTTTCTTCAACAGTTTACTGAAAATCTTTTCAATTGGTCCATTATTGGAGGTGAAAATAGGCAAGAGCCAAACCTCGAATTATGTTTTTTACTTTGGAAATTCAGTCGGATATCTGCGACCACATTGCCTCTTAATAGCAGGATCAGCAGCGTTCATTAGATCTTTAAAAAATCAGGGACAAACCAGTGATAGGTGCCTGTAGAAAGGATGTTTATTTTATTTTATAATAAAAACCCTTCGTCTTGTCGAGACGCCTTTAACTAAGAAAGGCCTTTGGTCATAGTTCTGAAGACTGAGCCGTTACGGTTTATCGTGGTGGTGAAAATATTAGTAGCACTTGTATAATTATGTGTTCATTTGCTTGCCTGTCAAAGCTATGTTGCCTGTCAAAGCAATGCAAACAGCATGTTTCGTTTGATAATGCAAGTTAATGAAATATGAATTACATTCTATTCAATGCACTATTCATTTAGAAAACAATTGGAAATGTATGGTGGAATATTTGCAATTTGCTGTTTATTTTTCTGTTTCCCACTAAACTGTAGCGTAACGTAAGCTCCGGAGAGCTAACGTTAGCCACGTTAGTAAAAATAAAAGGTAATATAAATTAAAACTAAGAAAAAAAGGATAAAGATAATAAAACTGTGGTCCGGCTTCGCACGACGTGGGGTGCTGGAGTTAGGCAGTTAACCAGGCAGCAGGAAAGGGCTGGAAGCCGGGGTAGCCCGAGGTAAGCGGGTGAGTGGGTACCACGACGACAAGCAGGTAATCGGGCAGGCAGGCAGTAGAGTAGGTAGCAAATCGGTTAGGCAGGCAGCTGGACGGACTGGAACTCTTCAAAAAGTCGTGGTAATCTAACTGTTTATTGGTAGTCAAAAGTTATAGAAGGAACTTAAAGATTACTTAGAGCGGATGATGACGTCTTAGAATATTGTAGAATAGTATTTAATATTATGGTTATTAAATTATTATTATTTTAAATACTTTTCCTTATATCAGTGAACAAGTGGCATATTACTAAATTTTAAATATTACCGAAACAAATCAACAATATACAAAAGCAATTTAAATGCGGCAATAAAGTTACTGATGCGTAGAAATAAATAAGTTTCAATGAAACTGTTGTGCAGCCTTTCAATGAGAGCAATGATTACTTGTTTATGAATCTTACTGAATAAAATATAGAGTTCAAACTTGCATGCGAAGTTGCCTCGCAGGAGTATTGAAAGAATACTGTTCATTTATTTACTAAAGTAGGTACTTTTTTAGTAATTATTGTAATATAATCAGACGGTCAGTCCGTATCATCTCACAACAATAATCGATTATTTAGTAGACTGATATATGTTTGTTATCGATATTTACAGTATTATTAATATCATAGCAACGCGTTTTACCTCAAGCACATAGTGCTCGAAATAGCGAAACAATCGATGCAACCAAGGTTTATTATTAGAAAGAGGTCATTTGAGCGGTAGTAACATAATACACAATACATATATATACTAGACTAGATTTTGATTAGATGCGTAGCTTTAAATAAAACCGGCCAAGTGCGAGTCGGACTCGCGCACGAAGGGTTCCGTAACATTATAGCAAAAAGCGGCAAAAGAATTACGTTTTTTGTATGGGAGCCCCACTTAAATAATTATTTTATTCTGTTTTTAGGATTTGTTGCAACAGAAATACATCAACTGTGAAAATTTCAACTGTCTAGCTATTACGGTGCATGAGATACAGCCTGGTGACAGACAGACAGACAGCAAGACGGACGGAGTAGAGTCTTAGTAATAGGGTCCCGTTTTTACCCTTTGGGTAACGGAACCCTAAAAAAGAAGTATTACATAATATAATTTGGAACAATTTCATAGTATACTATTACACGTTATACCTTACGAATAATAATGTTATGGACTGGACCAAGAGATTAATTCGGCATTATTCATAATGCCCGGGCAATTTGAAAAATGCATCTGGCAAAATGCTACAATCTATTGAAATAATTCGACGGAGCACCGCTGTCTATTTTTGTCTGCAGGGCCTAAAGTAACTTATCCCCCCCCCCCCCCCCGAGCTCGCTTCTTGCACCAAAATTATCGAATTGCCCAAGGGTTTCGTAGCAATATTCATAATGGCCAGACAATGTGATAAATATAGAAGTAAACAAAAATTAATATTTTTCTAAATGTTTTTTCACAATTTGTCGGGTTAGGCGTCATATTTGAGTTCATCACTAGCAGGCCGGAGTCTGGTGGGAAAACTGACAATTACACTAAATCTAGCATAATATTGGAATAACAAAAAATTGTATCAGCCATTAATCTAAGAACAGACAATAAGTCCAGATGTGTTCCCTATTGACAACAATAGAGTTGCTCTTCGCGCCCAAAACTGGTGAAATATGACTGTACCTATAGGTCCGCACTTTAAAGCCTAGTATAGTACGGTACGCTATAGAATCACGGTAAAGTACTTACATTAGCAGAAGCATTGTTAAAAAAGAAAGAAAGAAAGAAAAAATATTTATTTGTGACCCGCACAGCAGACACTAGATAGGCAAAACACAAACAATAATAAAAAATAAATATCCCCGTGCAAGACCAAAAAGGCGCCTATCTCATCATTTGCAACGATATTAAAAAGAAAATAACGCTGCGTTGTTACTTGTTAGTACTCTACCGTGATACTATACATTTAACTCTACCCGTGTACACCAGGGAAGAAACCATAACTTCTTAGAGTAAGGTTATTTTGAATGTGCGTGAGGGACAGACTTAAAACGGTGAAGGAAAACATCGTGAGGAAACCGGCATGTCCTAGGAACAAACATTCGAACAACCCGCAACCCGCATTGGGCCCGCGTGGTGGATTACGGCCCACTCCCTCTCACAGAGAGGTGGCCTGTGTCCCAGCAGTGGGAACATTAAAAAGGCTGATGATGATGATGAAGGGACAGACGTATACAAGTCATATACCCTTACACACTCTCAAAATAAACTTACTCTAAGAGCTTATGGTCACCCCTCAGGTCTGACCGTTCTGCGTATGTTTTTTTTTCAAAATGCAAACCTTCCTTATTCAAATAAAACCCAACTAATGTCTAAGTTAAGTTTTACCACTACAAAACGAGTTTTATCGATTCGATTATCGCTATGGGGAATACGACACGAGCGTCAAGTGTCATTCAGTATCTTTCAATGTCGACGTGTTGAATGTCTGGCACGCGACGTTTTACTACAATGCGCTTGTAGTTTTCAACAATTGTGATAAAGATAATGACAAACACTGAACAAAAAAAAGCCTGATCAATACGGATAGTCTAATTTTCAAAACGCGATATGATAGCTGTGCCTATTCCCGGAAGGTTTGATACTCATATTTTGCCAGCTGTGTTTAAGGTTGCCCTAGTCAGTCATTCTTCCATACAAATGTAGTATGGCGATTACTGCACTGTTTGACAGTGTACGCTAAAATAAAAAAATAATATCAATTTGTCTCACCATTATCTAGCACTATGTGGAAACAAAAAAGTTTAATAAACTTGTATTTGAAAGTTAGGAGCGTCGAAAGTTCCATATTTCAACACTAATTTCAACGCATCTTTGGGCGGAAATAAATACCATAAAAAGAAGGAAAATTGCAAAACAGTCACCATACAGGGATAGATTAGCAGTTAAAAAATGCAAATAATTTTATTTTAAACAAATACATGCAGTAGTTTTTTCATGATACTCATACTCCCAAAAGCCTGTTTGTTAAATTTCGCGCGATCCTTTTCGTTCTAAATCATCATGCATTTATTATTTTTATACCATGAGTATGTATTCGTAGACTATCTACTAGCTTCTTACTGCTCATCACAGCACGACCCGAACAGATGGGGCTTTCGCAGCTGGAACTACGGGTCCGGCTGTTTGGATCAGGGTACGCGGGGTCAGGTAGGCCCTCCACCAATGGTGGAACCTGACATTGAGGTTGGACTCGCGGTGGTCTATGTGGTGGTTGCAGAGGAGTGGCATGTTGTCTGCTCGGCTATGTGTGGGTCGAGCGTCATTCTGGAGAAATGGGAGCCAGCTTCTCTGGCGTCCTTAACGGGGATTGAATCCGCTAGCACCAACTGCGCTGGTGCCGGTGCTTGCACTAGTGCTGGCGTGCTGGGGTGCGTGTGGTGAGCGGCTTTATTGCTCCGGTACCATTCTGGACAAATGGTAGTGAGTAATCACGATGCGACTCACATTTTCTCTTGAGTACCAGGGGCGAGTGCTCTCGGAGGCGTGACCTACCGAAGATGGTCCCAGACACCTCGTAAGGGGTTGCCTGGTATAGTGTGCCGCCTTTTATAACGTAAGGTTGGTGAAGGAGGCCACTATAAGAAATCTCAGTAGACAAATAGGGGTATGCTCATCACAGCGTGGTAAATGGTAGTGAGTAATCACGATGCGACTCACATTTTCTCTTGAGTACCAGGGGCGAGTGCTCTCGGAGGCGTGACCTACCGAAGATGGTCCCAGACACCTCGTAAGGGGTTGCCTGGTATAGTGTGCCGCCTTATATAACGTAATGTTGGTGAAGGTGGCCACTATAGAAAATCTGAGTAGACTAATAGGGGTATGCTCATCACAGCGTCTATCGCACGTCTATCTTTCGTATGTGTTGTCACAAAATAATTCGTGCCGCCGACTAGGGCAACCTTAAGTTCATTAACAAGTAACGCCCCTGGTTGGAATGACGTTAAATTCTTAAGGGAACTCTTTATCAGGTCTCATGATGAGGTCCCTCGGGTCTCGTCATAAGATTAACACATGATATATATATATGACATTTCGACTTAATTATAAAAATGATAAAATAAATCTAAGTAACACTGATGTATTCTTTTGAATTACCTAAACCATGCAAAATAGTTGTTTTTTCTAATTTTTTTGCCCAGGAAATATTACCCACTTAAGGACTTTAAATCTACCTATGTAGTTGTTAGGCCCTGTGGGGGTCAGTACTCCTAAAAATACGTGAGAAGACGGTTAAAAATCAGAATAAACAATATACTTACTACAACTCAATATTAGAATTCTTGATCCCCTGTCCATTGGTCAAAGTCGTAGCATCCTCCATGATATGGTCCAATGTATCATCTCCAATGGAATTGAAAGGGACAGTGATCAGTCCGTCTCTATCTAACAAATAGGCTGCTACGACTGGCGTCTCAAAATTGTGAGACCACACGAGATCTCCTGTCTTGCGGTCGAAAGACATCACACGGCCGTTTGATGTCGAGGTGAAGTGGATTATACCTGTAGAAAATGATGAAGGTTATTAATGGAATATGGTGTTCCACGATGAAGCACGCTCGCCTAGAAGTAACATATTTACAGTTGGCTGAAAAATCCACAGATTATACCTATCAGGAAACACAGATTCCGGCAGGATATTCCACTCCTAAGATATACGCACATTGAAAGTATTCCTAACACATTTTATGCATATAGATGGGATGTCCACCAAATTAACATCTTTGACGACATTTATTGTTATCGTGACATCGTTGTACTGTTCGAGAATATTATTATGAACTTTTCCAAAGGTTAGCGACAGCATGCCTGCGCAGGTCATACACAATATATACATTTGTTGCCAAGATGTTTTTATTACGCCTGATGGAAAGCTTTGAAGATGGTCATTATAAGGTCTACATTGGAACGAGTATGCCCAGAAGATGTCTGTTCACTTTAAGCTTTGAAGACTGGCAGGTTGCTCATAAAGTGGCTCTAATTTCACCGCAATTAGGCACATAATGACACCTGTTATCAAACTGTGACTTTTTCATTGCTATTATTCACAAGTGAGTTATAGTCTTTTTTTAATTTAATGGTTGAGTTGCTTTGTTCGTAAAAAAGTTTCGATACAAAAAAGATCGTGCTCAATAGAACAAATGCAACACATTTCATGCAACTTCGTATTTAAATAGATAATTTCAACTTGTACGTGTTTAATAAATAAAACTTTCACTCAAATATAAATTTTGTTTTTCTCTGTAATAAAGAAAACTTGAATTTCCCCATTTTGTACGTGGCTAAAACGCCATCCGCGAAATACCAAAAAAAAGAAAACTCATTATTTTTAGTCTATGGCCGATCGCCATTTTTAGATGCGCGCGCATAGGAAAACTGATTAATTTTACCCGCCATTGCGACAAAATTTTCACAACTCGTTTTCACTGTTGGAAATGATTTTTAGTATTATTCTCTTCACAAGTGTGTTGAAAAACGTCGTATGATACACGTGTGTATTGATGATTACCGTCCTCAGATCTCTTAAGACCCTCGCCCAGCGGCTCGGGTCTCAATGGCCTCAGCGGTAATCACCAACATTACACACTTGTACCATAATGTACTATAACAGTTGTTATGTACATCCAGAATTGGCTGTTACCTGACTCATTGACCTCAACAGCATTTTAGATCAAAGTCAAGTTTCAGGTCTGATTAAAGATTTTACCCGGTTTTAATATAGGATGAGGTTACATTATACCTGCCTTAATTTCACTTTAAGTTTTAATAGTGTCACTTAGGTAAAATACAGGATGATATCAATAATGTCCCTGTTCAGTTTCAAAATACCAAGTAAAATATCTTACCATAATCATTCAGCATCTCTTTCCCCATAGCCAGCGACGTATAATCAAAGAACGTCACATTCCACTTATGATTCTGATTCTTAGAATCATGCATGAGTATATTGTACTCAGTTCTCGCTACATAGATGCCTCTCTTCTTGTCCGGCGAACACGTATTGTCATCGGAGTTCTTGAAAATCTTCGATTTTTCGAAACCTGCAAACACAAGGACAAATGTAAACTTTGCACAGTAACAACAACTGGGGAATTGTTATCAGAAAAGGTTTATTGTCGATTGCTTTTTTTGCTTTTACTGTCGATTCACAATTTGATGATGGCTGTTAAATTAAGTGACATTTTCTTAACTAACAGAAGTAGCAGTATTTTATACTAGATGTCCCCTGCGGCTTCTTGCCCGTCAACTGGTTGCCTACCTACCCTACCCTATCTTACCTACCTACCTCTCTACCCTACTTAGCTACCCTACCTACTCCACCCTACCCAAACTACACTTTTTTTTTTCCATACCTAAATTAGCCTATGTCCTTCCTCACGATGCCAAATTTCATTGAATTTCGTTCAGTGGTTTAGGCGTGAAAAGGTAACAGACAGACAGACTCACTTTCGAATTTATAATATTAATATGGATAGAGCGACTACCTATATGACCTACACAACTCAGTTACTGGGTGAAACAGTCAATAGGCATTCAGTTACACAATTTCTTTTAAAAAAGTATATTAAAATTAGAGCTATTTAAAAAAGAAACCGGCCAAGTGCGAGTCGGACTCGCGCACGAAGAGTTCCGTACCATTATCGCAAAAACGGCAAAAAAATCACGTTTGTTGAATGGGAGCCCCTCTTAAATATTAATTTTATTCTGTTTTTAGTATTTGTTGTTATAGCGGCAACAGAAATACATCATCTGTGAAAATTTCAACTATCTAGCTATCACGGTTCGTGAGATACAGCCTGGTGACAGACAAACGGTTTAGTCTTAATAATAGGGTCCCGTTTTTACCCTTTGAGTACAGAACCCTAAAAGCAAACTTGATGCCTCCATTTCTCGAATTTAGATGTTTGCATGATCAAATTGTCACTGTGCAAAAAAGTCGGGCAAAATACCTATGAATTATTATTTTGTCGGTCTGAGGTAATAAGTGGTGTTTTAATCAGTACTGTTATTTTCCTTGATGAGATAAACTTATATGGGCTGGATGTAGGACCGTTTGTAAAACATTTATTTCTGCAATGTATCATCAATAAATATCTGAAAATGTTTCTGTATGAGCTGACACCACAATTTGTCATATTTGTACTACTACTACCGACGTGGCAATCACAGTGACTAATACAAAAAAGTTTAAGTTTATTGAAATGATAAATTCTTAATAAATTTTAACATCCCATTGATCTAGGAACATGATATACATGAGATACACTTAGCAGCCGTAAAAAAAAAGTTACTTAAACAGTGTTTTTTAGGGTGACGCACCCGAAGAGTCCACACGGTCCAATAAGGTTCTATTGCTGTCATTCACGTGTCCGTCTGTCTGTCCGTCGTCTGTCTCAAAATTTTGTTTCGAAGAATTTTTATCTTCATTGAAACATGAACTTGCAATTTGGTGATACTGTTTATTATTAATTACGTATATCTTACTAACAAATATCGACCAATATATTCTATAGTTGGTACGGAACCCTAAATGTGCGAAGTCCGACACGCACTTGGCCGGTTTTTAAGGTTCGTCGTCTGTCAAACAATTTTGATCCGATGAATTTTATAACTTCCCATTGACCTATGAACTTGAAATTTGGTGATAATGTATATGATGTCCATATTGACGAATCGGATTAAAACAATGGTAATTGGACGTCCATATTGCCGAATCGGATTAAAACAATGGTAATTTCTATTGTGTCTGCTAATTGACAATTGACAGATTAACAAAATACAAAAACGGCAACAAAAAAAAACAGATTTTTCTTTGGTGCGAAACCTTAATTGTGCGAAGTCAGACACGCACTTGGCCGCTTTTATAATAACGTTTTAATGTTATTTATAACAGAGCCTGAAACCTATTGTCGATTTACAAAGCTTTTTGTACCCGAATAAAAATTACACAACGCTGAAATCGGATAAATAATGGTATAGCTTTAACGTTTCGGCACGACAGTAGTAGTCATTGACCCACCTGCATTCATATTGACATTCTTAATTTCAATAAAAAAACTTTTTACAACATGACGATTCCAATAAGCCCAAACACGACTAGGATACATTGTCCTATTTCGGAGTTCCAGTGGCCATCTGTGGTCTTCTTCATCAATTCCACTTCACCAAATGATACATTCTGAGTGCAAATGATTGTTGCACTGTTGATGAAAATACCAAAATCGCTATATGTTTGCCTATAATATTTGAAGAGTTCCCTCGATTTCTCTAGGATTCCATCATCAGATCCTGACCTGATGACCATGGTGGTCCCATCCCTGTGAAGTAAACCCTTTTAAACAAAAGAAGATTTTTCAAATCGGTCCAGGGGTATTTGAGTAATCGGGGGATATCCAAAAAAAAAAGCCGACGACGAATTGAGAAACTCCTCCTTTTTTTTAAAGTCGGTTAAAACAGAATTAGGTAAGGCTATTCTCAATCGATCGTGATATTCAATATTTTATACTACCTAATTAAAAACGATAAATCGTTTATTGTTCGGGTTTCTACGAAAGTTATGAGGAAAAAAGCAATAACCGCTACTGCCATGCCAAAACGAAACTACGATAAAACGTAAATCCGCCTGTATAGCGAATATTGGAAAGTACTCGTCGGATTTCAGCAAAAAGTTATTAGCCATTTAACTATGTCACTGGCTGTTGCTTTCGAACGTTTGAATTTCGAATCATCCGATAATTGTTCATGATTTAATGACTACTAGTTTTACAGTTGGTTAACAACGAATACAATGTTTTTCCAATTCAACGCGTTGAGGTAAAGGTAATTTAGAATAACCCTTTTTGGCCTGCATCATAATTTAAAATTTCCTTCCTACTAATATTATAGTGCAAGTCTGTATTTATGGTTGTTTGTTGATTAAACCAGCTGCAAGCCTCAACAGCGGAACGAATTTGAATAAAGTTTGGAACACGTGGAGACCACAGCCTGGATTAGAACAAAAAATACTTTTTAGGGAAAACGGGACCCTATTACTAAGACTCCGCGGTCCGTCTGTCTGTCTGACACCAGGCTGTGTGCTCATGAACCGTGATAGCTAGACAGTTTAAATTTTCACAGATGATGTATTTCTGTTGCCGCTATAACAAAAAATACTAAAAAAGAAAATAAAATAAATATTTAAGTGGGGCTCCCATACAATTTTTTGCCGTTTTTTGCGATAATGATACGGAACCCTTCGTGCGCGTTTTTTTGGCTTGGTAATACGTTCTCGTGGGATAATTTTCGTCATTTACGCGGTCGAAACCGCTGCCAAAAGATAGTTAATATGATTAACAAACGCCCACATGGCTTACCAGTTTCCGATACCATGTCGTATAACCGCAGTTTTATCTACATTTTGAGAGAAACATAATTACGTCATGTCTATGGGCCACATGTCCATCATACGCGCACGTAATTACCGTACGTCGATAAGCCTACAAGTACCTAATTATGCTGTTTTGTATGAAACCGTAGCATAATCATATTTGTTTATTACGGTAATATAGACAAGGTTAAACTTATGGCTTTATTTTTATCGTCAATATTTTATAAATAAGTGACTATTTAATTATGAAGATGTGTCAGTCAGAGGAGACAGCAAAAGTAACAGACTAGGCAAACTTATCTACGTTTTTCTTCTTCCATACCGTTCTGTCCCCTGTTACGCTATTACTGACTCCCTTTTCCTTCATATCACTCCTCACACAGTCCATCCATCTTTTCTTTGGCCTTCCTCTTCCTCTCCATCCATCCACATTTATATTCATAATTCTTTTAGTAATACGCGTTTCATCCCTCCTCATCACATGACCATACCAGAACAAACGGTTTCCCTTCTACTTTTCTGCACAACTCTCTTTCTTTCTCTTTCCCAACAACCTCACAAACTCTACCTCTTTATAATATTATGATACTAGTTAGCATACCATAACCTTAAATCGCACAGAGCGAGTTTTCATCCAGCATTGTTCTCAACAAACTTCTCACGACAGTACCTAAAGCTTGAAACACGAGGTATAAACGCACCGTGTGCGAGTGCGAATCTCATCTTCCAATCAGGTTATTTATTTTCGACTTTATTTTAAAGAGAGAAAAGTTAATATTGACTGGCAGTGACAACCGCACTGACTTGCACTAAGTCAACACCTGCCTTAGCTGTTCCGGGAACATTAAAGATTTTTTCACAAAAAAATAAACCGACTTCAAAATCAAAACACGAAAAAGTGCAAAATAACTTTCGTTTCCCAAGTAGGTGTTTTTGGCACCAAAGCTCTTGTATTTATCATTTTTATGTGTTTTTCGTTAGAAGCCTGTTTATTTTTTGTGAAAACGTTCTTTGAAATCGGTAATAATAAACTATAAAACTTAAAACATACCTGAAACATGTTCTCTAGATCCAGTCAAAGGATCCAACATGAACCAAGTATCACTCTTCTTCCCCGTATAAAGAATACCATCAGTAGACCGGCAAGGCGCGTTGGCGACCAACTCCGGTATGGTGAAGGGCAGCTTCTTCAGCATCTGCTGGTCGCCTCGGGGCCCGTACATGTATAGGGTGCCATGCCGAGGGTCAGGCAGGAACTGGGGCATCAGGTCCGCATGTTGGTTCGGGACTTTTACTACCGGTTCTATGAAAGAAATAAATCGTAAATTAAACAAGCGCCAGTAATAATTGGTAAGACGGAAGGAAGCAGATACAGGGGATATAGCCCTATACCTACTATGGTCTGTACAGTGACGCAACACCGCTTTTTGGAACGAAGTTCCTTATCACGCGTTGCGAAAGGGGGCTAGACGGAAAAAATTAAGACCAAAAGTTGTAACGACACTTTTTGCTATAGTTGTAAGCCGTGCGGCGTGCGCGTGTTTCTCTGTTTGTCTCTCTCTCTCTCTCTCATAGAAAGCAAGCCAGTTATTTTCGTTTCGTCTTTCTATTTCGCATTGAACAGTGTGGTGTCGCGATAAAAATAATAACAATAATGAATCCTGACAGTGTTGCTGCACAAGTTCCGGATATTGCTGATGGAGTTAGGTAAGTATAGATTTTATACATTTTAAACTTCGTTCCATCCGGGTGTCCCTTGACACCTCTCGAGTTTTTGTTTTGATGGGTTCGCCTTCAAATGGCGCCTGAACTTTTGGGGGCAAGATCAGGGAGTGTGGGATCTTTACCTTACTAAAACCACCCTGGTGAATGGTGATCACCATCAGCACGTAGAACCAGAACCCCGTGACCTCAGTGTGACCACCCCAGAACCCCCTTTGTGTGTGACGCAACATCTAGACAACAAGATCTCCCACTGCGCTACATCAGGCTAAAGGTCGTCATAACTTGGGGAGATCGTCAGACAAGTTTAATCAGGCACACTACGAAGTAAACGTGAGGAAACGACTGAAGGAGGAAGAATATTGGTATGGTTTATATATGCCTGTACATACACTTAAACTAAACCGTTAGATATTCATTGAGATTTATTCAATCAGAAAACTCAAATGATTTATTTGCATGTTTAAGCATTAATATAATTTTCGACATTCGTCATTTAGAGAATCCCGAGCATCAAACTTGTACTTTACGAATGGCAGATGCTTTTCGCTACTACAGTGATGATGAGTCATCGCCTCTCGAATGACTTTGATTCTAAGTATTAAATAGAAGAAAGTCTATAATCGTTACAAACAGGTGATTCAGAGTTGTAGTCAACAAGTTTGTGTAGAATATTTAGTTGACTCAATAGATATATTTTATACCACGTAAATACATAACAATATGACGTAACTTAGACTGGACATTCATGATTTTATTATCAAGCTTTTGTGTTCGTGACATAGTAAATAGTGACATCAATGTACAAAATGCAACTAAGTAGTTATATCGAAGATCACGACATGTTACTATGTGAAGTAAACTAGTTAGAGGAAAGATTATAATCACATGAGTAGTCTTCACTATGGAGTTGGACAGCCATACTTCAAAAATGGGGACTTATACATCGTTATCTGTAATTTTCCGTCTATAATACAGGACTAGAATAAGCTTACGCACAAGCAAGAAGGAACAGAAAATAAATTGTCACTAAGGAAAATCATAACAAATTACTTAATAAGGCCATAAATTATGGAAAGCCATGGACTTAATAATTATTACGTCCATGTGAAAAGCATTACATTAAAACTTCTCTAAATAATTATACATTAAAATATTAGGTGTTTAATTAAGGCTTTTCCTTTTATTTAATACATTTTTTTTTTTTTTTTATTCTGCATGGTGGCACCAAAATTAACCAGTCTAAAAATCTGAATATAATGTCATAAAATGAATCTACTAAAAGGGTTTATAAATAAATATAATAAATGTCTATGCTCCTGTACTAACATATACCATCTCACTTCACTTATTACACCCACCTCAAATAAAATAAAAACAAATGAAGATACTATAGTATATTGCTCTTGCTGTAGATACTTCCACACAAGTCTCAATGAAATCCAACATATGCATGCATTAAAAAAAGTAAATTATTAATATTACTATCCACAAATATTTACAGATAACTTGTTTAATCTACGCATGTCTGGCACATACAAGGTGATTAAATTTCTTATCTGTGACCTATTAATATATATTCGAACTTTTTAATCTACTTAATCACTAGCCAACAAAGTATCTTTCACACACTTACAATGAAATATATTTTAATAATACATAAGTGTAGATTATTTATTATTATTATAATATATGTATGACAGATGTGATGTTACCTAATTTTAACAAGCCAATACATTGTTACATGTAGGTTTATATGTCTTTCAAAATATCTTTGATATTTTAAGCTGTGTCCCATTTTTAAAATAAACCAATTTTGACAGTAACAAAAAAATTACATTTGGCAGGAATCTCAATTTTTATAAGTATTTATTTATTTAGATTTTATACACAAAGGTATAGGGTGCATTAAGCTTTTTCTACCAGTCAACCAGGGCACACCAAGGGTAGTAATTCATTTTTCTTTTTTTTTTTTTTATGGTGTGTACCTATGCATTAAATTTGGCGCAAACAATGTATTTTTGTTTCTATCTTCTAATTTTAGGGAGTTTAGTGGTATTATATGTTAAAACCAACACCTTAAAAATTCAGTGTTGTAGGGGGGAAATGGCTGCAATTGGTATAAAAATGATTATAGTTTTTGTACTAATTTCAATTGGTTCACAAAAGTAGAATAATTTTATTGATTATGGAGACTATTTATCAAGTAGAGCAACTAAAAATTGAAGTGGGAAAACCCATGACACCACTCAGTGATATTAACTAAGTATACTGATATATTCAATACTGATAACACTTTTATTTGAAAATTCACATTATTTTAGTAAACAGTCATGTAAACTAGTCATTATCCAAAGAACACTTTTCTTATTGGATTAAGAATTAGGAGTAAGAAACAAAACATATTTTTTTTATTTCTAGTTTTGGATTAATGATGAACTGAAAACCACTGAAATACCAAAGTATCGCCCAATTTTTGGTTCTGTAAACAATTTGAATCTTGGATCAATCTAGAAGGAAGACGAATTAATCATTATTGACTATCTTTTCTTATATCATAATCCTTATATCTAAGCCTCAGGAATAAGATTTTCAAAAACATAGAATCATTCAGAGGAAATAATTATTAATATGATATGTTATTATCACTTATCTTTTAATCAACTTAGTTATGTTTTATCATAGATTAAACCAATTTGTGGAATTAGCCATAACAATATTTAAAGACATTATTTTAATGTTTTAGAATCTAACTTGGCCACAATATTGATGTGTACTTTATTTGGAAATCTGATAAATTCTGATGCAATAAATAATGATAACAGAAAATATGATGAATGTAAACATGCAACTTGTTGAAATCATTGTTGTATCAGAATATCAAGGTTTGACTTAAGTCTTGATTCATAATCAATAGCAATAGCAACTATTTACAATAGGTCAACCTACAAGTACTAAACTACTAAGCTTTTGGAGGGAATATGACTTATTAAAGGAAATAAACAATGAATACTACTAGTGATAAAAAAAACTACTTAAATACAATTCTACAAATTCTCCAACACTTCAATCATTCTTATTAGAACAAAATTCTGTCCTATAAAACACCATCAAGAAATAAAATTAAAATTGTTACTTCAATAATAATAGTAATTATTGCTCACCATCTTTTAGTTTCCATATAATATTGCCGGCCAGAGGCTCCACAGCGACCATGCCGCCCCCTAACGTGGCAAACAACAGAGGCCGGTCATCAAAAGCACGAGACAACTCCGTACTTTCCTACAACAACAATAACATCGTTCAACACACAACTAATAACCTTGTAATTACACATTGCTTAGCTCTATCAATAATAAATGCGCCGCAATCCGTACAATCTCACCTTTCCCACACTGTCCACAACAGAACCTAGGCCGTACGAACCAAACAACAACAATATCACACATAAGTACTTCATGTTTCTCACTAAATTTAATGGACTTTATATTTAATCATATGTGTAATTTCCATTATTTTTGATAAAATTATCGCAATAACCAAAACACTACAAAAGAACCCTCGCGAATGTTAGTTTTGACAGGAGGTCGACTGGTGTCAGTCGACAGATTATACCATATAAGTTTCTCTGTGGATTATACTTCAATAAACTAAATAATTTTACAGTGGTGCTTAGTCGATTCATTAAAACGATCACCGTGTTAGTGTTGGTGGATAGCAGCTTGGGCCTAAGGGGACCTAAGACGATTATTCTGTAATAGACTGCATGTTGTGCCGCACCAGCGCGGCAGCGCCCGCCCGCCCGCACCCGTTTCGTTTCAAATCTTCTAATAGAGTTTGGCTATTATAACTATGCAGTATTCAAAAAATCTGGGAAACTGAACATTTGGGGCAGGTAACAAAGACCATCAGCTGTACTACGAAAAAGGAGACGTTTTTTTTGTTGTTGGTTTTGATTGATAGGTTATTTTGTTTATATTCTGATTCATTGGCAGAGGCGGCTCGTGACATTTATTTATGGGAGTTCAAAAAAAAAAAAAACTTAAAACTAGAGCTTACCATTTATTTATTTTTGTACAGAAAATTCATTCTGATCTGTTCTGTTCAGTATTTCTGTTCTGGAAACTTCATAAATAGCATCTCAAATGTCATTCTGAATAATTTTAGACGTACTTTTAAAAACGGACCTGCTGGATAAATGCTGTTTCATAGCCAAATCGATCTCTGACACGAAATCTTCCAAACCTCTATAGATTCCGGAATGCCGTAGATTCATCCTAACCTCGTAAAGCAACTTCAAATGCACCACAAAATACCACACAATCTATTAAACGCCGTAAAATATATCGATTTTCATCAACGCGTTCATTGAACTCTCTAATAGATTTTCGATACGCAGAATCGAGCGCTTTTCGAAATTTTGAGTAAGAGCAATTTTAGGACCCTAGCAACCAGGCCATAAAAATTCATAAAAAAAACGCATTTCAAGAGTATTTTCATATTTTTTTATAAAAGGCACACTGTATTGTTCCATTTTTAACACAAATATCGCGCAAAACTATAATTAATACATAATTAAAAGAAAAACTGCGAAGAATCTACATTCTACCGTAAAGTAAATGATTTCAAGTGTTTGTTTTAAGGTATAAATAAGATTGACAACGGCGCACAGGCAAAAGTCTCCCGCGCGCGCCGCCTCGCGCGATTTGGCAACGTCCCGCGTGAGCGGCGCTCCAGATTAGGCTAATTTCCCGTACAAAATCTTCTGTTTCACGCGTCGGACCGTGTCGATGTTTCTGTTTCGCACTCATTGAATACAGTGCTAGAAATTGTACTGAATTTTGTTTCATAGGAGCGCAATCGCTGGCGCTCCACTCCACAAGTTAGGCACATACAACTTAATGCCAAATGTGCGCGTAGGTAATAGTTAGTTTCTACTACGTTTCTAGTAAACTGCTAGTAACTGAGTGTATTGTATAGGAATTGTAGAAATAATGTATGAATAGGATTATATGGAAATATATATTATGCAATTTTTGTGGGAGTGCACTGCACCAGCGCTCTTTAGCACGAGCCGCCTCTGTTCATTGGTATTGCATTGCAGAGCTGAAAATTTTATGAATATTCGGAACACCATTATAAATGAAATGTCCCCATCGATCCCACCCTTGCATTGTGTAAGTGTCGTGGTGGCCCAGTGGCTAAGACCTCGCCTGTCGTGCTTGAGGTCGTAGGTTCGAATCCGGGCAAGTACCAATGTGAATTTTTCAAATTCATATGTACTTTCTAAGTTAATCTTGGACATCACAGGCAACGGTGAAGGAAAACATCGTGAGGAAACCTGGACTTATATAGTTATAATGTAAGTCTGAAATAGCCAAGTCAGAGGCCTGTGGGGATTCCCAGAGGCGGCTTAATTAACTCTGACACCAGAGGTGGCCACACCTCACACGAAAAGAAGAAGAAGACCCTTGCATTTTTTTTATTTAAGGTCAAAGTACGCAAATGTGGAATTTTGTGATTTATAGCCGAACAGTAAGTTTTTTGATAAAAATAAACCACACAAAATTGTAGATTTTGCAATTATCTATAGAAATTGTCTAGAATTTTTTTCTCCTAAACGTCACCGTTTCTGAGATATAATGGTTGAAAAAGTTGTATTCTTCATAATAATTATGCACACGTTTCCACGCCACCTGGGAGGTAATTTACATGATGCGTTTTTTTTAACGTGTTTTCCCCGATTGGCTTATTCCACAATCTATTGTGATCCTGTTTAATTCAATACTATTCAAAATTATGTTAAAACTTGTACTATTGCAAATAGTGAAAGCCGTGTGAATTTTTGTAGATAATTGCATAATCTACAATTTTTGTCTAACCTATATTTATCATAAAACTTACCATTCGGTTTAGTACACAAAAATATCCCATATTTGCGAACTTTGACCTTTAATAAAAAAAATTGCAAGTGTGGGATCGATGGCGACTTTTTACATTTATTTATTTATTTAAACTTCATGTACAATAGTGGTACATAGGCGGACTTAATGCCACACGGCATTCTCTACCAGTCAACCATTTATAATGGTGTTTCGAACATTCGTACCAATTTCCAGCACGGCGAATTATTGTTAACCTACCCCTATTGTTTGGGCTAAATTGACCGGACTATGTAGAATGAAAATTAGCGTCCTAAAAATTTTAAAACACAGCATCATGATCACCTACTGTCTCACACTGTAATAGCGCATATGGCCACTAGAGAAGGTAATGAGAAGAAAGGAGGGAGCTTAAATTTTGATCCTTTAAGTGACATGTTAACAAATAAAAATTGGCGTAATGAGAGTTGCAAAAAGTAGATTAACTTAGGTAACGTCTTTTGAGTATTTATAAATATAACTAATTTTTTTATGATTAATATGTTTTATTTAAATGAACATTACTTTTATATATTTGATAAAAAATTGTGGGGCACATTGATTTTATTTTCTTCAAAATTGGGGATTTTCAGTTTTTGGGTAGGTAATCCAGACCATGACACCATGGTCATCGGCAACACTGCCAGTACGTGAACCACTTCGGTACTAATCTGTACCTGTCCGGAAGTACTTAAATTGTTCACTAGGTTTTTTTAAGGAACAATAGACTGTACATTTGAATTCGCCAAACGCGCAAAATCATAGGTGTGAAAAAAAACCACCAAAAGTAAAAAACAAAGGAGGAAAAATCTAGTATAGTTTGGCAGGAGGGGGGCAAGTGGGGGTGGGGCCTCTCCCCTGAAAAGGTAATGCACCGTTCTTGAAAAAAAAAAGTCGTGTGGCACTCGGGGACTGCCGCGGTAAAGCTATTGCATAGCATTTATTCTAGATCCAGTCCTGGAAAATGCGTCAAAAAAATTAAAAACGTTAAAAACTCGAAAACGTAGCGAGCCAAACCCGCATTTATTTACGATTAATAAAACTCTAAAAACAAAAAACGTAGCGAGCCAAACCCGCATTTATGTACGATTAATAAAACTCTAAAAAACAAAACAAAAATACCCTTATTCACATTGAAATAAGGGCGCTTTTCTTTGACAAGCAAAAGTGACCCTTATTCTAATTAGCATAAGGTCCACATTGATCACAATTGATCACCACTCAGATTCCACAGAATTCAAAAACCTTATTAAAAACAAAACAAAAATACCCTTATTCACATTGAAATAAGGTCGCTTTTCTTTGACAAGCAAAACTGACCCTTATTCCCATTAGTATAAGGTCCACATTGATGTACAGTGGGGAGCGTGAGGTTTTTTCGTTACGGAATTTCTAGATTCGGTCCCCGCGCTCAAGGCCCGCGAAAGAAGCTATGCAATAGCTTAATAACAAATTTATTTTAACCTATCATCAAAAGACCTATCATAAAAAGTTGCTTCTGCATCGTCTCCAGCGGCAGCGCTGCGGGAAGGTATACGTAAAAAAATATGAAGTTTCTAGCAGCCCGGTTACACACCGAAGCTAAGGCCTTTCTTCGTACCCTAAGACAGTACGGTCGGACTTGATGTTAAAAATAAGAAAGAAGCAGAACTCCAACCTAATGCGCGTAATATGTCTCGTCATAGTGTATTGTAGATCTGTGCCGGCCCAGAGAAGTAAACGACCGATGTAACATTTATTCCGTCTTTTCTTGATATTTTAGTCGATTCTTACTAAAATTTCACTAGAAATCGACTAAACCATTTTGAAAAAAAACACATGACATTTCAAATTTGACAACTTGCTTGACTTGACTTGACAGTAGTTCATGAGTTGACAGTTGTTGACTGACAAGAAAATCTTATTATTTTTTATTCAGCGAGTGTTTTATTAAAATTAAATAAGAGAAATAGACACAGAAGTTGATTAATGATATTTATAATAGGAGTTAATTGTGACTAAAGTGAATAAAACAATGGTTCGATATTAATAATAGTTATCATTAATTTGTTAAAATGGAGATCTCTGGAGTGGGTATGTGTCGAATTATATTTGCCAACAGCTTTATTTAATTAATTTTAGCATACGGTTGTATTCGCGGCATAGGAACCTTGTTTACTTAAATAATCAGTATACGTCAGTATCCGCGAGAACCGGTTGTTTATCAGTTTAGAGATTAATGAGTAAGTTTTGGTATTGTATGTTGTTCCTCTGACAACAAAGACGATAACACAAACAATCAGCCACAAATTGATCGCCACTTCGCCGCATCAATCGTGTTTCATTATAGATCTTAGCTTTCTGCGTTCTTGTCTTTGTGTTTTATTTTTAGAGTGTGTTTCATACAAAGTTTATTTAGTTAGGCTGAAAATAGAATGGGTAAATTAAAATATAAAAATGTAGTGTTTTGTAAAGTGCCAGTGGTGTAACAGTGTTTGTATTTTCAGGTAAATCTCCAAATTCATCACTATCCTTTAGGTACAATGCTAATAATGAGGAGTTAGAGGAATTGTTTCATGTGTGTGATGATGACCCTCCGACCCCACAGGGTGAGCCCGCTCCTGGCACACCTGTTGAAAATGCCAGCCCTAAACGAGGAGAGAGGTCATCCTCCATCATAGACAAATATTTTAAATCAATTCGTTCCGAAAAGACTTTAGAAAAACTTGATGATGCTAAACCTAATGAAAGTAAACAAGAAGAAGCAAAGCCTGCGTTACCTAAAGAAGTGAGCTCTTCGCCAATGAAGGAGTACTTGAACCGCTTGGGCAAGCGGAGCACTCCTGACGTGACTCCTGAAGTGAAAGAAGGGAAGGAAGGCAGCAATGAAACATGGAAGATATTCCATGATTTCAAGTTTAAAATTGCTCAAGCAGTTGAAGATATGAAAACTCGTTCTGTTGAAGGTACCTATTTATTACTATCACTATTGATTTTTCACCACTTACCTGAGTTAACCCCTCAACGGTCGACCTGTTTCAGGTGTAAATCTATTGATTCCTAATTACAACCATTCAGCTTTTAAATAAGGTCTTCATGTTAGCATGATTAAATACCTGCTGTAATAGATAGCCAAATCTAAGGGAGTTAGGTAATACAGGGTTATCAGTGTGAACAGCTGTTATAACATTTCTCATTGTTCTCTTTATTACAAAATTAAGGTCATTCAACAACAGAATAGTTCATTCACTCATAGAGGTTGTTATTCAGTATTAATCACCTGTAAAGTAAAAATATTCTATTAAGTTAGGCTGAACTTCCTCTAAAATATCTATCAGTTCATTTATAATTTTCCCATCATGGTTTCCTTATGTTCTTGTTGCCTATGCTGCAAGAACTGTATATTTTACTGTGATTAAAGAAAGCCTATGGGACTCTGCAATAGTTTAGCTATCTACCAGAGCAAGATTTTGCAAAATCAGATCTTTACATCCAGAGATATCTAATACTACTTATATCAATTAAATAATATAAATTTAGATTAATTTATTTATTTATATTATTAATTATTGCAATGAATAAGCAACAAGGACAAGGACTCCGTACGCAAAATACGCGCTTAGACGTGGAGTTGCGGACACCGGCCCATCTTAATCTAATCTAAGGACAAGGACTAATCAAGTTTCATAAATGTAAGGATACACTGTTACTTGGAATGCCTTGTCAACACTGTGTCACCATCAAGAGAGTAATTGATATATTTAGTTCCATAAATAAATGCACTCAATATGGTGCATGTGAGTCAAGCTAATAGCGTTGCGAGTGCAGTGCGTATATACAGATTAAGCCTCAATTGCTGGGATGTCCCAACTGTCCATTCAGTGGCTTAGATGATCTGTATAATATCTCTGATGCTGCAATAAACATGGCGACCTACTAAGGCCCAAACAGTTTGATTAAACGTAGAGACAAAAAAAAAAGTATCTATTAGCATAAGTATTGTAGTACTTATGAGGCTACCACGTAAATAATACGCAATATTTCAATTACATTTTGGGTTTATTTCTATTATTCATCAAAAAACGCGCCTAAAGCCCCCAGGCGCCCTGACATAAGATCACAATCACGAATGTCACTCTAAATTGTATCCAGCCAGGAATGATTTATTTATAACTAGATAGTATAAAACAAAGTCGCCTCCCACTGTCTGTCTGTCCCTATGTATGCTTATATCTTTAAAACTACGCAACGGATTTTGTTGCGGTTTTTTTTAAGTTGATAGAGTGATTCAAGAGGAAGGTTTATATTTATAATACATGCATAATATAGTAGAGAAACACTGATAATGTTCGACATCCACGCGGGCGAAGCCGCTTACAGAAGCTAGTTTATTATAAAGGTAACATAGTCAAATGCAAACTCCTTACAGTATTTAGACTAAATCTCACCATTATGCATGGTTGCATACTATGCAAATTGCAATTAGGAAAATGTAATTTATAAATACAAAATGGTTCATAAATATGTCTTTGTAAAAGAAATTAATCTCTTTGTTAATTTTTATAATTAATTATTTACAGTTCCTAATTCCAAATCATAAGTAGGTACTTATAACAACCAATTCTTGTAAGCTGAGTGCAAGGTCACAACAGTATCTAAATACATATTTCTATTTTACAATTACCTAAACATGCTTTATCTGTAGAACACATTAATTAAATACTCATTATGAACTGTACTGTGTAATTGTTAGTTAATTTTGTTTTTATCTACTAAAGACCATACAGGGGCTTCTGCACTGACTTTGTACTCCTCTGATCTAAATATTATAAACCTGAAGAGATTTTTGTTTGTTTGAACGCGCTAATCTCAGGAACTACTGGTTGGAATTGAATAATTAGTTTTGTGTTGGATAGTCCAATTATCGAGGAAGGTTATAGGCTATATAACATCACGCTACGACTAATAGGAGCGGAGCATAAATTAAAAATGTTGCAACAACGGTCATAATTATTCTTTTTTGAGAGCTTACGTTGCGTGCGCTGCGTAAGCGGTTAAAGTTACGCAATATTCATGTATGTAGGGTAGTTCACGGGAGCGAAGCCGCGTGGGACAGCTAGTTTTACAATATAAAAGCTGGGATCATACAATAGGAATGTTCTAGGCACTTGTCAACTTGCTTAAGAAGAAGAGATTTCATTCAAAAATTAAACATTATGCAACTCATAAAATAATTATTGAGTAGTTTGTATGCCTTATTTAATTTTAGGCTTACCTAATAAATTTTTGTCTGAAGTGCGGTTAAAAATTCTTTCAATGAAATCAGTCCAAAGATAAATTTTCACTTACATATACATCTTAATCTCAACTTATGTGAAAAAATTGTTGTTTGTTTATATGTTTTTAAACAGTAATCTCGGGAAGTAGATCTGATAAAGAAAATTATTTCAGTGATAGAATTGAGAGCAGTGGTGGCCCAGTGGTAACGGCCGCAACTTACAAGTTGTAGGTCGTAGGTTCGAACCCAGGCAGGCTCTTAAATTTGTGTAAATTATTTAATTACCACTGCTCTGAAAGCGTTGAAGGAAAACACCGTGAGGAAACCGGCATGTCCTAGAACCAAACATTCGAATACATATTGTAACAACCACCAACCCGCATTGGGCCCGCGTGGTGGATTCCGGCCATTCCCTCTCACATAGAGGTGCCTGTACGGCGTATGCACAACGGACCAAATTAGAGTCTTAAGTGCGGCAAAGGAGGTCTATCTATCCTATGGCCACAGGAGTGCAACCGCAGTAAAAAGCCAGTAACTTACACTGTATTATAACTGCAAAACAAAAACATTGTGTACGAATCTGTCAAATACTGATATTTCTATTGTTACAACAGATACAAAAGAGAAATCAATACCAAGAGAAAACTCAACATCAGATTCAGAAGAAAATTCAGCAATCAGGGACTTAGACAAGGAGAGTGTTGGAGATACAGACAACCAGGTAAGTTGTCTCAGCACCGTGTACACATTGGTCGGCCAACATCTTCCATCGTCCAGCTCCTAAGAAATCACATTAAATCTTAAGTAGAGTACAAAGAGCCTATCATACGACTGTTATTGTGTGTTGCTGTTAGCCGACCGACGTGTAATATCTACTACAGTGAATTCTTTCTCGTGTGTCTTGTACTGTGAACAAATATAGTACGAAATCGTCTCAAAAGATAGTTTTAGGTACTTAAATATTATAAAAACACTGCTTCCAAAACAAAACTTGCAGATGTCTGTAGACCGTCAGGTTGGCCACTTTAATCTTCCTGAAAATAAATTCACAATCCCTCGCATGGTCGGTCCCTTATGTCTGAGTATCGTGATCAGCATTAGGATCGCATCTGAACTGGAGCGGAAATAAATTCCCCATAATCGCCATATTTGTTTACAAAATAAGACACTCAAAATGAAACACACTTTACATTCATATTCATCACAATGTTACAAGTACATTCTAAATTATAATATTCATGAAACGCCACAGCCCACCTCAATCGACGCTGAAGAACATGTAAGTGATACAGAAGTTACCTACATTCAAGCATTGTCAGTGTCTATGTATTGTTTAGGTATCCCTAAGGGCTGATGGAGATCTGGCGAAGAGTATATCAGCGCAGTTTTCGTTGGCAAACAAATATCAATTTTGTGTCGTGTATAATAAAGTCCAAAATCAATAATCTTGTCCGCTTTGGTGCTCTCCGACTAATTAAAGTTGATTTATTTTCTACTTTATTTCAACGGGAGCGAGGTTGATATTTGTTTGGCAGGGAAAACTGCGCTATTCCAGCAGCCGAATTGCGAAAGTGAATTCGGTAAAGGAAACAGTTTGGAACCTTCAAAAAGTTAGAATCATTTCTTTCAACTTTTTCGGTATTGCGAAACTAATTTGGAAAGAGTACGATCATCCTCCTGATGATTTATTTCCAAATAATTAGGATTATTATAATTTAATTTTGTTTTACTTTAAACTAATGGTCTTCTAATGCTTTTAATAAAAATGTATAATGGTTTCTTAAAACTGAAAAAACAATTATTCTTTAGAATCAATTCTACGTCAAAATATTGGTCATGGAAAGATTCATCTCCTTTCCTTTTCAGAGTGGAATATGCAATACGTAAAGTTGTTTTTGTGAAGGTTCCAAACTGTTACCTTTGCCGAATTCACTGCGTAAATTCGGCTGCAGATCTGTGTCGGCCCTAAGCGTACACTGCATCCAGCGCATCTTTCTAATATGAATGCTATCGCTAATATTAATATTTACGCTAAGTGTATCCGTTTATGGCCTATGATTGGCTTGTAACATGTATGGAATTTTGTGTCTATGATCAATTAATTTTATACAATAATCAGCTATTTATCTGTGAAATGCACTCTATTTACTATAAAAGTCCGCCTCGCTTTTCCCCTTATTGCTCAGGATATTATAATCTGTAAACAAAGCTCACACTTGCAATATATACTCTTTACTTAAACTCCTCTTGCACACTAAAGTATGGCTAAACTTCAAAGTCTAAAGTACATGAAAACGTTGTAATTCACGATGACCTATCATTACAATTCGAACCTTAAGCCAGAGACATAGAAGCTACAACAGGTCATCGTGAAATGCATCAACTTATGACGTGTTTATTTGTTCATTTATGTGTATTCTTCTTACTAGGTATCTTCCCTAGACAGCAGTTTACAGAACTTATCGGAAATGACGCAACCGCTGACGGCTAAGGCCACTGAACGAGACCCAAGTATTCCTGTAGATAAGAACTATTCGGACTCCAGTGATGATACACACAAGAATTTAGGTGAGTGAGAATTGGGCGGTTAGGCTTGTAATTGAGCAGTTAGCCCATTATTGTACGGACCGGGAATCTGGGATCCTGTTTAATAAAACCGACACGACCGGTGACAATACGTCAATTTGAAAAGTTTTTTTCATACATTTTCTGCTTTATTAAACAGCACCTGTTTCAAAAATATGACAAATTATGTCAGTTTACATAAATAGGGCCCTGCAGCCTTATTGCGTAAGTGCATACGGCAACAGAAAGGGTTTGACCGCTATCAATCGACCAATCACAGACGGAAATCCACATCAATTTTTTTTCAAATTTATCTCGCATGTGATTAGTTAATTTGATAGCGGTCAAGCCATTCGCCTTGCCGAATTCACTTGCGCAATTCAACTGCTGGTATATATGCCCTTAATATAATCAAAGTCATCAAATGATCATCCTTTTTTTCACGAGCTCGTGGCTAAATAATAACAGCCGTACGGGTCGATCTTAAGGTTAAGCAACGCTTGACGAGGTCGGGCCGTGGATGGGTGACCAATTCAACATACCGGCAGGCTTATTACGTATGAAACAGCAATCAGCAATAATCGCGCAGAGATTGTACAATCATCGCGCGATTATCGCTTTACGTCAAAAAATCGGCAGGCTTATTTTTGCGAAATAATTGCTCTTCAATCGCGAATCCGCATTATGTGATGAGCCATAGCCACACCATAATAATTTTACGACAGTACTGCTAACAATAAAAATCTGGTAAATAAAATATGCATTTATCGCAAGGTGATCGCGATCATTTCACGTATGGTTTTTGACAGCAGAGCGACAGCCATCGGCGAGCAATGTGGCTGTCAAATTGCGATTACTTTTTCCCTTGTTGTTGCTTGATTGCAAATCGCTCGCTGATGGCTGAGTAGGTACAGAAGTTTTGAGGTTTTGGTGGCTTTTTTCGTTGTGGCTACTTTAATTAACCGCAAATTAGAATAATAATATAAAAGTAAATATTGAAATAAAAAATTCCTAGTGAATATTGTAATTACAAATTGGTGTTGTTTTGTGTATCTAATGTCTACGCAACTGGACTATTTGTTGAATCATTGAAACAGACGTGATCTCGGTAAATTGGAGGTTTTTTTTACTATAGTGTTGGCTACCTCAACGAAGCTTATATGTTTACTACTAAATACTTACAAACACATTAGAAATTGATAAGTCCGCAATAAGTATCTTCTATTTTTTTTTTATATGGCGGAAACCGATGTCAACTATTCTGCCAATGTCTAAAGTATATTGGACAAATCTATTTTACGTTTCATAGCTCAAATAGGAGATAGTCTATTTAGTGATGTCCTATGCTTTATCGATTCGAATTCTTATAACAATCGACTATTACGAAGAAATTGTAATCTATTTTACACATTGGCATTTTAGTCATCCAATTTTTCAAATTAATTATTATATTATGTAAATAAAATGAAAATATCAAATATTCACTGCCATATTTACTTTTACACAAATGCTTTACCTCTTCGAATATTCATTTATCGGAATATTGGAGATAAATAGTAATCAAATTGACTATTGTAAAAAAAAAACAGCCTCCACGAAGTGTTGCTCTTTCATAAGCTGGTTAATTCATCAAACGATACATTTTATAAATCATCGGACAGATAAAATAGCTTCTGTTAAAAGTGAGTGTCAAAAAAAAAAGGCTTGACTTAAAGGCCTCAGTAGCCAGGTCACTAAATTGATCGCGCAATAATTGTACAATTATCGCTACTTGCTGTTCCTTACGTAATAAGCCCGCGGGTTTCCTCCGTGCCTCGGAAAGCACGTTAAGCCGTTGGTCCCGGCTGTCATTTGAAGATCTTTGGCAGTCGTTACGAGTAGTCAGAAGCTTGAAATCTGACACCAGTCTAGCCAAGGGGTACCGTATTACTCAGTTACTGGGTTGTGGAGGTCAGATAGGCAGTCGCTCCATGTAAAATACTGGTACTCAGCTGAATCCGGTTAGACTGGAAGCCGACCCTAACATAGTTGGGAAAAGGCTAGGTAGATGATGATCAAATGATCAACCTTTTTATGCTCTAGCATAAAAAAAAAAAATCCAATATGTTGGTAGACAAAATATATCTACCTATTTAGTCCGTCAGTTCGATAACCTAAAAATATTGGGCACGTATTTTTCTTTTGCTACGTAAACAAAAATATACGACGATGCAGTGCGTAGAAATATCGTATGACGTCACGGTGTGCTACACTTTATACTGACAAAATGACGTCACAAGCCCCCACTCCTGAACTTTGATGCGCTTTATCTTTGTCAATTTGTGTTTATTTGATGAAGCAAAAAATACGGGTTCAATGTTATTTGATAATCTCACTAACGGACTCAATAAGTATTTTAATTTTGACGGAAAACTTGCATGAAACCCTCCGCTTTGTGCAACTTGAATAAATTTTAAAATTTTCTCCACATTGACCGTTACGTTATTTTGTAGCGTTCTACAATGAGGCTGCCGAGGTGAGAAAAGACGTACTCAACGATGATGCCCAGATGGAGGTAGAATCAGGAATCGAAGCTTTGGAAGATACCATAGACGGGTTTGGTGACATCCATGATACGGACCCTTTGCTGTCTAGTGGAAATCCACAGAACTTAGACACAGATACTGTACCACCAGCACCGACCTTCGTGAACTTCGGTGCACCCCCAAGCAAGAACAATAATAAAGACCACAAATTGCCAAGCAAACCGAACCATTTCTGCAGTTTCTCTATGTACTTCCTCACATTCCTCATCTTAATAAGTTTCACCCTGTTACCAAATGCAAATATTTGGAACGGTTTTGTGCTCGGTCTATGGGTCTTTTGTTTCACCAGCTGCTTGAAGAGCTGGGTGTTAGACACGTACTTTGGCGAGGAGCCTAAAACGGGCTTCATACAGCTAAAGCGAAGTAGCGCTATGCCGTCTTCTTATACAATACCGTCTGTGAAGGAACATACGCCTATAAAGAAGTATGAGGTGAGTTACAATCAAGACACTTATTTATAAAAATCTTGACGCTAGTAATTGCTTACCATATGTATAATTTTAATTTTCTAAAGAACATTTGAACCTTGCCACTCGCAAGTCCCGAGTTAGTGGCTAACCCGTGTTATTATGGCATCTACGAGGGTCATTCAATAAATACTTAGCCTACAAAAAGTAAACGAAAATTTTGGAAAAGTGGCAATTTATTTTTCAACATAGTCTCCTTTTAGTTCGATACACTGAGCCCAGCGATGCTCCAACTTTTTTAACCCGTCGGAAAAATATTTTTTGTCAAACTCTGCAAAATAGGCCTCCGTGGCGGCGATGACCTCCTCATTCGATCCATATCTATTCCCGGCGAGTGATTTTTTCAGATTAGGAAACAGAAAGAAGTCACAAGGAGCCAAATCTGGAGAATACGGTGGATGGGGCAGCAATTCGTAGCGTAATTCGACCAATTTGGCCATGGCAGCGGCAGACGTGTGAACCGGTGCGTTGTCGTGGTGAAACAGCACTTTTTTCTTCGCCAGATGGGGTCGTTTTTTCTTTAATTCGGCGTCGAATCGGCCCAATAAATCGGCATAGTAAAGCCCTGTAATTGTTTTACCCTTCTCGAGGTAATCGATGTAGATCACACCTTGTGAATCCCAGAAAACGATGGCCATAACTTTTACGGCCGATTTTACAGTTTTCGCCTTCTTTGGAGCACGTTCCCCGGTCTGGATCCATTGTTTTGATTGCTCCTTGGTCTCTGGTGTGTACCAGTGGATCCAGGTTTCATCGACGGTCACAAAACGACGCAAAAACTCCGCTGGATTCCGCTTAAACAGCGCCAAACACGTCTCCGATGTGGTCTCACGGTTGCGCTTGTTTTCTGGTGTGAGTAAACGCGGCACCCATCGCGCCGACAGCTTTCTCATGCCGAGTTCCTCGTGAAGAATATGATGCACTGTTCCTTCTGAAATGCCTACAGTCTCAGCTAGCTCCCGAACCTTCAATCGGCGATCTGCCAATACGAAATCATGGATTTTTTAAATGTTTTCTTCCGTAGCAGCTGTTTTCGGTGCACCTGGACGTGGTTTATCAAAAACCGACGTACGGCCACGTGCAAACTCGTTGAACCAATTCTTGACGGTGGCCATCGATGGAGATGAGTCACCGTACACAGCATCCAAGCGCCCTTTGATTTCGATGCGCGTTTTCCCTTCCAAAAATAGGAATCGAATCACCGAACGATATTGCTCTTTTTCCATTTTTGTAAAACCGATCGACACGTTCGCTTCCATAAGTTGTCAAATTAAAACAAATGAAGGGATTGGAATGAAAATTTGAAAAAAGAATTAAAAAAGAATGTGCTACACTGTGGTAAAACTCTTTTGAAACTACAGCGCCCTCTGGCGATGAGGCTAGGTACTTATTGAATGCACCTCGTATTTATAAAAATCTTGACGCTAGCAATTGCTTACCATATGTATAATTTTAATTTTCTAAAGAACATTTGAACCTTGCCACTCGCAAGTCCCGAGTTAGTGGCTAACCCGTGTTATTATGGTATCTAAGTATGAAATATAAATCTACCTCGTGTAAGCAACTAACTCTGGGTTACATTTCTCACGCAAGTGTGCCTCAGAGATTTTTTTACATAAGACTCCAATCCGCTAATAAATTCTGGATACCGATGGAGAATGAAAATATACAATTTTTTTTTGTTATAATTTTAGGGTTGGATAAACCACTACAGGTTTCCGGACTACGACCCCCACACGTATCACATCAACAAGACAACAACAGCATTTATGAAGCTCGAAGGTGAGTCATTTTGTCCATATTTATACTGTGGTCATACTATCGCACACTTTCATTTTGATAGTCTCCGCCAGATAATAATAAAATAAAAGTCATTGAACCGACTTGTACCAAATAGTATAAATATGTAACGTGAAAACATGTTTTTTTTTGTTTATTGAGATATTTTGATAATTTTGGTCTCAAATGAAAGGTATGGGCGTATAACCAATTTATTCATTTAAATGATTTAAATCGGTTATGAGTTATTAACTCATTACTGAATGCCCAGTGAAAGGGTCAAGGACGCCCCTTACCGCGATACTTTTGTTTTGATCGTGTTAGCGACACTGCCTAAACATTTTTGTCGTATCGTTTTGAAATATTGGAATATATTGGTAGGCAGGTGCTAACGACTTTATTTTTTTTTGTTATTTGGCGGTGACTTTAGTTCTTTGCAAACAGCAATAAATCATTTTGGGTAAATATTTAAAAACAAGTATGCTTGAGAATGTTTGTACATGACTCAGAAGTTTATCATCCTGTTATCTTTTACTAATTATCTCATTATTTCCTTATCATAATCATTATCCTATGTATTGTATTGCAGGATGCAATCTAAGGATATCGTACACGTCGTCAAAGATACCAAAGAGAGCACTATGGGACGAGAAATTAGAAAAGGTGGCGTTTTACCAACATAGGCTGTACAACTTGACTGGAGCAAAGGTCTTGTTGATGCCCGTGGGATTAGTTAAAAGGAGGTAAGTCAATCATTTGTCTGCCTTTTTACCCGACTGCCGAAGGAGATTAATGTGTTTATCAGTCTGTCAGTGTATGTATGTTTGTTCCTATGTGGCGTTCTACAGACCAAATGCGTTATCCGATTTAAATGATTCTTACGAAAATCGACTCGTCTTAACCCTGCCAGTGTCACTGGCTACATTAAAATTGAAAATAGATAAATGGCGGCTTTTGGGCGCCATATTGTGGTGGCCCAAAATTCTTTTTCTTCAAAACCCATCATGTGTGGTATCAAAAATATATAACACTTATATGTTTAAATGTACATAATTCGAAAAAATACATAACTAAAAAGTTAATTCAAAAAATAAAAAATAACGCGATTGCTTATGAAGCGAACTGCACAGCATGATTTTCTTATTGTTTACGTCTTTTTCTCCACTTCCCACGTCCCAGTATAACAGGATACTACTGAATACCAATATTTTATATGGGCACTTGCCTATCTCACCTTCACATCCTAGTACCTGAAGCCTTAGTGTAGTAGTCACACACAGCGGATCCTTGTGTCTCTGAAGTTGGCACTGCGAACTATTGCGCAAAAAACAGTTTGTCATCGAGTATACTGCACAGAGTAAGCGAGATAGGACGATACGACAAACGTAAGCGAGTGAAAGAGGCAGTTACACAATGATATCTTCTACTTCAACATGTACACACAAATAACAACTGCGCGAGACACAGAGATCCGCTGTGTCTAACGAGTTATACGAGTTTTTTAATGTACTCGACGTTCGCTTCTGTCAATTTGTATACAAAAAATCCAGCTTCAATACGAATTGACGGTTACGTTAACGTGATCAAGCTCGAGTAAAAACTCGAACTAAGCCCAATCAGTAACACGTATAGAATAAGGAGGTAAGAGCCACTGCTAAATTATAAAAAGCTTAACCCTGTTCGGGTGTTTTTATTGGTAACGTCTGGTGACGTAATCTTTGTTTACGCATTTGTTCGACGAGATAAGCTGCGTTTTTTTTTTAATGCTAGCGGCGATCCTTTATGATGCCACAAAATAGATATGTACAGAAGGCCGACTGCATACAATAGGAGAAAACAGGCACAAGCATACATATCACAATCACGACATGCATCTGCTTTTATTTACACACGCATTTTTTTTTTTTTGTCTTTTATTTTACATTTCTAACATAATTTAAGAACTACTAACACTATTGTTAACCACTATTCTCGTTCTTGAAATGTAATGTTTGTATGTCGTTTTGTGGCAATTAAATATTTTTTCTTTCTTTCTTTCTATATACACATGTATGGTGATTCCAAACAAAAAGCCGAAAGATCGACAGTTTGCTTGCACTCTTCATACGATTCCCGCACGGAACAGAAATTTGTATGGCTCACAGTGTGCTTATTCCGAGTTTTTAAACGTACTCGCTCATGATGAGAAGAGGAGAATCCTCTTTTTTAGGGTTCCGTACCTCGAAAGGAAAAATCGGAAGCCCTAAAGGATCACTTTGTTGTCCGTCTGTCTGTTTATCAAGACCCTTTTTACAATTTATATCAAATACTCAAGTCTAATGTCCCTTAAAGCTGCGAAAAAATCAAATTTCTAAGCCAACACAATCAAAAGATACAGCCGTTTATGTCGCAAATTTCCGCGAATTTTCGACACTCGCAAGGGGATCAAAACCTACAGGGTACTTCCCGTGAGCTCAGAATCTTGAAATTTGGTACGAAGCAACGTCTTGTAGCACAGATAAAGGAATAATTGCGAAAACCGTAAATTTTTAGTTACATCATATAATAAAAATATTTTTAATATTTTCAAGCTTACTACCCCCTTTCCTCATGAACGCGTAGAGGTATTAAATTGAAATTCATATCAAATACTCAGGTCTATAATACCTTTAAGCTTAGGTTTGTACGGAACCCTCGGTGCGCGAGTCCGACTCACACTTGGCCGGTTTTATTGTATATATTTTAACATAAGAGATCGTTTACGTTATCAAGCACGTACGATGGCGCTTATCCAATTTCAATACAAATTGACATTTAAACGCGATTGAGCGTGAGTAAAAACTCGCACTAAGGCCTCTGGTAGTTTATGTTTGTAAACGCAACCACGATACAGGAGAAATATGTCCTAGTAAGGGGCAAAGTTTTTTAACGAAAAGAAGTGGGTACATAGAACCGTGTCTACTTTGCCTGGTGTGCGAGCATTTTCGCCTCGCTGTTCTTATCTAACCTTCTGTAGGTACTTACCAATATTTTTTATATATTTGTCATAGTGAGTAAATATTATCAGCATAGTGTTATAGGATAAATTTATTCATCTTCCAATCGCCTTATGCTTTATTATCGTAACGAGATTCGACTTCATTATAATAAATGTCGCTCTCGATCAGCCGTTGATATAATAGTTGCGTAGAAAATATGCTAATGTCCGTGTTAGTTCCTCTTAAATGAACAAACATTTTATTGCTGTTCTATTTTGGGGGAACTGGTTACTCCAGCAAATGGAGGACTGGCTCTGGTGTCATTTGTTCCTGTTTAATGTCCAAAGGGCAACGAAGAGAGCTATACTCGGAGATTCCATGCGTGATCGAATTAAAAATGAAGACATCCGCAAGTCAACCAAGGTTACCGACATAGCCCGAAAAATTGCCAAACTTAAGTGGTAGTGGCACATTGCTCGCAGAACGGATGACCGTTGGGGCCGAAAAGTTCTAGATTCGAGTGGCGACCGCGTACCGGAAGACGCAGCGTTGGAAAGCCTTCCTCAAGGTGGAGTGACGACCTGGTCAAGGCTGGGGGAGACCGGTGGATGCGAAACGCACAGGACCGATCAGTGTGGCGACGCTTGGGGAGGCCTATGTCCAGCATTAGACGTTTTTTGGCTGGAATGATGATGCTGATGAATGCTTTTTAAGCTAAGGGTATAATTTCGACCTAGAATTGTCGAGGTAGTACAATCCTGGCGAACCTTATGAATGACAAGAACTAAAGCCAGCTACTACTATTTTATTATTACCATTTTGCGTCCCACTGCAGGGCAATTAGCTCCCTTTCGTGTTGCCATCTTTGTCGGTCCATTAAAGTATCTTATCTGGTCAATCCTTAAGGTCTCAGTCGTCATCATCTCCATTTTGGACCGACACGTACTCCATTAGAAAATTACGGCTTCGCTCCCGTGAATTATTCCTCGGTATACTCGTCTATAGTTCTTAGTGATAGAGTAGCTGAGTAGCTTCGTACCCAGTGGCGTAGCAAGTCATAAAGGGGCCCCGTTTCTTGGGGAGCCTTTTTTTTTTACAAAATACCTGAAATAGGTGTCAGGATTTTTATTTGAATAACTTAATGAACGATACGACTTTAAAAAGCAGTGAATCCGGACTGGGATAGTTTAAGTTTTCATTGTGATTATAGCGATTAAGAAAATTGAATTATTAAATAATAAACATAATTCCTCACCGAACTCTTAACTCTCAAAATTTGAGATAGTGGATAAATTTTAAGAACTTTTGATTCCACGCGTCGGGGCCCATTAAGTTCGGGGGCCCCGTATCATTGATACGGCTGATACCGTGGAAGCTACGCCCCTGTTTGTACCACTAAATTATCATTCGTTATGAGATAAGAACTTTCACAGATTACCTCCTACAAACAAACAATCATATCTCAACACAATATTACTTTAAAAGTTATGCTAAGTAACCTAGTAGCTATTGCTGCCTTTTTCTAATCCCCATTTTGAGGTAGGCCACAGTCCCACAGCCTATCAGTAACTTGAATAGGCTTAAGAATGCGCACAGCGAATGAATGGAACTCACTGCCTGCATCTGTGTTTCCGAATGCATTCAACCCGAATCTCTTCAAAGTTAGAGTAAACAGGCTCCTTCTGGGTAAGCTCACTCCATCGTCGACTCTGTCTCTGTCACCTATGACTTGACTAGAGTCAAGAGCAAACCCAAATAAAAAAAAAAAGAGGAAATGCGGTCGCAGACATCCGACTGAATATCCTAAGTAAAAAGTCATAACTCGAGGTTTGGCTGTCGCCTATTTCCTCCTTCAATATTTAATCAATTTAAAAGATATTCCATAAATTGGATAAGAAAGATATATACTATACCTCTGTGTTTCCCTTTTTGATGGTACATTATCTTTGTAAGCACTAGAACCTAGAACCCTCAAAAAAAGCACACAATTACGCTGTCAACCAGAAGCCTATTGTACAAATTTGGCAAATATAAATTAAAAAAAAAAACTTAGGGGCATTGTATATGTCTTTCTTTGTATATGTCTTTCTTCCCAGTTTGTGGAATATCTTATAAATTGATCCAATATTAGGTGAGGAAATAGGCGAGAGCCAAACCTCAAATTATGACTTTACTAAGGAATTTCAGTCGGTGCTCTCTGCCCACATATCCTCTTAATAGGAAAAAAATATATAAATAAAAAACAAAAATCCCGTCTCATGCTGTGCAGCGGAGGATACATATTCGGTACATTATCTTTATAAGCACTAGAACCTAGAACCCTCAAAAAAAGCACACAATTACGCTGTCAACAGAAGCCTATTGTACAAATTTGGCAACTATAAATTAAAAAAATAAAACTTAGGGGCATTGTATATGTCTTTCTTTGTATATGTCTTTCTTCATTGTATATGTCTGTCTGCCCAGTTTATGGAATATCTTATAAATTGATCCAATATTAGGTGAGGAAATAGGCGAGAGCCAAACCTCAAATTATTACTTTACTAAGGAATTTCAGTCGGTGCTCTCTGTCCACATATCCTCTTAATAGGAAAAAATATATTAAAAAAAACAAAAATCCCGTCTCATGCTGTGCAGCGGAGGATACATATTCGCGAGCTGGCTGACCAAAACCAAGATGTATCCTACGACTGCACAGCATGTTTTTCTTCTTGTTTACGTCTTTTTAAGTCTGGCTTTTTTATTTTTTTATTAACTTTTCTTATTTATAACTTTTTAGTTAACATTCTTTTATTCGAATTAGGTACATTTAAACATATAAGTGTGATATATTTTTGAAATCACCTCTTAAAACCCTTTAATTTGATACCCCACACGATGGGTTTGGATGAAAAAAAAATGGGCTCCCACAATATGGCGTCCAAAATCCGCCATATTTCTATTTTGTGATTTCAATGTCTCCAGTGACACTCGCAAGGTTAAGACAAATCGATTGACGTACGAATCATCAAAATCGGCCAACGCGATTGGTCTCTGGAACGCCACATAGGAACAAACATACATACTTACATACAAAGACTGATAAAAACAATACCCTCCTTCGGCAGTCGGGTGAAAAATACTTAACCGTCACGTGCCTAACCCAGAAAGATCTGGTTCTATTTACTGTTTATCGTTTGTATATGACGTATAAATATTTACGTATCCTAATATAATGTACGTCTATAAAGGTCACTAACAAACCGCTGATAAGCTGTGTTGGCATAGAAGGGCCTTCGTCATGCGCGTGAGTGCAATTGGCGAACAATTGGGTTAATGAACGCGAATGAGTAGTGAACCGTGGCGCATGCGCTCGTTATATAATCATATTAAACTAATATGTAGACCAAAGGTCTTTGGCTATATTTTTGTGCAAATTGGACAATTAACCTGACGTATATTCAATCGCCGTAAGGTGTCACTGGGTTTTCCCATTTGGAACCCTTTAGCCTGGAATAATGCCTGGTAGAAGGCTCTTCCCTTAAAAACATTTAAAAAAAAAATCGTGCCAGTGTGTCCCACTGCCGGGCAAAGGTTTCCAATAAGTCCTTCCAGGTTCACTTCCGCCGCGCCGTTTCGAATCCATACTTTGACATAACTGGTAGAAATGAGGTACCACAGTAGTTAAATGCTAACAAATGGTTTAAAATTTCGGTAAAACGCGTTTATTAAAAAAAAAATAGTCTTAACAAATGGTCAAATAATTAATTCTCTAACTTATTTCAACATTTTATTGGCTAACAATTGATGAAAAACGCATATAAGCGAAATTTGAAACCATTGGTTGAGTTAACTACTGGTAAAATAAAAAAAAGTTTTAGTTTCCTTCTTAAGCAGTCGGGTTTTTTTTAATTTTTTGATCTAACTTTATTGATTTATAACTTTTTCAAATAAATAATATATATGGGCTTGGAAGAAAAAAAAATAGTCCACACAAATTTTCTATTTCACAATTTTTATGTAGCCAGTGACACTCGCAAGGTTAAGACGAATCGATTGAAGTAAGATTCATCAAAATCTGCCAACGCGTATGGTTTCTAGAACGCTACATAAGAACAAACATACGAGGTGCATTCAATAAGTACCTAGCTGAGGCTAGGTACTTATTGAATGCACCTCGTATGTTTGCCAACCAACCAAGGATACCAAGGAGTGAGCTCCTTGGTATCGCTGTAGTTTCAAAAGAGTTTTACCACAGTGTAGCACATTCTTTTTTAATTCTTTTTTCAAATTTTCATTCCAATCCCTTCATTTGTTTTAATTTGACAACTTATGGAAGCGAACGTGTCGATCGGTTTTACAAAAATGGAAAAAGAGCAATATCGTTCGGTGATTCGATTCCTATTTTTGGAAGGGAAAACGCGCATCGAAATCAAAGAGCGCTTGGATGCTGTGTACGGTGACTCTTCTCCATCGATGGCCACCGTCAAGAATTGGTTCAAAGAGTTTGCACGTGGCCGTACGTCGGGTTTTGATGAACCACGTCCAGGTGCACCGAAAACAGCTGCTACGGAGGAAAACATTAAAAAATCCATGATTTCGTATTGGCAGATCGCCGATTGAAGGTTCGGGAGCTAGCTGAGACTGTAGGCATTTCAGAAGGAACAGTGCATCATATTCTTCACGAGGAACTCGGCATGAGAAAGCTGTCGGCGCGATGGGTGCCGCGTTTACTCACACCAGAAAACAAGCGCAACCGTGAGACCACATCGGAGACGTGTTTGGCGCTGTTTAAGCGGAATCCAGCGGAGTTTTTGCGTCGTTTTGTGACCGTCGATGAAACCTGGATCCACTGGTACACACCAGAGACCAAGAAGCCATCAAAACAATGGATCCAGACCGGGGAACGTGCTCCAAAGAAGGCGAAAACTGTAAAATCGGCCGGAAAAGTTATGGCCACCGTTTTCTGGGATTCACAAGGTGTGATCTACATCGATTTCCTCGAGAAGGGTAAAACAATTACAGGGCTTTACTATGCCGATTTATTGGGCCGATTCGACGCCGAATTAAAGAAAAAACTAACCCATCTGGCGAAGAAAAAGTGCTGTTTCACCACGACAACGCACCGGTTCACACGTCTGCCGCTGCCATGGCCAAATTGGTCGAATTACGCTACGAATTGCTGCCCCATCCACCGTATTCTCCAGATTTGGCCCCTTGTGACTTCTTTCTGTTTCCTAATCTGAAAAAATCACTCGCCGGGAATAGATATGGATCGAATGAGGAGGTCTTCGCCGCCACGGAGGCCTATTTTGCAGAGTTTGACAAAAAATATTTTTCCGACGGGTTAAAAAAGTTGGAGCATCGCTGGGCTAAGTGTATCGAACTAAAAGGAGACTATGTTGAAAAATAAATTGCCACTTTTCCAAAATTTTCGTTTACTTTTTGTAGGCTAAGTATTTATTGAATGACCCTCGTACATAGTCTGATAAACCCATAACCCTCCTTCGGCAGTCAGGTAAAATGGGCCTTTACGCGTCGTTGACAAATTTCTCAGCTAAATCCCTTGCCTGGCCCAGTATTCGGTGAGCTTTTGCGACGTTTACGATAAATATCATGTATATACGCAATTCCAGTTATGTTTACATTTGAAGCAACTAATGTTGTTACGTCAGAGATATACATAAATGACGTTGTTTCTTCAGTAATCGTAATTAATAGACTAGACTATAGATTTGACTACTTATCTCCAAAAGCAATAACATTATGACGTTATGTACCTAATATATTAAATGATTCATCTACTATCTATTCATTGACTGATGTGATCATAAAACAAGATTACTTGTCTAGCTGGATAATTATTTTACTACAAGTAAGTAACTAGGTTTTCTTTTGCAGCTTTGCTAAATTTGTCTACCCCATAGAAACTGTCCAGTTCGAGATAAAAAGTAGCCTAAGGTATATAACCATAGTGCAGCTTTATATCACTCTCACTCTGGATGTACTCGAGTCGATCGAAAAACGGGCCAAGAGGCTTATCGGCAATGAGATACTGGTCGAGTTTAGGCTCCAGAGAGAGAAAATATATCGGCGCCGAGTTGCCAGCCTGTCGGTTTTTTATCGGTTATATTTCGGGGACAGTGCGTTGGAATTGCATGAACTGATTCCTCCTAGTCCGTTCCATCATCGGACTAAAATACGGTACGGCGATGCGTCATCGGTACATGGTGGTCATCCCACCCATACGCACCAAATGTTTTGGGAATACTTTTATTATGCGCACAGCAAAAGAGTGGAATTCCCTGCCGGAGTCTGTATTCTTCTAGGCAAGCGTGCTTCACCGTCGACCACATCATCGCTTACCATCAGGTGAGATAGTGGTCAAGCGCAAGCCTAATATAAAAAAAAAGATAAGAAATCGAAAATTTTACCTAGTAATCGGATCAGTACTTCCAAAGATTCAACAAACAAACAGGTTTCCATATTTAGGGATAATATTTTTAATTAAAAACACCCAAGGACAATACCTACTATCGATCGTCTGTCACCAGCAAGATTTTATCTCATATTCATCAAGAAAACCGGACTATTTAGTATCAATGAAATGTCAACGAACTTCACGCTTATTTGAGTTATAATAATACTAAATAATAAATAATAGTAAAGATATTTAAAACTAGAATGAGAAAATGTATCTTAAACTTTCATAAAAAAAAAATGACTTATATAATAGTGCGGACTTTTTTTGCCCCGTTACAAATTGGCGTAATTAATCCATCCGTATAATTATAAAAGTGAACAATGCTTCAACTATTCGGTATCGCCACAAAGATTAGGTACAATAATATTATGTATGTGCACGGTTGCTCAATGTTACATACAGTACATGCGGATTTCCTCGTTTTAGATAAAATAAATTAATACTTAAATATATTGGGCACAAGTTTCTGTTGGTATGTGGTATTGTGTAAGAGATAACATAAAATTACACTGGTATGGTTATGAGGGTTATTAGGGTAGGAATATTAGATGGATAATATTTTTTTTGCATGTAACAGTGGCACTACAAATTACAGTAGGGACGTTTCCTTGATAGAAAATAATATTAGACACGTATTTTTTGCTTTACCAAAACAATAATCTTTTTTAAAGTTAAAGCGCATCAAGGTTCAGGAGCGGGGGCTTGTGACGTCACTAAGGCAGTATAACGTCTACTAGGGGCGTGATATTTTATGTGCACGTGTCAAAAGAAAAAATACGTGTCCAATATTTTTCGTTTATCTACCTTACGGACAAAAAACAAATTTTCAGTAAAATACCCTGTTTTGGTATCGGTCCTTATGTCAAGTCAATAGATATGTTGGTTTACGCACGTTTTCAATAACCTATCAAAGGATAATTGGTTCATTCATAAAACTTTGAATTCAGCTGATGCTGATGGCCCTTAAGCCGCGTACGCACGTACGAACAAATTTGTTGCGTTACATGATACGCAACAACTTGGTTCGCACGTGCGTACCACTATCGAACATCGAACACTCTGTTCGTCAAACATGTTCGCGGCGATCCTTGTAGTGTGTTCTGTATGGACGGTGTTCGAAGAGCTTTAAAAAATTCTCCGCTACTTCACAATCGACCACTTCCAACGGCGCCGTCATGGCTACTAAGATAGAGTTCACGACTGTTGTTCGCGAACTCGACTCGAACTATGTTTGCGTTCGTGTTCGAATATGCCGTCCATACGTACGAACCAAATGTTCGGGTCTGGTGTTTGTGTTCGCTATGTTCGTGTTCGTACGTGCGTACGCGCCTTTACACATTGTCGCGCACATGTACAAGACATGTACATAGACTGGACAAGTTTTGAAGTAGGTTGGTAGCATCATTGACGCAAAACTTCCTGGCATGGCAAAATCAGAACAAATTCTTATCGCATCCACTCATTTAATATAGACTTGTAAATATCAAGTTTTCTTCGAAATACCGTTCCAGTGTACTTGACATCTGGTTTTCAATGTATCATCAAAAAAAAGTCCCCGTAGGAATTGGAACTTGCTCTGTTCCGTCAATTCAGACCGTTGAATACTGAGTCATGATTAGTCAGAGTGCATATCAAAGATCACCTTTGTAATTACGAGTATTATGAAGCGTTAGTTTTGTTGAACAATAGACATGCGCTTCATGCCTTTAAAGAGGAAGACTTGTTGATACGACCGCAATAATAGGTACTTGATAAAGTTAACAGGTGTATGAGTGAAGTGAACCTGTATAACTACTTAAAATACTACGATTACTATTTTTGACATTGTATACCTACGTTTAAATTTATGACATTGCATACGTTATATTTTTTGATTTATGACATTTAATCGTTTCATTAGTAATCTAAATTTAATTTTAATTTACAACACTGTATATTTTCTTTTTAATTAATAATAATTAACGTACAAAGGTGCTCGGAGGAATGAAGTTAACCCAGTAAGGTGCTGGTAGGGATCTTGACTTGACCGTACTTCCGGGATTGTCCTGATAGCCGTGGTATACCTCTCCACTCCTCAAGCACCTCCGGATATGTTGCCCCCTTGGCGCTACGTCACTAAAGTGCAAGTGACCCTTTTTGGGGGCCCATTAATTGAGTGTGCAAGTCACCCCTGCCATTTTATAGCCGTTTAGTTCAACAGTGGTCGGGCAGGAGCCGGTAGTCCTCCTATAGTTTTGGACAATCGATCCACTAAACCTACAAAATCTAAAGCTCAATACATTTTTCTCCATAATTTGCAATAGTCCTGCACCAATCGGAGATTGTCCTTAGGTGCAGTTGCGTAGTGCATACAGGGATAATCGTCGTTTGCTGTCATATTTCCTGATACATGCCTAACGGGCCCTCTAAGAGTTGGCTTCGGCTCCTCGGACGCCTTTTAAAGGACCGGGACCGGGTGCCGTGACACACAAAATAAAAATATATTATAATTATAATTTTGCATGCCTATATTGGTGGAACACGGTTGACTGCTCCTTCTCTGACATCTGGAAGTGTATTTTTAAAAACCGATTTGCTTTGTTCATTATCAAGCGATATTGCTGAAGGGTTTCGGGCTTGAATGGAACATAAAATTACACTCGTATGGTTATGAGGGTTATTAGGGTAGGAATATTAGATGGATAATTTTTTTTTTTGCATGTAATGGTGGCACTAAAAATTACAGTAGGGATGTTTCCTGGTTAGACAATAATATGAGATACGTATTTTTTGCTTTACCAAATCAATAAAAAATTACAAAGTTAAAGCGCATCAAAGTTCAGGAGTGGGGGCTTGTGACGTCACTAAGGCAGTATGACTACTAGCGGCGTGATATTTCACGATATTTCAATGCATTATATCGTCGACACTTTGTGTACGTCTCAAAAGAAAAAATACGTGCCCAATATTTTTCGTTTATCTACCTTACGGACAAAAAACAAATTTTCAGTAAAATACCCTGTTTTGGTATCGGTCCTTATGTCAAGTCAATAGATATGTTGGTTTACGCACGTTTTCAATAACCTATCAAATGATAATTGGTTCATTCATAAAACTATGAATTCAGCTGATGCTGATGGCCCTTACACATTGTCGCGCACATGTACAAGACATGTTCATAGACTGGACAAGTTTTGAAGTAGGTTGGTAGCATAATTGACGCAAAACTTCCTGGCATGGCAAAATCAGAACAAATTCTTATCGCATCCACTCATTTAATATAGACTTGTAAATATCAAGTTTTCTTCGAAATACCGTTCCAGTGTACTTGACATCTGGTTTTCAATGTATCATCAAAAAAAAATCCCCGTAGGAATTGGAACTTGCTCTGTTCCGTCAATTCAGACCGTTGAATACTGAGTCATGATTAGTCAGAATGCATATCAAAGATCACCTTTGTAATTACGAGTATTATGAAGCGTTAGTTTTGTTGAACAATAGACATGCGCTTCATGCCTTTAAAGAGGAAGACTTGTTGATACGACCGCAATAATAGGTACTTGATAAAGTTAACAGGTGTATGAGTGAAGTGAACCTGTATAACTACTTAAAATACTACGATTACTATTTTTGACATTGTATACCTACGTTTAAATTTATGACATTGCATACGTTATAATTTTTGATTTATGACATTAAAACCTTTCATTAGTAATCTAAATTTAATTTTAATTTAGAACATTGTATTATTTTCTTTTTAATTAATAATAATAAACGTACAAAGGTGCTCGGAGGAATGAAGTTAACCCAGTAAGGTGCAGGGCGGTGGTAGGGATCTTGACTTGACCGTACTTCCGGGATTGTCCTGATAGCCGTAGTATACCTCTCCACTCCTCAAGCACCTCCGGATATGTTGCCCCCTTGGCGCTACGTCACTAAAGTGCAAGTGACCCTTTTTGGGGGCCCATTAATTGAGTGTGCAAGTCACCCCTGCCATTTTATAGCCGTTTAGTTCAACAGTGGTCGGGCAGGAGCCGGTAGTCCTCCTATAGTTTTGGACAATCGATCCACTAAACCTACAAAATCTAAAGCTCAATACATTTTCTCCATAATTTCCAATAGTCCTGCACCAATCGGAGATTGTCCTTAGGTGCAGTTGCGTAGTGCATACAGGGATAATCGTCGTTTGCTGTCATATTTCCTGATACATGCCTAACGGGCCCTCTAAGAGTTGGCTTCGGCTCCTCGGACGCCTTTCAAAGGACCGGGACTGGGTGTCGAGACACACAAAATAAAAATATATTATAATTATAATTTTGCATGCCTATATTGGTGGAACACGGTTGACTGCTCCTTCTCTGACATCTGGAAGTGTATTTTTAAAAACCGATTTGCTTTGTTCATTATCAAGCGATATTGCTGAAGGGTTTCGGGCTTGAATGGAACTGCCTGAGCAGCTTATTTACTAGAGCGTGAGCCTTGTTCCAAGTTCTTATCCAAGATCGATTACACATTGGCATTAACCGACTTTATAAAGGTTACATTAAATTAATTAAATGAGAAAAATGGAAGGCAAGTTTTGATCATAAGGATGGTTCAAGGGATACCTATAGGACGACCAAAGAACGATGGATGGAATGTGTTAAAAGGTGATATGATTATAATGGAACTGAAGTCATAGAACATCAGCAATGAAAGTACCTCACACACCCTCCACAGTTTGTACTCCTTTATAAATGATATTTGTGAACAGTCTTTAGAAAAGGCAGAGATCACGTGAATAGTCTTCAGAAAAGGCAGTGATGACGGCCAGTAGAGCTGGATGGAATAAAAATATATGCTGCAATACAAACTTCACACAGTAAATTTGTACTTCACTTAAAATTCATAGCTTTTTAGGGTTCCGTACCCAAAGGCACAGATAATATAATACTAGCATACAGATGCATCATCCCATACAAAGAAACCGTGCCACGTAACTAGCGTTTTGCCCTCTGATTATACCGATTATTTTTTGTAAAACGATCGCGTTCGGTTCCGTTCCACGGTGACAGATAGATCACCATCTAATAATCAATCGATGCTGATAGATTAATCAAATAATCAGTATAATCAGTAAAGTACTTTGGGACAGTTTCTTCTTATGGGATGGGACCCCACGCCAAAGGGTAAAAACGGGACCCTATTACTAAGACTCCACTGTCCGTCTGTCTGTGTGTCACCAGGCTGTATCTCATGAACCGTGATAGCTAGACAGTTGAAATTTTCACAGATGTTGTATTTCTGTTGCAGCTATAACAACAAATACTAAAAACAGAAAGGGCTTCCCATACAACAAACGTGATTTTTTTGCCGTTTTTTTTTGGCTTATTGGTACGGAACGCGCTTGGCCGGGTTTTATAATTATCAATCTAGTTATTTCTCGTTCTGTGGGCAGCATGCTATCATTAAAAAGCTAATATTATTATACAAACTAGATTTCGTAATGATTTAACATTATGATAAGAATCGTAACAACCTAATATTGATTATGACTATCTGATAAGCTATACAACTACTTACATACTTTTATATCTAAACCAACCAGTATGGTAATTAAATAAATAGATTTAAAACTATAAGCAGTAAGTATGGAAATTCGACCGTAGATGAATGTATCTGTCTCGAATTTACTACCAGCCTTGGTACAACTATTATCAAGGTCTTGAGAATAGTGCGTACAACAGCTAACGCGTATTGCATTGAGCATGCGTTCCACGTGTTGGATTATGTTATTATATTTGCTGCTATACACATTATCTCAGTATTAATAAATTGTAATACTTATATGTGGTTTTAAAATTATTATTGTGACCTTACAGTACCTAGTTAGTACTGTATTTCAAGATAATTTTGCATAAGAAAATAAGTAAGCAAAATCCTTCACGACCTGTTTCGTATTTTTTTTACACTTTTTCCAGTGCCTTTTACAAAAATATAAACATACAAGTAAACCTTTTTATAATATTAGTTTAGACTTATTCGTTTTCATGCACGGCTGCCTAAAGATACCTAAAGGATTCGTTAACGTTTCTAAACGAACATTTCTTATCATAAAGTATGTGTTTTAAACGAGTTTGAAAGTAGATTTCGGTTTAGTAGTTGCACGTCCGACCACAAAACGTCTGGGATAGAAACCAAAACTCCGGGGACCCTGGATCATACAGTGTTTTTGGTCTCTGAATTAGATGATCCTTGCTAGCAATATGAAAGGCATTTCATGCCTTTGGGGGCGGTCTTTGCCCAACAGTGGACGACTTACGGCTGAAATTTCTACAGTCTAGGTGCTACAGTTAATATGACCGGTGCTCAGACCTGTCTAGTCCATAGAAAAGAGTAATGGAATAAAAGTAAACGTACAATAACTAAACGTGATTTTACTTTTTCACATGTAGACAATGGAGCAAGAAATATCCGATATGCGTAATATTAAGTGACAACGAAAAAATTCAAGTGTTGGAGAAAGAGAATTTCGTAGCAGAGAAGAGGGCCGAGACTCCGATAGAAAAGAAGAAGGAGCAACAACAGCATGAGATGGAGACCGAGACCAATACCAATATCAATGCCAACACCAGTCCCGAGAAGAGAAAGAAGTTTGTGTGGAGAAGACGGGAAAAGAGGTTAGTTTAAAATAAAGATAAAAAGAGTTCTTGGAAATAAGAATCAAAGATTTATGTTATTTGGAATTCCAGGAATTATTACTGATTTGATAAAGCAAATAATATACGGCCAATATTATTTTTAAATCTAAATGACGGACCAAATATTATTGTTTTACCTATGAATAATCAAAAAAAAAAAAAAAAAATATTTAAAATATATCTTTGAATCTATTTCGCGAAAGCATAAAGTGCAAATGTTTTTTTTTCAATGGCTTTATCCAATTTTTTCGTCACAAAAATGAAGGCGCCATATTTTATCATTATTTGTTACAGTACCTCACATTCTGACGGAGAGACGGGCAAGGAAGGTCTTAGACACAGACTCGTTAGGAAAATGCACAGAGGTGAGTGGTTACTTTGTTTTAATATTACACACAATTACATCAACTGTTTGCATTATCTTGTGCAATCGAGGTAATATTTGAACTGTGAGTCATGTTCATACACATTCACTCATTAGATTCTAGTTCACCGTGAATAGTATAGCATTGATAAGGGGATAATACCATATCTACCTAACTATACCTACGCCCGAATTCTGGTTCCTATCTCAACATAGCCTAGTCATCATCATATCAGCCGAAAGTCGTCCACTGCTGTACATAGGCCTCCCCGAAGCGTCGCCACATTGACCGTTTCCGGGCGTCCCGCATCCAGCGGATCCTCGCTACCTTCACCAGGTCATCGGTCCACCTGGTGGGAGGCCTTCTAACGCAAAATTTTCCGGTTCGCGGTCGCCACTCCAGAACCTTTCTGCCCCATCGGCCATCCGTTCTGCGAGCAATGTGCCCTGCCCACTGCCACTTAAGTTTGGCAATTCTTCGGGCTATATCGGTAACCCTGGTTCTCTTGCGGATCTCTACAATTCTGATTCGATCACGCAATGAAACTCCGAGCATAGCCCTCTCCATTGCCCTTTGGGTGACTGTAAGATTTCTGATGAGGCCCATTGTAAGCGACCACGTCTCAAGCCATAGGTCATAACTGGCAACACGCACTGGTCATAGACTTTCGTCTTGAGACACTGTGGTAAGTTGGACGTGAAGATACCGCGCAACTGCCCGAACGCTGCCCGGCCGAGTTGGATTCGACGGTTGACCTCTTTCTCGAAGTTGGCCCTACCCAATTGGATCGTTTGTCCCAGGTAGACATAGTCATCCACAACTTCGAGTGTAGGGTCTCCGACCTTGATAGGAGTGGGTATCACATGGGCATTCAACATCACCTTGTTTTTGTCCATGTTCATCCTAAGACCCACTCTTTCAGAAGCTCTACTGAGGTCATCGACCATTGCTTAGCCATGACTACTATATCGTCGGCAAACTGAAGGTGAGCAATGTATTCGCCATTGACGTTGATGCCTAGTCCTCTCCAGTCCAGAACCTTGAAGACATCCTCCAGTGCAGCGGTGAACAGTTTTCTTTGATATGACGTATCCCTGTCTCACACCTCACTGCAGAAGGACAGGTTCCGAGGTGTGATCCTGAAGTAGAATCGACATGGTGGCGTTTTTGTACAAACACTTCAACACCTCGATGTACCGTTGGAGAGACTGCAGCACAGCCCAACTCTCGATCGAATCAAAGGCTTTCTCGTAATCCACAAACGCTAAGCAGAGAGGCATGTTGTACTCTTCGGTCTTCTGTATAATATGCCGCAGCGTATGTATTTGGTCTACGGTGCTGAAGCCTTTCCGGAATCCGGCTTGTTCGGGACGACTCCTAGCCTAGTACGCAGTAGATAGTATAGTACACAAGTGCATGCGCCAACACAGGTGTACTGTGTGTTTTTTTACTCTCCTTGTTCGATGGCACGATCAGGCTCAGAACCGAGGCACAGCGGTGTCAGACCACCAAGTTCCAAACTCAGGGCTACAACTGATAAATTCTAAACCCTATAAAATCAGCAGTCGGAAACTACGTAACATTATTACAAATGCCTGTTGTTTCATACATCTGGTCAAATAAGTACATTTACACAGATCAGTAGGTACTACGGCAAATAATATTACCCTAGCCAACACAATGTAAATAGAAATATGAACACTTTATAAGAGACATATTATAAGTTTTATTGTTATCACGTCTATAAGCGCTCAGTGTACTGGAACCAGTTGAAATACTTATTATAATGTGTATTTTTTATATTCATGCGCACAATCCAGCTGATGGTGGTAAGTGATCATCTTATGGAAATTTGTAATACTCATTAAAGAATCGCGTTGCTAAATCAGAGGCATTGCTAAAACACCGGCAACCATGTCCTTCAAACTTGATTATGGCTAAGTGCTTGCTTGCTGTTTTAGTGTACCAAGATAAGGGATTCATCTACTACTAAACGAAAGTCCTAGTCTGTCCTGAACACAGCACAAGAGTGCCGTTCCGCCAAAACTATTTGTGAAAACAAATAGTCCTGCGACATACAGATGCAAGGGCTTAATAAGATGCCCTGGTTTCCTTTGTATATTGTATTTATAAAAACCGGTCAAGTGCGCGAGTCGGTCTCGTGCACGAAGGGTTCCGTATCACTATCGCAAAAAACGGAAAAACGAAAGTTCGTTGTACGGGAGCCCAACTGAAATATTTATTTTATTCTGTTTTCAATATTTGTTGTTATAGCGGCAACAGAAATACATCATCTGTGAAAATTTCAACTGTCTAGCTATCACGGTTTATGAGATAGCCTGGTGACAGACAGACAGTGGAGTTTTAGTAATAGGGTCCCGTATTTACCCTTTGGGTACAGAAACCTAAAAATTAAAGCCTCACTTCAAAGTCGATTGCCTAAATTACTATCTCGGGCTATTCAACTTCTATCATCAATTGAAAAAAAAAAACGAAAGGGCGAAAATTTTTCTACAATGGGACACCAGGGACTCAATTATTATTTCATTTTTAAAATTAAATATAAAAATTAAAGATAAATGTCATTATTATATTAGCTGCATTAGACAAGAAGACAGACACGGTGTCCACAGCAACGGAGCCGGCGGAAACTCAAAGCCAGAGTGCAGTGCAGTCAGAGAAACCGGTGCTACTCGACGACTCCTACAATGAACGCGACGATATGGCCTCCAAGTCTGCTACCAGCACCAAGGATGATGACGACGATTTCGATGACACTGAAATGTCGAAAATTAAGGATCTTTTGGAGGAAACGGTAAGAATATATTCTGGTTCTTCATCTTATATTTTACAGAACATAACAGCATAAGTGTACCTATAGACATAGTAGGTACACTCCGATTCATCAGTTATTTTTAAGGCACATGTATTAGAGGGTATGTCTATTACCATATAATTCGTATAATCTATTATAGGTGTATATAAAACTACCTTAATGTTACCCTAAGCCTTTTGCCAGCGTTTTGGCCCATGTAAGGTCGGAAATTGTACCAAAGGAAACGTACTTTCGGAATGAAAAGTATCCTTTGTCTTAATCAAGCGCGGTAGACTAACAAACATTGGAACATCCAGACTCACATTTATAATATTACTAGTTGTCCCCCGTGGCATCGCTTCCGTCAACTGGCTACCTACCTACTTACCTGCCCTAGCCTATCTTCCTACCCTACCCTATCTACCAACCCTACCCTACCTACCTATCTATAATTATTTTTTGTTTTTAAATCTTCCCTGTATTTAAGCGAACAACACAAAAAAAGAATTATTCAAATCGGTCGAGCTGTTTTTGAGTTTTAGCGAGACTAACGAACAGCAATTGATTTTTATAAATAAGAAGAAGATTAGGACTATATAGAACAGGTGGCCATATAAAAATATCCAGAAAAAACATGTACTTATTGCAGCAAATGACATGAGCTTATTGCATGCACCGGGTAGTCCTCGAAAAAAAATTGTGAGATTTGTGATTGAATTGTAAATTTAAACTTCAGGTTCTTGTATAATCCTTAAATAGTATCAATGCATTCGTTTTAAGCAGCAACTCTTAGAAAACCGTACTGATTATTTCGTTACCACTCGTATTAGCAAAAAAAACCCGCTTGTATGCCTTTGGTTTTTACACTAACCGTTACAAAAAACACAGTTCGATGTAATAGTATCTTTTATTCGTAACTTCCTCATATATTTTCCTTTGACAAGGCGTCATCTGGTAACCTTGACTCCTATCAGAACAGTAGGTAATACTTTATTTAACGAACTCTATTAAAAATAACTATGTTTGAAGCTAATCGGGGCCTATTGGTATTTTTAACACAGTGTTATCGTGGGTTTCTTGGAATTATTTTTAGTAATAAATGCTCAATACTCTGGGGCGGGACGGCCCGGGAGAAGTATATCTGTATGGTCTTGGGAGAGGCTTTTGCTTAGGACAGCAACGGCTAGATTAATTTCGTCTTTTTACAAAAAAATAAGCTTTGTAGTGTTTTATTTTGGAGGTTTTTGGTTTTGGAACCTCATCATAATTTCAGCCAAAAGACGTCCAGTGCTGGACATAGGCCTTAGTAGCTCATATTACCATGAAAATCATTCATAGCCAGAAGGCTTCTTATTTACAATTCCAACATACCTAAACACGACTGGGATACATTGTTTTATTACGGAGATCCGGTGCCTACCTTCCAGCTTCATCAACAGATCAGTTCGATGGTACCATTTTCATTAGGACCATTTATTTAAATTTGCTTCATCACAGTCATTAAACTATTCGAGATATCTCATACCCAAAACATACTAATTACTTAATATTGAGAAGTTCCAGTGGCCATCTGTGGTCTTCTTCATCAGTTCCACTTCACCAAATGATACTTTCTGAATGCATATTCTTACCATGTTAATGAAAATCAGTGTTGCCAGTGGCAGATAGTCAAATATTACATGAGACATCTCAAAAAGTTACATTTTTATGAGAAAAGTTACTTTACCTTATTTTATGTGGGAAACGACACTAATACACATATACTTGAGTGAGTGAATGAATAAGCAATACGTCGATTTGTGTGACAAATCAGTTGCGACAACACGACGAACGAAAACTTTCTTAGATGCTGGCTGTTTCACGATTTTTTTTTTTATTTGCTGATAAATATTTCAATATTTTTTATTAAGTCCTAAAAGTAAGGCAAAAGTTAAATTTTGAGTCGTTTTACATGAGATGGTCAAAAGTAACGGAAAATGTAACTAAAGTTACATTCCGGCAACGCTGATGAACATACCAAAATCACTTTATGTGTGTCTATAAAATTTAAAGGGGTTCCCTCGATTTCCATGGAATCCCCTCATGATCCTGACTTGGTGACAATGAGACCACCTCGATATTACCCATATTCCAAATAAAACATAATTTTCAAGTCGCTTAAAAATGGTTTATTTCCCTTGCCGGAAATTCGAATGAGGGAGATCTGTGTGTTGTACAACAAGTTTTGTCTAGTTTCGTCTGAGGACTTTGCTTGTTTCTGTCTTCTTGTTGTCAGTATCTTGAAGAACTATCTTAGGCTCTACTACCCCGATCGGAAATTGCTAATTTTGTAATCGATGGAAAAAGCCATACTTATGAATACGTACTAATCAGGTGTTGGAGCCCTTTGGACTTGGTAGATATTTAGAATTAACAACTGGATACATAATATAATCCTGTGCCCCCCCTAGCCAAGTTACAAACGTTTCGTATCCAATCTCTTTCTACAATCGTTTACGCCGTCTATTTGTATGGTCTGACCACGTGACTTAACGTTCAGATGTGTCATTCCAATACATTTGATTCCTTTTCTACTAACGTTATTGATTGTAGATTGTCAACTTGGCTACAGGTGCTGTCTTACGCTTCGAGAGAAAATGTATAGGTCAATCATAATTCAGCACACCTCACAGTAATTTCACCCTTTCTCCACACAGCACTATGGTCTATATTCAATTGTTTCGTCTTCCAGGAAAGGGAGATAGCCGCGGACGGTACGAGCGAAGGAGAGTGGAGCTTGCACGTCAAGTTCTCCAAAGACAAACACTCATATCTTTTCCTGTTTGCGCGAACTGGCAGAGACAAACATGAATGGTAAGACGTTTTAATTTACGAGTATGGCTACGATAATTATGTTTGTATATTTTGGAAGCCTACCCCAATATAGTTGAGAAAAGTCTAGGCAGATTAATTGCGTAACTTTTTACCCGACTGCCGAAGGCGGGTAATGTGTTTATCAGTCTATGTGTGTATGTTTGTTTCAATATGGCGTTCTGGAGACCAAACGCGTTGGCTGATTTTGATGATTCTTATGTCAATCGATTCGTCCTAACCTTGCGAGTGTCACTGGCTACATGAAAATTGCAAAATAGAAAAATGGCGGATTTTGGGCACCATATTGTGTGGATGTGAACCCATTTTCTTTTCTTCCAAACCCATCGTGTGGGGTATCAAAATAAAGGGTTTTTAAAAATATATATAACACTTTGTTTAAATGTACCTAATTCGAAGAAAAAAATGTTAACTAGAAAAGTTAATTCAAAATATCAATTTCGCTTCTTAAGCAGTCGGGTTTTTTGATTTATTGAATTAACTTTTTTTTTTACAAATCTATTGATTGTGATCAACAGCGTAGGTACAATAGCACCTACTGTTATAATTTATTATTACAGTACTATTAGACGCTCTCATTATCGTACGAGACACATTTTTCGTACAATTTTCTTAAATAATGTAGGAGGACATTGAATTTGACTCTCTATGGAGACAGACTACCGCTATCTCTCTCTATGAAGACGAACACTATCTCTAGGGATAGTGTTCCTTTAGTCCGTCGTAATCATAAGATTATGATTGTTGAACGGATAAGTACCGTTAAACTAAAGAGACTCAATTGGTTAATTTTCGTCCGCGTCGCCTTATAAATAAAATGTCACTGTTGCCCACTTACCGCCCTGGGCTATCTTGCTAACTCAAGAGTTAGTAGCTTACACTGCCAATTATGTATGACATACTTTGTTATTTAACCTCGAGTTAGGTAACCTTGGCGGCTATTGTCAGTAACCTAGTCAAATCTTGTCCATCTATTGACCTATTTCATCGCAAGATATTTTTATTTTTGATAGGCTCGCGCTTGACCACTATCTCACCTGATGGTAAGTGATGAAACACGCTTACCTAGAAGAAACCTATACACTCTTGACTTCAAGAATCCCAGGTTGTAGCTATCAGGAAATAAAGACTCTGGCAGGAAATTCCACTCCTTAGCTGTTCGCATAATGAAAGACTCTAGACTTCAAGAATCCCAGGTTGTAGCTATCAGGAAATAAAGACTCTGGCAGGAAATTCCACTCCTTAGCTGTTCGCATAATGAAAGACTCTAGACTTCAAGAATCCCAGGTTGTAGCTATCAGGAAATAAAGACTCTGGCAGGAAATTCCACTCCTTAGCTGTTCGCATAATGAAAGACTCTTGACTTCAAGACTCCCAGGTTGTAGCTATCAGGAAATAAAGACTCTGGCAGGAAATTCCACTCCTTAGCTGTTCGCATAATGAAAGACTCTTGACTTCAAGACTCCCAGGTTGTAGCTATCAGGAAATAAAGACTCTGGCAGGAAATTCCACTCCTTAGCTGTTCGCATAATGAAAGACTCTTGACTTCAAGACTCCCAGGTTGTAGCTATCAGGAAATAAAGACTCTGGCAGGAAATTCCACTCCTTAGCTGTTCGTATAATGAAAGATTCTTGACTTCAAGACTCCCAGGTTGTAGCTATCAGGAAATAAAGACTCTGGCAGGAAATTCCACTCCTTAGCTGTTCGCATAATGAAAGACTCTTGACTTCAAGACTCCCAGGTTGTAGCTATCAGGAAATAAAGACTCTGGCAGGAAATTCCACTCCTTAGCTGTTCGCATAATGAAAGACTCTTGACTTCAAGACTCCCAGGTTGTAGCTATCAGGAAATAAAGACTCTGGCAGGAAATTCCACTCCTTAGCTGTTCGCATAATTAAAGTATTCCCAAAACGTTTAGTGTGTATGGCTGGGATCGCCACCATGTACCGATGACGCATCGCCGTACGTCTTGTAGTCCGAAGATGGAACGGGCTAGGAGGAATTAGTTCACGCAATATTTTCCTCTGCTGAACCGTCTCAAGCCATCGAGTTATTATTATAGTTTTCCCTATTGCGTCCGAAAAATTACTATCAGTCGAGTACAGATTATACGATAGATAAGTTCCCCTTATCACTTAATCAGTGAACTGTAGTTGCAGAGGGTAATGATCAGAACATATTCTATGTTTGTACAAACAATGCTGTTTACATTATAATTATTATGATTTGATATACTTAATTAGATTACGTGTGAAAGAGTTGATTCATCATTTAATTATTTATTGCAACACTTTGCCTTGTTCTGTACTGTATATGCATTTGACTTGAGAGAATGCGGATAGTAAAGTTTAAGAGCATTTGGTTTTTAGGGTTCCGTATTCGAAGGATACAAACGGAACCATATTACTGTTACTCACGTGTCCGTCTGTCTGTCCGTCTGTCACACGGCTTTTACGGCCTACAGTCTTCAAATTTTGACAGTATAAGCATCTTGTTGACCGAAAACCATGCAAATTGTCAAAATATTGTTATTTTTATTTTTCATGATGCTCCCATACAGCTAAAGAGGGGCGTGAAAAAAACGGTCAACCCCATCCAGTGGGGTATCGTTGTTTAGAGCTCTTTGAGTAGATAAATACTGTATTTTTTGTTTAATAATATTGGTAAATAAAGGAATAAGAAGCCACCAAAGTCAGTTTTTTTTGCAAAATTTTGTACCGAATAATTTTTTAACTGCCCATTGACCTATAAACTTGAAAATTTGTGATAATTTTTATTATTACGTATATTTTACTAACAAATACCAATATATTGATATATCAGATTTTTCATTGAAATTCCCAAATTTTTTCCTATTAAAGCCAACTTCATTTTGCGGTTTGGTATGGAACCCTAAACGCGCGAAGTCCGACATGCTCTTGGCAGTTTAAAAAAAAATGTGATTGGTAATGTAAAATACAAGTCTGCTAGCTGCATCCTGGCTTGGCTGCAAGATGACTCCATACATAGTTGAGAAAAAGCTGCGCAAAGTGATTGATTCGTAGTAACGGCCTCAACCAACAGGCATGCACTTTATTATGCCATTTATGACAACACCTGTGTTCTTATAAAGGTGTTCGGAAGACATCACGAGGAAACACATGTGACCCACTAACTAACTAAGGACCTTCGTCCGCAACATCGCAGTATTAGACGCCAAAACAAAAATGAATTAGCCTTACCAAGCTCAAAATTAACTATATTCCATTCAAGACCTTTAGCCATGTGCGTGAAAATATATAATAAGCTTCCAAATTCAATTAAGGACATAGAATACGAAAATAAATTTAAAATCAGTCTCCAAAAATACCTTATTTTAAAATCGTATTACACTATAAAGGAATTCTTTGACGATAAGTAAATTTTGACATGGAAATTCATACCTGTACACAATACTCATAGCACTTACAATTTTGACCTACGACCTACCTATGTTATTTAATGATTATTATTGTTATCGCTGTTTGTTTTAATTTGATTTAAATTTTTATCTTATTTTATTTTTTGAATTGAAATGATGACCAAATTGTTCTCACCCTATCCTATATTATATCATGACAGTTACTTATTTAAATATCAAATGTTGGACACTTGATAAACATGATAAAATTTGTGTTTGTTTAAGCACAGTGGTTTGTTCTATTATTGTGATACTGTAGCACTTTACAATATATATATTGCTGTGCCCTAGCAGGGTTCATGTATGAAACCTATATACTTGTAAGAACTTTGTAAACTACATGAATGCAATAAATGATGATTATGATTATGACTTTAGACTTTAACACCTACATGGATCTCATAATATCATCTGACCACAACAATGTAATTTTAAAGACTTTAAAAGTGGTTGGGACCTCCCGAGTTGGTTTCGGAGTTTCTTCTTCGACCTCATTTAGTTTAAATTAAAATAAACCTGTGAGTGTGTTTTCTTAATATTATCATATGACCTCTATAAATCTGCATTGGGTCTGTGTAGTGCTTATAAGCCCACTGCCTTTCTTAGAGAGCCATGCCATTCAGTAGTGAGACTCATCAAATTAAGCTATTAACAAAGAAAATAATCAATTCAAACCACAATATGTCTCTTGCGTAGGTACCGTCGCCTAGTAATAGCAATAACGGATGCCAATGCAGCTTCGGCGGAGAATTCAGCGGCGGAAGACAAGACGGGCAGCGAACCCGCCACGGAGAACAAGGATAACATCGAAATGGCTGTCTACAAGGTAACCGAGAAGGAAGCCGTCGCCTTTAATAAGTCTTCGGTGAGTATTAACAAAGTTCCCCAGTAAAATGGTGAGCTTTTGGAGGTATGCGGTATATTGTTTAAAGTCTCGCAAACCTCCGCCGAAAATGGAGGATCCTTTGACCAGACGGTTGTTGGATCCGGTCCGGGCAACTGCCCAGCGGTTGTTTTCTGACTGTTGTATGTGTTCAAATAGCGATGCAGGATAGTGTGTGTGATGTGGCGTCATTGATGTCAACACAATGACGTCAGGCCATTAGTTCGTATGTGTTGGCTAAAACTTCTACCAAAGAGAGTGATGCGTGAAAGAAAGTGTAAAAAAGCTGAGTGATGCAAGAAGGTGAAACGGAGCCACGGGTGGGTCTATTCTGTAAAAATCTCACCGTGAAAACTTATACTCCATTTGAAATAAAATTTGAAATTTCTACAACCCTTTTTGACAGTCCGTTCAACCGATTTTGAGTTCTATTCCGTAAACATAAAGGATTACTTAAAAAGCATAAATCTGTTACCAAAACGAACTGTTTACTACAGCTGCCATTTGTCATATCACCAACGTAAGGAAGTCAAAATCGGTTGAACGGGCTGTAAAATGGGATTATTTAAATTTCTAATGTTATTTCAAATGGAGTATAGGTATAGAAAGCTTGAAGTGAGATGTCAATCCATCTGTAGTGCTGCAATTCTGTTACCATGAAACCATAAAAACTTAGATGAATGAATGTCTAGAGGCCGCACATCCCTTTATACACAACAATCTGACCCCCGGGGCTTCGATCCCGTCAACTGGCTACCTACCTACCTGCCCTGCCTACCCAGCCTATCCTGCCTACCCTGCCTACCCTGCCTGCCCTAACCCACTACCTACCTACTAATTTTTATCTATCATCAATTGTTTTCTCAGCGCACGCCTAAGAATGAATTTTAAAGGCAACATTTTGCTACCTTGGGTTACAATATTGCAATTTTCATAAGGATCTGTATTTTATGGAAAATATATTATAGCCTATGACACTCAGGAATAATGTAGCTTTCTACTGGTGAAAGAATTTTCAAAATCGGTTCAGTAGATCCAGAGATTACCCCTTACAACGTCACAAACTCACAAACTTTACCTCTTTATAATATTAGTATAGATTTGCGAGTCAAATGTTTCTCCTGTATCCGCTCTGCGCTTTTCTGTAAAAAAATCGCTTTTTGAGGGTAGGAAAATTAAGCAATCCTATTAGTATCGCACGCACTACCCCTAACATTTTATCCTACCCGTGGGTCGAAAATATTACTTGGTGAATTTAACTGTGCATATCACTGGAATGGGACCACACTACCGCCTACACGCGCGGGGCATCGCGAGTTCGACTCGTGCGCCAATAGCGAGGGAGAACGTCAGAGTGACGTCACAGTGACGTCACAGCGCCAAGAGCAGTTGTTTTGAATTTATTTTTAACCAGTCTTTCTTCCTTTCAGAACAAAACGTTAGACTCGTTAAGCGACGGCGGTGTCACAATAACATCGATAACGCAGCCCATACCGCCTGATACGGACTACGAGAAAATCTTCTGGCCGTACCTCCTCAAAATCATAGAGGTAATATTGTACTTTATTTGTATGATGTAAAGTTTAATTTTGTTTGATACAAACTGACAGCTGCTAATAACCTTATTTTATTAAATGTTGCAAGCGCGGAGCATAGTTGTTGTTTTGTAGTGTCGTATCCTGACTATCCTGAGTTATCGAAAATCGAAGTAGATCGAACATGAAACAATTTCATGGCAACAAAATAAAATTGTTTAGAAACTAGCGTCCCTTATTTAGTTTCTACTGATTTATGTCAGACTTCATTTTATCGCATTTATTTTATTGTTGATTTCATATTAAACATAATAAAAAAGTATGTACTATGTGTATAAATACTGTTATATTTAAATATATTACGTTTATATTCATAAAACATTTATTTACACCAATTAGCAAAATTTACTTGAGGAGTCATGTCACATCAACTCGATGAATCACATATGATTGAGCCTTACCTACAACTTTATGCTTCGCGCTTAGAACATTTAAAAACGCGCACGGAAAGTTCCGTACCAATATCGCAAAAAAAACACGTTTGTTGTATGGGAGCCCCACTTAAATATTTATTTTATTCTGTTTTTAGTATTATGTTGTTATAGCGGCAACAGAAATACATCATCTGTAAAAAAATCAACTGTCTAGCTATCACGATTTATGAGATACAACCTGGTGATAGACAAACAGACGGATAGTAGAGTCTTAGTAATTTAACCCGATTTTACCCTTTTGTGTACGGAAACCTAGAAATAAGGCCATTGGCAGCTGAAAGTTCAGTCTACGAAATAAAAAAATCACAATATACATTTAAGTCGGGCAATGGTCATGCTAAAACGCAACAGCTATACTAATTTGCGAATTAGTTATTTAGGATGCCTATATTCCAGCAATGCAAGTGTAGGCTTATTATACTACACGAATAGTCGCCAATATACTTTCAAATCAGACTAATCGTAATGCAACGGTAATTATTTATTTAGGATGCCTATATGTCAGCAATGCAAGTGTTGCAGGCGTATTATACTACACGAATAGTCACCAATATACTTTCAAATCAGACTAATCGTAATGCAACGGTAATTATTTATCTAGGATGCCTATATGTCAGCAATGCAAGCGTTGTAGGCTTATTATACTACACGAATAGTCGCCAATACACTTACAAATCAGACTAATCATAATGCAACGGTAATTATTTATTTAGGATGCCTATATGTCAGCAATGCAAGTGTTGCAGGCTTATTATACTACACGAATAGTCACCAATATACTTTCAAATCAGACTAATCGTAATGCAACGGTAATTATTTATTTAGGATGCCTATATGTCAGCAATGCAAGTGTTGTAGGCTTATTATACTACACGAATACTCATCAATATACTTACAAATCAGACTAATCGTAATGCAACAGTAATTATTTATTTAGGATGCCTATATGTCAGCAATGCAAGTGTTGTAGGCTTATTATACTACACGAATACTCATCAATATACTTACAAATCAGACTAATCCTAATGCAACGGTAATTATTTATTTAGGATGCCTATATGTCAGCATTGCAAGTGTTGTAGGCTTATTATACTACACGAATAGTCGCCAATATACTTTCAAATCAGACTAATCGTAATGCAACGGTAAACAGAATCACGATATGACGTTAAACACGAAGTCGGAAAAGGGCGTGCTGTGTCAGATTGAGCCGACGCCGCGCGACAGATCCAGGAACAAAAAGAAGAGAAAAGAAAAAGATGTTCGTTTTATTTTTATTTGCTTTATTTAGTTTGTGTACGGTTAATGTCGGGATAGTTTGTTTGTTTGTTTATTTATAAATACAAGTTGTTGTCCTTAGGTTTACACAAATTATACTATTATACCTCTGGGGTCTGGCTTAACATGCCATGGTCTGGGATTTAAAATCGCGCTTTAAAAAAAATAAGGTATAATCAAGTCAATGTTGTGTTGTTTTAGCTTGAGTTTTAAAATTTTACTTTTCATTGTGTCTCTAATGTCTAAAGGTTTTTGGTTGAATAAAAAGGTATTATGACAGATGCGGCACGTCTACCATAAAAGTTGTTTTTGCGTGTCTCTTGAAAAGATTTAAATGTAGTACGTTGAATGAACCGCAAAAATCAACCTTATGAACGCGTACATACGGTGCTAAATGATATTTATTGCATGATAATGGGATCACTCAGCAGTTTAATACAGCGCTAGCTTTTGCCAGCGACTTCGCCCACATGAAACATGAAACTTATCTCGTGGAAACGTACTGCTGGAATAAATAGAACTTTGTTTCCAGGCCATGGTTTAATCATGTTTCAAATTCCATCCAAATCCGTTGAGGCTTAATAGATAACACCCCAATTATAAGCACGCCTATGAAGTTCCATAATTATTAACAGGACCATAGACAATAAAATGTTTCATGGACTCTTATAATAGTGAAACGACGTGATCTTTAGCCCCGATATTCCGAAGAATAAAAAATATCAATTGAATCAGTAAATAAAGCAGTATGTAAGTAAGGTTAAACATTAAAAAAAACTGGCCAAGTGCGAGTAGGACTCGCTCACGAAGGGTTCCGTACCATTATCGCATAAAAACGGCAAAATATCACGTTTGTTGTATGGGAGCCCCACTTAAATATTTATTTTAGTATTTGTTGTTATAGCGGCAACAGAAATACATCATCTGTGAAAATTTCAACTGTCTAGCTATTACGGTTCATGAGATACAGCCTGGTGACAGACAGACGGACCACGCAGTCTTAGTAATAGGGTCCCGTTTTTACCCTTTGGGTACGGAACCCTAAAAAGTAATATTGTATAATATTACAATCAGTTAGATAAAAGTTACTCAAAATGTAACAGTTCATTTTAATTCATAAAACATAGTAATTTAAACGTATGTTAATAAAACAATACAAAATATTAAGCAAAAATAAAATACTAATGCTTTCGATCGATTATTTTTTCGTAAATAAACTCGATTGTTGTTAGAAATCGAATCGGTAACGCATTAGGACGTCAATAATTGATAAGTTTTTGAGATATAAAACTATAGGCAGGACGGAATAAAAAACCCAAACATAGAGACTTTCGCATTTATTGTATTAGTAAGATTTATTTTTAATCTTATAAACAGAGGTGACGAGTGATCCCAATGTTTTGCCGTAAAATATCAAACATTTAGCGCCGTGTTAAAAAGTCAATTTGTTACCATAGATTTGCGTTGCAGAAATACTAACTGGTAGAATTGCGTTTGCGCATCATATATAGAAAGGTGATCTATCAGCAAAGTTAGACGTGTAATTTTATAGGTATTTAGTTATTTTTATTCATCTAGTTCTTTCTTTAATAAAAATACATACCAACTAAATACATAATTTAGTCGTATTTGTTCTTAATAATAAAACTAATTATAGAGTTTCTCGTGCTTCTCAATAGAGATTTACTTTTTAAATCCAACCCTCTGACTAACAGACCGACTCTTAACGCCAGTATAGTCAAAATCATTGATACCTAAGTCGTTTTAGAACCTGATAATTATTTATTTTATTTTTTACCACAGAACAAAAATTCACCGGCGGATTGTAATTGCCGATTACTACCGTCGGAAGTGACGTGGGTGAACACATTGATGGCTCGAATCATGTTCGACATGATGAGGGATCCTGTCATGATCAACCGGCTACAGAACAGGATACAGAGGAAACTTAACACGCTCAAGGTAAAGTGACTCTTATCTCGTAAGGACAAGGTTTGTTTTACATTGAACACGGTGTTAGCGCGAATCTTATTCGACTTGAAGATGGTCCCCGTCTCGATCAACCGTCTACAGAACAGAATACAGAGGAAACTGAACACGCTCAAGGTAAAGTGACTCTTATTGAGTTGGAACTAGGTTTATTTAACATTGAATACAGCGTTAGCGCGAATCATGTTCGACATGATGAGGGACCCCGTCACGATCAACCGTCTACAGAACTGGATTCAGAGGAAACTGAACACGCTCAAGGTAAAGTGACTCTTATTGTGCTGAAACTAGGTTTATTTTACTTAGAACTCAGTGTTAGCGCGAATCATGTTCGTCAAGATGAGTGATCATGTCATGATCAACCGGCTGCAGAATGATACAGAAAAAACTGAATACGCTAAAGGTAAAATGACTCTTATTTTATTGGAACTAGGTTTATTTTACAAGTTAGTACGAATCATGGTCGACCTTTTGATCACACACTTGCAGTACGGATACCGAGAAAACTAAACAGGCTCAAGGTTAAGCGACTCTTAGCTCGTTTGAAGAAGGTTTACCTAATAAAGGTAAGGTTTGAGGCTTGGAGGAGCTCGTGGCAAAAAAATAACAACTGCACGAATGGATCTTCAAGGTTCAGCAACTTTCCGACGTTGGTAATTTTGTAAATCAGTCTTGGACTAGGATTAGGATTTGTAACAGTTCTTACGGATATTCAGAAGTCCGATAATCTGATACCAGTCTTGCCGTCCATCGTGTTGACCCTTAATGTATGTAAAATACCGTAAAACAGTTTAAAAAAATGCCTATTATGCACCATGGAGTATCCATCTGAGATAACATTAGACATTCAAATAATCCCATTTTCAGCCCGTTCAACCGATTTTGACTTCTATTGCGTTGGAGATATGACAAATGGTAGCTGTTTATGTCAACCTTTATGTTTACGGTATATAACTCAAAATCGGTTGAATGGACTGTAAAAAGGGGTTGTTAAAATTTCTGTTATTTCAAATGGTGCCTTTTTAAGGTTCCGTACCTTGAAAGCACAGATTACCTCCCAATAGATTCCGCATAGAAGACAACTTACGCGCACCACACATCAGCCTATTTAGACTGATATAACTCAGCGCACGGTGTGATCTCTTTAGTGTCGACCAGACATTAGAGCTGTAGGGACGCAAGCGATTTCTAGTTGTAATTCTGTTTAAAAAATAGTTATCAATGGATTGCCTTAAAAAAAATGACGATTTGTGCAGTAAATTGGTGTGGAAAATCAACCAGCCCTTCAAGATCAAAAAAGATGGGATAACATTCTACCAGTAGGCAAAGTAATAAATATTGACCAATCTAAAAAAGGTCAAGTTATAATGGCTAGCAAATCAAAATTGCACACTTTACAGTAGCGCTCGTTGATGTCTTTTGTGAAAGTCCCTTTCACTCATAAGGAATTATTATATTGCTATCTTTTTCCCACAGAAGTAAAAATGTTGAGAAAAATACGTTTTATGCTTATCGAAAAGTATCGATGATCGATGTTTAATTAGGTCTGTAGCAGAATAAAATAATTTTGTTAAAATAGATTATTTAAAAATTTTCAAATTAGTTTATTTTTACTTTGAACTAATTGTGCTCTACTCATAACAAGAGCTCAGAGTGGCCATGTTTACATAGGATTACAATTAAATTAAATCATTTTTGTCCAAAATCAAAATCTTTTCTCGATCGATGTTTTTTCCTTATCATTATTAAAGTAATTTTAAAATCGCTGGCTAAGAAATTTTACATAAAATACCATTCTGTTTGAAAAATATCGATATTTTTATCGGCATGTAATGTGCATGTCCCGTCACTACGACAGGTACCGTGACCTTGAATAGCCAATCACGGCGCACTTGTCACTCCCCGCGCAACCAGTGCCTTCCGCCAAATTTGGTGAACTCGAATTCAAACAAAACAGTAGGCATGCGGTATCTATTGGGAGGTAATCTGTGCTTGAAAGGAAAAACGGATCCTCTATAGGATCACTTTGTTGTCCGTCCGTCCGTCCGTCTGTCTGTCAAGGCCCTTTTTCTCAGGAACGCGTGGAGGTATCAAGCTAAAATTTATATCAAATACTCAATCCTACTTAAAGCTGTAAAAAAATCGAACATCTAAGCCAACGCAATCACAGCATACAGCCGTTTATGCCGCAAATTTTCGACACTTCAAAGGGAATCAAAACCTACAGGGTACTTCCCGTAAACTCAGAATCTTGAAATTTGGTACGAAGCAACGTCTTATAGCACAGATAAAGGAATAATTGCGAATACCGAATTTTTTTTGTTACATCATATAATAAAAATATTTTTAATAATTTTAAACATACTACCCCTTTCCTCATGAACGCATAGAGGTATTAAATTGAAATTCATATCGAATACTCAGGTCTATAATACCTTTAAGCTGAGGTTTGTTCAGAACCCTCGGTGCGCGAGTCCGACGAGCACTTAGCCGGTTTTTTTTAAACTGTTTTTCGGTATATTGCTAAAGAATAGTTTAAAAGTTTCTCTCCCTCATCCAGCTACCAGCCTTCATGTCGCCCCTAGTGGTGACAGAACTGTCCCTGGTGGGCGCGTGCCCCATGGTGGAGCGCGTGCAGACGCCCACGTGGGACGCGCGCGGCATCTGGCTGGACGCCGACATCCGCTACGACGGCGGCGCCTTCATCGCCATCCTAACGCAGATCAACCTCATGAAGCTCAAGGAGAAGAGTTAGTAACATTCTATTTAGCCTGTAGCGGCATCTATACCGCCACATTCGAACTATAATAATACCTGTCTTCACATAAATCCTACATCGTGCCAGCAACGTTTTCGGCGCGATTTGAACATGTACAGTCGGTAATAGCTGTCGAGCGTGTCCGTCTATAGTTCTTTGCAATAATGCAAGAAATACTTATTGAATAAATTCTAAATTGAAAGCAAAAAAATATCCTCGACGCAGGATTTGAACTCGCATCTTGTTCGTCTCAGCCTTATACACGGACCACGAGACCAGATCTACTTGAATATAATATTTAAAATAAGCCGGTAAGCAATGATATATATATTACAATACTCTGATAAACTTTTAGTCTTACAGCATAAAATTCAAAATCGCGTAATAAAAAAACAAGTAGTTATAAATATTCTGACGCTAACGTATTAAAGTTCAAATTTGCGTATCTGTATTAATATTTGTTCATCGAGTAGCCATAGTCTGATAAACTTATACAAATTGAATAACCAATGTTACAGGCAGAGGGTTAAAATTCGTTCGTGTTTAGGGTTGGTCAGGTAACAGCTATTACCCACTATACTACAGTCCGACAACAAACGTCGGGCAGTGCCCGGACCAGAAACAACACCCTTCTAGTCGGAGGATCCTCCCTCTTCAATGGAGGTTTGTGGGCATTTACACCCTGTTCCACATACTTCCATAATCAGTTGCGATAACTGATTGAGCAGAAATTTTGTATACACGTTTCACGTTTGGGTTGAATGACAAGGCACGGTTGGCTAAGTAAAATCATTCTAAATCGAATATGGCGAACTAACTCCTAAAGATGTTGGACTAATTTTGTTATTATGCACCCCTATGATATATGTATATAGGTATCAAATGATAATATTTGCTGACAGAAATACGACTAGGCTTTTTTTATAAGCTTTTATCTCAGATATAATACTGGCATACAGATGCCTCATCCCATTCGAAGAAACCATGCCGACGCAACTAGCGTTTTTCGTCTGATTAAGATGATTATTTTTCTAAGAACATCGCTCGTTCCACGTATATAGATGGTGATAGCAGCGACTTGCAAGTAAAAGGGTTTACTCGGATCGTGAATACTTTTTTTTTAAATACAGCGACGATTTGTTTTATAGTATTTTTTGCACGTTTTTGCAGTTTCATTGTACCAAAATGTGTGACAAAAAAAATAAAAAAAATTGAGTTGTTGCCTTAGAAATTTAAAACCGCGCCATCTATTGGCATCAGTTTTAAATGATCCATTCAAATAACCTTTAAAATATGAATGAAGAGCCCATTATATTCCTTAATTTTGTGCTTAGGAGAGTAAATTAAACAAGAACATACATGGTTTATGGTCGTCTATACAAAATCATAATATTTCACAAAACTCAATAACAAATCGAAACCTATCACGCCATCTAGAGCAATTTATTAGAACCAAATTTTCTTTCTTCACGTTGGATGTGCCCGTGCCTTTATTTAGTTTCACCTGTCCCGGTGTCTGTAATCAAATTTTGCAAGTTTAATTTGACCCACTACCTAGAGACCGATTAAGCTGAAATTTTGTAATTTCAAAATACAAAAGCGCATCTTTTTAGGGTTCCGTTCCCAAAGTGTAAAAACGGGACCCTATTACTGAGACTCCGCGGTCCGTCTGTCTGTCTGTCACCAGGCTGTATCTCGTGAACCGTGATAGCTAGACAGTTGAAATTTTCACAGATGGTGTATTTCTGTTGCCGCTACAAACAACAAATACTAAAAACAGAATAAAATAAATATGTAAGAGGGCTCCCATACAACAAACGTACTTTTTTTGCCGTTTTTTGTGATAATGGTACGGAACCCTACGTGCGCGAGTCAGACTCGCACTTGGCCGGTTTTTTAATATGAAAGCTTGTTCTTTAAGTGTATTTTTTTATTACTAATTTCATTGAATATATCTCAAATAAATTTAAAATTTTACTTATTTTATTTTTCAGATTTGACGCTAGAGGAACAAATGTTGTCACCCACGAGCAATCATCGTATGGACTACGATATACAGACCACGTCAGCTGCATGCGACACGGTGGGGCATGCGTTACGGGTAACATTCATTTAAAATACCTAACTTTAAAGTGTAGTGTATATTGGTGATGACATACGGAACCAAAACGTGGTCGCTCACAATGGGCCGAATCATAAGGCTTAAAGGCACCCAAAGGGCAATGAGGAGGGCTTTGCTCGGAGCTTCCTAGCGTGATTGAATCAGAAATTATGATATCCGCAAGAGAACCTGGGTTACCGACATAGACCGAAGAATTATCAAACTAGTGGCAGTGGGAAGGGCATATTTCTTGCAGAACGGATGGTTGGTGGGACCGAAAAGTTCTGCAGTGGCCACCGCGTACCGGAAGACGCGTTACAAGGCCTCCCTCTATGTGGAGCGATGACCAGGTCAAGGCTGCGGGAATCAGGTGGATGCGAAACGCTCAGGAACGCTTGGGGAGGTCTAGTCCAGCAGTGGTAGTCTCGTCGATTTCAATGATGATGATGACTTTAAAGAGAACCAAGGGAGCACCGGCCCTGAGACGAGCGGTCGCTCTTGACTCTAGACGCCACAAGCCAAATGCGAAAAACAATTTCCAGCTCAAAATAAAATTTTGAGGAACTAAGGTTACCGACTTAGCCCGAAGAACTGCCAGTGGGCAGCGCACTTTGGTCCTGGGACGAGTGCCCGAAAGGTGTTGTGAAATGGCGACGCTTGGGAAAACTTTTGTCTGGCTGAAATGTTGATCCTTATTCCATGGATAGAGATAGACTACACTTGTCCTATAACACTGGGACATCAGTGTTATCTTAACTAACCGCACTTAAACTGCCAAAAAAAAGAAAACACTTGTAATAAAAAATAGAACAGAATGTCGTCATAAATCACACTAAATTTTGTTCCAGACAGAATAGGACTAAATAGAGAAATGTTTACTGTGATCAACAAAAGTGAACCTTATAGCTCTTCACAAAGAATTCTAATTCTAAAACCCGGTGATATCTGATCTGTGGCACTTACTGTAAAGTACCTAAAGCAATTAAATTCTGTTTTTTAGATGAGAAAGCCAGCGATATACGACTCGGAAGTGGAAGACTCCGCGGAATCGAGTGACGACGACGACAGTCCGCCGCAGGTGCAACCTGTAGATAGTACCGAGACTATGGGCTCCGATACTCCGTAAGTATCCCTTTTATAGTTATGTGGGACTCCAACTCACTAAAACTACACGGTGTCCACCTGTGCCGCTTATGAAGGTAACACGGGCTCTCGTCCGTGAACACGCCGCGTCTGTCCGTCACCGGACCCTCCTCTTGGGAGTACCCCCCATCACCGGCGCACCAGAACATATTGCACGCAGTGACCATCCCAGGGACCAAACCAGCACATGGGCGCCAGACGACCCCGTGTATGGCACCCTTGGTCCATCTGTGACGGGTCAGGACAGTGGCCCCGCCGCCTAACACTTTTCGGCCGCAGGGGATAACGCGGCCAACGCTATACCGACACTCCTCCTCCCCTGCGGTCCCATCGCGTCTGCCATCAGACGGTGGCGACTCCGTCCAGGCCGTGGAAGGTAGGGCGAGCGGCGGCTTCTCGGCCGCCGCGGCCTCCAAACCTCAGCCGCGATGCCTCCCATACGACATCGCGGCCCGCCTCAGTTGTGATGTCGCCTCTGTTACCAAGCGGCACCGCAACCTTCTTGTTGGCCGCTACGTCGTCATCTTATCGTCAAAAGCCCCGTCGAGAGCCCCTCCTCGGATTTCTCTTCGCTGCACAGTGGGTGACCATTGTGACCAAGCCACGGCTACTGGGGCCCCCCCTCGATAATGCGGATCCCACCGGGGGGGTCCTCCTCCGTAAGTATCCTGGCTGAGTAATAACAGCCGCACGGTTCGGTCTTCAAGGTGAAGCGTCGCAGAGTTCGGTCCGTGGATGAGTAACTATATCCTTTACATTACGATACGATCCAAAGCCTCAAATGTCCTGGTTTGGGATATTTTTGGTGGTACCCTTTTACAAAACCTACTGAAATATAAATCTTTGGGTATTTAATTGTCAGTCCCACATTTTTAACAGACTTCAAAAAGGAGGAGGTTATCAATTCGACTGTATTTTGTTACCGACTTCAAAAACGAAGCGTTTTTCAATTCCACTGTACTTTTTTAATGTTTGTTACCTCAAACTTTTTACTAGGTTAACCGATTATTGTTTACACCATTTAATATCATAACATCTCGCCGGTACGCTCTAAAGGGGTACGCAGATATATACAGTTCATTCTGGTACACTCTCATTCCACCGGTTGGTTCAGGTTTCATGTTATTCGTGTCATGTATCGTCGCATCACTTTGGGCTTTATGGGTACCTATAGGTACCAATAAAGCTATTATAATAGAACTTGCTCGTTATGTACCACAACTAAAAAGTAAAAAAAAAAACATTTTTACACAAAAATACAAATTGAAGTAATTTTTTACTTTGTAGTGTTTTTATTTGGAAGTCGGTTGTACATTATTTTTAAAAGATTTTTAAATTATTGACTTATTCTTTGAAATTGACATAATAAGAATACTGAAGCAGCTTCTATCATGGTTAAAGTAAACAAAAATAGACTATCTTATCTTATCTTTTGGAGGGGCCGAGAAATAACTCGGACACTGATAGGAAGATAACTTACTCCTCCCCAATCTCGTTGAAAACTTTCTTCATGACTTTTACAACGAGACCAGGAGATATGAGCCTATAGTCTTCTGGTCTTGGATATCCAACCCCTGGGAGACTAATTCGCTTACCAGCCAGTGCATCGTATGTGCACAGAAGGTGTTCCATGCGTTCCGTATGTTTCCTCACACAACCTGTACATGGTTGTCGCTGTTAGACCCATTACCATGAGCATGTCGTTAGTTCCAAAGTGGCCAGTAAAGGCCCCAAGCAGGTAGCGGATTTGCCCCCTGCTCATATTCCAAATACATTCTCGTGCTTTGAATGTAGAGCCCAGGAATTTCTTGGAGTGTTCCAGACCTGTATTAGCCAGCCAATGAGATTGTTCTCTGTGATCTGAAAATGCCCTGAAAATGGAAAAAAATGGCACTTGATGAACCTATTTTTACTGTATCTACACCCATGTACCGTATTTTACAGCTGGGTATTTTTGCTATATTGGCACAAAAACATATATTGATTTATCTATTTCAGATCAGCAACTGCTGTGTCTGTCGAAGGTACTTCTTCCAAGAAGAAGTTCTTACGAATGGTTGACAAGATAGCTACTAACAAATACTTCCAACAAGTGAGTATGCTCTTTTGAAAATTATAAAATATATAATAAATACAATTTTTTTTTACGTGAATATTCTACGATAATGTATTATCGATTGTAATATCGTTTTAATATTATCCAAAATTAGGTTTTATACCTTGTGTTTTTTTTTTCCATCCGTGTCCTTTACTTTATATGTACAGACAACAATAGATCAGGTGCCTTCTCTTGGACTTTTGTATTCACCTTATTGACCAATAAGGGTTAATTTCAAGAACAGAAACATCGTTATATCTCGTGAACCCCGAAAAATAAATAAAACATGTTTTCTAATTATGAATATAATGTGTTTTTCTACAAATACAACCAAATTCATCAAGATACAACATATTTTTCGAAGGGGCCCAAGTTCCCTTACAAAATGGGCTGCATTCTCCTTTGCATTTTTTCCTACTCCTTCGTTATTCTTTTCTGATTAATTTCGTTGCGGGATCCAAGACAGTTAAATTCATTCTCCGTGACTTCGTCGAGCTTCATTGCCTCGGCGCTTTTCTGGTGGTCGCCACTGTTGATTCTGGCTTTCAGGAGTTGCAGTGGTTTGGAAATGGTGCGGAGGGATGGTCCCAATAAAAAAAAGAATCGCTCCCTACGATATTGGGACTTAAACATAACGGGGAGGCCTGTGTTCAGCAGTGGACGGACGTCTTTCAGCTGAAATTATGTCGATGACTGTACCTGACCTTTGTACCCGTATAAATAAGTTTTTATTGTAAAAAAGAGTCTTTAACTTTTATGATGTACAATAAAGTACAGTACAAATGTTGTCTTAGAGCCCATTTCACCAATTAAACTAATCACGATTTTTTATATATAATATAAAGCATACTGATTGGTAGTTCCTCAGCGGTCTCAACCAATCAGGGCGCTGTATTTGCTTAAACTGAGTTTAATTGAACTAATCGCATTTAGTTTCATTGGTGAAATCGGCTCTTAATGTGAGGCAGTTTGCTTCGCAATTTTAAAATAACACTATAATATTATAAAGGTGAAAGTTTATGAGTGTGTTTGTATGTTTGTTACTCTTTCACGCAAAAACTACAGAACGAATCTGGATAATTTTGGCACAAAGTTAGATCATAGTCAGGAATAGCACATAGGATACTTTTTATCCCGGGAATGTGTTCCCTTGCGATAATTTTCGATGTTCACGCGGGCGAAACCGCTGGCAGAAGCTAGTAAATTATATAAAATTAAAAGAGTAGCTGATAGAAATCCGACGACTAACGACGCGAAGTTTGCCGAGGGAAATTAATAAAAAAATACTGTATATTCTATTCTATAATTGGCGAAGTGTTTGTGTACTGGTTTATTTCTGCCTAATTCCCTTCGGGCAATACAGCTGGCGCGATGTGATGTATTTGTATTATTTTTAAAATATCTCGCATTTGTTTGTATCGTTTAGGTGACAGACTACAAGTACGTGAAACGTGCAATGGAAGGCCTGTCGAACACGGATATCAAGCTACATCTAGAAGTGCAAGCTCTAGAGGGAAGACTGACGTTCAACTTGCCTCCACCGCCACACGATAGGATATGGCTCGGGTAAGATATTCTAGTATTTGTTAAAACATCTGTGTAAGGCAGGCAAGACCGAGTGCTCGCGTTAGTCTAGTGGAAACAAGCGCAACTGCTTTATGCCTATCTTCAGTTTCCTTTAGCATTCAATTTTCACAGTATCTTCATAAGTTGAAAAGATTTAAGCATCGGGTCTTGGGTTGGTACTGGAAGTCGGGGAAAGTGGAATTGTATCTCTTTAATAATAATTTCGCAGTAGCAGCACTGAGTTTTTTGTCCGCTTTATGTATATGAACAAGTTCGTCCGTTATTACGTTAATGTTGCCAGGCTTTTGTGCTTCATATATTTTCGTCCGCCCCTTTTTTTCTATGTATGGAGAAAAGATTACTGCCTCGTTAGTTTAATGGTCGCAAGCGTAAGCAAGGACCTTGAGCACGGGGTCCCAGCGCTAAAAAAGGAAATTTGGTTCAAATAAATATCACTAGATGGCGTGATTTGTTATAAATTGTGTTTAAAATTGATCATAAAACTTGTATGTTCTTGTTCAACTCTCCTAAGACCAAAATGATGAAATATTGGGTTCTTAATTCATATTTCAAATATTATTTGAACGGATCCTTTAAAATTGATTCCAATATATGGCGCGTTTTAAAATTTCTGAGAGATGCCACTCGATTTTTAAATTTGTATATATATAAACAAATCGTCATTGTATATATATAAAGAAAAATACTGCCACGAAACGAGTAAACCCTTTTACATGCCTATCGCTACAAAAACACCATCTATAGCCGTGGCACGGAACCGAACTCGATCGATGTACTTTTAGTAAATAGTCCTTATAGTCCGTCGAAAAATGCTAGTTACGTCGGCACACTTTCTTTGTATGGGACTAGCTGACACCCGCGGCTTCGCTCCCGCTATCTACCTACCTACCTATCTACCCTACCCACCAAACTTGCCACTACCAAATAATGAATTTTATAAGCAAAATTTTCCTACTTTGGGATACTTTATTGCAATTTTTATAAAGGATCTCTAATTTAAAAAAAAAACAATTTTACTCAGAAATGATGAAGCTTTTTATAGGCGAAAGATTTTTTTAAATCGGTCCAGTAGTTTCGGAGACTATTCGGTACAAACAAACAAACAGTAAAATTTCTTGTTTATAATATTGGTATAGATGAGGCATATTTATGCTAGTATTATATTATCTGTGCCCTGGGTTAGATTCCCGGGTCGGAAAATGAGATATAGGGTTTTGCCGTCTGGCATTTATCAGTTACAGTCCGTTGTCTATTGGTTGGAATCCAAATATAAGTGACGAAATGGACCGAAGTGATGTATTTTTTCGCTAAGAGAGTGTACACAAGCTTATCTCATCGTTCTGCCATCAGATTCCGCACGAACCCACAACTAGTATTAAAAGCGCGGCCAGCGGTGGGCGCAAGAACCCTACGATTCGCGCACATCACCAACTGGATCGAACAGAAGCTCAGCAAAGAGTTCGAGAAGATCCTAGTCCTCCCCAACATGGAGGATTTCATCATCGACATCATGACACCTACCCCGGTACAATACCCCTGAAATTGTACGTACAAATTTGACTCTTATGTCTGAGAAACGAAGTGTGTTTTTCAGATGACATATTGCACGAATGTGATTAAAAATTACGTTTTGTCATTGCAAGAAAATGTTTGAATATTATTTTGATGTGTTGTATAGTATTTGTGGATTGCCTGATAAGCTATGAAAATTAAATTGTTTTGAAAATTATGTGTAAACTAAACATCGTTTTGCAAACGATGTTTAGAGGATATAGGTGAATGAAAACAATGTTAACTATGATGTCGCCCCAAATACAGTTCTTATGCGAATTACCTATTTATTTATTTATTAGAGTTTTTATATTTTTACACCAATATAATGTATTATTGTTGCGGTCTAAAATTGTAAAAGTATTACATTAACTTAAAGAAAATATTCACTTAAATCGTCATTTTAATTCCATTCCATAAAATAAATAAAATACAAAACCCATTTTTAATGTAGTTGATTTGAATGAAATAATTTTCGTTGTTAAAGAATTTCCTAATACATAATGTAGATATTTATAGTCAAACAGCATTTTATTGTGTCATCCTTAGTATTCGTTATTGTAGTATAAAAAACAATTTTGGACATTTAAGTTCGATTTTAAATAATAAACTATATCTTTTTTTTACTTTTCATAAAAAGCCGGTTTGTATATTTTTTTTATATATGTATTTAGTAGAAAATGGTCGTATTTTTTGTATTTCTTCCAACAAAATGTATCGTGCCACTTTTTGTTTTCCTTAAATAAAACCATATACTGTATTGGGCTAACAAAATTTTGAAAAAAACATATATCGTAATAGGACTTATGAAACGCATTCATAATAACCGGAAAAGTAATTCTCACTTCGATACCTAAACGGATTCCGCTGTTGGATTTTCAACTCTCGTCTTAGCACCGAGAGTCTAAAATCCAACAATGGTTTAATATTTAGGCATTTATTTAGTATCACGCAAAAATATAAAACAAAGTCTAGCCATATGAACTTGAAAAAAATAAAATGGAATGCAAAAAGAGCACTTGAAATTATTGACGAAGTCAAATCACACATTAGAAGAACTAATACATACGTAATGTTTAAAACTTATAGCAATTACGTCTGTGCAATGATTAGATATAAATAAAATATTAATATAATAAAAATAACACTGTGAATAGTGTAAGTTGTAAAAGATAAACACTTAGCGTGAGCATTTAAAAAGATGATTTATTGTGTAAACCATTTTCTTTTCAAACACGTTTACACGTTGAACGTTTTAAATTATTAAAGAATATTGCCTAATGTTGGGGTCTTTTGTACAAGATTTTCTCTTCCTTAGCTCTTCTCTTCCTTAAGATATGCGATATCAAGTCACGCTTAGTGAGAATATAAATTGCATCGTATATAATTTATGTTCAACTGCTATTAGTCTCTCAAGATCACTGACAAATAATTTTAATACTAAAGAGTTCATCTTGGCCACAGAGCACTGAAACGCCTCAGCGGCATTATCGAAACTTATATTCTTTCGAACCAAGCGATGGCGGTTCTAGATCTCACCATACTTCTTGTCCGCCCTGAAGTTGGTTACAATAGCTGCGCAGTAGAAAATTTCATACAAAAACAGGACACCGTTTCGTGCCTCGCGCATCTGGAAAGCCAACTTCAGGGCGGCCCAGAAGTTTGGCGAGAACTATACTCATGAAAAAATTCCATGAGTACTACAATTTTGAGAATGGATATGTCAGCCTAAAATTGTGCTTAGCGCACATTTCGTGGGCACGAATAATACTGGTATTGGAGTCTCTAGTGGCTGCCGACATGGCGATTCCGTGCTCTATGATCTTGGTACATTGTTAACTCCTGTAATTGTTACTAGATTCACATCGAACTCAGAATTACACTTTATGTTTAAGAATATTAGGTTGATTTAAATGTCTACGTTCATCACGTTTGTATTTTACTGTATTATTTATTTATTAACTCTGATGTTTCACTTACACTGTAGCTTATCTTATAATTTTAGATTTTTATTCCTAATTACTTTCTATCGCACGCTACTTGAACATTGTTTGTTTCACGAATTTAGTTTGATTTGAGACGGAAATGAGTTCTTTATCACCCATCTCAACTAGAATGATCTTCCTCGCGTTAAAAATAAAAGTTTTCGACAATAATTCCGTCATAACCGTGTGTGTCGTGTTATTCGTATTCGCAATATCAAATTTTATAAATAACAAGACTATGAGAAATTATAAAGAATTGTAAATCTATGAAAAAGTAAATTCATATTTAGAGGAATATTGACACGAATGGTTTGTGTAGAATTGTTAATGATCACTTATATTTTTCTAGCAGACAGCTGAATTTTATAATGTTTTCTATCAGCTTTATCTTGATTCGTAATCTACATCTCGGTGAAATTCTGTCAACATTTTTCTAAATTGGTCGCACAACTAAATTCTTAATTGGCACATCGCATAATCTTTATTTCATCTATTTGTATGTATAGGCGGATAAATTGCATTTCCACTTCTTTGAAAGTTTGTAGTTCATAGATATCTGTCCATCAAAATTGACCAAATGAGTCAAAAATCTTTTCATAATGAACTCGTATTTTCTCTGTTTCTTTTCTTCATATTTTTGGTGGACAGGTATCAATGATATTTAATTACTCGTGTTTATATGTATGTGATTATAATAGAGGTGCGCGATACGTAGAGGGATGGTTCAGAACTATGAAGGCTGATAGTACTTTGCTCATTATGATGGCGAATGTCGGTAACGGTGGTGTGTGTGGACTTGTACGAATTTAATGAAGAATCAGATGAATAAGTGAGCTTCTGGATCAAATTTCTGAGTAAATAATAAAATAATTGAATACCCATTACTAAAACTGTGCATAGTCTATTGTATCATGTTTCTCCGTAATTTGATCCACAACATTTGGTACGGCTTAGCATTAATTCACTTTTATATTGCTACTGTTCTAAATATTCACATAAAATGCCAAAACAGCCGTTTTATTATTGACACTTGTTGTTTTCTACAACTACTTTTGCATATTATTTTGTATTATTACGTAAATGTAAAACTCTTATGAATGTTCGGATCAATATTGTTGCCTACATCCACTGTTGGACTGTTTTAGTGGTATAAATTATTCTAACATAAACTATATTGATGTTCAAACATATAGTTATTACTTATTAGTAAGGTTTAAGTTACTGTACCACGACTTGTTGATACTCAAGCCGAGTTTCTCATCTCTAAATTATCGCAGAATTAAAGTGACAAATTGTCAAGCACGCGTTATTCGCTGTGATTGGCCGTTGAAAATTCATTCAACCAATCACAGCAGATAACGCGTGCTTGAGAATTTGTCACATTAATTCTGTGATAATTTATAGATGAGAAACTCGGCCTCAATCTCTCCGACGTATTTAGTAAACGAAAGACGTATATTTTCAAAAGACATTGGATACATATCAGTTATGACATTTGTAAACTACATACCTATTGTTGTTTCCGTTTTGTAAGCAGTCGAAGTAACTTGCAAATAGATTCACATGGAAATAGAATTCAGTAGTTACGGCGAACGGGTTTAAGTAAAAAAAACTTCAATAGGGATGATGACTAAAAATATTTTTAGTCCGTCAGTTAGATTTACAAAAAAAAATTGGACACGTATTTTTTATTTTGTCACGTAATCAAAAAATTATGACAATACAGTGCGTTAAAATATCGCATGATGTCATGCCTTGGTACACTTTTTACACAGAAGTTATGTCACAACTCCCCACTCCCGAACTTTGATGCGCTGTATCTTGGTGATTTTTTTATTGATTTGTATAAGCAATAAATTCGTGCCCAATATTTCTTGATAATTTAATCGGCGGACTCAATATATAATGTGCTGTTTCGTACCCCGTCATCTTCCATATAATATTAATATTGTACATTTTTGGTCCTTGAGATTTTCTGTGGTGTTGGTCCGCTATGGGCTAGGGATGTTTTCCTGTAAGATGGCTTGTAAAAACCAATGTGTTCATAATTTACTGAATACAAGGGTATTGTATGCAAAGGCTTAACCGGTTCGACTACGGTGACTGTAAAATAGTAATTATTATAATGAATTCGTTACACATTGTCGATACGATCCATATTTTATTTTCTATTTATTTCAATATGTATATTATTTCGTTGTTTCTTTTCTAGTTTAATATTTTTTATTTAAAACTTGAATGTAAAGGAATTATTTTGTTTTGTTTTTTTTATTTTTTATTTGATGCTGCGATCACCTAGTGGTTGGTATTTTCACAAAGTGTACCAAATACGAATTAATGTCTATGTATATAGTCTATCAAATTATAAAGTGTTTATGTGATATTATATATAGTTAAGAGTTAAACCGTGCCGAGTAGTTTTTCTATGTGGTATCAGTTGTGATTTTTTCAATAAACGAATTGCTATTTTTCATGTATTTTTTTTAATACCTCCTACAAGAAATATAATGTATATATATATATATATATATATCTCCTATACCAGGGATGGCGAACCTATGGCCCGCGTGCCTGTGGTGGCACACAACAAAATATTTTGGGCACGCTAAAATGACCTTATTAAGAATCTAGGTAATTTGCAACAGCAAAAATGACACCAACTTCTACTTTTTTTTTAAATACAACATTAAACTGTAAATAAATATTAGGATTGCTGTAAGAATTTCTGGGTGCAAATAAAGAATTGATTAATTCATAGCATTTAGAGTTTTATTTTTTGTCAATTAAGACAGTGTAGGTACATTTTTTGGTGGCACTTCATTGTCACATAAAAAATATATAATATGAATGGCACTTTTTTCTAATAAAGGTACGCCATCCCTGTCCTGCACCTACCTTCTTGGTATCTCCTACTTCAAAGTCGTCTGTGTGTGTGTCATCGAATGCCTGTTCATATATCATACTAGACTACAGTATATATGCCCCGCATATCTCTTAATGTCTTTAGCGCTAGACGAATTTGAATCATCAATCTATTTCTAGTCACTCGTTTGAAGATAACGGAGACCGTCATTATTTTAATGCGTTTAGCGTTAAAAGCATTTAGTGATCATGCTCGTTTTATGTTTATGGCCAGCCTCCCTAGCCAGGTTAGAAACGTTTCATCGAATCTCTTTCTAAAATCGTTAAGCCTATTTGTATGGTCTGACCAAGTGACTTAACGTCCAGATATGTCATACATTATTCCGGTCAATTTAGACATCCGAGGGTATAGAAATTGGTAGGATTGAAAGCTGAAAATTGGTAGGATTGTTCAAAACACCATTATAAATGAAATCTAAAAAGTCCTCATCGATCCGATGCCCGGAAAAATAATCTCTGGGTCAAAGAACACAAAAACGGATTTGCAGCAAAACGGTAAGATTTATCATACAATTAGCCCAAACAAAAATTGTAGATCTGAGAATCTATAAAAAAAATCTAAATACTTCTTTTTCCTAAGACCCACCGTTTTTGAGATACAAAGATTTCAAAAGTTGAAAGAGTTGTAATTGGTGGTGAGAATTTTTGTAACTTCATTCCAATTCTTTGGTCTAATTTGACCGGACTACATTGATTCGTTTTCAACTAGCGTTATCGATTGTAGATAGTCAACTTGGCTACAGGCCAGCAGCATGGTAGGTAAGTACTCTAACTGGCAACAGTAACAAAAACAAAGAAATAATTTTAAACTATTTTATTCAACAGTTTTTCTTTTTACATTATATGTGTATATTTATAAACACTATGTATTGTCAATAGCTATATTCTCGTATATACATTAGGCACTTCATAAAATACTCGTTGTAAACTATATCACATATCGACAACTAAACTTAGAATTTTGTACAAAATTTATTAGTAAAGTATTCACACGGACTGAATGGTGGGTTCAGGCGATAATATAGAAAATTCTATTAAAAATAAAGAATCTGTTTATGGAAGCTCTGAAGAGGACATTTGTTATGGCAGCACCATAATATCTAAATAGGTCACCTTATATTGATTCTAGATAATATTATTAGAACGGACAGTTTCAAAATTGTACCAATAGGTTTAGAATAGTGATGTTTTCTGGGTAGACAAATGACGATTCTATTTAGTCCGTCAGTGAGATTTTCAAATAATATTAAATAAAAATGGACAATGATAAAACGCATCAAAGTTTAGGAGTGGGGGCTTGTGACGTCACTTTGTCAGTATAAAGTGTAGCTCACCGTGACGTCACAGGATATTTCCAACGCACTGCATCGTCGTAATTTTTGGCTTTACGTGGCAAAAGAAAAAATACGTGTCCAATATTTTTAGGTTATCTAACTGACAGATCAAACAGATTTTTTGTCAACTACCCTATTCTATATCAATGCTTGATATTGAAATCAAGAATGGATACAAACGACTGTTCCAACTGTGTAAAATTCAATTGTTATTAAACAATTCCAGATTGTCACAATAACTTAATGAATATTTAAGAACCAAGTAATACAATTCTGACATTTCTGTAGTTAAAAACAATAAGGTTTCCGTATAAAAGTGGCACCAAATAGGCATAATATAAATTAAAAAATAATCTGTTCTAAATCACACTTAAACTGCAATATATTACGTTAAATCTAATTATGGTGCTTAACTAATATGGCTTTCTCTATCCCACTTATTCGTAATATGTACAGAGTTGAGATCAACCTTACGTCTAAATGAAGATCTTACATATTTTGGCACTCTGGACCACATTTTCTTTAAAAATCTATAGTAAAATTTACAGTAAATATAAACATTTGATACATTAATAGAACTTTTGTACAATATTGCTTTAATATCGCAAGCTGATTTTATGGCAAGCAGTAACATAACTTATAGATTAAACTCTTGAAATAGGATCTGAACCAACAATGTTTCACTGTTGAATTCAAAATACTTCCACAAAATACTCATTCTGTACTACACAAAAACCCAGAAGGTATTTTCAGTGTCCATCACTATTAAATCCAACACAAATGTCTTTAACATCACTGATGTTAACCAATCACAGCACAGCATTCGACAACGCTCAAAACCGCCCATCTTCAGGGTAACAGAGATCAACATCTAATGCTGTAACTGGCAGTGAGCCGTACCATCAGCGTTCCGTCTTTTCACGAGTTCGGCCCAGTCGTCTATCCGGGGGGCGCACACGAGGGAGTACCGCCCCAGGCGTCTCCTGGCCATGACGAGGAACTCTCCCGCGCCCGCGTACGCTCCACACACGGAAGAAACATGTACGTGCGCGTGAAGACTGCGCGTTTTCCGCCGCTTGTGGTTACGGTGTGTTGTGCGCTCTAGTGTGTTGTCGACGTCATATCTGGAAAGATGAAGGTTTTATTAGTCTTCTAGTATCAAGTTGTGCTGGTTGGACTATTTTCCATTCGGTTACTCAGTTCAAAACGTTTAGTTTTTACAGTCAAAACAGACTTCAAACTTTGAAGGGACCGTTCAAATGACGTTATAGCCGATATTCGTTATAAAACTAAATAGGTCTCTTAGGTCCTTCTTGCAGGACTTTCACATTTCTTCGTTATACCCAGCTACGCTCGCTATAAACGGTTTTAACTGTATTTTGAAATTATGCAGCCAAGTCTCATAATTCGCTAATAGGATATACTTTTATTATGCGTAGTTAAGGAGTGGAATGCCCTGCCGGAGTCTGTGTTTCCCGATAGCTACAACCTCGGGGTCTTTAAGTCAAGAGTAAATAGGTTTTTTCTAGGCAAGCACGTTACACTTGTCGACCACATCATTGCTTACCTTCAGGTGAGATAGTGGTCAAGCGCGAGCTTATCTATAATATAAAAAACCGGCCAAGTGCGAGTCGGACTCGCGCACGAAGGGTTCCGTACCATTATCGCAAAAAACGGCAAATGTATCACGTTTTTTGTATCTCCTTAAATATTGGGGAGGAGGGGGGCTCCCTTAAATATTAATTTTATCCTGTTTTTATTAAATATCAACTGTCTAGCTATCACGGTTCATGAGATACAGCCTGGTGACAGACAGACAGACGGACCGCGGAGTCTCAGTAATAGGGTCCTGTTTTTACCTTTTGGGTACGGAACCCTAAAAACAGGAGATGCAAAGTTTTAACTTCTCTGCTGCTATGAAATTACTCAGGAAACTTTTGGTATTAATATAGTAATAGGGAGCTACTCCTACGTCTTATGAGTCTAGGACCAGCAAATGTACGGGACGGACGTGATCGCTCGAGGCCGTAGGCACTCCGGAGGTTGTAAGGCTCCAGCTCGAACGCGTTGACATCCCTTGCACCTATAGTTCGTCGTCTTCGAGCAAATACCGACCCTGTGACACTTAGTTTTTACTACACTGGAAAGCTACATCCCAATTTACATGTTCTCGAGATGAAACAAAGATAAACCGTATAATAACTTTTTACTGCATCCAGCAGTTTATGAGCGTGCAAGTATTCTGTAGGTGGACAACAGGTTCTAGATACTATCACACAACAATGTTTACTTGGTTTTCTTAAAATAATGCACTATCTGATCAATCTGGGCGTGTCGGCCAAGGTAGCAATGTACCTTTACATTGTACGGTTCCAAGTATTTTTACAAGTTAATGTAAGAAACCAAATCTGGGTAAGTACTTTCAAAATGTATCTTGGACATCGTCGACATCGGTGAAGGAAAACATTGTGAGGAAACCTGGATTTATAGGTAACTAGCTGACCCGCGGGGCTTCGCTCCCGTCAACTGGCTATCTACCTACCTACCCTGCCCACCCTGCCTACCATGCCTACCCTGCCTACCCTGCCTTCCCTGCCTATCCTACCTTCTCTGCCAACCCTGACTGCCCTGCCTAGCCCGCCTATCCTGCCTACCCTGCCTACCCTGCGTACCCTGCGTACCCTGCCTATCCTGCCTACCCTGCCTACCCTGCCTACCCTGCCCACCCTGCCTACCCTGCCCACCCTGCCTACCCTGCCTACCCTGCCAACCCTGCCTACCATGCCTACCCTGCCTACCCTGCCTTCCCTGCCTATCCTGCCTTCTCTGCCAACCCTGCCTTCTCTGCCAACCCTGCCTACCCTGCCTACCCTGCCTAGCCTGCCTATCCTGCCTACCCTGCCTACCCAGCCTACCCTGCCTACCCTGCCTACCCTGCCTACCCTGCCTACCCTGCCTAGCCCGCCTATCCTGCGTATCCTGCGTACCCTGCCCATCCTACCTACCCTGCCTACCCTGCCTACCCTGCCTACCCTGCCTACTATGCCTACCCTGCCTATCCTGCTAACCCTGCCTACCATGCCTACCCTGCCTGCCCTGCCAACCCTGCCTACCCTGCCTATCCTGCTAATCCTGCCTACCCTGCCTACCCTGCTTACCCTGCCTTCCCTGCCTATCCTGCCTACCCTGCCTACTATGCCTACCTAGCCTACCCTGCAAACCCTGTCTAACCTGCCTACCCTGCTAATCCTGCCTACCCTGCCTACCCTGCCTACCCTGCCTTCCCTGCCTATCCTGCCTACCCTGCCTACTATGCCTACCTTGCCTACCCTGCAAATGCCTACCCTGCCTACCCTGCCTTCCCTGCCTATCCTGCCTACCCTGCCTACCCTGCCTACTATGCCTACCTTGCCTACCCTGCAAACCCTCTCTTACATGCCTGCCCTGCCTACCCTGCCTAACCTGCCTACCCTGCCTACCCTGCCTTCCCTGCCTACCCTGACTGGCGCGCCTACCCTGCCTTCCCTGCCTATCCTGCCTACCCTGCCTATCCTGCCTACTCTGCCTACCCGGCCAACCCTGCCTACTCTGCCTACTCTGCCTACCCTGCCAACCATGCCTATCCTGCCTACCCGGCCAACCCCGCCTACCATGCCTACCCTGCCTATCCTGCTTACCCTGCTTACCCTGCCTAGCCAGCCTAGCCTGCCTACCCTGCCTACCCTGCCTACTTTGCCTACCCTGCCTACCCTACTTACCTACTATTTTTATCTATCATCAATGTTTTTCTCAGCGCACGCCAAAAAATGAATTTTAAAGGCAACATTTTCCTACCTTGAGTTACATTATTGCAATTTTCATAAGGATCTCTAATATTTTTGAAAATTTATTATAGCCTATGACACTCAGGAATAATGTAGCTTTCTACTGGTGAAAGAATTTTCAAAATCGGTTCAGTAGATCCAGAGATTACCCCTTACAACGTCACAAACTCACAAACTCACAAACCCACAAACTTTACCTCTTTATAATATTAGTATAGACTACTATAGCTTCTGCCAGAGGCTTCGCCGTAAATGTCGAAAATTTTCCCAAAGCAAAATATCTCGGGATAAAAAGTATCTTATTTGCTATTCCAGACTATAATCTATCTCTGAGCCAAATTTCATCAAGATCCGTTAAGTAGTTTTTGCGTGAAAGAGTAGCAAACATGCAAACACACTCTCTCTGAAAAGTGCGCCTTGAGGAAGCATGGTGACTAATGTTCTCTGTATGAGAAGAGGCCTTTACCCTGCCGTGGGACACTTACAGTTACAGTAGGCTGCTATTATTATTATTAATGTAAGAACCTTTGAGAAACTTGCAGGAATTGGAGCTTATCTCCAATTCCTTCAAGTTTCTCAAAGTCTCAGCTCCTTTGTCTTCTCTTATACAAGGTTCTAACATGTAAAATGTAGATCATACTCGATTTCGGAATCACTTGGTAAGTACCTAATGGTTTATGTAAGCGGTCATTCGCAATTATCTACGCGGGGGACTGCAATTACATGTTATCTACTTTTTAAATGCTTTGCTCATAACGATGTGGCGTACTTTGTCTGAACAGCTCGAGTATTCTGGGGTAGGCGGGTTTATCTAAATAGTTAACTAAGCCATCGTTTACTACGAGTAGCTTATTTTACGATATGTTTCAAATAGAAATTTAATTTATTGCAATTATAATGTACATACAGGTGATAAATATAAGTTACAGAAACAATTATGGACCCTGTCGGGCACAGCAATAGTATTCTGGGGTAATAAATCTTAGGTTTAGCTAAATAGTTAACTATAAGACTTTACTACGAGTAGCTTTATATACGATACGTTTCAAATTCAAATTAAATTTATTGCAACCATAATGTACATACAGGTGATAAATATAAGTTACAGAAACAATTATGGACCCTGTCGGGCACAGCAATAGTATTCTGGAGTAATAAATCTTAGGTTTAGCTAAATAGTTAACTATAAGACTTTACTACGAGTAGCTTTACCTATGATATGTTTCAAATTAAATTTATTGCATCCATAATGTATAGGTGGTAAATATAAGAAACAATTATGGAACCTGTCGGGCACAGCAACATTCTAGATACATAGATATATATATATAGTAGTCAGTGTCTAGAAGAGAGAAATAGCTCTTAATATTTGCCTCAGTAACATTTTAATTATATATTTAAGTATCTGTTTTATGACTCCCAGTGGTCATTGGACTGGACAGGCTTCGTTATGTTTAATCCATCTACTATCATAATAATCCAAATAGACTTCACACCTATACGGCAACTTACTTAACAAAAAAGGTTTTCAAGAAGAAGAGGAACCAAAGAAAACCATAGACGAACTGTGCGAAAAGTTAATTAAATGTCTAGAAAGAGTGTAACGAATAACAGAGAAACATCAGTTTGCATCAACCCCAAACAAATTAAAATGTGGGCAAGAGAATGTTGTATTGATCAGTGATATCCTCCAATCCCTTATAAGGTTGGCTAGTAACAAAAACATTTTTTTTTAAACAATCCTTACCTATAATAATTGTCATCTTCAGCCAGGTCATCAGGCCTGTCCTTAGGATCCTCCCCTGACGTAGCACGGATCAGCTTGGTCAACCGAAGAGTAAGCTGCGTCGTGTCCAGGTCTTTACGAGCCTCGCTCATCACGATCACGCCTCGGGATACTGAAAAAGATAAGGTAAGTTGTAACAATGGTACTTAGAAACGAAACTAAGTAAGTATAAAAACTTTTCAGATTTCAAATTCATTTTGAACCGACTCAAAGAATAAATACTTGGGACCATTTATACCTTTATTCATTAACTAGTTGTCCCACGCGGCTTCGCTCCCGTCAAGTGGCTACCTACCCTACATACATGACTTTTGCGTAACTTTAACCGTTTACGCAGCGCACGCAAAGGAAGCTCTCAAAAAGAATAAATTATCCCCGTTTTTCAACATTTTTCATTTATAATCCGCTCCTATTAGTCGAAGCGTGATGTTATATAGCCTATAACCTTCCTCGATAAATAGACTACCTAACACAAAAAATATTTTTTCAATGCCAACCAGTAGTTACTGAGATTAGCGCGTTCAAACAAACAAACTCTTCAGCTTTATAATATTAGTATAGATATTTTTTTGTAATTTGCAATATTATTATATGACACCACGCAGCTAGTTATTCAAATATTTCCAGTAAACAGATGTTATAAATTCAGACCGCAAGAAATTATACTAAACATTGTGTTAAATGCTAAAATTCGTTAGCCTAGAATATATTTTATTCAAAAGAAATACAGGTTTAGCCATAACCAACGGCCAAAATAAAGATCTTCACGGAAAACTTCCCACAGTAATAATATTGTGCGTCAATACACTGAATTAATAAAACATTTATGTAAATATGCATTCCTTTTATAAATCTAATTAAAAAAAAATATAAAGAAAAACAAAGAACCTGACTGCTTAAAAAGCGAACTGACAAGACGTGAACAAGAAGAAAATCATGCTGTGCAGTCGGAGGATACATGTTCACGAGCTGGCTGACCAAAACCAGATGTATCCTCCGACTGCACAGCATGATTTTCTTCTTGTTTACGTCTTTTCAGTTCGATTATTAAGCAGTCGGGTTTTTTGTTTTTCTTAATTAACTTTTTGGTTATTTTTTTTTTAGAATTATGTACATTTAAACATAGAACTGTTAAATCACCTCTTAAAAATCTTTATTTTGATACCCCCACGATGGGTGTGTAAGAAAAATAATTGGTTCCCCACAATATGGCGGCCAAAATCCGCCATTTTTTATTTTCCTATTTTAATGTAGCCAGTGACACTCGATCGATAAGAATCATACAAAATCGGCCAACGCGTTTAGTCTCTAGAACGCCACATCAGTCTCAGGAACAAACATAAATACATAGACTGATAAAACACATTACCGTCCTTCGGCAGTCGGGTAAAAACAAAATTATTATCAAGTCTTGCATTTACATAGTTTGTTTTGTTTTAAAGCCGCGTTTTTGTTAATTATAGTAATTGCTACGGCACAAACAAATTAGAAGTTATAAAGTTTAATGACTGAGCTATCTCTAGAGCGTGTTTCGAGAACACAATTGAGTCAGCGACGAGTTTTCTTTCTAACTAAAGCGGGACGTTTGTCTGTTGTCACGGCGCCATTCTTTCACGTTTTGAATACCATATAATTTAATTGTGATATCAAGGTAATAGCGTTTCATCCTTGTAGGTACTATTTTGTGTCCTTTAGCATTAATAAGAATGGATTGCGTTTATTCAACTTTAAGTTTCGTGTCAAAGTTTTCAAAAGCTTGTAAGGAACTTGTCTAGAAACAAAAGCCGGTAGATGTCCCCCCACTTATCTCGGTGAGGTAAGCGTAGTGTTAAAAGTGTAGGACAATGTAGCTCAACGACTAGGTACAGTCGCGACGTACCAGATTTATCGCCCAGATATTAATCACTGTGTCCCCATTGTCCGTGTTTTTGTCCGCGTCGTGAGTAAGCGCAAAATGTAGCCGGATTTTTTCTACAACAGCTTTTGTTTGAGCAAGATAAGTGAATAGTCCAAGTCTTTGGTAAACGGTCATCAACCCGAGCCCGACAGCCGATAATTACATAGAAGGTTCACTAACGAGTTACGAGCCATCATGACCATCGCAGTACCTCGGTCCGCGGTATGTTATCAAGACAACTGTTAATTTAATTGTAAGCTAGTGTTAATATCCGAAGGCGCCCGAAGTACAAACGCTAGTTATGTTCCGAACTTCGAGTTCGGACGTGGTTGGGATCATTAATTTCTAGTTACAAATAAACAATCCTCCATTCTCTGATAACTAATGATTAATTATTTATTTATTCCAATACAAACAGAAACAATCGGATAATAATTTCCCATTTCTTGACAATTTAACAATGGCTTGTCATTTTTATTTGACAAAGAACCTTAGCACGTACGTTGGCTTGATCCAAAAATATATATACCTTTTTTGTGTGGAATGACAAACAAAAAATCAATGATACGTGTTGGAAGCGGCTAATAACGTGGGTGCGCGGGCGACGCGGCGGGACGCATGCGCTGCAGTGACATAACTCCTCAACTATTATAATTTATCAACCAGAAAAAACTATTAACATGAACCCCCCGCCGCGTCGCGTGCCGTACGCCCATACTAGTCTATCCGGTATACACTTGTCAAGCACCGTCGTTACGGACGTAAATTGAATCTAAGCAGCTCATCCCGGCTCACTACCTACACAAGGCATGCAAAAGCTTCCGTGAGTCATGACCGGTATGAAATGCAATCTAATCGTAACAGAGATCCGACTAGCACTTAGCGGCGATACAAAAGGCTCGACAAACAATGTGCAAACCTTTTTCGGTTGCATCCATTTGCGTAAAAATTCAACATTGTTTAAATATTTAAAAATAACGAGTCCTTTAGATAAATGGCCTCGCTGTGTAAATACTTCGTGGTAGTTAAGCGGAGAAAAATGATAAAATTATTTTCAAGTATAACAGCGTTTAAAATATAATTTGAAGCGCGAGGAATCTCGATGATGGCGACAAATTACTGCGCGGTCGTCGGCGCGGGTTTATTAACATTCAAAGGGGCGAGGGCGGAGGCTCCTGGGTTTGTGATTACTCATTATTGCGGTGAGGCAACAGCTAGAGGAGTAATGAGGTTATCGTGTGAGGTCTTACCGAGATCGCTGGTGCAGAAGGCGAGCTCCAGTTCCGATTCAGTGCAAGGTCTGCAGTCCGCCGTAGACGGGTCGTAGTGTCTCCGGATCAGGGGCCTCGCTTCATATTTGAAGGTAGCTTTCCTCTTCTGAGGGCCGTCTTCTGGCTCAGCCTCGACGTACAGCGCAGCACGACCATGCCGGCTTCTGAAACATCGAAGTTCCCTTGGGTCGCCGTCATTGGGCGCATACAGGGGAACTAAGCGACGTGCGCCCTCCACGAAGAGACGCGCTGGAAACCGCTCGGCGACTTCTGGAAAGAATGTATTACTTAGTAGGCGACCACATTTAAATCATTAAGTTGAAGGGGTTTTACTCTGGTATTCAAAAAGGGTCCACACAACCGACAATTTACTCAAGGCGCTTGCCATCTGTGATCATCCCTAACTCCATTAATTATGTGTAAGTACTTTTTTATTTAATTTTGTTTATTTGTTTTGTATATTTGTTTGTGTTAATAAATATTTCTTGAAGAATTATAGATTTTCTAGAGCAATTTTTAGGTAACTCTATTAGCAGTTCATTATGATAAAATCTACTCATATTGAAGAAGAAGCACCTCAAATTACCTGTATCATTTTGCCGCAACGTGTGGAATAGATCAGGTGGGTCTGGTCTCCGTATAACCCTCACGCAGACCTTGAAGTCCCGCTCATCAGCAGGTAGGGGTGGTCGGAACAGCAACCGTAAGGCACCGCGAGGGTATACCCAGGATATGCTGCCTTCTCGACAGCGAAGATAGACCGGAGTCACTCCTCGCTCCGTGGTTGATGTCAGGCCACTGGAAACAAAAGAAAAGTGAGTTTAGTTTACAGTCAGTAAGAATAGAACAGAATATACTTTATTGTACACCAAATAAATAAATTACACATCAGCAACTTAATACTATAAGTACAAAGGCTGTCTTATCGCTGACAGCGATGTATATACAGCTTACAACATAAGTAAGGTCGGTTTTTATTTTGCAAAAGATAGTTTAGATTCTTAAAGCTTTTGAAATGAGTGCTGCTCAACGGTTTATTTTAAACCAGATAACGTGTTTCATTTTGGAATGACTGTATTTAGACACTGTCGCTAAATATATAAAATGCATAGTCATATTCGACCAATCGGCGCAAACAGTAGCGTGCATAATTGCCAGCCTAGAAAATGTATTTATAGCACGGTACGAAAGTTGTCTTAATCATATTGTGGCGATTTGATTGGAACGCGGCTACCGTGGTCATTAATTGAACAGAGAGCTCATTACGTATGCGTGGCCACTGAACGCGACACTGCCGACCGGCTCCATTTATTCCAGGCAATAAAAATTATTAAAAACACACTCAAATTGCTACCGCGTCGAGCCACTACGCTTTTACGAGCCAATTCTGTATCAACCGTTGGTTATTGTTCCAAGATTATACGCTTCACGATACTTATAACAGTCGTTTATACTGTCATCCACCAAATCTTCATTTCATCTCTGTTATTATGCGTATTCACTCTTTTTTTATGCAATAGTGGCATGAGATAAATATGTGGTTTATTTAAAGTTATGCGAAATTGCACTCGAACTTTGTTCTTCTAACAAGTAAAATTTCAAAATTTAAAAACCCCCCGACACATTTTTATTTCATGCTACATTATTTATCTAGTACTAGTATGTACATAGTAGATACGCTTCGATCGGCAATCTATTGAACACATAATTATGACACGATATCTTTTAAACATCCCGATTCAAACAGTAAGACGCCCATAACTTTTGAACGGCTATAAATAATAAATAAATTTATTGTTTTCTCTCCACAAAGGTTGCCTTAAAATCTATGTACTTAAAACTATATTAAAACATTTGCAAGAAGCTCCTTTGTGAGAGACTGGAGTCCGTAGGTACTAGGGAAGCCCTTTGTTACGGATCTCCAGGCCCTCCCCCCAGAGTATAAATTCCAGTTGTTATTGCAATATTAATAATACTAATACTATTTAAATTATCTTAATTTGTTTTGGATTGATAATTAAATTCAATTATTCAGGTATATAGCTAAGAACACTCTCGACAAAATCACCTTTCAAAAAAAAAAAAACTAAATCAAAATCGGTTCATCCGTTTAGGAGCTATGATGGCACAGACAGACACACAGATACACAGCAACACACGTCAAACTTATAACACCCTTCTTTTCCCGGCGGTGGTTAATAAAACAACGCCATGAACCGGTCTTAAGCTCTATAAAATTAGATCAATACGAAATCTAGATGAAAGTTCTTAGCAGGGAGTGGTAGATAGTGGCACGCGATCAAGGTGTCATTTCTCGTCGGTATCGCGGAGTGCTCCCATAAACAAGCCCCGAGCGGACAATGGTATCTGCGATCAGGCACGTGGGCTTGATTCTGGAGTAGCGCCCACGCCGCCGGCCCACGGCTAGCGGCCCAGCCACACGCCATAAAGCTAAAATATATTCGACTTATACGACACACCACACTATAAAAGATGCCACGTAAAGATTTTACATGGACGACCAATAAAAGCATGGCGTCGCTTTTATGTTAGAGTGCATTGTCTGTGGGGCCATGCTTTGTATGTCTGTCTGCTTGTCGACACTTTGTGCCTTGTCTCATCGGCTTTAAATAGGCTCTCATTTCCAATCAGTTCCTCTTATGAGTCGATCATGGAAAGTCCACTTGGATCTGACATTCTCCTTATTTATACGTAAACAAATCAATATGCCTAGCCTTTTCCCAACTATATTGAGGTCGGCTTCCAGTCTAACCGGATTCCGCTGAGTACCAGTGTTTTACATGGAGCGACTGCCTATCGGAACTCCACAACCCAGTAACTGGGTAAGACGGTACCTCTTAGCAAGACTGGTCTCAGTTCTCAAGCTTCTGACTATCCGTAACGACTGTCACAGATTTTCAAATGACAGCCGGGACCAGCGGCTTAACGTGCTTGCCGAGGCACGCAGGAAACTCGGTATGTTGAAATGGTCACCCATCCACGGACCGACCTCGTCAAGCGTTGCTTAACCTTGATGATCGACCAAGCGGCTGTAATTATTTAGCCACGAGCTTTCTACGTAAACATGAGATACTTATAGAACTCCTATAATAAACTCATCTAGGAGAGGCTTTTTCCAAAAGCTTTTCTTCCTTCCTAAACCTAAAGGTACAAGATTTTATTAAACTACCTTAAAACCAACCTTTTTAATGCTAAATCTGCCGTGTTAAAGGGTCATTGCTCAGCATACATCTCACTCCTACGCACAATATAAATGTATCCCGTGTGTCCCAACGCGTACATTAATCAGGCGGTGCTCGATCTCGTCTGACACGCATCGATTTTCTTTTATTACCTACTCACGGAGTGACAGCAATGGAGAATTCTGTCGCGTCATATCCTACTTTCACGTCATCAGGAGACTTCCCTAATCCCCGCTAATGGGCCAATGTTGAAAAATATGCGTTGTAAATTACTAACTAATAGCAACAAGTGTGGGACTCATGTGGCCACTACTGCACCCCTGCCCGACGCGACGAACACGTGGAAGGTAGTGCAACCCTGTCTACAGGGGTTAACAACCTTTTAATACAAAAAGGGTTTACTACCTGAACTTTAAACTTTGATGTGATTATTTCTTCTTGCTTGATTAATATCTATTATTATTTGATCTGCCGAGCAATTTGTGTAAATAGATTTAAATGGCCAGGTGTAATTAAAAAACGAATAATTAAGCTGTGTAGGTGTTTATAGCAGTACTTAAATTGAACGTTATTTTACTTAGAAATTACAATTAAAGTCGCTCTGACAGTGATTTATTCTGACATTTGAGTGTTTTATGCTTTGGTTGCCAAGCTAACCCACGAATAGTTTCTGTTAATTACATTCTAAAGTCTACCGGGTGGGCAAACCATACAGCTCAAGCAAAATTGCTCGGGATAGAAGCTTGTTAAGGCCGTACCCTGACCAAAAAATCAGCATGAAATTTGAGCATTCCTATTGGCTTAGCGGCACTCGTGGCGCATGAATTACAGTAGTGAATACACCCAGATTTTAGAATAACTTCTTTATAAAATCGAATATTGGTCTTTTGAAAAAAATAAATCTACCAAAATGGTCGTTATCAAATTGTCTATCCATTAGTGTTAGTACAAAAAATTAATAATGAACACTTTACGAGGAGATGCATGCTATCAATCATTATTTCTCATTTTTATGGTTTTGTTGGAAGGAGATTAGTGAAACATATACTACATTAAAAAAAAAAGACTTCTACAATTTTGGAATCAATAATATGTAGAAATTTAATGTATTTTTATTAGTTGATATTTCATTTTAAATAACGAGTAGATAGCTCCTAAAAACTGCACGAAAAACGGCTAGCGCGGCGTTTTGCTCGGGGTAGCGCCTTAAATAATATAAATCTGAAAACTACCGAGTGTTGGAGCCCTGTCGCCTCAGTTATCGACGCGCGCTAAGACAAACACACAAAAACAATCCTTATAAAAACCGCATAGATTTTTTTTTCTTATTTCCAAACAGTAACACAAAAAATCTGTGCCGAGGGGTGTTAACTGCAACAAGCGAACCGCGCCAGTTTTTACTTTTGAAACTATTCGAACGTAATCAAATGTTTATTATGACACGAATATTTGGAATAAATAAACAATCCTACTTTGATGTAGATTGCAGTGAACATAAGAATTATAAAAACGACAAGTTAGATATGTGTGCTTTGCAGTTTCAATAGATTCCATTCCATACTACAGATCAATATTCAAACATAATTCATATTCATAAAATGCAATATTTTGTTACGAGTGCACAAAACAACAACAAAACGGGCACAGTAACCGTGATCCATTAGCCACCAAGTGTACAAAAAGTTGACGGTCGGCAGATTCAAATTGAGGCAATCCCGAGCCATTACCAAGCAAATGACGCGGGCGCCGATACCGGCCTAAAAGCTGCTAATGTACCTTAACGTCACCCTATACTACACCCTTCTCTGTCACACAACATAGTTTTATATCTATCTATCTCTTTCATAAAAAAGTCCAAAGAATTACGGCTAAAATGGAGTCACGCGCGCTGTCCAATTAGTGTTTATATTATTTTATTTTCTGGCACAAGACACGAGTGATGCGGCAACATTGCAATATGAAAATTTAATCAAATTTAGAAACAGTTGAAATGATTTGAGATCAATTAACTTTTGATTTGTATATCAATTAAAATTATTAATATTTATTGATATGTGGGTACCTATGTAGATATAATTTGATCGACGCAGAGAACCGGTATTCCGTAGTTTATGTCTCTTATGTTCGGCATATGAAGAGGTTTTCGGTTGTTGTTATATTAGCAAGGTTTTACAACTTTTAATAAAAGTTATATGTTGAAAGCATTCTACATAAAAGATTAATACCAAGCAATAAATTTCGAATTTTAACGCATTCGTGTTAATATGCCAAATCAAGTAAAAATACGTTAGGAATTACCATTCCATTAGGATTCGATATAAGAAAAAACTTAACAATCATACAGGTTATGTAAATCGATGGTTTACGACTAGGTATATAAAATATCTAAACTCTAAACATATTGTCTTTTTCCAAATATCATAAAAATTGGCAGTTAATTTTTGTAACGGTGCGAGGTCCAATTTAAGTTTTCTATACAATTTTTATGATCGTATAGCTTTGGTTGTAAGTCTTATGTGCTTGTGAAAGTTCGTTAGTGCACGATAACAGGTCCCATAAAGCGTTATCGCAACATTACAAGAGCCTCGACAGAATAATAAAATAAATGTGTGTTTTCTACGAAGAGTTTTATTTATTCGAGCCCAAACGTGGCTCAAGATAACAATGTCGCGTGCGTTCAACCTCCGTTTCTTGTAGGGCTGGCTGTGCTAACGGCTTGAAAGCTTTTACTACGTTGAATACTTTCGAATAAGTTATAAATGCATCTCGGCATCATTACTTGGTTGCAAAAACCACCGAGTTATTGCTGTTGGTGGGTCTTTTCAATCTTGTTGGTTGTATTAAACTTTACACAGATAACAAAACAAGCTTTCCATTTATAAATCTAATCTCACTAGAATATTTGTTAAATAACAGTAAATCAAGGCAACTATAACAGCCAGTAGATAATACGAAAGTGTTACAGTTAGTGCTAGCAGCCCTGGACCGCGCCCGCGCAGCCTTCCAGCCCACGCGCCGACTATTGTTGCTCGTACAGATACAAATTGTATACGAAACCGACGTAAATTCCGTTATTGTACTATTCGTACTTAAATGTTTCATTATAAAAGTACTGCGGTCCACCGCAATTCAAATGAAGAAGACAATTGAAAAGCTGCAATAGAAAGCTTTGATTTATTTTTTAGTCGTAGCTATAAAAATATTTGCACCAAATTGCTCGGTATTAACTAAAGCTCTACATTCGTTGCACTAACATAAAACAAGTTTTACTGCCGGCTCTTACAATATGGTAATATAGCAGGCATTGTGTCGCTATCGAGTCGTTCTTGTCAAGTCCACCCCCACACATACACAACGACAAAGATTTATAAGCTTTTAAGCTCACTCTCACTCACACAATCTTATAAGAATTGAATGCCCTCGCGCACAAAGGCGGAGGCAGTACTCAGAAGGTTTTTTAGTTTGTAGGTCATAGTCGAACGTACGGCGATTGTAGGAACAGCTAAGTAAGCAAAGCAGTTCCGTGATCTAGTTGTCTAACCGCATTGTGTCTTGGTCTTGCCTAATAGATAGCCAGTGTGTTAGATCGTTATTGTATTCAAATGTACCAAGAACCAGTTAATAGACAGCTAGGATCAAACAATACAGGAAAAATTGTAGCTAATCAATCATATGTAAATGTTTAGAGTTCTGAAGTGATTGTGTTTGCTAGTGAACACGAAGTTGAAGTTAAAGATGCTGACTATGGGCTTGTACACAAAACTGCGATGCGACGTCGCATCGTAAAAATCAACGAGCTTGTTGCTGTTTACTGCTTAGCTATTTTCTGCAGTTTTATGTACAAGCCCTAAGCTGAGTTACAAAATATATAACTCTTTCCACAGAATTAATAATAGTACAAGTTACCAAGCATGAAAATGTAAGAAGAGAAAGCACAGAGTTCTTTCAATAACACAACATGACGAATAAATTGTGGTAATTATAACATTGAGCATCGACAAGAATATACGTTTATGATCGGAATCTCAATCATAATTCTTTGTATCGTTGTCACAATGCCCACCTGTTGATATAATACATTTTATAGCCATTTCCTCTTCTACATGTTATCCTGTGCCACCATATTTTATTGCCTGCGATGACTAATCACAGATGATAATATTATCAAAATAGGATATTACTGTGAGTGTCAAGACATGTATGGAGGATTTCCGTGAAACAATGGCTGGCTGGACAATGGTGGGGCGGACGCTGCGGGCGACGGCACGTGCGTGCTATTGTATTCATATCGATACGATACTCGATACAATGCCCACTCTGTCCAGCGACCAGCTCTATTGATCATCGAGAGAAACTCGCCTCGCCTTCGGCTACGCACGATTAAAATGAGAACGCAACATTTTTGTACGGCTGTGACAATTGCTTACAATCCCATCGAATCAGTTCTGAAATTTTATTATAAGCCCTCGTTATTTTGCTACGTGAAACTTTTGCGCAGCAATTTTTTCAATAGCTATTCGCTAAATTACTACTTACATCTTATAGACTCTTACAACGAGAATTGCTAGTGCCAGGAAACAATCACAATAATGACGTGCCAGCCACGATCTAGTGTAAAATAGTGTAATTGACGTGGGCAGAGCTAGGAAATTGTCTGATGCGCAATGTCGAATGTGCTAGTATTATACGTTGATCAGAAAGATTTGTCCTATTTAGATTGTTGGTTGAGTATTATATTAGGATCATAAGGTTGGTAGTGAGCTAGTCTTGGATGGCACAGTGAGTTGACCTCCGCGCCGCGCTGCGTGGTGAGTGCTCGAGTGTCCCATGTGCTGATTCGTCCTGATTGTATAATAGAGCAGAACTCGTGCGGGGCGCGTGGGCGCCCCTCTGTCAGCTGCTAAGAAATACGGACGTAATTGCTATTCTGCACCTTGTAAATCAATTGATGCTGATAAACAAAATTGAAGTAGATTTGTTGAGACTTTGAATAAGAATAGAATTGTTGACGGTGTGCTCGAATTATTTTTTGTCTAGAGAAGGTTTTACAGCAGAGATTAGAGTTCAAGTTTCTAATGTTAGGAAACACAGGGCATGTAAAGGAAAATAAAACCGGTCAAGTGCGTCGGACTCGCGCACCGAGGGTTCCGTACAAACAGCTACATTCACCAACATAATTAGGTAACTAGGTCAACGGTAGGTTTTCGACCCAAAACCTATAGGGTATTTCCGGTTGACCTAGAATTGTCAATTTTTGTTAAAAGCAAGGTCTTACAGCACAAGTAAAGGGAAAATTCAGAAAAATAAAAAATGTTTAAAATTAAGGTAAATTTTGGTACTTACAAGTTTTCGCGTAAATCTAAATTTGGCCATATCTTTTTATCCTGTTGACTCAGGACCCCTTGATTTTTATACACCTAATAGGGACTATAGACCTAAATCGATGGTGACACACGGACAGACGGACAAGAGAGTGATCTTATAAGGGTTCCTTTTTAGGGTTCCGTACCCAAAGGGTAAAAACGGGACCCTATTACTGAGACTCCGCGGTCCGTCTGTCTGTCTGTCTGTCACCAGGCTGTATCTCTTGACCCGTGATAGCTAGACAGCTGAAATTTTCACAGAAGATGTATTTCTGTTGCCGCTATAACAACAAATACTAAAAACAGAATAAAATAAAAATTTAAATGGGTCTCCCATACAACAAACGTGTTTTTTTTGCTGTTTTTTGCGATAATGGTACGGAACCCTTCGTGCGCGAGTCCAACTCGCACTTGGCCGGTTTTTTTATCTTTTGAGGTACGGAACCCTAAAAATCACCTCATTACAACCGGACCACCAAATTATGCAAGTTGACTACCGCTAACTACCCACCTCATTTACCTGGAAGTCATTACCATCATTACGTACGATTAGCAAACATTCTACCGCCATACTAGGTGTACAACTGTACAGTCATCTTGTCCAATCAGTGGCTCTAACTGGCTCTTTAAACAGCCACGACACGACATACAGCGTGCTCCACACAGAGTAAATAGCAAGTACATGATGTTACATTGAAGCGTGACCACTTATTATTGCATGTACGAGTATATGCATACTAGCAACTGGTGTTATGTACTGCCTTATTTGCGACATAAGTACAAGCATTATGCGCAGTTAGCATCATTGTAAATTATTTGGAGTCATGCATTTTTGATGACGTCAATATTTTGCTATTGAACGGTAGTTGATAAGCTAATGTTTATGTTAGCTACTGTTTTGCTGACGTTACTTTCGTGCACGCATTGGGCGTATTGAAAACGTGGATCCTTTCGAATTGTCTGACAATATTAGGGAGAAGTAGGCAGGAAAAAGGCTTGAATGTTGGAAAGCAGCACGACACAAAAACTGCTCATGTCTACGTTGCCTTACCTACATCTTTGAATGACTAATTAATTGAATTTTTAGGGTTCCGTATCTCGGAAGGAAAAAACGGAACCCTTATAGGATCACTTTGTTGTCCGTCCGTCCGTCTGTCTACAGGTAGGTATCAAGCTGAAATTTATATCAAATACTCAAGTCTACTGTGACAGAAAAGCTGTGAACAAATTGCCGCAAATTTTCGACACTCGCAAGGGAATCAAAACCTACAGTGTACTTCCCGTGAACTCAGAATCTTGAAACTTGGTACGAAGCAACGTCTTATAGCACAGTTAAAGGAATAATTGCGACAACCGTATTTTTTTTTATTACATCATATAATAAAAATATTTTAAATAATTTTAAACATACTCTCCCTTTCCTCATGAACGTGTAGAGGTATTAAATTGAAATTCATATCAAATACTCCGGTCTTTATTACCTTTAGGCTGAGGTTTGTAGAGAACCCTCGGTGCGCGAGTCCGACTCGCACTTGGCCGGTTTTTATTGCAAGAAACTTGGCCGATTATTAATATGGTGTGTCCGTTCCAAATTAGAAGTGTCGCCAATAAATCGTCTAGGGCGGTATAAAAATCATTTTTTGTCTATGCTACTTGAGTGTCAGTTGAAGTTTGGCCATGAATTAGGCTGAGTGCGCATGTGCGGCGCCAACGACGTCACCGTCGTCTACATAGCCGGCGGCGCCCGCGCAGCACATGTGAACACATGCTGACAAACATTGTAAATAATCTGTTTTATTCAAAACATTCTGACCTCTGCTCTGTTATAATATAAATACTCGCTACCATTCATAAACGTAGGTAGGTACCCGACATATTTGCTGGTAAAACAAGAAATTAAATCGCAAATACCTCCGTCAACATTAATTTTATAAAAATGCTGTATAAATTTTATAACTAGGCTGATAAAAGGAACACAAATGTAATTTAAAAGACAAAAACACGCGAGCTCAGTAAAACACAGCTCCAATTACATATAATTTGGAAAGCACGCAATTATGCGGAGCCCGAGGGGTGACATTTTTCATTGTGCGTGTCTCTTCTAGATGCAGTCATGCAGTCCTAGCACTCATTTAAATAATATAATATTAAATATTCACTGTTTCGTGTCGAAGGGACACTTTATCATATTTGATTATCCACGATTGTATCTGGGGTTTACTGCTTCATGAATATTTTTTTGGTATAATATTTGAAATAAAGATCGTGTGGCACTATCACTGTTTTGCCGTTTTAATGGAACTCTGAAATTGATAGAGCCTTTCCAACTTTATTGAGACATCACTTATTCAATATAGTAGAATTATACAGCACACAGCTAACTGAATATGTAGTCAAGCAATTTAAATATTCATCATATAAATTGCAAACTTTGATTGATTTATCTTTAAAATACACCTGTTAAATATATCTCCGATATCTTCAAAACTATTTCAAATATTATTATCCTACAGAAATATAACACAAGATTAAATCGATATACCAGATAACATTGTATGCAAATACACGTCAAAAAAGTCTCGCATGAATAGTCGGTATGGGAAAACATATCGATAAAAGATAGGGTTTTTCGAGGCGATACCCAAACTTTCACATGACCGTGCGAATCGTGGGAATTGATTAGCGATGATCTATATAAAATAAACTATCGGGACACTATGGCTAGCTCGTCATAAAAGTCCTGATAAGGACTGATTACCTGTGAATTGTAAATAGTGCTGGGATCACACACATATCGTTGATAGATTAATGCTCTTTTGGAATTAGAATAAATTTGAACCATCTTTCTGAGTAGAAAGATTATTTTTTACTGGTATGAAGTTTGAGGCTTTCAGGACAGCTTTTGGAACTGCAAAGAGGCTTCACATCATCACTAAAGTACCATTATTCGCCCATCTAAAATAGGGATGATGAAGGGGTATGAAACAGAAAATTCTATTTATCCCGCCGGTTAAATTATCAAAAAATATTGGACACGTATTTTTTGCTTATTCAAATCAATAAAAAATAACCAAGATACAGCGCATTAAAGTTTGGGAGTGGGGGCTTGTGACGTAACTTCTATGTAAAAAGTGTACCAAGGCATGACGTCAAGTGATATTTTAACGCACTGTATCGTCATAATTTTTTGATTACGTGACAAAAGAAAAAATACGTGTCTATTACTATTTACTATTCTTAATCCTAAGTATAAGATCTGCTTTGTAGTAATATACCATCAATTTTCCAAAGTAAGGTGGGGTAGCGCCGAATCAAATCACCTGACCTCAGAAAGTTCCCACAACGTGGGATTCTATCAATTTCTATCTCGCGCGTGATCAGTCGCCTGCGCAGATAAGCGCAGTTCACACGACTTTATCTGACGATTGACAGCTGTGACAGTTGTCACCATGACGTTTCAGACGGTCAGTCAACACGTCTGGCTGTCAGACTGTCAATTATGCGACGCCATAAATCATGAGAACGGAGAAAGCATCTTCTAAGAATATTTTTTTCATGAATTCGGGTCAAAGATAAAAAATGTTGATATCAGATTAAGACTACCGGGTACATACCAGTCTATATAATATCACAAAGTCACTAGGTAATTTGATAGTAAATTAGCTGCAATAAGAAAAAAAAACACCAACCTTCGAAACTAATTTGTAGGGCTTTGGTAACCCTCGGCCCTCGTTAATTTGGGTGCAAAGATCGGATTTCAGATCCTTCACGTAAAAATACCGATATTCAGTCGCTTTACTCAAACAAAATATTGGAAAGAAAAGATTGGTTGGATGGATTGCCAGTAGCAACTAAAATATAAATAATTTCGAATTACAGGCTTGGCGACAAACCTATAAAGTATGTACAAATGTGGCATTGCCTTTACATAAATCTTGTCGGTATTTATTACACGAATTTAAAATTTGGTCAGAGATTTATAGCGAGTTCAAAGCAAAGGGCACACGAACAACAAAGCTTTCGTGTGTTGTCCACATGTTTGTCTCATCCGATTACTTTGGTTAAGCGGTCGTAACTCATAGTGTTATGTGTTACGACGCCCAGGAATATGGGTTTTTTACACGACTATAAATACACATCATACTTTTTAATTTTAGTACCTTTTGCTTTTAGTATTAGGGTACTTAGAAGTTTATGTATCCTTTTGATTGTGAGTGGAGCTCGTGGCTAAATAATAACAGCCGCAAGGGTTGATCATCAAGGTTAAGCAACGCTTGACTAGGTCGGTCCGCGGATGGATGACCATTTTCAACATATCGAGTTTCCTCCTACCTCGGAAAGTACGTTAAGCCGTTGGTCCCGGCTGTCATTTGAAAATGTTTGACAGTTGTTACAAGTAGTCAGAAGCTTAAGATCTGACACCAGTCTATCCAAGGGGTACCGTGTTACCCAGTTACTGGGTTGTGGAGGTCAGATAGGCAGTCGCTCCATGTAAAACGCTGGTACTCAGCTGAATCCGGTTAGACTGGAAGCCGACCCCAACATAGTTGGGAAGGCTAGGCAGATTGATTGAACGTAGATCTAGATACCTCTTATAGTAACAGAACACTAAAAGTTTATTCATCATCAGCCTTTTAATGTTCCCACTGCTGGGACACAGGCATCCTCTCTGAGGCTCTCTGTGAGAGCGTGTGTGGTAATGGGCCTTAATCCACCACGCGGGTTTAGTGCTGGATAATGGATGTCACATGTCTTCGAATTTTTATTTCTAAGACATGCCGATCCTCACGATGTTTTCCTTTAGCTTCGCTTTGAAGTGCACCCAATGATATTCAAATAAACAGATATGTTGTGAGCGCGCGCATTGTGAAGACTCGAATAGATCACAATTGTGACCTTTAGTCTTACTTTATTTCACGTATGGCGAAGAGCGATAGGCTTTGTTGAAACAAAAACAAAATAAAATAAATGCCATCGTGTGTATTTGTAATTTATTTATTTATTGATTAAAATAAATATTTTCTAATGTTAGATGAATGAAAAGTGTGTATGTGTGCTGCCGCTGCTGCGCGGAACACTTTTTTCAATTGTTTTGTGAGTGTATAACGTATCTGTTTATTTGAATATCATTGAGTGCACCTTATTCTTCAGCTGGCTTGTGAGAGCAACTGTTATTCGTCTCGACCATGGTGTCACCAATGGCACCGATCTTCAGAGGGTCAATAGGCGGTTGTTTTAAGAGCAGTGGTGATAAAATAATTTACACAAAGTAAAGCGCCCGACTGGGTTCGAACTCACTACCTACGACACGTAAGTCGCAGCCGTTACCACTGGGTCACCACTGCTCTCAAAAGTTTATTATTAAATCATAATATCGTATCTCGGATCATAGCTATTTTATGTTCATTTATATTTATTGCAACAAATAAATCTTAATAACATGAATCAGAATAATCAATCAATCAATTCTTAATTATTTTAATAACACAAAACTAAAAGTTGTTCTAATAACTTTGAAAGCCTGTTCTCTTGTCCTTGACCACTTATATTTAAATAACCAATTGATATACAAGACAGTAAAACTTCTAATAGATTAATATATTACCCGTAATTACTTACATCACAGAATAATTACTATAGCAGTAACTTGTACATAGTTTTTAAAACAACTTTCGATGTATTGAAGTGGCGATTGGTGTTAACATGGCGGTTGTTATCGAGTAATAAAACTTGTAAACGGAAATCACTAGTTGCGAAATTAGAATTGATTGTAGACCCGTTCTTATGTAAATGTTGGAAAGCTCCATATTTATGGTCGGACACTTGGAACTGGTCCAGTTATTGCATATCGTTGCAAATCTAGAACCTAACGGTTCCGATTGTGGACCTATAAAGTCAGTTATTTTATCTTATGTATTTAGATTTACCCCTCATAGCCGGCTGACGGTCTTATGACGCGGGTTTCTTAAGGGCCTACATACGCTTTAGTGCCGTAAAACGGTAACATTCTAGAGCATACTCCTTAGAAACGGCTAGGTTAAAAGGTTAGAAAAAAAAAATTTTTTTTTATTGATTCACAATTAACAAGACGATATTTTTCGCAACTTTTGGAAACTCCTCCAAAACGACTTGGATGTTAAAAAATATTATTATACAGAATAATTGATGGCTGGAATTACTTCATACCTAACATAGCATATGTAAATCAAATAATATTTTGCAAACAAAACTGTTCAAAAGGAGGTTCAATTTTGATATTTTGGCATTGAGCGGGCGCACGGCCAGTACTGCGTTACATTGGGGCGTATATATCACCTTAATAAGCGAGTTTAAATGCAAATGTTATAATTAAGCTAGAAGTTACGGTACTAGGAAATATAGGTCGCTAGCTTTGAGGCGGAGAAATGGTAACAGGAGCAATATACCCATAAACAAAGACTGAAAATGGAAGAAACACTAAAGCGCACAACGGCCGAGACTAATTACGTTTCGGTGGATGTAGATTATTCGAATGACTTTTCGAGTAATATGAATAACTTCTCTATCAAAGAAGGAAATAGGATGAAAAGGAGTATTTGATTTATTATGATAAGTGCTGTGAGAAAGGGGGAGTGCTGGAAATCAGCGATGACCAGTGCAGTAGCCATGCTGCACACTGCTCAACATCTGCTGAGCCAAATTGAAAAATGTTGTTCTTCAGAACTAATGTGTTTGGCAACTGTTTTCTCAGGAACATTGTCTGAAAATCCGCCCAAAAACAAACGAATAAATGATACCACCTCACTATGAGACGAATTGCTTTCCCATCAGAGATTTCATCTTCCAAATGATATCAAAGCGCGCACTCGCGATAATATTTGACTAGATCAGGGAGTTCACAAACCCGCATGTTTTGGGGCAGGATTCTCACGCGCGCACGCCCGTGGAATACGCAAGGAGCCGTGTGAAACACTCGTGCGGTTTGCCAACTGAATACTAACAAACTCACTTACATTTTCATTGCCCTATTTATTTTGTTTGTTGCACTTTCTAACAATTTATTATTCATTTAGAGGTTAGAGTGAAGGATCTAAGGATTAGTTGCGTAAGAGAACTTTCTTTTGTGCTTTCACCGGCGGCTACATATGCGCACGCGCTTATTTTTAATTACTGCAAGCTTATTATAGTAATTGTAGCTGAGAATAGTAAAACCTGTTTATTATTTATTTATTTTACACCAGGCAATTATAAATCAATTGCTGAATGCATAGGATTAGTGAAACATTCATAACTTATAAGCGCAGTGACGAACTCGATGTTACCTTATATGCTAAACTATTTAGCATTATGTTAACATTCTTCTCAAGCGAGTGAGTCAGCATCTTTTTTGACCATTATATATCTCTAAAACAATATTTTCGAAAGAAAGTGCGTGATTGTAAAGATAACTTTCAGCCCCTACAAAAGACATCAACGAGTCAATTGTTTAATGGCGGTCATATGAAATACGGGAAATTACATATTACGTCGAATCACAATGTCGTGTACGTAATCATTTTAATACAACAGTTCCATCTACCTAATTTGACGACAGACAAAAAACTAGAGATCACGTGCGTAAAGAAAGTTTCGAATCTAAACTTAGGTCGCGACAAAACGTCGCGAGAAGACACGCAAGCAACGAGACTTACATTTTAAGTAATAAAAAGAAAAGTGGACACTTCGTTCCTAGTTACTTGATTAACTGTCTGGTTTCATAGATCACCAAGTTTTAAAATTGTGGTGAACAAAAACGTTGTCCCGTGTCCAAAGTGTTTCGTTTTCAATAAGTGCTATGTAATGCAGTGTTGTGGTGTGGTCGCGTTCCGTGGTCAGACAATGCGCTGGAATGCGCCGCGACAGAATGCTCGACCGCCTGGAAGGAAGCCGCACGCTCCGGCTTCATTAATGCTTACACTTTTTTTATGTATACGTTTTTTGTCAACAACGTCATCCCTCGATCAAGTAGGGGGCGGGATTTCAGTTGGGTGATAAAAACAAGGCGCTGATGAAATCGTATAAGTTGTCGGAAATATAAGAAAAATAAAAATCTATCCTATACTTCTAATAGACCAACAAAACTCCAAACACAATTGCATAGAATAAGTCCAGAACATAAACAAAGGCACAATAGCTCGGCTCAAGCTAAGTATTCCACTACGTAACCGTCCAAGCGACTGGCTTGACAACTACAGAGCACCAACAATAGTAGGCTTTACATCGCCGCTGGCAAACCCGTACCCGGCCGTACAGCCGTACAGCCGCTCTAGCTACACAGAACACCATCATATTTTCCGCATTGGTATTGCGTGCCCCGTGCCCGGCGGCAGCAAGCAATTTATAGCCTGTGGAACTACGTACATGCTTGTTATTATTTAACGGTGGACCCGAGCCAAGACAGAACGCCCCCGGCTATTGCCAATGCGATCCTGCTAAACTTGTAAGTATTATTTTATGACTGAGAATATATACGAAAGCGCCGCGCCCGGCACACTTTTATACTGCTATCCGCCTGAACTGCTGTATGCACCCAAGTATTTCAACAAAATCCAATTAAAAAGGACGTCGCAATTACGGACTCCTGCATACAGATTGCTACATTTTAATTGCCCCAAATAACATCAAGATGTGTGGTGCTTTATATGCAGGTAAATGAGCGCCAAATTCTGACATCTCACCAAATACGTAATTCAAATTGCGCCGCCATCCAACTTTATATGGCGTGGATATTTTTTATCTGTCGGTGATTTGAATAAAGTCATAGCGGTGTCCGGTGTCGTATGCAATGCCTTACAGAGACACGTGCTTGGATATGGTGTAACGACAGCAATGACGAATGCGTACGGCTTGCCAAACAGGTCAAATCTCCATTAAAGAGTGATCATAATACTTGGCAGGCCTTATAGAGCGCGCGTCGGCACTGCGTGTGCGCGAGCGAGAGCTGCCAGGATATCTGACTCCTTCAGTTGACCGGCCTTGTGGCACGCGCCGCGCCAGCCACAATACTATTTCATTTGATTTACCGATCTCATTAAAATAAGTCTACATTTTCAACTGTTCTAACTACCCACACCTCTTTATAGGGTATCCAATATCTACAAAATCAGAGCTGAGATTGTATCGACAGCCAGTCGGAACAAGGAGAAGGGAAAGGGGCAATGTCGTAACCTGAATAGATTGGACCGTTTATTTAAATTCACGGTATTGTCGCAACGGCTACACTACAGAGTTTTACAATGTCTAGGAACCGAGAACATAAATAACTTAGTGGCGCTGCGCTGGCGCACAATCTAAAAAGTACTTAGTAATATGTAGTGGTTCATTCGGTGTCATATTTCTGTTATTTGTCTACGTAATTACCACTAATGACCCGCTCGCCGCCGCCTCACTCAGAATTATTTGATAGCTATAAATAAGGCGATAATTTGGACATCTATCCGAATATATCTGACCGACCGAACATTTTCATTTTCTTAATTTGTTTAACAAATGCTTGGAAACGAACCTAAGAGCTCACGTCCAATAAACCCAAAGCGCAGGTAACACTAAACGGTTATAAAGCTATAAAAGGTTGATTAGTCGAAAAACGTTCGTCTATAGAATTTAAAGCTTTTGAATAATTTAAATATGAATATATTAGTATTTTTCTAGGCTGGTATATGTAACTGTCGGTATGCAAATGAGTTACATTGAAACAGAGTGTCCGCTTAGTCAGAACTAGGTCCAATTAGTGCGGTACCAAAGGCCGAGTTCGTAAATTAAGCAAGATGACGGGGCCGCTCGCCTGCCAACACAGATATTCGCATCCTTTTCTTGCAACTACACAATGTCTTATTAATTGTGATTTATGTCCCTAAGCGGTTCTGATTTGATGATACGTAGTATGCCAGCAATGTCTGCGTCTTATTGGTTTAAAACCTTTTTATCAGGCCTTATTTATACACAATCACCCGAATCCGTATCATCCTCATTGATTTTATCGGCGTCTGAATAAGAGTTTATACATTTCTTTGATCCCATAGTTTCTTTTTTTATAAGAGCATCGAAGCTCGCGCTTAAGGCTCGATATACTTGTCATAATATACGGTACCTTGTCCGTACTCCTCAGATGGTACAATTCCGATGGTTATTTTATTGGAATCGGCTTGGAAAAGAAAATATTATGATTTAGACATAACGCCGAAGTACCGAGTAGCGGTGGCCGAGAGTGTTCAGCAAACAATATCTTATTTCATACAGTCTTGATTCAACAATGGCTCGAGCGAAGTCTAATGAACTCCAATAATAAAACGTTTTACTAGATTACTATTAAAAGTTAAAATATAAAGTTTAATATTGCACCGCGAATCAAATTTCAAAACTCCGATGATTCGATCAGAATTAATGATTTTATCTCGCTCTTATAACTTAGATTATATCTAAATTGCTAGCGGTTTTTATTTAATAGCTGTAGAAATTGTACAATTTAATAATTGCAATTTAGAAGTTTCCAATAATAATTATGAAGAGATAGTCGTCGTAGCTAAACGAATGGTCTTGGCCGCATATTTCTTGCGTGGTGGGACATAATGTTCAGTGCGTTGGCACGTACGTGGAGTTGTTTAGAAGCCACTAAACCCCAACACAATGGTGCACCACAAACAGAGCTTTGTGCCTTTGTCCGGGGTGCTCGAGCAAATAAAATATTTTGACCGCGCGCCACCTCGCCCGTCCACATCCTACGCAAACATTCCTTGGTCTGCTTTATTTTCTTATCTATTGTCCAAAAATACTGTTATGCTTGTGCAAATATTGTCACCTTATTTGTGGTCTCTAACTTGGTTCGATTTCAGTAAAATTTCCACTGGATCTTCACGCATCTCGTGGATATTTCCAATATTGAACAGGATGTTCACCCGATGATTCCAACAATGTCGAGTACATAGCGACAGACACACAATGTGTTCGCTTTCCAAACATCTTGGAAGTGACACCTCACCCTTGACAGCAGTACATGGCTACTTGGAGTCGTTTTGTCGGCGAGTGCGCGTGCCTGCTCACTGCTCATATGTACAGCCACATGAGGTATGTGGTTGGTGGCTCAGTGGTCACCTCTCGCGGCGTGTTTACATAACTCGTTAGACGCCAGCCCGTACCGCCCACGCTCGCCCAGCTATTGGATATATCTAAATATTAACTGTAAACACTCGATAATGTTCTATTGTGATGTCACGCAGGTGCACTATCGCGCTGCCATCATTATAATTATTATAGCAGGGCTTGGACGTCTTACTTGCTCGCTAGGTCTCAATTTTATTGTTCAACAAGGAAATTATCAGCGCAGCAGCTGGGCCACACGTGGCATTATTTCGCGATGAAAGTAACACGTTTGGGGGCACAAAGGCAGTTCGATTTCGACTAGACAGATTTCGATAAGGGCCTACATACGCTTTAGTGCCGTAAAACGGTAACTTTCTAAAGCATACTCCTCAGTAACAGATAGGTTAAAAGGTTTGAAAAAAATATATATTTATTATTGATTCATGTACATAATTTTGAACACAAGGTTTTTTCGTGTAACTAATAGTTTTGCTTTAAAAAAATAATTAACAACACGATATTTTTTCGCAACTTTTGGAAACTCCTCCAAAACGACTTGGATGTTTAAAAATATTTTTATACAGAATAATTGATGGCTGGAACTTCTTCATACCTAACATAGCATATGTAAATCAAATAATATTTTGCAAACAAAACTGTTCAAAAGGAGATTACATTTTGATATTTTGGCATCGAGCGGGCGCACGGCCAGTACTGCGTTACATTGGGGCGTATATATCACCTTAAGCACTTTTGTTTGTCTTTTTAGAATCGGACAACAGCACGCTTGTACGCATTAAGTACGACAGGCGACAAGAAAGCGTATGCGTGCACCTCATCATCGCTTCAGTCTCGATAAATTGTCCCATCAATCATCAAGAATTGCAATAGCGATACTCGGCTATGTCAAATGAATGCGACTTTTTTGTCGTCGATTGTCGGCGAGGGCCCGTGACGAAACGACACGTAATGCAATTTTGATTAACTTGACAACAAAACCCCTGGCAATTACATCAACACAATGATGGAGACATTACTTGTCGCTGATATTATAAAGGGCCATTACGATAATAACTGTGTCGTCAGGCAGACTGGCACACGATCTTGAAAGATTAAAGATTCATCGTTTATTTTTGTTCAAAAGTCCCGCTAACGAGGTGCAATTATTTCGGTTTTCTGTCCTCAATTAATTTTCAATCTTACAGCAATACATGACTCAAATTCTTGGTCACTTAAAATTCTGGCCAAAGTCAGTTGTAGCCGCAGCAAATCTATACTTATCCTTACATAGTATAAAACAAAGTCGCCTTCCGCTGTCTGTCCCTATGTATGCTTAGATCTTTGAAACTACGCAACGGATTTTGATGCGGTTTTTTTAATAGATAGTGTGATGGATGGTTTATATGTATGATACACGCAGTCGAAGCCGCTGGCAGAAGCTAGTAATATTATAAAAAGGTAAAGTTTGAAAGTTTGTCATTGGGGTATGGATTTACAGAACCGATTATGATAAAATTTGGCATGCAGATTTTTTGAGACACTGGGAAGGATATAGGATAGTTTGTATTCCCTTGGGATGATAAAAGACTTTTTACGCGGGCGAAGCCGCGGGCAGAAGCTATTCTATATTAATATTATAAAGTGGAAAGATTTGTATTTTTGTATGTAACCAATAAACTTAAAAACTCATTAACCGATTTCAAAAAATCTTTCACATTTGGGAAGCTACACTATCCCCGGGTGACATAGGCTACTATTTATCCCTGTATTACCACGGAAACGGGAACTACGCGGGTGAAACCGCGAGGCGTCCGCTAGTTGGTTATAAAGTATGACTCCTCATGTTTTACAAACATCAGTATCCGATTTGACCGTTAATTTGAATGGAAATGTACGTAAATTAATGTCATCTCGTATAATGATGTTTTGGTAACACGCAAAAGGCCGCGTCGTCGCAAGCACAACGTAAACTTTCACTTGAACAATAGCGGTCGCTCACGATTATCACGACCCCGAGTCACGCAGGACGCAGCATCGACACTCTTTGTGATACCAGCAGTACCAGCATCTGATTGATGACTAGCTGGAAAGGTCACTTTTGTACACATCAATCTATCTATTTCTCTCTATTCACATACGTTCGGCCCGTTCATGTGTGTACACTGTGTACCGTCATTACATTTGAGAAACAAAAACGAGCAATTGTTAAAAGTCCATAATCGCTAGTAGTTATTATGATACTACACATTATCTCTGATTGATGGCTTGATGAAAGGTCAGTCTCATCATCGATCTCTCTACTTAGCCCACATTTACATGATGAGTTACGTTGCATCGTCATAAAAACGAATCTCTCTTACTTCGGTGTCATCAGATAGAGCTATTGGTTGCGTTCTTTTCATAAATTAAATTCAAGTTCCATTTAATTTATTATACCAAACATAATAATTAATTTACCAATATGTACCTACAATAATTAATTAATTATACACTTTTTTTTTAATTCGAATATGATGATTTTAATTAGTTTTTTTTTTATAATTAAATTTATCGGCACTTATTGTTCGGGAATTGAATTTATGATTGCATTTTTCATGTAGATATGTTTTAGAGATTTTGAATATTATTGTAAAACTAACCTAATCTTAAGAACAAAACTAACCTAAATGTTGAAAAATAATTTATGTTGTACAAGTATATTTAACCCGTTTACTGTGCATGCGGTGTTAGCATTTAAGTGATTGTTACACTTGCAAATGTATGTCTGTCAATCGCAAAGTATTTTTTATGTGTAAACAATTGTTGGTTAACCTAATAAATAAAACACACTGGCTCGTCTTCGGCCAGACCTTGTTGATGCCTAATTTGGCTAATCTGCTATTCTAGATCTGCTCTGCCACGTACCAACTGGCTATTTAACAAAAAAAAAACATTTAAGTAGTAGAATCTCGAATAGTCCATCTCGGCTCAGTAAAAGTTAATTAATTGACTCCTGTTTAAGATCATGTTCTACTTTCGCTGCAATTGCTACTGGTTTTGGACGGCATAACATTTACTACACAGTAACATTAGCGAGACATACCTCACATCAAAATACCATTCCAAGAAGTTTACCGAATGTTTTACCGCCCCTACAAAATTATGCCGCCGCAGCCGCAGGTTCCAAGAGGTGTAAAAACGCAGCGATGACCACCACAAATAAAAATGAAAAAGAATAATATGCTTTTACATAATGAATATATGATATGTAAAGGTGAGGCGCGAACTTTAGGGGTAGATACACACAAGGCGTGAACGCTAACGCGCGGCCCAAACAAGGAGGTGTGAAAAGCCCCAGTGATCGTGGTGTTCTTATTGTGGTAGCTGCTAAGCCGCTTACCGGTCCAGTCCCATAAATCCGAGCTTGTCCCTGACTATACAATCTTACTGGTAGGAACTACGGTACCCGAGTACTCGCTGCTGTCGTGCTCGATTTGATAAGCGCCTAAGCCAATGTCGCGTTGTATTCACAGAGCAATATCTGACTAAGCGCATTTCAATGCACTTGGTAATGTATGTAGTATGCGTATTATAAACACAGTCTTAAAGTGCACAGACCACGGCGTATGCTTTAGTAATTTCTCTCAAGTTTACGAATACTTCACTTCATCTTTCATAAGACTTTTACAAAAGAACGTGTCGAAATCCGTCGCATCGCTCCGTCCCGTTCATAGTATCGTGTGTCGTTTCGCGTGTTCAGGTATTAAGTTACACCTACTTTTCAAGCGTAGCCTAAGCGCATTTGGCTGGAATTAAGTGAGTTAAGTTAACATGAAATCACAAAAGGAAGTGAAGGCATCTTTGCGGATGCAAGAGCTAATAAAACGGTTGGAACAGCCCATACAATCTCGACTTGAAAGTAAGAATATACCGAGAAAATCTTTTCATGACGCCGCAAACGCGAACACGATTGTCACCGATACAAAGTTAATACACCTTATTAAGCGAACTAAAGCCAATTTAGTCCATTATCGGACAACATCTTAGCGGACGTCGGCATAAGCTCAGTGGTCGGCCATTGTTGTGTCGCCACGGCTATGGGCCTCAAGTCGTTGTGTAAACAAAACGAGTTATTATATGAGAGCTGAGCCACACTTTATGGCATACCAGTCTCAATTTAAAACGAGGCTTCGTATGCCAGCTCTTACCCCTTCAATACTCTTCGTTATGTCCATAGAACTATGTATAATAAATAAAACAACAGTAGTGATAGTAAGGCGTCTGCATGCATTTTGAATATCCAGCCGATCCATTTAAAAGACCTTTCCACCTTACAAAACATAAAGTTAAAACAGGAGACACAATCGCATGATACGCAGAGGCATTTTGAAGAGGGACCGCGGCGTTTGGCAGTTTTTATCACACCGAATTTTCATTGTCTTTCGGCATGTTATCTCATTTAATTATAAGCTCGGAACGGTCGATAGATAGGGAGCGATCCACCGAAGAAAATTGTTGCAACGTTTTTTTAGGAGTCGAGATTGCGAAGAGCTATAAATGGCGCAGCAGGGCCTGCGGCAGTTGCCATTTGCAATCGGTTATGGAACGACCGCGAACCTCTTTTTACATTATAATCGGTTGGTCCCCGCTCACTTGTTTTTTGCTTTGGAACCGATGACGGACCTAAATGGCCGTGGATGCAAAAATGAAGTATATTCGATGGCAAAATCTGACGGTATGCTGCGTCTGAGGCAAAAAGTGCAAGGAAATTTTTCGTAACGCTCATTGGTGTTAGCTTCCTTCCTGTGGGTGGTATGTCCCACAATGCGACACATGTATTATGAAGTGACAGATGACAGGACTCTCGGATCTCGTCCGGAGCTTGCTTGGCTGGACCGATCGTCTCGCATGATCAGACATGACTTACGTCAAAACCGGCCCGTGCCGTCATTAACTTCAATTATTTTGAATACATTAGCTCCACCAACGGCATCAGATTTCCACATTGTCCTCTAAAATACACACGTGATAACTATGCAGGTATTCAAGTATAAAGGTGTCATCATAATCTTGAAAAATTAAAAGTAGAGGTGAACAAACATTATTTATTCTTAGCGTGATTTTTATGTGACAAGGCATATATCATAGCAATATCTTTCGGAAATACATTCAAATGAAATATTATAATTTGACAGCGGCCGACGAAATTGTAGCGCATTAATATGCAGCTCGTGCGGCAAGGGCCTGCGCCCGCGCACCATCACTAATAATGGCCCAGACGCGTCTAATACATTATTCAAAAGGTCCTGGTGATCCCGAATTCGAATATTTTTAGCAAATCTAACGTGTTTTTAGTTCCTCGAAGGTGTCGTTTGAACTAAAATTATTGCTTTAACTTCTGGTTTAATTTAAGACACAGTTTAGTTTATATTTTCTGTTTATTGATTAGAAACCTGTCTATAGTTGCCAATAAATCGTATATTGAGATAATGTTAACTTTACTATTGTATAAATTGTATTCATGAGTTAAGCGGCACGTAGGTGTGTATTAGCTGGGGCCTTAGGGTCATAAAATAGATATTGATCAAACGCCACCGCGATACATATCTCCATTTACATAACAGTTATCACCTGTATAATGAATGATCGTAGAAACAGAACAGCTCCGGGAACGAATTGAAAGAGTAAACAGTAGCGACACAAAGAGAGGCTTCATTGACCCACCAACACAATGCCGACCTACAATTCGCTGTTAATTAGTTCTGTTTCAAAGAAGCCGTGTTCGATGGCAACGAAACAATTAGCTTTATATTCGGGGAGTTACCATCTTATTCCCCGACTGCGGGAGGGTAATGTTTTTCGAGTTTATGTATGTATGTCTATTTCTATATCTTGCACGCTCAACAAACCAAAATTTTGTTTTTCGTTGCCGTATCAATATACGTATCAAATGAAAGCTATATACTTATACATATAGTATATATTATTGTAATACTTTTATGTTACTATTTTATAGTAAGATAAGCGTAACTTTGATAGCAAAATAAATAATCTTTTACCACATAAATTATTTGGAGACCTCGTTCATTAATAAAACTAAAAGTCTGAAATAAAACAAATTATTAAAAACCCGACCGTTAAAAACAAAAAACCCGACTGCTAGTATAATTTATACATTAAAATATTATGAGATGCTGCAAGTGGGGACAAACAAAAATTATAGGAAAACCTACTAAAACTTCGTTTGTCACCGCTCTGGCAGCACCTCATAATATTTAATGTATAAACTATACCTAAGTAGTACTTGTTTTTCTCCTTTCAGTTATATATTTATAGCAGTCGGGTTTATTGTTTTTATAATAATTTGTTTTTAGATACGGCAAACGTTCTTATTTATAGAGAAGCTGCTCGAAGAAGGAGAATTTAGACATGTTAACACTTTCAAATGAAGTAGTCAAGAATTACTTTAGCGTGACTAAGACCGATCGAAGTAGGTCAAAATCATTACAACAATCAACGCCAAAAAACTAGCGAACATCAGATATAATTCAATTCTCCGAATGTTCTACGACAAAAAGATAAGTGGGCACATGGTACAAGCATTGGATTACCCTTTAGCGACCAGCTAACATGCACCCATTATCTCTGTGATTGGAGCTTGAGAGCGTAATAAAAATTCTCTGTAAGTAGAGTTACATGCAGATATGTTATGGGGCTAAAGATGATAGTAGTAATGGGAATCGTTCAAGTATCTGGGAACGGTTACAATGTCGAGTAACCTTGGGTGATACTCCACTTAAATAAATAAAATATATTAAAACTAAATGAAAGTAAATTTTAGTTAAAAGTACACTTTGTAAACAAGCATATTACAAATTAGATGATTATATTCAAGATAAGAATGCTTGGAAACGTGCTGGTCCTGCTCCATAGGGCAATCTTTAGTGTAGACAAAATCATTTGTTAATTTATATTCATAGTAATTATTATTTTTTTTAAATATTTTTTTAAGAAATTGAATCACACACTGTTCCGTTGTTGTTGTATTAGGTATTTTACCTATGTTTGCAATATTTGTAAGTATGTGAGAACCATGTTCCTATTTATAAAATTAATGAATTTACCTGTTAATGCTTTTTAACCCCCGACGGAAAAAGAGGGGTGTTATAAGTTTGAGGTGTGTTGCTGTGTATCTGTGTATCTGTGTATCTGTGTATCTGTGTATCTGTGTATCTGTGTGTCTGTGTATCTGTGTATCTGTGTATCTGTGTATCTGTGTATCTGTGTGTCTGTCTGTGGCATCATAGCGCCTCAACGGATGAACCGATTCTGATTTAGTTTTTTTTGTTGGAAAGGTGATTGTGTCGAGAGTGTTCTTAGCTATGTTTAAAAAAAAACGGTTCAGCCGTTCAAAAGTTATGGGCGTTTTACTGTTTGAATCGGGATGTTTTCGCAAGATAAATGTGTCGGGGGTTTTTTAAATTTTTAAATTTTACTTGTAATACTTTATACCTGTACGTAGTATAGTGTGTAGTGCTTTTTTGGGTGCATGGTCCTCACATATTTGAATTTATTAATGTATATACTTATGTAAATATTGTAAGGCACCAATTTTTTTTAAAAAGAGTAAGTATGGAGTTTCTTGTGCATTCTTCTCCATAACAAGCTAGTTTTCCGAATGCACGGTAAAATAAACTTTTATTACCTGTAAATTTTAATTTGTGTTTGACGTTCAAAAGTGTCGCTTTTTGGCGTAGTTGAATAAATATATTTGACTTTGACTTTGAAGGACAGTCAGAACTTTTTCCTCCAGGGTATATCTTAAGTACATTCTGATTAAGAATAATTTGGTGCTCCCAATAAGAGGTACTCTCAGCTAGTTTTATGATCATTTGAGTAGACGCAGTATCAACGAGCTCAATAGATGCCTAAGGCGAGCGTCTCGAACGGAACACGTGTCCCTGATTGCCCTCAATTGGCGAGCGAATAAAAACAATCGTCGCTTAAAAATAACCGTGATTTCATCCAGCAACATGTGATGCTTGTTTTCTTTCGGTGTAACGAATATGTTCCCACAAGTTCCCATGGCCGTGCCATGTGAAATGTCCTGGTTGGGCGGTCCCAGCTCGCAGCCGTGAATCACTAATGATAATGAACCTCTGTGGAATATGGAACGGGAACCTCTTCCAGGAACAGGCGGAATCGTAAAACAGCGTAACGTACGCGCTCCACCACATGGAGAGCGTGAGAGCCCGCGGCTCCGCGTTCCACCATACACCATCTGATGTTTTTTTTTATCGTGGCTGACCATTACGCAAATATTGAGATAGTGACATCCGTAGCGGTTAGCGGCTCTACGTTCAATAAATAGGTCATATTCAGGAAGTAAAACCGCAAACATAATTTTCCCATAAATAACAATGTAGGTATGTTTTTGTTACTGATACCGCAACAAGGATTGTAATTGTCTAATGATATTTGGACATTATTTTTATTTATAGTGGAAGTATTGTTGTAACTAGAGATATTTTAATCATAAACTTCCTTTGCACGCAGTAAAGCACAATGAGATGATTCAACAATCGTACTAAAGTATCTAACAGCTCCTTTCAAGATTCAACTCCTACCTAATGAACTCTTGATTGTATCCCCAAAAAAACTCAAACAGCTTATTATTAGTATCTGGTTTTTCCTGTGTCATTAAGTAAACGTTCTCACACTACATCGCACATTTGCTGGCTAGCTCGCTAACTCTACAATTCAGATGTGTCTAAGAATAGTTTTATTTTAATATTAATTGCAAAATTATATTTTATTATTCATTCTTAGACACGTCATTAATAAATACAAAATCTTACGTTTAATGAAGCATTAAAGTTATATTGACGATCTACGGCTGAGTGGCTCCTGTAAGTAATAGGAATTTTGAAGCAATATTTGTATGCCGATTTTTTGTGCTGTGGTCACTTAACTATTTAGAGGCAATGACCATTGTTGGAAGTCAAGTCAGTCAGATATTGTGTTGAAAGGCGCCAGTCAGAAAAAAAGACAACTTGTGGCCATTTAAACCTTATCTTAGCCTCATTGTCGAAGTTTTTTCCTTTTCCAAAAGAGCTGATAAAACTGTTTTGTAAATATGTTTGAAACACTTTGGTTAGATACCCCTGGAATTCGATAAAGAGTACACTCGGTGGCTAAAGTTTTAACTCATTCATTAGGCATGACTTTGACAAATGGTGGAACACTTAGGTGTTCGAGTGTACATTGCGCATGTAACTTCATACCAAGTTTTATTTTTCGTGACATTCAGTTGTCACAGCCATTACGCACATCCGTTGTTAAGATGCACTTGCGTGGGGCAATTTAATTAGCCAATTATAATTCAGTGCACATTTTGACGTCAGTACGAGGGTCAATCCGTTTTAATCCAGTTAAAGTTCTAATAACCATTCAAAGGTTTGTTCTGATTACCGGCTGCGATTAACTTAATTCATAAAACCGGATAGCGTTAGCTAAGTTACAGGAAATTCAATATTCATCCCCATTGTCAAAGTTTAATTTCCATGGATATAAATAGTCCATACAGATTGATGCGGAGGGTTCATTCAATCGGCGGTGAGCATTTATCAATCATTCGGATTGGAGTGGAGCATATCGTGCGAACGCGTTATAATAGGAGGATATTATAATAAACAGATCGGGGGCCCCTCCGTTCACTCCTCCCTAATAAATATTAATGTTTGAACTTGAATGCTCCTATCCTGAATGTTCACAGTGATGCTGGTACATTGACGCTCAATTTACTTTTTGCTGTCTCTGCATTGATAGCTTCGAGTCTGGCAAACGAAAGTAGACACTCGAATTTATTTGCAAACTTTTTATATGGCAATGCTATACTAATGTCAACATCAATTTTTGGTGATTTGTTGTTGTCTTGATAATAGCATTTATTAAGTGAAAAATGAATAAAACAATTAAAAGTGGATTACGGAGGATCTCGTTTCGCATGATGTCCAAATATCAAGAAAAACAACAGGAGAAAGACGTCGAATTCAAACAATAACAAGATTGTTTACGTGTGGTGTTAGATTTTATAAGTTAGTATGACGCTAATAAGTTGATACTTTGTTTTAATTCGTAATCACTATTTATCTTTGATACATAATATCTAAAGTATTACCTACCTAAAGTACCTATAGTATTTTTATTCAGTGAAATAAATAATTCTAAAGTATCAAATTAGGTTATTCCAGGTATTTCAAACTAGTTTTGGGGTTGCTATTCTGATATTTTTAAATTTGCCGCGCTTTTTCAGTATCTACTTTGGTTTGCCAGACTCTACTTTCACGCACGTAGATGTTATCGCGTATTTTCCTCTTTTTATTTGTATTGATACCTATGTTAATGCTTCGTCGACTCGTAAAAGTACAGTTTTAATAGTAATGTAAATGTTTACAGAGACATGTTATTTCTAAAGAGCTGCAGATTCATTCATCTGGTATAAAGTATCGTTAACTGATCGTTTGTTTATTAGTAAAATAAACACTATCTGATGGGAACTTTACCTACTAACGAGGTTATGGTGGAACTTTCCCATAACGAACTTTTAACAAAATATTTTTTGTTACGTGGTATAAACATTGTATCTTCTACAATAGGCAACAATGTAACACATTGTGTGGTATGATTTATCACCATCTTATTTTCTGATCGAACTCATTCCAAAATGTTGGGTTTACAGGGTCTTTTGGAAAATACTATGATTTCAATTTGTTTCGCAAAATTCCGGCAATAACTTATATCGGAAATTGTATCCATCTCTCTAAATCAATAATGTACATCATACGCTAAGGGCGAGCCACCCTTTTAGCCGGAAGGGTCATGTACAATACAAGTTAGGGTTGACGAGAACAGTTTCCACTTCGGTTTCCCACGCCACCCCTGCAGGGAAACCCCACTTGTTGATTTTTGTTCCGTAATCGAGCCCCCATTTGACATCGTTTCCGGGCACCATTAACAATAACAATTATTTTATTTTAATGTTGCAGCGTGTTGACATCGGAACATCGATTATGAGTGTACTTCGAGTGGGGAGACTTAATGAGATCGTGTTGCTCACCCGGTTGTATCGTGATCAATCACTGCTCGAAGATCCGAGACGAAACTTGTATCTTTATCTCCGTTTAATAGAGTGTACAATGTATTGTAATTATGGTTATTACAAGATACCAGTGTCTATAAATAGTCCCAGCACATTTGACGTAACGCAAATGAAGTTGCTGATAAGATTGTATATCTGCCAGTTTGGGCGATGAATGAGCCTATGGCTAAAGTCTTCTACTGTAAAATTACTTTTTTGACTAATTGTCAGTCAGTCAGTCCCCCTACAGCAGCTCAATAAAATACCGTCTTTGGAGATAACATCAAAATATACGGTCAAATTATAAGAAGCAGTACCTCGAGGCGGTATCAATAATGTGGGTAGTTATGATAAAAATGTCGTGCTCTCGCGGTATTCGTTGAATGATTCATTTTGAATAACATCAAGAGGCTTTTAATAACATAGGACACGCAATCGCAAAAGCTATGGAAATAAGTTTGGCTTTATTGGGCAAATTGCCCCCAGACAAGGTGTTTTGCCCCGGGTCGGGATTGTTAATTTTCTGATTGGGACGGATTCCGCGCGAATTCGCCATACTTATTGGATTCTCTTATGCTTTTTTGTGTAGATATTTAAATATAATGATAAGCCTTATTAGTATAGGTAAGTCATTTATTTACTAAAGTTACGGCAGTGTGGATACTTTTTGTTGTAACAAAAAATATAAGAATCAGCATATTATCAATGTTACAGTATATTTTATGTTGATAGGAAGTAAAGAGGTAAATAGTGGAGACTTTTTTGACGAAGGTGGCTGCGATAGGCTGATATTGTATTACACCCGTACCTAGATATATAGGTGCATTGTTCAAAGTAGAAAAAAAATAACACACACCTGTAATAAATGTTTAAGTAAGAAGGTATTTGTAATAAAACATCAATTATGCAACTATGTACTCAGTAAACATATTTAGTATTAAGTGACAGAGTAAGATAAATGCATAATTAATTAGATAGGTACCCACTATAACTACGTATCCAGGTCTCTAATTAGGTAAGATACCGAACTGTGTAGATATATCTACTTGAGTAATTCTCAACCATTTAGGTACCTACATAACTAAAAAGTTGGACAGTTGCAATTAATTTATTACAAACGTCCACTCATTCACTGTTTCTTGAGACACCTACGCAAAAACTACAAATACGTACCTTTTATTACTAAAACAATCAAGAAAAAAACTACAAAAAAAAAACAAATTACCTACAAGCAAAATTCAAAGAACAACAATAGAAGCAATTATGTCTAATTACTAGATTGATTCTATTTTTAAATTGGTGAATAAAAAGTATGCCAAACAATAGAGCTTTCGAAATCAACATACCTGCCAGTCCAGTCGCACTGATCGCCCATCATTCCCGCCTCCGCTCTGCATATCACTCCCAAAAATACAGTCCAAAATAATCGCCTCATCTCCATTTTAACGAAAATTATAATACAATAACAGCAAGAAATATCACTGCTCCAGTCACATCACTTTTAAACAATCCTTTTATGTCAGTTCCATAGTCGTTCGGTTATTTTACAAAAGTAAACAAACTTTTGCCGCGACTCCAACAAGCGACAGTACTTCACCAACTCAGAAACTCGACTAAACTACCGACCGACAGAGACAAAACCTCTTCGACGCTCATTTACAATAGCGAGTAACAGAGATGGATATAATAACAATTTGGAAGACTGAGACAAAAATATGTTATCTCTTTCTGTGACATAGCCTCGAACATTCTTCGAATTTGAACTTTATGAAGTAGCAGTTAAGTTAGAAATCTGCATTATAAATGAACAAAAGCTTTTACAGGGCTTTTTGAATTGGCGGGAAAGGTTTACCGTATTATCTACGAGGTTAACTTTGGAGTAACCGAGTACTTTGAATTTTATAAGTCGACATTCATTGGGTATTATTTGCACATTTATTTTACGTGGTAAGTACTGTGGACATAAGAATAGATATACAAACAATATTATGATCAAGTTAAACTCTTCCAACGTTGCCTATTTACCACTGCTAATCGAAGCTTAAATAAATAAATAATTACGTATCTATTATTTTTGCGAACTAGTAATATAATAAAATACGGATCTATTTAGCACAGAAAGTTTATTTTGGAATCCGAAAAAAAATAGATCAGGCGTAGGCTCAAAGGTACCTAATTATGGGCAATTAATCATAAACTGCAAAACTTCAATCACACCTTATCTTCACAGGTAGTTCTAAAATTATTGTTTAAGTTACCTATTCATTCATTTAATAACCTATAAGTTAAAATACATTAAAAGATATAGATCATATTTTGAAAGTTATAATTAGGTACTTACCTGCCCTTTGATGGCCATGAGTTGGCGCATCCTTTATTTTTTTAAACGGGCCTAAGCTTTCGGCGTAAATTCTGCACATCGAAATACTAGCAATTAATGGCCATGGCTAAATAATAGTAGCTTTTTTCTACTAATTCTAATGGTCTACTCTGTATTTTAGTTGCGTTTCATTTTTTCGATGAAAACAAATAAAATGAAGTCATTATACGCAGATCCTTATCGGTACCCAGAATCGCGCTTTTTGCTGGTGTTTGGCGGAACGGACGATAAGCGTGGAATATGATTTGAATTATGAAGAAAGTAAAAGATTTATCTTGAGGTTTGGTCGTATGGTCTCTTTTATAGTCTTTATGGTATATGGTTCACGGCACGTAGTCCGTGCTTGAGGGCGCGCGTGCGTTGTTTGCGAACAGATAAACTAAATCAATAGGCGGTGTTTGTTCGGTCGGTAGATAGCCGCATTGTCGCCATTCACTTGTGCTTGTTTAGGCCGATGAATCGACCCTTATCTTACTTTGACGCAAAATGAGTATTATACCAACGATGAAGCACGGTCAGTAGACAAGCAAGCTCTACAATAAAAAGTAATAAGAACATTACCTATTTCTCGCTCGATTCTTTCAAAACACTACAGTAGTCACACACGGATCTTTGTGTCTCAGAAGTTGGCTCTGCGAACCGTAAGAAACAGTTTGTCATCGGGTATACTGCATAGAGTAAGCGAGATAGGACGATGCGACAAACGTAAGCGAGTGAAAGAAGCAGTTATACAATGATATCTTCACCTTCAACATTGAAACAAAAAATTAAAAATGTCAAAAACCCGACTGCTTGAAAAGTGAACTAAAAAAAACTTTTTGCAAAAAAATACTACCGACTTCCAAATACAAAACTACAAAGTGAAAAATAACTTAATTTTTTTAAATCGGTGTCTTTCGTAGGTACCATTTTTTTGCGTTATGGACACCGACTTAAAAAAATTAAGTTATTTTTCACTTTGTAGTTTTGTATTTGGAAGTCGGTAGTATTTTTTTGCAAAAAGTTTTTTATTTTTCACTTTTTAGTTGTACGTACCTAATAGGCAAGTTAGTAAGGGAACTATTTCGCCAGAATAGATTTCATGAAACTTGAACATAACCGGTAAATAGAGAGATCTGCTTACCCCTTAAGAGCGAACTGGCGTGATGTTATGTTATGAAATATTATAAACAACAAACATACATGCGATTGCAGCAATCCCGAGAGATTTGCCGTTATTTATTGAAGAGTTCTGTTGTATATATCCGAAGTTCTTCATCAGATCTTCACCAAATTAAAATGGGACCAATTTCGGAACATACTTTTTCAAACAAAAAAAGAATTTTCAAAATCGGTCCACAATTGACGGAGTAATCGGTGAAAATACACAAAAAAAAAAAAAACATGAAGTCGAACATAGAACCTCTTCCTTTTTGGGAAGTCGGTTAAAAAGACGTAAACAAGAAGAAAATCATGCTGTGCAGTCGGAGGATACATATTCGCGAAATGGCTGACCAAAACCTGATGTATCCTCCGACTTTTTAGTTCACTTTTTAAGAAGTCGGGTTTTTTGACTTTTTTTTTTTTCACAACTTTTTTTTTTTTTAATTAGGTACATTTAAACATAAGTGTTATATATTTTTTAAATCAACTCTTAAAATCCTTTATTTTGATGACCCACACGATGGGTTTGGAAGAAAAAATATTTTTTTCCCCCCACAAAATGGCGCCCAAAATCCGCCATTTTTTTCTTTTCCATTTTAGAACGCCACATAGGAACAAACATACTTACATAATTACATACATACATAGACTGATAAACACATTACCCTCCTTCGGCAGTCGGGTAAATAGCTACTGTGCAGAGTTTTGCAGCCAACTTCAGAGACATTAAGATTCACTGTGACTACTATAGATACGCTGTGATTACTGAACTCATTTATTGTTTTATAGACACTGAATAGACAAAAGGCTATTGTAGAAGCATCGAATAGCATTGTTCGACTAGTCAACGGTATAAACAGTGGTGTCAGATGTAATGTTACCAGCGGCTTCTGGTATATAAAAGCAATTAGTACTACGATGCGCCTCGTCCAGTCGACAGATCTAGTCATAATGATCAAGTGGACTTTATTCATGTTTGGTGTGACTGTCGTTTCATCTTATAATCCGTCGACGTTGGAACATTGCTTGTGGTTCAATAATACATGTGAGTATCTCTATTCAAATACCCACTACAATTTTACTTCAGAACCAAAATTTTAGGGGCGGAGCAATCAGAAAAGACGTAAGACGAGGACGCGTCGCAGACGCGGCGCCTCTTCGATAAATTTTCATACAAAATGTATAGAAGCGCCGCGACACAAAATAAACAGAAAATACAGGGCGCGGACGAGACGTGGTCTTTTCTGTACGCGTCCTCGTCTTACGTCTTTTCTGTTTGTCCCGCCCCTTAAACTAGATGCCCGATCCAAAGCTTAGAATTCTACTTAGAAGAGGCAATTAACTCCATGGTTACTCTTTAAAAGCAAGTTATCACTGGTTACCTATGTATTCATGTACCCATGCCCCAGTATATTGAGACACTTAACAATCTAAACAGTACTTTCATTAAGCACCGTATTTGTTAATTTTTCCACGTCTGTAAGATAAATGCTTCAACGAACGATTAGCGTTGAATGATCATTAGAATACTCTCGCGCTGGAACATTTTTTATTTCATGACAGTCGGTATCTTTCTTTCTCTTCATTACTGTAATGTGCAATTAAAATATACATCCAATGGTACATTTCAATAATGAAGCCCTACGTATAGTGTACCTAACGTGTGTGAGTACCTAAGTATCTATCTATAGGTCAGCTACTTGGATAACCGGTGGGTGTGGTGGTAGTCTAATGAACTTGGGAAGTAATATTAAATTCTTCTTCTTCTTTGTCCAAACCGCTTCCAAGTTTAGCTGGGTCGGATCTCCTTATGTCTGCGTCATAAAGCTCTGTTCTGGGTGGTCTGGGTCCTCAGATTCTCTCTCTAGACCTCTTTCTGCAAGCTTGACCACCTTGGGCAGTAGACCTATTCCTTGCTATGGAGGGCCTTTTAGATAGGGGTTGTCACCTCCACGTCTCAGGATATGGCCGTACCAATCTACCAGCACAGTCTGCGTTCTTTGACCCTTTCGCCAAGCGGTGATACCTTGAACGATCTCTTGACCTACTCGTAAGAACTTGTTTCACACTTTGTCTACCCATGGTTACTCCTACTGCTTATCTGAAAATTTTCATCTCATTTTAATACAGTTTTTGCTCATGTGCTTTCTTGAAGGTTTTTTACACTTTTACCTTTTACTCGGAAGGCAGTAAGATTAAATTACGTACCTATACTTAAATAAGATTCTATCGTATGATAATATTATTAATTTTGACTTCTAGGTGCAGAGAGTTGTCCGGATTGGATGATTCAAAGAATAAGCAACTGCTCCAAATCATACTGGCCAGCTCAAAAAACTTGTGATCACCCTGAAGAAATGCTAGTCGGAACTGTTTGTGGATTTTCGAGGTGTGACTGTCCTGATTCTATGGTACTGGACACGGAAACTGGTATTTGCTATGATGTTGATAACTGCCCGACAAAACATCAAATGTTGTGAAACCACTCAATCAACGCAGTATGAATGTGACTTATCAATGAGAAAATAAAGATGGACATGACATTTTTTTATTATTGATACGTTCTCTTTTTACCATTATCGTAAGCGATGATGTGGGATATAGTGAAGCACACTTCATCATCAGCGTTATAATGTTCTTCTTGCTGGGACACAGGCCTTCTCTCTGTGGGAGAGGAAATGAACCGTAATCCACCACGTGGGCCCAGTTTGGATTGGTGAACGTCATATGTCGTCGAATTTTTGTTCTAGGACATGCCGTTTCCTCACAATGATTTACTTACTTCACCGTTTTGAGAGCAGTGGTGATGAAATAATTTACACAAAGTAAAGCCCCTGCTTGCCTTGGTTCGAACCCACGACCTACAACTGTTACCACTTGCCCCACTGGGCCACCACTGCTAAATAAATAAGCATGCTTACTAAGAAGTAACTTCACTCTTGATTTGAAAACCCTTCGGTTGCAACTATCAGGAAACATAGACTTCATTTTATTAGAAGTAAAGTTACTTGCTTAAACGTTTCTTTCGCCACCTCTGAATAAGGTCAAGTGAACTTGAGATTAAAATTGAACTTTTTTGGTAGATAGGTCATGTTCATCCAGATTCAGATCGTTCAGATGCCAGATGCCAGCCAGATACGGTTTATGTAGTGCACTACCTTACTTGTGTGTTTCAACTATAATAGTGAGTCCTTATGGTTTAACTCTTTTCTGAGCAGAAAATGTTTTCAACTAAAACTTGGTTTCTGAACCTAAAACTAATCGTCAATGTTATTGTTTTTGGAAGTGCTGTCACTGCCACTGTCAAAACTTCGAAAAAGTCTCATCGATTGTGAATTATTCTCAATGGCTTGATTTTTCAATATCCCGTTTGATTTATTAATTAATAAAGCTAAATTTAAGGCAACATGTTGCGTTTTTGTGCACAAAGTTCTTTCAACTATAGTAGACTTTTAGTTCAACCTCTCACTCACAAGCAGATAACCTCAAAATTAAAATCAATCAACAGCTTCAGTGTATTAAATAGGAATTATTCAGTAAAATTGAAAGATGAAGATAATAAGTTGGAGTGTATATATTACGGTCCGCTGACGCCCCAGATAAAGGGTGTGAAGGTGTTCTCACTGAGTTCCAGTGCGGCCGGGTTGCTGGCACAACCTATAATCATCAAAGAGGCGGCATCTATAGGCAGTACTTCACTGATCGTAGCACTTTGCTCGGTAGTCGGCTTCTTCACATTCGTCACGCCTTTATTACTTCACTTGATAACTAAGAAGTATGTGACAGAAATACACTATGACCCTGCAACATCAACATACACTGCCACCACAATAAATTTCTTCCTAGCGAAAAAAAAGGTATGTATACTTTATTGTATCAAACCAATTCTTAATACTTTACCTCTGCACTGGTAAGAAGGACATATTACTGATACAGATAAATCAAAATGTGATGTCTAACTATATGCCCATTTTCAGGGTTTTCTGATAAGAAAACATAGTAACCAGACTTTAGAATATTATTTGTACAAGCAACATAGTTGGCAGTTAATGATTTGTAGTTCAAACCTTGCTACTATATTATGTTACTGTCATGACCACTTGCAAGTTTATTACTTTTTAGCAACACCATTATTCAGCCAAAGGATGTTCACTGCTGGACACAAGCCTCTTAATAGGGAACATAATATTTTTACTAAATCAGATCCTTACAAATCTTTGCATTTCCAGCTTGACTTCAAAGTAGGAGACGTAGAGGTGCCCGATATACCAGGAGCATTCACCACAATGAAAGCCAAAGGATCACCCCTCTTTATAGAAGCCAGGCATTTCTCTGACCCCCTGCATTATGCCAAAATGATGGGCTATGATAAACCCATGGACTTTAAACTGGGCGGAGAAGACAGTGACAATACCAGTAAATAGTGTTAAGCATTTAATATTTGTTATTTATTCTATTAGTTGCTGAGAAGTTAATAGTTATCATGTTTACTGATTTGTTTTATTTTGATATCCTATTTGTTTCAAGCCAGGTTTTATTTGCTTTTAGTTTGCAAAGAGCAAACTCACAAATTTTGTCTTGAAGTTGTTATCACACTAATATTTTAAAGGCAAAAGTTTCGAGTGTGTTTGTGACTTCTGGACGGATCTGGCACAGATGATTATAGTCTGGAATAGCACATAGGATACTTGTATTCCGGGAATATGTTCCCTTGGTATAATTTTCGATAGTCATGCGGGTGAAGCCGCTGGCAGAAGCTAATTTCATATATTAGTAAGTGAGGAGAAACTGAATCTTTTTTATATAAATTAATGAAATTTAGTTGCATTAGCCTAATTAAAATTTTAGAACAAAGAATGAAGATAGTAAATATGCTATTATCCCCGGCACATAAGTTTTTTTAAGTATCTTTGGTAGTGGAGGAGAGTGCAGGGAACGTTTAGGACTGTTCCGAGCGCACGATTGGTTGGTCAGTTGACACAACGATCGACTAACCAATCATGTTGCGTCCACGTTCCTTTCGCTCTATATGGTGGTTGGTAAGTTCGCGGCATATGCGCGAACTTACCTCCACTACGCCAAAACTTTGCCAACTTACGTGCCTGCCTACTGCCAAAGCTGCTGAATTCCAAATTCAAACTTACAGGCGCTTTTGATAAGTGAACCTTGTCGATGATATGATATAGGATCCCCTAATAAAACTTATCTTTAAAACTGACGCCAATTGTGTTAAGGTAATTCTAAGAATTCTACTTAAAATAAATATACAATTGCAAATTCAACCTTAAGGTTCCCCTAGTCAACGGCACGAACTAATTTTGTGCGCGGGGTTAAAATGCATGCTGTCTCATCCGAGAACACGTGCGAAAGAGATTGATGCTGTGATGAGCAGTTAGAATCTAGTTCTTTCCGCAAAAAAGAGCCAATTTCAACCGGCTCCAACATTCCGAGATGTGACCGTGCCAATAACGGACCATCTTGAGCTTCTTGGCGTTACGTTGACATCGACTCTCAATTTTGGCCCATACATTGAGGCAAAAGCTCAGCTGGCAGCCAAAAAGCTGGGGATCCTTGCGAAGGTGAGAAGGTACCTCACGCCGAAGCAGCTCCTCAATTTGTATCAAGCGCAAGTTCGATCATGCATGGAGTACTGTTCTCATCTCTGGGATGGATCTGCCAAATACCAGCTTGATGCACTAGAGTCGATCGAAAAGCGGGCCAAGAGGCTCATCGGCGACGAGGCGCTGGTCAAGTCAAAGCTCCAGAGTCTTGAACATCGTCGCCGAGTTGCCAGCCTGTCAGTTTTTTATCGGTTACATTTCGGGGAGTGTGCGATGGAATTGCACGATCTAATTCCACCGAGCCCGTTTCATCATCGGACTACCAGACGTACGGCGATGCGCCATCGATACATGGTGGACATTCCACCCATACGCACAAAACGTTTTGAGAACACTTATTATGCGTACAGCTAAGGAGTGGAATTCCCTGCCGGAGTCTGTGTTTCCCGACAGCTACAATCTGGGGGTCTTTAAGTCAAGAGTGAATAGGTTATTTCTAGGCAAGCGTGTTTCACCGTCGACCACATCATCGCTTACCATCAGGTGAGATAGTGGTCAAGCGCGAGCCTATAGGATATAAAAAAAAAAAAAAATTGTTCTCGTACGAATTAGCACTTTTGCAAATTTGTAGCGAAATGGATGATGATTTAGGACGAAAACGAGCGCTCGAAATTTTATGAACAGACCTTTGGGACTTTGGGAGTCTAGATATCATGAAAAAACTACTAAATGTATATTTTCTAAATAAAATTATTTGCATTGATTAATTACTAATCTATCCCTGTATGGAGGCCGTTTTGCAATTTTCCTTCTTCTTATGGTATTTATTTCCGCCCAAAGATGCGTTAAAATTAGTGTTGAAATATGGAACTTAGACGCTCATAATTTTCAAATATTGTATTTTTTTTATTTTTCTGTTTCCATACAGGGCTAGATAATGATGAGACAAATTGATATCATTTTTTATTTTGAACGTACACCGTCAAACAATGGAGTAATCGCCAGACTACGTTTGTATGGAAGTATTTTCGACTAGTGTAACCTTAAATGCAATGTTTAAAGTTGCATTCACAAAACTTTGTACAAAGCAATAAAAAAATTATGAGCTCAATACAAATTTAGTCTTACACACAAACATTAAAGTCTAAATTACAATGTGCCAAAAAAAGCAATTGAAAAGTCGAATTTTCAAAATTTATGTTCGAGCTCGCTGCTAGGACAAGGAATGAGTGGAGTCGAAAGATTCGATCTATAAAAATACTAGATCTAGAATCAGGAACGAAAATAGGTCGCTCAAATGGCCAAACACACTTATCTACCTATCTTTTTATATTATAAAAAAATCAATTGCTTTTCGTCGGTCTCGATAAAACTCAAAAACGGCAGAATCGATATAAATATATTCTTTTTGTTTTGTTCGCTCGAACAATCTTTGTCTTTCTCGTCAGCTAGGGTAGGAAGGTAGGTAGGGTAGGGTTTGCTTGAAAACTTGAAAATAAAAAGTCAAGACTAGACCACATCATCGCTTAACATCAGCCGAGATAGTGGTCAAACGCGAAACTAAAGATTATAAAAAAAGGTAATATGTAGGTACAAAAATATTTATTATAAAATGAAACTTAAAATTTCAGCAATAAGGTTAAATCACTATGTAGGGAATTTTGGAGTTACTTTACTTCGTTTTCTATGGACCATTAGGAAAGCTAAAAAAAAAAGCTTTACAAACTACTCCATGCATTCCCTGTTCCAGAACAGTCGATGTTTATTACAATAGTTGGCGCGTTCGCTTTTTCGACGCAAACGTTGGTCAAACAATCATAATATTTGATAATTGATTCTTATTTACTATTTAATACGGTTTTTACTTTATGAAAAAGACATAATGATATAAACTTACCGAAAAAAAGATATTCCTTACAAAAACAAGGTGTTTTACGGTGGTTATTTGCACAGTTTTTGAACGCACATTGCGGCATTTTTAACGTATTAATGTTGGCTATGATTGGACCATACTAATTTGAAATAGTGCCACAACCGTATTTGTGGCCATATTTCTCGGCCCGTTTTTGAAGCGCTGACCTGGAATCTAGTGTATTCTTCATCGAAGGTGAACCTATTGAAAAAGGAATATAAATAAATATAAAACATCAGATTTGTTATTAAAATATTTTATTTTCAATAGTCTACCATAAAATGCGTACAGTCAACTGTTAATTCAGAATGAAAATAAGACTAGATAGTATGTAACATCAGCAGTGAAATATAATTTTCAATAGACATCCAGACACAGGAATGTTAAATTAAAAGCATGAAAATAAAAAAACAGATATAAAAGAACTTACAAAACTAAATTAAAATGGAGAAAATATACAAGGAATGTTATACATTTAGATGTACAATAATGTCAACAATTGATTTTAAAATTCCATAATTTCATTTAGAAAACCGCGAATTGCATGACTAGAAGTCCTTATACAATATTTTACATTTCTTTATATATATTAACTTTCTATACAAAAATATTTTTACACTTTTTACACTCACAGTAAAATGAGTCAGCACCACACTTTGCCGTCCATACATCAAATATAAATATGTTTTTCTAATCTCATAATAATTGAATAATCAAATTTAAAGACATTTAAAAGTATAAATGTGGATACAAAACAATTAATTATTCCTTGTCTCATTCAATGTGTAACTTTTAACGACAATGGTTAAATCATTATTTCTCACTTTAAAGCTTGTTGTATTTTGCTTACAAACTATTCTACTGATTGGCCATGGGCATCAAATTGAAAGGGCTAGTGCGCACTACAGGTTTAGTCGCCCATAGATTGATCAGTACTGTTAACGAAGTGTAGTTTAGCTAGATTTTAAATCGGAAAACTCGCGCACTGCGATAAATCTTCATAATAGATTCAGGCTCGGATACAGGGGAGGGTGCAACGGGGGCAATTGCACCCTTGCGCCTCGACTAAACTGGAACTATGAATGGTAAACAGAAAATCTATGTAGATCCGACGGGGTGTGCTAAAATTTTCGAGCTTACTTCACACAGACAACAACAGCACCTGTAGCCAAGTTGACAATCTACAATCGATAACGCTAGTAGAAAACGAATCAATGTATGGGGATGACACATCTGAACTTTAAGTCACGTGGTCAGACCATACAAATAGAAGGCGTTAACGATTGTAGAAAGAGATTCGATACGAAACATTTGTAATTTGGCTAGGGGGGCAGACATTCTATTCATCCTGATGCTTTTGAAGAATGGTCAAAACCTGAGCTATATCATCTATCTATGTATGAAGTCCTCAAAAACCACACGTTTCGTGAACCACAGTGGTTTTGAAGCATTTTCATCAAAAATTCTACTGGAAAATTAAACCAAAGAGGTTATTAATACGATCCTAAATGCAACACCAGCATTTTTTTCAATGACACCCCCCCTAGTGAGCCATTTCCCTCCCCCCTTAAGCGAAATTCTGGATCCGCGCCTGGATTGCTTGACAGGTCTAACTATTATCGGCCGACTTGAAAGTGTCTAGTGCGCTATGGAGCTTATTGTGCAAGGATTGCCATAACTCGATCATTCTGGCTTAACTGACACAGCCAACAATGGGAGTATAAATATCATCATTCACATACACTTTCCAAAGTAAATTAACACCTAATAATAGCATCCTTTTAACCAATAAATCTTGAGTAATTTCGTTTCTTAGAACATATACATATAGTAGGTAATAATACTTCCATAGATTTTTTAATAAGGAATGCGATTCGATTATATTCAAGAGAAGTCAATATTATCAATACTTACAAATTAATATTAAAAAATAATATTCGTTTAAAGTTAGAACTACATATTTAAACGACATTTAAATCGTCACTGCGCTTGCACAATTCGATATTCAAATTATAACGGTTTTTCCAACAAAGTTTCACATGCAGGCGCATCGACAATAGTTTCTGACAACGAACAACTACGCGTTATCATAATTTAGAGTTGTTAATGTTTTATTTTTAAAATAATTTTCCTTAGAACATAATAAGCCTTACTCTTATTTACAATTCTTTACTAAGACTGCCTGGGGCTGCCCGAATTTGCCTTTACAACACACGCTGAAATATTAAGGTTTTATAAACGTGTAGGGGTTACTCTATTCTGCAAGGATTCATAGTTTTTTTTTTATCTATAGATATTTTCATTACAGTGCAGTTTTTGTTAACACATCCATCATTTTTATTCGAGTTGCACTCAAAACGTCTTCAAAGTAGGTCTCTTATTTCGTAGCCTCAAGGCGGCATTCCTTGTTCAATACTTACTACTTCCATACCGTTGACCATAGAGTAAAACCTTCGTCTAAAACCGCTAATACTCAGCCAGTTCTACCTCTCAGTCATAGTGTAGCGCGTTATCAGCGAGCGCATGCGTGGTGGGGGAGCCCTTGTCATCAGCGTCAAGTGCGAGAGCGCGCGCGCGGGCCCTGGCGCCCCACTCCACGCGCACGAAGCTAGCGGTGCCTAGTGTTGCCAGGATGCCGAGGATCGTCAGCTGAACTGATAGGAAGGCCTTCGAAGAGTAGAAGAAACAGGCTGCTGCTGCTAGTGACTGGAATGAGAAATAATTGTATTAAAAAAAATTCAAACGATAACTAATATTATAAAGATAAAATTGTATGTTTGTTTGTAATGGATAATCTCTGGAAGTTCTGATCCGATTTCTAAATTTCTCATGCTTCTTCTTCTGCTTTGAGGTGTGAGGTGTGGCCACCTCTGGTGTCAGAGTTAATCAAGCCGCCTCTGGGAACCCCACAGGCCTCTGACTTGGCTATTTCATTATTTTTTTGTGATTTCTCATGCTGATTTAAAGCTACAGATCGCGGAGTGGTACTGGTTTATCCCGAAAAAAATTACGAAAAAGGTAATATTTCTTATGTAAGTGCTGTGGTGAGCAGTGGTGGCCCAGTGGTTACGGCCCCGACTTACGAGTTGTAAATCGTGAGTTCGAACCTGAGCAGGCGCTTTACTTTGTGTAATTTATTTCATCACCACTGCTCTCAAAACGGTGAAAAAAAAACAGCGTGAGGAAACCGGCATGTCCTAGAACCAAAAATTCAAAGACATGTGTCATCTACCAATCCGCACTAGGCCCGCGTGGTGGATTATAGCCCACTCCCTCTATGTGAGGATGCCTGTGACCCAGCAATGGGAACATTAAAAAGGCTGATGATGTGATGTGATGATGATTTGCTATGTGGACTTGCATCTATGCCCTGCAGAGCACATAGAGGATATATTTATTACAGTCGGTTCTCACAACGCTTTGGAAATGGTGGTCTGAGCGATTGAATGCGAAAAAATGTACTGAACAGCTGACTTTTTTCGTGCATTATTTGTTGATCCCATAGCAAAATTTGTTCATAATGATGTGTACAACTACCCCTTTTCAGGTTTTGCGTTGTTTCTGTTTGACCTTGTATGAGGAGTTTCATTGTTTCGTTCAATGCAGACTGCACATAAAAATACAGTAGCATGCATGTTTGTGGTGTTTGCACAATCTGTTTGGAACAGCTGACAACAGTATGACGCATACGTTTTCACCTTGTTACCTTTCAAACGTAACAACACTAGAACAAAAAACAATATTTTATGAATGCAAGACCACCAGTCAATGCATTTCATTATCAATTCTGTAAGAGCCCCTACAAGTTTCACGAGCTAAAAACAGAAAACAGATACTTTATCAGTGCAAATTTCTCAATAACTACAAGATACATAAATCTTTCAATGCAATTTTAAATATACATTACCTACATATTTTTGAGAACGGCACAAATAAAATTAGAAAAATAAATTCCTAAAACACGTTTTTACGAAAGCCCGAAACACCAGGTTTTTCAATTGCTTTTTCAGCTTACTGGTGGCGAATAATAATCTGCAAAAAATGGTATGGACAGGGCATATAGTATACTAGTAAGCCATCAATTTTGTTTTTCAAAGTTTATTGAACTTGTACTTAAAAAAAAATGTTGTCCACGCGGAAAAAACGCAATTTTATCATGTGCGAAAGCGTCGTCTACGCGTAAGAATAAATTTAATATAAAAATAACTGGTAAATAATTTGAAATTTGAGGTGTTTATCAATCGAATTCAATTTATATATTATATTTTTGAGTACTTATTTTATTGTAATAAGTTGTCCAAATAATGCCTTATACCGTTGCGCTCGCGCGAGGCATTCAGCCTCGCTCAAGGGCTTGTAGACGACGGATCTGTGTCGTTTTTATTGTTGTCATTATGTTTTTTATCATATATCTTGTAGTTATTGAGAAATTTTCGCTGAAAAAGTAGCTGTTTTCTATTTTTGGCTCGTGAACCTTGTAGGGGCTCTTAATGAATTTGTCACACATTGTGAGAACCAATTGAATGTTGAATTGTTGATTATCGCGTACTTATTCTGCGCTGATCAAATTTTTTCTACTAAAGAACTAACAATCGATATCAAGGTGAAAAACAAACAATTTACCCGATAAGGCCTCACAGTTTATGCGTTTCGAACAACAACAATTTAGTTATACCTATTTTAAAAGTATAGTGTAGTACTCAATATCCTCATTTATAACCTACTTCCGTAAAGAGAAGGTTATCTCTATGCACCGACAACAAAGCTTGTTATTTTTTCCTCTATAATTCATTCTGATAAATGACTATTTGTATCGTCAATCGTACCTATATCAAGATTTATTCCAAGAAGACGCCACAGATAGAACATAAATTACTTTGAGGATTTTACATACTGATTGCATCACCCGTTTTAGTGGCATGCTTTTTGTTTGGTACCTAAATATTTGATCATATATTTCGACACTTAAAAGTTAAAACCTCTTTGTCATTTAAGTATACAGTTAACTAAATAAACAAAAATAAATGTCAAATATAACTCCAAAAACAAACTCACCTGAGTAAACTTGAACAGAGCGAAAGCCGAGGTACTGTTATCCGCATAATTGCCTCCTAGTATCGAGTATATTTGAGTATTGAAGCAGGCATCTCCGAATCCCAGTAAGAAGCTGCACAACATCGCCAGTTCAGGAGACGGAGTGATGTAGGAAACCTCGTTGGTGTCCCCGAAAGGAGCCACGGTCGGCAGGTTGATGAAGATGAGGAAGAAACTGGCCAGGTGGATGAAGTAGCCCATGATCACGATCGGGTCGCGGCCCCAGCGAGTTGTCTTTGAGCCGAGGATACCGAATAATGCGCCTCCTGGAATAATAAGACAGTTTTGATTAACGTTTTGTGTCATTATATTTCTACTTTGTTGGTTTAGTGCTAGCAGGCGTTACTGATATGCACCTAATTACATTGGAGTTTAATATATCTGGCGATATGTGTGTGTACTGTAGGTCAGTGCTTTTCAAACTGTGGGTCGCGACCCCCAGGGGGGGTCCCGAAGTTTTAGTTTGGGGGTCGCAGTCGCAGGCCAGGTAACAGTTAAAAGTGAGGGTTATAGGTCGTAGAAGGCTGTGCCTGTTCATTCTTAGATATATGTTACTAGCGGACGCCTCGCGGTTTCACCCGCGTAGTTCAGGGATAACAAGTAGCCTATGTCACCCGGGGATAGTGTAGCTTCCCAAGGGTGAAAGAATTTTTGAAATCGGTCCAGTAGTATTTAAGCTTATTCGTGACATACAAAAATATAAATCTTTCCTCTTTATAATATTAATATAGATAGTATATAGATTACCTTGGATATGTCTTTGACATTATTTGTATGATTTAAAACATATTAAACATAGACGTACTTATAGATTCAAAAAATAATCTCAAGAGTGCAGTTTGCTCGCCCACTTACCGCATTATAAAATTATGACGGTCCTTTTTTTTTTGTGGGTTCGATACAATTTTTTACTTAAAAGGGGGTCGCATATTCGAAAAGATTGAAAAACACTGCTGTAGGTAACTTCACTTCTGCCTAACCCTTTGGGGTAAACAGGTGTATTTCTTGTATTAACATTATTATTCGTCAGGTATAAGGTGTAATCGTAATTAGTATAGTGTATTATCACCATTGAACAAGGGTTTTGTTACAATTTCTGATATTATAATATTACACAATTATAATTTATAGAAAGCCATAAAGTCGGATTTATCGTCCTACAATAATATAATTGAATAGTTTATTCTCATGTTGTCATTATTGTTATGTAAGCGAAATCGATATTACCTATACAAAATTAAATTAAATAAGAAATAATTATTAAATGTTAAATTAAATGTTGTTTAACATTATTTTTCATACTTGATTGTTTTTAGGGTTCCGTACCCAAAGGGTAAAAACGGGACCCTATTACTGAGACTCCGCGGTCCGTCTGTCTGTCTGTCACCAGGCTGTATCTCATGAACCGTGATAGCTAGACAGTTGAAATTTTCACAGATTATGTATGTCTGTTGCCGCTATAACAACAAATACTAAAAACAGGATAAAATTAATATTTAAGGAGGGCTCCCATACAAAAAACGTGATTTTTTTGCCGTTTTTTTGCAATAATGGTACGGAACCCTTCGTGCGCGAGTCCGATTCGCACTTGGCCGGTTTTTATTTTTCTTTCATTTGTCTAATTATGTTGTCTTATAATTGTAATATAATAATATGGTAGACGTCGGTACCTGTGATACAATGATTTTCATTAGTAGGTACAGGTACGGTAACGAATCTCTTTTTCTGTGACTTACTGTTAGAACTGGCTTTACTTTCTTATCCTGTAAATGTGTTTTTTTCTGAATAAACGATTATTGATTATAACTAAGAAATTGTTCCAAATTATACTATGTAATACTTCTTTTTAGGGTTCCGTACCCAAAGGGTAAAAACGGAACCCTATTACTAAGACTCCGCGGTCCGTCTGTCTGTCCATCCGTCTGTCACCAGGCTGGATCTCATGAACCGTGATAGCCAGGCAGTTGAAAATTTCACTGATGATGTATGTCTGTTGCCGCTATAACAACAAATACTAAAAACAGAATAAAATAAATATTTGAGTTGGGCTCCCATACAACAAACGTGCGTTTTTTTTGCGATTTTTGCGTTTTTTGCTATAATGGTACGGAACCCTTCGTGCGTGACTAAGACTCGCACTTGGCCGGTTTTTTTTTTATTCTACAGTAAGTAAATATATCATTTAAACTGTAATTTCCCCGGATCAATTAATTAAACATTTAACGCATCCCATATAATGATTCATGTCTATGCAAACATTGTGTGTGTAATTACAATAAGGTATTATCAATCTTATGTCGTATGACATAAAGTTGAAATTACATTGAATATTGGTTTCAAGTAAATATTTATCTGCGTCGTTAGCTCATACATGACTTGAAAGTTAATTACACAATTCTAGAACTATTGAATAGATAGGTATAATTGCAATATCTGTAATCTTTTGGTTGCCCAATACAAATATTTGTCAACAAGGACAATCACTTAAGTTTAATCTAAAGATTACTTTTAAAATGTTTCTATAACAATAATAAGTGCCTACGAGTATTGCATTGATCAGATAATATAACTAATCAATTCAAAGCTAAACTGTTTACAAGTAACCGGCATAGCGTTTGTTAATTAAAAGTTACTCAACTATGAAGCAATAGATATTTTGTTGAAGATTTACAACGAGTTAGTTTTTCGGCGATATGAGCAATATTTTAATTGTTATTTATTTACTTAATAGCTGACCCGGCAAACGTTATTTTGTCATAAAAAATATTTCAAAGATGCCCAAAAAATTTGCACGCACTGAGTATTATAGTACTTTTAATTCTGCTGGCAATAACGGAACCAGCATACAACGCCATGTTCTTTTTTGTGTGCTTCGATTCTATCATGTATCAGAGATGACGCTGTCTTCGCAAAATTTATGTGAAAATATTTTTTTGTCAAAAAATGTTTCGATTTTTTATTACTTATTATCCTATTCCGGACGAAGATAAGTCTAAATACACAAAAATCTCAAAAATTGACCCAGTCGTTCTTGAGTTATAAATAGTGTAACTAACACGACTTTCTTTTATATATATATAGATATATTTAGTAATACTGAAATCCTATTGTAAGTAGTTTACCTACATGGCACATCAATAAATAAAACTTGGTAAATACAAATTAGGCTTCTACAAACATTCTGCATCCAATAAAATTGATAACGACATACCTATGATTTACGAATACCAAACAACGCCTACAAATTGGTAGTATCAATTCAAAAGCGATTAATTACTGTAATATCAACCTTACGCCCATGTCTATAGAAACCAAATCGACATTCGACGTTTGTATCATTTCTGAACCGATCTATCATTGTAATTTAAACCTTTTTTATAATAGTAATAAAAGCCAAATTAACATTGTATCTACTCACCAAGCACTTCTCCCAAACCAATGAAGACTCCGGACAAGCCCACCAGTTGTTTAGCATTCTCGCCCATTGACAGAGTGAAGCCGATGCTAGGGCTGTATACGCCGCTGAAGAAAGAAAGCTCCACGCCTGGAAAGTTACAAATATAAGTTATTAAAGCGTGATAAAAGTTATATTCTAGAACTATGAGTAACCGTCCTCCATTTCACCCTCCTCCCTTTTTTCAGGGGACTTAAGGCGTATATATTCCCCAATGTTAACGCAGAACTGGCCGTGCGCCCGCTCGGCGCCAGAACATCAATATTGAACCTCCGTTTGGACAGTTTTGTTTGCAAAATATTCTTTGATTTACATATGCTATTTGAGTTATGAAGAAATTCTAGCCATAAATTTTACTCTGTAAAAATATTTTTAAACATCCAAGTCGTTTTGACGGAGTATACAAAAGGTGCCAAAAAGTACCATGTTGTTAATAATTATTTCTATTAGTTACAAGGAAAACCACATAGGCAATAGTAAATATATATTTTCCAAGTCTTTTAACCTAGCCGTTACTAAGGAGTATGCTTTAGAAAGTTACCGTTTTACGGCACTAAAGCGGTGGAAGGCCCTTAAACATAACCAGCAGAAAACTATAGATATGAATCTGTCTACTCCTCGGCAAAACAGTGAAGGCATCTCTCAAATCCGTACATCCAGGTATTCAGACCCAGAGAATACAAACAAAGTAAACGTGATAGCCTGAAGGTTATCCATCCATTGTGTATTTTTCAATGACATATAGAAGGTACTTAACTAATCTAAGAAATTACAGACATCTTGGGACAATCCCAACTCCTGAAAGATGGAATCTACAGAGGCGACCGCAAGAAAAGCGCTGCATCGGCGATGAAGCTCGACGAAGTCCCGGCGAATGTATTTAACTGTCTTGGATCCCCGCAACGAAATTAATCAGAAAAGATTAACGGAGGAGTAGGAAACAATACAAATTGCCACGTCCCGCTGTATCAATCAGGAGTCAGAACAAGCAAGGCCAATAGGCACAAAGAGTCGTTTACAACTGGGATAAGCATTTAGTAATCTGTGGATAAGCCCAGTTGCCTAGCACCACAAATAAAAGTTATCATTAATATTAATGGGTTCTAACATTGTGAGCTGTTATATTTGATTCCAATAATAGGTATGGCAAAAACGCTCCTTCAATCACTCTCTTCTGTTAAAACTATTAAGGATAGTTTGAGGTCGCGAAAATAGACGTAACAAGCGAGATGATCAATTTCCACTGCCAATAACAAGAGTATAAAAACTTTTTGAACCTCGTAGTCGGCGTTAGGAAAAGCTACAAATTAGAAAACGTTAAAATTTTATCCTCATTTCTTATTAAAATAAAAGTAGTGAGTAAGCTGTAGCATTTTTTAGTACTGGCGCGGTATAACAACTCACGTTCATAACCTTGACAATGACTGCATTGTCTTCCTGTTAATATACTTTTTAGAAACTAACACAATAACGTACTTTTATTACATGCTCTGCAATGATATTCAAATAAACAGATACGTTATACACTCACAAAACAATTGAAAAAGTGTTCCGCGCAGCAGCGGCAGCACACATACACACTTTTCATTCATCTAACATTAAAAAATATTTATTTTAATCAATAAATAAATAAATTACAAATACACACGATGGCATTTATTTTATTTTGTTTTTGTTTCAACAAAGCCTATCGCTCTTCGCCATGCGTGACATAAACTAAAGACTAAAGGTCACAATTGTGACCTATTCGAGTCTTCAAAATGCGCGCGCTCATAACATATCTGTTTATTTGAATATCATTGATGCTCTGTATTCAAGTTTCAGAAATTTCGAACGAATTTGACAAGATCTATTCAAACCTTATTTACTTATACTTACTCCATTTGAGATAACATTAGACATTTAAATAATCCCATTTTACAGGTTGTTCAACCGATTTTAACTTCTATTGCGTTGGTGATATGACAAATGGTAGCTGTATTAAACAGTTAGTTTTTTTTAAAGTTGTATGCTTTTTATGCTATCTTTATGTTTACGGGATAGAACTTAAAATCGGTTGAACGGAATGTAAAAAGGGTTTGTAAAAATTTATAATGTTATTTCAAATGGAGTATAGTATCAGTAAATGCAGTGTATTTAATTTAAAGACAGTAAGTTTATCAGTCGTTCGTGCTTTGGAATATGACTAAATTCCAATTAAAACAACAATGTCACCTAATTGAAATAATATGTTGACATTCACGTTTCATATAGGTACTGCATACATTTTTTTTTTTTTTTTGGGTGGGAAATCATCAAATGACTTCTCCCGCTCTGGGTGAAGCGGAAGGGCGTGTCAGACTTTAACTGACTAAAACCCACCCGTGTTCCTTCAGTTGCTTGTGCCAGGGCCGCGGTAACTCTCTTTCAAATTTAACCGCGACCAGGTACTGCATACCTACTATAGTACTAATGACATTTACACGTGCAGATTCATTGCTAAACCGTTAACTGACATTGGTTTGATCTGTTTACCTCACCGCGCTAATACTGAACTGACTTTTGGAGGACGAATAAACCATTGCATTACCGATTTTTTCTAAAATGAGACTATTTAAATGTAGAATCTTTTTGTTTAATAAGTCGTGAGTATGGTTACCATCCGTCCGCCAGGGTTATTACGTAAAAAACAGCAATCAGCAATCATCGCGCGATCAAACGCTTTATGTCATAAAAGTAGTAATTAGCTACAGTGTAGGTATGGTAGGTCCTACACAATCGTGTGCTAATCGCTCGCTGTTTGTCAAATGCACTAATTTCTAAAAAAAAAAACCGCCAAAGCCAAAATCTCTAAAACTTCTGTATTGAAGAGCAATTATTGCGCAAAAAATTCTATCATTTTGCTCTTGCAAGATACGTAATAAACTTGCGGATTTGTCCAGACTTTTGGCCTTCTATGCCGCCTTTGTCCGGTCTTCGATTTTTCGTTCCGATAGCTAATTTGTTTCATACGACCATGGCATTCAAATAATATTTTTTGTAGTCGGGTTTTAGTTTTGGAAACTTTTATTTTTTGTAACTAAAATATCCGTGTTTATTTTTAATAAGGCTTTTTGTCAGGACTTTTCAATTTTAGAAAATGGTAACCACTAGGGTTACCATTTTCTAAAATTGAAAAGACGTGAAGACTTTGTATTATTTCTCTATACTCTTTTGAAGTTTATAACGTAAACAATAAATATCGGGTCGAGACAATTTCATTAGTATTCAGGTGGGACCATGTAACTGGCAGTCAATGATCCCAGATTCTTGGAATAACTACCCAAGAAGCCACGATACGATAGGCCTAAGTTTTAAAGGGAAATTAACTTCACTTTGATGTTTTATTTTTCCTAACCGTATATTGCTGATATTTTTAGGGTTCCGTACCCAAAGGGTAAAAACGGGACCCTATTACTAAGACTCCGCGGTTCGTCTGTCTGACACCAGGCTGTATTGAATCGTGATAGCTAGGTAGTTGATAATTTTCACAGACGATGTATTTCTATTGCCGCTATAACATCAAATACTAAAAACAGAATAAAATAAATATTTAAGTGAGTCTCCCATACAAGAAACGTAATTTTATTGCAGTTTTTTGCAATAATGGTACGGAACCCTGCGTGCACGACTCCGACTCGCACTTGGCCGGTTTTTTAACAACAACACGGTCGTTCAACTACTTATTTGTCTAGTGATGGTACCACACAGTTTTCCGAATATGTATATATATATATATATTTTTTTTTATGTAAAGCTCTTGTGACTTACCAGTATAAATGAAGGTTACGCTCAGTAGCAACATATCACGGGTACAGAACAACTTCAATGCACCTTTAAACGCATCCATAGGACTTTCCTGAACATCAACCGCCACCATTTCTCCCTGAAAACATCAAAAAACTGTAAACCCTGTGTTAAATAAAACATGAACCAGATTTCCAAACCATTCATACTAGTATTATGCAAATGCAAAAGTAACTCCGTCTATTTGTTAGCTTAGGATTTAAATAATCCTTGGCACATGGGTAGTCCATGTCCTGGATTATGGATTCTTTTTATCCCGGTTGTATGTTGCTTTTTATCCCGGGCATATGTTGCTTTTATCCCGGGGGTATGTTGCTTTTTATCCCGGGCGTATGTTGCTTTTTTATCCCGGGCGTATGTTGCTTTTTTATCCCGGGCGTATGTTGCTTTTATCCCGGGCGTATGTGGCTTTTATCCCGGGCGTATGTTGCTTTTTTATCCCGGGCGTATGTTGCTTTTATCCCGGGCGTATGTTGCTTTTTTATCCCGGCCGTATGCTGCTTTTTTATCCCGGGCGTATGTTGCTTTTTTATCCCGGGCGTATGTTGCTTTTTTATCCCGGCCGTATGTTGCTTTTTTATCCCGGGCGTATGTTGCTTTTATCCCGGGCGTGTGTTGCAGTTTATCCCGGGCGTATGTTGCTTTTATCCCGGGAGTATATTCTTTTGGAATGATTGCCGAATATCAAACGGGCGAAACCGTGGTAATGGGTTGTTTATTATAAGCCCTTTATTTCCGCATTGCTACCGTCTCACGTGTAAGGTGCAATGCTCTACCAAAATCAAGGCTATAACTTGAATCGATGATATTGATGTATAGGTAACGTGACCATACGTCCCGTTTTGGGCGGGACAGTTCCGCTTTCAGGCTGTCGGTCCCGCTGTCCCTAGCGAGGGAAAAATGTCCCGCTATCGCGTACAGACTTTGGTCTATAATTACGAATAAACAAAACGATTGCTTAGTTAGATTTTAGAAATCCTGTGATTAAAGCTAGTAACCTAACTAATATGTACTAAGGGCCACTTTGCATGAACAATTGCATTGACTCAGAGTAAAGCTGGGAACAAACTATCGGACGCGGCTGACGGACGCGACTGACGGACGCGACTGACAGCCGCGACTTATAGAGTATCTGTGTAATTTAACGGACTATATCTGTGCAAACTATCGGACGTAAGTCACGGACGTGACCTTGAGCGTTCGGACGTTCAATAGACATAGGGCCCGCCGGATGTTTTTGTCTGTGCACACATATTAGTCGCGGCTGTAAGTCGCGTCCGTCAGCCGCGTCTGATAATTTGTTCCCAGCTTTAGTTGCTTACACGCGGTTAAATTGACAGGTGTCAATTGTCATACAATATTGTCAATTAAACCTTGTGTTAGCAAGTAACCCTGAGTTAAGTTTTTTGAGGAAGTGGGCCTGAAACTTACTTATTATTAAGTGTTCCACATTATCTAATAAACGCTATAAAATACCAAAAAAAAAAAAAAAAATATTCTGTGGGCGTCCCGCTCTGATACAAAAAATAAATGGTCACATTATGTATAGGGCTCCAATGGATTGCAGTTTAAAGCTGAATGTGACCATCAGCCCTACTTTTGATTTAACTTCCCGTTAGCCCTCAATAAAACTACATCATAACAATCCTACGCAAAGAAAACGCGATCAAGGGAATTGAAACTTGCTGTTCTCGATTTCTCCTTGCCTTAATAAAAAATTGTATGTGTATTATTGGATAATCAGGCCAAAAACATCACCAAAGTGGATCAATAAAATCTTATTTAAGAGCTAGTCGGCCGTGGTTTAGATGCAAAACATGCATTATGCTAACGGGAAAGGGTGAGGTTTACCTTGGCATCTTCGATGTTGGGCATGCGTTTAGCTGGTCGGAGGAGCATGAGGAAAACTAAGCCGACGGCGCAGACTCCAGTTAGCACACCGAATACAACATTTCTGGTCTCCAAATCAATTTGGGTCTTTCCTTGGAATTTGATAAATACGAATAGGTTGCCGAAAAACATGCTGCAAAGAGAAAGCAATCGATTAAGATTGGCGTGCTGAAACGTTGTAGAACAGCAGTCAATGAATTTGAATAAAATCTATAAATTAATTGACCAATTTAGATGCTAACAAGATTTTACACATATTTTATAATAGGTATTCTAATTCTCACTAGAATATTATAGCGAAAATAATTGGAAGATGTAATCTTTGAGATTCCAACGCCAGGTTTATATATGGCTTCTGTAAGATCAATTTGAATAATGACCACGCAAAAGTAACAAGTCATTGCATTTCAAATATAGAACACAAATAGTTACCTGCACTGCAACATAGCCCAAAAGACGCCAGAGTTCCTGGATATGGTATCGGCATCGCTGTTGAGCGTCAGGTAATTGCCCTGACCGGTCCATATCGCAGCCGCGCCGGCCCCGATCATTACGCTCGCCACATACAGCAGCCACGTGCGAGGGAACAAGAAAGTCACGATGAAGAACCTGCAATGGTACATCTAGTTAGTTATGTGTCTAGGACTTTCGCTTTCTATGGTTTATGAAAGCAGCGAAAGAGAATAGAACAATGAGTAAGTATCCTGTTTCGATGGTTGTCTATGCCTAGGCTAGTGGATCAGCAATAGGCTTATTCTTCTCTTGTATTGGTACGAAATATATCAGTCAGCAAGGTGGTAGCGGGCGTGACTGCATAGTGTTAGAAATGCATATATGGCTTAACAATCATGAAAAATGATTTTATTTCTGTAAGTTGGTTTGTACAAACACTTTTACATGTCGTTCATATTTTTTAAAACTTGATGAGGTCAGCGTTTCCTATCTGACTCTCTCTCGCGTTCTCTATCTCTGAGAAGAAAGGCTAAAGTCCAGACACAATTTTGTTTAGATCATGTGAAAACCATGTAGACTGATGTCTGAAATGGTATTTTGAGGAAAGAACCAGCCAGATTGAGAGAACCTGTCCAGTCAGTGCACGCATTTGTTAATAACCGAGCAGCTGAACTCAAAATTTAAAGAAACCCTAAGTTTTTCGACACGAAACGAAGATCTTTCATGTAAAAGCGACCAGTGACATGCGAGATGAAAGACGCGTTGTGGATTTCCGTCTATGTAATTGATCGATTTTTCATATTCTTTGCCCTGTGCTCTTTCCAAATTCATTACGCAATAAGGCTGCAGGAGGCACTTAGGAATCTGCGTATATGAGAGCTTAGTAAGACACCTCTCATTCCAAGATTAGATCGTGAGAAATATACCTCCAGTCTAGCCAGAGCTACATTCCAAATGATGTAATAACTACCTAGAATCCGTCAACAAAAACATTTCAAATTGAAAACAAATTCTGAGCTCAGCTCCATTTCATTGTCCACCGGTAGACGTAAGCTTTGCTAATCCAATTTCACGAGCATTACGAAATAATGGAACAAAAAAAAAGAAAACGAGACGAAAAATTCTTTTAATTTTGCTTGAACTCTGGCACGATGCCACACAACTACGACTGTGAACTTTAAAATTGATGTGCAGTGGGCCACTAACACAGTATAAAGTAAATGCAATGTTGTTTATTGCTCAATATCTGTGTTTACGGGTTACAAAACGGCCGTACATTATGTCCAAGTATTGGTTATGCAACCCGCTGAATAACTTAGTACGGATGACCGCTAACACACTAGCCTCGGACCTAGACGGGCTCAGATGATCTCGGGTTTGTTAGTGTAGGAATATTAATGACTGTTTAGTGTTTACTTTGGTAAGACTAACAATTATTTATTAAGGAAAATAATTTAGCTATAAAACTGATTATGAGGCCGAGGATGTTACTGCAAATAACGTAATCTAACAACCAACAAAGCCATAGCATGTCGTTTGATATTGTCGAGAATTTCGAGACCCGAGGACTGAGAGGGTACAGGAGGAACCAATCACTGAAATAGGAACTTAGAGGACCATCTGGGATTAACACTGACTCTTTGTATTAATGCCATGCAAATCTTAGTAGGAAATTATTACGGTGTGTAGCGTAATAATTTATATTTAGTCTGTCAGTTAGATAACCTAAAAATATTGGACACGTATTTTTCTTTTGCCACTTGAACAAAATTTTACGAAGATACAGTGCTTTAAAATATCGTGTGAAATCACGGTGTGCTACACTTTATACTGACAAAGTGACGTCACAAGCACCCTCTCCTGAACTTTGATGCGCTTTATCTTTGTCAATTTTTAGGGTTCCGTAGCCAAAGGGTTTTTACGGACCGTGGAGTCCACGGTCCGTCTGTTTGTCTGTCACCAGGCTGTATCTCATGAACCGTGATAGCTAGGCAGTTCAAATGTTTACAGATGATGCAGTTCTGTTGCCGCTATAACAACAAATACTAAAAACACTCCCATACAACAAACGTGATTTTTTGCCGGTTTTTGCGATAATGGTACGGAACCGTTCGTGCGCGAGTCCGTCTCGCACTTGGTCGGTTTTTATTTATTTGATAAAGCAAATTCAAACAATACGGGTCCAATATTATTTGATAATCTTATATATCTCATAAACTTATATTATTTGATGACGGACTAAATATTTAATTTATTAAGTAAGTGCAGATAAGAGAATCAGGAAACAAAGATGAAGTCATTGTTTCAGATACAAACAACAAGTAAATGCACTTTCGCTATAGTGCAGATAATTGCTGCATTTACGTCTAGTCGAGAAAGCTCAATCCAGTGTTAAAATAAACATTTACAATTTACACTAATCTGTGATTTATTTCCTTTGAAAAACATTTCATTCAAGCCGTTCAGCCGATACGGTCTGATTGAGACACACCTCCAAACTTTCGCATTCATAATATCAGTGGGATGTGTGGTCAAGGTTACAGCCGTACACGATTCGCATACTTACCTACCTAGAACAAAGGCGTCAGTTTGCCAAGGCGAGTTTATTTAAACTACAAGGCGCAAATAAACTCGTTCTTTTTTTAAATAATAATAAACAGACCATTGTTATTTCCGGAAATAAATTATAGAATTTCTATTGTCCATTTTCCAATGGATTGACGAGCGTATGAACATTTTGACGTTCAAGGAGTGTTTTTTTTCTAATTTGAATAAGTAGGGATCTAAATGATTCCTCGCTAATCTAAAATCGGAAGATAAAATAAAGATCAATATCTTTATCTTCTGATCTTGCACGTGTCGCAAAACGTTGAGGAAAATCAAAAGGATATTACAGTACAAACATTTTAATAATGTCCCTCGGCAAACTTCGTGTTTCGTCAGTCGTCGGCTTTCTATCAGTCAGTTGCCTTTGCACTTGGTGCAATGGTGCATACTGGACGCTCTCAATCAACTTGGAAGTATACAGAGTTGTTAATACTCTTTTAACATAAAATAATTTATTTGAAAAATGGAAGAAAAACTTCTATATTTTACATGGCAATCAAAACAAAACAACAATAAAATACTTCGTTCTGAATTCAAATTATTATACACGATAAATCTAATAATTAATAGACATCAAAATTAGCATTCGTTTGTATTCGGAAATGCGATGATTGCCGAGGGATATTAAGAAAATAGTTGTACTGTACGTATTTACGACATAAAATGTATGACAATAATTTACACAGTGTTACGAGTTTGACGCAATTTTTTATGTTGCAACTGTTTAACGCGGCGTACTAGCTAATTTGTAAACCAGTAATTTTGTTACCTAGTAGAACAATTGTACGTTCCCACTCTCCGACAGATAAAATTACTGTGGTTTATCTAGTTGTTCAAATAATGAGGTTTTTATTATCAGCACAATAATGCAGAAGGTATATTGTGGTTTTAAACAAATCTATACTTAATATTATAAAGCTGAAGAGTTGTTTGTTTGAACGCGCTAATCTCAGGAACTACTGGTTGAAATTGAAAAATATTTTTGTGTTGAATAGTCCATTTATCGAGGAAGGCTATAGGCTATAACACCACGCTACGACCAGTAGGAGTGGAGCTTAAATGAAAAATGTTGCAAAAACGGGCAAAATATTCCTTTTTGAGAGCTTCCGTTGGTAGGTAGATAGGGTAGGGTAGGAAGGTAGGTAGGTAAGGTAGGTAGATTAGGTTAGGTAGCCAGTTGACTGGAGCGAAGCCGCGAGGGACAGCTAGTACATAATATTATGTTTGTAAGTGGCACACCTAAATTAAAAATGGTCGCTGCAAGAGAGTATTTGACCTGGTGCATTTATTTTCTTTCTTTTTACAATAAAGTTCTCATTGTTTCGCAAGTGCGATTTATATATTTTATAATCATCTCAAATGATCATGGCATATGAATTACACACATGCATACATACAACATGTACCTATTCTCTGATCGTTTGAAACGTCTGCTCATACTTTGTCTTATAGGCACCGACTTGCGTAAATAACGTTGTAACAAAACATAGTTAGCTCAGTATATTATTGTTGTACTTTCCATGCGTACAGTACTGTAAAACATGTATACGTTTAGATATGCCTGATAATGCTGCATTCTACACAGTGCGATGGCGTTTCTATCGTTAGAAATGTAACCTAAATATGCGTGAACTGAAGAAATGTTATACGGGTCTATTAGCTTCAAATGACTATTATAACAGTACTTACGTTACCTACTGTTGTTACTAATGAAATTAAATAGGTTTTTGAGTCCTGGTAGGTATTTTTCTAACAATTAAGGATCCATCGGCATATCTACAACGACTCGAACGACACGGATCGAAAAACGGGCCAAGAGGCTCGTCGACAATGAGGCACTGGTCGAGTCAAAGCCTTAAACATCGTCGTCGAGTTGCCAGCTTGTCGGTTTTTTATTGATTGCATTTCGGGGAGTGTGCGATGGAATTGCATGATGTATTCCGCCTAGCCCTTTCCATCATCGGACTACCAGACGTACGGCGGCGATGCGCCATCGGTACATGGTGGGCATCCTACCTATACGTACTAAACATTTTGGAAATACTTTCATTATGCGTACAGCTAAGGAGTGGAATTCCTTGCCGGAGTCTGTGTTTCCAGATAGCTAAAGCCTCGGGGTCTTTAAGTCAAGAGTGCATAGGTTACTTCTAGGCATGCGTGTTACACCGTTGAGAAAGTGAGAAGTTGGTCAAGCGCGAACCTATCAATAACGAAAAAAAAGGACTGCGCTGTGTATCTAAACATCATCAAATTCTGTTGCAATGAAAATTGGACAGGATAATGTCTTCAGAATTCTGTTTTAGAATTTTCCAAGTTACTAAACAAAGTTACTACTTTAGACAAAACCGGTTCGAAATTAGTTCAGGTCAAATCAAGACAAGGTCACTTTCTGGTCCGGTATGTAGTGACGCAATTATCCACTACAAGTATTTTCTTACATGTTGTTAAATTATCTAATTACACGCCTACTTTAGTTGACAGCTCCGCAACAAAACATTCTAATCTAGTTTCAGTCAATTTAAGCGCTTGTTAAAACGCTCAGGTGTTTAGCTAAAAATGTTAATTGGTCTACCTAACATTTGTAATCACAAGGATAAATATAACAGCAATTTGACATCATTGTGATAATTTTTACTAGCGTAACCAGTCCGGCATTTAAACATCATTTATTTAACTTTAGACATTTATCTTTATTCGTATTGTTTTTTAATTTTAGAATTGAATATTATTTGCATGCTCATGCAACGGTAGAATATGGAGGACTTTATTATGTAAAAAAGAACATCTATGTAACAATTACCCATGTTTGCAAAGAAGTAAATGATTGAAATAGAAAATGTAGAAACAAAACGTTTAATGCGTAGAAAAATAATACAATTACAAAAGAAAAATTGTATGAACGCATATAATATTAGTCATAACGTGACTAACAATAGTTTGAAAAATGCTGTAATATCGACTAGCGTTACATTGGACTATAAATAATATATTGTTAAAATAAATGAAAGGAACTATGCAACAAAGCCGGCGAGCAACCTTGAGGGGCGTGATCTAGTCTAGTGAAGGTTTGTGAGCGAAAATATTTCGATATACCAACTGAGGAATGTAGGTATATCTGAAGTAAATGATTGGAAACCACCTGTTAACTGGATAGAAGCACTACTCTGATAAATGGTCAATAATATAACTAACAGAAAACAATCAGAGAACCGTTCCTAATTCCGAAATTAGTTTGCCAAGTGAAAACTCAGTTCTGAATCCCGAAATTATCTTGATGTTTTAACTCTCTCTCTCTCTCTTTTTGTTGTATTGTTTGATACTCTCTAAGCTATAATTCTCTCCAAACTTCTTGACCGCCATGAAGTTGGCTATAATGGCTGCAGATTAGTAAATCTCAAACAAAAACAGCACCGCGCCGCGCCTTGCGCAACGGAAAGCCATTTAGCAGCCTTATTGCGTTATGAATTAGGCAAGGCAAAGGGCAAATGAGAGAGTAAGAGTGTGAAAAATCGACCAATCACATAGACGGAAATCCACATCGCGTCTTTCATCTCGCATGTGATTGGTCGAATTCATTACGCAATAAAGCTGCAGGGCGGCCAAGAACAAGAAGTTTAGCGAGTACTATAACTATACATTTTTAACTTCAACTTGAAATTTGAAGCCTTCAATTTCATTGAATTCCCTTGATCCCGGGGTTCATATAGGTTCAACAGGTTTAATAGTTATAGCACAGATAATATAATACTTGCATAGTAATAGTAAACATCAAAATGAAGACAACATATACGAATCATAAATGCAATAGGGTAATTCCAACTCCCTTATCAACACACCTTGTCATTCGATGTCAACATAGCTTGTCAATTCTTTTTAAGATAATTTCTTTTCCACGGGGTCATCGCTCAAACAAGGTCGTACAGTACAACTATTTTCTTAATGTCCCTCGGCAATCATCGCATTTCCGAATACAAACGAATGCTAATTCCCATGTCCATCAATTATTAGATTTATCGTGTATAATAATTTGAATTCAGAACTAAGTCCTTTATTGTTGTGTTTGGTTGATTTACGTGTGATCTATATAGAGCTGTATAACTATTTCCCTATAGCAGCTTTCCTCCCATTTTTTAAATAAATTACATTAAATTAAAAGAGTATTAACAGCTCTATATACTTCCAAACTGATTTAGAGCGTCCGGACTTTTTTTTTCCGGGGTGGAACATCCTCATTGGATGTCCTCTGCCCTGGGGGTCCCCAGTGCTTCATCTCACACCTACACTGGGGGTCCCGGGAACAACTATACTTCCGAAACGTCCGGTCTGTACCAAGTGCAAAGAGCAAGGGTAGAAAGCGACGACTGACGAAACACGAAGTTTGCCGAGGGACATTAAGAAAATAGTTGTACTGTAGACTGTATCTTCTTTCGAAAGGAAAGTACCGTACACACTCGAAAACGACCATTGTTTTAACGCCGACTCGATTACTACATAATGCGTAATAATAAATTGTTGTAAGTACTTGTAGTACACAATATGCATAATAATTCTGGTTTATCAAACTCTACACAATGATAGATAGACAAATGTTTAGTATGAGTCACAAACAAACAAAGAACCCTATCCAATATCCATACTAATATTAAAAATGCGAAAGTAACTCTCTGGCTGTCCGATTGTTACCTTTCAGCCGTTAAGACGTGACTTAACGGCTGAATGGATTTGGATGAAACTTGGCACACGTGTAGACAACATTCTCTATCAGGGCATAGGATACTTCTTATGCCCTAATCCAATGCCGGCCGGGAATATGATTGATTTATATTGCGGTAGTATGTTCTCTTGGAATAGTTTCCGTCGTTCACACGAGCGAAACCGCTTGCAGAAGCTAGCTTATACTAATATTATAAAGAGGTAAAGTTTGTGAGGTTGTAGGGGGGTAATCTCTGGATCTACTGAACAGATGTAGAAGAAATTTGGCATGGTGATAGTTTGAGACCCTGGTAAGGACATAGGATAGTTTGTATTCCCTTGGGATGATACAACACTTTTTACACGGGTGAAGCCGCGGGCAGAAGCTAGTATTTTTTAATACAACTCGATAGTTTATTGTCCCTCGTGACAGATACTACGTTATTTCGTCTTCAAGGCATTACACACCTTTGGAATGTATTGTTGAAGTGTGATTCCCTCACATACGGCAGGCTTATTACGTATCTTTTGCAAGAGCAAAACGATAGCGATTTTTGAGCAATAAATGCTCTTCAATACAAAAGTTTTTGAGTTTTTGGCGGTTTTTTTTTTAATGAGTGCATTTTTCAATCAGCGAGCGATAAGCAAACGATTGTGTAGGACCTACCATACTTACACTGCAGGTAATTCCGACTTTTATGACATAAAGCGTTTGATCGCTATCGTATTGCTCTCGCTAAAGATACGTAATAAGCCTGCGGCTCCTTTACTATTTGAATCTCGACATAAATTTTAAACGTGCAAGTATGCTCCACGCTTGAGTGATCCAAGTTGAAAGCTTTTACGTTTTCAATTTTACAAAAGGATGATGCCAACAAAAATCATGTAGGTATAAACATCTGAATATTCTGTCTCCAGCGATTCGGTATTTTATGCATAGTTCAAGTAGTCAATACATATTATAGGTAATGTAAAAAGTCGTTTTTGTACATCGTAAATATATAGCGTCGTATTTCATAGCGATAACTAACAGAACCCATTTCCAGTATTTTTGGAATTTTTGTCTGTCCTCTTTAGTTGTGCACACATCACGTAAAATGTACGAAACCATAATGTAGATAACTTTTATACATAAAAATTGTGCGTAACTTGAAGTATTACTTAGTTTTAACGCAATCGGTTCAGTCTATCAAAAGATATATAAATTTACAGTGTTCAAGAAATAAAATATCATAAAACACACAATTCAGATACTCGGACAATTGAACTCCATATTCGACCTATGGCATTTGACGTCATTATGTGAATGGGCGGTGTTAAGATTCTCCTCGAAAAAAGAACCCAAGAATAAAATGGATAGGTATGCAAGGTAGGTGTGTAGGGTAGGGTAAGGTAGAGGCACCTAGTTTAAGGATCTAGTTTAAAAGTAGAATCGAAGTGCGTTACTTCTAGGGATGTGTATAGAAGCCCTATAACTTCTGGAAACGTCTCTATATTCTGATGCTCAAAAAGTTCAACACAAAAAATTCTGGAAAAGCCAAAAGATGAAGATATTTATTTTTCGTAGTAACAAATATTTCTTTGTTCTGGTTTTCTCGTGTATGTTTCTTGGTAAATGTACTTTCTATGGCGGGATAACAATCTCAAGAAACTTATGGAGGTCATTATTATAAGTTCAAACATCATGACCATACGAAACAGCCTTCAAATTGCAATAGGAGGCAATGACATTCACTAACAAACGAGCAAAGGTTCTAGTACCAGTGTGCGGTGTCAAATATGGTTTGGTAATTAGATCGCGAGCACCAAAGCAAAACAAAGAGTTATTACTTAACATGCACAACACTGCGTGGACGTAACGGATCGTACTGGCATTCTATGAGCAGTTATGTTAGTTCCACGGTGCGAGACAACCATGCAATAGACGCTACTTTTACCATTAGAAAGAAACATCTAACGCTTGTTCGAAATACGATTTTCTCTTGGAATTAAATTGCTTGGAACTTTAGTGGTATCAAATATCTTTTTAACAAAAAAATACTACAGACTTCCAAATAAAAAAACTACAAATTGAAAAATAAGTAATCTACTATACACACACATACATACACATAATATATACTCCAGATTATAGTATATATTATGTGTATGTATATGGTCTTTAAGTCAAGAGTGAATAGGTTATTTCTAGGCAAGCGTGTTTCACCGTCGACCACATCATCGCTTACCATCAGATGAGATAGTGGTCAAGCGCGAGTCTATAGGACAAATAAAAAATAAAACTAAACTTGATTTTTGGAAGTCGGTGTGTTTCATAGGTACCTAATATTTTTTGCGTTATGGACACCGACTTCCAAAAATAAAGTAATTTTTCACTTTGTAGTTTTTTTTATTTGGAAGTCGATAGTATTTTTTGGTATTTTTTTTTCATTTTTTAGTTGTACCTACCTAATATGCTAGTTTTTTTTTGTAAGGTGCCTTATATATAACGCCAGAATAGATTACCAGAATATCATGAAACTTGAACATAACCGCTGAAATGAGAGATCTACGTGCCCCTTAAGAGCGTACTGGCGTGATGTTATGTTACGAAATGGTATAAACAATAAACAGACATGCGATTGCATCAATCCCGAGAGATTTGCCATTATTTATTGAAGAGTTCTGTTGTATATCTTCGAAGTCCTTCATTCGCTCTTCACCAAATTTAAATAGGACCAATTTCGGATCATACTTTTTCAAACAAACAAAAACAAATCAATAAATTTTCAAAATCGGTCGACAATTGACGGAGATATCGATGTACAATATGTACATACAAAAAAACAAACAAAGTCGAACATAGAACCTCCTCCTTTTTGGAAAGTCGGTTGAAAAGTTCAAGGTTCTAATAGAAGTATTAGATGGGTAGATGAACTCCATAAACAGGAGGCTAGGATTGACTGGTTCGGGTCTTGTGGCGTAACTTGGTATAAATCTATGCCCAGCAGTGGACTACTTTAAACTTGTTTTAAAATGGATTTCAATTTGTAATGGAAACCCGAATGCCCAAGTTTGGTATCAAGAATTTTGTGCAAAGATAATTTACCAGCTAGAGTCGTTCAAACCAGTTTTGTTAACATGACTTCCGTTTGTTTTATTACCTTTGATTACCCATACATCTTCGACACTACTGGAACTACAGAAAATCACGCAATTCCTCAGTGAAATTGCAAATGGAGTCGCGCGGGCGCAAGATGTTCGCACAAGTGTGATAATAATGGATGTTACACGATGCCAACGAACAAATGGACGGTGAAAGTTCGCTTGGATTTTATGCGATTTTTGACTTTTATTAAATGTGAAAATATTTAAATGAATGAGTTGTATATCTGATGGTAGAGCAAGATATATATTAGAAACTACTGGTACTACAGAAAATCACGCAATTCCTCAGTGAAATTGCAAATGGAGTCGCGCGGGCGCAAGATGTTCGCACAAGTGTGATAATAATGGATGTTACACGATGCCAACGAACAAAATGGAAGGTGAAAGTTCCCTTGGATTTTATGCGATTTTTGACTTTTATTTAATGTGAATATATTTAAATGAATGAGTTGTGTATCTGATGGTAGAGCAAGATATATCTTCAAAACTACTGGTACTACAGAAAATCACGCAATTCCTCAGTGAAATTGCAAATGGAGTCGCGCGGGCGCAAGATGTTTGCACAAGTGTGATAATAATGGATGTTACACGATGCCAACGAACAAAATGGAAGGTGAAAGTTCCCTTGGATTTTATGCGATTTTTGACTTTTATTTAATGTGAAAATATTTAAATGAATGAGTTGTGTATCTGATGGTAGAGCAAGATATATCTTAGAAACTACTGGTACTACAGAAAATCACGCAATTTCTCGGTGAAATTGCAAATGGAGTCGCGCGGGCGCAAGATGTTCGCACGAGTGTGATAATAATTAATGTTACACGATGCCAACGAACAAATGGACGGTAAGTGAAAGTTTGCTTGGATTTTATGCGATTTTTGACTTTTATTAAATGTGAAAATATTTAAATGAATGAGTTGTGAATCTGATGGTAGAGCAACATATATCTTCAAAACTACTGGTACTACAGAAAATCACGCAATTCCTCGGTGAAATTGCAAATGGAGTCGCGCGTGCGCAAGATGTTCGCACAAGTATGATAATAATGGATGTAACACGATGCCAACGAACAAATGGACGGTGAAAGTTCGCTTGGATTTTATGCGATTAATGTCTTTTATTAAATGTGAAAATATTTAAATGAATGAGTTGTTTATCTTATGGTATGAGTGATTCTTCAGCATTTTTATGGATTTTTATTGATGATGTGTAGGTATAATTAGTGGTAAGTATATTCTATTCTAATTATAATGAAATTTCCCGTAACTGAATTTGTTACATACCTATTTATTAAATTACATTTTAATAATGATATACCTGGCGGTGTAAAAGCCGCTTTAGCAGATCTTCGATTGCAAAAACATCAAGTCGTAAGTGCAACACATATAACTTTATGTAACTGTAAATTATCGCTAGTTAACCCTTGGCATGAAAATAATAAAAACTTTTTAACAAATAAATAAACTGACCTCAAAAGTAAAACACTAAAAGGTGCAAAATACTTTCACTTCGAAACAATTTCTATAGTAATAAAGGATTGACAAAATACCCATAATAACTCAATTTACACATCCGTGCTGTTTTTCGCTAAGGAGTTCGGTAAAATGCTCCATATCTTGAAAACTACAGGACCGATTTTGATGAATTGCACTATTCCTAAATTAAGAGATACTCAATCCAACACAAAAAGAATGATCACGATCCGATAAGTAGTTTCGGAGAAATGCGTGGACAAACATACATACACTTATGAAACACTTGTTTGGCATAGTTGTTTAGAAGCCCACATAGAATAACATGTGTGAAAATTGTGCAGTTCCAACAATATTACATACACACGTGTCGAATTGATAACCTCCTTTTTTTTAAGTCGGTAAAAATGGTAGTAAGGGAATGATATACTTAAAGTAAGTATTGTTTACAATTCTTTAGTTGAATACTGCTGGAAATGGTGCTGAAAAAAAAAAACAAAAATCCCGGCTTCTTAAAAAGTGAACTAAAAAGACGTACCTAAACAAGAAGAAATTCATGCCGTGCAGTCGGAGGATACATATTCGCGAGCTGGCTGACCAAAACCAGATTCAGATCAGTTACATAATATTTACAAGAAACCGGACTAATCCCAGAAATAAAATAAGCCTTCACCTATAGATTTCCAAAATTGTTAAGCCTATCAGTCAAAAACCACTTTCATACGATCATGTCATCACTATAAGTAGATTTCGAAAACAACAACATGAACATAACAGACTGACAAACAAACAAACAAACTGCCATTTTCATACACAATACTCGTTCATTATAACAACGAAAGAGTACTTCATATTCATCATTATAAATATAATGTACTTTGTTATGTATGATCCACAAACCTCAATAGCCGACCAAAGGCCTACAAATTGACAGGTGATGGACATCAGACCATTAGTATTTCGCACTAGGTACAAAAAGGTTGTATAATGTTACATTCGCACAACGTCTGTTACGTAACCAGGGGATCTACTCCCTATCTCTGTCGACGAAGTTACGGGCCGCGTGCGAAAGTACTCCGAAACTTAGGAGTGAAATTAAAAAAACCAAAAAACCCGACTGCTTAAAAAGCGTACCTACTAAAAATACGTAAACAAGAAGAAAATCATGCTGTGCAGTCGGAGGATACATGTTTGCGAGCTGGCTGACCAAAACCAGATGTATATCCTTCGACTGCACAGCATGATTTTCTTCTTGTTTACGTATTTTTAGTTCGCTTTTTAAGCAGTCGGGTTTTTTATTTTTTTGAATTAACTTTTTCTATTTATTACATTTTTTCAAATTTTAATATAGCCAGTGACACTCGCAGGGCTAATACGAAGCGATTGACGTAAGAATCATCAAAATCGGCCAATGCGTTTGGTCTCTAGAACGCCACATAGGAATAAACATACATACATAGTCTGATAAACACGTTACCCTCCTTCGGCAATCGGGTAAAAAGAGTAGAATTTTTCGGACGGGTAATAATATCACATCGGCTGCAGGTACAACCGTCAAATTGTGTTGTTATTCATTCTGAATCATGCGTCCGTAGGTTATACGTGAGTAGGAAACGCCCGTCACGAAAGCCGAAACTACAGGCTTCGTGCTTAGGGAGTTGACCCCAGTTACGTATTTATGTAGATAAATACGTAACCATTCACGCCCGATTCACGGACTATGTACCTTATCCATTTAATCTACATTGCAGTTTCTTGTTACTAACTTTTCCGGGCTCCGGGAAACTGGAAACTCAGGTATAACATCGGAGAAAGTTTTCTACTGTAGTTGAACTTTCTCGTTGAATCCCCTATGATGATTCGACATATATTATATATTTGCCTATAATTCTCTATTTTACAAACAGCTTGTTGAATACTGCTGTTTTAATTGTAAACGTTTTATAACGGGCAATTAATAGTTTTAATACTTAGTGGTAATTAACAAAGCAATCAATAACTATGAAATTAGGTGCACTTCCTACTATTAACCACCAGTTTGGTGGTTAATAGTAGTTACGAAAGGCTACGCTTTTGAAATCGGATTATTTTTTGTGAAATAGTTTATATTTCTCTATTTTTAGTTTTAGTACACCATCACTAAAACGAGAAATTTATATAGTACGGTACCTAAAGGTTTGAAAAAATATCAATAATAACTCGTAACACATTCGTGCTGTTTTTCTAAGGAGGTATGCTCCATATCTTGAAAACTGCTGGACCGATTTTAATAAAACTTGCAATTTTCTCTAAGTTGAGAGATACTCAATCCAATACAAAATGAATGAACACGATCCAATAAGTAGTTTCGGAGAAACGCGTGGATAAACATACATACATACACTTATGAAATTTGGCACACGTGTTTAGAATAGAAGCTCACACTAACATATGTGAATATTGTGCAGTTCCAACAATATTAAATTCAAATTCAATTTATTAAATCCATAAAGTTCATACAGGTGGTAAATATAAGTTACAGAAACAATTATGGACTCTGTCGGGCACAGCAACATTCTAGATACAGTCGGTGTCTAGGAAGAGAGGAATAGCGCTTAATATTTTACATAGGTACATACGTGTCGAATTGATTATCCCCTTCTTTTTTTTGAAGTCATTAAACTGATAATTTGAAGTAGGTAAGTACACTACCAGCAACCTAGCAAAGTTGATCCAATATTATCAACGCATTCCACCCTGCTACCTATTCGCCCACAGGCAAGGCAGTCAACAACCAAAGTCCTGACTATATTGACATAAAAAAAAAGCTCTTTACTCACAAGTACGTAAGTCCTCCAATAAACATGGCTCCCCGAGGGCCAGTGATGGTAATGATGGACGGAGCCATCCAGTTGCAGATGGCCAGCGTGGCGTAGATGATAGCCAGGGACGTGTAGCCATCGCCAGTAAATGCCGGGTCATCGTGAGATATGCTGTCCAATACTGTTTTCTGTGGACAAAAGATATGATTGATTAAGAGGTTTATTTTATTATACAAGAGGATATTTACGCCTCCTAGCTAATATTAAAAGGTGTTGAGTGTTGGCCGTATTGAAAGAAAGAAAGAAAACATATTTATTTGTGACACGCACAGGAGACACGAGAAATATGCATAAAATTAAACAATAATAAAAAAAAACCCCGTGCGAGACCAAAAAGGCTCCTATCTCAGAATGTGCAGCGATATTCAAAAAGAAAATAACGCCGCGCATTCTGATAGGACCCACTGTTGATGCCACGGACACACTTACGGAAACGGAAAACACATAAACAATAAAATAATATATAAATAACAAACAAAATAGAATAAACACAGAAGGTGGGTCAAAGTATTTATATTATAATGATGTGTAATTTTATACAAATCTATAAATAAATCATATTATATGTAGGTTGACCTATGTAAAAAGCGCGCGGACCAAAGGGTAATCTAATAAATTTCTTAGAAAGCATCACGGTTAGTCTTCAGTCGGCAGGAAATTCTGAAGCAGTCCATGAGGATGACTATGTCCAATGACTATGAATATCTAAAGGATGCGGTTTTTATTTTTTTTAGACTCGCGCTTGACCACTATCTCGATGGTAAGCGATATAATGAGGTTGACGGTGAAACACGCTTGCCTAGAAATACTCACTCTAGGTTAAAATGAGGAAATAATGCCCAATGCTTAATCCTAGAGTGGTCGTCCTATGAGCATTTTGCCGCGCGCAAAAACGTCATGTTATTTTGTATTTATTTATTGATATTCCACATCATTGTAAACCAAATTATACCCTTAATTTATACCTATGAGCATAGATATAATAAACAAGGAGATATGCCCGGTAGACGAAATATATCGGCAACCTGTGTCTCCAGTTTGCCCCTACCACACGGCAACTACTACACATGCAGTTCAGAAAAAGCAATAGACACGCAGTCGCGCACACACCCGCAATTCTTAAATCAGAACGTAGACGTACTACAGAATCAAATATAAACCTTATCTCATCTCATGAAACACAGAGTGTATTTACCATGCTCCGTACAACTTACGAGTACCCACACAGAAACATTTGCACAAGCACATAACTAACTCGTCGTAAGAAGCAGCGGCCATACTACGCGATGCATCCACTTAATAAATTATCGTTTTGTGATTTTTAAATTGCTTGTCCAGTCACTTAGCGACAAGCTTAGCTAGTGGTTAAGGAGCAATGTATCTATTGCAAAAATAGTACAGTCGCTGTGATATTTTGAAACATCATTTTGGACATGGGCACTGTGACCACGTCGCGCGGACACCGACACGCCCCCTTGCCTCCTATCTTCTATACCAATATTATAAATAGGAAAGATTTTTTTGTTTGTTTGTACCGAATAGGCTCCAAAACTACTGGACCGATTTCAAAAATTCTTTCACCGTTGGGAAGCTACTCTATCCCCGGGTGACATAGGCTACTTTTTATCCCTGTATTCCCACGGGAACGGGAACTACGCGTGTGAAACCGCGAGGCGTCCTCTAGTATTTAATATTTCTATGCCTATGAGGGTCCAAGAAAAATAGAACGATCGAAAAAGGGTGCAATAGATTCGCAAAGTTACTGTACAAAAAACATTGTATGTACATTGTTGATGATGAAATCAATAAAAACTTGTCTTCAGTTTTATTTTTCTTTAAAGATGATGTTACAATTCAAGAAATTTAACCTGTGATTTCCTAAAGCGTTATTTTTCTATGACTAAGAATAAAACTTTTATCAATGTTACCTTTTCTGATAGTTTATGTTTTATTCTATCCTTTGAAAAACTCTGTGATTAACGCCAATGACCATGAGGGAACAAAACGCGCAATCGTTTCACACCCGCGCGACCCAAATCTTAGTAGTATTTTGTACTTTCCTTATTATTCTATGACTTTATAAAAAAAAGCTTCAGATCAAAATGTAGATAATTAAATTGTCTTTGAGCTGGTGTCGATTTCATTAAAATACACCCAGCCGTTTTGCTGCGATTGTCGTGTTTCCGTTTTAGACAAAACTTTACAAATTAATTACACTATGATATACGAATAAAACTCAGAATTTTCTCAGATCAAATTATTAATAAAATGGTTTAATGTAATATATATTTATTCCAAAAAATTACGACAAGCCGTTTAGACGTGATTCTCATTTTAAAATCAGCTACTCAAGGGAATCGGCTCCTTTCCTAAGTATGGGCGGCAAAATGCTCCCCACGCGATAACTCACGTTTCATGGCAAGGCGCGACTACTGTAGGGTTAACTTGGAAAAACCAAGGTTTATTGCAGTGTTTCGGTCTTTGCTTGCGGTTAGGTTGCATAGTAAGCTTAGAAATAGGTTCATTTATTCCAAGAAATAATAAAATTTCCTTTATGTTCTCTAAAATAGCCAGATCCTGACTATAAAATTCCAAATTTTCTCTGGCCTACGCTGTAGCTACATCAATTTGATAAATATGATTTTATTTCTGTAAGTTGGTTTGTACAAACACTTTTAAATGTCGACCAAATTTTTAAAACTAGATGAGGTCGGCGTTTCCTATCTTAGTTAGATGAAAAGAAAGGCCAAAACAAACTCAGAGGTCAGTATCTTTTAAAGTCCAGACAAAATCTTGGTTAGATCATGTGAAGACCATGTAGACTGATGCCTGAAATGGTCTTTTGAGGAAAGAACCAGCCAGATTGAGCGGACCTGTCCAGTCAGTGCACGCATTTGTCAATAACCGAGCAGATCAACTCAGAATTTAAGGAGCTCAACGATTCGATGAACAATACCAAAGAAAGGACATTCGGGTAGGCCGCATAAATTACTCAAACTGCCAGACCATGATTAAGAACTACTTGAGAAAATTAAAAAATTCGTCTTCTTTAGTCTAAGTTTTATTATTATATTAATATTAATTATTCACTGAGTTGCGATGCCGAACCAATATTATGTTAATTCAACTCATCTAATTATCATATTTAATGACGTATTGACAGTATTAAAATTAATTAGCAATCTAAATACTCATAAGTCACAACGATGATTTATCAACGGACCTTGAAACAGATTCGCATAGTCAAAAGATCAAGAACGATCCCAGTACTTGACATTGTAAAATGTCAACTTCATCCAACAATACAGATAAAACACATCATACTTCTGTTAAAATAGAGTCATTCCATATTTAAAAAGGCTTATATTATTTTTATTTTCACGAGGAAGATAACTGCACTATGTTTTTACAATCTTATCTGAAGCATAGATAATTATAATACTAGCTTACAGATGCCTCATCCCATACAAGGAAACCGTGCCGATGTAACTAGCGTTTTTCGTCTGATTAAACTGATTATTTTTCTAAGAACATCAATCTAGTTTGGTTCCATTCTACGGATATAGATGGTGTTAGCAGCGACTTGCAAGTAAAAGGGTTTAAGCGGTTCGTGAATACTTTTTTTTTTAAATACAGCGACGATTTGTTTAAAATATTTTTTTGCACGTTTTTTCAGTATCTTTGTAACAAAATATGTTACAAAACAAATTTAAAAATTCGATTGATTGCCTCAGAAATTTAATCCATTTAAATAATCTTTGAATTATGATTTAAGAGCCCAATGTTCCTTAATTTTGTGCTAAGGAGAGTTAATTAAACAAGAACATATTTTTTTTTATGATTGTCTATAGAAAAATTTTAAATTTCATAAAACTAGCGCAATTTAATTGAACCAAATTTTCTCGGAGCCAGAATATCAATATTGAACCACCTTTTGGACAGTTTTGTTTGCAAAATATTCTTTGATTTACATATGGCTATTTCATTTATGGAGAAATTAAAGCCATCAATTATTCTGTGTAAAAATATTTTAAAAATATCCAAGTCGTTTTGCAGGAGTATCCAAAAGCAACGAAAAAATATTGTGTTGTTTATTTTTTTTTAAAGCAAAACTATTAGTTACACGAAAAAAACATGTTTCACAAAAAATGTACATGAATCAATTTTTTTTTTTCAATCCTTGTAACATAGCCGTTACTAAGGAGTATGTTTTAGAAAGTGACCGTTTTACGGCACTAAAGCAGTGGTAGGCCCTTAATTCAATTTTGCAATTCACATAAGTTTAGTCTTTATGTTTATAACCTTGCTGCTCCCAAAATTTAACAGCCTCCTATGTTGGATCTGCAGCTTTCGAAACCAGAAAGCGTGGGATGTTCGCTAAAACAGAATCGAATTATCGACGAAATATCGAACTTTAAAAATACCTTCAGGTCCAGTCCATTAATATATTTATAAGCGCTAAAATATCGTAAGTGTCGCAACGCATCGAGGTGACAATACTTTCGATTTCGAAATTTTCGTATTTTAGTATCAATAAACCAAATCCAATATTCATCTGCATTTGGATATACAAGGATTTCGGTAAAATATTACCAAAACATGTCGATATAAGGAGTGACTGCGATTTTGTTATCATTTTCGTAAAACAATAAAGATTTCATTGCTTTTGAAGACGCAAGAATATCCTTGGAGTGGAACAGTTCATTGAGAATTTTTGCGATATTTATGACCGTTGATTGCAAAACGCTGTAGAGCGCATTTTAAATAGGTTCAACAAGAAGAAAATACTAATTTAACGCATGTTACTTTTATTACCATAACGATATGCACTCAGCTAAATGGAATTCTGAGTAACAGAGACCCGAAAAATATTCAACACAACAGAAAGTAACATGAGTACTTATCTCACCTCTTAACAGTAAAATGGCCAACGCCCAGAATGTAACAGGATATTGGGACATTGATTTTGGATACAACAGTATCGTCTCCAAAACTTATTATCTACGAAAGGAGGTCGTTGGACAGCGCCTATAAAGTACACAAAGAATTGCACATTTTCGCGATAAATACAATACAAAGTACAAACACAGAGACACACCCACTTCAATCACCATCATTTAATTTTTATTTATTTTTAATCTGCCTTGCCTTTTCCCAACTATATTGGAATATTTTTTTTTCTCTCGCGTTTGAACACTATTCTCGTCTAGCAGTCTATCCAGCTGAGTACCAGAACTTAATTTACATGGAGCGCAACCCAGTAAATGGGTAACACGATATCCCTTGGCAAGACTGTTGTCAGATATCAAGCTTCTGACTACCCGTTACGACTGACAAAGATCTCCAAATGACAGCCGGGACCAACGGCTTAACGTTGACGGCGAACTTAACGAGGCACGGAGGAATCTCGCTGTGTAAAGATCCACAAATCAAAGCGGTCGCAGACATCAGGTTTGGCTCTCGCCTATTTCCTCCTCCAACATTAGACCAATTTCAAAGATATTCCATAAACTGAAATATAAATTTACATACTGTGCCCCTATGTTTTCCTTTTTCATGATACATTATCTTTAGGAGCACTAGAACCCTTCAAAGATGCTATAAATTGCGCTGTTAACAGAGGACTAGTGTACAAAGACAACTACAAATGAAGAAAGGTAAACATAGCTTAGGGGCACAGTATATATCTTTCTTTTTTAGTTTATGGAATATCTTTTAAATGGTCCTATATTGGAGGAGGAAATAGGCGAGAGCCAAATCTCGAATTACGACTTTTTACTTAAGAAATTCAGTCGGATGTCATTGCTCTATTTCCTCTTAACCTTGATGATCGACCCGTGCGGCTGTCAAAATAATTTAGCCACGAGCTCCTCGGAAACTGAGACACACCCACTTACTAAGTAAAATAGATAAAAAAAAATATGTCTGCGTGGATTATACCACAACATGCGCTATCCCATTTCTCTCCGCTCACGATTTCAATTTACTTGCGAGAGATTGTTTTGCAACACTTTCCTTTGTTGCAGAAGAAAACGCTGTACTTATGTATTATTTGTTTATATTATTTGTTTGTATGTTCGTTTATATCTCTGTAAGTACTGAGCTGGTTACGAAATTGCTTTCACTGGTAGATAAAATTCCATCGCCGACTGTAACAGGCTATTTTCTAACCTGAAAAAAATGCACCTGTGTGTGCAATGTTGCTGTGGCCCGAGGCCTACTCCGGGAGCGTACCCAAAAGGAAAAAGCTAGCCCATATTAAATATCAAAGGTAATGTAGTGAAAACTACTACCTAAATCTACATTATCCGGAATAAAGCATCTTATCTGCCACAATCACAGTACGTCACTTTCGACCTCCCAATTATCTGAAGGCGACGCATCATTGAAAAGACCCTTGAAAATAAATATCTTACCATTAAATCTATCTGACCTAAATCGAGTACAAATCCTTGAATTTATCGAGTATAGGCAAACAAAACAATGATAAATAACCACTTGTAGTAATCTCTTATATGTTAAATGAGACATATTAATTAACACTACTCGTAAGTATGACTACCTAGACTGGACCTACTCACTCGTATCTAGGTACTTCGAATAGGTAAAGCTAGGTTTGACAAGGGAAAACCTCAAAAGCCTAAGGATATGGTACTCAATTAGCTAATGGAGCAATAAATAAAAATATAGCGTCGTAACAATCGGCAATGTTCGGGTAGGTACTTTTATTATTTTGAGACGTCAATCATTGTAACGAGCGTCGCACTATGACCTTTCTGAACTTGTGAGATCATCATTTCCAGAGCGTTATTCATTTTGGTTTAGTATTCCACCGGAAATCCGCGCTAAAATGCATCAATTGACTTTACGTTTGGCAGATTTTGTTACTCAATAGCAACCCTACCTGACTGAGCGTTTCGCAGCGACTGACTTGTCATAAATTAGCAGTTCGGGCCCCGAACGAATCAAGCGTCCGTATGTGATGTGATACGGAGTAAGAAACGCCCTTAACGAAAACCGAAACTACAGACTTCGTGCTTAGGGATTAGACCCCCTGATTTATCCAAGCTCGTAGTGTAAAACGCAGCTAGTAAATTCAGCTCATATTGATTTAGATACTGACGAGTTGTCGTCCCCTCAAGTAGCTGGTATAACAAATTCGAGATGTTAAAGACAGACTCGACTTTTCTGCAGCAGCTAAATAACAATTTCTTTTTTACTGTCTTATTTCACCAACCATTAAATAGTATAGATTAGCTTAACCTGATTAATTGAAAGTAAGCATTCAAGTCAAGCATAGTAAATAAATGCACCTAGAATGCGATAAGAAGGGAAAGTATAGATGTAGATATATAAAGCTAAGCATTACAATATAAGCTGCAAATGCATTCAACCTTTCTCTCGTCCGACTGCGCAAGCGACGATCGTCCATCAACCCAGTTTCATGATTGATTGATAAAAATATAAGTGACATAACAATGAACACATAGGTCAATATCCCACTTTAAAAGCTCTTTAGTTAACTGATTAAATATAAGTGCTACTGAGTAGAATTAATCAGCTCACTGGTCCTTAGTTCCAGTGAAGCGTTACTATGAAAATAATTGGCTTGGCTCGGTGCAACGGTGCAATATCCGTAACAAGTATTTACGTAATTGTTTTCAGATTGCATACTTTCTATCGGTGTAGTGCTGAGAGACTTGATTCGAATGAATGAGTTTAAACGTTTGAATGTGAATGATAACTTCTGAAATGACAGCTGATAGCTTGTCTACGGAACTGGCAGAAATGCCGCGCGTGGACCGCAAGGTCAATTCAGATAAAGACCGGAGGGTGATGATGATGGGTGTTCAAATGATAATCAGGGGGATAACCATAAGCTTTTAGAGCAAGGTTATTTCTAGTGCGCGTAAGGAACAGATGTATTTGACTTGTGTACATCTGTCCTAATAGTTTTGACACGTCATGGTACGGGTGCAGTTACCAATGTTATTATCAAATCGGTCGCGCGGTACTATGAAAATGAACTAACTAACGAACGCATGTATAATTTTATTTTACTAAAACATTCCATGTGTCTTGTAACAATTCGTTACAACGAAGTTTTTTAAAACCAATATCTATTTTTATCAGATATCTAGATATCGGTGATGTCTTTAGAATCTCTGGGATTACTGGCACTCTCAATACCAAGAAATAGAGGTACTTGTTTTTCGCAAACTCTTTGGCTGTATCAGCTCTAAGAAATAGGCCAGGGTGTCGGTTAAGTCAAGGTATACTTCAGTAATAGGTATGACATGAGGAGCACAGTTGAATTGGATGGGCACTTGGGTCGTGCCATTGAACTCGATATTGATAACATTTTTTTATTAATTAACCTAAACTTGGCAAATGTCGAACTAATTTTCTGTTTGGAAACTGTTCATAGCTTTATATATAAATTTTAGCACCTTCTTGTAGCTTCTTCATCTTCTTTCGAGTCGATTAACTCAAACTATAGTCTCGACCATTCTATCATTCGGTACGTTCAAATCCCGTAAGGTGCAGGTGGTCGGGCAAGAAGGACAGACAAGGAGATGGGCCAATTCTAGTGAAGGGGCCCCACACTGGCACTGTGTTTTGGATGGGTCTATGATACTACCAGGTTGTTTCTACAGCGGCCAACCTGGCGGGCGAGCACGGCCTACTGTGTCAGGCTTGATTCACACATTTTTATCGCAGTTTGGGAGCCAAAACCGTGATAAAATGCGTGAACCAAGCTTATCACAGAGGCCGTGCTCGCCCGGCTGAGTCCGCAATCGGTTTAGTGTAGCTATATCCGTTTGACATTGCTGTTCAGCAGTAGAATTTCTTTCAGCCAGGATGTCATATGTTTACTTATAAAACACATTCTATTCTCAGGATGTGAAACAAAATAGAATTTACCGTAGACCGTATTTCCTGCAGATATTTCCGAAAATCACGAGGAGCTCGTGGCTAAATAATAACAGCCGCACTGGTCGATCATCAAGGATAAGTAACGCTTGTCGAGGTCGTTCCGTGGATGGGTGACCATTTCAACATACAGAGTTTCCTCCGTGCCTCGGAAAGCACGATAAGCCTTTGGGTCCCGGCTGTCATTTGAAGATCTTTGACAGTCAGAAGCTTGAGATCTGACACCAGTTTTGCCAAGGGGTACCGTGTTACCCAGTTACTGGGTTGTGGAGGTCAGATAGACAGTCGCTCCATGTAAAACGCTGGTACTCAGCTGAATCCGGTAAGACTGGAAGCCGACCCCAATATAGTTGGGAAAAGGCTAGGCAGATTAATTGATTGCCGAAAATCACCAAGCACATGCTAATAGGTAAACACCTCTTTGACATTTGCAAATTGGGGAGATCGACCATCGGAGGAGATCCGATGCTAGAGGACCTTACACAATAACATCACGAATGTCGGACAATGATCTCACTTCAAAAAAGTTGTATAATCCAAACATAAAAGGTACCTTACGACCATGTACTTAAAGTGGTTAAAGATATCAATGTTATGCCTCTACGGGCCGTAAATAAAATTAAATAATGTGCTTTTATCTGTTACTCAATGTGTTATGAAATCTCAGCTATGTATGGTAGTGTCACAGAGAGCATCCGTTTGCATATGTTTATTACATTACAATGTAGGTATAAGGCCGACAGCGTGATTAAGGATTTTATTGGTTTTCAGTTTGCACTTTTGCAGTGTTCATTGCAGATTGCGATATGGCTGTCTTGACGAGCGCTTTCTGAGGGAATAGGGTCAACTGCATGGTTAAACTTATGATTTATACCTAACTAGCGGACGCCTCGTGGTTTCACCCGCGTAGTTGCCATTCCCGTGGGAATACAGGGATAAAAAAGTGGCCTATGTCACCCGGGGATAGTGTAGCTTCCCAACGGTGAAATAATTTTTGAAATCAGTCCACTGGTTTCAAGTTTATTCGTTATATACAAAAATACAAATCTTTCCACTTTAAAAAAACTTTTTACAAAAAATACAACCGACTTCCAAATAAAAAAACAAAAAAGTGAAAAATAACTTCAATTTCGGAAGTCGGTGTTCTTGTTTTATTTTCTTCGTTTTTTGACACCGACTTCCGAAATTGAAGTTATTTTTCACTTTTTTGTTTTTTTATTTGGAAGTCGGTTGTATTTTTTGTAAAAAGATTTTTTATTTATCACTTTTTAGTTGTGCTACACAATTTATATAGTCTAGGTACCAATAATGCCCATAGTGAAACCAGAATAGATTTACCCAATAACATTAAACTTAAACAAATTCGGTCGAATAAGGGTATACCAAGGTAAACTGTTTACACCTGCGTACCCCTTTAGAGCATACTAGTGTGATGTTATGTTATGAAATGGTGTAAACAATAAACATAAATGCGATTGCAGCTATCCCGAGTGATTTGCCGTCATTTATTGAAGAGTTCTGATGTGTATCTCCGAAGTTCTTGATCAGATCTTGATGAAAATTAAATGGAATCATCAAAATCGGTTCACCCAGTAACAAGTTCTGAGGTAACACACATAAAAAATTAAAAAAATACAGTCGAATTGAGAACCTCCTCCTTTTTTTGAAGTCGGTTAATAATATAGATAGTATAGACAACACATTTTCTTTATTTTTTATACTTTTCCCCACACTAGGAACTTTTTTCTGTATCGTGGTGGGTGCGTTAACAAACATTTATACTCACGACACCCAGATCCGGAACAACTAGGTATCTGTAGGTCATACAAATATTTGTTCCGTGCGGGAATCGAACCCGCAATACGCAGCGCAGCAGCCGATCGCTCAACCACTACTCCAGCCACAGATAATATAATACTACAGCCAATACTATGTTAGTGCCAAGCCGATATTTAGGCTTCAGCTTATTCATTTTTTGGGACCGGGACCCTACCCAATGCAATTCTTTTACTACGCACTTTTTCATCTATTTCGATGTAGGTCAAACTGTGCCTACACAGAACTTTATTCGTAGGAGTATCTATTGCCAGTACCCGCATAACGGTTTCCAAACAAATGTTTAGTGCGGCGAGTCGGCGACATAAAACATTTGTAATCATTATTGGGTTACAACGCCAACACAAAGCGGTGAATCGGTGATCGATCCGACCGACGACGCCACACCTCCAACGGCTCCAACCTACGTCAAGTTCACCAAACACATTGGTATTCATAGTCGTATTGTTTTGGCATTCTCTTGACCGTGAGCTTGCGTAGTAAACCAAACATCAGGGCAACATTGACGACACCTTCACACCGTAGCAATAAGGGCGAATTTTTAAGTAATAGGTGTTACTACTGATGTGCAGTTATCTGTACTTGTACATCTTTTTTAGGGTTCCGTACCCGAAGGGTCCAAACGGAGTCATATTGCTGTCTCTCACGTGTCTGTTTGTCTGTCCGTCGTCTGTCACACAGGTTTTACACGGTTGGAGCTTCAGTCTTCAAATTTTCACAGTAGTAAGCATCTTGTTGACCCAAAGCCATACAAATTGTCAAATAATAATGTATTAAACGTTTTTTAGGGGGACTCCCATATAGGTAAAGGGGTGTGCGAAAAATAAATTTGACCTGCCCCATCTAATTGGGTATTGGTATTTTTTTATAGCTTGTTGAGTGGATAAATTAATACTGTATTTATTGTATTAAAATGTATTAAAAAATATTGGAAACCAAAGGAATGAGATACCACCAAAGACGGAATGCATTACAAAAAAAAAACGATATAAGTATTTAACTGCCCATTGCCCTATTACGTATATTTTACTAAAAAATACCAATATGTTGATAAATCAGGTTTTTATTTAAAATACCCTAATTTTTCCTATGACAACCAACTTGATTTTGCGGTTTGGTATTGAACCCTAAATGTGCGAAGTCCGACACGCACTTGGCCGTTTTTTTACAGCGTCTGGTTCACGCAACTGCGTATAGGATTTATTAACGTTGACAAGGAACATAATTAATGTGCATGCCTATAATTAATAAACATATACACGATGCATATCTTACGTAATATTAGTAGGTAATATTACTCTACTTTCTATGCTATTAGCCCCGTAGACGTAAACATTTCCGTTGCGCTGTTAAATCGATTTAAGCCAAAAAATAACCATTATAATTGCTAACTGATAATAGTTAACGCCAATAGAGTTGCAAACTTCTTTGTTTTTATTGCTAATGAGAACACTTAGCACAGGTATTAATTTTGTTTTTGTTGACTTTACTTTTTGAACACTTAATAATTTTATAAATTAGATGCGACAATGCACCGCAAATCCGTAAATAACGCAACTTCACACTTTTAAAAATTACTTGCGTTCATTGGACCACACCTAATAGATATCAGCATGAAATGATGCTTTCATTTAAACAATGTATTCTCCTCTTCTCCTCTGAATATTCGGGCCTTTAGGGAAAATTATACAGGTCGCTGTTTTGGGGCTTCTCATATGCCAAATTTAGACACAAATCTACTGGCCTTAAACTCTGTATATGGCTTTATGACAGAAAATTAGCAATTCATAATGTTGTAGTATCAGAAATTCACGAGAACTGTACACACTGAAGCTTGAACATGTCAGTAATAAATAATTATAAATAATTGTTAATATTAACGCCAATTATAATAATATTATATTATTATTATTGCTTATTGGCATCATAATAAACTGTGAAATGAAATGTATTAGTAGTAAATAATAAAACAAATTGACCAAGGAGAAAGTTACATTTACCCATGGATATTTATAGCATAATGAAAGTCAATAATAGTGAAATAAATGAAAAAATATAAATGTAATGACTCTAACAGAGTTCAATATTTGTAGTTCTAGTATAATGAACTATGATTAAATAATGATTACATACTACATTTAATTCTTATCAAACAAGGAAGAATTTATAATATAGTATATGAACTAAATAGACGGATATTAAGTGACAAAATTTTGATAGCTTTATAATTTATTTAATATTATTCACTTCGGGCACATGTTTGAAACATGTAGTAGGTAATTCAATCACTGTAAAAAAACTAGTATAGCAAAAGAAAACATGGTTATTAACACAAAAACATTATTTGTGTTTTTCTTCACTATACCAGATAAGTTGAATGATTAAATTATATTTGTTTTGATTTTAACAGGTCAATAGCTTGCTGATAGTAATTTCAAGGCTGCTGCTTGACATTTGTATTGATGCTGCCACCTGCGGAATGTGATCCTATCTACTACAAAATAGTTTTATATACAACCCAGGAAACCATGAGCAATGCTGAACTATTATCACAGCGGACATAAGATAAAACTATTTGCTTTTTTAAATATGTAATTGTTATATAATATTATTTATTCGTCTTAGTTAAAACAGATCCATATTTTAGTTAGTAGGTAAGAAATGTTATTAATTTCTGTCATGAGGTTTTTATGCAAATCAAAATATTTTATTGATAAAGTCTGTTTGTTATTTTAAAAAAAAATATGTTTATTCATTTAATTTGTAAGGTACTAAAAACAGTGTAAGTGATTTAATAAAAAGAAGTGAATAAAAAAGGCTATATTCAAATTAAATGTTTACAAATTGATCATAACTTACCTCTATATTTCCCATAGTTTGAAATGCAGTGAAGACGAACATAAATCCAAATCCGAGGATTATAACGTTTACAAATTTTCGATTCATTTTGCTGGTTTTTATAGCAACGTAACTAAACTAAAATTTTATTATTTATTAACTAAATGCGATACGTTTATACGAGACAACACGGGACCCAACAGCCCAACATGTAAAAGAGAACTGAGTTGTTGACGTAGTTTTTCAATGTTATTACACGCAATCGAAACTCCCTCCACCAGCGCGAGCAATAAAAGCAAAGAAATTGTGTTTTCTTACATGTAAATAAATACGACACGAAGCCTGTTTTATCAGCCAAGTGTCAATGTCAAAATGCCAGTGACATTAATTCTTACTTTTTTATAGTCTGTGGGTGTTTTTTCATGGTTATAAAACATTGTCTTTTCAGATTTTAACCGTGCCAATAACTGACCATCTTGAGCTTCTTGGCGTTACGTTGACATCGACTTCAACATTCACTGACGAAAAGTTATGTTGGCGAAACGTTCGTGGGTGAAGAGTTCTTTGGATGAAAAGTTATTCGAAAATACGACCATGTGTCGGAATTTCGGAGGCGGTTGAAATGGCTGCCTATTCGACAGCGCCGAGATGCTCACACTCTTTCATTACTCTTTTCTGTACTTCATAATCCTAATTCTCCTTTGTATCTTCGAGAACGCTTTGAGTATCTTGTCCCGAGAGGAAAACCCTGTCGTCTGACATCATCTCTTCTCCTTCGTTTTCCTTCCCACTCTTCAAGTCGTTACGGTGGATCTTTTACTGTTCGCGCTGTGCGCCTCTGGAATACTATGCCACACTCTATACGGGATAGCCCTTCATTGGAGGTTTTCAAGAGAAGAATTAAGGAATATTTCCTATCAACATGACTCATTAATTTATGTATTTACAATTGTAATATATTAGTTTTGTAATAAATAGGTATATATTTAATAAATAGTTTATGTATTGTGTGTTGCACACGTATTTGTTTAGTTTATTTAGTGAGTAAGTATTTAAAATTGTTACGAGTTTTTAATAAGCTTTTGTTGTGCACATGGATGTACTATCCTCAATTGCATATTTCTCTACGCAACTGAGGTTTGCTGTTAGAGAACCCAACTATGGGTTAAGCTCGCCTTTGTACATAAACTGTCCTATTGTATTTGTTTATTTCTATGTTTTGTGTACAATAAAGAATAAGAATAAGAATGGATTCAAGATTCTGTTGACCAACGGTTCTTGGGCCAATCGACTGTTGGCAAAACGTTTCAGAGCCTGTTGAGAGAGAGGGGGTGGGCTGTAAATCAGCGTTGACCAGCGTTGTGGCAATGCTACACACTGATCAGCATTTGCTGAGCCTGCTCCTTTTATCGCACTGAATGTACTCATATTGCCACATCTGTATTTGACACTATTAGTACTATATTGTACATTAGAAAACATTTATTACCAAACACTGTACATTGTACACTACACTGTACACTGTTCAGTGTTTGGTAATAAATGTTTTCTTTCTTTCAATCTTACCGTCACCGGCTCACCGGCCACCGCGTCCGACAGGTTCGTCACCACCACCACCTCTGTCTGAACAATGCATTAGGCATTCATTAGGCGTGCTAACACACGCCCGGATTTGGTCCAACCGGACTGACTCCGCCCACAAATCCTTTCTCGCTTACACACGCTTGTGTGGACCGAGACGGACTCAGTTAATAATAATGTCCAGTGGACCACTCTACACACGCTCGGATACGGTCCGGCCGGACTAACACCGCCCACAAATCCGTGGTCCGACCGGACCAAATCCGAAAGTCCAAAAGTGTGTAAGCACTATAACTCTTTACGGCAACGACTCACTGTGGACTCACTGATCCGGAACTTTGAAGTGATTCAAAAGATTGGTACAGATCGACCAACTTAACTGTGCAATTATGAGTGGCGCTGTTCGTCACCATTAAACCAAACATATGATCTTATGTCCCATTCAAAATGTAAGTTCCTAAAACGTCCGTTTCACAGATAAGGTAGTCAAGGTATACAGTATAATATTCACCGGATCTTTGTGTCTCTGAATTGGCTGCAAGAGCCTGCGCAGTAGCTATTTTTGTGACAATATTGAATGTGATGATATACGTCTAGACCCAGCATTAGTGAACCCGATGCCGTATAACGTTTTGTTCGATTGGAGTGATATCATTGCGTTTTGTTAACGCGTACAGATTATATAAACAAAGTAACTTTTTGTTGAATTATCTGTGCATATTTTATTTTTCTGATTCATCGAGTGTATTTTAGTGCTGAATCTTTATACGTAAAATTACAAATAAATAAGCTAATTTAAGTGTTTTAAGTGAATAATGGAAATGTAGTGCCTTAATGGAAGTTTGGTGTAGTTAATTTTCCTATAACTCGTCTGCAATATTCTTTGATGAGGATGATCTCATTGACGTTCTGACATTACGTTCGTTTTAGCTAAATCTTGATCGTTTTATTATTTTGCTATTGGGTCCAATGACCTTGTAACTTAAAATAATTTCATCGAAATTGATTAGTGACAATGAAGAAACAGTTCTATAGGGTTAAGCAACTCGCCGACCAAACGTTTTCAAGGTATACCGAGTACTTTACATTATCTTAGCTATCTGATAAGATTCACTTCTTTGTGGGTTGGGTTCGTTGTTATTGTAATCTTTTTAACTGTATCAGTAACATTAGAACCTATGTGACAGCTAGTATCATGAGAAAAAAGTAATATTATATACTTTGGTCTTAGTATTTGTTATTCATGTAAAGACTTATTTATATCAACATTTTGTGACTAATATTAATATTCACAGGTCAGGAAAAGCGGAAGGATTAACAGATGATTTACAAACAGCTGACCGGAAGGTAGAGCACCTCAGAAATGCCTTACAGTTGGTTAGCAAGAAGCTGTCAACAGGAGCTGGCAGTACACAGGGCCAGGATCCTGCAGCTAGAGAGAAAAGACTAAAGAAACTGCCCGAATACCTCCTTGGATTGTCTATGTGTGAAGCCAGCAACTTTGATGATGATGATAGCATTTTGAAATATATTTTATTTGAATGTGGTAAGTGTTAAATTTACCTTATAAGGCTTTTAGTATTAGCAGGACAAAAATAATTTAAATCAGTGTAAAAATTAAAAATCAATTTAATTGTCTGCCTCATGTTAGGTAAAACTGAAAAATTTCTTGCAAATGAGATTGCTGAGCATGAGCTGAAGGTGGAACAGTTAGTATGTGCTCCGTTGACTACTATTAGTGACCAGGACCTTCCTGCCATAATGAAATCTAAGAAACACCTCAGCAGGCTTGTGAGTGAAAAGGAGAGTGCAGCCAGCAGATATCATGTGAGTTATATCTTATTGGGATCTTACTTATCAAGAGTTATCTAAACATTGAATTTTGAGATCAATTCTAGTAAGAATCTGTTTCCCTTATCTGGTTATAACAGATATGTGCGTTGCATAAACAAAACCCTTAAACCATGTTGTGATGTTTGAGAGCTTTTCAATGTCAAACTAATCTGATTATTTAAGATAACTCTTATTTACAGTGTGTAGCCATTAAGAATATTTATAGATTATGTATGGCTAACATAGTAAACAGACAGATTTAAGTAAAAGAACTTTTAAAGTAATGTTATCAGGGATTATATTTGAACCACTTTACATACTGATATGAAAACTTTTCACAAAAAAATTCAAGCAACTTCCAAATAAATACACTACAAAGTAAAATTTTGGAAGTCAGTGTTCCTGTTTATGTTTCTTCGTTTTTTGACACCGAAGTTGCTTGTATTTTTTTTGTAAAATGTTTATAATTTTGGTGGTACATAATGAGGAATTTCTATATAGTAAAGTACTTATAATGCCCATCGTTAAGCCAGAATAGATTACCTGAATAACTTTAAACTTGAACATAATCGCTGAAATGAGAGAGTGTACCAGAGAGAAACTGTATACATCTGAAACAGACATGCAATTGCAACAATACCGAGAGATTTGCCGTTGTTTATTGAAGAGTTCTGTTGTATATCTCCAAATTTAAATGGGACCACATGAGAAGCACCCGCTTTCAAATAAAAAATAATCCGTTTACCTAGTAAAAAGTTTTGAGATGACACACATAAAAAAATGCAGTCGAATTAAGAACCTCCTCCTTTTTGAAGTCGGTTAAAAAAAGAAATATTGATGCTAGTTATCTCACTGCTGGGCAAAGGCTTCTCCTAAATAAAAGATTAAATGAAAAAAAAACCTTAAAATAGGTACTATTTCCATATCAAATTGGTTAAAACCTACATAGGTTTAGTTATTTATTTAGATTAGATTACAAATACCAATAGGGATTCAAAAGATAAGATTATACATGAAACTTCAACTTGTATTTTTTTTCTGTAGCATTTAGAGCGCCAAAAAGAAGAAAATCCAACCAAATTAAATGCTGCAAAAGAAGAACTGGAGGATGTTGGGATACGGGTGGAGGCGGCAAGGGATGCCCTGGCTGCAGACATGTTTGCGCTTGTCGCGAAGGAGGCCCAACTTGCTCACACACTCCTACAGTACGTCAAACTGCAGAGAGCGTACCATGAGTCCGCACTACATTCCCTACAAGATACGGTCCCAGAGCTAGAGCGATTCATTAGTAAGTATTTAGAATTAGTTAATACTCGTGCTACTGTTTAATTGTGGTTAGCACAACTGTCAATCTCAATTTGTGTGTTTGGGTTCAGTCTCCAAGCTTTGCTATTTATAAATTAGATATAGTTTTGTAAACGTAATCATGACAGAGTATTATTAAGATTTTATTCTGCTTTTAAAATAATATATTATTTTTTATACCTAGTAGTAATTTGTACTGGACTTTTTCTTTGATTTTATTCTATCAATAAATAATGTGCATTTAAAATACAACAATTTTATTATTAAAAAGTTAAAATCATTTCTATCCAATATGATAATTATTTATTTAACTATCTAATACAAAGTGATTAGTAATTATGTATCATTAGTTAATTTATCAATAGTTAATCTTTCTCAGTTAGTTCTATAATTAGATATATTATGTGTAAATTGTTTTATCAACATCCTCATAAAATTATTCAATAATCATTTACATACAATGATACGGACGTTGGCGCGAGGCATAGCCTAAAGGAAATATTAAAAATTATCCTGTCATACCTAAAAGCATTGCTAGTTAGCTGATATGACTTTGATTGTAATTTTATTTATATGCTATAACAGGATGTTTAGGTGGTATATAACTGAAATAATGTAGACTAACGTTATATATGTGTTAAATAAAAGTTTAGTTTATAAATTTACCTATATTTTTAAAATGATTTTTCCTGGTTAGAAAAATTATAATTATATTTAGTCCGTTAGTGAGATTATCAAAGAATATTGGACACGTATTTTTTGCTTCACCAAATCAATAAAAAATAACAAAGTTTAAGCGCATCAAAGTTTAGGAGTGGGGGGCTTGTGACGTCACTAAAGCCTCGATGACACTGGGCTAGTTTTCAAGCTGCTAGTCGGCGAGTTCGCGAGTAGCTTGTAAACTTGCTCCGTGTAGCTTGTAAAAAGCTCAATGACACGGAGCAAGTTTACAAGCTACTCGCGAACTCGCCGACTAGCAGCTTGAAAACTAGCCCAGTGTCATCGAGGCTTAAGGCAGTATAAATTGTACTAGCTGAGTGGCGTCATACGATATTTCCACGCATTATATCGTCGTCACTATAAGTTTACGTGTCAAAAGAAAAACACGTGTCCTTTATTTTTTATTAATCTATCTGACGGATAATAAACAAATTTTCAGTAAACTACCCTATGACATAAATAGATGTAGCTTAGTGGCTATAGCCCAGACTGACAAGTCTTAGATCGTGAGTTCGAACCCAGAGAGGCGCATTACTTTACGTAATTTATTGCATCAGTAGTACTCTCAAAACGGTATAGGAAAACATCGTGAGGAAACCAGCATGTCCTTGAACTAAAATATCATAGAAATGTGACATCTATTAAGTAACACTGGGCCCGCGTGCTAGATTATGAATACCCATACACTCTTACAGAGAGGAGGCCTGCGTTCGAGCAATATTATAGCCTGATTATGGTATGCTTTTATTATAATAAACTAGCACGCCGCCCGCGACTTCGTTCGCATGATTTCGTATTTTATTCAACTAAGTACAGATGACTTTATTATGTGCAGTTAGTGAAGACGACCAAAAATAAGCTATTGTTAAATCAATAATAAATGGAGTATTGTAGATATCAACGGTTTAAGTTAGGATTTATTAAACTTTAATGACGTGTCCGATAAGTTTCGATAAGGGTAGGATTTTTAAAACCTAATAAATACATGAATTATTTTTCTCAACTACGAGCATAAATTAAAATTTTCACGTGTCCAACTTACAAAACTGTAGAAATTACATATAAACTTTCAACCCCCTTTGGGGTGGAATATCCAAAAATCCTTTCTTAGTGCTCACTTACGTCACTTGAGGAACCTTTTTGCCAAATTTCATGCGGCTAGGCCTAGCAGTTTTGGCTGTGCGTTAATTTAATTTAATTTTTTATTTTATTTATTTGGCTCACCAACAATTGCATACACAGATACAAAGATATGAGATACATCCAATATACTTATAGACTAGTGTACCAATTTCTTACAGGTAAGCACATCCTGCATTACTTAATTTCCGATTGACATTGGGCGCCAGACATTGGGCGCCAGACATTGGGCGCCTGATTACAATTAGATGAGTTCTTATACTCATCCAATTTCAAGCAGGCACTCATGATCATGCTATCGACCAAACTCCAGATTAAAATAGAAATCAAGATCACATTATATAAAATCTAAGTTAATTCAAAATACAATCAATACAAAAATAAAATCAAAAACCATCAAAATCAAATCAAAACAACAATAAAATCAAAATTAAATTGAATGCTATAAAATTTAAAATTTAATGATAGGTATTCAAAACAAAATTCTATTCTATTACATTCCACACTAAAATAACTCTACAGATTTTTGTACATAACTCATGATGGATCAGTCAGATGGATCAGTCAGTCAGTTTCTTCTTTTATATATATAGATAACGTGATGATGATTGATATAAGATCATTGATATAACACTACCAGCCTATATAACTGCACTGCTGGTAATAGATCTCACCAATCGCTCGCCATAACATTATATTCAACTACTCTCATCCATTTGACGACATTCATTCATTTTGACGACACGGTTGGCGTAGTCGTGGGGTCACATCCCATACACAGAAACAGTCCCGACGTACTGTACTGATTATTTGATTTATCTATCGATATCGATTGATTATTAGATGGTGATCTATCTATCTCCGTGGAACGGAACCGAACGCGATCGATTTACAAAAAATAATCGGTATAATCAGATGAAATCGCTAGTTAAGTGGCACGGTTTCTTTGTAAGGGTTGAGGCATCTGTATGCTAGTATTATATTATCTGTGGCGTAGTGGTTGAGCGATCGGCTGCTGCGCTGCGTGTCGTGGGTTCGATGCCCGCACGGATTAAATATTTGTATGGCCTACAGATAATTGTTCCGGATCTGGGTGTCTTTGTGTATGTGAGTTTATATGTTTGTAAACGCACCCACGATACAGGAAGAAATTAAAAAAAAAAAAACTGTCAGGTTCCAACATTCGTCAAGTAAAATAAGACACCACGACAAATCAAACATTCTCAGTAAGCCAAGCATTTGAATGTCTCCAAATCTTCATTCAATAAATTATGTATGCTTCCTTTGCATCAGTCTAATGTACACATCCGTTGTCGACACTTACGTACATACTTCGACATGATACTTCCGTCGATGGACTATACCAATCAAACAGGTATAGCTGTATTTTTTACCCCACTGCCGAAGGAGGGTAATGTGTTTATCAGTCTATGTATGTATGTATGTTTATTCCTATGTGGCGTTCCAGAAACCAAACGGGTTGGCCGATTTTGATGATTCGTACGTCAATCGATTCGTCTTAACCTTGCGAGTGTCACTGGCAACATTACAATTACAAAATATAAAAATGGCGGATTTTTGGCGCCATATTGTGGGGACCCAATTTTTTTTTGCATTCAATCCCATCGTGTGGTATATCAAATTAAAGGACTTTAAGAGGTGATTTTAAAAATATATAACACTTATATGTTTAAATGTACGTAATACGAAAAAAATATGTTAACTAAAAAGTAATAAATAAAAAAAGTTAATTCAAAAAATCAAAATACCCGACTGCTTAAAAAGCGAACTAAAAAGACGTAAATAAGAAGAAAATCATGCTGTGCTGTCTGAGGATACATCTGGTTTTGGTCAGCCAGCTGGCGAATATGTATCTTCCGATCGAGTCGGGTTTTTAGATATTTTTGTATTGAGTTTAATATTTAAAAGAGGCACAAGATGTACTGTTTGTTTCTTAAAACATTTGATTGTAAGAATAATGATCGTTGTTCTCATTATCATTGACAAGACAAAATAGGTATCATTCTTCAGATCGAATGTGTGTCAAATGTCATTTGATGTCGAGTTGATGTGAAAAGGCAGGCAATAAAAGACAGAAAATGTATAAAACATTAAGTATTCATTTAATACATTAATTAGAAATATAAAATTGCTCGTAGTTCTTATTAAATTGTTTTCCTTATCAATAATTTATTACCTAAAAAAGAACCATAACATAAAATGGTTCAAAACTGTATAGTACACTGTCCTTCCTCCATCAAATATGCTAGAAATATCGAGAATGTTTAAATCGGTTTTTTCCTGTCATGTAGCTGTTTTCCCCTTTCCCGTAAATAATAAATCGCTACACGAAGGAGCATCCTTCCGTATAGACGAGGCCAGTAGATCTAGAATTGAAATATTTTTAAAAAGAAATCCGCATTTAAATTAAATAATTAAAATATTTATACGAAATCCACATTTAAATTAAATAATCAAAATATTTATAAGAAATTATAATTATTGGTACAGTAGAACTTAGGTCTTAGACCACTGTATTAACATTGTTAATTTAAAAAATAGTATGCATGATTTCAATAATTTTACTAGTAGGTACTACTAGATGCTACAATTTTAATAGAACATCTTGTTCTCGTGTTATATAATAATCATTCTGCAAATCTTAGCCAATCTCACCCACATCCGACATCCATGAAGTAGCCTTTACGATCAAAAAGTTGCGAAGTCCTCAGACCCTCGTTTCTCAACTCTGTCTTGGCGGCGATGTCTGTCTTACAGAGCCCACTACATGACGGCTCTGGCTATATAACGAATAATCCGTCATCCATGAAGTTTACTATCAACATCTGAAAGCAAGAGTACTATATGTATATATATATATATATCTTTACACTGTCCATCTTTAATAAATCATTTATTTTTATCTTTATTGTAAAAAAGGCCCCAGTTACGGTCAAGATCTTTCTCAGAAACGGCCACAATTCTCTACGCAATGTCTTTTCAAACCCGTCCGTCATGAAGCTGCGAAGTCCTCCCGCCTTCATCTCTTAAGTCTATCATGGCGGCGTTGTCCGTCTTACGACGCCCATTATACGCTGGCCCATATGTCCTACTAATTTCACTTATAATAACGAATAAAAATAGTAATAGTAACATAACCTTTTTGTTTCAGACGACAGTTCCGTGAAGCCGGTGTTTGGGTATCCTCTAGAAGAGCACCTGAGGGTGACGGGGCGCACCATAGCGTTCCCGATAGAGCTCTGTGTCTGTACGTTACACGAACTAGCGTTAAGTGAGGAGGGTCTGTTCAGGATTGCTGGCGGTGAGTAACAGGAAAATTATTAATAAAACTAAATTATACCTTGCCATACCTTTTTAGGTACAGTTAGCAACATTTATTTTTGCTACATAAGGACCAAATTAAAATTTAAATACAGTGATGTAAATTTTAATAAGTAACTAAAATAATTAATTAAATTATTTAAATAATCTTGCCATTCCTTTTTGGGTATAGTCGGGCGCACGGTTGGCGCAGTGGTTGAGCGATTGACTGCTGCGCTGCGTGTCGCGGGTTCGATTCCCGCACGGAACAAGTATTTGTATGACCTACTGATAGTTGTTCTGGCTCTGGGTGTTTGTGTATGTGAGTTTATGTTTGTAAACGCACCCACGATACAGGAAGAAATTTCTAGTGTGGGGAAGGTTCTAAAAAGAAAAAAAGTTAGCGAAAATTATTTTAGCTGAGGAAATTTGGTTTCGTCCTTATTTAGCAAAAATAATTTCAAATTAAAAGGTAAGGTAAATACTGAAATTTCAAATAAAAGTACTGTAACTTTTAATGGACTAGAACAATGCCAATTCCAATTAATTCATTATATGTATAAATAATTAATATCACTTATGTTGTGCGACTTTCGTTGTTGACGGTCCTGCAATGTATGTCAAAATAATTATTAGTGGAGTTACCCTCGCATATTTTCCTGTAACAGTATACAGTGGAATTATTATTTTCACTCATAGTAAATGTAAACACATACCAATATTTAACAAACCATATTGCTCATTTTTTGTCTAATGATTTAGCATGTATATGTTATTTTACGTGCCTGTACACTTATCTATTTGGCGAATTACCTTGATGACGCATTAAATATTTATACCTAAGTTTTACATAAAATATCTTTTTCAAAAATACAAGAACTATTTGTATGAGTAGACATGGCTTACAGTATACAGTAAATGCCTTACAGTATACAGTAGGTCAAATTGATTAGTCAAATTATTTTCGTACCTAACTCGATACACGATAATTTAATTTGATATACCCAGGAAATAGCGAAACAAAAATCTCATATGAAACTGTCTGTTGTTTCGATCCAAGGAACGTTCATCTCATTGTCATATGCATAACGTCAGTACCTCACATTCCACCATACAAGCGTGATCAATGCTGTAGTTCATTAAATCTGTTATATTGCTTGCAAAATATGTCACGCTCTCATAACAGATGTCTATTATTGGAACTCGGACTGCTTCAATGGTGTTTATCATAACAACGCCGGTAATGACTTTAATGTTCATGTTTAATCTCTTCCAGGCACCTCGAAAGTACGCAGAATGAAGCTATCTCTGAACGCGGGCCTGTTCACCGTCCCGCTGCCCCGAGGCTACCGGGACATGCATGTCGTGGCCTCCGTCCTTAAGTGCTACCTCCGAGAACTGCCTGAGCCCCTCCTAACTTACCGACTCTACGAAAACTTCGTGAACGCGTCCCGACAGCCCTCGGAACAAACTCGACTGAACGCTCTCTGGGAAGCCATACACTTACTGCCCGAGGCTAACTTCCAAAATCTTAGGTATCTTATCAAATTTTTGTCTACTTTGACACAGAACCAAAGTACAAACAAAATGACGCCCTCGAACCTCGCCATCGTGATCGCGCCCAACCTGCTGTGGGCGGTCGACGACAGCACCTTCGACATGAACATCACCACCGCCGTCAACTGCATCGTGGAGCTGCTCATCAAGCACGCCGACTGGTTCTACAAGGACGACGTCAACTTCTTCATTTCATTCACCAAAGAGGATCTACTGCCGGATCAATGTGAGTACGGCTTCTCGCCTAACTTCGTTCATGGCTATAATCAAACCGCAGCACTGAGTCAAGATCCAACGAACGGCGACTACAGTAGCATGAGCAAGTCCATGTTCGACTACAACCACCAAAGTCTGAGCAAAGTGACGGACGGCGGCCGACACTCCAGGAGCAACAGTCACGACACTAGTTTAATTTTGCTTGAGAACGATATCAAGAAGGCTCAGTCCAACAGCTCATTGTCTGATCAATCTAGTCCCCCACATGGAAGTCCAAAGCCGATCATGAGGCGAAAAAACAAGCCTTTAGCTCCAGTGCCGCCTAACTTTACTCCGGATAAAAATAAGAAAGTAGAACCACAGCCGCAACCACAGCCCCAGCCGGCGCCAGAAGTCGTTAGAGAGCAAGCGAATGCAGCGAAGGCTGACATCGACAAGCCTGCCAAGCCGCCCAGACCTGTGATTTCTGCTGACACCGGCAAGGTGATCAGCGGCGTGCAGACTATCAACCGCTCCACGTACCGACAGAGCCGAGCCCTGAAGGAGGAGGCGGCGCGCCAGTGCGGCTCGCGGGAGAACCTCGCCGACACGCGCCGCCAGAGCCTCGAGCTCGACAAGGACAAGCTCGACATACTGAAGTCGCCCGACGGCAAGGAGACCACTCTAGTCGTGAAGAACGTGACCGCGCAGACGGGCGTCGTGAGCAGGATGAAGGTGGTCGGCGACGCGTACAGCGGTCCCGCGTCACTGGGCGCTGAGAGAACATTCGCTGTCGACAAGGCGACGCCTGTGCGCTTGCAGCCGGCGCCCAAGCCGGCCGGCCAGCCGCCGCCCCGGCCGGTGGCGGCGCCGCGCACCATCGTGCCCGCGCCGCCGGACGAAGCCGACGTGACGCTGCGCCACAAGCCGGCCGTGCCCGAGCGGCCCGCCACGCTGCGCCCGCAGAGCTTCCGTGCCCCCCGCTCCTCCCTCACTGACGCCCCGGACGGCTCGCCAACAGTGCTGGAACGCACTCACATCTACACCGTCGACAAACAACACCCGACTGTCATTCAAGTGGGAGCAAGCGCGGGAGCGGTCGACAAAGAGGGTGAGGAAGTCCCGCGCGCGACCGTGCAGCGCACGCACAGCTCTGGCGGTCGGGACGGCGACCTGGAGGAGCCGCGCAGCCTGTGCGTGGCCAGCCGGCAGCTGTCGCAGTCGGAGGGCGACATCACGGAGTGCCCGTCGCCGCGGCCGCAGACGGGGCGGCCGCCGCGCCCGCTGATGCCTGCGCCGCCGCCGCCCGTGTCTGCGCCGGCTGCCGGTGCAGCCGCGGCAGTGCAGCCTGGCGCGCTGGTTCAGGGCCCGGCCTCCCCTGTAGTCCCGGCTGAAGTGCCCCAGTCTGTCCCGGCGGTGCAGCCACAAAGAGAGAGTACGGATCTTTAGCAGCCGCCCTTCAGCCCCGTGCCTGCGCCGCGGTTGAAGCGCCGTCGCTAGCTGCGCGTCCAGCTCGCCGGCAGCACGTCGGTACGCCTGAACGTGCTCTAACACACTAATTGTTCTAGTTCCCGCTGTCGTGAATTATGAAGTCGCAACGAGACTGATGTTCGCTCTTATTTTCTGCTAAAACCGAGTGTCGGTCGCGTAGAAAAAGCTATTTGAGAATCGTTTTTCTTTGCATCAAATGAGTATTATGTATTTATTTTTGTAAAATTGTAGCATTAATGATAAGATAACACGTGATAATTTGAATAATATTATCTATTACCAAAATAGAATTTACAGCTTTTGCGTAATACGTAGGTCTGACGATTAATGATTGACCCCTGGAATGTTATTCCAAAAAGACATTGTTTAGATTGTCTATGTAGCTTTTTTATGCAATCTGATCTTATTAAAATAATGGGACGTTGTAAACTAGTTTGTGCAATATGTGAATGTTGCAATTAATACTTGTGATATTAGAACAATTTATAATCACCGCTCCCGGTGGACGAGGCTGGCGGGAGCATGCACAAATGTTGTTGTAACGAACAGAACAGCCATATTTTACGATATTGTGGCGGTGTGTTTCCATTGACGTGCAGACATTTGGCCAGCGCCGGCCTGTCATATTATTTGCTAGCCATTGAGACGCATGACGAGTTGGCTGCTAAACATAGATTTTATTTTTTGTATTGAGAGTAAATTAATTGTATTTATAAAGCTCCGGCGTTGGCCAACTGAATGTGTTAATGGCAGTGTACCGTCGTGACTTGTCAATGCATTAGTTAGGAATCGACGCAATGCTGTTTCAATGACTATTATTTTAGCTGTAAGTATGTTATGTAGTGTTTACAATCTTATGTGATATGCATTTTATTATTATATACTTCAAGTATACCAGCTTCTGTTGTAAGTATTAATAAAATAGCCCAAACATTATAAACGTTTTTTTACTTCATTTCAAAACAGCTATTATACTTCTTATGATAGCTTGTCTCTGCGACAGCTGTCAGTATCAATACAGTAACAATAGCGCTTGACAAACAAAAACGTATACGTCACTTTGACATATGTCACAGAGATCAAGCTATCTTTTACGAAGTATAAATCCATTAATTTGTAAGACCACAAATCTTATTCAGACCGAAATAAAACAAAAGTTTCAATAAATATGACTATATTTACGTCTGCCATTTGACAATGTAGTAGTTACGTTTGCCAACCCTAAGCAATGATAGAAGGTTGGGCAGTATGTGCGCAGACTCCGTGATTACTTCGTCGATCTTCTTTATTTTCTGGTGGTTGATGTAGAAGCCACCGGCTTGTATGATCCTCATCGCGTCATCTGGAAATGGCAGATGATAAATAAGGGTGGAGATATGGAACTGTTTTAAGTAAGTTCCAGCCTGCCAGATTTATTGTTCTTATGTCGAAACATTTCATTCAATAATAAGTTTATATAGTTCTCGCCAACTTCTGTGCCGCGCTGAAGTTGGCTTTCCGATACGCAAGGCGCGGATCGGTGCTGTTTGTATGAGATTTACTACTGCGCAGCCATCGTAGTAGAGAATATTTTCTTGTTTCATACTTTTTAGACCGTTTTTTCAGTAGTCTGGTTTTTTAACTAATTTTTTATTTAAAGTATGGGGTTTTTGCAGAGCCACATCACATTTCTTTTCCGTTTAGGGTTTGTTGTCTTACATGTATCTAAATAATGCATGTTGCAAGAGTTAACTTTGAGACGCCGTAGTCAGGTAAAATAATTGTTTTCATGACTTTGACGGGATATACCTCGCAAACGGCACGCTTGTCAAAAATATGATGTACCAAACCCTACCTTTATTTTAAAATCCCTGTTCAATGGTACCACACATGATGGGGAGAGGTGATTTTTTTTTGTTCTTGTCTGCGTGCCCGCCGAGAGGGCGCCATATTCAATTTAATGTGACGTCACATAGCCGTCATATAATCAGCGGACAAACAAAACGCTTCCAACGACACCTCATTTGTCAAATTATGATAAGTAGTTTAGAAGTTATGAGGGAACAGATGAACAAACATACATACTTACACACATACCGGTCAAAAACAAAGCACTCCCTTTTGTATCGCCGTAGTCGGTTAAAATCAGTAGGGATGTCGCTTTTTAGGCCTAGGAATTTGTAATGCCATGCCATACCAATAAAATCCAAGAAACTATTATTGGCCTATCGATGCTTGTACAACTTTACACTCAATGCCATTGCCAATAAAATGTAATATTCAATATCTTAAATCAGAAAGAATAACTTACTCTCAGTGGGGAAGCATTTGGCCTTCAACCCAAGTTCTAAGACGGTTATGCCTGGTGACAGCAGTAAGTTCGTCACTGTCGCATTCTCAAATATTTGCTCCAGCTCTGTGCTGCTAAGTGCGACGAGAGACTTTACGTCTTTGCTGTATATCGCCTCTGTCGCTTTCATTGCTCGCTCCAATCCCTCCTCTGGAAATTTAAACATTGACTTTCAGAATTAAGAATGACTAAAGGCGCCTTTACGTTATGCGAGCGGCGACAATCACCAGGAACATAGATCTTATGTATCTACTTCACAAAAGGGTAAACATATCAACAAAACACAAGTAAATTTAAAAAAAACCCTCGACATATTTTCATGCTATATAATTTATGTAGTAGTAGACACCCTTTGATTGAGAATCTATTGAAAACGTAATTATTACACGAAATCTTGCGAAAACATCCCGATTTAAACAGTGAAACATATCTTTAGAACGGCGGAACCGATTTTCATCAAACTTAGCTAAGAACACTCGATAAAGTCACCTTTCAAACAAAAAAAAACAAAACCAAAGTTCATCCGTTTAGGAGCCATGATGCCACAGACAGATACACAAACACACAGGTTCACACGTCAAACTTATATATAACACCCCTCTTGTTCCAACGGGGGTTAAAAATAGGTATGTACGAAATATTTATTCTTTTCACAACTGCGCGCCAATTTAAATCTTATGTTAGTCTAACAAAGTTCGAATTTAAATAACTCGCGCTCTTGTTATGAAACTGGTGGCGGAGTTGCCTTACTTACTTCCATGTACTAATGTTGTAAGTTGATCAGCCAGACACGTCTGTGGATATCTTTCTTCTGGATGCTCTTTATGTTTGAACATGATGTCCTTAATTTCTCCTAAACTGTAGAATGTGAATAAATTCAGTAGTTTCTCTACTTCCGAGTCTTTCGTTCTTATAAAGAACTGGTATAAGGCGTACGGGCTAGTTTTCTTTGGATCCAGCCATACAGCGTTCCCTGCTGATTTACCGAATTTGTCGCCTTCTTCAGTTGTGACTAGAGGTAAAGTTAAGCCTGAAAAACAATATGGTCATTATGTTAACACTACTGTCAGGTCTACTACCCTCTTTTACAATTTTTGCTAGTTTGGTAAAAGAAACTGTGCAGTTGGCTATTTAATTTTGTTTTGATGAGTAGTTAATTAATTAAGAAGCGATCTAAAAAGATGTTAACAAGTAGAAAATCTTGCAGTCGGAGGATACATTTTCGCGAGCTGGCTGACCACCTGATCCTCTGACTGCACAGCATGGTTTTCTACTTGTTTACCTCTTTTTACTTCGCTTCTTAAGGAGTCGAGTTTTTGATTTTGAAATTAAATTTTTTTATTTACAAGTTTTTAGAATATTTTTTTACAATAACTTTTATAAACATATAAGTGTTATATATTTTTGTAAACCATCTCTTAAAACCCTTCATTTTGATACCACAATGGATGGGCGTAGAAGAAAATAAAATGAAACCCACAAAATGGCGCCCAAAATCCACCATTTTTGTTTCTTTTTAACTTCACTTATACACTTGAGCGGTGAAGACGTATCTAACGATGTCTTAATTATACAAATCCGTCTAGCGGTTTGCAAGATATGAGGTAATAAAGAACATACATACAAACATACAAGATACGCGCGAAAAACATAACCCTTTCCTTGCAGTTGGGTAATAAAAGGACATCAAAACTTACCATAAACACTTTTCTTTGTAGTTCTGCTAATTAATTCATGTCCAGCACTTATATTTCCCATTTGATCACTACCACCTATCTGAAACAGAAAAAAATCGGATCATGATAATGATTTCAACTATTTCTATTTATTCATGAATATTTGTGTCTTCAAAGAGATCTTACCTGAAATCTACAGTTATATTCCTTCAGTAAATGCTGCCAGTCATAAGACTGGAATATCTGGTAAGCAAATTCAGTGAAACTCATTCCAATTTCTGAATTTATTCTAGACTGCACACTTTGTTTCAGGAGCATTGTTCCCATACGAAAGTTCCTTCCTATTTCACTTACAAATTGTATGGAGTCTATATTTCTGTACCATGTTTCATTATTGACTACCCTGAAAATGAATAAAATTATCTGCTACAGGATTCATTGTTATCTTTCGTACCCATGCAATAAGTGACTTTAATATTAATAAGATAAGGTTTAAATTACAATGGATAACATAAGTTCTTCTAGCAAAATATTTCTTTAGGTAGTAGACTATAATTACTTGATAGGTTTAAGTTTACTTTCGTCATTTGTCCAGATATACTTCTTATGGTTTTCAAATACTGTCTCGAGATTGCTTTGGATACATTTAATATTTTCTTGTATAATTTCACTCTGTAATGCAATGCGGTCTGTGCTCCTTCCACTTGGGTCACCTATGTAACCTGTGGCTCCTCCCAGCTGCAAGAAACATTATATAAGAAGATGACAATTCAAATAATGTGTAAAGACAAGTACATATTTCCTAGTCATTTTGACGGCTGATCCATAAGACTGGTAGAAATGAATTTTTCTTCTGACAAAATTTGAATCTTAGATAAATACCATAATTTATTTATTTATTATTACTGGCATAACAACAATTGTATGGTACATTTATCTATATATATATAAAAATGTTATGTTGGTTTGTGTATGCTTCAAAAACTCAAAAAGTTCTGCACCGATCAAGCTGAAATTTTAGCATGATATATAATCCGCATCAAGGATGGTTTTTATATATATATATATTTTTTTTTTAGGGTAGGTAGAGTAGGGTAGATATAGTCATCGGCACGTAACTTGGCAAGGCTTTGGCGTAGTGGGGGTAAGTTCGCGCATCGTACACTTATTGCCACAAAAAAGTGGTCGCTTTTATTTCTTGTCATTTGTCAATGGTTATGGCTATCATTTATTTTTAAACATGATGTTTAGAAGAAAGTTAAATAAAGGAGAGGAATTCGTGAAGTTTATTAGGTGTTATAAATAAAATATATACAGCTACAAGTTAAAAAAAAAAATGAAAAAGATAGTAAAAATTATGGCATTGTTATCAAAATAAAACAGTAACACTCGTAATAAAAACTAAATTCAAAACAATAACAACTACTCCTAACAAAAATTAACTTAACGAAATCGTAACAAAAACAAAGTGTACAACTTTCGTGCACGCAAGTGTAATCGGGAGCGAATGGAAAGAGGACGGGGTGCGGGAGGCAAGGGTCGACTGAGCCACCAATCGCGCGCTCGGATCGGCGTGACCTTGTACCCCACGTCCCGCTTCACTCCCAAGGAGACCTAAAAAACGACTTCTGCGCATCTAACGACTCTTGCCAAGTTACGTGCCGATGACTATAGGGTAGGGTAGTGTAGGGTAGGTAGGGTAGTGTAGGTCGGGTAGGGTAGGTAGGGTAGTGTAGGTACGGTAGGGTAGGTGAATGTTTGGTGTTTTTATGGCAAAACGAAGTTTGCCGGGTCAGCTAGTGTTAAAATAAAATTGTTTATATCTAAGGTTAGTATTATAATTTCTAGCACCGCATGCCCCATAAAATAAATGTTACAAGCTAAATTAAAATGAAAATCAAAAGTGATCTAAATTCAAAGTTAAAACCAAATTAAAAACAAAATCATAATTACAATTAAAAATACAGTCAAACTAAAAATAAAAGGGGAATTTTTAACTGCACCTCTATTTAGAAATTTAAGCAAACAAAATTTCTCCACTAATAACCTACTGCATATCAAATAAATGACTGTACTACAAATTATTTACGTAAAACAAAAATACTGATTTGCACACAAATTATTCAATATTACAACGGAATTTCCAAAATTATTTTCTATAACTACATAATAAAAAAATTTAATTAGTCCAAGAGCGAGCGAAGCGAGCTCGGGAGTTTAGGTCACCCCGACACGGATAGGTTAGGTTCGAAGGTGATGACGGGAGCTGAAGTGAGCGAGCAAAGCGAGCGAACTCAGCCTCCGTCATCTCCTTCATGTTAGGTTACTTTAGTCCCTGCAGACAGAAAAAGGAGCCCCGCGCAGCGGGGCTCCGTCGACTTTGTTGCTTCAATAGTAATCGTAAAAACTATAACCATGGATATCTCCATAACCATGGGGTTCCGTGGGGTGGGGATGGTACAGTGGGGTTACCACTCAGTGTGCTAGTGTTTAGTGCATATTAAGTAAGCACTTGATTATTTTTTTGTGTACTTAATTATGTAAAGATGTCTGGTTAAATTGAGTTTCATTTAAGATAAACGATGCTCCTAAAAGTAAATTAGGTTATTGTTTTTCTTTAAAAATTTGAATATGTTTGTTGAACTAAGGAATTGTTAGATATACTATTTTGATAATAGTTATTCGTTCAGTAAAATAGTTCTGCAAATACCATTAAACTGTATATTTAATTTGTTTTTTTTAGTATGCTTAATTTGTGTGCAAGTCAGTATTTTTGGTTTAACTTTGAAATATTTTGTTCGAAAAAAGGGAATATACAGATATCGATTTAATTACATGCCAATATAAAATCAAAATTTTATAATCAAAATCATAATTACAATTAAAAATACAGTCAAACTAAAATTAAAATCAAAATTTTCTAATCAAAATCAAAATTATATGGTAAAAAGAACTCTAAAGTTTATTATTGAGATTTTTTTACTGTAATTACTTAAAATACTTCCATTAGTTCTTAACAATACAATTTGCTTTACAAGAAAGGCAGAAGTCTAGTCAACATAAGAATACTTTACCAAAGCAACAACATAGTGTCCACCTCGCTGCCAGTGCAGAAGGTTTATTATTACAAGCAGGTTCCCAACATGGAGACTGTTCGCTGTGGGGTCGAAGCCAGCATACACACACTGTGGGGCTTTGTTCAGTAAGTCCAATATTTCAGATCTGGAACAGAATGTCTAGGATTACATTTAAAGGCAATGATATTCAAATAAACAGATATGTTATACACTCACAAAACAATTGAAAAAAGTGTGCCGCACATAGCGGCAGCACACATACACACTTTTCATTCATTTAACATTAAAAATATTTATTTTAATCAATAAATAAATAAATTACAAATACACACGATGGCATTAATTTAATTTTGTTTTTGTTTCAACAAAGCCTATCGCTCTTCGCCATGCGTGACATAAACTAAAAATTAAAGGTCACAATTGTGACCTATTCGAGTCTTCAAAATGCGCGCGCTCATAACATATCTGTTTATTTGAATATCATTGTTTAAAGGCATCAATGTAATCAATCAAAGCTTTACTGCAGTTGACAGCGTCATAGTGGGCACGGAATACATAAATAAATTAATAACAGAGAACATTTACAAAGAAATTCATATGATATGGAATATGAAAGAAGAAGTTAGTTTTACCAAAGCTTTTTAATTAAAATACCAATCGAATTGAGAACATCCTCCTCTTTGGGAATTCGGTTTAAAAGGCTGATAGAGTAAGCACAGTGTAACACTTACCCGGCTGTATTAGGAAACATATCTTGATACATTCCTCGTTCACTAAGCTTTAAGATATTTCTACCGGCACTGGCATAACTCCGCGTGTACGATTGTAGCCAAGTAGTCTTGGACACACACATTATTTGTTTTAGGAATTTCATGGTTTCTGGTTAATATCCTTTTGAGGAATATAACCTCAATCTTAATAATATGTACAAAAACTGATAGCACTAGTGTTTTCTTGTAATGTAAATTATTGCTTATTTAATACAGTTATTCACCAACATTACTTAACAACGTTTATTTTATTTTTGTAGCAAAATCGTAAGTTCACTATCTCGAATTTATATTCCTGTATTGAGAAAATTACTGAGGCAGGTGCGAGCAAAATAAAACTTAAATCCGCTTCAATAAAGCTCAAAATTGATAGCCAATAATATTGACATGATAGGTTTCGTTCAGGAACGCTGTTCTTTGTTTCGTCTTCGGCAGTCGGGTTTTTTTTACCCGACTGCCGAAGGAGGATAATGTGTTTATCTGTCTATGTATGTATGTTACTATACGGCGTTCTAGAGACCAAGGACGATTTCGATGATTCTTACGTCAATCGATTCGTCCCTTGCGAGTGTGCCTGGCTAGAGGGCTTGGTAGAGGCTACATTAAAATTGTAAAAAGGCGCATTTTGGGCGCCATATTGTGGGGGCCCAATTTTCTTTTTCTTCCAAACCCATCGGGTGGGGTATCAAAATAAATGGTTTTAAGAGGTGATTTCAATAATATTTAAATAACATTAGGTGTAGGTTATTCCAAACACGGTAAAGAAATATGTAAATAAATAAAAAAAATATTCAAAAAATCCAAAATCCCGAATGCTTAAGAAGCGAATAAAAAAAACGTACTTAAACAAGAAATCATGAAGTCGGTAAAAATACTTCAAACAACAAAAGCGCGTATTTTAATAAAAATAAAGCGTGGGACCGAGGGTATTTGTTTAATACTTTTCTAGATTTTTTTGCTCGCTACTGCCTTTCTTCAAAGTTGGCGTCGGTTCTAGTATAACCGGATGCAGCTGAATCTCTAGCGAACTACTTGACTCCAAAGGACCAAAAAAAAAACAATACAATTTCAAAAGTTTATTAAATAAACATTAAAAAACTTGCACCACCATAGTAAAATGCTTTTATTAAACTAGCTTCGCTCACATAAAAAGATTTATCATCCCAAGGGAATACATACCATACGACCTTTGTGCTCTTCTATCTGTATTCCTTCTTTTCTCAGTTATGTGTGTACATAAATAAATAATACCTACTATCCTATGTCCTTCCCAGGGTCTCAAACTATCTCCATGCCAAATTTCATTTAAATCTGTTCAGTAGATCCAGAGATTACCCCCTACAACCTCACAAACTTTACCTCTTTATAATATTAGACAATGAAACAATTGCTAACTTCGCTCATGAACGAAAATCCTCGAATTCGACTCTTGGGCGATCGTTCTTGCGCCACCTACGCAAGTCTTATTCGCTTCTTGCAATGCACTAAACGGCAATGTTTTACCTTACCGGCTATAAGGTTGGCCAAACGTCTTGGCCGCCCTGAAGTTGGCTACAATGGCTAACAGCATGCTGGCTGGTTCTACCTCGTTAAAAAGCTCGAAAATTTTGGATTAAGGGGTACTCAACTCAATTTTCTGAAAGATTATCTTTCAAATAGGAAACAGAGGGTTAGACTGGGGCAGTGCATCAGCGGCGACGTAGAGGTCTCATACGGCGTGCCACAGGGTAGCGTTTTGGGTCCCAGCCTCTTCCTAATATACATAAACGATCTGTGTAATTGAAAATAATAATTAACGCACAAGTATTTTCGTATGCCAACGACACAGCAATTGTGTTCTCAGGAAAGTCCTGGAGCGATGTTAGGCGGGATGCTTCAAAAGGCTCAACGAGTTCTCATACAAATAATGCATTTTAAGAGGGCTAGGTATCCCACTCATATGCTTTACCAATTAAGTAATTTGCTCTCAGTAAGAAAGTTATACGTTGTACACGCCATCTTAAAAAAACACAAGACACTGCCCTATGATGCTAGTAAACTAAAAAAAGAGAAGGAAAGACGTTGTAGCAAATATTCCACAAACAAAAACCAAATTGTGTAGCATGCAATATGACAGACGTTCATCCCACTTGTACAATAAAGTAAACAAAGAGCTACATTTGTACACTAAACATTATTATGAATGCAAAAAACTCCTTACTAAATAGATTGAACCACTCACCTACGAGGACATCGAAGCCCTCTTGCTACAAGCATCATAATTCTGACACCTGCATTCCACACGCAGACACACATACAGACTTCATGCGCACTCACACACATAAACAAAACACACTTCTTATGTAACTAACATAAGAAGTGTGTTTTGTTTATGTAAAACAAACTTGTAAGATTTAAACTTTCAATTATTTCTAGTCTAATTCTAATTGTTATTTTATTTCATTTTTTATTTGTTTTTCATTGTGATATTATTTTAATCTTATTTTAGATTTTATTTTCATTTTAATTGCGATTTTATTTTAATTATGATTTATTTTTGATTTTATTTTCATTTTAATCGCGATTTTATTTTAATTATGATTTAATTTTGATTGTGATTTTATTTTAATTATGATTTATTTTTGATTTTATTTTCATTTTAATTGCGATTTTATTTTAATTATGATTTAATTTTGATTGTGATTTTATTTGAATTTATAATTGATTTAATTTGTGAAATTATTTTATTCATTATTTTTTATTCTGATTTGAATTCTTTTATCTCAAAACTAGCTGTCCCACGCGGCTTCGCTCCCGTCAACTGGCTACCTATCTACCCTACCCTAACTACCCTTCATAAATGATTGTTGCGTAACTTAAACCGTTTACGCAGCGCACGCAACGGAAGCTCTCAAAAAGGCATATTTTTGCCCGTTTTTGCAACATTTTTCATTTATGCTCCGCTCCTATTGGTCTTAGCGTGATGTTATATAGCCAATAACCTTCAGCGATAAATGGACTATCCAAAACAAAAAGATTTTTTTAATTCCAACCAGTAGTTCCTGAGATTAGCACGTTCAAACAAACAAACTCTTCAGCTTTATAATATTATAGTATAGATTGTATGCTGTTAGGTACCTACTTGTTGTAATAATATGTTTTTTGAAGAGTGAATTGCTCTACTACATGCTATTTTTGGCTAAAAGAGCACTTCAATTACCAGAGGTTTGTACATACTTGTGAAGGAATAATAAATTATTTGCATTTGTACCATTACATTAACTTAAAATTTTGCAAAGCTTGTACCGACATGAGACAAAAATGATGAGCTGTCGTTTCTACCGCTTACTTATTAGAAGTTATTAGGACTATTAGGAAGTATGCGATAAGAAAAACAAATTAAAATATGCCACATTTTTATTTATTTATAATAGAGTCTATATTTAGTACACATTTTACGGTGTTTTCTTATCTATACAATTAGTTTATGTATTACTATAATTCTCACGTTAAATCATGAACATAGCAATTTATCCAGACGTTTATAAGGTGCCAACCAGCCAATAGTGATGGACTATGATGTGCATTCATATCATTGCAAGATGCAAAATAAATTGTTAGCTCAGCTGAAAGTTTTGTTTTCAGCTTTCTGTCACCAGCGTCCTGTCGTGACAATGGTAATGGATACAAGTCTTAATAAACTACCAGCAACACGTGGCGTTTACGTAGTTTATTTTTATTGCCTACCTTATTGGTTCATTGGATAATTTGCTACATACAATCATCTAATAGTCATCCACAAAAGCTACAATTACCTATCAACACAAATGTTAAGAAAAAATATAGACTCATAATATACATATATAACACTCTTTCTATATATATGTAAAGATCAGAAGGAAGTGTCTTCTAATATAATAAACATTGCAGAATTAACAAGCACTGCTAATTAGGCAATTTACTGATATTGTATAATATATATTTTGTTATAAAAAGGTCGATATTTCGTATTTCAATTGGAACAAATATAGGTCATCTCTTCAGTCTATCTCAAACGGCATAGTGTATTTTATACCGTATGGTTTTCTTTATCTAATTTAAAACTTTGATACAGATTTTTCACGCGATAGCACTAGTAAGCATTGCGTGCTACGCTGATATTAACTTAACTACGTAAGGGACGTTGGTGAAACGCTGGTGTGGAAACACCCTAAGACGGGTCAAAAACTCCGTTATGGATTTGATTAAAATATTCAATTACAAAAATATTTTTACGTTTCAAAGAGAAAGCGAAGCGTGGGCTAATGAAATACAATACTAAAGAAGTTCGATTTTATCGGGTTAACTTTATAAACGGCACTGGTGTTATAAAGGACGTAGTATTATTGTTATAGATGAAAGTTTATGTTTAAAATAATGTATACACTTCGTGTTGTCATTAATAAATATACATTTAATACTTAACACGCCTAAAAATAATTACCTCCACGTAATACAACAAAAAACTTCCTTTATCTATGATACAATTTATAACTTTTTTTTTTTAATGTGCCCTTGTGATTGTCCTTTTATTTTTGGTACGGATCACCATGTTAATAGTTCACAAAAAAAGAAATTAAAATGAAAAATAATAGAAACAAAATGCAATACGCATAATTGCCGGCACGTAACTTGGCAAGCGGGACGCGGGGAACGGTTAGCACCGTTTCGAGCGCGCGATTGGTTGGTCAGCTGACACAAGGATAGACTGGCCAATCGCGTCACGTCCACGTTCCGTTCGCTCTCTAAGGTGGTTGGTCAGTTCCTCTACGCCAAAATCTTGCCAAGTTATAGGCCGGAGACTGTACAAGTTAAATAAAAAAATAATACGATAAAAGTGAGACTGGCCACTTAAACATAACATCTTCAAATTTGCAGAGTTAATGCGCCTAGCGAATTTTCAGATAATGAATAATACATAATTTCTTATCTATTGTTCAGTTTTTTTAATTAAACATTTGATTTGGATTAAACATAATAATACAAGCAACTAAACGAAATGAAAATACACAAAATAATACACAAAACAAGGAATTATATAACCATTCCTCATGAGTTTTATAATCACTGGCTCAGGATTCATAATACTTTGCAGAATACTTTTCACTGAATTTAAAAGAAAACTTAGTTTTGTCTATGGCAATTTTATACAGTGGAAAAACAATAAAACCAGCGATTATAAAACTCAAACAGGAACATAATACTTAATTAATACTTAACATTAAAACATGGAAAGCAACATCAGATGTGACTAATCTTCGAGGGTGACGTTTTTGAACAGATAAGACATGGACTCCTTGTTGTGAATGCGTCTGATTGCCTCACTAAGGAGGACTGATATGTCTATGGTTTTGATCTTGTTGCATTGCATCTTCTGTAGTTCGTGAGGCACAGTGTTGGTGACCACAACTTCGTCGATCGGCGAGTCTTCGATAAGCCGGGGTGCGTCAGATGAGAGCAGACCATGTGTTGCCAGCACGTAAATTTTGTAAGCTCCGCATTCCTTTAGCACTTCTGCTGCGGCGACGAATGATTGGACGTCGTCTATCATGTCGTCCTGTAATAAGATAAGTGGTCTATTACTAGCCTTGGAGATTTGGGGCGCGTTAACTGATTGATTTTAATGAGATTGATTGAAACTTTTGAACTTGGAAAGAACTAGCTATTTCAAACAAGGGTATTCAAGACAAGATTTCAATGTATGGTCACTTATTGGATACTTACCACCATAATAGCTATTCTGCCACCAACATCGCCCACTACATTAATTGGCGGCTTTTCCTTTGCCGGGTGAACTGGAACTCCAACTGACACATCCATGGTGCGTGACCGACTGAAAATAAAAGTAATACAAAATTATTACAATTCATAATTATCCAAGCATGTATAGTTGGTTATGTTGCTTGTTGTGTAATTATCCTATCATTGGCTTACACAATTAGATCAACACTTGGAAGATAAGCAATTTCAAATACTGTTAATCAGACCTAAATCAAAATGTGCAAACACTTATAAAAATATGTATATTTTGATCTGAATACTGCATATCTTATCAGTGTTAGTTACCGTTAATTTATATAGTATGATTAATAAGGATCCATATAATAAACATGCTTACTTTGGTAAGCATGGTGGAGAGTAGCGGCCATCAACCTCATCACTTTCAGCTTCTTTCTGTTCTCCGTGAATAACAGCAATGGCCAACCGTAAACGCTCAGCGTATGAAGTGGCTTTCTTGGCAGATCCTGGGTTGCGAGCCACGATCACAGAGTTACGATAATCTGGAATCTAAATTGACATTATTTAATTACTTATGAAGGACACAGGTGGGACAGTGCCATATTTCAGGTTGGCTAAACTTTAATGGAAACTAACACCTTGCCAGTTTTCTAGGTGCATGTTGACATAAGCCTAGAGATTCATTAAAAGGAGTTGTGGTGGAAAATTTCAATGTTTTGAAAGTAATATATTTTAAACACTGTGTTTGCTTTGCCAAAAATGTGTCTCTGAATTTACAAGGCAAAAAGAATTTAACACAAGTCTCCTAATTAAAAAATACCTTCAATTTACAACTGTTTATAAGAAATAGTACCACTTTTAGAGTATCAGATTCCAAATAAAATTATAAAACCAAAATTAAACTTACACTTTCTTGAATATATTGCAATAAGAACGGAGATGCCCTTAAATTATCAACAGGACACTCGTAGAAACCCTGAATTTCCTTCTGGTGCAAGTCCATTGTGATGATATGTGTCAAGCCAGACTTGCACATCATTTTAGCAAGGAGTTTAGTTACAATGCAGCCTCGTTTCCTCATTTTGCATTGCTTGCTGTATGGTAGGTAAGGAATCACTCCAACAATAGACCTTGCCGAGGAAGTCTTACAAGCATAAGCCATAATAAGTAACTCCATTATGTTGTTGTTTACATCTCTGTAAGAATATGATGGTTATTCATTTATTATTGTTATTAAGTAAGGCTTACCTTACTCACATGGTCACATGGGGGAGAATAATAATTTGTATGAGATTTTTATCCTATGTGAAAGAGTGATTTTAGGTGTAGGTGCAGTACACTGAAGAGTGTAGTTTTATTTGATATATATTTTTTTATATCAATATATTATGGTGTGTATTCTTGTCATAACTGTAATATTATTCATGGTCTGTTTAAGAGATTTCTCTGTGTCATTTGTTGTTACTAAAAAACATGGCTTATAAGCACAATCATTGTTGATATAACATTCAAAGTAATTCCCCTTATTGTACATTGTAAGAAACTAAAACAATGCTACTGTAATGAGCATGAACAATGTACAATACGGGTGCCATCAGGCTGATTACTGAGAACCAGTAAATATGTAACCACACTCTTATTAGCACAAGAATATGTACATATTTACGAGGCAATCAAATTTGTGTTCATCAACATTCATTAATATTTTGATGATTGTGTTCTTGGGTCATGCGATTTAAAGTCTGTAAAATTTATAATTAGTGTAATGCATGTATTATTACCATTGTTAGATTATCTTTATGCTTTATACAAACAATACTCACTTAGTTCCAGTCTGAACTATGTAAATATTCTTTCCACGAATAGAATCAGCAATCTCAACAATAGTCTCCCTGTTAGTTTTGTGGTAAACGGAACATCCTCCCTTCCTCACACCCAAACGACTGTAAGGAAACATTCTTATTAGAGCAGCAAAGGCATGATAGTAAAGTAGATCTAATTCAATTTATATACAAACTCATAAACAAAAAAATTTGAATGAGGTCAAACTACTTAACCTCTGCAAGTGTCAAACACTAGGTCAATATTTGAAACCTTGAAATTGTATTTAAGAGATCGGATGAGGAGCAGATACTTACTGGGCAATTAATTCGGCAAGTTCGGGGTGCGAGTTGCCGCTAATGATCACTATGTCTGACGTGTTAGTACCGTCCATATTGCTCTTGCGAGATCTATTGAAACCCACCAGCCTGCAAAAAAGTCATGCACGTTTTCTTAATCGTCGGCCAACCGACCGCCACATGTAAATATGAGAAATTGAGGAAGGGGACGGCACGTTGGATCAACAAGAAAAACAATAAACCTGGTTTTGTTGAGTAACATAATAACCTGAAGCAGATTTGTTTTATCGTAGATCGAAAATAAAACTCCAACTAAATAAACCAAGAACTCCCTCCGTTAATTACACTTCATAAAACATGTGTGGGGGATATTTTATGTGCTACTACGTACGAGTAAAAATAATTATAATTACGGAATACGGAATCACCGATTGACGATTAGGAGTCGCCACAGATAAAATGAATAAAATGGAACGAAAGAATGAATGTATTCAAGTGACTGTCAAAATAATAGAATGAAATAATTGATTGTTTACGTTTTTTTCATATCACTCGATTTGTTACTTTATTGACCTCGTTGAACTTGATAACACTCTTGAACACTTCGTATGCCTTTCAATTAGTGAATTATACAAAAATTCTTTATTTATCTTCCGTAAAATAGTTGATTTACAAATTTTTCACTGCACGTGGTCTGACAATTTTGACATAGACGGACGAGTGGAGGAGAATGATTTTTTTAGTGGGAGTGGGATCCCTAAATTGAAGTGATTTGAAACGTCAAATAATATTGACTGGCACTGGTAAGCTGGCAACCCTAACGATTAAATGTCATAACAAACAAATGTGCAGTGTTTTCGATTTGAGGTTATGTTAGACTAAAAAAAGCAGATATAATACAAAAATGGGTCTTACGAAACAATATTTACGTTACGCACCCAGCGGGACCTTTAATGTGATAGCGAGTGCCGACTGTAATAGCGCTCATGTGTCTTTAAATGGCGTAAGCGGCCGATACATGGCTGTTGGAGCATGCGAACATGTTGTGATCTGGGATATGAGGCTTGGCGAGAAGGTAAGGCTGGAAATCATTGTAAACAATCATTCAAACATTTAGACTTCCTTTGCCACAGTTTTTGTATAATTTCCTTTTTATAACATATGTTAAACCTCTGAAATTTATGTTAATAACACACTGTATTTTGTGGTATTTATTTTCCAGGCTCAAGTGCTGCCAGGAGAAAACGTGGTAGTATCACAGATAGCAGCTAGTCCTACCGCCAACCATGTAGCGGTTGGCTACGTGGATGGAAATATCAATGTATTTGAGTTGGTCAACAATGAGATTGTTTGTGTTTTTGCTGGCCACAAATCTGCTGTCACATGCTTGCAGTATGATGAACAGGGACACCGCTTGGTGTCAGGTGCTAAGGTAAGTCATTATAATGCCTGGATTTAATAATATTTTACCCATGAGACACTGCATTAGTGTCATGTAAAATATTGGTTCAGTAATAGTTAAGCTGGAAGCCGCATTAGGCCCGCATGGTGGATAAGGGTCCATTCCCAGTCAGTGGGTCGTCTTAGTGAGGCCTGTGTCCCACAAGTGGAAACATTTAAAGGTTGATGACGAAGCTGCATCCTAGACTAGGATCTGTCCTCTGTATTATGTAGAAATGGTAGGCAGAATGAATGAGACACTAATACTTAAGTATTTGTACTATGTATTGACTTACAAACTGTTTGTTGTTGCTGTTGAATATTCTTGTAATAAAGAAATATTTTCATTAGTAGGGAATTATAGGCCGACCGCTTAGTATGCTTAGTATTGTTTTTGTTTACAGGATACAGAGGTAATCTTGTGGGATGTGGTGGCAGAAACTGGCAAAGCTCGCTTCAGTGGCCACAAGGGTGCTATAACAAGTGTCCTATTTGTTAATGGCAAGAACTGTGTCATCAGCTCATCCAAAGACACTTTTGTAAAGTTCTGGGATATAGAGACTAAGCACTGCTTCAAGACTTTAGGAGGACATCAAATGGAAGTATGTATCAAACTTATTTTTTTTATTATTTACTGTCCATAATGCAAATAAATCTGTTAACACTTTCACTGTCAAGCTTATTAATTTACCTGCAGACCATAAAATACAAAAAAAAGCTATGCATATACCACTACCACCACTTGGTGTCACACAACAAACTATGGTTCAACCCATTCAACACATAAGCTGGGTTTTGGGTATTGAATGTTTTTATTACCAATCAACATGATACTTATTCAAAGGAAACCAAAAATAACTAGCTTGCATTAATTTATTTTATGGTTCAATTATTCAACTGATCCCAAAATAACTATTTCTTAGGTATGGTCTGCAGTACTTCTAAAAGAGGAGAGATACCTAGTTACTGGCAGCATGGATCAAGAGCTGAGAGTTTGGAAATTGAACTGGACAGAAGATGTTAAAGATGAGGAGAAACTAACTAGGCAACTTGAAATTGTCAAGCTTGAGGAGACTGACAACCTTGAGGAATCTTCTGTAAGTATTTATAGTTAACACTAAATGATTTACAGATTTCAAAAGTAATAGCATAAAAGGAACAGTTTCTGTATTAGGTCCACTGTCTTGCCTTGTTATAGTTTGTCTTGAGTTAGTTAGAAGACATGACAGCTGAAATGATGATTATGAGTTAGAAGACTCTTACTCCTAAGTGCAAAATCTTGTTATTTAATCACTCCAGTTGTTGAGTATACCTATCTACATCCTACTTCTTGAAAAAAACTTCTCTTTGATAGATAAATGTGGGCATCCAAGCAAAAAGTGTCCAGTAGTGGAATATTGAGTTAATACTAGATTCAGTATCTAGAATAGACAATTGATAATAAGGATTAAAAAAATATTCAAAAACTGGCAAATCTTTTGTATCAGACATTTGAAGTTGAAACTGTACATGTGTTTGTATGAAGGGGATCTTTACAAAACTGCATATATCTCGAACACTAAATGCCGAGATCTGGAACCTTTTTGTTTTGAGACCCACAAATGTGTATGAAACATGTTTAACATCTTGAAAAATATTTGTAGGTGTTACAATGTCATCAAGTAGGCACACTAGTGAGGGGAGGCCGAGGCCGCGTGGTAGGCCTCTCCACAGACCCAGGACAGAGTGTGTTGGCTTGTCACGGAACTGATGCCTTGTTGGAACTGTTCTCGTTCTGCTCAGACGATGAAGCCAAGATGAGGATGGATAAACGAATCAGGAAACAGAGGAAGAAATTGGCGTAAGTATTTATTATTTTGAGATTTTTTCCTGATCTGACAAGCTATACAAAGTAAGGTAAACCAGCAGACGAATATTTATATACGAGTCTGTTCCTTAGCTAATCAATATAATTGACAATATAAAATAAGGTACCTGACTTAAGGACGCTGTTACATTTTCGACGAACTCAAATTTAGGTATCTAGTCGCACACAGCAACATTACGCGCACGCACTCATTGAAACTACTGAGCGCTCGATTTTATACACCACTCAAATAATATTGGTCCTTGATATTATTTTTTAATTTTATCGAAGTTGATTCAGGAAGGTTAGTTGGCACTTTGAATATGCATTTGGTAACTGTTACAAACCGTCATCGTAAAAAGTATGTTATTATTTTCAACCGACTTCAAAAAAAGGAGGTTCTCTATCTATTCGACCCGTATGTATCCGCAATTTTCTTAAAAACTCCTGATCCGATACTGATCGGGTTTTCGTCGATAAATGTATGTGTTTTCAGGGAAGGTTTTATTGTATAATTTATTAAGATCTTCGGAGATAGACAATGGAACTCTTCAATAACAAACAGCAAATGACCTGCGATTACTGTGATCGTATGTTTATGTTTTGTTTTCACCATACCCGAATATAACATCACGCTCGTACGGTTTAAGAGGGTAAACAGATGTATTTAGTATACCCAATATGGGGTACCAACAAAATCTAAAACATGAAAAATAATAACTTTCCTGTGTCGAAAAACGAAAAACAATAGGTACCGACACCGACTTCCGAAAAGAAAATTGGTTTTCACTTTATTGTAGTAAGTAGGTATTTTTTTAAAAAACACTACGTAAAATAATTAGATACCTAAAACGAAATAATTTCCGGTCACAAGGATTAAAAAATTAGTTGAACATTTTGCATTACATCGAACATATAAAATATTACTATCTAAAATTGGAGCATTACATAATGAGCAGCAGCTAATGACATATTACCCAACATCCATGAAAATGACACCCATGACGAAAAGATGTAAAATTTTCGTCGGCGCCATCTTGTATTTTGGTTTTGACATCATATTTGATATAAACGACCCCAAAAACCATGAAAATGACGCCCATGATGAAGATTTGTCTAATTTTTGTCGGCGCCATCTTGTATTTTTGTTTTGACCCCGTATTCGATATAAGCGACCCCAAAATCCATGAAAATGACATCCTTGACGAAAAGATGTCCAATTTTCGTCGGCGCCATCTTGTATTTTGGTTTTAACCCCATATTCGATATAAGCGACCCCAAAAACCATGACAATGACACCCATAACGAAAAGATGTCCAATTTTCGTCGGCGCCATCTTGTATTTTGGTTTTGACCTTATATTCGATATAAGCGACCCCAAAAACCATGATAATGACACCCATGTCGAAAAGCGGCCAAATTTTCGTCGGCGCCATCTTGTATTTTATTTTGACCCCGTATTTGTCATACACATCTAAATACAAACCGGTTCAAATCATAAATCTCCTCCCACCCATCCATTTCTAACCTTCACCGCCGCCAGCTTAACCTTGCCCATCCAAATCCTAACCGTACTAAGAGCTGCTTAAACCTTTTCTCAACCTTGTCAACAACTGCTTAACACCACCAATCCAAATCCCGATCTTACCCAACATAATTTCTAAATCACATCCTAATAATAATAGGAAACTCAAACATACTTTTATTTCGGTCAGATAAAATATCAACTCCTTTCGATCATGACAAACGACTCACGCATGCACACTACAATCTTTTCTATTACTTTTATCGTATTTTTTTTTGCGGTAAAAAGCGATACGCTCGTCCTTCCACGAGCGCTTCTGAGCGCGGAATGATGAGCTTCGAGTGCAAAATGTATGAAGAAGTCGGCAAGTGTTTTTATTTTAGCTAATATTTAAAAAAATATATTGATTTGGGTAAAAAATAATTAGCTGAACCTTTAAAGGACTATATATACCGCAATTTCTTATAATTTTGAAGATAAAATATGCTGTAAAATTACCTAAACTGGGACCTATTCGGACCCTACTTTTTTAATATTTTTGAGATTATTGTGATGGGCAAAACGTATTTGTGCGAAAATTTTGTATGATGTCATGCAATTTTTCTGATGCCAATCTGGAGCTGAATATATTATCCATAAATTAAGACCATGATATCCCCACATCTGTGATTGCATATACATTAAAATTGTACCTGAAAAGCACTGTTATTTGTAGAAAAATGTAATAGCGTCCTTAACATATTCCGGTAAAATAAAAATAGGATTTTCATAAAAACCAAATCTTCATTTTCTTAATTGTGTCGATAGAAACCAATGTGAATGTCTTTTAAGGCAGCTCAGTGATACAATTTAGTGTCCAAATACCACAGGAAAAATCATACAGTATATCAAGTCAATGAATTAATTCCATCATTTCAATTACAGAAAACTAAAAGAAACCGGCGAAGCAGACGCCGAAACAACGGAAGTCCCCGAACTACTAACCTTGGCAGACGAAGTGAAGCGCCTGTCATCCATCAAATTAGAGGCCAAGTTGAAGTCGACCACACTTCTGCTGGGTACCACGGGGGAGCTGCGTGTTGGAGTGACTTTAGCTAATAATACTGTAGAACTGCATAGCTTGAGAATTGCTGAGGGCCAGGAAGGTAAATTTGCATTAATATTTTATTCTGAGGAATGTCGCGTGAATAAGTGCAAGGTTTTTATTTGCAACTTGCTGATCTACCTTAGAGCTATTTTCAGGTTGCTTATCTACCGTTAGTTCGACCGTTCGATCGTTCTGGTCTCTGGCTAGAGATGGGCAAAAGATGGTTCGATTTTCTATATCTAGTTCTCGTTACCTCAACAATTTTTTTAAAATATTGGTGAATAAAAGTTCTTAATAAAAATTATGGCTACTAGACCAATTCCAAGTGAGTCGTCTGAAATCTGTCTTTACAACTGCTTGTTTGTCTATTAATATCTATGTATTATTGCAAATTTATTTATGTTGTTTTGCAGTTCAATGTTTAAAACAAATAACGCAACCGGGCCATCAAAAGGAGCCACGATGTGTGGCCATCAGTTCAGACAACTTGGCTGTAATATCGGCGTCCGCTGATTCTGTTAAACTTTGGAGCAGGTATGATGCAACAAAAATGTTACTTTATTTAGAATGACATAAGGTTCACATTACAATAAAACATGGTCCATTGAAATAAGTGAAAAAGAGCTCATTAGAATAAATACCTACATAACAAAAACTTCATGCCTTTTTCCTATGGGAGTAGGCAGAAGAAGGTACAGATCTTGTCAATATCTCTACTCTCCTTTTGGTTTGTCGATAGAATAGAATATTGTAAACCATAAAAGTTACACATCTCATTTACAAAAAAAAACTTATTTATACGGGTACAAAGGCGGTCTTATCACTGACAGCGATATCTACCAGACAACCTTTGGATGGACTGAAAGAACTTCGAATAAAAAAATAGTTAATTTCAAAAATCAAAAAACCCGACTGATTTTCTTCTTGTTTTCGTCTTTTTATTTCGCTTTTTACGCAGTCGGGTTCTTTTTTTATTTATTTTTTTAATTTATAACTTTATAGTAATATTTTAAACATATAAGTGTTATATTTTTTTTGAAACCCTTTAAACATATAAGTGTTCTATTTTTTTTTGAACTTAAAACCCTTTATTATGATACTCCACACTATGGGCACCAAATTATGTTTTACTTCCAAAGTAAAAAAAAATTGCCCTACAATATGGCGCCCAAAGCCGCCATTTTTATTATTTTCCACTTGACACTCCAAGGGTTAAGATGAATCGATTAACGTAAGAATCATCAAAATCGGCCTACGCGTTTGGTCTCTAGAACGCCACATAGGAACAAACATACATACATACATAGACTGATAAACACATTACCCTCCTTCGGCAGTAGGGTAAAAAAGAGGGTAGTCTGTGGTGTACTGATATTGATTTGAATTTCTCTACAAAATGTATTTTGAATCCAGATCAACACAAACCTGCCTCCGCACAATCCCGGTGCCTTCCGGGCGGCCGTGCAGCGTATGTTTCGCCCCGGGCGACAGGCACGCGCTAGTGGGATGTGCTGACGGCTCCCTCCTACTCATAGACGTAGGCGCCGGCCGAGTACTGGAGCAAGTGCCGGCACATACTGCCGAGTGTTCCACTGTCGGACTTACTCCTGATATGGTGAGTTATAACAGGTCTAAAAAGAGATTGCCCATACGCAGGTCCCTTATGAGATATCATGTGACTTAAGTATTATCTTTTGTGTTCTTTTCATCCATGCCCTTTATCTATAAATATAAAAGGCAATGTCCCGACTAGCATATCAATGTCCAGCCTAAACCACTAATGATAGAAGTTTGAAATTTTAAGTGGATGTTGATTTTATACAGTAGATATCTTTTAGGAAAGGATTTCTCAAATCTTGATAGTTTGTATGGTATTTAGCCTATAAATATAAAATACGTCTTTATGGATTTCTTAAATTACATCCCTTAAAAGGGTAAAAAGGGGTGTTATAATTCAGTATTCCCGCCAGAACTGAAAAAAAAGTAACAGCCAAAATCGTGTAGTCTACGCAGGGTGAAGCCGCGGGCGGCAAGCTAGTATTATTATATATACGTACAAAAGCACATCAGGTTACTTCACTATGACATTAATAATATGCACCTTATTAATGTATTAGAGGCTAATTTTTACAACAAAAAAAGATTATATCTCTCGAACCTTATTAAAAATGGATTCTAATTAAGAATATAATGTGTTTTTTCTACAATATACAACAAAAATAATCAGAACACAAAACATTTTTCAGAGGGACCAGGAGTTCTTTTACAAAATTGTGAATCTCCATTTTGGTGTAACTTTCGAGATTTAATGGGTCTAATCTAATCAGGATAAAACAATAAAAAAATAAATATCAAAAACCCGACAGCTTATGAGCGAACTAAAAAGCGTTGTTTACGGCTTTTTATTTCGCTCTTAAGCTGTCGGGTTTTTGATTTTTAAATGAACTTTTTTTATTTACATTTTATAGTTATATTTTTTTTTCGAATTTCTTTAAAACATTTAAATGGTATATATTTTCGTAACCACGTTTTAAAACCCTTAATTTTGATACCCCACTCGAAAAGTTTGGAAGAGAAAAAAAAATGTGTTTGTGTTTTTTTTTTACTTCACCTATCTAAGAACAGTTCGACGGTCAAGACATATCTAACGATGTCTTAATTATATATATAAGATACGCGCGAAAAACATAACCCTTTCCTTGCAGTCGGGTAAAAAGACTATAAACCTATATTTATCTTTGTTTTTTTTCTTGCAGCGAGGTTGCTTCTCTGGTGGCGGCGATAAGACTGTCAAATTATGGCAGTTTGAACTCATAGAAGACGCGACGGGAGAATCCAAAGCAAAGGTAACGAAGAACTTAATTCTTCTAGAATATAATACCATCTTGTTTAGTTGCTCTTCAGGAGAACTTTTGCATCATTGAAATAAGGTTCAAATTGCAATGTTGGATGTGCGCTCGCGATATACAAAAACTATACATGATAGTAACTTGATATGTTCTATTTCAGGTCCTCTCACTCTTGCACACAAGGACATTGGAACTAGAAGAGTCGGTGTGTGCTGTTAAAATAAGTCCAAACAACAAGTTTATTGCAGTAGCTCTGCTAGATTCCACCGTGAAGATATTCTTCCTTGATACTTTTAAGGTTAGTAAAACTTTTATGTGTCTGAATTGATTGTGAACCTTATTATTAGGAGAATAAGGTCTGTGACTTATATGTATGATTCAAATGACGTCATTCACATTTGAATCCACATATGATAACAAAGATTTGGGGATATGAGCCTGCCCATGGAGTTTTTTATTTGGTATCTTTTTTCAATACCATGGCAGTCAAAATACGTCTACTGCTGCAAATATACGATTGCTGCTAATTAGCAATCGTATATTTGCATGTGGTTTTTGATTGACGAATTCGTGAATCACTCAAACTATTAAAAAATATTTAACAAAAATTGACATTACATTAGGGTAGTTTACTGAAAATTAGTTTTTTGTCCATCAGGTAGATTCATAAAAAACCGGCCAATTGCGAGTCGGACTCGCGCTCAAAGGGTTCCGTACCATTATCGCAAAAAAACGACTTAAATATTTTGTATGGGAGCTCCACTTAAATATATATTTTAATCTGTTTTTAGTATTTGTTGTTATAGCGGCAACAGAAATACATAATATGTGAAAATTTCAACTGTCTAGCTATCACGGTTCATGAGATACAGCCTGGTGACAGACGGACAGACAGACAGACAGACCGCGGAGTAATAGGGTCCTTTTTTTACCCTCTGGATACGGAATCCTAAAAATATTGGACACGTATTTTTCCTTTTGACACGTAAACATAAAGTGACGACGATATAATGCGTTGAAATATCGTGTGACGTCACGCCGCTAGTACACTTTACACTGCCTTAGTGTCGTCACAAGCTCCCACTCCTGAACTTTGATGCGCTTTAACTTTGTAATTTTTTATTGATTTGGTAGATCAACAAATCCGTGTCCATTATTATTTGTTAATCTCACTGACGGACTAAATAGAATTATCATTTTGTCCCTATTAACCCATTTCTCTTCTCACAGTTCTACCTATCCCTCTACGGCCACAAGCTGCCCGTCCTCTGCCTGGACATAAGCTACGACTCCAACATCATAGCCACCGGCTCCGCTGACCGCAACGTCAAGATCTGGGGCATGGACTTCGGAGACTGTCACAAGTCCATCTTCGCGCACAACGACTCTGTGACGTCACTGCAGTTCGTGCCTTCCACGCATTACTTCTTCACCGCGTCCAAAGATGGGAAGGTGAAGCAGTGGGATGCTGACAGTTATGATAATATTATTACGTTACATGTGAGTGGTTTTTTGTTATTAAAATTTTGTGTTGCATATATATACTTATATATAAGCACGCGGTCCCAGCACTGACAAAGAAAATTTGGTTCTAATAAATGTCACTAGATGGCGCGAAATGCATCGATTTGTTATTGAATTGTGTGTAAAATTAACATGTTCTTGTTTAAACAACTCTTTTAAGCACAAAATAACGACATATTGGGCTCTTAATTCACATTTCAAAGATTATTTCAACGGACCATTTAAAATTGATTCCAATAGATGGCGCGGTTATAAATTTCTGAGGCATGCCACTCGATTTTTTAATTTGTATTGTAACACATTTTGGTACAATGAAACTGTAAAAATGTGCAATAATACTAAAAAACAAATCGTCACTGTATTTAAGAAAAATACTCACGAACCGAGAAAACCCTTTTAATTGCAAGTCGCTAGTAACACCATCCATAACTGTGAAATGGAACCGGACGCGATCGAATTACTTATAAAAATAATCAGCTTAATCAGACGAAAAACGCCAGTTACGTAGGCACAGTTTCTTTGTATGGGATGAGAGAGTAAGATTTGCATCTGTATGCTAATATTATAATTATTATCTGTGATATAAGTTAGTTTGAGGTTGAAGTTTAATTTTTAAAGTTCGCCGAAACGTTAAGTCAGCCAAAGATCCGTCAACCCACACTGGATCCGGGAGGTGGATGACGGCTCACTCCATCTTAACAACAGTGGAGATATTCAAGACTGATTATTATAACAACCCTGATTTTGAGAGACAGTTTACTGTTATTTCCTATTTACCTAGATAAGTTATTTGCTTGATAAAACATTACAAAATATTAAACTTAATAAATAGACTACTTTCAAGTTCCAACTACGCCCGAAACCGTTTCTAAAATGGACCCTTTAAGCATTGTATGACATCAATTTTCATTTCCATTACAACATTACCAGGGTCACGCAGGCGAGTGTTGGAACATCGCGGTAGGCGTGGGCGGTCTGCACGCGGTGTCGTGCGGCGGTGACCGCGCGTTACGGCTGTACTCGCGCACTGACGAGCCGGTAGTGCTGGGAGACGTGGACGAGCAGGAAGAGGGACTCGCCACTGGGGAACAACATGTACGTATAACTCTTTCTAGCTGTGTAGGTGACCTCGTTATTGTTTTCATCTTTTCGTATGAGGATATGGCCACTTCTGGTGTCAGAGTTAATTAAACCGCTTTTGGGTAACCCACAGGCCTCTCAACTGGCTATCTCAGACTTACATTATCTATATAAGTTCAGATGCCCTCACGATGTTTTCTTTCACCGTTGCCTGTGATGTCCAAGATAAACTAAGGGCTGGTTTTTTGATCCGTAGTTAACTTAACCAATGGTTAAATATTCTAACCAATGGTTTCAAATATCGCTAAAATGCGTTTTTATTTTTTCATTTGTTTTCCTCATAAATGGTCAAATAAGTTAGAGAGTTATTTATTTGACCATTTGTTAAACTAACAATTGATCAATAAAAACGGTTTTTCCGAAATTTGAAACCATCGGTAAGCATATTTTAAAAAAAAAAACGAAAGTACATATGAATTTGAAAAAGTCACATTGGTACATGCCCGGATTTGAACACACGACCTCAAGCACGAGAGGCGAGGTCTAGCCACTAGGTCACCAGTTGGTAATCTTTATGCTTTACCACTTTTGACAAAACGCCTCGTAAATTGAAATTTACTACTAACTGTCGCGTTGGTCTTTAAGTAAACCTAAAGTAGACCTTGCCATGCAAGTGACATTCAACTTTTGGGTGGAAAAGCAGTTCACACGACGATTAAACTAGATTCTGGTGTTGTATGGTGACAAGATTGTACAGTCAGCAAAGTTGGTAGCGGCTCTGACTGCCTCAGTTCCGCCGTTAATAATCTTCTAACGTCAACTGCTGCACCACGGGCACTCAAAAAGTTGTTAAAATAGGTGTCTAACGATGATGAATTTTATTTACAGGCTCCAGTACCAGGTCTGCCCGGTCTTACTATGCCAACAAAGAAAACTATCGGAGCAGAAAAAGCTGTAAGTGCAACTCGACGATGCTTTTGTAAAATACTAGCTGACCCCCGCGGCTTCGCTCCCGTCAACCGGCTACCATACCTACCCTACCCTACCTACCTACCAATTTGTTTAACTATTTATTTGAATAAGAATTAATATTACAATACGAATGAAACCAACTTTTGTTTCTACCGGCGATCTAATTAAAATGAAGAACATGAAAGCTGCTATTGTGACTTATCTATGATAGTTAGATACATTAACTCCCAGCCTTTATTGTAGATAATAATGAGTACTTTTATCATGTAGTACATAATTTTATGTATAATCAATAGTTTTCTCAGCGCACGCCAAATAATCCATTTTATAGGCAAAATTTTGCTACTTTGGGTTACATTATTGCAATTTTCATAAGGATCTCTATTTTTTTGTAAATAAATTATAGCCTATGTTGCTCATGAATAATGTAGCTTTCTACTGGCGAAAGAATTTTCAAATCGGTTCAGTAGATCCAGAGATTACCACCTACAAACCCCACAAAGTTTACCTTTTTATAATATTATTAGTAGCAATAGTTTACAAAAAAAAAACAAGTAGCAATATTATGCTACGATGTAATTTAAACCTTATATCATTATGCTTAAAGTTCACATAACATGCAAAAACTTATCTATCTTAATATTTCTTAGGCGGACTCCATAATGGAATGTTTGTCCGTGGGCGCTGAATACAAACGAGAGCTTACCGAAGCTCGAGGACAGTTCGTTCAGCCACCGCTTCTGATGGCAGCCTACAACTGCACTACACCTGAAGAATTCCTTGTGGAAACTGTGAAGAGGATTCGGTCCAGGTATGTATCATTATGACCGTCAGCTTTATAGTACTTCACTGCTGAATTCAGGCCTCGTCAATACGTCACCTAAAAACTGCTAAAATGAATGTTTATTTATCAAAGTTTTTTTCCATGTGTTACTGTGATAAAATTTTGAGGTTATTATCCCTTAGTAATTTTTATGCAGTTTTGTTGCTGACCGTGATACGATGAACTTGGGTCTATATTGGTGTAATAACAATAGATAGGAGATGTATTTAGGCGAAAGTTCGCGGTCTACTAATTTTCAACCTTATAACTTTGAGTATAAGGACGAAAACTGGTTGATCGGGTACCTCCGCTTTTCACCAAATTTTTCAGACAGTATCTAAATAATGAACCACAAATCTTATTAACAGCAAACAACCATCTTCAGGACATGCAGGATGTTCAAAACTAGATAAATTTTATTTTATTTTATTTTATTTATTCGGGAAAACAAACAATTACACATTAAAAATTATAAAAAATATAGGATACAGAAATGATACAAATGTGAAATCAACCACGTTCTCCGCAGATAACAATGAGACAATTTGGTAAATTACGACTTTATATTTATTTATCGATTATATTTATCGTTCTTGTTTATAAAAAACTCTGAGCTGTTCAGGAACTGATTAGCAGATTCTAAATTAAAAAATTGTATTTAAAATCTGCGAATTAAATTTTCTCTACAGAAGGTGCCTAACCTTTACATCAACCATAACACTTCTCTCATTCCAGTGACCTCGAAGAAGCCCTCCTGCTCATCCCATTCAGCGTAGCCTGCGACATAGTGAAGATGCTACCCAAGCTACTGGACCGTGGAGACAACACGGAGCTATTCTGTCGTCTGGCGATATTCTTGCTGAAGATACACCACGCGCCACTTGTAGCGAACCAGACGCTGTTGAAGCATATGATACAGATTCAAGCTAAAGCGAGTATGCGGCTCAGTGAGTTAAGAGTAAGTTTTGTAATTGTATTTTTTTTTTTTTTTTTTTTTTTATTTGGGATCGGTTTGCTCTTGACTCTAGTCTAAGTCATAGGTGACAGAGACAGAGTCGAGATGAGATGAGATGAGAGTCTAGAGAGAGAGAGTCGACGATGGAGTGAGCTTACCCAGAAGGAGCCTGTTTACTCTAACTTTGAAGATTTTTTGTTAAATAATGTTGATACGTGCTTATGATTTATAGGGTTCCGTACCCAAAGGGTAAAAACGGGAACCTATTACTAAGACTCCACTGTCCGTCTTTACTTCTGTCACCAGGCTGTATCTCATGAACCGTGATAGCTAGACAGTTGAAATTCACAGATGTATTTAAATCTATAAACAGAATCAAATAAATATTTTAAGTGGGGTATACAAAAAACGTGACTTTTTTGCCGTTTTTTGCGATAATGGTTGAGAACCCTTCGTGCGCGAGTCCGACTCGCACTTGTCCGGTTTTTTGTAATTACGATGAGTATTCGTACTTTTATCGTTTATTCAGTTAGATATGTAATTTAGCAGTAATTGTTAAATCTAGTTAGGCATTGATATAACCACAAGGATGATCGATTAAGATGGCATAAGCATACTACTCTAACAAAGGTCTAGCACAATTGGGTTTATCAGAGCTAGGGCCAGTTTCCACCATAGAGGAGTTGTTAGAGAATTTTAAAACTGAACTTCACCTAGTCAGAGGTGATAAAATTATCCTTATTTTTAGACAACTGCTGCCTCGTCACCTTATTGCACTTATTCCTACGTTTAATAAATGTTTTTTTTTTGTTCTTACCAGGACATGGTCGGCTACAACGTACACGCCCTACAATGGTTGCGTCGCGACGCAGAAGCGGCCGACAGCGAGCAGCTATTTAAGGAAGCCTTCACAGAAAACCGCAAGAAGGACAAGCGGAGACGCGCCAGACAAGCGCTCAAACGACCTATTGTTACTGTTACTTAGTATTAAGTTTTAGAATTAATAATAAATGTAATTAAGTTATGATGTTGTATTATTTTGGGTCACGCTATCCTCGTAGATTGAACCGAATATTAAATTCATTCACTGACGGAAAAGGCAACACCGCCTAGACAAGCAAGCGCAAGCATATAACGAATTAAAAAAAAAAACAACTAGGTCTAGAAGCATTCACCCCTAGAGGTTAAATAGGAGATGAAATATAATAATTTTAGCCGACGGTGAATCCCATCGAGTAGATACCGTAGCGTGTAGTAGAAATAATGTCTATTTGTCTTGATAGCGCTCATCGCAAATAGTGCTGAACGCATTTTCTTAAATGTTTTGCGAACAGATTTGATTGTCTCCTGGAACTGTTTGTGTTGGGGTCAAAGCGCACCCAATACAGTCGAAGCGAAGTAACGCATCGGTCTAAAAAAACCGGCCAAGTTCGTGTCGGCCTTCGCACATTTAGGGTTTTGTACCAAATTTATAAAATAAGCCGTCCGAATGGCAGAATTATTCATAAGCATCCGCATTCCTTCTGTGATACGCATTTGATCGCAAAATCAAATTCGTTGTAATAAGAAAAATGATTTACCAATATATTGATGTGTTAGTAAAATATATAATTATAATTCATAGGTCAATGGAAAGTTAAAAAATCTTTTGTTTATCTTGATAGGTATGTGTGTATTTACGTTGTAGAAATAGGGTTCAATAAGCTATGAACATTTAAGATTGACGCGTCACTTTTCGTCCTAAAACTCCAAAGGAAAATAACTACTTAAATACAACTAACATATTTATTATTGCTTGGAGAAAACCTAAATTCTTAAGAATACCTACATAGTTACTGAAGGCAGATTCCCACCTCACATGCATCGCCCCTGTGGCCTAATGGATAAGGCATCGGCCTCCTAAGCCGGGGATTGTGGGTTCGAGTCCCACCAGGGGTACACAAATTTTTTGTGCCGCCTCTTAGACTAGAACTGGCTGAAATTTGGGTGGTTGTGTTCCCGCGGCAGTTTTGCCATCAGTAGCACTATAGAAGCATTCAGTAAAACTTAAAAAATAAAAATGTTTTTGTTTTAAAATAAATGCTCTAGTTAGTTACACTAGTCGATTATTCTTCCATACAAACTGGCAATTACTCCACTGTTTGACGATATACGTTCAAAATAAAAAAAATATATCAATTTGTCTTATCATTATCTAGCCCTGTATGGAAACAGAAAAGTAAAAAAATACAATATTTGAAAGTTATGAGGGTCGAAAGTTCCATATTTCAACACTAATTTTATAACGCATCTTAGGGTGGAAATAAATACCATAAGGAAAATCTCAAAACGGCCTCCATACAGGAATATATTAGTAATTCAACAATGCCAATAATTTTATTTTGAAAATATACATTTAGTAGTTTTTTCATGATATCTAGACTACCAAAGGTTTGTTTATGAAACTTCGCGCGCTCGTTTTCGGCCTCTAAAATCATCATCCATTTCGATACAAATTTGCAAAAGTGCTAATTCGTAGGCGAACTAGCTTCTTACTGCTCATCACAGCATCTTTTTCTTTCGCACGTGTTGTCGGATGAGATAGCACGCATTTTAACCTCGCGCACAAAATAGTTCGTGCCGTTGACTACGGGAACCAGGAGCGTGCGGCCCGCCCTAGGATTACAATTGGTTTGATGACGTCGCTTTGGATTTTATTTTTTACAATTGTTAATCTGCCATTTCTAGATTATAATGTTTTATTTATTTAATAAATCGATTGTATTACCAAGACGAAATCATTTCGCTGCGGGAGAGCAACCATTGAAATTTCAGCGTGTATTACTAGCCGCGCGCCGAAAGTTTGCCGATGAATAACCCTCCCGCAAACCCGCGCGGCACTCATCGTTCGCCTCGTCCGTTCGCTTAACGTCAGAGTGACGTCATCGGCAAACTTTTCGCGCGCGGCTTGTATGCGGAGTATGGGATAGTAATTTAAAAAGTAAAACAAAATAATAGCTGCTATAATTTATTTGTAAAAAAATATTCTACTCACTACATAGCCAATATATCAGTTAAAACTTTAATAATTTAAGTATCCATCCCTGCGTAAGTCACATTATTTATCATCTATACAACAATAACTAATGTTTCACAATGAGTATTCCGGCCACGTGTTCATACTAAACAATCTCAAACGGATAATTTATGCTGAAACTTACTATAAAAATTAAGTTATGTAATTTGACAATAACAATAACAAATGGTCCTTCAAGCGTTCTATATTGGAAATTATTGCTTTACAATATTATAAATATAAATACGTCTTTACGAAAAAAATTGTTTGCAGACTAACTTATATCTGCCTAAAGATACAGAGTTGAAATTTGACATTGAAGACGAGCTTATCGTTTCAAAGGTTCGCTGCTTGACGAGTGAGTTCGCAGTAACTAGGTAAATACAAGAACATATTTACTTACTTAATTCTATGTACGGCTATTTATTTAATTATTTTTTCTTTTATTTGGATTATATAATAAGGCTACGGGACCATTGTGGTCTATTGCTTTCGTTTAATTGATTGCTATCATAACAGTTTCAAGCTAGTTCGAAGTATATCACAATACACCGTGAGCTCACTCGTCCAGCACGTAATATATAATTGACAATATTCATTCTATATTATTCAAAGTTTACTGTTCATACAATGTTCATCACCACTTATCACAATGTTATTGCTTTTCGGATACACACATCTACATTCTCAAACAAAATATATCACAATGAATAAAAATACTTTTACATTATCATTTTTCGAATAACTCGAGTGAAATAGTACGTGAGAGAGAGAATACAAAAACAGAAGACATTATGAGAGTTCCTGTCAGTCTTAAATCTTCGAAAAATGATGTTACATACAACGTCGAATGGAATTCCTTGGATATGAATACGAAGCCCATATTCCAGCATAAATTATAATAATACACAACAGTGTTGGTACTGTCTGCATTTCTGTCAGACGTGATAATAAAAACAAAATCACAAACACATGCTTGTTAGAGCGTAAGCACACACAACACAACCGGTTTGTTAGTAACTAAACGACGATATACATTGTTCATCAACTCTTAATACCGATATATCCATAAATTAACCTAACATAATAAATAACCAAATTGGAAGATCTATCATAGCTGTATTCTGCTACATGTATCGAGTGAGACACAGAGAAATACGAAACGAGTGGTCTAGCAGCAAGGAGATGACGATGTTCCAGTGAGAATATCTAAACAAACATTCCACTACGACCGACAACTACAATTAAGAATTTAAATTCGGAAGTCAATCTAGATAAAAACTATTACAAAAAAAATACAAAAATAATAAACCTAAGACAAATGTACAGAGTCGAGTTCAATAAAATAATACTGTATCACTACTGCAATCAGCAATATTAGTGGAGATTTAGAACTGTCACGACGATTCATGTACGCGGATTACTGTATATCCTACGTACGCTAATTATAATACCACGAATCCCCTACCCAGCGACGTATTGTATAAACTGGCTTGCATTGAAGCAAAAACCACTTACTTCATTTCAAATAGCGTCGATAGGATTCTTTGTATACGTTCCAATGTAAGAACGAATCAAAATGGTAAACTCACAATTATATTCAAAATCACCATTACTTCTGGCTCCAATTTAAATAAAAATATTCGAGAAAAAAATTCGATCAAAGATACACTCTTAGAAAAATAAACACACCTTAGTTTCTATATCAAGTTCAAAAATTATCATGGATAAATCTTTTGAGTTTCATTTTAATATCATACAGAGAGCTAAAGTTAAGTAGAGAGCGAAACATTTTTAGAATTTACGTACATAAGTTTCATTAAAAAGCTAATGAAACATTATTGTCAAGGTAGACGGCTACTCCGAAATAAACGTAAGCAATACTAAACGGTACACACTACACCGACAAATATACAGTGATCCCAATAAGAATGAATAAATAATCTCAATTTTTAAAGCTTTTTAAATACGATAAGCTTGACGTAACGTTACGTTGAAGGTTAGCTGCAACAGAATCACACGCTCGGATCACAGTATATTGACAAACAGTACGGAAACTACCTACAAACGCTCGAAACGGCACACTCACACAAACATGCGCAGCGACGAGACTTCCAAGCGGTTGTCGCGATGCTGTAAGGCTCTTTTTTTTCCGCATATTCTGTGGAATTGTATGAAGCTGCACGCATTGCAGAAAAAAATCGCGTTCAAATAGTACTACAAAATTCGCGCGAATAAAAATCGCAATGCGTGTTAAGCCTAAGTAGTGCGAGCCGTTTAGGAGTCTCGTCGATGCACATGTTTGTGTGAGTGTGCCGTTTCGAGCGTTTGTAGGTAGTTTCCATACTGTTTGTCTATATTTTACTATGCTCGGATGCCTCAGCTACATTCCAGCTGAGTCTTGTCTAGCTAAGTATTATCACAATGTCTCATAGACTGCTGTATTTTACTGGCCCGTGGGGGTTTCGATAATTAAACGAACTAACACTAAATTAAGTAGAGACGTCAAGTAAAGGACGGTGACAGAGTTCACAGCTAAATAAGTCGAATGGAAGCAATAACAAAACAGCCCAGTTCAAGGTACAGATAACGTAAATGCTTTCTGCTATAAAAATACACATACGAGTAACACTGACCATCATGAGGTGAATCCGGTAGATTTTAACTCAATATAATGCCACAACGTTTCTGTTAAATGTTCTTTTTCTAATGCTTAACGACCAAAAATGCCCAATATTATAAATGGTTTGAAAAATTAATTCTTAAAATAAATCTTTTACCTATGATGTACATATTATAATATCTATTTTAATAATGCCAAAGTTACAGGTTTTTATTAGTAATGTATAAAGGCAACATCATATAAATATAATGTTAATGAGATTAAGTATATTATTTGTTACAAATTTGTGAACAAGTTATTTTCGAAAGTTTCTTTATCTTTAGTTTAGGAATTTTCTAATGTTTAAGCAAAGGTAAACCGAATATTTATTGCTAATAATTTCAAAAGTAACTTGGTATTTAATTTACCAACCCTACGGTATTCATGTTTTCTGGACTTCCAATACCTCCAGAATCACGTTTGCTTGTCATTACTGCTTCATCTCATTTCGTTACCTTAACTAAGAAAAATACTCGACAGAAAAAAAAAATACTTACATTGTAAATACTGACCGAAATGGGAAATAAATTAGACACTTATAATTTACCGAATTTAAGCATTACAACTACTACGTAAACAATAAAATTTACAATATGACCTAAAAACTAAAAGAATACTTGCGTCCTGCAATAGGTAACCGTAAATATAATTTCAATAATATCAAAGAGAGCATTCTAAGGCAAGGCTTACTATAATTAAAACCCGATTCATAGTGTCATTATCTTTTTTGAGATTTATAATTACAGATCGATATCCGCACCTGTGCGAAATTGAACGAACAAACCCGAATAGTTTCAATACGGCTTCAAGAAGTAATCTCATGTTGGATTATTCCGAGTTGCCATATCACAAATTGCACGATGGCTTACACATGCATGACCAACAATCATACATATCACAGGTTAAGAAAATACACACGGAAAGTATTCTTTCGCATAACATTCGCTGTGGTACCATTTTCTTTCCTATACATTAAATAGGCACTAATACAATGAATGTATATTGTTTCCCGCGACCAAATAACGAAGTTAATGGTAATGCCCTGGTTTATTGTATATTGTAAACCGTCTGTAGACGATCTGCTTTGAATATCGTACAGAAGACTTTCGACCACGAAATGCATTTTACACGTCTAAAACTAGATATATGTTATGACCATGTTTCTAGGAATAACCATGTACAAATATATCACCTACGTAATCGAGAATCTTTTGCCCAATTTTAAAACCCCTAGTCGCAATGTCATTCCGAAATACAACCGGTCGTTTGATATACTATTTGGAAAGCCAAACCCATCAATAAAGTGCTAGCTGAATTGTTAATGAAAAATGTATGATCTCCTATAAAAATAATTCACATTTCATTATACTACGACCGGACGAAAGGAATGAACAATTTTAAAATATATATATATACATATATATCCCCTCTATTGTCATCAAACACTGGCCTGAACTATCACTAAATAGATATTTAGTACTATATAATACCAAGAATGTTATTGCATGTATACTTAACTCTATTAATTTTATATTGCTTTTCGACTGAGTGTTGATGCGAATGTTTCACAAAAGTGTAGTAGTGTAATTTGTTCTCCTTTTGTGAAACATTCACCAACACTCTGTATACCTAAGTTGGAAGAGAAGCTATCGATACAGGATACACGCAATGCTCTGTTCGGAAACAATTAAATGTGTTTGGCATCGTCCTAATAGAAAGCGATCATCGGATGAATACGCGATCATCGGATGAATATGCGATCGTCGCGTTAGTTTGTCATCGCGCCGATAGAGGGAGCACTCCGGTATTACCGAACATTACACCGATTCCACCGATGACGTATTCTCGCGAAAATCGCTTTGCAGTATGTCGACGCCTTAGGGTTGTCATTCGCGTGGCATCGCGGTCGCGTGGCGAGAGTTGCGTGGCTATCACAGAGGCAGTCAGTGCGATTCTTCGGCGGCGGCCACGTGACTGGCTACTAGGTTCAGCGGCGCCTCGTCGTACTCGGGAGCGTTGATACCGACCTGCAATATGAAGGGCTGTTTAGTGTTCTATGTTCGTCTCTTTCCTATAGTTATTCTCTTTATTTTTTTACTCAGAGATTTGAAGATTTCCATTGAGATAAAAATATATTTTCAACAGTAAACAAGGCGAGATTTATAGATACTCAGTTACAAATGCGTAAAGTAAAATTTATATAATATAACCCCCGACACATTTTTATTTCATGTTACATAATTAATCTAGTAGTAGACACTCTTCGATCGACAATCTATTGAACACGTCATATGACATGATATCTTGCGAAAACACACCGATTCAAACAGTAAAACACCCATACCTTTTGAACGGATAAACCGATTTTCATCAAACGTAGCAAAGAACACTCTCGATAAAGTCACCTTTCAAACAAAAAAAATAAGAAATCAATATCGGTTCATCCGTTTAGGAGTTATGATGCCACAGAACGATACACACGTCAAACTTATAACACCCATCTTTTTCGTCTGGGGTTAAAAATAAGAAAGAGTCTGCAGGAGTAACTCCACTCCTGTAAGTTTTTACCCGACTTTCCAAAAAAGAGGAGCTTCTTTGTTCGATTTTATGTTTTTTTTGTTTATGTTCACCGATTTCGGACCGATATAGAAAATTATTTTTTGTTTGAAATGGTATGTTCCCGAATTGGTTCCAATTAAATTTGGTGAAGATCTGATGAAGAAATTCGGCAATATACAACAGAACTCTTCAATAAATGCCAGCATATCTCTCGGGATTTCTGCAATAGCATGTCTGTTTATTGTTTATACCATTTCATAACATAACATCACGCCAATATGCTCTAAAGGGAACAGATGTGTACAGTTTACCTTGGCTCTCATTTCGCCGGTTATGTTCCAGTATTATAATATGCCGCTTATCTATTCTAGCATTATAGGTACATACAGCAGCAAAGATTCCTTACCCCTAAAAATGCATCAAAAGCGACATCTATGGACAGGAGGATATACTACGATGTTTACGTGCGCGTCATCTCTGGTATATCAATGAAACTGCTAAGATATTCTAACTAGAAATAAAAACTCATGCAAGCGACCGCTAGGTAATATTCATCGCATCATACCTATTGATATTTTTAAACTTCCAAATGTGTTTAACAAACATTATAGTTTTTTTCAGATTTCTAAAAACTTACAAAATAATTTTAAAATTTTATAAAACCGTTAGGCCGAAGCATGATTCGAAACTGAACCCTATAACTCACGAGTCAAGTTGCTATACCGTTGCGCCATTTTGACACTTATCATTGCTGTGCAATTCATCGATATGTTTATAAATCATCCATCACATTATTCATGTGGGCCGTGACGTTTATAAAATATTATAAAAATTAGATTATGAAGAAGATTGAGGGTAACCTTATAATTTTGTTAAGTAAAACATGGCATAGCATCATAGCATAATTACTCGTCTGCTCAGATCAAATAAAAAGTCAAGATGGAACGTTGCAAACAACAAAGTGAAGCCGGTTCAAACTAAGCCTTGCCGTACAAATACACAATTACACGCACTCATGGACAACGAAATTACGCCTAAGCTTGTGTTTCGAGCTCATAGATCAATTAATAAAGCTCGACTGACAAGCTAAGGGGTAGTTTCGTTGTCCGTGAGTGCGTGTAATTGTGTATTTGTACGGCAAGGCTTAGTTTGAACCGGCTTCACTTTGTTGTTTGCAACGTTCCATCTTGACTTTTTATTTGATCTGAGCTCGTCTGCTTGTGTTGTTCGAATAACGACTTATAATCACAATAACATGATGTCTCCATCAAGTAACTTTTTAAAAGTGAAAATAATTGTCCTTTTGGAACTAAATCAAAGTTTAAAGAGAATTGCTCGAGAATTAAATATCGATGTAAGTGTAATCTAAACTATAATCAATTTATATTTTATTTTTTTACCAATAGAAATCTAACTCTTTAAATTACTTCTTTATAGAGAAACACAGTTCGTTTATGAGTGCAACGGTATCAAAAAACTCGTGAAGTAAAGTGTAACAGCCAAAGGGCCACGTCCGATTGATTACACAAATCAATCCAGCGGTCATCGTGATATTGTGAATAGCCAAACTACGGATTCTTTTACAACCACCCGATCTGGTGCTATAAGACATGGCATTTCGCGCAGGGACTGAAAGCGGTTACGGTTAAAGGTTAAGATACCTCAAAAAAATATCGGTACCGGTTTAAAATAAAGGTAGAGCTATACCGATACCTTTATAAATAAAAGTTGGGCTAAATAACGGTAACGGTAACAGTATCGGTAATAACCTTAAAACGATTTCGGTACCGAAAAATATGCGAGGGGCGCGGCGGGGATGTCAAACACGTTAGAACTGTGTACAATTTGTTTGCTGAACCTACTCTTTTACTCAACTCTATGTTCGTTGCCGACTGTGTGCCGCGCAATACGTTTTTATTTTGTCGATCTGTTACAACCCTTATTACAAGGCAATAAAGCCGACTTTTGCATTCTCTAGTTAAAGTCTCAGTTTTCATTGCAAAGCCAATGCTGAATTGCAGTTATCGCACATTAGCGGAATTTTAATATTAATTTAGTTAGTTATATTCTGAAAGCCGTCGCGTAAACCCAAATTCGTTAGACTTATCTCGAGAGATACAAGAGATTATAGAAAGTCGTTATTTCGGTTGGTGTATTTTCGTGTACTATTAAATAGAACTTTAATCAAAAGTGTAATTGTGGGTTTTTGTGAATAAATAAGTGGTTTAGTAGAAAATTGTTTTTTTTTAAAGATCTACGGGGTCGGCCGTGTAACAGATCGCTGATACTCTGATAGTTCATTAACTTAAATCAGCGTCGGACTGGGACACAAAAAACTACCGGGACTTTTTTTAAACTGCGCTCTCTGCGAGTGTGGTCCGCCACACTAGGCAAAGGCAAATAATAGGATTAATAATTATGGGAGGCTATGTTTGAAGTCAATTATTATTATTTAATTATGTTTACTGACATGAAATCAATCAATCTGTCTAGCCTAGAGTATGAAACATGTGCTGAACAATAAGCTCCTGGCATACCTAGAAGACAACGACATCCTCAGTGACAACCAATACGGCTTCCGCCGAAATCGGTCAACTGGGGATCTTCTAGCGTATGCCATTCACGGCTGGAGTGAGGCCATCGAGAGGCATGGGGATGCGCTTGCTGTCTTCCTTGACATCTCGAAGTCTTTCGACAGGGTCTGAAATGAGAGCCTTATTGGTAAACTTCCTTCCTTCGGTCTGCCTAGTGGTCTGTGTGACTGGATTGCTGACTTCCTGAGGAATCGGTCCATCCGAGTGGTTATCGATGGCTACTCGTCCGGTCAGTTAGGTATTAACGCCGGAGTCCCTCAGGAGTTGCTGAGAGATACGTGTCCGACACACGGGCTACTGGGGAGTCCATGGTTGAGCGCTTGAACCTGTCTTTGGAGGCAGTCTCCGAATGGGGCGATGCCAAACCAGACAGTTTCAAAGCTGATTGGACTCAGGTTCTCTTTCCGTGGTGTAACCATGCCGATAACGGACCATCTCTACTTTCTTGGTGTTACGTTAACATCAACCCTCAATTTTGGTCCATACATTGAGGCAAAAGCTCAGTTGGCTCCAAAAAAGTTGGGGATCCTTGTATAGGTGAGACGGTACTTCACGCCTGAACAGCTGCTCAACTTTTATAAAGCGCAAGTTCGGTCATGCATGGAGTACTGCTCTCACCTCTGGGACGGATCTGCCAAATATCAACTTGATGCACTTGAGTCGATTGACAAACGGGCCAAGAGGCTTATCGGCAACGATTCACTGGTCGCCTCAAAGCTCCAGAGGATTGAACATCGACGCCGAGTGGCCAGTCTATCGGTTTTATAGCGGTTACATTTCGGGGAGTGTGCGATGGAACTGTACAATTTGATTCCGCCTGGCTCTTTCCATCATCGGACAACAAGACGTACGGCAATGCGCCACCGGTACATGGTGGAGATCCCACCATTCCCACCCATACGTACAAAGCGTTTTGCGAATACTTTCATTATGCGCACAGCTAAGAAGTGGAATACCCTGCCGGAGTCTTTGTTTCCTGACAGCTACAACCTTGGGGTCTTTAAGTCAAGAGTGTATTGGTTAATTTTAGGCAAGCGTTTTTCACCGTCGACCACATCATAGCTTGCCATCAGGCGAGATGAAAAAAGCCTTGTTCCCAACTAAATAGAAAAAAAGAAGAGGTTGGGCTCTTCTTTCAGTGTAACTGGATACAGCTGAGTACCAGTATTTTACATGAAAAGACTGCCTATCTGACATCCATAACCCAGTAACTGGGTAATACGATACCCCTATATCAAGACTGGTCACCATCTGACCACCGATCTGATCTGTTCGCTGAATGCGAGACGCACGGAACCGGTCAATGTGGCTGAAACGCTTGGGGGAAGCCTATGTCCGGCAGTGGACGTCTTGCGGCTGAAATGATGATGATGACGATGACTATCTTGCATACGATTTGATCCTTAGTGTGGACCCACCCGCCGGCGTTAATATTGTTATTTACGCAGACAACACCCTGGTGTTAGCCGGCGGGGACGCCTTCGACGAGACCATCCAGTTTTCCGAGCTCGGGGTGGCAAGAGTCGTGGCGTCGATCTGCGAGCTGGGTTTGTAGATAGCGCCTCATAAAACTGAGGCTATGTTTCCATAAACTGGAGAGGGGCAGATAGCCGCCCAGCTTGTCAGTGACAGTTGGAGATGCGCAAGCCCAGGTTGGTTGATACATTAACTGTCTTGGCCTAACCCTGGATGGTTGGTGGGGCTTCGAAGAGCATTTCGAGCGCCTGCAAGTCCCTCGCGTTGAAAAGGCAGTGGGTGCTTTGCATACGCGACACTACTACTCAACTTCGCGGGACCATGAGAAGAAGTTCGCCGCCTCTACGCAGTGTCGTGCGATCGATGGCCCTTAATGGGACGCCTGTTTGGTCAAGCAGACTATCAGGTGTCCGACGCTGCAGGACTAAATAGTCTGCAGCGAAAATGGTCATTCGAATCGCATGAGGTTACGGAACGATATCCTTTGAGGCGGCAACACTCCTGGCACGCTTTCCTCTGCTAGATATTTGGCGGATATGGAAGCGAGGTTTTACAACCGAGTTTGCGGCATCCGCCAGAATGGTCAATCTCAAAAGTCCTGGCGCCTTTTGAAAGTTATCAAAAAAAGGCAGAGGGCGTCCACAAATATCCACCATCGCGATTGGTCTTGAGCTTCACGCTTCTTTATTATTTATTGTACACTAAAAACAACATTACATACATGTGATAATAAAGTACATGTACAAAGCCTACCTCCTCGCGCTTCACCTCGCTCCACGTCATTCCGATGGTCGTCGCTTCTGCCAACATGGTGCGACGCCAGGTTTGATGGGGACGGCCAAGCTTTCTTTTCCCTTGGGGATTCCAGTCCAAAGTTTGTTTGGGTATGTGATCGAGACCCCTTTGGAGCTTGTGGCCAATCTATCTCCACTTGCGACGCTTGATCTAGTGGTCGATCGGGCTCTCGTCGCATTTCTCCAAAATCTCTACGTTGGAGAGAGTCGCGGGCCAGTAAATACCGAGAATTCGACCATGCGACGAAGACAGTGGTTGAAAAACGAAAACTTTGAATTGGCATTAGATGTTTTGTTTTGTATCCTTTGTGACCTTCCACGTTTCGCACCAATTTCCATCGCAAATTGCCAGTAGGTAAGCTTGCTTATGGGTCCTCTTAGTTAGGTACCTAGTCGAAATCAACTACCTACCGACGTGGTTAATAGAGTATAGATAAAAATACACATGCCTGTATCTGGCATAAATATGTGCAAGTACTAGCTTGCATATATGCCAATATGACATTAACCAATCAGAATGTATTATGGCACATTGGCATGCAAGCTACTAGCACACTTTTATACAAGTTACAGGCATGTAACTGTCATGTATGCCAATATTGTAATGTTGCTAAATTAACCTATTAGAGGGAGGTAGGTAGTGTAGGTACCTAACTAATATGCATTTTAGAAAATAGCATAGAAACGAATCGAAAGAAAGCAGAGAAACGTAAGAAAACCTTAGGTAGGCACTCGGCTTAGTCCGGCCACAGTCGTGTCCTTCCGATCGGAAATAAAAACCAATACCGACTGAGTTATAATAACACGACAGGTCAACAGACAGAGTGGCGAGGCGGTGCGTCAAAGAAAACCCCTATTTATTAAGGTTTAGGTACCGCTACCAAAATATTTATAAAAGGTTATAGTACTTCTACCGAAATATAACGGTATGCATTTCTTACCTCAAAATTCCGCTACTGAAAAAAATAACGATATCAAAATATTTCGGTAACCCTTATTTAACGGTATGACGTCATACCGAAATTTTAAGGTACCTTAATTTTTGGGTAATTCAGTCCCTGATTTCGCGTACCACTGTCCGAAGACATATACATGCGACTGAGATCTATAATTATAAACCTGCCAAAAAAATGAACTACCAAAGCTCATCGTCAAGCCAGGATAAGATTTGCAAACATTGCAATTTGTTTTAATAATATGGTAAATGGAATGAGATCAAGATTAGATAGAAGTTATAGAAAATAAAGGTTACCCTCTCCGTTATAAGTATAGCCCACAAGCTACAGTTAACATTTTTTTTTTTGTAAACAATTTTGAAAAATGTCAAGAGATGTTAATTGTTGTTATGTTTGATTCAAACGTAACATGTTGGTTCACTTTTGAAATATTTAAAACTATGTAATTTTTCAGCAAATAATATTTGTTAATCTAAATTGGGTTACTATATTAATTAATACCATAAGAATCATAAATCATATTGACCTGTTTTTTTTTGTTCCCGATACCGGTGGTGGGCTACATTTTTATATTTTTAAATGTTTTTCTTTTATGTTTTTGTTCTTTTTTTGTGTTTTATAAAAATATGTCGGAGGAAGGTATACGATTAATAATTAGGAACAAAGAAATATTGGTTGTAAGTTTACATTAATACAGTTTAAATCTCTGTTCGATTTTATTCGATTGACAACACTTTATTCTTCTTATGTCAAAATACTCGATTCTGATTGGATGTTTTAAAAGCGGTAACTTGCCAGATTAGTTCTTTGGCCAATGAAAAAGCGAGGACAGTCTATGCTATGCTGGCTCTCTCGAGTGGAGTCGCCTACCATGTGATTTTGGGTAGAGTTAGAAAAGAAGCGCGCGGACGCGCGTTTCGGAGTAATAAAGAGTTGTGAGGAAAAGACTTGAGAAGTGATGTAGCCAAAAAAAGGCGTGTTATAAACTTGAAAAAGTGTGTTTTTGTTGAGAGAAAGCGAAATGCTTGGTGACCGAATCCGCTGCTTTGTTAAAATTGGACCAAGGACTATCTCAATGGCATTAGTTACCTGCTACTTGCTTTGTGCCAGCATTAAACCCAGCAGGCCCAGGGCTGACGCCTACGAGATCCAAGAGAGACATGGATCATGAACTCGAATTTAATGAGGAGAAGTCTTCCTTTCCGACAAATATATAAAAATGTAACAATTAAGAAAGAAATTATATGAGGGGCATAATAAATAATACTACGTATATATGTGAATCTCCTTTATTTTGAAATACCGCCTTTTAAAAGCACCTGTTTTTTTAAATTAATAATAGTATTTTTATTATACCTACTTAATAGTATATTTAACTTTTTAGTGTTTTCTTTGGAAGTTGGATGTAATATTTTGTAAAAATGATTTTTATATTTGCAGCACCTATTGTTGTAGCGATACTTAAAGAATCGTGTAGTTGTGACTAATGAAAAACAATCCGGGTGAATTGTTTACATATCAAATGGAATTTCATGAACTAATTCCTCCTAATCTGTTCCATCATCTACAAGACATAGGGCGATGCGTCAGCGGTACACGGTGGGGATCCCACCCATACGTATTAAAAATTCTGGGAATATTTTTATAACACAATAAAATATTCTAAGGAGTGGAATTCCCTGCCGGGAGTCTGTATTTCCTGATAGCTAGAATCTGGGAGTCTTTATGGCAAGTAAGGCTTCTAGAGACGCATGCTTCAACGTCGACCACATCATCACTTATCATTAGGTGAGATATTTGTCAAACGCAAGCTTATAATAAATAAGGTTTTTCCCATTGCTGGGAAATTCTACTTTAGATTCCCATCGGTGGGAAAACGATTGGGCAGATGCCTATTTTCATTATTTCCATCGGTTACGATATCGCGTTATTTACAGTTTTTTTTTATCGTCGCCTATTCTGTTTTTAGACGCCTCATGTTATGGTGACGGATTCCGGATTCTGCAAACGTATCTCTGCAAAATCTGATGTTATGTCACCACTTATCACCAGTCAATGTGGCGACGCCTGTGGGGGGCCCTTGTCCAGCAGTGGAAGTCTTTCGGCTGATATGATGATGATGCCACAACTTTGGACAGAGACGCAATTATAAGTAGTTGCGTTCTCGTCGAGTTGAATGCTACAGTTACAATATGAGGTACCTGGTCGCGGTGCGGTCGCACGGTACGAGTGTTGTGTGCATGTAACGCCGCCAGCAGGTGCGGCTGAAGTTGCCTGCGCAGCGCCGCAAGCACTGCTTCTTCCGCGCCCTCACCACCAGAACCAGCGCCGTCACCCGGAGAACACGCCCCCCCACCACCACCGCCGCCTCCGCCCCCACCCGCACTCCGACGAGATTCTACAACAATAGAAAAACTTTACTACTAAAGGCTTAAGAGTACTTGGAACTGCATGGCAGACTATATCTCACCTCCTTTCCTGCACACTGTGCCCCAAAAGCTGCAGCTAAAGCGATCTAAGCGCTACCACAGACAATGCCGTTATAGTGGCGAAGTTTTGGGTGAGCAAAATTTAACTGTACCATTGACACGAAGGAGACTACTGAACAAGGTCCGAATTATAAAATTCATTGGTGTACTTTTACAGGGCGAGACAGACTGAGCTACATGACTTATTATTATTACACTATCAACTTTTCACCACAGAGTCATTATGGAATTGATGATTAAAAATACGGCCCCTGTACGTCCCACAATAAAACAGCTTTCGTGACTGAGGCCGTGAAAGAAGGAATGCATTCTTGACTAGAATAGAAGAATTTAGTTATAGCGCCTCAATTTTGATAATTAGTTATTCTGGATGATATCTGAAAAGTCACTTTAAAATCAACTCAATTACACTGCAGTAAAGTTGATATTAGGATGAAAGGATTATATTTTGTTTTTATATTCTGCACTCACTACTCTTAGTGTGTTTTCCATCATGTCTAGGTCTGCGACGGCGCGTGTGTATAGTGTCGCGTCGCATGGCCGTGGGTCGCGGCACTCCGTGGAGCTTGAAGTACAGTCCACAGGCGTTGCAGACCATCTCCCCGCGGGCGTCGCGCCGCCATATGGTGGTGGTGTGAGTGCCGCAGTTGCTGCACGACAGCTCCACGCGCGGCGCCGAGCGTGCGGAGCCTGTCCCGCCCGGCGTTGATGATGCTTCTGGTGGTTCCTGCTGCATACATGGAGGATAAAGTTTTAGGATTAGTAAGCCTCGTTAGGTGTGATTTTTCAAGACGGCTATATTGGGTCAACTATTAATATAAATCATCTTGAAAATATAAAGAATTATAATAATAATATAACAGTTATAGCATGCCAATAATTGACAATATAATTTGTGAGATTATATTCTGAGTCCATAGAAGACGACCAACGTATAACATTGAGAAGGATACTTGTCCATCTGATCCTGAAATGATTAACTTACATTTTCCGACGCTGTCTGCGGCCATTACGTGTTAGTGGCGGGCGGGTCTACGGCCATGAGGGGCTGTGCTCGTGCGGGGAAGCTTTGTTTTCTTCTATTATGTATAGATAGCAATCAACTTACATTCTCCGACGCTGTCTGCGGCCATTGCGTGTTAGTGGCGGGCGGGTCTACGGCCATGAGGGGCTGTGCTCGTGCGGGGAAGCTTTGTTTTCTTCGCGCCGTGCCCGCAACACTCGAACCGCGACCCGAACTATGCCATTCACCGTTCTAATAACAATAATAATTATTATTAATTATACGTTGTTGACCGTCATTATTTAAATGATAATTGATATAATCATTTCGTAATAGGGTGATTAGGAAAGCACATTAAGAAGCTAATATGGAATGGGGCCCCAAAATGGAATTCCGAAATTGGAAAGCTGCGTCAGCGAAATAAACATTGTCGATTGTTGTCTTATCTAAACTCTATACCAGCCTTTCCCAAAATAGGCGATAACACCTCCTTGTGGGCGCTGCAGGCCTAAAGGGAGGGCGGTAAGAGACCCATAAAAAAAATGGGGGCGTTGTGTAGAGGCTTGGGGGGTAATTTGTAATTTCATTTAGCTAGGAGGCCTCTTAGACACCGACTGCACGAGCTCTCGACTCTCAACTACAATTTGTGAACATCAACTAATATTAGTTAAGAGATTGCTCAAACTCGGTTCGATATTTATCTCCGCGTAGTTCATATATCTGTCCTGTTTTATTGAATATATAAAATAAAAATCATGTCAATCGGTCGCTCCGTTTCGAAATGAAAGTAGACACAAACAAACAAATAAAAAGGCAACAGACATACTTTCGCATTTTAATAGTTATTAGAACTCCTAGATAGGTATAGTTTTCGTAGATTGTAGACCGCGGGCAATCATGTTTTAACAAGTTTTTGTTAAATAACACAATAATTGATTAATTTAATTTGAAGTTATAGTGGTTTTTAAGTAGGTGAAATAATGGGGGCGCTAAAAAATAATTTATTCTCAAAGTGGGCAGTAGACAAAATAAGTTAGGGAACCTCTGCTCTATACTTATATTATAAAGAGGAAATATTTGTATTTTTGTATACAGTAATGAATTTATCCTAAAAACTTTCAAAAATTCTTTCACTGTTGTGAAGCTACACTATCCCCGGGTGACAGGCTACTTTTTATCCCTGTATTCCCACGGAAACGGGAACTACGCGGGTGAAACCGCGAGGCGTCTGCTAGTATAGAAATATAACAGGTTATGTCACATCACATAGGTGTTAAATAACCTTGTAAGGAACAATTTCTTTTCACTACGCGTAAAAATGTACATTCGTCTCAAAGACAAGACAATAAATCTTGCAACAGGTACATTGTTCTAGCCAAACACAAATCTATACTAATATTATAAAGCTGAAGAGTTTGTTTGTTTGTTTGTTTGTTTGTTTGTTTGAACGCGCTAATCTCAGAAACTACTGGTTGGAATTGAAAAATTCTTTTTGTGTTGGGTAGTCCATTTATCGAGGAAGGTTATAGGCTATATAACATCACGCTACGACCAATAGGAGCGGAGCATCAATGAAAAATGTTCCAAAAACGGGGAAAATTTATTCTTTTTGAGACGCAACGTATTTAGAGTAGGTGGGCTAGCTTGGTAGGTAGCCAGTTGACGGGAGCGAAGCCGCGTGGGACAGCTAGTAATAGATAAGTGCATTTCGAACAAGCGAACATTTTATCTCCGTTTCGAAGATCCCAGCATCGATAGTACATAGAAATGTGAGCTGTGATAACAATAAGCACATAATGTCTTTGACTAGACAAGGAAAATGTATTGAAAATGGAAATTAACATAACATTTAAGTGGACAATAAACAAGTTAATTCATGTCATGTGTTTTTAACTTAGCGTAGAATATTCTCAGTTTGTTAGTGAACTTCAACACATAAGTCGCATTTAAAAGTAGTGCAGTCTTTATAAACGGTGTGATTCGAAGGACTATACCTGAAAAGATTTGCATTAGTACAGTTTAATTGCAAAAAAAGTTTAAATGTTATCTATGGAGAAAATTTGTATTCGCAATTGGAACTACTTTTAATTTAAAAACTGTCATTTGTGCAAACGCTGTTGTAAACGCCAATCAGTTTGTTTTGATATCGAATTAGGAACGTGGCCTTAAAATACCTAGTCCATAAACTGAAAGATACGCTATTTACTGTCCTTCCTACCTAATACACGTTTGTTGAATTTTGTCATTAAAAATACGTCACATTTCGCGCCACTGATTGATTTTACTATTAAAAAAACCGGTTCTACAGGAACTATGGTTTGGCATTTAAACGAAATTAAACAATTGTCTAAAAAACCGTAATAACAAGTTGTCTTAATGAGTGTTTGCAATAATAAATTAAGTGCGACACTGACGTCCATCAGAGGCAGTTGTTATTATTATTTAAATAATTAAAACTCATTTTGTGGTTTTGACATAGAACATTAAAAGTGCGGGAATTTGTGCAGTAGTTTATTGGAACTCTGCCCAACCACAAGAGGTTAGCATGAAGGTTAGTAATATTATTTATTATTGTTTCATTTAGTTTACTTCATCTGAACATATTCTTACAATGACAAATTTCTGTACCAACGTTTCCTTTTTGATATTTAATTTATTTTGATTTATCTATATTGTCCCGCTGCGGCCACTCTTTTCTGTTGTTTGCCTACTCCTAACAATCTCTCGTATCCACCTTCTAAATTGTCACTCCAGCTTTTCCTAGGCCTGCTTCGACGTCGACGCCCGTTTATAACATTTGAAATTATCACAAATGGATATGATATATTATTATCGTTTTTGCCAGACTCGACTCTTTTTGGATTAAGGACGTACATAGTCGATATCCATTGGCAAGGTTAAGATTAGACGCTTTTAATGGCAATCCTATAAGCCGCAGACTACCTTCACAATACATTAGAATAATAAGTAAGAAGGAATATAAATTCTTTTATGTATGACTCACTTGAAGTAGAAAATAAGGATACTTTTTCTATGTCAAGGCCTGTCTTTAATAACGTTTACCTACATTTGCATCACCTATTTAAAATAACAATAGTATATTGTTGTGTATTGATGGCCGCTATAAGTTTTGATAGCTCATTATTTGATTGACTCATTTATATCTTTTTATTACCGCATCACAACGTAGTTAGTATACGGTAATCTTTTAACATAAACAAATGTTTTCATTGTTCAAACACCGCGGTTATTGTTATCAGTACTTATCGGTGTATCGTTAGAGTAATTAAATAATACAAATGTAATCGTTAGATTTCGAATCTGTGTTGTGTCTTTTTGCAGTATACAGCTGCATTATGCAGTTTTTCGTTTGTTACCAAGGAGGCCTTTAATCTGAATCTTTTACGTGTGCTAGCCTAAGTTTGGCGCAAGACTGAGGCATATCACCCGCATTGGCAACCTAATCTAACCTAACAGCTCAATAAAATAAAGCTAATGGGTTGAACGGATAGCCTGAGATACTAATAAATAACAATTATGTACTAGACTAGAGGACGCCTCGCGGTTTCACCCGCGTAGTTCCCGTTCCCGTGGGAATACAGGGATAAAAAGTAGCCTATGTCACCCGGGGATAGAGTAGCTTCCCAACGGTGAAAGAATTTTTGAAATCGGTCCAGTAGTTTTGGAGCCTATTCGGTACAAACAAACAAACAAACAAAAAAATCTTTCCTCTTTATAATATTGGTATAGACTAACAATAATGTACTTGAGAGCAGCGGTGGCCCAGTGGTAACGGCCCCGACTTACGTGTCGGGGTCGAACCCAAGCAGGCGCTTTACTTTGTGTAAATTATTTCATCACCACTGCTCTTAAAAACGGTGAAGGAAAACATCGTGAGGAAACCGGCATGTCCTAGAACCAAAAATTCGAAGACGTGACATCCATCATCCCGCACTGGGACCGCGTGGTGAATTAAGGCCCATTACCTCTCCCACAGAGAGGATGCCTGTGTCCCAACAGTGGGACCATTATAAGGCTGATGATGATGAATGTACTAGATACCATAAGGCCGTTTCTTCAATATTTCGATAATCTCTGTCGGATTGACGCATTGGGCAATCGCAATAAGGGATGCGTTACAACTGATACAACTGACAAAACGTGATACAACTGTCTAGTCCTGTCTAAAACAAGATATTAGTCATAGAGTGGACGACGAAGCGGATCATATGGTTGGAGATAACATGCGCATGACCAGATAGCTCCTTCAAGCGTGGAGCTTGGCAATGGGCCAAGAAAGCGCTAGGACAGATAAGACAACGCAAATATTGGAGGGTATTTGAGATTCCTCTTTTGTTCTACGTACTGCTATTGGTATTTTTTTACCAATTTAAAAAAGGAGGTTATCAATTCGACACGTATGTATGTAATATTGTTGGATTTGCCCAATATTCACATATGTTACTCTGATTGGGCTTCTAAACATGTGTGCTAAATATATGTGTGATAAGTGTATGTTAGTATGTACTATGTATGCATGTTTGTCCACGCATTTCTCCGAAACTATTTATCGGATCATGATCTTTCTTTCTGTGTTGGATTGAGTATCTCTCCACTTAGGGAATAGTGCAAGTTTCATTAAAATCGGTCCAGCATTATTCAAGATATGAAGCATACAACTGAACTCCTTAGCGACAAACAGTACGAATGTGTAAATTGAGTTAGTATGGGTATTGTCAACCCTTTAGGTATTATAGAAATTTCTCATTTTTAGTGATGATGTACTAAAACTAAAAAGAGAGAAATAAAAAAAAAACGTCGAAAAATGATAAAAACAAGAGATACCAAAGACACCGCTGCCGAAACGATAGAAATTTTGCACTTTTTAGTGTTTTGCTTTTGAAGTCGGGGTTAATTTCTTGTGAAAAAGACAACATAAACTAATGGTTTCCATAAAAGTGCAACGTGATATCGAACTAACTTAACACATTTTAATATATTATTTTGAGGCTGCGGGACTCCGGGGAATGCGAAACGACAAGACCGATCCGTGTCGCTACGCTTGGGGGAGGCCTATGTCCAGCAGTGGACGTCAATGATGATGCATTGAGAATATTAGCGTTCCGAAAAGCCCTCAAAAGTATGGGCAAAAATGCCGTTGTTATTACAAAAACCAACTGAAAATATCCAACAGATCCTCAAGTGTAATTATTAGGACAAATTTGCTCTTTCACCATGCTAACAGACAAATGATTGCTCCATGTTCATGAATAAATTTGATGCAAAGAATCATGCACACTTTCAAAACTAATTAGACAACATAGTTACTGGTATGCTTATAACATTTCTAAACACGATACAAGTTCGAAGACAGCACTGATACGAAATAGATTTTGTTTCCTGACGTTCTGTGCATGATTGGTGATAATAAAATTACACTCGAATGCGGAACACGTATGCGGGCCATATTTCCTTATGCGTTTAACACAATAGAATTTTATAGTAAGTCTTTGGTCGTAACGTATACATAACAAATTGTTCTACAAATTGAGTCTCACATAATATTTGGTGTTATAACCTACTTAACTTTTTTTTTGTTTGGGGTATCCTGATGGATACCTTCCTCTTGGGGAGAACGTAGATTATATCGGACTCCTACCGACTAAAACCCTACGGATCTTACCGCTACTAAAACCCTACGGATCTTACCGCTACTAAAACCCTACAGCCGCGTACGCACGTACAAACAAATTTGTTGCGTTACATGATACGCAACAACTTGGTTCGCACGTGCGTACCACTATCGAACATCGAACACTCTGTTCGTCAAACATGTTCGCGGCGATCCTTGTAGTGTGTTCTGTATGGACGGTGTTCGAAGAGCTTTAAAAAATTCTCCGCTACTTCACAATCGACCACTTCCAACGGCGCCGTCATGGCTACTAAGATAGAGTTCACGACTGTTGTTCGCGAACTCGACTCGAACTATGTTTGCGTTCGTGTTCGAATATGCCGTCCATACGTACGAACCAAATGTTCGGGTCTGGTGTTTGTGTTCGCTATGTTCGTGTTCGTGTTCGTACGTGCGTACGCGCCTTACGGATCTTACCGCTACCATGAGTCGGGGGCCCGGTATACAAGAACATTCTCGCGGACCCCCAACTTGCTAAAACCTACGTACTTAACCCAAACCAAGTATTAAACCTGTGAGGTTTAATACTTTAAGTATAGTGATGGTAAACCTAAAAATAGTACCATTGTTATTTAATTTTTCTTTGGTTTTAGCGTCCTCCGAATTTGGTAATTTATCGAGGATAAATTAAAAATAGGTTTAGTAAAGAAATGAGGAATAATCGATACACGAGATAAGATAGATATAAAAAACAACTCTGGTCTTTTGAAATTCAATTTTCTTTTTAACTCGGATCCCTAAAAAAACTTTTTGCAAAAAAATACTACCGACTTCCAAATACAAAACTACAAAGTGAAAAATAACTTAATTTTTTGAAGTCGGTGTCCATAACGCAAAAAAATGGTACCTACGAAAGACACCGGGAGCTCTACTTAAAAAAATATTTTATTCTGTTTTTAGTATTTGTTGTTATAGCGGCAACAGAAATGAAAATTTCAACTGTCTAGCTATCACGGTTCATGAGTTACAGCCTGGTGACAGACAGACAGACGGACCGCGGAGTCTTAGTAATAGGGTCCCGTTTTTACCCTTTGGGTACGCAACCATAAAAAGCGTGAATCCTGTAGTTTGTAAACTTAAATAATTTGTAATCGAGCTTAGGTTTTGTGCAGGTATTTGGCTAAACATATATACATAATATAAGTATGTAGGTATAAGATTACAAAGTGATGATTTTATCAGCCCATCGCAATCCTTCAAAGTTTACGAGTATCGCCTTTATTATCTAAGTCTTCTTCATACGAAATAGGCAGGATAATAATTATCTTATTACAGCTTATTTTTAGTTTCATATCACCGTTTCGTAGAAATGATTCATATAAATAAGTAGCTATCTATTGTTCGTGTCTTTATCTACCTTTGATACACAAGTAGGTGTAACTTTTACAGTGAAACTTCAAAGGAAGCCATTTTAAATACATCTGTACCTTATTAAAACACAATTTGGTACTTAAGGACGCTATTACATTTTTCTACAAATAACAGTGCTTTTCAGGTACAATTTTAATGTTTATGCAATCACAGATGTGAAGATATCATGGTCTTAATTTAAAGATAATATATTCAGCTCCAGATTGGCATCAGAAAAATTGCATGACATCATACAAAATTTTCGCACAGATACGTTTTGCCCATCACGATAATCGCAAAAATATTAAAAAAGTGGGGTCCGAATAGGTCCCAGTTTAGTTAATTTTACAGCATTTTTTATCTTCAAAATTATAAAAAAATTGCGGTATATATAGTCCTTTACAGGTTCAGATAATTATTTTTTACCCAAATCAATATATATTTTAATTATTAGCTAAAATAAAATGACTTGCCGACTTCTTCATACATTTTGCACTAGAAGCTTATCATTCCGCGCTCAGAAGCGCTCGTGGAAGGGCGAGCGTATCGCTTTTTTGCAAAAAATAAATACGATAAAAGTAATAGAAAAGATTGTAGTGTGCATGCGTGAGTCGTATGTCGTGATCGAAAGGAGTTGATATTTTACCGGACCGAAATAAAAGTATGTTTGAGTTTCCTTTTATTATTAGAATGTGATTTAGAAATTATGTTGGGTATGATCGGGATTTTGATAGGTATTGTTAAGCAGTTGTTGACAAGGTTGAGTAATGGATGGGTGGGTATAAGCAGCTCTTAGTAAGGTTATGATTTGGATGGGTAAGGTTAAGCTAGCGGCGGTGAAGGTTAGAAGTGGATGGGTGGGAGGAGATTTATGATTTGAACCGGTGTGTATGTATGTATGTATGACGAATACGGGGTCAAACCAAAATACAAGATGGCGCCGACGAAAATTTGACCGCTTTTCGATATGGGTGTCATTTTCATGGTTTTTGGCGTCGCTTTTATCTAATATGGGGTCAAAACCAAAATACAAGATGGCGCCGACGTAAAATTTGACATCTTTGCGTCATGGGTGTCATTGTCATGGATTTTGGGGTCGCTCATATCGAATACGGGGTCAAAACCAAAATACAAGATGGCGCCGACGAAAATTTGACATCTTTTCGTCATGGGTGACATTTTCATGGTTTTTGGGTAGTATGTCATTAGCTGATGCTCATTATGTAATACTCCAAAAATTTTTGATGTTAATATTTTATATAATATGTATATAATATGTAATGCAAAATGTTCAAGTTATTTTTAGGGTTTCCCCTATTACTAAGACTCCGCGGTCCGTCTGTCTGTCTGTCACCAGGCTGTATCTCATGAGCCGTGATAGCTAGGCAGTTGAAATTTTCCCAGATGATGTATTTCTGTTGCCGCTATAACAAAAAATACTAAAACAGAATAAAATAAATATTGGGGCTAACATACAAAAAACGTGTTTTTTTTGCCGTTTTTTGCCGCAATAATGGTACGGAACCCGTCGTGCGCGAGTCCGACACGCACTTGGCCGGTTTTTTAATCCTTGTGACCGGAAATTATTTCGTTTTAGGTATCTACTTATTTTACGTTGCGTATTTTTAAAAATACCTACTTACTACAACAAAGTGAAAGCTAATTCTCTTTTCGAAAGTCGGTGTCGGTATCTATTGTTTTTCGTTTTTCGACACGGAAAAGTTATTATTTTTCTCTTTTTAGTTTTTGTTGGTACCCCATATTGGGTAGGTATACTAAATAAATCTATTAAAGCCCTAAAAATGTACAAGCGTGATTTTATATTATGGTATGGTGAAAACAAAACATAACTATACGATCACACTAATCGCAGGTCATTTGCTATTTGTTATTGAAGAGTTCCATTGTCTATCTCCGAAGATCTTTATCATATCCTAATATACTATACAATAAAACCTTCCCTGAAAACACATACATTAATCGACGTAAACCCGATAGTATCGGATAAGTAGTTTTAAAGAAAATCGCGGGTACATACGGGTCGAATAGATAAAGCACCTCCTTTTTTTGAAGTCGGTTGAAAATAATAACCTACTTTTTACTACGACGGTTAGTAACAGTTACCAAATGCATTTTCAAAGTGCCAACTAACCTTCCTGAATCAACTTCAATAAAATTAAAAAATAATAACAAGGACCAATATTATTTGAGTGATGTATAAAATCGAGCGCTCAGTAGTTTCAATGAGTGCGTGCGCGTAATGTTGTTGTGTGCTACTAGATACCTAAATTTGAGTTCGTCGAAAATGTAACAGCGTCCTTAAAAGTATTACCAGTTTTCGACAAATGGATGATGCTCTGATTCGATTGGTCAGTGTTGCGATAAATATTCAATTTTCCATCAAAATAGATGACTTGAGACCTGCTTTTGAGTACGGGCATAAGACGCACTCAAACGCAGGTCGCGATGATTCTGCTTCGACGTTCTCTACGAAACCTATAGGTGTGCTATAGTGACGGATTTTAAAACACATACCATCATCAAGATGAGGGTTCGGCATGGCTATTTCGATGTGCTCCGTGTCTCACCCCCAAGTGAACAATAACATATTTAGATACGGATAATATTCCCGTGGCGAATATATACAAAACTAGCTGATCCCCGGGGCTTCGCTCCCGTCAACTGGCTACCCTGCCAACCCAGACAGGGTACCCTACCCTACCTAGCTACCTAATATTTTTTATGTATCACCAAAAGTTTTCTCAGCGCATGCCAAATAATGAATTTTACAGGCAACATTTTGTTACTTTAGGTTACAATATTGCAATTTTCATAAGGATCTCTAATTTTTTTGAAAATATTTTTACCCTATGACACTCAGGAATAATGTAGCTTACTACTGGTGAAAGAAATTTCAAAATCGGTTCAGTATATCCAAAGATTACCCCCTACAACGTCACAAACTTTACCTCTTTATAATATTAGTATAGACAAAAGCACTCAAGCGCAACTGCTGATCTCGCCTCAGGTTTGGGACCTTATATGCTGTCAATTAAGTCACAATTAACCCCTTAACGATTACAGGACTTCTGTGTAAATGTGTCTCGCGAGTGTGTTCTTTATCTCGACTGAAATATAAATAATATATACCTTGTGGAGATAGGGGTAAATCTCAATATGCTATTCAAATGTTTATCTTGTGGTTTCGAATCTCCGTCCATGTGACTTGACATGAAGGCTCTAGAGCCGGACAATGTGAAATTCTATAAACGATAGCGTCGCGATAGCGATTGACAAAGAGTCAAAAATCTATGGGATTGACATGCGCTATCAAAATAGCACGTGATCAATACATTTACATTTAGACCCTCACCATCACTCATAAAATAAAACTTTGTTTGGATCCGGGGTCACCAATTACTTTCATTTGAAGTCCGTTTCTTAATAATAATATGCCCGTCGCGGTCCGGTCCCCCCTCTTGTCCAATCTTATAATTTTTTATCTATACCAATATTATAAAGAGGAGATTTGTATTTTTGTATGTAAACGAATAAACTTAAAATCTACTGGACCAATTTCAAAAATTCTTTTACCGTTGTGAAGCTACACTACCCCCGGGTGACATAGGCTTTGTTTTATCCCTGTATTCCCACGGGAACGGGAACTACGCGGATGAAACCGCGAGGCTGCCGCTAGTTAAATAATAAACAAATGTAGTCAATAAAAGTAATTGCCAAGATTTTTGTCAAGAACAAAATTGTTGCCGGCTATTGTCATTCAATCTTGGAGATGTTCATCGAAAAGTTCGTCTTGGAAACTATCTTGATGCAAGACGCACGGTACCGGTCACTAAGGCGACACTTGAGGTAGGCCTATGTTCAGCAGTGGACATCTTTCGGCTGAAATAATGATGGCATCTATCTTATAAAGGCCCGTATATAATAGGTCGGCAGTCCGGATTCCTCCGGTTGTTAATAACAAGTCTCACTACTGACCGGTGACACAGCTCCGTTGTTCGGTTGCTGCATGGTGCTGGAGAGCGGCGACGCGGGCGTCCTCAACGGTGACACCGTCATGCCGAGCTGCTTGCTGTTTATCAAACGCCGTAGTAACTGTGTTGCTTCGCCGCTGCGGCCTGGACAAATAAGAGAAGAAATTGTTGAGAATTTTGAGTTGTAAAAGTTAAGGGCTAGCGTTGTCGTCTAACTTGATGAACGCGCGGATGAAGTGGAACTGGGCATGTCACAGACGTGATGGTTGATGGGGTAGGTTTTCGTATGTGCTTAGGCACACCTATGAACCGAACAACCTTTTAGGTTCGCTTATGTCAATTAATATAAAAAAAAGTGCGAGTCGGACTCGCACACGAAGGGTTCCGTATCATTATCGCAAAAACGGCAAAAAAACACGTTTGTTGTATGGGAGCCCCACTTAAATATTTATTTTATTCTGTTTTTTTTTTTTTTTTTTATCTATTATAGGCTCACGCTTGACCACTATCTCACCTGATAGTAAGCGATGATGTGGTCGATGGTGGAGCACGCTTGCCTAGAAGTAACCTATTCACTCTTGACTTAAAGACCCCTAGATTGTAGCTATCGGGAAACACAGACTCCATTTGTTGTTACAGCGGCAACAGAAATACATTATCTGTGAAAATTTCAACTGTCTAGCTATCACGGTTCATGAGATACAGCCTGGTGACAGTGGGATGTTGGATTCGGAAGTAAATGATACTCAGGCGAATGTTGAAAGTCAATTGTTTAAGTTATCGAAAGACAAGCTACATGATTTATACTAAAACACTTATTATAAAGGTGTCTACACACGACAACAGACAGACAGACAGTGGATTCTTAGTAATAGGGGCCCGTTTTTACCCCTTGGGTACGGAACCCTAAAAATGGGTTTTCCATTATTGTCACTAGACGGCGCTTATATAGTTTCAATACAAATTGTTGATTACGTTAATGTGGTCGAGTACGTTTTAAAACACGCACCCCACTGTTCACTGTTAGTGGTTGGATACGGGAGGCCCTGGACCGAGTAAAGTGGCATGGAATTGAGGAAACCTACACTCTCTGTTTGGTGGATACGAGTTGGGAAAGGAGTTGTCATTCAAACATTCTCATTTAAGCAATCAGTATAATCCATCATCTGTGAAAATTTCAACTGCCTAGCTAAGGCAGTTGCTATGATGTATTTCTGATGCCGCTAAACGCTAACAAAAAATATAAAAACAGAATAAAATCAATATTTAAGTGGGGCTACCATACAACAAACGTGAGTTTTGTGCCTGTCTGAATTTTTGCGATAAAGGTACGGAGCACTTCGTGCGCGAGTCCGACTCGCACTTGGCCGGTTTTTTTTTAATATTCATAATCATAATTTGGTTCATCTGAGTGCGGATGGCCTAAATTTTAACTCTTCAATATATAAACCGACTTAAAATGAATACGGTACGGATGATAAGGCATTATTTATTGAGTAGACACCTCTTCTCAAAACCGGTACTTTTAAGGTAAAGCGGTTATGTTCAAAGATCTGCACAAAGTAGGTATCTATATAAGATGCGAGAACTTATGTTTACTGTCAGATAAAATATATATTAGATTAAAAGCAATTAAAGAATGCATTTAATACCATTTATTGCGAGTACATTACAGATGAAATCATGTAATTGAATTATAAGTTGTTACCTTTGCAGCGGAGAATGAATACAGACGAAATTGAACCTTCACACTGTTGCAATAGAGTACAATTTTGAAATTATGGATATTGCTCCAAGGTATATTCCCAACAATACTTGTTAGATCCTTAAAATATTTGCATATTATTGTCAAGTGAATAGTAAATTAAAAGTAACAAAGTTCAATGTCAGATACCAAAGTGTAAATCATTGTTGACCATTTCACATGATAAATAAATAATAATCGTACTCAAACTCGTTCAATCGATTTGATTTATATACAGGGTGGGTTTTGGGATGGTACTTTACTGCTAAAAACTAAACTATGCGAAATTGAGAAAAGTCGTTAATGTAGATATATGATTTTAACTTCGGGAAAAACTAAAATTGCATTAAATTTTTTGTTAGCCTGAATTGTTCCACTCTTGGTCCCACCATTGCTTCATCTCACGAATTCTCTAGGAATTCATCCATCCCGTCATCTTTTTACCCGACTACCGAAGGAGGGTAATGTGTTTATTAGTCTATGTATGTATGTATGTTTGTTCCTATGAGGCGTTCAAAATACCAAAAGCGTTGGCCGATTTTAAAGATTCTTACGTTAATCGATTCGTCTTAACCTTGCAAGTGTTACTGGCTACATTAAAATTAGAAAATAGAAAAATGGCGGCTTTTGGGGGCCCAATATTTTATTCTTCGGTATCCATCGTGTGAGGTGTCAAAATAAAGGGTTTTAAGAGGTCATTTCGAAAAATATATATCACTTGTATGTTTAAATGTACTTAATTCGAAAAAAATATGAAAAACCCGACTGCTTAAGTATTGAACTAAAACAAAAAGAAAATCATTCTGAGCAGTCGGAAGATACATCTGGTTTTAGTCAGCCAGCTCACAAATATGTATCATCCGAAAGCACAGCATCATTTTCGTCTAGTTTACGTCTTTCTATTAGTTCACTTCTTAAGCAGTCGGGTTTTTTGATGTTTTAATTAACTTTTTCTCGTTTTGCGCTGACCACGTCCAGCTGTGTCAGGACTTCTGTCTTACGATATACGAGCCTCTATATGTTTTGAAGAAAATGTCTGATCTTTCCGGATCTTTATACCGGACATTTTTGCACTAAACCATGTATAATTCCATTCAGCAATAAAATTGCTAGCAAGATGTAAATCTAGTACTTAATTCATGTTACGTAGAAAATGAAAAGATATAGTATTTTTATTTCAGTTTTCCTTGATTGTTTTTAATGAATAGCCTCTTACGATAAAACTCGCTACCACAAAACCTGCAGCCTCTATCTACTTACATCTGTAATTATGTATGTATGTGTGTGCTCACCGTTTTGCCGGTGTAGAGCCTGCCACAGCGATTCTTTGTCTTGTTCATGTTCCATGGGCGGCTGCGGCGAAGACTGGGTCGATCGAGCTGACTGGGTTTCTTCAGGGTCGTCCTGTAATGTACACAATGTGTTTTTAACTTGACGGACTTATAGGGGTGGGTAGATCTATCTACTGGAATATCATATCTGGGGTCTACTCCCTATAACTCCATCACCAAAGTTACGGGCCCGTCAGAAAGTACTCCGGAAATTCGGAGTGAACCCTACTCCGTTATATATTACATTTTTCGGACGGATAAAAACACATCGACAAGTACAACTGTTAAATAGTGTTGTCACTCATTAGTAGTTCGGGCCCAGAACGAACCATGCGTCCGTATGTGATAGTGTGTGGAAACGCTCGTAACGAAGGCCAAAACTACGGACTTCGTATTTAGGGAATAGACCTCAATTTTGTCAATTATGTTGAAGCCCAATGTGATAGGGGAGAAACTATTGCCTGCTAAGCGGGCATACATTCAGATTCCCAATATCTGCTAATGCATATAGACCTCGCCAAACTTAATGGCCGTCCTGAAGTTGGTTTACCGGATGCGCTAGGCACGAAACGGTACTGTTTTAGTATGAGATTTTCTACTGCCATTGTAGCCAACTTCAGGGCAAGAAGTTTGGCGTGAACTATACATAAAATAACACTGCCACACACCTGGGAATCGAACCCAGAAGCGTGTCCCCATTCGGGCTTACTTCCACGATGCAGTATAAATTCTGTGGTATCACCCAACCCAAAAAACATCAAACAGGTTGTAGATATCAGTACAACGTTTGGAGGTCACACAGGTTGCAAAAATATCACTCAATGTCGCTGGATGCAATGACGTCATTCATACCAACCTTGTTTGTTATCTCTAGTTTTCTATTGTGGACGTCATACTACCTAGTTGACCTTCCTCTGTTAAACATGCTAATGAAATTAATACTCATTAAATTGCGTAAGGTCCTCACCTGCGACATCTGAGATATATCCATCTGTAGCCTATCGGGGTCCGACCCACTACTGCTTCTACTACAATCCTCATACACCGATGAATTTTCCTTCGACGTTTTCATTTTGGCTCGCCCGAATACGTGTTGCTTGTACTCATCAACAAAGTTCGTCTTGTGTGTGAGTGCGCCGTGAAAGTAAGTGTTGGTGTGTTCCTGCTGGTCGGTCTGGTCGTTGGGCTCGCTCTTGACGGAGCTGTAGAGGGAGAGGTCCATCTCCTTGTTGTCATGGTCGTCGTTGCTGGCGGGGGAGGCGGCGCGCGGCGGGTACGCGTACTGCTCGTCGGCGTACTCGTGCCCGTAGCTGTCGCCCGCGCTCGGTGCGTGCGTCCTGTCTATCACGCCCGTGTAGTTCGGTGGATACTTCTGAGATTCCTCGTTTTCCCGCTGAGCGACCGCCACAGCCTTGCTTATAATATCGATGACGGTATTGCAGTGCATCACCTCTCTCGCTCGGTCCGAGGGCGGTAAACTCGGCACACTGTTGAACATTATATGAGGCTCGTCTTCCTGTTTGACCGCATATTTACTTGGGTCGTAATTTTTTATCTGTAGTAGTGTGACCGCCGCCTGCCGGCTCTCCAAGTTCTTCATCTCCTCAGTCGAGTCCGGAGAGCCGATCTCGGCATATTTGTTTTTCAATTCTTGCTCGTAGTCGCTGTCGCTCAGTGGTTTGATTATTTCTTCCAATTTTGCCGCCGTAATGTTCAGGATTTCCTAAAAATAAAAGATAATATTTGATCATCAAGCGGCGCTCTATACTTATTAGTAGGACGATAGCACAAACAAACATCGACCAATGAGACGCTCGCTCATTTCATGTCACTCGTGATATCAGGCGGCTCCTCACTGATAAGATAAAACGTATTGTGATCCGAAGGTGTTTCTCCAGTACCCTTTCTAATTTTGAAGAAAATGTATTTCCCAACGATATGCAAAGTGAGTGACCGTAGTGACCGAGATAGAAAACAGAGACGATCGTTGTTTGTGTACCGAAAAGATTATATAAGTAATGGTGTTTCTTTGTTGTAGGTGTTAATGATATTATGCGTCCTAGTTTCGTCGAGCCGCGCACAAGAGGCCGACGCGGAAAATGTACCATGTGATATTACCATACCAGATTCCTCGAATTTAACATTAAACTGTTCGCGGCGAAACATTGATGAGATTCCCGAAAAATGGCCGGAGAGGATAAACAGCGTAGACAAAGGTAACGTCACCGAAACGAAGGGAGAGTAGAGAGATCATTTGTCATCGTAGACTGTTACAAGCAAAATTATGACGTAAACAAAACAAATACTTAGCTGCAATTCCATCAAGTTTTATATTCAAAGTTACCTAAAAATATCATCGGTCAATGATCATCTGATCAAGTTTTAGTGTGATAATAAATATTCATAATAAATTCGGAGTCGTGCATGTGTTACGTACGCACGTTTATGGAATCAGTGAAGTTTACCGTGGGTGGAATGTATTAGGTTTTATGATAATACTTAGTTTTATGAATATTGATGAAGTGTTAACATTACTATAAGCCGTTATTAACGTGATTTATGCTAAACATTTCTACTAGATTTAGGAGTAGCTTTTGTTTGTAGTAGTGGAGAGTTGAAAGTGGTTGGGGTAATCATATTTTTGGACATTCCAGATGTGCATGTGTTGATAACCTTTTTCAACAACACAATTTCGAACGTGTCGCAACTGCCTATGGTGCCGGGCAGCAGGGTGGCCATCAGCTTCAAGTCAAATGAGATCGTCGACATCGAGGACGATGCTTTCTCTAACATCGAAGGATTGGTGTACTTGGATTTGAGCAACAATTACATTTCAGGTAGGTGTGTTGATAATGTTGATATCATTTGAGTTCACACAGGTAGCTAAGGACAGGTAGGCGCACAGAACAAAGCCAGATGTGAGATAAGTGCCCTGTTTGGTCAACAAATGAGTTGAGGGACCGCTCTTGTTTGTTGACTGAACAGCAGCCAAATTGCGTTAGTGAATTCGGCAAATGAAACAGTTTGGAACCTTCAAAGAGTTCAGAATCCCACCCATACGCACTAAACGTTTTGGGAATACTTTTATTATGCGTACAGCTAAGGAGTGGAATTCCCTGCCGGAGTATGTGTTTCCCGATAGCTACAATCTAGGGGTCTTTAAGTCAAGAGTGAATAGGTTACTTCTAGGCAAGCGTGCTCCACCATCGACCACATCATCGCTTACTATCAGGTGAGATAGTGGTCAAGCGCGAGCCTATATTAGATAAAAAAAAAAAGAAATTTCTTTCAACTTTTTCGGTATTGCGAAACTAATTTGGAAAGAGTACGATCATCCTTTTGATGATTTATTTCCAAATAATTAGGACATAATTTAATTTGTTACTTACAAATAATAGTCTTCTAATGCTTTTAATTAAAAGCATATAATGGTTCCTTAAAACTGATAAAACAATTATTCTTTACAATCAATTCTACGTCAAAATATTGGTCATGGAAAGATGCATCTCCTTTCCTTTTCAAAGTGTAATATGCAATACGTAAAGTCGTTATTGTGAAGGGTCCAAACTGTTTCCTTTGCCGAAATCACTTACGCAATTCGGCTACAGGTCACTATATAATTTTACAATATATATATTTTTAACAACAATCCTGCTAAAAGAATAATAGACTTATTCCTTTAATTGACATTTATCGCGAAGATTGTTTATTAGCTTATCTACCTGTAAGATCCTAACAAATATACATAGGGTAGTTAAAAAATAAATAATAGCTGGCCATGAAGAATCCCCAGTTGACCATCCCGACCCGTTAAGCTATCAACGCCAACGTATGGAAGCGAGAGACGTAATACGTGATTATTGATCAGAAAAGACTTATCTGGGTCAGATATTTATGTTCACAAGAAAAGCAAACACAAGTATCATAAAACAGACGTGATGTTCTACATACACCGTTCAACTTAAAATGCTTAGTAACAATGAATACTGCAATCTGTCAGATGACATTACAAATGGATTGGAGACTAGGTGTTCGGCGTATCCGTTCTTTTTCTGTTCAGTACCCTGGCATTATACGGCCTTACTTTCAACCAAGACATAAATATTTCCATAGTATTTAATCTTTTTTTCTTAATCTGCATGACTAACATCCATAATGAATTTGAGAAACGATTCGTTATCATTTTACGGAAAATCTCTGAGATCCCCCAAGTCTTCTCTTATAGAGAAATAAGTAGACCAGACAGATAAACACTGAATAAAATGATCTAAATCACAAATATAAAATTCGAACAAATCCATAAACAACATTAGCGAAGTGTAGAAGTTTCCATTACGTCTATGATTTCAAACTTTCCATTCTAAAGGTGAATGAATTCTGCTAAATGTACCTTCAAACGTGGCGTGATATACACATACATCTAGATTAGAAACCCATTCATGAATTGATTTTTTTGCGTTTTTGATCTATTCGTATTTGAAATGGCTTGGCATACTGGCATATCTACAATGCAATGAACAAATGTATGAAATCAGTTAGCGCAATGATTTTGCTAATGTAGTAAACAATTTATTATCTTTCGCGTTCTGCACAGATATAAGCGTTCACTCTACATCTTTCATAATAATATTAGTCACCGTCAGCAGCGGTACATTTATTTATATGGTTTCGCCGAAGAACGCTACGTTGCAACACTTTGATTCACAAAAATGTCGTAAACACCATCTAACAATAGCCTTGACTAAGACAGTATACAAGAGTTTTGTTCTCTGTTTTCTAAGTGCATATTAAGTTGTCAGTTCTGAATGATACACAACTGAACTTGACTACAAGAGCATCAGTTTTTGGCAAGCTGTCGTAAGAAAACTAAGAGTAAAAAAGTCCTATTGATTTTTACCAGCTTCCAACAAAAAATATACTTTTACGGTATTCTTATTGCTTTTACTCATGATTTTATGTAATCATGAATCCTTCTAGACAATTATTACAATCATTATAAAGATGACTAACTCAGATTGGATCTTAATAGTATAAATGAAGCAATAACTACTACTACATTACTAAGAGAATAAAGCAAATTCTCATCTATTGTTAAGGATCTAGACTATACACACCTATCGCATTCAGATCCACAAGTAATTAACAACAATGTCTAAACGGAACATACCTACCTAACGTGCAAACATGGACGACAAAAAAATCATTAGCAATACAAGACAACAGAACTAATCCTCGAGCAAGCGACAGTTCAATCAAAGGCCCGGTTCAATGATCCTTAATTATAGTTTTGTGAGACAATTTTCTAATTTAAGATTTCCTTATACTGAACCGACAAATGGAATTTTAAATTAGGACACGCCTTGAGGACAACAAACCTGTTTCTGATAGCGCTACTATCAAACCATAGATGTATAGGAAATATACGTGCGATAAAGTATTTTATCTCTTATCTCAACATTCATGTGTACAATAAGAAGTCGCAAATACTCTTCACGCAAAATACACCTATCTAATCAACATAAATACATAAACATGAAGAAAGTGTGTTTACGTACAGAGGTGATCTCAGCTGAAAATATGCTGTCGATTTGGTCGCTCATTAGAAAGTAAACTCAAACAATTACGAGCTCATGATAAACTATTAATATCAGCAGTACGATGTATCGCAATTAATGCTCATTAGTCAATAATTAATCAAACAAAGGCCACAGAGACTGCCTCTCTAGATGAAAGTTATAACGACATTCAACTAAGAACAAATATGCAAATTGCGCAAATTGTATATCATTTCCAGCTTAAGATTGTCTTTCTTGGCATTGATCAAGGGTGTCCTCGCAAAGTTTTCCCCATTATTCATTCTAATATGTATAAAGATGAAGTATTTATCTAAACTAATAAATAGTGAATAAAATGCAACCACCGTTCTGGCACGGTGAAAACTATGAATCACTAGGAAAGTGGGCGGACGGAATAAGCCGTATGCAACCTCAGAATGAATACAAAGCAGGAAGTTATATTGACGGGAAAAACTACAAGTGCATGCGTTTAGACAACACTCCTCTTAAACATAAACAGAAATAAGCATTCGTTGTGTTACTAAAGTAAACATAATCTGTGTTTCCAGGCGAAGTACTGAGGAGCGAGATTTTCCAAGGGCGCTACATTGACGGTATATACGGCAACATTGCTTTGGAGACGCTGAACTTGGGTCACAATGACATCCACTCCCTGGACCGGTATCTGTTCCAGTACACGCCAAACTTGACAAGACTGTACCTCAACAACAACCCTATTGAGATCCTCGACCACGTCACTATTCTTGCATTGGCTAGTGCGACCAATTTGCAGGTAAGTTTCACTTCAGGGATTTCTGAATATATAATATACCTAAGGATAACACATTTCTGTGATCAAATCGTAGGTTTAAAAACTTTTGCTTCATAATTTCAGAAAAGACAAAGGTTGCGCAAACTGATGTATGCGCTGCTGTTCATCTAACTGACATAATTCTTTAATCGCCACTTACGAAACCCAAAAAATGGGGTGACCTACATTTATTTAGGGATCGCTATCACTAACATTGATCGCTACGATTTAAAAACAAAGTTCACGAACGCATCTGTCTGCTTAGTAGTCTAAAAACACGTGTATGGACTTTGGCTTTGTACGTTTGAAATCTTTGATCGTAACCCACACCTGTAGAATACTTATTAGGAGATAGAAAACCTAAACCAACTTCTGATAATGATTTAATGTGTCTATCGGTAAATTCGCAAGTTACCTGATAAAAAACGAGGTTATCAAACTCTGCCTTTTTTATTGCTTCAATAAAATTCTGATCTACGATGAGACAAGTTCTGCAAGTGTCAACCTCAGCCAAGACGTCAAGAGAATATTAAAAAGTCTATTACTAGAAGAGACTTTAAGTCAAGAACAATGAGAATTTGTCACGTTATACGAAACACTCTCGCTAACATTAATTAAAATATATGAAAGATTTATGACCGAGATTACATACAAAGATCATTTCCAATTAACATTACATTCTAATATAATGCCGAAGGAACTTCCAGGATATCTTTAGTAACTTCAAGTAGACCCTTGAGAGGAGCATCATCTATAGTTAGACGGGGACTCCCGCTGCGTTATCCTTCACCTATAAATAAATCCTTTTTTGAATTTCAGGTGTTGGACTTGGCCAAGACTGACATAGACAACATACCCCTAGACGCGTTCAAAGGATTGACGCACTTACAGCAGATCGATTTGTCGGACAACCGGTTTGTGACCGTGCCGGAAAGTCTGAGCCTTGTAGGAGAGTCCCTGAAGTATCTCACGTTCAACAACAATCCCATTGTGGAGCTCAATGATGACAGCTTCGTAGGTAAATAACGTAATACACGTATTATTTTCGAGTGATATTAGATTATAAGTACAATGTAGGTCTTTTGTACCAAATAATTGGTGCGGAACCAATTTAAAGAATACGTTTAATCGTCGTTACTATGTATGTAATTTATGTGTTGAAATAGACAAAATAATATAAATGTACTGGGCATGGTGAAGATCACTGTTGAGTCATAGATATTACAAAATAACGTTCTAGCAGAACCCGTTGTTATCATCTCACAGGAAATACCAAAATCAAATTAGATTTTTACGACGCTGTTTATCTTTATTTCTGCCAAATCAATAGCCAAAACATGGCGATTGATTCTTCAATTGAGTGTGAGATTGAGATATTTCAATCTCACACTCAAGTGCTTTTGTAACACTAGCCTATTAATTAGCACAAATAGGGTTCGATGTTTGGCAACTATGGTAATCTGGAGCATATTTAGTTTATAACTATCAAAGTATCTATTTAAAGAAAACTATTTACTCCATTATAGAGAAGTACACACTTATAAAGGTCTATCCACACATATCAGGGCCGTGCCCGGGACGTGACAGGGCCGGGCCCAATCATTGAAGATTCGTCACTGGCCCGTGCCCGGAGGTGTGTGAACGAGTTCATATAAAATGTACGCAACCATATTTTTTTGAGTCCCTGACGGGGCACGGTCCTTCCATGTCGCGGGCACGGGCCTGATATGTGTGGATAGACCTTAACTCTATTAAAATTCCAGACCTCTCGTGAATAGGTAAACAATCCGTAGCAAAAAAACTGCCTTAGATGTTTATCTATATGTGAAATAGTTTTATATATCACTCGTAAAATACGGAAGTACATAATAATAATAGAGTCAGTTTTTTTGCAGGCTTAACGAACTTGATCGAATTGGAAGTCGGCGAAAACGATCATTTGGACGAAGTGAAACGCAGCACGTTCTCTCCACTCAAGAACTTGAGGGTACTCCACCTTTGTCACAACCAAAATCTGAGATACATCAGCCATAATGCGTTCCGCGGATTGAAAGACAAATGGACCTTGAAGGAAGTGAGTAACATGCCTCAACAGCACAATTAACTCTAGATAGCAGCATCAACGCGGAAAAACCCTTCTAATTTAGTGCGTAATGCGAATTCGGCGCGTTTAAACCATTATCAAAGCGGAAATAATTTATTCTGTTATATTAACGAACAAAATCTTGTTTGGAGTAGAGTCATGTCTCTAAGTATTTTCTCACAATGATTAATGTTACTCAGGATGACGACATTCGTCTATTATTGTGACTGATATTCTATTATGAGCTTGGTAACATGGTTTATCAGAAATAAATTTACTTATTATACACTTTTGGGTAAGATACAATCATCAGATTTAAAGACTGCCTGCAATCCAAATTGCCCCAGTTTTTGAGTGCTTACATGACAGTCGCAAATCGGGGTCAGCTTACTAATCATTTTAATGTTTGTTTTGATATACAATCAATCAGTACATTGTCGCGTTCAGCCTAAAATTGGAGCGGATTTTATTGTCACTATTGCAATTTCAATTACAGTAATTAGATTTACTTTTGAGATGTAGATATCCTGTTCTATTTCTATTGTAAACGCGAAATTTGCCGAGGATAGATGCTAGATAAAAGGAATTAGCTTATATGTACATCTGAATAACACATAGGCTATCATTTAAAATTATATTGGAGAAGTACTAAATCCACGCGTGTATGTTTGTTACTCAATCACGCCAGAACGTCTAAACGGATCTGGATGAAATTTGGCACAGAAATAGATTATAGTCAGGAATTGCACATAGGATACTTTTTTATACCGGGAATATGCCTAGGGATCATTTTCGACATTCACGCGGGCGAAGCCGCTGGCAAAAGCTTGTGTAAAATAAACATAAGTGTGTACCTACATGCCAAGAAGGTGGCAAGATAAACAACTATGGGAATTCCCAAAACATGTCATGTTTTGTGACTCTGATAAGACAACATTAATCTTTTTTTTTATTCAAGTATTTTTATAGTTTTACCTGCCTACCTTAAACACATTTTATCAGCTATTATTGAAGTGGTTTCCTACTTTAGTAAAGATATAATTTTAAAATCCTCCACAGAAATAGTGTAACGTAATTTAAATAGAGGGCAAATTTCCAGAGAGGTAGACGAAAAGTAACCCCCTTTATCCCCTTTAATTTGTTTCACAGGTATACCTTGATAACAACTACCTCAGTGAGCTATCCACTGACCTGATGCCATGGAACAAATTAGAGATATTGGGAATGACTGGCAACAATTGGCTTTGCAACTGTGATCTAGCCAACATTGTCACTAAACAGGAAGCAGGCACCAAGTTCCAGCTAGGAGAGATTCCTTAGTAAGTATTGACACATCATCATCAGCCTATTAATGTTCCCACTGCACACAGGCCTCCTCTCTGTGAGAGGGAATGGGCCGTAATCCTCCACGCGGGCCCAGTGCGGGTTGGTGGATGTCACATGTCTTCGAATTTTTGGTTCTAAGACATTCCGGTTTCCTCACGATGTTTTCCTTCACCGTTTTGAGAGCAGTGGTGATGAAATAATTTACACAAAGTAAAGCGACTGCCGGGGTTCTAACCCACAAGTTGTACGTCGCGGCCGATACCACTGGGCCACCACCGCTCAGTATTGACACAAAAAGGCATAAAGAATAGGTATGATGACAAAAAAAACTATTTAGTCCGTCAGTTAGATTATCCAAAAATATTAAACACGTATTTTTATTTTGCCACGTAAACATAAAATTACGACAATACCTTGCTACACTTTATACTGACAAGTGACGTCACAGGGGGGCCTGAACTTTGATGCGCTTTATCTTTGTAAATTTTTATTTATTTGATACAACAAAAAATACGTGTCCAATATTATTTGATAATCTCACTGATGGACTAAATAGAATTATCATTTTCTGCCCATGAAACAAACCTATTTGTCAATTTTTGATCCTTAAATTACCCAAAACCAGAAGGAATGGAAAGAAAAGAGGGGAGGCCTTTACTCTGAAAGGCTGAAAATAATTAAATAGTAGTTCCTTCCCAGAATGTTAAGATAATCCTGTTCAGGTCAGAAGCCAGTATGTGCTATAATTGGATCATCCTTACTATGATTAATTTCATTGGCCAATGGGGAAGTTCAAATTCAATCAGTGGTTAGAATTTTATTGCTCTGATGGGTTGGCTGATTTAATGGTATGGTGTCAACTCATAAAAAGATTAGTTAGGTCATGCCATTTATGACCTAATCATTCACGCCTTTTTATGTGAAAAAGTGTCGAAAATGACAAGGAGGTTGTTTTGTAGTTCCTAAACCCTGCTACAATCCTTCCATTGTAGTTTGTTAATATAATTTTTATCTCATTCAACTCAAAGTTGATATGAAATAATTAATAATAGATATTTTAATCCTTACCTTGAACAATGCAATCATAGAACCAACAGACTGATAGATAATATCACTAGCTATTGATTAATAAGTATTACCTCATAAACTGATGTCTAATAATCTTGATGATATAAACAAACTATTTTAAAGTTTTATTACTTCAGACACATCCTTACTTCTCAGTAATCCATCTATGTGTATTAACATTATGTTTTTAAATTGCAGCTGTGCAGCCCCCATGAGGCTTAGTGGAGCATACATAACAAATATTACGTTATCCTACTGCCCAACACTGGACAACACAATTCCCCAAAACAACTCCAGAGGCTTCACCCTAGCTAATCTAAAGCCTAAACATGTCCTCTACAGCATCCTAGCAGTAGCCTTAGTAACCTGTCTAGGCATCCTGCTAGGCCTACTTGTCAACGCCATGAAATATTGTTACAAAAACAAGATCAAGAGTCAGCCTATTCGCTACTTCAACATCAACTCGGATACAAGTTATGCTTAAGGATTACTTTGTACTCATTATGCCTTCACTGTAATATATTTCAATAGAATTAAATTGTCAGCATACTTTTAGGTAGTAACAAAAACATGTAAATAGAAATTGTATTACATTTTTTTTGGAAATTATAATTATAAATAAAATTTTAAAACTCTGTTTACTTTTTTACTAAAAGAACTGATATAAAACTCACCTCTTTTGGACCAGATAGTGAATTAGCATATTGCACAAACTGTTCCAAAAGTCGTTCAGACTTGTGTGATAGTTCTCTGAAGGTGTGAAATTCATCAAGTTTGTGTGCACAGCCCCCACACACAACCTGTGGCAGCAAGTCTTCAGGGGACACCTAAAAATATTATTCACAACATTAGACATTTACCTGTGTTAGTTTCACAACACCACAGTCATTATGAGAGTTGATGTGGCCAGTGACCTTTTGCAAGTGTAATCATAGATGATGAGTCATTGGTGGCAATCTGATAACAAACATTACAGAAACCCACAAGCTGTTTGCCACACCAAGGAGGATGCACACTGTGACAAAAATGGACAGATGCAGTCCCCCTGCAGATTGATTGCCTTAAAATACAAATCTAAATTTAGATAATATTGAAATCTCAAAATAGCAGGGCATAGCATAATGTGGATAAGCACTGTAAAGAGAGCATTAATTTGAGTAGTGTATTTGTGGAGGATAGGAGGCGAGGGCGTGAGGGCGCGAGGGCCAGCGAAGGAGCGGCGCGGGTGTGAGGCGAGCGCGAGGTGGTCTCCGCGCGCTCCTTTGTTATCAGCGACGCGGCCGCTGATACAGCGCGCCAGCCACACGCTCGCATATCACTTCCACGAATGACATTAGTCATACGGCCGAGCAATCGACGCGTGGGCCGTAATATGATATCACAATGCGAAAATACCCAACACCCGCGAGAAAGTTAATGGCGCTTATCAGCATCCACAATCTCATACGCTTACGCTAAACTTTCACACGAGAAAACTCCTCCTCCGTAGATATCATTGCGAGAAATAATCCAAAATTATTACCATTATTGCCAAATTTGCCATTATCATCTCGGAAAGACGTGATTTATCCTTATCACGGTCGAAAATTGGAAGTTTAACATCACTGCAATTATCGCCACAGAATGATAAACAAAGGCGACACACTGAATGGAACTTCGGCGGCAAATTACACATATTTAGAAATTAAAACAGAGAAAGGTATTCACAACGAAAGAAAACATTTAGAAATTAATCAAGTAACTTAATTAAAAATTAAAAGGTTTTGTTGAAAATATAACTCAGCATGCGATGATGTAGAATACATCACATCGCGATTGTCAACCAAACGAACGAACAAGCTACACACACATTGAAAATCTCTATTGTTTACGAAGCGTGGAACGAGTTGTGTATGTGTGCCACGAAAGTTTGTTCTAGTTTACGCACTGATAAAATGATAACATTATCAAAATGATTTGTATTATCAATATTATTGAAAAAGATACTGTTATTGATTAGAATTTATGAATGAACAGTTGTTATGTCATTTGCGACCGTAGAAATATTTAAAAACGAAATTTTATTCAAGATAAGTCTTTGACAAAAACTTTGAGACATGGACTATTGATAATATCGGAATCAATGATATTATATGAAATGTTTTGAAATTAGTCATGGCATAATGTGCATGAATATTTGAAAAAAAGCATAGGATACTCAGAATAATGTGGTCTGTTTCTAGCTGGTTTTCTGAGAACATTAAGAGTGTCTTAAGTACGTCCATCGAGAATATCACTCGACATAACTCTGAATGAATGAAAACTCTGTAATCTGTGCAACTTATTGTCAACGTCATACATGTGTCATTGTTACCTGTCACTGAATGACAGTAGGAATTCTCAAATCTCATTCGTTTGAAAATCCAAATATCCAATCCATTGAGAAAATGGTATCGCTTGTAGTGATAAAATAACAATAAATTAATAATCTTTAACACGAGTGAAAGAGGTTTTAAGTAACGCGTAATTAAATTAGCTATTGATGGAACAAACATTTTATACGGCTATGGTGTGAATCGGTCATTCTAGCCTACTATTTATGAGGCACATAACATTTATTTTCTTTATTTAGATAAGTTCATGATTATGAGAAAATGAGCCACCAGAGCCACTCTTCAACCTCGATTGCTGATGGAGCTAGTTCTATAAGTAATATAGAAACTACATCGGACACAGCTCAATTAATAAGCAATGAAGATGCCAGTACATCTAATTATACACAACTCAATAAATCTGTGAATTTCGAGGTATGTAGAACATTTGATAAAAAGTTGAAAATATCTTTAGTATGTCTACTATTTGTATAGTATCCTATCTCCACAGACAGATGTAATATTATTACAAGTATTAGGTGTCACTCATTTGTTGATATTACTCACTGGCTTATGACCTCTTTGTGTAATCAACTATTGGTTTAGAGTTTAGAATAACAAAGTAGTCACGTGACTCTGTATATTGATTGCATTCCACATTATGAACTAAAGATATTTACAAGAATTTGATAATTGTGTGCTATCGTGCAGTGTGAAATAGGAGAGAGAAGGCTAGACTATACAGTAAATTTGTTTGTACAGGACTCGGAAGATGATGAATTCCATGGCAGCCATGGCATTAGAAGGAGGCAGCCTCAACAAAAGATTGAACCGGGCTCGATGAATGTTCTCTCGGCTAAATATGAAGTAAGTTATAGAATACTAGTTATTGCCCGCAACTTCTTCTGCGTAGCATTAGTACATTGAATAGCCTATTTTTTATAACATGCCATAATATTATAAGTGTGTGTACCGCCTTACTTGAGAGATTATTAGTTCACTATACAAACTTCTACCCCCCTGTCCAACCCCTAAAGGATGATTACCAAGATAAAAACTATCCTATGTCCTTCTTAGGGTCTGAAACTATCTCCATACCAAATTTTATCTAAATTGGATCAGCAGTTTAAGCATGAAAAGGTAACAGACAGAGTTACTTTCCCATTTATAATATTAGTATGGATAGGATAGACATTTTTTCTATTTTAAACTACCTATTATTACAGGTCTTCATAATGTTTTAATTTAAATATTTTAGCATAGACACACAGCTACTTCAACCTCCTTCTTTATTTCAGAGTTTAGACTATGACACATGTGAGAACCACTTACTCCTTGATGAGGAACGGAAAAGAGGATATGCCTTCATATTTTGGAAAGATATAGCCAGATGGTTCGTAATACTGCTGATTGGAATAATAACAGCCCTCATAGCATTTTTCATAGACATCTGTATAGAAGAATTCTCCAAAATCAAATATGGGGAGCTAAAGAAATGTATCCTTTTCAAAGAATAAAATTGTTAACATAAGAAGTTGTCTTGTGTAAAAGTGTAAATGGACACTGTTCTTAGTTTTAACATTATCTATCATGTAACATATTAAGTTAAATTGCTTATTAGTCTTTTAGGCTAGATAGTTAATTAATTATTAAGAATTTTGTTCTTATTAATAAGGTAAAAAAATAAGAGGTTGTCTATATTTGCAAGAGGTTAGACAGAACTTATTAGTACACCCACATTATGCGAATTATATTTAAGTTTTTTTTTTCTCCCTCTTCTTCGCTTACCATCAGGTGAGATAGTGGTCAAGCAAGAGACTATGAAAAAAGAAGTTTTATTCTATGTAGTAGGGAGCAAGTATATTGTGCCATCAACCTGGCACAAATCCAGAATTTGGACTGCCCCTGCGAAATTTCTATGGGAAATCCCAATAGAAACAATTTTGATAATCTTTATATAGATAGTCATATAAGTTTTTAAGCTGACATGGCCACAATCATTAGAATTAATATTTGTTTCGGGATATTTACCATGTATATTATATTATGGTCTCAACCAAAATCAAAATATATCCTGAAACAAATATTAGATAGTCATACTTACGCAAAATACGCGCTGGACGTGGAGTTGCGGAAACAGCCCGTCGAAACTAAACTAGTCATACTTCCTGTGTTCCTGGTTTCACCCACTTGTAGTTGCCCAATTATCTTTATCTTCCATGAAATGAATTACCACTTTAAAATCATTCAAATGAATTCATCTGTGTGCAAACAGACACTCGTTTTTAAAATATGAATCACACTCATTTAATCATAAGGGTTATGTGTGGTCTCAGAGAGGCAGCTGTTGTTCTATGTAAAATACAGTGGAGACTCAATTAACTGGACTAATTCAGATATAAGTTGAGTTCTGTATGATCAAGGACCAGATAATCGAGTCTCCACTGTACTGGAACTACTTAATTAACTACATCTGGTTAGATAAAAGCCAACCCCAACAAAGTTGAGAACAAGCTAGGCAGACTGATTTTATGTGATAAAGTCACCGCCAGATAACAAAAAAATAAAAGACACCTTTCTACCAATGTATTCCAGTATTTCAAAACAATACGACAAAAATGTAAAGGCAGTGTCGCTAACCGATCAAAACAAACCTATCGCGGCAAAGGGCGTCCTTGACCCTTTTACTTGGCATTCAGTAATGAGATAATAACTCATGAACGCGTGGACCAACTTACATGATTTACAATAGAATGGTAGAACAAATAAAATGGTTCTACGCCTATACCTTTCATTTGAGACCAACATTATCAAAATATCCTAGTAAACAAAAAAACATGTTTTCAAGTTAAGTAATTACTTGTTTGGTACAAGTCTGATCAATGATGTATTGTTTTTTTGTTATCTGGCGGAGAGTTTAACAGTCAATGTTCTGGGTAATATCAAATAAAAATAAATTATATCCTTATAAGCCTATATGATTCATGAAATAAATGAAACTGAACTGTAACTTTTTAATAAATTAACATTTAATTATGATTCATTCAATTAGGTACAAAAGTGATTTCCATGACTAATTCATTAACAGCTGTGGACAAATATGTGGTACAAGATAAATTATACATTCCTTACTTGCTGTGGGTGTTGTCAAACATTTGTATTGTGTTCATTGGGTCCATGCTGGTTGCATATGTTGAGGTAAGTTGGTACTAAAGTACTATTATTATAATTTAACCTGATAAGGATTGTGTAAGTTCAATTCTAGTACAATTAAGTATGAGTTCAAAGTTCAATTCCCGCCATAAACTTCGCAGTATCGCTAATTAATTTTTGTTATGTTGGTTGTCAATGGATTTTGAACTTTGTCTACTTTAATTAAGGTTGTCAGTTCCAAAACACAAGTAATGTTACTTAGAAAGAACACTTTTGGGCTTGCAGCAACCGGAATTGGTATTAATCGAAAAATTAAATGTTATCCAGCCTTACCATACCATGCCAAAAGTTATTATCAGTGTCATAGGTTATTTTTTTCTCCAATGTAAACTATACTTTATACAAACGAGATAAGGTTTACAATCCCAAAACACTAGTCTGAGTATTTAGAATGATCTGATTTCAGCCTGTAGCAGCCGGCAGCGGTATTCCCCAAGTGAAATGTTACCTGAACGGCGTGAAAGTGCCGCGAGTTGTGAGGATCAAAACTCTTATAGTCAAGATTGTTGGAGTTATCACCGCGGTGGTCGGCGGGCTTGCAGGAGGCAAGGTGAGCTATTTAAAAAAATATCGACTTTATGTACTGGTAGAAACAATCATTAGGCTCAGTCAGCTGTATTCCCTGAGTGAAATGTTACCTTAATAGCGTGAAAGTGCCAGAGTTGTGAGGATCAAGACTCTTATGGTGAAGGCTATTGGCGTTATCGCCGCAATCATCGGCGGACTGGATGGAGGCCAAGTGAGCTTGTCAATCGACTATCGACTTTATGTACTGGAAGGTTCAATAGACTCCGGCATTGTTATACCCCATTTTTTTTTTTTACATGAACGTCGTGAAAGTTGTGAGGATCTAGACTTCTGTAGTCAAGACTGTTGCCGCTGTTGGTGTTATCACCGCGGTCGTCGGCTCTTTTTTTTTAGCCGAGACATTTTTTTTTTACTAGTTTATTTCTGGGGCTGGTTTTACTTCTCCCTCCCTCTTTCTTACCTTCTTCGGGGCAAACTTTTCCATGGCCATTTTGGAGATAAGACTGCAGTCTGGGATTCTTACTTCATAAAGAAAGAAGAAAGAAAGAAAAAATGTTTATTTGCGTCAGGCACGACGCATACCATAAAAATAACAAAAAAAAAACTTAAATGCGTCACAACTACGCAAAACGGTCATCGCTCAGCATAATGCTGGAACTCGTGTGCGAGACAGAGCCACAGCGCTGGTTTTCAGCGATAGCCGGTGTCGATTGGGTGACTCCGAAACAATTAAACCTGGCAAGTGACGGAGCGGACAGTTTTATTTAAGAATACAAAATTAATAAATGAGTAAACATAAATACCGTATGGTGCCGGACGGTTCCGTATGGTGCCGGACGTAAAGAATTTCACCATCCCATGTCTTCCCGTGGGTGTCGTAAGAGGCGACTAAGGGACAAACCAGAGAATGGGCAGCAGCGTTCTCTGTGCTTTTATAACAACCATACTGCGATCGCCAACCCAAATAAAAAACAAATAAAAAATGGCCCCTAGTACCCGGCAGCTTGCCTACCCTCGACTACGGTAGCGGTCGAGGCTACGGCATGGCAAGGGGTGCTAAGAATCTCCGAACGAGATCCGGCTACCCAAACAATCACCGACGACTGGACCTGGCAACGTACAACACGCGCACACTTCGGATTGACGAGAAGGTCACCGAACTCGAGGAGGAATTGAGCAGGTTGCGATGGAGTATTATAGGGTTATCTGAAGTCCGAAGAGAGGGGGAGGACTCGATAATCCTCAAAGCCGGTAACCTGCTCTATTTCCGAGAGGGTGACCGGCAGTCCCAGGGTGGTGTCGGGTTTATCGTCCACAAGTCCCTTGTGAACAACGTGGTGAAGATCGAGAGTGTGTCGACCAGGGTGGCGTACCTTATACTCAGAATATCCTCAAGATATTCGCTGGAGGTCATACAGGTCTACGCCCCAACCTCGGCACACCCCGACGATGAGGTAGAGACCATGTATGAAGATATCTCCAGAGCCATGCATGGTTTCAAAACTCACTTCACCGTTGTCATGGGGGACTTCAACGCGAAACTGGGTCAACGAGACGAGGATGAGCTGCAAGTGGGGCAATTTGGAGTTGGACAACGGAACCACCGGGGTCAGCTACTGGCCAGTTTTATGGAGAAGGAGGGCCTCTATATGATGAACTCCTTCTTCAAAAAGCGTGAACACAGGAAGTGGACCTGGCAGAGCCCCGATGGTGCAACAAAAAATGAAATCGACTTCATCATGTCAACCAAGAAGCAAATGTTCAATGATGTCTCTGTGATCAATTCGGTAAAAACCGGGAGCGATCACCGAATGGTAAGAGGCACATTGAACATTAATATTAAGCTTGAAAGGTCTCGACTGATGAAGTCCACGCTCCGGCCAGCACAGATCCAGGTCCAAAACCTCGAGAGCTTTCAGCTCGAACTCCAGAATCGTTTCGAGTGCCTAGGGAGCTCCGTGGATGAATACAGCAACGGGTTCGTGGAAGCTGTCCATACGGTCGGGTCTAAGTTTTTCAAGACCCGTCGTACAGATAGAAACAAAAAGCTCTCTGATCATACCCTCAAGCTTATGAAGGAGAGGCGTGAGATGATCCTGCAGTCTTCAGATGAGGCGTGCAAATACCGGCAGCTCAATAGACAGATCTCTAAATCCTTCAAAAGAGACCTCCGCCGCTTCAATACCGAGCGTATTAAAGACGCGATCGAGCGAAATAAAGGCTCCAAGGTGTTTGCAAGGGATCTGGCTATTGGGCAGAGCCAACTCACGAAACTGAAGACCGACGATAGCAGGATCGTATCCGCCAAACCGGAGCTTCTCAGGGAGATCGAGACATTCTATGGGCACTTGTACACATCGATCAGCAAGCCCGTTGCGAGTCTAGCAAACGACCCAAGAGCTAGATTGACCCGGCACTATACCGAAGATATCCCGGACGTCAGCCTGTACGAGATTAGGATGGCTCTGAAACAGCTCAAAAACAACAAGGCGCCGGGTGATGACGGAATTACGGCCGAACTCCTGAAGGCGGGTGGCAAACCGATCCTTAGGGCCCTTCAGAAGCTGTTTGATTCCGTCATACTCGAGGGCAAAACGCCACAGGCATGGTGCAGGGGTGTGGTGGTACTCTTCTTCAAGAAGGGCGACAATGCCCGGCTGAAGAACTATAGGCCCATCTCACTTCTTAGCCATGTCTACAAGTTGTTTTCAAGAGTCATCACGAATCGTCTCGCGCGCAGTTTTGACGATTTCCAACCCCCCGAACAAGCCGGATTCCGAAAAGGCTTTAGCACCGTAGACCACATACATACGCTGCGGCAGGTTATACAGAAGACCGAAGAGTATAACCTGCCTCACTGTTTAGCGTTTGTGGACTACGAGAAGGCCTTCGATTCTATCGAGACTTGGGCTGTACTGCAGTCTCTCCAACGGTGCCAGATCGACTACCGGTACATTGAGGTGTTGAAGTGTTTGTACAAAAACGCCACCATGTCAGTCCGTCTTCAGGATCAGACCTCGAAACCAATCTTCTACAGCGCGGCGTGAGACAGGGAGACGTCATTTCTCCGAAACTGTTCACTGCTGCGCTGGAGGATGTCTTCAAGGTTCTGGACTGAGGAGGCTGGACATCAATGTTAATGGCGAGTACATTACTCACCTTCGGTTTGCCGACGACATAGTGGTCATGGCTGAGACTATGGAGAGCCTCAGTAAAATGCTCGATTACCTCAGTAGAGCTTCCGAAAGAATGGGTCTTAAAATGAACATGGACAAAACCAACAACAGATGTAATACCCACTCCTATCAAGGTCGGAGACTCTACACTCGAAGTTGTAGACGATTATGTCTACCTGGGACAAACGGTCCAGTTGGGTAGGTCCAATTTCGAGAAAGAGATCAACCGTCGAATCCGACTCGGCTGGGCGGCGTTCGGGAAGTTGCGTGGTATCTTCTCGTCCAATTTACCGCAGTGTCTCAAGACAAAAGTCTATGACCAGTGTGTGTTGCCATTGATCACCTATGGAACCGAGACGTAGTCGCTCACAATAGGCCTTATCAGAAAGCTCAAAGTCACCCAAAGGGCAATGGAGAGGACTATGCTCGGCATCTCCTTGCGTGATCACGTCAGAAATGATGATATCCGCAGGAGAACCAAAGTTACCGACATAGCCCGAAGAATTGCCAAACTTAAGTGGCAGTGGGCAGGGCACATTGCTCGCAGAACGGATGGCCGATGGGGCCTAAAAGTTCTGGAATGAGTCGATGAGGCCTATGTCCAGCAGTGGACGTCTTTCGGCTGAAATGATGATGATGAAACATAAATACGTAAATGAGAGTTTAAAAGTGCAGATATAAAAACAAAGGGTTATATTTTTATTTAGTGTAGGTAGTATAGTAGTGGATATAGGAAATATAATATTCAAGCAAAGGAAGGTATGATTGTAAAGAAGTTCAAGGTAGGTTTAATAAGAAAAAAAATACTATGACACAACAGTTCTTCCGGACTGGGGGACACAGATGGCAACAATAGTAAATATTTTGTGTAACACAGATTGAAAAGATAAGTAGGTACTGTGGGCATCTTATAAAATTGAAATATTTAGAGCTACCATGTCTTGTTTCCGTTGAGCACTTATCAGATACTGCCGCCGTATGGATGGTACCAAGCACTCTTAATGGTGGTGGAATATTATTCCACACCTTGGATGCAGCGTATCAGAAACCAGTGAAAGCCGCCGTCCTATGAGACTGTGTTGAGAGAGTGTTGTGTAAGTTGATAAAACCATCCTAGTAGACCTATTATCACATAAAACAATGAATCCTCTTGAAAAATATACCCTGGAACCACATTGTGGTTTCCAGGTTTGCAACACCTTTTAGGTTAAAGGGTTTTTGAAAATGTACCTCCTTCTTGTTTAGGAAGGACCTATGATCCACAGTGGAGCAGTGGTCGCGGCAGGCATATCCCAGGGCAAGAGCACAACGTTCAACAAAGACTTCAAGATCTTCCAGTACTTCCGTGAAGATCATGAGAAACGGGACTTTGTTTCTGCTGGCGCGGCTGCCGGAGTGTCCGCTGCTTTCGGAGCTCCTATTGGTGAGAATAAAGATAACATTTTACCTTCATGTACAGTCGGTAATAGCTGTTACCTGACCCATTCTTAAAACGAACGAATTTGAACCCTCCGCATGTAACATTAAGGATTATTTAATTTGTATGAGTTTATCTGACTAGCAATACTCAATGAACAAATACAATAATAATACAGATACGCAAATTTGATCTTTATAACGTTAGAGTTAGGATATTTATGACTATTTGTTATGCGATTTTGATGTGTTTGCTGTAAGACTAAAAGTTTATCAGAGTATTGTAATTTAATTAGTGTCATTGCTACTAATAGCTTATTTTAATGATTGTATTCAACTAGATTTGACCTCGTGGTTCGTGTTTAGGCTGAGGCGAACAAGGTACTAGTTCAAATCCTGCGTCGAGAATTTTGAATTTGCTTTCAATTTAGAATCTATTCAATAATAAGTATTTCTTACATTATTGTAAAGAACTATAGACGGACACATTCTTCAAATATAAAATTTCTAAATTGGTAATATTTTCACCTTATAATAAATGGGTAGTTGAAAGACAAATATGAGTATTCATTATAAAACTTGTAGTCAAATGTTTTATAAATGTTAAACTAGGTTAAGGGTAGAAAATAAAAATGAACCATGACAATAAAACTAAAGGCAGTCTATGCAGAATTTCAATGACTACGCGTGAACATTATTTACCTTGTCTTACTAAATTGCGAAAAGCAACTCCTTTTTCCATTTTTTTTTAATTTAACGTAATCATTTCGTTTATTTATTTTTCTAACCATCATTTAGCTGATTAATCGCTCATTCGTCATCGTTTCTTCAAAAAAAATCGTAAAAAAGGTCTTTTAAAAATTAAAATAAATGGTTGTCCGCCGGTGTCGGAAGCGGGGTCCAATAAGCTACCGGTAGTTAGGGCTCCAGAGACAGGAACCTTCTCACAATGCGAGCCGTATCGAGGAGTACTGCTTTCTGTATCAGGCCCTTCATCCAACCGCGCAATGACAGCCTCGACAGATGGTCCTCGAGGCTCTTGTCCATCAGACCGTTGGCCGTAACGACAATCGGCACAATGATCGCCGAGTCCACATTCCAAATGTCGACAACCTCGTGTGCTAAGTCGAGATACTTGATTTGTTTCTCTTTCTCAGCTTTCTCGAGGTTCGCGTGACGCGGAACGGCAACATCGTTTATCATTGTGCGGCGCGCTAATCAGTCTATCACCACTATATCCCGCTTATTAGCAACAATAGTCCTATCAGTGATGATAGACCGATCCCAGTACAACGTGGCATGGTCATTTTCGAGAACTGGGCCGGGCACATTTTAATACGGTACCTCGGAATCCACTAGATTGTACTGCAAAGCAAGTTGCTAGTGAATAATCCTGGCCACTTGGTTATGCATGTGTAAGTACTCGCCATTAGCCATGTATTAGAATAACCAGAGATAATATGTCTGATGGATTTACCCGAATGGTGACTTGTCCGACACACGTCAACCGTTTATGGTAGTTATTCGTCAGCATAACTTCGTCCATAATTGCACAGACAAAACTTTCAGTTTTCCCGAAAAGGTTGCTGAAACGTAGCCAGGATACGGACATTGGGAAATCTACATCGGGCCCATGGAGAGCCCGATGGAAGCGCCCGTGTAGCACCTTGCCTTGCCATACCTCTTTGCGTACGTAGTTAGTATTACAGGCCTGCATGCACCAGTTCTCTCACTCCATCGTTGACTCTGTCTCTGTCACCTTTGATAGGTCAAAGGTGACAGAGAAAGAGTCGACGATGGAAATTAGAGTCAAGAGCAAACCCATCACAAATAAAATAAATATATAATGGACAACGGGGTGAGTCCCTTGTCCTCTGCGACCACATCCCGGTGCATACCCACTTACCTACTTCAGTTTTTAAAATGTTTCTCTTTGGCTGCACACCTCGCGGTTGTGAAGACTCTTGGCGTTTAAAAAGCCTCGACCCCCACACTTTCGATTTCGATTATGCCGAAAGAGTACATCAAAACCGGCATGACCCAACTGTGTTGAAAGCTTAACTATTTAATTTAATATAAATAATATTTTGAATTGAAAATTGTAAACATAAAGCAACAAGAAGTGGAAGGTTAGGTTAGCAACCACTAGACCAAATCGATCAACAAATATTGTTGAAATTAACAAGTTCATCATGGTGACTAAACAGTATTCTAACGCTTACCTACCCTAACGTACGTGTTAAAGATCAAATTTGCAGAAAAATAAATATAATATTTGCCTACCATGAACAAGTCGTTCTAGTTCGATAAGCTCATGCGTATCGAATAACACTTATCTACTGCTAATTGCTGTAGGTACATAATCGTCTAACTTTTAGTGGGGCGGCTAACGGCAGGGTGGGTCAGGTAACAGCTATTACCGACTGTAAAGGTCATAAAAAGTGCGAGCAGGACGTTGAATATTTAGTACAGGAAACGCCGTTCTCACGCTCTTTAACAATAAATACTGTTAAAGAATAAAATAATGTTCTTATAAAAATATAAGAACATTATTTTGCAAACATTTTGTAATGCGTTAAAATACGGACAATCGAGAATTTGCGTTTCTGCAGCAAAACAGCTTAATCTCAACGGTACAATTTCGTCTCAATCAGACACAGTTCGGTGTCTGCCAGTGTTGCGTGCTGGTGTGCCACACTCTATTTCAACTCACCTATATAGTTGATGGCTCCGGTGGCAGTGCCGAGCAGTAGGAACGAGCCGGCCGTGTCGTACGTGGTGAGATGCGCCACGTCCTGTGTCTGCCAGTGTTGCGTGCTGGTGTGCCACACTCTATTTCAACTCACCTATATAGTTGATGGCTCCGGTGGCAGTGCCGAGCAGTAGGAACGAGCCGGCCGTGTCGTACGTGGTGAGATGCGCCACGTCCTGTTTCTGCCAGTGTTGCGTGCTGGTGTGCCACACTCTATTTCAACTCACCTATATAGTTGATGGCTCCGGTGGCAGTGCCGAGCAGTAGGAACGAGCCGGCCGTGTCGTACGTGGTGAGATGCGCCACGTCCTGTGTCTGCCAGTGTTGCGTGCTGGTGTGCCACACTCTATTTCAACTCACCTATATAGTTGATGGCTCCGGTGGCAGTGCCGAGCAGTAGGAACGAGCCGGCCGTGTCGTACGTGGTGAGATGTGCCACGTCCTGTGTCTGCCAGTGTTGCGTGCTGGTGTGCCACACCCTATTTCAACTCACCTATATAGTTGATGGCTCCGGTGGCAGTGCCGAGCAGCAGGAACGAGCCGGCCGTGTCGTACGTGGTGAGATGCGCCACGTCCTGTGTCTGCCAGTGTTGCGTGCTGGTGTGCCACACTCTATTTCAACTCACCTATATAGTTGATGGCTCCGGTGGCAGTGCCGAGCAGTAGGAACGAGCCGGCCGTGTCGTACGTGGTGAGATGCGCCACGTCCTGTGTCTGCCAGTGTTGCGTGCTGGTGTGCCACACATGTTCAAATTGTAAGATTACTGGCCATTTCCTAACTTTTCTTATCTTACAGGTGGAGTTCTATTCTCTCTAGAAGAAGGTACCAGTTTCTGGAATCAAGCACTAACATGGCGTACCTTCTTCGGTACTGTCGTGTCAACGTTCACATTGAACTGCGCTCTGTCTGCGTATCATGGAAGAGCTGGGGAACTAAGTTTTCCAGGTAAGTCCAACACTAAAGAATGATTTTATATATTTTGTGACTCGCACAGGATAAACAATAAAAAAAAACGACCAGTGCGAGTCGGACCAGCGCACGAAGGGTTCCGTACCATTATTGCAAAATACGGCAAAAAAAATCACGTTTGATGTATGGGAGCCCCACTTAAATATAAAAATATTTAAAATAATTGAAAAATAGTCGTGTTCCTTATGGAATGATTCTTCCTGTGCAATTCTGCCACACTGCCCTGTTTGTGCCTATTGCTGCCTCCAAGCAGCATCTGTTGTTGTCATTTGTAAAGTACCAAAAACTTGAAAACGCTGTCGCTCTGTTTGTAGAAGAATCACATTTTGAAACTGAATCTGGGGCCAAAAATTCATTAGTTTCACTATGTATTCCTGCCTTTGTCGTACCTCGGAGTCTAAATCTACTGAATGAAACAATCTCTGAAGATGTTGATCTACCGGTGGGTCACGATCAACCTCTTGTAATAATAATAAATAATTTATTTCAGAATAATTTTCATATTTTTTTTTAGTACCTACCTTATTGTGTCTGCACTCCAAGATGACCGCGCACTTTTAAAGAGAAAAATGTTATTAACTTCACTTTTGTTCTAGGTCTCCTGAACTTGGGCAAGATGGAACCGTTCCCATTTCAATTCTATGAGTTGCCAGTATTCATGTTCTTCGGCGTTGTTGGTGGATTACTGGGGGCTCTGTGGAACTACATCAACTATAGACTAGCTGTTTTTAGGATAAGGTAAGGATTTATTACACCCTCCCTGCAATATCATGTAGGAGGGTTATTTAAGGCCTACAGAACACTTGTAACCAAATAATTATGACCCTTTATTAAAGGTAGTGAAGTGAAGCTTGCATGGTACTTGTTGTGCGCCATCAACCTATCCATTAAAATACAGAAGGCTGTGTCCACTTTGCTCTCGAATAATTCATAAGTATTCCGAATTTGAAGCTTGTTTAGTACAAAGTAATTTCAATAAAATACGGCCCGAACAAAGAGGCTTACTTTCAAATTTATTACATTAATGTAGATAAATACAATTGTAATGAGATAATACCCCTGTCTATCACAGCGACGCAATTTGCTTACGTTCATAGGTAGGAAAATTAAAATAATCTTGGTAGGTATTATTGCCTCTACAAAAGAAAATCGATTACTAAAACTATGCTTCTGAATAGTTACTCAATCTGGGCACGGGCACCCAACGCGAAGAAAGAAAATATGGTTCAAATAAATTTCACTAGATGGCGTGATAAGCTTCGATTTGTTATTGAGTTTTCTGAAATATTAAGATTTTCTAGAGACGATCATGAAAAATTTATATTCTTGTTTATTTAACTCTCCTATGCACAAAATTAAGGAATATTAGGCTCTTAATTCACATTCAAAGATTATTTGAATGGATCTTTTAAAATTTATTGCCATAGATGGCGCGTTTTTAATTTCTGAGGCATCGACTCGATCGTCTTCCTCGATAAATGTGCTAACCGACTCAAAAATATTTTTTCAAATCCGACTGGTACTTCTAGAGATTCGCGCGTTCAAACAATCAAACTCTCCCGCTTTATTATACTAGCTATCCCACGCGGCTTCGCGCCCGCCAACTGGCTACCTACCTATCCTACATACATGATTGTTGCGTAACTTAAATCGTTTACGCAGCCCACGCAACGGAAGCTCTCAAAACGGAATATTTTTACCCGATTTTGCATTTTTTTTCATTTATGCTCAGCTCCTATTGGTCGTAGCGTTTTTCAAATCCAACCAGTAGTTCCTGAGATTATCGCGTTCAAACAAACAAACTATTCAGCTTTTTAATATTAGTATAGATTATTATTTGTATCAATTTATTGTTTTATAAATTACTAGCTTGTGCTAGCGGCTTCGCCTGCGCGTATTATATATATAAACCTTTCTCTTGGGCAACTGGGGGTCTATCTATTAAAAAACCGCATCAAAATCCGTTGCGTAGTTTTAAAGATCTAAGCATACATAGGGACAGACAGCGTGAAGCGACTTTGTTTTATACTTTGTAAGGATTTATGTATTTTAATAGGTAGTTAGTTTATGAATTTTGGACTTTAATTATTGTTCATATTTTATATTTCGTACACCTACCACTGTTTTGTCCTTTTTAGGGTTCCGTACCCAAAGGGTAAAAACGGGACCCTATTACTAAGACTCCGCGGTCCGTCTGTCTGTCACCAGGCTGTATCTCAAGAACCGTGATAGCTAGAGAGTTGAAATTTTCACAAATGATGTATTTCTGTTGCCGCTATAACAACAAATACTAAAAGCAGAATAAAATAAATATTTAAGGGGGGCTCCCATACAAAAAACGTAATCTTTATGTCGTTTTTTGCTATAATGGTACGGAACCCTTCGTGCGCGAGTTCGACTCGCACTTAGCCGGTTTTTAACCCAAATGTTGATTAGTAGAGAATGCTGCATTAAGTCTGTCTATGTAAGTTTAAATAAATACATATTCCGGCTTCAACGGAATTTATCTATTCGATACTGCACAACACACTGTTAGAGACTTTTTTTTGTGGGTAACATCAATAACTATTAAGAGCTTATCGATGACCTCCAAAATCAGATATAAATCAGTATTACTTGTCCACCAGGTACATAGGCACTCCTTGGCTGCGCGTAGTGGAGGCTTGTCTAGTGGCAGCCGCGAGCGCAACCTGTGGTTTCCTTATGATGTTCTTACTGAACGACTGTAGACCACTTGGAGAGGATCCTACTAAAGTACCTTTACAGGTAAGCTTTTAGATCCGTTAGATTATTATCTGCTTTGAATTTAGCCTATACAAAGTGTAAAAAATTTGGCCTAATCATAATCTTATTACCTTGGTTAAATTATTATTAAGTGCCTTCCACCACTTTAGTGCCGTAAAACTTTTACTTTCTAAAGCATAGGACTCGTTAGTAGGGGCTAGGTTAAAAGGTTTCAAAAAAATATATATTTATTATTGATTCATGAACATTATTTGACTTTAACTAATAGTTTTGCTTTAAAAAAATAATTAACAACACGATTTTTTTTCGCTACCTATGAATACTCCACCAAAACGACTTGGAAATTTAAAAATATTTTTGCACAGAAAAATTGATGGCTAGAATTTCTTCATAACTGAAATAGCATTATGTAAATCAATGAATATTTGGCAAACAAAACTGTCCAAATGGAAGTTCAATATTGATATTTTGGCTCCGAGCGGGCGCACGGGCGTATTGCGTTAACATTGGGGAATATATACGCCTTAACTTTGCTCCTAAATCGGAAAAGGTAAAATATCATGCGATATCTTTCATGTCCTTGATACAAAAATCTAAGAAATCTGTGAGATCCGTTACTTCAAATCACGCCTAAATACACTAGCAATACGGACTATTTCTCTTACAGATTGGAAACCCGAGACAGTAAAACTGTTACTAATTATATCATATTTTCCCCAGCTATTCTGCGCAGACGGAGAATACAACGCCCTCGCAGCGATCTGGTTCCAAACACCCGAAGCGTCGGTCCGTTCGTTCCTCCACGACCCGATAGGATCCTACAAGCCGTGGTCCCTCTTCACGTTTGTCGTCTGCTACTTCCTCCTGTCAACCTGGACGTTTGGCCTCTCGGTGTCCAGTGGACTGTTCATACCGAATCTGTTGACGGGCGCCGCCTGGGGAAGACTGCTGGCTATTGCTATACAATATATGGTGCCTTCTAATGTGAGTTTGACTTTGGTATTTATTTTTCTGTACCTATGTAAAATACAGGAAGGACAGACCTTTTTTTTTCTTTTTTTTTGTAGATGCCAAATCTTCCAATGACTTCTCCCGCTCTGGGTGAAGCGGGAGGGCGTGTCAGACTTTTACTGACTACCTACGATAAAATAATTTCGAGCACCAAAGTGACTTAATTTTAACTGAACAATGATTTCTTCAGGAACGTTGCCGATGAAACCAGTATTAAAATATTTTTTTTAATTATTGTTGTCACCATTATACAGCCTTATCGCGAGGCGGTACGTAGTGTTTAAGTTTATTTTTTTTCGAGATCACTACAACCTGCGACTTTGTCCATAAAAGCAATTTATTTTAAAAAAAACCGGCCAAGTGCGAGTCGGACTCGCGCACGTAGGGTTCCGTACCATTATTGCAAAAAAAGGCACAAAAATCAGGTTTGTTGTATGGGAGCCCTACGGAAATAATAATTTTATTCTGTTTTTAGTATTTGTTGTTATAGCGGCAACAGAAATACATCATCTGTGAAAATTTCAACTGTCTAGCTATCACGGTTCATGAGATACAGCCTGGTGACAGACAGACAGACCGCGGAGTCTCAGTAATAGGGTCCCGTTTTTACCCTTTGGGTACGGAACCCTAAAAACGTAGTTATAAAATGTCGTAATTGCCCTTTTTAAACTCTGATACAAAAAGAAGCGTATTAAAAGTTTTAGGGCCTGACCTGAATCATCATCTGCCTCCCATTTCCCAAAACATTAAGTGGATGCAGCTAAATGTGTACCAGTATTTAACATGGAACCTCTATCTGATTTATTTTGTAACAAGCTTAAATATTTTTTTTTAATCATGCATTAAAATTAAAAACTGCATTATCACGAGAATCAAACATATGTGCAAAATATCAGCTCAATCCAACACCGGGAAGTTGGTCTTTAACTTGCAAGATTTGATTACAGACACCGACAGGCTTTTTACGTAAGAAACAGCAATCAGCAATCATCGCGCGATCAAATGCTTTATGTCATAAAAGTCGGCAATACCTACAGTGTAGGTATTATGGTAGATCCTACGCAATCGTTAGCTAATCGCTCGCTGTTTGTCAAATGCCCTTATTAAAAAAAAAACCGCCAAAGGCTCTAAAGCTTCTGTATTGAAGAGCGATTATTGCGTAAAAATCTCTACCGTTTTGCTCTTGCGAGATACGTAATAATCCTGCGGGACAGGTGAAAGTAAATAAAATTTGTAAAAAATCATATACTCCTTTTAGTGGATGTAGAACTTCAGGCCATTCACCTAATGGGTATTTTAATAACACTTACCTTTTTTAACAGACCATAAACCCAGCGAAGTACGCGCTGGTAGGCGCAGCAGCTCAATTGGGAGGTGTCGTCCGCATGACCATATCACTGACGGTCATCATCATAGAGACTACGGGACAGATCTCCAACGCGTTGCCTATCATCATCACTTTGGTCGTCGCTAAGTGGACGGGAGACTTCTTTACTGAGGTAAGCGAAGATACAGCTGAAGATATAACAGTCCATAAACCCAGCTAAATACGCGCTAGTCAGCGCAGCAGCTCAACTCGCAGGTGAAGCGCGTATGACCATATCACTGACGGTTATCATCATAGAGACTACGGGACAGATCTCCAACGCGTTACCTATCATCATCACGTTGGTCTTCCCTAAGTGGACCGAAGACTTCTTTACTGAGGTATGTGAAGATTTGATGTTCTCTTGAAGGTGTAGTACGCATGACCATATCACTGACGGTCATCATCATAGAGACTACGGGACAGATCTCCAACGCGTTGCCTATCATCATCACTTTGGTCGTCGCTAAGTGGACGGGAGACTTCTTTACTGAGGTAAGCGAAGATACAGCTGAAGATATAACAGTCCATAAACCCAGCTAAATACGCGCTAGTCAGCGCAGCAGCTCAACTCGCAGGTGAAGCGCGTATGACCATATCACTGACGGTTATCATCATAGAGACTACGGGACAGATCTCCAACGCGTTACCTATCATCATCACGTTGGTCTTCCCTAAGTGGACCGAAGACTTCTTTACTGAGGTATGTGAAGATTTGATGTTCTCTCGAAGGTGTAGTGCGCATGACCATATTATCACTGACGCTCATCATCATAGAGAATGCGGGATAGATCTACAATGCATTGCCTATCATCATCACGTTGGTCGTCGCTAAGTGGACCGGAGACTTCTTTACTGAGGTATGTGAAGATTTGATGTTCTCTTGAAGGTGTAGTGCGCATGACCATATCACTGACGGTCATCATCATAGAGACTACGGGACAGATCTCCAACGCGTTGCCTATCATCATCACTTTGGTCGTCGCTAAGTGGACGGGAGACTTCTTTACTGAGGTAAGCGAAGATACAGCTGAAGATATAACAGTCCATAAACCCAGCTAAATACGCGCTAGTCAGCGCAGCAGCTCAACTCGCAGGTGAAGCGCGTATGACCATATCACTGACGGTTATCATCATAGAGACTACGGGACAGATCTCCAACGCGTTACCTATCATCATCACGTTGGTCTTCCCTAAGTGGACCGAAGACTTCTTTACTGAGGTATGTGAAGATTTGATGTTCTCTCGAAGGTGTAGTGCGCATGACCATATTATCACTGACGCTCATCATCATAGAGAATGCGGGATAGATCTACAATGCATTGCCTATCATCATCACGTTGGTCGTCGCTAAGTGGACCGGAGACTTCTTTACTGAGGTATGTGAAGATTTGATGTTCTCTTGAAGGTGTAGTGCGCATGACCATATCTCTGACGGTCATCATCATAGAGACTACGGGACTGATCTCCAATGCGTTGCCTATCGTCATCACGTTGGTCGTCGCTAAGTGGACCGGAGACTTCTTTACTGAGGTATATGAAGATATGATGTTCTCTCGGAGGTGTAGTGCCCATGACCATATCACTGACGGTCATCATCATAGAGACTACGGGACAGATCTCCAATGCGTTGCCTATCATCATCACGTTGGTCGTCGCTAAGTGGACCGGAGACTTCTTTACTGAGGTATGTGAAGATATGATGTTCTCTCGGAGGTGTAGTGCGCATGACCATATCACTGACGGTCATCATCATAGAGACTACGGGACAGATCTCCAATGCGTTGCCTATCATCATCACGTTGGTCGTCGCTAAGTGGACCGGAGACTTCTTTACTGAGGTATGTGAAGATATGATGTTCTCTCGGAGGTGTAGTGCCCATGACCATATCACTGACGGTCATAATCATAGAGACTACGGGGCAGATCTTCAATGCGTTGCCTATCGTCATCACGTTGGTCGTCGCTAAGTGGACCGGAGACTTCTTTACTGATGTATGTGAAGATATGATGTTCTCTCGGAGGTGTAGTGCCCATGACCATATCACTGACGGTCATAATCATAGAGACTACGGGACAGATCTCCAATGCGTTGCCTATCATCATCACGTTGGTCGTCGCTAAGTGGACCGGAGACTTCTTTACTGAGGTATGTGAAGATATGATGTTCTCTCGGAGGTGTAGTGCCCATGACCATATCACTGACGGTCATAATCATAGAGACTACGGGGCAGATCTTCAATGCGTTGCCTATCGTCATCACGTTGGTCGTCGCTAAGTGGACCGGAGACTTCTTTACTGAGGTATGTGAAGATATGATGTTCTCTCGGAGGTGTAGTGCCCATGACCATATCACTGACGGTCATAATCATAGAGACTACGGGGCAGATCTTCAATGCGTTGCCTATCGTCATCACGTTGGTCGTCGCTAAGTGGACCGGAGACTTCTTTACTGAGGTATATGAAGATATGATGTTCTCTCGGAGGTGTAGTGCGCATGACCATATCTCTGACGGTCATCATCATAGAGACTACGGGACAGATCTCCAATTCTTTACCTATCATCAAAACGATGGTCGTCGCTAAGTGGAACGGAGACTTCTTTAGTGAGGTATGTGAAAATATCATTTTCTCTCGGAGTTGTGCATGACCATATCACAGACGGTCACCACCATAGAGTCTATGGGACAGATCTCCAATGCATTGCCTATCATCATCTCGTTGGTCGTCTCTAAGTGGACCGGAGACTTCTTTACTGAGGCGTGTGAAGATATGTCCTTACTGTTATATATATAACAGTAAATATATATATATATAGGTTAATCTGCAATTGAAATGTGTTGCTTCCGTTTTCAAACGATTCTATAGAATGAGTCAATTGTAGTAGAATACCCTACGAGAAAAGAAGGATAACCGAACGGAAGTCGGTAGTTTTGGTAAGCTTATTCTTTAACCGTTTTTTCTCTTGTCCACTATCTCACCTGATGGTAAGCGATGATATGGTCGACGGTGAAGCACGCTTGCCTAGAAGTAACCTGAATAGGTAACTTCTAGGCAAGCGTGCTCTTGACATAAAGACCCCTAGTAGTTTGTAACTATCGAGAAACACAGACTCCGGCAGGGAATTCCACTCCTTAGCCATACGCACAATGAAAGTATTTCCAAAACGTTTACCCTCTTATTAATAAACACGGAATAAAGTTATACCAGGAATAACAAAGGATTACCCATACATTTTCATAGGTTTTAACTTGGTATAACCTTATTTTGTGTTTATTAATAAGAGGGATAATGTTTATGGGTGGGATAATATTAATACTTATTAAGTTTGATGCTAATGTCACCACCTGCTGACTGGTACATAACTACAAATTGCATATTTTAAACAAAGTTATTTCTTTTAGCCTACGTAGATTTTCGAATTCGTACTGCACAAGACCTTCAAAAAGCCGCTAGGGTTTCTGTACCTACTGATATAATTTGAAGGTTTTCCGGCAAACGTAAAGTTTGAAAAAACACATCTTCTATATATCTAGGGTAACTAACCCCAGATTAACTACGTAATGATCTTACCAATGATTTAACACTTCTTCATCTCCCCAGGGTATATACGACATCCACATCCAGCTAGCAGCAGTACCGCTCCTCCCCTGGGAGCCACCACCGCTAGCGCACAACATCTACGCGTCAGAAGTGATGTCGCATCCAGTGTTCACGCTGCGCACCGTCGAGAATGTCGGCCATATTGTGGAGCTGCTCAAGCTTGTGTCGTATAACGGATTCCCTGTTGTTGATCCGCCGTTGGCTGATGATGTGAGTATTCTATTTAATGTTATAAATGTAAAAGTCTGTATGTTCGGCTCAGTGTTTCTTTCAGGCAAAATTCTCTGGCGGGGGGCGGTTAAGAGATCTGGGGGGGGGGGCGTAGAAAATAAAGGAAAAAAAGTAATATTTAAAATCAATTCGAATTATTATTAATATTTTAATTAATAAAAGATGTTTTAAACTGAACCAAAATTGTCAAAGTAACATTGTAAAAAGCCACAAAGAATGATATTCTTTATAAAATTAACGATAAGGACACAGCTATAATTTTCAGTCTACAAATTTCGCGAAATTGCTTTCTATAAACAGCTGTTTAAAGCCTTATGGGATAGCTTTAGAGGAAAAGGGATGGTGATATTCTCGAAAGTGTGTCGTTCTTTCTAGGCGGTATTCTGGTTTCTGATTGGCTACTTTAATATGTCATGCACTACTCAATTCCTGATTAGCTGATTGAGTTCCACTTCACGTCAATAAAGGGTTTCCAGCTCTAAAATGATACCAGGTTTAAATAATTTGCCAAATGTAGGGATATTCGTCGCGAATATACGTAAATCTGCCGTAACGCGCGAAAGTGAGCGAGCGGCAACCTATTGCTATTGATTAAGTTCCAAACGCCCCGGGGGGCAGTAAGGCTACTCCGAGTAGTACCTGAAAGAAACACTGGTTCGGCTGTTTTAACACTTTTTTATAGTCTAAAGAGTTTTTAAGGACATACGCATAGAACATCTGGATGAAGCCAGCTTTTGCCCTTTTGCATGTTTGATCAATCAAGTCTCAACTGCCTTCGAATTTGATTAGGACACTAGATATTTATTATCGGGCTAGTACGTTTCTGTTGGATGATAGTCGATTTCCACGCGGGCGAAACACCTGGCAAAAGCATTTTTAGGGTTCCGTACCCAAAGGGTAAAAGCGGGACCCTATTACTAAGACTCCGTGGTCCGTCTATCACCAGGCTGTATTTCATGAACCGTGATAGCTAGGCAGTTGACATTTTCACTCAGTCAGACTCAATTTGCAAACTGTCACTTATATAAGATAAAGAGCAATTTGTTATTAATTAGCACACGAAGCAGATTAAAATACAATAATAATAATAATTCATTTATTTTCAGACACCTTAGTCCATAATATTACATTCATAAACATTACATAAAAATTTATCCATTAGAAATTAAAATAAAATGTCATTCATTAATAATAATAATAGGTGTCTAGATAGGTTAGATATTTAAGTTTGATACAACTGTTATCATCTTAGTATTCGTGTGGTTGTTAACCCCCGACGCAAAAACAACGACGGGGTGTTATAAGTTTGACGGGTCTGTGTGTGACTGTCTTTGGCATCGTAGCTCCCGAACGGATGAACAGTTTTTGATTTTGCTTTTTTTTTGTTTGGAAGTTGACTTTGTCGAGAGTGTTCTTAGCTATGATTGATTAAAATCGGTTGACCCGTTCAAAAGTTATCCGCTGTTTCCATCTGCAGGAACCGCTAAGTAAAAAATAAACTCCTGTAAATGTTTTTGCTTTTTAGAGGTTTTTGTGTCGGGGTTTTTTTAATTTTAATTATATCCATATTGATAAGGAGTCCTCATTTAGTTTGGTACTAGCCTATCCCACGTCCTCGTTCCCGTGGCCTATTCAACAGGAACCGTGTATTTTTCATAGCCCTCCTTCGGCAGTCGGGTAAAAAATTGCCAATGAATCTCTTTCTTTCAATGAAAAACTTTGATGTATTTAGATCAGTTCTGCCAGTTAACCTATTAACAAATGTATTTATTAGCCGGGCGCTGCAAGTTTGCCGATGACTACCCCTCCCACATAGTCGCGCGGCCTCCCGCGTTCGCCGAACGTCAGAGTGACGTCATGAGTTCATGACGTCATCGGCAAACATTCTGCGCCCGGCAGATTGCGAATTGCTGTTTCATCACATTGAAATCGTTTTTCTATAGAATTTATCCTGGTAACCATTTGAAGAAAAAATCACTAAATATTCTTCTTTGTTCATTGTTTTAGGCGGAAGTGACAACTTACAAGCGCTTACGAGGCATGATACTTCGATCACAGTTGATAGTTTTAATACAGAACAAGATATACAATGAAAATGCCAACACTACGTGGTCTAACTTCAATGTGGACATGAATATGTTCAGAAAGGAGTATCCACGATATCCTTCTATTGATGAGGTAAGGAAATATCTTTCAAGCTGCGTATCCTTTAACTGCCGATTTCATCATTGGTTTAGTAACGAAAACGTGACTTCAGGACGTATGGTCCTGGATTTGATCCCCATGTTGCACAAAATGGTATTGGGTTTTTTCCATGAGGAATAGGGATGTTTCATGGGTAGAAACATGATCATTCTATTTAGTCCGTCAGTGAGATAATTGAATAATATTGGACACGTATTTTTTGCTTTGTCAAATCAATAAAAATTGACAAAGATAAAGCACATCAAAGTTCAGGAGTGGGGGCTTCTGACGTCACTATGTCAGTATAAGGTGTACTAACAGCGTGACGTCACACGATTTTTCAACGTATTATATCGTCGTCACTTTATTTATTCAATATTTTTTTGTACCTGACGGACAAAAATCAAATTTTCAGTAAACATGCCTATTTCTTAGAAGCTGCCCCGAAAAAAAGACTGGTTTTTTTATTGTTAGTCTCGCGCTTGACCACTATCTCCGATAAACCATAATAATCTTATAATTAATATTTAATCTATATATATATAATAACAATCACTTAATCTGATAAAGGCCTACCCAGTTGGGGATTCAAATTCACAAATTTTCTTATTATCTAAATACTAAAGATTATCTATGAAGCTATTTGCATATGACCTCAGCCATTTTGTTTTTGTAGCTAGACATATCGGAATGGGAGAAGACTTGCACGATAGACCTGCGACCGTTCATGAATCCTTCGCCTTACACTCTGCCGCATCGAGCGTCACTGCCGCGCTTATTCAGACTGTTCCGAGCGCTTGGATTACGACATCTGCCTATAGTCAATGATGTTAATGAGGTAATATTTTTTATACAATGATTGGAACTACCGAAATTTTCTTGATAAGTGCTGGCCAAAGCGGTTCTCTATGGCGGCTCCCTTATGGCGTGGTATCAGGAGGTAAATCGCCTTATGTCCATTCGGTATTATATATTTTTCAATACCTACTTTTATTTCTTTACAGGTGGTTGGCATGGTAACACGCAAAGACATTGCGAGATACCGAGTATGGCGACACCGAGGGCACATGGGAATGGAGGAACTAATCCTGTCTAGTGAAATTTAGCACAATAGTACTGAGTGTCCGACTGAAGAAACACCTTTGGTGCGGACAACATAAGCCTAAAAATGTAAGGCAACGAAAAAACCAGGACAAGAACCAAAGACTATGAGAGCAGATGGAAAAGATTGGAAGAGTTGACTGTAGGCAGGCAAAGACCTTGCTTGCTACTCTGCCAAATTACACTATTTTCAACATAAGCCTTTAAAAAAGATTTTAGTTAGTTTCAGATTTCATTGTTCCAGGCACTTGGTTTGTTTGTCAGTCATGAATACTTAGATCTCTTTCAGCATAATAAACGTTTCGCATATTAAAGGCCTTTCGCAAAAAGATGCACCTTTGTGGGATATTCGTACTTTCAATTGGAAATAATTTTAGCAAAATTTAATCAATATGACAAATGTTATGTTATTTTTTTATGATTTTTATTTTTGGTTATGAGCCTAGGTATAATTTGGTATATGTTTACTGTCTTATGATTATTAGAAGCCAAATATATTTCTGGACAATGAATAAGTGATTACAGATGGTTTTTTTAGTGTCTAATCCAAGTAATTTAAAGTCACCATGTAGAATTTTATTTTGAAGTATTTATGTGTAGTTTTTGTTTGAATTGTTTGTAATAATATTGAGGAATAACTTTATCAATGTGTCTTATTATTATTGTATTCTTGATGGGTATTTAGGAAGTAGAATAAGTTTATGAAGTGAAATTAAAATGAATGTTGATTATGAGAAACTTATGTTGAATATCTTTTCAGATTATTATTTAAGGGCTGAATGAAGAAGATTACCAAGACATTATTCTTATGATTGTGAAAGGAATGAGGTAATTAATGTATATATTATCTACTAATCAATGTGATATTTTTGTTAAGATATTCTAGATCAGTAGGTACTTGGAATGCATAAAAATATGATGCAATCATTATGAAAATTGTTATGATTTATTAATTAGGACACTATTGTGATAATTCTAGAGCTAAGATTCTATAAATGTGTTATCAATAAAATGTTTATAAGGAATAACATATTTTATTTTATAATATTTACAAGTTCCCATAACACTGTAACGCAACTTATCAATAATATAAAACTAGAAAGTCTTTCTTCAAAGCGATGATGCTCTTGTCATATTGAACTCCACATCATAATGCAAAATAGCAAATACTGTTTAGTATTTGCTAGTTGTTTTCAAACAACTCCCAGCCGATACCAGACCACAAATTGAAGAACAGAATCACTGGCAGTATAACCAATAATATCAGTAAATAGTTGACGAATTCATCCATGGTAGTTTCCTTTTACAGAGCGTGTATTTCAATTATTAACTAATTAATAAGTAAAGCTTTTCTGGCTCAAATTGACAACATAACCTATAAAGCTAGTGACAGCAAGATGACAGTTGATTACAAATAGAGCAGGATGAGTTGTCGTTGAGCTTGTAACCATAGACAGATAATTCCGTAAAAAAAAATGCCTAGATCTATTAAGAAAAAACGTTGCCCATACTAGGAATTTCTTCCTGTATCGTGGGTGCGTTTACAAACATGTACATTCACATACACAAACACCCAGAGCCGGAACAACTATCTGTAGATCATACTAATATTTGTTAGCGGGAATCGAACCCGCGACTCGCAGCGCAGCAGTCAATCGCTCAACTACAGCGGACAGCGCCAACCGTGCGCCCTATTTATGGCCTACTTACGCCGAAAAATGTTACTCTTAAGAGTTTTCATTTATTAACACGAGGTTAAATTAAAATTTATGTCTTACATATTGAGTCCGGGTTAGCTACAAACTCGGGAGTTAGTATAACCCAGGGTGGCCCATGAGGGCCCATAATAGCTCAGGCCACTATTCTGATGGTTAGTGCTACTGCTACTTATTTAGTTTCTAAATCTTTACTTGTTTAATACAGGAAATCAAATTCAAATCTTTAATAACGCCAGATTTTTTTGTTCTCCAATCTTCTGGTAAACCTTTTTGAATATCATATCTCAAATCTTGAGATGGTTATAGACTATTTAATATCAGTTCACGAACACAAGGAGCAAGCAAAAAGAAAGAAAAACCGGCCAAGTGCGAGTCGGACTCGCGCAGGAAGGGTGCCGTACCACTATCGCAAAAAAAAAAACACTTTTGTTGTATGGGAGCCCCACTTAAATATTTATCTTATTCGGTTTTTAGTATTTGTTGTTATAGCACTTATAGCGGTATCAGAAATACATAATCTGTGAAAATTTCAACAATCTTGCTACCACGGTTCACGCGATACAGCCTGATGACAGACGGACAGTGGAGTCTTAGTAATAGGGTTCTGGTTTTACCCTTTGGGTACGGAAACCTAAAAAAGAACTTTAAACGAAATCGCAATTCTTAATCGCAAGTATTACTTGGTTGGTATTGCGCTATTATTCGCGGGTGACACCGCATCGTACTGATAGTAGTAAAAGAAATACAAATGATAATATTTAAGTCCTTTATTGACTGAATCGTCCATTATAAGATATAATGCATAACATTACGATAAATATTAGTAATTAAACAAGGAAGTCGATTACATTAATATTAACAATCACACACATATTTAGTAAAATTAAACATCTCCACACATTCATACTTTGTAACCATTAATATAAAACAACTGGAAGCATTTATGTTATTTCAATTACAAATTAATTAATTAAAACTCATAAGATTAAATTGCAGTTAAATTCGTTAATAAACAACACAGTGATAAAAATCTATCTCGAGGGAGATAGAATATACTTTACTGTTCACCAAAATTTAGTGGAAAAGAGTAAATCAGTAATTAGTTTATTTTTGAAGTTGGTTAAAAACATTACTGTTTTGGTAGTAACATGATTTCATAATCCAAAATCTATGCTAGACAAAGCAAAAATCAAAGTAATTTATGTTAAATGACAGTAAAAAAATAATAATACATTAACATAATAATATCAGTGCTAAAATATATTAAATGATCTAAACTAAATTAAACTCAAACGTAAACAAAATGAGTTATAATCACAACTTATATGTAAGGAATAGGCAACTAATGGCTTGCTGGGCGTCTTCGAAGTACCGCGGTTTATCAACCCTGGCAATACCGTAGTCTGGTTCTAAAGCTGGCAACACAAAACTTTGTCCACTACATAGGCTCATGTTTAATGATTGGTTGTTTGTATGGGAGACAAATTTGGATGTCTGCGGTGTATGGAACTTGCTCTTCATGATGTTTGTCGTCATTCGCTTCGTTCTGTCGACGTTGCCTTTTATCGTAACTAGCATCCTATGGTTTTCGGGCTGGTTGAGAAGCTCAGTTAGGTCCTACGAAAAAAGATATAAACGTAAAAATACCTTTTGCTATAATATATAACACTAGAGGACGCCTCGCGGTTTCACCCGCGTAGTTCCCGTTCCCGTGGGAATACAGGGATAAAAAGTAGCCTATGTCACCCGGGGATAGAGTAGCTTCCCAACGGTGAAAGAATTTTTGAAATCGGTCTAGTAGTTTTGGAGCCTGTTCGGTACAAACAAACAAACAAACAAAAAAATCTTTCCTCTTTATAATATTGGTATAGATTATATTATTGTAAATGAGAAAGTTTGTGAAAATGTTTGTTACTCTTTCTAGTGTCAGACCGAAATCGAAACATCCTTACAAGGTTCATTTTTTGAGGGGAAAATAAAGAAAACGTTATTACAATCTGTCAGTCTTAATTTTTTCACAACAAATAAAACGAACTGCTATCACAAGCCAGTCACGACATGATTAGGCACGTGGACGCGGCAAAATGTCTTCGTCGCTTTTTCCCAACTGGTTTTTTTTTCCGAAACTCGACCGAAAACGAACTTTCGGTCGGACACTAACTCTTTCACGCAGTTAATATTGAATGGATATTGATAAACTTTTTTTACAAGTATCGGGGGACGTACTAAAACCAAGCGGGTGGCAGCTATAGCCCTCGCCAAACTTTTGGGCCGCCCTGAAGTTGGTTTACCGGATGTGCGAGGCACGAAAAGGCGCTGTTTTTGTATGAGATTTAATACTGCGCAGCCATTGTAGCCAACTTCAGGGCGGCCAAGAAGTTTGGCGAGAATTATAGTCTACTAATAAAAGTCGCATTAGATAGATAGGAGGTATATTATTCTTTCTTACCTTCTTTACAGGTGCATATTTGGAAAACAACCATAAATATGTTGCCATAATGCAGAACAATTGTGGATCACTGTTGCTGAACCTCCACATGAATTTAAGTATAGGCGATATACGGTCCCTCTGCAAATAAAATGGAAATATTACAAAATAATCATATTCATACGAAATTAAACGCGTCGAGAGCGCTTGAAATAGGCTCATTAAAATTTATTGAGAAGGATGATTATTAAATAGAGGATGTAAGAAGCCCGTGCCTCGGCATTTACGTAAAGCCGTTATACCCGACACTTCTTCCGTCCATTCGTCGTATCGTCCGCATGGATGGGGTGTCTGCTGGGGTCATCAAGACCTTGGGCTATTCTTTTCCAGGAGGAATTAAACTATACTCGTTCAAGCTCGTGGAAGAAGACCACCCACCCACTGCGGAAGCAAGAGCGGAACCCTCCGAAGATGGATCACCATCATTTGCAACACTGCAGAGCCGCTGCTGCCCTTCTGGCTCGGCAACTGAAGCTTAACACATATGACATTGCCTTGATACAGGAACCTTATTTGTATAAAGGGACTATAAAAGACTTAGGGTGGGACAGAGGGCATGATTGTCCAATTAATGACGCGAGGACTTGCATATATATCAGGAGCAAAAATATTATAATTGAATGTTAGATGTCAAATAATACATAATTAATAATGTCAAGAAGAACAATTAAACATATGTCAGTAAAAAAAAGAGACAATTGGGTAACAACTTACTTGTGAAAAGGCTAGCCAGATTGATAATGGAGGAGTTAAGGCTCATTTTAGCACACTAATTTCATTAGTCAAATACTTCCTAGCGCTAGCCTAGCTTGAGCTATCTTTATATTATAGAAATACATGCGTATTTTCCAATGTCTTACCAAGTAAATCTTCGGTCCAGTGATCCTATACCGAGTCAGGTTGACGAGCACAGCGGCGGCAGACCTGAGCACTTCTATGCTAGAAATGGATCTGTTCGTCACCGACATATAGGTGTACACACGGTGGACAATGGCCGACGCATTGTCGTTGTATAACATCGGGAATACTTCCGTTAGTAGTTCTGGAATTAATAAGGAACTGTTAATTTATATATTCTGTCATTGGTTCGCCATCTTCAGATAAAATGGAATAGTGATTTATTTGCCTGAATGCAAGTATAAATTAAAAAAACCGGCCAAGTGCGAGTCGGACTCGCGCACGTAGGGTTCCGTACCATTATCGCAAAAAACGGCACAAAAATCACGTTTGTTGTATGGGAGCCCTACTTAAATATTAATTTTATTCTGTTTTTAGTATTTGTTGTTATAGCGGCAACAGAAATACATCATCTGTGAAAATTTCAACTGTCTAGCTATCACGGTTCATGAGATTCAGCCTAGTGACAGACAGACGGACCGCAGAGTCTTAGTAATAGGGTCCCGTTTTTACCCTTTGGGTACGGAACCCTAAAAAGGATGGTAAAATTAATTAATTATATTGATTAATCACGACAGATAGCAATTTATAAGGAGTTTACTAAAGAATATCCCAAACACAGGAAAGACACGGTTTCGAGACGATCTATCCCCAGTACGTTCAAGATGAGATTACACCCGACTCTGCTTACATGTAAGACTTGAAGAAAGCATTGTCATCTATCAGAATAGTCCACTGTCACATATCGCGCAGAAATCGACATTATAAGAACCTCATAAAGTTATAAAAATTAATCTTTTCTTACCAAGGGATCTAAAAGCCTTTATAACAGTCTCGATACCGCTGATATTACGGAGGACCTCCATAGCTTCCTCATTACGTTCCTTCATGGACTCCTGGCTGGACTTGAGGCCACCATCTCGCCATCTGCGCCTGATTGCCTCCACGCGCTTGTCGTGGGCAATGTTCACTCGGGCAATGTGCCCACGGCATAATGCCTGAAAATGTAAAGGAGTATGAATTTTCTGTAGGTTTTATCTGCCATAGGAAAATTTAAACTTAAAGACAACATAATCTAAGCAAAAGAAAAATAATAACCTGAATTTTAGAAGCAGCCCAGTAGATCCTCTGCTCTGCCCTTGTCTTCAGGATCTGTTCCCTCTTAATCTGTATCTGTTTCCTCACCAAGTATCCTCTACTGATAGCCTGGACTTTTATAACCATCCTTCTCTTTTGTAAATACTCGCAATGAATCAGTCTTGTTAATAACTTTCCTCTCCATATTTTTTGTATAAATCTCACTCTCTCCATAAATCTTACGTACCACGATCGTATAAGGTATCGCCTTACGTATTTCTGCAGACATACTGCTGCTTTGATTCTCTGAGCTCTTAAAATGTCTCTTTGTTTTTTCAGCCTATACGCAACCTGAATTGTTACTACAGCCGATCGTAATCTGAAGAAGCGCCTCCTTTCAATAAAGGTCCTAACATAGCTCTGTATTTTAACAATAGAAGTTCTAGTCTGAATGTATATTTGCCTTTCTGTTACGGATAATTTGTAAGACCGATAGAATCTCTGTATACACAATGTAGCATTTCTGATAGCTTCAAATCTCTTGCGCATAACAAGCATCCTGACTACAGACTGTACATGAATAACACTCTTTTTCAGTGTCAAATATTCATGGCGGCATATGTCACGTTTTTTAGTAGCGATATACCAACTTTGTATTTTGCTCGCTGCTTCATTTTCTCTTATAATGCGGGCTATTTTATTTATTCGGAACCTACTTTGTATTAGCAGAACTGTCTTTCTTAGCGTCTGATATTCGTGTTGAATTCTTCTGGTCTCTTTGATAAGTCTGAAGTGTCTTTGAATTAGGATTGCAGCGGTTTTTATTCTATTGTATTCGTTTCTTTGTCGTTTACCGCATAAGTACGCTCTAAATGTCCTTTGTATGGTGATAGAAGCCTTTACTATACTTGTGTATGTTTGCCTCTCTTTCAACATCAGGCAATGTGCTCTATATTTTCTTTGAATGATAATAGCTGCAGACTTATTATCTAAATATGATTTTCTATCCCTTCTCATTGCAGTCAAAGCCCTGTACCTTCTTTGTAAAACGATAGCCGCTCGTTTCAATTCATGGTACTCTTTCCTTTGCTTCTTGCCTTCTACATAAGCTCTATAGAACCTCTGAATTGTAATGCATTGTTTTAATATTGTGGTATATCTTGTCCTTTCTAATATCATTAGCTTTTGTGCTCTGAATCTATTTTGAATGATCACTGTGGATGTTCGCAACTGTGAATATGCTTGTTTGTCCTTTCGCATCGCGAGTAATGCTTTGTACTTTTGTTGCAAGTGAATGAGTAAATGTCTAATTCTTAAATACTTTTCTCTTTCTGCTCTCATCGCACAAAGACTTCTGTATCTTCTCTGTAAACATAATGTCGCTTCACGAAGCCGGCAATAGTCTCGTCTGGCCTTCTGAATTTCTTTATAACGCTTATAATGATCCCCGATGAGTATCGCTGCATTTTTCATTTGCAGATACGTTGCCCTTTGTTTTTTCGTTTCCAAATGCGATTTGTAGTATCTCTGAATAGTTATTGTGGAAGTTCTAATTGTGATGTACTGTTGTCTTACGATTTTCATTTCGATGTAGGACCTGAAATACTTCTGAATGCGGACAGTTGCTGTCCTTATTTGTATATACTCCTGTCTTTGTTTCCTACCAATTATATACGCTCTATAGATTTTCTGGATCGTGACACAAGCTTGCTTCGACTGCTGATATTGTTGCTGCACCTCTTTCCCTTTCTTACAACTTCTGAACCAGTTCTGGATCTTTATAGCAGCCCGTTTATGTTGAAGATATTCTTTTCTTAGTTTTCTACCTAATACAATAGCTCTATAGACATTCTGAATAGTGGTACAGGACGATTTCAATTTTAGATACGTAGCTCTTTGCAAACGCATTTTAATTAGAGCAATAAATCTTCGTTGAATGACCACAGTTGCCTGACGAAGTTTGGTATAATCTTCTCTATTCTTCCTCATCAGGATATGCGCTCTATACCTCCTTTGTGTGACTATAACAGACTTCCTAAGTTCATGATACTCAGATCTCTCTTTGCGCATTTGTACCAAGTTTCTGTAGGACTTTTGTAGAACGATTGTTGCATGCCGTAACTGAAGATAAGTATTTCTTTGCGTCTTTGCAATGTATCTACGTTGAGTGACCACAGCTGCCTGACGAAGTTTCATATATTCTTCTCTATATTTCTTCATCAGAATTTGAGCTCTATACCTACTCTGGATAACAATCGCAGATTTCTTTAGTTTTAGATATTCAGATCTCTCTTTACGCATTTGGACTAAGTTTCTGTAGGACTTTTGTAGAACGATTGTGGCATTCCGTAGCCGCATGTAGACGTTCATTTGAGACTTGGCCAGTAAATAGGATCGGAAATATTGCTGAATCAGGATCGTTGATTGGCGTAACTTTACATAATCTTGTCTCAAGTTTTTCATTATCAAATAAGACTTGATATAAGTTTGGAGTACAATCGTTGCATTTTTGACTCGTAAGAAACTTTCTTTCTCCTTCTTCATTAATTGGTGAGCTCTGATCCTTCTTTGTAGGGAGATGATTAGTTCTCTCTTTCTCATGTATTCCTGGTAGCATTTCTTACGTCTATACAACGCCTGAATTTTGATAACGCTTTCCTTGAGAGTTAGATATTCCTTACGAGCGGTCCCCATTTGGAGCATTGCTCTATAACGTTCTTCAGCTGTTTTTACAGCGTACTTGAGCTTCAAGTAACATCTTCTCTGTTGAAGCATACGATAATAACTTTGTATAAGAACAGCACTTCGCCGCTTCGTAGCAAAATCTTGCATTTCTTTTTTCATCAACAGTTTGCTTCTATATCTCTGTTGGATGCATGTAACAGCTTGCTTGTATCGAATATATTCTTTACTAACGAGATATCTGCGAACTAAACTCTGAACAGTAACAATCCTCTTTAATTGTATCGTGTATTGTCTGACACACAACCACCGCCTGACTTGGCATTGTAAATGAATAGCTGCCTTACGTCTCAACTCTTCCCTTTCAGATCTCAATTTCTCTAGAGTTGTTTTAGCTTCTCGCATCATCCTAACAGATCTAAACCAAGTTTCGATCTTCAGAACACTTCTTTTCCATCTTATAAGACGACTCCTATGTATCCACATCCTACAATACTTTTGAACTATGATAGTAGCAGTCGTTATTTGTTGCATCTTCCATTCGACCAGGCGGTTGTACTGTATACGGCGCCACCAACATTGGATGACACTCGCAGCGTTAATTCTTTCCTGAAGTTTCTTCTCTTCTTCTCTCCTCTTCTCCATTATAACTTCGAACTTCTTCCTCCACCACGTCTGAATAACATTAGCGGCTCTCTCGAATAACGGAGCACGGAATACGTGAATGATCTGCCATAATAGAGACAGAGTCTTCTCTCTGTGTCCATCAGCAATGTCGTTGGACGTGATTTCACCAACGATCATAAAATTTGCCTCCTTTAGTGCCGTTAATGCGACATGCACGTTATGGATCTTTTGAAGGCGTGATATAGCTGGCGTCCGAAGTTGTTTCAATAAGCCATCCTTCATCAAAATAATCTCCATGACCTTTGTCAATCGAACGCCATCTCTAATATCCAAGGCTATGTTGTGCACAGCATACTTATACTCGTCTAGGTACGATTGTTTGTGGCTCACGACATATCCAAGCGGCCGAAGGTGTTTCGTGATGTCACCAATACCAGCGATAACTTCCCTCGTGAATCTTATAATAACTTCTCGGCTTTCTTTACAGACTGCATTCCTGCAGAAAAGACATGGATCGTGCGATATAAGTTTCCTTTGCTTTGCTTGATCCAAGAAGAAAACGAGCATGAAAAACTTCTTTAGTGTGAACTTTTTGATTGCTTCCATATAAGCTGGAAGTAACATGTTCGGCGCATTGGACTTCGAGTGTTTGTTCTTGAGGAAAGGGTTTTTGAACATCCTTTGAATTATGAAAGTAGTGATTCCCTCTATGTCGCTATTTGAATGGAGAGGCAAAACAATGCCGTATATGGCTTCAAGGCCGATTCGCAGCCACAGTGGATTGTACGACAGCAATATCTCCATGATAATCTTTTGTAGTCCAATGTCCAAGTGAAGATTTCGATCGGGCCTGATAGCAATCAGCTTCTTATCAATTTGGGCAGCCAACTTTTGGAAAACTATGCAAATTTCAGGACTCATCAGTAAGGCTCTTGCGGACCTTCGTAAACTTTCCAGTCTGTGGCTGTTGTGATAAGCACTCGACACCTGCTCCTTCGTAGGCGCAAGCGGAACTTCCTTGTTTCTGTTATCAATCCACACCTTGCCGACATCTATTTTCTGTTCTACGTTACTATCAAGATCAGCAGGCGGAGTCAGGATACAATTCAGCCATCTTTTGAATTCCGTTTCAAACTTTTCAACAGCTTCTTCATCGTAAAAATACGTCGACGATAAAAATGGATCGACTGTCGCAGATTGAGAATACACATTTCCGATCTGATTCAAAATACTTTTGTTCGTCTCAAACGTCGTGTTGGATACTTTACTACAAATTGAATCTTTGCCTTTCATTGATGCTCTATTCTTCACAGTTTTTTTTACATGAGATACAGGTATTTTCCAAAGATCCGGTTCCGCCCTGACAGCCTTTTTAGACCATGTTTGCATAAGACTAGTCGAAGGTATAGAAGAAAACCTTTCATTAGCTTTATCAAAAGTGCGATTCATGGTAAAAGTAGACATTTGGTTGTCAGTTCTGTCGAAAACTTGAGTATCAGAAAACTGTATACTCTCTTCAGGAATAGATTGAAGAGGAGGTGTTATAGATCTAGGAGGGGGCGACCGCGTATCTACTCGCAAGTCATTTTGCCATACATTATGTTCGTAAGAACTTACGAAATTTCTTTGATCATACGCTTCTCTTTGTTGTTGGTACTCTCTGAAGAGCGCCTGCCTACACATCTTCGGTTGGTCTTTCAAAAAGAAGTGAGGTGGTTTCATTTCAGACAGTTGATTGAAATTAGGCTCCACTGGCGTGTTCGGGGAATCCTTGGTGTACGTATCAGAGCTCAGTTTGAGATTTTCATCAAATATTTCATGTGTGTCATTGTTCAATTTAGGAAAAGTTTTCCTTTCAGTCGAAAACCTTTGTGGGAAGAATGATAGATCACTAATGCGAGAAAACTCTGTGTTTATAGAGAAGTTAGGACTGTTTAGTTCTTTAGGTGATGATGTGTTTGGATGTTTCTTGTTTAGAATAGTGGACGGTTCCACGTACGTGTCGACTTGCGTGCTATGGTTGACAGTCAACCACTTATTAGGTGGTTGAGTAGACGTAACACTAATTATGGAATGTGTCTGATTTTCTTTATTATAATTATTAATCTCTAAACTGTCATCTAAGTCATCACTTTCCGAGTTCATACTTAAGATAATTTTAGGTCCCTTGTCAAGTTTATCAGCTTTAGCTGTTTTTAATGGAGTAAACGTGAGATTATCAAACAACTCAATGCCAGATACGTCATAAGTTTGCTGCTTATTAGAAGGCTTTAGCACATTGTCAGGTACATTTAGTCTGGTGCTGCTTGCATAAGACTTGTCATATGTTTGTTGTAAGAAATCAGGCTTGCGCATATTAGAGAAAATGCCAGAAGTGTCAAAATCAACACTACTTGGTGAGTCAAATGGACACCTATCTTGACGGGATTCCATGGAATAATTATTCATGGACACATTTTCTTTGTTGTACCCTTGACTAATCTTCTGTTGGGACTGGATAACATTGTATGTCTTTTTAATTTGTGTTGTATTGTAAACAATCTCAGTTTTCTTCTTATAAAGAGCTACAGGAGATTTCTTAGTTGGTTTTTTCTTTATTTTACCTGGAGATATTTTGAAGCCCTTAGCTTGGCCACCTTTTCCTTTTATGTTCTGAAATGAGTTTAAATATTTTTATTAGATTATAGGTTCATTTACTTTATCAAAGTGTATAAAATGATCACACCTGTCGCATAGTTTCAAAGGATATAAATTTGTATGCTAAAATCATAATTACTTAAAATAATATTATTATAACTAACAGGACTTCCCTTTTCCACCTATGATGAAATTAAAGGTCACTAAGGCCCAGTTTTTAGATACATAGTTAACTCACAAATAGTCAAATAAGTTGAATAGTTAGTAGTTATAAATTTGCAGTTTGAATGCAGTTACAATGACTGCAATGAAATTACAAACCAACCGTGCAGTCCAATTGCAGTTGTTGTGCAGTTGTCATTGGAACTGCACGCCAACTGCACACTAACTGCTAATATAGGTACGTAAGCAATTTTTGAACTTATCTACCAACCCGCACTAGGCCCGCCTGGTGGATTATGACCCATTCCCTTTCTAACAGAGAGGAAGCCTGTTTTCCAGCAGTGAGAAATTTAAAAGGCTGATGATAATGATGCAGTTTTTACACATCCACTAGACTAAGACAGACTCTATAAATAAAAGTATGTAAATAAGTATATGTTATGTACCATAACAGATTTGAGGACAACAATGACATCATATCGGCCCCTGTTCTCGTTTGTAAATCTTATTGTCTCCCTGATGCCAGTTGGCTGTGTCGGTGTCCACATCATCGTCAGGCAATAGCATGTCTCTGGTTCTACAACCAGCCATTCTTCCGGCAAATGTATCACTAGGCCGGGTGGCAGCGACTTTCCAAGAGTTATCTGATGAAAAGAAAAGATAATTAGTGAAATGTTTTATGCATTAAAAGAAAGTTTCTTAATTTTGGTAAGCATTTTACCAACATTAAGAAACTTAGGAATAATTTTATTATGGTAAACAATGTTTTAGAATCTTTTGTATCAATACAAATAATAATTTCCAATTTATCCAAAATGCAGCGAAGGAAGAACAAAAATAACACATACTAACTATATTAAAAGTTGATATCTTGGCAAGTATAGGTATGAGAAGATGGATATGAATTAGGTAAAAGGTGATAGTTTTAGCAAGGAAATGAACATTGAAAAAAGAAAAACTGTCAGAGGCACATTATTGTTTCTCTAGCTATATAATAATAATAATAACATTTGACCTATTTATGAAAATTCTAAACCTTTCATCATAAAATAGGTCCAGCAGCAATTATTACTATAATTTGTGATTATTTATTACCTGTTGCACTTGTTTTGATGGGTTGAACACCTCCAAGTTCCTCTCACAGGACGAACCGATAAGAACATTGTCGAAAACCACTTGCGGAGGCCGAGAAAATGGAGCCAAAATGAGACGAGGACATTCTTCTTTGGGAGACTCTTTCACGACAGATTCCGTACGACGAGCCCTGCGTATGTGCTCAGGAGTATTTTCAATCTAAAATAATATCAAAATAATCAGGCAATGCAACAAAATCCAGATTACAGCAGGCAATGCAGACATTTATAATAATTAGCACGTTAACAGATACACACTTGGAAATACATTATTATTGGATAGTTCTTTATCACTCTTCACTGTGTTTTCACCAGTTTCACTTCATTTTATCACACATTTTATTAGAAAACTTTTGAACTTGAATAACAAACGAACTTTGATTTTGATTGAATTGAAATTCAAACTTAAACCGTTCTTGGTTTTGAACTTTCGACATTAGAGATAGAGGTGCAGGTGTCTAAATTATCCATAGACAACTTTACGGTTTTCTAGATTCCACTACCGGGCTATCCCTACCTATGTCATGACCATAAACCAAAACGTGTCGTGGACAGACGTCTTTACTTGTGTCAGTATTGTTTGTATATGGCAACTATTTAAATCTAGTTGTCATTTCTGCACTACGAAATTTTCGTCCTTCCTTTTCTCAATCTTACGTAGGTATATACAGTATTTATCCCTCAAATTATACCATTATTCCCTACAAAACGTGTTCTTATATTAGCTCCGTCTATAATTTTCCAGAACCCAGCTCGTAACAATGGCTGACTCGAATTCCAACGAGAATACTTGCGTAGTGTGTTTCAAGAACGTTTTATACTATTCGGTTGGCGAATGTGACCATCCCGTATGTTTCGAGTGTTCCACCCGAATGCGGGTGCTCTGCCTGCAGAATGAGTGCCCTATCTGCAGGCAAGACCTTTCAAGGGTAAGTTAGAGTTACGTTTGAAATGATGAATGTTATGTTTCCTACATCCTCAGAGCACAGGCTATCATTGTGCAACATTGTGTATTAAAAACACATTCAGCGAATCTTCTGCATTATTTCACAATAGGCGAATGTTTCTAATAGTCTGTTTATTCCTACTATAGCATATTTCTATATTGAATAACTTTTCATACATGGCAGTATGCAACTATATTGTAACATTCTTCTTTTCCATTGATCTTGTTGTATTTTCTTAAATGCCATGTTTTGATTTGTTAAAGTGATTGTTTCTTGTAATAAAAAATAATAAGATATTATAAGTAAATACTCAAAACATGTTTAAGTATTCAGTACAATTACATTAAACTGTATAGTCATCAAGTAATTCATTTAAAATCAGTTCAAGCTGAATCTGTAATCTTTTAAGACAATATTGCACCATAGTTTTAAAAAAGTATCCAATCATCATAATAAAGCAATTTGTTGCCTTTCAAGGTATGAAATTGGTTGATACATGTTCTATGTATGCACTGTTAACAAGGATAGATAGTTCTAGCCTTTTTTCTGCTTTGCTCCTATCTCCTATTTCGGAAGAAACAAAAAAAAATAGGATTAAAAGTAGCATAGAACACTTGGCGAGTAGTGTGTAGCTTCCCATTAGTAAAAGATTTTTTTCTAATTGTATCTGTACTTCCAAAGAATACCTATCAGGTATAATAATATTACTTTAATAAATAAATTAAAGTATTTAATTATAATACTTATTAAGGAACGTTATTGTTTGGAAAAAAATAAATCCTTAACAATATTAGTTTAGACTACCATGGCCCTAACTTTGTTGTATAATGTTATCAGGATAATGGAATGGAAGGTGTAATCAAAACAAAACCATTCAGCCAGAGCATGGCCTCTGTGACAGGCTTGAGTCACACATTTTATCACGGTTTTTGCTCCCAAACTGTGATAAAACTGTGTGACTCAAACCTGTCACAGTAGGCCATGCTCGCCCGCCAGGTTGTTGTTGGTAAATAAATATCTAAGCTAACATTAGAAGAGTAAATTAGGATGGGGCCTATTACCTTGTAAAGGCTTACAAGTTAAGCTAACACTAATCTATTTAATATAGGGATGAGATGGTTTTAAAAGAGAGTTAATAAGTGCAGTGATATGTGTGTAATTAGAAATATAATTAGAATTGTGCACAATGATTGAAAACAAAATTTCTGTTTTTAAATAAAAAGATGGTTTTACAAAATATTCAATATGTCTATATTTCTGATCTAGCTATCAAAGTTTGTTAAAATATTAACTAATTAATAAATTTTCCACAATGGACCACTATTAAAAATAAAAATAAAAGAGCCTTTTATTCTAAGATAATACCTAAGGTATACATCTAAAAACTTCATTTAAAAAATGTCCCTAATCTCAGTGTGTCTTTTGGCATATGCCTCCACCAACAGTTTCCAATGTGGTCTGTCTGGATCTGTATGGACCTATTAAAATTATTAAAATAATAAAACTTTTATTGAACCTTTATCTTCATTTGATGCTGATTTTCAACTTAAACAAAGTAGATTTCAACACCCTCTTTCATAAAAATGACCAGCATAATATGCTTGAGATTCTTAGTTCTAGTCACCATTATGCAACACTAATCTAAATAACATTTCACAGGTTGTATTTACGGACACTGTACATCCTTATAAGGAGCTCCGCAACAGGGCTTTTACGGACCGCCTCTTTGAGAGGCAATTCAAGATCGGGTTCTGCAGTGAGGAGATCAAGCAGGCTTATGAGTTGCTGCTGGAGAACCGGTGCAAGATCTGTGAAAAGATTCCACCATTTCGTACTTTCACTATGCTAAATGATCACGTGAGAAAAGTCCATGAGAGATACTTTTGTGATCTATGTGTTAAGCATTTAAGGGTAAGACTTATTTAGATTTTATATACACATTAATTTTTATAATACAATAATGGAATATGCATGTAACATTTTTATTAGCTAAATGAAATACTTATTAGCTGTAGTAAAGAAATATGAAAGAGCTTTTAAAATATTGTCATTAGCAACGAAGTTATAAAGCTTCAAAAATGACAAGACTGACGTTAAAGTCTCTATGCCCGAACAGCTGCCATAGGAAATAACATCGACGGACAGATATATTTGTTTAAAATTGTTATAACTCGTTTGTTTTTTGATCAATTTTGATTCGGTTTTCACTGTTAGTATTCCATTATTGTACTGTTATTGATAAACTGGTAGATAAAAAAAACTTTTGCATGCATTTTCCCTATTTTATAACTGCAGTCATTAATTCTATCAGTATGTTACTTACTTTGTGTTGTCTATTGTAAGTACCAAATTGAATAAATAAATATGTCCTTATAAGTTTATCTTTTAACCAGCAAAGGAAAACAGTCAATTAAATGCATTATTCAAACTAAATGATGAAATACATTAATTTTACTTACGTAATTAATGGCTGTGAGATTAGTCATTATGGAAAAATGTTGAGCTGACCACAATTTAATTTCTTTTTGCCTAGTCTGGGCCGTTATCAATCTATACTAATATTATAAAGACGTAAAGTTTGTGGGTTTGTGACATTGTAAGGGGTAATCTCTGGATCTACTGAACCGATTTTGAAAATTCTTTCACCAGTAGAAAGCTACATTATTCCTGAGTGTCATAGGCTATGATATATATTTTTTTTAATAGAGATCCTTATGAAAATTGCAATAATGTAACCCAAGGTAGCAAAATGTTGCCTATAAAATTCATTCTTTGGCGTGCGCTGAGAAAACTATTGATGATACATAAAAATTAGTAGATAGGGTAGGGAGGGCAGGGCAGGGATTTAAATTGAAATAATAATATTTCAATTTAATTCCATTTAATAATATAATAAATGATGAATTAGTAAGTATAGCAATGTTTCTTACAAACTTATTCTTGTCCCAAGAAGTATTACTGCATTGAAAAGATAATTGCTTGAAATGAATGTAAAAACTTAATACATTGTGGTGGAGCCATCATGCATAACTTATGCAATGCAATTGGCTGTCTTAATACCTTCATTTTTAGCGGAACACTGACGTAATATACCCATATTGAAAAAAAAATATCAGATCAATTAACTAGATAATGGACTATTTTAATTATAACTTTTGTATATATTTTTCTTTTTTTAGGGTTCCGTACCCAAAGGGTAAAAACGGGACCCTATTAATAAGACTCCGCGGTCTGTCTGTCTGTCCGTCTGTCACTAGGCGGTATCTCATGAACCGTGATAGCTAGACAGTTGAAATTTTCACAGATGATGTATTTCTGTTGCCGCTATAACAACAAATACTAAAAACAGAATAAAATAAATATTTAAGTGAGGCTCCCATACAACAAATTTGTTTTCTTGGCCATTTTTTGCGATAACAGTACAGAACCCTTCGTGCGCAAGCCCGACTCGCACTTGGCCAGTTTTTTGTCTTTAAATAGTAAATGATATCAGGTATATTGTAAAAATAGTTAATTACTTGAATCGGAACAATAAGGAAGAGATTGATAAGGCTAGCGTAATTAAAATAATGGTATGTAATTTCTAGATATTCACTATGGAGAGAAAGTGCTATACTCGTCAAGAACTGGCTCATCATCGACGGAGAGGAGATGTGGATGATACATCACACAGGTAAGCACTTACCTATAGGGCTTACAGTCTCCCTGGATGTCTGAGACCCGAAAAAAATCGAGACACCATGCGGTTTCGAAATTCCCGAGAAAAAAAATTCTTGAAAAGTAAGATTCATACTTTTACTACAATACTACTTTTTCAATCGCATATTTATATTTTGAGTTTGTTACTGTATGTTTAAACATACTTAGCCTATATGTAAGTATGAAACCTACTTTGAAATAGGCTGGAAAGTCAGTTTTCCCATGACCGAAAAATTCAGCCTCGAAAATATTGATAAAATCGCGTCTCGTAATTTTCGAGACCGTGATTCCCGGTATGAAAGCCCTACCTATCATTGAACCTGTAATGGCCCACTGCTGGACAAAGGCCTCCCTCTGCTTTTCACACGCCTCTGCCTTAAAAATACATTATTAACCTTTTGAGCGCCACGGTCTTCTATAGAATACAACCGTTTCCGTGCCCCCCACGCCACGTCTTTATTAGAAGACAATATATAATCTTATCGTTTATTACATTAAAATACATGAACAAATGCTTTGTGCGTATTGCTACTATTGCCTAAAACCCTAAACTTAATGTTTTATTTCAATAGTGGTCTTTGTTTATATAAAAAACAGAAAAATAATACCAGCCAAAATTTTTGCCGTGTCCCAGGCGCCGTAGTCTTTATAGGAAGACGCCTAGTGCTGTGGTTACTTGATTAAGTTTCTAAAGTGTCGATATACACAAAAGTTTAAAAAAACACTTTTATTTCGAATCAAAATGTTGAGTTATGAAATAAATGCGATCCTTATGGAGAATGTACGTAATTTTGCTAGCCCTTACACATATATTTACTTAAATCTTTTAATACACACAAAGCCGGACTTTGGTTAATACTGATATCGATATTAAAAGATCCCGCCACTACGAAACTAATAGATATCGGTGCCTCGTGCGCCATGGACATCAATAGAAGACAACCTGTGACGTCATAGACGTAAGTGCATCAAGGTCAGTTTGAGATAGTGCAGCGATGTTATGGATCGTTATCGATAAAAAAAAATGTGAAGCTAATGAATTACGTTCTGAAGAACTTTTAAAAATCGTACAAGGTGTGGATTAGGAAGCTGAATCCGATAAATACGAGAGTACATCAGACGAAGATTTTGAGTGTAGTGTAAATTACTTAACGGTAAGAAAAATAAAATAAAATATTTTCGTACATTCGAAATTAGTATGATATCTCAGAATACAGAACATACCAAAAATTGCGTTCTTACTTTGAATGCGATACGCCGAATCCAGAAACGAAGCTCGTAACGTGGCCAAGAAAAATCGATAATAATAATATTATTATGTGTTTAGCATAAACACAAACATCGATACACGAAAAAAAAAGAAAATTGAACATACACATCCCTATAAAAATTGATATTTTACGTGCTCCGGGCGCCACGGTCTTGATTAGAAGACTACTGGATGACGCCAAAAGAAAATAGGGATGTAGCCAACTTCTTATGGCTAAATTGAGTTATGTATCTGTTTGGTCATTATCTATAGTGTATTCTGCTTTTTCTTATCACAACTATTGTTAATAAAACAAGGTATCGAAATGTGTCATTATTTTATTTATTGTTTTATCGAAATACGTTTATACATTATTTCTATATTTCTGGTACATTTATAAAAAAAAACATGTGAGTAACATTTATCGATACTATAATTACCCACATCACTACTTTTGTCTATATATTCGTTATACATTTATAGCTTGGCGCTGGGGGACACATCGCATTCGGTACCGCTTGGCGCTCAAAAGGTTAATTAATTAGTAATTACTAAATCCATTACACATTATTTCGCGCTATATTTAAACTGATTTATTATCTAAATTGCAACAGTGCGCGAGACGCCATAAAAAGAAAAAAATATTAAATACTATTTTATTATGTAGGAGGAAAGTGTATGATTTTTATTTTTTATAATCATATGTACAGAAAAGTTTCTGCCTACCCCCATGGGAAAAAGGCGTCAGTTTATGTATGTACGTATATACAGAAAATCCAAGGAGCTATCCTTGGATTTTCTGTATTTATGATCATAAAATATCTAAAGAATCTAAATTCTGTGAGGGTCAGTTGAGGACTTGAGTAAGGTACAAATTCCATCATTGGAGAATGGATAGTAGCGAGTGTTGCGGTACTCTATCTTGGAATTATTCGAAAGTACATAGGTACATTTATATTATTTTCAATATTCCTTTACAATTCAGAAACATGACTGAACACACACCTAAAAAGCCAACTAGATTTCATTGTCAATCTTTACTTACTCAATGAAAAGTTGACATTGATCGCTCAAAATATAATCTGAGGCTGAGGTCAATTGATAAGCGTAATTCAACCGTCATGCATCACATTACCATAGACCGTCCAAACGATTGATTTTATCCATCGATCAGAATCAAGAGGCATCTTAATTTTGTTATCGCATAATACCGACTTACGGGTATTTTTATCTACCAAATAAATACGTAATTTGCTTAAAACGTGACACGCTTTTCTTATCACAACAATAAATGATAAAAGCTTTGTTAAGTGCAGTATCTACTTAGTTATCAACAGAATTTATATTTCACATAACTAATTGGCTCGAATGACTGTTATGTCACAGTGTAAATATGGACGAACAGTATGGAAACTAGCTAGAAACGCTCGAGACCGCTAAGCGGTTGTCGCGATGCTGTCCGGCCCGCTTGGGGATCTCGTCGATGCGCATGTTTGTGTGAATGTGCCGTTTCGAGCGTTTGTAGGTAGTTACCGTACTGTTCGACAATAATTATACTGTAGTTATGTAATTTACTATTGCGTATATGAACCAGCTTTCATCAATATGCGGTCCAAGTATTGCCTACCGACCCATTTGGCGTAACGGTCATTGACTAAACCTTGTATTGCGATAGGATCAAATATGCAGCAGTCCAAAATTATGTTTGTTTGGTCCTATGTTCGTTTTCCAGGTCGGGAGACATTACTAGTAATATAACATTATACTCTGGTAATACTTTGGTTAATGGCAATTTCCCTGTATTATAAGGACTTTCACATAACTGGCGAATTGAGAACTGTACACCTCTTGAACTCATCGGAAAATGCTGGCTATGCTATTCACTTGCATATCATGATGCTAGTGGCTGCCATATCGATAAATACAATGGGAAAATGATAAATAAGTTCTTCCAATTTGGCAAGGCCAAATACATTTTACAGATCATTTTTGGAACGATGATCCTTAACGCGGCTTGCGTTTGGGATTGCTTGGTAGAAATCGTCACGTCAAGAAAAAGCAATTTCAATAAAAAATCTTTTTGCAAAAAAATACTACCGACTTCCAAATACAAAACAACAAAGTGAAAAATAACTTAATTTTTTGAAGTCGGTGTCTTTCGTAGGTACCATTTTTTTGGGTTATGGACACCGACTTCAAAAAATTAAGTTATTTTTCATTTTGTTGTTTTGTATTTGGAAGTCGGTAGTATTTTTTTGCAAAAAGTTTTTTTATTTTTCACTTTTTAGTTGTACGTACCTAATAGGCAAGTTAGTAAGGGAACTATTTCGCCAGAATAGATATCATGAATCTTGAACATAACCGGTGAAATGAGAGGTCTGCTTACCCCTTAAGAGCGAACTGGCGTGATGTTATGTTATGAAATGTTATAAACAACAAACAAACATGCGATTGCAGCAATCCCGAGAGATTTGCCGTTATTTATTGAAGAGTTCTGTTGTATATCTCCGAAGTTCTTCATCAGATCTTCACCAAATTAAAATGGGACCAATTTCGGAACATACTTTTTCAAACAAAAAAAGAATTTTCAAAATCGGTCCACAATTGACGGAGTAATCGGTGAACATACACAAAAAAAAAAAAACAAACTTGAAGTCGAACATAGAACCTCCTCCTTTTTGGGAAGTCGGTTAAAAAGGAGGAGGATTCACATCAAAGATTTTGATTATTCTTTTTTTTATTTGAAAGTTGGTGCTTCTCATGTTGTCCCATTTAAATTTGATCAGGATCTGGCAATTAGTTTTTAATAATGCGTAATTGCATGGTAGTATAAGGGTAACAAAACCAAAAAGAGAAACAAATTTAACTTCTTAATAAAAAAAAAATAACTGACTTCCAAAACGAAACGCTCTTCACGTTCTACGGTTATCTCGAAAATATGTAGCAGGACAAACGTGACATTGTGTTTATGTTAAGAGTTGCTTTAGAACGTTGCCGGCAACATGCGAGTGACGAAATACGCACTGATAAGCGCCTAGCGCTATCGATTATACGTGAATACTGTGTTTTGGTTTAAGATCTGTCGCTAGTACAGCCTATGAGCCTACTACATCCATACGATGTAGTCATATTTAATTTCTATGTTTTTTTTAGTACAATATTTTGTAAACAAATTACAACATGTGGAACATGAAACTGCAATGTTAAAGTCATAAAGCAAATCATAATATCTTTGGTAAAAATAATCTCATACTACTCAATATACCTAAAAAAACTTTTTGGGCGGTGTCTAAAAACCATGAAACGAAAACAGGAACACCGATTTCCGAACTTGAAGTATCTTTTTTACTTTGTAATGTTTTTATTTTTTGGAAGGCGGTTGTATTTTTTTGTAAAAAGGTTTTTAATTTTCACTTTTTAGTGGTACATAATGGACAAGTTCTATAGTACCGCCTCTTTTTTGGGAAGTTTGTTAAAAATACGTACCATCACTTTTTGTAATAGACTAGTCTCCTTATTACCTGACCTTCCTTCCTGCCAGCATCTTCCAACCCTAATCTGCTTCTGGAAGAGGGGGCTATTTAGAATTATAACAGCCATGGTTTACGTGCAATGGTCTACTTCAAGGACTATAGTAGTAGACTATAGTGGATTGTAGAAAGAATGAAATAAAATAATAGCCCACATCCTCTCACAAGGCTACCTTTCTCTTAGTACTATAAACAGCTATGATCACGCTGTCTACTTCTTCATCCATACAGCCGTAATATTGTATTATCTTTCTCAACAGGGGGCATCCTCTCTGCGAGTTCTGCGAGGAGCGTTTCATGGACGCGGACGAGTTGTACCGGCACTTGCGTAAAGAGCATCTGTACTGTCACCTGTGCGACGCCGACGGACGCAACCTGTACTACGCGTCGCACTCTGCGCTCGCGCATCACTTCAGGACCGACCATTATCTGTGTGAGGAGGGAGAGTGCGCTGGACAGCACTTGACTGCCGTGTTTAGGAGTGAAATAGATCTTAAAGGTGGGTTGAGTTTTATGTTGTTTTTATCTTTTATGAATCAACTTAGGGATGAATGAAACCACAGTTATCATGATCCTCCTGTCCGATTCCCAATTTATATGGGTCAGGTTGACCAGCCAGTACTGTACTGCCTGCGACTTATATATTATTATATGACCATCATCCGTTTAATGTGCCCACTGCTGGGACACAAGCCTTCTCTATATGAGAGGGGGAATGGGCCTTAAACCACCACCCAGTGTGGGTTGGTGAATGTCACATGTCTTCCAATTTTTGGATCTAGGACATCCAGTTTCCTCACGATGTTTTCCTTCACCGTTTTTAGAGCAGTGGTGATGAAATAATTTACACAAACTAAAGCGCCTGTCTGGTTTCGAACCCATGACCTACGAAACCTTTTCCGTATGGGGGTAGGCAGTAACTTGTGAACGCCACCAGCTACGATCCTTAAATACATTTGACTTATTCACGTTCATACATCTGGTAATATACGAGGGTCATTCAATAAATACTTAGCCTACAAAAAGTAAACGAAAATTTTGGAAAAGTGGCAATTTATTTTTCAACATAGTCTCCTTTTAGTTCGATACACTTAGCCCAGCAATGCTCCAACTTTTTTAACCCGTCGGAAAAATATTTTTTGTCAAACTCTGCAAAATAGGCCTCCGTGGCGACGATGACCTCCACATTCGATCCATATCTATTCCGGGCGTGTGATTTTTTCAGATTAGGAAACAGAAAGAAGTCACAAGGGGCCAAATCTGGAGAATACGGTGGATGGGGCAGCAATTCGTAGCGTAATTCGACCAATTTGGCCATGGCAGCGGCAGACGTGTGAACCGGTGCGTTGTCGTGGTGAAACAACACTTTTTTCTTCGCCAGATGGGGTCGTTTTTTCTTTAATTCGGCGTCGAATCGGCCCAATAAATCGGCATAGTAAAGCCCTGTAATTGTTTTACCCTTCTCGAGGTAATCGATGTAGATCACACCTTGTGAATCCCAGAAAACGGTGGCCATAACTTTTCCGGCCGATTTTACAGTTTTCGCCTTCTTTGGAGCACGTTCCCCGGTCTGGATCCATTGTTTTGATTGCTCCTTGGTCTCTGGTGTGTACCAGTGGATCCAGGTTTCATCGACGGTCACAAAACGACGCAAAAACTCCGCTGGATTCCGCTTAAACAGCGCCAAACACGTCTCCGATGTGGTCTCACGGTTGCGCTTGTTTTCTGGTGTGAGTAAACGCGGCACCCATCGCGCCGACAGCTTTCTCATGCCGAGTTCCTCGTGAAGAATATGATGCACTGTTCCTTCTGAAATGCCTACAGTCTCAGCTAGCTCCCGAACCTTCAATCGGCGATCTGCCAATACGAAATCATGGATTTTTTTAATGTTTTCCTCCGTAGCAGCTGTTTTCGGTGCACCTGGACGTGGTTCATCAAAAACCGACGTACGGCCACGTGCAAACTCGTTGAACCAATTCTTGACGGTGGCCATCGATGGTGAAGAGTCACCGTACACAGCATCCAAGCGCTCTTTGATTTCGATGCGCGTTTTCCCTTCCAAAAATAGGAATCGAATCACCGAACGATATTGCTCTTTTTCCATTTTTGTAAAACCGATCGACACGTTCGCTTCCATAAGTTGTCAAATTAAAACAAATGAAGGGATTGGAATGAAAATTTGAAAAAAGAATTAAAAAAGAATGTGCTACACTGTGGTAAAACTCTTTTGAAACTACAGCGCCCTCTGGCGATGAGGCTAGGTACTTATTGAATGCACCTCGTATGTACGCCCTTTGTGAAACTATGCACCGGACCTTTCTGAAGAACATCACCAAAGGTCTATGTATGTGTCCTTTTAAGGCGTCCCCTCCCGGCGTTTCCGCGTAAATAATTTTATTTATTTATTTAACAGAAGAATGAAGAGAAAATAAGTGCAAAGGTGATACTTATTTCTAATGAAATCTCTTTCAGCGTAACTGCGAAAGGAGTAATAGTTAGGTTATAGGAAATCGCCAATCATTCATACTTAAAAAAATGACATCATGATTTAAATTGCCAGCCCACAAGGCGACGGTGCACGGTCGCGGGCTGGCTCGCGGCGCGGCCCGGCAGGCGCGCACCCTCGAGCTGCAGTTCAACATCACGCCGCATGCCGTACAGAGGACGCCCAGGTATTGTGGCTGGAGATGAGGTGGCTAGATGTCAAGGCATCAGGGTGCAAATACGGCTTGTTTGTACAGTGTGTTTCCTGGATAAAGAGCAATAACGAAAGACAGAAAAAAAAAAAAAAATTGCACAAAAAAATATATTAGATTGTTTATCTAGGGAGCAAACAACTATTTTAAAGGCGATACTATTTTTTTCATCATCAGCGAGGGATTCAATATACGTCACTCGAGCTTAAAATAGTGTTGCTCCCGAGGTGGACACTCTATTTTTATCATCCTCTATGAGAAAATAAGTATGTGCAACTTATGAACGTTATCTTTATTTATTACCATACAGTTAGGTTAGGTTATGAAAGTGCATTGTAACAATTTTATTAGTACCATCCGTTACAGTTGTAGATTTATTTTTTTATTTGGCTCACGCGCTGTTTCCAGCCAGTCACCTGTTCAATACAATGTTCCCATGTGGTCCAAAATAGAATTACAATCGCTCATTAGCCATTCACCTCATAAATTCGTAGTAATCGATTTTAACGATGTAATCCTATTTTGGACCGCATGGTTATGTCATGTCTTTGCTTTGCCACATGCCAAATTCAATTCAATTTTATTCTCTAGGGATTAATGAGCAATTTTAGTCCCTGTTTAAGAAGAATAAACTATCTCTTTTAGAATAGATGTGCTAAAATATATTTAAAGGTTGTAGATCGATATTTTTACTTTTCAAGTATATGTTTGGTCTACTTTCATCTCCTTTCGGGCTTGCACATTGTTCAGAGACACACTGTGTGTTGCCAGTATAGTGTAAATAAAGTTATTTCTTTGCCTGTATGCCCAATCCTCTCGTGGCATGTACCTTTTACAATGAATTCAGCATTTTGACTATGAAATGTACAGGTAAGGTAATAATGAAAATATAGATTCCATTTTGAATATACCGATCGGAGACACAGTATATTTGGTGTACGTCATCATCATAAATTATCATCGACAGCCAATCGCAGAACACAATGGAAGGTACAAGTCTCTTAAAATGGAGATTCTCCCATACGGGTATGCGAGGAGTGCTGAGCAGTGTTTTTTGAAGACTGGAGGACATGAACTTGGCGCTCCAGAATTGCTGCTCTCATCATCTTAAGAAGAGGATTGTGAGGATAACGACATGATTATTCTTGGTACATGAAAAACTAAAAACACGACCGTTTTCGTTGATGTAAAGGCAAATCGAAAAAAAGACGAAAGCGGCAAGTATACTTTGCCATCAAAATTAAACTTATAATAACCAGAATACTTTGCCATCAAAATGAAACTTATAATAACCAGACTCTTATATATTATTCCAGAGACAGGAACCACCGGGATCAAGTACGTGAAGAGCCAGAGGTTGTCCCGCTACCTCCTCCAACGATGACGGAAGCTAACATTGACACCGGCAGCGTCGAGCAGTTCCCGCGACTGTCGGCCACTCCCGCCGCTCCCGGTCTGGTGATGTCTGCGCCGCATCGTGCTTACAAAGGTACTGTCAGCACTATACATATAAGCTTGCCAACCATTGCGCAATAAACAGTTTGTTATCGAGTATACTGCATAGAGTAAGCGAGATAGGACGATGCGAGAAACGTTAGCGAGTGAAAGAGACAGTTATACAATGCTATCTTCACCTTCAATATTGACACAAAAATAGCTATAGCACAATGCCGTCTAGGAACAAAAACGGCCTTATCCGACTAGGCGATCATCATCATCATGTTCCCACTGCTGAAACACAGAATGGACATTAATCCACCAGGCAGGCCCAGTGTGGGTTGGTGGTTGTCACATGTCTTCGAATTTCTAGTTCTAGGACATGCCTCACGATGTTTTCTTTCACCGTTTGCAAGCAGTGGTGAGTAAATAATTTACACAAAGTAAAGCGCCTGCCTGGGTTCGAACCCACGAAACGTAAAACGGGGTCGTTACCACTGTACCACCACTGCTCATAGGCGATCATAATGATTGGAAAATATTGTCTGCTAGTCAACAGTATTAACATACATTGTCTGTTTGTTTCTCCAGGTGTAGGCGGTCTGGTGCGCAACGACAAGAACTTCCCGTCACTGGACGGCACGCCGGGTCCCTCGCGCGGGCCCCGCCCGGCTGCGCCCGCGCCTTCTACCGTAGCCGCTACAATCGTCAGGAACAGTAAGTCTTATCTTCTTGTTAGCTTTTATATTCAACTTCACTTATTAGTTTAGTATGAATGGGCCAAATCTTGCTACTGGATTTAAAAACAGTTATCTCCGATTTTGGATATGCGTTTGTTTTGGATGTTAGATAATGCACGTTTATCTTACCAGAGTTGATCGAAAAGCGGGCCAAGAAGCTCATCGGGAATGAGGCACTGGTCAAGTCAAAGCTCCAGAGCCTTGAACATCGTCGCCGAGTTGCCAGCTTGTCGGTTTTTTATTGGTTACATTTCGGGGAGTGTGCGATGGAATTGCATGATTTAATTCCACCCAGCCCGTTCCATGACTACCAGACGTACGACGATGCGTCATCGGTACATGTTGGACATCCCACGCATACGCACAAAACGTTTTGGGGACACTTTTATTATGTGTACAGCTAAGGAGTGGAATTCCCTGCCGGAGTCTGTGTTGCGATATCTACAATCTAGGAGTCTTTAAGTCGTGAACGGGTTTTTTTCTAGGCAAGCGTGCTTCACCGTCGACCACATAATTGCTATCCATCAGATAAGATAATGGTCCAGCGCGAGCCCAACGATAAAAAAAAAATTAACATCATTCTAAATCCAAGGTGGCGGACCAATTATTTTAAATGCACGTTCATTATATGGGTATCAAATGAAAGATTTTGCTGAGAGGAATACGAAAAGGATGATTTTACAAATCCTATCATTTTCTACTTGGAGGATTCAGAGAAAATGTCTAATTGATTTATTTATATTTTGATCGACGCAGTTTTCTGCCAGATTCTGGCCCCATATTAGTGTTCGAGCATAATGCTGAGTGGTCGCCGTTTTGCGCGGATGTGAGGCATGATATCCCAATTCCTAGACGTCTACTATAAATGAATACCTATTTCACCTTCCAGCCAAGCCCAGCGTATCAATCCAGCTGCACAGCCAGCCGGCGAGCGCCAGCAACTTCCGCCTCACGCAGACCAGCGCGCACCGCACCGTGCCGGCGCAGCACAGGAAGCCGCCTCCCATCGACGATGATGAATTCCCTTCGCTAGGGCTCGCTTCCAGAGACGACCATCCCAGCATTGGAGCTGGGACTGTGCAGGCGCCTAAGGTGACTGAACATTTTTTCGATGGTTATTAAGTTCAGTATAAAAATAGACTTAATCTGCCGCTTCGGGCTTTGGAAAAATTCTATCACCCATAGAAGACGAAGTTGTTAATGAAACTATTTCTAAAATTAAATGTGCCTGTATGTGTGATTATTTACGATCCAATAGTTTAGTTCGCTATGGGACCAATTCATTGGAAGAATTCATTATTAGACAAAAGCTCTTGTTGCAGTTGTTTGTTTACGCCTTTACATCTTTTTTCACAAGTTTGTTGGGCAACAGATTATAATTTCGTTTCTTCGTTTCCAGGTCTCTCTAATCAACAGCCAAGAGATGCAAGCTCTAAAGAGCAACCACGTGCAATCTCACCACAAGAAGGCTTCTCTCAATTCAGAAGCGTTCCCCGCTCTATCAGCAACGTCCGCACCGGTGGCGCCGCCGCAGTGGATCACCGTCTCCAAGTCCAAAGAGAAGCAGAAGCCGAGCAAGCCCGAGCCCCCTCCGACACCCAGGGAACTGGTCTTCAACGCTGTATCAGACTTCCCCAATCTACCCATCACCTTGACCAAATCCAAGTCCAAAAAGCAAGCTCAACCTCAACCTGCCCCACCACCGCCGCAGAATAACGAAAATACAAAACTAAGCAAAAAGGAAAAGAAAAAACAAAATAGCAAAAAGGAAAACTTACTCGACACGTACAACGTGAACGGGACGAATGATAAGAAGATATTGAAGGAGTCGTACGCCTCTGTTAATGCTAATAATAATAACCAAACTGTGGAAGACAAGAAAGTTAAGACTGTGGAGACTACGGTCAACGCTGAGAAGAATAGGAACGGTGGCAATGGAGACTTCAGTCTAGCTGCTAAAGACTTTCCTACACTAAGCTCGCGGAGTGACAATAGTTTGCCGGCCAAGAAGATGGCCAACGGTAGCGTGCCGCCGGGGTTCAAGTCTAGACCGGCGTGCGACGGCATGACCTTCACGAACTCGGCCGGTCAGACGTTTTCCGCGCCGCTGCACAACTACATGCCTCCGCCGAACTTCGAGCACAGGAACCGTACTTTAGTGAAGCAGTTTGCAGTCGCTCTAGGCGGCGCCGACGCTGTTGAGGAATTCAAGGTTGCGTCGCGAGCTTTCCGCGACAGTGCTATCAGTGCAGAGCAGTTCCATAAGCACTGTCGCTCAGCGCTGGGGTCGCAGTTCGACACGGTGTTCCCGGAACTGGTGGCGCTGCTGCCGGACATCGCTAAGCAGCAGGAGCTGATGGTGGGCCGCAGTGAGGAGCTGCACATGTGTGCCACGTGCGGACAGCTGCTGGCGCCGGCCGACCGTGCGCCGCACAACACGCAGCACTGGCCGCCGCTGGCGCCGCGCTAGGCGTGTCACACCAGCCAGCCACTCGACCTGCCTTGTGTTCATACATCTCAAACAGATGCCACTAACTGTGCTTACAACAAAGTGACAGTGAGTGTGACTACTTTTATTGTTAATGCCATACGGACTTGTTTACTATCAGCCAGTGCCTACAACGTATACATTTGCGACTAGATTTTTGGGTAATATTTTTTTTACATCACTCTTACCTACAGATATTGACATAGTAATAATTTTACAATGGAGTCAACATTGACAATTTGGAGTTTATTGTACCCATGTTTTGTAAATACATAGTTATTTCATAGATATTGTTCCATTTATTGTAGATCATTGTGAAGACATTGATGCTTCGGTGTTCTCTGTATGACCACGTAATTCGCTAGCCTGGATACTCCTTTAACTGTGCGTTGTTATGTGATTATTAAATCCGTAGTATCGCAATTACTGCACTCAATTAATGTGATTTTGTAAAATGTAAATGTTACGGTGTAAAATATATTGTTTCATAGTTTATTATATTTTTGTACTTCTAAAACAGAATGATTGCTTTAGTTTTGTGTAAAATATTTTTGTTGAATATTGTTAGTAGTTTTATTGCGACCCTTTGTGCTAAATAATTAAATTATAATATTGATAACGTAACAGTCCATCTCCTTAACTTTAAATACATTTGTGTATGTAATACATGTATGTACATTGTATAGATACAATACATAAAAAATATAATGATAATTGTACATACTCTTATACATAATTATATGTTCGAGTGTAAAACTTTGTTTGAAACAACCGTAGTTACTTTCCCAAGGAAACCTTATATATTTGCAAAAAAAAAACAATATTGATTGAATACTAACGAAAATATTATCCATCCCTATTCACAGAGATAATACAAAGTCACAAAATTCCATGACTATTAGTTCAAGGTCATTAAAACGGCCAAAGTTTGATAAATAAAAACGGCCAAGTGCGAGTTGGACTCGCGCACGAAGGGTTCCGTACCATTATCGCAAACAAATCACGTTTGTTATATGGGAGCCCCACTGAATTATTTTTTTTGTTTTTAGTATTTGTTGCTATAGCGGCAACAGAAATACATCATCTGTGAAAACTTCCTAGCTATCACGGTTCATGAGATACAGCCTAGTGACAGACAGACGGACAGTGGAGTCTTAGTAATAGGGTCCGGTTTTACCCTTTGAGTACGGAACCCTAAAAACGACACCTAAATCGACACCTAAATCCAATAATCTCGACAGACTCAAGTATTCTTGTCATAACATCGCACGAGTAAGATTATATCGTAAGTAAAATTGTGAAGAAGATCGATAAGAAAATCGTATAAATTATTTATTCGACACGGGTGGTCCTTTAGTACGTAATAACAACAATATGAAGTTACCTGTGTTGCTTTTCTGGTAAGTTTTATTTTATCTTTTACGTTTTTCTGTTTTTCGGTATATGTTCGGTGCAGTATGAGGCTGCGTAGTAAATTATTTTAATAATGTCTTAGAAAGTTAGATGGTTCACACCATACAGCAGGTCGTAAAAAGTGATGCTGCGTAAGATATGGCTTCTAGGGCCGGTTTCTGAATTGAATAATACAAACCCTACTTTAATTACAATTTTTACAGGAATTCAGGCTGAAGTAGAGACTGACCAATACCACAGATAATACTAGCATACAGATGCCTCACACATATAAAGAAACCGTGCCGACTTAACTAGCGTTTTTCATCTGATTATAACGATATTTTTTTGTAAATCGATCGCGTTCGGTTCCATTCCACGGCGATAGAGAGATTACCATCTATATGCGTGGACCGATGTACAAACAATAATCAGTACTATTGTCGGGGCAGTTTTTTTGTATGGTATGAGACACCTCTGCCAATATCCAACTTCGAAATCTTAATTCCAAAATTGGGAGATATCTAGGTTTCGTAATTCGTTTAGGCGGCAATTACAGGGCCTAAGAAATTACAAATAATGATCCTATAATTTCCGCAATGCAATATTTCACATACTAGTGGATAATAAGCTTGTAACTTGTGTCTTCTTTTACATAGTTCTGCAATAACACTAACGTGGGGAGTCGCGGTTAAGCAAAGCAGAAAGTTTCCGGATGACTTCGTCTTTGGAACTGCCACAGCAGCTTATCAAATCGAGGGAGCATGGAATGAAGATGGTACCTATTAAACCTACCAATATAAAAACCGTTATATTTTTCTTGCTTTCCCATACTGTCTTACAGGCAACGGGCCATTTTACTTTGACCTGTTACTTCATAATTTGAACCTTATTCCCACCACACAAAATTCATTATTTGATTGACATATTTTAGGCAAAAGTGAAAACATTTGGGATTACTTGACTCACACGAATCCGGCAGCTATCGAGGACCAAAGCACTGGTGATGTCGCATGTGACTCCTACCACAAATACGAGCGAGATGTAGAGATGATGAGGGAACTTGGTATCGACGCCTATCGCTTCTCCATAGCCTGGTCCAGGATACTGCCCAACGGCCTCGCCGACCACGTAAACGAAGAAGGAATAGCGTACTACAACAAAATTATCGATGAAGTACTAAAATACAACATTGAACCAATGGTGACGTTATACCACTGGGACTTGCCGCAAAAGCTGGACGACATGGGCGGATTCCTGAACCCACTTATAACAGACTGGTTTGCAGACTATGCCAGAGTAGTCTTCGAACGTTTCGGTGATAGAGTTAAAAACTTTATCACGTTTAATGAAGCGGCACAAATCTGCTATGAAGGTTACGGTTCAGATTCTAAAGCTCCGAGGTTAAACTTTACGGGTATTGCAGAATACATCTGCGCTAAAAATCTTGTTATCGCGCATGCTAAAGCGTACCATATTTATAATGACGAGTTCAAGCCAACACAAGGGGGTGTGTGTGGCTTCACCATCGCTATGGATTCGGCGGCGCCTCTAACTGATTCGGAAGAAGATGCATATGCTGTGGAACTATTTAGCCAGGCGCAGGTAAAAAAATACTCTAGAATCCTTTCGTTATACCTAAACATGAGTGAGGTTATCATTGGCTGCAAACTTTGAAAATAACTTCTTCACTTTTACAATCTATCTACTGTTTAATAGTCAATTGTTTTTTTATTTTCAGTGGGCATTATACACAGACCCAATCTTTTCCAAAGACGGAGGCTTTCCGAAAGAGCTTTTAGAGCTTGTAGCTAAAAAGAGTGCCGCGCAGGGCTACCCAAGATCACGACTATCAGACTTTACTGAAGAAGAAAAGGCCTACGTTCGAGGCACGAACGATTTCTTCGGCGTGAACCATTATTCTGGTGCCCTTACATCCGCTTCGCTGTTTACGTCACAGTTTGCTGTTCCATCATTAATGGATGATATAGAGGTCGCCCAGATGGTACCTGATGATTGGCCACAAGCTGCTTCCAGCTGGCTGCAAGTAAGTTCCTCTGTTAAAAGTATTCCCCTAGCAATCTAATCATATTGCAGTATCCACGAGTATAGCTTTTGACGTTATCTTAATCGAAATATTTATCAGACAAATTTAATAATAACTTGACTAAAAATATCTAAGTACCTAGTGTTTATATCAATAACATATTTTTGTTATAAAAGCAGTTATTACACTATACAATTTATTGGAATCCTAACTAGGAAATCGGAAGATGAAATCGTAGTTAGGAACAGATTGGATCCGATTTTGTCAAATCGCCGGTTCCGATCGTTCTATTTCCTAAGTCGTCTACGATTTAGGTGTAACCGCGACGCTGCGATTTTGAAGACTTATAATCGGCGTCAGTGTTACCAACTTAGTGGATTTTCCATTAAAACTGGTGGTTTCAATCTCATAATTAGTGGCGAAATATTTATTTTAGAGGCTGGTGGATTTTTCTAGCGGTTTAGTAAAATTTTGTTCACACTTTAAATTACACAGGATGCGATTATAAATCTTATATTAAGGATCCTTTAAAATGTCGGGCGAATCCAGACGAAGCCCGACCATCTGGGAACCCTTGGTCTGTACGATTTAGAATCCGATGTAGTGTAGTGTGATCACTAGCTAACAATTTAGGATCCTAACTAGGATTCCAATAAATTGAATAGTGTAATAACTGTTTAAACTCTGTTGATTTTTAGGGTTCCGTACCCAAAGGGTAAAAACGGGATCCTATTACTAAGACTCCACGGTCCGTCTGTCTGTCTGTCACCAGGCAGTATCTCATGAACCGTGATAGCTAGACAGTTCAAATTTTCATAGATGATGTATTTCTGTTGCCGCTATAACAACAAATACTAAAAACAGAATAAAATAAATATTTAAGTGGGGCCCCAAACAACAAACGTGTTTTTTTTTTTGCGATAATGGTACGGAACCCTTCGTGCGCGAATCCGACTCGCACGTTTTTTTACGAAATTAATTAATTCTCATCGTCCCCAGCAAATGCCAAACAGCGTTTACATCATGCTGAAAAAAATCCAAAAAAGATATGGCGATGTTCCGATCTATATCACCGAGAACGGTTGGTCTACTCGTGAGGGCATTGACGATGATGACCGGATAGCCTACTACAGGGCTGCGTTAGAAAGCGCTTTAGATGCTATGGACGAAGGAATCAACCTCAAAGGATACTTCGCATGGAGTCTGATGGACAACTTTGAATGGTTGGCTGGATATACGTAAGTGCATTTTAGCCCCCGACGGAAATAGAGGGGTTTTAAGTTTGACGTGTGTTGCTGTGTATCTGTCTGTGGCATCATAGTGCCTAAACGGATGAACCGTTTTTTTGTTTGAAAGGTTATTTTGTCGAGTGTTCTTAGCTATGTTTGAATCGGTTCAAAAGTTATGGGCGTTTTACTTATCGAATTGGGGTGTTTTCGCAAGATATCGAGTCATAATTACGTGTTCAATAGATTGCCGATCGAAGCGTATCTACTATGTACTAGATAAATTATGTAGCATGAAATAAGATATGCCGGGGGTTTTTAAATTTCGAAATTTTACTTGTACTTGTTAAGGTAAAAGTAAAGAGGCGAATGTAAAAAAAAGACCAGAAATGTGAAAGATCATATGGCTATCGCCCTCAAATAAGTTGAGATACGAACCGAATGGAGTACAAAAACTGTACTAACTTCTACTTTATGTTTATAGAGAACGTTTTGGCTTATACGAAGTCAACTTCGACGACCCAGAACGCACACGAACCCCGAGGAAGTCAGCTTTCATCTACAAACAAATTATGAAGACGCGGATGATCGACCATGAATACGAACCAGAGAGCTACGTCATGACTATTGATGAGGGACACTGAGACTTTTTGGAAAATAAAAAACTGAATAATTTATAGATGTATATAATTTGAACCTTTAAATACATATCCTGGTATATAATAAAAACCCATGAAAATGTGTATAAATAAATGTATGTTCACTTGTCACTTTTGCCCCATCCCAAGAAACCTTTGACCAGTCCAGTAAGACCTGCCCCTTGCTTCTTGTTGTCAGCTGCGCCGGTCTTATCGTCCAAGTTCGGGAACTCGACGAAGTTGCAAGCCAAGTCGAAGAACAACGGCTTGCAAGGAATGGCTTCCATAGACGGCGGCATTTTGTAGATGTTAGGGTTCTTAGTCAGGACCTGAGTATCCTCGCGGTACTCGTCCAAGCGGTCTACCAAAGGCTTCTTGTCTTTATACTTGCCAGAAGTATACTTCGTGTCTTCGTCCTGATCTTCATCATCTTCGAGAACGGAGTCAGCATGAACTTCGAATTTGCAGCTCTCGATGTCCTTTTTCAACAATTGCAACTTGGCCACCAGCTGTTTGTCGTCGAGCTTCTTGCCCAGCGACTCAGCGGAGTAGTTGCTGCATCGTTCTAACATAGCGAGAGCTTCCCTGAAGCGACGCAGTCCGGTCAGCACTTGAGCGATGTAGTAGCAACGGAAAGCGCGGTATGCCTTCGTCAATATCTCTATCTCTTGCTGGTAAGCGGCGTCAGTCTCAAATCCTGGCAGTTGCTGCAACTCAGTGAAGTTCTGCAGAATGATCTCGTAGAGCCGAGTCAAGTCTTGAGGACGGACCTTCTTACCGTCAATCTGAATGTTGTTCTTGCGAGCTTCTTCAGCCTGCTGTACGAGCAAGTTGTTCCTATCGACTGTGCGCATCAGACGCACATACATCAAGTAAGACAGCAAATAGTTGATGCCAGACAACTGCGTTTCAGAAGCGGACTTCAACTTCGGATCGGTTTTGATCTCATCCTTGATCGCTGAGATAGCGTCCTTGCAATCCATGAGAATGTTCTCGAGGATATCGATCTTGGCCTGTATGGTCTCTGCTTTGGCGACGGACTTCTCTAGATCTTGCAGTGCGATGAGGAACAATCGCACTTTCTCGGGCCTCACGGATACCTTGCGGCCGCGCCATTCCACTTCATGCATCACACCAGAGCGGGATTCCCTGAAAAATAATAATGTGTGAGAATGGAAACACAATATAAAAGAAAGGCTTCCTGTGGTTAAGGTTGCCCTAGTCGATCATTCTTCCATACTGACGTAGTCTAACGATTACTCCACTGTTTGACGGTGTACGTTCATAATAAAAAATGATATCATTTTGTCTCTTCATTATCTAGCTCTGTATGGAAACAAAAAAGTAAAATATATATATGCAAGTTTTGAGCGTCAAAAGTTCCACATTTCAACACTAATTTTAACGCATCTTTGGGCGCAGATAAATACCATAAGAAGAAGGAAAATTGCAAAACAGTCACCAATACAGGGATAGATTAGTAGTTCAACAATGCAAATAATTTTATTTTGAATTTAATATCCAGACTCCCAAAGGTCTGTTTATAAAAGCCCGTGAAAATCTCATTCGCTTTTTTTTTGTTGGAAATCCTAGTTATGTATTAATTGTTTATTCAAATGTGATTCGCGAACATATTTATTTTCCAAGTTCTATCCCGATTCCAGCCCCGGATCTACGATTTTTTCGAACAGGGGCAAAACCTTGATAGTGGCGCCCTCTCCCTTCAGTGTTTGAGAAAAACTGTTAAAACTGCCAATGAGTAGCATTTTTGTGACCATTTGTTAAAATAATAATCCTATAAATTTAAACTTTTTATTATCTAATAACTTTAATTTGTGACATAAAACAGAAACACAGAAAAAATATATAACCAGGAAAGACTACAACTTTACACGGCTTTCTTTTCTGCGAAATAATCTATTAGCTCCTCAAAGTCCGTCGCATAGGCAGTTTTGTTTTCAATGGCTAAAAAAGTTAGCTTTAAGCTTTGTTTTCAAACATAACATTTCTTTTTATAATTGTATTTTATAAAGCATATAATAAATAAATAAATATTATATTAAGATTCGATTGCTTGATAAAAACCTATGAGATTGTAGGTAAAGAGGCTTAATTTGTTCGATATATCGAATTCTTGTCTCAAGGATTTGGCGCCCCCATGAAACTGCCGCCCGGGGCAAGTGCCCCGGTTTGCCCCCCCCCCTTAGATCCGGGGCTGCCCGATTCCCGCGGGTTATCTAAACGCATCCTCCTTGAAGACATATATATATTATGTATGTGAACTGACTTAGCTTGCGCCATGAGCGTATCCAAGTTGTCGATGAGTCCCTGCCCGCGCATGGCCATGAGGTCTCCGGCCGCTGATTCATCGCCGATGTTGTACGCGCAGTAACGGAGACTGGGCTTCAGTTCTTCAGCCTGTATACAGATAAAATTATTGTTTAATAGAGATAAACGCGAGAGCATTTCATTATACTGAGACTTAGTTGGTAACGCTCCAAAATTCCTTATGTTTCTGTTACTTTACGATTTATTTTATGAGAAAGCAATGGAGCTATCAAAACGAATAGAATCGGGTCTTTTTTTGCAATTAATCCATCATCAGCAGCCTTTTAATGTTCCGGCTGCTGGGAAACAGCCCTCCTCTCTGTGAGAGGGAATGGGCCATAATCCACCACGCGAGCCCAATGCGGGTTGGTGGATGTCACATGTCTTCGAAGTTTTGGTTCTAGGACATGCCGGTTTCCTCACGATGTTTTCCTTCACCGTTTTTAGAGCAGTGGTGATGAAATAATTTACACAAAGTAAAGAAACAAATAATAATAATAATCCTGATTGGGTTCAAACCCACGACCTACTACACGTAAGTCGGGGCCTTTACCACTGGACCACCACTGCTCTTAACCTTTTGAGCGCCAAGCGGTACCGAATGCGATGTCCCCCCCAGCGCCAAGCTATAAATGTATAACGAGTATATAGTCAAAAGTAGTGATGTGGGTAATTATAGTATCGATAAATGTTACTCACATGTTTTTTTTTTATAAATGTACCAGAAAATAGAAATAATGACGTATTTCGATAAAACAATAAATAAAATAATGACACATTTCGATACCTTGTTTTATTAACAATAGTTGCGATAAGAAAAAGCAGAATACACTATAGATAATGACCAAACAGATACATAACTCAATTTAGCCATAAGAAGTTGGCTACATCCCTATTGTCTTTTGGCGTCATCCAGTAGTCTTCTAATCAAGACCGTGGCGTCCGGAGCACGTAAAATTTCAATTTTTATAGGGATGCGTATGTTCAATTTTCTTTTTTTTTCGTGTATCGATGTTTGTGTTTATGCTAAACACATATTAATATTATTATTATCGATTTTGCTTGGCCACGTTACGCGCTTCGTTTCTGGATTCGGCGTATCGCATTCAAAGTAAGAACGTAATTTTTGGTATGTTCTGTATTCTGAGATATCATACTAATTTCGAATGTAGGTACCTACTTACGCCAATCTAATGAGGTTATTAAACGAAAATATTTTATTAAATTTTTCTTACCGTTAAGTAATTTACACTACACTCAAAATCTTCGTCTGATGTACTGTCGTATTTATCGGATTCAGCTTCCTAATCCACACTTTGTACGATTTTTAAAAGTTCTTCAGAACGTAATTCATTAGCTTCACATTTTTTTTTTATCGATAACGATCCATAACAGCGCTGCACTATCTCAAACTGACCTTGATGCACTTACGTCTATGACGTCACATGTTGTCTTCTATTGATGTCCATGGCGCACGAGGCACCGATATCTATTAGTTTCGTAGTGGCGGGATCTTTTAATATCGATATCAGTATTAACCAAAGTCCGGCTTTGTGTGTATTAAAAGATTTAAGTAAATATATGTGTAAGGGCTAGCAAAATTACGTACATTCTCAATAAGGATCGCATTTATTTCAAAACTCAACATTTTGATTTGAAATAAAAGTGCTTTTTTAAACTTTTGTGTATATCGACACTTTAGAAACTTAATCAAGTAACCACAGCACTAGGCGTCTTCCTATAAAGACTACGGCGCCTGGGACACGGCAAAAATTTTGGCTGGTATTATTTTTCTGTTTTTTATATAAACAAAGACCACTATTGCAATAAAACATTAAGTTTAGGGTTTTAGGCAATAGTAGCAAATACGCACAAAGCATTTGTTCATGTATTTTAATGTAATAAACGATAAGATTACATATTGTCTTCTAATAAAGACGTGGCGTGGGGGGCACGGAAACGGTTGTCTTCTATAGAAGACCGTGGCGCTTAAAAGGTTAATGAATCCATATATATATACTTATATCATCATTGTATATATAATCTATCCATGCTTTTTCAGACGTAAAACAAAATCTGAGAAAATATAACATAATTTTCAACACAATATTTTTTTTAAATTAGCCTTGTCTGTTCCACTTCTGGGAAAAGGCTTCCCTCCACTCTTTCCATGTTTTGCGAGGTCCCGTGTCTTCCTCCCAGCTAGGGTGCAACCAGTCCAGTTCTTCCACCATAACCTGTCGTGACCACAGCGTCACTGTCTCAGGACAACATTTAAAGAACACATACTGTATGTAACAACATAACATCACGCCAATATTCCCGAAAGGGTTTGGCAGAGCACACCACACTGCACTGAAACACCAATTACCTTCTGCTTATAAACCAAGCGCTCATCCTCGGGCAGCGCCGCGCACAGTTTCTCGAGCACGAGCTGCGAGCGATGCAGCGCCTCCGCGGCCGGCCGCCACTGCTGCAGCTCCACCAGCAGCGCGCCGCTCAGCCACGCCGCGTACGCGCCCGCCTCCAGCTGCGTGCGCGCATCGCAAACGCCGCTTTGCTGGTAAACAAATCATCATTGGTTTATGTAGGACTAGCTGACCCGCGGGGCTTCGCTCCCGTCAACTGGCTACCCTGCCTATAATACTCACAACGGATCTTTGTGTGTCTGAATTGGCTGCAAGAGCCTGCGCAGTAGCTATTTTTGTGTCAATATTGAAAGTGAAGATAGCATTGTATAACTGTCTCTTTCACTCGCTTACGTTTGTCGCATCATCCTATCTCGCTTACTCTATGCAGTTAAACTGTTTCTTACGCAAAAGTTGACAGAACTAACTTCAGACACACAAAGATCCGATGTGAGTATTATACCCAGCCTGCTCTGTCTGCCCTACCTACCTAATATTTTATATCTATCATCAATAGTTCTCTCAGCGCACGCCAAATAATGAATTTTATAGGCAACATTTTGCTACCTTGGGTTACATTATTGCAATGTTCATAAGGATCTCTAATTTTTTTGAAAATATATTTCAAAATATATTATTATACACTCAGGCATAATGTTGCTTTCTACTGGTAAAAATATTTTTAAATTTGGTTCAGTATTTTTGGGTTTTGGTTCAGTAGATCCAGAGATTACCCCTTACTTAATGTCATAAACTCACAACCTTTACCTCTTTATAATATTAGTATAGATAAGTTTGACTGTTTGAAGACAGTGCAGTGGAGCTACACCACACACCATGTGTTACCTGCTCTGATCTGTTCCATCCGGCTATCCCAATCAGTTGGGATACATGATTTTTTTGTGAGAAAGGGGATGGATCACAATCTGTTGATGTTTTGAGACAGAGAATAATTGATGCGGCAAATGAAATAAGAAGGGAAATGGTGTAGTAAAAAGCGGATTTAGACACAGAATGAGTTTTTTTGTAAGAAAACTGATAATAGCCTAACTTGTTACACCTTGTTGAATAGCTAATGAAACGTAGATTTTTTAAGCAAATCTGTAGCATGACTTTCATAGACATTTTTTTTAAAATTGATAAGAAAAAAAAAACAATTACGAATTTATTTCATTTTATAACTATCAAATGTCTACTACGACCCAGTTGGTTCAGTTAACTGCAACTTTAGTGTTGAGAATATTAAAAAAACTTATCTACTACACAAAAATCGCAAACACAAATAACTTTAAAACCCAAAAAATTAGGCCAATAGTCAAAAAATCGGCATTTTTTTTAAATTAACTTCAATGTCCAATATCTTGAAAACGGTTAAGTTTGGGGTATAGTGTTTAATAGACAAATCAGTCAAGAATGATGGAAGCTACAACCTCTTAAAGGATCTAGGTCGACTTAACCTATAGCCCTGTATATCATAATGATAGCCTACATCACTTTTGCACATTACGATCGCACTTCAGACGAGCTGCACCATGCTTTTTGCACCGAAATTCGATGCGCTACTGTCCAATGCGGCTGTAATGTGGCTTAGCTTTACAAAACACTACATCCTATTCTATATTCACCTCACACAATTGCAACAGCGTCTGGGCATGAGCATACGCCTTCTTCAACCTTGCGACCAGATGGAACTTCTTCCGTGGCTCGGTGTTGGCCTCTTGCCGCAGCTGCATGGCGTGCGCCCAAGCCCTCTCGGACTGCAGTAGTGGCACGCACAGCAGTCGACTCTCTGCTGACGTAGCCGTTAGGTGCACGGTGGTGACGTCACGGCGACGGTAGTGGCGTCTGTCACCCTGAAGGGGAATTATAATAAAGTTAATTATAGTGAAGTAGGTAAATTATAAGAAGGTAGCATACCGATATATCAGCAAATCCAATATACTCTGCCTGCAAAGAGTTCAAAATGGCTAGCTGGCTAGGAACAATGAAATTAAGAAACACATCAAATTCTGCAAAATTCAAAAATATAATTGCTCTGCCTCGTCTGCTGAGTATGAAGTACTTGCTTCATTTACCGGAACGGGCAGTCTTACTAAGTTTTCTCACCAGATTTTTTTTTGTAGAGGCATCAGATTTAGTTCAGGCTCACCTTTACAGGCAAAGGTGAGTCTGATCAACTCTGCCTTCACCTAAGTGGAAAACAGGTGTATAGTCATAGACGTTACACTAATTATTATCTGTTGGTAAAACATATTGTTTTTCATAAACAACATTTGGCCACAACTGAAAACCAGAGACTGGTTTTCAGTTGTGGCTATTTACAAATGTAGAGACTATTGACAAATGTTCAGGAGTTAAAATGGCACTATTTACATGCTAAAACTATGTAAACTAGGTATATAAGTTGTAGAAATAAATGCTACAAAGTGTAATGTGACATAATTATGTACAAACCTGTGGTATTTTGAGCACTTTACGCAGCCTCCTGAGGCGTCTTGAACAATATCCTCGGTAGCGCTGGTAGTCACCATGGCGAAGACCATGTTGTTGCTGAGCATCCTTCGTGATACGGAAAACTGAATCTCTAGTTAAGAAATATTAGAAGTCTAAAACATTTTAGTTTAAAAATAAAAAGCAAAGTTATACTTTGACAATGTATGTAAGATCTAGTGCACTAGTTACCTAGGGCAGGATGATGATGTTATGGTGTTCATGTGAATAATGATAAGAAACATTTAAATTTGAACTGGAAAGCTTGTGTTGTTTGGAAAAAAACATCTAGGTTCATGAATTGTGATGATATTTGAAAAAAACACCGGCCAAGTGCGAGTCGGACTTGCGCACGACGGGTTCCGTACCATTATTGCAAAAAACAGCAACAAAATCAAGTTTGTTGTATACGACCCCACTTAAATATTTATTATATTCTGTTTTTAGTAGGTATTGTTGTTTTTGCCAACAGAAATACATACAACATTTGTGAAAATTTTAACTGTCTAGCTATCACAGTTCATGAGATACAGCCTGGTGACAGACAGACAATAGAGCCTTAGTAATAGGGTCCCGTTTTTACCCTTTGAGTACGGACCTCTAAAAACTGGACTGTAACTAAAACTGCTAAACTTATTATGTAGATGTAGTTCACTAACATATTGCATGGCCAGTTCTGCATAACACATCAAGGTGGGGCCCAAACTCTTTTTTATGATAATATTAAATGGTTTACAGAAACATGTTTTTAACCCCCGACAGTATACGAAGGTTGTTATTGTTATTAATGATTTAAATAAGTTATTCAAATTAAATTGAAATGCAAGATTTAAAAACGATAGACAGTAAGTTGACAAGAAGATATTTGACATAAAAGATAACAGGATTATGATATTGATAACTTATATGGCCTCATAATAATTCTTAAATATATATTTGAAGTAAACAGGAAATAAGAAATAAATTCTAATTTGAATTTTAAAGGATACTTTCTAATGTTAAAAGTCTCGGAGATTTGATTTCATCTTTTTCGGTTTCATCGGAAGATAAGGGTTTGGCATCTCCGGAATCACCTTCTAACACCACCATTGTAACTTGCTAGGAATTTAATAAGTTAATTTGTTACTGTAATATTTTCTTTCGATTTAGTTTTATTGAACACTTGACAAGACAAGACAGCTCTCAGACAACACGACACATGTTTTAAATATTCGGGTAATTAAAGTAACTAAATAAGCATGAAATATAAAGTATTCTCACTCAAATGCTTGGAAAGTACGCGCTAGATAAAGTAGTAAACCGATGATAAGGCTTAATATCTGTGCTACGATGAAATGTTTCGGAAATGGAACGTTTCATGTTCTTGATTCGTCATTTGACACTCATCACGACAGGCTTTTTTTTTTATTTTTATTATTTCAAAACAAAGTTTTTATGGGTAGAAAACTCATTTAAATGACCAATCCACCACTCACTAGTTTTAATAGGGAACTAATTTTTGAGCTGTTATTTAAATATTCGAGATGTTATTATGATCAGTTGAACATAAAAATTAAAGATAAAACATATTGAGCAGTTGGTTGATTAATTATTGCGACAGTAAAACATGTACAGTAATAAAAAAACAATTTGTCGGTTATTTTATCATACAATGTCAATTCTAAATATAATTGAGCAGGACAATAACTGAATGAGCAGTAAAAATTATGGAATTAAGAGCTAGCGAAGCGAGCTCGGGAGCTCAGGGCACCCCGACACGGTTAAGTTAGGTTCGAAGGAGATGAACCTCCTCCTCCTCCTTCGTGTTAGGTTACTTTAGACCCTGCAGACAGAAATAGTCGACTTTGTTACTTAAATAGTAATCGTAAAAACTTTAACCATTGATATCTCCATAACCATGGGGTTCTGTGGGTGGGGATGGTACAGTGGGGTAGCCCTCATCCCCTTTCCCTTCCCCTCTCCCCGCCCCTATAATAAATGGACATTTATGAAATTTTTTATACTAACCTGAAAACTTTAACCATGGATATCTCCATAACCATGGGGCTCCGAGTGGTGGGGATGGTACAGGGGGGTAGTCAAACCTCCCCCCACCCTCCCTGCGCCAAAAATCAACGGCCCATAATGGAAATTTTAACCAGCAAATTCTATGTCATTTTAATTACTTACGTATGTTTCGAATTACGAATAAAAGTTCCTATTAATAATATACAATTTGTTTTATTTAATTCCTTCAGTCAAAGCAAAAGTAATTTAATTTTTCATTACTATTTAAATACTGTTTTTAGGGTTCCGTACCAAAAAGGTAAAAAAGGAACCCTTAAGCTCTATCCACACATATCGGGGGCGTGCCCGGGACGTGGACGGAACGTGCCCTGTCAGGGACACAAAAAAATATCGGTGCGTACATTTTATATGAACTCGTTCACACACGTCCGTGCACGGGCCATGTACGGGCCAGCGACGAAACTTCAATGATTGTCCCCGGCCCTGCCACGTCCCGGGCACGCCCCTGATATGTGTGGATCGACCTTTATGGTGCGACTTCGTCCGTCTGTCCGTCCGTCACACCGCTATATCTCGAAAACTACTTTACCACCTCATTGTTTATAGAATTGCTTAGAATGAGATTTTTTACTGACAAATTCCGATTTATCACTGCCCACACGTAACCACTCGTTCAATAATTTTTACCGCCCATTTAATTATTTTCCTGCTCAATTAATTATTCACTGATCCATTTCATTATTTTTATTACTCATTTTTGTCTACTTTACTGCTTAGTTTTAACTGCTGAACTAGTTATTGAACATGCCATTTATAATTTATAAACTAACCAAAACCGCTATTTACAAATGCCTCTTTTAATCAGTGCCATTTTAATAATCCATTGTTTTACCATAAAATATATTGACATAAAATTTACGTTGCTATAAATTTATGATTGAGTAAAATTTATCGAATGAACAATAATACCCATATTACCCATATACCTTTAACAGTCGGTAAAGTACGTACGCTTGTGGGAGGCCTGTTTTAGGGTGTAGACCTCCACTCTTGCCGAAACAAATTGGATATACACAACATTGGCATGTTGGTATCCCAATAACGTGTCTCGTAGTCGAGTCGATGGTGAATTAACCATAAGACAGTTTGGGCCTCAATAATCATTTCAATCAGCAATGTCGTGATGGCCTAGTGGCTAAGACCTCGCCTCTCGTGCCCTCTCGTGGTCGTGGTTACAAATCCGAGTAGAGAGAGACTAAGTTTATCTTGGACATCACAGGAAAGGAAACAGTGAAGGAAAACATCGTGATGGTACCTGGACTTATATATTTAATTTAAGTCTTAAATAGCCAAGTCAGAGGCCAGAGGCGGCTTATTTAACTCTGACACCAGAGTTCGCCACATTCTCACACGAAAAGAAGAAGTGGCGTTCATCAAGAGGTGTATTGGCACTCCAACAAGTGGGTCATGCTCTGGGCAGGGAGACCGTACTCGTTGGTGCGGTAATGAGGTTTCAAGAAATCGGGTGGTGGTGTTCTCATTGTGGGTGATTATTTTGTGTGTGGCATAGTATAGAATCGAACCCGCAGGAATGAAAGGCCATGGCTGTTTGCTGTATTTTACCTCCCACGCTCCTGACGCGATCGTAACGATTTCGGAAGTTCTTTTTTTTTTTTTGTACCTCGTCATCGCTTACCATCAGGTGAGATAGTGGTCAAGCGCGAGCCTATCAATGATAAAAAAAGTTTGGATTAAGCATCTCGAGACTCGGATTTTTTTAGATCCAAGTTATTTCTCGGCCCCTCCACAAAATAAGATAAGTTAAGCATGTCGGGAGTCGAACCCAGGGTGGCAAAACCAACCAAGGATCCTCGAACCAGCAAGCAGAAAAGCAAGAGAATATGTACTATAGGGGCGAGCGAAGTGACCTCGAAAATGTTTGCACCCATCTGATAGTTTTTCTATAGAAATAGTCGATTTCAAGTCAGGGTGAAGGGTCGGGCACGTTGCCCCACCTGCCCAACCGTGGATACGCCCATGCTTGTGTAAGAGTTTTGACTTCTGAGTTTTCACTACTCCCATACGAGTGGATTTTTAACCAACTTTTCAAACTAAAATCAAAAGCTTTCTGAGTGAATCGGAACATAATACATCGAAATCGAACTGAAACGTTTCCGTCTGACAGCTGGACAGGATAGCAAATCAATTTTTTTCGAAGTGTGACAGAGACATCAACAGTTAAATGCTAAGTAACAACATATATTGAAATCGAAACGTTTAAGCCGTCAACGTCAAGCAATAGCGAATTGTTTTCCTCTTGTCTTTTTCCCTTGCTGTTCTAGGTTAGTGTTTTTGGTTTTGGAAATATTTCGTAAAATATCTGAGAAATCTTGCTGAATTTAATGAGTTTTGTTCGTTACATATGGAATCGGAGTGTTAACTATAGTAATTAAATACTTATTTTCATTACAGAACGCATAATTCGACAAAATGGCAAAGTCAAAGAATCATACAAATCATAACCAAAGTGAGTACTTATAATTTAATTATTATTTTTATGAGAAAACCTATGTTTTAATGTATAATTTGCCACAAAATTATACATTTTATTGTAAGAATAATTACACTGTTTAAGTTCCCAACACCTTATCATGTTGATCTTTTCTTGAAATTTGATTTTGTGGTTAAGTTTACGTGTTGTAAATACAAACTTATTTTCTTTTATTACAGACCGCAAAGCCCACAGGAATGGCATCAAAAAGCCTAGGAACCAGAGGCACGAATCCACCCTCGGCGTAAGTGAAATTATTCATTAAATACCGAAATAAAAATTATCTTTCCAACAAGACACACTCAACTTTTTAGTGTTTTTCATTAATAAGATAAAATAATTAAGTGGTAACCTGAGTGTGGTTTCTATACTATCATTACTAGTTATCAGAGTATAATGCACTATCAAATTGCCATATGCAAGCTAATAAGCACAAACAAAGGGCGAAATATGCACAAAATAAGGACAACCTAGTGTAGTAATATACTTTTGTGACAAGAATTTAATCTTTATTGTCACAATATATTTAAATATCAGTTGTAATTTCTGTTATAACATTCAAATAAATATTTTTCTAGATTTTCTTGAGCAAAATAGTTACATTTGTTACTTTATTATATATTATTAATATGTAGGCTGAAAATGTCCACTATCATTATTATGTAGAACCTGAAATTTGGCGCCATTTCTGCAGAAACAGACCAGGAGACCTGGAATTTTATATATAATAGCGTTTAATTATAATACAACAATGCTAACACATTTATCTATTGAAATCAATGAAGAAGTATTAAAATATACAAATGCATATAATCTCTTATCAATTGTTATGAAACCTCACTTTTTTGCTTAGCCACATGAATGAACATAATATATGAAGTGTTCTTTTTATCCTCTTTCATTAAGAATTTATCAGTGTTCATTTGGATAAGCTGATCTTAACTTATATGAAAACAGTCTAAAAAAAGCAGTTGCAAGTCAGGAAGACTGGTTTCAAAACAGCAAAATTATTTGATATCAACTTAAATTACTACTATATACATCAATTATATACTATAAGTGATTACTGAATATTGTATGTCATGTTGGCTATCTGATATCCCTTAATTACCTTATTAATATTCAGTACAGGGGATAAAAACAATGGTGATATTCCCGTAATGCTCACAGAAATGGAACTATCATATCAGTAAAACATGGTACAATACTGAAAGAAAACGGTAAATTCTTATTGTTGAAATCCTTAGAATGGCCTTTCTATTGTTTTCCACTCTAAACCTAATAAGGCCCCCAAGATTATAAAGAGGACTTGTTTAACCAGGCAATTACTATTATGAATAAATTTTCATTTGAAAACTGTATTTCGTTTTCAGATGGACCCCAAGTTCTTGAGGAACCAAAGGTTCTGCAAAAAAGGTAACCTGAAACCCGCAAAGCAGCTTGCTCGCGCCGCGGAAAGGAAAGCCACGCGAGAGGCCAAGGCCAAAAAATGAACATCTAGCTGTAAGGAAAAATAAAAACTTAAAAATTTATTCATTAGTTTGAATTTGTAGTAAACCTCTATACCTTTACACTATTTCTATAATCTTTGGTTAGACACGAACACAACCAAAATCACACACAGTCTGACATCATCACACATCATTTAGTTTATAACTTTCCAGTGACCGTACCTACGCAAAATACAAGCTTAGACGTGGAGTTGCAGATACCAGCCCTTCTTAAGGTTACACTAATCGAAAATTCTTCCATAGAAACGTAGTCTAAACATATAAAAGAAGAAAGTGACTGACTGACTGACTCACTCACTGACCATCAACGCACAGCCCAAACGGCTGAAGCTACAATCATGAAACTTGGCACGTAGGTTCCTTTGGTAGTGTAGGTGAGCACTAAGAAAGGATTTTTGGAAATTCCACCCTTAAGTGCGTGAAATAGGGGATGAAAGTTTGTATGAAAATCCGTCAGTTTTAAAACCAGGATCTTCATATTTTGGGTTTAGGCTGAAAATGAAAAAATAATTTAAACCTGTCTCAGTGATTTTGAAAATCCACCGCCATGAGGGTGAAAAGGGGGACGAAGTCATGGGAATAATGAAATCGTCTAGAGACTTGAAATTTTGCACATAGATACTTTATACTGTGCAGGCATCCATTAAGAAAGGATTATTGTGAATTCCACCCCTAGGGGGGTTAAATAGGGGATGAAAATTTGTATGAAAATCCGTCAGTTTTAAAGCCAGGATCTTTATATTTTGGGTTTAGGCTGAAGATTAAAAATATTTTACACGTGTCTCACCGATTTTGATAATTCCACCCTCATGAGAATGAAAAGGGGGATGAAGTCAAGTCGGTGAGTCATCAAGTCGTTACGGTGGATCATTTACTGTTCGTGCTGTCCGCCTCTGGAATAATCTTCCTCATTCCATACGGGATAGCCCTTCACTAGGGATATTCAGGAGAAGAATTAAGGAACATTTCCTGTCAACATGACGCAATAAATATGTATTTATTTTAGATATATGTACGTATTATGTTTATGCATTATGTGCTGTACACGTATTTGTGTAGTGTATTTAGTTAGTAAGATTTCAAATGTTTTTAATATTTGTTGTGCACTTTTGTTAACTGTCCTAATTTTGTAAATCTCTCTTTAGCACTGAGGTTTGCTGTCAGAGAACCCAATTATGGGTTAAGCTCGCCTGTGTACATAAGTTTTCCTTTTGTATTTTTAACTGTATATTTTGTGTACAATAAAGAATATGAATATATGAATATGAAGTCATGGGAATAATAAAATCTTCTAGATACTTGAAATTTTGCACATAGTTACTTTATACTTTCCAGGCATCAACTAAGAAATATTTTTTGTGAATTCCATCCCTAATAGGGTTAAAATAGGGGATGAATTTTGTATGAAAGTCGGTCAGTTTTAAGTTAGGATCTTCGAATTTTGGGTTTGGGCTGAAGATTAAAATCTAACGCAACTTAAGGTTTTTTGGGAATTCCGTCCTTGGGGAGCGGATCATGGGGGATGAAATGTTGTGAACAAAAGTCCTTCTTTTACAAAGGAAAAATTATTAAAATTACTTTCATGTTTTAAAGTCTGTTGGTAACTATAAAATGGCTCAACGCATAAATATAGGAATTAAATAGGGACGGGATAGGGATAGACCTATTATCTAAGCTAACTTATCAATGTTAAACATTTACGTGTAACAATTGTTTTAAAATAATTTGCAGTTTATTTCCTTTTAATTTCATTTAAGCTGTTGCATTAGGGATCAGCAGTGTAGCAAAATAAAAATAGGTATTCTGTAAAGAATATAGTACCTAATAATTACTTCTGTAGGTAGGTAATTAATTTCTATCTACATAATAAATGAATCAGTGATAGGAAATAAGTGTACCTAGATATAATCCGCGGCAATGCACGCCACAAAGGCGGCGGTAAGGCCACTCTTTGAGGAGTGGCTTGAGAGGCGTCACGGCGACCTTACCTTCTGCCTGACGCAGGTCCTCTCCGGACACGGCTGTTTCGGGAGGTTCCTGTTCAGGATAAGGCGGGAGGAAACGCCCGGGTTTCACCACTGTGAGGATCGCCCGGAGGACACGGTAGAACATACGGTGGAAGTCTGCCCAGCTTGGGTGGAGCAACGCCGTGTCCTCGTGGTGGCGATCGGCGGTGGCGTCCTCTCGCGTCTTGCCCTGGTCCAGACCATGGTACGGAGCGAGACGGCATGGGAAGCTGTCACCTCCTTCTGCGCAACAGAATTGCTCGCAAAGAAGGAGGCAGAACGCGTAAGGGAGACGCAACGGAGGCGCCCTCGCCCCCAAAGCCGCCGCAGGAGGCGCCCTCGCCCCCAAAGCCGCCGCAGGAGACGCCCTAGGCGTCGGGAGTCGCAAGCCGATTCCCGACCACCGTAGGAGCGGCCTTGCGGACGGCGAGTAATGGGTAGCTTGCCGTCCGATAAGGACCAGGCCCGAGTCGACGGCGCGTAGTGTTCCACGCGCGCCTCAAAGAGATGTTAGCAAAATTGACGGGGTCTATTTGGGCCGATGCCTGTCTGGGTCGCGGATAAATTTGAAAAAGTATTACCGCGGCCCTGGCTCAAGCAAATTATCCTTCATTTGCTTGAGCCAGGGCCGCCTCAACGGGAGGGTTTTAGTCAGCAAAAGTCTAACACGCCCTCCCGCTTCATCCAGAGCAGGAGAAGTCATAGGATGATTTCCCACCAAACTCTGCTTGGACGTCATAAGAACCTATTTGTTTTTCTTTCGATATTATTCTATCGTAAGTAGGGCAATTCTTAACGGTTTATTTGTTTTTTCAGATAAATGTAGGCTATGTAGTCAGTCAAACGACGAGCTCCTGGGAGAACTAGAGAGGTGTCATATGTGCAAACACATCCTAGCTCCCAAATGGAGCTATTGTGAAGTGAGTGCGAAAGAAACGCTAAAGGCACAGCGGCTCCGACGAGCGAAGATGCTATCGAGCCATAATCCATATCTAAACATATATCTATCTTCTTCTTTTTTATCTAAACATATAAAAGAAGAAAGTGACTGAATGACTAACTGACTGACTCACTCACTGACCATCAACGCACAGCCCAAACGGCTGAAGCTACAATCATGAAACTTGGCACAAGGATTTTTGGAAATTCCACCCTTAAGCGCGTGAAATAGGGGATGAAAGTTTGTATGAAAATCCGTCTGTTTTAAAGCCAGGATCTTCATATTTTGGGTTTAGGCTGAAGATTAAAAATATTTTACACGTGTCTCACCGATTTTGATAATTCCACCCTCATGAGGATGAAAAGGGGGATGAAGTCATGGGAATAATAAAATCGTCTAGAGACTTGAAATTTTGCACATAGTTACTTTATACTTTCCAGGCATCAACTAAGAAATAATTTTTGTGAATTCCATCCCTAATAGGGTTACAATAGGGGATGAATTTTGTATGAAAGTCAGTCAGTCAGTCGGATCATGGAGGATGAAATGTAGTGTACAAAAGTCCTTCTTTTACAAAGGAAAAATTATTAAAATTACTTTCAAGTTTTAAAGTCTGTTGGTAACTATAAAATGGCTCAACGCATAAATATAGGGATTAAATAGGGACGGGATCCATATCTAAACATATATCTATCTTCTTCTTTTTTATCTAAACATATAAAAGAAGAAAGTGACTGAATGACTAACTGACTGACTCACTCACTGACCATCAACGCACAGCCCAAACGGCTGAAGCTACAATCATGAAACTTGGCACAAGGATTTTTGGAAATTCCACCCTTAAGCGCGTGAAATAGGGGATGAAAGTTTGTATGAAAATCCGTCTGTTTTAAAGCCAGGATCTTCATATTTTGGGTTTAGGCTGAAGATTAAAAAATATTTTACACGTGTCTCACCGATTTTGATAATTCCACCCTCATGAGGATGAAAAGGGGGATGAAGTCATGGGAATAATAAAATCGTCTAGAGACTTGAAATTTTGCACATAGTTACTTTATACTTTCCAGGCATCAACTAAGAAATAATTTTTGTGAATTCCATCCCTAATAGGGTTACAATAGGGGATGAATTTTGTATGAAAGTCAGTCAGTCAGTCGGATCATGGAGGATGAAATGTAGTGTACAAAAGTCCTTCTTTTACAAAGGAAAAATTATTAAAATTACTTTCAAGTTTTAAAGTCTGTTGGTAACTATAAAATGGCTCAACGCATAAATATAGGGATTAAATAGGGACGGGATAGGGATAGACCTATTATCTAAGCTAACTTATCAATGTTAAACATTTACGTGTAACAATTGTTTTAAAATAATTTGCAGTTTATTTCGTTTTAATTTCATTTAAGCTGTTGCATTAGGGGTCAGCAGTGTAGCATAATAAAAATAGGTATTCCGTAAAGAATGTAGTACCTAATAATTACTTCTGTAGGTAGGTAATTAATTTCTATCTACATAATAAATTAATCAGTTATAGGAAATAAGTTTACCCAGATATAATCCGCGGCAATGCACGCCACAATTGCGGCGGTAAGGCCCTTCTTTGAGGAGTGGCTTGAGAGGCGTCACGGCGACCTTACCTTTCGCCTGACGCAGGTCCTCACCGGACACGGCTGTTTCGGGAGGTTCCTGTTCAGGATAAGGCGGGAGGAAATGCCCGGGTTTCACCATTGTGAGGATCGCCCGGAGGACACGGTAGAACACACGGTGGAAGTCTGCCCAGCTTGGGCGGAGCAACGCCGTGTCCTCGTGGAGGCGATCGGCGGTGGCGTCCTCTCGCGTCCTGCCCTGGTCCAGACCATGGTACGGAGCGAGACGGCATGGGAAGCTGTCGCCTCCTTCTGCGAAGCAGAATTGCGCGCAAAGATTAGGTATACGTTCCATCCACACGGCTGCATCGCGAAGTGAGAGGTGCAACAAAGGTGCAAGGGGCGAGGGGGGCACCAGTATGAATGCAGAGCCCTGAAGGACACACTCGCTACAGGACCGACGTCGTTGACAGTTGTATGCAAAAACGGCATTTTGAGCTTATGCGTGAATACTTTGTGGTTTTGCTGGGAACAGTTTCTTTTCTTCATTGGTTTTGTAGCTTAGTTTTGTTCGTTAAGAAGGTTTTTGTTAAAATATGGTAAGAAGAAGCATGTAGTCTACGCGTGCGAAGCCGCGGGCAAAAGCTAGTTCAAAATAAAAAATTATATATATTTGTATAATCATTATCTAGCCCTGTATGGAAACAGAAAAGTAAAAAAAATACAATATTTGAAAGTTATGAGCGTCGGAAGTCGCATATTTCAACACTAATTTTAACGCATCTTTGGGCGGAAATAAATACCATAAGAAGAAGGATAATTGCAAAACGGCCTCCATTCAGGGATAGATTAGTAAACAATATATCACGGGAATTTAACGCGGTGATTTCGATTGTTTATTTACTTATTTCACCGCGTTAAATTCTCGTGTTATATTGTTTTCAATTATGAAACGCGAAAGTTTTAAAGTTAATATAGATTAGTAATTCAACAATGCAAATAATTTTATTTTATAAATATACATTTAGTAGTTTTTTCATGATATCTAGACTCCCAAAGGTCTGTTCATAAAATATCGCGCGCTCTTTTCGTCCTAAATCATCATCCATTTCGCTAAAAAATTCGTACGAGAACTAGCTTCTTACTGCTCATCACAGCATCAATCTCTTTCGCACGTGTTGTCGGATGAGACAGCACGCATTTTAACCCCGCGCACAAAATAGTTCGTGCCGTTGACTAGGGACACCTTAACTAAAAGATTCAAGTCCTTTTCAAAAAATGTTGTCCATTTTTGGGGAAAAGAAATGCCCATACCATTAAGGTGCTGTAGTCGAACAGTTGACAATCGACATCTGAGGTTCTAAGCCACGCCCACTGTCATCGATAGCTTAGTGGAAAACTTTAAATTGGAGCGAAAAGAATTTGAAAATTAAATACACAAGGCCGACCACAGAGGCTCACATCATAAAAAGACTCTTCCGATGGTTTTTACAAAAAGATTACCGCGCAAGTTCTTATTTCAAACTGGCGGCACGCATCTGACATCAGATCGTTCACTGTTATTTTACCTATGAATGCAACCTTATTTCTACGAAAATAAAGATCACTAAAATAGGTATTCTGGCTAGTGTCATACGAGTCTGCCGTGCAAATTGAATAAATAGTATAATTATGTCTGCTTCTATGCGACTGCCACACAGGGACGGTTACCGTTACCAAAAAAATACCGGTAAAAGTACCAAAACATTTCGTTCCGTTATGTTAAATATTGAACGTTAAAAATAACGTTATATCGCAGGATTTACCGGTATTTAAATAGCGGTATTTCGCTAAAACTTAGCAACGTCTGGTGCGACGTTGCCAAACCGAAACGTGTGCCGCGCGCCGCGCCGGGTTTTCTAAGCAGAGCGGCAACATACATATGAATACGAGACGGCACGCAGTCACGCGTTTTATTTTAATTATCATAAGAAACATCGCGTACGTCGGACATATTTTTTAACCGACTTCCCAAAAAGGAGGAGGTTTTCAATTCGACTGTATTTTTATTTTTGTATGTGTGTTGCCTCAGAACTTGTTACTGGATGAACCGATTCTGATGTTTTTTTTTTGCTTTAAGCTGGTGCTTGTCATGTGGTCCCGTTTAATTTTCATCAATTTCGGCCTGTCGCGAGACTAGACGGACGTGTTTATTTGTACTTGCTAAAATGAAATATCTATAAACAATTGCAACAAATTATTATTTTGCGGCGTCAGTTAAAACCAAAGTTAAGTGTGTCACGTATGACTAGTAAGTTTTTTCCAACTTTTATGTGCAAGATGAAGTGAAATATTGTTTATTTTCTACATTATATAAAGTGTTGCGGGTAGTATGTCTATCCCAGGATCGAGCCCGTTTGGTCTTAGCCAAATACGAAGTCCTCCGCTGACGTCTAACCAACAATTGCCCCCGAGAAACCCAAACCCACCAGCACCAGCGGAGAATGAGTTGCCGAGTGAAGTTATCAGCACGCCAGATATCCAGAAATGGTTAGGATCTATAGATAGCATTCTGAACGAAGTGTGCACTATTGTCGGTGATGGTAAAATGAACTCTGAACAGAAACTCCGTGTGTCAACTCTTTGCCGAAAGGTCTCAAGTGGGACTTCTCAGATGGCAGTCCTTTACCAATCGCTGAAGCAGAAGATGATCCAGAGCCACAGTACCGTCCAGCACCTACAACTTCAGCAGAACGTGGTGAACTCACTGGAACAGTTCAAAGAGGTTTTTGAATCGAAATTGAATCCCTCCTCTTCTTATGCCAGTATGGTGAAGAAAGGCTCCGACAACTTCGTCCGTCCTGCTAACCTAAGCTCAATCGCCATTTATCCGAGTGATAAAACTAAAACGAGTGACGACACCAAGTCACTCGTTCAGAAGTTGATTTCGCCCGAACAACTTAAGATCCAAGTCCGTGGCCTAAAGAAAGTGAAAAACGGGGGCGTACTGATTAGCACGGAAAGCAAAGGTGATATTGAAAAATTAAAAAAGTCCGAGAAAATTGTCACCTCAGACCTGATTTTAGAAGAGCCGTCTAAACGACGCCCTAGAGTCGCAGTCATTGGAGTTCCCGTAACCCTTACAGAGAAGGAGGTATTTGACTGTATCTACGAGCAAAACCTGTCAGACAAATTGCCCAATACAAGTCGAGAGACCTTCCTCGAGAACATCAAGTTGAGCCACAAATCGGGAAAGAAGGGCCTTCCTACCTGCAACTACATCGTTGAACTATCCGCTAGCATAAGAAAAGTGCTTATAAACCAAAGTCGAATTTTTATTAACTGGACTTCATGCCCTGTGCGAGACTTTACCATAGTCACGAGGTGCTTCAATTGCCAGCAGTTTGGCCACGCAGCCAAGTTTTGCCGTGAAAGCAGTTCTACGTGCGGCCACTGTGGAGAAACTGGACACTCCTTGAAGGAATGCAGCGGCAAATCTTCTTCCCCTCAATGTGCGACGTGCAAGCGGTTTAAGAGGAAATGTGACCATCCAACTGGTGATTTAAGTTGTCCAGCACGTAAATATGCAGAGACCAACTACATTAACTCCATAGACTATGAGGGCACCTAAGATCGTCACATAATATTCTTATATCATGCTCAAGGTCACACGCGTTGAACGTCTGCTGCTGACACCACAGTGACCTACTTACCGTAAAAATTATGTGTTTTAGTTTTACAATATTGGCTGTTACAATTCTGCTTATGCGACTAATTTATTTGTGTGTAATCATAGTGCACGTTTAACAATATAGATAAATATGACATTTAATTATATAAATAATTATGACCTAGTAATTTTGTTCTATGTTTATAGTGTTTAAGTAAACTAGTTTTATTTTTTATTTTTCGAAATTTATTTAGTCTTGTTACTATTTTAAGAATTTCTTGGGTTAAATATTGTTTAAATTCTGTTGTTCCAACATAAGCATATTTTTAGAGCTCCTTACTGCCTGTGATACAGGATTACCTAGTACAGGCATCTTCCATTATTATACCTACATTAGTTATCTAAGATTCATACAGTGTTTTTACCTTTTTATTATCTGAATAAAGATTATTATTATTATTATTATTATTATCAAGATCTGATGAAGAACTTCGGAGACATACATCAGAACTCTTCAATAAATGACTGCAAATCACTCGAGATAGCGGCAATCGCATTTCTGTTTATTGTTTACACCATTTTAAAACATAACATCACGATCACACTAGCACGCTCTAAAGGGGTACGCAGGTGAAAACAGTTCACCTTGGTATACTCTTATTCCACCGGTTTTGTTTAAGTTTCTTGTTATTGGGTTAATCTATTCTGGCTTCACTTTAGGCATTATTGGTACCTAGCCTATATAACTGGTCCTCTATGTACCACTACTAAAAAGTGATAAATAAAAAAAAACAACCGACTTCCAAATAAAAACACTACAAAGTGAAAAATAAAATCAATTTCGGAAGTCGGTGTCAAAAACGAAGAAACGAAAACAAGAACACCGACTTCCGAAATTGATTTTATTTTTCACTTTGTAGTGTTTTTATTTGGAAGTCGGTTGTTTTTTTTGTAGTAAATTTTTTTACTGTCTTTATTTATTAACAAGTTGGTTGTGATAAATATTATTATGGGCAGAAAGAAGTGCAACAAAGTGTACCGATATTTCAAAGACGTATCGCTGGCTGCAGAGTGTCATTAAGCACTAGTCTTTTTGATATATTAAATCAGATGCCTTATTAAAAAACTTACCACCATGATGGCATTTTGGAGGCTGAGTCACCCGCGTCCGTAGGTGAGTACCCCTTTTGTTACCCTACCGTGGTACCCGGGTGGTGCTAATCAGGTGACACTAATCGGTGGTAGGTTTCGGCCGAAGGCTTACGACCACCCACCGAGCAAAGACGTACCGCCAAGCGGCCTAGCTGTGTTCCGGTATGATGCCCGGTGTAGCCCCAAGAGAGGTTGGGTCGAGATAGTTGTTCCACTGCAAGCAGACAAGCATGACTCGCGTTGTTATGGGCCTATCGGGAGACTAGTCGCGGAGGGTTGCAGGATCCGAGGTACGGTGCGACGCTGGCCGCAGGTAGTTGGGGGCCCAAGTAATGTGCCAGCCACACACGAAAGGCTGCCCCGCCAAATGTCTAAAAATTCCGGGGTGTGCCATCCCATCGTGCTGGATGGCGACCAGACGAGAGTGCCCGATGGACATTCCCGGAGGGGCTCGGGCGTCCCCGCAGTCTCCAGACTAGTCCCCCAACGATGGCGTCCTGTCTGCGCGTGTCTGAAGGTTGCCAGCATTTAACCTCATCTCACTTCCTTCTCCTCACCTTCCTTCACTCACAGCAGTAATGCCAAGGAACAAAAAGAGAACAGCTTAACAGCGGCAGCACTCACTTTCACATAAGGTGCACATCAGCAACATCCGAGGTCTGCACTCGAACCTTGTCGCAGTCCATCACCACCTTGAGTGAGGCTGAGAAACCAGCATTTTTGTTCCTTACAGAGACGCAGATCGGATGTGCGTCGAACGTGGCGTACATATCTTACCCAGGATTTACCCTGGAGCACAAATTCAAGCCACGCGCGGGTGTATGCATGTACGCCCGTGACGACATCTGCTATCGGCGTCTCCGTGACCTTGAAGACTCAAACTACTCAGTGCTATAGGCCCTGGTGGACACAGGTCTGGATAAGATTATCTATGCCTGTGTCTACCGATCACATAGCAGTGATCTGGAGACAACCAGCTACGCAGATCTGGCCCAGCAACGGGCACCGTTCCGCCCAATTAGTTTTACTGGGGGACTTTAATGCCCACCATCAGGAGTGGCGAAAGATTTCGCATCTATCGTCGATCATGGTTAGTGCACTGGTATGGGAAGTACCAGTGCACTAACCATGCTCGACGAGAGATGCGAAATCTTTCGCTAGCGCTAAATCTCACCCAGCTGGAGCCCCCTGGCTACGAGGGTGCCGGATATTGATTTACATACGGCCAATTGCCTGGACCTTCTGCTGACAACAAATCCAGACCGATACTCAGTGTCGATATCATCACCTTTGGGTAGCACCTCCCCGCCCGATTCAAGCCCGAGAGGCAACCGGCGGGTTTGGCGGTACAGGTCAGCAGATTGGGATGGGATGCGATCTTTCTTCGCATGCTATCCTCGCCAGCCCACTTTCTTCTCTTCGGAAGATCCATCGTCATGCGCTGACGCCGTGACTGATGTGTTGCACCAGGGGATGAAGTACTACATTCCATTCTCTGACGTAGCGCTGTCCGGAGTTGACTGACCATGGTTTGGTGCCGAGTGCAACCGTGGAAATTCGGTTAAACACAAGGCTTACCTGGTATAGATCGACGCTCGAGTGCACAAGGCAAATGACGTAACTCAGAAGAAGAGAGCCTTCAACAGGGCTGCCAAGTCCTGCAAAAAGAAGATGCGAAGGGCACGTTTTGTCCATATTAGCAGAATCGGGAACAAACTAGCTTCATACCCTGCTGGTAGCAAAGCGTTTTGGTCCCTGGCTAAGTCGGTTGAATCAAAGTTCTGTCGCCCCTCACTACCACCACTCCGTCGAGGACAAGGCAAACTTGTTTGCATCCCTTTTTGCACCCCTCCGTCTCCTGGTGGATGAGGGACGAGTATGTCGGACATTCGCATCCATGAGAGGGAGGTCTGTAGGGTGTTGCGTAACCTTGACGTGAACTAAGCAAGTGGCCCCGACGGCATACTGGCAATTGTATTAAAAACCTGTGCGCCTGAATTGTCTCCGATCCTGACAAGCCTTTCGCCTTTCGATAGTGACTGGAAAGGCGCCGAAGACTTGGAAGCAAGCTTACCTTCAGCCCGTGCCCAAGAAGGGTATTCGGACTGACCCGGCCAACTACAGACCCATCTCGGTAACGTCCATCCTCTGTAAGAGTATGGCACGTGTGCTAAACAATAAGCTCCTGGCATACCAAAAACACAACGACATCCTCAGTGACCGCCAATACGGCTGCCGTCGAAATCGGTCAACTGGGGCTCTTCTAGCGTATGCCATCCACGTCTGGAGTGAAGCCATCGAGTGGCATGGGGAAGCGCTCTTGACATCTCGAAGGCTTTCGACAGGGTCTGGCATGAGAGCCATATTGGTAACCTTCCTTCCTTAGGTCTGCCTAGTGGTCTGTGTGACTGGATTGCTGACTTCCTGAGGGATTGGTCCATCCGAATGGTTATTGATGGCTGCTCGTCCGTTCAGTTACATATTAACGCCGGAGTCCCTCAGGGGTCGGTGCTCTCGGGTACACTGTTTTTGCTGCGCATCTATGACCTGCTGTTTCTTTGGAGGCAGTCTCCGGTAATGTAGGGTAATGCCAATGTAGTCAGTTTTAATGTTGCTAAGACCCAGAGGCGTGTCTTTTCCCCGCAAAAAAGAGCCTATTCCATCCGGCTCCATCTTTCCGTCGTGTAACCGTGCCTATAACGGACCATCTCGACATTCTTGGTGTTACGTTAACATCGACCCTTAATTTTGGTTAGTTAATTTCGTCTTCTTTTCGTGGGAGTTATGGCCACCTCTGGTGTCAGAGTTAATTAAGCCGCCTCTGGGAATCCCCACAGGCCTCCGCTATTTCAGACTTACGCTCCATTGGTGTAATTGCTGCAAGGCGTTCCAGTGCGAGGATAAACTAATAAATAAATAAATGTATACACAAAATATTATAAAGCTGAAGAGTTTGTTTGTTTGTTTGAACGCGCTTATCTCAGGAACTAACTGGTTGGAATTGAAAAAGTCTTCTTGTGTTAGATAGTCCATTTATCGAGGAAGGTTATAGGCTATATAACATCAGGCTACGACAAATAGGAGCGGAGCATAAAATGAAAAATGTTGCAAAAACGGGCACAAATATTCCTTTTTGAGAGCTTCGGTTGCGTGCGCTGCGTAAAGGGTTTAAGTTACGCAACAATAATTAATTAAGGGTAGGTAGGGTAGGGTAGGCAGGGTAGGGTAAGTAGGGTAGTTAGTGTAGGTAGGGTAGGCAGGGTAGGTAGGGTAGGCAGGGTAGGTAGGGTAGGCAGGGTAGGTAGGGTAGGCAGGGTAGGTAAGGTAGGTAGGGTAGCTAGGGTAGATAGGTAGCCAGTTGACGGGAGCGAAGCCGCGTGGGACAGCTAGTTAACTATATAAGGATATATTTGGTACATTAATTGAGGCAAAGGCTCAGTTGGCTGCAAAAAAGATGGGGATCCTTGCAAAGGTGAGAGGGTACTTCACGCCTGAACAGCTGCTCAAATTGTATAAAGCGCAAGTTTGGACATGCATGGAGTACTACTCTCACCTCTGGGAAGGATCTGCCAAATATCAACTCAATACACTTGAGTCGATTGACTAACGGGCCAAGAGGCTTATCGGCAACGATGCACTGGTCGGCCAGTCTTTAGGTTTTTTATCGGTTACATTTCAGGGAGTGTGTGATGGAACTGCACAATCTGATACCTCCTAACCCTTTCCATCACCGGACAACAAGACGTACGGCAATGCGTCACCGATACATGGTGGACATCCCACCCATACGTATAAAGCGTTTTGCGAATACTTTCATTGTGCGCACAGCTTAGGAGGGAATTCCCTGCCGGGGTCTTTTTCTTTTTTTTCCTGATATCTACAACCTTGGGGTCTTGAAGTCAAGAGTGAATAGGTTACTTCTAGGCAAGCGTGCCTCACGGTCGATCACATCATCACTTACCATCAGGCGAGATAGTGGTCAAACGCGAGCCTATCGATAAATATATAAATAAAAACCATGATGGCAATCTTCAGGAACTGGCGATTCCAATTGTGTATGCGCTTGTGATTCAAGAATCATTACAGCAAAAGAAAATTTTGTCAGTGCTATGTCCAGTAGTAGGTACAGTCGGTCGACCTGGGCACCTCTTTGGATGCACTATGAAAACCGCTCTTACTACGTAAATATAGCGCAGTCAAGATCAAAGTGTATACAGAGACGTGTGGTCAATTGTTCATGTCTATACCTATATGTTTACTGGCCGAAGTTTTATTCAAAAAAATAATTAATTAAAATTAATATACGGTTCTCGTTCTCTTTTTAATAATATTATACATATAAACCTTCCTCTTGAATCACTATCTATTAAAAAACCATATCAAAATCCGTTGCGTAGTTTTAAAGATCTAAGCATACATAGGGACAGACAGCGGGCAGCGTCTTTGTTTTATACTATTTAAGGATACGTCGCGGGATGCAGCACAGTAACAATATTTTATACACGCTGAAACTAGAAACCACCTTCATTGTTAGAAAGAGATAAGCGTATAAATTACCGATATAACAATTGCAATTTTTACCGGTACTAATACTGGTAATTAGATAACGTTAACTGACTTATGGGTATCGTTATTAATATCGTTACTTTTTTATCGTTAACGTAACGGTAAATGGTAACGTTATAAAAAAAATAACGGTAATTCGGTCCCTGTGCCACATATAAGAACACAGTAGGTGACATTTTTTTTTATAATGGTTTTATAGCCAGATAATTTTATTTATATTATTTTAATGAGTTCTACTATACTCAAATGGACTGTGTAATGGAAACTTTAAATTTGAATTGAGATTTGGTGCTTTCTTAATTTAATCATTATTTACAATAGGAAATTCCCATCAAATTGACTTTCCATAGCCTACAATACTATAATTTGAATTATAATATTTTTGCGCTCTCCTGGAATATAATAGTTTCAAGGCACTTACTGGGTTTTGATATACACCAGCCCTCTGCGGTGAGCGACCCAGAAGTCACGTGGTGCCGTTTTTGAGATAACATTAGTTATATTTTTAAAGAGGTTTAAATACTTTTTAGTTATGGACTTAGTAAGTAAACTAAACGATATGTGCATCTAAACAACAAAAATGTAGATGTTAGTAACAGCGGTAGTGCCAGCAAAGACCTTATACTTCTTAACACTAGACTGTGCACTATGGCGCAAAAACCGGTCCGAGCGAGGGGGCTCCCTTTGGTAGTGTGTCTCTTTCTAATGAGGTGACCATGACCAAACAGAACACGGGACAAATTGATTGTAAAAACGATAGTTTAAGTATTCCGATATGTTGATGCTACCTAACTGCGCTACCTAAACCTACCTAATTTATAGTTAAAAAAAAAAAACAATTTTTTTGTATCTACATCACTAACCGTATGGTGTCGGGCGTAAAGAATTTCACCATCCCATGTTTGCCCGAGGGTGTCGTAAGAGGCGACTAAGGGAAAAACCAGAGAATGGACAGCAGCGTTCTCTGTGCATTTGTAACAACCAAACAGCGATCGCCAACCCACCTGCAAAGTACTCCCCATGAATAGCACAAATAAAACATAGCCCCTATTGCCCGGCAGCCAGTACCCTCGACTACGGTAGCGGTCGAGGTTACGGTATGACAAGGGGTGCTAAGAATCCCGGACGAGATCCGGCTACCCCAACAAAGACTGGACCTGGCAAAGTACAACACGAGCACACTCCGGACCGACGAAAATATCACCGAACCCGAAGAGGAATTGAGCAGTTTACGATGGAGTATTAAAGGGTTATCTGAAGTTCGAAGAGAGGGGGAGGACTCAATAATCTTCAAATTCCTAGTCTCTTCAAGTTTCATTCTTCAAGACCATCATATAGATTGGAACAAAAAGCTCTCTGATCCTACTCTCAAGCTCATGAAGGAGAGGCGTTAGATGACCCTGCGGTCTTTTGACGGTGCTTTGAAATACCGGCAGCTAAATATACCTCAAAGGATCTCTATGATTTCACATATTGTCCAGTTGCGTAGACAGTTGAGAAATAAAACTACACAAATTGTATTCTACTAGGAATCAATTTGCAAATAATATTAACAGCCGCTGAATTTCACTCGAACAAAGTCCGCCAAAAAATCCGCAAACCACCCTACATTTAGTAATACCAAGCCCAAACATTTAAAAGTACTACTCTTAGGGCGAGTTTCTGAAGTCGACGTCACATCTCAAATCAGCTGACAATTTGTCACAAATTAACCAGCCGTCAGTTGTCAGTGAGTTTCTCAACTCTGCATCATCGAGAAATTAAGTAATCGCTTGTTACATTTAATAATTTATTTCGGTTGGCTACCCTAGCTAGTATTCATTCAATTCCTTCACTACTATAACGTAATAGTATTTTATCTTGAGCGGCTCGGTTGGTGTAGCCCACAAGTTAAGCAAACCTTACCAGGGACGATTTTTGGATGGGTAACCACGTTTTTTTTTGGTTTGCTTTTTTTTGGATAGGTGACCCCACACAGGTTAAGCAACACTTACCAAGGTTTTTTTTGGATGGGTGACCGCTTTTTTTTGGTTCGTTTGTTTTGGATGGCTGACCCCGCCAGGGTAAGCAACACTTACCAAGGTCAGTGTTTGGATGGGTGACCACTTTTTTTGGGTTCGCTTGTTTTTGGATGGGTGACCATGCCAGGGTAAGCAACACTTACCAAGGTCAGTGTTTGGATGGGTGACCACTTTTTTTGGGTTCGCTTGTTTTTGGTTGGGTGACCTTGGTAATGTTAATTAATAATTAAATTTTTGTGGTGATGGTCACCCATCCAAACACTGACCTTGGTTAGTGTTGCTTACCCTGGCGGAGTCACCTATCCATAAACAAGCGATCCAAAAAAAAAGTGGTCACCCATCCCAAGACTGACCTTGGCAAGTGTTGCTTAACCTGGCGCGGTCACCACCCCAGCCGCTTCAAGCTAAACACAAATCTATCCAGAAACTGACCTCGATAAGTACTAAATACAGGGTACAGTTAAAATTAATGCGCGTGAGGAAGGTTCGATTCCCAGGTCAGTAATTTACTTTATTTTATTTTTATTTACCTAAATACAAAATAACTATTTTTGGTAATTGTGTCAAGTTTTTATAATGTAATTAATTTAAAAAGTTTGTTACATCCTATTTTTTTTAAATCTTGCTAATTAATAATTGATCTAAATTAACATATTTTTTATAACTCAACCCATACCACAGTTTTCGACGACCCCTATTATCTTTTTATCGTAATATAAGCCTTTAAAATCATAATATTAATTTTAATCTGCGACTAATCGACCAATTTCCAACAATTATAAATTAGGCTCGTTGACAAGAGATTAACATTGAAAATGGTTCTCAGAAACCCAAAACTGCTGTAACATGTGGTTAATTCGAGATTTTTCTCAAATGTGACAAATTGTTAAACGCTTGTCACAGTTGGGTGTTGAGAAACTGAAAGTAGAATTAACAGGCGATTAATCGTCGATTACGTTAACAGCCCGATAATTGAGACGTGGGAAACTGGCAGCTCAGTATTAATGAATATTTTTTTAAATACAACGAATTGATTAAATATAGGAACTGTGGAAATATTTATATACTTTTCTAGAAATATTGAAATACGTGTCAAAGTCTATGAATTGTTCGTTTTGGTATAACATAAAATAAAAATATAAAATTTTCTACCATTTCTACCAAACCCAATGAGCTGAGTTGAGCTAGCAAGAGGTCAGACAAGGACACACTACCAGCGGAAACCCTCTCGCCAGGACCGCTTTTGATTAGCTACCGTGGAAATAGCTAACCTAGGTGTATGATGATAGATTTCATTTTAGCTAAACAAAAAATTTTGGTACACAGTCTAGTAGTAAGAAATACGTATAAGGTCTTTGAGTGCCAGCGATTAAAAATAATACAGAGTTTGACAAGATGCCTGGTGATTTCGTTAGTTCCAATTAAAGCCACCAAGCTACATGATCTGGCTGCATTATACCTGATATTTTTTTTGACAGATTAAATTGACGAGAAATAAATCGAATATTTTTTTGCATTTTGCGGAAAAAGCGACATAGGTCCCCTTAGCAACGCCATAGTCGGTCACTGTCGAATTGCACTGGATGGAAAGAGAAGCACGATGGAACTTCTATAGATTTTTTTTAAAATATAATAATATGAATTACTTAAAAATAATGAATCAAACTTCAAAATATACGACAATGAAGTTTTGCGTCCTGTTATGATACGTTATTGTTGTTAATTGTACAAAAGTAACCTGGTCAGTATTATCGGAAAAATATTTTGAAGATCACTATAAGAGGTTACTTTGCCATTCAATTACATACAGGTTTTTGTGCGAAACGTGTTTCGACCACAACAAAGTTTTCGGAAATATGATCAAGATTAACATATCTTTTTTCCGCTGCCACATCTTCAATAGATTTGGCAGAAAAATGTTTAAAATAATGCATATTTTGGGAATTCAGCCCCTTAAGAGGAAACGGGGGTGATCTTTTCTCCATACAAACGCTCGCACCTGTTTTCTCTCTGGTTTATGACCAATGATTTTTTACAATATAATAAGTATCAACTTCTTCTATGTCCCTATGTTTTCCTTTTTGGTGATATATTATCCGTATAACTCTAAGTATAAGCACTAGAACTCTCAAAAATGCTCAAAATTGTCTATAAAGACCGCTGTCAACAGTGCCCTAGTGTACAAATTTGACAACTATTAATGAAAAAAGAACATAGGGACATAGTATATATCCTTCTCATTCAGATTATGAATATTAATATCTTTTAAATCGGTCCAATATTGGAGGAGAAAACACGAGAGCCAAACCTCGAATTATGACTTTTACTTAGGTTATTCAGTCGGATCTGCAGTTGTCCTTATCGCACGTTTTTGGGGGCGGGGCTAAAGGTGATGCGTAGTATTTGAAAATAATATCGATATACCTACTAGTGTTGTAAACAGTTATCGATAAACACATTTTTTTTTTTGCATGTGCTGTTTAGTGGGAAATAACAATACTTCTCTAAAAAGTAATGGATACAAAATAAAATTAAGTGCATGTCTATAAATGTTTATTACAAAAGGTTTTCAATACAAAACAGTAAATTATATATAGGATAGGTATCCGCAGTCTCTAGATCGCCTACTAGGTACATCAGCGAAATTAAACTTATTTCAACGTCAGCCGCACGGGTCGATCGATCAGGTTAAGCTATGCTTGCCGCGGTTGGTCCGTGGATGGGTGACCATCTTTACATACCAAGAACCGTGCGTGCCTCGGCAAGCACGTTAAGCCGTTGGTCCAGGCTGTTATTTTCGGTTTTGACAGCCCGAAAGTTTGACCCGTTTTACCAAGGGGTTTCATATTACCCAGTAAGTGGTTGTGGAGGTCAAATAGGCAGTCGATCCATGTAAAATGCTGGTATTCAGCTGCATTTGACTCCAACGTAGATGGGAAAAGGCTAGGCAGCATAATCGACGTGCTTTCTCTCACTGGCCTATTTTTTGGTAACTGACCGTCAATGATTTGCCAGAATGCATGGTCCCTCTAATTTTTTTGAAAAAATAAGCCTTTGGGACTCCATAAAATAAAATTACAGAAATCTTGACGAGTAATGTGTAGTTGGCCTTGTACTTTGTAGAAGTAATTTTGATTCTGTTTTAATTGTAACATTTTGCCTTTAAACGTACAGAAATCCATTTCATCACCGTCATCATATCAGCCGAAAGACGTCCATTGCTGTACATAGGCCTCCCCCAAGCGTCACCTCATTCATCGGTCCCGTGCGTCGCGCATCCAGCGGATCCCCGCAACCTTCACCAAGTCATCGGTCTACCTGGTGGGAACGGTTTCCGGTTCGCGTTCGCCACTCCAGAACCTTTCTGCCCCATCGGCCATCCGTTCTGCGAGCAATATGCCCTGCCCACTGCCACATAAGTTTGGCAATTCTTCGGGCTATGTCGGTAACCCTGGTTCTCTTGCGGATCTCTATATTTCTGATTAGATAACGCAAGGAAACTCCAAGCATAGCCCTCTCTGTTCGGTACCTACAGCGCCATCTATTATGAATACGCGGCAGCTCGCGAGCTAGTCGATTCCAAGCAACGCGACATCGGTGAAAACGGCGGCGACACCTATACGCGGCGAAAGGAAGACATTTACCCTGCGCGCGCAACCCGCTCGCGAGTCGCGAGTGAATATTTTCTTTCATGATCATTCTGTTCAATCGTTCTTCTTCTTGTTTCAATTATTCAATGTTTTAATTCGATTAAAAACCTTTGTAATGACTAGTCCTTGGAGAGTAAACGCATTAGAAATTATTTCCAGTATTTCATTTTGAAATCCAAGTAGACGCCCAAACATATGGTCCTTCGTAGCCAAATTGAGAACTACTAGAGGAGTTCGTGGTGAAAACTCAAGAATTCGTCGCATTATTACGAATACGAAGAAGTTCACCCGCCCGCCATTACGAGAACGCGAACACGTGCACGAGTACCTACCTACATACCCAGGACTTCGAGTGGACTAGAGGAGTGGCAGGTCTGGTTTTCCTTTCATTACCCATCCCATCCTCGATCTGTGTTTAATATTCGTGTTGTTTCCTAGTTGTTGAGCGGCGGTGCCCAGCCGGCTTGATAACCCGACGCCGTGAGTTGTAATCTCGCGGGCCTGAGCGGGCGGCACGGGGCGCAAGTCTAAATCACACAGGAAGGATTACAGTGAGTACTCTTGCGTTCTTATTTTCCCTTAAAATGAGTGAAGCTAAGATGTCGGAACTTGTTAAGAAAAGAGCAGTAGTCAAAGGTCGGTTAACGTTATTTGAAAATTATGTTAAAAGATGTAAATGCCCATTAGATGATCAACAAATATTAGAGTTACAGTTACGCGTAGATAACAATTCGAGTTTACTAAGTAATTACACCGAGTTGCAAAGTTTAATTGAAGAAAACGCAGACGAGCTCGACCTTCCAAAACAGTTGGAAGACCGAGACCGTTTCGAAGATCAGTACTTTAGAACAGTAGCTTCAGCCAAACTCTTGCTGCAGAACGACGTACCTGTAAATAATAATAGTGTTGTCGTTAAAAATAAAGTTTGTGTAAAGTTGCCGGACATTAAAATACCTACCTTTGATGGGTCATACGATGGCTGGCTAGAATTTAAAAGTTCCTATTGCAGTATGATACACGAACGGGAGGACTTAGATACCATTCAAAAATTCCATTATTTAAGATCGTCACTCACGAGTAGTGCATCGCATGTAATTAGTGCGTTAGAGTTTACGGCCGAAAATTATACTCACGCATGGGAGCTTCTAGAAAATCGTTATAATAACATACGGCTATTGCAACACAACCATGTAAAGTCGCTCTTTACAATTCCTTCGTTATATAAAGAATCAGCTTCACAAATTAGAAAACTAATAGACACTGTTTTACGTAACCTACGTGCGCTGTCTTCACTGGGGGAACAGACGCATGCATGGGACACTTTAATTATTTATTTGGTCGCGTCAAAATTAGACCCCAGTACCGAACGCGAGTGGGAAGTGTACCAAGGTACACTTCATAATTCTAACAATAAACCCTTCGTTCAGTTAGGCGATTTACTTAAATTCCTCAAGGACAGAGCAGACATGCTAGATATAATTAAAGTAAACCAAAATACACATAAAAGTAGTGAACAAAATACCAAAAAATCATCAGCTACTCATAGTTACGTCGCCACGAACGCAAGCGATAATAACAATAACAAAAATTCGAAATCGAGCAAGCGCGGTCCGCGTGTGTGTGCGATGTGCAAAGGCAACCATTCTCTGTACGCGTGTACTAAGTTCATAAACTTACCTATTCAAGACAGGATTAACTTCATCAATACTACGAATATTTGCAAAAACTGTCTGCGTTCAGGTCATGGTGTGCAGGAATGTACGTTCGGCCCGTGCAGGTTGTGCCACCAGAAGCACAACAGCTTGCTTCATATTGATGGAGACAACGTTACGTTAGGTAATAATAACACGCAGTCGCAACCGACAACCACTAACGTGTCAACTTCGTTGCATTCAGCAGCTGATGGTACCGATTCGCTTTGTAAACAAACGTATTCCATGTTACCTACGGTTCTGCTGTCCACAGCGTTAGTAGATATCGCAGATAATAACAACGAGTATCACACCGCGCGCGTGCTGCTTGACAATGGTAGCCAACAGTGTTTTATTAGAAAATCGTTATGCGATAAACTAAATGCAAGTTTAATACAATCCAATTGTCAAGTTACAGGTGTAGGCCATTCGATCGCGAAGTGTACACACACTTGTAAAATATTATTACGCTCGAAAGATAAGCGATATCACACTAATATTGAATGTTTAGTGTTGCCGTGTATTACTAATAAGTTACCCGCATTTTATTTGAATATAAATAATATTAGTATTCCGGACAATATTCAACTGGCTGACCCCACGTTTCATTCGCCGTCGGATATTGATATCTTGATAGGTGCGGATAAGTTTTGGGATTTATTGATTGATGGTAAAATTAGGTTGAAAAATGGACCTTATTTGCAAAATACGAAGCTAGGATGGATCATGTCTGGACCTTTGTATAATACTAATAATGGCCTGCGCATTAATCAGGTTCAGTGTAACTATTCGCAAACATTAGATGCACAATTAAAACAATTTTGGGAACTCGAAGAGATTCCCAACGCTGGGAATATTCTTAGTCCTGACGAGCAAAAGTGTGAGAATATTTTTGTTGAAACGACAACACGTACTCAGGAAGGTAAATTCTCAGTGCGTATTCCCCTTAAGGAATCGCCCACGGTTCTCGGAGAAAGTTACAGTGCAGCTGAAAAATATATAGCGTGTGCCGACGTGGAAAAAATGTACCGTCAAATTTTAGTACAGCCAGATCAACGTGACTTACAGTTGATTTTGTGGCGTAAAAATCCGTCGGACCCAATAGGTATATATCGCCTTAACACTGTGACTTACGGCACTGCATCGGCGCCTTATCTGAGCATGAGGTGTCTGAACCAATTGGCGAGTGAGTGTGAGGATGAACCGGTAGCTAGCGTGATTAGGGATGATTTTTACGTGGATGACGTGTTGATAGGTAATGATGACTTAAATAGTTTATTTGATATGTGTGATAAGGTCACGAATACATTAAAATCCGCATGTCTTCCATTACGTAAATGGATATTTAATTTAGACATCACTGCCCATGATATATCAAAAAGATTGGCATTGGGAGATCAGTGTCAAAATAAAACCTTAGGTATGGGATGGTTTAATAAACATGATGAATTGCATTTCACATCACGCGTAAATAATAATACGAACCCATTAACTAAGCGTAGTATGTTGTCAGTGATAGCGCAGGTGTACGACCCGCTAGGATTGTTGGCACCGGCAATAATAACAGCAAAAATTGTTATGCAAAAGTTATGGTTGTGTAAAATAAATTGGGACGATCCAGTTCCTAATGATGTCATGTTATCTTGGGATAAATTCATTAGTGCTTTAAAATGTTTACATACATTACGCATTCCGCGTTGTGTAATGAGTTCGCATTCACAATACACAGAATTACATATTTTTAGTGACGCTTCTCAGAGTGCATACGGTGCTTGCGCGTATGTGCGTACATATTCAGATAACTCAGCTGTTACTTGTAAGTTACTGTGTGCCAAAAGCAAAGTTGCGCCTTTAAAACCGACTAGTATTCCTCGTTTAGAATTGTGCGGAGCGCTGACCGCCGCACGTTTATACAGAAAAATAATTAACTCGTTACGTTTAACCTTTCATAAAATCTTCTTTTGGACAGATTCTACCATTGTCCTTGGGTGGCTTCGAATGTCACCTCACTCGTTGAAAACCTTCGTTCAAAATAGAGTAGTAGAGATAAATGAACTGACGAGTAATGCTATATGGTTGCATGTAGGTACTAAAAATAATCCAGCGGACTTAGTCTCACGTGGAGTTAGCTTAGACACACTCAGTGAATGCAGTTTGTGGTGGAACGGTCCACCATTCTTGCAGTGTCATGAACTGATGGAGTCGCAGCAGGGCACAGTCTCCCACTCTGACTACGCCACTGACCTACCTGAGTTAAAACCACAGGCTACAGCAATGGTTTGTGACGTCACGCAAAATACAGTTATTAATTTTGAACGGTTTTCTTCGTTTAATCGTATAAGGCGTACAGGTGCATATGTACTGCGGTTCTTTCACAATGCACGCACACAACGACACGATCGCATCGTAGGCCCATTATCGGTGAATGAGTTACGTGCGTCAACGCAAATGTTAACGAGACTCGCCCAACGGGAATCTTTTCCTAAAGAATTTAGTAAATTAAAAGGTAACTTACCATTACAAACTACTAGTGCAATTTCTAGCCTTAACGTGTTTTTAGATAACCATGATATAATAAGAGTAGGCGGACGCTTAAGTAACTCGCCTAACTTTGATTATGACAAGAAACACCCTAGCCTATTATGCTGTAAACACCGTTTCACATTATTATTGGTTCAGCATTTTCATGATAAGCTTCTCCATGCTGGTCCCCAACTGCTACTAGCTACCATGCGGGAGAGTTGGTGGCCATTAGGGGGAAGAAATTTAGTCAGAAAAGTAACTCATCAGTGTGTCCGCTGCACGCGACTGAGGGGAAAGACCGTTTCTCCAATCATGGGCAACTTGCCTGCGGAGCGGTTAGAAGCGGGGTTTCCTTTCATTCGCTGTGGGGTTGACTATGCTGGACCCGTATCTGTATTGAACCGCAAAGGTAGGGGGTCTAAACTTGAAAAGGGGTATATATGCCTATTTGTTTGTTTTATAACACGAGCTATACACCTTGAGTTAGTTAGTACACTTTCTGCACAAGATTACATATTAGCATTAAAAAGATTTATATCCCGTCGGGGTAAGCCGGCTCAAATTTTCTCAGACAATGGGACAAATTTTATTGGAGCCATGAAAGAAGTTAAGTCAATGTTCAACGAGCATTCACATCAAATTATTGACAACTTAAGTAATGATGATATAGAATTTAAATTTATACCGCCTTACGCTCCTCATTTTGGGGGATTATGGGAGGCAGGAGTTAAATCCTGTAAACACCACCTGAGGCGGGTCATGGGCACCGCTAATCTAACGTACGAGGAATTCAGCACGGTGTTGGTACAGATCGAAGCCGTCCTGAATTCCCGTCCAATGTTTCCTATGTCCTCAGACCCACAAGACCTTCTTCCACTTAGCCCAGCACACTTCCTGATCGGCCGGCCACTCCTCTCACCAGCCTGCAAGGACCTGACGCAGCAGCCAATTAATCGCCTGACGCGATTCCAGCGGGTTGAACAAATGAGGCAGCAGTTCTGGAAGCGTTGGTCGACCGACTACATAGCAGAGCTTCAGACCAGGACCAAGTGGAAGACACATAATCAAGACTTAGCATTGAATACCCTTGCCGTCATTAAGGAGGACCACTTACCACCTCTAAAATGGCGCATGGGCAGAATTGTAAAGGTGTTCACAGGAACTGATGGTGTGAGCCGTGTAGCTGAACTCCAAACAGCGACGGGCTTGGTGCAGCGAGCTTTCTCCAAAATCTGTCCGCTTCCGGTACCGTCGGCGAGTGAAGCACAGGATATCCGCGAAGTCGTCGACACCAGCGCGCACACCCACCGCACGGCGACGGCGACGTAGCTAATTAGTTTTGAAACCAGAGGATTCCAAGGCGGCCGGCATGTTCGGTACCTACAGCGCCATCTATTATGAATACGCGGCAGCTCGCGAGCTAGTCGATTCCAAGCAACGCGACATCGGTGAAAACGGCGGCGACACCTATACGCGGCGAAAGGAAGACATTTACCCTGCGCGCGCAACCCGCTCGCGAGTCGCGAGTGAATATTTTCTTTCATGATCATTCTGTTCAATCGTTCTTCTTCTTGTTTCAATTATTCAATGTTTTAATTCGATTAAAAACCTTTGTAATGACTAGTCCTTGGAGAGTAAACGCATTAGAAATTATTTCCAGTATTTCATTTTGAAATCCAAGTAGACGCCCAAACACTCTCCATTGCCCTTTGGGTGACTGTAAGCTTTCTGATGAGGCCACTGACCTCTATTATACAAGTACGCTGGACTAAACATACTATATGAAATGACAGTTGATTTTTGTGCTGATTCAAAGCGCCCCGCTCGAGCGTATCAGGAACTAAAATTGACACATATAGAGATAGGATACTACCGATATTTCTAAAAATTAGGTAATACTAATATATTTGACTGGAAATATTATAATATTGTAACTAATATATCAGTATTAGTGATATTTTTAAATTACACTAATATCAAAATAGTAGTCTTGGCAAGGCGTATCACTCATTTACTGTATTGATTTCTCGTAGTATGTTGGAACCACAGATTACCTCCCAATAGATACCGCATGCCTACTGTTTTGTTTGATTCCGAGTTCACCAAATTTGGCGGAAGGCACGGGTTGCGCGGGGAGTGACAAGTGCGCCGTGATTGGCTATTCAAGGTCACGGTACATGTTGTAGTGACGGGTCATGCGCATTAAATGTCGATAAAATATCGATATTTGTCAAACAGAATGGTATTTTATGTAAAATTTCTTAACTGACGATTTTATAATTACTTTAATAATGATAAAGAAAAACATCGATTGGGAAAAGATTTAGATTTTGGCCTAAAGTGATTTAATTTAATAGTAATCCTATGTAAACAGGACCACTCTGAGCTCTGGTTATGAGTAGAGCACAATTAGTTCAAAGTAAAAATAAACTAATTTGTTAATTTTTAAATAATCAATTTTAACAAAATTATTTTACTCTCCTATATACCTAATTTAACATCGATAATCGATACTTTTCGATAAGCGAAAAACGTATTGTTCTCAACATTTTTACTTCTGTGGGAAAAAGATAGCAATATAATAATTCCATAAGAGTGAAAGGGACTTTCAAAAAAGACATCAACGAGCGCTACTGTAAAGTGTGAAATTTTGATTTATAACCATTATAACTTGACCTTTCTTAGATTGGTCAATATTTATTATTTTGCCTACTGGTGGAATGTTATCCCATCTTTTTTTGAACTTGAAGGGCTGGTTGATTTTCCACACCATTTTACTGCACATTTCGTCATTTTTTTAAGGCAAACCATTGATAACTATTTTTTAAACAGAATTAAAACTAGAAATCGCTTGCGTCCCTACAGCTCTAATGTCTGGTCGATACTAAAGAGATCATACCGTGTGCTGAGTTATATCAGCCTAAGTAGGCTGATGTGTGGTGCGCGTAAGTTGTCTTATATGCGGCATCTATTGGGAGGTAATCTGTGGTTGGAACTAAATATCACATATTGGTATTGGTGATGAATGTTAGGTATATGAATGCCTAATAATCAGTAATAATATGTTAAAAAGCGATGTGTAATACTAAATTCTGGAATCATCATCATGATCATCCACAGCCCGACTTCGCCCACTGCTGAGCACAGGCCTCTCTCTTGTACCAATCACCACGTTCCTGAGCCTGGAATTAATTCTGGAATAATATCATGATAGTTATAATTATATTAACAAATGTTTTGAAGTCAAATAATTTATTATCTGCATCTGAAACAGAGTTAAAGTCTTCACCTTGCTGGAATGCGATACCACTCCTATTTGCACCTTAACACTACAGAGACAGGATCTCAGCGATGATAGCGAGAAATACGTCCGTTGTAAATGATTATCCATCTCATTTATTATTATTATTATATAAATGATGTTCCATTCACGAATCCGATGGGCGTACAACTAGTGTACTTGAGCGAGGCGATACTTGTTCAAATGTGATAGTTTTTAGGATAAGTTGTTATCCTAACCCCATATTTAAATCTCACTGATCTGACAGTAATGCGCTATAACTTTACTAGCACGCTATCCACTAGTTTATAGCTTGCAATCTGATCGAAAATATTTTTAGTAACCTTTACAGCAATTATTCTATTACTTAAAAAATAATCATAATAAAAATAACTGTTTTTTTTTCCTCTTACGTATTAAATTATTATCACGATCGATAAAACCCATAAAAGTATTTTACCGAAAGCTGTGTCCCATCTCTAATATTAGTTCCATGCGACTCTCACGTTAATTCACGTTGCTATCAGCGCCAAAATGGCGATAATCAAATGTCTTCATTTTGTCATCGATAGTATGAAGTCCAGTGTACAATGTATGATAGAGGTCAGTGGATGAGGCCCATTGTAAGCGATCATGTCTCAGCGACATATGTCATCACTGGCAACACACACTGGTCATAGACTTTCGTCTTGAGACTCTGTGGTAAGTTGGACGAGAAGATACCGCGCAACTTCCCGAACGCTGCCCAGCCAAGTCGGATTCGACGGTTGAACTCTTTTTCGAAGTTGGCCCTACCCAACTGGATCGTTTGTCCCAGGTAGACATAGTCGCCCACAACTTCAAGTGAAGAGTATCCGACCTTGATTGGAGTGGGTGTAACATGGTTGGTTTTGTCCATGTTCATCCTAAGACCCATTCATTATAGGGGGCAGACAATGTAGTGGTTTAGCTATACGTCTTTACAAATCTCGACTTTACAACCCTTATAATCATTATCGTTTCCTATAAATTTTCAAGCTTATCGCTTCTACAGAATAAATTTTGACTTGTGTAAAACTATTTGACATTACCCCCGACGACAAACTAATTATATCTGTAGGACAAAATGACTATAACATTCTAAAAATGGTGACAGAACTATGCTTGTTTCTAAAATCGATAAATTGTACTGTAATTATTTTAGGTATGAATAAAAACATCTGCTATAAAGAATAAAAATGAATGAAATGTTACATCTTATCTGTAGACAGTTTAACCCTCAGTTTCCCACCTTAAAATTATCGGAGAATTAATGTGACAAATTGTCAAACACGCGTTATCTTCTGTGATTGGCTCTTGAAACTTCATTCAACCAATCACAGCAGATAACGCGTGCTTGACAATTTGTCACATTAATTCTCCGATAATTTTAAGGTGGGAAACTGAGGGTAAAGAATGTTCATTTATCGCAAAATATGACAAGACTTCATCAATCAATCAATCATTTATTTGTTAACAGCTTTTTTTTAACGTTCATTTCTTTAATGTTTACGAGATTAGCCGTCAGTTTCCCACCTTAAAATTATCGGAGAATTAATGTGACAAATTGTCAAGCACGCGTTATCTGCTGTGATTGGTTGAATGAATTTTCAACAGCCAATCACAGAAGATAACGCGTGTTTGACAATTTGTCAAATAATTCTCCGATAATTTTAAGGTGGGAAACTGAGGGTAGGTACCCCTTTTACCCACAAAATGTGCTTCTTGATTCTAACTACAAATAAATAGGTACTTTAAATTGATAAGTGAGTATAATCCAATCATTTTAATGCTTTGGTTATTGTCATGGTTCATTGTTTACACACATGGTTCACTGTATACCAGCCCCTGGTTCATTGAGTACCATTGAGTGTCCACAGCGAATCAAACTCCAAAAAAAAAAAATCTTAAGAAGTTATGTTATTTGAACAAAAACGAAGTATCCAGATAAATTATCTACAATTATAAGTAAAAATAATAAACTTACAGCCCCTAGGAATAACTCTTGAAAATTTATGTGGTTCATTGTTGACCAACTTACCCTACTTATCATTTCAAAATCACTGTAGGGAATCCCTACACTTAATGATGATGCCGGGCGATTCTATGGGGATGATGATGAATTAAAACCGACCACCGATAATGTCCTTTGAACACTGATTTATTGAATTAAAATACTTATACAAATTATAAAATGCTGAGCGCACAGAATGCCCGGCGCGTGAGTCTGCAAAATAACGTGCGGTTCCGTACATGTGTGCGGTTGGCCCGTTATCATCTAGCTAATAATGCTCGGGACGAGCATGTCTAAGAAGGAGGCAATGTTACAAGATAAGGCAACGCCATCTAGTGACGAGAGGAAGAACTAGTAGTAGCTAGTAGCGCCATCTAGTATCGAATAGCGAAACTAATCTTCTCGAATGCTCGTGTCGAAGTGAACTTTCCAGAATGTTCAAACATTCGGCAATAAGGAAAAGGCTCGTTTATAACAAAATACTTATTTTTCCTACGTTAGGTAAAACCTGTGGGTAAAACGCGGGTTACTTTAGCTACTTTTTTCATCTTTGTTTAGAAATTATTTGATAGTAGGGATTATGGTGGATTTCTTAGCATTTTAATGTATTTGATTCATAGGTGTGGATAGTAGCTAACAAGTAACAATTTTATTTGCCCCAAAATGCAGGTGCAATATTTCTTTTTTTATTCAATTTTCCTTTGAAGAGGGTCAGTTTGTCCTGCAGATTTTATTGACGCACAAACGATATTTATGACAGCATTGAGACAATCTAAGCCCTATACAATGATAGACACTAGAAATACCAATGTTGTACCAAACAATCTGAGTTTAATTTTCAGAATAAAAAAATGTTATATTTGTTTTATGGAATATAACAAAACGTTAACAAAATTAAAAAAATCTTCAATATAATGTTAAGAAATAACGTAGGATAATCAACAGTCTAAAACTAATCATAACAGTCTTAAAATTGAGAATCATTGTTTACTTATTTTACTACAAAAAATATAAAGTTATTATTATATTTTAAAGAAACGTACAGTGAGCGGCACGAAACTTGAACGCTGACTTTCATGCACATCCCCTTCACCTGCGCAGGTGAGTGGGGATAAAACATAAGGGGTTGGTCGAACTGGTTTATTAATAAATTTATTAGATAATTTATTTTTTATACTGCTCCAGGGAATTCCGTACTGCTCCGAAGCAGCACGTTGGGTAAGGAGTTTGGACCTCACAGCATTCAAACATTCTTCTAATTTGTTCCTCCGTGTAATCAATATATCGACGGCTACCAGGCTTCCGCTGATATTTTGACGGCTTAGTGATGGCTGAAAATCAAGGAACACCATTATTTTCTCGAAATGGATTTCATTAGGTATATAGGTTCGGTATATGGCTAAGGTTTCTGGTAACTTTGGCTTATGAGCCACCCTACACGTGTCCCCCGGGTGGTGCTAAACGAGCAACAATGCCGAGTTTTGAGCAACGCCGAGTTTCGAACGGCGGATAACAAACTCAACCAATCAAAGGCAGGAAGGCCTCTGATATCACTCACATCTACGAGGCTTGGCTTAATTGTCTGGCCCCCGAGGAAGAAAACCTCGCAACACAAACATATATATGAAAATAAATAACCCCAATCCTAAGGTGGGCAACGTGCCGAGAGGATGAATGACTTGTGGGAGTCCAGCCTTCAGCGCCAACCTCAGTGGAACGGGCAACCATCGTTGTTAAATACAGGTCTTCGGGTCCAAAGCCAGGAGCTCAACACTGGGGCCCATAGGAGCGTTGGGACTCCTGTACCCCACAAAACTGCCGTAACAGTGGAAAAGCTAGGGGGTTCGCTCCTTATTGGGAGATATACTGGTTCCTACTACGGGTGTAAGGTGGCACAAGGGTTATTACAACATTACAGACACTTACTTGGAACTCCTGCGGTAGGCTCCTGGGGGTCGATCAATACCGTGCCGTGCCGGGAGATTAGGAACTAGAGAATAGATATAATATTAGGACAATAAGAGATAGACTGACGGCTGTCTGGACCGAAGGCTCCGGCGTCCACCAGGCAGAACACGTTTCACGCAAAAGCACTTCGTTGTGCGTGAAATATATTCAAAACCGACTTCGCGGAGGCCCACAAACCGATTGCGAACGGCGGGCGAGATTAAAAATCACATTGGGCGAAACACATCTCGATTCGATATGCTCCCACGTGAACCCGAATTCACCATGTGCTCACTACAAAGTTTCTTTTTCGACTCTTCTCAAGTGTCAGCTGTCAATCAAAAGCTGTCAAATCGTTGACAGCCCACTGACATGGTGTTGCAATTAAATATTAAACATCGGGACGATACAATCGTTGTATATGCCTTCTCCTGGGAATAGGCTTCACCCAAGGTAGTGACTGTTAAATCGTCCTTACTCGTGGGAATCGAAATGAATATACAATTTAACACCAATACAAGCAACCAAAAAACCAATTCTACAACTTCAAAAACTCTAACACAACAAATGTTTCCATAAATGAATGTTTGAGACTGGACCCAGAACACTGTCACATGGTGATTACCCAAATACTAGTTTCACAACACAAGAAATATCTCCAGGATCCAGTGGAAGCAACGATGATGATGATTGGACACAAGTCCCTGGCAGAAAGAAGCCTAATCCAAGTCCAGAAAATAATGGGCAACAAAAACAAACAAAACTGGATACATACTGGCTGTCTCAGAATTAGAACACCAATACATACGACAAACAGATTTGCTAGCTTACAAAATGATAACCTAGAGGAAGAACAAGTAAGCAACTGCTCCTATGAAGACACCTAACCTCCTAACCAATTTTTGTCGACCGAGTGGGAAATATCCAACCACTTATTAACACTCTGAATGAACACGCCCATAATATGTATAACCTTAAAGTCCTCAACAACGATCAAGTTAAAATACAGCCTAAAGACCCAACAACAACATACAGGGTCATTGTACACCAACTAGAACTCAAAAATACAGAGTTCTACACATATAAACTTAAACAAGAACGAAACCTGAGGAAATCAAAGTGGCGTTTGAGGAGGTGAATAAGACATTTCAGTACCAACATATGGAACATCAAACAGAGAGGGACAAAGAAGCCATTACCATTGTTCATAATTGAATTAAAAACAAATCCGAACAATAAGAGCAAATACTCGTATGAGGTTAAGAATAAGAAGAGCTCATGAACTGCATCATAACTTTTGAACCTCCTCGGCCTAAACGTGAACTACCACAGTGTGCGAAATGCCAGCAGTATGGACACACTAAAATGTATTGTCGCCGTAGCTCTAAATGTATTAAATGCGCTGGTGACCACCTCTCCATAGATTGTCCTAGAAAAACCAGATCAGACAGTGTAAAATGTGTCCTCTGTGATGGAAATCACCCGGCTAATTAGTTAATAAAGGTTGTAAAATCTACAGAGAGCTCCAAAACTTAAAGTTTCCAAGGGCACCTGAACGCAGAAAGAACCATGTCCTCAACAAGGAACAGAGAGTTACAGCCGAAAAATAAAAATCAACGGATAAAGAACATATAAATAGTCAGTCTACATGGTCTTCACATTATCTAACCAAGATTTTGCCTGGACGTTAAAAGAGACTGTGACCTCTGAGTTTGTTTCGGCCTTTCTTCTCAGAGTACGAGTAAACGCCGACCTCATCTAGTTTTAAAAATATGATCGACATGTAATAGCTATTTATGCAACTGTTACGTTATGGACGGTCTTTTAATACGAGTGCCATTTTTCGGTACAAGCGTAGCGCGTACCGAAATAGGAAGGCACGAGTTATTAAAAGACCAATAACGTACAGTTGCATACAAGATTTTATCTGCGAAGGAAGGAATAAAACACAGATATAGACAAAAAAGTATTTTAGGTTTTTTATTTAGTCTTTATTAGGTATAAGGCAAAGATCTTGTAGCCGCAACAGCCAAATAGTATACGAAACCTTTGTTTTATACTTGTTCCATTTTTAAAAAACATCATTTACATTGTCTCGATTTCGAAGTAATATTATAGGTACCTGGCTGTATGTTCAGAATGTCTTTGCTTGTGTTTTAGAATTTATGACGATTCGCATAATGCAACCCGATGTCGTTATGGGTATCATAATGAAACCGCTGTCAATTTTGTAATTCGAATATAACGAAACCGAAGTAGATAAAAGTATTTTCATCACACTTGCACGTAAAAAGTATCTAAACATACAGGTTAACTTGGCGGTAATGCCCCATATAAAACCCTCGGGCTTTCTTTTTGTCATGAAACCCAAGGGCGGTAAGTAATATTTTTTTAATTTATGGCACAGCACACAGGTCTTGCAAGTTCAAGCAAGGAGTTTACACGCAATTGAAAAATTGTCTTAAAATGTTATCTAAACAGGCATTTCTTTGCAATCTCGCTACATGTTACTTAAATACTCTACTAATGTTCTTAATAATCGATTTTAATAGGTATAGTATGAAAACGTCGAAATTATTTAATTCTTTTTACACTCCGTCATGGCTGTATACTCGTACCTACGTAAGTATTTGCCTTTAAAGTTTCTGAACGAAACACTGTATAATCTGTGGTGTGGGCAAAAAATCGCCAACCGCTTAAAAAAAAGTTCACGTATTTCGTAATAACAGCTGTGCTGACTTGTGTATTACATTCATAATTATTACTCGCAAATGTGATGAAAAACATTGTGTGTATCACGGGCGGTACGGGAATTACGAACCTCGCATCAGAAAGCCCTTAGTCTTCGACTTCGGGCTTCTACTAGAGCCTCGATCGTAATTCCTTACATACCGCCCTTAATACACAATGTACTATTGTACAAACCAACTTACAGAAATAAAATCATTTATCATTTATTGGATGGAAAACGTAAAGCTCGGCAAAAGTGGCAAACAACAGGTTACCCTTCTGATAAGAAACATCTAAACTATCTACAAACAAAACTCAAAGACTCACTACTGAAAAAGAACGAAAACCAAAGCATACAAACATCCTTGCAAAACCTTGATGCTACAGCAGAGACAAATTACTCCTTGTGGAAAGTCACTAAAAAGCTTAAACGCCCAGCATGCAATCAACCTCTTATCCGTAAAAGTAGGTTAGAATGGGCTACTAGCGGAAAAAGCTGCCACATTTGCTGAACACCTTAAACGGGTCTTTATACCAAATCCAGATACGGGGGCTCCACTAAAATCCGAGAAGTCACAGAATTTTTAGGACAAACTCTTGACTTGATCCTCCCATTACTAAGCTCACACAAGAAGAAGTCAAAACAGCAATTAAGACCCTAGACCCTAATAAAGCTCCTAGCTGGTTACGACCTAATAACAGGAAAAAACTTAAGGGAGCTGCCAAAGGAAGGGATTAAATTTACTGACTTTTCTGTACAATGCTATCCAGCGTAGAGGTATAGTCCCACTTCAATGGAAAGTAGCCCAAGTGATAATGGTGGCCAAACCTGGAAAGGATCCGACTGAGGCACAATCATACAGACCTGTTAGCCTGTTACCCATACACTCAAAAGTTATGGAAATAGTTATCTTGCATAGACTGTCCCCAATTATATCCTCAAAGAAATTATTACCTGACCACCAGTTTGGTTTTCGCCGTAAGCATGGAATCATAGAACAAGTACACAGACTTGTGGAAAATATTAACAAAGCCTTTGAGTCTAAACAGTACAGTGTTGCAGAATTCCTTGATATATCACAGGCATTCGATCGAGTGTGGCATGACGGACTACTCTATAAAATAAGAAAATACCTGCCCATAAACTTCTACAACCTTATAAAGTCATATCTAAGCGACAGGCACTTTTTTGTAAAACAAGGAGAAGAGATACGTCCTTATATGCTATACAAGCTGGAGTACCACAAGGCAGTGTTATGGGTCCCATGTTGTACCTACTTTTCACAGCTGATCTTCCAACGACCGATGGAGTGTTTACAGGAACATTTGCTGATGATACCGCAATACTATCTATGAACAACTCACCAGACGTTGCAGCACAAACGCTTCAAGCCAGTCTTGAAAAAATATCCCAATGACTCAAAGACTGGCGTATCAAGGCCAACGAAACCAAATCAGTCCAAGTCACTTTTACAAACAGGCAAGAAACATGTCGCTCTGTCACTCTAAACGGCATACCTCCCCCGCAAGGGAACCACGCCAAGTATCTTGGAATATATTTGGATAGACGCCTAACCTGGAAGAAGCACATACTCACAAAGAGACTAGCTATGGGTCAACAGTAGCGCTCAATATATTGGCTACTTAACAGGAAATCGCGACTTTCAGTTCAAAATAAGCTGCTGCTGTATAAGTGTGTCATAAAACCCATATGGACGTACGGTCTGCAACTCTGGGGCACATCTGCAGTGTCAAACATAGAGATACTACAAAGATTCCAGTCAAAGATAGATACTGAGAATGATAACAAGCTCACCTTGGTATGTCTCAAATAATAGACTCCATCACGACCTCTGCATCAAAACAGTTACAGAAGAAATTACAGAAAGGACAAAAGCGTACAAGAAGCGGATCTTGAATCATCCAAATATGCTGGCGGCTAGCCTGATGAACACCCAAACAGTCGCTCGAAGACTATAAAGAAAGATTCTCCAAGACCTTATATAAGAGGCAATATGAATAAACGGAGCAGTCACTGGACGGCTTCCGTGCAAGACCTTTGATTGTTATTTTACACATATTGCTGAACATCTGTAAGACTGATAGATCGCAATAAAAAAGAGATAAAAAAAATAAAAAAATATTTTCAACAAATAGCCGAATTCTACAACTCAAGCATTGCACTAAATACAGCATTACAATAATTTTGATGCCGTTTATAATATTCCCCTGAGACATTTTCATTACGTGCCTTCGTAGATTTCACACAAAAAAATGTATTTTGTTAAAAATGAGGTATTTTTTCAAGTTTGCCGTATGTCATTTCTGCCCAGCTTTTTATCCTTATTGGTGACACTGTCGAATGGTTTAATAATAAAGCGCGTGTTTTTTTTTTCAAAATCAACGGGTTTGATTCCTGGCTAGAAATAAAGATTTTTCAAAAATCCAATGATGCAGTTTTCATCAAAATCGGCCTCGTTTTGACCATCCACGCCCACTTAAAAAACTTAGCCTATATAATTGTGAAAATGGTTTTGGGCAACTATAAAAAAGTACCGTCAATAAAATATTCCACAATATTTGGAATTACTTGTCGCGATTCTTTCAGCAAAAAACGGTTTTGCTTGTCTGACCCACAGTTTCCCAGCTCAGAGTTATCGGAGAATTAATGTGACAAATTGTCAAGCACGCGTTATCTGCTGTGTTTTGTCGTTGAAAATTCATTCAACCAACCACAGCAGATAACGCGTGCTTAACAATTTGTCACATTAATTCTTCGATAATTTTGAGCTGGGAAATTGGGGATGAGTCGTCACAGTAATAATCTGCCAAAACAAAACTATGTTATGATACTGGACTGGAACTTCTATATCACTTAAATCATGGGATACCTACACTTTTAGAAACTTTTGCAGATTTGTTCGTAGCGTTCTGAAGAAAGTGCTTCACGCAAATTCATCCCTTCATTTGTCATCAGGTGAAACCACAATATTTCGCAAATTACACGTACCCTTAAATATTTCATTACTCAATCTATCTACTTCACAGGTATGATTTACACAGGTGTAAACCAAAGATTAGTGCGTTTAGTCAAAAATATATAGTGACAATATTCAGCTTGGAATGTTTCGCATTAAGTAGATAATTATATAAAAAACAAAACATGTAAATAACGGCTGGTTATCCGACCAAATTCGAATGACTACAAAAAAGCTACAGAATCGTACATGTTGATAGCCTTCTTTATTGGACGTATTAAACCTTTGAGTTGAATGTAGATAATAATTGTCAACTGGCACGAACGCTTTGAAAAAAATATTATGTACGGTTTAACCACAAAATAGTACCTAAGTATATAGAACGACTAATCCCGTTTGAAAATGGTTGCCTAAACTAGACAGATATATCGCAGATTCTGAAAGAGAGAACGCGGCCTTTGCACAAGCAACTGAAGGAACACGGGTGGGCTTTACCGCTTTATTTAGTCAGTCAGCCCTAAGTTTTTATTCAGTGACTAGGCGACTACAGGACTTAGAAAAAACTGGCCAAGTGCGAGTCGGACTCGCGCACGTAGGGTTCCGTACTTGGTAAATTGCGGTTTACAATTTATGACGTATTAAAAAAAAATACTTAACTACTAGATCTCGCTCAAATTAATTTTCGGTGGCAGTTTACATGGTAATGTATATCACATATTTTTTTCATTCTCTTATTTTAGTAGTTACAGGGGCGGGGGGAGGGGCATAATTTATCACTTTGGAAGTCTCTCGTGCAAACTATTCAGTTTAGAAAAGAAAGATGTTAGAAACCTCATATCATTGTTGAAGACCTATCCATAAAGATACCCCACACGTATGGGTATGAAGAAAAAAAAAATTGAGTGTCAGTTCTAAGTATGGGGAACCCCAAAAATTTATTGTTTTTTTCTATTTTTGTGTGACAATCTTAATGCGGCTCACAGAATACATCTACTTACCAAGTTTCAACAGCATAGTTCTTATAGATTAGAAAAAAAGTGCCTGTGACATACGGACGGACAGACAGACAGACATGACGAATCCATAAGGGTTCCGTTTTTGCTATTTGGCTACGGAACCCTAAAAAGTAGGGAAAGACTTTACGAGCTATATGGCCTTAAAGCCTTGTGTTAACACTGAAACGTTTAATAAGTATGTTGCTACTTACTCAAGAATTATTTAAAATACATGTAAGGCAGCTAGGGTACCTTGTACATTAGCAATAAGGTTAAATTAGCAGAGAATAAAATCAGTCTTGATTATATACTCTGCTGGTTTGTAAAATTATAAACAATGAAACGAACAGGAACAAAAGAAATAATACTGATTACACGCTTGATACTCTATGCTTGAGACCACACACGGACTTCAAAAAAGTTGCGCAAGAATTTGTAAGTTTCTTTACCTACATCCCAATTAAAACTACTGAAACCTTAAATTCATCGCCCTCGCTTGCATTTGGATTATTAAACGCGAACGTTTCAGCCTGCTCGAATGTATTTAACTTTTCACATATAAACCCCATAACAGTAATACAAGCTTTTAAGCAAATCAAGATCAAAGCGACTGAAGATCTGTGGGGAATGTCCATCAAAGCTTGTACCTCCATTATTCAGACTATAGCGCCGTACATAGCTTTAATTTTCAATTAGTGTGTGGATCAAGGAGTCTTTCCGGATCTAATGAAACATAGTAAGGTTATACCACTTTTTAAATCCAGTGACAGTAAAGACACAAATAATTATAGACCAGTAGTTTTCAGCAAGGTATTTGAAAAGATAACAATCATTCATTTTAATACGAATAACATCTTGTATGATAAACAGTATGGTTTCACCAAAGGACTTTGTACTACTGACGCTCTTGTCACCCTATTAAAACACATCTTTAATGCGTGGGAAGAGTCACAAGATGCCATAGGTATCTTCAGCGACCTGTCGAAGGCATTTGATTAAGTTAATCATGAATCATTACTTCTGAAACTTGAGCATTACGGGCTAGGTCAATCAGCGTTAAGTTTGGTTAAATATTATTTGAATGATAGACTGCAATTAGTTCAAACAAACGGTGTGAATTCGTCGGGGTTAAACGTGAAAATGGGGGTACCCCAGGGCTCAATTTTAGGTCCTTTCTTATTTTTAATATACATAAACGATTTACCCCGTTTATTGGCAAACAAACTAAATATGGTGATATTGGATGATGACACATTTTTAATTTTTAAAATATATAGATGTACTTGTCAGGTTAACGACGTAGATTACGCTACGGCAGGTTCAGGATTGGTTCACTGCCAATAATTTAGTTTTAAATGGTAAAAAAAGCAAGTACGTAATATTTTCCTTGCCGAATGTCAAAAGTAGGTACTGATTGTTCATTATATTAAACGGATTTTGTCGCCATATTGTGTGGCACCAATTTTTTTTTTCTTTCTAACTCATCGTGTGGGGTATCAAAATAAAGGGTTTTAAGAGGTGATTTCAAAAATATATCACACTTATATGTTTAAATGTACCTCATTCTAAATAATAATAAAAACCCAACTGCTTAAAAAGCGAACTAAAAAGACGTAAACAAGAAGAAAATCATGCTGTGCAGTCGGAGGATAGATACATCTGGTTTTGGTAAACCAGCTCGCGAACATGTATCCTTCGTCTGCACAGCATGATTTGCTTCTTGTTTACGTCTTTTTAGTTCGCTTTTTAAGCAGTTGGGTGTTTTTTAACGGTGACTTTATCGAGAGTGTTCTTAACATTGTTAGTTCTAACCGATTTGCATCAAAGACATTTGATGCAAATCGGTTCAGCCGTTCTAAATGTATGGGCGTTTTACTGTTTGAATCGGGGTGTTATCGCAAGATATCGGGTCATAATTGTATACGTGTTCAACAGATTTTCAATCGTAGCTTGCCTACTACTAGATACATTTATGTAGCATGAAACAAAAATATGCCAGGGTTTTATTTAATTTTTATTTGTTTATATAAAGCTCTTATAAATTCGAATTCCATAACAGTCATTTGGACATCAACAAATATCATATTTTGGAGTTCAGACATATATCAAAAATCAAAACTTAACATAAACATTTTTATTAATAGGACGTAATACTACAGTATAATGTAACTACAACGATCGTTAGTGATCGGTCTTGATTAGAGCACAAAACTTATTTTTTGCGTACCATTATGCTTCATAATATAATTTATTACATTAGTCAAATACATACGCCTGTTTATGAGCATCTCATTTGACTAAAACACAGATCTAGTCAGAGAGACTAACTATTAATTATATAATATGCGACGTGACCTGAACACAGAGGCTTCCAATCGTCAATCTCCGAATCGATTGGCTGGTTTGTTTTTTAGGGTGCCTGAGCGAGCCACGTTACTCGTTGGGACCATGTTGCTTGTTAGCTCAGTAACAATCTGACAATTAAAAACCTTTGGATGGGACCAACTTAGAGAGTCATTACAATTTAGGAAGCTTTTGAGCTCATTTTGATAATCAATATGATGTTCTTCTTATTTTTAATGCAACATTAGATAAGCAATCCGATATCGATTTTTCTGACACTGATCACTGCAGAACGTATTGCTTATCTGATAATTGATTTCAACGCTAAATATCTAAGGATTAGCCCAGCAGAGTAAGGTGCGCGCGAGTCGAGTGTGGTTGTGAAAAAGTATGAAAAATCGAGTACTCAAATAGACGGAAATACAAATCGCTTTTTTTTCCTGCATGTGATTGGTAGATCTTTTCATACTCTTTGCCTTGCCGAATTCATTACGCAGTAAGGCTGCTGTTACCTGTATCGCAATCTCTTTTAGAAAGAACATAAAGAACAGCTTTAATCATACACACATTACATACGTACTTAAAACAGTGTAGCACATTATGAAGCCCTATGTGGTGCACGTAATCACGAGAATTGGGCTCCAATGTTGACCTCGTCAATAAAACAAGTCAGACTAGACATAAAATCTAGAATATAAAGTAAAAATTACCATTTATCGACGTCAAGCGAATTATAGAAATAGTAACGCAATTTAATTAAATTACGACTGCGCTTTATTCTTTGCCTGAGGTTGGGGCCCAGCTCCATTTTGTTCATTTTTACCTTCGGCATTTTTAGGGCCCTTAGGCCCTGGGCCTTTAGGTCCCGGTCTTTGGTTTGGCTTGTTATCGTTTTTGCCATCACCCTTGTCATTTTTATTCTTGGCAGGCGGGGGCGATCCTCTTTATAAAGAATCTGATCGACAATTTCTTGTCTTTGATGAAGTGTTCCAACATTCCCAAGTCCAGAACGGCACATGTCCATTGACGGACAATCTCTTCAGGCTTAATGGCACCATTGAAGCAGCGTTCAGTGATCGTAGCATTCTTGTTAGGGTTTTGCTTGCTCTGGACGTAAATCTCATAAATATATTCATGAGCTGCTTTCTTGCTGCCAATGTGCTGAATAGTCCAGTACATAACATCTAGAAGAGTGTCAATCTTCACAGTGATGATGAATAGGAACTTGGTTTGGGCGACCAAGTAAAAGTGACGATCATCACTTTTGATGTCAACGTTGGTAAGTTCCACTTCTTCGTCAGTGGTGATGTTGCAGTGGGTGGGATGACAATCCTTGAAGTGTTCCATCATGTCCTTTAGTTTGCCTGTAGGAAACAAAAGTAAACATAAGTGCCTCATAATATTATTTTTACCTGTGTGGATTATTGAATTCTCATTAGGTAGTACGAAACTCTTGGAGATGTATAGTTTAAAATTACCTGTCTAGGAACATTTGCCGAACGCAACACCAAGCGGGCAATCCATTTCTCGGAAGATGCATTTTTCGAGGTGCTCCTCCAAATTCGATGCCACAATGGTGTAGACACACCCCGAAGACTTATTTGGACACGGCACTTTAGCCTGGAAAGATTGAGACACAAAATAAGTAGGGGAGCAAAGCTATGGGATTTGATACATCTGACCGCCTTGCTATTTGACCCATGCTACTGAACATTTGTCATGGAATAAAGTGTCACCTCATGCCAGCTGCATTCGAAACTTTTATTTTTATTCTTATTGTTTGGAAGGGTATATTCCTGAGGTGGTCCCATTTCATTGTCACCAAGTCAGAATCTGAGTATGGCATCCCATGGAAATCGAGGGAACTGAGTATTTTCGCAAACATTTGCACTCAGAAAGTATCATTTGGTGAGTGGAACTGATGAGGTAGACCACTGATGGCCACTGGAACTCCTTAAAGATAAGTATGTCACGGGTATAAGATATCTCGAATATAAGTTAACCGACTATGATGAAGCAAATACTTATAAATAGATGGTACTGATGATTACTGATAAAAATGGTACTATCGAATGATCCGATGATGAAGCCCAAACGTAGGCACTGGAACTCTGATATAAAACAATGTAAGTATCCTAGTCGTGTTTGGGCTTATTGGAAACGTCATGAGATGACTTTGGCTATAAATGTTTTCATGGAAATTTGAGGTACCAAAACTAAAGAGACACATACCTAAAATAAACTGAGTTCCAATTGTTCCAAAGCAAAACACAAAAAAGAGCAAAAATAACTTTCGATTCGGCAGTACGTGTCTTTGGTACTTATACCTCTTATTTTTTTGTCGTTTTGCGACATCTACTTTTTAGTTTTGCTACTCCCATCACTAAAAAGTGAGCAAGATCTACCTATAGTATAGTAAGGTACCTTAAAGGTTGACAAAATGCCAGAATAGATTATCCGAATATCATAAAACTTCAAAATAACCTTTGGAGCGTACTGGCGTGATGTAGAAACAAAGTAAAATGGTATAAACAATAAACAGACATGCGATTGCAGTAATCCCAAGAGATTTGCCGTCACTTATTGAAGAGTATACCTCCGAAGTTCTTCATCAGATCTTCACCAAATTTAAATGGATTTTCACAATCCGTCCACAATTTACGAAAAAATTGGGTGTTTTTTTGGAAGTCAATCATTTTTTTTTGTTAAAATGTTATTTTTATTCATACGCAGTCTTGAGTACCTACAGTTTCAAATGTTGTACTATTAAACCTTTTTTGTGTTGGTACTCACATTCTCCATAACAACCACATAATTTGAACCATTAATTTATATTCACTTATCCTAACAACTAACAACAGCAAGTGTTGCAAGTGTTTAAGCCGTAAACAACTATGAGAAAAGAGAAAAAAAAATGTGAGTGCAATTGTGGGTACTTGCATATTTGGAAATCACATTTCATCTAAGCTGCCTAATGCGTTACCGATTCGATTTCTTACAACAATCGACTTTATTTATGAAGAAATTTTAATCGTTTAAAGACATAAGTATTTTATTTTTGCTCAATATTTTGTATAGTTATCTATCGGACGGTATGGAAGAAGAAAACGTGTTGCGCCGACCCTAAGTAACAAGAGATAAGGGCAGGGAGAAGAAGATTTAGTACAGTTTTATAAACATACACAGGCGTTTAAATGACTATTTTCTATGTATTATAATAAGCTGTAACGCCTTGTATAAAGAAATTCTATACATTATATCTGGGGGCACGGCAGTACCTCCAACAAGTCGACCAAACAAAGGCACAGCCGTAGGTACCATCCTTTTCTCGTAGCTAATCGGGACATTTTCGATACCCTTGTCGCTTCGTTGTGGATAAAGCTAGAAGTCTGCATATAATGAAACTAGGAGAACATAATATAATTAGGTTCCAAATTTCATTCAATTTGAACCTACAGTCATTGTTATTTTTTTTTTCTCTTCACATTACCTACCGACCATCAAAATTCTAAGGTAAAAAAAAAGCAGACAGACACACGAGCTTCAAATTTTAACGCGATTAGTGTTTAGCCTTTAAAGCAAGAAAAAACTTAAACAATCCGCATTTTCAGTCCTGTTTCCTAGATATACAAACTTCATAATTAACTTTGTAATCACATATAAATAGACTTGCGATATCGATTTCTAAATAGTTACTTTATCAGCCCCCGTACCATGACGTGTCAAAACTATAATGGTTTGACTGCTACAATTTTTCGTAAAAAAATAGGTAGGTAGGTAAATAGTAGTAGTTAGGTACAGTAAGTCACAGACGATAACGTCGATAACTTCTTTATTATACGTATACCATACTTGTGAGTGGACTCCACTGGTTGCAAATTTCGGTAAGACTCCATTTTTTTCTGTTGTTACTCATACAAATGGTCAAATAAGTTGCAGAGTTCATCATTTGACTGTTTGTTAGACTAACAAATGGCGAATAAACGTGTTTTACCGAATTTTTAAACCATTGGTTAAAATATTTAACCATTGGTTAGAATATTTAACCATTGGTTAGAATATTTAACAGACTTCCTAAAAAGGTCGAGGTTCTCAACTCGGATGTTTATATTTTCTTTTTACCCGAAGGAGGGTAATGTATTTTATGTACCTATATACTCTCGAGATGGTCCCATCGTCACGAAGTTTGAATATGATGATGGGATCCCATGGAAATCGTGAGCATCAAGATGACGGAATCAAGTTCCCAATTTAAAATTTATCACATTAAAGTGTTTGTACAAATAGCAATATGTACCCTAAACAAGACATTTGTACCTCTAAAGGTGAAGGAAGTATGTCAAGACGTCCCTGGCCATGCCACTTTGACGTCAAAGTGGCGGGACTTTTTGGAAGCGCTACTCTGAGGCAGATAAGTCACTCCTTCAAGGTGTGGTCTTCCACCAAGTTACCTTGTTGTAAGTTGCAACGATTTCTTCCAGCTGCCAGTTCCTTATTTGTGTGAGGGGCTGACGGCAGATGGGGCATATCGGTGGCAGCAGGATCTGTTTGCAGGAGTTGCACAGACTGAGTCCGGCCTGGCACTGGTATATCGGTGCACAGAAGATCTCCATACAGATTGGACATTCCGGCAGCTTAATCCTCACTGTTGGGGCCCTGTTAACAAACAATTTACTTGTTGAAACCTATGAATAAAGTACTGAAGCTTTTTAAAAAACCGGCAAAGTGCTAGTCGGACTCGCGCACGAAGGGTTCCGTACCATGATCGCAAAAAACGGCAAAAAATCACGTTTGTGGTATGGGAGCCCCACTTAAATATTTGTTTTATTCTGTTTTTAGTCTTTGTTGTTATACGGCAACAGAAATACATCATCTGTAAAAATTTCAACTGTAACTAGCTATCACGGTTCATGAGATACAGCCTGGTGACAGACAGACGGACGGACTGCGGAGTCTTAGTAATAGGGTCCCGTTTTTACCCTTTGGGTACGGAACCCTAAACCCTTGTAGTGATAAGCTCGAGTCTCCTGCACAGTTTTATGGTTTTTAGGTACACATTGAAATCTGGGGGCACAGCAGTGCCCCCATACAGTTGTAATAGTACTTTAACAACTATTTCAAGTCAAAGTTCCCTAATTTCGTCACTCCCTCACCGAACATCAAGATTATAAGGTACTTCTAGAGTAGACTCACAAGCTTCAAATTTTCAACACAATTAGTATTTAGCCTGTAAAGCTCGGCAAAACTAAAACATCCTGCAATTTTAGTCCTGTTTTCTAGATAAACAGGGTGGCGCAAAAGTCGTCAACCTATTGGAGCTGCTACTATAATTTTTGCAAATGGCGGTAAATATCTATTCTAATTTGACATTTTCATAAAATATAGCTGGACACCTCCAAGCTCGTGTAACCTACGTCAAGCCATCCTAAAACGCAACCACGAGGGAGATAACTTCATCGAAAACCATCATGAGCCACGAGGCCCATTTCCATTTGTGTGGATATGTGAATAAGCTGAATTATCACTTCTGGGGCACCGAAAATCCGCGCATAACCCACGAGGAGCCATTACACCCGCACAAAATAACTGCATGTTGTGTTTTTTACGCTGGAGGCGTCATCGGGCCGCTAAGCGACTACTGTGATCGGTGAGGTCTACAGGGCCATGCTCAACGAATTTCTCCTTCCTTAAATGCCTTAAATGTATGAATTGGGATTGAAATGGAGCATGTGGTCACGTGGTTCCAACAGAATAAGGCAACAAAGCATACTGCACAACTGAAATTTTGCGGGCTGCATTTCCCAAACAGAATCGTTTCAGACTTCTTCTTGTGGGGTTTTTTGAAGTCACGAGTCACGAGAGAGCAACCTCAGACACTTGAAGCCTTCAAAGATTATATCCGCCGGAAGTTCTGGCAAGAGTCATGAAAAATGCCATCAATCGGGTCCGAATATATATTAATTCTGGCGGCCGCCACTTTTTTTGATCCGTAGTTAAAGCAACCAATGGTATCAAATTACGGTAAAACGCTTTTATTCATCAATTGTTAGTCTGACAAATGGTCAAGTAATTAACTCTTCAACTTATTTGATTGCCATTCGTGATAAACAACTAATTAATAAATCCGTTTGACGAAATTTGAAACCATTAGTTAGCATATTTAACCATTGGTTGAGTTACCCACGGATCAAAAAACTGGGCCTCGGCCAATATCATTTTCACGACATAATGGAAAAAATTAAGACAGCAAGTAAACATAATCCAAAAGCAGAACCAAAGTGTTTCATTCATATTAAAAAAAAACAACCAAAGAAAATCGGGTGATAACTTTTACGCCAACCTGTACAAACTGCACAAGAAACTTTGATATGCTATAAATGCAATGCAATTTGCACGTCTATTTATATAGGATTATAATGCATATATTATATGCATGATATATCGCATGATGCAATATATACAAAATAAAATTATCAGACTTGATTTTACATTCGATCTCACAACTTTTTGCGGTAGACGGTCTGCTTTGCGAGACTTGTGTATTTGATGCGATATCTATTTCAAGGATTTACAGAAGTTAGGAACTCACTTTTTGTTCGACTTTGCTGTCGCCATTTTTGATCGTCTGATGACGGTATGAAACTGTAAAGAAAAAAATATCAATTATAAAATGTAATTTAAATAACAAGGCACCAATGTATATAAGTAGGTAGGGTAAGTCTCTGTGTAGTAATTACTACTAACTACCACTGCATCATGTATAATGTAGGTACTATTGCTGCTTAATTAAGTACTAAGAAAATATTACTGCACGGTAAAATAAAACAAATACCTCGTTAAACTTATCCATTTTTAGGTGTCTCTTAAGGTGCCTGTAAACGTGCTACAAAAATTGCATCTATAGTCAGAATTTTAATTCGATTCCAGATTTGACATTAGCTACTGTCATTTTGTGAAATAATGATACCACATATAATAGTGTAGTGATGAACACAAAAATCGATAAACAATCAGTGTGTGTGCCATCAGTGTGCCAATTAAGCCCTATGGGCGAGTTTCTGAAGTCGACGTCACATCTCAAATCAGCTGACAATTTGTCACAAATTAACCAGCCGTCAGTTGTCAGTGAGTTTCTCAACTCTGCATCATCGAGAAATTACGTAATCGCTTGTTACATTTAATAATTTATTTCGGTTGGCTACCCTAGCTAGTATTCATTCGATTCTTTCACTACTATAACGTAATAGTATTTTATCTTGAGCGGCTGGGTTGGTGTAGCCCGCAAGTTAAGCAAACCTTACCAGGGACGATTTTTGGATGGGTAACCACGTTTTTTTTTGGTATGCTTTTTTTTGGATAGGTGACCCCACACAGGTTAAGCAACACTTACCAAGGTTTTTTTTGGATGGGTGACCGCTTTTTTTTGGTTCGTTTGTTTTGGATGGCTGACCCCGCCAGGGTAAGCAACACTTACCAAGGTCAGTGTTTGGATGGGTGACCACTTTTTTTGGGTTCGCTTGTTTTTGGATGGGTGACCATGCCAGGGTAAGCAACACTTACCAAGGTCAGTGTTTGGATGGGTGACCACTTTTTTTGGGTTCGCTTGTTTTTGGTTGGGTGACCTTGGTAATGTTAATTAATAATTAAATTTTTGTGGTGATGGTCACCCATCCAAACACTGACCTTGGTTAGTGTTGCTTACCCTGGCGGAGTCACCTATCCATAAACAAGCGATCCAAAAAAAAAGTGGTCACCCATCCCAAGACTGACCTTGGCAAGTGTTGTTTACCCTGGCGCGGTCACCACCCCAGCCGCTTCAAGCTAAACACAAATCTATCCAGAAACTGACCTCGATAAGTACTAAATACAGGGTACAGTTAAAATTAATGCGCGTGAGGAAGGTTCGATTCCCAGGTCAGTAATTTATTTTATTTTATTTTTATTTACCTAAATACAAAATAACTATTTTTGATAATTGTGTCAAGTTTTTATAATGTAATTAATTTAAAAAGTTTGTAACATCCTATTTTTTTAAATCTTGCTAATTAATAATTGATCTAAATTAACATATTTTTTATAACTCAACCCATACCACAGTTTTCGACGACCCCTATTATCTTTTTTATCGTAATATAAGCCTTTAAAATCATAATATTAATTTTAATCTGCGAATAATCGACCAATTTCCAACAATTATAAATTAGGCTCGTTGACAAGAGATTAACATTGAAAATGGTTCTCAGAAACCCAAAACTGCTGTAACATGTGGTTAATTCGAGATTTTTCTCAAATGTGACAAATTGTTAAACGCTTGTCACAGTTGGGTGTTGAGAAACTGAAAGTAGAATTAACAGGCGATTAATCGTCGATTACGTTAACAACCCGATAATTGAGACGTGGGAAACTGGCAGTAAATTATTGATTTTTATTTAAATAAATACAGAAGAGGAAAACATGAGTAGGCTAGATATGTTAATTGACAATATCACAGACACATTTATAATAAATGTTACAGAAAGTGACAGCGATAGCGATAGCGATGACGGCGACAATATATAAAATAAATTATTACCATAATACATCTATCTGTTTTATTTGTCATGTTCCTTCATGATCACATTTTTTTATTTATTTCACACACAATTATAATAGAAAAGTCTCAGATCGTTAATTAATCGTCAAAACTAAATTATCGGTTCAGAAATATTTAATTTCCTGATATACTTAGTTTACGAGAGTAAAATTATAAACGAGAAGAATCGATCCGGAAATATTCCATTTCCATATCGAATAATTTTGCAACGTCACTATTTAGTACTTGTCATAACGTTGCAACACTGAAATTGTCAAATCTGGAATCGAATTAAAATTCCGAGTATAGTTGAATTTTTTTTGACCAATATAGCTCAGTAGGTATATTTGCAACGTATACCCTTGCTGCAATTTCATTGCCGAGTGTATTCCAGCAAGATTTTGTACTGCTGCTGGATTGCCGAGGAATTTTGTTCGTACACGCGTAGCAATTATTCAAGGCGGACGATAACGAGCGCGTGTTTTTTTTTTAACAGACCTTGAGGAGTCTAGATATCATGAAAAAGCTACTAAATGTATATTTCCAAAATAAAATTATTTGCATTGTTGAATTATTAATCTATCCCTGTATGGTGGCTGTTTTGCAATTTTCCTTCTTCTTGTGGTATTTATTTCCCAAAGATGCGTTAGTGTTGAAATATGAAACTTTCGACGGTCATAACTGTAAAATATTATTATTATTTACTTTTTTTTCCATACAGGGCTAGATAATGATGAGACAAATGGATATTTTTTTTTGTTTTGAACCGTTGATCGTACATCGTCAAACAGTGGAGCAATCGCCAGACTACGTTTATATGTAATAATGATCGACTAGTGTAACCTTAAGGTTACGATCTTTATACGTATACTAGCTTATACATCCCGTAATTCAGGTAATTCAGGATTTCGTTGCTAAAGGTCAAAATCTTTTCGTTTGACCACTCAGCCATGACGAACAGAATAAAATCAACAACGGATACAAAACAGCGAGGGAAAAGAAATGCACCTATACATCAGAGCAAAGATGATATACGGTGATATTGCAGTAAAGTCTAAGCAGGATAAACCATTTGCAATCTAGCCGGCTAGACATTGAATACATGCGACTACTATGAAATATTTTAGCAATATCGCCGAGCTACACTGCAAGATTGCAGCTGGGGATGTGAACAAAAAGCTGAGCGCAGATGTCGCTGGCGGCGCAATGGCTGCTCTCAAATAATTTTTGCGTTACATCACGTTATTTTGATATTTTTTGTGTTCAAACCGGTCTACCATCGTTATTGATAATATGTATTGTCCCTGGAAGCTTAGGGAATTGAAAGACGAACTAGAGAAATGAGGAGCCAGGATAACTGGAAATAAAACAGATCTTATTGAGAGGCAGACTTTTTTACAGTAAAATATTTTTTATCGTTGATTTGTTCTAGATTGGGCAATTTTTATTGTTGTAACGAGTTATTTCTTACTTGACTCTTGGTTTTAAGGTTAGAAGTATTATTTAATTTTCGGCAATCAAAGCCCTCAAGCTTCTGAAGGCCAAGCATATGACATTCCTGCTGGAGAACTTTATCAATACTTTATAGCTCCATTAGACCGCTGAAGATTACCAAGCAACCTATAAATATGTATAGCCTTTTCCCAGTTTTTTTAGCGTTGTATCTTTGGGCAACAGATGAACACCGGGGTTGGTATGTCCTGGTACAGCACACAGAGGCATATATTTGGAGATAATTAAAATTTACTAAATGATATGGTACAAAATGTATGGATTTGACAGCTTTCAATAGCCATAGCGACGATGCGCCACCTATAGTGACAAAATGGCAATTCACATCCCCGAACTATGTTGAGCGATATAACTGGCAACTCGACAGCTATACAATTGCAGCAAGAAATTGGCAAAAATCTAATCCGTTTACAGGCACCTTTATTATCAAAATTACCTATTTTAAAAACAGAAGCAGTCCTTATCAAACTGTAAAGAGAGTATTATTAGGAACTTAATGCGCCCACAAGCATTAAGTTCCTAATAATCCAGTCTACTTCTGAGAATATGGTATGGTATCCTTCTGAGTTTATACCAATAGGTGTCAAATTTTCTAGCTATTTGGCGGAGTAAAATAATTTTAAATTATCAGACGTTTTACATTCGATCTTTCAAATTTTTGCGGTGGAAAAACTGCTTTGCGAGACTTTGTTTTTTACATTTTACGTTTTAGATGAGATTTTGCTTTACAAGTAAATGTTAGGATGAAAGTCTTACCTTATATGGTTTTGGATGAGAAGCTGGAATCCGATGTGACAATGAGAAGCGCAATTGTGTACGATGCAAAGGCCGATCACAAGATAAACTTTTACCACACTCGACCGCCGTATTTATAAGCATTCGGTGACGAGGAGTCACATTATGTCTAATACTTGTACTTAATAATTATTATTGTGTTGCACTCATTCATTAGGGGGTTTTACTTTAATTACTATTCGCCAGGCTTGGTAAGCGGGTTGGCGATTGCAGTACGGTTGTTACAAAAGCACAAAGAAAGCTGCTGCCCATTCTCTGGTATCTTACACTCAGTTTCCCACCTTAAAATTATCTGTGATTGCTTGAATGAATTTTCAACAGCCAATCACAGAAGATAACGCGTGGTTGACAATTTGTCACATTAATTTTCCGATAATTTTAAGGTGGGAAACTGAGGGTAAGTCTCTTATTCGCCTCTTACGACATCCACGAGAAGATATGGGATGACCTGAAGGTTGTGTAAATCAGCTGGATGCGAGACGCACGCATTTGGGAGAGGCCTATTTTCAGCAGTGGAAGTCTTTCGGTTGAAATTATGAGGATGATAATTATCAAATACGTATCTAGGGCTAAAAAAATGACACTTTTGCGCGCCGACGCTTACATAATTTGTGGTTTAACTTTGAAGAGCGCAATACCTACTTATTATGAAATATTGCCGCGTCAATACTTAAGGAATTATGCATTACCTAAGTACCTAACTAATGAATGAGTAATTAACATAATTATCCGAGTTATCTGTTTATTCCTGTCCGTCTAGTATCTACATCAGCATAGCACTACGGTCACTTCATACAGCGGTATCGTTTAACTTTGAAATACCCACCGTAATACCAGAGGCACGGCCAGGGGTACAGGAGGGTCTGCAGAGGTTCTGGGCCAGTCGGATAAACTTTAACAATTATGGTAGGTACTTAAATTACACGGGTTTCGAAAAAAGATTTCTGATTTAGCTTGTTTTTGCCAGAATATATTCTTAGTTTCCCATTTTATAAGTTGATTTAAGGTTGATAACCATGCCGCCTTTTTTGAGCCCTTTAGTCGTTAGTTCATGACACTAACCCTCAGTTTCCCACCTTAAAATTATCGGAGAATTAATGTGACAAATTGTCAAGCACGCGTTATCTGCTGTGATTGGTTGAATGAATTTTCGACAGCCAATCACAGAAGGTAACGCGTGTTTGACAATTTGTCACATTAATTCGCCGATAATTTAAAGGTGGGAAACTGAGGGTAATTAGTTTATGTTCTTTAGATTACTTGCTGAATTAGTGATACCTTCTTACGATGTCCAACGGTACCTAATTGACAACGGACATTAGTATCTAAATTACTTTAATTAGTGATTACAAAAATAAAACAGTCATCTAACGAAATAATGACCTGAAAAGCAAAAAATAATCTTTTTATCTGGAATTTTGAGGTGGCGCCAAACAAGCAATGAACGAAGATCGACCTAGTTACATTCTACGCTTTAGGTAATTAATTTGCATGTTTGTTTGGGTCCAATTCAGAATGCTAGTCTAAAAGTTTATATTTCAGTTCGGCATTTGCCCGGTTGAATTAAAAAATAAAGTTTTTTTTTCTACACACGCAGCGACCGAAAACAACTAATTTTGTACATTATTTGGCAACATTGCACACGAATTACCAGGATTCACTGACACTTGGGACTAGCGTAAGTAGAAATCAAACTTTATTTCCTACCCTAATGGCTTTAATAAGCCTAATGTTAAAGCTTACACGATAATTATCATTCTGCGAATAGCGATTATAGTAAAACTCCCTAATGAATGAGTGCAACATAATAATAATTATTAAGTATGCATTAGACATAATGTGACTCCTCGTCACCGAATGCTAATAAATACGGCGGTCGAGTGTGATAGATGATTAGTTTGTGATCGGCCATTGCATCGTACACAATCGCGCTTCCCAGTGTCACATCGGATTCCAGCTTCTCATCCAAAACCATATAAGGTAAGACTTTCATCCTAACATTTACTTCTAAAGCAAAAACCCATCAAAAACGTAACACGTAAAAAACAAAGTCTCGCAAAACCGTTTTTCTAACGCAAAAATTTGTAAGATTGAATGTAAAACGTTGACTGACAATTTTACTCCGCCAAATAGCTTGAAAAGTTGACACCTATTGGTATTAACTCAGAAGGATACCATACCATATTCTCAGAAGTAGACTGGATGCCCACAAGCATTAATATATATAATTAACTGAGATCTAACTTCAATAATTGCTCCGCGTGTACGAACAAAATTCCTCGGCAATCCAGTTGCAGAATCTTGCTGGACTACACTCAGCAATTAATTGCGCAATGAAATTGCAGCAAGGGTATAAGTTGCAAATATACTGAGCTATATTCGTCAACAAAATTGCCAACAAGATGCAATTTTTGTAGCCCGTTTACAGGCACCTTAAGAGACAACAAAAAGAATGGATAAGTTTAACCAAGTATTTGTTATTTGTGTATTTTACCGTACAGTAATATTTTTATTAGTACATAATTAAGCAGCAATAGTACCTACATTATACATGATGCAGTGGTAGTTAGTAGTAATTACTACACACAGACTTACCCTACCTACACATAAGACATTGGTGCTTTGATATATTTACATTTGATAATTGATATTTATTTTCTTTACAGTTTCATTCCGTTAACAAAAATGGCGCCAGCAAAGTTGAACAAAAAGTGAGTATAGATAGTGTAGTATGAGAGAAATAGACATGCAAATTGCATTGCATTTATAGGATTACGAAGTTTCTTGTGCAGATTGTACAGGATGGCGTAAAAGTTATCACCCGATTTTCTTTGGTTGATTTTTTTAATAAGTATGAATGAATCACTTTGGTTTCTGTTTTTGGATTATTATTTTCCATTAAGTCGTGAAAATGATATTGGCTAAGGCCCAGTTTTTTGATCCGTAGTTAACTCAACCAATGGTGGAATATGCTAACCAATGGTAACATATTTCGGTAATACGGGTTTACACACAAATGGTCAAATAAGTTGAAGAGTAAATTACTTGACCATTTGTTAGACTAACAATTGATGAATAAACACGTTTTACCAAAATTTGAAACCATTGGTTAGCTTATTTAACCATTAGTTGCGTTAAATACGGATAAAAAAACTGGGCCCATGTGGCGGCCGCCATAATTGATAAAACTCGGATCCAATTTATGGCACTTTGCATGACTCTTGCCAGAACTTCCGGTGGATATAATCCTAGAAAGTCAACAAATGTCTGAGGTCCTTAGGCATAGACTCGTGACTTCAAAAAACCCCAAAAGAAAAGTCTGAAATACTTATTTGAGACTTTTTTTTTCATTCACATATCCACTAGAAATGGAAATGGGCCTCATTGCTCATGCATGATAGTTTTCGATGAAAGTTATCCCCCTCGTGGTTGCGCTTCAGGATGGCTTGCCTATATTTTATGTTTGTATACTTCTTAAATGTCAAATTAGAATTGATATTTACCGCCATTTGCAAAAATTATAGCATCTTCCGTCAGGTTGACTACTTTTGCGCCACCCTGTATATCTAGGAAATGGGACTAAAATTGCAGGATGTTTTAGTTTTCCGAGCTTTACAGGCTAAACACTAATTGTGTTCAAAATTTGAAGCTTGTGAGTCTACTCTAGAAGTACCTTATAATCTTGATGTTCGGTGAGGGAGTGACGAAATTAGGGAACTTTGACTTGCAATAGTTCTTAAAGTACTATTTCAACTGGTTGAAAGATGCAGATTCCGATTTGTGTACCTAAAAACCTTACAACTGTGCAGGACAATCGAGCTTATCACTACAAGCGAACTTTCATCGCAGGGAATTCCATTCTCGTTGTACTTCCATCTCATGTTTATTTTTTAAAAAGCTTCAGTACTTTATTCATAGGTTTTAACAAGTAAATTGTTTGTTAACAGGGTCCCAACAGTGAGGATTGAGCTGCCTGAATGTCCAATCTGTATGGAGATCTTGTATGCACCGATATACCTGTGCCAGTACGGACACAGTCTTTGCAACTCCTGCACACAGATCCTGCTGCCACCGATATGCCCCATCTGCCGCCAGCCCCTCACACAAATAAGGAACTGGCAGCTGGAAGAAATCGTTGCAACTTACAACAAGGTAACTTGGTGGAAGACCACACCTTGAAGTAGTGAATTATCTGCCTCTGAGTAGCGCTTCCAAAAAGTCCCGCCACTTTGACGTCAAAGTGGCAGGGCCAGGGACGTCTTGACATACTTCCTTCACCTTTAGAGACAAATGTCTTGTTTAGGGTACATATTGCTATTTGTACAAACACTTTAATGTGATAAATTTTAAATTGGGAACTTGATCCCGTCATCAGATTCTGACTTGGTGACGATGGGACCACCTCGAGAGTATACCCTTTCTAACAAAAAAGGAGTTATGCCCGAACATAGGTACATAAAAAAGAAAATTTAAACATCCGAGTTGAGAACCTCGTCCCCTGTGGGAATTTCCTGACAAATAATTAACTCTCCAACTTATTTGACCACTTGTGTGGCGAACAACAGAAAAAAACGGTGTCTTACCGAAATATACAACCATTAGTTGTGTGCAGGCCACTCATAAGTATGGTATACGTATATTAAAGAAGCTATCGACGTTATCGTCTGTGACTTACTGTACCTAACCACTACTACTTACTTAGGGGAAGCCCGGGCAAGACGCATATGTTAAGGGATAATGTAAATAAAACCACAATCTGATAATCAATAGAACTCGATAATTAAGATATATTAATTATGAGCATTAACAAAAAGTATCAATTATCCGTTTTGACCGGAGGGGTTGGGCAAAACAGATATGCCCCTAGGGCAAAAAGGATAATGTTGAATTAGTGAAGATCAGTCTTCGCATTCATCACAGAAGTAGCTGCCAACTCCTACATAAGAAGTGCAGTCTTCATGCGCCCAATTTCTGCATTGATTACACTGAATCCAATCTTCGGCTGGTGGTTCAGTTTATTTTTCAGCGCACACTAAACAATAAAAATCTGGTTTCAGGTTTTTGTTCTGTTGTTTGACTGAGGGTCTTTTAGTTTTAGTCTTGCTGGGGCCTGCTAACTCTAAGATCTTGATCTTCATATTATTTGCCTTCTGAAATTTTAATGCTTGCTCAGCTTTATCCGTTTTGCCCATATCCATTTTGCCCAGCACGCTCATATTAGAAACAAGTAAAGACTTGAAATAATTTTAGAGAAAAGTAACGATCACAAATAATACTTAAATAAGCGTGCAATTGGATAAGTAAAATATTTCATTGATAACTAATGATTAATACAAAAAGTTAATGTACAAACCTTCACAAAAATCGTAACAAAACAACGATATTTATTTTTTTCTTTTCACAACAAATGCACCGCGTAATTTTTTGGTTGAACTGTCATGGCGTCGCTGGTCGCACGAGACACGACTAGAAAATTTGTCAAAGCGCCATCTATTATAGATTTATGGCAGACACAGTTATTCTTCTTACCCGCACTATGCTTCCTGCCCGGGCTTCCCCTACCTACCTATTTTTTACGTAAAATTGTAGCAGTCAAAACATTATAGGTTGACACGTCATGGTACGGGGCTGTTAAAGTAACTTTGTAATCGATATCGCCGATCTATTTATATGTGATTACAAAGTTAATTATGCAGTTTGTATATAATACAGACAACAGGACTGAAAATGCGAATTGTTTAAGTTTTTCTTGCTTTAAATAGGCTAAATTTGAAGCTCGTGTGTCTGCTAGAAGTACCTTAAAATTTTGATGGTCGGTAATGTAATGAGTGACAAAATTAAAAAAACAATCTCAATGACCTGCAATAGTTCTTAAAATCCGCAGGTTTAATTTGAACGAAATTTGGGAATTTACCTAATTATATTATGTTCTCCTAGTTTCATTAAATGCAGACTTCTATCTTTACCCACAACGAAGAAACATGGAAGTCGAAAATGTCCTGAATGGCTACGAGAAAAGGATGGTACCTACGACTGTGCTTTTGTTTGTTCGATTTGTTGGAGGCACTGCCGTGCCCCCAGATATATTATAAATAGTTTTGTTTTATACAAGGTGTAACAGCTTATTTTAATACATAAAACATAGTAATTTATACGCCTGTGAATATTTATAATAAAACTATTCTAAATCTTCTTCCTGCCCTTATCTCATGTTACTTAGGGTCGGCGCAACACGTTTTCTTCTTCCATACCGTCCGTTATAAAACTATACAAAATATTGTGCAGAAATAAAATGGTACTTAACCTTAAAACGATTAAAATTTCTTTATAAATAAAGTCGATTGTTATAAGAAATCGAATCGGTAACGCATTAGGCAGCTGAGACGAAATGTGATTTCCAAATATGCAGTTATGCAAGTACCCACAATTGTCCTCACTTTTTTTGCTCTTTACTGATAGTTGTTTACGGCTTAAACATTTGCTACATATGCAGTTGTTAGGATACGTGAATACAAACAAATGGTGCAAATTATATGGTTGTTATGGAGAGTGTGAGTACCATCACAAAAAAGGTTTAATAGCACATTATTTGAAACTGTACTTCAAGAATAAAAAAAAACTTTTTAACAAAATATTAAACCGACTTCCAAAAAACACTACAAAGCGGAAAATAACTTTCCTTTCCGAAGTCGGTGTCTTTGTTACATATAGTTTTTAGTATTTTACATCGACTTTCGTCGTTTGTAAAAAGTTTTATTTTTAATCGAGTTTCCAAAAAAGGGGAGGTTTTATGTTCGACTTTTATGTTCACCGATTTCTCCGTCAATAGAGGGCCGATTTTGAAAATTCTTATTGATTGGAAGGGTCCTACATACATCAAAAAAATACATAGATATATCTAGTCAAACATTAAACCTCCTCCTTTTTGGGAAATCGATTAAAATAAAAGTTATGAATGCAGCTGGCATGAGGTGACCCTTTATTCCATGGCAAATGTTCAGTAGCATGGGTCAAATAGCAAGGCGGTCAGATGTATCAAATCAGCTTTGCTCCCCTACTTATTTTGTGTCTCAATCTTTCCAGGCAAAAGTGCCGTGTCCCAACAAGTCCTTGGGGTGTGTCTACACCATTGTGGCATCGAACTTGGAGGCGCATCTCGAAGAATGCATCTTCCGAGAAATGGATTGCCCGCTTGGTGTTGCATTCGGAAAATGTTCCTGGACAGGTAATTTTAAACTATACATCTCCAAGAGTTTCGTACTACCTAATGAGAATCCAATAATCCACACAGGTAACAAATAAAATTATGAGGCACTTATGTTTACTTTTGCTTCCTACAGGCAAACTAAAGGACATGATGGATCACTTCAAGGATTGTCATCCCGCCCACTGCAACATCACCACTGACGAAGAAGTGGAACTTACCAACCTTGACATCAAAAGTGATAATCGTCACTTTTATTTGGTCGCCCAAAGCAAGTTCCTATTCACCATCACTGTGAAGATTGACACTCTTCTAGATATTATGTACTGGACTATTCAGCACATTGGCAGCAAGAAAGCAGCTCATGAATATATTTATGAGATTTACGTCCAGAGCAAGCAGAACCCTAACAAGAACGCCACGATCACTGAACGCTGCTTCAATGATGCCATTAAGCCTGAAGAGATCGTCCGTCAATGGAAATGTGCCGTTCTGGACTTGGGAATGTTGGAGCACTTCATCAAAGACAAGAAACTGTCGTTCAGATTCTTTATCAAGAGGATCCCGCCCCCGCCTGCCAAGAACAAAAATGACAAGGGTGATGGCAAAAACGATAACAAGCCAAACCAAAGACCGGGACCTAAAGGCCCAGGGCTTAAGGGACCTAAAAATGCCGAATGTAAAAATAAGCCTCAACCTCAGGCAATGAATAAAGAGCAGTCGTAATTTAAACAAATTGCGTTACTATTTCTATAATTCGCTTGACGTCGTATACTGTGATATTTTTTACTTTATATTCTAGATTTTATGTAACTAGTCTGGCTTTTTTTTATTGAGGTTAACATTACGTGCACCACATAGGGCTTCATAGTGTGTGTGTATGATTAAGGCTGCTGTTTATGTTCGTTCTAAAAGAGATTGCGATACAGGTAACAGGAGTAGGTAGGCTCAAGGAGTGGGTGCATAAGATATTAAGCGTTGAAATCAATTATTAGACAAGCAATACGTTCTCAGAGATCAGTGTCAGAAAAATCGATATTGGATTGCTTATCTAATGTTACATTAAAAATAAGTAGAACGTCATATTGATTATCAAAATAAGCTCAAAAGCTTGCTATCTTGTAATGACTAAGTTGGTCCATTTCCTTGTCAGATTGTTACTGGGTTAACAAGCAGCATGGTCCCAACGACTAACGTGCCTCGCTCAGAGACCCTGAAAAACAAACCCGCCAATCGATTCGGAGATTGACGATTGGCAGCCTGTGTTGGTCACGTCGCTTAATATACAGGGTGTTTGGAAGGGAGCTGTACATACGCCTAGGGTAGAAACTAGGGATAGTCTGCTACCTACCCCCGCCCATTATATTGACCTTGGCCTCAAGGTTTTTTTTTAATTTATTATTATTTTTTATTTGACTTTTTTATGATTTTTTGACTAAAACTACCTGTAGCTCAAAATCTATCCATGGGACCGGTCGGCTAATGGTCTTGTTTTAATCGTTAGAGTCTTAGGGTCCTGCAAAAAATTATTTTACACCAGAAAATTGTGGAGAAGAAAAGTTATGGGGCCTGAAGTACCGTAGTAAGGTAAAGAAATAATTTTAAGGGCAACTTTCTATGGGGTTTAAAAAAAAACTAACAGGGTTGGAGTTCTTCTGATTTTTTTAAAACATCCTCAGTCCATGCCCTTTCTAACGATATGCTAAAAGTGTAATTATCACTTTTAGTTTTAAAGTTATTAATTAATTTCCGCAACTAGGGCACTTCAAGCAAAAATTTCAACTAATGAAAATTAAATGTGTTCGATCGTAAAAGGATGGCAAATGAAACAAAAAATTTGGTAATGACTAATGTCATTAAATTACAAATTTTAATTAATTACTAATTTTAATTAATTACAAATTTTGTTCAAATTGATGACCATTGACCTGTAAACATGCTCGGCACCTCTTCCTCATCTCCACGGTCACCGTTCTAAGCAGCAGTTCCTCGCGCATTGTATCGAATGCGGCGTGGATCCTGTTAATTAGAACCTCCCTTGTTGGTACTTCTTCTGCGTACACCAACTCTTTCGCCCTTCCCCAGACGTAGAAGTCGAGTGGGGTAAGGTCAGGCGACCTTGGGGGCCAGGGAATTGGCCCACCCCGACCAATCCAAGAATTAGGAAAGCAGTTGTCCAGAAGCTCCCTCACTGCTAGGCTCCAATGAGCAGGACAGCCGTCGTGCTGGAAGACTATGGGCCGATCTTCGTCAAACACTTCTTCCGCTAAATCAGGCAAATCGTTTTCGAGGAAATCTAAGTAGTTTTGCCCGTTTAGGTTGTCTGGCAAAAAGTGCGGCCCTATCAACCGATTACCGATGACGCCTGCCCATACGTTCACGGAGAACCTTCGTTGAAAACCTCTGTGCCTCTTGACTCTCGGGTTTTGATCTCTGGGTGCCCAGTGATGGAGATTGTGGTAATTTACAATTCCTTCCTTGTCAAACTTGGACTCGTCAGTCCAGAGAATACTCCGTAAAAAAATTATATCTTCCACGTCCGTATGGAGCAAGTGGCGGCAAAACTCCACCCTTCTTGCATAGTCGTTATCCTCTAAGCCTAGGTCGGGGTGGGCCAATTCCCTGGCCCCCAAGGTCGCCTGACCTTACCCCACTCGACTTCTACGTCTGGGGAAGGGCGAAAGAGTTGGTGTACGCAGAAGAAGTACCAACAAGGGAGGTTCTAATTAACAGGATCCACGCCGCATTCGATACAATGCGCGAGGAACTGCTGCTTAGAACGGTGACCGTGGAGATGAGGAAGAGGTGCCGAGCATGTTTACAGGTCAATGGTCATCAATTTGAACAAAATTTGTAATTAATTAAAATTAGTAATTAATTAAAATTTGTAATTTAATGACATTAGTCATTACCAAATTTTTTGTTTCATTTGCCATCCTTTTACGATCGAACACATTTAATTTTCATTAGTTGAAATTTTTGCTTGAAGTGCCCTAGTTGCGGAAATTAATTAATAACTTTAAAACTAAAAGTGATAATTACACTTTTAGCATATCGTTAGAAAGGGCATGGACTGAGGATGTTTTAAAAAAATCAGAAGAACTCCAACCCTGTTAGTTTTTTTTTAAACCCCATAGAAAGTAGCCCTTAAAATTATTTCTTTACCTTACTACGGTACTTCAGGCCCCATAACTTTTCTTCTCCACAATTTTCTGGTGTAAAATAATTTTTTGCAGGACCCTAAGACTCTAACGATTAAAACAAGACCATTAGCCGACCGGTCCCATGGATAGATTTTGAGCTACAGGTAGTTTTAGTCAAAAAATCATAAAAAAGTCAAATAAAAAATAATAATAAATTAAAAAAAAACCTTGAGGCCAAGGTCAATATAATGGGCGGGGGTAGGTAGCAGACTATCCCTAGTTTCTACCCTAGGCGTATGTACAGCTCCCTTCCAAACACCCTGTATAATAGAGGTATTTATTAAATGTGTGACTGTGAATGTGACATCCATTGAGTGTTTTAGTCTCTCTGACTAGTTATCTGTGTTTTAGTCAAATGAGATGCTCCTAAACAGGCGTACCTATGTATTTGACTAATGAAATAAATTATATTATGAAATGCTTCAGTGGTGCGCGAAAAATAAGTTTTGTGCTCTAATCGTGATCAGATACTATAGTATTATATTAACAGTGATTAAAGGCAATAAACCAAGCCGTCCTATTAATAAAAATGTTTATTTAAGTTTTGATTTTATTAGTCTGTAACTCCAAAATATAATGTTTGTTGATTGAATGTCCAAATTATTGTTATGGCATTCGAATTTATAAGAGCTTTTAAACAAGTAAAAATTAAAAAATACCGACCCATTTTTATTTCATGTTACATAAATTTCACGCTGCGATCGACAATCTATTGAACGTACAATTATTATGACAAGATATCTTGCGAAAACACCCCGATTCAAACAGTAAAACGCCCATAACTTTAGAACGGCTGAACCGATTTGCATCAAATATCTTTGATGCAAATCGGTTAGAACTAACAACGCTAAGAACACTCTCGTTAAAGTCACCTTAAAAACAAAAATCCGGCCAAGTGTGTGTTCTGTCTACTTCGCACATTCAGGTTTCCGTACTAAACCGCAAAAATAAGTTGTAGTTATTGTTGTTGTTGTATTGAGGGCGTTTCAAAGAAAACATCGGATTTATCAATATATTGGTTTTTGTTAATAAAATACGTAGTAATAAACATTATTACTAAATTCCAAGTTCAAGGTCAGTGGAAAGTTAAAAACATACAAAATTTTGCAAAAGAAGACGACTACGGTGGCATCTCATTCCTTTGTTTTCCAACATTTTTTAAAACAAAATTTACAGCATTTAACTAATCAATGAGCTCCAAAGAACGATACCTGCCCCACTCGATGGGGTAGGTCAACATATTTTTATCACGCCCCTCGTTTAATTGTGTGGGAGCCCCAATTTTTTTTTTTTTTTTTATCAATTTGCATGGCTTTGGGTCAACAAGATGCTGTGAATATTTGAAGACTGTAGCTCCAACAGTTTGGACGTAAAACCTGTGTGACATACGAAGGATGAACAGACAGACGGACACGTGTGTGACAGCAATAAAGTAGAAGAGGCCAAACGGAGCCTCCGTTTGGAGGGTCCAAACGGGGGCTCCGTTTGGACCTCTATACAAATAGTCATATTATACACAAACACAAAAGTATACACGTCAATCTTATAACTATCTTATACTCTTTTTCCGTTGGTGGTTAATAAAAAAGGCTCTTTATTGATTACCTAGTGTTTCTGGACCCCAAAATGTATGATCCAGAAGCCAAAATACTATTTCAGCTCACAGCACACTGTGAAAATTAATATTGTAGACTTCAGATTCTATGTCAGTGCAGGAATCCTTATTCAGAAATCGGGCTGTTTCAAATTACGGAGGAAAGTGAAGTGTTGATTGGCAGAAGCAAAATTAGCCAATGATTATTTTAAATATCACAATTAATGTAGAAGATTTATTTTAGAACTTTTGTTTTGTTTAATTCATATTGTTATAAGATTCGTTTAGAAAATTAATTCAGTATAGAAATAAAAATTGTATGTAAAAACAACCTGTTTTCTTTAACCCAAGTTGTAGTATTATATTATCTGTGCCTGTGTCCACCAAAGCCCATAACACAGAAAACCTAGAGTCCTTGTGGCGATGATAACGGTATTTGCCAAAAAGAAGGTGGTTGCCGCCATTATTAGGATGAAATCTATTTCAGTATTGTTCATTACCCCAGCAGGAAAGTGGCTCCTAGAATGATATGAGTGGAACGTATAATTAGTGCGTAACTTGCTGTGAATGTGCGCCACATAAAAAACTAGTGCGTGTTGTCGTTTTAGAAAAAAAACTATAAAACTATGCCTGCTGGAGTAACGTTGTTCCTCCAGGAAAATTATAAACGGAGAGAATAACCAGATATATTATTCCCAGGCCCAGTTTTTTGGTCCGTACAACCAATGGTTAAATATGCTAACCAATGGTTCCAAATTTCGTAAAACGGGTTTATTAATTAGTTGTTGGTCGTTTTTTACGAATGGCAATCAAATAAGTTGAAGAGTTAATTACTTGATCATTTGTTAGACTAACAATTGATGAATAAACGCGTTTTACCGAAATTTGAAACTATATTGGTTAGCATAATTAAACATTGGTTGCGTTAATTACGGATCAAAAAACTGGGCCTAAGTGCCAGATTGAATAAATATTCGGACGATTTATGGCATTTTTCATGACTCTTGCCAGAACTTCCGGCGGATATAATCTTTGAAGGCTTCAAGTGTCCGAGGTCTGTTGACATCGACTCGTGATTTCAAAAAACCACACAAAAAGAAGTCTGAAACGGTTAATAAATCAGGCGATCTTGCCAGCCAGTGCAAGTCCGGCAAAAGCAGCCTGCAAAATTTCAGTTGTGGTTCGTGCAGTATGCTTCGTCGCCCTATTCTGCGGAAATTCTGTTGGAACCACATGACCATATTATGCTCTCCAGTCCCAATTTATCCATTTAAGGAAGGAGAAAATCGTTGAGCATGGCTCTGTAGATCTCACCGACCACGCTTAGCGGCCCCATGACGCCTCCAGCTTAAAAAACAGAACATGCAGTTCTTTTGAGCGGGTGTAATGGCTCTTCGAGGGTTATGCACGGAATTTCGGTGCCCCAGAAGTGATAATTTAGCTTATTCACATATCCACACTAATGGAAATGGGCCTCATGATGGTTTTCGATGAAAAGTTATCCCCCTCGTGGATGCGCTTCATGATGGCTTGACGTTGGTTACACGAGCTTGGAGGTCACAAGCTATATTTTGTTTGTATACTTCTTAAATGTAAAATTAGAATTGATATTTACCGCCATTTGCAAAAATTATAGCATCTTCCGATAGGTTGACCACTTTTGCGCCATCCTGTATATCTAGGAAACAGGACTAAATTTGCAGGATGTTTTAGTTTTTGCCGAGCTTTACAGGCTAAACACTAATTGTGTTCAAAATTTGAAGCTTGTGAGTCTAGTCTAGAAGTACCTTATAATTTTGATGTTCGGTGAGGTAGTGACGAAATTAAGGAACTTAGACTTGCAATAGTTCTTAAAGTACTATTTCAACTGGTTGAAATTCAAGAGAGATTTCAATTTGTGTACCTAAAAGGCCTAAAACCCATACAATTGTGAGGATACTCGAACTTATCAATACAAGCGAAGTTTTATCGCAGGGAATTCCATTCTCGTTGTTCTTCCTTCTCATGTTTATTTTTTTTAAAGTTTCAGTACTTTATTCATAGGTTTCAACAAGTAAATTGTTTGTTAACAGGGCCCCAACAGTGAGGATTGAGATGCCGGAATGTCCAGTCTGTATGAAGATCTTCTGTGCACCGATATTTCTGTGCCAGTCCGGACACAGTCTTTGCAACTCCTGCACACAGATCCTGCTGCCACCGATATGCCCCATCTGCCGCCAGCCCCTCACACAAATAAGGATCTGGCAGCTGGAAGAAATCGTTGCTAAGGTAACTTGGTGGTGTGTTCTTGAAGGAGTGAATTATCTGCCTCTGAGTAGCGCTTCCAGAAAGTCCCCCCACTTTGACGTCAAAGTGGCGGGACCAGGGACGTCTTGACATACTTCCTTTACCTATAGAGGTACAAATGTCTTGTTTAGGGTACAAATAGTACATATGTAGTAAAGACACTTTAATGTCATAAATGTTAAATTGGGGACTGGATCCCGTCATCTTGATGCTGATGATTTCCATGGGATCCCATCATCAGATTCAGACTTGGTGACGATGGGACCACCTCGAGAGTATACCCTTTCAAACAAAAAATAATAATTTTGCGAATTCATTTAAATGTGGGTATATGACGGAGTTATGCCCGAACATAGATACATATAAAAGAAAATTTAAACATCCGAGTTAAGAACCTCGTCCTTTTTGAGAAGTCTATTAAATAGAGCCAAGTGTAATGGTGGCCATACACCATCCTTCCTATCGTCCAATCGGCATGCGCGATCGATTGGATCAGTTAGAATTGACCGTGTGTCCCACACATGGTGGATTGGCATGACAGTTATACTTGACGGCACAAACGAATTTCAATTATTTTGGCTTGATCATGCCGATTGAACCGTGTATGGCGGTCGGCGATCGTCAGTTCAGTCAGGTCAAGATTTTTGGCGTAATCCTCAATTATTTTAATAAATTTGTAAGAGTAAACTGTTTTCTTTTCATTAACCTCTGTTTGCACCACTCTGCTCGATCTTTTCTTGTTTTTGTAAATTTTCACGAGTAAAATGCCCAAAACGGCTAAAACGTCGTCGTCTGTCACCGGTGACGCCATGGCTTCAACTGAACGTCGCTGCCGATTGGACAAATTAAATTGATCGTGTGTGGTGTATATGGACGAACTGCAGATTGGATCATGCCGATTGGACGATAGGAAGGATGGTGTATGGCCACGATTATTATTAGCACTCGCTCGGTAGAGACTTCAACGTTATAGTGCTCTTAGGCCCAGTTTCTTGGTCAGTAGGTAACTTAACCAATGGTTAAATATGCTAACCAATGGTTAAATATGCTAACCAATGGTTTTAAAATTCGGTAAAACGCGTTTATTCGTCAATTGTTAGTCTAACAAACTGTCAAATAATTAGCACTCCAACTTATTTGAGCATTTGTGTGGTTAACAACAGAAAAAAATGGTGTCTTACCGACATTTGCAAACATTGGTTAGCATAATTAATCGGTTGAGTGCAGCCCACTCATAAGTATGGTATACGTATATTGCAGAAGTAATCGTCTGTGACTTACTGTACCTAACCACTAGGTACTACTTACCTACCTACCACTAACCAATTTTTTACAAAAAATTGTAGCTGTCAAACCATTACAGTTTTGACAGGTCATGGTACGGCGGCTGTTAAAGTAACTTTGTAATCGATATCGCAAGTCTATTTATATGTGATTACAAAGTTAATTATGCAGTATGTATATTTTTTTTATTTTTTTTTATTATCAATAGGCTCGCGCTTGACCACTATCTCACCTGATGGAAAGCGATGATGTGGTCGACGGTGAAGCACGCTTGCCTAGAAAAAACCCATTCACTCTTGACTTAAAGACCCCTAGATTGTAGCTATCGGGAAACACAGACTCACAGTGCATCTAGCTGATATTTGGCAGATCTGTCCCAGAGATGAGAACAGTACTCCATGCACGATCGAACTTGCGCTTGATACAAGTTGAGCAGCTATTCCGGCGTGAAGTACTTTCGCACCTTCGCAAGGATCCCCAACTTTTTGGCAGCCAGCTGAGCCTTTGCCTCAATGTATGGCCCAAAATTGAGAGTTGATGTCAGCGTAACGCCAAGAAGCTCAAGATTTTCCGTTATTGGCACGGTTACATCACGGAAAGTTGGAGCCGGGTGAAATTGGCTCTTTTTAGCGGAAAAAAGACACGCCTGGGTTTTAGCAGCATTAAACTTGACCAGATTGGCATCACCCCATTCGGAGACTGCCTGCAAGGACAAGTTCAAACGCTCCACCATGGCCTCACGGAGAGACCGGATCAGTGGCCCGGTAGCACGTGCGTTGGACAAGTAACTCTCAGCAACAGTGCTGTCGTCTGCATACCCAAAGGTGGTTTTAGCAGATCGTTGATGTGCAACAAGAACAATGTTGCCGAGAGTACCGACACCTGAGGGACGCCGGCATTAATATCCAATTGATGCGACGAGCAGCCATCGATAACCACTCGAATGGACCGATCCCTCAGGAAGTCTGCAATCCAATCACACAGACCACCGGGCAGACCGAATGAAGGAAGCTTACCAATAAGGCTTTCGTGCCAGACCCTATCGAAAGCCTTCGAGATGTCGAGGGAGACGGCAAGCGCTTCCCCGTGCCTTTCGATGGCCTCACTCCATATGTGAATGGCATACGCTAGAAGATCCCCAGTAGACCGATTTCGGCGGAAGCCGTATTGGCGGTCGCTAAGGATATCATTAGTTTCTAGGTATGCCAGGAGCTTAGTGTTTAGTATACGCTCCATACTCTTACAGAGTATGGACGTTACAGAGATGGGTCTGTAATTAGCCGGGTCAGCTCGACTGCCCTTCTTGGGCACGGGCTGTACGTTGGCTTGCTTCCAAGCATTCGGCACTTTTCCAGTCTCATATGAAAGGCGGAATAGGCGTGTCAAGATCGGAGACAGTTCAGGCGCACAGGTTCTAAGAACTATAGCTGGTAATCCGTCAGGGCCACTAGCCTTATTCACGTCGAGGTTTCGCAGCACCCTACGGACGTCCTTTTGATGGATGCGAATGTCCGACATACTCGTCTCGCATCCATCAGGAGAAGGAGGGGGCCGCGAATCACCAGGATTCAGACGCGAAGATTCCGCAAAAAGGGGGGCAAATAAATTTGCCTTCTCTTCAGCGGAGTGGGCCAGTGATCCATCAGGTTTCAGCAGTGGTGGTAGTGAGGGACGGCAGAAGTTCGATTCGACCGACTTAGCCAGGGACCAAAACGCTTTACAACCTGCTGGGTAAGAAGCAAGTTTGGTGCCTATTCGGCTAATGTGGTCGAACCGAGCCCTTCGCAACACCTTCTTGCAGGACTTGGCAGCCCTATTGTAGGCTCTCTTCTTCTGATCCACGTCACTCGCTTTGCGCGATCGTGCATCGGCCCATGCCAGGTATGCCTCATGCTTAAGGGCATCGGCGCAATGACATTCGGCGCCAAACCATGGCCGGTCAACGCTGGACATTGTTACGTCAGAGAACGGAATGTAGTACTCCATTCCCTGACGCAACACACCCGTCACGGCGTCCGCGCACGACGAAGGATCAGCCGAAGAAAAGCAAGTAGGCTGCCAAGGATAGCATGCGAAGAAAGATCGCATGCCATCCCAATCTGCTGACCTGTACCGCCAAACCCGCCGGGTGCCTCTTGGGCTGGGATCGGGCGGGGAGTAGACGGACACAGACTTCACCAGACAGTGGTTGGAACCACCCAAAGGTGAAGTTATCGACACAGAGTATCTGTATGGATCTGTTGTCAGCAGAAGGCCCAAGCAATTGGCCGTGTGCGAATCAACATCCGGCACCCTTGTTGCCCCATGGACCAGCTGGGTTAGATTTAGCGCAAGCGAAAGCTTACGCATCTCCCGTCCAGCATGGTCAGTGCACCGGTATGGGAAGAGCCACTCCTGGTGGTGGGCTTTGAAGTCCCCCAGTAACACTAATTGGGCGGAAGGGTACCGTTGCTGTGCCGCATCAGCCGCCTCACTAAGGTACTCTGTGAGCCTGGTTGTCTCCTGATCTCCTGAATGCGAACGGTAGACACAGGCGTAGATAATTTTATCCAGACCTGTGTCCACGAGAGCCCACAGCGTTGAGAATCTGGAGTCCTCAAGGTTACGGAGACGCCGATAGCAAGTGTCGTCACGGGCGTACATACATACACCCGCGCGTGTTCTAAAATTGTGCTCCAGGGTAAACCCTGGGTATGATAAGTACGAGATGTCTGAAGGACTCGCTATCTGTGTCTCCGTAAGAAAAAATAGCGCTGGTTTCTCAGCCTCCAGGTGGTAATGGACTGCAGAGAGATTTGAGTGCAGACCTCTAATGTTGGTGAGGTGCACTTTGTGGGGGAGGGGGTGCAGCCGCTGTTTAGATCCAGTACTCTTTTTGCTTGTCAGTTTCATAATGATTGAAGAGTGAATGGATGATAGGAGAAGGAAGTGAGACGAGGTTCCACGCTGCTAACCTACAGACACGCACTGAAAGGCCGCCATCATTGGGGCACTAGTCTGGAGACTGCGGGGACGCCCGAGCCCCCCCGGAATGTCCATCGGGCCCTCCCCATCTGGTCGCCAACCAGCACGATGGTGCATTCCGGGATTTTTCGACAGTTGGCGGGGCAGCCTTTCGTGTGTGGCTGGCACACTACTTGGGCCCCCAACTACCTGCGGTTGGCCAGCGGCGCACCGTGCCTCGGATCCCGCTACCCTCCGCGACTAGTCTCCCGATACGTCCATAACAGTGCGCGTCAGGCTAGTCAGCCTGCAGTGGAACAGCTGTCTCGACCCAACTCCTCTAGTGGCTACACCGGGCATCGTACCGGAACACGGCTAGGCCGTTTGGCGGTACGTCTTTGTCCGGTGGGTGGTCGCAAGCCTTCGGCCGAAGCCTACCACCAGATGTCACCAGATTTGCACCACCCGGGGACCACGTGTAGGGAATCAGAGGGTAAACTCCTACGGACGTGGGTGACTCGGCCCCCACTAGTATATCTAGGAAACAGGACTGAAATTGCGGATTGTTTAACTTTTCATTAATCGCGTTCAAGCTCGTGTGTCTGCTAGAAGTACCATAGCATTTTGATGGTCGGTAATGTAATGAGTGACAAAATTTAACAAATTAAATAACAGTGACCTGCAATAGTTCTTAAAAACTGCGGTTTCAAATTGAATGAAATTTGGGGATATACCTAATTATATTATGTTCTCCTAGTTTCATTAAATGCAGACTTCTAGCTTTATCCACAACCAAGTAACAGGGGAGTCGAAAATGTCCTGAATGGCTACGAGAAAAGGATAGTACCTACGGTTGTGCCTTTGTTTGGTCGACTTGTTGGAGGCACTGCCGTGCCTCCAGATATATTACATAACACAGATATATTATATAACAGCTTATTTTAATACATAAAACATAGTCATTTAAACGCCTGTGAATATTTATAATAAAACTATACAAAATCTTCATCTTCCTGCCCTTATCTCATGTTACTTAAGAGTCGGCGCAACACGTTTTCTTCTTCCATAATAAATAATAAAAAAGCCTTTTTATTTCCTTAATAAAATTCAATTTACAATGATATTACGATTTAAGAACATGCAATTTATGTATTAGTAAAATAAAATAAATAATATTCTTTAAGAAATAATACAATTGTTCAATTTAACCGCTACTATTATATAATTATTCAATTCAATTATTATAATTAATATCTATTTGTTCAATTCAATTACTGTTACAATACAATTATTAATTTTAAATATTATTATTATATAATTATTCAATGCAATTTCATTATTTTACAATTATTCAATTCAATTACTAATATTCAATTCAATTACTATTATTATACATTTATTCAATTTAAATACCATCAATATACAGTTCAATTCAATATTTATATTTCTTTCTTGATTTTCTTTATTTATTTATTAAGGACCTCTCTATAGAGTAAAGGCCTCCTCCATTTTTCTCCATATAGTTCTGTCCCTCGCTTTTTCAGTCCAATCTTTGCCCGCTGCTTTCAAAATTTCATCGAGCCATCTCTCTGCTGGCCTGCCTCTGGTTCTCTTGCCAACAGGTCCCTTCCACGGGGTAATCTTTTTGGCCCACCTGTCGTCGCTCATACGTGCAATATGGCCGGCCCACTTCCATTTCAGTCTTTTGCAGTGTTCTAGAGCATCAATCAACTTTGTTGTTTTTCTTATATCTGTGCTTCTCTTTTTGTGTATCAATTTTAGATTTAGAATGCTCCGTTCCATGGCTCTTTGTGTTGTTAATATTTTGTTTCTGGTTTGTTTATTGAAAATCCATGTTTGGGATGCATAGGTGAGAGGGTGCAACCGGAGGATCCAAAAAAATGCAAATTTATTTTAATAAACTAATTTATTACTGTATTACAAAGTATTGAAATTACGACTAATTATACTAAAGTGTCAATTGGTCGATGTCAGATCCAAAAGTGCCGCTCCACGTTTTTATGTTTCTATGGAAAGGTTCGATTGACGTCAATTGGTCACGTTATGCTGAGCTTGCGTTTCGTGCCCGTAGGTGCCGTGTGCAATGTATATGCAGGTATGCCGATGCAGCGATCTATTAAGGTTGACCATGCGTAACACCTCCCCCCGTAGAACAGCGAGTATCGATGGACTTGTTCAAGATGGTCGCTGGTAGACATCCAGGGTCAATCCTTATTTGGCTTGGGTTGATAGTGCGTGGTGGTGGGATTGCGTAGACGACTTCAGGGTTGCTGTTGAAGTTTTCTGTGATTTCTCTGGATGCTTTTCTTATGCGTAGCCGACGATAGATTAGAGTGGCAATGAGTGCGCATGTACCGGATAGTGCGAGGTACATGGGTATAGTAGTGTGGTAAATGACGGGATCGGTGACGTCATCTAAATGTACAGGCAGTTGCGTCGCTATCTCGTTGCTAAGCGTGTGAAGTTTTTGTAGATTTGGCGAATTTAGGATGAGCTTCGGATAATTTTCAGGCCTCGACTCGTTGTATAGGGGCATCTCAGTGATCTTCACGACATGTCCTTTGATGTGGTCGTCAGTGTTGGAGATGGTGAAGGCGGGTGTTCTCAGGTTACAGTTGTGGGGGATGATTGCCAAATAGCTGCCTCGTAGGGTCCGGTACTGTTCTTGACCGCAAGACATCTTCACTTTTGTTGGTACAGGAAAACTTAAGGTATAATGCTTGTCGTCCAGGGTTTCCAGGGCTTCGGTGGTGAGAGCTACGGGTGTCAGCTTGCAGCTGGGTTGAAGTTCTTGATGGACTATGAGATGCTGGATACAATCTGGTTTGCTCTGGATTTGTAGGTTGGCTGTTGACTCACAGAGATATATGGAGTTTACCTTCGGACATTCTGTCTCTATGTACCTAGAGTCTGAGCTAGAGAGTGCTACGAAAGGTGAGGGTGGTATAAGAGTTTCGTGGTTTCTGTTAGGAACAAGGGAAAGTTTGTACAAATTATATGTGGAGGAAACAACTATCGGGACTTTTATAACTACTACTATCTGCTTACTAGAATAGAAGTAACCTAGTTTAATTATTTCATAAAAATGCCTAATTTCTACGTCAAGGATTTCGTCATTAGCGTATAAAATCCTTAATTTACCTAACATATACTTAATTTCATCTAAATTAAATAAAGAGTACGGGGTACTCGACGCACGAATAAATGTTAGGGTGTTCTCTAAACTTCGTAATTCTTCATAAAGATCTTCTACATTATCTCCTAAGATTAACAGATGTTGGGCCAGATGGGCGTATTTAATTAAATCTGTATCCCTATTAGCGTTACTTTCCAAAATTAAGTTTAGTGCTTTACTCATCTTATCTTGATTTGAAATTATACTATCTATTATTTGAGAGCTACGTGAAATAAATTTACTATTTAAACTAACATGGTTATTAATTTCTAATTCTAATTTATGCTCATTATTACGTAAGGTGTTTATGGCGTTTTCGTATTTAAGTGCATCGGTGTAGTCTAAATTACCAGAAATTGATTTTATTACAGAACCCAAACCGTCGATAAGGCCTCTTTTACTACGAGTTGATTCAAACATACTAATTTTACTAGTAATTAAATTGATTTTACTATTGAGATGTTTCAGATGAGGGTCGAATAGGAATAAGGTTTTATTGTTAACTAAGGGACTTAATTCAGCCATCTGTGTTTTTACCACTTCAATTTGAAGATGGATATTCTCTAAATCTATATGACTTAGGAAAGAATGGAAATGGGAAACGATCTTTGCCGCTCCTAATTTGAAGGGAAGTAGTCCTGGTCCATTGTCAAGTGATTCAACTGTTATCTCTTGTCCTTGGGCCGGATGTAGGGTCATCAGCCATAGTATTATCCTGTAACAAAGTGGGATCTTTAGGACTTCGCTTAAGGCGAGATTTTGCTACTGGACCGCGTTTCTTCTTCGTATAGATGTGGATTGGAAGATCTGCGAGTACAGTATCTTGCGTATAACGCGGGGCTAACTTCTGTCGAGACGCCATGGGATTGCGTACAAAGATTTGCTGGTCAGGGGTATAGTCCTTCTCGGGTTCTCTGTCCCTGTTACGGGTTTCAGTCAGTTGTGTCCTGTCATGTAAGGATGTCTGGTTAATAAGGTCGTATACTTGACCCATTCGTTTCCTATGGTCTTGTGAGTACTGTTGCAGTAAGTGTTCAGATAGGTCAATATCTATTGGGTCTCGAGGGTCAAAGTGTCCAGTTATCAAGTCCAAGGGTCTACATTTTGTGAAGCTATGGATCGAACTATTGTACGCTAAGATGGCATAAGGCATAAGATTAACGACTGGTTCATTTCGTCTCTCTAATTTCAATAACCTAAGATGTTCTAAAATGGTAGAATGGAATCTTTCTACTATGCCATTGTCGTTAGGGGAATGCGCTAATATTTTATGGTGAATAATTTTATGAACTCGGTTGAATTCTAAGAAAATCTGATTTGTGAATTCAGGGCCTCCGTCCGTGACAATAGTCAATGGGACCCCATGGTGGGTGCAAAATACAAGTAGAGCTTGTACTACACTTAAAGCGGTGCTATCTCTAAGGTGATAAGCTTGTGCATACTTAGAGAAAGCGTCTACAATGGTAAGGAATTTCTCTGTTTGAGCTGTGAACAGATCTAGATGGATAATTTCAAAAGGTTTACTAGGGGGTGGTACAATGTTAAATCTTTGCTTGATGGGGTGACGGTCGTACTTAGCCTGACCACAGATAGTACACTCATTTATGTACTTGGAGATGTGTTCTTTCATCTTAGGCCAGTAGAATTTAGAAGATAGGGCTAAGTAACATTCAGTGATACCGCGATGATTTGTTTTACCTTCGTGGTATTTCTTTATGATGTCTTGTTGACGCAGGTAGTCTTTAACATTCTCTAATTCAACTTTAGTTAGAACCATGTTCATTGAAGAGCTTTTGAAGTTGTCTTGAATTATGGGGATTATTTTATACATGGCAAGAGGAGGATGGATGATTAAACCGGTTTTGACTTTAGGGTTCACATATTCTTTAACTGCATTAATAACGTCGTTAGTCAGGTTAGACTCAGATAGTTGAATGGTAGTTCGGGTATGCGTTTCAAATGGCTTACTCACTGTCGGTCATTTTTTAATATCGCCTACAAGTACAAAACAGATTTGTCTACTGAATTTATTTAAGGGTTCGTCTGATATTGGCACTTCTAGAATAGGGGCTTCGTTACTAGTGTGAACAGTTGCTGTGTCAGAGTTGTCGAGTATGTCAGGGTTGTTTGTAGGGGCTGTCAGTGTTTCAGAACCTGCTGTTGAGTGAGGCTTTTCAGATACATTTACCGCTATAGACATAGCGTCCTCGTTGTTGATTTCAATGCGGGACAATGCGTCGGCGTTAGTGTTCTTTTTGCCTTGCTTGTATACTGTAGTAAAATTGTATTCACTCAACTTAAGTCTCCAACGTGTGAGTCTGGAGCCTGGTTCTTTAAGGCTCATAACCCATTGTAAGGGTTTATGGTCTGTAACTATCTTAAACTTTCTCCCAAACAAGTATGGACGAAAGTATTTAGTAGCCCAAACTATGGCTAATAACTCCTTCTCGATTACACTATAGTTAATCTCACTGGAGTTTAATGTCCTGGACGCGTATGCTAAGGGCTTATCTTGTCCTATAGGTCCTTGAGAAAGGACAGCTCCTATGGCAAAGTTAGATGCGTCAGTCGTAAGCACAAATTCCTTAGAAAAGTCAGGGTACTGCAGTATAGGGTCGTTAGTCAGTAGTAATTTGCACTTTTCAAAACAGTCGATGTAGTTAGGGTCATTGAAGGTGATCCTAGAACCTTTCTTGAGACATTGCGTCATGGGTTTCGTAATGCGCGCAAAGTCAGGAATAAATTTCCTATAGTATCCTAACAGGCCTAAAAAGCGTTTGATCTCGGTAGCTGTCTTAGGAATAGGGAATTTCTGGATGGCGATGATCTTATCGGGGTTAGGCTTAATACCGTCCTTACTTATTACGTGACCTAAGTATGAAGTTTCAAGCTTTAAAAATTCCGACTTATCCATCTGGATCTTAAAGTTTGATTCCCTTAATCTCTTGAATACTTTTTCTAAATTTACCATGTGTTCCTGTAAGGAAACACTAAAAACGACTATGTCATCGAGATATACGAGACATATGACATTTTGGAGGTCCCTGGGGACATTATCCATCACGCGTTGAAACGTGGATGGAGAATTTTTGAGACCCATGGGCATGCGTAAAAATTCAAAGTGCCCATGTTCTATATTGAAGGCCGTTTTGTGAATATCGGCTGGGTCCATTTCTACCTGGTAAAATCCACTTGCAAGGTCTAGAGTTGTGAAGTAATGACAGTTACCAAGTTTATCTAAGATGTCATTAATATTGGGGATTGGGTACTTGTCATCGAGGGTTTTCTCGTTGACCTTACGAAAATCAATGACTATGCGCCATTTAGTCTTTCCGGACGCATCAGATTTTTTTGGAACTACCCAGATAGGTGAGCTCCAGGCTGACTGCGAGGGACGGATTATCCCTTGGTCTAACATTTTGCTAATCTGATCCTGAACTTCCTGTCTGTGAACAAAGGGATATCTATAGGTCTTAGTATAGACAGGTAATTCGTCGGTGGTATGAATACTATGCTTTATCTTATTGGTGAAAGTTAGAGGTTCACCATCAATATAGAAAACGTCAGCATATTGTGCACAAAGAGATTCTAGGTTGGCTCGTTCTTCAGGATTCAGATGGTCAGTGCGTAGCTTTGATAATACCTCGGATACGCGATCGCTAGGCTGATAGATGGTCGCGCTTTGCTCGTTAAAAAGTTCCGCGGTAACTGGCCTGTCCATTGAGAAAACTACATCATGTTTAGTTGGATTAGTTATTTCTATGATGCCACGGTTATTTTTAACAGAAGTAACACAGTCGCGAATAGTGCAATTGGAAATAGTCTGCTCTGATATTATTACGTCACCATCATGAAGATTAATGGGGACTCTAGCTAATTTGGATGAATTAGCGGGTACTATGTCCTCGTAAAGATTACAATTACGTGAATCATACATTCGCAAGGGATTAGATGAATTACGTGTAACAAGAACCTTATTCTTTAGATCTATATTAGACTCTAACTTTTCTAGTAAGTCTAAGCCTATTAAGCCGTCAAAATAATTGTGGAACTTGTAAATGTATAGGGTAATGTCACAGGTTTCTCCGAATTCCGGGAAGCACGGTATAGTAATGGAATAATTATTACGAGTTGTCGCGTGGATGTTAGTGACTTCGAAAGGCTCATAATTACACTGGACATGATGATAAAATCTTTCTACAACGTTCGGGCTAATAAAAGATAGGTTCGCCCCGGTATCTACTAATAGTTTAATGGGTGGATTAGCAATCTGAATGAATGGAAGTTGTCTCTGGGTTTGTAAGTTAATCTCTATTTTGGTTTGTCTGATTTCGGGGCTGTATGAAAATCCTGGCCTTCAGCAGACGTTCCTTGGGCAGATGTTCCTTCAGGCACATTCTGATGTTCCTCTACGTGCACTGGAACATAATCACTATGAGCTAGTGGCCCATACACAGGTTCGTAATTGTAAGGTACAGGGTAGAACTGGTCGTAATAGTCATTATAGGCATAGTCGGGGTATTCATAATAGTCGTAAAAGTCTACTTCGTTAACATTCATCTCACGAGTCTTAAAGTAGTTACTGGGAGGTGGATTTCCTTGTTGAGTCCAGTCATGTCCTGTCGAAGGTCTCGGCATAGGTTTAGGAACAAAGTGGCTTACACCACTCATGGGCTTAGGGCCATTATTAATGGACGTGTAACTAGGCCTTTGTTGAGGCAATCGGAACACGTTGCTCTGGGGCCTATGGTTAGGCGGGGGTGCGCTTAACATTTGTTGGGTTCGCGTGGGACCGCGATTGAAAGGCACTTGGGGTCCCCAAGCTTGCATTGGCCTTGGCGGTTGTGGCTGATAAAAACTTTTGGAGGGACCGGGCTGATTAAACGGCGCTGAAAAAGTGACTGGCTGTGGAGTATGCAAATTAAATGGCTTAATCTGATACGTACTGGGATTAAATGAAGACGTAGACTGCACAGGTCTCCGCTCCGGCAAATGGTTATTACGCTGCTGTAAGTACATGGTGTTAATTTCCTCGTGCACAAACTCGAGGGCCTTTTCGATGGTGTCGGGTCGCATGCACCTAATACGCGAGCCTAAAGGTTCTTTTAGGCCACGAACGAATGCCTGTAGGGTTAATTTTTTATATAGTGCCCGTTTGGCCTCGATGGTAGTAGATATGGGCTCATGCAAGGTCACATACGTCATAATTGTACTAAATAAAGTTTGGCACTTTTCGTAAAATTCCGGTGGTGATAAATTCTTTTGCGTTAACAGGGCCAAATCATTGTATAAGGCGGTCTCGTCCCGCTGGTCCGAGAAGTTATTAATCAGGGCGTTTCTAATACCCTGCCAGGTTTCGGGAATGCCGTTTGAATTTATTGTGCGGGCGGCATTTCCGGTAACTTTATTAAGTATGCCGTTCAACAAGGATAAATTACTTAGTTCGTAACCTGGCTCTGCCTTAACAAATTGCGCGACAAGTTGGTCACATAAACGTACAAACCGCGTGAGCACGTTCGGGTTCCCGTCGAATTCGGGAACGAGGCGTAAGGCCTTGTAAACTTGATCTACCAAATCGGTACTCATTTTGTTAGTTAAATTATTCTCTATGATTAAGCAAGATTCTACACTTTCACTATCTTCTAATATAGTATCTAAATTCCTATTCGCATCGATTTGCGAGTTCCTATTAGAAATACTCGACTTAGGAGTCCGTGATATACGTGGGTGAAAAATTTTGAAAGTTTAATAGAAACACTTGAGGAAATTAACACAAAGGAAACACAGAGGAAAAAAAAAAAGGAAATTACACAAAGGATACTAAAATATAGGAAGGCGAGCAACTCTAGTAGATCTAGGTACTTACCAAATCTGCATCTCTCTGTGGTATCGATATTCGGATACTCCTCCGTAGCCGCACACCCGTAGGTTCGAATAGCCCGTTGTCGGTGATCGATTCACTGAATTTACTGGACTATCCTACCGACTGCGCCAATTACGATGGGTGCAACCGGAGGATCCAAAAAAATGCAAATTTATTTTAATAAACTAATTTATTACTGTATTACAAAGTATTGAAATTACGACTAATTATACTAAAGTGTCAATTGGTCGATGTCAGATCCAAAAGTGCCGCTCCACGTTTTTATGTTTCTAAGGAAAGGTTCGATTGACGTCAATTGGTCACGTTATGCTGAGCTTGCGTTTCGTGCCCGTAGGTGCCGTGTGCAATGTATATGCAGGTATGCCGATGCAGCGATCTATTAAGGTTGACCATGCGTAACAAAGGTAGGATACAAGAGTCCAACACAATTTTCTTCAACTTCATTGAAATATTGGACTTAAGAATTTATTTCATGCTCCAAAATTTATTCCATGCCATGTTTACACGTCTCAGTAACTCATTTTGATGTCTAGACTTTTTAAATGACACTTGTTTGCCTAGATATGTGTACTCTTGGACATATTCTAGTAAGACATTGTTAATGTGTATTGGTGCCTTTATGCTGTTTGTCATAATTTTTGTTTTCATTGTGTTTAGTTCTAAACCAATTTCATTGCTGACACAATTAATTTCATTTATCATTGACTCCAATTGCGCTGAATTTTCTGCGAAGAGTATGATGTCATCGGCGAATCTGAGATTACTTAAAAACTGACCGTTGATGTCTATACCTTTGTTTTTCCACTTTAATGTTTTCATGATGTTTTGTAGAACGGTAATAAATATTCTGGGCGAGAGGGGGTCACCTTGACGAACGCCTCTACATACATCAATTTCCGTGCCTGTTTTATCTAATATTACTCTACTTGTGCTTTTCTTATATATGTCTTGTATGAGCTCTATCGTTTCCGATGGTACATCGCATTCCTGTAAGGCTCTCCACATGCTGGTATGGGATATAGAGTCAAATGCTTTAGCATAGTCGATGAACGCTAGGTAGAGCGGGCGTTTCATTTCTTCGTATTTCTCTATAATTAGTTCTAATGAGTGGATGTGGTCTATAGTTGAATACGTACTTCTAAATCCCGCTTGCTCCACTGGCTGGTGTTCTTCGGTATATTTCGCAAGGCGTTTCTCGAGGCATGAAGCAAATAGCTTGTAGAGATTTGATTGTAGGCTGATTGGTCGGTAGTTACTTATGTCACTAGGGTTTCCTTTCTTGTAGAGCAGCACTATGTCTGATTTCGCCCATTCAGTAAGAATTTTTCTGTCGTGTAGTATTTTATTGAACATGGTGGTCAACGGTTGTACTAGGAGAGTTGAAATGGCTTCGTTTGGTATACCATCTGGACCGTTGCTTTTTTCTTTCTTTAAAGACTTAATCTTGATAAAAATTTCTTGAGCAGAGAATCTTTGTATTGTAGTATCAACTCTCTGTAGAGGTAGAGTCTCTATACTCGACGGCATTCTGCAAGCGTAGAGATCCTTATAAAATTCAGTGGCAGTTTTATTATACCAGATCTAGAGAATGTTTTTCTGTTACAGGTGGAGTTCGTTTTTAAGCAAGGAATCCATTTTTTTGATGTTGTTAATTCTTTCTTGCTTTTTTTCACACTTCCTGACTTCTTCAGATATTTTTCAATTATTGTTAGTCTATAGTCTTGATATTCTTTTCTTATAATTTTGTGAATGTTTTTAAATAAATAACATTTCTCATTTTTCTCTTCTGATGTTAATTGTGTCTTGTTTATTAATTCGTTTCTTCTTTTAATGAGGTTTCTTGTTCTGTCTCAGATAACATAGTGTCGTTTTGTTTTTGTGTTGTTATTACGTATAGACTTTAAACTTTTATCGATTGCTTGCTTAATTTTCTCATAGTACGTCTCTACATCATCATTGTCTTCCAAGTTTTCTTCTTCCATACCGTCCGTTATAAAACAATTTTTTTTTATATATACTATAGGCTCGCGCTTGACCACTATCTCACCTGTGGGTAAGCGATGAAAAAAACTAAAATAAAATAAATCAATAAACTATATAAAATATTGAGCAAAAATTAAATACTTAAGCCAACCGATTAAAAATTATCTATTAATCTATTAAATAAAGTCGATTGTTTTATGAAATCAAATCGGTAACGCATTAGGCAGCTTAGACGAAATGTGATTTCTAAATATGCACGTACCCACAATTGCACTCACATTTTTTTTCTCTTTACTTATTATAGTTGTTTACGGCTTGCGACATTTGCAGATGTTAGTTGTTAGGATAAGTGAATACAAATACATGGTGCAAATTATATGGTTTTTATGGACAATGTGAGTACCAACACAAAAAAGGTTTAATAGTACAACATTTGAAACTACTCAAGACTGTATTCATGAATTAAAAAAAACTTTTTACCAAAAAAACCACGGACTTCCGAAACGAAAGTTATTTTTGCTCTTTTTAGGGTTTTGCTTTGGAACTCGGTTTATTTTTGGTCAAAAAGTTTTGTCTCTTAACTTTTGGTACCTGAAATTTCCATGAAAGTCATCTCATGACGATTCCAATAAGCCCAAACACGACTAGGATAGGTACTTACATTGTTTTATATCGGTGTTCCTACCTTTGGGCTTCATCATCGGATAATTCGATGGGACCCTTTTTCATCAGTACCATCTATTGTATGTATTTGCTTAGTCGGTTAACTATTTGAGATATCTTATACCCGTGATATACTTAACTTTAAGGACTTCCAGTGGCCATCAGTGGTCTTTTTCATCAGTTCCGCTTCACCAAATGATATTTTCTGAGTGCAAACGATTGCGAAAATACTGAGTTCCCTCGATTTCCATGGGATCTCATAACTCAGATTCTGACTTGTTGACAATGCAATGGGACCACCTCAGGAGTGTATCCTTCCAAACAATAAAAATTTTGAAAATCGATCCACAATTGACAGAAAAATTGACGAACCAACAATAAAAATAAACACATACATACAGTCGAACATTGAACCTCATCCTTTTTGGGAAATCGGTTAAAATAAAAGTTATGTATGATGACAAGTGTGTGTTTGTGACCCATTATTCCAAGGCAAATGTTTAGCAGCATGGATCAAATAGCAAGGCGGTCAGATGTATCAAACTCCACAGCTTTGCTCCCCTACTTATTTTGTGTCTCAATCTTTCCAGGCAAAAGTGTCGTGTCCAAACAAGTCTTCGGGGTGTATCTACACCATTGTGGCATCTGACTTGCAGGAGCATCTCGAAGAATGCATCTTCCGAATAATGGATTGCCCGCTTGGTGTTACGTTCGGAAAATGTTCCTGGACAGGTAATTTTACACTATACCTACGTCTCCAAGAGTTTCGTACTACCTAATGAGAATTCAATAATCCACACAGGTAACAAATAAAATTGTGAGGCACTTATGTTTACTTTTGTTTCCTACAGGCAAACTAAAGAAAATGATGGAACACTTCAAGGATTGTCATCCCGCCCACTGCAACATCACCACTGACGAAGAAGTGGAACTTACCAACGTTGACATCACAAGTGATGATCGTCACTTTTACTTGGTTGCCCAAACCAAGTTCCTATTCATCATCACTGTGAAGCTGTCAAGCTCTCAAACTGTTCTACTCGGTAACTGTCAAACTCTTCTAGATGTTATGTACTGGACTATTCAGCACATTGGCAGCAAGAAAGCAGCTCATGACTTTATTTATGAGATTTACGTCTAGAGCAAGCAGAACCCTAGCAAGAACGCCACGATCAACGCTAGACGCTGCTTTAATGATGCCATTAAGCCTGAAGAAATCGTCCATCAATGGAAATGTGCCTATATGGACTTGGGAGTGTTGGAACACTACATCAAAGACAAGAAATTGTCGTTCAGATTCTTTATCAAGATGATCTCGCCCCCGCCTGCCAGGAACAAAAATGACAAGGGTGATGGCAAAAACGATAACAAGCCAAACCAAAAACCGGGGCCTAAAGGACCTAAAAATGCCGAAGGTAAAAATAAACAAAATGGAGCTGGCCCCAACCTCAGGCAAAGAATAAAGCGCAGTCGTAATTTAAACAAATTGCGTTACTATTTCTATAATTCGCTTGACGTCAAATAATGGGGTAATTTTATTTTATATTCTTGATTTTATGTAACTAGTCTGACTTGATATATTGAGGACGTCAACATTGGAGCCCATTCTCGTGATTACGTGTACCACACATAGGGCTTCATAATGTTCTACATTGTTTCAAGTAGGTAATGTGTGTATGATCAAGGCTACTCTTTGTGTTCGTTCTAAAAGAGATGGCGATACAGGTAACAGCAGCCTTATTGCGTAATGAATTTGGCAAGGCAAACGGCAAAAAGTATGAAAAGATCGAACAATCACATGCGAGATAAAAAAACGCGATGTTCATTTCTGTCTATATGATTGGTCGATATTTTATACTCTTTGCCATTTGCCTTGCCGAATTCATTACGCAATAAGGCTGCAGGAGTAGGTAGGCTCGATGAGTGGGTGAAACCACACTCGGCTCGCGCGCACCTTACTCTGCTGGGCTAGTCCTTAGATATTCAGCGTTGAAATCAATTATTAGACAAGCAACACGTTAGTGATCAGTGTCAGAAAAGTCGATATCGGATTGCTTATCTAATGTTACATTAAAAATAATTAGAACGTCATATTGATTATCAAAATAAGCTCAAAAGCTTCCTAACTTGTAATGACGCTAAGTTGGTCCAATCCGATATCGATATCCAATCCAAAGGTTTTTAATTGTCAGATTATTACTGAGCTAACAAGCAGGATGGTCCCAACGACTAACGTGGCTCGCTCAGGCACCCTGAAAACAAACCAGCCAATCGATTCGGAGATTGACGATTGACAGCCTCTCGTGTTCGGCTCACGTCGCTTATTTTTTTTTTTCCTTCTTTGGCAACTGAGCCGATGCCGAATATTCTGCCAGTGTCATGTAGAGACAGCGCTATGAGGCGAGCCGTCGAAATGTGCTTATTCGTTCGGTGTCATGTAGAGACGACAGCGCAGTGAGGCGAGCCGTCGAACTTTGTCTATTCTTCCAGTGTCATGTAGAGGCGACAGTGCGATAAGATGAGCTGACAAACTTTGTCCTTTGTGGTAGATAACAAAGATACAAATTGAAATAAATAATTTAAAAAAATACTACATTTTGATGTCATTGTCATTTATAAATTTTGAAAGGAGTTTGATAACTTTAGGAGAGAAATTTGTCAAAAGGAAATGGAAGTTGATAGGAAGGGGAATTTTAATGTTGGGAAGCATATGATACAAGTCAAAGGAGTGGGAATACGACGCACATGAAAAAAAAAATGGTCTAATGTACCATCATCAAGGACGCACTCGCACAAGGAAGAGTCACGAACACGGATCTTATTTAGGAATACTGGACTACAGCAGTGACCGAGTCTACACAAGGATGAAACAGCTCTTCTAGAAATTTTAGGGCATTTGAAAAACCAAGGTTTCCGCTGGATGTCAGGTTGAATGTTGGCATAATACGCCCCTTTGAGTTTCGAGCTTGCTTGCCACTCTGCTGACCACGAGCTGAATAATTTAAGTTTGGTGTCTGAGCGCAAGTTGTAACTATGAAGCAGATAGTATTTTCTATCCACAGGTTTGGATGTAGCAAATTTTGCCAGAGAGTCAGCACACTCATTGCCACATATACCCGAATGGCTGGGAACCCAAACTATTTCAATGTTTAAACCTTTGTTGTGACAAGAAAAGAGTAAATTACGTATATCTACAATAATATTGCTCTGAAAAAATAACCGAATTTTGGATATTGTGCGATATATAAAATTGATGGCTTCTAGGATACCGATGCATTCCCCTGTAAAAACTGAAGTCTCTGGCGGACATTGGAATAAAAGAGCTATTTTAGAGTTCTGGAAGTATGTTGAAACACCTGTACTTACATCCTGTTGATGATAATTTAGATGCATCCGTATAGAACAAATTCCAACCCTCCCAGTATCTCTCAATAGCCCGAACAAACTCTGCTTTTACGTCCTGGGAGTTTTTAGTGATACCAAGGCCCAAGACGATCTTCGGCTTGGAATGGACCACCTCATATGCGGAAGCAAATACTGGAAGAGAAGGATATTGACAAACAGGCGAAGAGAGTTGTTTAAGCTCCCTGTACCTATTCATCAATGGAATACATTTATCATTCCAGTAAGAAGAGACATTAAAAGAAAGCTTGATTTGTTCCAAAATGGGAAGTAAGGGATGGGATGAGAGGGAGAAAACTTTTGACAAGAAACGATCTGCTAAGTATTGTCTACGAAGGGTAAGGGGAGGATCTGCACATTCAACCTGGAGAGCGTTAATGGAGGAAGATTTCATGGCGCCAATTATAATTCTGAGGTATTTGCCCTGGACTGCATCAAGTTTACGTAGGGCTTCTTTATTACATGGATCGATTAAGTAGCTACAGTAATCCAACACACTTCTGACCAGAGCATTGTAAACCAGTTTTAAGGTGTATGGGTGAGCCCCCCACCAGACTCCTGCCAAAGCCTTAAGAATCCACACCTGAAAATTTAGAATCCAGGATAAATCCCAGAAATCTAGCCTGCTCCTTGACTGGTATAGCCTGGCCATCTATATTAATGTCAAGTTGAGGGATAATACGTCTGCGAGTAAACACAACTGATGTACTTTTTGGATCACTTAAAGATATCCCATGATCTAATAGCCATTGGTTTAATGAGGACAAAGAAACATTCATAGATAGAGCAGCATCCACGATGGAATTGCCACAGACCAATAACGCAATATCATCAGCATAATGGAGGATTTTACAATTAAAATTGAAACAGGAAGGTAGATCGCAGATATAAATATTGTATAAAGGGGGACTAAGAACGGATCCCTGAGGAAGACCCTGCCAAGCTAACCTTGGTGCAGACTCCTCCCCAGGAATTCTTAATTTAAGACTTCGGTCTGAAAAGATACTTGATATGATCTGTCGTATTTTAGGCGGGTTTCCCAGCTCTATCATTTTCTGCCCAAGAACAGGGATGAGGACAGAATTATATGCAAACTGAAATGTCTAAGAAAACGGCTACCACAGACTCATTCCTACTAAGGGCCAGCCGGATCTCTGATGTGAGGGTACCCACACTATCAGCTGTACCCAGACTTTTCCTTAAGCCAAATTGAGTCGTTGGTAGCAATTTTCTGCTCTCCACAAACCATTCCAGACGGTTTTTAATAAGGTGGTCCAAGATTTTAATGAGTATGGACTATAGAGGAACAATGATCACTAGGATCTTTACCAGGTTTTAATATTGGAATAATAATTTGAACCTTCCAATCAGGAGGAATATATCCAGAGGAAAAGCAGTAATTGGCCAAGTCCAGGTAATACTGGTGGGCCTTATCTCCAGCTTTGGTTATGAAGGAATATGGGAATCCATCCAACCCAGGGGCAGAGTCCCTGACATGGTCGAGGATAGGTTTAAGTTCCTCCAATGTAAATGGTCTGTCCAAAGGATAATCTGATGCTGTTTGGTGATTCATAGATACACATTTAGCAAGCAATGCTGCAGATCGAAGGTTTGAATTTATTAATGAGGAAAAGTAAATCATGTTTCCTGGGAGTAATACTCCTGACGTTGCACTGAAGAAGGTGAAGGGGGAGCATTGTGAATATAATTTATTATAGATGTCAATTTGTTGGCAACGTGGTCAGGTAGTGAATGAGCAGGGTTTGCTAATATAGCCATTAGCATACTGTTTATAATGTTTAAAATAAGTAAGCACCACCATTTTGGACAGGAGTGAATGAATAATCTTGAATAAGGGCTTGGTTGTTTTAATTCATACAGTTTTGCGGTGTGATTTTGGAGTTTGGGGAGTTGATTTGGGGAATAGAAGAGGACTGGCTATAGGTTTTGTTTTTGGAGATGATCTAAATACTTCAGCATAAGATCTTGAAACTTGTGGGAATACCTGACTTGCTTCCGCATACGAGATTGATTTCTCAGCCATCAGTGCTTTTATTCCTTTTTGCCGACCCAACTCCAGGCAAGACTTGTCGGTGGCATAGTGACTTCCAGAGCAGGAAACACAAAAGGCAAATTCAGTGGGGACTTGGCAGCCATCACCTGGGTGGTCTTTACCGCATTTAAAACAGGGTGGTTGTGAGCGACATACAGAGCGTGTGTGACCAAAACGACATCAGTTGAAACATTGGATAGTTGGGTACATATATTTTTCAACTGGGAGAGTAGAGTAGAAGCAATATACACGATTTGGCAAAACTTGGCCATCAAAGGTAAGAATAACGGTTTGAGTTGACTTCCACTCAGTAACGCCCGGAGAACTCACCTTACGGTTCATTCTCCTGGCCTTAATTACTGGACCGCATCCAGTGGGAACCCTGATATTTTCAATGACCTCTGTCTCTGTCCACTCGATAGGTACGTCTCTGACGAGACCCTTGCGCGTAACGTTATATATAGGGATAGAAGTATGTATCCATGGGATGTCAATATTGGGCTTATAATAAAACTGTTTGCATCCAGGTGAGTCTTAAAACTAACTGCGAGTCTATTTCTCCCCAAACGTTTCAAGCTGCCGAGTATCACATTGGAAAACATTCCAAACTTAACAGGATGTAGAACAGTGTCTTTTAGGGAAACGTGAACCACATACGGCGCGTTATCTCTTGAGTTGTATGTGTGTCTGCCTATCGTATGCTTGGATTGTTTGGGAGGATTGATCGGAGTAGCAGGGGGCGAGCATGCGGTTCTTTTTCTTTGCGCTGATTCGGAGTACTTAGCGTTATCTATTTTGTCATCGGGGAGATTAATGGTTAGAATCGGACTGTAATCAAAGCGATCGGGAAGGTCAAGGGGTTTATTGTTATCCATGGCGGATACCGGTTAAAAAAATTAAATCTTATAAAGGAATAGGTTAATATAAACCCTGGATGTTAGTACACAAACACCAAGAAAAATCTCGTTGGGAATTCACACTAATATAAACACTTAACTCAAGGAAACTCGTAATACCAATAAAACTAACAGTTAACCCAACAATACTACCAAAGAAGGACTAAAATTATCAAATCTATAGTGAAAAACTCTTAAAATAAAGACTAAAAAAAAATGCCGCCATAAGTTGACTTGACAACGACATCTCCCGCTTAATATATAATAGATCTTTATCAATGAGATAGAATACAATGGCAAGCGTTGTGGAGCGGCGAACCGAGGTGACGTCACCGCTACCTGCCGCGTCGGCCGGCCAGTGCGCCGTTAATTGCATAATAACAAATGAGAAACGAGTCAAGCGCCACAGTGTAATAAACACAGTAGGTGAATCTAAACCGAACGAGAATAATAATGAAGGCTGGAAGACCGTGTCTAGACGCAAAAAAATTAATTACCGTTACCAGGGGCAATCCGGTATTTCGAGAGATATGGAAGGGGGCTTCAAAGTCGCCGACAGAAAAGTTCCGATATTTATAACAAAGATTCACATGGATACGACAGATAAAGACATAATTAACCATGTATACAGAAAGACAAAGGAAGTGATATCTTTGGAAGAAATTACAATAAAACGAGAGAAGGATCATAAAGCTTATAAGTTTTTTGTACCGGAGCAAAAGATATCTATGTTCTTAGATAGTAATTTATGGCCTGAAGGAGTAATTTTTAGACGTTTTATAAACTTTCGAAAGAGGAGTATGAACGGTAATTACGCTGTGTCCCCGATCAAAGAAACAAAATAAATATGGCAAATAAGGAACTATACAACTTTATAAGTTTCAACTGTAAGAATGTGAAGCGCTCAGTAGATGATATAAGGCAGTTATGTCGAACATCCCACATAATTGCCTTGCAAGAACATTGGCTACTGCCGCACGATATTCATTTCCTGAGCTGTATAGATGATGACTTCGCTTATACGGGTGTATCACCCATGGACACGACAAAGGGAATGATCTCAGGACGACCGTGGGGTGGCGTTGCATTGTTATGGAATAAGAAAATCTTTAATAATGTTACTGTAGTGCGATGTGATAATGCTCGAGTGTGCGGTATTAAAGTAGTTATGGGGCAAAGGTCAATCTTAGTGTTCAGTGTGTACATGCCGACTGATAACACGGTGAATCTAGTCGAGTTTACGGATTGTTTGGGGACGCTGAGCGCAGTAGTGGCCAATGAAGGTATTGAGTGTGTTTACATGCTCGGTGACTTCAACGCTTCCCCGGGTAAGCAATTCTATTATGAACTTTCAAATTTTTGTAACGATTTGGATTGGAAATGTGCCGATATAATTAAGTTAGGTTTATTGTCTGACACGTATAGTTTTATAAGTGACGCTAATGGGTCGCTAAGTTGGTTAGACCACTGTGTTGTAACTGAGTCGGCTTTTCAAACTATAGACATCAAGTATGATCCGGTGTGGTCTGACCACTTGCCACTCATTATTAAATGTAATTTAGATAATGTAAAACCTAAGATTATGCAAGAAAATTTTAAATGTAATAAAATAAAATGGGGAGAGAGAAACCCCGAACAAATATATTTATATAGTAAATTATGTAATGACAGTTTAAAAGAAATTGATTTTCCGCCTGAATTCAGTAAATGTAGTGATAAACGTTGTGGAAATCGAGACCACATGCGAATAATTGACAGTTTGTATCATAAGATTATTAATGCATTGTGTGTTGCCGCCTCTGAGAGTCATACTATTGTTAAACCTAGAAGAAAACAACCGGTGATCGGGTGGAACAAGCATGTGCGTGACGCTCACGGGGTAGCTCGGTGTAAATTTAAGGAATGGGTGCTCTGGGGTAAGCCGAGTGAAGGGAGTGTTTGGGAGGGGATGCGGGAGAGTCGTAGAATCTTTAAATCACGACTAAAGTGGTGCCAAAATAATAGGGAGCAGATAAAGATGGATATCCTTGCTTCTCACCATTCGAAACATGACTTTCGTAACTTCTGGAAAACGACTAGTAGGCTAAATAAAAAGCCGGGCTTACCCGTGAGCGTCAACGGTGTGAGTGAACCAAAATGTATTGCGGACATATTTAAGGATCACTTTATGGTGAAATCGCCATTGGGGCCACCACGGTCATTCAGTATGGAGGGGTCTCATGGGCAGGAGATAAACATCAGATTCACAGCGAAGGATGTTCGGGGAGTTATAAAGTCAATGTCGCGTGGAAAATCTCCTGGCCATGACAGCCTGAGCATTGACCATCTAAAGCATGCCGGCGTCCACCTACCCAGAGTTCTTGCCATGTTATATACATTTTGTATGGGACATGCTTACGTACCAGCAGAAATGATGAGGACCGTGGTGGTACCAATTGCGAAGAGTAAAACCGGTGACCTAAGTGACACGAGCAACTACAGGCCAATCTCACTAGCCACAGTGCTTGCTAAGGTTTTTGACAGTTTGCTTGATACACAGCTTGACCGGTACGTAAACACTCACGACAATCAATTTGGTTTTAAGCCAGGACTGTCTACTGAGTCAGCTATCCTGTGTTTGAAGCAAACTGTCAAGTACTACTCTGATAGGAGCACATCTATTTATGCGTGTTTTCTCGACCTCTCGAGGGCTTTCGACCTTGTTAGCTATGACATATTATGGCAAAAATTAAAGAACATCTCAATGCCTGTCGAACTGATAGAAATTTTCAAGTACTGGTATCTTAACCAGGTCAACGTCGTCCGGTGGTCGAGTGCTCTGTCGGAGCCGTACAGGCTGGAGTGCGGGGTAAGGCAGGGAGGGCTGACCTCGCCGAGGCTCTTCAACCTGTACGTGAATGCGCTCATAGAGGAGCTCAGCAGCACCCATGTCGGCTGCCATATTGATGGTGTTTGTGTAAACAATATTAGTTACGCAGACGATATGGTGCTGCTGAGCGCCTCGGTGTGTGGTCTGTCCAGGTTGCTGGGCATATGCGAGCGTTACGCGCTGAATCACGGATTGCTCTATAACGCAAAGAAGAGTGAATGCATGGTCTTTCGGGCCAGGGGTCGCAGCTGCCCGGATTCTGTTCCACCTATTACACTGAACGGTGTCAAGTTAAAAAGAGTTCAACAGTTCAAATATCTCGGGCATATCGTTACCTCTGACCTGAACGACGATGCGGATATCGATAGGGAGCGGAGGGCGTTGTCTGTGAGGGCCAATATGATCGCCCGCAGGTTTGTTCGTTGCTCGGGGGCCGTCAAAGTAACTCTTTACAGAGCATTTTGTACGTCCCTGTACACGGCCAGTCTGTGGGTTTCATATACCCAGAAGCAGTACAACGCTCTCCGTGTTCAGTATAATAATGTGTTCAGGGTGCTGTTGGGGCTGCCCCGGCACTGCAGCGCGTCGGGGATGTTCGCCGACGCCCGTGTTGACTGTTTCTACACGACGATGCGTAAGCGGTGCGCATCTCTGGGGCGCAGGCTCCGGACCACCTCTAACACCATCCTGAGCGTATTTGCAAACAGGTTTGATTGTCAGTACATTAACCATTGTTATATGATTAATGTAATGACAAACAAACAAATGACTCAGAGGCAGGCGTATTATTAATGATTTTTTATTTCTATTTTATTATTTTAACCTGATTTTATGATTTAAATTTAATTTTAAGAAAATGTTTTAATTTTGTATATATTACTTAATGAATTATTATTTTATATATTTAGTGTGATTATTTTGTAAATCTTTTATCTTAATTTCAACTTATATGATCAATATGATTGAAATAAATGAAATTTGAATTTTATTATGTGTGACTGTGAACGTGACATCCATTGAGTATTTTGGTCTCTCTGACTAGTTATCTGTGTTTTCGTCAATTGAGATGCTCATATACACGCGTATGTATTTGACTAATGTAATAATTCTAATATGAAGCATAGTGGTGCGCGAAAAATATGTTTTATGCTCTAAACGAGACCGATCACTAACGATCGTTGTAGTTACATGAATATACTGTAGTATTATATTAACAGTGCTTAAAGGCAATAAACCAAACCGTCCTAAAAAAGTTTATTAGGTTTAGATTTTATTAGTCTGTAACACCAAAATATAATGTTTGTTGATTTGATGTCCAAATGATTCGAATTTATAAGAGCTTTATATAAACAAGTAAAATTAAAAAAAAAACCCGACACATTTTGATTTCATGCTACATACATCTAGACGCCCGAGATGTTCACGAACGTAACCAGTCTCTGCAGAAGAAGTACGCAGATGAAGGCAGACGCGCCCCTCCAGAATACAAGGTAGGTGATCTTGTTTTGTTGAAAACGCAAGGCATGAATGATGTCGGCCCCGGGCAGTCTGCGAAATTTATACCCCGGAGGGATGGCCCTTATCGCATCCGCGAAGTAGTAAGCCCTACTACTTATCTAGTGGAGGGAGTTACTAGAGGTGAGCACGTAGGACGTTACCACGTTTCTGATTTGACTCCATTCATCGGTGATGTTTGGGGGCCGAGTCACCCACGTCCGTAGGAGTTTACCCTCTGATTCCCTACACGTGGTCCCCGGGTGGTGCAAATCAGGTGACATCTGGTGGTAGGCTTCGGCCGAAGGCTTGCGACCACCCACCGGGCAAAGACGTACCGCCAAGCGGCCTAGCCGTGTTCCGGTATGATGCCCGGTGTAGCCACTAGAGGAGTTGGGTCGAGACAGCTGTTCCACTGCAGGCTGACTAGCCTGACGCGCACTGTTATGGACGTATCGGGAGACTAGTCGCGGAGGGTAGCGGGATCCGAGGCACGGTGCGCCGCTGGCCGACCGCAGGTAGTTGGGGGCCCAAGTAGTGTGCCAGCCACACACGAAAGGCTGCCCTGCCAACTGTCGAAAAATCCCGGAATGCACCATCGTGCTGGTTGGCGATCAGATGGGGAGGGCCCGATGGACATTCCGGGGGGGCTCGGGCGTCCCCGCAGTCTCCAGACTAGTGCCCCAATGATGGCGGCCTTTCATTGCGTGTCTGTAGGTTAGCAGCGTGGAACCTCGTCTCACTTCCTTCTCCTCTCATCCATTCACTCTTCAATTTATGATATGAAACCGAAAAAGAATACTGGAGCTAGACAGCGGCTGCACCCCCTCCCCCACAAAGTGCACCTCACCAACATTAGAGGTCTGCACTCAAATCTCTCTGCAGTCCACTACCACCTGGAGGCTGAGAAACCAGCGCTGTTTTTTCTTACGGAGACGCAGATAGCGAGTCCTTCAGACGTCTCGTACTTATCATACCCAGGGTTTACCCTGGAGCACAATTTTAGAACACGCGCGGGTGTATGTGTGTACGCCCGTGACGACACTTGCTATCGGCGTCTCCGTAACCTTGAGGACTCCAGATTCTCAACGCTGTGGGCTCTCGTGGACACAGGTCTGGATAAAATTATCTACGCCTGTGTCTACCGTTCGCATTCAGGAGATCAGGAGACAACCAGGCTCACAGAGTACCTTAGTGAGGCGGCTGATGCGGCACAGCAACGGTACCCTTCCACCCAATTAGTGTTACTGGGGGACTTCAATGCCCACCACCAGGAGTGGCTCTTCCCATACCGGTGCACTGACCATGCTGGACGGGAGATGCGTAAGCTTTCGCTTGCGCTAAATCTAACCCAGCTGGTCCATGGGGCAACAAGGGTGCCGGATGTTGATTCGCACACGGCCAATTGCTTGGACCTTCTGCTGACAACAGATCCAGACAGATACTCTGTGTCGATAACTTCACCTTTGGGTAGTTCAGACCACTGTCTGGTGAAGTCTGTGTCCGTCTACTCCCCGCCCGATCCCAGCCCAAGAGGCACCCGGCGGGTTTGGCGGTACAGGTCAGCAGATTGGGATGGCATGCGATCTTTCTTCGCATGCTATCCTTGGCAGCCCACTTGCTTCTCTTCGGATGACCCATCGTCATGCGCTGACGCAGTGACAGATGTGTTGCGTCAGGGGATGGAGTACTACATTCCGTTCTCTGACGTAACGGTGTCCAGCGTTGACCGGCCATGGTTTGGCGCCGAATGTCATTGCGCCGATGCCCTTAAGCATGAGGCATACCTGGCATGGGCCGACGCACGATAACGCAAGGCGAGTGACGTGTATAAGAAGAAGAGAGCCTACAACAGGGCTGCCAAGTCCTGCAAGAAGGTGTTGCGAAGGGCTCGGTTCGACCACATTAGCCGAATAGGCACCAAACTTGCTTCTTACCCAGCAGGTAGTAAAGCGTTTTGGTCCCTGGCTAAGTCGGTCGAATCGAACTTCTGCCGTCCCTCACTACCACCACTGCTGAAACCTGATGGGTCACTGGCCCACTCCGCTGAAGAGAAGGCAAATTTATTTGCCTCTCTTTTTGCGGAATCTTCGCGTCTGAATCCTGGTGATTCGCGGCCCCCTCCTTCTCCTGATGGATGCGAGACGAGTATGTCGGACATTCGCATCCATCAAAAGGACGTCCGTAGGGTGCTGCGAAACCTCGACGTGAATAAGACTAGTGGCCCTGACAGAATACCAGCTATAGTTCTTAGAACCTGTGCGCCTGAACTGTCTCCGATCTTGACACGCCTATTCCGCCTTTCATATGAGACTGGAAAAGTGCCGAATGCTTGGAAGCAAGCCAACGTACAGCCCGTGCCCAAGAAGGGCAGTCGAGCTGACCCGGCTAATTACAGACCCATCTCTGTAACCTCCATACTCTGTAAGAGTATGGAGCGTATACTAAATACTAAGCTCCTGGCATACCTAGAAACTAATGATATCCTTAGCGACCGCCAATACGGCTTCCGCCGAAATCGGTCTACTGGGGATCTTCTAGCGTATGCCATTCACATATGGAGTGAGGCCATTGAGAGGCACGGGGAAGCGCTTGCCGTCTCCCTCGACATCTCGAAGGCTTTCGATAGGGTCTGGCACGAAAGCCTTATTGGTAAGCTTCCTTCATTCGGTCTGCCCGGTGGTCTGTGTGATTGGATTGCAGACTTCCTGAGGGATCGGTCCATTCGAGTGGTTATCGATGGCTGCTCGTCGGATCAATTGGATATTAATGCCGGCGTCCCTCAGGGGTCGGTACTCTCGGCAACATTGTTCTTGTTGCACATCAACGATCTGCTAAAACCTTTGGGTATGCAGACGACAGCACTGTTGCTGAGAGATACTTGTCCAACGCACGTGCTACCGGGCCACTGATCCGGTCTCTCCGTGAGGCCATGGTGGAGCGTTTAAACTTGTCCTTGCAGGCAGTCTCCGATTGGGGTGATGCCAATCTGGTCAAGTTTAATGCTGCTAAAACCCAGGCGTGTCTTTTTTCCGCTAAAAAGAGCCAATTTCACCCGGCTCCAACTTTCCGTGATGTAACCGTGCCAATAACGGACCATCTTGAGCTTCTTGGCGTTACGCTGACATCAACTCTCAATTTTGGGCCATACATTGAGGCAAAGGCTCAGCTGGCTGCCAAAAAGTTGGGGATCCTTGCGAAGGTGCGAAAGTACTTCACGCTGGAACAGCTGCTCAACTTGTATCAAGCGCAAGTTCGATCGAGCATGGAGTACTGTTCTCATCTCTGGGACGGATCTGCCAAATATCAGCTAGATGCACTAGAGTCGATCGAAAAGCGGGCCAAGAGACTCATCGGCGATGAAGCACTGGTCAAATCAAAGCTCCAGAGCCTTGAACATCGTCGCCGAGTTGCCAGCTTGTCGGTATTTTATCGGTTACATTTCGGGGAGTGTGCGATGGAATTGCATGATTTAATTCCGCCCAGCCCGTTCCATCATCGGACAACCAGACGCACGGTGATGCGTCATCGGTACATGGTGGACATCCCACCCATACGCACAAAACGTTTTGGGGACACTTTTATTATGCGTACAGCTAAGGAGTGGAATTCCCTGCCGGAGTCTGTGTTTCCCGATAGCTACAATCTAGGGGTCTTTAAGTCAAGAGTGAATAGGTTTTTTCTAGGCAAGCGTGCTTCACCGTCGACCACATCATCGCTTTCCATCAGGTGAGATAGTGGTCAAGCGCGAGCCTATTGATAATAAAAAAAAAAAAAAAAAAAAAAAGATGTCGTGGCTTCGGTTAGAGAGAAGCGCAGACGCGGTCGACCGCGTAGATTTGATTGCTAGTCCGAACGCGAGGGCGCTATGTTCGAACTAGAGGGGGAGTGTGTAGCGTTGTGTTGCATGATACTCCCGCGTCACCGCGTCAGGGATAGGTACTTCCCTTGTTTCTGCCCCCCGCGCCCCCCGCCAACGCTCGCTCGCGCAGCGTTGCCAGAATGTAACTTTTGTTACATTTAACGTAACTTTTGACCGTCTCATGTAACATCCATGTAACACGACTCAAAATGTAACTTTTACGTAACTTTTAGAACTTACTAAAAATATTAAAATATTTGCCCATATACAAAAAATAATCGTGAAACGGAACACATCTCAGAAAGCTTTTGTTCATCGTGTTGTCAGTAAATCAACAACAAAGTCGTATTTGCAACCGAAATAAGTTTATTTTTGTATCAATCGTCAACTAAATATCAAGATTATCAGGTAGCATGAAACATGTGTGCCATGCACTGCACATAGCTTCAAGAAGTTAGTTTGGCTATTCATTACATTTTAAGTAATTTTGGTTTCGTTTACAAGAACTAGAGTGGGATGAATATCTACCGGCCGGCGTAACCTAGATTTGATTTTATTTATCGATCTTTTCGCTAATGCGACCAAGCCACCTAGCTACATAGTTGTTTCTAGTTGTAATTTGAATGTTCTAAACTAAACGCATCGGATTTACCAGGGGAAGTCGAGGGGTAGGGCCCGCCCACGCTAAGATTCGAATAGTAAGTGCGTTCCGCTACCTAAATAGTAGAAAAAAAACAAATTTTATTATTTTAGTGTCGTTTTCCACATAAAATAAGGTATTGTAACTTTTCTCATGAAAATGTAACTTTTTGACATGTAACATTTGACTATCTGCCACTGGCAACACTGCGCTCGCGTGGCCACTCGGCTCCCCGCTACGTACCGAGAAAGACCGCGCCGCGCACGTTGTGATCGTGTGACGCCTGCTCTAGTTATCTAGTACTTGTATTATCCCTAGAGATAACACCTAAGACCTTAAATACATAATAAAGCTATATTGTGTTATTTTGTTGAAACCTATGAATAAAGTACTGAAACTTTAAAAAAATAAACATGAGAAGGAAGAACAACGAGAATGGAATTCCCTGCGATAAAACTTCGCTTGTATTAATAAGTTCGTGTCTCCTGCACAAGCACAATTGTATAGGTTTTAGGTACACAAATTGAAATCTCTCTTGAATTTCAACCAGTTGAAATAGTACTTTAAGAACTATTGCAAGTAAAAATTCCTTAATTTCGTCACTCCCTCACTGAACATCAAGATTATAAGGTACTTCTAGAGTAGACTCACAAGCTTCAAATTTTGAACACAATTAGTGTTTAGCCTGTAAAGCTCAGAAAAAACTAAAACATCCTGCAATAATTTTAGTCTTGTTTCCTAGATATACAGGATGGCGCAAAAGTGGTCAACCTATCGGAAGATGCTATATTTTTTGCAAATGGCGGTAAATATCAATTCTAATTTTACATTTAAGAAGTATACAAACAAAATATACTCGTAGCTTGTGATCTCCAAGCTCGTGTAACCTAAGTCAAGCCATCCTGAAGCGCAACCACGAGGGAGATAACTTTTCATCGAAAACCATCATGAGGCCCATTTCCATTAGTGTGGATATGTGAATAAGCTAAATTATCACTTCTGGGGCACCGAAATTCCGCGCATAACCCACGAAGAGCCATTACACCCGCTCAAAATAACTGCATGTTCTGTTTTTTAAGCTGAAGGCGTCATCAGGCCGCTAAGCGTGGTCGGTGAGATCTACAGTGCCATGCTCAACGAACTTCTCCTTCCTTAAATGGATGAATTGGGACTGGAGAGCATAATGGTCATGTGGTTCCAACAGAATAGGGCGACGAAGCATACTGCACAAGCCACAACTGAAATTTTGCAGGCTGCTTTTGCCGGACTTGCACTGGCCGGCAAGATCGCCTGATTTATTAAGCGTTTCAGACTTATTTTTTCGTGGTTTTTTGAAATCACGAGTCGATGTCAACAGACCTCGGACACTTGAAGCCTTCAAAGATTATATCCCCCGGAAGTTCTAGCAAGAGTCATGAAAAATGCCATAAATCGTCCGAATATTTATTCATTCTGGCACTTAGGCCCAGTTTTTTGATCCGTAATTAACGCAACAATGTTTAATTATGCTAATCAATATGGTTTCAAATTTCGGTAAAACGCGTTTATTCATCAATTATTAGTCTAACAAATGGTCAAGTAATTAACTTATTTGATTAATTAACTCTTCAACTTATTTGATTGCCATTCGTAAAAAACGACCAACAACTAATTAATAAGCCCGTTTTACGAAATTTGGAACCATTGGTTAGCATATTTAACCATTGGTTGTACGGACCAAAACACTGGGCCTGGGAATTATATATCTGGTTATTCTCTCCGTTTATAATTTTCCTGCAGGAACAACGTTACTCCAGCAGACATAGTTTTATAGTCTTTTTTCCAAAACGGCAACACGCACTAGTTTTTTATGTGGCGCACATTCACAGCAAGTTACGCACTAATTATACGTTCCACTCATATCATTCTAGGAGCCACTTTCCTGCTGGGGTAATGAACAATACTGAAATAGATTTCATCCTAATAATGGCGGCAACGACCTTCTTTTTTGGCAAATACCGTTATCATCGCCACAAGGACTCTAGCTTTTCTGTGTTGTGGGCTTTGGTGGACACCAGATAATATAATACTACAACTTGGGTTAAAGAAAACAGGTTGTTTTTACATACAATTTTTATTTATATACTGAATTAATTTTCTAAACGAATCTTATAACAATATGAATGAAACAAAACAAAAGTTCTAAAATAAATCCTCTACATTAATTGTGATATTTAAAATAATCATTGGCTAATTTTGCTTCTGCCAATCAACACTTCACTTTCCTCCGTAATTTGAAACAGCCCGATTTCTGAATAAGGATTCCTGCACTGACATAGAATCTGAAGTCTACAATATTAATTTTCACAGTGTGCTGTGAGCTGAAATAGTATTTTGGCTTCCGGATCATACATTTTGGGGTACAGAAACACTAGGTAATCAATAAAGAGCCTTTTTTATTAACCTCCGACCGAAAAAGAGTTTAAGTTAGTTATAAGATTGACGTGTATGCCTTTGTGTTTGTGTATAACATGACTATTTGTGTAGATGTCCAAACCGAGCCCCCGTTTCGACCCTCCAAACGGAGGCTCCATTTGGACCCTTCTACATTATTGCGGTCACTCACGTGTCCGTCTGTCTGTCCGTCCTTCGTATGTCTCACGGGTTTTACGGCCAAACTGTTGGAGCTACAGTCTTCAAATATTCACAGTATAAGCATCTTGTTGACCCAAAGCCATGCAAATTGTCAAAAAATATATTTCTATATTTTTAATGGGGGGCTCCCATACAATTAAACGAGGGGGCGTGATAAAAATATTTTTACCTACCCCATCGAGTGGGGTAGGTATCGTTGTTTGGAGCTCATTGATTAGTTAAATGCTGTAAATTTTGTTTAAAAAATGTTGGAAAACAAAGGAATAAGTTGCTACCATAGTCGCCTTCTTTTGCAAAATTTTGTATTTTTTAACTTTCCACTGACCTTGAACTTGGAATTTAGTGATAATGTTTATTACTACGTATTTTATTACCAAAAACCAATATATTGATAAATCCGATGTTTTCTTTGAAACGCCCTCAATACAACAACAACAATAACTACAACTTATTTTTGCGATTTGGTACGGAAACCTGAATGTGCGAAGTAGACAGAACACACACTTGGCCGGATTTTGTTTTAAAGGTGACTTTAAAGAGAGTGTTCTTAGCGTTGTTAGATCTAACCGATTTGCATCAAAGATATTTGATGCAAATAGGTTCAGCCGTTCTAAAGTTATGGGCGTTTTACTGTTTGAATCGGGGTGTTTTCGCAAGATATCTTGTCATAATAATTGTACGTACAATAGATTGTCGATCGCAGCATGAAATTTATGTAGCATGAAATAAAAATGGGTCGGATTTTTTTAATTTTTACTTGTTTAAAAGCTCTTATAAATTCGAATGCCATAACAATCATTTGGACATTCAATCAACAAACATTTTGGAGTTACAGACTAATAAAATCAAAACTTAAATAAACATTTTTATTAATAGGACGGCTTGGTTTATTGCCTTTAATCACTGTTAATATAATACTATAGTATCTGATCACGATTAGAGCACAAAACTTATTTTTCGCGCACCACTGAAGCATTTCATAATATAATTTATTTCATTAGTCAAATACATAGGTACGCCTGTTTATGAGCATCTCATTTCAAAGAGTATGTAACACTATGTCTCATTTGACTAAAACACAGAGAGACTAAAACACTCAGGGCCAGTTTCTCAAGTAGACGTCACATCTCAAATCAGCTGACAATTTGTCACAAATTAACCAGCCGTCAGTTGTCAGTGAGTTTCTCAACTCTGCATCATCGAGAAATTACGTAATCGCTTGTTAAATTTAATAATTTATTTCGGTTGGCTACCCTAGCTAGTATTCATTTTTTTAATTTGCTTGTTTTTGGATAGGTGACCCCACACAGGTTAAGCAACACCTACCAAGGTTAGTTTTTGGATGGGTGACCGCTTTTTTTTGGTTCGTTTGATTTGGATGGCTGACCCCGCCAGGGTAAGCAACACTTATCAAGGTCAGTTTTGGGATGGGTGACCACTTTTTTTGGTTCGCTTGTTTTTGGATGGGTGAAGCTGCCAGGGTAAGCAACACTTACCAAGGTCAGTGTTTGGATGGGTGACCACTTTTTTTGGGTTCGCTTTTTTTTTAGATGGGTGACTCCGCCACGGTAAGCAACACATACCAAGGTCAGTCTTGGGATGGGTGTCAACTTTTTTTTGGATTGTTTGTTTTCGGATGGGTGACCTTGGTAGATGTTGTATAACCTAGTGGGGTGACTTTATGATGTGTGACCAAAATTTTTGTGGTGATGGTCACCCATCCAAAGAGTGACCTTGGTTAGTGTTGCTTACCCTGGCGGGGTCATCTGTCCATAAACAAGCGATCCAAAAAAAATGGTCACCCATCCCAAGACTGACCTTGGTAAGTGTTGCTTACCCTGGCAAGGTCACCACACCAGCCGCTTTAAGTTAAACACAAATCTATCCAGAAACTAAGTACAGGGTACAGTTAACATTAATGCGCGTGAGGAAGGTTCGATTCCCAGGTCAGTATTTTATTTATTTATTTTTATTTCCCTATATACAAAATAACTATTTTTGATAATTGTGTCAAGTTTTTATAATGTAATTAATTTAAAAAGTTTGTAACATCCTATTTTTTTTAAATCTTGCTAATTATATAATTGATCTAAATTAACATATTTTTTATAACTTAACCTATACCATAGTTTTCGCCGACCCCTATTATCTTTTTATCGTAATATAAGCCTTTAAAATCATAATATTAATTGTAATCTGCGAATAATCGACCAATTTTCAACAATTATAAATTAGGCTCGTTGACAAGAGATTAACATTGAAAATGGTTCTCAGAAACCCAAAACTGCTGTAACATGTGGTTAATTCGAGATTTTTCTCAAATGTGACAAATTGTTAAACGCTTGTCAAATTTGGGTGTTGAGAAACTGAAAGTAGAATTAACAGGCGATTAATCGTCGATTACGTTAACAGCCCGATAATTTTGACCTGGGAAACTGGCAGTCAATGGATGTCACATTCACAGTCACATATTTAATAAATACCTCTATTATATGACGTGACCTGAACACAGGCTGCCAATCGTCGATCTCCGAATCGATTGGCTGGTTTGTTTTTCAGGGTGTCTGAGCGAGGCAAGTTAGTCGTTGGGACCATGCTGCTTGTTAACCCAGTAACCATCTGACAAGGAAATGGACCAACTTAGTCATTACAAGTTAGCAAGCTTTTGAGCTTATTTTGATAATCAATATAACGTTCTACTTATTTTTAATGTAACATTAGGTAAGCAATCCAATATCGATTTTCTGACACTGATCTCTGAGAACGTATTGCTTGTCTAATAATTGATTTCAACGCTTAATATCTTATGCACCCACTCCTTGAGCCTACCTACTCCTGTTACCTGTATCGCAATCTCTTTTAGAACGAACATAAACAGCAGCCTTAATCATACACACACACTATGAAGCCCTATGTGGTGCACGTAATGTTAACCTCAATAAAAAAAGCCAGACTAGTTACATAAAATCTAGAATATAAAGTAAAAATTATCACAGTATACGACGTCATGCGAATTATAGAAATAGTAACGCAATTTGTTTAAATTACGACTGCGCTTTATTCTTTGCCTGAGGTTGAGGCTTATTTTTACATTCGGCATTTTTAGGTCCCTTAAGCCCTGGGCCTTTAGATCCCGGTCTTTGGTTTGGCTTGTTATCGTTTTTGCCATCACCCTTGTCATTTTTGTTCTTGGCAGGCGGGGGCGGGATCCTCTCGATAAAGAATCTGAACGACAGTTTCTTGTCTTTGATGAAGTGCTCCAACATTCCCAAGTCCAGAACGGCACATTTCCATTGACGGACGATCTCTTCAGGCTTAATGGCATCATTGAAGCAGCGTTCAGTGATCGTGGCGTTCTTGTTAGGGTTCTGCTTGCTCTGGACGTAAATCTCATAAATATAGTCATGAGCTGCTTTCTTGCTGCCAATGTGCTGAATAGTCCAGTACATAATATCTAGAAGAGTGTCAATCTTCACAGTGATGATGAATAGGAACTTGCTTTGGGCGACCAAATAAAAGTGACGATTATCACTTTTGATGTCAAGGTTGGTAAGTTCTACTTCTTCGTCAGTGGTGATGTTGCAGTGGGCGGGATGACAATCCTTGAAGTGATCCATCATGTCCTTTAGTTTTCCTGTAGGAAACAAAAGTAAACATAAGTGCCTCATAATTGTATTTGTTACCTGTGTGGTTTATTGAATTCTCATTAGGTAGTACGAAACTCTTGGAGATGTATAGTTTAAAATTACCTGTCCAGGAACATTTTCCGAATGCAACACCATGCGGGCAATCCATTTCTCGGAAGATGCATTCTTCGAGATGCGCCTCCAAGTTCGATGCCACAATGGTGTAGACACACCCCAAGGACTTGTTGGGACACGGCACTTTTGCCTGGAAAGATTGAGACACAAAATAAGTAGGGGAGCAAAGCTGATTTGATACATCTGACCGCCTTGCTATTTGACCCATGCTACTGAACCTTTGCCATGGAATAAAGGGTCACCTCATGCCAGCTGCATTCATAACTTTTATTTTAATCGATTTCCCAAAAAGGAGGAGGTTTAATGTTTGACTAGATATATCTATGTATTTTTTTGATGTATGTAGGATATACCCTTCCAATCAATAAGAATTTTCAAAATCGGCCCACTATTGACGGAGAAATCGGTGAACATACACAAAAAAAAAACATAATCGACTTTATGTTTTTTTTTTGTGTATGTTCACCACACATAAAACCTCCCCTTTTTTGGAAAGTCGGTTAAAAATAAAACTTTTTACAAACGACGAAAGTCAATGTAAAAAAACTAAAAACTATAGGTAACAAAGACACCGACTTCGGAAAGGAAAGTTATTTTCCGCTTTGTAGTGTTTTTTTGGAAGTCGGTTTAATATTTTGTTAAAAAAAAAAATTTTTTTCTTGAAGTACAGTTTCAAATGTTGTACTATTAAACCTTTTTTGTGATGGTACTCACACTCTCCATAACAACCATATAATTTGCACCATTTATTTGTATTCACGTATCCTAACAACTGCATATGTCGCAAATGTTTAAGCCGTAAACAACTATCAGTAAAGAGCAAAAAAAAGTGAGGACAATTGGGTTGTTGAATTTAAAAAAAAATACGGTTTTTAAAATATATTTTGAAACTTTACATATCATAAATTATATTGTCGTTGCAAAAATCTCTTAAATATGTTTTTTTTTCAATCAATTTATTATAAGCAATTGAAAATCGATAAATTTTTCAAAAAAGCCACCTGTCTACGAACGGGCCATGATTGATCGCCATGTTGATGACGTCATAACGTTCAAGGAATTTTGTACTCCAGTGTGAACTACACGTGAATTGACTAAAATAGCCGAAAATATGTGCAAAAATATTATTTATTATCAAAAATATTATCAAATTTTATTTAGTCATGTGTTTTAGGATTCTTAAAGGCTGATTTCGATAATATACCCACCTGGATGGGCGATTTGGCAGTTTTGAGCATAAATAAAGTAGTGGTAATGAATATTACGTGTTAGTGGACCGGTGTTTGTTATTGTTCTTTACCAGGGTACATTTAGAAACAGAATTGTCATAACGTAATCGTTTTCACATATGGGTAGGTGATATTGGTATAAAATAAAAAGTAAACAAACACGATTGGCGCGAAACTTCGACTTTGGATATCAAAAATCTTCATTAGATACCACTAAATATGATACAACCCGAAATCTGTGCAGCCTTTATTTATCACACAAAATCCTTAAAATGTTCGGTAATTACCATTATTTACATATCTCTTAATAATATTAAACACTTTATATTTACAAACAGTAAAAAACTTTGTAGAACAAAAACGTGAAAATATTAACTTGGTAGATTTTTTTACACTAATTCTTCAGTAAATATATCTTATATGCGTTGACCGATTTTCACAATTCAAACAGAAACATTAGTTTTACGCTTTTATCTATCATTTAAGAATAAAATAATGAATATATCTCCATAAACAAAAAATCATGTTTTCAAGTTACGTAATTATAATTACGTAACTTGAAAACATGATTTTTTGAAACAATGTCAACTTTGCCCGAAAGTTCCCATAAAAATGTACTAATCTCAGTCTGTAATGATCAAAGTAATATATTAATACGAATCTAATACTAAATTAGAACAAGATAACATAATAATTAATACATTCTATTTGGAATCTAGTAAGACATAGAACATTTCTCAATACTTTAGTAGGTATGGATTGCTAGGTACTTGGCTATTGCGCGATTCACATATAATGGGGATTTTTTATAGTATTTGTACATAATGGTATGAAGCAAGCACGATAACATTTAAGGATCAATATTTTTGACAAATATATTTGATTTTCATCAATATATTGACGATAATAACAAGATTGAATCGGTTAGAAGTCAAAACACCGTATCAGCTATGTGCTACAATGAGTAAAAATGAACGTTGTGACGTCACACGGGCTCGGGTTTGTTCGGGAACTGTCGAGGTGTTTTCGGTACTGGATTCAAGAAAAACTTTTCAATTTGATATTACTTTGTAATTACAGCGAATAAAAAAACTAAAAATAGTTTTGTATGTAAACTTATGTATGATCTTTCCATTTTTAACAAAAAAAAATTGGTTCAACAAACCAATTGTGGGTACTTGAATAACTGCATATTTGGAAATCACATTCCGTCTCAGCTGCCTAATGCGTTACCGATTCGATTTCTTATAACAATCGACTTTATTTATAAAGAAATTTTAATCGTTTTAAGGTTAAGTACCATTTTATTTCTGCACAATATTTTGTATAGTTTTATAACGGACGGTATGGAAGAAGAAAACGTGTTGCGCCGACCCTAAGTAACATGAGATTAGGGCAGGAAGAAGAAGATTTAGAATAGTTTTATTATAAATATACACAGGCGTTTAAATTACTATGTTTTATGTATTAAAATAAGCTGTTACACCTTGTATAAAACAATAGCTATTTATGCAACTGTTACGTTATGGACGGTCTTTTAATACGAGTGCCATTTTTCGGTACAAGCGTAGCGCGTACCGAAATAGGTGGGCACGAGTTATTAAAAGAACAATAACGTACAGTTGCATACAAGATTTTATCTACGAAGGTAGGAATAAAACACAGATATAGAAATATATTGTTACGATCCCGCCATATAACGAAACCTTCATAACATTTCTCATATACTTGTCTTGATTTTTCTGGTAGTAAATTATTTGTAGCCGCAACTGCTTTATTTGTTATATTTGGTGGAGTATTTTCAATATCACTTGATGTTGAAGACATTTTTAATAAAATTCCACTCCGAATTTTTTTGCCCGCGTTCAGTTTTTTTAGTCTTTATTAGGTTTAAGGCAAAGATCTTGTAGCCGCAACAGCCAAATAGTATACGATACTTTTGTTCTAAACTTGTTCCATTTTTAAAAATATCATTCACATTGTCTCGATTTCGAAGTAATATTATAGGTACCTGGCTGTATGTTCAGAATGTCTTTGCGTATGTTTTAGAATTTATGACGATTCGCTTAATGCAACCTGATGTCGTTATGGGTATCATAATTAAACCGCTGTCAATTTTGTAATTTGAATATAACGAAACCGAAGTAGATAAAACTATTTATAATATATCTGGGGGCACGGCAGTGCCTCCAACAAGTCGAACAAACAAAAGCACAGTCGTAGGTACCATACTTTTCTCGTAGCCATTCAGGACATTTTCGAGTTCCATGTTTCTTCGTTGTGGGTAAAGATAGAAGTCTGCATTTAATGAAACTAGGAGAACATAATATAATTAGGTAAATTCCCAAACTTCGTTCAAATTGAACCTGAAGTATTTTATCTATATGAGTTTACATTATCTGTGCTTCAAGTCATCTATTGTTTATGGTACTGTCTATAGTTTTTTTTCAGTTGTAGATTCTTATTAAATATGTTCGCTATAAGTTTGTGTATTTTATTAAGTATTAAAACATGGCGCAGTCTAGTCTAAAATTACCACCGAATTTTGATCTGGGTTCGCCGTGTGCGGCCTCAGATTGGAGGTTTTGGAGGTGTCTGTTTGAAGATTATCTTGTCGGTGTGGGAAAGCATGATGCACCGGACAATGTAAAACTTTCTTTATTACGCAATATGATGGGTCCTGATGCCACCAGGATAATATTGTCCCTCAAAATATCAAAACAAGAAGCTGAAAGTTATGAGAAGATTATGTCCGAAATTGAGAAATATGTCAATCCCAAATGTAACCAAGTTTACCAACGATTTAAGTTTAATGATAGAAAGCAAGGGACGGAGGAATCGTTTGAAAATTTCTACACTGACTTGCGTCAGTTTTTTGTTCCATGTGGATACAAGGATTTAACCGCGGATACGTTAGAAGACCAATTGATAAGAGACCGTATTATACAAGGAATAGCAGATAAATCAGTCCAAGAGCATTTATTAAGAATAGAGACGGATAAAATTTCCATTATGGGCCGTTGATTTGGAAGTTCATTTTTTTTTTATAGGTTGTACTCATAAATAGAAAGCTTTTTACAAATTTTCAAGACTCGGAAATTTTATGTTTTTTTGTATGTTTTTCGTGAGGTAAAAATATGAGAATTGGTCCAGGAGCGAGCGAAGCGAGCTCGGGAGCTTAGGGCACCCCGACACGGACAGGTTAGGTTCGAAGAGATGACGGGAGCTGAAGTGAGCGAGCAAAGCGAGCGAACTCAGCTCCCGTCATCTTCTTCGTGTTAGGTTACTTTAGACCCTTCAGACAGAAATAGGAGCCCCGCGCAGCGGGGTTCCGTCGACATTGTTGTTAAATAGTAATTGTAAAAACTTTAACCATGAATATCTCCTTAACCATTGGGTTCCGCGGGGTTGGGATGGTACAGTGGGGTAGCCCCACTAACCCCCACTTCCCTACCCCCCTTCCCGCCCCAAAAATCGATGGACTTTGATAGAAATTTTGATTCTAACCTAAAAACTTTAACCATGGATATCTCCATAACCATGGGGCTCCGAGTGGTGGGGTTGGTAAGGGGGGGATAAAACCCCTCCCCCCACCCTCCCTCGTTCCCCCCGTGCCATAAATCAGCGGCCCATAAAGGAAATTTTAACCGGTGAAAGAGTGAAACCTATTGGCATTATAAATTTATGTTGTAAGTACAAAAAGCTTGTTTGTTATGAAAATTTTATTGTTATTGATTGTAACAATGTTTTGTTAGGGTTACCAGCTTGCCTAAAGCTGAACTTAATTAAAAGGGTACACAGTATTGAATGTGATGTGGAAAAGTCTAACTTTATAAAGAATAATATAACTGTTTTTGAAGGAATAGGTAGATTACCAGAAGAAGTGGAAATTATTACAAGAACTACAGATGAGCAAATATGTCACCCATCACCTAGATTGCCTTCATGCCTATTACATCCATTAAAGTCTGAATTGATAAGATTACAAGATAGGAAAGCTATTGTGAAAGTAGAAAATATTTCTGAAAATGCATGTATAAATAAAATTGTTATTGTTGAAAAACCAAATGGCAAAGTTAGATTGTGTCTGGATCCTGCTGATCTGAATAAATTAATAATTAAGAAGCCAAAAATGTTGCCTACTCTTGATGACCTATCTGCTAAATTAAAAGGTAAAAGATTTTTCTCTGTATTAGATTTGGCAGAGGGTTTCCATCATTTGAAACTCTCTGACAGTTCGTCCTGGAAATGTTGTTTTGCTACTCCTTATGGAGTCTATAGATATTTGGTTTTGCCATATGGTTTAATGAATGATCCAGAATTATTCCAAGAGATTCTTGAAAATTATTTTGGGGACTTGCCAAATGTTGTTATATGGGCTGATGACATTTTGGTAATGGGGGACAATATTGCAGAACACGATCAGGCACTGTTAAATGTTATTAAAAAGGCATCTGAATTAAATATTGTTTTTAATAAAGAAAAATTTCAATATAGGCAGTCAGAGGTCAAATATGTAGGCCAAATATTTAATGAACAGGGCATGTCACTTGACAAAGACAGAATTCAGTCTCTATTGAGTTTAAAAGAACCTACTAATCGTGATGAGCTTAGACAAGTTTTGGGGTCTTTCAATTATGTTAGACGATATGTCCCAGACATGGCAAATTTAATGTCACCATTATGCAAACTTTTAAAAAAAGATTGTGAATTTAATTGGCTACCTGCACATAGTAAAATGTTTTCAGAATTAAAGACTAAAATATGTATGTCTCCAGCACTGTGTCCATTTGACCCTCACAAGAAAATAGTATTGCAGTGTGATGCATCTAAAAGTGGACTTGGAGCTTGTCTCTTTCAAAAAGATGATAAAGGAATTTTAAAGTTAGTTACATGTGCTTCCAGAACCATGAATGATACAGAACTAAATTACAGTCAAACTGAGAAAGAATTACTGGCCATTTCATTTGCCTCTAAGAAATTCCATCGGTATATCTATGGCTCTGATGTTGACGTACAGAGTGACCACAAACCTATTGTATCAATCATGTCAAAGCATATTGGTAAGATAGGCTCACAAAGATTAAAACGCCTACGACTAAAATGATTAATGTACAACTTAAATGTGTATTATGTCCCTGGAAAATTGTTGCATTTTGCAGATATGTTATCTAGAAATAGCTTATAAGTAACAGAGCATGACAAAGATATGCTACAAATGGTTCATACGGTATCTGTTCACTTACCTATGTCACCTGAACGAAGAACAATTTTCAGAAAAGAAACTTGTAATGATACTGTATTAAGTTTGCTTTTAAAATATTATTACAATGGATGGCCTTGTGAGTCAAAAGTTCCTAAAGAATGTAAAGAATTTTACAAACTAAAAGATAATATTTACTTTGAATCCGGATTAGCATTTTTTGAACATAAGATTATTGTACCCAAAAGTCTCCAATCTTATGTTTTGAATGTTGTTCATCATGGTCACCCTGGTGTTAGTAAATGTACTAGGAAAGCTAGACAATTTTTTTATTGGCCCAAAATGACACAAGATATTTATAACTATGTAATGAGATGTCGCACATGCGAAAAATATAGACCTGCTAATCCTCCTGAAAAGTTATTACCGCACAAGATACCTAAATTGAGGTTTTCAAAGATTGGTGCAGATATATTGGATTTCAGAGGTAAATATTTTATTGCTATGGTCGACTATTTTTCACACTGGCTGGAGGTTATACCTTTGATTGATAAATGTGCCAAATCTGTTATTAATGCTTTTCAGGATGTGTTTATGAGATTTGGGTATCCTGTAGAAATTATAGCAGACAATAACCCTTTCAGTTCTAAAGAATGTTGTGACTATTTTAAATCTAAGGAAATTTATTTGACTACCAGTAGCCCACACTATCCAAGAAGTAACGGTATGGCAGAGAAAGCCGTACATATTAGTAAAAACATTTTAACTAAAGCTTCAGAGGATGGTGTTGACTACCGTGATTACATTTTAAGTTACAATAATACTCCATTGTCTGGCTTGGAAGTTTCTCCATCACAAATACTCAATAGTAGAAGAGCTAGAACCCTTGTACCCACTTGTTCTAAGTTGTTGCAACCTAAAGTTGAGAAAAAAGTACACAATCTATTATTATTAAAACAGTCACTATTAAAAAGTAAAAATATTGTAAGAAAGAAAGAAGTGAAATATAAATCAGGAGATAATGTAGTGGTTAAAACAGATAAAGATAAGTACTGGGTAAAAGGGCAAGTTTTATGTAAGTCTAGAGAACCTAGGTCTTATTGGATTGTAAAAAATTCTTATAGTATGCCTATAAGGAGAACAACTAAACATCTCAGAAAATCATTAACAGTCACTGGAGATAAACCAGTTGTAAGAAATTTTGAGTATAGCCCTTGGATTAATAAAGCACAATATTGTGCAGATAATATTAACCCTCAATCGGATAATATTGACTCTCAATCTTGTATTATTAACCCTCCATCTTATATTAATAACTCTCAAAACAATGTAAGCCCCTATGTTACCCGAAGCGGTAGAATTGTTAAACCTAGAAATGTTTTGGACTTGTAGGGGAGGTGAAGTATTTTATCTATATGAGTTTACATTATCTGTGCTTCAAGTCATCTATTGTTTATGGTACTGTCTATAGTTTTTTTTCAGTTGTAGATTCTTATTAAATATGTTCGCTATAAGTTTGTGTATTTTATTAAGTATTAAAACAGAACCTGCGGATTTTAAGAACTATTGCAGGTCATTGAGAGTTTTTTTTTAAATTTTGTTCCTCATTACATTACCGACCATCAAAATTCTAAGGTACTTCTAACAGACACACGAGCTTCAAATTTAGCCTATTTAAAGCAAGAAAAACTTAAACAATTCGCATTTTCAGTCCTGTTGCCTATATTATACAAACTGCATAATTAACTTTGTAATCACATATAAATAGATCGGCGATATCGATTACAAAGTTACTTTATCAGCCCCGTACCATGACGTGTCAAAACTATAATGGTTTGACTGCTACAATTTTTCGTAAAAAATAGGTAGGTAGGGGAAGCCCGGGCAGGAAGCAGCGGTAAGAAGAATAACTGTGTCTGCCATAAATCTATATTAGATGGCGCTTTGACAAATTTTCTAGTCGTGTCTCGTGCAACCGGCGACGCGATGACAGTTCAACCAAAAAATTACGTGGTGCATTTGTTGTGAAAAGAAAAAAATAAATATCGTTGTTTTGATACGATTTTTGTGAAGGTTTGTACATTAACTTTTTGTATTAATCATTAGTTATCAATGAAATATTTTACTTATCCAATTGCACGTTTATTTAAGTATTATTTGTGATCGTTACTTTTTCTCTAAAATTATTTCATCATCTACTAAAATTATTTCAAGTCTTTATTTGTTTCTAATATGAGCGTGCTGCGCAAAATGGATATGGGCAAAACGGATAAAGCTGAGCAAGCATTAAAATTTCAGAAGGCAAATAATATGAAGACCCAGATCTCAGAGTTAGCAGGCCCCAGCAAGACTAAAACTAAAAGACCCTCAGTCAAACAACAGAACAAAAACCTGAAACCAGATTTTTATTGTTTAGTGTCCGCTGAAAGATAAACTGAACCACCAGCCGAAGATTGGATTCAGTGTAATCAATGCAGAAATTGGGCGCATGAAGACTGCACTTCTTATGTAGGAGTTGGCAGCTACTTCTGTGATGAATGCGAAGACTGATCTTCACTAATTCAACATTATCCTTTTTGCCCTAGGGGCATATCTGTTTTGCCCAACCCCTCCGGGCAAAACGGGTTATTGATACTTTTTGTTAATGCTCATAATTAATATATCTTAGTTATCGAGTTCTATTGTTTATCAGATTGTGGTTTTATTGACATTATCTCTTAACATACTCGTATGCGTCTTGCCCGGACTTCCCCTAAGTAAGTAGTAGTGGTTAGGTACAGTAAGTCAAAGACGATAACGTTGATAGCTTCTTTAAGATACGTATACCATACTTATGAATGGCCTGCACACAACCAATGGTTGCATATTTCGGTAAGACACCGTTTTTTTCTGTTGTTCGCCACACAAGTGGTCAAATAAGTTGGAGAGTTAATTATTTGTCAGGAAATTCCCACAGGGGACGAGGTTCTCAACTCGGATGTTTAAATTTTCTTTTTTATGTACCTATGTTCGGGCATAACTCCTTTTTTGTTTGAAAGGGTATACTCTCGAGGTGGTCCCATCGTCACCAAGTCAGAATCTGATGACGGGATCAAGTCCCCAATTTAAAATTTATCACATTAAAGTGTTTGTACAAATAGCAATATGTACCCTAAACAAGACATTTGTACCTGTAAAGGTGAAGGAAGTATGTCAAGACGTCCCTGCCACTTTGTCGTCAAAGTGGAGGGACTTTTTGGAAGCGCTACTCAGAGGCAGATAATTCACTCTTCAAGGTGTGTTCTTCCACCAAGTTACCTTGTTGTAAGTTGCAACGATTTCTTCCAGCTGCCAATTCCTTATTTGTGTGAGGGGCTGACGGCAGATGGGGCATATCGGTGGCAGCAGGATCTGTGTGCAGGAGTTGCACAGACTGTGTCCGTACTGGCACAGGTATATCGGTGCACACAAGATCTCCATACAGATTGGACATTCAGGCAGCTCAATCCTCACTGTTGGGGCCCTGTTAACAAACAATTTACTTGTTAAAACCTATGAATAAAGTACTGAAGCTTTTTAAAAAATAAACATGAGATGGAAGTACAACGAGAATGGAATTCCCTGCGATGAAAGTTCGCTTGTAGTGATAAGCTCGAGTGCCCTGCACAGTTGTAAGGTTTTTAGATACACAAATCGAAATATGGGGGCACTAAAATCGCGTGCTAACTTTTACGCCATCCTGTACAATCGGCACAAGAAACTTTGTAATCCTCTAAAAGCAATGCAATTTGCATGTCTATTTATATAGGATTATAATGCATGTATTATATGCATGTTATATCGCATGATGCAATATATACAAAATTAAATTATCAGACTTGGTTTTACATTCGATCTCACAACTTTTTGCTGTAGACTGTTTTGCGAGACTTGTGTTTTTGACATGTTATATTTTTGATGCGATATCTTTTTCAGGGATTTACAGAAGTTAGGAACTCACTTTTTGTTCAACTTTGCTGGCGCCATTTTTGTTAACGGAATGAAACTGTAAAGAAAAGAAATATCAATTATTAAATGTAATTATAACAAAGCACCAACGTATTATAATTATGAAGGCAGAGTAAGTCTGTGTGCAGTAATTACTACTAACTACCACTGTATCATGTATAATGTATGTACTATTGCTGCATAATTAAGTACTAAGTAAAATATTTCTGAACGGTAAAATAAAACAAATAATTTGTTAAACTTATCCATTTTTTTAGGTGTCTGTAAACGGGCTACAAAAATTGCATCTTGTTGACCAATATAACTCAGTAGGTATATTTGCAACTAATACCCTTGCTGCAATATCATTGCCGAGTATAGTCCAGCAAGATTCTGCAACTGGATTGCCGAGGAATTTTGTTCGTACACGCGGGGCAATTATTGAAGCTAGATCTCAGTAGTTAATGAAGATTTTTATGTATGCCTCTTCGGTCGTTACATGAAACTTCGCGGCAATTACGGCCCAAGCATCCTTCTTAAGGGTACACAAGTCAAAAATTCTTCCATACAAACGTAGTCTAGAGATTACTCCACTGTTTGACGATGTACTTTCAAAATAAAAAAAGATATCAATTTGTCTCATCATTATCTAGCCCTGTATGGAACCGAAAAAATAAAATATTTGAAAGTTATGAGCGTCGAAAGTTCCATATTTCAACACTAATTTTAACGTATATTTGGGCGCAAATAAATACCATAAGAAGAAGGAAAATTAAAAAACGGCCTCCATACAGGGATAGATTAGTAATTCAACAATCCAAATAATTTTATTTTGATCAGATACATTCAGTAGTTTCTTCATGAAATCTAGACTCCCAAAGGTCTGTTTATAAAATTTCGCGCGCTCGTTTTCGTCCTAAATCATCATCCATTTCGATAAAAGATTGTAGAAGTGCTAATTCGTAAGCGAACTAGCTTCTTACTGCTCATCACAGCATCTATATATTTCGCACGTGTTGTGGGATGAGATAGCATGCATTTTAACCTCGCGCACAAAATAGTTCGTGCCGTCGACTAGTTTAACCTTAAGAGATATACGTAAAGAGATCGTAAATCTCTATACGTACTAGCAATTAGGCTGGTAATTCAGGATTTCGTTGCTAAAGTTCAAAATCTTTTTGGTTGACCACTCAGCCATGACGAACAGAATAAAATCAATAATGGATACGAAACTGATCAAGGCAGCTACTACAGATGAGCGAGGGAAAAGAGCCACCTATACATCAGAGCAAAGACGATATACGGCGATATTGCAGTAAAGTCAAAGCGGGATATATCATTTGCAATCTAGCCAGCTAGACTTTGATTACATGCTACTACTATGAAATATCTTGGCAATATCGCCGGGCTACACAGCAAGATTGCAGCAATTGTTGCACTGTGTTGAGCGATATAACTGGCAACTCGGCAGCTATACAATTGCAAGAAATTGTCAATAAACCGGCCAAGAGCGAGTCGGACTCGCGGTTTTAGTTCTAAGTATGGGAAAACCCCAAAATTAATTGTTTTTTTTTCTATATTTGTGTGAAAATCTTAATGCGGTTCACAGAATACATCTATTTACCAAGTTTCAACAGCATAGTTCTTATAGTTTCGGCAAAAAGTGGCTGTGACATACGGATGGACAGACAGACATGACGAATCCTTAAGGGTTCCGTTTTTTGCCATTTGGCCACTGAACCCTAAAAACTAGCCCGTTTAAAGGCACCTTTATCAAAATTACCTATTTTAAAAACAGAAGCATTAACCTTATCAAACTGTAAAGCGAGTATTATAAGGAACTTAATGCTTGTGGGCATCCAGTCTATAACTCCTGAGAATATGGTATGGTATCCTTCTGAGTTAATACCAATAGGTGTCAACTTTTCAAGCTATTTGGCGGAGTAAAATTATCAGACAACGTTATAAATACGTTCGATCTTACACATTTTGCGTTAGAAAAACGGTTTTGCGAGACTTTGTTTTTTACATGTTACGTTTTTGATGGGATTTTGCTTTAGAAGTAAATGTTAGGATGAAAGTCTTACCTTATTGGTTTTGGATGAGAAGCTGGAATCCGATGTGACACTGGGAAGCGCGATTGTGTACGATTCAATGGCCGATCACAAACTAATCATCTATCACACTCGACCGCCGTATTTATTAGCATTCGGTGACGAGGAGTCACATTATGTCTAATGCATATTTAATAATAATTATTATGTTGCACTCATTCATTAGGGAGTTTTACTATAATCGCTATTCGCAGAACGATAATTATCGTGTAAGCTTTAACATTAGGCTTATTAAAGCCATTAGGGTAGGAAATAAAGTTTGATTTCTACTTACGCTAGACCCAAGTGTCAGTGAATCCTGGAAATTGGTGTGCAATGTTGCCAAATAATGTACAAAATAAGTTGTTTTCGGTCGCTGCGTGTGTAGAAAAAAAACACTTTATTTTTTAATTCAACCGGGCAAATACCGAATTGAAATACAAATAATAAACTTTTAGTCTAGCATTTTGAATTGGACTCAAACAAACATGCAAACTAATTGCCTAAAGCGTAGAATGTAACTAGGTTGATCTTCGTTCATTGCTTGTTTGGCGCCACCTCAAAATTCCAGACAAAAAGATAATTTTTTGCTTTTCAGGTCATTATTTCGTTAGTTGACTGTTTTATTTTTGTAATCACTAATTAAAGTAATTTAGATACTAATGTCCGTTGTCAATTAGGTACAATTGGACATCATAAGAAGGTATCACTAATTCAGCAATTAATCTAAAGAACATAAACTAATTAGTGTCATGAACTAACGACTAAAGGGCTCAAAAAAGGCAATGTTATGCGACATGGTTATCAACCTTAAATCAACTTATAAAATGGGAAACCAAGTATCTAAGAATATATTCTGGCAAAAACAAGCTAAATCAGAAATCTTTTTTCGAAACCCATGTAATTTAAGTACCATAATTGTTAAAGTTTATCCGACTGGCTCAGAACCTCTGCACCCCTGGCCGTACCTCTGGTATTACGGTGGGTATATCAAAGTTAAACGATACCGCTGTATGAAGTGACCGTAGTGCTGTGCTGATGTAGATACTAGGCGGACAGGAATAAACAGATAACTCGGATAATTATGTTAATTACTCATTCATTAGTTAGGTACTTAGGTAATGCATAATTCCTTAAGTATTGACGCGGCAATATTTCATAATAAGTAGGTATTGCGCTCTTCAAAGTTAAACCACAAATTATGTAAGCGTCGGCGCGCAAAAGTGTCATTTTTTTAGCCCTAGATACGTATTTGATAATTATCATCCTCATAATTTCAACCGAAAGACTTCCACTGCTGAAAATAGGCCTCTCCCAAATGCGTGCGTCTCGCATCCAGCTGATTTACACAACCTTCAGGTCATCCCATATCTTCTCGTGAATGTCGTAAGAGGCGAATAAGAGACTTACCCTCAGTTTCCCACCTTAAAATTATCGGAGAATTAATGTGACAAATTGTCAAACACGCGTTATCTTCTGTGATTGGCTGTTGAAAATTCATTCAACCAATCACAGCAGATAACGCGTGCTTGACAATTTGTCACATTAATTCTCCGATAATTCTAAGGTGGGAAACTGAGGGTTAGGGCGAGTTTCTGAAGTCGACGTCACATCTCAAATCAGCTGACAATTTGTCACAAATTAACCAGCCGTCAGTTGTCAGTGAGTTTCTCAACTCTGCATCATCGAGAAATTACGTAATCGCTTGTTACATTTAATAATTTATTTCGGTTGGCTACCCTAGCTAGTATTCATTCAATTCCTTCACTACTATAACGTAATAGTATTTTATCTTGAGCGGCTGGGTTGGTGTAGCCCGCAAGTTAAGCAAACCTTACCAGGGACGATTTTTGGATGGGTAACCACGTTTTTTTTTGGTATGCTTTTTTTTGGATAGGTGACCCCACACAGGTTAAGCAACACTTACCAAGGTTTTTTTTGGATGGGTGACCACTTTTTTTGGGTTCGCTTGTTTTTGGTTGGGTGACCTTGGTAATGTTAATTAATAATTAAATTTTTGTGGTGATGGTCACCCATCCAAACACTGACCTTGGTTAGTGTTGCTTACCCTGGCGGAGTCACCTATCCATAAACAAGCGATCCAAAAAAAAAGTGGTCACCCATCCCAAGACTGACCTTGGCAAGTGTTGCTTACCCTGGCGCGGTCACCACCCCAGCCGCTTCAAGCTAAACACAAATCTATCCAGAAACTGACCTCGATAAGTACTAAATACAGGGTACAGTTAAAATTAATGCGCGTGAGGAAGGTTCGATTCCCAGGTCAGTAATTTATTTTATTTTATTTTTATTTACCTAAATACAAAATAACTATTTTTGATAATTGTGTCAAGTTTTTATAATGTTTATTAAATTAATTTAAAAAGTTTGTAACATCCTATTTTTTTTAAATCTTGCAAATTAATAATTGATCTAAATTAACATATTTTTTATAACTCAACCCATACCACAGTTTTCGACGACCCTTATTATCTTTTTTATCGTAATATAAGCCTTTAAAATCATAATATTAATTTTAATCTGCGAATAATCGACCAATTTCCAACAATTATAAATTAGGCTCGTTGACAAGAGATTAACATTGAAAATGGTTCTCAGAAACCCAAAACTGCTGTAACATGTGGTTAATTCGAGATTTTTCTCAAATGTGACAAATTGTTAAACGCTTGTCACAGTTGGGTGTTGAGAAACTGAAAGTAGAATTAACAGGCGATTAATCGTCGATTACGTTAACAGCCCGATAATTGAGACGTGGGAAACTGGCAGTTGGGCGAGTTTCTGAAGTCGACGTCACATCTCAAATCAGCTGAGAATTTGTCACAAATTAACCAGCCGTCAGTTGTCAGTGAGTTTCTCAACTCTGCATCATCGAGAAATTACGTAATCGCTTGTTACATTTAATAATTTATTTCGGTTGACTACCCTAGATAGTATTCATTCATTTCCTTCACTACTATAACGTAATCAGTACCTTTAAATAGTGTTGCCCGCAAGTTAAGCAAACCTTACCAGGGACGATTTTTAGATGGGTAACCACGTTTTTTTTGGTTTGCTTTTTTTTGGATAGGTGACCCCACACAGGTTAAGCAACACTTACCAAGGTTTTTTTTGGATGGGTGACCGCTTTTTTTTGGTCCGTTTGTTTTGGATGGCTGATCTTGCCAGGGTAAGCAACACTTACCAAGGTCAGTGTTTGGATGGGTGACCACTTTTTTGGGTTCGCTTGTTTTTGGTTGGGTGACCTTGGTAATGTTAATTCATAATTAAATTTTTGTGGTGATGGTCACCCATCCAAACACTGACCTTGGTTAGTGTTGCTTACCCTGGCGGAGTCACCTATCCATAAACAAGCGATCCAAAAAAAAAGTGGTTACCCATCCCAAGACTGACCTTGGCAAGTGTTGCTTACCCTGGCGCGGTCACCACCCCAGCCGCTTCAAGTTAAACACAAATCTATCCAGAAGCTGACCTCGATAAGTACTAAGTACAGGGTACAGTTCAAATTAATGCGCGTGAGGAAGGTTCGATTCCCAGGTCAGTAATTTATTTTATTTTTATTTACCTAAATACAAAATAACTTTTTTGATAATTGTGTCAAGTTTTTATAATGTAATTAATTTAAAAAGTTTGTAACATCCTATTTTTTTTAAATCTTGCTAATTGATAATTGATCTAAATTAACATATTTTTATAACTCAACCCATACCACAGTTTTCGACGACCCCTATTATCTTTTTAGAACGTAGATTCACTCGACGAATACAGACGTGCTCAGTAAAGCAACTTAACAATTGCATAAATTAACAGTTTTTAATTGTGACCTAGTTTTAGAGAAATAGACGTTTTTGTTGTGTTATACAGTTTTTATTGCGAATATGGTCAAAAGTAAGTGATTATTTTACAAATATGGATAGCAGCCCCCTCAATCGTGGCGGCCAGCCGCATCGCTCTCCACCACCAGCAACAACACCTAGAAGTCAAGCACAGGATGAAACGGTTGAGGTTTTTTCTACTCCTGAAATTCAATCGTGGATGTCCAGCATTGAGCAGTGCCTAAGTGAGGTGTCGACCATAGCTTCGGAAGGAAAAATGAATTCCGAACAAAAGCTTAGAATTAGTAGCCTATGTCGTAAAGTCGGACACGGAGTCTCCCAAATGGCAGTGCAATATCAGTCACTGAAACATAAAGCCCTCCAAAACTACGCCACCCTGCAAAGTTTAAAGGAAAATGAAGACCTCGCCATTAGTTTGACTGATATCAAGCATAAATTAGAAGAAACTCTGACCAAGCAAAAACAGGAAAGCACTTCTTTTGCAGACATGGTGAAGGGGACAAAAAGCCTTATTCGGCCTCAAGCAACTAGCTCAGTCGCTATTTATCCTAGCGACAATACCAAGACCAGTGAAGAGACCAAAAATCTTATACAAAAAATTGTATGCCCTGAAGAAATGAAGCTGAAGGTTCGAGGACTTCGGAAAATAAGAAACGGAGGTGTAATCATTAGCACGGAGACCAAGGACGACATCCAAAAGTTGAAGCAGACTGTCGAGCGTTCCACATCAGGACTTACTGTAGATGAGCCTCAAAAGCGGAAGCCCCGTATTGTAATAATTGGGGTCCCCACTGATATGGCAGAGAAAGAGGTATTTAAATGTATTTATGAGCAAAATATCGTCGATAAACTACCAACACTGACCAAAGATACATTTTTGACCTCAATCAAATTAAGCCATAAGTCAGGAAAACGAGATGCCGACAGCTGCAACTACATTGTTGAAGTGCCAGCCAGCGTCCGGAAAGCCCTAGTGAACCAGAACAGGCTTTATATAAACTGGACGTCGTGCCCGGTACGAGATTTCACCCTTGTGACTCGGTGCTTCAAGTGTCAGCAATACGGTCATGCATCCAAGACTTGCAAATCCGCCATCTCAACTTGCGGCCACTGCGGGGTGGAAGGCCACGCGACTCAAGAGTGTTCTTCGAAGGATGAACTACCGAAATGTGCAACCTGCAAGCGCTACAAAAAACCCCACAACCACAAGACAGGAGATTCTGATTGCCCAGCTAGAAAAGCCGCTGAATACAGGTATATCAACTCTGTAGATTATGAAGGCGCCTAAGAGCGCCAAACTCTAGATTATATTTAGATCTAACGTATTTTTACAGAGTACATACTTTTACATTTTTTACTTATGGATAGTTTGATTACTGATATAGATAACGCTTTTTTGTCAGAATCAAAAACTTGTGAGGTAGAAGACTGCAAACAATATCTTTCCGAATACCAAAATCCTTTTACAGTACTAACACAAAATATTCGTAGCATCTGCAGGAACTTTGACAGTTTTAACATTTTTCTTCATAGACTAAACATAGCTTGCGATATCATAATACTAACCGAATGCTGGTTATCAAAACGCCAAGAAAACATCCCTACTATGACGGGATACAACATGTTCCATAGCACTACTAACCAGAATCAAAATGATGGTGTCGTGATTTACGCTAAACAATCGCTTATAGCCACAGTTGAAGAACAGAATCAACAAGACTGTAACTGCCTTATAATTAAAATAGGTACAACTATAGCAATACTAGCTATCTACAGATCCCCATCGTTTAGAAATCTGGACTCATTTCAATATTTCTTAAACCAGGCCTGTCGTAATCTTTCCGCTTTTAAGCACATCATACTAACAGGTGACATTAACATAAACATCACTGCCGAAAACTGCGATGCTGGAATTCAAAATTACCTCAATTTATGTTCATACCATGGGCTTCTCATCGGTCATACGCTACCAACACATCAGAGTGGCTCGTGTCTCGATCACATGATGATAAAAACCAGCCTACCATATATTACCCTAGTTACTAATTCAACAATTACTGATCATAATGCTGTCCTACTAACAATGAACTTAACGCTACCTAAGCAAAATCGTCCACTGACAAAGTCCAAACTAAACATGCACAAACTAGAACATGACCTGCATAACATTGATTTTAGCCCTGTTTACGATTCTCCTGACGCTAATTTGTCTTTATCGTATTTAATTAAAAACGTCCAGCAAGCAATATTACATAATACGACCGTAATAACATTAAATCGGAAGCATTATAATATTAAACCGTGGATTACTCCGGGCCTTGTTCGATGTATAAGGCACAGAGACAAATTACATCAGAAAACCAAACGCTACCCTGATAATATAATGCTTCTTGTAATATACAAGAGGTACAGGAACTTTTGTAATAATCTCTTGAAAAAACTTAAAATTGAATACGATAAAAACGAATTGCAGAAAGCAGGCAAAAATAGTAAACAGATATGGAAACATATTAAAAACTTGACTTACAGATCTAAACAACGGGAACCCGTTTCAAGTTTACTGCTCACTAACTCTTCACCCCTATCATCAGCTAATAATGTAAATAACTATTTCGTGAATGTAGGGAAATCCCTCGCGGAACCACTCCTGAGGCAATCGTCTTATCGGTCTGCCGCGCACTTTCAGACTTCTCTCAAGAGCTGTGCTAAATCTTTTGCACTTTTGGATACGGACGAAAGTGAAGTAGAACTAATCATCTCAGCTCTGAAAGATGACTGTGCAGTCGGCTGGGATAATATTGATAATAAAATACTTAAGCGTTTTAAACACATTTTACTCCGACCGTTAACATGTATATTTCAGGCGTGCCTCCGAGAAGGAATTTTCCCTAAAAGTCTAAAAAAAGCGGTTGTCATCCCTATCTTTAAATCTGGATATAGAGATGTTGTGAATAATTATAGACCAATATCTATACTGCCTTCTTTATCCAAAATATTAGAAAAATCATTAACAAAAGACTCGTCAATTACTTGGAAACGAACAACTTATTATCTTCTTCACAATTCGGGTTTAGAAGCAGATTGTCCACAGCAGATGCGGTTCAAAAGCTGACAGACCTCGTTGCACAAGAACTCGGCGATGGAAACCAGGTCCTGACTATCTTCCTAGACTTAGCAAAAGCTTTTGACACCGTATCTGTTCCTTTGCTTTTAAATAAACTGGAAACGTTAGGTATAAGAGGTACACAGCTGAAACTATTCGAAGATTATTTAAACGATAGATCGCAATGTGTTCGAATAGGAAATATAACTAGTAACGATGAAAAATCACTAGGATTTGGAGTTCCACAAGGCAGTATCCTTGGTCCATCATTGTTCCTCATTTACATTAATGATCTTTGTAATTTAAATGTAGGAAATTGCAAAATAATATCGTACGCTGATGACACTGCGCTTATTTTCACCGCAAAAACTAACTCCGAGCTGTATAATGTTGCACAGGCAGGTTTTAACATCGTTCTAAACTGGCTTCGTTGTAATTTACTAACACTAAATGCAGATAAAACAAAATATATTCAGTTCAACATGCGCAATCTTAATAACAAAACTAAACCCCATTTATATGCACACCAATGTAACAATCAGTCAGCCACTTCTTGTACCTGCCCTATGATCCTGGAAACAAAGTGCCTCAAGTATCTTGGAGTTTTTGTTGATAACACGCTCTCGTTTAGGCAACATATTGACAGTTTGGTTACTAGAGTACGTAAACTGATGTTTGCTTTCAAACAACTGCGCTCCATTGCCGACACTAACTTAGTCAAACAAGTTTATTTTGCTCTATGTCAATCAATACTTCAATATTGTATAACCTCATGGGGCGGAGCATCAAAAACTATCATTCTCTCTCTTGAAAGAGCACAAAGAGCTGTTCTAAAAGTAGCAAATTCTCTACCTTTCCTTTTCCCTACCCACCAGTTATTTAAATCCTGCAAAGTCTTGACTGTTCGGCAAATTTATTTACTGCACATAACACTAAAACAGCATGCAATGCTTAAATATAACCTAGATATAACTAACAAAAGGCGAAACGATATAGTATGCAGTTCAACCTCTACCTCTAAATTTGCATTTACATATAGATTCTTTACATTTTTAGGGCCCTTTTTATATAATAGATTAAATAGAATACTAAGTATATATAATTTAAATTATTTTAACTGTAAAAGCATTGTTTTAAACTATTTGCAAGGTTTGTCATATGACCAGACTGAAGACCTGCTTCTAGTATTAAAATAAAATTAGATTAAAACTACGTAAGCATGATTAAAAATAACACTACTATGTATATTTCCGCAGTGTCCTAGTTTTATTTAAAATTGTTAATTTATTCCAATACCTACATTATTAAATATAAATAAGCACTTTTACGCCTGAAGCACAGGTTCTACCTAGTTCAGGCAAATTATACATCAGCACTTTTTAGAACATAAGCAAATTATTGTAAATTTTGTACTTTAAGAAATAAATAAACGATTTTATTATTATTATTATTATTTTTTTTATCGTAATATAAGCCTTTAAAATCATAATATTAATTTTAATTTGCGAATAATCGACCAATTTCCAAAAATTATAAATTAGGCTCGTTGACAAGAGATTAACATTGAAAATGGTTCTCAGAAACCCAAAACTGCTGTAACATGTGGTTAATTCGAGATTTTTCTCAAATGTGACAAATTGTTAAACGCTTGTCACATTTGGGTGTTGAGAAACTGAAAGTAGAATTAACAGGCGATTAATCGTCGATTACGTTAACAGCCCGATAATTGAGACCTGGGAAACTGGCAGTTAGTCTCTCTGACTAGATCTGTGTTTTAGTCAAATGAGATGCTCATAAACAGGCGTATGTATTTGACTAATGTAATAAATTATATTATGAAGCATAATGGTACGCAAAAAACATGTTTTGTGCTCTAATCAAGACCGATCATTAACGATCGTTGTAGTGACATTATACTGTAGTATTACGTCCTATTAATAAAAATGTTTATTTTATGTTTTGATTTTTGATATATGTCTGTAACTCCAAAATATGATATTTGTTGATGTCCAAATGACTGTTATGGTATTCGAATTTATAAGAGAAAAAAACCCTGGCATATTTTTGTTTCATGCTACATAAATGTATCTAGTAGTAGACAAGCTACGATTGAAAATCTATTGAACACGTATACAATTATGACCCGATATCTTGCGATAACACCCCGATTCAAACAGTTACATTTAGAACGGCTGAACCGATTTGCATCAAACGTCTTTGATGCAAATCGGTTAACACTCTCAAAACACTCTCAATAAAGTCACCGTTAAAAAACACCCAACTGCTTAAAAAGCGAACTAAAAAGACGTAAACAAGAAGAAAATTATGCTGTGCAGACGGAGGATACATGTTCGCGAGCTGGTTTACCAAGACCAGATGTATCTATCCTCCGACACACGGTGGTAGAAAAAAAAAACAATTTGGTGCCACACAATATGGCGACAAAATCCATTTAATATAATGAACAATCAGTACCTACTTTTGACATTCGGCAAGGAAAATATTACGTACTTGCTTTTTTTACCATTTAAAACTAAATTATTGGCAGTGAACCAATCCTGAACTTGCCGTAGCGCGTAATCTACGTCGTCAACCTGACAAGTACATCTATTTACTTTAAAAATTAAAAATGTGTCATCATCCAATATTACCATATTTAGTTTGTTTTCCAATAAACGGGGTAAATCGTTTATGTATATTAAAAATAAGAAAGGACCTAAAATTGAGCCCTGGGGTACCCCCATTTTCACGTTTAACCCCGACGAATTCACACCGTTTGTTTGAACTAATTGCAGTCTATCATTCAAATAAGATTTAACCAAACTTAACGCTGATTGACCTAGCCCGTAATGCTCAAGTTTCAGAAGTAATGATTCATGATTAACTTAATCAAATGCCTTCGACAGGTCGCTGAAGATACCTATGGCATCTTGTGACTCTTCCCACGCATTAAAGATGTGTTTTAATAGGGTAACAAGAGCGTCAGTTGTACAAAGTCCTTTGGTGAAACCATACTGTTTAGCATGCAAGATGTTATTCGTATTAAAATGAATGATTGTTATCTTTTCAAATACCTTGCTGAAAACTACTGGTCTATAATTATTTGTGTCTTTACTGTCACTGGATTTAAAAAGTGGTATAACCTTACTATATTTCATTAGATCCGGAAAGAATCCTTGATCCACCCCCAAATTGAAAATTAAAGCTAAGTACGGCGCTATAGTCTGAATAATGTAGGTACAAGCTTTGATGGACATTCCTCACAGATCTTCAGTCGCTTTGATCTTGATTTGCCTAAAAGCTTGTATTACTGTTATGGGGTTTATATGTGAAAAGTTAAATACATTCGAGCAGGCTGAAACGTTCGCGTTTAATAATCCAAATGCAAGCGAGGGCGATGAATTTAAGGTTTCAGTAGTTTTAATTGGGATGTAGGTAAAGAAACTTACAAATTCTTGCGCAACTTTTTTGAAGTCCGTGTGTGGTCTCAAGCATAGAGTCTCAAGCGTGTAATCAGTATTATTTATTTTATTCCTGTTGGTTTCATTGTTTATAATTTTACAAACCAGCAAAGTATAAAGTCAAAACTGATTTTATTCTCTGCTAATTTAACCTTATTGCTAATGTACAAGGTACCTTAGCTGCCTTACATGTATTTTAAATAATTCTTGAGTAAGTAGCAACATACTTATTAAACGTTTCAGTGTTAACACAAGGCTTTAAGGCCATATAGCTCGTAAAGTCTTTCCCTACTTTTTAGGGTTCCGTAGCCAAATGGCAAAAACGGAACCCTAAAAATGTGAAATGAAATGATTCGTCATGTCTGTCTGTCTGTCCGTCCGTATGTCACAGCCACTTTTTTTCTAATCTATAAGAACTATGCTGTTGAAACTTGGTAAGTAGATGTATTCTGTGAGCCGCATTAAGATTGTCACACAAAAATAGAAAAAAACAAAAAGTTTTTGGGGTTCCCCATACTTAGAACTGAAACCCGATTTTTTTTCATCATACCCATACGTGTGGGGTATCTTTATGGATAGGTCTTCAACAATGATATGAGGTTTCTAACATCATTCTTTTCTAAACTGAATAGTTTGCGCGAGAGACACTTCCAAAGTGATAAAATGTGCCCCTCCCCCCGCCCCTGTAACTTCTAAAATAAGAGAATGAAAAAAATATGTGATATACATTACCATGTAAACTGCCACCGAAAATTGGTTTAAACGAGATCTATTAAGTAGTTTTTTTTTTAATGCGTCATAAATTGTAAACCGTAATTTACCAAGTACGGAACCCTACGTGCGCGAGTCCGACTCGCACTTGGCCAGTTTTTTCTAAGTCCTGTAGTCGCCCAGTCACTGAATAAAAACTTAGGGCTGACTGACTAAATAAAGCGGTAAAGCCCACCCGCGTTCTCTCTTTCAGAATCTGCGATAATTATATCTGTCTAGTTTAGGCAACCATTTTCAAACGGGATTAGTCGTTCTGTATACTTAGGTACTATTTTGTGGTTAAACCGTACATAATATTTTTTTCAAAGCGTTCGTGCCAGTTGACAATTATTATCTACATTCAACTCAAAGGTTTAATACGTCCAATAAAGAAGGCTATCAACATGTACGATTCTGTAGCTTTTTTGTAGTCATTCGAATTTGGTCGGATAACTAGCCGTTGTTTACATGTTTTGTTTTTTATATACACACATCAACACGGTCTAGGGATATTTCATACTCAATTAAATAACTCGAAAAGTACTGGCCGCATTGGAATCTTTTATACACCGATTTGTTTGTAATTTATCTCAGACTAATTCCAAATTCAAATTTTTGAAAATTGTTTTGTTTCGGTGGCATAAAAATGTCTTGATGTGTAGGAGAGGGAATTTTAATTTGTGCGAAATTTAGAAAACAATACGAATTACGTTTAGTTACAGTTTTTTTTTCATTTTTAAACGAAAGATAAAGTTAAAATTGAGGTATTGTAGCCATGCAACGCCAACATTTGACGAGGGCGGAGATGTTACGAGCTGTGGGAATGCTGGAAGCTAGGTCTGTTCAGCGTAATGTTGCTGAGGCCATAGGGACCAACCAAAATGTAATTTCAAGATTGTGGACACGCTATCGTGCCACAGGTGAAGTAGCGGAGAGCCACCGGGGGCCAAGTCGCATCACTACCCCCAGACAAGACCGATTTTTGCAAATTACTGCGCGAGCTCAACCAAATGCAACGGCGACTCAATTGGTCCAAAGGCTGCGAGTGGAACACCAAGTGCTTGTGAGTGACCAAACTGTAAGAAGGCGACTGCATGAAAGCAATCTACGCTCTCGTAGACCACTCTGGGTCCCACCTTTACGGAGAATGCTGTTCACGGATGAATCCAGGTTCGGCTTCCATCCAGATTCACGAAGGACGCGTGTTTGGCGAGTTCCTGGACGATGGAGCCGTCTTCTGAACCCTCAGGAAGTTCACCCATACCAAGGAGGAACAATTATGGTTTGGGCAGGAATTCGTCTTGGAGGACGGACGGATCTCGTTTGGGTGCGGGGCAATATGACGGCAGAACGATACGTCCAACAGGTGCTGCGGCCTGTAATCTTGCCCCACAGAACACAAATGGGGCAAGATTTCCCGCTCATGCACGACAATGCCCGGGCACACACGGCGAGAACGGTAGCAGCTTGGTTACATACACACAATGTTAGGGCCTTAGACTGGCCTGCTCAATCGCCAGATCTAAATCCCATTGAGCATGCGTGGGATATGATGCAAAGAAGAGCTTGAAGGAAGTTCCTGAAAATCTGGCTACAGAAGATCAACTTTTTGCGCACCTCAGAAGGACATGGGACAATATTCCGCAGCAAGACATTGACAACCTTGTTCTGAGCATGCCGAATCGTTGCCGATGTGTTATGAACATCATGGGCGCTTTCTCAGACTACTAACTTCAAGTTTATAAACACAAATTAAATGATTTTTCATTTTTTTTCAGTTTTTACTTATAAATTAAAAGTTAATTCATATACGGTTTTCGTCTATGCTTCATTTTTTTTCCATAAAATCCTGAAATTTTAATCGAAGTACCTTAACCATTATTAAAAAATGGTAGAATATTAAATAACGTATCTTTTAAATATATACATGTCATATAAATAATTAACACATTGATAGTAATTCGCTTTTTTTAAAATATCCCTAGACCGTGTTGATGTGTTTATTATCTACTTAATGCGAAACATTCCAAGCTGAATATTGTCACTATATATTTTTGACTAAACGCACTAATCTTTGTTTTACACCTGTGTAAATCATACCTGTGAAGTAGATAGATTGAGTAATGAAATATTGAAGGGTACGTGTAATTTGCGAAATATTGTGGTTTCACCTGATGACAAAGACATGGGGATGAATTTTCCTCGGTATGAAGGCGTGAAGCACTTTCTTCAGAACGCTAGGAACAAATCTGCAAAAGTTTCTAAAAGTGTAGGTATCCCATGATTTAAGTGATATAGAAGTTCCAGACCAGTATCATAACATAGTTTCGTTTTGGCAGATTATTACTGTGACGACTCATCCTGTGGTTGGTTGAATAAATTTTCAACGACCAAACACAGCATATAACGCGTGCTTGACAATTTGTCACATTAATTCGCCGATAATTCTGAGCTGGGAAACTGGGGGTCAGACAAGCAAAACCGTATTATAGTTTTTTGCTGAAAGAATCGCGACAAGTAATTCCAAATATTGTGGAATATTTTGTTGACGGTACTTTTTTATAGTTGCCCAAAACCATTTTCACAATTATATAGGCTAAGTATTTTAAGTGGGCGTGGATGGTCAGATCCAAACTATGAGAAAAAGCAAAAAACACTCAAGGGAGTCACGAGGCCGATATTGATGAAAACTGCATAATTGGATTTTTAAAAATCTTTATTTCTAGCCAGGAATCAAACCCGTTGATTTTGAAAAAAAAATCACGCGCTTTATTATTAAACCATTCGACAGTGTCACCAATAAGGATAAAAACTGGGCAGAAATGACATACGGCAAACTTGAAAAAATACCTCATTTTTATCAAAATACAGTTTTTTGTGTGAAATCTACGAAGGCACGTAATGAAAATGTCTCAGGGGAATATTATAAACGGCATCAAAATTATTGTAATGCTGAATTTAGTGCAATGCTTGAGTTGTCGAGTTCGGCTATTAGTTGAAAATATTTTTTTTAATTTTTGTTATCTCTTTTTTATTGCGATCTATCAGTCTTGCAGATATTCAGCAATATGTGTAAAATAACAATCAAAGGTCTTGCACGGAAGCCGTCCAGTGACTGCTCCGTTTATTCATATTGCCTCTTATATAAGGTCTTGGGAAATCTTTCTTTTTAGTCTTCGAGCGACTGTTTGGGTGTTCATCAGGCTAGCCGCCAGCATATTTGGATGATTCAAGATCCGCTTCTTGTACGCTTTTGTCCTTTCTGTAATTTCCTCTGTAACTGTTTTGATGCAGAGGTCGTGATGGAGTATATTATTAGAGACATACCAAGGTGAGCTTGTTAATCATTCTCAGTATCTATCTTTGACTGGAATCTTTGTAGTATCTCTATGTTTGACACTGCAGATGTGCCCCAGAGTTGCAGACCGTACGTCCATATGGGTTTTATGACACACTTATATAGCAGCAGCTTATTTTGAACTGAAAGTCGCGATTTCCTGTTAAGTAGCCAATACATTGAGCGCTACTGTTGACCCATAGCTAGTCTCTTTGTGAGTATGTGCTTCTTCCAGGTTAGGCGTCTATCCAAATTTATTCCAAGATACTTGGCGTGGTTCCCTTGCGGGGGAGGTATGCCGTTTAGAGTGACAGAGCGACATGTTTCTTGCCTGTTTGTAAAAGTGACTTGGACTGATTTGGTTTCGTTGGCCTTGATACGTCTGGTGAGTTGTTCATAGATAGTATTGCGGTATCATCAGCAAATGTTCCTGTAACCACTCCATCGGTCGTTGGGAGATCAGCTGTGAAAAGTAGGTACAACATGGGACCCATAACACTGCCTTGTGGTACTCCAGCTTGTATAGCATATAAGGACGTATCTCTTCTCCTTGTTTTACAAAAAAGTGCCTGTCGCTTAGGTATGACTTTATAAGGTTGTAGAAGTTTATGGGCAGGTCTTTTCTTATTTTATAGAGTAGCCGTCATGCCACACTCGATCGAATGCCTGTGATATATCAAGGAATTCTGCAACACTGTACTGTTTAGACTCAAAGGCTTTGTTAATATGTTCCACAAGTCTGTGTACTTGTTCTATGATTCCATGCTTACGGCGAAAACCAAACTGGTGGTCAGGTAATAATTTCTTTGAGGATATAATTGGGGACAGTCTATGCAAGATAACTATTTCCATAACTTTTGAGTGTATGGGTAATAGGCTAACAGGTCTGTATGATTGTGCCGCAGTCGGATCCTTTCCAGGTTTGGCCACCATTATCACTTAGGATACTTTCCATTGAAGTGGGACTATACCTCTACGCTGGATAGCATTGTACAGAAAAGTCAGTAAATTTAATCCCTTCCTTTGGCAGCTCCCTTAAGATCTTGCCTGTTATTAGGTCGTAACCAGCTAGGAGCTTTATTAAGGTCTAGGGCCTTAATTGCTGTTTTGACTTCTTCTTGTGTGAGGTTTGTAATGGGAGGATCAAGTTGGTGAGTTTGTCCTAAAAATTCTGTGTAGTGCAGCCCGTATCTGGATTTGGTATAAAGACCCGTTTAAGGTGTTCAGCAAATGCGGCAGCTTTTTCCGCATCGCTAGTAGCCCATTCTAAGTTACTTTTACGGATAAGAGGTTGATTGCATGCTGGGCGTTTAAGCTTTTTAGTGACTTTCCACAAGGAGTAATTTGTCTCTGCTGTAGCATCAAGGTTTTGTAAGGATGTTTGTATGCTTTGGTTTTCGTTCTCTTACAGTAGTGTTTTGAGTTTTGTTTGTAGATAGTTTAGATGTTTCTTATCAGAAGGGTAACCTGTTGTTTGCCACTTTTGCCGAGCTTTACGTTTTCCAGCCAATAAATGATAAATGATTTTATTTCTGTAAGTTGGTTTGTACAAACACTTTTACATGTCGATCACATTTTTTTAAACTAGATGAGGTCTGCGTTTACACGTACTCTGAGAAGAAAGGCCGAAACAAACTCAGAGGTCACAGTCTCTTTTAACGTCCAGACAAAATCTTGGTTAGATAATGTGAAGACCATGTAGACTGACTATTTATAAGTTCTTTATCCGTTGATTTTTGTTTTTCGGCTGTAATTCTCTGTTCCTTGTTGAGGACATGGTTCTTTCTTCTTTCTTTAGAAACTTTAAGTTTTGGAGCTCTCTGTAGATTTTACAACCTTTATTAACTAATTAGCCGGGTGATTTCCATCACAGAGGACACATTTTACACTGTCTGATCTGGTTTTTCTAGGACAATCTATGGAGAGGTGGTCACCAGCGCATTTAATACATTTAGGGCTACGGCGACAATACATTTTGGTGTGTCCATATTGTTGGCATTTCGCACACTGTGGTAGTTCACGTTTAGGCCGAGGAGGTTCAAAAGTTATGATGCAGTTCATGAGCTTCTTAACCTCATACGAGTATTTGCTCTTATTGTTCGGATTTGTTTTTAATTCAATTATGAACAATGGTAATGTCTTCTTTGTCCCTCTCTGTTTGATGTTCCATATGTTGGTACTGAAATGTCCTATTCACCTCCTCTAACGCCACTTTGATTTCCTCAGGTTCAGCCATCTTCAAAAACATGTGGGTGCATGTTTTTGAGGACCACTTTAAAGCTTCGTTCTTGTTTAGATTTATATGTGTAGAACTCTGTATTTTTGAGTTCTAGTTCGTGTACAATGACCCTGTATGTCTCTGGGTCTTTAGGCTGTATTTTAACTTGATCGTTGTTGAGGACTTTAAGGTTATACATATTATGGGCGTGTTCATTCAGAGTGTTAATAAGTGGTTGGATATTTCCCACTCGGTCGACAAAAATTGGTTAGGTTAGGTGTCTTCATAGGAGCAGTTGCTACTTGTTCTTCCTCTAGGTTATCATTTTGTAAGCTAGCAAATCTGTTTGTCGTATGTACTGGTGTTCTAATTCTGAGACAGCCAGTATGTATCCAGTTTTGTTTGTTTTTGTTGCCCATTATTTACTGGACTTGGATTAGGCTTCTTTCTTCCAGGGACTTGTGGCCAATCATCATCATCGTTGCTTCCACTGGGTCCTGGAGATATTTCTTGTGTTGTGAAACTAGTATTTGGGTAATCACCATGTGATAGTGTTCTGGGTCCAGTCTCAAACATTCCTTTATGGAAACATTTGTTGTGTTAGAGTTTTTGAAGTTGTAGAATTGGTTTTTTGGTTGCTTGTATTGGTGTTAAATTGTATATTCATTTCGATTCCCACGAGTAAGGACGATTTAACAGTCACTACCTTGGGTGACGCCTATTCCCAGGAGAAGGCATATACAACGATTGTTTCGTCCCGATTTTTAATATTTAATTGCAACACCATGTCAGTGGGCTGTCAACGATTTGACAGCTTTTGATTGACAGCTGACACTTGAGAAGAGTCGAAAATGAAACTTTGTAGTGAGCACACGGTGAATTCGGGTTCACGTGGGAGCATATCGAATCGAGATGTGTTTCGCCCATTGTGATTTTTAATCTCGCCCGCCGGTCGCAATCGGTTTGTGGGCCCCGCGAAGTCGGTTTTGAATATATTTCACGCACAACGAAGTGCTTTTGCGTGAAGCGTGTTCTGCCTGGTGGACGCCGGAGCCTTCGGTCCAGACAGCCGTCAGTCTATCCCTTATTGTCCTAATATTATATATATTCTCTTATTCCTAATCTCCCGGCACGGCACGGTATTGATCGACCCCCAGGAGCCTACCGCGGGAGTCCCAGGTAAAGTCCAGGTCTGTAATGTTGTAATAACCCTTGTGCCACCTTACACCCGTAGTAGGAACCAGTATATCTCCCAATAAGGAGCGAACCCCCTGGCTTTCCACTGCTGCGTTACGGCAGTTTCGTGGGGTACAGGAGTCCCAACGCTCCTATGGGCCCCAGTGTTGAGCTCCTGGCTTGGGACCCGAAGACCTGTATTTAACAACGATGGTTGCCCGTTCCACTGAGGTTGGCGCTGAAGGCTGGACTCCCACAAGTCATTCATCCTCTCGGCACGTTGCCCACCTTAGGATTGGGGTTATTTATTTTCATATATATGTTTGTGTTGCGAGGTTTTCTTCCTCGGGGGCTAGACAATTAAGCCAAGCCTCGTAGATGTGAGTGATATCAGAGGCCTTCCTGCCTTTGATTGGTTGAGTTTGTTATCCGCCGTTCGAAACTCGGCGTTGCTCAAAACTCGGCATTGTTGCTCGTTTAGCACCACCCGGGGGACACGTGTAGGGTGGCTCATGAGCCAAAGTTACCCGAAACCTTAGCCATATAGGTACCGAACCTGATTTCATTTCGAGAAAATAATGGTGTTCCTTGATTTTCAGCCATCACTAAGCCGTCAAAATATCAGCGGAAGCCTGGTAGCCGTCGATATATTGATTACACGGAGGAACAATTAGAAGAATGTTTGAATGCTGTGAGGTCTAACTCCTTACCCAGCGTGCTGCTTCGGAGCAGTACGGAATTCCCTGGAGCACTATAAAAAATAAATTAACTAATAAATTTATTAATAAACCAGTTCGACCAACCCCTTATGTTTTATCCCCACTCACCTGCGCAGGTGAAGGGGATGTGCATGAAAGTCAGCGTTCAAGTTTCGTGCCGCTCACTGTACGTTTCTTTAAAATATAATAACAACTTTATATTTTTTGTAGTAAAATAAGTAAACAATGATTCTCAATTTTAAGACTATTATGATTAGTTTTAGACTGTTGATTATCCTACGTTATTTCTTAATATTATATTGAAGATTTTTTTAATTTTGTTAACATTTTGTTATTTTCCATAAAACAAATATCACTTTTTTTATTCTGAAAATTAAACTCAGATTGTTTGGTACAACATTGGTATTTCTAGTGTCTATCATTGTATAGGGCTTAGATTGTCTCAATGCTGTCATAAATATCGTTTGTGCGTCAATAAAATCTGCAGGACAAACTAACCCTCTTCAAAGCAAAAATTGGATAAAAAAAAATTGCACATGCATTTTGGGGAAAATTAAATTGTTAATTGTGTTTAATTGTTGTTAGCTATACTTAATCAAATACATTAAAATGCTAAGAAATCCACCATAATCCCTTCTATCAAATAATTTCTAAACAAAGATGAAAAAAGTAGCTAAAGTACCCCGCGTTTTACCCACAGGTTTTACCTAACGAACGTAGGAAAAATAAGTATTTTGTTATAAACGAGCCTTTTCCTTATTGCCGAATGTTTGAACATTCTGGAAAGTTCACTTCGACACGAGCATTCGAGAAGATTAGTTTCGCTATTCGATACTAGATGGCGCTACTAGCTACTACTAGTTCTTCCTCTCGTCACTAGATGGCGTTGCCTTATCTTGTAACATTGCCTCCTTCTTAGACATGCTCGTCCCGAGCATTGTTAGCTAGATGATAACGGGCCAACCGCACACATGTACGGAACCGCACGTTATTTTACAGACTCACGCGCCGGCCATTCTGTGCGCTCAGCATTTTATAATTTGTATCATCATCTGCCTAGCCTTTTCCCAACTATATTGGGGTCGGCTTCTAGTCTAACCGGATTCAGCTGAGTACCAGTGTTTTACATGGAGCGACTGCCTATCTGACCTCCACAACCCAGTAACTGGGTAACAGCGGTACCCCTTGGCTAGACTGGCGTCAGATCTCAAGCTTCTGACTACTCGTAACGACTGTCAAAGATCTTCAAATGACAGCCGGGACCAACGGCTTAACGTGCTTTCCGAGGCACGGAGGAAACTCGGTATGTTGAAATGGTCACCCATCCACGGCCCGACCTCGTCAAGCGTTGCTTAACCTTGAAGATCGACCCGTGCGGCTGTTATTATTTAGCCACGAGCTCTCAGTGATTTTGAAAGAAATGATAAGTAGGGTAAGTTGGTCGACAATGAACCACCTAAATTTTCAAGAGCTGTAACTTTATTCCTAGGGGCAGTAAGTTTATTATTTTTACTTATAATTGTAGATAATTTATCTGGCTACATTATGTAGTACTTCGTTTTTGTTCAAATAACATAACTTCTTAAGATTTTTTTATTTTTTGGAGTTTGATTCGCTGTGGACACTCAATGAACCAGGGGCTGGTATACAATGAACCATGTGTGTAAACAATGAACCATGACATTAACCAAAGCATTAAAATGATTGGATTATACTCACTTATCAATTTAAAGTACCTATTTATTTGTCGTTAGAATCAAGAAGCAAATTATTTGGGTAAAAGGGGTACCTAATCTCGTAAACATTAAAGAAATTAACGTTAAAAAAAAGCTGTTAAGTAGTTTCACGGCGATAATTAGAATTTTTAATTTTAGGTAATGGCATGATATTCTTATTTGCCGCAATATTAACAACAGCTGTATCAGATTCCTTGGGATTATTAAATTTCTGTTGAATCTTGCTTTTTAATTTTAATTAAGAGACATTTTTTTTTGTTTCCCTCTTGGCTTCGCACGGTTTGTGCATTCAGCCAATGTCACGTCAGATTGTTTTATTTAGAAGTAAAGGTAGGGAAACCAAATTTAAAAATATATTTATTAAATTTAACGGAATTTAGGAACGGACGGATATTGGATCAGTATATTTTAATGGTAATGGCGTAACAAATAAATAATGAGCAAATTACAATGAGGAAAGTTACAGCTTAATATTATTTATGGTGATGAATGAGACTATACATTTATACACTGGAAAGCTATTTGTACAAAGTAAAGAAAGTATTGAGGTAGGAAAAGGAATACGAAGGGACAAGAGGTCACAGAGAAAGGAAGAACGGTCACGTAAAGGACAGGAGAAAAATATGTGATCTAAGTCACCTACGTCTGTGCCACACGAGCAATTGGGGTCGTCGATGATATGAAGTTTCGCAAGGTGGGCTGGAGAGCAAACATGGCCCAGTCTCAACCGTATTAAAATGGAGGTCTCCACCTTGCCAAACTTTACCCTGCCAAACCACGGTTTTTCTGGAATCTCGGGTTGGATAAAAGAAAAGTAACGGCCCTTGGATTTTCTGCTGATATCCCAAGCTACCTTCCAAGTGTCCCAAAGAAAATTCTTTGGCAGCGTCTCGAGGTCATAGCTAAAGTTCTTATATGGAACTAAGTCCCCACATTGCACCGCGTCACCAGCGAGTGCATCAGCTACATCATTGCCATGAATTCCAGAATGGGCCGGAATCCAGGCAAATAGTAGTGTGTTACCCTCAGAGACGGTTCTGAACGCAAGTTCTCTTATTGCATAAACTATAGGAGACTGAAATTTGAGTTCGAAAGGGGATTTACTGATGGCTAGAAGTGCACTCGTGAATCTGAAAATTATAGCTTTTTTGAGCTTAAAAACACGTGATTATTCTAAAGCTTTTAGAATTCCAAAACATTCTCCAGTAAAAACAGAAGTCTGCGGAGGCCGTTTTATTTTCTGTACAATTTTGTATTGAGTATGGTAGGTACCAATCCCAACACAACCCGTAGGAGAACGCTTGGCAGCATCAGTAAAAATATGCTGGCAGTCTGAATGTTCAATCAGAAATGTATTAAAACTTAAATGGCAATCGGGATCTGATTTACTTACACAGTTATATTCAATGTTGGGAGTGAACAGTAAACTCTCATAACTATTGTTAAATAGGGGAAGTTTATTTGAACGGTGAATAGGTGAGGAAAGTGAGAGGATTTTTTTATAGCTTTCAACTAAACAAGGAGCACGTTTATGGGACCAGTAAGCTAAAGATTCAATTTGAAACGTTAAAGATTCCAATGTAGGAATGAGAGGGTGATTTGAGAACTGAAGAATCCGGAATAAATATTTGTCAGACAGGAATTGTCTTCTGAGGCATAAAGGAGCTTCCCCACATTCAATTTGTAGCGCATTAATGGGACTAGATTTCATGGCACCCGAAATAATGTGTAATACTTTTGACTGGATTCGATCCAACTTTTTAAAAGCCATAACACTACCAGGTTCTAGAACGAACAATCCATAATCCAGGATGCTTCTGATGATTGCGTTGTAAATGAGTTTTAAAGAAAAAGGATGAGCACCCCACCACACACCTGAGAGGCATCTGAGCATATTTAAATGATTTTCACATTTATTAATAATATGGTCGCAATGAGGAACCCAATTTAATTTAGAATCAAATATTACATCTAGATATCTGAATTTATCTTTAACTGGAATAAGTATTCCTTTAAAGAAAAGGTTTAATAAGGGAAAAATTCTCTTCCTGGTGAATAAAACAGCCGCGCTTTTAGACGTGGACAAATCCAAACCATTTAAATATAACCATGACTCTAAAGTAGATAAAGCAGAATTAATAGCACAACTAGCTTGTTCAACAGAATGATTTGAAGAATATAATAATAAATCGTCGGCATATTGAAGAACCTTAACATGACTAGATATGGAAGAGTCCAAATCAAAAGTGTAAATATTGTACAGAAGTGAACTGAGCACAGAACCCTGTGGAAGACCTCTCCATACAAGATGGGAGACATCATGATCTCCTATTAACATGTTAACAGAGCGTTCAGTCAGGATGTTAATAATAAAATTCATCAAATTCGAGGGAACCTCTCAGGCTTTTAATTTATTTTGTAAAACTGATAATACGACATTATCATAAGCTGCATTAATATCTAGGAAAACTGCAACAATGGATTGGTTATCAGAGAAGGATATCCGAATATCGGATGAAAAAATACTTAAACAGTCAGTGGTGCTTTTACCTTTTCTAAAGCCATATTGTGATTCAGCCAAAAGACCCTTACTTTCAACATATCATTCTAGACGGTTCTTAATTAAGTGTTCAGCTAATTTCATCAGAATTGAAGACAAAACGAGGCAGATTCTGATGGAGTTTTATTTGGTTTAAGGAATGGCAACACCATTTGACGTTTCCATTCAACAGGGATGTTTCCTGTTTTCATAATAGAATTAATAAGTTCTAAGTAATAATTGAGGACATTGTCATTCAAATTAGCGAAAAAGGAATACGGGATGCCATCAATGCCTGGCGCAGAATCCTTGGTTCAATGAATAATACCCTTTAATTCAGTTAGAGAGAAAGGAAGATCTAGCGTGGAATGTGTGTCTGAAGTGTCTTGGTTAATAGATATGGGGGATAGGATACGGTTAATAGTCTCAGGAACCCAAGGAGGAGCTAATTTATCTAAAAAGTCACTGGCTAAAGAATCAGGAATAGGAGAAGGTTTGTGATAAACAGACCTAAATCTACGAATATTGCGCCAGACAATCGTAGGATGAGTGTTCGGTGAAATTGATGAGCAAAAGTTACGCCAAGATTCAATTTTTTTCTTCTTAAATATTTTAGAAGTTTCAATAATTATGTTACTAACGGTTACAAAACTAATATCAGACATATCATGGTTATAATTAAATTCAGCCACTTTACGTTTTTTAATCAATTCTGTGCACTCGGAGTCCCACCATGGGGGTGAAGGAATTGTGCTCCTATTGTTATTTTTTACAGGAAAAACTTCATACGCCGCTGCAATTAATATGTGCGCTAAAGCTTCAGCACAACTATTTTCATTGCCATCAGCAATAACAGGCAAGGTGCAAAGTTTTCTGTCAACAATGTTTCTAAATTTGTCCCAGTCATCATAAGTATTACTAATAGGTAGCTTATGTTTTAAATTAGATAGCCTTCTTGATGCCTTTGGTTTGGAAAGAGGATAAGATATGACTATTGGGAAATGGTCAATACCATAAGTGGAGGTTAGAATATCCCAAGTTAACGAGGAAGCTAAGCTTGGTGAACAGATAGAAAGGTCAATTGCACTTTGGTTCTGATTGGGACTACAACGACGTGTAGCAGCTCCTGAGTTCAAGATGCATAAATTATGTAGGTCTATTATATCTAATAATTCATCCCCATAACAAGTAGAAGTAGAACAACCCCACAACTGGTGATGGCAATTAAGGTCCCCCAAAATTAAGATTGGCTTTGGAAGAAAAGAAAAGAGATTATTCATCTCTTGCAGAACTGAAGAAGAAGGGTGAGGAACATAAATAGAAACAAGACAAGTATGATGCACTTTAATAGCTACAATTGAAATTTCCTCACTGTGAGGAGGCAATGTAATAGTAGAGAATGGGATAGAATTCTTGATAAGTATAGCTACTCCACCATACCCATCAGATCTATCCTCTCTAATGGTTAAATAACCATTGATTTTTAAAATATGATAAGGTTTGAGCCAAGTCTCTGCTAATGCAAAGGCAAATGGCTCATATTTGTTTAAAAGATGTATAACATCACTCTTTTTGTTTATTAGACTGCGGCAGTTCCACTGTATTATTTTGGATGTGTTTTCCATTATGAATGGATTGAGATTCATAGAAAGTTGGGTCTACGTTGGACGGTGAAATATTGAACTGAGAGAGAAGATTATGTAATGCAGAAAGAAAATCGTTTATAGAGAAATTTGTGTATTTTATGTCATTAGTATTATTGCTAGAAAAAGCACAACCATTTGATGGCTGGGGAATATTAAAATCCTTTATGATGGCATTATGAGCCACTTTATTATAATAATAATAATAATAATAACCCCACCACCGTATCTCTACGTTGACGACGTGGTGGGGCTTGCGTGCTCCAGTGAATCCTGGGTCTGTTTCGGTAGAGGTAACTTTGTCGGGATAGATCCAGGGTGAGGGGCCAGACTAAGAGAGATACAAATCCAAGCCAAGGTCGCGCATGCCGAGGGCTGCATGGCTAGGGGAGTGCTTCAGTCGCTAGTGCGCCAACTCTGGATAACAGGGGACCTCCAGTTTTATCTACCCTTACCACAGTGAATGCAGGGCTCTGCTGTGTGTCGACTTCTTAAGTCCCTAGCTACTCGTGGGAACATAATGATAACTAGATCTAAAACAAAAAAACAACTTCAGGCAGATATGCCTCAAATAAATGACGAAACTTCACAATTCTCTTCGTCATCTTCCTCATCTCTTTTTCCATCAATTCCATCATCTTCACAATCTTTTCGCGTCTCTCCGAGGCCATCATCACCATCATCAATCAGTATACAGTCAGCGGATGTTGTACAGGAGACAAATATTGTCGACGATACTGTACCCACCACTAAGACTGCAACAGCTCGTAGGAAATGGAGTAATGAAATGAACAAATTTATCCTACGTACTTACCTTCATCTTACTAATATGGATACAGACAAAAATGCATACCTTCCATCACTTCACACTAAGTTTTTAGAAAAATACCCAACTATGCAAGTTAGCCGCCAAAGAATAGGTGACCAACGCAGAGCAATAGTACAAAAGAAGTTATTACCACAAGACACAATAGACCAGATATATCAGGAAGTTAGGGCTGAACTACAAACGGTTCACACTCAAATACAGCAACACTCTACACAAACTAATACGCAAACGAGTCAGCGCATGAGATGGACGAACGAATACAATGAAACACTTATTAGAATATATTACACTGTCACACAATTAGAATCAAATAAAACAGCTTATAGAAAATATTTACATGAAGAATTCACAAATATATACCCAGAATTAACAAATATAACAGAGCAAAGATTATCTGACCAAGTGAGAGCGATAACAAATAATGGATATATAGATAGCAACAGATTAGAAGAAATTAAAAACCAGGTAACTGCAGAATTCAGGAATAAAAACAGCAACATTCAGATTATTGATTATAACGATTTAGTTAATACACAATCGCAAAATGACTCCGAAACACCTGACAACGTTACTAACTTTACTGACACGCCCAGAAATACCCTTTCAACGGATGTATTTATAAATACCAGCGTAGAGTCTAACTTTGTTCCTCAAACACTCGTAAATACAGGCGATGACAATTTCTTGAACAACATAGAAATTGGTAACTTTGAACCTGCACAAACAAATGGTAATACTATCAACCCTGAAATCGAAGCCATATTTCAAGAAGCTCAACATAATTTTACTGACACAGATCCTACTAATAGGCCTTACATTCCCAAACAGAAGACATCTAGGAAGTTTTCTGCCATAGTCTCATATATAAATAATGTCATACTGCCTAAGCACGTAAATATCGAAACCGAATTCATCGAACTGCAGACAATAATTTATTGTGCAGCATGGACGGCAGCTAAATACAACGGAGCCAAAATATCAGCATCTATACAAAATGAACGCGGCACATATAAACCGAGACAACCAAAGTGGCAAATTAGATTAGAAAAGAAAATCAAAAGTTTAAGAGCAAACATAGGTAGACTGACACTTTACATTAATGGCAGTAGAAGCCAAAAGTTAATAGCTGCAGTAGAACAAATAAAAATTAAATACCAACTACACGCGCAACACGAGAATTCCAATACACTGTTAGAACACTTTTTGGACACCTTAAAACAAAAGTTAAGCGCAGCATCTAGTAGACTTAAAAGATATATTACTTGCACGAACCGCAAAGTTCAAAATACAAAATTTATTAACAACGAAAGAATATTTTATAGAAATCTTACATCTAATAATAAAGACACCACTAGTCAATCGCTAGAAACACCTCCTCCCGAAGCATTACGGGAATTTTGGGCAAACATATGGGAAAACCCAGTATTTCACAATAACCACGCTAACTGGATCAATGACGCAGCACTAGAAATCCCTGAAATGGACTTTGAATTAATTCCAATAAACACATTTATAGACGTCATCAAACGCTCTCACAACTGGAAATCGCCAGGCACAGACAAAATTCACAACTACTGGTATAAGAAATTCACTAGCATACATCCATTCATATTTAATCACCTAAACACCTTCATTAAATCACCAAGTTTGCTCCCAACATATATAACACAGGGAGTCACATACATGCTACCTAAGGACATGAATGATACCACAAACCCAGCCAAATACCGACCAATCACTTGCTTACAAACGCTCTATAAAATCCTTACAGCCTGTGTAAGTGAAGTAATTTACGAACACTTAAATAAAAATGACATTCTTGCAGAGCAACAAAAGGGATGTCGTAAAAACAGCCAAGGATGTAAAGAACAGCTCACTATTGATGCGATTGCTATGAACAGCGCAGTTAAAAACAAACAAGATATTCACACTATGTTCATCGATTACCAAAAGGCATTTGATTCAGTCCCGCATAGCTGGCTGTTACATGTCTTATATATCTATAAAATCCACCCCATACTCAGATCGTTCTTAGAATCCACCATGCAAAATTGGCAAACTGTACTCAAAATAAATCAAGCCTCCATGGCTTTAGCAACTGAACCTATTCAAATAAAACGTGGAATCTTTCAAGGCGATGCCCTAAGTCCTTTATGGTTTTGCATGGCTCTCAATCCTCTCTCACACCTCTTAGATAAAGCTAACACAGGATTTACCTTGACAAGCGGTAACACCCATTTCACCTTAACACACCTTATGTATATGGATGACATAAAATTGTACGCAGCAGATAAAAACTCCCTTTTTCATTTAGCAGATACAATACAAGAATTTTCAAACGATATAAGTATGCACTTCGGGGTAGATAAATGCAAAATTTTGTCAATAGTTAAAGGCAAAATTCAAAATAACAGTTACACACTCGAGTCAGGTAAAATTATTGAGCCTATGGATGAACAAACTACATACAAATATCTAGGTTTCAAACAATCCAGACAGATAGAACAAAAAATAACAAAACAAGAACTGATCAAAAAGTTTACACATCGTCTTAACCTAATCTTAAAAAGTAATCTAAACTCCAGAAACACAATTAAAGCTGTCAACACATTTGCAATACCCATCCTTACATACTCTTTTGGAATTATACGATGGTCAAAAACCGATATAAAAAATTTACAACGAACTATCAATACTCTCCTTACCAAACATAGGAAACATCACCCGAAATCATGCATACAGCGACTTACTCTACCACGCCAAGAAGGAGGAAGAGGATTGATTGACATACACAATTTACACAACAAACAAATACTTTCACTCAGATCTTACTTCCATAACAAATCAGAACATTCACCACTACATAAAAATGTAACAGAAGCAGATAAAAAACTTACACCACTCAACTTACAAAATAAAAACATTCAAATTAATGAAAATATTATAAGCACACAGCAAAAAATTGCAGCATGGGCTGGAAAAGCTTTACACGGAAGACACCAAGCTACCCTGAGCCAGCCACACGTCGATAAATTAAAGTCGAACGAATGGCTCAAACGAGGTGAATTATTTCCCGAAACTGAAGGTTTCATGCTTGCGATCCAGGATCAAATAATTGCAACACGAAATTACAGAAAGTACATAATGAAAGACTGTAATCAATCGACTGACACATGCAGACATTGCAACAGTGCCTCTGAGACCATACAACACATAACAGGGGCCTGTAAATCTCTCGCACAGACAGATTATAAACACCGACATGACCAAGTTGCCGCCATTATACACCAACACCTAGCACACAAATATAATCTTACAGGTGAGATGATTCCATATTATAAATATAAACCTGAAATAATTTTAGAAAACAGATATCAGAAAATTTATTGGGACAGAACAATAATTACAGACAAAACTATACATTATAATAGACCTGACATCACTGTACACGACAAAGTAAATAAAACAGTGTACTTAATCGATATAGCTATACCTAATTCACACAACATCCAATCAACAATATCCGAAAAACTCAGTAAGTACCAAGAACTCGCCATTGAAATCAAAACTCAGTGGAAAGTACAAACCGTCCACATAGTCCCTATAGTAGTTTCTTCTACCGGTGTAGTACCAAAATCTCTCACGCAAAGTCTTGACACTCTACACATGCCTTCTCACACACTATACATGCTCCAAAAAGCCACCATTCTCAATACTTGTCGCATAACCCGGAAGTTTCTGACTTCCTCTACATTATCATCCACCTTCTCAATTTAATTTTCCCCTCACACACTTGGTCCTGGCCCGTGTGTTAGGTCGTATACTCTCTTAAAAGAGAAGAAAAATAAAGAACTCTATATAATAATAATAATAATAATTGTTTATTGTTCCAAAATGATTACATTTGTGCATTATGAGGCAGCCCCATTAAGTTATTAATAATACTTGTGTTGGGGCTGACTCGCTACTTCCCCTATTTTACATTTACATAATGGAATAATGAATTAAACAAAACACATAAAAGAAAAGAAAACAAAATGCAAATTAAAAACTATGATATATATATAAATGATACTGTCAAGATAGCAGCTCAATAGTGTATGTATGTGTGTGTGTGTGTGAGCGTGCGCGCGCCCGCGCGTGTGTTTGTGTGTGAATGTGTGTGCGTTTGTGTGTATCTGTGGTCTGTTTTTATGTATTCCTTTTTAGCAAGGTCTGATCAATATTTGTTCAATCTCCTCGTATGTTAATGTTTTTAACCATTCAATTATGATCTTCTTGCATTGATGTTGAGGCTCCGGGTGGAATTTTAATTTTGAATTTATTTTATTATACACAAAGGCAGATTGAGCAACATATTGACGCTCAGCAAAAGCCGTGCGAACCCGCGATGAGTGCGCCACCATATTATGACGTCTTTTAACCTGGTCTGCTGGATTAAGTGGTGTAGATTTATGCAGGTATAGTGTCATGTGTAATAGATATAGCTGCCTTACTGTTAGCAAACCACACATACTATATAGGCTGTTAGTCGGATATCTGTATGGTTTAAAATACATGACTTTTAGAAGTGACCGCTGGGCTCTTTCAAGCTCAAGTAACTTAGTTTTGGCGGCTCCTCCCCAAACGGGAATGCAGTATGTTGTAACAGATTGCGCCAGTGCAACATAAATTCTACTAAGTACGTCCGGAGGCATCACATAACGAAGAGTTTTGAAGATCCATATCAATTTTCTAACACGAGATATATTAGAATCAATCTGTGCCTGCCACGATAAACACTCATCAATAACAACACCCAAGTATCTAGTAGAGGTGACTCGTTGTAGGTTTTGATAGTTTCTCTTTAAGAGGGGACACGTCACACTCTCGCGGATTGCTATGTCAAAGTCCGCACCTGGTTTAGATTTTGCACTTGGGGAAAAACAGATGTAGTTTGTTTTTGTGATATTTAAGGTTAGAAGATTAGCTTTTAACCAGTCTACAATAATAGTTAGGCCAGATTCAGCTTTTTGGTGCACTATCTCCCATGATTGACCAGAAAAAACAACGGCAGTATCGTCCGCGTAGGAGAAGATCTTCCCACCGCTACTCCGGAGGTTACATAAGTCATTTATGTACACCAGGAAAAGCAGCGGGCCTAGCACACTCCCTTGCGGGACGCCAAAAACAACGTCCTCCTCGTCACTGTAAGAGTTTTCTATCTTAACCTGTTGCTTCCTTCCCCGAAGATAGCTGTCGAAGAGGGAAAGAGCCGTACCTCTTATTCCTATGGCTTCAAGCCTCTGCACAAGGATGGGAACAGAAACAGTGTCAAACGCTTTTTTAAGGTCGAGGAATACTGTTATGCATTTATACCCTTTGTCTACTTCTCTAACGATTTCAGTTGTCAGTGCAGTAACAGCATCCTGTGTCGAGCGCCCTTGTCTAAAACCAAATTGAGAACTAGAGAGAATATTATATTTATTTAAGTAACTTATAAGTCTTTTATTAAGAGTTTTTTCTAAAATTTTAGAGATTGATGGCAAGACAGAGATTGGGCGGTAATTATTTACATCATTTGTGTCCCCCCCCTTGTGCACAGGTGTGATTAAGGAACGTTTGAAAGCAGTTGGGAATATTCCAGTTGTAAAACACTGGTTTGTTAGTCTACATATTAAGGGAACAACAAAATCTCTTGACAATTTAAGGAAGTTATTGGGTATGCCATCCCATCCGGACGCACTGCCTGAATCAAGGGCCATCAGTATTCCATTCACTTCCTCCGGGTCAGTCTCTAGCAACACAAAAGATGAAGTTTGAGATTGCGAATTAGAATAACCTGGTCGGTGAATCATATATCCAGTCTGATCCATAATTTCTTCTGCTAGTATTTTACCTATTGTAGCGAAAAAATGGTTAATTCTATTCAACGAGTCAAGTGGATGTATTGACGGTTGTAGTAAGTGCACATTAGAAGATTTAGGTTTTTTATAGTGGGTGATATTATTAATGTTACGCCAGAGTTTTTTAGGGTTTTTAATAGAGCACGTAATTTGTTGTTTATGATATTGCCTTTTTAGTTTTTTTATTAAATTAGAGCAGAAGGTGCGGAAACGTTTATAAGTTATTTTTCTCACAATGTTGTGTGGATCTTTTTTCAACTGCAACTGCATATTATTTCTAAGTCTGATGCATCTTAGTGCCCCTGTCGAAATCCAGGGCTTTAGAATACGCTTGGAGGAAGGAACCGTATGAGTTTCAGTGTTAAGAAGGAGGGACTTTCTGATTATCTCTATTAAAAAATCAGCAAGATGATTAGGATCATTACAAGTGTTAAACACAGATATATCCGTGTCTACCAGGTGTAAATGTGCCTTTTTAAAATTAGTTACTTTTTTATATTTAACAATATCTTTAGTTTGGTATGAATGCGAAACGTTTAATAAAACAATAGAGTGATCGGTAATCGTTGTGTTCAAAACTACGACGCTGGCAGAGTTCTTAATTTTTTCAAGTTTTAATATCATATGATCAAGGCAACTCTCACCTCTGGTAGGCAAGGAGTGTCCCGGTAGAAAGCCATGAACAGATGTCATATTTAAGTACGAAACACTGTTGGTCCTTACTTGCGATGGTTCCGCGGATCTTTCAATTAAGTTTATGTTGATATCTCCAGTGATGATAATATTTTTGTGAGTGTGGATTGATTCGAGATGAATATCTAATGAATTTATAAAGTTTTCCGCCGATACATTAGATGGTGAACGGTAAATTCCTATTATTGTAAAATTTGAGATAATAATTTGAAGAGCAGAGGCATGTGATATGATAATTTCTGTTACCTGGGCTAAATGACAATTTCTGATGTACGCAACGACACCATCATTTTGATTAAGATGATTAGACGTATAAAACGATGCATAATTATTTAGAACTGGTATAGGTTTGTTCGAGTTAAGTCTACATTCAGTTAGAATTACGACGTCCACATCCAGTCCGATTTGAGCTAGTGCTATTTGGAAATCGTCGAAATTGCTATAGATACTCCTTATATTCTCTGTTAAGATAGTGAAATTGTTATTATTATGCGGCCAGTGAGTTGTTAATTGCTCAATGTCAATGATAGCAGAATCTGCAATCTCCACACTGTCCAATTCCCGGAATGTGCATGTATTACTATCCATTTTTAAATATTGTTAAAGAAAGATGCTTCTCATGATTTACTCGAGTGTACGACATGACCTGCGAGAGTATCCATAGAATCCTATTTATGTTTATTTGTTTATAAAAAGGCAAATGTGTTGTTACTATGTTAGGGCCCGTGTTGAGTGAGTGTGATTGAATATGTGTTGGGTGAAGGAGTAGTTTATATGGTGTGAGTTTAATTGTGTTTATTGTGTGATTTAATTCATAATTGTTATTGTGTGTACATAAGAGATGAGCTTGCTTGAAGTAATAACATTTTAAAATAACTCTAAATTTCAGTACAATTAAGTGAGAACTATTACTTAATCTAGCAAAATACAAAATTAAAAACCTGGCGATAAACAGTACGGTAAACAAAATAATTGAAATTGCAGTACGCGTTAGTCATGCACTTTGTAAAAGGTGGTGTACCTGAGCTTCACTATTAATAACTATTGCACGCGAGTTCTCGTCCTTTTTCACTAAGACACGTCCGTACGATGTCCAACAGAACTTGTATTGTTTAGAGTTTGACAGGTCTCGAGCCAGGAAGAACAGGCGACCGCCTTTAGGTGTCAGATGTTCCGAGATGAACACTGGAGCTTCCGCATTGTTCGCCAATCCGAGTTGCTTCGCCTGAATTTTAGTCTTGTTTCTGATGTTGTAGGACTTAGCCTTTTTTAGTATGTTAGTTTTTAACATAGTTGAGCCAGTTTCTACAATTATGGGAGTATTTGTAGCTCCTTCTTTCTTGGCAGGCAGTCTATATATGTCCTTTATGTCGCGTGACTCCATCTCAAGACCTATGTTTTTAGATAAGTTCAAGACCATATCAATTAAGTCATCACTGCTTTCACTAGGTGATTTAGGAACATTTTTTAGTTCAATGCAAGTTTTTCTCGCGCCGCGTTGAAGTTCTTCGAGCTTATCCTCTAGTAAAGCAGTGTATTCACGGTCTTTTTTCCTCTGTAGTTCCAGTGATTCAATTTTCTTCCTAAACTCTTCGTTCTGGGTTGTTAAATTAGCAATAGAGCATATTATGTTGTTGTTGGTTTCTTTAATTTCATTGAGATTGGAAGTGATTTGTTTTAGGTCGCCTTGTTGAATATTCATATGAGATTTTAGCATTTGTTTTATTTCATCTTTAAATTTATTGAACTCCCCAGGTAGGTCCTCTTCTCTCAATCGTTTGCTGCGCATTGCGACGAAATTGGGGGGGGTGATATTCCCCAATCCACTTATATTCGTATCGGAGAACGATTTATCCATTTTGATAAGTTTGAAGTACCAGGGCGCTATGAGAGCTAAGCGCTTAGTTAAAGTTGCTAATCACTTCTGGGAGGAGGCGCAAGCGCAGGTCAAGGTAACCAATGCTGCGTTAAGGAGGCGGGACCCGTCCTTGTGGGAGGCGGCGCTTGACCTCAACAGATTTGTCGCTTGTATCTGCAGTACCAGGGTAACAGGCTTAGAGAAGTATTTTGTGCGTTACTCACGCAGTTAGCTGTCCAATTTCACACCTCCTTACACTTGCTGCAGGCCTATTATTCCACTGAATTTAATTTGATTTAAATTTTGATATTTAATTTATTTAAAACTCTGTAACGGGTCTAAAGCACGTCTACACCTTGTGGCGGTCCAGGGGGAAAAGCAAACTATATAACCTATAACTATATAACCTTGTACAGTTTTAGGAGGAGAGTGAGGTTTGAGGAAGACTGTCTTTTTATAGCTATTTGAAGCAGGTGTTTTATTAGGTGAAGAGATTGAAGCATTATTTGCAAAGTTTTTGGAGGGTGAAGATAAAAGTGTATCAGCATATGATTTTGTTATTGGGAGATGAATTTTTGCAGCTTCAGCATATGATACTGAATGTTGTGCCATGTAAGTTTTGATTAATTTTTGCCTTGAGTATTCTGGGCAAGACTTATTAATAGCAAAATGAGGACCAGAGCAAAGGCAGCAAGATGTACTTTCTTGTTCTCTATCACAACTGTCAACAGTATGGCCTTGGCCACATTTATAGCAACGGGGTTTAGACCTGCACTGAATTTTAGTGTGACCAAATCAATGCAATTGAAGCACTGTATGGTGGGTAAAATATATAACTCTACAGGTAATGCAAAAAGAATTTTTATGTGCTATAATAGCACATAAAAATTCTTTTTGGTAAGACCTGCCCGTCAAACGTAACAACTATGGATTGGGATGGTTTCCAGATGGCTGAACCATCTACAATGGTTTTAAAATTAAGGCGTCTGACTTTTAAAATTGGACCGCAACCAATTGGTACTGTTATATTTTCAATAACTTCCTCCGGAGACCATTCTGCAGGAACACCACGTACTAAGCCCATTCTAGTAACGTTAAAAGTTGGTATAAAAGCTTTAAAATTGTATTTTTCTAGACTATTATGAGTAATAAAGGAGTTTGCTTCAAGAAAATTTGAAAAAGATAGTGAAATCTTATTGCGCCCGATTTTTTTGACGCTTCCATTAATAATGTTTTGAAAAGCATTGTGTTTTAAAAACTTGCCAAATGTGATTGGGTGCAATGTCGTACTATCATCTGGTGAAGTTATTATTTTTTGAACATGTATTATAAAAGACGCGCTATCCGTTTTATCATAGGTTTTTCTACCAATCTGAGTGGGATTAACTATGGAAGGAGCGGGAATATCATTAGGCTATACATTGGAAACATTATTTTCTAAATGGATAGGCGCAGATTCCACGATTTCAGTAGAGTGAGAGTCCATACAACCACAACCCGAAGACTCGGAACCGTGGTGTTTGCGGGTACGACGACGTTTATTACAGTGCTTACATACAGTCACGCGGCTTCTTTTTAAATTTCGAGCAGAAGACGACCCATCAGTATCCATACCCGATTCGTTTGATTGAACTGTGACAAAAACGCCGTCCGGGGGATCAAATTCCTCCGGGTCTTTCATCCTTACACGCTAAAAAGAATTGAAATAACTTACCACTACCGAAGAATGAACTATACTAAATCTTAACTACTACTACTACTGATCTAATATATAATTGTGAACTTTTTCCAAATAAATATTGTTATATACAGGTTAAAATTTTGTTTTAAATTAAATCCAAAAAATACGCGTCCGCCAAGTTGAAAGTTTCCCGCGCTTTTTTTCATTAAGAGACATTAAAATCGCAATTTTCTTCATCATCAATTTCCAATGAATGAATGAATGAATGTTACCGTCACAAAAAATGAAAAAATCTATTAAGACTTTTTAATTTTTGTTTTTAAAAAGTTTTTTGACATAATCATTTTCACGGGGATTACATTTAAGTGGTGGAAAATCATCTTTCAGCACTATATCATATTCATCACTCGTAATCTCATTCATCTCACCGCCAGAAGATGATCCACTTGGCTGAAATTCTTCCTAATCTTCATCCGAAGACTCAACTGGTATCACATTTCTCTTTCATCGTTTACAAGAATTTTCCTTTCCTTTGAATAAGTTAAGTGTTACTTTTTTAGCTTCAATCTTTATTGTTTTCTTAGATTTTTCTTCAGTCAGAGCATTCTTTTCTGGGGTATCAATTGCTATCATACTTTTGCCAACTTTTCTTCCACATTTTCTAATATGTCGCGGTCTGCTTTTAAGGTGGTACTCAATGAATCACTTGGTTCATTGTGTACTCTCTCAAAATGGTTCATTCTGTGCCACCCAACACTTACAAATGTTGAGGTTAAGTAGCCACATGCACCAACACGAGGTGCTTGACAAAAGTATATTAAGTAAAAGCGCAAAAAACAACTCATTAAACAAGCCAATTGATATTCAGCTACCATGGTTCACTCTGTACTACTGGTTCATTGCCAACCACTCGACCCTACCTTTATCACATAAATCACAGATTACTTAGTTACTCCTCTATACCGTTTATGAGGAAACTAAATATCTTAGTATATGTAAACAATCTGTGATTTGTGATTTTGAAAGAAATTATAAGTACCATCTTAGTGTAAGTAAACAATCTGTGATTTAAAAGGACGCTGTTACATTTTCGACGAACTCTTTAGGTATCTAGTCGCACACAGCAACATTACGCGTATGCACTCATTGAAACTACTGAGCGCTCGATTTTATATATCACTGAAATAATATTGGTCCTTGATATAATTTTTTTATTTAATTGAAGTTGATTCAGGAAGGTTATTTGGCACTTTGAAAATGCATTTGGTAACTGTTACAAACAGTCGTCGTAAAAAGTAGGTTATTATTTTCGACCGACTTCAAAAAAAGGAGGTGCTCATCTATTCGACCCGTATGTATATGATTTTCTTGAAAACTGCTTATACTATCGGGTTTACTTCGATAAATGTATGTGTTTTCAGGAAAGGATTTACTTTTATTGTATACTAGCTGACCCGGCAAACTTTGTTTTACCATAAAAACACCAAACATTCATCTACCCTACCTGCCCTACCCTACCTACCTAAAAAAAATAAAAAAAATTGATAAAAACAATCCTTGATGCGGATTATATATCATGCTAAAATTTCAGCTCGATCGGTTCAGAACTTTTTGAGTTTTTGAAGCGTACACAAACCAACATAACATTTTTATATATATAGATAGATAGATTATATTAGGATCTGTTAAAGATCTTCGGCGATAGACAATGGAACTCTTCAATAACAAATAGCAAATGACCTGCGATTAGTATGATCGTATATTTATGTTTTGTTTTCGCCAAACCATAATATAAAATCACGCTTGTGAGTTTTTAGGGGGTAAACAGATGTATTTAGTATACCTACCCAATATGGGTTACCAACAAAAACAAAAAAAAGAGTAAAATAATAACTTCCGCGTGTCGAAAAGCAATAGATACCGTCACCGACTACCGACAATAAAATTAGTTTTCACTTTGTTGTAGTAAGTAGGTATTTAAAAAAAACGCTTCGTAAAATAAGTAGATACCTAAAACGAAATAATTTTCGGTCACCAATTAAAAAAAAAGTATTAAAAAAAGACTTGAACATTTTGCATTACATGGAACATATAAAATATTATCATCAAACATTTTTGGAGCATTACATAATGAGCAGCAGCTAATGACATACTACCCAAAAACCATGAAAATGTCACCCATGACGAAAAGATGTCAAATTTTCGTCGGCGCCATCTTGTATTTTGGTTTTGACCCCGTATTCGATATAAGCGACCCCAAAATCCATGAAAATGACATCCATGACGAAAAGTTGTAATTTTTTTATCGGTGGCATCTTGGGTTTTGGTTATGACCCCAAAAAAAATTCATTACTGGACATCCAAAAAATCATGAAAATAACACCCATGACGAAAAGATGCCAATTTTTTAAATTTCATCGCAGATTCGTACGACTAAAATTCGCGCGAACTTGCGATGATGTGCGTACATGTGATCCCGTATTCGCGTTGCATTAGGACAACGCCTTATGCAGATGGATAAAAGGAGACAGGTTAGTTTTACGTACCATTTTTATTTTTATAGAAAATAGTAAAAAATTAAACTTATAATTAATATAAATGAAAAATAACATAAATTGTCTACATATATTGTCATACATCATTATATAAAAATTAATTGCTGTACTAACGTATGTCTCGCTAAAACTCAAAAACGAATGGACCCATTTGAAATTATTTTTTTTGTTTTGATCGCCAGACTACACGGAAGGTTTAAACCTTTTTGTAAATAAAAACAAAAAAAAATTGGTAGGTAGGGGAAGGTAGGTAGGTAGGGGAAGGTAGGTAGGTAGGGGAAGGTAGGAAGGTAGGTAGGTAGGGTAGGATAGTTAGGTTGGCCAGTTAGGCTAGGTAGTCACATAGGGTTGTTAGTTGACGGGAGCGAAGCCGCAAGCACGCTGATCAAAATAAAAAAGAATGATTGGCTTTACATTCGCAAATTTTGTTTATGCCAATCAACAATTCACTTTCCTCATAGTTACCTAATTTGAGGCAGGCCATTCGAATAAAGATGCCCGCACACTGTCATGCAGTCCGTTGTGGACAATATTAATTTACAGTGTGCGGGCTGAAATAGTATTTTGACATCAGTATCACGAATTTTGTTGTCCAAAAGCAGTACTTAATCAACAAAAAGCCTTCCTATTTAAAAAAGAGCTCTCCTATATGCGAAAACCATAACAGTCATTTGGACATCACATGTATACTATGAGATCCAACAACATGGACATACACCATACAGTGACTAAGTGGCATAGTGTGGGCTTTTGCCGCCCGGGGCTGATCGGAAGACTGCAAGTACTGCGACCCATTCTCTACGCCACTGCATTTAACTAAAACTAGAATATAGAGTAAACATTATCCCATTTTTCGACGTCAAGCGAATTAACGGAATAGTAACACAATTTGTTGAAATGACTACTGCGCTTTATACTTTGCCTTAGGTTGGGGCCCAGCTCTTTTGTTCATTTTACCTTCGACATTTTTAGGTCCCGGTCCTCGGTTTGTTATCGTTTTTGCCATCACCCTTGTCATTCTTGTTCTTGGCAGGACGGGGGATCCTCTTGATAAAGAATCTGAACGACAATTTCTTGTCTTCGATGAAATGCTCCAACACTTCCAATGACAGGATGGCACATTTCCTTTGACGGAAGATCTCTTCAGGTTTAATGGCATCATTGAAGCAGTTTTCAGTGAACACGACTTTCCTTCTAGTATTCTGTTTGCTCATGACGTGAATATCATAAATATGGTCATGCGCTGCTTTCTTGCTGCCAATGTGCTGAATAGTCCAGTACACCATATTTTGGAGAGTGTCGATCTTCACAGTAATGATAAAGAGCAATTTGTTTTGAGCCACCAAGTAAAAGTGACGATCATCACTTTTGATGTCAACGTTGGTTAGTTCTACCTCTTCATCAGTTGTAGCATTGCAGTGCGTGGGATGACAATCCTTGAAGTGTTCCATGATGTCCTTTCGTTTGCCTGTAGAAAATAAAAAGAAATATAAGTGCCTCATTTCGATTTGTTATCTTGTGCGGATAGTTTATTACTCTCATTGAGTAGTACAAAACTGTTGGAGATGTAGAGTTTAAAATTACCTTTCCAGGAACATTTTCCGAACACAAGACCGAGCGGGCAGTCCATTTCTCGGAATATGCATTCCTTGAGATGTTCTTCCAAATCCGATGCCACTATGGTGTAGATACACCCCGAAGACTTGTTGGGACACGACACTTTTGCCTGGAAAGATTGGGACACAAAATAAGCAGAAGGGCAGAGCTGTGGGCTTGGATATATTTGACCGCCTTGCTATTTTTCCCTTGCTACTAAACATTTGCCATGTTGGGAAGTGCGGCTAACTGAGACCTTAGGTGTTGGTCAAAAGGTGTCTTGTTTCTTGAATTATGAGCATGGTGTTAGTCCGTTAATACTTTCTGTCGGGATGATAATAATATTTTACCTACCTATAGAGCATGTAACGGAACGGTGCGATATTTTTTATAACCTTTTTATGTGTTTCTCCTCATGTTAAATAACAACTCTCTCTCCAAGGAAGACGGAAGTCATAGTAAATTCCCAAAAAAAAGAAATGGATTTTCCATAGTAAGTTGTACAATATTTTTGTAAGAAAGACTATCGACTTCCTTGGAGATAGTTGTTCATTTACATGAGCAGAAAGCCAGAAACAGTTTTTAAAATATGATTGCACCTTTCTGTTGCACCCTGGAGATTTAAATGTAATTTACTCAGAATAATAAAAAGGTTTGTTACAATAATTAGCCGCGGAATTGTTTAGTTAGATGTCACTAGTATTTTTGTTTATCATAACTTAGCATCACAGTCCTTTGCTTATTATTAGTTGATGATACTTTATTAATGTAACTGTTGGCCCACAATGCACCCCCCTCTTGGCTACGGCCCTGCACTCGGCTCTATCCATTTATTTATTAACCTTACATTCCGTGCAAATTAATGAAGGAATCTATTTACTTATTAGTATTCTTAAGTACTGTAACCAAATGTAACTACAATACTAAAAGCGCAGATATCCCTCAGTAGCTTATTTTAAAACGAGAATCACGTCTAAACGGCTATTCGTATTTTTTTGGAAAAAAATATATGTTAAATAAGACCATTTTTTAACAATTTGATCTGTGAACATTTTGAGTTTTATTCGTATAACATAGTGTAATTAATTTGTAAAGTTATGTTTAACACTGACAAAAAAACGACAATAGCACCACAACCGCCGGGCGCATTTTAATGAAATTTACACCATGTCAAAGACAATTTAATTATTTACATTTTGATCTAAGGCTTTTTTTTAAAGTCATTCAATGAATGACTTAAAAAAGAGCCTTAGATCATAAGGAAAGGATAATAAGGAAAGTGAAAAAAACTGCTGAATATTGGTTCGCGCGGGTGTACAACAAGTGCGCGTTTTGTTCTCTCAAGGTCGTTGGCGACTGTCGTTGTCTTCATGATAATGACTCATACATGTCCATTAGCGATAATATCGTCATCGAGTTTAATTTACCTAAATTATACTACAGGTTTCACGGCTACTTGCTGAACATTTAGTTTAAAAAAATAACTACTTGAAAAATTTAACGCTTCCGCGTCTCTGCCAAGGTCGTCATCTTCAAGTACAGTAAAGGAAGAGAACGGCATATTAATAATTCCGTAATTATCCTTAAGTTTAAAAAAAGCAAATAACCCGACTGCTTAGGAAGCGAACATAAAAAAAAAAATATTCCTAATTAAGAGCCCAATATTCCTATATTGGGGTCTTAATTCACATTTCAAAGATTATTTGAATGGATCATTCAAAATTGATTTGAAGAAGATTTTTAAATTTTTGAGCCATCCACTCGATTTTTTAAATTTGTTTTTTAACACATTTTGGTACAATGAAACTGTAAAAACGTGCCAAAAATACTACAATATAAATCGTCGCTGTATTAAAAAAAAAAAATCACGAACCGAGTAAATCCTTTTACTTGCAAGTCGCTGCTAACACCATCTGTATCCGTGGAATGGAACCGAATGCGATCGATGTTCTTAGAAAAATAATCAGTTTAATCAGACGAAAAACGCTAGTTGCATGCAGCACGGTTTCTTTGTTTGGGATGAGGTATCTGTATGCTAGTATATTAGCTGTGACCAGATGAAGTTTGTATATCAGGCTGATGTCTTCACGTCCAAGCGCGTATTATGCGGACTAAGACGAATTTAGACCTATGGAACAGCCTATAACTGGCGAGCCTACAGTCGCGGACAATACGTTACACCTTCAAATCGAATGTTACCTTAGCTACGATTTCTTCAAGCTTCCAGTTCCTCATTTGCGTGAGGTCCTGGCGGCAGATGGGGCATATCGGTGGCAGCCGGTTCTGTGTGCAGGAGTTGCACAGATTGTGTCCGGACTGGCACTGGAATATCGGTGCGCACATGGTCTCCATACAGACTGGACATTCTGGCAGCTGAATCGTCACTGCTGCGGCCCTGTTTACAAAGAATTACTCATTGAAACCAGTGAATAAACTACTGAAAAAAACATGACAGACGAGAATGGAATGCCCGCGATAAAAGTTCGGTTTGTGATAAGCTCGATGCTTATGAGCAGTTCTTGTCTGGGATTTACACAAATCAAATACTTATATTTTTGGGGGATTTACAGCTAAGTTTTTTATAAATACAAAAAACATATATAACTCAGTTTTTATTTGCCTTAGCTGTTACCATTTTTGTTACCGGTATAAAACTGTAAACAACATAAACTTTAAATTGAATAATTTTACTATAACAAAGTAGGTTCAGGTATTAGGTTTTGGTACTTAAGCCTGTGTGTAGGTATTACTACTAACTACAACTGTATCATGTACCTATAATGTAGGTATCTACTTGCGTAATAATCAAAGTACATGAATGCTTAATGCTAAAAAGACTAAGTGCGTAAAATTTCCCTTGCCGAATGTCAAAAGTACTGATTGTGCTATATGTTTTATTAAATAGGGAGATGCTAGAATACGTCGATAAAACGGTTTTTCTGGGGATCACGGTAGACTCAAGGTTAAAATAGGGTTCTTATTTAATATCACTTGCAGGCCAGCTAAGCTTATGCTGTTAGAAACATTCGTCAATTTACTGATGTAGATACCGCGGCTGGTCTATTTTATTTACATTCATAGTATGTCTTACGGTATCTTACTATGCGAAAGGGATGCAGACATTGAGTAAATTTTTATTCTGCAAACACGAGCCGATATACAATATTCGGCGGCGCGATTCTCTAAGCGAACTGTTTAAGGACATTAACATCATGACGGTACCTTGTCAATATATTTATGAAAACATCATGTAGTCGGTAATGGCTGTTACCTGACCCTTACGTCTAAAACGAACGAATTTGAACCCTCAGCCTATAACATTAAGGATTATTTAATTTGTATGTCTGTGTCTGTCGCCAAAACTCTTCTCTGCCACTCTAGAACAGGCATTTAGAAATCTGGACTGGAACAGCTATGGAATTAAAATAAACGGAGCAGCATTCAATCATCATCTACGCTTTGCTGACGATCTCATTCTCGTAACGGATAACCCTAAACATCTACAAGAAATGCTAGAACAGCTAGTAAGAGTGAGCACCAAAGTTGGGCTTCAGTTGAATACTTTGTAAACCAATTAATGACTGAATCAATGAATTTTATATTATTTTTTTTTAATTATAAATGCACCGTTTTCGATAAACAACAAAAACATCAATTATGTTGAAGAGTATTTAAACATAGGAGAAATTATCTCGCGCGAGACAAACAAACCGATGTCTGATATTCTGAAAAATTATGTAAATATTGGTTGTATGGTGGTATGAGTTTATCAGACTAGCGTTACTCGATGAACAAATACAATAATAATACAGATACGCAAATTTGAACTTTAAAACGTTAGCGTTAGGCATTGATATAAAACTAGCATATAGATGTCTTATCCCAAACAAAGAAACCGTGCCGACGTAACTAGCGTTTTTGTCTGATTAAACTGATTATTTTTATAAGTAGGGTCATGTGTTCAACAATGAAACACTAAAAATTCAATATCTCATGCACCTTTTGTTTTTACAGACAGAAGTCAAATTTTATACAGGTATATAGGCAAATTGTATTGGGTATCGATGCCATTTATGGTTTTTAAATTGATGTGTAATCAATCAGCAAAAAAATAAAAACAAAAATATTGGAAATGTTTCATTGTGTCCACAGTGGTGTACACAATGAAACACCACAAAAACAACAATGAAATATTATAATTAATAGTGTGTTCAACAATGAAACACAAAAAATGCAAAGTCTCGTACACCTTTTGTTTTTACAGATAGATGTGTATGTGTATAATTAATGTGTAATCAATCGGCAAAAAAATTAAAACGAAATTAAACTTACTATATTTATGGCACCAAACAATAATGAATTACGACTTTTTAGGCACTTACATTCATCTCAAAATTATAAAGATAGTACCAAAAAAACAAGATAGTACACAGTGAAACAGTGTTTCATTGTGTCCATTGTGCAACTGTTTCATTGTTGACTACATAGGGTTTATTTTACAAAACTCAATAAAAAATAATTAAATTGGAACACTTTTAACATAATGATAGATTCCACTGAAATATGTTTAATGCTAGGTAATCATTAAAAATATGAATTTTTCAACCATAATTTAATGAAAAATCTTTAAAGAATGCTGAAAAATCTTAAACTTTTGTTAAAAACCAAAAAAATGCTCCACAGACTGGTCTTCTCCCACGAGGCACCGACGCAAACTGGGGTAGGGCGGAGGGTTATGTAGGTAATGCGCGATCTGGCAACGCAGCATGTTAGAAATATCACAGTGTTTTATTGTGTACCACTGTTTCATTGTTGGTCATCTGACCCTACTTCGATCGCGTTCGGTTCGGTGTTAGCAGCGACTTGCAAGTAAAAGGGTTTCCTCGGTTCGTAACTATTTGTTTTCTTTAAATACAGTGGTGATTTGTTGTATAGTATTTTATTGCCAAGTTTTTAAAGTTTTATTCAACCAAAATTTATTACAAAACAAATTAAAAAAGAGTGGATGACTCAGAAATTTAATACCGCGCCTTCTATTGTAATCAATTTTGAATGATTCATTCAAATAATCTTTGAAATGTGAATTAAGAGTCCAATATCCCTTAGTTTTGTTGGAGAGTTAATTAAACAAGAACATACATTTTAAGTCTCTAGAAAATCTTAATATTACACACAACTTAATAACAAATAGAAGCTTATAACTCCATCTAGTGCAATTTGTTTGAATGAAATTTGTTATGCGATTTTTATTTTTATGCTGTAAGACTAAAAGTGTATCAGAGTTTTTTTAATATAATTAGTGTCATTGCTACATTGCTTATTTTAATTATTATATTCAAGTAGGTCTGTCTCGAGGTTCGTGTATAAGGCTGAGACGAACAAGATGCGAGTTCAAACCCCATTATTGAAAGAACTGTAGACGGACACATTCTTCAAATATCATCATCATCATTTCAGCCGAAAGACGTCCACTGCTGGACATAGGCATTAGACCTAGACATTCTTCAAATATAAAATTTCTAAATTGGTAATATTTTCGCCTAACTTGTATTAAGTGTTTAGTAAAGTTACTAAGGTCACGGTAAAGATATCTAACAGTATTCTATCTTCATACGAACGGTCGGAACACGAGTCATACCTACGCTATAAATAAGTGGAAAGAGTGATAAAGTGACACACGAGTGACCTAACTACGTTCGCGTTAAAAAAAACTAGTAGGTAGTTTCCTAGGCTAAGCTATCTACTTACTTATGTACTTAGCTACTTACATATCTTATTGAATTAGACGAAATATCATTATGAAATGATTACCTATGAGAGATATAAAAGATAGGCACCTACCTAATAAGATTTAAAGTAAGTATAATAAAAAATATAATATTTATAATCACAAAACTAGAAAGAAACTTAAGTAGGTAGAAGCGGGCAGCCCTAACGCATGTTTGCGTGACGCGCGCTTCTAGGTAATTATTACAAAGACAGGACCGAGTCACAATACTGTTAATCATTACCGTGCTAAGTTTAAGGGTAGGAAAATAAAAATGAACCGAGTCATTATAGCTAATGCCAGTCTACGCACAGTTGCAGTGACTACGCACGAACATTTTTTACCTTGCCTTACTAAATTGCGAAAAACAACATCTTTTCAATGAACGCCATGTGCATGTTTTTATGTGCACCTCTTTATTCCTCGCACAACTGACGGATTGCGAAAATGGCATCCGTTGTACCCCGACCAGGCATAAAACCAAATACGTTCTGCGATATTTCACTCTCTTCTCTCAGCCTTCTTTCAATAACTAATAAAGATAAATATACTATAATAAAAATAATAAAATATTATCTATAATATTATAAAAAGGTAAGTTTGTGAGGTTGTAGGGGGTAATATCTGGATCTACTGAACCGATTTAGGTGAAATTTGGCATGGAGATGGTTTGAGACCCTGGGAAGGACATAGGATTTTTGTATTCCCTTGGGATGATAAATCACTTTTTGCATGCAGGAGCTAGTATGTAAATATCATATTATATGGATAGTTTATTTATTTATTGTACACTACAAAAATATATATACAGGACAAAATATCATAAAAGCAAGTGTACAATGGGCGGTCTTATCGCACAGTGAAATCTCTTACAGACAACCTTATATATTTATACATAGATATATTCTATAGTATAGTCTCGCCATATCCGTCTGTCCGCTGCTTAGCTCACTCTTGTACTAGAAAGCTATAATTTGGCATGGATATAGGGTAGGTGCTCCAGTGAATGAACACACCCCAGTGAATGAACAAAACGGAGTAATTACCAAAAAATAAGAAAGTAAAACATTTTTACCCAACGCAGTATTTTTTTTTGTAATCGCAGCTTTTTCTATTGTAGTGGCAAAATTCATTTCATAAGCTGTTCATATTAAAATGGCGAGGGTTTAAAGTTGGCTGTGTTGGTGTGAGCGTGTATTTGTTCCGGCAAGAATTAAGGATTCAGGTAAGACGTAAAATTTTTGATATTACATTGTAGCCGTAATTGAAGTATGTACTATAAGTTATTTATTAATTAGAATAATGGATAGTTATACTATATGTCTCATTTTAGCCAGTTTTAAGTAAATTATTAGGTGTCCTAGCATTGGAACTAAAAATCGTTTAAAATCTAGTGAACGAACCGCTGTTTATTCGCTGGACAAACGTCAATTTCATGTTTTTATTCAAATATGTAATTATTAATTACGCCATAAGATTCATGTTTTGGTAGTAGTTTTAAAAATCGATATCTGTTCTTTGGGCCAGTATTGGGACAGGTATGTTCATTTATTGGTTCATAAAATCTAGTGAATGAACTAACATTTTTCATCATGTTCAAATATTAGCTTTCGTCATGAAGAAAGATCAATAAATGAACACAACATTTTAAGCTAGATTGCATCCTTTTAAGATTTGGCGTATCTCGTGGTCAAAACCTGTGAGCAAGGGATATAGGTATTTAGTAATTGAATGACTTGTGGATATTTTGTGTGTACATGTTATCTACGTGTATTTGTTTATTGTAAGCATATTTAATTTTAGTCTAGCCGAAGCCAAATTTACTTTATTTGGACCTACGCCCTCATTTATTTATTGGTTATTGTGAGATTGTTTATTATTTTATACATTTAAATTTATAAATACCCAACCAAGTAATCAAAACGAATTTATAACACATTCAACACGCCTAAGAACTGGAACTTTTTCCATTGCAATAAAATATAAATGTTTTTTTATTGTAACTAATAAATTAAAGTTGCTTACGTGAATTACTCTACGCATAACACTGTAACAACATTAACATATCACGTCTGCTTGGCGACCATATGTCACTGCAGGGATCCAGCAGAATATCAGCGTCAGGTATATTTGCCTGACACGTGCTGAGCTGGACTCCCATTTGGTGCAACATTGAGGCGCCCACCGCACTGTGTTTTGATTGTCAACCAGTATATATTAATAGTAATCTTTGATTGTCAAAACTAATGTTACTGGTGTCACTTTGACTTTTATTTCGTAAGTATGGTTTCCTTTTTCTTTTTATGTTGGCACCTTGTTTTTAAACATACATAAAAATTGTAATAATTTAATTAAGATTTTGTGTGTTGTGCTGTGTCTTTTGTGTGCACTAAATAAATGATTTATCTATCTATCTATCTATCTTAATTTTATTACTATTTTTTTTTTCTGTTACTGTGCCTTCAGATTACCATGAATTCCGATAAAAATAAATACGAAAGGTTTAGATATACCCAAGAAACATTGGTATTGGCTCTATTCCGTCATACTCGAGGGGAAAACGTATATATATATATAACGTATAACCATAGGCATGATGTAGGGGTGTGGTGATACTCTTCTTTAAGAAGGGCGACAATGCCCGACTGAAGAATTATAGGGCCATCTCACATTTAAGCCATGGCTACAAGTTGTTTTTAAGAGACATCACGAATCATCTCGCGTGCAGATTTGACGATTTCCAGCCTCCCGAACAAGCCGAAAAGGCTTTAGCACCGTAGATCAAATACATACGCTGCGGCAGGTTATAGAGCAGACCGAAGTGTATATCCTGCCCCTCTGTTTAGCATTTATGGACTTCGAGAAAGCCTTCAATTCAATCTAGACTTGGGCTGTGCTGCAGTCTCTCCAACGGTGCAAAATCGACTACCGGTACATCGAGGTGTTGAAGTGTTTGTACAAAAACGCCATCATGTTAGTCCGACTTCAGGATCAGGGCTCGGAACCTATCCTTCTGCAGCGAGGTATGAGACAGGGAGACGTCATATCTCCGAAACTGTTCACCGCTGCACTAGAGAATGTCTTGCAAAGTTCTGGACTGGAGAGGGCTAGACATCAACTTCAAGGGCGAGTACATCACTCACCTTTGGTTTGCCGACGATATAGATGGTCATGGCTGAGACTGTGGAGGACCTCAGTGCAATGCTTTATGACCACAAGTGGGACTTAAAATGAACTTGGACAAAACGAAGGTCAGGTTTAATGCCCATGTTACACCCACTCCTATCAAGATCGGAGACTCTATACTCGAAGTTGTAGGTAGACGATTTAGGTCTACCTAGTGCAAAAAATAGAGTTGGGTAGGGCCAACTTCGAGAAAGAAGTCAACCACTGAATCCGACCCGGCTGGGCGGCGTTCGGCAAGTAGCGCGGTATCTTCTCGTCCAACTTACCACCGTGTCTCATGACGAAAGTCTATGACCAGTGTGTGTTGCCAGTGATGACATAAAATATGGCACCAAGACGAGGTCGAACACAATGGCCCTCATCTAGGCTTAAAGTCACCCAAAGGTCAATGGAGAGGGCTATGCTCGATGTTACCTTGCGTGATCGAATTATAAATTAAGATATCCTCAAGATAACCATGGTCACCGACATAGTCCGAAGGATTGGCAAACTTTAGTGGCAGTGGGCTTGCTTGCAGAGGGAATGTTCAATGGGACCGAAAAGTTTTGCAGTAGGTGACCGCTGCTCTAGGTGGAGCGATGCCTTTGTCAGGACTGCGGGAATCTGCTGGATGCGAACCGCACAGGACCGATCAAGGAGGTGACACTTGGCCTATGTCCTGCAGTGGACGCCCTTCGGCTAAAATTATGAATTATGATGATTCAAGTTTAAGTAAAGTTTGTTTTAACATTTACGAGTTTACAATTATTGTTACCTAGTTAATTAGATACTGGTTTTTAATTTTAATATACCGTACTTAAACATATTTTATATTTGCCTTGAATTAAAAGATATTAACGCTAGGTCTAATGTAGGTTTATAATGATTAGAAGATTTGTTAAAAATATGTTTGTTAACGTTTGTCACAAATTTTGAGGCAGACGATTTATGTTTGTTTATTGAATTGATTGTCGGACTGCATTTTTTATAATAATATGGATTTTTCTGTATTATTAATTAAACAAAAATTGTGTTATCTCACTGGTTTTATTCAGTTCATTTACTAGAAATTTTCGTTCATTCACTGGAGTTTTAGGGTATTTTTCAATATATTGCTAAATATCTAAGAAATTATACAGGTTATGTCATAAACCTAACATATTTTTTTTTTAAATATATCCTATTACCAGAATATAGCTTTGCACCGTATCCCTTAGAGGATTACTGTAAGATTTTTTTGAAGTTCGATGATTCCTTAAATGTTCATTCACTGGAGCACTTACCTAAGTAGGTAGTACGTTGTTTTTCGTGGCAATAGCAGATAATGATACAAAAGCATGTTCATTTACCTGGTGCTGTCGTCAGATTCGACGGTATGTTTCTTCGAATCGCAGGAGACACCGTGTGGCGCCTCAGCAGTCAGGTAGACCTCCAACGTGATAGCGTTGTCCTTTATGTAACCTTTATCGGGGTCCAAAACATCGTTCCAATCCATGAAGTAAGAGAAACCCCAGTCGTTCTCTTTGCTGAATTTGTAACAAAAATGTATTTATAGACAATTGAATAATGGATGTATTAAATTATAATTTACAATAGAAAATCATTTTGAGTAGAGTTGCTTTTAAGGAAGACAGACTTTGAAATACTTTCGTCGCGGTACAAAAATTACAGCTAACTTCTAGTCAAGGCAGATAAGGCGTAGCCGAGGTGTATTGACCACCAAACATATACGCTGAACATTGAGTAGGTAAGTTCAAATTGACTTTAATAAATAAAATGTATTTCAACTTTCGCCAAGGCGATATATTTCGCAGTAAAGTCCCGCCGCAAACTTTTCCAATTCTGGGTCATAACTGAGGCAAAGGCCATGTCCTTAATCATTCCATACCATAAGTAATTTAATATACTCAAGTTAAAAAAAATATATCAACCCATCGCCTTGCCCAGCAGTGGGACAGTACAGGTTGAAAAAAATAGACCATCTAAAATTCTACAGTTTTCGATCGTAAATACGGCACAACGAGTTTTAGTAATAGTTCGATCCAGCAGAGATTTGTTTTGTCAGTAATTTTGTGTGAGTCGCTCTGAAGCTTGGTGTGTTTTATTTACGTTCGGGAGTAAAAGTACATTAATTTGTCTACAATAACAATCAACAAACCTATAAAACAAATGTTGAATTTTCCTTATGTAAGGATTAGTTTCTGGCTTGTGGCAGATCAGTCTTAATTCTGCCATTGCATAGCACGACCAACTGGAAGACTTGCTTTCACCATTGCACTCAAGGAAGAATCCTACGGACTTCTTCTGTTGTTGAGGAACCGGAGACGGCGCTTGCCGCGGCATGACCTTGATCTTCCATGGAAGATTCCGAACGAAGCACGCGGGGGACAGCACAGAATCTTTCAGCTTCCTAAAGTTCTGTACCGTGAAGCGGAATGTCGTTTCTGATCGCGCCGCGTCATCCTCCACTTCGGTATTAGGACAAGCCAGCTGTGGAGATAAACATACTGCTAATAATACTATTCTTGAATTGGCGAATAATGCTTGATTTTGTGTGTAAACTTATGTAAGTCATATTTTTTGTAATAACTCTTTACTTTTACGTACCGAATTTTAGCCACAAGATCGAAAAAAAAACCAAGAACTTATGAGACATTGAGAAAAGTAGGTGAAACTCATGAAAAAAGGCATCGGGAAACGGATTAACTATTACGGCGCGAATATGCGATTCTATCTTTCAAATAGATCATCTAACCGTCGTATACGATATGAATATAAGAAAACGACGTAGGCGTTATTAACAAGATAACATTATGTCTTTCACTTACTATATAGCATTCAAATCGCCTTACAAGTTGTATAACATGTTGTGGGTTTCGTCAAAGTAACAATATTATTAATTGCAAAAATCGCACGCTCGATGTAGTCCTTACTTCTTTGCCCGTAGGTGATATTGTCGTAAGCGAGGAATGTGAGGAGTGTTTGTCACGCATAGACCCACAATATCCGCCGCTGCGAGTAAGTATAAGGCCTCGGTCTCGAATTCCGCGGGCAGCGGGGCGGCGGCGGCAGCGGAGCGGGAGCGGCAGGATCTTATGCGTATCGTCAAATGGACCGGGTCTCGAAAACAGCGGCGCGGGAGCGGCGCGGCGGGAGCTCTCCCGCGCCGCCGCCGCTGCCGCTCCGCCGCCCGCAAAATTCGAGACCGAGGCCTAAGTCGTGTGCGAGCGACTTCTAGCCCTGCTTACCATATACCGCATGCTTCCACCTACCTACCACGATGGAATTATAGCAAGGCGGACTTCCATTGTTTGAACTTGGGACTTGCAGCGATAGACTGGAGCGCCCTGTATGAAACGAGTAATACCGACGAAGCATATAGAATACTAGCTGAACCACGCGGTTTCACTCGCATCTTTGATTACTACTCCGCTCCTATTAGTCATAGCGTGATGTTTTATAGCCTATAACCTTCCTCAATAATCGGGCTATCGAATAGTGAAATAATTTTTAAAATCGGACCAGTAGATCCTGAGATTAGCGCGTTCAAACAAACAAACAAACAAACTCTTCAGCTTTATAATATTATATAGTATAGATTTTACGACATATTTTACAGGATTTTGGATGATAGCACTCCAAGAAAGAGCTCCAAGTGTGATTGCTTTCGTTATCACTACCCTGAATGGTTCACTGCTGACATAATAGGTTATATTAAGCAGAAAGCTTTTTGGCACAAATCTTTTAAGAAAACTGGTTCGGTCAACGACTATTTTAACTTTTCGCACTACCGTTCAATTGGGTTGTTGAATTTAAAAAAAATACAATTTTTTAAATTTATTTTGAAACTTCACATATTATAAATTATATTGTCGTTGCAAAAATCTCTTAAATATTTTTTTTCAATTTATTCTATGCAATTGAAAATCGATAAAATTTTCAAACCTGTCTACGAACGGGCCATGATTGGTCGCCATGTTGGTGACGTCATAACGTTCAAGGAATTTTGTACTACAGTGTCAACTACACGTGAATTGACTTAAAATATCCGAAAATTTGTGCAAACATATTATTTATAACAGCAAATTTTATTTAGTCATGTGTGATAAAGGATTCTTAAAGGCTGATTTCGATAATATACCCACGTGATGGACGATATGGCAGTTTTGAGCATAAATAAAGTCGTGGTAATGAATATTACGTGTTAGTGGACCGGTGTTTGTTATTGTTGTTTACCAGGTAAATTCAGAAACAGAATAGTCATAACCTAATCGTTTTCACATATGGGTAGGTGATATTGGTGTAAAATAAAAAGTAAACAAACACGATGGGCGCGAAACTTCGACTTTGGATATCAAAAAACTTTATTAGATTGTACCTACCTATAAATATGATACAACCCGAAATCTGTGCAGCCTTTATTTATATTTATTTTTTGCACAAAATCCTTAAAATGTTCGGTAATTCCCGTTATTTACATGTCTCTTAATAATATTAAACACTAATATCTATATTATATATTTACAAACACTAAAAAACTTTGTAGAACAAAAAGGTGAAAATATTAACTTGGTTGATTTATTTAAAATATCTCTTAAATGCTTTGACCGATTTTCACAATTCAAACAGAAATATTAGTTTCACGCCTATATATCTATCATTTGAGAATTAAATAATGAATATATCTCCATAAACAAAAAAACATGTTTTCAAGTTACGTAATTATACAACAATGTCAACTTTGCACGAAAGTTCCCATAAAAATTTACTTATCTCAGTCTGTAATGATCAAAGTAAGATATTAATACGAATCTAATACTAAATTAGAACAAGATAACATAATAATTAACACATTCTAGTTGGATTCTAGTAAGACGTAGAACATTTCTCAAAACTTTAGTAGTTTCTGGGGATCTTTCGTTTCGTGCGCATGTAGTGCAGGTGTGCAAAATAGTAGTTTATGAAACTGTTGCATAATGAGGGGTATTAAAACATGAGTGTGTGTTTAAAAACCGAGCCGTAGGCGAGGTTTTTAATAGCTTTCACACGAATGTTTTAATACCTAGTTATGTGCAGTTTCATACACTACTTTATCTACACTCATAAATTGGGATTGAACCTACAAAATACCTCTTTTTGCATTTTCCATGCCATAAAATCGTGATAGCATTTGTCATATACTTTTCTCGACTTTGCTGGTAATAAATTAAGAGTAATTTCCTTCGCCGCATCTAAAATATCGGGTGGAGTCAAATTTTCTTCACATTCACTGATATCAGACATTTTTAAACAATAATTTAAATAACTCATGAAATTCAGTACAACAAAACTTGTAAAACGTATGAATGGCGCCAAAACCCAGCACATCACCGCATTAACCGCGCATGCGCTAAGGCTTAGCACGCACTGCGATCTTCATTCGCGCGATTTTTTCCGCCCATTCTGCGACCTATGGAATTGTATGAAGTTGTTCGCATTGCGGTAAAGAAATCGTGCGGAAATAATACCGCAAGAAATCCGTGTTTTCCCACAGAATCCACCGCACTACGGCGCGAATTTTATTCGCCCGAATATTTTGAGCTCTATGAACAGGTATAAGGAAACAAAATTCGCGCGAAGAAAAATCGCAGTGCGTGCTAAGTCTAAAGCGGGCATTGTCATAGACAATTTAAAATTGGAATCAAATCTTTTTTTAATAGGTACTATAAAATGGCATTACAAAAAAAAAATGATGGAAACTCCTTAGTGATTAACTTCTAGGACTTGTCCTGTATCGTAATAGAAAAAAAATTGTTTTATAGCATTATTTTGTTAGGGAAATAGTGTTATAATAAGATTCTATTTTTAAATTTCGGTATTGTGTTTATAAAGTATGCCAATATAAACTCGTTTTGAATTTTATAATTCGAATATTACGATATGAGAGTAGATAAAAGCGTTTAAAAAACATGGTTTTGTCATGCGTGAAACCCGTGACTTCACTAACATGGCGGCAGTGAAATCACTTTATATTGCGTTGGTACGAAGCAACTTGGAAACTAGTGCTATATATAATCTGGAATCCTTATAAAGTGAAGTATTCTCAGATGCTGGCAAAGATGCTGAACACATTTACCCGATACCTATATATGAAGCAATTTGGTGTCTACCGCTTCTACTCTTTGGAAAGTCGGTTCAAATATATATTTCCATAGCTGGAACTCGAACACGCAACCTTAAGTATAGTAGGCCACAACTTTTATCATTAGGCTATTCAGACGGGCAATAGCGGCAGCGAAATTACGAACACATTGCACGCACGTCAACGTCTTTATTGACATTAGTAATTTAGTAGTTATGAATAGAGACCTAAAATCTCATAAAACGAATTTTTTTAGTCTCGTGTATTAATTATTATTTTTCGACGTAGAGAGTTGACCTCCCTGGTTCGCTGCGTCCCCGCATGGGGGCACGGCGGGCGGGTTTTAGGGACCCCAACTACCTACAATTTTTTTCTATGGTCATTCTGCCGCGGAAAATCTTAACACCGCCTTTCTGAAAATGACACGAAATGCACAACGCCATCTATCGAATATGGAGTTCAACAGTCCGTATGTTTAGTATGGATTAAAAAAACCTTGAATCCTCATCATTTCAGCCGAAAGACGCCACATTGACCGGTACCGTGCATCTTCCGCATCCAGCGTTTTCCCGTTACCTTAACCAGGTCATCGGTCCACCAAGCAGGAAGCCTTCCAACGGTACGTCTCCCGGTTCGCGGTCCACACTTCATAACGTTTTGGCCCCACCAAAACCAAGATCTTGAACACTTTGAACTTATCTAACTTTTGATAGCCTGAACCGATTGCGATGAAACAAAAACTAAATTTTTATGTATAAAAGTTATGTACATAGTTTCGCACAGTTTACGTGATGCGTGCACAAATAAACAGATAAACAGACAAAAAATACAAAAATGCTGGAAATGGGTTCTGTTGGTTCTCCTATAACACCCTGGCAATTTTTTTTGGAAATATTTTCGATGTACAAAATCGACTTTTCTTCAGATTTATTATATGTATAGATAATAACTAATCTAGGTGCGAATAGACTTAGCAACTTCTACAGAAATTCTATTTATTTATCAGTTTATACTCACAATCCTCGCAAATTAATGAAAGTATCTATTTACTTATTAGTATTCTCAAGTAAGTACCTACTGTAACCACAACTACTATTACTGTAACCAAGTGTAACCACAATACATAATGAATTTCCACTAGAAATAATTTCGTCATCAAGTTTTATTTACCTAAATTATACATATCACACGTTTCACGGCTATTTTCAGAACATTTTCTTTAAAAAAAGAACTACTTGAAAAATTCAACGCTTCCGTCTCTCCCAAGGTCTTCATCCTCAAGAACAGAAAGGAAAGAAAAAGCATATTAATAATTCCGTAATTAAAGCCTTATCGGTACCGATCACCCGATGAAAATATCTTGGCTGTATTTCCCGAAGAGGAAAGCAGGGTTATAGGCCCATATTTCACCAGATGAAGTTTCTATATCGGGCTGATGTCTGTCTCCACGTCCAAGCGCGTATTTTGCGGACTAAGACGAATTTAGACCTATGCAACAGCCTATAACAGGCGCGGACAATACGTTACTCCTACAAATCAAAATTTACCTTAGAGACGATTTCTTCTAGGTGCCAGTTCCTCATTTGCGTGAGGTCCTGGCGGCAGATGGGGCATATCGGCGGCAGCAGGTTCAGTGTGCAGGTGTTGCACACACTGTGTCCGGACTGGCACTGGAATATCGGTGCGCGCATGGTGTCCATACATACTGGACATTCTAGCAGCTCAATCGCCACTGCTGCGGCCCTGTTAACAAACAATTACTCATTACAGAATAAAGTACAGAAGACCGTACTTAAGGCGCCAACGACCTTGAGGGAACAAAACGCGCACACACTCCCGCGCGACCCAAAATTCAGTAGCTTTTTGTACTTTCCTTATTATTCTATGACTTACAAAAAAAGCCTCAAATCAAAATATAGATAATTAAATTGTCTTTGAGATGGTGACAATTTGTAATCAATTTCGTTGAAATACGCCCTCGGTTTTGGTCCGATTGTCATTTTATTATCCGTGTTAGACATAACTTTACAAATCAATTACACTAAGTTATACGAATAAACTCAAGATTTTCTTAGATCAAATTATAAAGAAAATGTTCTAATGTAACAATTTATTTTCCAAAAATTTACGGTTGGCTGTTTAGACGTGATTCTCATTTTAAAATCAGCTATTGAGGGTATCTGTGCCTTAAAAATAACATGACAAACGAGAATGGAATGCCCGCGGCAGCTCAATGCTTCTGCGCAGTTCATTGTCTGGGATTTACACAAATCAATTAATATGTTTTTGGGAGATTTACATTTAAATTTATTATAATTTAGATTTACATTAGTTTGTTCTGACTTAGTTGTTGGAGGACGTGTTGTTGATTCAAACATTCTAATATTGTCTCGGTACTCAAATTGCTTTTAATTTGCTTTCTTTAACTTATCGGTGCCTCTCGTACTATCTTGTGTGGAGTATCATAAGTGGTCTGCGCCATTTTGGTATTTGTAGCGCGCTGTACCTCTCACCTGGTTCTCGCTCTAGAAGTATTTTATAAATTTGGTAAATTGGAAAAAGTGTCGGCGGTCGGCGGGGCGCGAATCTGCGGTCGTGCGGTGCAGTGACGGCGTCGAGCGAAGGCGGCGGCCTAGACTACTGAGCCAACGGAACGTGTCATCCACGTCGTGAAATTTTATACTGGTATCTACTACTATTGCGTCTGCAGTAGTCATTCTCTAAGACAACAACATCTATTATCCTTTCATAACTGCGACACCATGATTCGTTCATCTGACGGTAAAATAAGCAAATCTAACCCAGATTTGTGCACAGGTAATGAACCTGGTGCCAGTGTTACCCTAAAAAAACGGAAGCAACCCTACTGTGAGCTGACTGATTCAATTACCCAACTATCTGCAGAGCTGAAGCAAAGCATATGTGATCTCCGGGCTGATATGAATAACCAATTTCTTACTTCTTCCCAAATTCAGACTGATGTGAAGGAACTGCGTGCGGAATACTCAATCATCAAAAAAGATATATCGGACTTGAATAAGAAGCACGTTGTAGTATCACAGACTATAACGGCGGGCTTATTACGTAAGAAACAGCAAGTAGCGATAATTGTACAATTATTCCGCAATCAATTTAGTGACCTGGCTACTGAGGCCTTCAAGTCAAGTCTTTTTTTTTGACACTCACTTTTAACAGAAGCTATTTTATCTGTCCGATGATTTATAAAATGTATCGTTTGATGAATTAACCAGCTTATGAAAAAACACTTCGTGGAGGCTGTTTTTTTTAGAACAGTCAATTTGATTACTATTTATCTCCAATATTCCGATAAATTAATATTCGAAGATATAAAGCATTTGTGTAAAAGTAAATATGGCAGTGAATATTGGATATTTTCATTTTATTTACATAATATATTAATTAATTTGAAAATTGGATAACTAAAATGCCAATTTGTAAAATTGTGTAAAATTGTTTACAATTTCTTCGTAATAGTCGATTGTTATAAGAATTCGAATCGATAACGCATTAGGACATCACTAAATAGACTACATCATTTCGTATTTGAGCTATGAAACGTAAAATAGATTTTTCCAATATACTTTAGACATTGGCAGAGTAGTTTACATCGGTGCTAGCCATATAAAAAAATATATAATAGAAGATACTTATTGCGGACTTATCACATTCTAATGTGTTTGTAAGTATTTAGTAGTAATCATATAAGCTTCGTTGAAGTAGCCAACACTACAGTAAATAAAAACCTCAAATTTACCAAGATCACGTCTGTTTCAATGATTCAACAAATAGTCCAGTTGCGTAGACATTAGAGACACAAAACTACACCATTTTTTCATTACAATATTCAATAGGAATTTGTTATTTGAATATTTACTTTTATATTATTATTCTAATTTGCGGATAATTAAAGAAGCCACAAATTAACACACGAAAAAAGCCGCCAAAAACTTCCAGCGAGCGATTGGCAATCGAGCAACAACAAGGGAAAAAGTAATCTTTATTTGACAGCCACATTGCTCGCCGATGGCTGTCGCTCTGCTGTCAAAAACCATACGTAATACGAAATGATCGCGATCGTTCGTTTATTTCGCATAAATAAGCCTGCCGATTTTTTGACGTAAAGCGATAATCGCGCGATGATTGTACAATCTCTGCGCGATTTTTGCTGATTGCTGTTTCATACGTAATAAGCCTGCGGATCTGAAGTCATTAACTTTAACTCTGATAACTATGTTGACTGTGAGAAGCGTCTGAATGAGTTGCAATTGAAAATTAACAGTTCTGCAGCCTTAACTATCGGTATATTGGAGAGAAAGATGAATTCATTTGAGCAGCAGGCAAGGCAATGCAACGTTGAAATTGGAAATATGCCAGAAAGACGCGGTAAAAACTTAATTACTAACCTAGCTATGGTGTCTATTTTTTCACAATTTAACGTACTGTCTAAACTATTTATTAACTATCTATGTAGTTTTGAGCGTGCATATTTTTTTGAAACAGTCAATCTTATATTGTTGGTTATGAGTCTTGCATGGTTAAAGTCACTTCCGGAGTTCCTCAAGACTCAATTTTAGGTCCCCTCTTGTTAGTTTTATTTATTAACTAGCTGTTGCCCGCGACTTCGTCCGCGTGGTTATGAAGATATAAAGTTTAATGATGTTTAACACAAACTATTTTTATATTTCAGTCAACAGAAAATGCCTATCACACTAAGCAACATTTTTTAAGGCACCAATTAGAAAAAAAATATGGGGGTTTTATTTTTGTAAAACCTCTCTATACACCACATTTTTAGTTTTATTATCAGGCTGCAGTATTTATAAACTATCAGGCGAACTTACTCTAGAACAGGCCACATATAACTGACCGTAAGAGAAGCAATTTATACCTATTCAATGTATTTTATACCCTTTTATTTGATATATAAATGGTTGTAGTGCGTAGCTCATTGTGTCATTTATTTAACTTTCCATATTTATGTGACAAAACTTATGACCAGACCCAAGAACAGTTTTACAGAAAATGATGGTGATTATGGGATAAAGAAACATGTAGGATAGGATAGGATAGATTGACCCTCTTTTCCGCACTAAGGCCAGTGTTCTCACCGCTAAATTACTGCAGAAGTAATGTGACAAATTGTCAAGCATGAGTTATCTGCCGTGATTGGTTGAATGAATTTTCAACAGCCAACCACAGAAATAACCGGCGATTATTTGCCAATAGTCGATACCGATTGTCGCCAATTACGTTAACAGCCTGATAATCGAGTGTGAAACCGGGTGTTAGACTCCCATTTTGTCCGATGTGCGTGTCTGTGAGAGAGAATGGGCCGTAACCCACCACGCGGGCCCAGTGCGGATTGGTGGATGTGACATATCTTCAAATTTTTGGTTCTAATTCATGCCGGTTTCCTAACGATGTTTGCTTTTACCGTTTTGGGAGCAGTGTAGATGAAATATTTTACACAAATAAAGCGCCTGCCTGGGTTCGAACCTAAAACTTACTACACTGGGCCACCATTGCAAAAACATTTTAAAAAAAATTGACTGGAATTTGGTATTTAATATGGTGATATGTTAAATCACCGTTTGAATTAATTTTGTTGTATTTTCTGTTTGTTGTATTATAAGTGATCAATAAATGTTTGTTAAACATATAGGGTTGCAAAAGCTATTATATTCCCTTAAACCGGCCCTGTCGCAAAATCCGTTCTTAGCTGACATCTACTAATTATAAACTACTTCCATGCCAAATTTCAAGTTTGTAGCACAAAAAATGAAGGAGTTTCATACAAACTTGCGAGAGCCCTTAGACACCCTAAATCCGGCCCTGTCGCAAAATCCAATCTTAGTGGACGTCTACTAACTATATACTACCACCCTGCCAAATTTTATGTCTGTAGCTCAAAAAATGAACGACTTTCATACTAAATTGAGAAAGCCTTAGACCCCTAAATCCGGCCCTGTCGTAAAATCCGTTCTTAGTGGACGTCTACTAACTGTAAACTACCTTCTAGCCAAATGTTAAGTTTGTAACTTCAAAAATTAAGGACTTTTATATAAACTTGCGAGAGACCTTAGACCTCCTAAATCCGGCCCTGTCACAAAATTCGTTCTTAGCGGACGTCTTCTAACTATAAACTACCTCCCTGCCAAATTTTAAGTTTGCTGCTCAAAAAATGAAGGACTTTCATACAAACTTGCGAGAGCCCTTAGACCCCCTAAATCCGGCCCTGTCGTAAAAACCTTTCTTAACTGACGTTTACTAACTATAAACTACCTCCCTGCCAAATTTTAAGTTTGCTGCTCAAAAAATGAAGGACTTACATACAAACTTGCGAGAGCCCTTAGACCCCCCAAATCCGGCCCTGTCGTAAAATCCTTTCTTAGCGGACGTCTACTAACTATAAACTACCACCCTGCCAAATTTCATCTTTATACGTCACGCGGTTTTCGATATTTCGTGATACGTGAATGAGTGACCTTTCGCTTTTATATATATAAATAGATTACTCTAAAATCCAGACGCACCCTACTTGAGTTGTTGACCCTATTTAGTATATATATGTCGTAATAAAGTCGACTGTACAGATCTAGTGAACAGTTTCTGCTACCTGATCCCTCGTACCGTACATGGTCGAGAGGTTTGCTCAAGACACTTGTTTGCAACTCTGTATCGATTAGTTGACACCTACAATGGGCAGTTTGGCTCAGCTGATATTATGTTTCTCAGCAAGGCTATATTTATAATAGAAATTGTAACTATTTTAAGTGATCGAAACCCTAATAATTAAGTAATGTTCACTTTTACTTTGTTTATTTTTATATCGTTCTCTTTAGAAGCTCTTTAGAATAATTTCTTATCTATGTTTAGTTATTATTACACTGCTGTTTCTTGTCCCTAAATAAATAAATAAATTACAAAAAAATATTTAACTAGATTTTTATTTGCCTTTGCTGGTAAATTGAAGATTTATTATGTCGGGCAATTTCTAGAATTGATTAGCAAATGCGATACTCCTTCTCATTAAATAGGCCCTTGTTAATCGGCTGAGCGGGTGAATTACATAAATGGAAAAATAAAAGCAATTAGCTATTCCAGTAGATTTATGTTCCTACTTGTTCAATTAAAATCTATCAAAGGTTGCTTGCGCTCGACTTCCCGCTAATCTATCAACCGATTTATTGTGAGAAATAACAAAATCAGGAAAGTTTTTTATTAGACTTCAAAGAAACGAGGTGGTTCTAAATTCGGTTTGTTTATTTAGTTGTTGGACCGGAATATTCGTCATGGGTGTATTTGATTTGTTTTTAGGGCTCGGTAATTGCGAACAAGTTAATGAAGGCAAGGGTACTGAACCATTCTGTGAACCGCTGAACAGGACGGTGCTCGCGACTATATAATGGACTGCTTGATTAAAGAGCCGGTTTCATCAATATTTGACCCCAGGTTGCTCAAGGAACATCAAACGGATGCCAGTGCTGTTAGTCTTGGTGCCACTTTAGTAAAAGGGCATTTCGGTAAGAGAATGAGAGTTGTGGAGTATTTGGTAAGTCTACTAAGGGCGGAGTTGCGAATTGGAGACTCTGGCCGTTGTGCAGTATTTTCGTCACTGTCAGTAGCGGATTGCTATTCTTTAGAGTTTACCAAGCTGTTCTTATCATGGTGCAGATTGAGGTAGGCATAGGCAGTAATGCCTAATGGTTAATGTGAATGTGAGCTAAAGTTACTAGCTAAGGTAAGCAAAGGTAGAATATGTATTGTTATGGCGCAGTTGTACTTGAGGTGTACCGGTTAGTGTGTACTCGTTTTGATCACATGCTAACATGTCCTATGCCGCAGCTATTGAGACAAGCTACTTTGAAGCCTCTGTCTCAATTCTCAATGACGCGGTAGGAGGGCCCGCTCTCTCGGTTTTCCTTGAGAGTGGTAAGTATACGGGAACATTTTTGGTTTCTTGTCTCTTTGCCGCGGTCATAAAGGAGACAAGCAACTGTGAGGCCTCTGTCTCAATGACGTGGTAGGAGAGCGCTCTAAGCTGAGGTCATATTTAGACAGATGCCTCACAGTGGCTTGTCTGCTATATGACCACAGCATAGAGTGCTGTCCTAGCAAGACAAGCTACTGTGAGGCCTCTGTCTCAATGACGGTAGGAGAGCACTCTATGCTGAGGTCATATGGGAGACAAGCGGGAACATTATTGGTTCCTTGTCTCTTTGCCGCGGTCATAAAGGAGACTAGCAACAGTGAGGCCTCTGTCTCAATTCTCAATGACGCGGCAAGAGAACCTACTTTCTTTCTGCTGAGAGCTGAGCTTTCTGTGAGAGTAGGGGTCTCAATGACGTGGTAGGGGAGCGCTCATTGCTGAGGTCATATGGGAGACAAGCTATTGTGTGCCTCTGTCTCAATGACGGTAGGAGAGCACTCTATGTTGTGGTCATAAGGGAGATAAGAAACTGTGACGACTCTGTCTCAATGACACGGTAGGAGAGTAAGGACAAGTTACTGTAATGCCTCTGTCAATGCCAATGGATTGCGAGTGTTGGAAATTCACGTTCCGCATTCGTAATGCATTGAATTTCCATATTTTGGATTTGAATTGAAGGTGTTTCAATGATATGTAATTTGAAATGTAATCTGCGCGTTAATTTGTGGGAGAATGTATATTATTTTAGAATTCACAAAAAGACTTTGCGGAGGTTTGAACCTGCGATCAATCGTGTGGTGACGAAGTGACGCCTATTATGGCGCCGGACCAAATGAACATAATATCTTAAATGTTCGAAATTGAGTATAGAATTGATTAGTCAATATTTGAACGAAACAGAAACGATTGAAATGGGTCATGCGATAAGAATTTTTTCACTGTCAGATACTGGTCACTTTGTTTTTCAACCGACTTCAAAAATGCGGCGGTTCTTAATTCGAATGTATTTTTATTTTTTTTATGTTACCTCAGTACTATTTACTCGAACAATGTAACAGGTCCAGTGGGGTGAGCCACGGGAGCAGCCGCAGTTGTTTTGTCTTACTAATATTTTACTGATAGAAAGCTACAGTATCGCTGATTGTCATTTGCTACCTCATCATCATCATTTCAGCCGAAAGACTTCCACTGCTGGATATAAGCCTCACCCAAGCGTCGCCACACTAATCGGTCCTGTGCGTCTCGCATCCACCGGTCGCCCGCAGCCTTGACCAGGTCATCGCTCCACCTAGTGGGAGACCTTCGAACGCTGCGTCTTCCGGTAGGTACGCGGTCGCCACTCCAGAACTTTTCGGTCCCAACAGCCATCCATCCAATGTGCCCTGCCCACTGCCACTTAAGTTTGGCATTTCTTCGGGCTATGTCGGTTAACTTAGTTCTCTTGCGGATGTCTTCATTTCTGATTGCTTACTATCTATCATACATTTGCTACCTAAACTAACTCAAATAAAATAAACAGCTTGGTCGTCATTTTGCATAGGTACCTATGGCCCAGTTATCCTACAATTTTGATATCTCTTTCAAACAAAAATACTACGTAGATAGGTAGGTAGGTAGGTGAGGAAACCGGCATTTTCTAGAACCAAAAATTCGAAGACATGTGACATCCACCAACGGCAACAAACCGCACTGGGCCCGCGTGGTGGTTTACGGCCCATTCCCTCTCACAGAGAGGATGCCTGTGTACCAGCAGTGGGAACATTAAAAGGTTGATGATGATGATGACTATGGTTGATGAGTCGTCGTGGACTCGTGGCCCGTCTAAACATAGGCTTTGCGAATTTTCGCTCATGAAGAAAACAACAATTTGGTTCGTTCGTAAAGTAAGTTCTGCGCAACCACTTGGCACTAACTTCAGATGGGCCACGACTCATCGTACGGTACTGTAGGTACGTTGATTTTCGTGGCAATAGCTGATAATGATACAAGAACATGTTCATTTACCTGGTGCTGTCGTCAGATTCGACGGTATGTTTCTTCGTATCGCAGGAGACACCGTGTGGCGCCTCAGCAGTCACGTGGACCTCCAACGTAACAGCGTTGTCCTTTATGTAACCTTTGTCGGGGTCCAAAACCTCGTCCCAAGCCATGAATTGGGTGAAACCCCAGTCGTTCTCTTTGCTGAAGTTGTAACAAGGAAATGGAATTATATACAATTGAACAATGGATGTATTCAATTATAATTTACAATAGAAAATAAATATGAGTAAGTAGAGTTGCTTTTAAGGAAGACAGAGTTCGAAATACTGTCGTAGTTACAAAGGTTGCAGCGAACTTCTTGTTAACGCAGATAGCCATAATTGCGTTGACCAGAAGTTCGTTGCAACTGGGCCGAGATGCATTGACTACCAAATAATATACGCTGAATCCATGTGTAGGTACGTTAAAATTAACTATAGTAAGGATTATATCAACATTCCCTACGGCGATATCTTTGGCAGTAAAGGCTCTTTGTCCTTAACCATTCCATACCATAAGTTGTTTAATTTAGGTACTCAAGTTTAAACATTTTTATCAAACCGTCGCCTTGCCCAGCAGTGGGACAGTACAGGTTGAAAAAAAATAGACTATCTAAAATTATACAGTTTTCGATCGTAAATACGGCACAACGAGTTTTAGTAAAAGTTCGATCCAGCAGAGCTTTGTTTTGTCAGTAATTTGTGTAATGGTCTCGCTCCGAAGCTTGGTGTGTCTTATTTACGTCCGGGAGTAAAAGTACATTAATTTGTCAATAATAACAATCAACACACCTATTAAACAAATGTTGAATTTTCCTTATGTAAGGCTTAGTTTCTGGCTTGTGGCAGATCAGTCTTAATTCTGCCATTGCATAGCAAGACCAACTGGAAGACACGTTTTCGCCATTACACTCAAGGAAGAATCCAACGGACTTCTGTTGTTGACTAAACGGAGACGGCGCTTGTCGCGGCATGACCTTGATCTTCCATGGAAGGTTCCGGACGAAGCACGCGGGGGACAACACAACATCCTTCAGATCCCTGAAGTTCTGTACCGTGAAACGGAATGTCCTCTCAGGTTGCGCCGCGTCTTCCTCCATTTCAGGATCAAGACAAGCAAGCTGTGGAGTTAAACATCCTGCTAATAACACATTTCTTAATTGACGATCAATAATGCCTGATTTTTGTGTGTAAACTTATGTTGTAATTCTGAATTTAATGACAAACTTTCACTTTTATACCGACTGCAAAAGAAGGAAGTAATCAATTTGAAGCGACACTTTTGAAAATGCCTATCTAGCACTGTGTCAATCTATTATTGCATACTGCATTCTGTCTTGGGGTGGAACTGCACAGTGTTTGATCGGACCCAAAAATATACTATTATGTTTATTATGTAAACTGATCAAGAAATGCATTTTAAATGCTAGAGTAGAACACCCAAGTGACAATTTTAATTAATTTTTCATAAAAAAAAAAATACAACTTACGTAGCCGGAACCTTAAAAAAATGTTTAAAAAAATTGCGTAGCATTAGCATTTAAAATACATTTCTTGATCAGTGTACATAATAAACACCATAGGGAAATTTTGGATCAAAGACTGTGAGCTGCTAAGACCAAGGGATTATTAGTGGCTCAGCGCGCGATTTTAAAAGTAAGCATGTTTAAGCAAATATGATTCCCTACAAGAGCGCTCTATCAGTTTTGTCAAGTTCTGTTCTGTGGGGTCTTTAAGTCAAGAGTGAATAGGTTACTTCTAGGCAAGCGTGCTCCACCGTCGACCACATCATCGCTTACTATCAGGTGAGATAGTGGTCAAGCGCAAACCTATAATAGATAAAAAAAATAAAAAAAAAGTTCCTACGTGAGGCAACTGTTTATAGAAAGAGTGGTTTTAAAGAAGCACAGCGAAATTCTTTATGACCCACTACTAACCAACAAACGCAGAAAGCACGAAGTATATACTCTATCCCCTAAGCCTCAAATGCCTTTTGTAAAAACATTTTACACATTTTTAGTCCCTTTTCTTTGTGTAAGAAAAGGGTACATAACTACATAATTCATGAGGAAACAGAGAACCGGTTTCTCATTCTGAAATAAAAATGAGTTGATGAGTTAGGTAAAATGGATGTTTTTTTTTATTTATTGTTCATTTTATTCATCTTTAGATTCTCGTTATTATGTATGTATGAAAACTACACTACACAACACCCCTACACCTCTCACTACTCTACATTTACACAAAACCACACATAGGTACACATACGCATTTTTAGCATTGTTTGGTTTAAGAACAAATCAAGACATTGTATAATTTCATAGATATGTCTTTTTGCATATCTATTGGGCTATATATAATAATTTATGTCGAGGGTCAGGCACTGAAGACCAAGATACAGGACTCATCCCAATTTCAGCTAAAAATGCTCCCATGTTGCATAATTTTAAGTAGGTACTGGCCTGTAATACTTTATGTAATTTTTTGTATTACTTATGGTGAAATACTACTAGTTTTCGTGTGAGGTATGGCTAACTCTGGTGTCAGAGTTAGTTCAGCCACCTGGCCGCTATGGTGAAATAAATAAATAATAACAAAAAAAAACACCTATTTAGGTAATATTGCTGGAATTGCACTATATTCACATATATTACTTTGTGTGGGCCTCTAAACACGAGTGCCAATTTCATATGACATGTGTTACATGCACTTTTTTGTTTCTATGTTTGTATATATATATATATGTATGGATGTATTTATGTCGGCATGGAGGTGTTTCATGGGTAGTTGTAACAGATACACACAGAAACATATACTCATATTTTAAAAATTCATAATAATATAATAGAAACTATACAAGTATTTTCTGCCATATAATAGCAGTTAACTGTTTGAACCTACTGGTCAAGCATTATCACTTCACTACTTTTTAATTACAAACGACAATCACTTCGCATTATCAAAATGGATTCACTAACAAGCACAGTGAGAGAACTAAAGAAAATGTTCCCCACAAGGATGGAGAGAGACATCAGAGGAAAGAGTTGCAGAGGACCCCTCAAAAGTATCAGGCCTGGCTACAGAGTTCAGTGCATTCCGAGCTTTCAGAACTCAGGCTCTTAAAAGTCTTCAGCAGCAGGCGGAACTTCTGGCTCGCAGAGTCGATCAGTCAGAGATACGGGGAAGAAGGAAGATCGTGCTGCTGCATGGCATTGGTAAAGAGCAAAAGGAGGACACTGCCAAGGTGATCACTGAAGTGGTCCGTAATAAGCTGCAGCTGACCGACTTTATTGTCGCTGACATCATCCGTTGTCACAGGATGGGACGAGCAGTAGCCAATAAAATCAGTCCTATCTTGTTCAAGGTTTGCAGGCTTGCCGACCGAATAGGATTTGGTTTGCAAAAACCAAATTAAGAGCGTCACTTTGTTCTTGACAAAAGGGCGGCACAACGTGTTCTCGGTTGCGAGAGAAAGATGCGGTGTCACTAAAAGCTGGACTAAGGCAGGCTGCGTGTTTGTCCTTGGTCCCGACTATACACGGCACCCAGTGGAGTCCCTCGCTAAGTTGGAAAAGATTTCACTGATACCCAGTGACCCCGAGCTGAGCGACTTAAAAACGGCTATGCCAGCGACTGCTGCTGCGAGCTGCAGCTTTAAAGAAGTGACTGATGTGATATTTTGTTCGATGTTCGGGTAATATTGCATTCATGTTTTTGTTATTTAGATTACCTTCACTTAAAATTGTAAATCACAGAGTTGTAAATATTTGAATTGTTTTCGTTAAAAGTCACAACACAACACAATGAATGTTAATTTTGACAAGTTGTCACTCACTGGCAGTCAGTGCTGCCAACTCGTCTAAACAAAAACGCGCTGTTAGCTCTTTAAAAACGCGCTAAATGGCCGATGTAAAAAAAACGCTTTATTCAGCGCCAAATACAAGCAAAACGCCCATAATTACAGACAGGGACGTTTACACGTGTTTTTTTTATTAAATCAAAATATGTCATATAGAAGAGTTAGTACATTATAGTACTTTTTTAGTGATAATAAATTAATATAATAGCGTCTTGATATAATTATTTCATAATATAAAGGAAATAAATTAATTCACCATCGTCTGATTCTACTACGATTGCTTCTGCCGCCGAATTATATGGTTGGTCAGGTTAGTCTTGATCAGTTTTGGACTTGAATTTATATTTATCTGTGGATGAAATTTGCCTCAACACGTCGTTTAGATGTTGATAGTTTGCGCACTTACTTATTTTTTTAAAGAAAGTCCAAAGTTTCAAAAAGCGCTAGACTTAGCGCTAGGCGCTAAAACGCGCTATTGAACAAAAAAAGCGGTAGATCTGGCACTGAAAGCGATAAGTTGGCAGCACTGCGTCAGTGTCAGTCAGTGCTGCCAACTCCTAAGCAAAAACGCGCTGTCAGCTGTTTAAAATCGCGCTAGAAAGCGCTAAATGGGTACTGTCAAAAAAAGTGCTGTATTCAGCGCCAAATTCAAACAATACTCCCAATAATTTGAGACTAGGGATGAATATACGTTTCTATTTTTTTTTTATGGCCCATCCATTTTATTATAGTCTCATTGCAGAACTCCTAAAACTGACTCAGAATAATTTTCAGTAAGTTATAAATTACTGTGAAACAATAAATCATGAAACGAATTTAGTTACAAATTACAAAAAGTTAGCGAGTGCTGCAAACTCGAGGAATCCCCAACTCATAGGCTAAGACACCAACATAAGAAACAACAGCATTTAAATGAAATAGTTAAAAAAAACATTGTGATTTGTTCCGTGTTACGCACACCACAGCATAAATAATAGTAGATGTGCATACCATTACAAAGGGTGTCTCAGTAAGAGTGCACTTTTTCATTTTAAAATAAAAACAAGTATTTTATGACAGAGTTGTAATATTTTTATTGTATTGTAAAGAAGACATGTTCCGATTATGTATGGAATCAAATATCCGGCAAATGACCCCCACGGCTCCGATGACAGGCCATTACTCTTTTCATGAATTTTCCATGACTTTTGCACAGAACAACTGAACAGAACTCTGTGCAAAAGTCATGGAAATGGCTGTATCTCATCGATGACTCGTTGGATTTCCGATTTGAGCTCAGGAATTGTTTCGGGTTTATTCGCATAAACCCAAGATTTCACAAAACCCCAAAGAAAAAAATCACACGGCGTTAAATCGCACGATCTTGGTGGCCAGTTGACATCAGAATTTCGTGAGATAATGTGTACTGAAAATCGTTGCTGCAATAAGTCGATTGTTTCATGCGCGGTGTGGCAGGTTGCGCCGTCCAGCTGAAACCACATGTTGTCCAGATTCATGCCGTCCAGTTGAGGCCACAAGAAGTCCGTTAACATATTCCTGTAATGAGTCATATTTTTGTAATTTTATGATGTCATATTTTTGTAATGAGTTTTCACAATTATAACGCGTTGTTCTTTCGAAAAGCGCTCCATTTTTTATAATCGGAATAAACAGAGGTCAAATTCAATCAAATTTCAGAGTAGCCACTGGAAAGAAAAAAAAAACAATTTTAAAAAGTGCACTCTTTCTGAGACATCCTTTATGATGACAAAAAGCGCTAGATTTAGCGCTAGGCGCTAGAACGCGCTATTGAACTAAAAAAAACACTAGTTCTGGCGCTGAAAGCGCTAAGTTGGCACCACTGGTGTCAGATTGTCAGTCGACATTCAATTCAACTTTCAAGCCAATACTACTAGTGCGTTCCGTTATAGGCATGTTTTAATTTAGTTCTTTGTTGCTATGTTTCTTTTTTTATATTTGGGTACCCGGACTGCATGTAAAGTAATATTTTACTTTTGTACCTACTTGTATATAGTGTTACATACTCTTTGATTATAACGCAACCGGCAGGTGGACCTTGATGCATATTTGGTGTTTATATTTTGGATAAGATTTTATTTATTTTTATGGTAATTATTTATATTTATGTAGATTCCGAAAATAACAGTGATAGTTTTACTCTCTTGCAAGTAACATACAGCGACAGTTTCGAAAGTATTCCGTCTCTTGCCGATAGCCTTACCGCGCAGGTTTCTGATGTTCCTAAGAATTTAATGCCCAGGGCCTTGTTTTATAAACATTACAAAAATAAATAGTAATTGTATTTTACACGTAACAAATCTACAAGTTTCTGTTTAATAAAGAATACAAGTTACAAATTTACCATGGTGAAAAACTGACAAAATTGTACCTACCTATAATTTTACTTAATTCTGTATAATAAACATTTTCTCTTTCATCATCATATCAGCCGAAAGTCGTCCACTGCTGGACATAGGCCTCCCCCAAGCATCGCCATTTTGACCGATCCCGTGCGTCTCGCAACCAGCATATCCCTGCAACCATCGCCAGGTCATCGGTTCACCTGGTGGTAGGCCTACCAACGCAACGTCTTCCGGTTCGCGGTCGCCACTCCAGAACCTTTCTGCCCTGAAATTGTAAAAAAATGCCGACGCCCACCTGTCGCCTTGTGTCAGAACTCAGCAATTTTGTACCTCAATTTAATAGGTGAAGAAATTTAATTGTTAAACATTAATAAATGGTCCTTTACAGGCTGCATTTTTCTTAAAATCGTATTTAAGATCATGTCCTATTTTCTTTATCAAATATTTGACGGTGGTTTTGTTGACCCGAAATCAAAAGTAACGTTTATACTTTTACGAAAAATTCGCCGTTGCCTCACTCTTAAATTTATCATTACTACTGTCACTAGTTGTTAGAACCATATATTATTGTATACCAAATAAATAAACCTATACCTATTACATTGAGGTACAAAATTGTTAAGTTCTGAGTTCTGACACAAGGCGACAGGTTAAACCTTGGTTAAACAGCAACTTGTCATACAACTTTACAAACAATAGTAGATTATTAACCAAGGGGATAAAGCAGTGTCTTCTGTCGCGGGTGACGATTTAAATCGCGAGCGTAACGATGGACTCGAGGTTTAAGGACTGAGTGTAGCAAGGGATTTAAGTTAACCCAAGACTAAGACAGCTTTATCACCGAGGAAAACACTCTACTTTTCGTACCATTTGCGAAAAAATTAACACAATAATAATATGAGACAAGCATTTATTAAAATAATGACAATTAAAAGTAAAAGTTAACATTCGAAACATTGGTCCAATTATTGATAGAGAGAGTTACATTTTTGTTTGGTACATTAATTGTTGATGAGTTGATTTGAGTATTTCTCTGTTCTTGCGTCTGAGGAACTTGCGTTTCATTGTAGATAGTATACGTCGGAGATAGTGGTGGTGGTGCATCGTGAGTTACGGACGAAGATAAGATGATGATTGAGTTGATGGTTGTGGCTATGATGGATTAAGTTTAATATTTTTGTTAATTTGACTGCTTAATATGGTTTTATTAGTCACTCGTCACTCAGCTACTCTATCAGACCTCCCACCACCGAGAAATACCTGAATCCGCCAAGAAAGTCGCCGAAGTTCTTCTAAAGCAGTGACCGGTGTAGAGTTCAACATCTTTAAGTTTTAAATATTTAGCAATTTTCTTTGGCATATTGCTAATTTTATTTTTGCCGATGGCTTGTCGAGTACATTTCCCATTCCGATAGTTTATAAAAAATCTATTGTTTTCCATGTTGGTGGGACGTAATGCTTGGTATTTATGAATGATTTTATTATATTGTCCTTGTACAATGAATGACCGATTTTTCTTTGTCTTAGTTGTTGAAGCATGTGTACTACGCTTTACTTTAATTAAATATTAGTATAGACTATAGAGCATAGTTCTCCCTCTATACAAAGACATTTTTTTCAACTTCCTCTTCGTCAAAATGTTAGTGGTGGGTCGTTGTCGTAATTTTGACGGACGAAACGCAACCGTTTTCCCGACGACGAAAACGGTTGCAGAAAACGGTCTTCGTCGCAACTGGTTTGAAGACGTCTTGGAGAACGAAACTTGGAGGACGGAACGAAAGAACTACTTTATGAACAAACGTGGAACGATACGCGACATTCGCGACGAGTCGACGACGTTTGTGTGTAGTTGAATCAATTCACTTTCGACTGTATTTTCTTAGCCGTAAAGTACAAATTCGCACCAATTTATTCGAAGACTGGTTTCTGCAACGAAGACGGACTTAAAAACTGTTTCACCGTCGCAAGAACTATTTTGTGAACGAAACGAACGTGGAACGATAAAGGACGATGCGACGTCTGCGACGACCGACGTGTGTCGTAGTTGATTCAGTTCGCTTTCGAATCTCGACTGTATTTTCTGAGGCGTAAAATAAAAAATCGCACGGAGTTATTCGAAGACAGGTTTGTGCAACGAAGACTGCTTTAGCCCAGGACGTAAAACGGTTGCACCGTCGCAGAACAAAAAACGGTCATTAGAAACGGTTCGTCGTCGCAACGCCCACCACTACAAAATGTCATCATGGTGAGAACACACATTTTAATTATTTTCCTCCTGATTCATATTCTAAGTGTGCCTGATGTTTAATAATAAGTTTGCTTCCGAATATGTATGTATACTCGCTATTCCTGGACTGCTTGATAATCAAGAAATACAAGAATAGTTACCTGAACATTTTGGTTTTAATCACACCGCATGCCACCTATACCTGCCTGTACCATTTTGCACGACCACGCCTTATATTGGCTTCGCTCGCAGACAACTCCTCTGCTCCGATAGTTGGTAATAACATTAGTTTCCTTTACATTAATCAGCAGTAACTCATTGGAATGATTTTCAACGTCCTCCACCTTTAAGTTTACAAGTTCACATCCGCGGCAAGCACCATTGAGTCCAAAAATTAAGGCCACCTATAACAAAGATAAAAAACAGGTAAATATATAGAATAATTACCTTTACTAAGATACGAAATATTCATAGTTAAAACATGTATACCTAATTACTTTCGTGGCCAGTAAAATTTCCTCAGGAGCTTCATTATGAAATTTTTTCACATTTTGAGTCGTAAAAATTTTAGACTTCTTTGCGCAATGCCCTTCTGATTTTCTTTTTAAAAAGCCAGTAATTTCGTGAATCTATTTATTTCAATACTGTGTTTGATGCTTATTGTAGCTTTCAGTTTTGAGTATATGCACCAAAGTGTATTCGGATTCTTTGTCTTGGATAAATAATCAAAATAGACAAGAAGTACTGATTCTGAAATTGATAGGCCTTTCGCACTTCTCCACGTTGAAAATTCTTCATAAGTTTTTAAATAATTTTCCTTGGATTTTGTTGGAAGCAAATTATTTATAATTGCGGCAGCATTTGCACTGATGGAATCCGACAATTCACTGTCACTGTCGCTTCGATTTAATATCGTAACGTATTTTTAGAACATTAACTTATTTATAAAAATAAATTAAAATAAACTTAACGTTTATGTATTTGAAGAAAACAAAAACGCGGCAAATTCCTAGACTAATATTTTTTTGTCGGAAAAGCAAAGGCATCAAGCTCATACGGCCTCGTCGGTTTTCGTAATTTTATTTAATAATCATAACTGCATAATAAATGCGTATTCCTTTTTCAAAAAGATGTATAATGATGACCGTTGGGGTAGACGTGTTCTTGAGTGGAGACCGCGAATTGGTAAACGTAAGGTGGGACGCCCTCAGGCTAGGTGGAGTGACGATCTTCGCGGGGTGGCTGGTAGCAGCTGGCTAAGAGTTGCCGAAAATCGAAGCAAATGGCGTGCAATTGGAGAGGCCTATGTCCAGCAGTGGACTGCTATAGGCTGATGATGATGATGTATAATGCTTTATATACAAACTCAATGGTGTAAACACAGATGTAGTTCAGTATAAATTTCGGTAAGTATTCCAAATTTAAATCACATTCTCCTCCTAGAGGATGAATGAAATTCAGTACAATTTTCTTTCCCTGTTTTTAACAGATTAAAAATGACTATTGTTATGTTCGCTTTTTGTGGCATAGAATTGTCACTTTTTTGAGCAAGTGGTACGAAAATGTCATAAAAAAAATATATCGGATTGTAACTTATAATAAACAGGGCCCAGAGTATGCCGCTCATTTCCACGATTTGCTGGTAAGCTTTGACTGTAAAAAAATTCATGTTATTCTTATATCCGTGTCATGGCAAGGTTTAACCTTGCCTACCTTCTACTAGTTACTATCTTCCCGAATTTGTACTGAAAGTACTGAGGAACGACCGGATGGTAGGGATGGGTCCGATATATCAAAACGTAACTTATATCGGATATGTGGTAGTTATCATATCAATATCTATATCAAAATAAACGATATCACAAAAACTGTATCGAATCAAAACCTCTACTTGCGTGCGAGAACGAATAAGTCATAACTTAAAACCGTAACAATGCGAAGACGTACGAACTACGAACAAACCGGAAACTTCATAAACGATAGGAAACATATGCGCTACCTCACTTTCTAAGAAATATATATTCTTCTAATGGTATAAAAGAGATGCAGCAAATACGAGGTAACTCCATTTGAAATAACATTAGAAATATTTACCTTTTACAGTCCGTTCAACCGATTTTGAGTTTTATCCCGTATATATAAGGATGGCATAATAAGCATAAACCTGTTACCAAAACTGTACAGCTGCCATTTGTCTATAACTGTAACAGTGTGGAAAAAAACACAAAAAACCGAAAACGCCCATCTCTACCGGGATTTTGGTGGTATGAACTTTGACGGTCTTTGCGAGAATGCCATCAACATAGATTGATCTCCTCTGTTTGCGTCTACGTCATTCGATGAGAAATTAAATTTTTTCAATGCTAGACTTGTAGAGCTTTACGATGTTTACGCACCAGTACGAGTAGCTTAAGTAAGGCAATTGCCGGCACCGTGGCCGACAGATGAGGTTAAGCAATTGATGAGCAAAAAAGTGACGGGAAAGTCTAAATTTAAGCGAGTGCATTCTGATGTGAATAGGGAAAAATATGCATCCATTCGCAATCACATTCATAACTCTGTCCAAAATGGGGATGCATCCAAAGTTTGGCATTTTCTAATATCATTTTGGAAGCAATCCTTACTGTTAATTGCCACATCGTCAACTTTTCTGCGTCCTGTGGTATCTTTCCATATTCATGAACAGATGCTCAAATTATTCCATTACTAAAAAGTCAAATCCCACATCCTTTTCCGAATACCGTCCAATATCCGTCCTACTTTTCTTGTCCAAAGTCCTGGAAAGATTAATCCACGACCAAATTTGCACTTTCCTCTCTAAAAATAATCTCCTTAATCCCTTCTTGTCCGGCTTCCGTCCGGTCACAACACTACAACAGCTGTTCTCAACATGACGGATGATATAAGGTCAGCCTCAGCCATGCAGTAATCAGACGGTCTTGGCATTGCTAGATTTCAGTAATGCTTTTAATACTGTTTACTTCTGTTGATTTCGATGTTTTTCTTGGCATTCTATGCTCTCCTATATCGCCATCGGTGACTGACTGGTTTCGTAGTTACCTGTTTGGTCACCTGCAAAGTATATGCATTGGAGAGACATTGTCTTTCTGGTGTAGTACTCCTGCTGGGGTACCAAAGGGTGGCGTTTTATCCCCTTTACTTTGCCAGTTTTTATAAACTCAATCTCCAGTGAAATAACTTCTGCCTACCATCTTTATGCGGATGATCTACAAATTTATTCGCGAGCTTCTCTCGGACATCTGTCTAAGGCAATCGTAACAATAATTCGTGATCTGGTCCGCATGCGAATGGAGCAAAAGACTTATGGTTAACCCCACAAAGACGCAGGCTAGAGTGGTGGGCAGTTCTAGGATGGTTTCAAGAATCAACTGGACTACTCTTCCCCAAGTTTTTTTTTTTTTTTTTTCGATAACTCAGTTATTCCTTTCTGCGATAAAGTTAAAAACTTGGGGATATTCATTGATAGGAACTTCTCTTGGACAGCCCAACTGCAGGAGGTTAGCCGCAAGCTATTTGCATCTGCTGCATCTTTGAGGAGACTGCGCAATTTTCTTCCGACTGCCACCGGGATTGCGCTTGCACAATCTCTTCTTCTTCCCATCCTTGATTATGCTGATGCCAGCTATCTTGACCTTACTCAAGAACAACTTGATACATTTGGGCGGGTTCAAAACCCGTTTGGGTTAGTATAAGGTTCATATTCGGTTTGCGCAAATATGACAATGTTTCCAAATTCCGTGTGAAGCTCAGGGTCGTTGCCAATTCACCATCGCTGCTCATATTCTTTCTCTTTTATGTAATGTGCTATTTACTCCTTCAATCCCTCTTTATTTTAAAAACGTTTTTAGTTTCGCTGCGATTCCCATACGAAATTTCTTAGGTCTTAAGATAACTTACGACTTCAAATATTCGTTGGCATTTGAAGTCGTAAGTTATCTTAAGACCTCGCATTGCGCGACTTTTTTACATAAATCCTTTACAGTTCAGCCTACTCATCCGTGGAATGCATTGCCAGATCCAATCAAACGTGCTCAATCATTGTCTATGTTCAAAAGGCTTGTAAAGGTATATACCTGTCGCTGTCTTCTTCTTAGCGTGTCACTGTGATAATCGATAGATTGTCGTCATTTATATTTATTGATATTTCGTTTTTATATATTTATTAGATAGCATATGTATTTATCTGTGTATCTATTATAAAACAACATTTTAACACTGTTATTGTCACACCATGACAGTGCCACTTCATGTCCAGGCATTTACTGTCCATACCAGGTTGCCTGGAAGAGATAAGGTCGCCCATTGTACTAGTGATAAAAAGTATCCTATGTGCTACTCCTGACTATAATCTATCTCTGTGCCTAACTTCATCCAAATCCGTTCAGCCGCTCTGGCGTGATTGAGTAACAAACATACTGCGTTATTATTCTAAGATAAACACATTGACATATCCAAACTTTCGCATTTATTATACTAGCTTCTGCCAGTGGCTTCGCTCGCGTGAAAAGTGTCTTCTTATCCCAAGGGAACATTATACCGCGATGAAAAGTAGCCTATGTGCTCTTCCAGACTATAATATATCTATGTACCAAAAAACATCCAGACCTGTTCAGGCGTTGGTTGAGTAACAATCATTCATCCATCCAAACTATCGCATTTATAATATTAGTAAGATAAAATGTGTAGGTAAAAATTCTTAAAAAAAAACCGGCCACGCGTGAGTCGGACTCGCGCACGAATGGTTCCGTACCATTATCGCAAAAAAAACACGTCTTTTGTGTGGGAAAAAGACACAAGATGACTTCACTTAAATATTTATTTTATTCTGTTTTTAGTATTGTTATAGCGGCAACAAATAGAAATAAGTACATCATCAGTGAAAATTTCAACTGTCTAGCTATCACGGTTCATGAGATACAGCCTGGTGACAGACAGACAGTCGGACCGCGGAGTCTTAGTAATAGTGTCCCGTTTTTTTTTTGGGTACGGAACCCTAAAAAGCCGTAACTTCAAAAGAAACAGGATGAATGAAATGACAAAAAAAATGCATGCTAAAGTATGCTATAGCTGCTATAGGTGAGTGTCATTCTGAATTTCGACAGTTAATTATTTCGACAGAGTCTCAATTTCGAAAAACAGTAGTTCGACAACTCATTGCTTCGACAGAACATGATATTTTTCTATTTACATCAAACGCGACTTCTTTTCGTCATTAAATTGATAAAAACGGATGCATGTTGTGTAAGTGCAGGCGATACTATTGTTATCAAACAAAACATTTTTGAAGTACAATAATAATAACTTGAACATGATCAAATCGGCATTGGCACGCCCGCGCTATTTTGGCACAATATTATGATGATATTACCCAAACACTTCCACTCTCAGATCAAATAAAAAGTCAAGATGGAACGTTGCAAACAACAAAGTGAAGCCGGTTCAAACTTAGCCTTGCCGTACAAATACACAATTACACGCACTCATGGACAACGAAACTAGCCCTTAGCTTGTCAGTCGAGCTTTATTAATTGATCTATGAGCTCGAATGACAAGCTTATGGCTAGTTGAACGTTGAACCGGCTTCACTTTGTTGTTTGCAACGTTCCATCTTGACTTTTTATTTGATCTGAGCTTCCACTTATCAGAAACCTATTTTGCTTTACACGTAGGTAAATAAATGATAGGATAAAAGTCTAACCTTGTATGGTTTTCGATGAAAAGGATGGATACTGGAATCCGATGAGACAGTGACAAGCGCGTGTGCGATGCAAGGGCAGATCACGTAATAAATAAAATAAAAAAAACGCCTACCACACTCGAACGTCATGTAAAAAATAGTAAAAATGAATGCGTACATTAATTAATTTATAATTTTTGCACTCGGTCAACTCGCTGAGGTGGTCGTGCGTTGAGTCACATTCTGTCTGCGTTTAGAGTTTATGCTATTGACTTTAGACTTTACTAGCTAGGAAATACAGTTTTATTTCTATTGACGCTAGCCCAATATCGGTGAATCCTGGAAATTGGTGTGCGATGTTGCCATGTACGAGTTTTTTCCAGTGCTGCCAACTCGTTTGAGCAAAAACGCGCTGTTAGCTCTATAAAAAAGCGCTAGAACCACAGATAACTACTACGCTAGATACACACTAGGTGACTAGGCTAGAACGCGCTAAATGGTCGCTGTCAAAAAATCGCTCCAAAAATCGGTCTAATTCGGCGCCAAATTCAAACAAAACGCATTGGGCGTTTGAGACTAGAAATGTATAAACCCTTTTTTTTTTATTTATTCAAAATATGTCATTATAAAAGAGTTACTTACATTATAGTACTTGTTTAGTAATAATAAAATAAAGTAATAACGTGTTAATGTAATCTATACTAATATTATAAAGCTGAAGAGTTTGTTTGTTTGTTTGTTTGTTTGTTTGAACGCGCTAATCTCAGAAACTACTGGTTGGAATTGAAAAATTCTTTTTGTGTTGGATAGTCCATTTATTGAGGAAGGTTATAGGCTATATAACATCACGCTACGACCAACAGGAGCAGAGCATAAATGAAAAATGTTGGAAAAACGGGCAAAATTATTCCTTTTTGAGAGCTTCCGTTGCGTGCGCTGCGTAAACGGTTTAATTACACAACAATCATGTATGTAGAGTAGGTAGGGTTGATGGGTAGGTAGGTAGCCAGTTGACGGGAGCGAAGCCGCGTGGGACAGCTAGTCTTATATATAAAATTCTCGTGTCACAATGTTCGTTCCCGTACTCCTCCGAAACGGCTTGACCGATTCTCATGAAATTTTGTGAGCATATTGAGTAGGTCTGAGAATCGGCCAACATCTATTTTTAGTTAGGGTAGGTAGGGTAGGCTGGGTAGGGTATGTAGGGTAGGGTAGGTAGGGTAGGGTAGGTAGGGTAGGGTAGGTAGGGTAGGGTAGGGTAGCTAGGGTAGGGTGGGTAGGGTAGCTAAGGTAGGGTAGATAGGGTAGGGTAGGTAGGGTACGGTAGGGTTGGGTAGGTAGGTTAGGGTAGGGTAGGTAGGGTAGGTAGGGTCGATAAGTGTTTGGTGTTTTTATGGCAAAAAAAAGTTTGCCGGGTCAGCTAGTTATTTTATAAAATAAATTGATTAAATTAATTCATCATCGTCTGATTTTACTACAATTACTTTTAACACTGGCAAATTCACACAAACAAACACAAACTGGCGAATTCGAAGATTCAGGTCATAGCAGATACTTTGCATTATAATAAACGTAACATATATAAGACGCCATTTCAATATCGGTATTCACATTCGCACTAACAGTTAACGTGCAAAAAGAGATAGATATACTTTTGTATATGTCATTGTTCGTACTTTGTACCAGTGTGGCCGAGTATACTATATATACTTAAAAATAGACATATATTGCGCTCATATATTTGTCTTAACTAGGTCATATCGATACCAAGTCACAGATAATATAAACCGAGTGTAGGTTTTGCCCCGATCTACAAATTTGCTCAATTATGTAATCTGTAAGAATCGCTTCTGACTGGGGGATTTTTTACGTTTTCTATAGAGATTCATTGTAATTATTTAAAGAGTGGACGTGTACCTACCTACTCCTACAAAGAGTGAAGTTATCACTCATTGTAGTACAAGTACGTAGGTACTTGTACTACAATGAGTGATAACTTCCACTCTTTTGTAACTTTTCTCTGCATCATATTTGTATATAATGTTCCGTATGGTGTCGAACGTTAAGAATTTCATCACCCATATCACCAGAGAATGGGCAGCAGCGTTCTCTGTGCACTTTAACAACTAACTGCGATCGCCAACTCGCCTGCCAAGCGTGGCGATTACGGCAAACCTCCCAAACCGAAATATAATACGGTAGCGGTCGAGGCTGGGGCGTGGTATGAGTTGCGAAGAATCCCCGGAGTGGACCCAGCCGTATTGCGTAAGTGCGCAAAGAAGTTTAACTCTATCCACCCGACCAAATCGACCAATCACATGCGAGATGAATGACGAGATATGGATTTCCGTTTTGTGTGATTGGCCGATTTGGTCGGTTGGATAGAGTTTAAAACTCTTTGCGCACTTACGCAATACGGCTGCGAGTACCGGCTACCCCAATAAACACCGACGAATGAACCTGGCAAAGTATAACACGCGAACACTTAGGGCCGACGAGAAGATAGACGAACTCGTGGAAGAGTTGAGCAGTTTACGATGGAGTATTATAGGGTTTCTGAAGTCCTAAGAGAGGGGAGGACTGGATAACCTCAAATCCGGTAACCTGCTCTATTTCCAAGAGGGTGACTGGCAGTCCAAGCCTAGGGTGGTGTCGGGTTTTTAACCGACTTCCCAAAAAGGAGGAGGTTCTATGTTCGACATTATGTTTTTTTTTGTGTATTTTCACCCATATCTCCGTCAATTGTGGACCGATTTTGTAAATTCTTTTTTTGTTGAATAAGTATGTTCCGAAATTGGTCCCATTTTAATTTGGTGAAGATCTGATGAAGAACTTCGGAGATATACAACAGAACTCTTCAATAAATAACGGCAAATCTCTCGGGATTGCTGCAATCGCATGTCTGTTTATTGTTTATACCATTTCATAACATAACATCACGCCAGTACGCTCATAAGAGGTACGCAGATCTCTCATTTCACCGGTTATGTTCAAGTTTCATTAAATCTATTCTGGCTTTATAGTTACCTTACTGACTTGCCTATTAGATAGGTACAACTAAAAAGTGAAGAATAAGAGAATAAGTTCCTTGTTAACACCGTGGTAAAGATCGAGAGTGTGGCGTAACTTATTCTCAGAATATCCTCAAGATATTCGCTGAAGGTCACCCCGACGACTATATAGAGACATGCAAGAGGATATCTATGCATGGTCTCAAAACTCACTCACCGTTGTCGTTCACCGGGACATCAACGCGAAACTGGACAAACGAGACGAGGATGAGCTGCAAGTAGAGCAATTTGGAATTGGACGTTGGAACCACCGGGGTCACTTATTCGCCAATATTATGGCGAAGGAGGGCCTCTATATGATAAACTCCTTCTTCAGAAAGTATGAGCACACTGCGCGCGAGACGATTCGTGATGACTCTTGAAAACAGCTTGTAGACATGGCTAAGAAGTGAGATGGGCCTATAGTTCCTCAGTAGGGCATTGTCACCCTTCTTGAAAACAAGAAGGGTGACAATGTTAGGTTACAGGTTTAAGAACGGTGCGTTACCTTAGAAAATTAGTTAATATGAAAATAAGGTAAAATGAACGTTATATGAAAACAGTATTATACTAAATGAAGAATACCAGCACACCCCTGCACCATGCCTGTGGCGTGTTTGCCTCGAGTATGACGGAATCAAACAGCTTCTGAAGGGACTTAAGTACTGGTTTTCCATCCGCCTTCAGGAGTTCGGCCGTAATTCCGTTTTCACCCAGTGCCTTCTTGTTCTTAAGCTGTTTAAGAGCCATCCTAATCTTGTACAGGTTGACGTCCGGTATGGCTTCGGTATAGTGTCGTGTCAATCTAGCTCTAGGGTCATTTGCTAGGTTCACGACGGGTTTACTGGTTGACGTGTATAACTGCCCATAGAATCTCTCGATCTCCCTCAGAAGCTCCGGTTTGGCGGATACGATCCGGACATCATATATTTTCAGTTTCGTGAGCTGGCTCTGCCCTATAGTCAGATCTCTTGCAAATACCTTGGAGCCCTTAATCCGCTCAATCGCGTCTTTAATACTTTCGGTATTAAAGCGGTGGAAGTTGCTTTTCAAGAACTTTGAGATCCGAATAACTAAATAGAATGGTTTAAATGGAACTATAGGTAGGTACTTCCTCTACGTATAGTTAACTAAGATTACTTTATTCGAGACAGCCTATGGAATTAACTCCCCACACAATAATTTCAGTATGCTAGTCGATAAAGCGTGATTTAGACGATACAATTTTCTTGTACATTCAAGTGCAATTATTGAATGCAATAAATGAAGTGCGTTAATTGCCCTTCAAGAATTGTACGCAACTGTTTACACGTGGATACAAGTAAAAAAATTGAACGCAATTATTGAATGCAAGTCTTGACAAAAAATAGTTGCAAATGTCTTCTGTTTAGACCAATACAATAATGTTTAGGAGATTATTGCTTTCAAGTTTTGACTTGTCTAAATAGAGAGTTGTATGTGCGTGTACCATTCATTGGCGGGTTGCTTCAAGTATTGCACGTATTTGCGTTGTCAAATTTTTCATTCAAGTGTTGGAAGGTTTTGTAAAGAGTCTGTTTATTAAAAAATATGAGTCAAAAAGTGTTAAAATTTGGTTCTGCTGACTTAATAAAGTTTATTGAGATTTATCGCAGTCATGAGTGTTTGTGGGACACTGAAAATGTGAATTACAAGAATCGTGATGCACGTAGTGCTGCACTTGTAGCATTTGCACAAGAATTTGGAGTTGACGGTTTGGGACCTAAGGAAATTACAAACAAAATAAAAAACTTAAGAACGCAGTATCATGCGGAAAGGAAAAAGATAAAAGATTCAATGAGCACTGGTTCCGGTACTGCTGATATTTACAAGTCCAAACTCTCTTGGTATAATTTAATGGATTCTTTTTTAAGGAAAACTTCTGAACACAGAGAAACAACATCAAATATGGTAAGTATGTATTTATGTAAATTTTCTAAAGTACAGTCAAGTGCATAATATTATAAATGTGAAACTTTTTTTTCATTAAAAAATGGCACTGTCTTGCCAAGGTACAGCACCATCATTGTTAAAGTAATGACAATAATTATCACGGATTCTTATAGCTTCCCTTGTACTATTCCTGTTGTTCTGTGATGTTATATTTTCAAAAGCTCCGCCTGAAGCATTTTGTCTCCAAGTACCAAGACGAAGACCACTTCTTTGACATTCTTCGTCTATAAAACCTGGTGGGGTGTAAGACGCAGGTGAAGTTTTCCTAAGCCAGTTGTGTAAAGCACATGATGTTTTCACTATGACATCTACCTTGTCTATACTTGTAGTGATTGGCTTTTCGAAAATTCGAAATCGGGATGTTAAAACTCCGAAAGCATTTTCAACGATTCTCCTACATCTACACAATCTGTAGTTATAGATTTTTTGTTCTCTACTTAAATCGTTACGGCGAGGATATGGTTTCATCAAATAAGGTTTTAAAGGAAACGCTTCATCTCCGACAAGTACTGCATTACTTGGCAAATTTATGGTATTCTCTTCAATAGCCTTCTTTAAAGTACAATTATTAAATATTCCACCATCAGAGTTTCTACCTTTTGCTCCCACGTCAATGTATGTGAAACAATAGTCGTGATCAACAGAAGCTAGTAACACAATACTAAATGTACTTTTATAATTAAAAAAGTCTGATCCTGTGCCAGGGGGACATTTTACGTTTATATGCTTTCCATCAATGGCACCAAAGCAGTTGGGAAAATTCCATCTTATAAAAAAGCCCCTTATTATTTGATTCCATTCCTCTTCAGATCTTGGCACCTGTAAAATAATGAAATAAATGTATGTTTTCAGAATGATACGTCCCTGGCATCACAAGAAATAGTTTTTGAATATTTTGAAAATGAAAATACGGAAAATATTGAAAATGTTATAAATTCAAATATACAAGTCGTCGATGATGTGCTTCCGTTTCCAATTCCTAAAAAAACAACTAAAAAAGCAGGTTACATAGAATCGGCCTTAAATAAACTGGACAATATTGAAAAAAGAGCAAGACTTGAAAAAAAAGACGATGATTTGGACAATTTCGGAAAATATGTTGCGTCTTCATTGCGAATTTTGAATACCGAAAATAGCATACATGCTCAGGACGAAATACAAGCAATATTATCAAAATATAAACTGCAAGATCTTAGAGAAAAAGAACGACAAAACTCTACACCAATGCCAGAATCCCCGTATTCGAAACAAGGCAGCGAAGACACATGGTTGAACATGTAATTTTTTTCTATTTTAATTAAATATCTGATTCCGTAGTTTATATTTTGTTAATAAATAAATATTGTTTATTTTTTGTTCTGAGCATAAATAGTAATTAACAATTTCTAATTATTTTGCTGAAAATATATGATTCTATAAAAAAAACTGTTTTATTTCGAACTCACCTTTATAAAATCTTCTAATACAGAGTAAATAGCTTCAAGAACTTCGACCAAGAATGTACTTATAGTACACCTAGGTACTCTAAATAATTGTGACAGTGTACCAAATGAATCTCCAGTTGCCAAATATTTTAATGCTATTTCTAGTTTTGTTCGAGCAGGAATAGCATTACGCATTGTTGTATTTTGCCTTTGTATAGAAGAACCAATTTTATCTAATAAATAATAAAACTGGGTTCTGTTGACACGAAACATGTTCTTAAAGTCATCTTCATTTTCTATTTGTAATTCTACACAAAGATTGTTAGACGCTCCAAGAACTCCTCTTCTTGCTATCCATTTTTTGATCCAACACCTCTTTTTACGACGATTTCTCAATATTTCTTGTCTCAGAAGAGCAGCAACGATTAACACACCTTCACTTACTGCACTCATGTTGGCAAATGAAGAGAAAACTAATTGAATGCAAGAATCGCCTAAGAAATTTTTGTATGTGCTGTTTACACCAAGAAAATTTTGGCAAGCAAAACTTGCGCAAAAGATCAAAATGTTACGTACTGTTTAGACCATGCAGGTAATTTATTGCTTCAATTTTATTGTATGCAACAGGCAAAAAACTTGCATCATGTAAATGGCGCTTAACTGTGGAAATATCCTTTGATTATTTCCTGATAATACGCCCATTCTATGATTCTACTCTTGCAACTGATAGCCACACACGCTTGATGGTTGGCACACATGGTTGATGAAGATTAGAAACAAACGAGCATTGAGTTAAATGTACTACGTACTAGAGGAGACTCCTCAACTCAATTGTTTGTAACACGCGTTAGAGCACGCGTACTCTAACTCACTTAGTCTGTGGCAAGCGCTCGCTGCAACGTGACACGTTTGAGTTTTGAGATACTGTTTAAACAACTCGAGAAATATAAATAAAATTCAAGGAATGAGTGAGAAAACACGCTTAATTTAATTATATTTTATCAATTTATTATATATTGATTGTTTATCTGTGAGAACAACCCCTCCCCCCCCCCTGCTTGCGCTGCTGTCACCGAATTACGCGCAATCTTTTGTTTGAAATAGCTTATTTGTCTTAGAATTTCACTGAAAACCAAAAAAAGGCAATGTCATGCATTGAGATAATTAGATAACTTATAAAATGTGAGACGAAGTTGCAAAAACAACAAGCTAAATTATATGAGATTTTCCCAAACCGGTGTATAATTTATGTTGGTTAGGGTAGGTTTTATCAGACTAGCCCAGAACGACGGTTGATCGGTCCGTGGATGGGTGACCATCCGTTACATACCAATAGTCTCCGTGCCTCAGAAACCACGTTAAGCCCTTAGTCCAGGCATGTCTGTGAAGATATTTCTGAGAAAGCTAGAGACTAACAAATTGAACTTTAAACTAATGCATTACTATTGAGATTAAAATGTAAAAAAAGTGCAAAATGTCTCTTGAAAAATAGTAGGTATTATTTACCAGACTGCCGAAGGAGGGTAATGTGTTTATCATTCTATATATGTGTATGTTTGTTCCTATGTGGCGTTCTAGAGACCAAACGCGTTGGCCGATTTTGATGATTCGTACGTCAATCGATTCGTCTTAACCCTGCGAGTGTCACTGGCTACATTAAAATTGTAAAATATAAAAATGGCGGATTTTGGGCGCCATATTGTGGAGTCCCAATTTTTTTTCTTCCAAACCACTGACCTCTATCATACATGTACACTGGACTTCATATTAACGATGACAAAATGAAGACATTTGATTATCGCCATTTTGGCGCTGATAGCAACGTGAATTAACGTGAGAGTCGCATGGAACTAATATTAGAGATGGGACACAGCTTTCGGTAAAATACTTTTATGGGTTTTATCGATCGTGAGAATAATTTAATACGTAAGAGAAAAAAAAAACAGTTATTTTTATTATGATTATTTTTTAAGTAATAGAATAATTGCTGTAAAGGTTATTAAAAATATTTTCAGTCAGATTGCAAGCTATAAACTAGTGGATAGCGTGCTAGTAAAGTTATAGCGCATTACTGTCAGATCAGTGAGATTTAAATATGGGGTTAGGCTAACAACTTATCCTAAAAACTATCACATTTGAGCAAGTATCTCCTCGCTCAAGTACACTAGTTGTACGCCCATCGGATTCGTGAAGGGAACATCATTTATATAATAATAATAATAAATGAGATGGATAATCATTTACAACGGACGTATTTCTCGCTCTCATCGCTGAGATCTTGTCTCTGTAGTGTAATGGTCAATTTATACTAGCGCAGAGTCGAAGCGCATCGAAGCGTCAAATTCTTTACAACTAAGGCGAAGCCGCACTAATGCGCGCGTATTTGCGAGAATACGCACGTACTCTTTTACGTGTAGTAATGGACATCAACAGCAGTGCTATTGAATCACTTGCCAGTTGACTCTCGTAGCTGAAACGTGTGTAAAATGGTTGACATTGATCTTGCTATGATATTACTTATATAGGTATTACTTATATAGGTATTACTTATATAGGCCAATTTCCGACTGATGACGCGTAGGTTCGCTAGTGGGCGCATGGATACGCGAGAATGCGCGCGCACCAATCAGCGTTGTTCACGCGCAGACGCGCGAATTCCGAAGAATGCGCGAAGGTACAATGGCGGACTTAATGCCTTAGACATTCTCTACCAGTCATCCAAGGGTGGTGAAGAGATAACATTGCAGGTGCATTGTTTAAATCGTGGCAACAATTTAACAAAAAAATATATTTTTAATTGCTTAACATGCACATATATACATATTTTATATGATACATACCTAAATAAATATATATATTTAATAAAGTAATGAAAATAAGTTATCGAGATGACCCTACCCCCGCTGAAATCAGTTTCCAGCTCTGTTTCAGATGCAGATAATAAATTGTTTGACTTCAAAACATTTGTTAATAAAATTATAATTAACATGATATTGTTCCAGAATTAATTCCAGGTTCAGGAACGTAGTGATTGGTACAAGAGAGAGGCCTGTGCTCAGCAGTGGGCGAAGTCGGGCCGTGGATGATCATGATTATGATTCCAGAATTTAGTATTACACATATATAAACTACTACTACTACTACTTACTATTGAACATATTATAACTGATTATTAGGCATTCATATAATATTCATCACCAATACCAATATGAGATATTTAGTTCCAACATACTACGAGAAGTCAATAAAGTAGATGAGTGATACGCCTTGCCAAGTCTACTATTTTGATATTAGTGTAATTTAAAAATATCACTAATACTGATATATTAGTTACAATATTATAATATTTCCAGTCAAATATATTAGTATTACCTAATTTTTAGAAATATCGGTAGTATCCTATCTCTAAATGTGTCAATTTTAGTTTCTGATACGCTCGAGCGCGGCGCTTTGAATCAGCACAAGAATCAACTGTCATTTCATATAGTATGTTTAGTCCAGCGTACTTGTATAATAGAGGTCAGTGTTCCAAACCCATCGTGTGGACTATAAAAAGAAGGTTTTAAGAGGTGATTTCAAAAATATATAACACTTGATAAGTTTAAATGTACATAGTTAATTCGAAAAAAAAGTAAACACATAATAAATATAAAAAACACACTGCTTAAAAAGCGAACTAAAAAGACGTAAACAAGGAGAAAATCGTGCTTTGCAGGCGGAGAATACATTTGACTTATTTTTCAACTGGGAAATAAGTCAATGTCGACTATTCTGCCAGTGTAAATTGGTATGAAAGAATGATAATCAAATTGAGCCTTCATCTACTTAATTAATCCATGTATACTTTGGCAGTCGGATAAAAGGAAACAGGTTAATTTTACATACAATTTTTATTTCTATAGTGAAACAGTTTTAAAACAAAACTTATATACTAATACTTAAATGCAATAAAACAAATCCTCTACATAGATTGTGATACATTTACCTATTCAAACTAAAAATAATTATTGGCTTTAAATTCACAAATTTTGTTTCTGCAATCAACACTTTACTTTCTTCATAATTTGAAAGAGCCTAATAATCACATTCGAATAGGATTCCTGCACACTGACAAACAGTCCGTTGTGAACAATATTAATTTACACAGTGTGCGGGCAGAAATAGTATTTTGGCTTCAGGATCACGAATTTTGGTGTCCAAAAGCTTTAATTAATAAAGAGCCTTCTATTTATAAAGAGCTCTTATAAATGCGAATACCATAACAGTCATTTGGACATCACATGTACTATGAGACCCAACAACATGGACATACACCATGCAATGACTTCAAGTGCCTTTATTACGATGCACAATCATAACCTTATAACATACCTAATACCAAATAATAAATGAACATGAAAGATTACGTATATAGGGTATGGACTAATAAAAACAAAAGCAAATGTAACTACAATGATCGTTAGTGATTGGTCTCGATGAGAGTCCAAAACTAATTTTTCGGGCACCACACTATGCTTCATAATAGAAATATTACATTAGTCAAATACATATGTGTGTATATGAGCACCTCATTTGACCAGAGGCATGGCGTGGTCCGTGGGCTTTTGCCGCCCGGGGCCGACCGGAAGGCTACAAATACTGCCCCTCTACGCTACGCCACTGCGTTAGACTAAAACACTCAATCGGATGTCACGTTCACACATTTAATAAAGATCTCTTTATTATATAGGCGACGTGAACACGGCTGCTTATTGTCGTTCTCAGAATCGATTGGCTGGTTCGTTTTAAATATTCAGGGTTCCTATACGAGCCACGTTAGACGTTGGGGTCTTATTGCTCTTTAGCTCACAAACTGACAAGGAATAAACTTTGAAATGGACTTAAAGAGTAATGAGCTTATTTTAATTGATGATCAATATGACGTTCTACTAATTTTTAATGTAACATTAGCTAAGCAACCTAATATCGATTTCTCTGACACTGATCACTGCAGAACGTATTGCTTGTCTAGTAATTAATAACAACGCTGAATATCTAATGACTAGCCCAGCAGAGTAAGGTGCGCGCGAGCCGTGTGTGGTTACACCCACTCCTCGAGCCTACTTACTTCTGTATCGCAATCTCTTTTATAACGAACGTTAAAGAGCAGCCTTAATCATACACACATTACGTACTTAAAACAATGTAGCACATTATGAAGCCCTATGTGGTGCACGTAATCACGAGAATTGGGCTCCAATGTTGACCTCCTCAATATAACAAGTCAGACTAGTTACTTATAATCTAGAATATAAAGTATAAATTATTCCATTATTCGACGTCAAGCGAAATAACGGAATAGTAACGCAATTTGTTGAAATTACGACTGCGCTTTATTCTTCGCCTTAGGTTGGGGCCCAGCTCCATTTTGCTTATTTTTACCTTCGGCATTTTTAGGTCCCTTAGGCCCTGGGCCTTTAGGTCCCGGTCCTTGGTTTGGCTTGTTATCGTTTTTGCCATCACCCTTGTCATTTTTGTTCTTGGCAGGCGGGGGCGGGATCCTCTTGATAAAGAATCTGAACGACAATTTCTTGTCTTTGATGTAGTGCACCAACACTTCCAAAGGCAGGACGGCACATTTCCCTTGACGGAAGATCTCTTCAGGCTTAATGGCATCATTGAAGCAGTGTTCAGTGAAAACGACTTTCCTTCTAGGATTCTGCTTGCTCATGACGTGAATCTCATAAATATGATCATGAGCTGCTTTCTTGCTGCCAATGTGCTGAATAGTCCAGTACACCATATTCTGAAGAGTGTCGATCTTCACAGTGATGATAAAAAGGAATTTGGTTTGAGCCACCAAGTAAAAGTGACGATCATCATTTTTGATGTCAATATTTTTAAGTTCTACCTCTTCATCAGTGGTGACGTTGCAGTGGTCGGCATGACGATCTTTAAAGTGTTCCATCATGTCCTTTAGTTTGCCTGTAGGAAATAAAAAGAAACATAAGTGTAAGTGCCTCATTTCGATTTATCTTGCGTGTATAGTTTATTACTCCCATTGGGTAGTACGAGTTTAAAATTACCTGTCCAGGAACATTTTCCGAACACAACACCGAGCGGGCAGTCCATTTCTCGGAAGATGCATTCCTTGAGATGTTCCTCCAAGTCCGATGCCACCATGGTGTAGACACACCCCGAAGACTTGTTGGGACACGGCACCTTTGCCTTGAAATATTAAAACACAAAATAAGCAGGGGGCAGAGCTGTGGGCTGAAATATTTGCCATGTTGTGAACTGAGACCTTAAGGTGTTGGTCAAAAGATTTCTTTTTGGTTTTCGTGAATTGTGAGCATGGTGCGAGTCCGTTAATACTCTCTGCGGTCTCTGCCGGAATGTGATATTCCCTGTACAGGGTGTAACGGAAAGGTACCTACGATATATTTTTAAATAGTCTATTCCCAAAAACGAAGTATAGTTCTCGCCAAACTTCTTGGCCGCCCTGAAGTTGGCTGCAATGGCTGCGCAGTAGGAAATCTCATACAAAAACAGCACCGTTTCGTGCCTCGCGCATGCTGTAAACCAACTTCAGGGCGGCCATTAAGTTTGGCGAGAACTATAACAAGAGCATTGTCCAATGAAAACTTTAAAAAATAAATTGAGTACGCAAAAAAAGGCACAGACATTTTTAAGTTAGCTAATCTTCGGAATAACCAAACGTAACAAATACATTAATCGGCAAATTGTTAACCACAAACAAAGAGATCAAATCAATAAGAGGTGGCAGGAATACTACCAAACACTTTTCAACGTGGAGTTCCCAGAGGAACCGCTAACAGCACTGCCATGCACCGAAAGGCCAGTTAACTTAATTTCACCCGAAGAAGTCAAAGCAGGTATCCTGAAAATGAAGAATAGGAAAGTCACTGGACCAGACGAGATTCCAGCAGAGTTTTAGAACAAACTTGGAAATACTGGTGTAGCTTGGTTAACGATGCTTTGCAACGAAATTCTTCTAACTACTAAGGTACCAGAGAGCATTGGTGGCAGATTCGTATCGGTCGTAGGTTCGAACCCAGGCCGGCGCTTTACTTTGTGTAAATTATTTCAACACTACTCTCAAACGGTAAAGGAAAACATCGTGAGGAAACCGGCATGTCCTAGAACCAAAAATTCGAAGACATTCGATATCCACCAACTCGCAGTGGGACCGCGTGGTGGATTACGGCCCATCCCCTGTCACAGAGAGTGGGCCTGTGTCCCAGCAGTAGGAACATTAATAGGTTGATGATGACTCAGGTACCAGATAGGTACGTGGAGAACCAGCAATATGATACCGTTCTATAATAACAAAGGTAATGTTGCGGACTGTGGCAATTATAGGGGAATCTAGTTTACTTCTCACACTCTTAAGATCTGGGAAAGTATCCTCGTAAAAAGGCTCAGGGTTGCCTGGAAGATTGCGGAATGCGATAAGACCACCCCTTATTTTTTTTTCAGTTTTCCTTTGTTCCTGTATATTCAGTTGTACAATTAAGTATATAAAAATAAATAAAGCCTAACAAAAATAAACCCGAACCAGTGTGGGTTTACCAGCGGTGTGTGCACTACGGACGCCATCCACTCGGTGAAAATACTTATTGAAAAGTACAAGTTTCGCAAACAAGACCTCCCACATGGCGAGAGTTTATTTGGCAAGCACGAGAACACAACTAATTGGTGCTATATATAGAGAATAGAGCTTTTAAAAGATCAGTACTACAATGTAGCCACCAGTTGTCAGCCCAGCAGGAACAAGTGAAACATTTGAGGACAGAGTAGGTGTTCATCAGGGCTTGAATCTGAACCCTCTTCTATTGAAGATGACATTATCATTTACGATGACTACACATCACTACTATATGCTGATGATGTAGTTCTTATAGCCGAATCGTTAAGCAATTAGAACAATTAGAAGTGACGGCATGGCAGGAGTCCTTAGAGAGGAGAGGGTTGAGAGTCAGAAGACGGAATACAATACATTGCGACTGATCTGGAGTTAATTTGCATCAATAACAGACCCCTCAACAGAGTTGAAGAGTTCAAGTATCTCGGATCCATAGTAGCACCAAAAGCCAACACAGTAGAATCCAAGCAGCCAGGCTGAGATCGCTGGCATCCTATGCGACTCCCGTATGCCGATTAAAGTCAAAGACAACATATATAAAAGGGCAGTAAGACCAGCCTTACTGTATTAATCTGAGTGCTGGCCTATGAGGAAGACAGATAACGGAGAATTCACACCACTGAGATAAAGATGCCAGGCTGGTCTGGTGGAGTTTCAAAAATTGACAAAATAAGAAACGAGTATATTCGTGGTACTTTTAAAGTCACTAAAATACTCGACAAGCAGAGTTTTGGGCACGGCTACCTCGCAGGAAAGGTAAAAATTGCCCTCTTGTCTCTCAAAATACAGTGCAGAGTAGTGAAAACCGGTTGCGCTGGTACATTTGATGAGGCGAGAGGATGACCATATGACCAAAATAGTCATGAACATATATGACGGGAAATGAAGCCGTGGACGACCACCTGGCTACAAACAATCAAGAATGACATGATCACAAGCAACACAATAGTCTTGACACAACCCGCAACCGTACGGTGTGGCGCAGAAGTACTAGGAGGGCTGGCCCCAAATAAACTGGGACAATGGACAGGAGAAGGAGGCAATTCCAAAAAAAAACGGATTTTCCTTACAAAGTTGGCGTCAGCTGACCATTTATATGGGAGATACAATATATTTAAAAAAAAGTTCTGACTTCCTTGGGAAAAGTTGTTCATTTACATGGACAGAAAGCCAAAAACAGTTTTTAAAATATGATCGCACCTTTCCGTTACAGCCTGTAGATTAAAACAAAATTCAGAAAAAAATATGTATATTATAATAATTTTAAGAAGCCTTGGAAGTGTTTTGGTGTAATTTCGTCATCATAACTTCACAGTCCTTTGCTTATTATTAGTTGATGCTGATGGTATTTTATTAAGGAAGGGTATTGGCCCACACACAATGCCCTTAGCTACGGCCCTGCACACGGCTCTATAAACCATATATTTATCAGTTTATCTATAACTTATTAGTATCCTCATGTACTCTAACCAAGTGTAAACACAATAGCTAATGACTCATAAATATGTCCATTGGCGATAATTTCGTCCTCAAGTTTAATTTACCTAAATAATAATACTCGTTTCAACAGCTCGGTAGGTACTTGGAGAACATTTTGTTTTTATAAATAACTACTTTATGATTAAACGAACTTACCCTAAGTGAAGTTCTATCATAATTATACGAAGTGCCTCGTCCGAAGAGATTAGTACCTGTAATTAATGATTATTATTTACATGTAGTACCGGCTACGGGAGCTACTCAAATCACTATGTTTTAGAGACAATATTATTTTTTTTTTTTTTTTTTTTTCCTTTCCCTGGCAGCTCTGTGTCGGCTGTCAACTTGTCATTTAGTTTAGAGTTATGCATGATGTTTTAAAGATATTTCCAGAACGCTTCTGGGTTATACCTTAGGGTTGGGAGGGTGTTACTAATCTCTTCGGACGAGGCACTTCGTATAATTATGATAGAACTTCACTTAGGGTAAGTTCGTTTAATCATAAATTATACTTTGTGCCTCGTCCTCGAGATTAGTACCTGTAATTAATGATTATTATTTACATGTAGACTTTGAGAGTTAAGTTCTGGAATTATCACATACACTATGATGAATTTGTGAAGAAAAAGCTTTCTTTCTTTAAAATTCTTAATTATATTTTTATAGACTAACCATCATGGTTGTCCATAGGTTTCACACATAGGTTCTTAATCAGTTCATTCAGATATGTTCTTAATTATTTGTTTTGGCAAATTTATTATTTACTTTTTTATTCTCATTGTTATAATGTTTATAGATTAACAATCTGAGTTGTCATTAGATATCAAAGGTTCATATTCGGTCATTTTCTTAATTATTATTCTTATCTTAATTATCTTTATTAACAAAATATTTTTTGCCTATTATTTATTGTCATAAAGTATTAAAGTTTTTTATAGACTAACAATCACAGTTGCTCTTAAGTAACATAGGTACTTAACCAAAATGTTTATATATATTCTTAATTATCTTTTTAACAGAATATTTGTTGCCCACTTAATATCAATATTAAGGTTTGTTTATAGAATAACAATCATAGGTGTCATTGGAAAACTAAAGTTCTTAATTAACCATTCAGTTAATATTATACATATATCTGTTTTAACAAAATACAGTTTTGCTTTTTTATTACTATTGTTAGTTTCCTTATATACTGATACTCCTTCCTTATAAGTTAAAGTTGCTGCTTGTTGTATTAGTTAGTACATGTTAGTTAAATAAGATATCTTTAATCACAGCTAAAGATTTATTTTGCTAAATCATTTTGATCCTTTACACTAAAGGTCTTTTATAAAATTTCCAGATGTACTTGAGTTGTAACTCCAGCCTGCTGTTTTTAGTATCTCATAAATTGTCACACCTGGCTTTAGAAGTAGCAGCGTGGCGTGTGCTGTGAGCTAAATATACGTGTACCTACATCAATACTGCTAGTCTTTAAAGTACACTTAATCCAACGACTGATAGTCTGTTTGGACATTAATGTGGTATAGTTTCTTGGTGCCTAAAATAATTCTTATATGTTTATTAATGTAGGCTACAAAGGTTTCAGCTGGATATATTACTGTTCTTTGTCTGAAGTATTGATTGATTTAGTTCATATATAAGAGATTTTTTGAGGTCTGAAATTTTGATGGTTATTTGCATTGATTCTATTTCTATACTTTGATTTTATTTTTGACAGTTGTTCTAGAGATAACATCTCATTTGTGTACCAAATTCCTAATACTTCCAGAATCTGGGATGTTTCCCAGGTGGCATTGTATTTTTGGGCAGGTTATTTTTGACAGTTGTTCTAGAGACAACATCTCATTTGTGTACCAAATTCCTAATACTTCCAGAATCTGGGATGTTTCCCAGGTGGCATAGGTAAAAGGTAGTCTGAACACGCCCATAAAATATTTTCAGAGTACATTATTGTTTAAGGTATTGTCAGTGATAATTCCAATTTGTGACAGTTAAGCATTTGTTATATTTTTTACTAGAATTAGAAAGTTCTGTTAAGAAATTATATTACCGTTGGTGTTCAAGATGTTATTATTATATTTCTAAAAAAATTATACCAGTTAATTAAACATGTGTCAATTGTTTGAAAAAGTTTTCTGATAGAGATGCTATCATAATTTCTATTGATGATGGTAGTATGCTTCGTCATAATAGACTTCACTACCTACACACTAGACTCTGACAGCCAGAGTAAGGTTGGTATAGATTTTTTCCTTGCTGTGAGATACTTTATTATTTTCATTAGGTTTAAGTATGATCATCTCTAAATTATGAGAAGTTCCCAATCGGCCAGAGTTGGCCATAGTGACCACTATGATGCCCTTAGCCTTATCCATTATGATTTTTCGTAGATATTTTAATATGATTGAGAATGGTGGAAACGCAGAAAAGAAAATTGGTTACCAGTATACTGTAAATGGGTCCATTGTAAAGGCATTCGGGTTGGTCATATTTTTTGTTAATGTGACTTGCAAATAGGTAAATTTCAGAATTCCAAATTTATCTTTCAATTATTAATCATATGCATTTTCTTTTAGTTCCCATTCTACATCAGGATGTGACTTCTGCAATACAGTATCAACTACTATGATTTTCAGTCAACCTAATGTAAGGAGCGAAAATTAAATATAATGGTTTTCACACCAATGCCGCTGGCTAAGTTGAAGAGATGAGGGTAATGAACTCCACCCATTTGATTAATATTATATACTATATTGCTGTTGGGTTGTTTATACATAAGGGTATTTCACAATTATTGAAAAGTTCACCAAATATTTAGAAAGACGAAGAATGATGCTAATAAATCCAGTTAAAATTCATTTGATATTCATATTCCTTGTCTGACCACTGGCCCCTAGCAATCTCATCCCCACAGTCAGCCCCCCCCCCCCCCCCGAATGAATGGCATATGGCCACCATTCAGGGAATTATTGTAGGGATATCTATGTATTTTTCATAATTTACTTCACCTTGGAGGTTTAGGATTTTACACATTCTAGTTTTTTGGTATATATAAAGCCATCCATATTCAACAGTAGGGCACGCTGAGAGCAGTAAGTACCTAGTCCTACAAAACATATAAATTGTCAGATTTCATAATAGATAAGTTTTTCTTATCTGTAGGTAATGTTACATGACAGTTATAAGTCTTTTATCAATAATATATATCCCAAAAATATACCAGTATTAGTGGGTGTAAGTTTGTTATTTACTAACTTGTGATTAACTTCTTAGTGTTTTCAATATTTTCAGTCAACAATTAATGGCCACAGGATCTTGGGAATTTGTTGGCAGATTTCATGACTTTTGTGAAAATGTAAGTTGCAGTGTTTTACCCAAATGGTAGTAGACCGAACTTATACAATTTCCAAGAGGGTATTCTAGATATTTGCTAGAATTTTTGTGATATTTTATAAGAGACTGCATCTTTAATGTATTTTATGTATGGCCATGGAACTATCATTTGATATCATTTTTAATTCTGTGCAAAAGTCTTCAACTTTGAAACGACTTACATCAATGTACTTATTAAGGCTTTTTTTTTTTTTTTTTTTTTTTTTTACATCTGCAATCAGCCATCTGGGCTTTAATCAGATTAGTTGTTTCTTCATTTGACAGTTTGAGATTCTTCACATCCTGCGATGCGTCATCTCGTTATGCATCAGTGATATTATATTGATGCTATTCGTTTTCTTTTAAGTCTGTAAGTAGAGTTCGAGAACTCCAGTAGTGTCACAGCGAGTTCATTTTTGTGTTGCTGGAGTCTTTGCTTGTAAGACTTGCAGGATGTGTCTACAACTTCTTTAATAGTGGGGATTTGTAAGTAATCATGTACTTCTGTGTTCTTTGTGAACCAAGGAGCGCAGCTCAAGATTTTTAATGTTTTGTTTTGGAAGCGTTGTAGAATCTCCATGTTTGAATGGCTTGCCGAACCCCAGAGTTCTATACCATATATCCATATGGGTCTTAGGACGCATTTGTATATCAATAATTTATTTTCTAAGCTAAGAGATGACTGCCTGCCCAAAAGCCAGTAGATGTCTCCAAGTTTTCTGTTTGCTTGATCCCTTTTGGCCTTTATGTGCTCGCGCCATGTAAGTCTTCTGTCAATGTGCATGCCTAGGTATTTGACTGTACATTTTTGTGGAAGGGCCTTTCCATCTAGTGTAACTGTTGGGCACTCCCCTCTTCTTAGAGCGAAGGTAATGTGGACAGACTTGGCCGCACTGGCTCTGATTCTCCACTTTTTCAACCATGATCCAATAACATCCAGGTGTTCTTGGAGTTTTGTGGATGCTCTGATAGGGTCTTTATCACAGGATAGTACTGCAGTATCGTCAGCATAAGTTGCGGTAACAATTTGCTTTGAGGTGGGTAGGTCAGCAGTGTAAACCGTGTACAGGACAGGACCCAGTACTGATCCCTGGGGTACTCCAGCTTCTATGGGGTAAAGCGAAGAGAGGCAGTTTCCAGATTTAACCTGGAACAGTCGGTCCTCCAGGTAAGATTTGAGCAGCAAGTATGCAGTGTGTGGTAAACAAATTTTAAGTTTACACAGGAGGCCCTTGTGCCAAACTCGGTCAAATGCCTGCTGTATGTCGAGAAAAGCACCTGAACAATACTCCTTATTCTCCAGTGATTGTCTGATTGTGTGAACCACTCTGTGCACTTGTTCCGTCGTTCCATGGTGTGCCCGGAAACCAAATTGATGTTCAGGAATGGTCTTTTGCTCCTCCAGTATGGGTGTCAAACGTTGTAACAGTACTTTCTCGAACAGCTTAGACAATAACGGAAGAAGACTTATTGGTCTATATGACGAAACTTCAGCAGGCGGTTTGCCTGGTTTAGCTACCATATTTATGGTTGAGATTTTCCAGATGCGCGGGAAATAGTGCAGTCTCAACACTGCGTTGAAGAGAATAGTAACCAAAACAATTCCTTTTCTCGGTAGATGGTTCAGTACTTCTGCTGTAATCAGATCAAAACCTGGTGCCTTTTTCTTCTTCAGGTTTCCTATTAATTTCCATATCTCTTTTGGGGTACACAGTCGTAGTGGTAGGGACATTTGCTGATCGCTGTCAAGGATTTCGTCAACTTCTTCTTCTGGGTACATGGTGTCGGGTTGATTTGGCTTAAATACATTTGTCAAGAATTCGGCAAAGATCTCGGCTTTTTCCCCAGGTTTCCTCGCCCAGTTACCATTTGGTTGTCTTATCGGAGGCATGTGATCTTGTGGCCGTTTTAGCGTCTTTGTGATTTTCCACAGGGAGTAGTCATCTACTTTAAGAGCTGATAATGTCTTCAGTTTGTCTTGAAGAGTGGCATTTTCGTTTTCTGCTAGCATTTGCTTCAGTTTCTTTTGTGCTTTGTTGAGAGCCCTTTTATCATGTGTGTTCCTGCTTGTTTGCCATTGACGTCTCAGTCTCCGTTTTGCAGCAATCATCTCCCGTATCTCCAGTGTACTATCTTGTTGCTGCGGACTATATTTGATGCTTGGAGTAGACAACCAAGCTGCTTTTTGGATCAGATTAGTTGTAAACCAAGCAGCATTTTCTACATCTTCCTCTGTTTTAAGGGGTATGTCCAAGTTGGCATTTTCTGTTATGTAATTCTGGAATGAGTCCCAGTCAGTTTTACGATTATATAACGCCTCTCGAGGCTCATTCCAAATGATTGTAGTGCTCAGTGTACATATCACTGGTGTATGATCAGAGTTGCCATCTAAGCTTGATTCAACTTTTGTATACAGACCTGACATTCCTTTGATGATAAAGAAATCGATGAGGTCGGGTGTTTTATTGGGATCAGTTGGCCAGTGGGTTGGCTCCCCTGTTGACAGTATATTGAGTGCATTTGCATCTATTGCCCTTTTCAACTCTCTGCCTCTGGTTGTGATCAGCCTGGAGCCCCAGTAGGTATTTTTGGCGTTCCAATCCCCTCCAGCGATATATCTGCCTCCAAGTGTGTTAAGAAAATCGTTGAACATTTGTTCTGTAACACGATGCCGTGGCGGGGAGTACACTGCAGCTACGTTGAGTGGGCCCTGCCAATCGTCAATTGATATTACAGTAGCCTGTAGATGTGCCTGTCTAAAGCTTGGGAGAACGTGTTGCTTGATGCTATCCTTTATTATGATTGCAGTTCCAGCATGTGATGTTCCGTCAGGGTGATTAGTATAATATATATTATATCCTTTGATGGTTATGGCTTTTTCATCAGTCATATGTGACTCAGAGATTAAAAGAATATCTATTTGGTTATGTTTGATGAAGAGTTCCACTTCATGTTTATTAGGAGGCAGGCCATTTATGTTCCATGCTGCAATTCTTAGGAATTTCATTTGTTATACTGGGCAACTAGAGTCGTTAGGAGTCCCATTAGGGTACCTATTTGTTGTATGAGAATGTCTATTTTCTCTGATTGCTTTGAAATTATTTGTTCTAAAGAACTTGAGGACTGAGATTGTGTGTTCTCCGAGTTTTTGTTCCAGTGTACAGTGTTTCTGGGATCTGAAATTGATGGGTTTGGTGTTTGTGTTGTAGCTCTAATCGGAGGCAGTGGTGGAAAGTCTTCTATTTTAAATGGGACTGTGTCATTTCTGGCATTCTTTATATTTGATGAAGTTGCTTTCGTGTGATTTGTCTGAACAGTTTTTCTTGCGCGAATCTCCTTGTACACTTGGCAGCCCTTGTAGTTGGCAGGGTGGTCTCCTAGGCATAAGGTGCAGGTGGCTGGGGTATTTCTGTCTTTTTTTGGACAGTCAGTGGTTCTGTGTCCTTCTGCGCATTTGACACATCGGAATGGACGCATGCAATTATTTTTAGTGTGCCCATATTGTTGACATCTAGTACATTGGGGGATTTCGTTTGTTTTTCTTGGATCTTCTATCGTAACTTTCGTGCTGTATATAAATTCTATATCCTTAAGTTGGGGATTATTTGGGCCAGGTTCTACATTTACGAAGAAAATATTGAGAGGTTTCTTGTTTCTTCTTGAAAGTGCACGTATGATCTCACCTCTCACTTTGTTCCCAGTTTTTTCTATTACCTCTACAATGGCTTCTTTGGGTGTTGTGTGGTGCAGATTTTTAATTACGATTCTGCAGCACCTTTTGTCTTTCTGAGTGAATGTATGTCCTATAAGTCCATTCTTTCGTATTAGTTCTATGACCTCTTTGTATGCTTCACATGTCTGCACCATAACTCTCAGATGATCTCTATTGACTATTTTATAGTTGTAGCTGCTCCTTGGTACTGAGCTGTTCAACAGTTCCGTCAGTTTTGAGATATCCGTGATACCATACAAGATTATTGGTGGAGGTTTGCTCGGTTTCTTAACATGGGCTTGGCTTTCCATAGGTTCAACAGATTCCGGTAAGTCTACTGGAAGTCTGCTGTATCTATTGGATGTATTGATAGAGGTCTGCAAGTTCTGTTCTAGATTTTGTCTTTCCGCTGCCGGTGGGCTGTTAGAGACCTTTTTTCTTTTTGGGTTGCGTTGGGTTGGTATTCTTTGCCATGAGGGAGGGCAGTTGGAGTCATCAACACCTTCGGTAACCATCGCTGGTGTTAGAGGCAAGTCTAATTCCTTTGCGTTGCTGTCTGCACTAGATTTATTCCCCAGTGAGGAAGATCGAGGTCTTTGATTGAAGAGGCTTGGGTGAAACGCCTGCTGCACAAAATTTCTTTTAGTCTTGCCAGTAGCATTTTCTGTCACAGGGACCTGGTCATCCACCCCTGTGCAACTCATTTTAGTACTAATTTTTTTTCAAATTTTTACAATGGCAACACTATTCCGAATGTCAAAAGACATGTCGACATCTGACATTGAAAATATTTAAAAAATTGTAGGTGGATGGAGAAAAGTTAAAATGCAAGTGTCACTACTAAATTTTAATCACTGTTTTTGTTAGAAATCACTGATTGCTTTGAGCTACCAATAATTGTACACAGTAATCACTTTATAAGGTTCACTTTAGCAATGTTTTTAAACACAATATCGCGGTTTTATGCACAATATCACTATAACTTCCGGACAGTATGGTCAGTATGACTTTGCGTGTTGACAGTTGACATGACAACCTTAAACACTAAGGCTTTATTGGCATTGGGTTTTTGTCTTAAGAAAAACTTGAGACAAATTTTCCTTTTCAAGGCTGGCACTTAGATATTGCATCTTATATTGTTTTTGCAGCTGGGCTATCTTAAAGTGTTGTGGATACCCATGAAACCCTCAATCCATGATAACATGGTCTTATCATCAGTGATAAATTACCACTATTTATAAGAATTTATAAGCAACCAGGGTACCTTACTGAGTTTAGCGGCGTCGAGGTTGAGATGTAATGACCACTTAAAGGGTATTGTACGGCTGACTCAGGCTATAGACAGGCTCCCTGTTCTCCTGTCGTCCTTGTGGCGCTGGTGGAGCTTTCGAGTATTTTGCTTAGAATGTGTTGGGTTCTTTCTTGGCTTTGGGTGCTGTTGCAGCACCTGATTTAGAAGCCGCTTTACCAGCTCAATGACTTTCAGCAAGTGTTTACCCGAACAGATATTTTTCTATCTTTGTGTTTTGAACTTGTCCTTAAGGTCCTTTTTTATTGAGCCGCAGCTAAATTTGCATCTAGTAATTGAGTCACAACTCACAATGTTGAACTTCACATAAGGTGCGAGTGGTATCCATTATTCAACTTAATAGATCTGTATCATTTTCTTTTGTATCCAGTACTTTGGATAATGTTGCTCCTAGGATGGAGATGGTGCTTCTATGGCCTTGTTTATCAATAATTTGGCCATTTTGCTGTATAGCATAAGAGCTCCAAGTTTTGTCACGTTCAATGTCAGCGGTTATTTTCCCTGCGCATAGAGCTGTAGGGGAAATACCCGCCTGTGGTTTCTATGGAAACAGGCCTCATGTTGCAAGATGTTCCAGACAGCTGGCCACTTCCTTGTGGAGTTCGGCCCCATCACCATACTCTGTGTTCAATGTTGGGTCAACCCAATAAATTTTGAGAGCATCTGTGTGTTTCTGGCCTGGAATTGTGAGGAAGATCACTACTGTTTGTGGTTATTTTGGTATTTTCTTGGTCATATTCGACTTTAATTGTTTCCATTTCATTTGTGGCATCGTCGTCTAGGACTTTGCCTGGAATGATTACAAACCATTGTTTTACTGCCGGTTGATAACCGAGTTATAAAATCTGGTGGGTGTAGCAATTCCAAAGAATTGAACGAAACCAGTGAATTATTGAATGTTGTGAGACAGTCCAATGTTCTGCTCGATTGCATTCGTTAGGTAAAAGAATTAAATTATCTTTCATGATCTCGTAAGTATGCGGTGGGACAGCCCGATGGCTTGCCCGAATTGCATTATTTGTTTGAGAATTATTGAATGTTGTCAGACAGTCGGATACTTTGCTCGGATAAGGTAAAATAATTAAATTATGATGATCTCGTAAGTATGCGGTGAGACAGCCCGATGGCTTGCCCGAAATGCATTATTTGTTTGAGAATTATTTAATGTTGTGAGACAGTCCGATTTTCAGCTCGAATACAGTCAGTTAGAAAAAAGAAATACATTTCTTTTGATTGATAATCTCGTGAATATGCAGTGGGACGGCCCGATGGCTTGCCCGAAGTGCATTATTTGTTAGAGATGCAAGTTTAAGCCGTAGGATTGGTAAAATAGTTGTAGATATATGTACAACTAAATCAAAATATAATTTTACAGAGTTAGGTACCTTGTGGGTCTAAATATGGCGTCGACTCTTTGAGACGATTTTGTTTTACTTCGTTTATGTCGAGCATGTTTTAAATTGTTTCCAGGTTTTTCATTTTTCACCTGATTCTCTCGTATTCCTCGGTTGACAATGATGTGTCCTTTTTTGGCATTTTCCAACTTTTAAAAACTGTTCTTTGTATTTAAAAGTTTAGTTATGTGTCGAGTAGCACGCACTAAAACCGCGAATGACAAGTTGACAGCCGACACAGAGCTGCCAGGGAAAGGAAAAAAAAAAAATAATAATAATAATATTGTCTCTAAAACATAGTGATTTGAGTAGCTCCCGTAGCCGGTACTACATGTAAATAATAATCATTAATTACAGGTACTAATCTCGAGGACGAGGCACAAAGTATAATTGAGAAATTAAACGCTTCCGTCCCTACCAAGGTCTTCATCCTCAATAACAGATAAATACAGAACGAGAAGAGAAAGGCACATGCAGAATTCTGCAATAATTAACCGTTTAAAAAGTCTTATACCAATCGATCAATGAAAATGTCTTAACTGCATTCCCCTAATTCACCAGATGAAGTTTGTATATCAGGCAGGCTCCATATCCAAGCGCGTATTTTGCGTAGATGATATACTAATACGAATTTCAAAGTCCTGTGCAACAGCCTAACAGGCGAGCCTACAGTCGCGTAAAATACGTTACACCTTCAAATCTAAAGTTACCTTAGCAACGATCTCTTCCAGCTGCCAGTTCCTCATTTGCGTGAGATTCTGGCGGCAGATGGGGCATATCGGCGGCAGCAGGTTCTGTGTGCAGGAGTTGCACAGACTGTGTCCGGACTGGCACTGGAATATCGGTGCGCACATGGTCTCCATACACACTGGACATTCTGGCAGGTCAATCGCCACTGCTGCGGCCCTGTTAACAAACAATTTAGGTACTTGTTGAAACCTATGAATAACGTTCAGATGACAGACGAGAATGGAATTGCCTGCGATAAAACTTCGCTTGTAGCGATAAGCTCAATGCTCTTGCGCCGTTGATAGGTTTTAGGTATAATACTCACAACGGATCTTTGTGTGTCTGAATTGGCTGCAAGAGCGTGCGCAGTAGCTATTTTTATGTCAATATTGAAAGTGAAGCTAGCATTGTATAACTGTCTCTTTCACTCGCTTACGTTTGTCGCATCATCCTATCTCGTTTACTCGATGCAGTTAAACTGTTTCTTGCGCAAAAGTTGACAGAACTAACTTCAGACAAAGATCGGTTGTGAGTATTATACCTACACAAACCAAAATATTTATTTCGGGGATTTACAGAAGTTAGGAACTTATTCTTTTTTTACTCACTTTTTATTTGCCTTTGCTGTCGCCATTTTTGTTACCGGTACCTATAAAACTGTAAAAAAGAAACATAAATTGTTATATTTAATTATAACAAAGCACCAAAGTGTTATGTGTAGATAAATCTGTGTGTAGGTACCTACTGGCGTAATCACAGGACATGAATGTTCTGTGGTCTCAGTATTTATACTAATAACAACATTGATTTTAATGACTGTATTTTTTATTTGTTTTCTGGGTCAAAGACTTAATATAAATTATTTATGTTCGGTAGATTGAAGATTTATTAATGTCGGACAATTTACGGAATTGAATAGCAAAGGCGATACATAAGACGATGGATTTCTTACTACATGGCAAACTAATGCCGTTACCTATTCTGGTAGACTAAGTACGTATTCAATTAAGAAATCTGCCAAAATTGCTTCTAAAAGTCCATAAACTCATAATGGTTGACCATCGTTATTTTATTACCTAATTAATGTCATTAGAGTTTTGATGATACTTCTACTAGTAATACAACACAGCATATCAACTTCGAATGATATAAATAAACTTTTTTGCAAATTAATACTACAGACTTCCAAATCCAACACTACAAAGTGAAAAATAACTTTATTTTTTGAAGTCGGTGTCTTTCGTAGGTACCTATTTTTTTGCGTTATGGACACTGACTTCAAAAAATAAACTTACTTTTCACTTTGTAGTGTTGGATTTGGAGTCGGTAGTATTTTTTGCAAAAAAGTTTTTTTTATTTTTCACTTTTTAGTTGTACCTACCTATTATGTATGTATAGATTTCATGAAACTTGAATATAATCGGTGAAATTAGAGATCTGCATACCCCTTAAGAGCGTACTGGTGTGATGTTATGTTATAAAATGGTATAAACAATAAACATTCATGCGATTGCAGCAATCCCGAGAGATTTGCCGTTATTTATTGAAGAGTTCTGTTGTATATCTCCGAAGTTCTTTATCAGATCTTCACCAAATTAAAATGGGACCAATTTCGGAACATACTTTTTCAAACAAAAAAAGAATTTTCAAAATCGGTCCACAATTGACGGAGATTATATCGGTGAAAATACACAAAAAAAAAAAAACAAAGAATGTCGAACATAGAACCTCCTCCTTTTTGGGAAGTCGGTTAAAAACGACTATGATGGTAGGTACCTATGTACCAAACCAACCTAACTGAGTGTCTTTGTTAGTACAAAGATATTACATTCAGTCAAGCGAGTGCGCGCGACTAAAAACAAATAGGAACAAGTACCGCTTACAAAATGGCTGTGTCTAACTAGTGCATTATGCAACATTGTACAACGTAGGTAGGTATCTCGTGATTTAAAACGGCATCTCGGAAAATCCCCACCCATTCAATAAGTTCGCAATTAATGTGAGATTGGCTGACTGCCATGTGCAATTGAATTGTAAAAAAACACAATAATAGGTACGTTTAAATAAATTATTATTTTCCTCTCAAAGACATCGAGAGAAGGGCTATCGCGAAGGGAGTGTGGGAGAGAGTTCCAGAGGTGCACTGCACAGAAGAATTACAGAGAAGGAGCCATCATAACGGCTGGAACATCTTTTACATAAGCGGAGTTGGTATATACCTACTAGTCCATCAACATAGCTGCTTTATTATTGACTAAGGAAAATAACACGGAAGCCTTAGGCCTCAATAGCGTTAACGTCAATTTGTATTGAAACTGGATAAGCGCCGTCTGGAGTTAAGAAGGAACCACTTTTTTGTATACATTATGACATAAGAGATCGTTTACGTTATCCGTTAACGTAAACATAATTTTGTATTGAAACTGGATAAGCGCCGTCTGGTGACGGTAAGAAGGAACCACTTTTTTGTATACATTTTGACATAAGAGATCGTTTACGTTATCCGTTAACGTAAACATAATTTTGTATTGAAACTGGATAAGCGCCGTCTGGTGACGGTAAAGCCACGTATTCACTGAGCAACAATGTTTCGGATACACAGTTTCTGAAACATCACGTAAATGTTTCCAGGAACAATGTTTCGGAAACTCTGCCGTCCACACAGTTAGTTGCTTAGGTCATGTCGCCCGAGGAAGTAGTGTTGTTATGTGGTGCCTACATTTTTTTGCATAAGTCCATTTCTAGTAAAAAGAAAAGTTTCATCGTGCCCCACTACAGCCATGTTTATAAACAAATGTTTAGTCGCGTCCACACTCGCATGCACCTGTTGCGTAACTGCAACAGTATGTAACACTACGTTTACGCAACTGATTTGTTTCTGTGTTCTCCGCCGCAAGTGGGGAGCACCGAAACATATCGATAAACACGTAGTGTTTACAAAAACAAAATTATATGTTTCTGAAACAAAATGATTTGTTTCAGAAACACGTAGATTTAGTTTCTGAAACAGAGTTTATAAACAATTGTCGCTCAGTGAATACGTGGCTTTAGAAGGAACCACTTTTTTGTATACATTTTGACATAAGAGATCGTTTACGTTATCACGAGTGAGCGTGAGTACAAACTCGCACTAAGGCCTCTGTTGGTATAGCAACTACTTTGTTATAAGTACCCAGTTTTATCAGGTCTTTATTTAAAATTACTTAGGTCGTTTATTCTCCTTTGTTATAGAAGTAGCTACAGAAGCACAAACCTTATCAAACTGTAAGCAAGGGTATCCAATTGAAGGACCGCAGTCCGGATCCAGACCACCTATATTGTGACCCCTGAGTAGCCGATTTTAAAATCAGAACCATGTCTACGACGGACACGACAATCGCACCAAAATCGCTGGGCGTATTTTAATGAAATCGAAACCATCTCAAAGACAATTTAACTATCTACATTTTGTTCTAAGGCTTTTTTTTAAAGTCATAGAATAATAAGGAAAGTACAAAAAACTACTAAATTGTGGGTCGCGCGGGTGTGAAAAGAGTGCGCATTTTGCTCCCTCAAGCAGGGTTGCCAACCGTACTCTAAAATAGAGTATTGTACTCTATATCATGTAGGCGTACTCTATAATCTAAAACACTAATAGAGTATGCCGAAATACTCTTTTTTTACACAATGTTTACTATACTAGTGCCCGCCACTTCAGAGTTTACTGAGACAGTATTTTCGGTCATGAATGTGTAGTGGCGGGAAGAGAGAAACAGAGCTTCATTGAAATTGATTAAAAATGAGCTCTTGATCTATATACATTTAGAGTTAAAATGTTTGGAGTCATACCATCCATTTAAAAACCATGAAAATTTGTTATGTGCTGCAAAAAGTACGAAAATATACCTTTTTGAAAATATAAAATTAATGATACTCTTTTTTGGAAGTCCGTACTCTTTATTTACCTCCTTTGAAAACAGATTTATTATATTATTTTATTTCTTCTAATAAAAGTTGGAAACCCTACCCTCAAGGTCGTTGGCGTTAGTCGTCGTCATAAGTTGACAGTACAATAATTTACCTACCTACTAATAATTAGTAAAGACAAAGCACCGGACAGGTGCTTTGTCTTCACTGCCGTTAATTCGATAACAGACGAGCGCAGTAGCTATTTTTGTGTCAATATTGAAAGTGAAGATAGCATTGTATAACTGTCTCTTTCACTCGCTTACGTTTGTCGCATCATCCTGTCTCGCTTACTCTATGCAGTAATACTCGAAGACAAACTGTTTGTTGCGCAATGGTTGACAGAGCCAACTTCATAGACACAAAAATCCACTGTGAATATTACAGGATTGTTTAAAATTGCTTTGCATGATTGTGACTGCGCTTTTGACCTTGCCTGCCCTAAGACGACCCACTGACCCTGTGTTTAGATTTTTAGATGTAACTGATGTATAAGTAATTCTACTTGTAGCCTACTTTAACTTGCATCATTTTTAAATGGTTTTATTTAGTTTGCCCAGTTTGTTTTTTTATACAATAATTACCCATTTGCAGTCCTGTTTCGTTTATTAATACAACTAGCACTTCGCCCGTATTATTTCGTTTATCCTATAAATGACTCTCTTATGTGCAGTTAGTGAAGGTGACCAAAAATAAGCTATTATTAAATCAATAAAAAATGAGGTATCTTAGATATACAGGTTTTATTGGTTTGGGACGATTTTTCATTTGACTTAAAGAATAATACATTTTAGGTTACCGCCACAAAGTAAAATCCTCCCCTAAAAACTAAATAACCCCATTTTGCTCCGTTGCGGGTCGAGTTTTGAACAACCCAAATATGTTATTCACTCCTTTCTTCTATTTTCTATTGTTCGTTTATGTTAGTAATATTCCGCAGTAAGATGACTCAAAAAAACTTTAACACCCATTTCTTTTACCCTATCTGAGGCGTAGTTTTAAAAACGTTTTATTTAAATTTTGATTATTAACTTTATCCCCAAAGAATACGATTTTTCATACGAACAAATTTTGCCCCTTTTTACCCCATAAAGGTTGAAATTCAGAAAATTCCTGCTTAGTGCTCCCATAGAACCCTACCTCAAAAACGAAAACCTGTCCAGTAAGATTCTTAGGATGTGGTTAGTTTCGAAAAACTTATAATGACAACCTTTATTGTTTACATAGGTTGATACTTATCAAGTTTCAAGTTTATTAACACAAGAAATATGATTCTCGAAAACCTTTTGACACACCCTATATCATCTTTTGGGGGATGATTCGAAAACTAATAATGACAACTGCTTATGGTTTCTTTATTTGTTTACTTAGGTTGGTATTTATGTCAACTTCCAGATTTATTAACCCAAGAAATAAGATTCTTCAAAAACACTTTAATACCCCTCAAATCATCTTTTGGGGGTTGTTTCAAAGGACTAATAATGATAACCTTTATTGTATATTGAGATTGGTATTTATGTCAAGTTTCATGAATATAAGATTTTTCAAAAAAAAAACTACCCTAAATAATCTTTTGAGAGTAGTTTCGTAAAACTAATAATGTTTATTTAAACCATTATTGTTTATTTAGGTCAAGTTTCAAGTTTATTGTCTGTAGTAATAAGATTCTTCAAAAAAACTTTAACACTAAATCGTATTTTGGGGGTCGTTTAAAAAAATTATAATAACTTTTATTATTCATTTAGATGTAAATGTGCCAAGATTCTTCCATACAAATTTCAACACCCCTTATATTATCATTTGGGGGTAGTTTCGAAAAACTAATAATTACAACATTTATCATTTAACTAGTTTACTATTTGTACCAAGTAACAAAAAATTTGGCCGAAGGAATTAGATTTTTCATACTAACTTTTAAACCCCTTTTTACCCCCTTAAGGGTCGAATTTAAAAAAATCCTTTCTTATTGGATGCCTACGTCATAGAAAGAACGCACCCTCCAAGTTTCAGGCTTCTACGATCAGCGGTTTAGGCTGTGCGTTGATCCGTCAGTCGGTCATTCAAGGACAAAACATTTTATATGTTTAGATTTAGTAGGTCGTACACTAGCGCTTATTGCAAATCAACTTTTAAAAATTGCAGGTCAGACTAAAGTCACCGCCAGATAACAAAAAAAAAAGTTATTGATAAAAGTCTTTGTTAAAAAAACTAGGAGAAAGCATAGGAGTAGTGCAATCTTAAGTTTTAAATAAGTAGTATTTTTAATTATTATTATTGACAGGCTTGCGTTTGACCACTGCACTATCTCACGGCGATGATGTTGTCAACAGTATAAACGGACACGGGCGACTTCGTATCAAACTCAAACAAAATAAACCTGATCGCCATTTTGCGTACCTACTTAGACCTAACTAAAGTCCAACTGTCCAATCTACAACTTTATTATCTCTAATATCTCTTTCAACCAACAATAACAATACTAATTTGATTTTAGAGGCAATAACTGATAAGTAATGATGTTCGAATCAGTCATTGATGGAAAGATAAATTATATTTCATAGAATGTGCAGAAAAAACAGGTGAATGAAATGAGAAAATGGCATAATAAAGTACCAATAGCTTACTTATCTAATTATTTATCTTATTTTACCAAATGAGACTACGCTTCGTCATTAAATTGATTAAAACGGATGCATGTTGCATATGTAACGACACGGATGCATGTATCAAACAATTATTACTTTTTGAAGCACTTAAACATGATCAAACCGGCACGCCATTTTGGCAAAACGCAATGCAAGCGCTTTCATTCACTATCCAGAAACTTATTTTACTTTACAAGTAAATGAATGATAGGATGAAAGTCTTACCTTATATGGTTTTGGATGAGAAGCTGGATTTCGATGTGTAACAATAAGAAGCGCGTTTCTGTAAGGTGCAATGGCCGATGCCGATCACAAATAAACGTCTGCCACACTCGACCGCCGTATATAAATGCACTCGGTGACGTAGAGTCACATTACGTCTGGGCATAGTTATCGTTCAAAGTTTATGCCTTTGACTTTAGACCTTACCGTCTATGAAATAAAGTTTGATTTCAACAGACGCTAGCCCTAAATGTCGGTGAATCCTGGAAATTGGTATGCGATGTTGCCAAGTACTAAATTTGTTGTTTTTGGTTTTCAATCATAGTGCAATCATAATATTCTACCAATAGTAAATTATAAATATTTATAACAGCAATGTGTTAGGAATGGTTTAGACTTTGGTAATAAAAATTACTTCACTCTACAATAAGATTTAAAATTGCAGGGGTAATTTGCGATAAAGAATAATTTATTTTTGTTTATAAGTTGATTTGTAACGATGAGGGTGGCATAATCTGTTTACCCTCTTTAAATAAATAAAGACAAAAAAAAATTAGGCATATAAAATTCAACTAAAATTATCTCCTCCCGACTAGTAAGTTGCAGCAATAGCAATAAACAATGTTTTTTTTTATTAAAATTGCATTGTCATGAGAAACCAACGTGTTTAAAATATCAGCTGAACACCAGGAGGGATTGGGTCAAATTTAACTTTATTAAGGTTTTGCTTACACACATAGAGGTTAAATTAAATTTTAGACCTAAATTAATAAAAATATTGTTTGCGATGCCACTTTTATTTTGATATCATTTTTGGAAGGCTAATGCCAGTTACACATGCAGAGTAGGAATTGATCTGTGGACGGGCGATTTCGAAATCTTTAGGGGTTTTGGCGGTAGTTATTTTCGAGTATTTGATATTAGTTTTATGTGTACAGACATAGTATTAGTCTTAAGTGTACAGACACTTGAGCCACAAAACTAAACTAAATAGACATAAAAAACAAAACCAACTGGACAAAATGCGCGATCTTGGTAAAGTGGAGCATACATTGCTTGTAATGCAGTATTGACCAACTAAGCTTGCCGAAAGTCAGCCTCGATATATTTGCTGCCAAATATTCCAAAAAACATTAGAATTAGTTCCATTTTAAATTGGCAACTTTGCCAACTTCAAATGGCCAGCTAAATCTAGAGTAAGAGAAAGATACTCTAAACATGTCACCTCTAAGAGTCGTCGTCTGTCAGAGCTAAAAGAGCATTTGCCGTTGCAAGTACATCGCGATCGGCTATTCACCCTTTTTATCCGATTACGCGACGCAAAAGAGGGTTATGTGTCAGTTTATGAATGTATGATATGATTGTTCCTGTATGGCGTTCTAGTGACCAAACGCGTGAGCCGATTTAGATAATTCTCACGTCAATAGATTCGTCTTAACCTTTCGAGTATCACTAAAGATATAACAGAAATCTAAATTCACCACAGCGGCAACCAGACTACTTGTCAAATCTAAAAAAAAACATCGAAGTATGTCACGAGTATCGTTGAATAGGTATTCAAAAATCATCTTTAGGTTCCTTTCATCAGTTTTCATTTTAAATAATAGTTAAGGATTATAATGATTTAAAGGATAAGAACCATTCTCGCTGTTTACGACTGAACTCTTTGTAAAGCTTCCGACGTGCTCGATACCGGTTATTCATTATTCATGGTTACCGTGATTAGAGTATATGCAAATGTATTTTTTTTAATAAACGAGCTATCACCTCAGATCAGTACACAGTGGTTTTATTATTTACATCTCGCTAGTGTACCCTCAGGTCAAATTCCACCAAATACCATCAGGTATTTAACATTGGTCCTACGAGCCCGATAAAGTACCGGTTTTTGTAAGTTCGTCCGTGGTACTCGTAGTGGATCGCTGCGGCTAAAGTCCACGATTCCCTGCATAGGCAGCGACCAAGCTTTGCCCAGCATTGGCGGTGAGCTGAGTCAGCCTTGGCGGACTAGTTCAAGGAGTGGCCACAGAGGGCGCCACTCTCAGATCAACACTTCACTGGGTGACGGCAAGGTGACGCAGTTGCAGCCATCACGCGACGTCACAGGTGACGTCAAGCGCAGTTCAGACTTCAAATAGCGGCCTAAGAGGGCGCCACTTATTGGATGAAAACGGTTTTTGTGTGAAGTGCAGTTTTGTGAGTACATTTTACTTATTTATCTTGTCCACGAATTGGACAAAGTTCGAGCCGAACGATTTTGAACTCTATTCCAACGAGAAGTTAAAAATAAAGAAATAGTGAAGAAGTTTCAACTTAGAAAATTATTTCGTAATCTTGGACTTGTAAAATTTTAACAACATTTATAGACTTAGAAACTTTAGTATAATACCAATTTGTGTGCATGTTAGAATTAGGACTTAGTATATTTTATAGAAAACGGAGGAACGGGGAATCTATACCCGATTTCTACCAGATTTTGTGCGTTTCCAAAACACTTGTAAAATTTTAAAATTGTGATTAGGGACTTGTATTATTTTTGTTGCCTATTGTACAACTTAGAAAAGCAGTCGGCTTTTATAAACTGCTTAAGTTGCAACACTTAGAAAATTCGAATATTTTATCTCTTTGAGAAAGTTGTTGTTCATTTATATAGATTTAATCAACTTATACATTTGTTATGTTTACAAAAATTTGATCAAGTTAAAATCAATTTAAATACATTTGTTTATTTATTCAGAACATAAATCAATTATAAAAATGAATGGATTAATTAACGTTTTAAGAGATCAACAGAATGTTATCACAAAGGGATTGACAAATTTTAAGAAATTGAAGTACAAATAGGTTAAACAAGAACAAATAGGTCAAACAAGAACAATTAGGTCAAACAAAAACAAACAGGTCAAACTAGAACAATTAGGTCAAACAAAAACAAACAGGTCAAACTAGAACAATTAGGTCATACTAGAACAAATAGGTCAAACTAGAACAATTAGGTCAAACAAGAACAATTAGGTCAAACAGGTCAAACTAGAACAATTAGGTCATACTAGAACAAATAGGTCAAACTAGAACAATTAGGTCAAACTAGAACAAATAGGTCAAACTAGAACAAATAGGTCAAACTAGAATAAATAGATCAAACTAGAACAAATGAGAATAAAGAACAAACAGATCAAAATAGTACAAATGAAAACAACACAATAGGACAAAACATATTAAACAAAACAATAAATTTAAGAAAACGATTTGCCGCCATGTCATTGGTAGTTAGGTCGCTTAATAGATAAACATCCCGGTGATGACAGCATCACCCGTGTCGTCACGTTACGCAACAAATCCTCAACAATCAAAAAACCATAATCCAAAATATGTATTTTACCCGTAATTGAATATGAAGGTTGTAGTTGTTGATTTATTCTTTACAAGTTTACATATTGTATTTAACTATGATTTTACAACTATTTACATTTCTTATCTTGTTAGAATCAATTTATACAACCATTGTTTTACGCCTGAAAACTTTAGATCAACTGTGAAAATCTAATAATACATATATTTTAAGTTTTCTTTATACTGTGTACAATTTTAATAACCTAGAATAATTTATGTTTAGCTCTAAGTTATTTTAACATTCGTTAGTCATTACGAATTGAGTTTTATAGTTATAATATATATGAACCATAACTTGTCGATTTTAATGCAAATTATTTTCTGATGTAGTGCAAATGTTTAACTTAACTTAATTTCGCAATATGCCACTTAAGTTAAGTTTAGAAGGACATTCCGTCAGTAACGTCCTTGGTGGGCGGTATGTTTACGACTGAACTCTTTGTAAAGCTTCCGACGTGCTCGATAGATGGCGTTGGCGTCGAGTTAGAAGTCGCTATGGTTTGGTTACCGTGATTAGAGTATATGCAAATGTATTTTTTTTAATAAACGAGCTATCACCTCAGATCAGTACACAGTGGTTTTATTATTTACATCTCGCTAGTGTACCTCCAGGTCAAATTCCACCAAATACCATCAGGTATTTAACACTCGCTAATAACCTCATAGCTGTCAAACCGCTAGACGGAATTATACAATGTAAAATTTTGGTCCAGAGCAAAAAACTAAAACTGCAAAAACAACTTTCGTTTCAGAAGTCGGTATTGCAAAATGATAAAACAAGAGGTACCTACCAAAGACATCGGTTGCCGAAGCGAAAGTTATTTTTCACTTTTTTGTGTTTTGCTTTGGAAGTCGGTTTATTATTTTTCGCTATAACAACAAATACTAAAAACCGAATAAAATAAATATTTATGTGGGGCTCCCATACAAAAACGTGTTTGTTTTGCCGTTTTTTGCGTAAATGGTACGGAACCCTTCTTGCAAGAGTCCGACACGCATTTGGCCGGTTTTTATTTTATCTTTACTTATTGATACTGTTTCATGCCGGTACATGAAACATCGACACTCCACGGGATTTAAACGACCAAAATTTAATGGTGTATAATTAAGGCCCAGTTTTTTTATCCGTAGTTAACTCAACCAATGGTTTAATATGCTAACCAATTAATTTATCAAATTGTTGGCATTTCTAATGATCCAATAAGTTTAAGAGTTAATTAATTGTCCATTTGTTAGACTGACAAATGACAATAATTGATGAATAGCATATTTAACCATTGGTTGAGTTAACTACGGATCAAAAAACTGTGCCTAAGACATCGTTGGATACAGTAGTCTCAGCGGATCTTTGTGTCTCTGAATTTGGTTGCAAGATCCTGCGAAGTAGCTATTTTTGTGTCAATGTTGAAGGTGAACATTGTATAACTGCCTATTTCACTAGCTTACGTTTGTTACATCGTGCTATGTCGCTTAATATAAGCAGTATACTCGATGACAAACTGTTTCTTGCACAATGGTTTGCAGAGCCTAACTTCAGAGACACAAAGACCCGCTTTGAATACTGTACAATCTTGACCGCCCAAGTTTTCTTAGGTAGGTAAAAAACAAACATTGCGAATTTTGGGCACCATATTTTGGGGTTCCCAGATATTTTTTTAACAAATTTGTTGTAAATACAAAAAGTAAATTAAAAAAATCAAAAACCCGATTGCTTATGAAGCGAACTAAAATATATATGTCGATGATGATGATGTGTGATGTCTTTTTAGTTCGTTTTATAAGCAGTCGGGTTTTTTTTAATATTGTAATTAATTTTTTCCTTTGATCATACCGAAACGTCGCCGAGCACGGCTTAACTCTGGGTTAATATCCACACTAATAGTCTACTGCCCAGATTACTGATATGTAGCTAGCTAGTCTACTGTCTGCAGACACTGCGCAAGGTCCACACACAGTGACTGGCTATCGTACGTATTTCCCCCAACGCGATAGCGGTTAAGGTTTAGCCTTTAAAAAGAAGGAGGGTTATGTGTCAAATTCACATACCTAGACCTAATAAACAGTATGGACTCAAAATACCTACAAAAAAAACGTGCCAACCTAAACCTTAAAATGGCACTTAAAATGGCTGCAGATGCTGTGGTTGTGTTAATCACGGAACACACACACATTAATAATACAAAAAGTAAACAAACATTTGACAGCAGGACTACCACGAACACAACCACAAATTTCGGCAACTAATAATATATGGCGAATATGGCACGTACTGACAGCTGTCACTACGTCATAACAAAATGTTGCCATAATGAGCAACAACTGAAATATTGTTGTCTCTTTTGTCAAGTACGATTACTACATTAGAAGAAATGAGACAAAATGATGTTTCACATTCTGTATCGTATTTCACTCATATTTGTATAAGCTAATGTATGTATAGAACATCACGGCGCCTCCATGTATTTTCTATCTCAATGCTCTACAAAAAAAGAAGCATAAAAAGCTTACTTGGCCACACTGGTACAAATGATGGCATAGACAAAATTAATCCAACTTTTTGTTAATGACGTTATCTGTTAATGCGAAAGTCACTGACCTCTATCATACATTGTACGATGATTGTACGCTGGACTTCTTATTATCGATGACAAAATGAAAACATTTGATTATCGCCATTTTGGCGCTGATAGCAACGTGTCCATGGAACTAATATTAGAGATGGGACACAGCTATCGGTAAAAATACTTATACGGCCTTTATCGATCGTGAGTATAATTTAATACGTAAGAGAAAAAAAACCCAGTTATTTTTATTATGGTTCATTTTTAAGTAATAGAATAATTGCTGTTAAGGTTAATTGAAAAAAAAAAATTTTAGTCAGATTGCAAGCTATAAACTAGTGGATAGCGTGCTAGTAAAGTTATAGCGCATTACTATCAGATCAGTGAGATTTAAATATGGGGATAGGCTAACAACTTATCCTAAAAACTAGTACATTTGAGCAAGTATCTCCTCGCTCAAGTACACTAGTTGTACGCCCATCGGATTCGTGAAGGGAACATCATTTATACAATAATAATAATAAATGAGATGGATAATCATTTACAACGGACGTATTTCTCGCTCTCATCGTTGAGATCTTGTCTCTGTAGTGTTAAGGTTCAAATAAGAGTGACATCGCATTCCAGCAAGGTGAAGACTTATATCAGTTTTCAACTCTGTTTCAGATGCAGATAATAAATTGTTTGACTTCAAAACATTTGTTAATAAAATTAAATTATCATGATATTGTTCCAGAATTAATTCCAGGTTCAGGAACGTGGTGATTGGTACAAGAGAGAGGCCTGTGCTCAGCAGTGGGCGAAGTCAGGCTGTGGATGATCATGATGATGATTTCAGAATTTAGTATTATTTTTTTAGTATATTCTATTCTATTGCTTTTGAACATATTATAACTGATTATTAGGCATTCATATTACATTCATCACCAATACCAATATGAGATATTTTGTTCCAACATACTACGAGAAGTCAATACAGTAGATGAGTGATAGAACCTTGCCAAGTCTACTATTTTGATATTAGTGTAATTTAAAAATATCACTAATACTGATATTTTGTTACAATATTATAATATTTCCAGGCGAATATATTAGTATTACCTAATTTTGAGAAATATCGGTATTACCAATGATATTCAAATATTATTTCATATATTTATTTGAATATCATTGGGTATTACCCTATCTCTAAAAGTATCAATTTTAGTTTCTGAGAACCTCGACCGGGGCGCTTTGAATCAGCTTAAAAATCAACTGTCATTTCATATAGTATGTTTAGTCCAGCGTACTTGTATAATAGTGGCGAAAGTGAATACCGATAATGAAATAGCGTCATAAATAAGTTCCGTCTAGCTAAAAAAAAATGTATCTGTGTCAGTGGAATACATAGGTAAATTATCTCTAGTTGGAACATATTTTTTATTACCACAGATAATTACGAATGAAAGCGAATTAAGAATCTATGGCAGCATTGACAATATGGCACATGGCACCAAAGACCGAAGTATAAGGTATTTGCATAGACCTAATAAATAGTATGGACTCGAAATACCTACAAAAAAAACGTGCCTACCTAAACCTTAAAATGGCACTTAAAATGGCTGCCGATGCTATGGTTGTGTTAATCACGGAACACACACACATTAATAATACAAAAAGTAAACAACCATTTGACAGCAGGACTACCACGAACACAACCACAAATTTCGGCAATTAATATGGCGTATATGGCACGTACTGACAGCTGTCACTACGTCATAACAAAATGTTGCCATAATGAGCAACAACTGAAATATTGTTGTCTCTTTTGTCAAATACGATTACTACATTAGAAGAAATGAGACAAAATGATGTTTCACATTCTGTATCGTATTTCACTCATATTTGTATAAGCTAATGTATGTATAGAATAATAGGGCGCCTCCATATTTTTCCTATCTCAATGGGTCTTTGCATGGCACTGGCGCTGACAGATTTATAAAGGTGACAAGTGACAACACAGACAACAGTCCATTCATTATTTCATAATATTTAGGGAGGTTTTTGGCGGGATTTTCTCGAGTGCAGTTCAGCGGCTGTTAATATTATTTGCAAATTGATTTATAGTGGATATTGTGATATAAAATTGGTGTAGTTTTGTGTCTCAACTGTCTACGCAATTGGACAATATGTAAAAACGTTAACAGAAGCGATCTCGGGATAGTGGAGCGGAGTATTTTATTGTAGTATTGACTACCTCTGCAAAGCTTACTGGGAAGGCTGACTCGATGCAATTTGCTGCCAAATGCTCCAAGAAACATTAGAATGTGTTGCATCCGCGTTCTAATGCATACTAAAGTATACAAATACTGATGACTAGGCAGCATGGTCTCAGACCTTAGCCTGTTCCGTTAGGAACAAACATACAAAAAAAAAAAAAAAAAAACATAATATTTAGTCTATGGTCCATTCATCGGATCCACAACTGTTCTGTTTTGTTTTGTTGTTTTGTGGCTTTCAATATAGCATTTTTTCACTAATAATTAATTTCGCAAGTCTTTTATTTTGATATTCGCTGAGATCGAACTGGAGTTATTGTAACATTTCAATAATTTAATTACAAGTTTCACATTGCTCTTTACAACAGCGACGTAAAAATGAGCGAAGCAAAGGAAAATGCCGAAAATAACAAATTTACCATCGAAAACATGAATTACAGCTTGGCAACCGTATTAGAAAATGTTAATGATCATAAATACGCAAAAGTTGATCTTGTTAAGAAACTTTCCTATGAAGGGTTCATACACTCAGTTGACCCAGTTACTATCAGGTAAACAAACATTGTTTATTAAGGTTCTACCACCAAACCCACTAAAACATCAATTAGTTTGTGATTGGTGGCATTATTTTACCATTTTATAGGCACTGGTTTTTTAATTAAAACAATCTTCAATAAAAATCAGTACTTGTACTTCTACAGCTATAAAGATTGCTGCCAAGACTACTAAATTACATTAAAATCCGCAGCAGTACTGTCTTATGATTCAGTTAAATAAAAGGAGGGATTCATTGATTTGTAAATCCTACCTGAATGCTTACAATCTCTAGACTACCAAAACTTTTCATTATTTTGTAATTCATAGTCTGTATTCACTTTAGTTGAATGCTCTCTGTTCCAGTGTTATCATGTCAGTACCATGCGGAGGAGATGTTTACAAAACGGTCATCATCCCCGGTCACGCAATAGTCGAAATTTCATTCCGAGAAAGACCTGCCGATTTTATTTCACCGGAGAAGAAAAAAAATCCAACTCAATCAAAACAAGATATATCCAAACGAAAATCAAGACTTATATCTTGGTTCAAAACGAACTTGCTGCCCGTAATAGAATTGGATGAGAAAATAGTAATAGGAAATGTAACTCTATTACAGCCATACAAGGTTTCAGATATAAGTACAGATAACCCTATAATTGCTATGCAGATAAAAAATGTCATAGAAAAAATGCCAGATGATTTTGAACCAAAGTAATTGTATCTGCGTAAATATTAGTGAAGGTAATTATAGTTTAAGAATTCATTTTTGTTTTATTTTGGAAGGTATTTAACCAATGTGTTTGTTTTTAATAGAACAATGGTGGTATATATTCACAATGAAAGAAGTATTCGGCAAACACTATAGTCAAGCCTCAGATCAAATAAAAAGTCAAGATGGAACGTTGCAAACAACAAAGTGAAGCCGGTTCAAACTAAGCCTTGCCGTATAAATACACAATTATACACGCACATGTATAACTAAACTACCCTTTAGCTTGTCAGTTGAGCTTTATTATTTGATCTGTAAGCTCGAAGGACAAGCTAAGGCCTTATTTCATTGTATGTGAGTGCGTGTAATTGTGTATTTGTACGGCAAGGCTTAGTTTGAACCGGCTTCACTTTGTTGTTTGCAACGTTCCATCTTGACTTTTTATTTGATCTGAGAGTCAAGCAGCCATGAATTCTATTTAAAAAAATTGGCATTTGAAAGAAAAAAGCAAGCTCTCCAGAAATTGTCAAGTTCAGACAAATTCAACATTTTACCAATAGTTTTTTGTTACTTTGTTGCATTTTTCTTCAAAAAATACTGAAAAAGCTTTAAAATAATAATAGATAATAACTTACATAATTTTGCAAAAGTGGCGTACAAAAATACAGATTTTTATTCATAGATTTTTGGGGGTAGACTGAGGTAGACCATGTAACAAAAAGAAGTCAGTTCATAGTCAGATATATATATGTATGTGTTTATACCCAATGCGGATTTTAGACAAAAATTATTTGGCGCGTGAATTTATTTGTTCTAGATACGTTGATATAGTTTTCTGCATTCCCTCTCTTGAGTATGGTAGTTATCTCTACGGATACCAACCATGCCGATAAAAAGTTGAAGTGCTAGATCGAGCGAGTTTAGGTACATATTCTACATTGTTTGTGATTACGTATTTTTAGTCTCGGTTGAACAGCATTTGCCGTCTGCTCGCACACTTATGTCATATTTACTATACTATTACTACCGAACCGGCCGTCGTCGGCGCAACCCTGACAGTTGATTGTAGAGATAGACGGCCGTTGTAGTGCTCCGTTTTTAATTCAGATTCTATATTGTTTTACTATTTTCGCAAAAGCGGTGTTTAGAAATAAATTCAAATTTAATTCGAAAAATTTATAAGTTACCTATTAAAAAAAAACAAAAATGACCGAAAAACCAGACAGACAAGTGCAATATTTGGCGGGCGTATGCGGTGAGTAAACAACATTTTTTAGCGCGAATTTTTGAAATAAAACTTGTGTTCTACATTTAAATTTTTAACTTCAGCTGCGTTCGCGTTTACGTTCACCGGGGCAACTCTGGCATGGTCGTCGCCGGCAATTCCAAAGTTCAAAAATGGTGAAACCAATGTTGTTATCACTGATGTAAGTAATATTAGCAATCTAACGGATAAAAGCATTGAAGATAAACACCTAGCAGTATAAACTGCTGTGCTTCAATGCCTATTCGTCTGATTGCAGATCAGTTATAAGTCACTTAAATAACACAGTTATTTTTGTGTCTATGTTTATAAACGCTTTTCAGTTGCACTTCGTAGAACTGTAAACAGTTGAACATTCTCAACCAATCAGCTGTAACCTAATAAAGAGATGTCTCATTCATCGAATATCTAGGTAGTGACCATTCAATTCGACGATTTGGAAAACACTCAATTAAATAATTATAAATATTTATAGTAAAGGTTAATGCACCCATTAACATAATTCACGAGACCGATAGCGAAGTTGGATTGTTGTTTTTATATCTTATTTTCCGTGAAGGTAGCTTGTTGGTAGGTTCCTAGACCTTTTGATTTTTAGGGTTCCGTAACCAAAGGGTAAAACGGGACCCTAATAGTAAGACTCCACGATCCGTCTGTCACCAAGCTGTATCTCATGAACCGTGATAGCTAGACAGTTGAAATTTTCACAGATGATGTATTTATGTTGCCGCTATAACAAACAATACTAAAAACAGAGTAATATAAATATTTAAGTGGGGCTCCCATACAACAAACGTGAATTTTTGCCGTTTTTTGCGATAATGGTACGTAACCCTTCGTGCGCCAGTCCGACTCGCACTTGGCCAGTTTTTTTGTGTTATGTCAAGCCTTGCTGTGTCATATGATTTTTAATCCAAACAAACAAATAAAGATGATTTATGTGACACCTACAGCCGAATTGCGTAAGTGAATTCGGAAAAGGAAACAGTTTGGAACCTTCAAAGAGATAGAATCATCTCTTTCAACTTTTTCGGTATTGCGAAACTTATTTGGAAAGAGTACGGTCATCCTCCTTTAAATTGAAGTTCATCTACTTTTTTTATGTTTCATCAAACTCGAATGATTTATTTCTAAATAATTAGGACATCTCTCTCGATTCTGCGGCTTTCGTTCATTCTTTACAATCAAATCTACGTCAAAATATTGGTCATGGAAAGGTTCAACTCCTTTCCTTTTCAGAGTGTAATATGCAATACGTAAAGTCGTTTTTGTGAAGGTTCCAAACTGTTTCCTTTGACGAATTCACTTACGCAAATCGGCTGCTGGACGTACCCAGGGCGGGGCAGGCTGTTCCATCTGCCCCAGCCTGTGACTCCGACTGGTTATTAAAAGTTTACTATTCAAGGGCAAAAACTACTAGATGGGTACATTGAGATAATATGTACTACGTAGTACATTATTACCTCAATGGATGGGTACGGAAATTTTCGATCACGCGACATTTTTGTTTTTTGCGTGCCTGTTTATAGGGCTTTTGGCACCCTGGGTCCCGACAAACTTGCTCCGCCTCTGAATTTTCTACTATTATTCGAATTTCCTTACTTTGCCCCACCGCTAAGCATATTATGCTGGATACGCCCATGGGTGACACTTTCTCGAGGGAGCGATGAAGGATTGAGAAATGTTAATGTATTGGGTACCTAAACATCAATTCGTGATTGCTGGTGGTCTTGGGAGATATTCTTTGGTTCAGAACCCTGTAGGTTCGGAACCCTGTCTTAGACTGATGAAACCAAAGAAGCCTGTATATTCATGAGAAACAAAAGTTGCACAACTTTTGTATCCCATTAATGTGTTGAGTAGGTACCTTTACGGTAACTGTCAGGCGCAGACATCATGGGTGGTGTCTCTGCACTCAGCAGGGGCGCTCCTCGGGTGCTACTTCGGGCAGGTTCTGAACGAGAAGGCTGGACGTCGCCGCACTTTCTTCGGTTCAGCCGTCCCGGCGCTGTTAGGTGCGGTACGTCTATCATACCTACATGACTAAGATTTAAGACAACATTGTCAATGACATTGGTAGGTATACCGGGATTGGTGACCCTTTGCATAACTAAGTTAAAACAATAACTTAGGGTACCACAGGGTGTTTTTTTTAGAGGTATAGAACTTTGAAATTGAATAAAACAAGGATGTATTTTCAAAATCGACATGAAATTTACTTTATTCAAAATATAATAATCTTTTGGCATTATAATTTTAAATATGATTTCTGGCATATGACCGCCACGGCTGGCTTGGACGTAATCTAATCTGGAGGTCCAATTTTCAATCACTTTTTCCAACATTTGTAGCCGTTGTTGTCCTCCAAGTGGTCGATCGTTTCGGGCTTATCAGCGTAGACTAGCGACTTCACATATTCCCAGTCTAGCGGCGTTAAATCGCACGATCTTGGAGGCCAATTCACGGGTCCGGAACGTGAAACAATGCGGTTACCAAACGTTTCCCTTAATAAATCAATTGTGGCACGAGCTGTGTGACATGTTGCGCCGTCTTGTTTAAACCACAACTCCTAGTAGGAGTCTCCTACACATTATGGTTGTTCAATTGAGGAACGAAAAAGTCAGTAATCAGGGCTCTATAGCGGTCACCATTGACTGTAACCTTCTGGCCAATTTGCACAAAACAAGAAATTTGCACAATTTGGAAGCGTTGTTCAGGAGTTAGTCTATTCATGTATAAGAAAAGAAATGCCAAACCCACCATCCCTCTCGATAGAGAGTACTATATTCCTTGGCCAAACCACAGATAAATAAATACTAGTCAGAGAAAGTGCCAAACCCAAAGACCTTATACTTCTTACTAAATACGTATAAGGTCTTTGGCCAGACCAAACTAAATACAAATTACTTGACAGCTGACAAAATGGCCGCTAGTTAAAACAGTGTTGCAAACTTAAAGTTCTATACTTAAAAAAAACAGCCTTTACAATCATTTCGAATAATTCATTAAGGTAATAGTTTATAGATTTTGGTAAGTTCCTGTACAGGAAAAGCGGATCTTTGTGTCTCTGATGTTGGTTCTGCGAACCATTGCACAAGAAACACAGTATACTGCATAGAGTAAGCGAGATAGGACGATGCGACAAACGTAAGCGAGCGAAAGAGGCAGTTATACAATGCTATCTTCACCTTCAACATTGACACAAAAATAGCAGCAACTGCGCAGGGCCTTGCAGCCAACTTCAGAGACACAAAGAGCCACTGTGAGTATTAAAGCTTTTTTTAAATCAGTTTTCTTTGTTATAATTAATTATCCTCTCTTCTTACCCATGGGTACCTATTTAGTTTTTAGGGTTCCTCACCCAAAGGGAAAAATGGGACCCTATTACTAAGACTCCACGATCCGTATGTCTGTCCGACTGTCACCAGGCTGTATCTCATGAACCGTGATAGTTAGACAGTTGAAATTTTCACAGACGATGTATTTCTGTTGCCGCAAATATCAAAAACAGAATAAAATGAATATTTAAGTGGGGCTTCCTTAAAACAAACGTGATTTTTGCCGATTTTTGCGATAATGGTACGGAACCCTTTGTGCGCGAGTCCGACTCGCACTTGAACAGTTTTTCAGATCTTGGAATTAATTAATTCGCTACTTACCTTGATGATGTCCCTAAAGCAGTTACCTACCAATTACGCCAACTAAACTAAACAATCAATAATATCTTAGCATTGCTGGGCGTCCTAACATGATCATATTTTCCAGGTCATCCTTCTGAATACGAGCTTACCTGAGCTGATGTATATAGCCAGGTTTCTAATGGGTCTAGCGACTGGAATCATAGCTGTGGTGAGATTATGATAATATAATGTACCTTATTCTGAGTGCTGACCCCTAGACACACCAGCTTCTTTTATTTCATTTCAACATCTACCCGCCCTTAAAGAAAAAAATCGGGAGGTAAAAATCCTGTTTGTCATACTGTGTGATAATCTGGTGTTGGTTGGGTGTTGTTGGTGGCAAGGTTGAAAAACCCTTTAGTATAACTAGGACAGCACTAGTAAGGAATAAATGGTGTGGAAAAATCAGTGGTGTGACAAACGAGAAATAAAAATCCTGTTTGTCACACTGGTGTAATAACCTGGTGTGACTACGAGTCAGCTATCCTCGTAGGTCTATGCTTGGGCAGACTGGCCTGTCGTAGTGACGCATTGGCTAAAGACCTCGCCTCTCTTGCTTGAGGTCGTAGATTCAAATCTTGGCTAGTACCAATGTAAATTTTTCAATTTATATGTACCTACTTTCTAAATTTATCTTGGCCATCGCTGACTATGGTGAATTTATCATTTTATCACTGTTTTTGCTCCCAAACTGTGTTAAAAATGTGTGACCTAAACCTGTCACAGTAGGCCGTACCCGCTCGGCTCCAGCCTAATTGCAAGGCAATGGGTTTGACGGTTTGTAATTAATTCGGCAAGGCAAAGGGTTTGACCGCCATCAATCGACCAATCACATGCGAGATGAAAAACGCGTTGTGGATTCCGTCTATGTGATCGGTCGATTGATGACGGTCAAACTCTTTGCCTTACCGAATTCACTTGCGAAATTAGGCTGCAGGGACTTATAGTTAGTATAATTTTGTGCTCCATTGGTGTAATTGCTTCAAGGCGTTCCAGTGCGAGGATAAACGAATAAATAAATTAGATAGATATGTTAATTACCTATACTCCATTTGAGATAACATTAGACATTTAAATAATGCCATTTTACAGCCCGTTCAATCGATTTTGACTTCTATTGCGTTGGAAATATGACAAATGGCAGCTGTTTTATGTCAGCTGTAAGTTTACGGAATAGAACTCAAATTCGGTTGAATGGACTGTAAAAAGGGAATTTTTAAAATTTCTAATGTTATTCCAAATGAAATATAGTAAGCGCGAAATTGATCACTTTTCACTGTCCATATAGCAGACACAATGTTTACAATCAAAACAGCCCATACATGGGTCATGGGACTGTGAACCGGTAGAGCATGATCCTTTGCTAATACCTACCTGCCTACTACTCAATCTGCCCAGCCTTTTCCCAACTATATTAGAGTCAGCTTCCAGTCTAACCGGATTCAGCTGAGTACCAGTGTTTTACATGCTGCGACTGCCTATCTGACCTCCACAACCCACTAACTGTATAACGTATTATACAGTTAGTGGGTAATACGATACCCTTTGGCAAGACTGGTGTCAGATCTCAAGAACCTAACTACCCGTAACGACTGTCAAAGATCTTCAAATGACAGCCGGGACCAACGGCTGAACGTGCTTGCCGAGGCACGGTGGAAACTCGCTATGTAACGATGGCCACCCATCCACGGACCGACCTCGGCAAGCATCGCTTAACCTTATAAGACCGACCCGTGCGTCTGTTTTTATTTAGCCACGAGTATTTTGTACAACATCTACAGTTTTATTTCAGGTAACAATGATATACGTAACAGAGATAGCTGATAAGGAGATCCGGGGCGCTTTAGGGATGACAGTTCAAGTCATGAACAACCTCGGCAGTCTAACGGTCTACAGCATTGGACCTTTCGTCTCCTACACAACCCTGAATTGGATAATAATGATCATACCCATTTGTTACGTCTTGCTGTGCCTTTGGATCCCGGAGTCTCCGTATTATCACCTGAAAGATGGCAGGTACGAGGCAGCAAAAAGAGAGTACAAGAGACTTCAGAGGAATCAGGACGAAAGAGTGAGTATTGAGTAGTATCAATGTCCAAATAAGTTTTACGAGCGAAGGGTATATTTCTGGGAAGACGGATAGCACTAACGATAAATACTGAGTATATCTGCATTTCATACAAGTTGCTTGCAGTAGACACAAATTCGGCATTGCCTGGAGTTGTCACTAGATTAAGAGGGGATTTAACAAATTAAGAGTAGTCATTTTAATATCATTGCATAATTTTATTTTTAATTATTTAGTTTTTGTTAATCTTGCCCAATCAGTAGGTATGACTGATAAGTGTGAGAACCTGGGAACCAACAGTTGTTGTAACATGTAAACTACCCACAGGCTACAAAAAAAAATCACGTTCTTTTTAATTTTCTTTTTTAATAGGGATGTTTCCTGGATAGGATAATGATAATTCTAAAAAGTCCGTCAGTGAGAATATCAAATAATATTGGACACGTATTTTTTGCTTGAATAAATTCAAATAAATAAAAATTGATAAAGATAAAAGTCAGGAGTGGGGGCTTGTGACGTCACTTTGTCAGTAAAAGTGTAGCACGGCGTGACGTCACACGATCTTTCAACACACTGTATCGTCGTCATTTTACATTAGAAACGAAAAATACGTGTCTAATATTTCTAGGTAATCTAATTGACAGACTAGTTAAATAGTTTTTTTTTTCATCATCCCTATTGGGCCCGCGTTTGACCACTGTCTCACTTGATGGTAAGCAATGATGTGGCGATGGTGAAGCAAGCTTCCCTAGAAGTACCCAACCTATTCACTCTTGTAAGACCCCCTGGTTATCAAGAAAGACAAGACTCCAGCAGGGATTAATTTACTTCTATATTTCAGGTGATAGACGGCCAGATGAGCATAATGCGAGATCATGTACGAGACAGTATGGAAAACAAGACAACTCTCAAGGAACTGCTCACGAACATGAAGTATAGGAAGGCTGTATACATAGTGACAGGTAAATATGTAAGTACCCATAAAGTACACGGCTACATTGACTCTATTTATCCTCGCGTCTGCCAAGTGCTCAGGGTCAAACTTCATTCCATAGTATTTTCTGAGCTTAGTTGGAATTAATTATATAAATATTATTCCTACTTCTCAACATTGATCAAAACTTTATTCATGGATATTACTAAGTAGGTACTAAGACTAAGTCAGAAGTATTTAAGACTTTTTTTGTATCAGTGGTAGAATTCCAAATTGCCTCATTTGAATTATGCTGAGAATCCAGAGATCGAGCAGCCTAATTGCGTAAGTGACTACGGCAGGGCAAAGGGTATGCCTCCATGAAAGAGTATGACCCATTATACATTTCATAGTCGGAGTCATACCTTTGCATGCCGAACTCAGTTACGCAATTAGACTGCAGGACTTTTTGAACGTCAAAATTACAAAAGGTCATCATTGGAGGAATCTTCATTGCAAAAGCAAACCTATGCATACTGTTTATTGAGGTGAATAAATAATAATAGGTATTGGATTGTAATATTACCTATGTAAATTCGTTTTCATAGGCTTTTAGCATAAAGACTTGTACAATTGTACAAACCTCCGCTGTAGTAAAAAGAATACAGCCCAGGAAATAAGTATAGTACGAGTATGTGTAAAGTACCAAAACATACGTGGAATCTTATACGTACGGTCACTGTCTCGGCACTCGTTATTAAAAACATCGTATTATGCCTAAAATTATTAGCACTTATCTTACCTCTGTTGCAAATCAAGAATATCGCCTTGGTGATATCGCCGTGGTGGTTTTGGCGTAGTGGGGGTAAATTCGCGCATAGTGCGCGAACTGGCCAACCACCATATAGAGCAAACGAAACGTGGACGCGACGCGATTGGTCAGTCATCCTTGTGTCAACTGACCAAGCAATCAGCTCGGAACGGTGCTAAACGTTCCCCGTGTTCCGCTTGGTAACCAAAGAGACATAAAAAAACCGGCCAAGTGCGAGTCGGACTCGCGCACGAAGGTTTCCGTACCAAAAAATCGCAAAGAACGGCAAAAAAAACACGTTTGTTATATGGGAGCCACCCAACTTAAATACTTTATTTATACGCAAAAATACTGAACGGTCCGGATGAAATTGATTTGATTTTGTGTGTTGTGCAATCTTTTGTGTGCACTGAATAAATAGTTTATCTATCTAAGGCACAGGCATAGTCTAGGATACTTTTTATCCCGGGAACTTGTGCCCTTGAGATATTTTTCGACATTCACGCGGGCGAAGCCGCTGGCAGAAACTAGTATCTAATAAATAAATTAACCTTTTCGTTAACCCGACATTCGTGTCTCGCACCGGCTGATAACTGATAACCCGATCAGCTGTCCGTGCGATAGGTAGGTGCAGATGAGATCAGCGTGAATAAAGACGTTCTTCTTACTAATATTATGAATGTGAAAGTTTGAATGAATGTGTGTGTGGATGTATTTTTGTTACTCAATCACGCGAGAACGGCTGATAAGTGTGCTTATTCCGAGTTTTTTACATACTCACTCGTGATAACGTAAACGATCCCTTAAGTCAAAATGTATTCAATAAAGAGGTTTCTTCTGACCTTAGCTCTTACCGTCACCATTCGGCAGACGGCAAGGCGAAGGGTTTGATCCTATCAATCGATCAATCACGTGAGATGAAATACGCGTTGTGAATTTCCGTCTAGGTATATGATTACTCGATTGATGGAGTTAAATCCTTCGCCTTGCCGTATTCACTTACGCAAAAGGCATTTAGATTATATAGTCTGGAATAGAAGAAGAAAGATAGAAAAAAAAGTATTTAATTGCCACAAAACCACAGAACAGTTAAAAGAGGTTTTATCCGTTCTGTGCACATATTTACAAACTTTACATTACAAGAACAGTGATAGTAGATTTTGCAAACTTAACCCTTAAATAAAATAGCACATAGGCTACTTTTTATCTCGCGGGTGAAGCCGCTGGCAGAAGCTAGTAATCCATAATATTTATGAATTCCGCGAGGGATTCTGATTCTGAGGTACCTACTGTAGTGCTTTGTAAACATGCCTATATATTTGCCTTAGTTTTTTAGGGTTCCGTACCCAAAGGGTAAAAATGGGACCCTATTACTAAGACTCCACTGTCCGTCTGTCACCAGCCTGTATCTCATGAACCGTGATATCTAGACAGTTAAAATTATCACAAATGATGTATTTCTGTTGCCGCTATAACAACAAATACTAAAAACAGAATACAATAAATATTTATGTGGGGCTCCCAAACAACAAACGTGATTTTTTTGTTGTTTTTTTGCGATAATGGTACGGAACCCTTCGTGCACGAGTCCGAGTCGCACTTGGCCGGATTTTTTTTAATTTGCGGTTGGCTCGCGCTTGACCACTATCTCGATCTGATGATAAGCGATGATGTTGTCGACGGTGTAGCACGCTTGCCTAGAAGTACCTAACATATTCACTCTTGACTTAAAGACCCCGAGGTTGTAGCTATTTAGAACGGGCTAAGATACGAATTCTACAGGACTTTTTTTCCAAAGCGAAGCTGTTGCTTATATTACAACCCCCGGCACGTAAGTTGGCAAGGTTTTGGCGTAGTGGGGGTAAGTTTGCGCATATTGTGCGAACTGACCAACCACCATATTAAGCGAACGGAACGTGGACGCGACACGATAGGTCAGTCGATCCTTGTGTCAACTGACCAACCAATAGCGCGCTCGGAAAGATCCTAAACGTTCCCCGCACCCCGCTTCACTACCAAAGAGACCTTCAAAACGACTTCTGCGCATTTAACGACTCTTGCCAACTTACGAGCTTTTATTTAGTTTCCCCTGTCGCGATGTCTGCAACCAAAGCTTACACGTTAAAGCATATCAACCACATTCTTTGGAGCTTTGATACCGATGTTGTACATCAAAAAAACTTATGTGACAATATAAACATTAGTGTACAAGAATACTAACGAATTAACTTGTTTTTGATAACTAGTGGGATTGCCCAGGCGCGGATCCAGCACTCATAATAGGTTTTGGTCACACCACCTGAATATAGGTCAGGTGCTAGTTGGAGTATGAACTCACTCATGAACGATAGGTAATTCGATACAGTTCATTCTTACAAAGGAGTTGTTTAAAAAATATCTGACGCTCTGATCACGATTTTGTTATTTTATTAAGGCACTGGTTATAATATTATTATCAGCCTATCGACATCAATAGACCGTGAAAATAGTGACGTCACAAGTCTATTAGGGTTGTGGGCATGAACATCGTGCCCACAACGGTGGATCCGCGCTTAGGATTGTCTAGATAACTTGATTCAATTATTGATATAAAACGGCTCTTTTCGGTAATTAATATCAAGACATAATGCATTTCAGTACTTATTGGGAACAACTTAACATTTTTTTTTTCGATAGAGATGAATTTCTCCTTTAGGTGCTAATCTAAGAATGTACAACGCGGTGCCAATTTGGTTGATCTCCTTTTGCACACACGCTTTTTTGTTGGGTCTATGCAATCAGTATTCTTCTCAGCAAACCCTTTCATTAGAAACTCTTATTATGGCAGCGCACAAAAAAATACTAGTCCGATCTTGGGCCATATCATATTGAATTTAGAATGACGTCACTTAGCTAGCCATGCATTGCCATCCAAACTAAACGTGTATGCAAAATTTTACCTTAATCAGTGGAGGATAACTGCTTTAAAATTCAGTTGCAAGATTTGACCCCGAACACACATACATACATTGCAAGTTAAATAAAAGCTTGTAAAAATAGAAAAGCTTGTGTAATTTATTGCCTTCCTCGTTTTCCTAGTAGTCACAAGCGCTACTGCGGAGCATGAGGTTATGGATCCGATTTCCGAATGGAGCCAAGTGTATTGGGTTTTGACTTTTGGAATGCCTTAGTAACAAAGCCGGAGTCTGGAATTGTGACCGGTTGATAGCAATCCCGTATTATAGTTCTCGCCTAACTTCTCGGCCGCCCTGTAGTTGGCTATAATGGCTGCGCAGTAGTAAATCTTATACAAAAACAGCACCGTCTCGTGCCTTGCGCATCGGAAAGCCACCTTCAAGGCGGCCAACAAGATTGGCGAGAACTATATAATAATAATAGGTGCAGCTCCGTCCAACTCCTAAAACTAATTAATTTATTAGATACTAGCATCTACCAGCGGCTTCGCCCGCGTGAAGGACGAAAATTATACCAAGTGAACATATTCCCGGGCTAAAAAGTATCCTACTTGCTATTCCAGACTATAATCTATTTCTGTGCCAAATTTCATGCATATCCGCCTAGCCGTTTGAGCGTGAAGGAGTAACTAACATACAAACACACTCACAAACTTTCGCCTTTATAATGTTAGTGTGAATTGTGACATTCTGCCTGCATCAGCTGATACGTACATTTTGTACTTTTTCAGAGGGAACAAGTAAAGCTATGATAAATTGAGTTGTTTAAGTTTTTCTACTGCTATTTAATTAATTACGTATTTATTATTGTTCTAATTATAACGTACACATTGTCAATGCAAACTCCCAACCTCGTCTATATTTACCTTCTTAACTTATCTGAGTTGACTCAGGCATAGGCGTAGTTCGGATACAGACAATGGCACATTCGTCAGTTTCGAGATACGAATATTATCAGTATTATCTAAATAATGAAGACTAACAAAAACTGATAGATACGGTTATCGGAGAGTGTGTAACTGCTGTTAAATTTTTTATCCTTACATGTTACCAGTTTGTTAAATTACAAAAACTCACGCGAAAAGCAGCAGATGAAACATATCTTTACAACTTTCTATTGTAGGATTCACTTCGGTTTTTTATCGGTTACATTTCGGGGAATGTGCGATGTAATTGCATGAACGAATTCCTCCTAGCCCGTTCCATCATCGGACAACAAGACGTACGGCGATGCGTCATCGGTACATGGTGTACATCCCACCCATACGCACCAAACGTTTTGGGAATACTTTTTTTATACGTACAGCAAAATAGTGGAATTCCCTGCCAGAGTCTGTATACTCTGTATTTCCTGATAGCTACAACCTGGGAAGTGGGATTCTTTAAGTCAAGAGTGAATAGGTTCTTTCTAGGTAAGCGTGCTACATCGTCGACCACATCATCGCTTACCATCAGGTGAGATAGTGGTCAAGCGCGAGCCTATTAATAATAATAAAAAGAAACTTCGAGCTTATTATTATCCATTTGGGAGCAAAAATGCTGAATACATTTTTAAACATATTCATCCAACAAATAATTTTGTTTCCAGGTCTGAAACTGCTGCAGTATATGACTGGTATTCTCGTCATCCAGTCATACTTGGAGCCAATATTCAGGCAGAGCAACTTTGTCTCGGGCCCGATCGCTAGTATCGTGTATGGATTCGTGCAGTTAGGAGCAGGTAACCATTGACAAACTATTAGGCCTCGGTCTCGAATTCCGCGGGCAGCGGGGCGGCGGCGGCAGCGGCAGCGGCAGGATCTTATGCGTATCGTCAAATGGACCGGTCTCGAATTTTGCGGGCGGCGGAGCGGCAGCGGCGGCGGCGCGGGAGAGCTCCCGCCGCGCCGCTCCCGCGCCGCTGTTTTCGAGACCCGGTCCATTTGACAATACGCATAAGATCCTGCCGCTCCCGCTCCGCTGCCGCCGCCGCCCCGCTGCCCGCGGAATTCGAGACCGAGGCCTTAGGGTTGCGGTTGAGGCCGATCTGCCGAAGCGAGGATTTCACTGCAAAAAATCATCGTCATAGAGCACGTTAGATACAATAAATAAGTCAGTTGCGTCTACCCGTTACGCTGCGATTCGTCAGGAATGTGCTTCAAGCCCAATCCATATTTAGTAAACATTTTGGATATACATACATATTAAATATTTTTACAATGTAACTAGCTGTCCCACGCGGCTTCGCTCCCGTTAACTGGCTACCTACCCTACATACATGATTGTTGCGTAACTTAAACCGTTTACGCAGCGCACGCAACGGAAGCCCTCAAAAAGGTTTTTTTCCCGTTTTTGCAACATTTTTCATTTATGCTCCGCTCCTAATGGTTGTAGCGTGATGGTATATAGCCTATAACCTTCCTCGATAAATGGACTATCCAACACAAAAATATTTTTTTTAATTCCAATCAGTAGTTCCTGAGATTAGCGCGTTCAAACAAACAAAGTCTTCAGCTTTATAATATTACTAGCTGTCCCACGCGGCTTCGCTCCCGTCAACTGGCTACCTACCTACCCATCAACCCTACTTACTCTACATACATGATTGTTGTGTAATTAAACCGTTTACGCAGCGCACGCAACGGAAGCTCTCAAAAAGGAATAATTTTGCCCGTTTTTGCAACATTTTTCATTTATGCTCTGCTCCTGTTGGTCGTAGCGTGATGTTATATAGCCTATAACCTTCCTCAATAAATGGACTATCCAACACAAAAAGAATTTTTCAATTCCAACAAGTAGTTTCTGAGATTAGCGCGTTCAAACAAACAAACAAACTCTTCAGCTTTATAATATTAGTATAGAAGTATAGATGTAGTTAAATTAAAAATAAATAATTCAGGTGAGTCTACCCGTTACGCTGCGATTCGTCAGGAATGTGCCTCCATCCCAATCCTTAACTAGTAAATTTTTTGGACAGACTTCTAAAACAATTTTTTTATGTCATTTCCAGGAATTGGTGCAACATTCCTATCCAGATGGTTCGGACGAAGAATTCTGCTTTTCATATCCTGTCTCGGAGTATCGCTGGCTATGACCCTAGTTGGTCTTTATTTCTTCCTTCAAGATACTATGCAAGTCAGCACAGAAGTTTCAAGAGCAATTTCATGGATGCCTCTAGTTGGCATCTTGGGTTTTAATGTGCTGTATGCCGTTGGAGTAGGGAATCTGCCTTATGTACTCCAAGCAGAATTGTTTCCGGTAAACGTGAAAGGAGTAGCTTCAAGTACAGCCACTATGCTTGCCTGTATCTTAAGTTTCTTGGTAACGAAATGTTACCAACAAGTGAAGGATGCTTGCGGCCATCACATGGTCTTCTGGTCTTTCGCGATAGTTGGCTACGTGGGACTGTTCTTTATTTACTTCTTCGTGCCAGAAACTAAAGGCAAAACTTTAGAAGAGGTACAGAATAATATTCAAGACCAAAGGCCTGAGGAAGAAGCGCTTAATACCAGTAAAGTGGTAAAATCATAGTTTAATTGAATAAGCTGCCAGCGATTTTGGCATTTCGAAAATATTTATTGCAGGTTTACTACAAATTAGGCATTTTTAAGCATGTTATTTTTGAAATATTTATAATGTTGGTATTAGTTATGAATAAGCTGGAGATACAAAATTATTTTTAAGTATTGTTATATAAAGAAATAGTTTAAAGTGCTGATTTTTTGTCAGTTATTATCTTGAGGCATATTTATTCTTGAGACAAAAGTTATCTGACGATTGAAAAACCTAACCAAGTCTTCCAAAGTTATAATAAGCAGGTAAAGCTAAAACAAATTAAATACCAAAGATTGTAACCAAATGGGGGCAAAAACAAAAACCAAAATGTGTGACTATAAAATTGTATTCGGCTGAATAAAAATATGAAATACATACTGATTACCTGAAACCTTATATTATTATGGCAACCTTATACAGATTGACACGCAAACGGAAGATGTAAGAGGCTACTGCAGAATACCAGCTATACAATAATAATGACCTTGGGAGTATAAGAGACGACCTTATAGTACAATAAGTGACCTTAAAGTACAAGAGATGACCTTGAAGTACACGAGGTAACCTTGAAGTACAAGTAATGTCTTTAAAGTACAACGTTTGTGTTGTATTTCGTTTTAAATCCTCTTGGTGTTCCCGTAGGAGTAGAGTGGTGCAAATGGAGTGTCTGCTTGTTCGTCGCCACTTTCCTCTGACGCGTCCGATTCGAACGTGTTGTCAGGGATGTCGTATAGGCGGATCAGCGGCTTGTTCGGATCCTTCATGATTAGGTATTTACCTGGAAATTGAGAAGTTTAGTTGAAATTATAGTTCAAATACACTGTATAGGCTAATAACCTGTTCAGATAGTTTTAAACGAAAAAAGGTCATGAGGCGCCACGAGTTTCTCAAATACGCGTGTGATATATTATACAGGCTGGCCAAAAAGTCGTGGATCAAACGCAACTAGGGGTTAGATGGGGATAACAGCTGCATAAAATTGTTCTACGGGAGGTCCTTAAGGTTAAACCCTGCAGAGTTATAATTTACCTGCAGAGTTTATTTTTAAATAGGCCTAACCGAGTTGGTTGGGTTAATTTTGGCCTTGTTACGAATGATCGTCCTCGAAAGATATCAAAGCCTCGCATAGCCATGTGTAATATATTTTTAGAACCCCTATTAAATGCGCCAATACTTGTAATACAGGGTCACTTTTCGGTAGAGTGTTATTTTTTTCACAGATTAATATTAAGTTATACAAAAACATTTTTACTCAAATCATAACTTTTTATTTACTTGGACCACAGTAAATAAAAAGTTATGATTTGAGTAAAAATGTTTTTGTATAACTTAATATTAATCTTCAACACACCCAATTAACAACCATAAATAGCCTGTCTAACGCAAGGACTCATCAGTATCAATCTAGTGAAAATTATAAAAAAGATACAGGTTGTAGATTTTAAAAACACAAAATAAATTCTATCGCTGCAGGGGTTGACCTTAAGGACCTCCCGTAGAACATTTTTTTGCAGCTGATGGCCCAATCTAACCCCTAGTTGCGTTTGATCCACGACTTTTTGGCCAGCCTGTATATTACTAGCGCCCCGCCCCGGCTTCGCCCGTGACAAATTATACACAAAAGCCTTCCTCAAATGGTATTTTGAGGTAAGAACCAGCCGGATTTAGTGGACCTGCCCAGTCAGTGCACGCATTTGTCAATAACCTGCGGTAGCTTTTGGTTTAGCAACTTTGGGCACACGGTTGGCGCAGTGGTTGAGCGATTGACTGCTGCGCTGCGTGTCGCGGGTTCGATTCCCGCACGGAACAAATATCTGTATGACCTACAGATAGTTGTTCCGGCTCTGGGTGTTGTGTATGTGAGTTTATATGTTTGTAAACGCACCCACGATACAGGAAGAAATTCCTAGTGTGAGACAAAGATAAAAAAGAAAAAAACTTTTTTTGAGGTTTCTGTAGACACGTTCTTTTTATCGTCATTAACTTAACTTGTGCGACTACTAGTCGCTTCATTATAAGCTCTAATACTACAAAAACATTCAAACTACTCACCATCCTTCTGCTTCATACAGATATCGATGATGCAACGTAGAATACCCCACGCGTTGTCCATAGACAAGTTGATTTGCGCGGCAAACTCGTGCGGCTTGAACTGCTGCGTGCCTAGGATCACGTGACGCGCGTTGTCGCGGACTTGGGCACGAGATACGTATCCGAACTTGATCTGGTCGGAGCCGGCCAGGAGAGCCTGGGGATAGAACATACGGTTATAGTATCTCTGGAGGATAAGGCTGGAAATTATACGATAAATATTACTTCTTTCGGTATGATTGTATAAATTAAGTGGGGAAATACAAATTGAGAACAACTTCGAAGTCACGTATAAAAAAAAAAACGGTCAGGAAGGTAGTCATTAAGGGAAAGGTACTAACCAGCACCATTCCTTTTATGACAAAAATCGGTTTCGAAGACAAAACATATGGCAAAAGGTTTTTTTTTTTTCTATATAAATACAGGAAGTTAATATCACCAAGGAGTTTCCATCAATTATTTTTTGTAATGGAAAACTTATGCGGGGCGCGCCATTTTTACCCGACTGCGGGTTGGAAATGTTTTTTTATAGTTAGTACCTATTATAAAAAGATATGATTCCAATTTTTACTTGTCTGTGGCAACGCCCGCATTAGCGCATGCGCGGTTAATGCGGTGATGTGCTGGGTTTTAGGGCCACAGGCGTTTTGCTGTACTGAGTTATTGTTACTCTTTTGACTTTTTCTTTTATTTAGTAGTTTCAATCCCAATGTATGAGTGAAGATATCTAGGTATTTAAACATACGTGTGATACTTTTAAAAACCATGTTTTAATACCCGCTATCATGCAACAGTTTCCTAAACTACTATTTCTTTATCTTTACCCTTTTCCAAAAGGATATTTTTACAATCCCACAAAACATCTCTCCCCTATAATAAAATACAGTAAAGGTTACAAATTTTACCTGCACGGTCCACTTAGCAAGTTTGCAGGAGTTGTTCCTCAGTTCATTAGCGAGTACAGCACCACGTTGGGTGTCCAATTTCTGGCGCCACTCCACGCCGTTGGCCAGCTTGGAGTCCCATTCGTTCAGGGCCTTGATGCTCAAGAACTGGGTCTCGTTCTGAGGACCTTGCATTACGGCGTCATGCTCGCATCGGGCGACTAGCGTCTGGAAAAAATAAAGGCGTTATATGTGAGATGCAGGATTCTAGGCTTTTATATTTAATAATTTTGTACTGGCACATTTTATTTGTTTTTGTTTTGACTGGCAAGTTCAGATAAACCAGTACTATTATTATAATGAATTATACTACCAATATAATAGGAACACAGTAAACTGCTTGGCAGCAGATATTTTTGGTGGTAGTGAAGAAAGAAAGAGTTTTTTTTTGCGTCAGGCTCGACGCGTACCAAAAAAAAATTAAGAAATAACTTATATACACACTTATATACACCGTGAAATTTAATTGGTTGTTTTCCCGCGGCAGAACGACTTGCCTTAAGGAGTACTTTCGAAGCATAGAGTTAAAGTAAAAAAATAACGATGTTTTTGTTTTAAAATAATTTAAAAAATATTCATCAACTCGAAAAAGTGAGTTACAATAGTAACTTGTAGGTACTAGGTACTACTCGCGTCACCACCGGCAAAGAAAAGCGATGCACAAGATAATGTTCAAACCAAAATAAACTCTCGCACGTAGTGATACATCATAAAATAGTTTGCAAGGAACAATACCACCGCTAAGCCGACAAAGCAAATACCGATTTATTAAATGTTTAAAGTAAAATAAGCTCTCGCGTGTAGTAATACGGCATAAACTAGCCCGCGCGCAACATTATCAAACGGAGCCGCCTTCGAACCTAATCCTTTTGACAGTGATCCTGACCTACTTAGCACCCGGGTCAACGCCCCGCTGTCGTTCGGCCGTAGATATCGGGAGGTATTACTATTGGTTCGTGATCGCTTTCGAGTTAAGTTTTTCACAATGTTAAATATGCCAGTTTTTGTTTCTAATATTTTACATAACTACGAAACGATTGTATTACATAGAAAAAACCATTTCGCTGCGGGAAAACAACCATTTAAATTTCACGGTGTATAACAAAGTATGCATTACAACTACTCAAAACGGTAATCACTCAGCATATTTATTATATACTTCACAAAGGACAAAACATTTATAAAAATAAGTGTACAATGGGCGGTCTTATCGCACAGGGCAATCTCATAATATTCTCAGCATAATGCTGGGAGTATGCAAAACGGTCATCACTCAGCATAATGCTGGGACTTGCTTGTGAGACAGAGCAATAGCGTTGGTTTTCAGCGATAGCCAGTGACGACTGGTTGACGCTTTACTAATGAAACCTTAAGGGCAAGTGATGGAGTGTTGCTTCCATAGACATTTTGACAGGGTCTGATTACATCCAACCTAATATTATAAAGAGGTACAATTGTTTTTATATATATTATGTTTGCTGTTAATCTGATTAAGAAAATATGATCACTGACTAGCTTTCCACGGCTTAACCCGCGTAAAAATTGTTTTATCATCCCAAGGGAATACAATCTATCCTATGTCCTTTCCAGGGTCTCAAACTAACTCCATGCCAAATTTCATCTAAATCGGTGTAGTAGAGCCAGAGATTACCCCCTACAACCTCACAAACTGTACCTCTTTATAATATTAGTATAGGTATAGGTACAGTATCTGAATACCACAGTTCCTGTAGATGTCTTTATTTAGTACTAGCTGACCCCCTGGGGCTTCGGCTTCCGTCAACTGGCTACCTTCCTGCCTGCCCTACCGACCTACGTACTAATTTTTATCTATCATCAATAGTTTTCTCAGCACACGCCAAAGAATGAATTTTATAGGCAACATTTTGCTATCTTGGGTTACATTATTGCAATTTTCATAAGGATCTCTATTTTTTTTTAGAATATATTATAGCCTATGACACTTAGGAATAATGTAGCATTCAACTGGTGAAAGAATTTTCAAAATCGGTTCAGTAGATCCAGAATCTCTGGATCTACTGAACCGATTACAATGTCACAAACTTTACCTCTTTATAATATTAGTATAGATAGATAGGCCACGGGAAAATCTAATAATGAAATAAATAAGTAAGAATATAACTCACCACACCATTATTGAGGTTCCACTTGCGGTAGCGGTACCCCACGGAGGCGACCTCACCCTCCTCCTCTTCAGACACAAACGGATTCTGTTCCGAGAACTTGAACTTGGTTTCGTTGGAGCCGTTCTTCAATACCTGAATTATGGAAGGAAAGGAGGTTTAGAGTTTAGTACTGAAATATTACGAATTTTACATATCTCCATCTTAAGAAATATCAATCTGCCTAGCCTTTTCCCAACTATATTGGGGTCGGCTTCCAGTCTAACCGGATTCAGCTGAGTACCAGTGTTTTATATGGAGCGACTGCCTATCTGACCACAACCCAGTAACTAGGTAACATGGTACCCCTTGGCTAGACTGATGTCAGCTCTCAAGCTTCTGACTACTTGTAACAACTGTCAAAGATCTTCAAATGACAGCCGGGACCAACGGCTGAACGTGCTTTCCGAGGCACGAAGGAAACTCGGTATGTTGAAATGGTCACCCATCCACAGACCGACCGTCAAGTGTTGCTTACCCTTGAAGATCGACCGTTATATATATTTAGCCACGAGCTCCTCTTAAGAACTCCTTTTATCCATCTTAAGAACGAAAGGTTAATGGACTAAAAAGTATGAAATGTAATATTGCTTGTCAATACCAATCAAATAAGCCCAAACACGATGGTAACGATATCTTGTCTGGTTAAGAAGTTGCTATGGCCACCTTCCAGCTCCATCATAAGACCAGAGCCATAGCCATAATATTGCCGGAAACTAATACGAAAGCAAGCTAATTTATTGGTAGTAATAATAGATGAAATATAAACTTTCTACATAAACATCACACAGTCAGATAAAATGGTGACAAAAAGTCGCGACGGCGAAGACATCGATTACGTAAGTATATTAATATTTAGAATGATCTATTCATCTGACTTTCTTTAATGATATTAGTAACGGATTTTAACAATGATATTTAAATAAACAGATATGTTATGAGCGCGCGCATTGTGAAGACTCGAATAGGTCACAATTGTGACCTTTAGTCTTTAGTTTATGTCACGCATGGCGAAGTGCGATAGGCTTTGTTGAAAGAAAAACAAAATAAAAAAATGCCTTCGTGTGTATTTAGAAATTGTACCAATTATGATACCAAAGTACATAAAACAGAAGGGATCTCATACCATATGTAAGTACGCAATACGCCTCAATTTACAATTTCTTTTTTCCTAATATTCTGATATTTGGAGGTTACAAAAAGATAACAACATTGGTGGTCTGAATAATGTTTGTTTACATTCACACGCAAGTGACAAACACTAGCAGTCTCTTTTTTTCTTGTTGGTTTTATCAAGCCATCTCTTTCGACTTGTAGTGAAATGTCAGAGTGCGGAACACTTTTTCAATTGTTTTGTGATTGTATAACGTATCTGTTTATTTGAATATCATTGGATTTTAGTCAAAGTGAATGGCTAGTTGGTTTAGTAAGACTAACCCTTTACCCTGAGCCTATGTACAGATGTAAAATTGGTTCCTATTGCCTAAGTAGTGGCCACTTTTAGTTGTTAAATTGGTTCATGTGATGCAGTCTAATGATATGAATGAGTAATTCACCTATTTTCTGCTCTTTTTTCATAGTACTCTATGCTGTATCTCTGTATAATACACACAGCGGATCTTTGTGAAAATGGCTGGAAGATAGAATAAAAAAATGCTAGCAATTTTTGTGTAAAATTTGAAGATGAAGATATAATTGTATAAGTGCCTCTTTCACTCGCTTAAGTTTGTCGCATCATCCTATCTCGCTTACTCTATGCAGTATACTTGATGATTCTTGCACAATGGTTCGCAGAGCCAACTTCAGAGACACAGAGATCTGCTGTGACTTCTATAAGGTTACCTTGCATTATAAGTGATGGACACAATGCTCTTCAAAGCCAAATATTTTTTACTTGATGGCCCATATTCCTGGCTCTCTGAACTAAATACATGAGTGATCTAACCTGCTGGCTGAAGTTATGGTTGATGAAGGTGGCTTCGAGCGCGAGGTTTCGCGGCGAGTTGATGGAGTTGCCGTCATCGGTGGGCGGCTCTATGGACGTCTCGTTTACGGTCAGCAAGTCGAACTCCGTGTTATCGCGCTTGTCGAAGAACAGCTTGTCACCTTTATAAATTATAATCATTTTATTTAACATATAATTTGAAAAGAGACAACAAAAAAGAATACAACTATGGCATCCCCAAATAATTCAATACATGTGCAGGAGGATGAACATTTCATAAAATGTGATGTAATATTAAGACATAACATAAAAATCTTGTGCGTCAATAGATATTAGATATTTTGGAACCCAGGCAAGACTATTGCTATTACCAAGTCAGACTCCAGGCTGCTACTGATAAATTTCTTCATGGAAAAACGAAATAAGAATAATCGGATCTGAGGATCAAACCCAGAACTTTAGCCTTATCTGCCTGCCACATTTGCCAGCACGACAAATCAGTCCCTGTCAATCAGAAGTAGAGATAAAAACACATACCGATCTTCTCAATGACAATATCCCAGGAGTAGTTGGAGCGGGTGCAGCACATAATAGTGGCCAAGATGGCATCGGTGGCGTACACCGTGCCCACAGTCTTACTCAGCCGTCGGATCACCGGGTCGTCAGTTGTAGTCACCTGAGGAATATTGTTGAAATTAGTATTATTTGTGTTACAGATAATGCTAGGTCTGCAGATTGTAAAGAATTAATTAGCAGAACAAATTGTTTAGTATTGGCCTGCTCTTGACTTCAGACACTTGTAAAGACATTCACAGATATTAATATGTGGCATGTTTTCTTAGTGTCCAACCATTAGTCAATATATGGCCCAAACCGATTAATTGACTCTTGCCACAATCTTCATTGGAAGCCGAAACCAAACACACGGTCAGACACTCTTTTTTTTATGGCTCTTCCAATTACCTACAGAAACAAAATAAAACCATAGTCTTTTGTCAACTAAATTGTATTAACAATGGGATATTACCATTTCTGAAGTTAAGTAGCATGAAGCATTACTTTGAAAGGAAGAATATTGGTTGAATTTTATAAAGGAAACATCCATTAAATAGCACACTGAACAAATAGGTGAAATTTATTTCACAATACCATAAAGAAATCAGCAAGTTCAAAGTGGCTTTGATCTGTACTGCAGTTGTAAATAAAAATAACTATAGCTGAATAATAATTCAAAGAGCATGGATAAAACCTGACTCATCCTGTATCCTATGTGCTATTCCAGACTATAATCTATATCTGTGCCAAATTTCATCCAGATACATCTAGCCATTTGAGCGTGAAGAAGTAACGAACATACAAACACACACACACATACTCACAAACTTTTGCCTTTATAATATTAGTGTGATAACAATGGTAGAGTATGCCCAATAGTGGACATCTTACAAAGATTGAACTGAAAGTAAAATAACTTACCGTATGGAAGATACGGTCAATACGCTGCAGACCTTTCTCATGTTTCACATTGACACGGTCATAGCCTTTGTCATAGTACTCCAGTGTACCGCAGCAAACAATGTCTTCACCTGTTGTAAAAGAATACCAAAGGATTTAGACATGACAAAAATATAGTTATTGCCCTATTCACTTATCATTCTGGGGTAGATACAAAAAGTTTGTGACCATATTAGACCCAATTAGTGGCTTGAACTGAAGATCAAAAGGTTGAGATGCATCTTAAATAGTTCTGAAATGTCCTTACTATGTTAAATTTACTTGCAACAACAACTAAGTTTTACTAACCTATAAGGTAGATGTTTTGTTTGTGTACCACTTTTTCTTAACAGTTTTGATGAAGAAGGGCAATTTCTCATCCTTTTTGGAATCAGCGACTTTGATCAATGAATCACTATTTTATTAGGTGTCTAGGCCCTTACAAGTTTTTGAAAGAAGTCATAACACATACATACCTTCTTTAATACCAGGCAGAGACAACTTAGCAAGACGAGGGAAGTCCATGTCCTCGATAGTGACCCACGTCGGTCTCACAGTGACGGATGCATCACGGATTTTCATAGGAGCACCTCTCTGGCCCCATCGCTTGCCAAGTTTACGATCCCGTTGCTGAAAAGATATAACAGATTGACAAATTGTTTAAAGTTTAAGCTAAAGAAGTACAAGGAAACGTAAAGTTTAAAATGGTAAAGTAACAAAATATTTCGCTAAACTTTTATAACCATGCATTATTAAGAATCAAAGACTGTAAAGAGCATAATATTATGCTAATTAAACTAAAATTTCTTTACAAAGTTGTGTTCTTATAAGAAAATATTTACATTTCTCATGTAGTTGTTGCCCTTGTTAAGGGTTGTCATGCCACCAGGAGTGCGAGCGCCCCTAGCACCGCGGCCTCTCTGCCCGCGAGCACGACCGCGCTGGTATGGTGGCTTCTGCACCCTCGTAGTGTCCACCAGGTGGAAGGTACTCTCATCTTCGTCATGGAAGTATGCGTACGACGAACCAGCGCCGAACTGAGATGCATACTTATCTGGAAAGTTATCATAGATTCGTTGAGTTATAATAGAACAGCGTGAATTCTTTTTTTGACAGAAACATGAATTATAGAGGTGAAAAGTCAACAGTAACAGTGTTTACGGCGTTTGTGTTGGGTCTACACAATAAAATAAATCAAATGTTCAAGTTGACTAGTAGTCCTCTTCTATGCACTATGGTACAATGCAACATTGGAATCAAGCTGGTACAAAAAACGTCATTATAACCTCAAACAAACGTAATGTTGAGGGAAATTTTGTGACTTAGAATTATAGCAGGGAAAGGGAATCAACTTACTTTGGTACTTCTTGTCCTGAACGACAGTCCAATCACTTATTTTCCCCAAGCGATCGCCTTTACTGAAAGGTTGGTAAGGCATGTCCCGAAACTGCTCCGGCATTTCGGCTGGGCCCCATCCTGTTGGATTATCTTGAATTATTGGAGCTACAAATCGTATCGGCTCTTCGGCCGGTAGCACATGCTCCGACATTGTAACTATACAATAGAATTCTTTATTTTAGCGATAATTCAACATGAAGATACACCAATGCCACACGACACTTTCGAAATGACTTTTTTTATTTTTTTGATGACAATTAATTACGCAAAGTGAATAAGAGTCTTTTGGAAAAAATATAATGTTGCTACTTTGGAAAATATAGTATCTTGATGATCAATCATGGGATTATTAAGTACAATTTGGCAAATGACAGAGCGGTCCAGGTGGCTACATACTGGTCAGGCAAAATATGAGTTTAGTTGAGTAAAATTTGAGATTATCGACACGAAAAGAAGAAGATGAAGTACAATTTTCACAGACTGATCATTTTATTTTAGTAGTGTTTGAGCATTTTTTTAACCGACTTCCCAAAAAGAAGGAGGTTCTATGTTCGACATTATGTTTGTTTTTTTTTTTGTGTATGTTCACCACTGACCTCTATTATACAATACAAGTACGATGTATGATAGAGGTCAGTGATGTTCACCGATATCTCTGTCAATTGTGGACCGATTTTAAAAATTCTTTTTTAGTTTGAAAAAGTATGTTTCGAAATTGGTCCCATTTTAACTTAGTGAAAATCTGCTGAAGAACTTCGGAGATATACAACAGAACTCTTCAATAAATAATGGCAAATCTCTCGGGATTGCTGCAATCGCATGTCTGTTTATTGTTTATACCATTTCATAACATAATATCACGCCAGTACGCTCTTAAGGGGTACGCAGATCTCTCATTTCACCGGTTATGTTCAAGTTTCATGAAATCTATTCTGGCGTTATAGTTACCTTACTAACTTGCCTATTACGTAGGTACAACTAAAAAGTAAAAATAAAAAAAAAATGCAAAAAAATACTACCGACTACAGCCGACAGAAGCACAGCACTGATTAAACATTGACAGAGGTCACCTTTTCTCCTCAAGATTCCACTCCTTGAAAACTTTCCCTGTTAAGTAGAACGCCTGTTGGTATCCACTAGCACGACACATTCCTAGGTAGACTGAAATAAAGGGGTCATCCGCTGATCTGCACTGTTGATTGGCACCATGATGTGGCCACTATGTGTTTTGCATTTCCGAGGTGACTCGATGGGCGCACATATCCCCTGTCTAAATGCCCGAAACCTTATGGCCCACCTGCCTTTGTTCTTGTTCTACCCTGGACTACTGATAAGGCTTTTAAACCCCCTTGCCATGGGCGCCGGTGGGGGTAAACAATAAAATAAAAAAAAACAAAAACCCGAATGCTGAAAAATAATTATGTCGCTAATTTTATTATGCGTACAGCTAAAGAGTGGAATTCCCTGCCGGAGTCTGTTTCCCGACAGGTACAATCCAGGAGTCTGTTTCCCGACAGCTACAATCTAGGAGTCTTTAAGTCAAGAGTGAATAGGTTATTTCTAGACAAGCGTGTCTCACCGTCGACCACATCATCGCTTACCAACAGGTGAGATAGTGGTCAAGCGCGAGCATATAAAATATAAAAAAAACTGAAAAGACCAAGATTTTTTAATAGACGGGTTTTTTATTTTTAAAAGAATTTGTTTTATTTCAGAATTTTAGTTTTATTAATAAACGGGTACCTACTCCAAATCTATACCTACTAATATTATAAAGCTGAAGATTTTGTTTGTATGTTTGTTTGTTTGAACGCGCTATTTCAGGAACTAATAGTTGGAATTGAAAATTATTTTTGTGTTGGATATTCCATTTATCGAGGAATGTTATAGGCTATATAACATCACGCTATGACCAATAGTAGCGGAGCATAAATGAAATATGTTGTACAAACGGGAAAATTATTCCTTTTTGAGTGCTTCCGTTGCGTGCGCTGCGTAAACGGTTAAAGTTATACGTAATTTCATGTACGTTATTGTAACAATGTCTGTAATGTTTATTGTGGTGTGAAAATAAATAAATAAATAAATTAGTTGATGGGAGCGAAGCCGCGGGGGACAGCTAGGAAGTCATATGTTGAAAGATCATTTATTTTGCTGTCAAAGTTACGCTTATCTTTAATTTGTGCCAAAATAGTAGCATAAAAGTGTTACGATATATATATATATATAATTGGAATGGTCTATTTAGAAGCTTTCATATGATACCCATATTGTTATAACAATATGGGTATCATATGAAAGCTCTCTTCATATAACGGAAAAACAAAATTGTATAACCCCCCTTTTTTGAGAGCGTGCGCCATTTAAAAATAATATAGCTGTCCTCCCAGAATTGAGGCGAATGCAAAGTCACCTCAAGCCTGTAGAGGCTGGGCAAGGCAAGGTTGTAGGGCGTGTTATAGAAATATGGATATTCATACATAGCTACCTACATAAATACATACGCTCGAAATAAATAACCCTCTCGCAGTCGGGTAAATATCAAAACACACTACCCTCCCGCAGTCGGGTAAAAAGTGCTCATATTAGAGAACCTAGTATACATAGGTGCAACCTACCTACCCGAGGCGAAGTGCAAAAATTTACTAGCTCGCTTTGCTTGGTCTTACATCTTTCTTCTTCAGTTCTCAAACTATACTGCACAAGACGAAAAAGCTTTTTCTAAATAGTGTACAAAATCACTTCCATCCTATTATCGAGCTATGAACAGTCGTGTCCCCTCACCTTACCCAGGAGACACAAACTGAGAAGGCTATTCAATAGAGCTAGGAACACACGGTCGCCAGTAGACTGGGACCGTTACATAACAAACCGCAAAACATATAAAAAACTAATTCGCCTCCGAGGTAAAACAAGTTGGAGGCGTTTTTGTACTAACATTGAAAACAACAACCAGGCAAATAGGGTCAAAACTTGTCTTGCTCAAGAGGCAGACCTTTCTATAGGATGCCTGAGAAAACCAGATAACACTTACACAACAAACGACGCAGAAACTAGCGAACTACTCCTAACTACCCACTTCCCGGGCTTCCAGATTGCCACCCCGCAAAGCTGGGAACCGTACAGGGAAAGGGCTACGAGCAGCTTAGACTGGGAGGTGGCGTTAGAAGTTATCGACAAAGATAACGTGGGCAATCAACACCTTCCTGCCTTTCAAGGCAGCGGGGATGGACGGTATCTTTCCAGCTCTGCTCAGATGGAGCGGTGCTCTGCTAGCTGATTACCTTGTTAAGGTCTTTCGGGCCTGTCTGGCTCACCGATATATCCCCTTGAAATGGCGCGAAGTAAAAATAATATTTATTCCGAAACCAGGTAGGGGCGACTACACCCAGCCCAAATCTTTTAGACCCATAAGCCTCTCCTCTTTCTTTCTAAAGACACTGGAGAGGCTGGGGGACAGGAAGATAAGAAACCAGATTTCGATACAAAAACCTCTGCATCCGAACCAACATGCCTACTGTGCAGGCAAATCAACTGAATCAGCGCTCCACAGCGTAGTCTCACGCGTAGGCAATGCTCTCAAAAACAAAAATCCAACCCTAGGTGCCTTCATTGATATCGAAGGTGCATTCGACAAAACTAACTTCACCAGCATCGGTCAGGCACTCAACACGCACGGTTTTGCGCCGAGGCTCGTAGAATGGATTAACAACATGCTAAAAAACCGTGCTATTCAATTTACTGTGAACACTACCACACGAGGAATCGTGAGCAGGGGCTGCCCACAAGGTGGGGTGCTGTCACCACTTCTGTGGAATTTAGTCGTAAATGAGCTCATTGCAGAGCTCAACGCCAGCAGTCTTTACTCGGTAGGATACGCAGATGACATAGCAATTCTAATCTCGGGGCAATTTGAGGGCATCTTATGTGATCTCATGAGAAAGGCCTTCAAAATAATCGAGAGCTGGTGCACAAAACACGAACTGTCGGTTAACCCCGTTAAGACGTAACTAATAATGTTCACTAACAAACGAAATCTTGGATCGCATAGGCTTCCAAAACTTTTCAACACAGAATTAACACTTAAAGAGGAGGTCAAGTACTTGGGAGTAATTCTTGATAGCAAATTGCTCTGGAACAAGCATCTTGACTACAAACTCAACAAATGCACAATCGCACTCTATCAGTGTAAAAAAATCTTAGGAAAAACATGGGGGCTGTCTCCAAGGATTACTCTCTGGCTATACACAGCGGTAATCAGGCCAATGTTGGCTTATGGTGCTCTGGTTTGGTGGACTTGGACAGAACTCTCGACCACCATCACCCGACTCCAACGGTTCCAGCGACAGGCCTGCTCAGCTGTCACCGGCTGCATGAGAACCACCCCAACAGCAGCCATGGAGATAGCCCTACATATAACTCCCCTGGACCTGTACATACAGCAAGAAGCGGCGCTAGCTGCTATCAGGCTAATGCATCTAGGCATATAGGGTAAAAACCACACAAGCCCACACGCTAAAATCCTGGACCGGGCGATTGAGTATCAACCTCTCATCGCCTCTCCGTGTGATAGAATACAAAAACAACCTATGTTCAACAAAAACTATAACATACAAACAATAGAGGAAGAAAGGGATCAGTCAAGAGCCAATGAAGTGCGAATCTACACAGATGGCTCAAAAACTAATAACGGTTCAGGTGCTGGCGTACACTCCCTTGACCTCAACATTAACTTTCACATACCGTTAGGCACACATAGTTCAATTTTCCAATGTGAATGTGTCGCCTTAACACAAGCCGCAAAAACCGTAAAGCGTTTAGGTATCCAGAACTACGGAATCAGATTCCTATCTGATAGTCTAGCTGTGCTCAAAGCTTTAGAAAACAAACTAACCAACAACAAACTAATCTTTGAATGCCACCTCGCCCTGGAGAGTATATCAAAATCCAATCGAATCACCCTCCAGTGGATCAAGGGGCACAGTGGATCCCTAGGCAATGATGCCGCAGATGAACTTGCGAAAAGGGGCTCCGAGATGTTGGTGCTAGGCCCGTACCCACTTATCCACTTGCCTTTCTCGCAATTTCGTGCGTGGATTCGTCAAAGATCAACAGAATTACACAATAAAAGATGGTCACGGGCTACAGACTGTAGACTGTCAAAAATGGCTGTGCCGATAGTAAACCCGCGTCTCACCAAGAAACTCCTCAGCCTGAGTAGAAATAACCTCAAAATAATTATATGGACATTAACGGGCCACACCCTTCTTAACAAACATTTATTCAACATAGGCGCCACAGACAGCCCACTTTGCAGGGGCTGTTTTAACGCCGAAGAATCAGCCGCCCACGTAATCCTGGAATGCGAGGCCGTGGCTTCTCAACGCGAAGAAACCCTCGGAACAGTGAGGTCGCTCCGTGAAGCCTGTGAAGCTCCCAGGAAGCTTCTGTGCTTTTGGGCGGAGTTGGCCTGGCTATGTTAGTACCCCAGGCAGGCCAGTACCCCCACGTACAACGGACCAAATGGGAGTCTAAGTGCGGAAAAGGGAGTCCCTACTACTATTACTACTACTAGTGTATAAAAAAAGAATTAGCTCAAAGAAAACTATAGCACCTCCCTAAAATAGTCCTGCCGACGCCCATGCCCTTTGCAATCTAATGTCAGTACCTTTCAGTAAATTGCTGCTAGTTAGGTGCACATGCAGAGTCGCTGTTGCTGACTATTCCTTTCATACCAACTCACCTCATTGCCACGGAGAACACGTCTTGGGACACGCATTGCGATTTGTAGCTGCGTGGAATTTATTAGCGCGATTTTTTGTCCGCCCCGCGGTGCGGTGCTGGATTCTGTGGCAAAACATGGATTTCTTGCGGTATTTTTACGGCAATGCGTGCAGCTTCATACAATTCCAAAGGTTGCAGAATGGGCGGAAAAAAAATCGCGCGAATAAAAACCGCAGTGCGTGCTAAGCCTTACAAGTAGTCAGAGGCCCGAAATATTAATAACCTCAAACCTGTCTTACCAAGTTGTATTGCAGGTTGCAGGGTAGTAGTGAGGGTGGAATAGACAGGCACTCCATATTTTTTTTTTTTTTAATAAACATACAAACCGACTTCGAAAAATAACTTTATTTTTCGAAGTCGGTGTCTTTGATACCTATTGTTTTCTGTTTTTGGACACCGACTTCGGAGAATAAAGTTATTTTTCGCTGGTAGTGTTTTGTTTTTGGAAGTCGTTTGTTTTTTCTATTAAAAAGTTTTTTATTTAATAACTATCTCTTTTTAGTTTGGTTGGTACCTCCTATTACCATGAAAATCATTTATAGTCAAAGTACATCTCATGACGATTCCAATAAGCCCAAACACGACCAGAATACATTGTTTTTTTCGGAGATCCGGTGCCTACCTTCCAGCTTTATCATTAGATCGATGGTGCTGGTTTTCATCAGTTACTTATTTATTAGTTTATCCTCACACTAGAACGCCTTGCAGCAATTACACCAATGGAACACAATCATATAATAAACTCACTATAAGTCCAGGTTTCCTCACGATGTTTTTCTTCACCGTTGTCAGCGATGTCCAATATAAACTTAGAAAGTACATATGAATTGAAAAAGTCACATTGGTACTTACCCGGATCCGAACCCACGACCTTAAGCACGAGAAGCGAGCTTTTAGTCACTGGGCCACCACGACATATATTTATAAGTATTTGCTCCATCATAGTTGGTTAACCATTCGAGTTATCTTATACCCGTGACATACTCGTACATAGCATTAAAGAGTTCCAGTGGCCATCTGTGGTCTTCTTCATCAGTTCTACTTCACCAAATAATACTTCTTCTTCTGCTTTTCGTGTGAGGTGTGGCCACCTCTGGTTTCAGAGTTAATTAAGCTGCTTCTGGGAACCACACAGGCCTCTGATTTGGCTATTTCTGACTTACATTAACTATATAAGTCTAGGTTTCCTCACGATGTTTTCCTTTACCGTTGCCTGTGATGTCCAAGATAAACTTAGAAAGTACATAAGAATTTGAAAAAGTCACATTGGTACTTGCCCGGATTTGAACCCACGACCTCAAGCACGACAGGCGATGTCTAAGCCACTGGGCCACCACGACATAATAATAGTACCTACTTTATAAGTGCAAATTATTGCATTGTTGATGAAAATACTAAAATCGCTATATGTATGTCTATAATATTTGAGGAGTTCCCTCGATTTCTCCAAGACCCCTTAATACCCATGGTCATCCTGGAAAGTAAACCCTTTCAAACCAAATAAGTTTTTTCCAAATCGGTCCAGGCGTCTTTGAGTAGTCGGGGAACAAAAAAAATTAAGAAAAAGATTCCGACGAATTCAGAACCACCTCCTTTTTTCTTGAAGTTTGTTAAATAAAAATGGTATTTATTTAGCTGTGGGTAGACTGATGAAAGGCGACTTATTATTATGAGCCCAAAATATTAGGCAAAGCTTAGGCGGCAGCCTTATCGCGAAATGAATTCGGCAAGGCAAATTGCCTTGCCGAATTCATAACGCAATAAGGATACAGATGATGATATTTATGCTGATGGCACTAAGAATCGGCATGTTTCTAGGAAGGTGGCCATGACGATTTGTAAGAATATGATAAAGCAGTATAAGGTCCTGCTTGGTTTTGAACAATAAGAAGCATTGTTTAAAACATAATTATATTTATATCACACGGTGCCATTGTTTATTCAAGATACCCCAAATGAATTTTGGGATCACAGAGCTTTTTATTATACTCGTAATATCGTATTAGTTAAGTACCTATAAAGTACACGACCAACGCTGTTCTAGGAACGGCCACACCCAGCACGCTTCAATTTATTAAAGTACTGTGTCAGTATTACGGGTCGATTCAAACATAATAACGGCAGTGAATTTCATTTTTCGCTACGTTACTCACTTCCGCTGTCACCAGTGCTGCCAACTTAGCGCTTTCAGTGCCAGATCCAGCGCTTTTTTTGTTCTATAGCGCGTTCTAGCGCCTAGCGCTAAATCTAGCGCTTTTTGAAACCTTGGACATTCTTTAAAAAAACAGTAATTTCGCAAACTAACAACATCTAAACGACGTGTTTAGGCAAATTTCATCCACAGTTAAATATAAATTCAAGTCCAAAACAATCATCAAGACCAACCTGACCAACCACATAATTCGGCGGCAGAAGCAATTGTAGTAGAATCAGACGATGGTGAATTAATTTATTTAATTTGTATTATGAAATAATTATATTAACAGGTTATTAATTTATTTTATTATCACTAAACAACTACTATAGTGTATTAACTAATTTAAATGAGATATTTTGATTAAATAAAAAAAATACGTTTATACGTCCCTGTCTCAAATTCTTGGGCTTTTTGCTTGTATTTGGCGCTGAATAAAGCGTTTTTTTACAGCGATGATTTAGCGCTTTCTAGCTCGTTTTTAAAGAGCTAACAGCGCGTTTTTGCTTAGACGAGTTGGCAGCACTGGCTGTCACATGAATATTTGCTAGTGCGCAGCGACACGCGAAGTATCCTGAGCCGCCATTAAGTTTGATTCTACCTGAATTGATTGATTGATTTTATTTTAGATATTTACTAGACACATTTTTGGTAAACAAGCGTAGCGTTATTGCGCAAATGAATTCGGCAATGCGAAGGATTTGACTCCATCAATCGACCAATCTTCTTCTTCGTTTCGCTCTTGATAGAGCGCTCGTGGTCACGATGAATTTTGTCCAATCGCTGGTGTGGTAACTCGCCGCACGATCTCTCTCCATTTGGCTCGGTTACATAAAAGTTCGGCGCACTCATTTACAGGACCACGACCGGCGGACTTAATTTGACCAGTCCACCTGATCGCCCGCGTGGCCTGTTACCGTCCACTCTGCCCTGCACCACTAGACGCTCAAAGGAGTCGTTATTCCGCCCCGAGACATGGCCAAAGAATTTCAGTATTCGAGACTGTAGTACTGCTGATAGACATTCTTTGAAGCTGAGTTGTTGGAGTATGGAGACGTTTGTGCGGAATTCTGTCCAAGAAATACCAAGCATTTTTCTCCAGCACCACATTTCTAGCGCATCTATTTTTTTCCTTTCCAGTTCTCGTAGTATCCATGTCTCAGCTGTGTAGAGAAATATGGGGAATACAAGCGAACGGACGAGCCTGATCTTAGTAGTTTTGGTTATTTTGCGATTCTTTCTTCCATAACTTGTCCATTGCCCCTCTAGCCATCGCCATTCGGCGCTTCACCTCATCCATGCATCTGCCATTGCCTACAATCATAGCGCCAAGATATAAGTAGGACTGAACTACGTCACCGTTGGCAATCTGTATCATAGCCGACGTGTTGTTGTTACTACGGTCCACAATCATTATTTTGGTCTTGCTCCGATTGATCTTCAACCCAAAAGCAAGACTCACGCGCTTTATCTTAAGGAGTAGTTCCTCCATTTGGTCAGCACTAGTCGCAAACAATGTTGTGTCATCAGTGTAGCTAAGGTTCGCAATTTTGTAGCCACCGATTGCAACACCATCAGTCCAGTCTTCGAGAGTGATTCGCATAATGAGCTCTGGGTAGATGTTAAATAACAGTGGCGATACGATATCGACCAATCACATAGATGGAAATCCACAACGCGTTTTCCATCTCGCACGTGATTGTTTCAATTCACTTACGCAATTAGGCCGCTGATGGATTCCCTAAGCATTCACGATTTTCTTTGGTTTTCTCATCACGAAGTTTTAACATTTCAAATGAAAGATTTTTGACCATGGTAATTGTTTTCATTACGCTTATTTATATAATGAAGAGCACAAAAATATTTAGTTATCTATTTCAATAACTAGAATTCATATCATTATCAAGTTGCTAGAAACACTCTTGAACTTTCGAACCCTCGTATCAAACAAAAATATTTTATAAGAACTTCTAACATTATTTCTATTATTTGTTAAATCTATATCTATACTAATATTATAAAGCTGAAGAGTTTGTTTGTTTGTTTGTTTGTTTGAACGCGCTAATCTCAGAAACTACTGGTTGGAATTGAAAAATTCTTTTTGTGTTGGATAGTCCATTTATTGAGGAAGGTTATAGGCTGTATAACATCACGCTACGACCAACAGGAGCAGAGCATAAATGAAAAATGTTGCAAAAACGGGCAAAATTATTCCTTTTTGAGAGCTTCCGTTGCGTGCGCTGCGTAAACGGTTTAATTACACAACAATCATGTATGTAGAGTAGGTAGGGTTGATGGGTAGGTAGGTAGCCAGTTGACGGGAGCGAAGCCGCGTGGGACAGCTAGTAAATGATAAAATTGTTAATAAAAAGTTAACGGGTTAATGATTTATTATTTAACCCATAAAGTTACCTATATTGCTCAATATAGGTGCATCGTTGCATAAGACTGCGGTTATCCCCGCGACTTTGTATCCAAAGTAACAAGGGACTTTTAGTGGAACTTTTTCTACACATAAAAAGTCCCGGCCTACAGATTACGTTGGATATATATACGCCCGGTTAAAACAGAACCCACAAATTGAAATTAGAATCAGTGTTTCGTAGTCCTCCCTCCGTGTTGGTTGGTCCCATCTGATGCACATTGAAGGTACGTATTGTTTTTTTCACTACTTAAGTGTGACTTAAGTGCGCAATTTTAAGTGATAAAAAATTCTTATCGGGTTTATGTTATAGCAATATATCGATTCTCAAGTGGCGCAGTGGTAATATCTATGATTTCTGTGTCTGTGTGTCGGGTGTGTTCGATTTCTTTGTGAAAGGTAGCGTGTTCGATTTTTCTAATACAGTATTCGTTCGATTTTGAATTGGAAGATTATATATCTGATTGATACGTCTTCTCTGCTAAACTGTGATGATATTTGGGCTTTAGGTACCTACTGTACTTAGGTGTAACAATGTAGGTTAAATTTGCTAAAGAATCTAGTATAGACTAGATCAGTGGTTCCCATTTTTATTTGGCCATGGAACCCTAATTGATCATACTTTTTTCGGCGGAACCCAAACTGGCTTAAATATATGTATGCGTATTTGATATATGTGTGTGTTGTATGTGTGTTTTGTTTGTATGTATGTTAGACTCGAAGAAATAACAAATTATAAATGAAAAATAATTATTATAAGTATTGCAAAACATTTATTGTAACAAGGAATACAATGTAACTTGGTAATTGTAATTTAATGAGAAGATTTTTCCACCTATTTTCTTATAATACTTAGCACTAAAATTTGGCTTTATGTCCCAGACAGCAGATCTGAAGCTGCATCCATTCCGTTTCTGTACTTGTTTTTGGTTTATGCGTAAGCTGAAAAACCAGTCTCTCATTGGTAAGTCGTCACAAACGGAAGTAGAACCAGGATAGCTTTATCAGCGATTGCAAGGTATCTTAAGTCCAATCCAAAAGTCAATCAGACAAAAAAAGTTCACCTTCTGACTGGAATTTTTGTTTTAGAAGGGATTATAACTAAATTTCAATCAAATTCTCATACTCTGCCACATTTAGCACCGACGGTTTGATATAAATTTGCGATTGGACTCTACCCAGTCGAAGTCCTGTATCTTCTTGGAGAAATACTCTTTTAAGGATTTTATAAGATCAATCAAATGTGCATGAGTATCGAGCGTGTTTTTTCCACATATGAGGTTACACGGCGGCGCAGCGCAAAGAGGGTGCGGCGCGGTTAGATATGTGTCTTTTCCATGTACTCTTGGACAAACCACGGAACCCCTGTGACCTTTCCAAGGAACCCCAGGGTTCCGCGGACCACCTTTTAGAAATCGCTGGACTAGATTCCCATTAATTAAGTTCACATTTTCGCCAAAGAGTAGCATAGGTATATAAGCACGTACCTACCTACAAATAGTATGGTACAGGCACGGTAATTAGATATCATTACCTTGATATATAGGTAATATAATACCTGAAGTGGGAACACGCATTGCTGCTAAATAAAACACAATGTTGTATAAATAGCTTCTTATTGTACTTCACAGCATTTAAAGTACACCATTGTTTACTTACCACGAGTTTCTGGAAGCAAAATTAATATGACCATGTGTGTGTGTGTGTGCGGAATTTTGTTTCTAGAAATCCGGCGATAGTACCTACATCAAATGAATGATTTATAATAGTTTTAGTTTCCCTGCCTCTGTGTTTCCTGATAGCTACGACCCGTGGGTCTTTAAGTCAAGATTGATTATGTTAGGTACTCCTAGGCGTGGGGTTTCATCCCATACACAGAAACTGTCCCGACGTACTGTACTGATTATTTGATTAATCTATCGATATCGATTGATTATTAGATTGTGATCTATCTATCGCTGTGGAAAGGAACCGAAGGCGATAAATTTACAAAAAAATATAGGTATAATCAGATGAAAAACGCTAGTTACGTCGGCACTGTTTCTTTGTATGGGATGAGGCATCTGTAGGCTAGTATTATATTATCTGTGTCCTAGGCAAGCGTGTTTCACCGCCAACCATATCATCGCTTACTATCACATGACATAGTGGACAACCGCGAGCGAAAATCTAAAAAAAATTACAGTATAAAACTGTGTTCAAGCAGAGCGTTCTACCATGTTTTTAACGGGTTTGACGCAGAATGTGCACTTTTGTGCGGTGCTCCTTTTGGGAAGTGCTCCTTTTGAGAAGTGCTCATTTTAGGAAGTGCTATTTTCGAGAAGTGCTATTTTTCGAAGTGCGTATTTGCGAAATGCTCATTTTGCGTCAAGTGCACAACCTGCGTCAAACCCTTTTTAATGCCGATCTGATTTGACACAACGAAAAAAATCTAGGGAACTTCAAAGGCGAAGGGACTATAATTTATTATAGAGTTACTGCTATTTTATAGTAGAGCCAAGAACAATAATATAAAACAAACATATGGCGCCCAAGTACTTATCGTCTGCGTTCATAGACGTGGTAATAATATCTTCCAGAAAAATAACATTCTGATACAAGTGGGCGAAGTTTGCCGTTGACGCTTTCCAACACACTAGCGAAAAAATTAAAAAATCTCGTGTCGTGTTAGAATTTTGAAGGACCCTCCTTAAGAAGCCGATAAGCAGCCTAATATAATTATTATAACACCGGATTTCGAACGTTAAAGCACAGCATCAGAGCCAATTTTGGAGTAAAATTTGAAAAATATGAACAAAAGACGGTCTCACTCGGTCACTACAGACTTGACGGGAATTTCTGTGGAGGGTAACTAGGTAAAGGGAACAACATAAATCTCAAGTGTCTACGAATGATGAACACACTCAACGTTTTACGAGTCGATAAATAAATGAAATAAAAATAATACTGACGGCTGACCCGCCCAGTCTGAACGAGCACTTCTTTGTTTCATAATTCATATTCACACAGTTTGAGCTAGCCAGGCACAAACTGTCTGTCTGGATTTTGTCCCCACCCAACCAACGCGAATTCAGTAGCAAGACAACCACAACTGTGTACGCTCGTGCGAATTATATTGCAACATGATTTTGCGGCCTCCGATGTGAATTAATAATAAATTCATCACAGAAAATAAAAGCATATTATTTTAAAATGCTGTGATTAATTAAGTGACTGTAAATCAGTGAAATTGTACTTAATTAATTGTTAACAAAACTATAGATATTGTAAACAGTGTGTTTGCGGAGCTTATTTCGACGAATTCCATTGATAAGGCGAACGTAAGTGGTGACTTATTATTAATTTTGTATTAATAATAGCAACACGATAAAAGCTTTAGCTACCGGGAAAACCCAACTAACAACTGTAAACAAATATTTAAATAATTGTAACAATTAAGTTAATTATAAATCAAAAATGCATTTAACATGAAGTGGAGTAGTCATACTCTATTCTTCAATTTCGGGTACAAAAATAAGTATTTAATTACAGAAATCAGTTCCATACTTAACCTAGCGTTTTAACTCTACATTCCTGCGCTACATTCTAAATGTTACAATAATTTTAGTCATAATTAACAAACCATTATCTCTAGATAAAATAATTATGTTTGCATAAAGAATTAATCATCTAACGCACACAAAGACAAAACAACAGAATATCATCCTTGACGAACGCCGCCGCTAGCTAAAGGTCAACCAACACCAAAACAACTTTTTATATTCACCGTTCGCGTTCCATCCCTTTATTATTGATCTCACTTTCTCATTATGAAGCCTGTGATAATATTAACAATAATAATCACGATCTTAGCTCTATGGTACTTATTTTTTATTTTGATTAAGTACCAGTTTTATTTGTTCTTTTCTAAGCTAGATGATTTGATTTTGGTTCGGCGCGTTCCAGTAGTAAGATGGTCAAATGAGCGCGAATATTCAAAATCGTCAGATCTATACTGCAAGCAAGGATCGTTTCTTATTTATCGCCGATATATCAATTTGAATGAAAAATGTGTCACAAAAAATTACGTCGTGGGGTTCGGTTAATTTAGATCCGGAAACTATGAAAATGTCACTGATAAAAATAATTATGTCGGTTTCTAAAAACCTTGCTTGGACCGCAGATTAGGATAATTCCGTTACAAAGCCCCATTTGTCCTTATTTATCCAACTATTTTGAGCAAAATTGTATTGATTAGCAAAAGTGCCTACACTTATGAGTAAATGTTTTGAAAATAGCTAGTACTTGCTTCCATTGTTTGTATATATTACCCTTTTGCATATTTTAACTACCGATTTTAGATAATGTATTGTATTTACCTTTATTTTTGTTTTTCACAGAAAATGGAGAACAGAAATAGAAGAAATCTTTATTTGGTGACACTATCCGGTAAGTGTTGCTTCGATATTTCATCATAGTATGCCATTTTGAGAGTAACCAACATTTACCGTCACTGCAAAGAGGGCTTGGTAGTCCGCTTGCTAATTAAAATTATATCACCATTTTCTTGCGCAAGAGGAAAATTACTCTTTTCGGGGTTTATCCGGACACTTTAGCATGATAGGCCATAGGTCGTGTGAACCCAAGGAAGATAAAGTCTGGAGCGACAGATAAGATTCAATTTCTTTAAATTATCTAAAAGCTAAATCCGGTGCACTCTTCCGAGTCTTCCCTGCGTAGTCATCACATCATCAGAACGTCTTTTTGCGCCTACACTGTTGGGTAATCTCGTACCAAATCGATCATGGTCAGCTACCCCGCTATACAATTTCCAAACTCAGCTTAATTGTGTAAGTAAATTCGGCAAGGCCTGGCTCAAGGCCAACATGCGAGATGAAAGACGAGATGTGGATTTCCGTCTATGTGATTGGCATCAAAACCATTTGCCTTGCCGAATTTATTACGCGATAAGGCTGCAGTGATCTTACCACCATGCCTGCCCTATCTATTATGACCTGTTGTGTGCCACTGCTGGGCAAACGCGTCCCTTACTACCTTCCTTTTTTCGCTTTTTGTTACATCAGGGCAATCCTTTAGGGAGGAGTTAATACATACATACATACATACATACCCTTTAGTTCCGTGAAACGGTAACTTTCTAAGACATACTCCTTAGTAACGGCTAGGTTAAAAGGTTTGAAAATAGCTATTTATGCAACTGTTACGTTAAGGACGGTCTTTTAATACGAGTGCCATTTTTCGTACCGAAATAGGTGGGCACGAGTTATTAAAAGACCAATAGCGTACAGTTGCATACAAGATTTTATCTACGAAGGAAGGAATAAAACACAGATATAGACAAATAAGTATTTTAATAGAAACTTAACTACACACTGACTATTGTTTATCCCGCGTCCACATTTTTTTTATTTAGTCTTTATTAGGTATAAGGCAAAGATCTTGTAGCCGCAACAGCCAAATAGTATACGATACTTTTGTTCTAAACTTGTTCCATTTTTAAAAACATCATTTACATTGTCTCGATTTCGAAGTAATATTCTAGGCACCTGGCTGTATGTTCAGAATGTCTTTGCTTGTGCTTTAGAATTTATGACGATTCGCATAATGCAACCCGATGTCGTTATGGCTATCATAATGAAACCGCTGTCAATTTTGTAATTCGAATATAACGAAACCGAAGTAGATAAAAAGATATATCGGCATATGTAAATCAATAATGTTTTGCAAACAAAACTGTTCAAGAGGAGGTTCAATATTGATATTTTGGCATCGAGCGGGCCACTGGGGCGTATATAGCGCCTTAAACTCGTCACGTCATCTTCTTCTGGACCTACCGTGTCACGGGTTCCTGCTGTTTGGAATCCAAGCATGCTAATTTCATTCAATTCTGTTTTGACTGTCCAGTTCCATTTTGATTTGGCGCGAATGTTGCCTAGATCTGCGATGGTATACCAAAGTATATATATGGAAGGTATAGGCGTCGTTTTTGATGTATATGTGGTATATGTTTGCAGTGTCGATTGCAATGATGACGCTTGGTGTAGCATCTGGCTGGCCCACGGTGGCGCTTGCCAAGTTTAACCACAATGAGACCAATGTCGATATTGATAAGGTAAGTTTGTCTTTCCTACTATTCTATAATATTATTCTACAATCTACATAATATCTTATTATAATACCTATAGGCAAGTGGCGTGCTCGTAGATGTGAATGTCAAATGTTGGAAATTAGTATTTTAAATTATCATGTCAACAAATTATCATATTTTTAGGTCCTTGAGAAATTAATAGGTCAAGATCCCATTTTTTATAGGTTCGCATTTAAACACTATTTCGCCTGATGGTACGAAATGATGTGTTCGACGGTGAAGCACGCTTGCCTAGAAGTAACCTATTCACTCTTGATTTAAAGACCCTTAGCTTGCGGCTATCAGGCAACACAGACTTCGTCAGGGAACACCGCTTCTTAGCTGTACGACCACAGACATAAATCTGAATAGATAACGCAAGTCTCTCCATCTGTATAAAAACCAAGCGTGCCATTTATTCACAAACAATTTAAAAACAAATTTACTTACCAATGTAGCGACCAACATTTACTTACCAATTTTCTGTAGCGCATCGGCTATGTTTGCTGAGACCCACACAGATGGCTTCCAAGCCATAATGCGCAAAAAAACCACATCGCTGCTGTGCAGAGTGCGGAGTAGTCGCAACTATATCCTGAGAGCCGTGGCTGAGAGCTATACGCCAGATATCCGAATTTTTGTGCGGAGGGTGATTAGATAGGAAACCTCCTTCCTGGCTGGTCATCCTCGGCACGCAGCCATCAGCCTTTTAAAGTTCCCACTGCTGGGACACAGGCTTCCTCTCACAGAGGGACGCAGTGTTTATAATTTAGAATTTTAATCAATGATACTAACACTAGAATATAATCTTTTTGTAATACTAACCCAATATGGATCACTGTAGTCCGAAATAAATGAATTTTAATGTAAGAAAACATTTCCAATGCCTCAGCCAACTTTTTCTATACATGATTCTTTACAGCTCAATATGGCATAAAAAGGCATTTTTCTAGATTTCGGTGGATTTCCTGTGCCTATAATGCTAAATGAAAAGCTCAGATTACGATCATTTGTCGTAACTTTAGTCTGTTTTTTGGCACGCGAGGTACATAAAATCGCGTGATCCAGTTAGATTTATGTCTGTGTGTACGACGCACAATTAAAGTATTCCCAAAACGTTTAGTGCGTGTGGGTTGGATAAAGTATCTATCTCTACCGCCACTGTCTTTAGGTTAATTAATTGGAGTGGCCAGAATCCATCACGATGTCAACGTAGAGATACGCCGGTATGGTACCTACTTATTGTTAATAACATGGATATCCCCACAGCAATTCAGGTCAAAAGTCGACAATGATTAGGAAAGATTGGGAATTACCATTTGACATTTCGGTAGAGCATGACCAAACATTTTGGTCTTTTGAGAATCGGTATCACTGGTAGATTGTAACTTTTGCCCTGTTCCTGAGATAATACCTATGTAGTCATGATTGAATTCTAATATTAAGTTGATTATTACATATTAACATATATGATTAAATAATTAAATGTATTTAAAATCTCGGGAGTCGGGGTCCCGGACCTTTTAAAGGCCTTATGTTGCATGAAATGTGACACGAATCGATGGTTATCCCTGTATGCACTACGTATGTGTACCCAAGGACAATCCCCGGTTGGTACAGAACTATTGTCAAATATAGAGATAAAGATATTGGGCCATGGGTTTGGGAGGTTTAGAGAGTCGATTGCACGCTTGACGAGGTCGGTCCGTGGATGGGTGACCATTTCAACATACCGAGTTTCCTCCGTGCCTCGGAAAGCACCTTAAGCCGTTGGTCCCGGCTGTCATTTGAAGAACTTTGACAGTCGTTACGGGTAGTCAGAAGCTTGAGATCTGACACCAGTCTAGCCAAGGGATACCGTGTTACCCAGTTACTGGGTTGTGGAGGTCAGATAGACAGTCGCTCCATGTAAAACACTGGTACTCAGCTAAATCCGGTTAGACTGGAAGCCGACCCCAACATAGTTGGGAAAAGGCTAGGCAGATGAGAGGGTCGATTGCCTAAAACTATAGAATGACTATTGGCCCCTGCCTGACCACTGTTGAACTATTTAATTATTTAATGTATTATTAGTAGTTAAATTATTATTATCTACATTAATATATATAATATTATAAAGAGGAAAGATAATATGATTGTTAGTAAATTTGTACAATGGTTTGTAACTGATAAACTCAAAAACTTCTTAACCGATATTAAAAATTCTTTCACATAATTTAAGCTACATTATTCCGGAGTGACATAAGCTATTTTTGTATCCCAAAAATGGGTCCTGTGGGGCCACGGGAGCGAAGGAAAAGCACTTAATAAATATATTTAATACTAGCGGCCGCCTCGCGGTTTCACCCGCGTATTTCCTGTTTCTGTGGGAATACAGGGATAAAAAGTAGCCTATGTCACCCGGGGATAGTGTAGCTTCACAACGGTGAAAGTATTTTTGAAATTGGTCCAGTTGTTTTTAAGTTTATTCGTTACATACAAAAATACAAATCTTTCCTCTTTATTATCTAGTATAGAGAAGTATAGATGTCCACGGTCGTAAAGACTAAGCACACCGGATGTGAATTATACGGCTTACTAATGGAATTATATTACCCATGGTTTTGTTTTCATTATTACCATATTAATAATATGCAACATTATGGATAACATGCTAATATAATACGTATAATCTCTTTAAAATAGTTCATTTAACGAATCGGAGCTGAGAGTGCAAAGTTAAGCGTATCAGTTTTTTAGCACAAATTCTCTATAAGTGACCTTTTTTTACGTCTATCCCATTGTGCTGCAAAATACGCATTTTATTTTCATGTTAGAAGCTTGTATTATAAATGCAAAATTTAGGATGTGTTTTTTTTATGAATAAAAAAAGAATGGGAGGTTTTATGTTTGTCACTCAATCATGCTAGAACGGCTGAACGGATCTGGATGAAATTAGATTCTTTATAAAAATAAGAAGGAGGTTCTCTTCAACATGTTTTTTTTTTGTGAAAACAGTATTTGCAGAAGAAGATGTAATGACTAAAATTGAAAAGAGTATGCTAAGATGGTTTGGCCATGTTGATAGGATGAATGAAAGGCGACTAACGAAAGGTATTACAAGGCAGACGTGAATGGAAACGCCGGGAGTGGACGCCCAGAAAGACATACACAGACCTTATTGGTGATGTTCTTGAGAAAGGCCAGGTGCGCAGTACTCATAACCGGCGTGTGTGTATGAACGTGAGTGAAGCAAAAGAAGTATGTAAGGATCGAAACAGGTGGCGTTCTGTAGTTTCTGCCTACCCCCTGGGAAAAAGCCTGAGTTTATGTATGTATGTAGTATTTATATGCCCAGTATAGCAGCAAACAGTGAAACAATATTTTTGTAGATAACACCATGTATGTACAACAAAATTTACCGGTGTGTCACGAATAAATACATTTGTATTAATAAGGAAACGTTAATCACCGACCAACAGTACATTTTTGGTTTTATATAATTCCAAGCAAAGTGCAGGCAGGGTTTATTATTTAAATAGCGATAAGCGCGATATTCCAGCTCTACATCCTGCTAAATTCCCCCATGCCGTGTCCAGGCTATCTCAGTACATTTTAGGTCGCCTGGTAGAGATCGCAGAATACGATAAGTTATAATCGCAGAATAAGTTTGACTTGTGTACCCGTGTATCTGTCTGTGGCATCATAACTCCTTAACGGATGAACCGATTTTGATTTAGTTTTTATGTTAGGTGACGTTGTTGACGAGGTTGAATGTGACTTTATCGAGAGTGTTCTTAACTATGTTTGATGAACATCGGTTCAGCCGTTCAAAAGTTATAGGGGTTTTACTGTTTGAATCGGGGTATTTTCGCAAGATATCGTGTCATAATTAAATGTTCGAAAGATTGTCGAATGAAGCGTGTCTACTACTAGATAAATTATGTAGTTTAAAAAGCATGAAATAAAAAACTTTTTGCAAAAAAATACTACCGACTTCCAAATACAAAACTACAAAGTGAAAAATAACTTAATTTTTTGAAGTCGGTGTCTTTCGTAGGTACCATTTTTTTGCGTTATGGACACCGACTTCAAAAAATTAAGTTATTTTTCACTTTGTAGTTTTGTATTTGGAAGTCGGTAGTATTTTTTTGCAAAAAGTTTTTTTATTTTTCACTTTTTAGTTTTACGTACCTAATAGGCAAGTTAGTAAGGGAACTATTTCGCCAGAATAGATTTCATGAAACTTGAACATAACCGGTGAAATGAGAGATCTGCTTACCCCTTAAGAGCGAACTGGCGTGATGTTATGTTATGAAATGTTATAAACAACAAACAGACATGCAATTGCAGAAATCCCGAGAGATTTGCCGTTATTTATTGAAGAGTTCTGTTGTATATCTCCGAAGTTCTTCATCAGATCTTCACCAAATTAAAATGGGACCAATTTCGAAACATACTTTTTCAAACAAAAAAAGAATTTTCAAAATCGGTCCACAATTGACGGAGTAATCGGAGAACATACACAAAAAAAAAAAAAAAAACAAACTTGAAGTCGAACATAGAACCTCCTCCTTTTTGGAAAGTCGGTTAAAAAACGCGCCGAGGGTATTTAAAGTTTACTTTTTATTTTAAGGTTTCCGTATATATAACGCCTTTTCCAAAACTATAAAGATGAGGTGCAGATCCTTTTTATTGAGCCGATGCTTCTCCGTCACCACTCTTACAGCCTGTATAGCACCTGTTGTAGATTTCAAGGGGGTAAAACCGAATTGGTTTGTGCTCATGCAAGTTAGATGGTATATGCGGTTATATATTACTCTTTCCCAGATTTTTAGTGTGTGTGATGTTAGATACCGCATTCTGTTACATCGCCTTTACTCTTATAAAAAGGAATCTGGTGACTTAATCGCCAAGAGTTTGGCATCTTATTACTATAGAGGGTAAGATTAAATAGTGCTGTAAGCCATTCCATTCCCAGTTGCCGTAGTGATTTCCTCTGAAATTTCATCTGGGCCGACAGCTTTTCCGTTCTTCATTCTATCCACTGCACTCTGTACCTCATCTCGGCTTATGGCTTGTACCGTGGTCCTTCTACTGGTGCCAGGGAACATACGGAAAACTTACAATAACAAGTACTTAAAAAATCTTTATTGTATACCAAGATAAAAACAATTTATAGGTATACATATTTTTTTTTTTAAACTTTGCCTCACACTAGGAATTTCATCCCGTATCGTGGGTGCGTTTACAAACATATAAACTCACATACACAACCACCCAGAGCCGGAACGACTATCTCTAGATCATACAAATATTTGTTCCGTGCGGGAATCGAACCCGCGACACGCAGCGCAGCAATCAATCGCTCAACCACTGCACCAACCGTGCGCCCGCGCAATAAGTATACGTAAAACATCTAAGAGACTAAAGATATGATTCATCCAAGTCATTCAGCCTAAAAATTACCTTTGCTGGACACGAATTGGTCATGTGTACCAAAAATATATCTCGTCGATTTTCTGCTACTGTTTCTGTGTGCTAAAGGGATACTTTAAATGCTTATGTGGGTACTTATTGTAGCTATTCGTGGGTCGTAAAGACGAGAAGCAGTATTTGCTCGTAAACGGATGGCGATATAAGGCCTATATATTAGGCCTATGTGACACCGGTCCAAAGATTTGGAATAACAATAGAAACCAACGTGATGCTATATCCATTGATTTAAATATATTATAATATATACTTTTAACACAGTTATCGGTAAGCGATGAGTCATCCCGTATCACGGCCAATACACACCTATTTTTACCTACCGTATTTTTGCATATTTTTTAGGGTTCCGAACCCAAAAGGTAAAAACGGGACCCTATTAATAAGGCTCCGCGGTCCGTCTGGTCTGTCTGTATGTATGTCTGTCTGTCTGTCACCAGGCTGTATCTCATGAACCGTGATAGCTAGAAAGTTGTGTCATTGTGACAATGTTCACAGATGATGTATTTCTATTGCCGCTATAACAAAAAATACTAAAAACAGAATACAATTAATATTTATGTGGGGCTCCCATACAACAAACGTGATTTTTTTGCCGTGTTTTGCGATAATGGTACGGAACCCTTCGTGTGCGCACTTGGCCAGTTTTTTTCTCTTTTGTCTAGTTTTGTTGTGAGCCTCTCAGTATAGGTGGGTACAGGGACAGGGTGCCTTTTAATTCAGTGGCCTTAAACCTATCAGGGAGTGAAAGTACTCATGAATGTAAACTACGTCGGTGATGGGATCAACACGGAATTAAAAAATAAAGTTTCTTATGCTCAGTTCTTTTACAGTATTTATAAAAATCTCTGAATTTTCTAGCATCCATTAAGCACATTTTAAATACAAATACCAGACCAACAAACAAGTCCAACGGTGTGTTGAAGTTTTTGTACAAAAACGCCATCATCCATCTTCAGGATCAGACCTCGAAACCTATCCTTCGCCAGCGCGGTGTGAGACAGGGAGACGTTATTTCTCCGAAACTGTTCACTGCTGCTCTGAAGGATGTCTTCAATGTGTTCTGGACTGGAGCGGTTAGGCATCAATGTTAATGGCGAGTACGTACGAGTAGGCCTATGTCCAGCAGTGGACGTCTTTCACCTGAAATTATGATGATGGTGATGTGAAATACAAATGAGGTATTAGTAAGCAAAAACTATTATATCTGTATTATATCAGCAAAATAAAAAACATCTGTCTAAATGGCTCAGTCATAGAATTTGTACTCCTCTCCTCCTGGAAAGAGATGGTACTAAATTACAATGACTGAATTAAACCAAGTGAAATTTGAGCTTGTGTATGTCTTTGTATACAGGGTGTAACGGAAAGTTGTGAATATATTTTAAAACTGCTTCGATTCCATGTCACATGAGATTCCTAAAAGAAAATTGGATTTTCCATACAAAGTTGTCGCCAGCTGAACAAAATTTGTGTGGGCAACACAATTTTCTTTTTGAGAATTCACTTTGACATCCTTGAAGGAAGTTGTTCATAGACATGAGCAGATGCAGTTTTTTTAAATATGTTCACACTGTTCCGTTACACTCTATAGAAGCACCATTAAAATGAACATCATACCTTATTAAAAACTATCTTTATTTATTTTACAGGCCTCGACAGCACATATGTTATCTTTCATCCCGGTTGGGTTCGCAGTAGGCTCCTTTGTGACCGGCTACATTGCTGACAAGTTCGGGAGGCGAATCACTATATTGGCGAGCGCACTGCCTTTCATAATTGGATCGGTAAGTATCTGCAGCTAAAATAGTCCTCGGAGTACTCGTATAGTTTAGTACACCTAAATCTCGTCACTTATGCCAATATTATTTTTGACGACCTACAGCCCTATTGCGATGAATGACGCGATGTGAATTTCCGTTTGTGTGATTGGTCGATTGGATAGCGGTCAAACTCTTTGCGTTTCCGTATTTACTTACGCAATACGGGGTTGGCGCAGCGGTTAGTGGTTGTTCCTTACTTGTCTCACTTTTTTCAACATTTGTCAAATATAGAATCTGTCTTAAGTAGAATCTGTGTTAAGTAGAATCTGTCATAAGTAGAATCTGTCTTAAGTAGAATCTGTCATAAGTAGAATCTGTCCTATGTAGAATCTGTCCTAAGTAGAATCTGTCTTACGTAGAATCTGTCTTAAGTAGAATCTGTCTTTAGTAGAATCTGTCATAAGTAGAATCTGTCCTATGTAGAATCTGTCCTAAGTAGAATCTGTCTTACAAGTAGAATCTGTCTTAAGTAGAATCTGTCATAAGTAGAATCTGTCTTAAGTAGAATCTGTCATAAGTAGAATCTGTCCTATGTAGAATCTGTCCTAAGTAGAATCTGTCTTACGTAGAATCTGTCTTAAGTAGAATCTGGTAAAAGTAGACTATGATGTCAAAAGAAGAATCTGTCAAATGTAGACTAAACGCGATCAGAAAAAAGTCCTAGTGAGGAGCAGTCTTTTAAAAAAACCGGGCTAGTGCGAGTCAGACTCGCGCATCGAGGATTCCGTAGCTATATGTAGCTATATGTAGCTACGGAATCCTCGGTGTGCGAGAAAATAATTACGTTGTAATATTACTGAAGTTGGTTCATAAACAATGAAAGCACCAAAAATTGTTTGAACGAAAATATTTACTAGATTAGAGGGATATCTAAAATTAACTTATCCGTAGGAAAACCGATACATCGAAACAGGTCGCGGTCGAACTGCAAAAAGGTATCAATTTTTTTCAATGTAGTTACCAGTTTACGGATTTTGTATGTTTTCCTTTACTTGTACTATAAGACATTGCTTCTTGCCAGATTCTAGGTCAACGTGAATTACCCTATAGGTTTTGATTCCCTTGCGAGAGTCGAGCTCTTACACACGAGCGGCGCGAGAGCCGTCGACGCGTCGACGCACGGTTGCCGCCGACGCGCGTCGACGGCTGTAGTTACCTCTGCCGTTGGGAACATGCCGCTCGTGTGTAAGAGCTCTTATATGCGACTGCATCTGATTCCGTTGATTTAGAAGTTTGATTTTATCACAGATCCAAGGGCTTGCAGACTGTATTCAATATAAATTTCAACATGATAGGTACCTTCACGCGTTTCAGATAAAAAAAAGTCTTGACGACTACATACAGTACTGTCTTTCCTTTCATTTTTAAAATCCATCCAAAGGTTCTCTTGCCGCCCATTGTGTAACCCATTGTAATGTTTTCTTCATCTATACTTTCTGTAACTTCTATGGTGTACATAATAAAGAGTATTATTCAATTCTATATACTATATACTATTCAATTCTATTCTATTCTTGACACACGGACATACAGAAAGACAGACAACGAAGTGAACCTATATAAGGGCTCCTTTACACGACTGTTGCCTTTTGAGGAATGGAACCATAAAAAAATCTATTATTGGGCATATAACAAACATAGTACGTACTACAGAGTACTACTATAGAAGTAAGGTACTTAAATGGGTATGTACTTGGATTCAAATTAACGTTAGGTTTGTTGAGTCATTGGCACAGTAAATAGTTTGGCTATATTAGTCAACTGACACGAAGGTCGATATAATAAGGAATGTACGGTGGCAGGAAAATGTGCTATATTGGCAAAACAATCTGTTCTATAGACTAGCTATTGAAGATAAAGCTAAATCTATGGTTAAGATCATATTTTTGTAAGGGTTGATACTATCATCATCAATACGTATATTAAATCTGTAGAAAAGTCCTTTTTGTACATCAAAAATATTTCCAAAAAAATTGCCAGGGTGTTAAAGGATAATATGTAGGTAGGAGGATAGGGTAGGTAGGTTAGTAGGGTAGGCTGGGCAGTTGACGGGAGCGAAGACGCGGGCACTAGTCTATAATAAAGCACCAAAATTATGTTTACAGGATATTTTTTAATTTACTAGCAATCTTTCATGGGCTGAATTATTTACAATATTCGAAAACAAATGTACTGAATTGCATTTTTGTTTCATGTCCCATTGTAAAAGAAGTTTGATGAGTATTTTCTTCCCCTCAAGGTTTCCAATGAGTTGAAAATTACCCGTATCTAAGAACAAAAATTATTAATACTTCGGCGTCGTTCTAACTGGCTACGATCGTACTAGAAAACAATGCGATTTCGTCGCGCGATGAAAATGTAGCTCCTAAGTTGTAAGTGATGGTCCGAAAATAAAATGTCAGGGACCAAGTGATAAATCAGTGCACTATGTATAATGCCCGGGCATTATGAATCAAGCCAAATCAAATCGGGCAATGTAATGAATACTGATTTAAACTTCTATATTTATAACTATGTCCGGTCGTTATGAATATTGCTACCTAAAGCGTCAGCTCTGCGTCTCGTTGTGAGCTGGCACTTATACAAAAGGTAAAAGAACCATATTTTGGTTGAATCATCGCACTGACGTAGGTATGTTACCTTTTAAAGTAGTCGTATATTTGATGATAGTTATCAATAAGTAAATATAAGATGTGACACCGTCTGTTACACTACAACTCAAGATCATGAAGTCTTGAGTTCCAGTCAATTTTGGATAACACTTTGTATATGGCCGTTGATTACAAGTATTCCCTAGTAACGTCTGTTTGTACTTTTTTTCAAGTCTGTTTAATTGGTTTATGTCTTTTTCAGATAGTTGTATCGTTCGCTGTAAAGGCGTGGCAGGTGACTATAACGACGGTTTTCTGGAGTTGTGGAACAGGCTTGGTTAGCACGGTACGTGTTCATCATTTTATTTGGTCCAATCAATTAAAACTCACAGATTCAGGCAGTTTGCATTTGAATAAGTGGCTTTAAGAGTACGAGAAGGCCAAACGATAAATAGATTGAGTGAAAGATGAATAACCTGGAAATTCAGTGACTATTAAGGTGATGGTCTACTCGAGATGTACGAAGAAGCAAGCTACGCTGACAGAAATAAATTGAAATAAAGGCAGGAGGCTGTCGATAATGAAGAGTAGTTTTATAGTAGACAAGTATCAGGTATTAGGCCGTTTCATGATGGCACGAAAAAATAAAAAAATATCGTGCAGGTTTTTTCCAAAGGCGCCTTTAAACGGACTAGTTATTTGTCAATTTCTTGCTGCAGTTGTATAGCCGCCAGGTTGTACATTATATCGCTCAACACTTTGCAACAATTGATGTAATCTTGGAGTGTAGCCCGGATATTGCCGAAATATTTCATAGAGTCGCAAGTATTCAATGTATAGCCGGCGACATTGCAGATGATTTATCCCGCTTTGACTTTACTGCAATATCGCCGTATATCGTCCTGATGGCGCAACGCGACTTAAATTGCGTCGATAGACGATATTGCGCACGTAAAATTCAAGTGTGTTTTGGTTGAATTGCACCGCATTGCTTCCATGTGAACATACTTGCAATTTTGCTTAGTAAAAGTCGCTAATTGGTGTGATATAAATCGAATTGCATCGCGCCGTCAGGAAAGGACCTAACTGTCTGATTTATTTAGACCATTGACATGTATTCGTATTAGGACCTAGGATCAGTTTGAAATAAGTTTCAAAAGCATCAGGATTTCAATACATATTGCACCTTTAATAATATCTGCTTTTTGTTCCCTAGATCGTCAACGTCTATTTCTCGGAAATTGCAGACAAAGACGTGAGGGGTACACTGTCACTCGTCACGGGTTTTATGTTCAAATTTGGAACCCTGGCCACCATGTGCGTGGGGCCTTTCGTGTCTTACGAAGTCCTGAACTACGGCATGCTTGTCCTACCTGTGTTCTTCGGCGTTGCCAACTGGTGGATTCCTGAGACGCCATATTTTTTCCTGAAAAATGGCAACGTGGAAGGAGCTAGAAGATCACTTCGGTTACTGAGGGAATATAAGGATGAGAAGGTAATTTTTTTGGACATGCGATTATTACCTTGTTATAACTAGTATTGTGATATTAACGATTTTCATATATTTTTACGATTAAAATCAGTTTAAACGCCATTTATTTAATAACGTGAACTTCAGAGGCTGAATTTAAGTTTTTAAATGAAAATTTCAGTTCTTCAGACCGGTTTGATCTTTCAAAAGCATGCCAGTCTGCCCGAGGATACCCAAACTCTGATTATAATATGTTATTATTATTATATTGTTTGACTTCTACAGGTTTTAGAAGAGGAGCTATTGGCTTTGCAGGCGGATGTCAAGAATGAAATGAAACACTCCAGCTCGGTTAAGGAATTGTTCGTCGGAGTCCAGTACAGGAAAGCCATTTTAATAGCAGCCGGTAAGTCGAGATCAGTATATACATATAAGCCTACTCAAATCCAACGTAGTGAAAGTTACGTCTTATAGATACATTACACAAGAATGTACTAAGGTTGCCCGAACCAGGTATGCAGTGAGTGAATAGGGGCTGAAAAGTTAGGGAGATATAAAGCGACCGTGGAGTCTGCAGTTGTCTTTTTGTAGAAATCTGAATAGCTACATCATGGACTTCCAGTCGTACCATCGTAACTACGACAGAGATAAGTACTGGTAGGCTAGGAAATAAATACATTTGCTGCGAAAAAAGCCGAGTTAAGTACTTTCACCGGAATTATTTCCCTGGACTACAAGCCGCACAGTCGTTTTCTTCTCTCTTTTCATGATTTCTTTTGTGAGGGTATTTCTCAGGCCATTCCCTATGTCTATGGTTAGATAGAAGAGGCTTCTAACAACGCTTCAGATCAGGGCTGTTCAAATGGGAAGCTCTAGTCATTTATTTATTATTCTTACATTAATAAACATGAACTACTTGTACCGTCGTCATAGCTCATGAAATCTTCACTGTTATATCTTGTGGGAAAATTGTTGCATTTGCTGCTGTGGTTATTATGAGGACGTCTGGGAGCATGGCAGTGCCCCCACCATGTCGAATTGCTTTCCCTAAATTGCGACTTATAAAATATAATCATAATCATTTATTGGCACTGTTTAAAAATGGTTACATCAAAGTTTACACAGTAGCATTAATTATCACATAATTTAATTTGCAATTATTTATTTATTTATTTATTTATTTACACATACAATTATTTTTACAGGTAGAACCCAAGGTAATAAAAGTAGTCATACAATGCGACACTCAGAAACGCCTCTCGAAATCTGATCACACACCTACTCGCGACTATGATAGACCAGTCCAAGTAACGGCTCCTTGTGCCGGCACAAGTTACAAAGAGGACAACACACTAATGATCACCCTCTGGAATTCCGCCAAAGAGCAGGAAAAAATGTCCAACCGTTGAGAGATGCTATTAATGATCGTAACCGCCCGACATACGGGTGCAAACTTTAATAGGTTTGTACGGGCTACCGGACTTTTAAACAGACATTCCCTCGGTCCCAACCGTAGCCTACTGTTTGGAACGAGTAATCCCAACGATTCCAAGATTTGCGGATTGTTTAGCATCCCACGAAACACCATAAATACATATTTAACCAGAGCAAGATTGCGCCTTACTTCCAACTTATAGTACCCAACCATTCCTATTACAAAGAGAGTTGGGTACATAAGCGGGTAAAACGGGTAGACGCCAAATTGCCTCATATAGAGATACCGTGTAAACTTGTTCTGCATCTTTTCCACCATCTGAGAATATTTAGTTTCATAAGGATTCCAGATGACAGCACTAGTTTCCAAGTTACTTCGCACCAACGCATTATAAAGTGATTTCACTGCTGCCATGTTAGTGAAGTCCCGGGTTTCTCGCATGACAAAACCAAGATTTTTGAAGGCTTTTTTACATACTTGCACGACATGAGTTCGAAATGATAGATCCTCAGTAAAGGTGACCCCAAGATCTCGCACCGATCCCACCCGCGGTATGACGTGACCGCCCATACTATATTCGTGGTTGATGCGATACTCCCTGACCCCCGTACTAGTTATAAACTGTACTACGGTGGGCCAGTTTTATTCTTCCCTGTGCACAATTGTAGTAACAATATAAATCCATGCATAAATTCATTATATCATTCATCATTTCATCATTTCAGCCGAAAGACGTCCACTGCTGGACATAGGCCTCCCCCAGGCGTCGCCACATTGACCGATCCCGTGCGTCTCGCATCCAGTGCCTTCCCGCAACCTTAACCAGGTCATCAGTCCACCTAGTGGGAGGCCTTCCAACGTATCGTCTTCCGGTTCGCGGTCGCCATTCCATAACTTTTCGGCCCCATCGGCCATCCGTTCTGCGAGCAATGTGCCCTGCCCGCTGCCACTTAAGTTTGGCAATTCTTCGGGCTATACCTTACACACAATTTATTAATTCTACACTCATTCGACATGCATTATTTTTATTTCACATTGGTAATTTACACACATTTTATAACAATACAATATTCAATACAATATTCCCATTTGCATAAATTTACACTTGATATTATTATTTCAATTACAAAGTATTTAACGTTTTACTCTTATATGTATATCAATAAGGGTAAGCCATGGAAAAACAAATTTTACTTAAGAAATAAACAAATAGAACAGAATCTTCCATACCCTCACGCCACTGTGTGCTGTGTGATTTTGTGTTAATAAGTTATCACGTTATCTTATTATTTCCTCCACCTGAAAGTAATCCAGCCCTTCAAGAAACCCACCAATAGCCTCCCTACATTCACGACTGCTAAGATTCCTTAGCTTAAGGTTTTTGCTAATCTTATTGTAAATGCAAGGGCCAAGAAAATTTCCAAAGGTTTGAGCGAACGCAGTCCTACATCTCGGAGTATTATAAACCATATCCTTTCTTCACCCAGCCCCAGAGTCAGGTCTAATTTTAAGCTGTGCGATGATCAGCAGCTGGATGAAGAGCTTGCGTGCAGAAAGTACCCCACTTTCCTTATATAAGAGATCAGTAGGATACCTGTAATTCTTAAAACTCATTACCTTAAGTAGCGCCCGTTGGGCTCTTTCTACTACAAGCATAGTTGTTTTCGATGTACCACCCCATGTAGTCAGACGTAACCAATAATGGACTGACAAAGTGAGTAATATACAGTAGTAAGTAAACACATCAACATGGTCTAGGGATATTTTAAAAAAGCGAATTACTATCAATGTGTTAATTATTTATATGACATGTATATATTTAAAAGATACGTTATTTAATATTCTACCATTTTTTAATAATGGTTAAGGTACTTCGATTAAAATTTCAGGATTTTATGGAAAAAAATGAAGCATAGACGGAAACCGTATATGAATTAACTTTTAATTTATGAGTAAAAACTGAAAAAAATAGAAAAATCATTTAATCTGTGTTTATAAACTTGAAGTTAGTAGTCTGAGAAAGCGCCCATGATGTTCATAACACATCGGCAACGATTCGGCATGCTCAGAACAAGGTTGTCAATGTCTTGCTGCGGAATATTGTCCCATGTCCTTCTGAGGTGCGCAAAAAGTTGATCTTCTGTAGCCAGATTTTCAGGAACTTCCTTCAGAGCTCTTCTTTGCAGCATATCCCACGCATGCTCAATGGGATTTAGATCTGGCGATTGAGCAGGCCAGTCTAAGGCCCTAACATTGTGTGTATGTAACCTTGCCCCATTTGTGTTCTGTGAGGCAAGATTACGGGCCCCAGCACCTGTTGGACGTATCGTTCTGCCGTCATATTGCCCCGCACCCAAACGAGATCCGTCCGTCCTCCAAGACGAATTCCTGCCCAAACCATAATTGTTCCTCCTTGGTATGGGTGAACTTCCTGAGGGTTCTGAAGACGGCTCCATCGTCCAGGAACTCACCAAACACGCGTCCTTCGTGAATCTGGATGGAAGCCGAACCTGGATTCATCCGTGAACAGCACATTGGAACATTGCTCACGGCCCCAGTCCACGTGGTTCCGAACCCATTCTAATCGTCGTCCACGATTGCCTCTCCGTAAAGGTGGGACCCGGAGTGGTCTACGAGAGCGTAGATTGCTTTCATGCAGTCGCCTTCTTACAGTTTGGTCACTCACAAGCACTTGGTGTTCCACTCGCAGCCTTTGGACCAATTGAGTCGCCGTTGCATTTGGTTGAGCTCGGTCTTGTCTGGGGGTAGTGATGCGACTTGGCCCCCGGTACCTCTCCGCTACTTCACCTGTGGCACGATAGCGTGACCACAATCTTGAAATTACATTTTGGTGGGTTCCTATGGCCTCAGCAACATTACGCTTAACAGACCCAGCTTCCAGCATTCCCACAGCTCGTAACATCTCCGCCCTCGTCAAATGTTGGCGTTGCATGGCTACAATACCTCAATTTTAACTTTATCTTTCATTTAAAAATGAAAAAAACTGTAACTAAACGTAATTCGTATTGTTTTCTAAATTTCGCACAAATGAAAATTCCCTCTCCTACACATCAAGACATTTTTATGCCACCGAAACAAAAGAATTTTCAAAAATTTGAATTTGGAATTAGTCTGAGATAAATTACAAACAAATCGGTGAATAAAAGATTCCAATGCGGCCAGTACTTTTCGAGTTATTTAATTGAGTATGAAATATCCCTAGACCGTGTTGATGTGTGTAATTTCCTTGAACACACATTCCTGAGCATTTTAAAAATGTATATTAATTTTCGGATACGGGCACTTAGTTTTTTGGCTTGTTCCTTCCAGTTGAGACACCGATCAACAACAACCCCCAGATATTTAATAGATGTGGTATTGAAGTTACTGTAACAATCACACGCGTCCTCGTTGTCACATTTATGCACTTTTATAGTTACGGTGCCTGGTGGAGGCTGACATCTGCATGAAGTGCCGAAGGAGATATACATGGTTTTTTGGGCATTCAAAGTTAATAAATTGTTATCAAGCCATGCTGCCACTGTGCGCATTCCTTGATTTGCAATGCTATTTATAGCCGACCATGTTTTGGCTCTAAACAGTAAAACCGTATCATCTGCAAAAGTGACAATTTGACCCCCCTCCATGGCAAGATTACATAAATCATTAATATAAATTAGAAAGAGGGTTGGGCCAAGCACGCTTCCCTGCGGCACTCCATACACCATGTCGACCTCCTGGCTAAAGTTATCATCAATCTTAACACTCTGTTTGCGGTCACTTAAATAGTCCCTGAACAAATCTAGAGGTACACCTCGAATTCCCATGCACTCCAGCTTAGCGAGCAGAAGGAAACGGAGACCGTGTCGAACGCTTTAGCAAGATCGAGAAAAATACCCAGAACTCTATCTGTACTATCCAAACCATCAACAACGAACGATGTTAGTTTATGTAGCGCATCGCAAGTAGATTTGCCTTCCCTGAATCCAAATTGGTTGCCTGAGAAAAACCCTTTCAACTCCAAGTATTTTTTCAGTCTAGAGTTGATTAATTTTTCAAGTTTTTTTGACAAACTAGGTAGCAAGGAGATAGGTCTATAGTTCGACACCTTATGCCTGTCACCAGTCTTAAAAATTGGTACAGTGACAGACCTTTTCAAGGCCAACGGAAAGATTCCCTTGGCGAAACATGTGTTACAGATAGCAGTAACTGGTTTCATAATAATATTTACCGCTCTTTTATATAATAATGATATATAAACCTTCTTGATTCCAGTACTGAAACTAACGACGATCATGACTGGTGCCCAGTTGATAAGACAGTATTTGGTTTTGATCATTGGCGACACCAAGCTGGAAATTAAGCAGTCCCTAGTGACCATCATATATGCCTCAATCACCTTCGTTTTTAGTAAGTAACCTCGCTAATATACAAAGTTAATATACTATATATGTAATAAATATATATAAAAATAAATAAATAAATAAAGAAGTAAAAAATATAATATATAAAGATGACTTATCTCTTGTGTGCAATATCAATTTGAGAGATTTTGGTGCTTCATGCTGTCCGTTGTCTGTCAGTAAAAGGCTTTAAGATTTTTATTAAGTAGGTCTAATGATCTTGTTTTGTAGGTCTGATGTCTTCGGTGCTGGTGGACCGCGTGGGTCGTCGACCTCTCCTCGTGTTCTCGTACTTAGGTACGGCGGCCTCACTCTTCGCCGTCGGCTGCTATTTCTTCCTCAAAGATGTCATCGGCGTCAGCACTGATACCTTAACCATCCTCGGCTTCGTGCCATTGACATTCATCATTCTCGCCCACGTCATCTCCACTTTGGGTTTCAGTTCTCTCATTTACATCATATTCGCTGAAATATTTCCTATCAACGTGAAAGCGATTGCTATGACTTGTATAAGCCTCTTTGGCTCTGCTTTAGGTTTTGTTACAGCTGAAATGTACCCATGGTGTGGTTCGACGACCGTATTTTGGATTTTTGCTGGTTTTGCGTTACTTGGCAGTGTATTTTCTTACTATATGGTCCCAGAAACGACACGGAAAGATCTGAGAGATATTCAGGCAGAGTTACAAGGTGCCAATTATGACGCTGTTGCCGTTGATGATAGGTTAGCAACCGTTGTAACAAGTAATGACGAAAATAAAGAAGGAACTGAAATGGAGGACCTTAAAAAGAAAGATACTTTATAGAAAAGCTAGAATTAGAAAAAATATTGTATCATAATCTCGTAAAATTATATAAAGATGATCGTCTCTTTGAGTATGTTTAATGAAATCTCCGTAATTAATTTGTTGTAAATACAAATGTTAGTTGCTTTTTATGTCATCTCTATAAGACATTTTAGTTATCACATTTAGTTTCAAAAAAGTTTAAACATAAGCGTTCAACAAGACTGTCATAGACTTAGGGACTGCACCAATCTCATAACTACCAAGAAATCTCGATTGCATTTAATATTTATGCATAAACATTTTACCTACAAATATAATGCCTATCAATCAACGTTTTTCAACACACTTAATCGAATAAAAAAATAGTCGTAAATATAATATTTAAAACAAATGAGGTATGTATCGCGATTTTTTTCTCTTCAGTTGCGCTCGATTTTATTTGGGGCTGTATGTGTGACCAGCCTGATATTATAAATACAATAAATTGAAAAGATGAGGGCTGGGCGCTTGGGCGCCACCATATCTGCACGAGTATGAAATACACTTTATTCCGTGCCTAAAAGCTGTGGGGTAAGAATCAGTTTTTTAGTGTGTTGGAAAAATAAATATTCTGTATACCTAACTTACCAGCAACGAACTGTACCTGTGTTTTTCTATGCATGCTCTGTGTGTCTGTTTTTGTCTCTTTAATTTTAAGGTGTGTGGAACGTAAAGTACATTCTGAAATTGTAGAGATACGTATCATTTACTGCAATAATACCAAATGTGGATATTATCTACTTAAAGTATAATAGTTTTGTTTTATTAGTTTTTGTATGAATAGTTTGATATTTTGATACTTGTTTATAAAATATTGCTGAAAGTGAAACAACGAAAGCAAATGGAGCGTTTTGAGTCTCGTGTTATTATAAGTGAGTATTGTTTAAAACGATGTTTTACTTAAGGGACTTTTCTGTTGGTGCGTTGCAATTAAAATTGCGTCAATAGGTGGTAAAATAATTTACGACAATTTTAAGTGCAAATGGGTCGAATTTCATCGTGTTACGCCCATGTGAGCGTACTTGTAATTTCGCTTATCGGTTTTATTTATATCGAATCACGTCGACCTACAGGAAGAGCGTTACCTAACCAAACAATTATTAAAACCTAAACACATGTCATTTAGTCGCCAAAGAGTTTTAGTATACTAATATAACATTTTCATGAAGATAAGTATTCCATATACGAAGCATTTAATATAAAGTGATAAAAATATGATTATCTTTCAATAATGTGATATACTTAGATTCGTGACTGTGGTGCTAGAATATATTCAATATTTATAAAAAGAAATATCTATTTATCATGCTCTGCGGCCATTATATTCCTAAAGGATTTATATGAAAATGTATATTTGACTAGTTTTAGATGTTTGCTAATCCATCCGCTAGTTGGTGATGTGTTGTATGGAGTTTTATTTTAATGCTAGTGGCTTTAATTTCTATTTAGAAAAGGGTTTCCGTTTGTTTTTTCATTTATTTATTTTAATTATCTCGATCCACCATACCCTTGTAAAGTAATATATAATTCAATTTAACAAAATTATGATAAGTAAGCGTCTGTAAAATGTGTGGTCAAACCTTAGTTGTTGCTTTCACGTTTAATGGTAGTAACCCTGAGTTTCTCACCTCTAAATTATCGCAAAATTAATACATGAAACTTAATTAACACATTCGTGCAGTTTGTCGCGAAGGAGTTTGGTTGTGTGATTATCTTGAAAATGCAGAACCGATTTTGATAAAACTCGGGACTGTTAACTAAGTTGAAAAAACATAAACAAATAAAAAATCCGGCACGCGTTACCTGCTGTGATTGGTTGAATGAATTTTCAACAATGAAATCACAGCAGATAACGCGTACCACACTCGGTGACAAATTCGGGGTAAGAGAGTTTTGATAAAATCTTGATCTTGTGTTTTCTCGGTTTATTGTAACGGTTACCAAAATGGGCTTTGATTGTTGTAGAGTCAGAGAGATTAATTATTTACCACTTTGAAGTAGAATGCCACATGTCACTGGCAGAGCCAAACAAAAACAGTTCCTATCCCGCTACCTCACACCAAGGCTAGTTGACAGATTTCTAACGAGATTTTGAAGATGATGTCTAACATTTGACTGTAGAGTTTACATTTATTGAGAACTATCTGCTGCCGCGACTTCGTGACAAACAGACAAAAATTCTAACAATCATTGTTTTGGGTTCTATGGCGTTGATAAAGGCCCCGATATTAGTTTTTCTCATATATCTTCTATGTACAGACAGCGATCAGTTTGTTTTTTTATATGTACTGATTATTGTCGTGGTAAGCAAATAATATTGCTACCTAATTTTTTTACTAGGCATGCACTTAGGTTGGAGTTTGATATGAACCATCACGTGACTTAAGTAAATCTGAAAGATAGATAATCTGAGGGAAAATGTAATTTTAAGGAAGTTTTTACATTCACATCTCAGTCACAAATTGTCAAAAACACCTGAAAGTCGTATACCAATTCTCGTACCCGAAACCAGTTTGTTCGTGAGTACGAGAATTGATATACGAATACAAAGCATTTGAAATGTACAAACGATCGTGTCAAAACGTTGAAAATGTTCAGCACCTTAGGTTTGATTTGTACCTACTTGTACCACTACAAACAATATGAAAAAGTGATATGAAAGGAACGTGTTCGAAAACTGTTAAATGTATTATTTCCTTGATCATATGCTTTTGGATTTTCTTCCTTTAAGGCCAGTTGTCTTCAATGAGATGGAAAATAAAGGCCCACAATGTATTGCTGTGCAAAGAATCTTATTGATTAAAGAATGAAATGAATACATTTATTTGGCACAAACGCAAACGCAAAGTCACACAACTTTATATCTAAATTTATTAAAGGTTATTTTTTTAGGCCAGTTGTCTTCAATGAGGTGGAATATAAAGGCCCACAATGTATTGCTATGCAAAGAATCTTATTGATTAAAGAATGAAATGAATACATTTATTTGGCACAAACGCATAAATAATACCTAAATTTATTAAAGGTTTTTTATTCTAGCTTTTATAAAATAAGTATTATCATTAGTGCTCGAATCGACTTCTGGCGTTGGCCAATGAAACATTTTATAAAAGGTTTTGTACTTTTTTATTACTATAACATGTTTAAGGAAAATAAAGAATATTGATCAGATATTGCGCTTTTCTTTATACCCGAGGAAGGAAAGGATTATGTTTTTCACGCGTATCTTGTATGTTTTTATGTATGTACCTAATATTCTTTATTACCTCATATATTTCAAACCGCTAAACGAATTTACATAATTAAGACATCGTTAGATACGTCTTGACCACCCAAGTGTTCTTGGAGTGTGAAAAAAAAAATGCGGTTTTAGGGCGCCATATTGTGCGATTCTCAATTTTTTACTTTTCCAAGTCTATCCAGATGTGTATCAAGATGAAGGGTTTTAAGAGATGTTTACAAAAATACTCACACACACTCACTTACATGTCACTCACGTCATGCCATGCTCATGTCTCACTGATATGTTTAAAAGTAACTCAAAAAAAAAATGGTAACTAAAAAGTTGTAAATAAAAAAGTTAATTTAAAAATCAAAAAGCCGACTGCTTAAGAAGCGAAATAAAAAGCTGTAAACAAGAAAAATCATGCTGTGGAGTCGGAGGATCAGGGGGTCAGCCAGTTCGCGAATATGTATTCTCCGACTCCTCACCTCAGTTTGGGTTTTTAAGAATTTGAATCAGTAGCTGATATTATTGTCCTCCGTTGACAGTAAAAAACTTAAAGTGGATGACTAAATTGCTCTTAAGTATCATTCACCTGTTACATATTCATATTCATTTATTGCACTACGCCACTGTGCACAGACTGCAGGCAATATAATACTTTGTACAAAAATTGTGATATTGATATTTGTGAGCGATTGCCTAAATTTAAAAAGTAATTAGTTAGCGTTCTGGGCGTTTTTCTTTGTCGTTATCTAAAATTGTTTCAGTTCAGTTTTCCATTATGTTTCTATTTTAAAATTGTTTATTTTAATAGTGTTTGTAAAAGTATGTGTACATTTTGCATTTTGTTAGTTTTGAAGATTTGTTACGTCTATTCCATACTAATATTATAAATGCGAAAGTAACTCTGTCTGTATGTTACCTTTATACGCTTAAACCGCTGAACCGATTTAGATGAAATTTGGTATGGAGATAGTTTTTATCCCGCCAATCATCCTTTAGGGGGTGGACAGGGGGTGAGACATTTATATGCTGAATTAATAATTTCTCAAGTAAGGCGGCACACACTATTATGGCGCGATATAAAATATAGACTATTCAAAGTAGTAATGCTACGCAGACGAAGTCGCGGGCAAGGAATCCCTTTTTTTCGCATATTGTTCTTTTTCCTAATATACTTTGACATAACTGTTTAGGCATATTTTTTTTGCCATAATAATTGTTTGCCATATTTTTTTTCGGCATACAGTTTATGTTGGCATAATTATCTACAAGGCTAATTTGTTTTGGCATAATTTTAATTCGCATAATTTTACTAGCCCTAACGACTATTAGCATAATAGTATTAAAACATAAAAATTAATAGGAGTAACGGAAACAAATTTGAGTAATTTTTACGTATTTTTTTATTTTGATGTTTCATGTAAATGATTTATTATATATAATATTATGTAACTGTCATGCATTACAAATGATTAATTAATAGTCATGTATCTGACAGAAATCACTTTTTGACAAGCTAGGCGTGTATTAATTATTTTTAAGTCTAGGTGTATATTTTTAGCAATTGCTTGTAAATATGCAAGTTTCGAAGTATGTTCATTTTTTAACTGATAAAAAAACCTGGCTCCTGGCTCACAGAGAGGAGAGAGCGTTGTATAGCGCGAGCGACGGCATTTTTAACAGAAAACAAAAGACAATTAAAAATGCGAGCAAAGCGAGCGCGAGCGCGACGAGCGCAGCGAGAAGCCACAAAAAAAAATATAATTATAGAATGAGAATTATTTAATTATATTGTATAAAAATGTGTATTAGTGTCTAACATTTTACGAATTAATTATTATGCGTATTTGTTAAGCTTAAAACAATGTTTTAATATCATTATGCGTAATCAAATTTATGCATTAGAATGTTGTGCTTAAACATTATTATGATTAGAGTAATTATGCTAAAAAAAAATATGCGTAAGCTATTAAGCGAAAATAATGTTATGCGTAAATATAATTAGGATAAACAAAAGTATGACATTTTATATTATGTCTAAAGTTTTTTTGCAAATGGAAAGGGAACCCGCGGGCAACAGCTAGTCTGCTATAATGTTGGTAAACCCTAAGGCTAAATCTATACCAATATTATAAAGAGGAAAGATTTTTTTGTTTGTTTGTTTGTTTGTTTGTACCGAATAGGCTCCAAAACTACTGGACCGATTTCAAAAATTATTTTACCGCTGGGAAGCTACTCTATCCCCGGGTGACATAGGCTACTTTTTATCCCTGTATTCCCACGGGAACGGGAACTACGCGGTTGAAACCGCGAGGCGTCCTCTAGTTAAGAAGAGTTTTTTTTATAAGTATGTCATGTTTTGATTTATTTTTATGTTAATATATCCACGGCTATAGATAGCGTTAGCAGCAACTTGCAAGTAAAAGGGTTTACTCGGTTTGTGACTATTTTTCTTTAAATACAGTGACTCTTTGTTTTATAGTATTTGTTGCACGTTTTTACAGTTTCATTGTACTAAAATGTGTTGCAATACAAATTAAAAATATCGAGTGGCTTCAGAAATGACCCCGTGACTGTGGCCTCCTTTAATGAGGGAGTGCACTTGCCATTATTTTATATTGATGATTCACGTTGTTTTTTTGTGGACATCTTACGTTATAAAAAAACCAGCCAAGTGCGAGTCAGACTCGTGCACGAAGGGTTCCGTACAATTATCGCAAAAGCGGCAAAAAATCACGTCTCTTTTTAGTATTTGTTGTTATAGCGGCAACAGAAATACCTCATCTGTGAAAATTTCAACTGTCTAGCTATTGCGGTTCATGAGATACAGCCTGGTGACAGACATACACACAGACGGACCGCAGAGTCTTAGTAATAGGCTCCCGTTCTTACCCTTTGGGTACGGAACCATAAAAAAGGAAAAACAAAAACACTTTACGCCACTTGAATACGTATAATTTTGTTTTTAAATAAAAATACACCGAACATATACAAGCTGGGTCTGACACTGACGCGAAAAAATATACCATGGATTTAGTAGGTGCTTTTCATTGCTGTTTTTTGTGAAAAAACAGAATAAATGATTTTTGAAAACGATTTTTTTTCTGAAATCAGCAAAACCTACAAAAAAATCCAAGACTAGGGGGTACAGAATCATGTACTAAGTTCATGGTATTTACACCCCATTTAAAATAATAATACACAAAGGTAAAAACTTGAATTAAATAAATACAGAAAAACCGCAGTCATCACTATCGAGTTAGTTGATTTAAATAGTTAGTAAGAAAAAACTTGAAGTGAAATTTTAGCTAGGTTTGAAAGTAATAACTGAACACATGTGCCTATTCTCAACGCAGTTGCAACCAGTTAAATTCTGGCTTACCTAAGCATTCAGGTGGAAACGAAAACTTAACGACAAAAATCTAAGCTTAAATCCGTAGAAATTTAAAAGATAAAACTACTACTACGTAATTGCTTGGTTAATTGTAACACAAAAATAAATGTAAATAAAAGAAGATACGTCAGCTACTCGTCGAGGATCCGCGCCAGACAAAAAATACTGCTTTCAGTAGTACCACTCCAATACTGGATTACGGGCTGAGACAGCTCCGCAGTTCTCATAGCAAATCTTAGCCCGTTGAAAAAAATATACAGAAACCGTTGTAAAATGTACGGAATCACGGAGACTACAGTCCCACAAAGGATCAAGCGCCCTGCCCGAACGGTGGGCCTGGAGTCGCCTTCTATCAACTTATATAAACAGACAAGGAAACGGACATGGAAGATATTATATCAGAGGAAGCTACATTCCGAAGAATAATTAGGAAGAAACCTCGATACATACCAGAATAACACAATATAACACTTTATTTGTCAAAAGCCTTTTTTTAACAAGAGGTTGCACTTTGCCCAGAGAAACAGGTGTTATGACTAGAGCCAGCCTGGCTATACGTGCAGGATGGCCAGGCCATTTCAAATAATATCGACGCTTTTAACAGCTGCTACTAAAAATATAAAAATTTGGTTGAAAACTCTGCCATGAATTTTCTACGAATGACATCCTGTCAGAAAAAAAAATTCTCTTGTCTAGTCAAAAGAAATTGCAAAAGATATAAAACTTAATTGCAAAACGTCTTGTAGCGGATACGCTACAATTCCATTAGGTTTACAGATGTTACAATAAAGGCTTATAGTAAGGTACACAAATATACCCTGTTATGGCTTAACAAGTAAATTTCTCACATGCCTGCGTTACATAATAATGATTATTAAATTAATAAAATGTGTGGCAAAAATAATAAAAGATAACATCATACAGTTTTCTTCGCCGCCCGTTTTCTGTTTTCTTAGGTAGGTAGTTATTCTTATAACCTCAATTTCATTTCTACCCATCTCTTGTGCTAATTTTATTGTTTTTCTTTCATTTCCCTGAGTTATTATATATATCTGAGTTCGGACTGCTTCTTGGGTAATACCTCCTCTAAAGATTTTTGTTGATTTCTCTTCCTAGGAACTCTTTGCCAGTTTGGATTTGCTGTGATATAAAGTTCGTCCTCCCATCTTTTACGTTGTCGACCTCTATTTTATTTACCACTTCTGGGGCACTATTCTTACATTCCGCAACTTCATTTACAACCAAACACTTCAACTTCTCATCAGTTTCGTCATACAATGCTCCTTGTAACTCAACCTGGATCTCCCTCAAACTCTTGCCCTTTGTTTCTGGCACCAAAAAGTATGAGAAAACAAAACCAATCAGGGATGAACCGGCGTAGAACCAGAACACTCCAGTCAGTCCTGCTACATCCTTTACTTCTTGATAGCCCTTGATTGACACAAAGTTAAGGAACCCTCCCAAAATATTATGGAAGGTCATGGCTACTGATTTGACGTTGAGGGGGAATATTTCTGCAATGATAACACAGTCTACCGAGAGGAAGCCTAGAGAGGATAACATGTTAGAGAGGACGATGCCAATGAAAGGGATGTAACTGTGGTAAGAGGAGGTCGTGGGTTGTATTAAGAAATATGCTCCAATAATGGTAAGGGTTATGCCATAGCTAAGGTAGGAGTACACGAGCAGGGGACGCCGCCCGACCTTGTCCATTATAACTGATGAAAATATACCTGCAAAGAAATTGAGAGTTTTATTAGTGAATAGTTTCTGTCAGCTGCTTCGCCCGCGTAAATGTCGGCCATTATCCCAAGGATGTTTCCTTATTTCCCTTACCTTCCCTGCTCCCGTAATAAGAGTACCCTATGTTCTAATCCAGGACATGGTATACCCTTGTTTCATGTTTCATGATATATGTTAAGACGTAAGAAGGTAACAGATTGACACAGTTACATTCGCATTTATAATATTAGTATGGATGTATGGTATGGTTCTGTCATACTGTGTTCAAAGATTTATGATTCCATAATCGACTGCAGGCGACAGCAGCAGGTTAAATGTCGCCGTGACACTATGTATTTCAATGAAATATCTTTCGAAGCTAGTGATACGTCGGCGTAGTGGGTGTAATTCTGAGTGACGCAAGTGATTCATGGCCCTCGATATAAATCTGTTTTATTCAAGAGTATGCAACTCTTTTATTCAACTATATACTTTAATATACCATGACTACGAGAAAAAGAAAGATTCAAGCGAAAAGCACAAGGAGTTTGTACATCTTCGATATAAATCCGTTTTATTCAAAAGTTGCATACTATGCTTTATACCATGACTACGAGAAAAAGAAAGATTTAAGCGAAAAGCACAAGGAGTTCGTATGTCGAGTGTATTCTTTGCACACGGAGTTTGTATCGAGTATTTTATGCGCAAGGAGGTTGTATAGCATTGAAATGGAGGTCGAATAGTGATTAAAATTGTTTTTTATTCACTGTTTTCTGCTAATAGAATAAGCTTTTTAGAGGGGGACTTTTATAAACATACTTACCAACAAGGAATTTGACAGCTCCAAATATAATCATCATGGTGGATATATCGATGTCCAGTTTGCTTTCTTGAACGATTGCGACGAAGTATATTTGGATGGCAGTCTGTCCTGACAGAATTAGAGTCATTATCAAACCTGTTGAAGAATAATAATTTGATTAGTCTTTAATAGAGTGACTAACCTCCTTTGCCGCACGTGTTGCCAGTGACATCGATAGTTATTTCTTCTTTTCATTTCGACGGTGCATTTAATACTGTTTGGGCTCAGTAGGTGGCCACGGTTATTGCAGCATCAGAAGCATTTTACAGATTATCTAGGCTCCAAGAGAATGGACAGTTAGGATATTCCAGCAGGTGCACCGTACAGGAGTACTGCAGTACTTACTAACCTACAGCAATGATCATTGCCTTGCGGTATTGCTTTCCTGTTAACAGTTCTTTGATAGACCCGGAGCGCATCGTCTCCTTTTTGACATCCACACTCATCGCTGATAAACGATCTTCTATAACCTGTAAAAATCAAGTTACGTGTTTTTTTTTAATTCCTTTATTAAAAACTAAGGTTCTTAATAATAAATTACAATCTAGCCTTAATAGACTAATAAGCAACTTAACTCTAACTTATTATTATATTGTATGATGTTATGACTAAGAATAGTGTCAATTTGCACTTTTATATAGTTCAGTAGCACTTTCTTAGAGTCTGATATTATTAAACACTTAGTTCACGTGTTACATGTATAGCACAGTATTGTTGCTATTATTTTTTCACTTATTATACACTACACTAACTTAAATGGTTTAGTTCTCTTTAGCCTACGCACTATGTCCGTGTTATCTAGCAGCTGGATTGCTTCCACATTCACAAGTCGATGAAGTCTGGGTTCGTGGGCTTCAGCAAAGTTTTGGATAACGGTGGTGACGAGTTTCATTTTAAGGTCGCTGTGAAGGTCGTCATTTCTGATGTACCATGGTGCATTAACAGCATCTCGGAGTACTTCATTTTGAAATTGTTGTATAATTTTAACATTGCTTTGTTTAGTACAGCTCCATAGTTGGATACCATACGTCCAAATTGGCATAAGAATATGCTTGTATATTATAATTTTATTGTGTATTGATAGACAGGATTTCCTTCCGAGTAACCAATACCTATTTTTGTAGCGTATATCGAGTTCCTGTCTTTTCTTTTTGATTTGAGATTTCCAACGCAACTTGGCGTCAAGAGTTATGCCAAGGTATTTTGCTGTATTTGCATACGGCACTTGCATGCCGTTTATATAGACTGGGTGGTAAGCGCTGTGTTTATTTGTGAAGTCAATGTGAATCGATTTTGACTCATTCAGTTTGATCTTCCACTTTTATGTCCAGTCGTAAACTTTGTTTACAGCTAGTTGAACTTTTTCTACTGCTTCTTTGTGGTTTGAACCAGTAACCATAATCAATCAAAATCAATCAATCAAAATCAATTTATTTTTATTTTACATAGGCCTACATGGGCACTTACAAAACGTCGACAAAAGGGTTGGTCGTTTCCTATGGAGAAGAACCGGCAAGAAACTCCATGGTTACTCTTTTAATAATGGTTTGGTTTTACAATATTTCCATGTTACAGCATTAGTACTATGGGGGGACAACGTAGGCCCGACAATAAGTCGTAAGGAAATAAAAAAAAAAAAGTTTATATAATATATAACAAAGTTAACAAATGTTAACTAACATCTAGAAGGCCTACAATGTTCACACATCCACAAAATAATCGGTAAAAGAATCTATACAAAGTTAAGAAAAAAGAAATATATATATATATATATATAACTAAGAAGACTAAATTTAACATGTGGCACAAATGTTGTTATCAGTATATATAACTATTCTTTGCAAAGGGCTATAAAGATGATTGCGAACTATTGTAAAAAGTCCAATTAAAAGAAGAAAAACAAAAAAAAAAATGAGATTTTGAATAGTTAGAGACGTCCACATATTTGTGCCGTTTATGAGTTACCAGGGAAGCCGCATGCGCAGAAGGAGCTAAAGCCAAATTTTTTATCTTCAACGTAGTCCTTGATTTTTCAATATGCTTTTTTAATAAGGACACGTTTGATGTGATTTTTGAACTTTCCATCGGTCAGTTCTATAACTGACTTTGGCAACTTTTTATAAAAGCGTATACTGTTTATAAGAAAAGACTTGCTAGTTTTAGTTAATCTGAATTTGGGTATTACAAGTTCATGCTTACTGCGTGTATTTAAATTATGTAAGTCGCTTCTAGTTTTGAAAAGTCGCATCAAAGCTCCAGAGCCTCGAACATCGACGCCGAGTCGCCAGTCTGTCGGTCTTTTATCGGTTACATTTCGGGGAGTGTGCGACGGAACTGCACAATTTGATTCCGCCTAGCCCTTTCCATCATCGGACTACAAGGCGTACGGCCATGCGCCATCGGTACATGGTAGACATCCCTCCCATACGCACAAAGCGTTTTGCTAATACTTTCATTGTGCGCACAGCTAAGGAGTGGAATTCCCTTCCGGAGTCTTTGTTCCCTGACAGCTACAACCTAGGGGTCTTTAAGTCAAGAGTGAATAGGTTTCTTCTAGGCAAGCGTGCTTCACCGTAGACCACATCATCGCTTAACATCAGGCGAGATGGTGGTCAAACGCTAGCCTATAGTTCATAAAAAAAAAAAAAAAAAGCCCTCGATTTTTGCGGACATAAAAAATACATTCCAAAATATAAAGTGAAGGTAGAGTCAGTATATTGATCTCTTTAAATTTATCTCTGAGGGACTCGCGAGGACCCATTTTATAGATCGCGCGGATATAATAGCAGTATCATCGGCAAAGGTCGCTATGGTGTTGTTTACCAGCTCTGGGATATCACATGTGTATATTATACAGGATTGGGGCTAACACACTTCCTTGTGGTACTCCAGCTTTAATAGTTTTTAGCTCAGAATATGCGTCTTGTTGCCTTATCCTAAACATTCTGTTGCTTATATATGACTTTAGAATATCTGAAAATTCGGGGAGCATGCGTCTGAGTTTGTATATCAGACCTTCATGTCCCATGTCCCAAACTTTGTCAAAAGCTTGCGACATCTAGAAATACGGTGACACAGACTTGCATGTTTTCGAGCGTTTTTTCGATGATGTTTGTTATTTTGTGTACCTGGTCCATGGTAGAATGTTTTTCCCTGAAGCCAAATTGATGGTTCGGAATAAGGTCTTTCTCTTCTATTATTGGTTTTATCCGTTTTAATAAGAGCTTTTCAAACAGTTTCGATAATACTGGCAGCAGGGAAATGGGTCTATAAGATGATGCTTCATGGGGTGGTTTCCCAGGCTTAGCAATCATAATAACTTCAGCAACTTTCCATGGCTCAGGTACATGTTTTAGCATAAATGCAGCGTTAATAAGTCTGGTCAGCTTAACTATGGCTTTGCGCTGGAGGTGTTGTAGTATTTCTCTTGTTATGAGGTCATAACCCGGAGATTTCTTCAAACTTATGTTGTTTTTAATTTCTCTCACAACTTCTTTAGGAGTTACAAGTCGATTTTTTTGGTTTTGTGATACATTTGCACTCTCAGGTATTTCTATGGTACTTTCATTGGGTTGGAAAGTATCTTCTAAGTATTGGGCAAACCTTATCGCTTTTTGTTCATTGCTTATGGCCCATTTTCCATCGCTGTTTCTGATGGGAGGTATTTGCATAATCGGCCTTTTTAGTTTTCTTGTAACTTTCCAAAGAGAGTAATCCGTTGATTGGTCATTTGTTAGCTGCACAAGTTTGGAGTTCAGAGTTTCATTCTCAAATTGTATAAAAAATCAGTTGGCCAGTAAGTTGGTTTGCCAGTGTCTCTAACTGCATTTAAGAGCTGTCTTCCCTTTGTTGTAGTCAGTCGTGATCCCCAATGCGTATGCTTGGCATTAAAATCACCGCCTAAGATGAATCTTTGAACCAAAACTTCAAAGAATTGCAAATATCCCTCTTTTCTTATCATGTGCCTTGGAGGACAGTATACAGCTGCTATGGAAACGTGACAAAATTTGGTTTTGACTGATACTGCCACAGCTTGAATGTCTGGTTCTTCAAATTTACTGTGCTCGTAATGGTTAAGGTTTTCTTTAATTATAACCGCGCTACCTCCTCTGGCAGAGTTGTCAGGGTGAAGCGAACTATATATCTTGTATCCTCTAAATTTAACAAAAGATTGTTTAGTGAAGTGCTTTTCAGAGATTAAACACATGTCTATATTTTCTGTGTCTAGGACTGCCTGTAACTCATTCTGATTCTGATGTTTGAGGAGCCCATTCGAGTTCCACGCCATTAATTTTAGTGTATTAGTCATTTATGATGATTAAGAGCAGCTGATTTGGTGCTGGATTCTAACTTCTCTAGTCGTTTGTCAAATGTAGTAATACACTTTAAAATCTGATTTATCTTATCTTCTAGATTTGATGGTTGTGTGCCTTGTTTTGCAGCCTGAGCATAGGAAATACTTTTGGTGGCTTAGACAGTTGTCTGGACACCTTCTTTCCGTGTCTGTTGGTCAGGATTCCCTACTGTAGAAAACTGTTGGGCTGTTGGCACAACAACTTTCTTTTTTATGTTTTTATTTTTCATCATTTGCATCTCTTTGGCTACTTCACACCCTCTGTAGTTGGCTGGGTGGGGTAAGCCACAGTGGACGCATTTCGGTTTCTCTTGCGGAGATTTAATACATTCGGCTGTAAGGTGCTTGCCAGTGCATTTTACACACCTTGGCTCTTTTTTACAGTATTTATGAGTATGCCCATATGCCTGGCATCTCTTACACTGTGGAATGAGTTTCGGATTTTTTAGAGGGTGAATTTCAATTTTACACCCTAAAATGTGCTTTGTTGCATAGATTTTATTGACATCCTCATCATTATGAAATGAAAGTACGAACATATTGAGCGGTTCTTTAGACTTCCAGCTCAACTTGTGGTCAACTTTTTCTATTTTAAGACCTTGCGATATTAAATCATCTTTAATTCGATCTGGCTGGCAAGAAGAATGTAACTTTTTCACTACAACTCTTATTGGCCTAGCCTGTTTGTTCTCATATGTGTGCCAATGATAGTCTTTCTCTGTCAAAAACCTAGCAATCGCTCTATAAGAGTCATCAGTTTTAGCGTTGATCTTCACACAGTCTCCATTCATAATTTTGGCGGTGAATGATTCAGTTGGTTGGGTTTCAGTCAGTGAGACGTAAAACATTTGGTAGCTCTTGACTCCGTCGTAGAATGAGCAAATCGTATGTTGCTCTTAGCTTTCAACTCCTTGGGGCCATTATTTTCTTGTTCTTTGCTTAAGCTGGGAATTTCATATTGGCGGCTTTGTAGTTGATACTGAAGGTTTTGTATTTGGACCTGCAAATCATTAAGAAGAAGTGCCGGCTTTTCTCTTTCTAAAATCAGAAATGTAACTGTCATACAATAGCTTTTCCAGATTAGTTTTAGTTTTTATCTTAGTTGGCGACATTGTAGGGTAAATAGGCACTTCACATTCACAATTAACTGATTGCACTGTTTACACTATAATTAATAAATAACTGGGTCATCGCGGCGACCTTGACCAACCGATTTCGCAACGCGGCGACGACGGCGTTATTTTGATGCGCCAGCGAATTACGCTTACGTAGCTCACTCGCGCGAATGATAGGTATACGACCGTTCTCGATAGAAGTCAAACAACTACGAGTTACGTGTGAAAGCAACGAAGTGCTAAAGGTAACTAAAAAGGACGCAGTATTTCATGTAAGTAATGGAGTAGAAATGTGGGGTTTTAGTCGTTTGGAGTCCGACATATCGGATCATTCAACCCAGTTAAAGGGTATCCATGAGGAAAGGGTATTCCTCATGGATACCCTTTATCTGGGTTGAACTTCACGGGATTACCCCACAAAAAAGCATTCATTTCTCTACAGAAGCGGCAACATAAACAAGCGTCATCAAAATAAATGATTGCACTATTTTTGTGTGTAATTCGAACTCTTTAACTCAATTAATACTTTCATGTTTTTACCAAGTACCTCAATCAATACCTGCTAAAACTTAGGTTTTCTCTCACCTTTTGATCTTTATTCCCGCTCAACCTGATGAGGGAAGCTCTTGCATCATTAACCTTTCCTTCTTTCAAGAGATAATATGGAGTTTCAGGTATAAAGTAGCAGGCGACGAAGCAACAAAACGGCAGGACCAGTAACATGTAGTTGATCGTCTGGTACGAGACGAAGGGGCCGACAGACATGATGAGGAGAGTGCCAAAACTATTCATGTACCTAATGGATGAAGTGATTTTACCTCTAATCTCTTTGTCTGATACCTCGGCAAAGTAAACGGCTGAAACCTGTGAACAGAATAATTAAATGTTAAGAAGGATGTAAAACCTCAAAACGTGACATGTTCTACTCCTTAATTTATAATTAACTTCCCTAAATTATGTGCAACAGTAGACTCGTTAAGGGTTGACAATTTTGATGGTTTTCTAAAGTCATTGTCTGTTTTAAGTTTCGAAAACTTATATATTTCTCATATTCTTTCTCTCCTATATAATATTCTCTTTCTTCCTTCTACCCCTCTTTATCTCAAGACACGGTTTCAGTTTCTGTGTGACTCGCACCTTAAAGTTCGTAGGTCAACGGATAATATGAAACTTAAAATGCCAATGTATTCCACTACTTTCCTAGACAAATCTTTTACTGTCCAGGCCACTCGTCTATGGAATGCATTGCCTGTGACTATAAAGCGCGCGCAATCACTGCCTGTTTTTAAGCGACTTGTGAAGGAACACTACTTGTCATTGTGATCATAATGTTGTATAAGCTGAATTGTTTTCTTGTCTGTATATTAGTTGTATGTATGTATTTATGTATCTATTGTTTTATTTTTTGTTTATTTTGTATTTAATATCTACTTTCTTAATAAATTAATTATTTGTTGTGAAATTGCACCAAGTGCAACCCCATATTGTGTCCAGGCTGTCTTTTCCATTCTTGGTTGCCTGGAAGATATCGCGGATCGCGATAAGGCCGCCTGTTGTATGTTTGTTTTTGTCATAAGATGTCTTTTTGATTATTTTTTATCTTGGTGTACAATAAAGTGTATAATAAATAAATAAAAATAATAAACAAAATATTGATTCCTGACTCCTTCTTGATCTGCTCATCCTGTTATCCTGCATTATCCAACTGCTGAACATAGCTTCTACCCACGATTCCGAGCTTTTTGATCCAGGGTTATCGTGGACAACTAGTCGTTAATTTTGTCCACTCGTACCGCCAACTGCTACGGGGCCCACCGCAACGTCTTCTAGCGGTGTCAGAGATCCCCATAGTGGTTATTTTATATCTTTTGGAGTTTATGCAATTACTTACAGTTACTAGCATGCCTACGCCGACGCCCCATAAGAACCGCGTTAAGTAAAGCCACCACGCTGTTATAGTGCTTAAAACAATAATCTGCAAAATAAAACAAAATTATAGTTATGGCAAAAGCAGTTACTTTATGGGCTCCTTTTAAATTTATTTTGATATCGTTAGAATTGCCGAACACGACAAAAAACCGTTTCACATTTTGAGATAAATCGCCACTTACTGTTCCTGTGATGATGGGCAAAGCACTGACCAAGATAACGGCTCGTCTCCCGAAACCATCCGATATGAACCTCGTTACTAGGCTGCCAGTCATGAAGCCAGGAGGCGATGAAGCAGCCATCCATGATATTTCTTTCTGAACAGAAAGAATTTTGACATTATTCCAATGCATCCGTTCGGTATTTGATCTCGAATTGACCAGATTCTGTTGCATAGAATGATAGAACCCATATTAGTAACTAATTTGTCCAGAATAAGTTCCGTTACAGAGGGTTATTTTGCTATCAAAAGTTAAGTAAACAGTCAGAATAATTATAATGAAAGCAATTATAGGTAGCGAATGATAGCGTGACGGGTTGAATGTAAGAAGAAAATGTGTCGCGCCGATCCCACGTTGTACGGGACTAGGTCAGAAAGATAATGGTGATAATGATGCTGAAGTATTACATCTACGACCTTACGTCTGTAATATTAATGCCGGTCTCATTATTGTGGAACTTCGGTATCACAGGGGTGGTCCACCCAACGACTACGCCCGAAAGCACAGCGTTCAACGATACTGAAACAGAATATATAAAATCAGATTTAATTATATCTTGAACGAGAGAAAAACTAATAAAATAACCAGTCAAGTGCGAGTCGGACTCGTGCACCGTGCGTTCCGTACAAACAGCTACATTCACCAACATAATTAGTTAACTAGGTCAACGGGAACTACCATATAGGTTTTCGGCCTAAAACCTATAGGGTACTTCCGGCTGACCTAGAATTGTCAATTTTGGTGAAAAGCAAGGTCTTACAGTACAAGTAAAGGGAAAATTCCGATAAAGAAAAAGTTGAAAATTAAGGTGTATTACAAGTTTTCGCAAAATTCTAAAATTGCCCATATCTTTTTATCGTGTTGACTCAGAACTTTAATTTATTTTTATACACCTAACCCGTTCCTGAGAAAATCGGTGGTGACACACGAACAGACAGACAGACGGACAAAAAACTGTATCTTATAAGGGTTCCTTTTATTACCTTTTGAGTTATGGAACCCTAAAAAGAATACTTTGAATAATACATATAGTCTGAATTAGTGCGATGGATTGCTTTACTTTATATTATTCTCTAGGTGGAGCGATGACCTGTAGCCGACCAATCACATGCGAGATGTAAGACGTGATGCGGATTTCCGTCTATGTGCTTGGTCGATTTTTCATAATCTTTGCCCTTTGCCTTGCCGAATTCATTACGCAATAAAGCCGGCAGCTTTGCCGGCCACAGCCGACAAGGCTGTGGAAATCCGGTGGATTCAAAACGCATAGGACCGATCAGTGTAGCGACGCTTGGGGTAGGCTTATGTCCAGCAGTGACGCCTATTGGCTGAATGATGATGATGATGAATTGATAGGCTCGTGTTTGGCGTATGTGTCTAGAGGGTGACCATAAGCTCTTAGAGTTAGGTTATTTTGAATGTGTGTAAGGGACGTTATTACGTGTTATTTTGTATATGACTTGTATACAGATTCATATGACTCCTCTATTGGCACTTGTCGCATACAGACGTGCATACAAGCAATATTTAGTTGAAATTAGTAAATGATTAATAATAGACCTCCTTAACTTTGCAATTTAAATTAAGCTTAGTATGTGTGTATTTACAAACTATAAACAAGTAAAAGTGATTTAGTGTACGCATAAAATGGAAAACAGATGCTCGAATTCAACCCTTGAATTCTATGGATGTCTTGTAAAAATTGATGTCTTCTATTGAGCTGCATCTGAATAAACTCTGTTCTATTGCCGCGGATGGAAAACTTAATTCAGAGCAGAAAATGAAAATAGCAAACCTTTGCCGTAAAATAGGATCCGGTACCTCACAAATGACAGTACTATTCCAGTCGCTAAAGGCTAGATCTCTTCTAATGCACAATGCGGTTGAATCCCTTACTGAAAATCGAGACCTGTCAGATGATACAGGACTCAGGTACTGCGGGAAATGTTTCTTTTGCCGAAATGGTAAAAAGGGGAGCAAATAACTTTGTTCGCCCCAATAATTTAACCTCGCTTGCAATTTATACCCAAGATAAATTGAAATCGAGTGACGAAACAAAAGACCTCGTGAAAAAGATTATGATCTTTATAGTTATATTTTCTTTTATTTTTTCTTCACCCGGAGCAAATGAAACTGCATGCTCGTGGTGTCCGGAAAACAAAAAACGGAGGCGTAATTATCAGCACCGAGACCGAACATGACGCTGATAAAGTAAAGGAAGCAGTCCAGCTCTCTACTTCAGGACTTACCGCCGAGGAACCCAGCAAGCGCAAACCCCGGATCGTAGTCTTAGGAGAGGCTACATCCATGACTGAAAATTAGGTCTTCCGATGCATTTTTGAACAAAATGTCCTTAGAATCCTTCCTGGCCTTGGTAAAATTAAGCCACAAATCTGGGAAGAGAGATGCGTCGACCTGCAACTACGTCATTGAAGTACCAGCTGATTTACGTAAACCCTAATCGCTCAATTGAGACTTTATTAATTGGACGTCCTGTCCTGTTAGGGATTTTACACTAGTAACTCGGTAGTACCTACATGTGCCAACAGTATGGTCATGCAACAAAAACGTGCAGAGAGGTCAACTCGACGTGTGGGAATTGTGGTGAAACAGAGCACTCAATGACAGAATGCGCGAAGAAAGCTGATGTATCGAAATGTGCAACTTGCTCACGCTTTAAAAAGCCCAGCAATCATAAAAGAGGAGTGACACTAACAAGAGTGAACAAAATGGTTTGAAAACCATTTTGTTAACCAATAGTGGTTAGCTCAGCTCAAATATCTGCTGACCCTTAAAGTTCGTTGTCCGTGTTTGTAAAGAATTAAGTGCAATCAATTTAACGTTATCGAAGCTAAGTTAGGAATCATATGTTTATCATTATTATTATAATTTAATTTTTAATCTGTTTTATTAATTAAGATTATCAATAAATCAATATATCTCTGTCACTATTCTAATGTTAAGAAAATATTGTAAAAATTCCTTGTCCTCCCATTGATATTCTAAATATTGAGCTTGTCTCCCTTTCGCCATCTCACAGTTTCACGTGCACTCAAATACTAAAAACAAAAGTGTGCTCTCGCAATATAAATAGTAGATATGTTATGGACCAAATGATTAATTGGGCACTATTCATTATTCACTATTCACATTGTTTGAGCCCGTGCCGCCTGTGATACAGGATTACCTAGTACAGGCACCTAGCATTGTTGTACCCACTTTACATATAAGACCTATAAGTATATTTTACCAATTACAAGTTTGAATAAAAAATATTATCATACATCTGTCCCTTGAGCTTATGGTCACCCTACCGGAGTCTTTAAGTCAAGTGAGGATAGAGTGATAGGACTCATTCTGATGATACCTATCACTATCCTTACTGATTTTTGCGATTGGAAGAATATAAGAAACTAGCAGACGCCTCGCTGTTTCACCCGCGTAGTTCCCATTCCCGTAGGAATACAAGGATAAAAAGTAGTCTATGTCACCCGGGGATAGTGTAGCTTCCCAACGGTTAAAGAATTTTTGAATTCGGTACAGTAGTTTTTAAGCTTATTCGTTATATACAAAAATACTAATATTTCCTCTTTATAGTATTATAAGTATAGAAGTATAGTCATATAAGTGAATGTCAAGCGCTATCAAAGTATTACGTGATCAATAATTTTGGCATTTCAACCATCACCCTGGCTGGTAGAATGAAACTTTGTCAAGAGCTTCTGGTGGTAGTCGATAATGTGCCCGATGGCGACGATCGAGCTGGGTTGCCTAGGAGCAATCTATTCTCTCTTTGCTTAAAGTCCTCTAGGGTTATAGGTATCAGAAAACACAAAAGTTATTATCTTGGTTAATATAACTCACCGGCAGCTGCCACTAAATATTGAGCTTGTCTCCCTTTCGCCATCTCACAGTTTCACGTGTACTCAAATTCTAAAAACAAAAGTGTGTTCTCGCAATATAAATAGTAGATATGTTATGGACCAAATGATTAATTGGGCACTATTCATTATGCCCAGACAGTTTAAAATGCTCAATATGAGTAGCCAATATGATAAAACTATTGAAATAATTAAATTGACCGTGCTTTATTAAATTACTAGCTGTGCGGTTTCACTCCCGTCAACTGCCTACCCTAAGCTACTTATCTTCCTACCTACCCTACTTACCTTCCTGCCTACACTACCATACATACCAATTTTTTTTCTAGGATCATTCTTTCGTGGATAAACTTAACACCGCCATTCAGAAAATGACTTCAAATGCACAACGCCAAGAAGGGTGATAATGTCCTACTGAAGAACTATAGGCCCATCTCACTTCTTAGCCATGTTTACAAGCTGTTTTTAAGAGTCATCACGAATCGTCTCACGCGCAGGTTTGACGATTTCTAGCCACCCGAACAAGCCGGGTTCCTGAAAGGCTTTACACCGTAGACCACATACACCCGCTGCGGCAGGTTATACAGAAGACCGGAGAGTACAACCTGCCTCTCTGCTTAGTGGTTGTGGACTATGAGAAAGCCTTCGATTCGATCGAGACTTGGGCTGTACTGCAGTCTCTACAACGGTGCCAAATCGTCTACCGGTACATCGAAGTATTGAAGTGTTTGTACAAAAACGCTACCATGTCAGTTCGACTTCAGGATCAGATCTCGGAACCTATCCTCCTGCAGCGAGGTGTGAGACAGGGAGACGTCATATCTCCAAAACTGTTCACCACTGCACTGGAGGATGTCTTTAAGGTTCTAGTTCAGGAGTTGTTGTGCTCTTGGTTGATAAATCAATTCATGCATTTATTGGTTTTTGGAAATTCCTCCTGTAAGGTAAATCTAGAATTTCATTCGTCTAATTTACAAATTGTATAAAATTCATACAAACTTTCAACCCCCATTTTACCAAAAACCAATATAATAAATACATGAATTCTTTTTAACGATCAAGAGCGTAAATGAAAATTCGACACATGAATGTCCAATTTACAAATTGTAGAAATTTCATACAAACTTACAAACTCCTCTTTTACCTCCTTAGGGGTGGAATTTCCAAAAATCCTTTCTTATTGTGCACTTACGTCAATTGAGGAACCTCCATGATAAATTTCATCTTTATACGTCAAGTAGTTTTCGATATTTTGTGATGAGTGAGTGAGTGACCTTTCGCTTTTATACGTATATATATATAGATCAGTATAGTAGGTAGGTGCCGCTGGCGGGATTCTATCTTTGATGAGTGTTAATACTGTGGCAACTCAACCCGACAACGCCTGAACTAATATTACAAGAGCGAGCGAAGCGAGCTCGGGTATACTTAGGGTACCCCGACACGGACCCTTCAGGCCTTACAATAGGTCTTAAGGGTCCGTAATAACCCTAGGTTACGGGTAATCACTCCTACTGCGACGTTTGATTAATTTGTCATAGTCTCTTTTAGGGGGTTCTTCTAGGTTTGATTAAAAATACATCACTCAAGGAAAGAAATTGGAATATATTTCGGGGTTTGCCGGAAGATCTTGGTCAAACGTAGGATAAGCCAGTGATTTCGCGAAGAGTCTACACTTTGACATTGACTGTAACACATGTAATACATTGGACATGCCATTGTACAAGTTTTTTCTAACTCCATTATTATCAAATAGCACAATAGATATGTAACAATATTCTATAGTGACCAGAAAATGCGAAAATAAATGAAGTTTAAAATTATTATTCATTACGTAGCCTTGTAGACTTGTCATCATACATATTGCCTACTGTAGCAATTTGTTACAAGACTTATCGTCATAGCCTTTTAGTTGAGTTGTCAGGTTAGACGCTTACATCATTTTGAAATTTCGTTTGCCAAGTAAAGAGAAGTTTTTTCTGACAGATTGATACTTATACAAAATTCGTGGCACAGAAATCTTCAACCAAATTATTGATAGTTTTAATAGCAGCTGTTAAAAGCCCCATACTATTTGAATTGGCGGGCAAGGCGTTCAGACAAGCTCTAGTCTTCATCGATTTCCCTGGACAAAGTTCACCACATCGTTTTAAAAGTTATGGTGTAAACTAAAGTGTTATATTATGAAAACTGGTATGTATTGTCGTTTCTTCCTAATTTTTATTCGGAGTTGCACTTTCTCTGATATCTTAGACTCTTTTTGAATTGTGGTTTTCATTAGTATTTTCTTTGTCTATAGATATCAGTTGATGGAAGTCCCGGGCAAAGCGAATGACCCCATGTGTCCACATTTTCGTGTCTTTCGAAGTCCTGAACTAAGGCATGCTTAGGTAGGACTACCTGTGTTCTTCGGTGTTGCCAACTGGTGGATTCCTGAGACGCCAATTTTTTTCCTGAATAATGGCAACGTGGACGGAGCTAGAAGATCACTTCGGTTACTGAGGGAATATAAAGATGAAAAGTTAATTTTTTTGGACATGCGATTATTATCTAGTAATAACTAGTATTATGACATTAACGATTTTCATATTTTTTTTCGATTATAATCCGTTTAAACGCCATTTATTTAATAACTTGAATTTTAGACGCTGAATTTAAGTTTTGAAATGAAAATTTGAGTTCTTCAGACCGGTTTGATCTTTCGAAAGCATGTCAGTCTACCCGAGGATACCCAAACTCTGATTATAATATGTTATTATTATTATATTGTTTGACTTCTACAGGTTTTAAAAGAGGCTTTGCAGGCGAATGTCAAGAATGAAATGAAACACTCCAGCTCGGTTAAGGAATTGTTCGTCGGAGTCCAGTACAGGAAAGCCATTTTAATAGCAGCCGGTAAGTCGAGATCAGTATATACATATAAGCCTACTCAAATCCAACGTAGTGAAAGTTACGTCTTATAGATACATTACACAAGAATGTACTAAGTTTCCGTCAACCAGGTATGCAGTGAGTGAATAGGGGCTGAAAAGTTAGGAAGATATAAAAACCACCTTGGAGTCTGCAGTTGTCTTTTTGTTGAAATCTGAATAGCTACACCATGGACTAGCAGTCGTACCATCGTAACTACGACAGAGATAGGTACTGGTAGGCTAGCAAATAAAGACATTTGCTGCGAAAAAAATCCTAGAGTACTTTCACCGGAATTATGTTGGGCAGAGAGCTCCGACCGAAATTTCTTAGTAAAATGAAATTGTCGAGGTTTGCCTCTCGCCTATTTCCTCTTCCAATATTGAACCAATTTAAAAGAAATTCCATAAACTGGAAAAGAAAGCTACATACTATGCCCCTATGTGTTTCTTTTCATTGATAGTTTTAGTACCCTGTGGTTTGTGTTCTTGTACACTAGGCCTCTGTTGTTAGCGCAATTTTGAGCATTTTTGAGGGTTCTAGTACCTCAAAAGATAAAGTATCATCAAAAAGGAGAACATAAACTCATCACCTTCTGTTGCTGAGTCTTTGCTAAAAGAAAATGTTAATGTTTGCGATTCGGAATTTCTTTTTGAACATATTACTTGTAAAGACATAATTAAAACCTTTCACACTTTAAATGTTAAAAAGACTGCAGATCTGTGGGGTCATTCTGTAGAAGTTGCTAAGACTATTATTGACATTGTCGCACCTAGTTTAGCTATTATCTTTAATAATTGTATCGACTGTGGGGAGTTTCCTGACCTTATGAAAAATAGTAAAATAATACCTTTGTTTAAATCAGGTAGTACATCAGACCCTACAAATTATAGAGCTATTTCAGTACTACCTACGTTTAGCAAAATATTTGAGAAAATAATTTAAGAGCAATTGCAAAGATTTTTTAATAAACATAAATTATTACATAGCAAACAGTTCGGTTTTACAAGGGGTCGTTCAACTACTGATGTTGTGTACCGGTGTTGAGCTTTTAGGACATATTTATAATGCATGGGAAGATAAGTGCGATGCCTTGGGAATCTTTTGTGATTTGTCCAAGGCATTTGATTGTGTTTTTCATGAAACGCTAATCAGGAAACACCGCCACTACGGGACCCGGAACAGCGCTCTGGATCTTCTTACTTCATATTTGAGTAATAGGATTCAGACCGTTGACGTTAATGGAAAAAGATCTCCTGGATCTATGGTAACAATGGGAGTCCCGCAGGGCTCGATTCTTGGTCCTTTCTTTGTTTTTTTTTCTCTTTATTTGTTTTGGGGTTTTTATTTAAACAAATATGTCAACCCCATCGTACCTTATACTATTGTAACATTATAATTTATAATTAACACATAAAATAAACTAAACAATTAAACAGTATCCAAAACACTTTGTGATAAAGACAGAAGTCACCGATGAAGAACTGTTATTAGATGTCATAATTTTTTGGAACCTACTGAAGTTGATTCGGATAAAATTGATTGTATTAATCCCACATTAAGCCTATTTAAGTCTAATTCTCTCAAAAGTGACTCCCTCTCACGCTTGTTGCGGACACAATCCATCAGCAAATGCTGCACGTCCTCAATCTGATTACATTCTCTGCAATTCGGTGAATCAGTTTTTTTCATAAGGAATGCAAACTTCGCTGATGGATAGTGTCCAGAGCGAAGTCTTAAAATTAATTTAACATAATTCCTACTTAGTTGATCGACATCGAACCAAGGCACACGCGAAGGCTCGCCTTGTATACTCTTATACCATATACCTTTTTGCTGACTTATACTATCAAAGTGCTGTTTCCAGGCTTTATAACAAATTACTTTATATTTATCTAATATTATTATTGGTAATACATAGATATGTATTACCAATAATCAGGTAAGTAGTCAATTGTTGTTCCCTCTAATGCTGCTAATTTAGACAATCGGTCAGCCTCCTCATTACCACGTAGTCCAATGTGAGCTGGAACCCATTTCAACTTAATGTCTATATTATTCTTAAATAATAAAATAATATTTTTAAGAATATCATATGCTATCGATGCACCTCTGAAACCAGAGGCGCATCGAGCAATATGCTGTAATGCGCTTTTACTATCTGAAAGAATAACAACCCTATTTAATTTCTGATTTCGGCTATAAAAGATCGCTTGGTAAATTGTAATGAGTTCCAGTGTCATTATTGATACATTACAGTTTACTTTAAAACTGAGATTAGTTCCTAAGCTTTAGTCAAATATCCCTGCACCTAGACCGGAAGTACTCTTAGAACTATCTGTAAAAAAATTGTGCCAATTACAATACAATACTTTAAATTTAATTCAGCTAAAACATCGAACACTAATAAATTTGGATTATAATTGGATTTGGGAACCTTTACACATTCTAGATCAACATTAATTATATTTTTAGTCATAATAGCAGTTGTCCAAGTTTCTAAACTATATATTTTATGAATATCTGTTGAATGAACATCTATGTGCTTTACATCGTTATATATTTTAACTAGTAAGGGTACTTTTTTGTATTCCCAGTATTTGATACTACAAAGAGCACTCAGATCTAACTGTCATATTGTGTGACCATGACATTATTTTTTAACAATATTTATAGGCTAAATACTCTTCTTCTTATAAATAAAGGGGGAATACTCAAGTCAGACTCCATTAAATGGATTAGGGAACTTCTGATATATCCACCTACAATTCTCATGGATTGATTCTGTAACTTATCCAGCTTCGAAACATGAGATTTTGCACTACAATCATACATAAAACACCCATAGTCAATTCGACCTCGAATTAGTGAAATGTACAACCTACGTATATGCTTTGTGTATATGCCCCATGAGCTACCCGTTAGAACTTTTAATAGATTAAGAAATTTTAAACTTTTACTAACTGTTTCATTTATATGTTTGCCCCAGCGTAGACTTCTATCTAGCCACATGCCTAGGTATTTAATGCATTCTGAGAAAACCAAGGTTTGCTCATTTACCTTTAGGGTAGGAAGTATACTACGCCTGCCCCTACTGTACACACAAAAGGTAGATTTACTTGAAGATAATTCCAAACCAAGTTTATCCAAAACGCTTACAATAGAATCCAACGCATTTTGTACATACACTTCACATACTTTAATATCTTTGTGTTTAACATAGAGAACAAAATCGTCTGCATATTGAGATACAACTACATCAAGCGGAAGCTGACACAGTTCGTGAGTTATTAAATTAAAAAGTAATGGCGACAAAGGATCTCCTTGAGCCAACCCTTTATTAGTCCACCTAGCTGTTAACTCATCACTATTATCAGATTTGATCTTTAAATATCTATTACTCAAAAAAGCCCATATATAAGAACAAAATTTTGATCCAATTTCAAGTTTATCCAGAATACTAACTGCTACGTCAATCGAAACGTTATTATAGGCGTTTTGAATATTCAAGAAGCATGCTAATGTAGGGCAGTTTCTAGAAAATCCAATTTGGATATAGGTGACCAAACGAGTTAATGAATCGAGACATGAATAAGATCTTCTAAAACCAACGGTGCATGGTGATAATATTTTTTTTCTTTCAGCGTACCATTCCAATCGTTTAACTATCATTAAATGGAAGATTTTACATAAACATGAAATTAAAGATATAGATCTTAATTTAGGATCAGCATTAGAATTACTAGCTTTAGGAATTGGAATTATTTGGATAAGACGCCACTGTTGCGGTACAATACTAAATTTAAAAATATTATTGTATATATCCAGCAGATAAAATTTAATAAACACGGGTAGATTAGTGATCTTAGAATATGATATACAATCCTCGCCTAGAGCTGAATCCTTTTTTTTAAGACAGTTTTCAAGTTCTTGAATACTGAATTCGCGTTCTAAGACTTCATTGTTAGAAACAAACACAGGCGCTTGATTTGAAACATAATCAGGTGCTAATGCGTACAGTCATTCTTTTTGTTTCTCAATGGGGGGGTAGGTTCTAAGTTGATTATAGCCCTTTATCCAACGCATTCGTCGCCATATTTCAGACACTGACGTTACTTCATCGATGGAATCACAAAGTCTATGCCAGCCTACGGACTTTGCTTTATGGATCAATATTTGAGATTCTCTAGTTTTGACAAATTATCAGGAGTCGGGTTGCGTCGAAAATTAGATAAGCATAATCTACGCTGGGCTACTATTTTAGATAGTTCCGGATTCCAGTATTTTCTTGGTTTAAATTTATTAGAGGGTTGACAACTACTTTTAATAAACGGAATATATTTATCTGCAGTATTATTAATTTTAAGTAATAAATAATCGTACATTTTTTGAAAATTGTCCCTTAGGGGGTTAAAATTTTGTGTAAGGTAATTCTGGTATTCCTTCCAATTAGCCTTAGAATAGTTTCTTTTTTTTTAATCAAAAAATCATCTGTTAAATTGATTGACATTTTAATAATCATGTGATCGCTACCCAAATTTTCGTTAAATACTTGCCAGTGAAATTTAATCGCAATGTCCGAAGATGTAAACGAAATATCCGGTGAAGTTTCTTGTAAATTGCCGCTTACTAGTTTAACCCGTGTAGCCGCACAATTATTAAGAGAAACAAATGAGGTTTCAAGTGCCGCGTCCAATATTTGCGTACCTCTCATATCCGTTTTAACAGACCATGGTGTGGTGTCCGTTGAAGTCACCAGCTATCAATGTGTTTTTGGAGAACAAAGAAAAAATCTGTTCCCAGTCTGAAAACTGCGTTTGGACAGAAGATGGGCAATAAATAGCTACAACATTTTCTATGTCTTTACAATTTATCAATTTAACGCAAACAATTTATATTCCACTATTTCGAACTCGAACCGAACATAGGTGAGAACGTATGGATTTATGTACTAAAATTGAGACGCCTCCATAGGAATCATATCTATCCGATCTATATATGTTATAGCCATTAATATGAATATCAGTTTCACTATCTAACCATGTTTCACTCAGAATTGCTATGTGGATATTTTCCTGATTTAAGAGCTCAGAAAATGGAATAAGTTTAGGACGGAGACTTTGAGAGTTCCATAGAAATAAGTTAACTTTTATATTTTTGCGTGTACTACACATCATATAAATTATCTATTAATTTTCCAAAAATCCCTCCACCTAAGAACCTACCTAGAAACATCTCCTTAATTTCTTCATAAACAATTTTAATTTTTTAAACTTTATCCTCAAAAGTACCTTCAGACTTGTAGATATTTTTAAGCCTATTAATAAACTTTTTGAGTTCAAACTTATATCGTGATTGTTCGTTTCTTTCCCTGTGTTCTTCATTCTGCGTTTTTCTTAGTTCTTTTCCAATCGGTTGTTTTAGAGCATTCTGACTTTTCCTAATTTTTGTTTTTTTCCTCCCACTTCCATTTCTCTGAGCTGTATGTATTGTATTCTCTGTGCTATATTGTTGATCTAGGTGCGATATTTCCATTTCTTCCTCCTCTTCCTGAGCTGACTGTTCGACAAATTCTTCTTGATTTTGTATTGATCCTGTTTTGTTTCCTGAGGCAATACTAGCGTAGTTTTCAGCGCGGCTTTCTAAGTTTGTAGGTTTTATAAGGTTCTCAGAGGTATCTTCTGATATGTATTTATTTCTTTGTCGTTTTTCAATAACTTTTTGAAGAGCCATTCGATATGTTAGCTGCTCTTTACTCATAACATTCCTTATCTCTTTTTCCTTCAAAAAAAAAAGGCCAAGTTTTGTCGATGACAATGTGATCGCCCTTACAGTTAAGGCATACAAAATTATTAAGATCACAATTCATATGATCACCGCCGCATTTTGGGCACAGTTTCTTTTTTGAAGGACAATATTTTATTACATGTCCAAATTGCCAGCATCCTGAGCATTGAGTCACAGGAAACACGTAAGATTCAACCTTAAACCGGCAGTCATACGCATAGATATGAAGAGGTAAATTTTTACTTTTAAAACCAATTCTAACTGATTCACTGTCAATCCATTTACCCTCCGAACCAACTCGTTTTAATCTTTTTATAGATGCTATTTCGGTACCAGATTTAAAGATGCCCATGAGCTCCTCATCGCTTATATCAAGATCAACCCCTTTTACCACACCATAAGATATTGACAACTCATTAATCAATTGGCATCTGCATCCCATTTCCTTCAATTTTGTACAATTTAATAGTTTAACAGCATCTTCCTTTTCTTGAAATTGTACAAGTACCTTGTTAAAGCTTTTGAATTTAATTCTTATAACGTTTTTGATATTCTCAGATCTTAGTAATTTTGCTAATGCCATTTGCTTGGGCATATTTTCAACCGACGTAATGCATACTACATGTTTATCATGTAAGTTCACAGTTGTTTCTACATCTACCCTCATATTTTCGGTTTCCGATAAAGCGCTTCGAATGAAACGTTTGGGTTTCCTTCTATTAACAGTAATAAAGTCATCATCCTCGTTACTCTCATCTTCTCTTTCTTTTCTTTTCTCAGCTAATATTTTCTCACTTTCACTTATTATATCATTTCGCCAGTTACTTGGCTCCAACGATTTGTCAAATTGTTGTTGGTTGATCGGTAAACTCTCCTCATCACCAGAGTCATCGTCTTCTTCTCCACTTCCCATCATATAAACTAAACAATATTATTTCGCTTACGCAAAGTAGCAGTAATCGCGTGACGTATATGGACACCGACAATATAGTACACGAACGTACGCTACGAATGCGCGCGAGCGACGTACGTGGTCCTTTCTTGTTGTTGTTGTCATTAATATAAATAAGAAAAATGGTCCTTTCTTGTTTCTTATTTATATTAATGACTTGCCTTACCTCATAAAGGATAACCATGATATAGTGTTGTTTGCGGATGATACTTCACTTTTGTTTAAACTTAAACGTCAGCAGCTGGTTATTGACGATGTAAATAGCGCGATCTCAAAAGTAGTTCACTAGTTCAATGTTAATAATTTACTTCTTAATGAAAAAAAAACCAAATGCATTAAGTTTACCCTACCTCACGTTAGGCAGGTGTAAACCGATGTGTTGATAAAGGGCGAAGAATTGAATCCTGAAAATAGCACAGTATTCTTAGACTTAACTTTGGATGCTAAGCTTTAGTGGGGCCCACATATAGATAAATTGTCAAAGAAGCTAAGCTCCGCAGCATATGCTGTTAGAAAAATTCGTAATTTAACTGACATAGAGACAGCCCGTTTAGTATACTTTAGCTATTTTCATAGTATAATGTCGTACGGTATTCTGTTGTGGGGAAATGCCGCCGACATCCAGACTATCTTTGTTTTGCAGAAAAGAGCTGTTCGATCAATTTATAAATTAAGCCCGAGACACTCTCTCAGAGAGAAATTTAAGGAGATTAATGTAATGACTGTGCCTTCTCAGTATATTTATGGAAATCTTTTATATGGCCATAAAAATCTAAAATTGTTTAAAAAATACAGTGATATCCATAACATAAATACTAGGAACAAACACAAATTTGTAGTACCTACAACAAGGCTCAAGATAATAGGTGGCTCGTTTAGATGTCAATGTGTACGCTTTTATAATAAGCTTCCAAACCACGTTCAAGACCTAAGTCTTAATAAATTCAAATCTTTAATTAAACGTAAGTTGTGCCAGAAAGCGTGTTGGAGCGCCTGATCATCACAGCATGGCAGCAACTCACTTAATGAGCAATTACCTCTAATTGCGATGTGCAAATGTATTCTTTTGTTCATGTTTTTCACTTGCTGTACTTAACCCGTGTAGTCAACACCTATTATAGTCATTTTTCTTGCACTGAGTATTCCTGAAGTTTTCATTCGGCAAATCCCTTAAATTCCCGCACATGGTCCGTAACGAGCTGGATAACGTTTTATATCAAGAAGATCAGCGATCATAATCAAGGAATTAAGGATTTTATTATCCACGTGCCGTGGAGGTTAATTGCCGGTGGATTGGAGTGATCTCGAGCAAACTATTAGCGGTGTACGGCGTTAAAGTTACATAAAATTAAGTCTAATATCGTCACCCAACACTCAGGTAGTATAAGTGAAAGTAAATATTCATAAAAGGTCAGTTTTATTTATTGTACTACCGATTGTATTGTGTTATATGAAAATCATTAGGTACTTGTTGCAGTGTAATTAGTATTATATTCGTCAGCAAAATTAAGTTTAATATCATACTGATTATAGTATAGTTAGCTTGTATGCTACATCAATTAAACTTAAGTTATAAAGCTGTAACTAATTCACGTAACTTTCTACAAAACAGTAGTTGTTCATTATATTATTAGCAGGTATCTTAACATAATACATATTATAAGTTGTGAGTGCTTGATATTATTGCAAGTCATTGTTAAAACATAGTAAAGTTATTATTACTTATTTAGAATCATTTATGTATTCAACAACGATTAGTGTTTGCAAATAATAAGTTTGGATCTGGATTGTATGTATAGTTTATTTATACCGTTGGGTAGTTACATCATTAGGTTTATGTTGTTTTGCTATTGCACTTAGGTGTATTTTTATGCGTGTATTAAGGTCATATTATTCGTCTTTTACAATTGTATTCCTGTATCAATTTCAGGTTGACAACACTCATCTCCCAGCATGTCCGAGGAAAGGGATTTAATCAAAAAGCGAGGCAGCTTCAAGGGTCGTTTGACTGCGTTTGTCCACTTTCTGGACTCACTCAAGGACAAAGAGTTATCAAACTGTGATGTTTCAGAATTGAAATTGCGCATGGGCAAGATCGAGTCGTTGTACGAGCAGTATGATGAGGTACAGTTACGTCTGGAATGCATTGTTACAGATGATCTCAAATTACAATATTCTGAGCGTTCTGAATTTGAGTCTCTTTATTATAAATCCTTGTCTAGAGCCCAGAATATTTTGAGTGATTTTAATAAGGATAGTAAATCGATGGAAAGCTGTAAAAGCACACATGCTAGCGTGCACAAGCCAGTTAAATTGCCAACAATCCAGTTACCAAAGTTTAGCGGTTTATATTCTAATTGGCTGGAGTTTCGCGATACCTTTACTAGCCTAATTAATTGTAACGATGACATTGACGAAATTAATAAGTTCCATTACTTGAGAGCATCTCTTGAGGGCACTGCTGCAGTAGTAATTAAATCTATCGAGTTTTCTTCGAGCAATTACTCTGTGGCATGGAAGTTGTTATGTGATCGATTTGACAACAAAGGATTATTGGTTCATAATCATGTATCAGCATTGTTTAATGTCGAGTCTATCTCAAGGGAATCTTCTGTTGCTATAAAGAGTTTAATCCATAACCTCAATAAAGATTTGCGAGCATTAGAGTCATTAGGGGAGCCTGTTAAATATTGGGACACACTATTGATTTATATTGTTACACGTAAGCTTGATCAAAGGACTTATCGTGAGTGGGAGGAGTACAAAGGTAGGAAGGACAAAGATAGCACCAGTAAGTTCGACGCATTTATGCAATTCCTACGTAATCGAGCCGATCTAATCGAGACCTTAGAACTAGTTCGCCATAATCAGTGCCAAACGCCAGATAAATCAAGCCCTAAGGTCAAGTCTATGGTAGCAGCCCAATCCCTCAATAGTTCTAGCACTGAATTAGAGCCTAAAGTGTGCCCTAAATGTAATAACAATGATCACACTTTAAATAATTGTCCACAGTTTCTCGCATTAAGCAATGACGATCGTCTCAAATTAATACCCAGTTATAAAGTTTGTTTCAACTGTTTTCGCTCAGGTCACTATGCTAACAAATGTAAAAAACCAGGTTGCAAACTATGCAAACGTAGGCATAACACACTAATTCACATAGATTCTAAAATCACTATTGCGAATACACTTCGTGATAATTCAAATAACAACTTCTCTGCATCTGTCTTACCGTCTACTACCACTGATACAAATAACGTAACTTTGTCAACAAACATTGCATCTCCCCGTGATCATAAGCAGCGAGATGTGTTGTTGTCGACCGCCCTGATCAAACTGCGGGACCACAATGGCTATGTGCATCTCGTTCGCGCGGTTCTGGATAGCGGTAGCACCTCGTCATTCATAACGGACAGATTATGTAAACAACTCAGTTTAACAACTAGACAAATATGTCAGATCTTGTCATTATTTGTTTACTTAAAACGATACACAAGTACCTTAGTTTGGTACTGGGTGGAGTCTAGTGTCGTATGGTGTCGATATGGTATTGGAGAGCGACAGTGATCGTTCGGACATAGCCGTGACAACATACTGGCCTAGGAACTGCTCAGTGTTTCCTTTTAAGTCCAGAGTAGTATCATAGTGATAGTAATTGACTCTGTAACGAATTAAACTGTGTAGAATTTACAGGAGATATTTCTCTAGTTTACCCGTATCCCAAATTCTGCGCCCACGACTATAATCTAACACCGGTATGTCACTAAATAGGTCAAATCAAGATCCTATATACCTGGATCTGCCATCAGAAGTGGGATACGAGCGGGCTGAGAAATCTCCTGATGAGTGGAAACAGTGAGAATTGATATTAGTGTGGACTGTTTAATAACAGATCTGCTAGATCGTTGTGTTGTTACTTATTTGCGTATTTATTACTTGGTCAGAGCTATTGAGAGGCTCTATCAACCTGATTGGGTTCGATTCCCATTTTGAGAGTAAGATACCATGGAAAGACATGGGGATAGCTATCCGCTATCTTGTCCTATGTTGTCAGACTGACAAAGATGTGAAATAGTGTGTCTGAGTGAGAACGAGGAATGGTGACATCCCCGGTGAGGCGGTGAGTCATTACCATTGGTTGTATTTCTTTGATGAAACGTATTCCTCGGGTTCGTGAAGTGCTGTTATGCATTTTGAAGTCTATGCTATGTGACTTTGTTATTTTGAAGTTTTATTGCGATATTACCTACACGGTTTAATCGAATTTAATGGCTTTGATAGAAAGATGCAGAAACAGCAGGTATTGACATTCATGTTTTGTTTGTCATTTACATTGAATGTTTGTCTTTTATGATAACACTATTCAATTTGTTTCATTTACATTTGAGATTGATTAAATTGAATAATTGTATCTGAATTTGTTAAATTGGTTTGCTAAAACATCTTAGAGACATTGAACAGCGGAGTCAGTATTGCTCTGTTGTTATCACGCTTGGTCAGAAATTGAGAATTTCTTTACTGCAAGAATCAATCGATTTATAACAATAGCCACTTACAAGATTTGGTGATATGTTTTGTACCGTCTGTGTTTTGCTTGAGTAACTCTGCTGTTCCCTAAGCACAGCGCGGGCGTGATGTTTTGTTATTATTTGACGAGCTTTTACGTATTGAAAGCAAAAAGGTGTGTACCTAGGGTGTAATGGCGACGTCGGTGTCAGCCAAGCAATTTAAGTTGACCAAAACATCGATGTGAAAATGATACGAATAGAAAAATTAGATAACATCAATGTAAGCGCTTATCTCGAGGCCTTTACAGGCCACTTAGCAGATTTACGAGCAAGCGACTGTTTGGTGCTTTAAGAAGCAGTAGGATACGGCGAGTTACCGTGCATCCAGGATTGGTGTTTATGTTGGTGAGCTGAGCTTCTGCGTGCAACTAAATTTACGTCAAGTAAAAGTACGTCAACTTAATTTGTGGTTAATGGTTGGTTGTGTGTAATTGCTTTGTTTACATCGACTACATTGTTAATTTCCCCTTTTGCCTCGTGCCAACTAGCGCGACTGCTGCGTACGGGGTCCTGGGTTCGATTCCAAGATCGGGCAGGATTTTATTGGGTTTTTCCGTTGGAAATTACTCAGTGGCAGCCCAGTCAGAAAGCATTATTATAAAATTATTTACTGAACCAATAATGGAAAAAGTATAAAGTTCACAAAACAGATTTCATTGTGTGATTATGAATAATGTAATGTCACAAGGATTAGATTTCAGCTATGTTATCATGAGTGGTCATGAAAATAACAAATGTTTGTTGTTTATAAATGTTGAACCACTGAGAACTTAATGCCTAATCTAAACAAAGTTTTACAGAGCTTGATTATTATGGCGGCTTAAGTCTTTGTATTGTAGAATCGATTGCTCTTAACTTTCATAACACCAGATAAGCAACATGAGTTCCAAATAATACATCCAGGCCTTTGTAACATGACCACCATAGCTCAAAGAGCCATTGTTGCAGACTCGTAGAAACTGAACTAAGTAAGTGTTTACGTTAGCCGTGAGACTGTCGGGTCGACATCGATAGAGCAATGGTTAGAAAGACTATAATGTAGCCGAAGTATTTACATGGTTCGTTAACCAAACGAATTGCTATTTTACTGAAAGTATTTATTGAGTTTTAAGACTATGAGATAGAATACGGTAGTGATTATAAAACTCATGCCAAATGATAGTCACTAGCTGCTTGCCATACCCTGACACTGTAACATAACTTAGACAGCTTAGGTCTAGTTGCTTCTTTTGGCAAATTGATTTAAAATGTGCCTGTTGATGGTAAATTAACTTCTTACATGAGACTTGGTTTGGACCAAATATCAAGGCTATCCCAAAAATAATTGTAACTAGTGAGTTTTGTAATTATTGTGATACTCATTTTGATGCTGTTGATCGTGATGATATGGAGCAAATACAGCCTTGTTATTACTTGTTGTTGCTTATTATAGCAAATGAATGTTGCGGAGTCTCGGTACTATTGAGTTGGCGTTTCACAGTGATGAATGCTATTGAACTTTTACGGTAGTATTTTACATGAATGAAAATGCCTTGTTACGACAATAAATCTATCCATTAGGTATAGAACGACTCAACGAGTCAACTTTAGAGCTGACTTTAGTTCTAAAGTACAAAAGTAGTGGTTTGGTATTAATCCTTTGAAATTGAAGTAGGGTGCCGAAAAGCCAAACAAATATTACGTAGGTACAGGCTTTTCGCCTAAAGACAGTGGGTACGATAACGACATTGTAAGGAATTTTTGGTGACAAAATTAGAAGCAGATTGTTGAAAGCAAATATGCTCTTCCGAGTTTAGATATAGCATTTTATATCAAAGAAAAGAGTGGAATAGCGAAACAAGATGTTCTGACAGTAGTTTATGTTGTGATGTTATTATCAATGTTGATCAATAGCTTGTTTATCTTTGATGAAGATACCTATTGTAATTAAAGGTGAGATGACTACTGTAGCCACGGGGATGGTTACGAGACCTGGTCACTGGGTTGACTGTGGTTGTGACCTGGTCACTGGGTTGACTATGGTTGTGAGAGTGGTCAGTGAGATGACTGCTGTAACCACGGAGATGGTTACGAGACCTGGTCACTGGGTTGACTCTGGTTGTGAGAGTGGTCAGTGAGATGACTGCTGTAGCCACAGGGATGGTTATGAGAATTGGTCACTGGGTTGACAATGGTTGCGTCACTGAGATGACTGCTATAGCCACAGGGATGGTTACGTCATTTGGTCACTGGGTTGATCATGATTGAGTCACTGAGATGACTGCTGTAGCCACAGGGATGGTAATGTGATTTGGTCACTGGTTGATCATGATTGGGTCACTGAGATGACTGCTGTAGTCACAGGGATGGTAATGTGATTTGGTCACAAGGTTGATTATGATTGGGTCACTAAGATGACTGCTGTAGCCACAGGGATCGTAACGTGATTTGGTCACTGGTTTGACTATAGTTGTGAGACGATCACAAGGATGACTGTCGTGATGGTCACATGGATAGCTATCCGAAGCCACAGGGCTGGCTGTGAGAGACTAAGGATCATTCTTAATTAATTAAAGTCAGAATGACCGAACGGTTTTATTCTATGTTGAAAATATCTGGTATTGCAGATTTACACACGCGGACGTGTGCCACGTAGGATGGCCGTGTCAGATCTTGTCATTATTTGTTTACTTAAAACGATACACAAGTACCTTAGTTTGGTACTGGGTGGAGTCTAGTGTCGTATGGTGTCGATATGGTATTGGAGAGCGACAGTGATCGTTCGGACATAGCCGTGACAACATACTGGCCTAGGAACTGCTCAGTGTTTCCTTTTAAGTCCAGAGTAGTATCATAGTGATAGTAATTGACTCTGTAACGAATTAAACTGTGTAGAATTTACAGGAGATATTTCTCTAGTTTACCCGTATCCCAAATTCTGCGCCCACGACTATAATCTAACACCGGTATGTCACTAAATAGGTCAAATCAAGATCCTATATACCTGGATCTGACAAATAAATAAATCCATTATTGGCATTAACAATGTCACTTCGCGCGTAGGCAAAACATGTCGTGTTAAGATGACGTCATTTGATGATAGTTTTACGTTCGAACTTCATTGTTTTGTTCTGCCATATATAACGAGTAACGTACCGTGCCATGAAATTAACATTTCTAATTTCGACATACCGTCGAATATTATTTTAGCTGATCCTACTTTTTATAAGCCTGCTAATATTGACATATTAATAGGTGCTGACCTTTATTGGGAGTTTTTAGGATCGCAACGTCTAAAGTTAGGTACCGGAAAACCAGTATTATGTGAAACCCGTTTAGGATGGATAGTTTCCGGTCCAATTACTCAAAATTATATTTCACTGCTGTCGAATGATGTAAATTGTAATTTTTCTAAAACTATTTCCGATGGCGACAGTGACTGGGAAAGGCTTAGAACAGAATTGACAAAGTTTTGGCAATTAGAGGAGGTGAATGCGAAATATTCCAATTCTTACATGCCCGAAGAAAAGTCATGTGAGGATAATTTCGTTAAAAATACGACGCGATTGTCTGATGGTCGTTTTTGTGTTCGCATACCCCTTAAGAAAGATCCTTTAGTTCTGGGCAATTCTTTTATGAAAGCTGCACATTGTTTACATTCTTTAGAGCGTAGATTAAAGGTTAAGCCAGACTTTAACAAAATGTATCATGAGTTTTTGTTAGAATACGAGTCACTCGGTCATATGACAAAAATTAATAACCCCAATTTGTGTATTGGTTATTTTATTCCGCATCACGGAATATTACGTGAGTCGAGTAGCACGACCAAACTTCGTGTTGTCTTTAACGCAAGTTGTCCTACTACGACGGGAGTGTCCTTAAATGACCTTCAGATGGTCGGGCCAACTGTACAAGACGATCTATTGTCTATAATTCTTCGGTTCAGATTCCACAAGTATGTCTTATCTGCGGATGTGGAGAAGATGTATAGACAAATAGTAGTCCACCCGTCACATAGGTATTTGCAACGGATTGTTTGGCGTGACAATGATTGTGAGCCTAGTAATGTTTATGAATTAAACACCGTCACGTACGGTACGGCTAGTGCACCGTTCCTTGCAACACGATGCATTAAACAACTAGGACTCGATTGTAAAAACCCTAAAATATCGGAGATCATCAAACACGACTTCTACGTCGACGATTTACTGACAGGGGCGAATGATTTAGATGAAGTTAAATTTATTCGCACTGAAGTTACCAAGGAGCTTGCGTCGGCATGCATGCCACTGAGAAAGTGGAAGTCAAATGACTCTCAACTAGTGTCGGATTCTGTTCCTGCGTCAGGCAAGTCGCCTGCGTCATTGGACTTGAACATTGGATCTAATGAGCCTGACAAATTGCTTGGTCTCGGATGGTATGTCAGTGATGATAAGTTAGGGTTTCCCATAAGTCTTACTAAATCCTCGACCGGCCATACTAAGCGTGATTTGCTATCCGTGATTGCGAGAATTTTCGACCCTTTGGGTCTGTTGGGCCCTATTATTATTACCATGAAGGTATTGTTACAGAAAATGTGGTTAGACAAATTATCATGGGATCAACTATTACCTATTGGGATTAGTGAACATTGGGATACTATAATAAAGTCTTTGCCTCTTTTAAATCATTTCCGTATTCCACGAATTGTAGTCTGCAACTCATATACGGAGCTAGAACTCCACATTTTCACAGATGCGTCTGAGTCCGCATACGGTGCTTGCGCCTACATTCGTAGTGTTAATGATAAGGGTGAGCATTTGGTTCGTTTATTGATGGCCAAAAGTCGAGTGGCTCCCATAAAGCCTACAACAATCCCGCGACTGGAGTTGTGTGGTGCGGTAATCGGTTCCCGTCTCTGTGAGAAGGTGATGAGCTCACTCCGAGTGAAGATCAGTCGGGTCTATTGTTGGACTGATTCGACCATCGTGTTGGGATGGTTACAGATGATGCCTACCAAACTTCAGCCGTTTGTACGCAACCGCGTTGCTGAAGTTTTGGATAAGGCGGGTAACTGTACATGGCGGCACGTCCCAACCGATCAAAACCCAGCAGACCTAATTTCTCGTGGTGTGGAAATCAGTGTTCTGCAGGGTTCAGATCTGTGGTGGTATGGACCAACATTCTTAGGACTAGACCAGTCTGAGTGGCCTTCTCAAATTAAATCTCCAGTAGTTGAAACGTTACCGGAGACTCGACCTAATGTAGTGTTAAATGCTGTTATTAATTATTCAAAAAGTGAGGGTTTAATTGATTTTAGTCGTTATTCTAATTACTCACGGCTTATACGTTCTGTTGCTTACCTATTGCGATTTATTAAGGCATGTAGAAAACATTATCCAAAGACTAATTATTTGGCACATGATGATTTACAAGATGCATTAAACGTAGTCATTATTCAAAGTCAATCTCAATCGTTTCCCGAGTACGACTTACTTTTAAATAAAAGGAGCTTACCTAAAGGGAGCGCCCTTCTAAAGTTCAATACTTTTTTGGACGATAAAAATATAATGAGAGTAGGAGGACGTCTCGATAATTCTAATTTTGTTTACAGTAAAAAGCACCCTATTTTATTACAGTCCACTCATGAGTTTACAAAATTATTATTTTATTTCGAGCACCGAAGGCTGATGCACGCTGGCCCGCAATTACTGCTAGCTTCCATTAGGGAATCTTACTGGCCAATAGGAGGTCGCAACTTGGCGAAGGCCTGTTATCATAAGTGTGTTCTGTGTCATCGTATGAAGGGTAAGGTCGTACCTCCGTTAATGGGTAACTTACCAAAAGAACGCCTTCGTCCAGGTTATCCCTTTGAGAGCACGGGCGTAGATTATGCCGGCCCTATTATGTGTGCTAGTCGTCAAGGTCGTGGATGTAGGCTAATAAAGGTATATGTCGCAATTTTTATTTGTTTTACAACCAAGGCCATTAATTTGTAGCTTGTTGGCGATTTAACTAGCAATAGTTACCTACTTACTAGCTTTGTATCGGTTTATTTCTAGGAGAGGTAAACCCGTTGATATTTTTTCGGATAACGGTACCTCATTTGTCGGTGCGTACAACGACCTTTCTAAATTTTTAAAATGAAATAGTTCGTCCTTGGGTGAAAGTGCAGCGAACGATGGAATCAGGTTCCACTTTATACCCGCTTATACACCGCATTTCGGCGGACTCTGGGAGGCGGGTGTCAAGTCAACAAAATACCACCTTCAAAGAGTGTTGGGAAATTGTAATTTGACTTTCGAGGAGCTTTACACCGCATTAACTAAAATTGAAGCCATCTTGAACTCTCGTCCACTTACACCGTTGTCTTCAGATCCAGCAGATTATACACCGCTTACGCCAGGACATTTTCTTGTTGGACGGCCTTTAACTTCGTTGCCGCAACCTGACTACCAGGACAACTCTGTCAACCATCTGTCTCGATTCCAAAGAATTGAACAACTCCGCCAACACTTCTGGAGCAGATGGAGTAAGGAGTATGTTGCAGAATTACAAGTGCGGTCCAAATGGCGTTCCTGCAAGGATGGTCTAAAACTAAACTCCTTGGTCGTGATTAAGGAGGATGGTCTGCCGCCTCTGAAGTGGAGACTTGGACGAATTGTGGCTGTTCACCCAGGAACGGATGGCATTGCTCGTGTCGCAGACATTCAGACGTCCACTGGTGTCGTTCGACGAGCCTTCAACAGAATCTGCCCATTGCCCGTGTCTTCGGAATCTGGTTGAAACCGTTGCTTTCAACGCCCGGGGGCATGTTGGAGCGCCTGATCATCACAGCATGGCAGCAACTCACTTAATGAGCAATTACCTCTAATTGCGATGTGCAAATGTATTCTTTTGTTCATGTTTTTCACTTGCTGTACTTAACCCGTGTAGTCAACACCTATTATAGTCATTTTTCTTGCACTGAGTATTCCTGAAGTTTTCATTCGGCAAATCCCTTAAATTCCCGCACAAAGCGTTTTATACAACAAAAGATTACATTGAGGACAAAAAGGCTTGGGATTGAGCTGCTCCAATTAATTTTGTTTTTTTTATTATATTTTGCACTATGCATTTTGTTATAATATATATATATATTTTGGTTTTCTTGCAATGACAAGAATATTTACTTTTTAAAGTATTATATTATTTTATTTTAATTATTGTGAATGTGAAGACTATGAGGATATATATTTTTTTTATGTTTTATTTTAAATATATCTTAGTTTTAATCATGATCTGGCAGTTTGAGTAGTTTATGCGGCCTACCCGAATGTCCTTTCTTTGGTATGGTTCGTCGAATCGTTGAGCTCCTTAAATTCTGAGTTGAGCTGCTGCGTGCACTGACGGGACAGGTCCACTCAATCTGGCTGGTTCTTTCCTCAAAAGACCATTTCAGACATCGGTCTACATGGTCTTCACATGATATAATCAAGATTTTGTCTGGACTTTAAAAGAGACTGTGACCTTAGATTTTTTTTCGGCCTTTCTTCTCAGAGTATTCAGATAGGAAACGCCGACCTCATCTAGTTTTAAGTGTTTGTTCAAACCAACTTACATAAATAAAATCATTTATCATAGGGGCATAGTATATATCTTTCTTTTTCTATTTATTGTCCATCTTATAAATTGGTCCAACATTGGAGGAGGAAATAGACGATAGCCAAACGTCGAATTATGACTTTCTACTAAGGAAAACCAATCGGAGCTCTCGGCCCACTTTACCTCTTGTCTTAACTACCATAATGAACATAATTCCGGTGAAAGTACTTAACTAGGATTGTTTTTCGCAGATTGGCCTCTAATTGCAATTATTTCCCTGGACTACTGGCCGCACAGTCGTTTTCTTCTCTCTTTTCATGATTTCTTTTGTGAAGGTATTTCTCAGGCCATTCCCTATGTCTATGGTTAGATAAAAGAGGCTTCTAACAACGCTTGTATCAATTTACCATAAACGATCAGGGCTGTTCAAATGGGAAGCTCTAGTCATTTATTTATTCTTCTTATATCAATAAACATGAACTACTTTTACCACCATTCGTTACACATAGCTCATGAAAACTTCACCGTTATATCTTGTGGAAAAATTGTTGCATTTGCTGCTGTGGTTATTATGAGGACATCTGGAAGCATGGCAGTGCCCCCACCATGTCGAATTGCTTTCCCTAAATTGCGACTTATAAAACATAATAATGATATATAAACAACATAATAATGATATATAAGCCTTCTTGATTCCAGTACTGAAACTAACGACGATGATGACTGGTGCCCAGTTGATAAAACAGTAATTGGTTTTGATCATTGACAACACCAAGCTGAAAATTAAGCAGTCCCTAGTGACCATCTTATATGCCTCAATCACCTTCGTTTTTAGTTAGTAACCCAGCTAATATACAAAGTTAATATATAAGTAATAAATATAAATAATAATAAATAAATAAGTAAAAAGTATAATATATAAAGATGAGATAACTCTTGTGTGCAATATCAATTTGAGAGATTTGGTTCCTTGATGCTGTCTGTTGTCTGTCAGTAAAAGACTTTAAGATTTTTATTAAGTAGGTCTAATGATCTTGTTTTCTCCTCGTGTTCTCGTACTTCGGTACGGCGGTCTCACTCTTAGCCGTCGGCTGCTATTTCTTCTCAAAGATGTCATCGGCGTCAGCACTGATACCTTAACCATCCTCGGCTTTGTGCCTTTGACATTCATCATTCTCGCCCACGTCATCTCCTCTTTGAGTTTCAGTTCTCTCATTGACATCATATTCTCTGAAATATTTCCTATTAACGTGATAGCGATTGCTATGACCTGTATAAGCCTCTTTGGATATGCTTTAGGTTTTGTTACAGCTCAAATGTACCCAAGAGTCAAAGGTTGGTGTGGTTCGACGACCATATTTTAGATTTTTACTGGTTTTGCGTTACTTGGCTGTGTATTTTCTTACTATATGGTCCCAGAAACGATACGGAAAGATCTGAGAGATATTCAGGCAGAGTTACAAGGTGCCAATTATGGCGCTGTTGCCTTTGATGATAGGTTAGCAGCCGTTGTAACATGTAATGACGAAAATAAAGAAGGAACTGAAATGGAGGAACTTAAAAAGAAAGATACTTTATAGGAAAGGTTGAATTAGAAAATATATTGTATCATAATCTCGTAAAATTATATAAAGATGATCGTCTCTTTGAGTATGTTTACTGAAATCTCCGTAAGTAATTTGTTCTAAATAGAAATGTGTGTATTTTAGTTATCACATTTCGTTACAAAATTCCCCAGTTTGCCTTTCATAGCAAAGTTTAAACATAAGCGTTCAACAAGACTGTCATAGATTTAGGGACTTAATTCTGCATTTAATATTTATACATAAACATTTTACCTACAAATATAATGTCTATCAATCAACGTTTTTCAACACACTGAATCGAATAAAAAAAATGCCGTAGATATAATATTTAAAACAAATGAGGTGTATCGTGTATCGCGATTTTTTTTTCTTCAGTTGAGCTCGATTTTATTTGGGGCTGCCTGTTTGACCAGCCTGATATTATAAATACAATAAATTGAAAACATGAGGGCTGCGCGCCTGGGCGCCACCATATCTGCAAGAGTGTGAAATACACTTTATATCGTGCCTAAAAGCTGTGGGGTAGGAATTAGTTTTCTAGTGTGTTGGAAAATAAATTTATTCTGTGTACCTTACTAGCAACGAACTGTTCCTGTATTTTTCTATGCATGCTCTGTGTGTCTGTTTTTGTCTCTTTAATTTTAAGGTTTGTGTATGAACGTAAAGTACATTCTGAAATTGTTGAGATACGTATCATTTACTGCAATAATACCAAATGTGGATATTATCTACTTAAAGTATAATTGATTTTATAAGTATGAGTAGTTTGATATTTTGACACTTGTTTACAAAATATTGCTCAAAGTGAAATAACGAAAGCAAATGAAGCGTTTTGAGTCTCGTGTTATTATAAGTGAGTAGTGTTTTAAACGAAGTTTTACAAGAGACGGTCGTTACCTAACCAAACAATTATTAAACTCTAATTTCATGACACATGTCATTTAGTCTCCAAAGAGTTTTAGTATACTAATATAATATTTGCATGAAGATAAGTATTCCATATACGAAGCATTTAATATAAAGTGATAAAAATAATATGATTATCTTTTAATAATGTGATGATACGCGACTGTGGTACTAGAATATATTCAATATTTACTAACAAAAACAATTTATCTTTCTCTGCGGCCATTATATTCCCAAAGGATTTGTAAGATAATGTATCCTTGACTAGTTTTAGATGTTTACTACTCCATCCGCTAGATGGCGATGTGTATTATGGAGTTTTATTTTAATGCTAGAGGCTTTAATTTCTAATTAGAAAAGGGTTCACGTTTGTTTTTTCATCTATTTTTTAAATTATCTCGAACCATACCCTTGTAAAGTAATACATAATTAAATTTAACATAATTATGATAAGTAAGCGTCTGAAAAATATGTGGTAAACCTTAGTTGATGCTTTCAAGTTTAATGGTAGTAACCCTGAGTTTCTCACCTCTAAATTATCGCAAAATTAATGTGACAAATTGTCAAGTACGCGTTATCTGCTGTGAAAATTCAAAATTCATTCAACCAATCACAGAATGTAACGCGTGCTTGACAATTTGTCGCATTAATTCTGCGATAATTTAGAGGTGACAAACTCGGGGTAAGAGAGTTTTGATAAAATCTTTATCTTGTGTTTTTTGGTGTATTATAATGGTTACCAAAATGGGCTTTGATTGTTGTAGAGTCAGGGAGATTAATTATTTACCACTTTGAAGTAGAATGCCACATGTCACTGGCAGAGCCAAACAAAATACAGTTCCTATCCCGCTACCTCACACCAAGGCTAGTTGATAGATCTCTTTTGAGATTTTGAAGATGATGTTTAACATTTGAGTGTAGAGTTTAAATTTATTGGGAACTAGCTGCTTTCCGCGACTTCGTGACAAACAGACAAAAATTCTAACAATCATTGTTTTGGGTTCTATAGCGTTGATAAAGCCCACGATAATAGTTTTTCTCATATATCTTCTATGTACAGACAGCGTTCAGTTACATTTTTAACCGACTTTCAAAAAAGGAAGTCCATAACGAAAAAAATTGGTACCTACCAAAGACACCGACTTCGAAAAAGAAAGTTATTTTTCACTTTGTAGTGTTTTTAGTTGGAAGTCGGTAAATTTTTTTTGTAAAAAGTTTTTTTATTATTATATGTATTGATTATTGTCAAAAGTGGTAAACAATTATTTTTGCGGACTCTATCAATTTTTTTACTATATACTGTACTTAGGTTAGATTTTGATACGAACCATAACGTGACTTAAGTAAATCTGAAAGATAGGTAATCTGAGGGAAAATGTAATCTTAAGGAAGTTTTCGCATTCACATCTCAGTCCCAAATTGTCCAAAAAACCACTTATTTCCTTATATTTTGACATTAATTGTCACCGAGAAGATGTTGCCAACCACCAATACCAATTTTCGTACCTACTCGAAAACGTTTCGTTATTGAGTACGAGAATATAATACGAATAGAAAGCATTTCAAAATACAAACGATCGTGTCAAAACGATGAAAATGTTTTGCACATTAGGTTTGATTTGTACTTGCACCACTGCAAACAATATTACGAAGTGACATGAAAGGAACGTGTTCTAAAATTCTTAAAAGTTTTCTTTCCTTGATCGTCTCCTTTTATAGTTTCTTCCTCCGGTTGTCTTGCAACGAGGTGGAAAAATATGCCCACAAAGTATTGCTGTGTAAAGAATCTTATTGATTACTAGTCCGGTCAAATTAGACCAAAAAATAGGGGTAGGTTTACAGTAATTCGCATAGAGCTGAAAATTGGTACGAATGTTCGGAACACCATTATAAATGAAATGTAAAAAGTCCCCATCGATCCCACACTTGCAATTTTTTTTATTCAAGGTCAAAGTTAGCAAATATGGGTTTTTTGCGTTTTTTACCCGATTTAATGCACTTTGATATGTTTAATTTGACCGGATTATACAGAAATAAAAGAATACGTTTATTTGACTTAAACGCAAAGGCACACAACGATATACCTAAATTTATTAAAGGTTTATCTTTTCTAGCTTTTATGAAAAAGTATTATAAATAGTGCTCGAATCGACTTCCAGCGTTGGCCAATGAAACATTTTATAAAACCTTTTGTACTGTTTTATTACTGTAACATGTTCATGGAAAATAAAGAATATTGATCTTATATTGCGCTTTTCTTGTATTTTTTTATATATGTACTGTAAGGGGTCAAAATTGCAGTCATACCTCAATGTTTATAGTCACCTGTACGGTTCTGTGCATATAAGTGTGTGCGTGATGTTTCAGCGCAACCAATCAGACATCATACAGTCTAACTACGAGGTGAAGGGGCGTGGTCAACGCCACACAAAGATAAAAATATATACTACTCGTTTTACTACAAAAGTCCGTGTCGAGCCGGTTCAAAACTAACTCTAAAATTCGTCTCAGTAGTTATCGTAACTTGTGGCAGACTTGGGAGAGAGGGCCACTCTAAAGCAGGATCGTAGTAGACGCGAGTTCAAATCTCGGCTGCACTAAGTTTCTTTTAGTATTTTTGGTAACCTATACTCATGGTAACAAATAATGACTAGTAAGTTACTCGAAAGGAATGCATCTTAGAATAGGTATAAAATAAAACTTTATTTTTATGCATCGTTTGTTAATATTGATTGTTTATACCCAACCATTAAAAAAGAAAACAAGTTAAAATAAAGTAATTTATTGATTTAATAAATATTATTACAAGTAATTTAAATAGTTAACTATAACTTATAAAAAAAGATAGATAAGTTTTATTTTTTGTATAATAATATGATAACTATTATTATAAATAATAATAATAAATTGTTTATTAGCATAATTTATTTTACAAAAAACAGTGAAACCCTGACCCCTGAGCTAGCTAACAGCACCAGTTTTTCAGGGGCCAGTGACCTCTTCCGTTACGTTACACAATTATAATTAATTAGACACCAGTGCAATTAATATTAGAATCACAATTTAAACAATTATTCAATAAAATCCCATACCATAATCAAAATTAGGACAAACTCAATAATATAATCAAAATCAAAGTAAACAATAAAATTAAATCAAATATAAAATCACAATGAGAAATCAGTATTATAGTCACAATTATGAGTATTAAAATTACAACCAAACTCAAAGTAAAAATTAAAATCAACCTTGAATTTATCAAAAATAAAAAACCGAATCAACATTAAAAATTACAATCACTATCCAATTCATTCGATTAAAATCAAATAATAAAGTAAAAATTAAATCAAATCAAAATTAAATCTTCGAAACAAAGTCCAATTCAATTATTAATAAATAAAGTTATGGGTGTGATGCTGTTATGTGTGTGGAGAATACCAGTAGTTTCCTGTTTATGTTAATTTGAATACAATACGTTTTCGGTTTCGAAGTAGTCCCGAGACAGTAGCCATTTCTTTACCCTCCTCTTTGTTTCCCGAGTTGTGAGGGGATTAATACGGAGGATCCTGTTTAATTTGTCATATAGAAAGGTAGCAAGATATGCCTGTTGTCTCCTAGCAGACGCCGTGTGGCAGCGCACTGGTAAGCAAACCTTTGGAACGGTGCGATTCCTATATAACTGAGCATCATAAGGTGTTACAATATGCTGCTTGGCGACAACCTGCAGAATGAAATTCTGTCTCACCGTAAGTACTTCGCACTTCTCGTATAAGACCTTGGTGGAAAATCTAAACTGTCTGAAGGTCATGACTTTAAGTAGGGATCTTTGGGCCCGCTCTAGGTGTATTATAAAAGTCTTACATCCACCACCCCATACAGCAATACAGTATCCCAGGACTGACTGCACGAGTGCATAGTACACTGTGCGAAGGAGTTCGAATTGGGCCACGTGCCTCAGTTTTTTAAAAGCCCAAATAAGTTTCCTTACACGCGTTGTGGTAACATCAATGTGCTGCTGCCAGCTAAGCTTATCGTCTACAATCACACCAAGGTACCTAGCATGCGTAGACATTGAGATTGTTGTGCATGAGCATTCCACAGTAGATGCCAAGTTGCAGACATGCAGTTTAATATCCAAGTTTATTGGTTTAATTTTAGAGAAAGAGAATTGGAGAAATGTTGATTTAGTAAGATTCAAGGTGAGACGGTTAGATCTTAGCCAATGACCCACTCTATGCAGTCCCACCTCAGCATTTTTTTTAACTTCGTCCCAGGTCCCTCCATGAAAAACCAATGCCGTATCATCAGCGTACGTAAATATGTTTCCGTTTGCTAGTTGCAGCTGGCATAGGTCATTAATGTAAATCAAGAAGAGACTCGGGCCAAGTATACTGCCTTGCGGGACGCCATAGGTGACGCAGGCATCGGAACTAATATGTTCCTGGATTTTTACTCTTTGCGTGCGGTCGGTAAGAAAATCCTTAAAAATGCCAAGAGCAGTACCGCGTATTCCAATCTTTTCTAACTTGCTCACAAGGACGGGAATCATGACGGTATCGAAAGCCTTGGCCAGGTCGAGAAATATGCCTACACATATCTCTTTTTGATCTAACTTTAGTGTGACGTGATCTACCAGTTGACTTACGGCATCTTCAGTGCTTTTGCCCAACCTAAAGCCAAACTGGGCATCAGCCAGTATCTTATTGTGCTGCAAAAAGTTTGTAAGCCTGTTGTTTAACACCTTTTCCAATATTTTCGACATAGTCGTAAGCACTGAAATGGGCCTATAGTTTCCAACATCGTCCCTCTTCCCACCCTTGTGTACAGGAGTAATAAGAGACTTTTTAAATACTTTTGGAAAAACACCCTGAGTGAGACAAATTTCAACTAATTTAGTCAAATGGGGGACGATGATATGCCTAGCAGTTTTGAGAAACCTGGCTGGAATAGAATCCCAACCAGTAGCGCAGTCATTCCTGAGATTCATAATTAATGCATTAATTTCGTCTTCATCTGGCGGAAGCAAAACAATTGAATTTGGGACGGGGCTTATCCCAAAATTATATTCATTTTGTGGTGTTGTAATTTTATCTGCGAGCAGTTTACTAATATTAGAGAAGTAGGTATTAATGTCGTTTACAGCACTGGAACTACTTTTCTGAGCAACCAAAAGGTGGTCCCCAACGGTTTTTTTTCTTGATGTATCGATAATCGATTTGGCAGCATTCCATTTATCCTTATTACATCATTAGTTTGCGTTTTCTAGTAAAGATTTTTCATAACCTCTTTTTAACTTTACCAGAAGAGCGTTGCAAAAGTTTCTGTACCTTTTGTAAGTCAATTTAGCAGACTCATTTTGTGGATTTCTTGCGGCATATTTGTGAAGCTTATCCCTATGGCGGATACATCGTAGTAATCCAGAAGTGAGCCAAGGTTTAAGCAATCTTTTTCTACAGGGTCGTGAAATAAGTGTAGAATGTAGCGTCAAAGCACCAGAGACATGCTCAACAAATCGAGTGGCTGCATCATTTGCATTCGCCTCATCGTTGACAAATGAAAAATCAACAGTCTGCAAATGAGCAAGAGCCGCCTCATAGTCGATTTTCTTGTACACATTGTTTCTGCTAGCCTGAGCAGAACCTGAGCAAGAAAGGCTTAAGAGGACAGAGGCGTCGTCAGACACGGTTGAATTCACAACAAAAGCCGCAGCAGAGTCGGGTGTGTTTGTCAAAATATGATCAAGACAATTCGCAAGCCTTGTTGGATAGGTGTGTGCCGGGAGTAGCCCCAGCTCAGCAGTCAGATTTAGCTAAGATGCACTGTTCCTGTCACTATTGTTTGTTTTAATGTCGATATTCATGTCCCCCGTAATAATTATGTGTTTAGCTTTAATTGGCCGTATGATTTCATCCAATGAGTTGAGAAAACTGCTGGTACAGTGATTAGATGGAGATCTATAAACCGCCAGAATGTCCGATGAATCTTATATATGCTGCGTATATTTTGTGTTATTATTTTCAGAGATTTCGTAGCAGAGCCAATTAATATAGAATTACAGGTTTCAGGGTCACAAACATAGCTATTTCCCATAGAGATGGTATCTAAATCTGATAAAATTGTATTCGAATTATTAGGCATTGGGAAATGAATTAGAAACGATGTCACAAAGTATTGGTGTATTATTAAAAAACAAATTATGTAAAGGGAATGCTACAAGAATGATCTCGTTACATATATTTATAATAATTGTTTTCGTTTGTCTCATTAACTGGTAAACGCAGTTGTGTGCATGTGTGTGAGATGTATAAAATAATTGAATTGTGTAAATAGTTTGTACATTGAGCAATATGTTTGGACTTTGTAGGTATCAAATTGCAATAAATATACAAGATTACGACAAAGTGCGTTAGATAAGAGGAATAAATTGCGCAAATAGTACAAGTGAGAAGATATGAGATTTTCACTAGTCAATTGTTCAGCCGAAGGTTGTTGATGTCAGATTCGCTCCTAATCCAAATTTGCTTACCGCCTTCAGCTTTTCGTAGAAAGATTTTCCCATATGATGTCCAGCAAAACCTGTAGCCGTTGTCCTTCGCAAAGTTTCTGGCAAGATAGTATAGACGTTGTGCTTTAAGGGTCAGGATTTCCGTTATAAGTATTGGTTTTACTGGCCCTTCCTTCTTAATATGGGTAGTATTCAGCTTGTTTTGGTTGTTTAACTTGTTAAATTTGCGCAAGTTCTTTAAGATACTATCTTTTGGCGCATCAGTAGTGAAGTCAACCATGATGGTCGGAGTACCTTCCTTTTTGTTTAGCCGGTAGACATCTTTGATATCTTCTTGTTGCAGGTTAGTTTCCAGAACGCTCGCCGTTTCCGTGACCATTAGGCGCAAGTCTTCCTTATTTTCACCTTGTTTCTTTGGGATGTTTTTAAATTCATCGTTCGTTCCAGGTTTTCCAATCTATCCTCGAGCTGGCTTATATAAGAGCGGTCAGATTTTCTTTCCGCCTCCAAGACTTGCATTCTGATCACCATATCGTCATATTGCTGTGAGATGTGGTCGACACAATCCTTGATTCCAGCATTTTGCTCTTTGATTTCAGCCATCGCCTTTTGAATCAATTTCAGCTTACTGTCGGTTTGGGCCGTGTTGGTTTTTATTAATTCACGAATCTCCTCCATAGAAACTTCGTCATCGTCACCATCATCATAGCCGCGCTTACGCTTGCTACGGAAAGCGTCAGTGACTGGTTTTGTTGGAGCAGGTACAACTGTCTGTGTGATCGGCGTGCCTGCAGCTGCTTGGAAGTCAGATTCCTTTTGTGTTGACTTGTCTGACGGAGTGCGTTTTGGTGGCATTTTTGCTACTCTAATAAAGTCTAAAAGCTTTTATTTTGATAAGCCTCGTAAAAAGCAATAGCAATGTATTTATAAGAGCCTGGTGGAAAAGCAATTGCAATGTTTGGAAGAGCCTGACGAAAAAGCAATAGCAGGCTTTGCCAAATCGATGTTATACAAAAATGCAAAAAGAAATGCAAAAAGAATCAATCGCACTTCTCCAGATCCGAACTCACGGCACCCTATCTGCAGCTCTTGTTAGGTTCACAGTGGGCTACTTAAACCTTGAGAGAGAGTGTCGAATTTGCGGATCTATTTGTCTCCAATATCGTCGTGAGCGGAGTTTGATGTTGAGGTTTGTGACCATATAAGGTAACGTTTCACAGCGAGCGTTGATGCTTTGACTCACCGGCTATCGACGAATGAGGCTTTAGCTTTTATTATTGAGGCTATAGCTTAATTATTTCGTTTTCTCTAGGAAAAGAGGATTGAAGCTTAACCTCAACAATACAATGCTAAACAATACAATGATACAATGATGTTTACATAGAATACCGTTAATAGTTAAAACAATAAATGCAATAGTAATAAAAAATAATATTGTAATTAAATTAAAACTTTTTACATAATAAATTGGTTCTTTGATCGGTTTAAATATCTTTATTAACATTAAGACAAATTGTCATTACAACAAGACGCAAACATTTTAGAAGTATTATCCCAGTGAGGGTAAAAGAAAAACAAATGGTTCGTTGTCGACTAGGAATTCAACACATTCCCGAGATAAGGCGGTGGTCAAAGTTAAAAGATTTCAAACACTGATTTAAATAAAATACTAAATTAAGTCACTTCTTTTCTTCGGCATGGAATGCGCGGCGAATAGTGCACAATGGCGTATCGAATTCACTAGCAAAACGCCTAGTTGGTATAAAACCATTGTTTTCATATTCATTCAACCATAAAACTTCATTGAGACTGACTTATAAGCGGTGATCTGCCACTTCATGCACGACTCTTAAGAGTTCCTTCTTTCTCAAACTTCGTTATCCAACGAATCACAGTTCTCCTCTAAAAATAAAAAAAATACTTATCAAACATTTAAATAAAAAAAAAAGATTTATTTACATAATTGACACAAAAATATCATACAATATATTTAAAAATTCATCACATTATTTTTATAATATAACTTACACATAATCCGGTTGCATCAGAAATTTGTGATTGTATTTAGCCTATTCTTATGCAAGGCAACAATGTTTGCCCTATTTTCTATACTTATATTTGCTTGTATAACATACTCGTAGTACTTATGATTTTCAAATACACACCGCTATTATTAAAAACCACCACGAACGCTCTGATTAAAGTTCACCAACCAACAACGTCGTACTAAGTATTTCTTCAAGTAATTCATATTGTTTCAATATACCCTCATCTTCTGTTATTTTACCGAATAAAATAAAAATGTCAACCCTCATCCAAATGCAATGCTCAAGATCCAATTAACTAGTCACTTAAACGCAAATCTTCCTGACAACTAAATAAATTAGGTCATAATCATAATATAAAGTAATAAATGCAGCGACGAACATAATATTATTAAAAGTATAACAAAATTATTATGCTACGGTATTTAATATTTTCTATCATTTATGAGATTACATTAAAAAGATAGTTAAGATTTAAATCTTTATTAATATTTATGCCTTCAATTTAAATGAAGAAATAGATAATTATTCATATTCATAAGTTAAGTGTATTAAATTATAATAATAATAATTTGATTATTAGTTAAAAATGATATATATTTTTTTTATAAAATGTGTAATATAGAATAATAAATGAAGAAAAATTAAATAATAATATTTTCACGGGATTCGAACCAGGGTTATTGTGGTATACCTAGAAGTGTTTACCGCTAGGCCATATAGACACTTAGGTAAAACATTGAAATTAAATACCTCATTCCAATCAAACTAACTTAAAGGTAAATTATTATCTACCGCGCTCTCTAGGATTCTTGATAAATAGCAATCAATATACGGGAGTAAGTGCGATCGATGTTGGCGAAAAACTTGTGGGTATTGTGTTTGAAAGCTACCCACAATGTTATAAAGTTTAGGTAAACGTTTGTATTATATGTTTTGTGATTTTAATAAATAGTATGACGTTGTGGTCATGTCGCGTTCTCATTGGTTCATTAAGTAAGAGTTCGATATACAGGTGTGTGTATGAGTGTTATGTGTCTATAGAAGAAGGTCGTAAGTGGGACTGATTGTTTATGCTATAGTTTCGTGAATTTGTGACTGCGATTTTGACCGTGATAGTACCTAATATTCTTTATTACCTCATATCTTTCAAACTGCTAGACGGATTTATATAATTAAGGGCAGGTAGCCCGACTTTTACATCTCTTTGATTCATTATTGTACAAACAAATAGTGATTTTTCAAATGCAAAAAAAATATATATTGTAGTTCACTATATGTTCTTTTCATTTCTGCGACTCAAAACATGATACCAAAAACTTCACTCGAACAAAAAAAAAATCGAAAGAGGAGGCTGAAACGATGTTTATTTGATGATTTATATTAATTTGCTTGAAGATTATGAAATATTTACTCCCAAAAAACATATCTAAAATAGTTAACAACTTATAGAACTTTATTCTCAGAGTAGAATTTATAAAATAGTTTTATTGTTTTAATAATAAATTTATATATAACACAGCGGCCGCCGTACGGCTTTTCAGTCGCCCGCGAGGCCTTGACGAGGCCAGGACCTATGCCAGTTTTGTTCGTGCTGGACTTCTCGCTAATCTATCGACCGATTTATTATGAGACCACAGTGTACCAGAATCAGTAGGTTAGGAAAGTTTTTTAACAGACTTCAAAGAAGACCGAAATATACGTCATGGGTGTATTTTATTTTGTTTTTGTGGGTTATAGACAAATTAAAAAAAGATATTGCGAATATTAGTCAAAATAAAAATTAAAAACGGCGCCAACCGAAATTTTTGATATGATTGTCATGGGTGTCATTTTCATGGTTTTTGGGGTCGATAAATGCTAATATGGGGTCAAAATGAAAACACAAAATGGCGCCGACCAAAATTTCTGAAACTTTCATCATGGGTGTCACTTTCTAGGTTCTTGGGGTCGATAAATGCTAATAAGGGGTCAAAACTCGCATTTAGCGACCCCAAAAACCTTGAAAATGACACCCATGACGAAAATTTTAGAAACTTCGGTCGCCGCCATCTTGGAATTTTATTTTGACCACAAATTCGCAATTAGTGACTCCGAAAACCCCGAAAATGACACCCATGACGAAAGTTTCAAAACTTTCGGTCGGCGCCATCAATTTTATTTTGACCACAAATTCGTATTTAGCGACCCCGAAAACCCTGAAAATGACACCCATGACGAAAGTTTCAAAACTTTCGGTCCGCGCCATCTTGGAATTTTATTTTGACCACAAATTCGCAATTAGCGACCCCGAAAACCCTGAAAATGACACCCATGACGAAACTTTCAGAAATTTCGGTTGGCGTCATCTTATATTTTCATTTTACCACGTATTCACAATTACCAACCACGAAAAACTAAGAAAATGACACCCATGACGAACGTTTCAAAAATTCAGCGACCCCAAAATCCATAAAAATTACACCCATGACTACAATTTTGGCAATTTCGATCGGTGCCATCTTGGATTTTGATTCAACAACAGTTTAATATTTTTTATTCCTTTTTGTTTGTTTTTAACCGACTTCAAAAAAAGGAGGAGGTTCTCAATTCGTCGGAATCTTTTTTTTTTTTTTTTTATGTATGTTCCCCGATTACTCAAAGACGCCTGGACCGATTTCAAAAATTCTTCTTTTGTTTGAAAGGGTATACTTCCTAGTTGGTCCCATAATCATCAAGTCAGGATCTGATGATGGAATCCTAGAGAAATCGAGGGAACTCCTCAAATATTATAGGCAAACATATAGTGATTTTGGTATTTTCATCAACAATGCAATCATCTGCACTCAGAAAGTATCATTTGGTGAAGTGGAACTGATGAAGAAGACCACAGATGGCCACTGGATCTCCTAAATGCTAAATATGTCACGGGCATAAGATATCTCGAATAGTTAACCAACTATAATGAAGCAAATACTTATAAATAAATGGTACTGGTGAAAATGACACCATCGAACTGATCTGATGATGAAGCCGGAAGGTAGGCACTGGAACTCTAATATAAAACAATGTATCCTAGTCGTGTTTGGGCTTATTGGAATCGCCATGAGATGAACATTGGCTATAAATGATAATCATGTTAATTGGAAGTACCTACCAAAACTAAAAACAGAAAAATAAAAACTTTTTAACAAAAAATCAAACCGACTTCCAGAACAAAAAACTACAAAGCAAAAAATAAATTTCTTTTCCGAAGTCGGTGTCAAAAAACGGGAAAGAATGGGTAGGCACAAAAGACACCGACTTCGGAAAAGAAATTTATTTTTTGCTTTGTAGTTTTTTGTTCTGGAAGTCGGTTTGATTTTTTGTTAAAAAGTTTTTTTAGTCCGTCCGTTTATGTTTTCAAAAACATAAATAGTTAGGTAGTCAAATAATTGAATAAATAAAATACGATTTATGCCATTTTTTTTAAACTAAAGTACACACTATAAGTTATTGTTTATTTACCACGCATTGTGATTCTCGTATTTTAGTAACTTTTAAAAGCAATAGTAAAATAAACCTTCTCTACACACCTTTACTGTGGCTTTTTTGACGACTTTACGCACACGCGAGCGGCCGCTCGCTTCGCGGTAACAGTGGCGCGATAAATATCTACTTCGTAGGGAAAAGCTAGCCTTAAGACATCGTTAGATATGTCTTGACCACCCAAGTGTTCTTAGATGAAAGTTCAAAAAAAAAACAAACATGGCGGTTTTTGGGCGCACTATGGTGCGATTCCCAATTTTTCTTTTCCAAGCCCATCTAGCATCATCATCATCTAAGGGTTTTAAGAGATGATTACAATAATACTCACACACACTCACTTACATGTCACTCACGCCATGCCATGGTCATGTCTCACTTATATGTTTAAAAGTAATTCTAAATTATAATAAAAAAAAATGGTAATAAAAAAGTTGTAAATAAAAAAGTTAATTTAAAAATCAAAGACCCGACTGCATAAGAAGCGAATAAAAAGCTGTAAACAAGAAAAAACCATGCTGTGCAGTCGGGGGATCAGGGGGTCAGCCAGTTCGCGAATATATATTCTCCGACTCCTCACCTCAGTTTGGGTTTTTTAAGAATTTGAATCAGTAGCTGATATTATTGTCCTCCGTTGACAGTAAAAACCTAAAGTGGATGACTAAATTGCTTTTACCGATTACATATTCATATTCATTTATTGCACTACACCAGACTAGCCAGACTGCAGGCAATATAATACTTTGTACAAAACTTGTGATATTGATATTGGTGAGCGATTGCCTAAATTTCAAAAGTAATTAGTTAGCGTTGTGGGAGTTTTCTTTGTCGTTATCTAAAATTGTTTCAGTTCAGTTTTCCGTTATATATTTATTTTAAAATTGTTTATTTTAATAGTGTTTGTAAAAGTATGTGTACATTTTGCATTATGTTAGTTTTGAAGATTTGTGCCGTCTATTTCATACTAATATTATAAATGCGAAAGTAACTCTGTCTGTTAAATTTTGACGCTTAAACCACTGAACCGATTTAGATGAAATTTGGTATGGAGGTAGTTTTTATCCCGGCAATAATTCCTTAGGGGTGGACAAGTGGTTAGACGTTTGTATGGTGAACTAATAATTTCTCAAGTAAGGCGGCACACACACCTTATGGCGCGATATAAAAATAGACTATTAAAAGTACTAATGCTACGCAGACGAAATCGCGGGCAACAGCTAGTCCGCTATAATGATAAAAGCTCTACTGTGGTCATCGAACATTGTTCTTGGATCCTACATGGTCTCAGCCATGACCACTATACCTATCGTCAGCAGACCAATGTTGAGTGATGTACTCGCGATTAACGTTGATGTCTAGCCCTTTCTAGTCCGGAACCTTGAAGTTAAATGCCGAAGTGAACAGTTTCGGAGAAATTACTCGCCCTGGAAATCTGCCTACGTGAATTTATCTAATACTTCATCGGCTGATGCTGCCACTGTTGACATCTCAGTGTGTTTGGGCGTCTACTTGGATTTCAAAATGAAATACTGGAAATAATTTCTAATGCGTTTACTCTCCAAGGACTAGTCATTACAAAGGTTTTGAATCGAATCAAACATTGAATAATTGAAACAAGAAGAAGAACGATTGAACAGAATGATCATGATAGAAAATATTCACTCGCGACTCGCGACCGGGTTGCGCGCGCAGGTTAAATTTCTTCCTTTCGCCGGCGTATAGGTGTCGCCGCCATTTTCACCGTTGTCGCGTTGCTTGGAATCGACTAGCTCGCGAGCTGCCGCGTATTCATAATAGATGGTGCTGTTGGTACCGAACATGCCGGCCGCCTTGGAATCCTCTGGTTTCAAAACTAATTAGCTACGTCGCCGTCGCCGTGCGGTGGGTGTGCGCGCTGGTATCGACGACATCGCGGATATCCTGTCCTTCACTCGCCGACGGTACCGGAAGCGGACAGATTTTGGAGAAAGCCCGCTGCACCAAGCCCGTCGCTGTTTGGAGTTCAGCTACACGGCTCACACCATCAGTTCCTGTGAACACCTTTACAATTCTGCCCATGCGCCATTTTAGAGGTGGTAAGTGGTCCTCCTTAATGACGGCAAGGGTATTCAATGCTAAGTCTTGATTATGTGTCTTCCACTTGGTCCTGGTCTGAAGCTCCGCTATGTAGTCGGTCGACCAACGCTTCCAGAACTGCTGCCTCATTTGTTCAACCCGCTGGAATCGCGTCAGGCGATTAATTGGCTGCTGCGTCAGGTCCTTGCAGGCTGGTGAGAGGAGTGGCCGGCCGATCAGGAAGTATGCTGGGCTAAGTGGAAGAAGGTCTTGTGGGTCTAAGGACATAGGAAACATTGGACGGGAATTCAGGACGGCTTCGATCTGTACCAACACCGTGCTGAATTCCTCGTACGTTAGATTATCGGTGCCCATGACCCGCCTCAGGTGGTGTTTACAGGATTTAACTCCTGCCTCCCATAATCCCCCAAAATGAGGAGCGTAAGGCGGTATAAATTTAAATTCTATACTCAGACCAACAAAAAAAGATAGACGTAACGTCGCGAACATCATAAGTGAAGCCACAAAACTATGCTCCTCCAAGTAAATATACACTCTCACGCACACACCTGCACTAAAACTATGCTCATCGCTCTTAGTACGTTACGAGTCGTCGTCTAGTTAACATATATTAAAAAAATAGAATTATGCTTTCCTGTGTAGTGGAAACATGTAAAAACAATAGCAAAGCACATAAAAAGTCTCACGGAATCACATTTCACATGTAAGTACTTAAAATAACATCGTTTATTTATTAAATATACTATGAATTTTAGGTTCCTTGGAACAAAAAACCTCAACGAACGAAATCAGTGACATAAAGTGCGTGGGTTGCCATAATATGATTTCAAATTACCCCATTCGATTAAACAAATTTAATATGATTTATAACTTCGAGTTATATTCCTGTTTTCTTTTTTTATGTTATTTTAATATTTTAAATTTCCAAATAATAATGAAACAAAAAGAAAATGGATAGTAGCTATAAGAAATAGTACATTTATCTTTATCTAATAGTACCATTTATCTTTGTATTACTTTTTGGAGTCAGTGATTTTGTTATGGTGGTATTTTTGAATTTAATAAAGTTGATTGAAAATATAATTATCTATATTATTTCAAAACAATTTACATAATGACTCATACACTTGACGATGTTATGATTTACGCTTCAGCAACTTATAACCTTTAATAGAATTTCTATGAGCATGGTTATAGGAAGTAGCTGTATTTTACTTCTTCCGATCCCAAGACACTGTCATAGGCTAAGCTAACTTACACCTAAACATATACCCCAGAGTAGAACTAAATATACTAATTTAAACTCATACAAACTATATCCCCTCACACATTAGCGCACTCCTCTATACTCCCACACATCACACAAATACGCGCATTTTTTTTCTCTGTATAACGCTCGTTCACATAAAGTTTGCTTTTTCTATTATTTAAAACTTGTCTATTTATATTTGTATTTTTTTTTGCATTAAATTGCAAATTAATGGATTGCTAAGCGGAAGAGTGAAGTCTCCTAACACAAGCAAGGATTGCATAAAAGGTGATCTCCAATCATAAGCATGTAAAGCCACTTTCTAATTGTTTATTTTAAAATAGATTTTGCGATGTAACAAAAAATATATTTCTTTTCGTGAGTTATAATTAATAATGTACCTTAATCGTTTACTTTTGAGGTTCAATACCATACTCAACAATATCTTACTCGAACAATATTATCCTACCCAAACAATAATATTATTACCTATTTTATAGGGAAAAAAATCAACAAATGGCAACCCTTCCAAACACACATAGATAAAAATGTGGCTTCACTTTTGATGTTCGCGACGCTACGTCTATCTTTTTTTGTTGGTCTGAGATTCTATATCATCATTACTTAAGTTGTCAATAATTTGATGTGAATGCTCGTTGAACATTGACTTAACTTCTTTCATGGCTCCAATAAATTTTGTCCCATTGTCTGAGAAAATTTGAGCCGGCTTACCCCGACGGGATATAAATCTTTTTAATGCTAATATGTAATCTTGTGCAAAAAGTGTACTAACTAACTCAAGGTGTATAGCTCGTGTTATAAAACAAACAAATAGGCATATCCCTTTTCAAGTTTAGACCCCCTACCTTTGCGGTTCAATACAGATACGGGTCCAGCATAGTCAACCCCACAGCGAATGAAAGGAAACCCCGCTTCTAACCGCTCCGCAGGCAAGTTGCCCATGATTGGCGAAACGGTCTTTCCCCTCAGTCGCGTGCAGCGGACACACTGATGAGTTACTTTTCTGGCTAAATTTCTTCCCTCTAATGGCCACCAACTCTCCCGCATGGTAGCTAGTAGCAGTTGGGGACCAGCATGGAGAAGCTTATCATGAAAATGCTGAAACAATAATAATGTGAAACGGTGTTTACAGCATAATAGGCTAGGGTGTTTTTTGTCATAATCAAAGTTAGTCGAGTTACTTAAGCGTCCGCCTACTCTTATTAAATCATGGTTGTCTAAAAATACGTTAAGGCTAGAAATTGCACTAGTAGTTTGTAATGGTAAGTTACCTTTTAATTTACTAAATTCTTTAGGAAAAGATTCCCGTTGGGTGAGTCTCGTTAACATTTGCGTTGACGCACGTAACTCATTCACCGATAATGGGCCTACGATGCGATCGTGTCGTTGTGTGCGTGCATTGTGAAAGAACCGCAGTACATATGCACCTGTACGCCTTATACGATTAAACGAAGAAAACCTTTCAAAATTAATAACTGTATTTTGCGTGACGTCACAAACCATTGCTGTAGCCTGCCATGAAAGAAGTTAAGTCAATGTTCAACGAGCATTCACATCAAATTATTGACAACTTAAGTAATGATGATATAGAATTTAAATTTATACCGCCTTACGCTCCTCATTTTGGGGGATTATGGGAGGCAGGAATTAAATCCTGTAAACACCACCTGAGGCGGGTCATGGGCACCGATAATCTAACGTGCGAGGAATTCAGCACGGTGTTGGTACAGATCGAAGCCGTCCTGAATTCCCGTCCAATGTTTCCTATGTCCTTAGACCCACAAGACCTTCTTCCACTTAGCCCAGCATACTTCCTGATCGGCCGGCCGATCCTCTCACCAGCCTGCAAGGACCTGACGCAGCAGCCAATTAATCGCCTGACGCGATTCCAGCGGGTTGAACAAATGAGGCAGCAGTTCTGGAAGCGTTGGTCGACCGACTACATAGCGGAGCTTCAGACCAGGACCAAGTGGAAGACACATAATCAAGACTTAGCATTGAATACCCTTGCCGTCATTAAGGAGGACCACTTACCACCTCTAAAATGGCGCATGGGCAGAATTGTAAAGGTGTTCACAGGAACTGATGGTGTGAGCCGTGTAGCTGAACTCCAAACAGCGACGGGCTTGGTGCAGCGAGCTATCTCCAAAATCTGTCCGCTTCTGGTACCGTCGGCGAGTGAAGGACAGGATATCCGCGAAGTCGTCGACACCAGCGCGCACACCCACCGCACGGCGACGGCGACGTAGCTAATTAGTTTTGAAACCAGAGGATTCCAAGGCGGCCGGCATGTTCGGTACCAACAGCACCATCTATTATGAATACGCGGCAGCTCGCGAGCTAGTCGATTCCAAGCAACGCGACAACGGTGAAAACGGCGGAGACACCTATACGCGGCGAAAGGAAGAAATTTAACCTGCGCGCGCAACCCGGTCGCGAGTCGCGAGTGAATATTTTCTATCATGATCATTCTGTTCAATCGTTCTTCTTCTTGTTTCAATTATTCAATGTTTGATTCGATTCAAAACCTTTGTAATGACTAGTCCTTGGAGAGTAAACGCATTAGAAATTATTTCCAGTATTTCATTTTGAAATCCAAGTAGACGCCCAAACACACTGAGATGTCAACAGTGGCAGCATCAGCCGATGAAGTATTAGATAAATTCACGTAGGCAGATTTCCAGGGCGAGTAATTTCTCCGAAACTGTTCACTTCGGCATTTAACTTCAAGGTTCCGGACTAGAAAGGGCTAGACATCAACGTTAATCGCGAGTACATCACTCAACATTGGTCTGCTGACGATAGGTATAGTGGTCATGGCTGAGACCATGTAGGATCCAAGAACAATGTTCGATGACCACAGTAGAGCTTCCGGAAAAGTGGGTCTTAAATTGAACATGGATAATTAATTATGGGCGTTCAACATGAAATGCGCAAGTGGTGTATGGGGGCAAGTCATCGGACTAAGTTGGTAACCCTGGTTGTTACCGATATAGCCTGAAGAATTGACAAACTTAAGTGGCAGTGGCCAGGGCACATTGCTCGCAGAGCGGATGGTCGATGGAGCCGAAAAGTTCTGAAGTGGCCCGTGAACCGGAAGACGTTGCGTTGGAAGACCTCCCACTAGGTGGACGAAATACCTGGAGAGGGTTATGGGAGTCTTCTGGATGCGAGACGTTCAATGTGATGAATGACACTTGGGGAAGGCCCATGTCCAGCGGTGAACGTCTTTTGATCGAAATGTTAATTATACAATTTTAAACAGTTTTATTTTAACGTAACGGTGTTATAACATTGCTATTTTTTTATTCCTATCAGTTTTGTGTTATGAGTGTTTTGTATTCAATCAATTATGCCATATTTTTTTTCTTATTTTTTGACTAACAGAAGATTTTGTATTTTGTGATTTACATGTTTTAATTAACACTATGGGTGCAAAAAGAGTACTAGTTTATGTTTAAAATATAAGTACCGACTGGTTTTAGTAAAATTTTGCCGTTTAGTTAAGTTTTAATAGGTTTATTACTGAAAAGAAAACAAATGGGTCGCTATTGTATATTAAATCACAATAAAAAAAACAGTAGAATAATAGTACATTATTTCAGAATCAATCAGTAAAAAGCACGTAACTCGAAATAATTATTTTTTATTTCGTTCAGTTATTCTACAACAGTGAATTAATTCAAAAAATACATTTATTTGCTTTATTAACGCGTTTTGAATCAATTGAACTATAAAATGCTGATACGGATTGAATTCTTGACATGAAATAATCAAGACATTTGCAATAACTTTGACATAAATTAAGATGACGGTTTTTCGTCGATTCTGAAAAATTTGCTATTTTGACTTAGTGCAGTGTTGATCTGGGTGTGCGATATATCGACGGCTAAAGATAGCGTTAGCAGCAACTTGCAATTAAAAGGGTTTACTCGGTTTGTGATTATTTTTCTTTAAATAATTTTTAAATTTCTAATAATATTTGTTGCACGTTTTTACAGTTTCATTGTACCAAAATGTGTTAAAATACAAATAAAAAAAATCGAGTGGTTTCAGAAATAACCCCGTGGCTGTGGCCTCCTTTAATTGAGGGAGTGCACTTGCCATTACTTTTATTTATATTGATGATTCCCGGTGTTTTTTTTGTGTACTTCTTTCGTTATATAATAAATCAGCCAAGTGCGAGTCGGACTCGCGCACGAAGTGTTTCGTACAATTATCGCAAAATACGGCAAAAAAAATACGTCTGTTTTTAGTATTTGTTGTTATAGTGGCAACAGGAATACATCATCTGTGAAAATTTCAACTGTCTATCTATCACGGTTCATGAGATACAGCCTGGTGACAGATGGACAGACAGACAGACAGACAGACGGACCGCAGAGTCTTAGTAATATTCTCCCGTTTTTACCCTTTGGGTACGGAACCCTAAAAAAGGAAAACAAAAACACTTAACGCCACTTTAATACGTATAATTTATTTTTTAAATAAAAATACACCGAAAATATACAAGCTGTGTGTGACACTGACGCGAAAAAATATACCATGGATTCAGTAGGTGCTTTTCATTGCTGTTTTTTTTTGTGAAAAAACAGAATAAATGATTTTCGAAAACGATTTTTTTTCTGAAATCGGCAAAACCTACCAAAAAATCCAAGACTTGGGGGTACAGAATCATGTACTATGTTCATGGTATTTACACCCCATTTAAAATAATAATACACAAATGTAAAAAAACTTGAATTAAATAAATACAGAAAAACCGCAGTCATCACTATCGAGTTAGTTGATTTAAATAGTTAGTAAGAGAAAACTTGAAGTGAAATTTTAGCTAGGTTTGAAAGTAATAACTGAACACATGTGCCTATTCTCTACGCAGTTGCAACCAGTTAAATTCTGGCTTACCTAAGCATCCAGGTGGAAACGAAAACTTAACGACAAAAATCTAAGCTTAAATCCGTGAAAATTTAAAAGATAAAACTACTACTACGTAATTGCTTGGTTAATTGTAACACAAAAATAAATATAAATAAAAGAAGATATGTCAGCCACTCGTCGAGGATCCGCGCCAGACAAAAAATACTGCTTTCAGTAGTACCACTCCAATACTGGATTACGGGCTGAGACAGCTCCGCGTTTCTCATAGCAAATCTTAGCCCGTTGCAAAAAAATATACAGAAACCGTTGTAAAATGTACGGAATCACGGAGACTGCAGTCCCACAAAGGATCAAGCGCCCTGCCCGAACGGTGGGCCTGGAGTCGCCTTCTATCAACTTATATAAACAGACAAGGAAACGGACATGGAAGATATTATATCAGAGGAAGCTACATTCCGAAGAATAATTAGGAAGAAACCTCGATACATACCAGAATAACACAATATAACACTTTATTTGTCAAAAGCCTTTTTTTAACAAGAGGTTGCACTTTGCCCAGAGAAACAGGTGTTATGACTAGAGCCAGCCTGGCTATACGTGCAGGATGGCCAGGCCATTTCAAATAATATCGACGCTTTTAACAGCTGCTACTAAAAATATAAAGTTAGGTTGAAAACTCTGCCATGAATTTTCTATGAATGACATCCTGTCAGAAAAAAAACCTTCTCTTGTCTAGTCATAAGAAATTGCAAAAGATATAAAGCTTAGGGCTTGTCCAGAAAGGGCGAATCACGCGCGAGTCGAGGGTCTGGCGTTATGCACGCGATTTACGCGCGTATTTTGAATTCGCGTGATGCTTGTGGACGCGATGTATTCGTGCCTAGTATCTCAATAGCGCGCGAATGAATTCGCGCGAAACGTTTCGCGACGAATTCGCTTCTTCTGGACAAGGTCTTAATTGCAAAACGTCTTGTAGCGGATACGCTACAATTGCATTAGGTTTACAGATGTTACAATAAAGGCTTATAGTAAGGTACACAAATATACCCTGTTATGGCACAACAAGTAAATTTCTCACATGTCTGCGTTACATAATAATAATTATTAAATTAATAAAATGTGTGGCAAAAATAATAAAAGATAACATCATACAGTTTTCTTCGCCGCCCGTTTTCTGTTTTCTTAGGTAGGTAGTTATTCTTATAACCTCAATTTCATTTCTACCCATCTCTTGTGCTAATTTTATTGTTTTTCTTTCATTTCCCTGAGTTATTATATATATCTGAGATCGGACTGCTTCTTGTGAAATACCTCCTCTATAGATTTTTGTTGATTTCTCTTTCTAGGAACTCTTTGCCAGTTTGGATTTGCTGTGATATAGAGTCCGTCCTCCCATCTTTTACGTTGTCGACCTCTATTTTGTTTACTACTTTTGGGGCACTATTCTTACATTCCGCAACTTCATTTACAACCAAACACTTCAACTTCACATGAGTTTCGTCATACAATGCTCCTTGTAACTCAACCTGGATCTCCCTCAAACTCTTGCCCTTTGTTTCTGACACCAAAAAGTATGAGAAAACAGCACCAATCAGTGATGAACCGGCGTAGAACCAGAACACTCCAGTCAGTCCTGCTACATCCTTTACTTCTTGATAGCCCTTGATTGACACAAAGTTAAGGAACCCTCCCAAAATATTATGGAAGGTCATGGCTACTGATTTGACGTTGAGGGGGAATATTTCTGCAATGATAACATACACTACCGAGAGGAAGCCTAGAGAGGATAACATGTTAGAGAGGACGATGCCAATGAAAGGGATGTAACTGTGGTAAGAGGAGGTCGTGGGTTGTATTAAGAAATATGCTCCAATAATGGTAAGGGTTATGCCATAGCTAAGGTAGGAGTACACGAGCAGGGGACGCCGCCCGACCTTGTCCATTATAACTGATGAAAATATACCTGCAAAGAAATTGAGAGTTTTATTAGTGAATAATTTCTGTCAGCTGCTTCGCCCGCTTAAATGTCGGCCATTATCCCAAGGATGTTTCCTTATTTCCCTTACCTTCCCTGCTCCCGTAATAAGAGTACCCTATGTTCTAATCCAGGACATGGTATACCCTTGTTTCATGTTTCATGATATATGTTAAGACGTAAGAAGGTAACAGATTGACAGAGTTACATTCGCATTTATAATATTAGTATGGATGTATGGTATGGTTCTGTCATACTGTGTTCAAAGATTTATGATTCCATAATCGACTGCAGGCGACAGCAGCAGGTTAAATGTCGCCGTGACACTATGTATTTCAATGAAATATCTTTCGAAGCTAGTGATACGTCGGCGTAGTGAGTGTAATCCTAAGTGACGCAACTGATTCATGGCCCTCGATATAAATCTGTTTTATTCAAGAGTATGCAACTCTTTTATACAACTATATATTTTATACCATGACTACGAGAAAAAGAAAGATTCAAGCGAAAAGCACAAGGAGTTTGTACATCTTCGATATAAATCCGTTTTATTCAAAAGTTGCATAATATGCTTTATACCATGACTACGAGAAAAAGAAAGATTTAAGCGAAAAGCACAAGGAGTTCGTATGTCGAGTGTATTCTTTGCACACGGAGTTTGTATCGAGTATTTTATGCGCAAGGAGGTTTGTATAGCATTGAAATGGAGGTCGAATAGTGATTAAAATTGTTTTTTATTCACTGTTTTCTGTTAATAAAATAAACTTTTTAGAGGGGGATTGGTATAAACATACTTACCAACAAGGAATTTGACAGCTCCAAATATAATCATCATGGTGGATATATCGATGTCCAGTTTGCTTTCTTGAACGATTGCGACGAAGTATGTTTGGATAGTAACCTGTCCTGACAGAATTAGAGTCATTGTCAAACCTGTCGAAGAATCATAATTTGATTAGTTTTTAATAGAGTGACTAACCTCCTTTGCCGCACGTGTTGCCAGTGACATCGATAGTTATTTCTTCTTTTCATTTCGACGGTGCATTTAATACTGTTTGGGCTCAGTAGGTGGCCACGGTTATTGCAGCATCAGAAGCATTTTACAGATTATCTAGGCACCAAGAGAATGGACAGTTAGAATATTCCAGCAGGTGCACTGTACAGGAGTACTGCAGTACTTACTAACCTACAGCAATGATCATTGCCTTGCGGTATTGCTTTCCTGTTAACAGTTCTTTGATAGACCCGGAGCGCATCGTCTCCTTTTTGACATCCACACTCATCGCTGATAAACGATCTTCTATAACCTGTAAAATTCAAGTTACGTGTTTTTTTTAAATTCCTTTATTAAAAACTAAGGTTCTTAATAATAAATTACAATCTAGCCTTAATAGACTAATAAGCAACTTAACTCTAACTTATTATTATATTGTATGATGTTATGACTAAGAATAGTGTCAATTTGCACTTTTATATAGTTCAGTAGCACTTTCTTAGAGTCTGATATTATTAAACACTTAGTTCACGTGTTACATGTATAGCACAGTATTGTTGCTATTATTTTTTCACTTATTATACACTACACTAACTTAAATGGTTTAGTTCTCTTTAGCCTACGCACTATGTCCGTGTTATCTAGCAGCTGGATTGCTTCCACATTCACAAGTCGATGAAGTCTGGGTTCGTGGGCTTCAGCAAAGTTTTGGATAACGGTGGTGACGAGTTTCATTTTAAGGTCGCTGTGAAGGTCGTCATTTCTGATGTACCATGGTGCATTAACAGCATCTCGGAGTACTTCATTTTGAAATTGTTGTATAATTTTAACATTGCTTTGTTTAGTACAGCTCCATAGTTGGATACCATACGTCCAAATTGGCATAAGAATATGCTTGTATATTATAATTTTATTGTGTATTGATAGACAGGATTTCCTTCCGAGTAACCAATACCTATTTTTATAGCGTATATCGAGTTCCTGTCTTTTCTTTTTGATTTGAGATTTCCAACGCAACTTGGCGTCAAGAGTTATGCCAAGGTATTTTGCTGTATTTGCATACGGCACTTACATGCCGTTTATATAGACTGGGTGGTAAGCGCTGTGTTTATTTGTGAAGTCAATGTGAATCGATTTTGACTCATTCAGTTTGATCTTCCACTTTTATGTCCAGTCGTAAACTTTGTTTACAGCTAGTTGAACTTTTTCTACTGCTTCTTTGTGGTTTGAACCAGTAACCATAATCAATCAAAATCAATCAATCAAAATCAATTTATTTTTATTTTACATAGGCCTACATGGGCACTTACAAAACGTCGACAAAAGGGTTGGTCGTTTCCTATGGAGAAGAACCGGCAAGAAACTCCATGGTTACTCTTTTAATAATGGTTTGGTTTTACAATATTTCCATGTTACAGCATTAGTACTATGGGGGGACAACGTAGGCCCGACAATAAGTCGTAAGGAAATAAAAAAAAAAAAAGTTTATATAATATATAACAAAGTTAACAAATGTTAACTAACATCTAGAAGGCCTACAATGTTCACACATCCACAAAATAATCGGTAAAAGAATCTATACAAAGTTAAGAAAAAAGAAATATATATATATATATATATAACTAAGAAGACTAAATTTAACATGTGGCACAAATGTTGTTATCAGTATATATAACTATTCTTTGCAAAGGGCTATAAAGATGATTGCGAACTATTGTAAAAAGTCCAATTAAAAGAAGAAAAACAAAAAAATAAAATGAGATTTTGAATAGTTAGAGACGTCCACATATTTGTGCCGTTTATGAGTTACCAGGGAAGCCGCATGCGCAGAAGGAGCTAAAGCCAAAATTTTTATCTTCAACGTAGTCCTTGATTTTTCAATATGCTTTTTTAATAAGGACACGTTTGATGTGATTTTTGAACTTTCCATCGGTCAGTTCTATAACTGACTTTGGCAACTTGTTATAAAAGCGTATACTGTTTATAAGAAAAGACTTGCTAGTTTTAGTTAATCTGAATTTGGGTATTACAAGTTCATGCTTACTGCGTGTATTTAAATTATGTAAGTCGCTTCTAGTTTTGAAAAGCCCTCGATTTTTGCGGACATAAAAAATACATTCCAAAATATAAAGTGAAGGTATAGTCAGTATATTGATCTCTTTAAATTTATCTCTGAGGGACTCGCGAGGACCCATTTTATAGATCGCGCGGATATAATAGCAGTATCATCGGCAAAGGTCGCTATGGTGTTGTTTACCAGCTCTGGGATATCACATGTGTATATTATACAGGATTGGGGCTAACACACTTCCTTGTGGTACTCCAGCTTTAATAGTTTTTAGCTCAGAATATGCGTCTTGTTGCCTTATCCTAAACATTCTGTTGCTTATATATGACTTTAGAATATCTGAAAATTCGGGGAGCATGCGTCTGAGTTTGTATATCAGACCTTCATGTCCCATGTCCCAAACTTTGTCAAAAGCTTGCGACATCTAGAAATACGGTGACACAGACTTGCTTGTTTTCGAGCGTTTTTTCGATGATGTTTGTTATTTTGTGTACCTGGTCCATGGTAGAATGTTTTTCCCTGAAGCCAAATTGATGGTTCGGAATAAGGTCTTTCTCTTCTATTATTGGTTTTATCCGTTTTAATAAGAGCTTTTCAAACAGTTTCGATAATACTGGCAGCAGGGAAATGGGTCTATAAGATGATGCTTCATGGGGTGGCTTCCCAGGCTTAGCAATCATAATAACTTCAGCAACTTTCCATGGCTCAGGTACATGTTTTAGCATAAATGCAGCGTTAATAAGTCTGGTCAGCTTAAATATGGCTGTGCGCTGGAGGTGTTGTAGTATTTCTCCTGTTATGAGGTCATAACCCGGGGATTTCTTCAAACTTATGTTGTTTTTAATTTCTCTCACAACTTCTTTAGGAGTTACAAGTCGAATTCTTTGGTTTTGTGATACATTTGCACTCTCAGGTATTTCTATGGTACTTTCATTGGGTTGAAAAGTATCTTCTAAGTATTGGGCAAACCTTATCGCTTTTTGTTCATTGCTTATGGCCCATTTTCCATCGCTGTTTCTGATGGGAGGTATTTGCATAATCGGCCTTTTTAGTTTTCTTGTAACTTTCCAAAGAGAGTAATCCGTTGATTGGTCATTTGTTAGCTGCACAAGTTTGGAGTTCAGAGTTTCATTCTCAAATTGTATAAAAAATCTGTTGGCCAGTAAGTTGGTTTGCCAGTGTCTCTAACTGCATTTAAGAGCTGTCTTCCCTTTGTTGTAGTCAGTCTTGATCCCCAATGCATATGCTTGGCATTAAAATCACCGCCTAAGATGAATCTTTGAACCAAAACTTCAAAGAATTGCAAATATCCCTCTTTTCTTATCATGTGCCTTGGAGGACAGTATACAGCTGCTATGGAAACGTGACAAAATTTGGTTTTGACTGATACTGCCACAGCTTGAATGTCTGGTTCTTCAAATTTACTGTGCTCGTAATGGTTAAGGTTTTCTTTAATTATAACCGCGCTACCTCCTCTGGCAGAGTTGTCAGGGTGAAGCGAACTATATATCTTGTATCCTCTAAATTTAACAAAAGTTTGTTTAGTGAAGTGCTTTTCAGAGATTAAACACATGTCTATATTTTCTGTGTCTAGGACTGCCTGTAACTCATTCTGATTCTGATGTTTGAGGAGCCCATTCGAGTTCCACGCCATTACTTTTAGTGTATTAGTCATTTATGATGATTAAGAGCAGCTGATTTGGTGCTGGATTCTAACTTCTCTAGTCGTTTGTCAAATGTAGTAATACACTTTAAAATCTGATTTATCTTATCTTCTAGATTTGATGGTTTTGTGCCTTGTTTTGCAGCCTGAGCATAGGAAATACTTTTGGTGGCTTGGACAGTTGTCTGGACACCTTCTTTCCGTGTGTGTTGGTAGGATTCCCTATTGTAGAAAACTGTTGGGCTGTTGGCACAACAACTTTCTTTTTTATGTTTTTATTTTTCATCATTTGCATCTCTTTGGCTACTTCACACCCTCTGTAGTTGGCTGGGTGGGGTAAGCCACAGTGGACGCATTTCGGTTTCTCTTGCGGAGATTTAATACATTCGGCTGTAAGGTGCTTGCCAGTGCATTTTACACACCTTGGCTCTTTTTTACAGTATTTATGAGTATGCCCATATGCCTGGCATCTCTTACACTGTGGAATGAGTTTCGGATTTTTTAGAGGGTGAATTTCAATTTTACACCCTAAAATGTGCTTTGTTGCATAGATTTTATTGACATCCTCATCATTATGAAATGAAAGTACGAACATATTGAGCGGTTCTTTAGACTTCCAGCTCAACTTGTGGTCAACTTTTTCTATTTTAAGACCTTGCGATATTAAATCATCTTTGATTCGATCTGGCTGGCAAGAAGAATGTAACTTTTTCACTACAACTCTTATTGGCCTAGCCTGTTTGTTCTCATATGTGTGCCAATGATAGTCTTTCTCTGTCAAAAACCTAGCAATCGCTCTATAAGAGTCATCAGTTTTAGCGTTGATCTTCACACAGTCTCCATTCATAATTTTGGCGGTGAATGATTCAGTTGGTTGGGTTTCAGTCAGTGAGACGTAAAACATTTGGTAGCTCTTGACTCCGTCGTAGAATGAGCAAATCGTATGTTGCTCTTAGCTTTCAACTCCTTGGGGCCATTATTTTCTTGTTCTTTGCTTAAGCTGGGATTTTCGTTTTGGCGGCTTTGTAGTTGATACTGAAGGTTTTGTATTTGGACCTGCAAATCATTAAGAAGAAGTGCCGGCTTTTCTCTTTCTAAAATCAGAAATGTAACTGTCATACAATAGCTTTTCCAGATTAGTTTTAGTTTTTATCTTAGTTGGCGACATTGTAGGGTAAATAGGCACTACACATTCACAATTAACTGATTGCACTGTTTACACTATAATTAATAAATAACTGGGTCATCGCGGCGACCTTGACCAACCGATTTCGCAACGCGGCGACGACGGCGTTATTTTGATGCGCCAGCGAATTACGCTTACGTAGCTCACTCGCGCGAATGATAGGTATACGACCGTTCTCGATAGAAGTCAAACAACTACGAGTTACGTGTGAAAGCAACGAAGTGCTAAAGGTAACTAAAAAGGACGCAGTATTTCATGTAAGTAATGGAGTAGAAATGTGGGGTTTTAGTCGTTTGGAGTCCGACATATCGGATCATTCAACCCAGTTAAAGGGTATCCATGAGGAAAGGGTATTCCTCATGGATACCCTTTATCTGGGTTGAACTTCGTGGGATTACCCCACAAAAAAAGCATTCATTTCTCTACAGAAGCGGCAACATAAACAAGCGTCATCAAAATAAATGATTGCACTATTTTTGTGTGTAATTCGAACTCTTTAACTCAATTAATACTTTCATGTTTTTACCAAGTACCTCAATCAATACCTGCTAAAACTTAGGTTTTCTCTCACCTTTTGATCTTTATTCCCGCTCAACCTGATGAGGGAAGCTCTTGCATCATTAACCTTTCCTTCTTTCAAGAGATAATATGGAGTTTCAGGTATAAAGTAGCAGGCGACGAAGCAACAAAACGGCAGGACCAGTAACATGTAGTTGATCGTCTGGTACGAGACGAAGGGGCCGACAGACATGATGAGGAGAGTGCCAAAACTATTCATGTACCTAATGGATGAAGTGATTTTACCTCTAATCTCTTTGTCTGATACCTCGGCAAAGTAAACGGCTGAAACCTGTGAACAGAATAATTAAATGTTAAAAAGGATGTAAAACCTCAAAACGTGACATGTTTTACTCCTTAATTTATAACTAACTTCCCTAAATTATGTGCAACAGTAGACTCGTTAAGGGTTGACAATTTTGATGGTTTTCTAAAGTCATTGTCTGTTTTAAGTTTCGAAAACTTATATATTTCTCATATTCTTTCTCTCCTATATAATATTCTCTTTCTTCCTTCTACCCCTCTTTATCTCAAGACACGGTTTCAGTTTCTGTGTGACTCGCACCTTAAAGTTCGTAGGTCAACGGATAATATGAAACTTAAAATGCCAATGTATTCCACTACCTTCCTAGACAAATCTTTTACTGTCCAGGCCACTCGTCTATGGAATGCATTGCCTGTGACTATAAAGCGCGCGCAATCACTGCCTGTTTTTAAGCGACTTGTGAAGGAACACTACTTGTCATTGTGATCATAATGTTGTATAAGCTGAATTGTTTTCTTGCCTGTATATTAGTTGTATGTATGTATTTATGTATCTATTGTTTTATTTTTTGTTTATTTTGTATTTAATATCTACTTTCTTAATAAATTAATTATTTGTTGTAAAATTGCACCAAGTGCAACCCCATATTGTGTCCAGGCTGTCTTTTCCATTCTTGGTTGCCTGGAAGATATCGCGGATCGCGATAAGGCCGCCTGTTGTATGATTGTTTTTGTCATAAGATGTCTTTTTGATTATTTTTTATCTTGGTGTACAATAAACTGTATAATAAATAAATAAAATATTGATTCCTGACTCCTTCTTGATCTGCTCATCCTGTTATCCTGCATTATCCAACTGCTGAACATAGCTTCTACCCACGATTCCGAGCTTTTTGATCCAGGGTTATCGTGGACAACTAGTCGTTAATTTTGTCCACTCGTACCGCCAACTGCTACGAGGCCCGCCGCAACGTCTTCTAGCGGTGTCAGAGATCCCCATAGCGGTTATTTTATATCTTTTGGAGTTTATGCAATTACTTACAGTTACTAGCATGCCTACGCCGACGCCCCATAAGAACCGCGTTAAGTAAAGCCACCACGCTGTTATAGTGCTTAAAACAATAATCTGCAAAATAAAATAAAATTATAGTTATGGGCTCCTTTTAAATTTATTTTGATATCGTTAGAATTGCCGAACACGACAAAAAACCGTTTCACATTTTGAGATAAATCGCCACTTACTGTTCCTGTGATGATGGGCAAAGCACTGACCAAGATAACGGCTCGTCTCCCGAAACCATCCGATATGAACCTCGTTACTAGGCTGCCAGTCATGAAGCCAGGAGGCGATGAAGCAGCTATCCATGATATTTCTTTCTGAACAGAAAGAATTTTGACATTATTCCAATGCATCCGTTCGGTATTTGATCTCGAATTGACCAGATTCTGTTGCATAGAATGATAGAACCAATATTAGTAACTAATTTGTCCAGAATAAGTTCCGTTACAGAGGGTTATTTTGCTATCAAAAGTTAAGTAAAATCAGAATAATTACAATGAAAGCAATTATAGGTAGCGAATGATAGCGTGACGGGTTGAATGTAAGAAGAAAATGTGTCGCGCCGATTCCACGTTTTACGGGACTAGGTCAGAAAGATAATGGTGATAATGATGCTGAAGTATTACATCTACGACCTTACGTCTGTAATATTAATGCCGGTCTCATTATTGTGGAACTTCGGTATCACAGGGGTAGTCCACCCAACGACTACGCCCGAAAGCACAGCGTTCAACGATACTGAAACAGAATATATAAAATCAGATTTAATTATATCTTGAACGAGAGAAAAACTAATAAAATAACCAGTCAAGTGCGAGTCGGACTCGCGCACCGTGCGTTCCGTACAAACAGCTACATTCACCAACATAATTAGTTAACTAGGTCAACGGGAACTACCATATAGGTTTTCGGCCTAAAACCTATAGGGTACTTCCGGCTGACCTAGAATTGTCAACTTTGGTGAAAAGCAAGGTCTTACAGTACAAGTAAAGGGAAAATTCCGATAAAGAAAAAGTTGAAAATTAAGGTGTATTACAAGTTTTCGCAAAAATCTAAAATTGCCCATATCTTTTTATCGTGTTGACTCAGGACTTTAATTTATTTTTATACACCTAACCCGTTCCTGAGAAAATCGGTGGTGACACACGAACAGACAGACAGACGGATAAAAAACTGTATCTTATAAGGGTTCCTTTTATTACCTTTTGTGTTATGGAACCCTAAAAAGAATACTTTGAATAATACATATAGTCTGAATTAGTGCGATGGATTGCTTTACTTTATATTATTCTCTAGGTGGAGCGATGATCTGTAGCCGACCAATCACATGCGAGATGAAAGACGTGATGCGGATTTCCGTCTATGTGCTTGGTCGATTTTTCATAATCTTTGCCCTTTGCCTTGCCGAATTCATTACGCAATAAAGCTGCTGGACAAGGCTGTGGGAATCCGGTGGATGCAAAACGCATAGGACAGATCAGTGTAGCGACGCTTGGGGTAGGCTTATGTCCAGCAGTGACGCCTATTGGGTGAATGATGATGATGATGAATTGATAGGCTCGTGTTTGGCGTACGTGTCTAGGGGGTGACCATAAGCTCTTAGAGTTAGGTTATTTTGAATGTGTGTAAGGGACGTTATTACGTGTTATTATGTATATGACTTGTATACAGATTCATATGACTCCTCTATTGGCACTTGTCGCATACAGACGTGCATACAAGCAATATTTAGTTGAAATTAATAAATGATTAATAATAGACCTCCTTAACTTTGCAATTTAAATTAAGCTTAGTATGTGTGTATTTACGAACTATAAACAAGTAAAAGTGATTTAGTGTACGCATAAAATGGATGGCCCCCTTGAATTCTATGGATGTCTTGTAAAAATGGATGTCTTCTATTGAGCTGCATCTGAATAAAGTCTGTTCTATTGCCACGGATGGAAAACTTAATTCGGAGCAGAAAATGAAAATAGCAAACCTTTGCCGTAAAATAGGATCCGGTACCTCACAAATGACAGTACTATTCCAGTCGCTAAAGGCTAGATCTCTTCTAATGCACAATGCGGTTGAATCCCTTACTGAAAATCGATACCTGTCAGATGATACAGGACTCAGGTACTGCGGAAAATGTTTCTTTTGCCGAAATGGTAAAAAGGGCAGCAAATAACTTTGTTCGCCCCAATAATTTAACCTCGCTTGCAATTTATACCCAAGATAAATTGAAATCGAGTGACGAAACAAAAGACCTCGTGAAAAAGATTATGATCTTTATAGTTATATTTATATTTTCTTTTATTTCTTCTTATTTTCTTCACCCGGAGCAAATGAAACTGCATGCTCGTGGTCATCATCATCATCATCATTTCAGCCGAAAGACGTCCACTGCTGGACATAGGCCTCCCCCAGGCGTCGCCACATTGACCGATCCCGTGCGTCTCGCATCCAGCGCCTTCCCGCAACCTTAACCAAGTCATCAGTCCACCTAGTGGGAGGCCTTCCAACGTATCGTCTTCCGGTTCGCGGTCGCCATTCCAGAACCTTTCGGCCCCATCGGCCATCCGTTCTGCGAGCAATGTGCCCTGCCCACTGCCACTTAAGTTTGGCAATTCTTCGGGCTATGTCGGTAACTTTGGTTCTCCTGCGGATATCATCATTCCTGACGTGATCACGCAAGGAAATTCCGAGCATAGCCCTCTCCATTGCCCTTTGGGTGACTTTGAGCTTTCTGATAAGGCCCATTGTGAGCGACCACGTCTCGATCCCATAGGTGATCACTGGCAACACACACTGGTCATAGACTTTTGTCTTGAGACACTGCGGTAAATTGGACGAGAAGATACCACGCAACTTCCCGAACGCCGCCCAGCCGAGTCGGATTCGACGGTTCACCTCTTTTTCGAAATTGGACCTACCCAACTGGACCGTTTGTCCCAGGTAGATATAATCGTCTACAACTTCGAGAGTAGAGTCTCCGACCTTGATAGGAGTGGGTGTTACATGGGCATTCACCATGATCTTGGTTTTGTCCATGTTCATTTTAAGACCCACTCTTTCGGAAGCTCCACTGAGGTCATCGAGCATTTTACTGAGGCTCTCCATGGTCTCAGCCATGACCACTATGTCGTCGGCAAACCGAAGGTGAGTAATGTACTCGCCATTAACGTTGATGCCCAGCCCCCTCCAGTCCAGAACCTTGAAGACATCCTCCAGCGCAGCAGTGAACAGTTTCGGAGAAATGACGTCTCCTTGTCTCACGCCGCGCTGGAGAAGGATTGGTTTCGAGGTCTGATCCTGAAGACGGACTGACATGGTGGCGTTTTTGTACAAACCCTTCAACACCTCAATGTACCGGTAGTCGATCTGGCACCGTTGGAGAGACTGCAGTACAGCCCAAGTCTCTATCGAATCGAAGGCTTTCTCGTAGTCCACAAACGCTAAACAGAGAGGCAGGTTATACTCTTCGGTCTTCTGTATAACCTGCCGCAGCGTATGTATGTGGTCTACGGTGCTAAAGCCTTTTCGGAATCCGGCTTGTTCGGGGGGCTGGAAATCGTCAAACCTGCGCGCGAGACGATTCGTGATGACTCTTGAAAACAACTTGTAGACATGGCTAAGAAGTGAGATGGGCCTATAGTTCTTCAACCGGGCATTGTCGCCCTTCTTGAAGAAGAGTACCACCACACCCCTGCACCATGCCTGTGGCGTTTTGCCCTCGAGTATGCTCGTGGTGTCCGGAAACAAAAAACGGAGGCGTAATTATCAGCACCGAGACCGAACATGACGCTGATAAAGTAAAGGAAGCAGTCCAGCTCTCTACTTCAGGACTTACCGCCGACGAACCCAGCAAGCGCAAACCCCGGATCGTAGTCTTAGGAGAGGCTACTTCCATGGCTGAAAATTAGGTCTTTCGATGCATTTTTGAACAAAATGTCCTTAGAATCCTTACTGACCTTGGTAAAATTAAGCCACAAATCTGGGAAGAGAGATGCGTCGACCTGCAACTACGTCATTGAAGTACCAGCTGATTTACGCAAACCCTAATCGCTCAATTGAGACTTTATTAATTGGACGTCCTGTTCTGTTAGGGATTTTACACTAGTAACTCGGTAGTACAAGTGCCAACAGTATGGTCATGCAACAAAAACATGCAGAGAGGTCAACTCGACGTGTGGGAATTGTGGTGAAACAGAGCACTCAATGACAGAATGCGCGAAGAAAGCTGATGTATCGAAATGTGCAACTTGCTCACGCTTTAAAAAGCCCAGCAATCATAAAAGAGGAGTGACACTAACAAGAGTGAACAAAATGGTTTGAAAACCATTTTACAATAGTGGTTAGCTCAGCTCAAATATCTGCTGACCCTCAAAGTTCGTTGTCCGTGTTTGTAAATAATTAAGTGCAATCAATTTAACGTTATCTAAGCTAAGTTAGGAATCATATGTTTATCATTATTATAATAATTTAATTTTTAATCTGTTTTAGTAATTAAGATTATCAATAAATCAATATATCTCTGTCACTATTCTAATGTTAAGAAAATATTGTAAAAATTCCTTGTTCTTCCATTGATATTCTAAATATTGAGCTTGTCTCCCTTTCGCCATCTCACAGTTTCACGTGCACTCAAATACTAAAAACAAAAGTGTGCTCTCGCAATATAAATAGTAGATATGTTATGGACCAAATGATTAATTGGGCACTATTCATTATTCACTATTCACATTGTTTGAGCCCGTGCCGCCTGTGATACAGGATTACCTAGTACAGGCACCTAGCATTGTTGTACCCACTTTACATATAAGACCTATAAGTATATTTTACCAATTACAAGTTTGAATAAAAAATATTATCATACATCTGTCCCTTGAGCTAATGGTCACCCTACCGGAGTCTTTAAGTCAAGTGAGGATAGAGTGATAGGACTCATTCTGATGATACCTATCACTATCCTCAATGATTTTTGCGATTGGAAGAATATAAGAAACTAGCAGACGCCTCGCGGTTTCACCCGCGTAATTCCCATTCCCGTAGGAATACAAGGATAAAAAGTCTATGTCACCCGGGGATAGTGTAGCTTCCCAACGGTTAAAGAATTTTTGAAATCGGTACAGTAGTTTTTAAGCTTATTCGTTATATACAAAAATACTAATCTTTCCTCTTTATAGTATTATAAGTATAGAAGTATAGTCATATAAATGAATGTCAAGCGCTATCAAAGTATTACGTGATCAATAATTTTGGCATTTCAACCATCACCCTGGCTGGTAGAATGATACTTTGTCAAGAGCTTCTGGTGGTAGTCGATAATGTGCCCGATGGCGACGATCGAGCTGGGTTGCCTAGGAGCAATCTATTCTCTCTTTGCTTAAAGTCCTCTAGGGTTATAGGTATCAGAAAACACAAAAGTTATTATCTTGGTTAAAATAACTCACCGGCAGCTGCCACTAAATATTGAGCTTGTCTCCCTTTCGCCATCTCACAGTTTCACGTGTACTCAAATTCTAAAAACAAAAGTGTGTTCTCGCAATATAAATAGTAGATATGTTATGGACCAAGTGATTAATTGGGCACTATTCATTATGCCCAGACAGTTTAAAATGCTCAATATGAGTAGCCAATATGATAAAACTATTGAAATAATTAAATTGACCGTGCTTTATTAAATTACTAGCTGTGCGGTTTCACTCCCGTCAACTGCCTACCCTAAGCTACTTATCTTCCTACCTACCCTACTTACCTTCCTGCCTACACTACCATACATACCAATTTTTTTTCTAGGATCATTCTTTCGTGGATAAACTTAACACCGCCATTCAGAAAATGACTTCAAATGCACAACGCCAAGAAGGGTGATAATGTCCTACTGAAGAACTATAGGCCCATCTCACTTCTTAGCCATGTTTACAAGCTGTTTTTAAGAGTCATCACGAATCGTCTCACGCGCAGGTTTGACGATTTCTAGCCACCCGAACAAGCCGGGTTCCTGAAAGGCTTTACACCGTAGACCACATACACCCGCTGCGGCAGGTTATACAGAAGACCGGAGAGTACAACCTGCCTCTCTGCTTAGTGGTTGTGGACTATGAGAAAGCCTTCGATTCGATCGAGACTTGGGCTGTACTGCAGTCTCTACAACGGTGCCAAATCGTCTACCGGTACATCGAAGTATTGAAGTGTTTGTACAAAAACGCTACCATGTCAGTTCGACTTCAGGATCAGATCTCGGAACCTATCCTCCTGCAGCGAGGTGTGAGACAGGGAGACGTCATATCTCCAAAACTGTTCACCACTGCACTGGAGGATGTCTTTAAGGTTCTAGTTCAGGAGTTGTTGTGCTCTTGGTTGATAAATCAATTCATGCATTTATTGGTTTTTGGAAATTCCTCCTGTAAGGTAAATCTAGAATTTCATTCGTTTAATTTACAAATTGTAAAAAAATCATACAAACTTACAACCCCCATTTTACCAAAAACCAATATAATAAATACATGAATTCTTTTTAACGATCAAGAGCGTAAATGAAAATTCGACACATGAATGTCCAATTTACAAATTGTAGAAATTTCATACAAACTTACAAACTCCTCTTTTACCTCCTTAGGGGTGGAATTTCCAAAAATCCTTTCTTAGTGTGCACTTACGTCAATTGAGGAACCTCCATGATAAATTTCATCTTTATACGTCAAGTAGTTTTCGATATTTTGTGATGAGTGAGTGAGTGACCTTTCGCTTTTATACGTATATATATAGATCAGTATAGTAGGTAGGTGCCGCTGGCGGGATTCTATCTTTGATGAGTGTTAATACTGTGGCAACTCAACCCGACAACGCCTGAACTAATATTACAAGAGCGAGCGAAGCGAGCTCGGATATACTTAGGGCACCCCGACACGGACCCTTCAGGCCTTACAATAGGTCTTAAGGGTCCGTAATAACCCTAGGTTACGGGTAATCACTCCTACTGCGACGTTTGATTAATTTGTCATAGTCTCTTTTAGGGGGTTCTTCTAGGTTTGATTAAAAATACATCACTCAAGGAAAGAAATTGGAATATATTTCGGGGTTTGCCGGAAGATCTTGGTCAAACGTAGGATAAGCCAGTGATTTCGCGAAGAGTCTACACTTTGACATTGACTGTAACACATGTAATACATTGGACATGCCATTGTACAAGTTTTTTCTAACTCCATTATTATCAAATAGCACAATAGATATGTAGCAATATTCTATAATGACCAGAAAATGCGAAAATAAATGAAGTTTAAAATTATTATTCATTACGTAGCCTTGTAGACTTGTCATCAGACATATTGCCTACTGTAGCAATTTGCTACAAGACTTATCGTCATAGCCTTTTAGTTGAGTTGTCAGGTTAGACGCTTACATCATTTTGAAATTTCGTTTGCCAAGTAAAGAGAAGTTTTTTTCTGACAGATTGATACTTATACAAAATTCGTGGCACAGAAATCTTCAACCAAATTATTGATAGTTTTAATAGCAGCTGTTAAAAGCCCCATACTATTTGAATTGGCGAGCAAGCCGTTCAGACAAGCTCTAGTCTTCATCGATTTCCCTGGACAAAGTTCACCACATCGTTTTAAAAGTTATGGTATCAACTAAAGTGTTATATTATGAAAACTGGTATGTATTGTCGTTTCTTCCTAATTTTTATTCGGAGTTTCACTTTCTCTGATATCTTAGACTCTTTTTGAATTGTGGTTTTCATTAGTATTTTCTTTGTCTATAGATATCAGTTGATGGAAGCCCCGGGCAAAGCGAATGACCCCATGTGTCCACATTTTCGTGTCTTTCGAAGTCCTGAACTAAGGCATGCTTGTCCTACCTGTGTTCTTCGGTGTTGCCAACTGGTGGATTCCTGAGACGCCATATTTTTTCCTGAATAATGGCAACGTGGACGGAGCTAGAAGATCACTTCGGTTACTGAGGGAATATAAAGATGAAAAGTTAATTTTTTTGGACATGCGATTATTATCTAGTAATAACTAGTATTATGACATTAACGATTTTCATATTATTTCGATTAAAATCCGTTTAAACGCCATTTATTTAATAACTTGAATTTCAGACGCTGAATTTAAGTTTTGAAATGAAAATTTGAGTTCTTCAGACCGGTTTCATATTTCGAAAGCATGGCAGTCTTCCCGAGGATACACAAACTCTGACTATAATATGTTATTATTATTATATTGTTTGACTTCTACAGGTTTTAAAAGAGGCTTTGCAGGCGAATATCAAGAATGAAATGAAACACTCCAGCTCGGTTAAGGAATTGTTCGTCGGAGTCCAGTACAGGAAAGCCATTTTAATAGCAGCCGGTAAGTCGAGATCAGTATATACATATAAGCCTACTCAAATCCAACGTAGTGAAAGTTACGTCTTATAGATACATTACACAAGAATGTACTAAGTTTCCGTCAACCAGGTATGCAGTGAGTGAATAGGGGCTGAAAAGTTAGGAAGATATAAAAACGACCGTGGAGTCTGCAGTTGTCTTTTTGTAGAAATCTGAATAGCTACACCATGGACTTGCAGTCGTACCATCGTAACTACGACTGAGATAGGTACTGGTAGGCTAGCAAATAAAGACATTTGCTGCAAAAAAAATCCTAGAGTACTTTCACCGGAATTATGTTGGGCAGAGAGCTCCGACCGAAATTTCTTAGTAAAATGAAATTGTCGAGGTTTGCCTCTCGCCTATTTCCTCTTCCAATATTGAACCAATTTAAAAGACATTCCATAAACTGGAAAAGAAAGCTACATACTATGCACCTATGTGTTTCTTTTCATTGATAGTTTTTGTACCCTGTGGTTTGTGTTCTTGTACACTAGGCCTCTGTTGTTAGCGCAATTTTGAGCATTTTTTGAGGGTTCTAGTGCCTCAAAAGATAATGTATCATCAAAAAGGAGAACATAAACTCATCACCTTCTGTTGCTGAGTCTTTGCTAAAAGAAAATTGCGATTCGGAATTTCTTTTTGAACATACTACTTGTAAAGACATAATTTAAACCTTTCACACTTTAAATGTTAAAAAGACTGCAGATCTGTGGGGTCATTCTGTAGAAGTTGCTAAGACTATTATTGACATTGTCGCACCTAGTTTAGCTATTATCTTTAATAATTGTATCGACTGTGGGGAGTTTCCTGACCTTATGAAAAATAGTAAAATAATACCTTTGTTTAAATCAGGTAGTACATCAGACCCTACAAATTATAGACCTATTTCAGTACTACCTATGTTTAGCAAAATATTTGAGAAAATAATTTTAGAGCAATTGCAAAGATTTTTTAATAAACATAAATTATTACATAGCAAACAGTTCGGTTTTACAAGGTCGTTCAACTACTGATGCCGGTGTTGAGCTTTTAGGACATATTTATAATGCATGGGAAGATAAGTGCGATGCCTTGGGAATCTTTTGCGATTTGTCCAAGGCATTTGATTGTGTTTTTCATGAAACGCTAATCAGGAAACACCGCCACTTCGGGATCCGGAACAGCGCTCTGGATCTTCTTACTTCATATTTGAGTAATAGGATTCAGACCGTTGACGTTAATGGAAAAAGATCTCCTGGATCTATGGTAACAATGGGAGTCCCGCAGGGCTCGATTCTTGGTCCTTTCTTTTTTTTTTTTTTCTCTTTATTTGTTTTGGGGTTTTTATTTAAACAAATATGTCAACCCCATCGTACCTTATACTATTGTAACATTATAATTTTTAATTAACACATAAAATAAACTAAAAAATTAAACAGTATCCAAAAAACTTTGTGATAAAGACAGAAGTCACCGATGAAGAACTGTTATTAGATGACATAATTTTTTGGCACCTACTGAAGTTGGTTCGGATAAAATTGATTGTATTAATCCCACATTAAGCCTATTTAAGTCTAATTCTCTCAAAAGTGACTCCCTCTCAGGCTTGTTGCGGACACAATCCATCAGCAAATGCTGCACGTCCTCAATCTGATTACATTCTCTGCAATTCGGTGAATCAGTTTTTTTCATAAGGAATGCAAACTTCGCTGATGGATAGTGTCCAGAGCGAAGTCTTAAAATTAATTTAACATAATTCCTACTTAGTTGATCGACATCGAACCAAGGCACACGCGAAGGCTCGCCTTGTATACTCTTATACCATATACCTTTTTGCTGACTTATACTATCAAAGTGCTGTTTCCAGGCTTTATAACAAATTACTTTATATTTAGATATGTATTACCAATAATCAGGTAAGTAGTCAATTGTTGTTCCCTCTAATGCTGCTAATTTAGATAATCGGTCAGCCTCCTCATTACCACGTAGTCCAATGTGAGCTGGAACCAATGGGTTCAACTTAATGTCTATATTATTCTTAAATAATAAAATAATATTTTCAAGAATATCATATGCTATCGATGCACCTCTGAAAGCAGAGGCGCATCGAGCAATATGCTGTAATGCGCTTTTACTATCTGAAAGAATAACAACCCTTTTTAAATTCTGATTTCGGCTATAAAAGATCGCTTGGTAAATGGTAATGAGTTCCAGTGTCATTATTGATACATTACAGTCTACTTTAAAACTGAGATTAGTTCCTAAGCTTTGGTCAAATATCCCTGCACCTAGACCGGAAGTACTCTTAGAACTATCTGTAAAAATTTAGTGCCAATTACAATACAATACTTTGAATTTAATTCAGCTAAAACATCGAACACTAATAAATTTGGATTATAATTGGATTTGGGAACCTTTACACATTCTAGATCAACATTAATTATATTTTTAGTCATAATAGCAGTTGTCCAAGTTTCTAAACTATATATTTTATGAATATCTGTTGAAAGAACATCTATGTGCTTTACATCGTTGTATATTTTAACTAGTAAGGGTACTTTTTTGTTTTCCCAGTATTTGATACTACAAAGAGCACTCAGATCTAACTGTCATATTGTGTGACCATGACATTATTTTTTAACAATATTTATAGGCTAAATACTCTCTTCTTATAAATAAAGGGGGAATACTCAAGTCAGACTCCATTCCATGGATTGGGGAACTTCTGGTATATCCACCTACAATTCTCATGGATTGATTCTGTAACTTATCCAGCTTCGAAACATGAGATTTTGCACTACAATCATACATAAAACACCCATAGTCAAATCGACCTCGAATTAGTGAAATGTACAACCTACGTATATGCTTTGTGTGTATGCCCCATGAGCTACCCGTTAGAACATTTAATAGATTAAGAAATTTTAAACATTTACTAACTGTTTCATTTATATGTTTGCCCCAGCGTAGACTTCTATCTAGCCACATGCCTAGGTATTTAATGCATTCTGAGAAAACCAAAGTTTGCTCATTTACCTTTAGGGTAGGAAGTATACTACGCCTGCCCCTACTGTACACACAAAAGGTAGATTTACTTGAAGATAATTCCAAACCAAGTTTATCCAAAACGCTTACAATAGAATCCAACGCATTTTGTACATACACTTCACATACTTTAATATCTTTGTGTTTAACATAGAGAACAAAATCGTCTGCATATTGAGATACAACTACATCAAGCGGAAGCTGACACAGTTCGTGAGTTATTAAATTAAAAAGTAATGGCGACAAAGGATCTCCTTGAGCCAACCCTTTATGTCCACCTAGCTTTTAACTCATCACTATTATCAGATTTGATCTTTAAATATCTATTACTCAAAAAAGCCCATATATAAGAACAAAATTTTGATCCAATTTCAAGTTTATCCAGAATACTAACTGCTACGTCAATCGAAACTTTATTATAGGCGTTTTGAATATTCAAGAAGCATGCTAATGTAGGGCAGTTTCTAGAAAATCCAATTTGGATATAGGTGACCAAACGAGTTAATGAATCGAGACATGAATAAGATCTTCTAAAACCAACGGTGCATGGTGATAATATTTTTTTTCTTTCAGCGTACCATGCCAATCGTTTAACTATCATTAAATGGAAGATTTTACATAAACATGAAATTAAAGATATAGATCTTAATTTAGGATCAGCATTAGAATTACTAGCTTTAGGGATTGAAATTATTTGGATAAGACGCCACTGTTGCGGTACAATACTAAATTTAAAAATATTATTGTATATATCCAGCAGATAAAATTTAATAAACACGGGTAGATTAGTGATCTTAGAATATGATATACAATCCTCGCCTAGAGCTGAATCCTTTTTTTTAAGACAGTTTTCAAGTTCTTGAATACTGAATTCGCGTTCTAAGACTTCATTGTTAGAAACAAACACAGGCGCTTGATTTGAAACATAATCAGGTGCTAATGCGTACAGTAATTCTTTTTGTTTCTCAATGGGGGGGGTAGGTTCTAAGTTGCTTATAGCCCTTTATCCAACGCATTCGTCGCCACATTTCAGACACTGACGTTACTTCATCGATGGAATCACAAAGTCTATGCCAGCCTATGGACTTTGCTTTATGGATCAATATTTGAGATTCTCTAGTTTTGACAAATTATCAGGAGTCGGGTTGCGTCGAAAATTAGATAAGCATAATCTACGCTGGGCTACTATTTTAGATAGTTCCGGATTCCAGTATTTTCTTGGTTTAAATTTATTAGAGGGTTGACAACTACTTTTAATAAACGGAATATATTTATCTGCAGTATTATTAATTTTAAGTAATAAATAATCGTACATTTTTTGAAAATTGTCCCTTGGGGGGTTAAAATTTTGTGTAAGGTAATTCTGGTATTCCTTCCAATTAGCCTTAGAATAGTTTCTTTTTTTTTAATCAAAAAATCATCTGTTAAATTGATTGACATTTTAATAATCATGTGATCGCTACCCAAATTTTCGTTAAATACTTGCCAGTGAAATTTAATCGCAATGTCCGAAGATGTAAACGAAATATCCGGTGAAGTTTCTTGTAAATTGCCGCTTACTAGTTTACCACGTGTAGCCACACAATTATTAAGAGAAACAAATGAGGTTTCAAGTGCCGCGTCCAATATTTGCGTACCTCTCATATCCGTTTTAACAGACCATGGTGTGGTGTCCGTTGAAGTCACCAACTATCAATGTGTTTTTGGAGAACAAAGAAAAAATCTGTTCCCAGTCTGAAAACTGCGTTTGGACAGAAGATGAGCAATAAATAGCTACAACATTTTCTATGTCTTTACAATTTATCAATTTAACGCAAACAATTTATATTCCACTATTTCGAACTCGAACCGAACATAGGTGAGAACGTATGGATTTATGTACTAAAATTGAGACGCCTCCATAGGAATCATATCTATCCGATCTATAAATGTTATAGCCATTAATATGAATATCAGTTTCACTATCTAACCATGTTTCACTCAGAATTGCTATGTGGATATTTTCCTGATTTAAGAGCTCAGAAAATGGAATAAGTTTAGGACGGAGACTTTGAGAGTTCCATAGAAATAAGTTAACTTTTATATTTTTGCGTGTACTACACATCATATAAATTATCTATTAATTTTCCAAAAATCCCTCCACCTAAGAACCTACCTAGAAACATCTCCTTAATTTCTTCATAAACAATTTTAATTTTTTAAACTTTATCCTCAAAAGTACCTTCAGACTTGTAGATATTTTTAAGCCTATTAATAAACTTTTTGAGTTCAAACTTATATCGTGATTGTTCGTTTCTTTCCCTGTGTTCTTCATTCTGCGTTTTTCTTAGTTCTTTTCCAATCGGTTGTTTTAGAGCATTCTGACTTTTCCTAATTTTTGTTTTTTTCCTCCCACTTCCATTTCTCTGAGCTGTATGTATTGTATTCTCTGTGCTATATTGTTGATCTAGGTGCGATATTTCCATTTCTTCCTCCTCTTCCTGAGCTGACTGTTCGACAAATTCTTCTTGATTTTGTATTGATCCTGTTTTGTTTCCTGAGGCAATACTAGCGTAGTTTTCAGCGCGGCTTTCTAAGTTTGTAGGTTTTATAAGGTTCTCAGAGGTATCTTCTGATATGTATTTATTTCTTTGTCGTTTTTCAATAACTTTTTGAAGAGCCATTCGATATGTTAGCTGCTCTTTACTCATAACATTCCTTATCTCTTTTTCCTTAAAAAAAAGGGCAAGTTTTGTCGATGACAATGTGATCGCCCTTACAGTTAAGGCATACAATATTATTAAGATCACAATTCACATGATCACCGCCGCATTTTGGGCACAGTTTCTTTTTTGTAGGACAATATTTTATTACATGTCCAAATTGTCAGCATCCTGAGCATTGAGTCACAGGAAACACGTAAGATTCAACCTTAAACCGGTAGTCATACGCATAGATATGAAGAGGTAAATTTTTACTTTTAAAACCAATTCTAACTGATTCACTGTCAATCCATTTACCCTCCGAACCAATTCGTTTTAATCTTTTTATAGATGCTATTTCGGTACCAGATTTAAAGATGCCCATGAGCTCCTCATCGCTTATATCAAGATCAACCCCTTTTACCACACCATAAGATATTGACAACTCATTAATCAATCGGCATCTGCATCCCATTTCCTTCAATTTTGTACAATTTAATAGTTTAACAGCATCTTCCTTTTCTTGAAATTGAACAAGTAGCTTGTTAAAGCTTTTGAATTTAATTCTTATAACGTTTTTGATATTCTCAGATCTTAGTAATTTTGCTAATGCCATTTGCTTGGGCATATTTTCAACCGACGTAATGCATACTACATGTTTATCATGTAAGTTCACAGTTGTTTCTACATCTACCCTCATATTTTCGGTTTCCGATAAAGCGCTTCGAATGAAACGTTTGGGTTTCCTTCTATTAACAGTAATAAAGTCATCATCCTCGTTACTCTCATCTTCTCTTTCTTTTCTCAGCTAATATTTTCTCACTTTCACTTATTATATAATTTCGCCAATTACTTGGCTCCAACGATTTGTCAAATTGTTGTTGGTTGATCGGTAAACTCTCCTCATCACCAGAGTCATCGTCTTCTTCTCCACTTCCCATCATATAAACTAAACAATATTATTTCGCTTATGCAAAGTAGCAGTAATCGCGTGACGTATATGGACACCGATAATATAGTACACGAACGTACGCTTCGAATGCGCGCGAGCGACGTACGTGGTCCTTTCTTGTTGTTGTTGTCATTAATATAAATAAGAAAAATGGTCCTTTCTTGTTTCTTATTTATATTAATGACTTGCCTTACCTCATAAAGGATAACCATGATATAGTGTTGTTTGCGGATGATACTTCACTTTTGTTTAAACTTAAATGTCAGCAGCTGGTTACTGACGATGTAAATAGCGCGATCTCAAAAGTAGTTCACTAGTTCAATGTTAATAATTTACTTCTTAATGAAAAAAAAACCAAATGCATTAAGTTTACCCTACCTCACGTTAGGCAGGTGTAAACCGATGTGTTGATAAAGGGCGAAGAATTGAATCCTGAAAATAGCACAGTATTCTTAGGCTTAACTTTGGATGCTAAGCTTTAGTGGGGCCCACATATAGATAGATTGTCAAAGAAGCTAAGCTCCGCAGCATATGCTGTTAGAAAAATTCGTAATTTAACTGACATAGAGACAGCCCGTTTAGTATACTTTAGCTATTTTCATAGTGTAATGTCGTACGGTATTCTGTTGTGGGGAAATGCCGCCGACATCCAGACTATCTTTGTTTTGCAGAAAAGAGCTGTTCGATCAATTTATAAATTAAGCCCGAGACACTCTCTCAGAAAGAAATTTAAGGAGATTAATGTAATGACTGTGCCTTCTCAGTATATTTATGAAAATCTTTTATATGCCCATAAAAATCTAAAATTGTTTAAAAAATACAGTGATATCCATAACATAAATACTAGGAACAAACACAAATTTGTAGTACCTACAACAAGGCTCAAGATAATAGGTGGCTCGTTTAGATGTCAATGTGTACGCTTTTATAATAAGCTTCCAAACCACGTTCAAGATCTAAGTCTTAATAAATTCAAATCTTTCATTAAACGTAAGTTGTGCCAGAAAGCGTTTTATACAACAAAAGATTACATTGAGGACAAAAAGGCTTGGGATTGAGCTGCTCCAATTAATTTTGTTCTTTTTATTATATTTTGCACTATGCATTTTGTTATTATATATATATATATTTTTTTTTTTGGTTTTCTTGCAGTTACAAGAATATTTACTTTTTAAAGTATTATATTATTTTATTTTAATTATTGTGAATGTGAAGACTATGTGGATATATTTTTTTTTATGTTTTATTTTAAATTTATCTCAGTTTTTAATCATGATCTGGCAGTTTGAGTAGTTTATGCGGTGTACCCGAATGTCCTTTCTTTGGTATGGTTCGTCGAATCGTTGAGCTCCTTAAATTCTGAGTTGAGCTGCTCGGTTAATGACAAATGCGTGCACTGACGGGACAGGTCCACTAAATCTGGCTGGTTCTTTCCTCAAAATACCATTTCAGACATCAGTCTACATGGTCTTCACATGATATAAACAAGATTTTGTCTGGACTTTAAAAGAGACTGTGACCTCAGATTTTTTTTCGGCCTTTCTTCTCAGATTATTCAGATAGGAAACGCCGATCTCATCTAGTTTTAAAAATATGTCCGACATGTAAAAGTGTTTGTTCAAACCAACTTACAGAAATAAAATCATTTATCATTTATCATAGGGGCATAGTATATATCTTTCTTTTTCTATTTATGGTCCATCTTATAAATTGGCCCAACATTGGAGGAGGAAATAGACGATAGCCAAACGTCGAATTATGACTTTCTACTAAGGAAAACCAATCGGAGCTCTCGGCCCACTTTACCTCTTGTCTTAGCTACCATAATGAACATAATTCCGGTGAAAGTACTTAACTAGGATTGTTTTTCGCAGATTGGCCTCTAATTGCAATTATTTCCCTGGACTACTGGCCGCACAGTCGTTTTCTTCTCTCTTTTCATGATTTCTTTTGTGAAGGTATTTCTCAGGCCATTCCCTATGTCTATGGTTAGATAGAAGAGGCTTCTAACAACGCTTGTATCAATTAACCATAAACGATCAGGGCTGTTCAAATGGGAAGCTCTAGTCATTTATTTATTCTTCTTATATCAATAAACATGAACTACTTTTACCACCATTCGTTACACATAGCTCATGAAAACTTCACCGTTATATCTTGTGGAAAAATTGTTGCATTTGCTGCTGTGGTTATTATGAGGACATCTGGAAGCATGGCAGTGCCCCCACCATGTCGAATTGCTTTCCCTAAATTGCGACTTATAAAACATAATAATGATATATAAACAACATAATAATGATATATAAACAACATAATAATGATGTATAAACAACATAATAATGATATATAAACAACATAATAATGATATATAAACCTTCTTGATTCCAGTACTGAAACTAACGACGATGATGACTGGTGCCCAGTTGATAAAACAGTATTTGGTTTAGATCATTGACGACACCAAGCTGAAAATTAAGCAGTCCCTAGTGACCATCTTATATGCCTCAATCACCTTCGTTTTTAGTTAGTAACCCCGCTAATATACAAAGTTAATATATAAGTAATAAATATAAATAATAATAAATAAATAAGTAAAAAGTATAATATATAAAGATGAGTTAACTCTTGTGTGAAATATCAATTTGAGAGATTTGGTTCCTTGATGCTGTCTGTTGTCTGTCAGTAAAAGGCTTTGAGATTTTTATTAAGTAGGTCTAATGATCTTGTTTTCTCCTCGTGTTCTCGTACTTCGGTACGGCGGCCTCACTCTTAGCCGTCGGCTGCTATTTCTTCTCAAAGATGTCATCGGCGTCAGCACTGATACCTTAACCATCCTCGGCTTCGTGCCTTTGACATTCATCATTCTCGCCCACATCATCTCCTCTTTGAGTTTCAGTTCTCTCATTGACATCATATTCTCTGAAATATTTCCTATTAACGTGATAGCGATTGCTATGACCTGTATAAGCCTCTTTGGATATGCTTTAGGTTTTGTTACAGCTCAAATGTACCCAAGAGTCAAAGGTTGGTGTGGTTCGACGACCATATTTTAGATTTTTACTGGTTTTGCGTTACTTGGCAGTGTATTTTCTTACTATATGGTCCCAGAAACGATACGGAAAGATCTGAGAGATATTCAGGCAGAGTTACAAGGTGCCAATTATGACGCTGTTGCCTTTGATGATAGGTTAGCAGCCGTTGTAACAAGTAATGGCGAAAATAAAGAAGGAACTGAAATGGAGGAACTTAAAAAGAAAGATACTTTATAGGAAAGGTTGAATTAGAAAATATATTGTATCATAATCTCGTAAAATTATATAAAGATGATCGTCGCTTTGAGTATGTTTACTGAAATCTCCGTAAGTAATTTGTTCTAAATAGAAATGTGTGTATTTTTATGTCATCTCCAAAAGATATTTTAGTTATCACATTTCGTTACAAAATGCCCCAGTTTGCCTTTCATAGCAAAGTTTAAACATAAGCGTTCAACAAGACTGTCATAGATTTAGGGACTTAATTCTGCATTTAATATTTATGCATAAACATTTTACCTACAAATATAATGTCTATCAATCAACGTTTTTCAACACACTGAATCGAATAAAAAAAATGCCGTAGATATAATATTTAAAACAAATGAGGTGTATCGTGTATCGCGATTTTTTTTTCTTCAGTTGAGCTCGATTTTATTTGGGGCTGCCTGTTTGACCAGCCTGATATTATAAATACAATAAATTGAAAACATGAGGGCAGCGCGCCTGGGCGCCACCATATCTGCACGAGTGTGAAATACACTTTATATCGTGCCTAAAATCTGTGGGGTAGGAATCAGTTTTCTAGTGTGTTGGAAAATAAATTTATTCTGTATACCTTACTAGCAACGAACTGTTCCTGTATTTTTCTATGCATGCTCTGTGTGTCTGTTTTTGTCTCTTTAATTTTAAGGTTTGTGTATGAACGTAAAGTACATTCTGAAATTGATGAGATACGTATCATTTACTGCAATAATACCAAATGTGGATATTATCTACTTAAAGTATAATTGTTTTTATAAGTATGAGTAGTTTGTTATTTTGACACTTGTTTACAAAATATTGCTCAAAGTGAAATAACGAAAGCAAATGGAGCGTTTTGAGTCTCGTGTTATTATAAGTGAGTAGTGTTTTAAACAAAGTTTTACAAGAGACGGTCGTTACCTAACCAAACAATTATTAAACTCTAATTTCATGACACATGTCATTTAGTCTCCAAAGAGTTTTAGTATACTAATATAATATTTGCATGAAGATAAGTATTCCATATACGAAGCATTTAATATAAAGTGATAAAAATAATATAATTATCTTTTAATAATGTGATGATACGCGACTGTGGTACTAGAATATATTCAATATTTACTAACAAAAACTATTTATCTTTCTCTGCGGCCATTATATTCCCAAAGGATTTGTAAGATAATGTATATTTGACTAGTTTTAGATGTTTACTACTCCATCCGCTAGATGGCGATGTGTATTATGGAGTTTTATTTTAATGCTAGAGGCTTTAATTTCTAATTAGAAAAGGGTTCACGTTTGTTTTTTCATCTATTTTTTAAATTATCTCGATCCATACCCTTGTAAAGTAATACATAATTAAATTTAACATAATTATGATAAGTAAGCGTCTGAAAAATATGTGGTAAACCTTAGTTGTTGCTTTCAAGTTTAATGGTAGTAACCCTGAGTTTCTCACCTCTAAATTATCGCAAAATTAATGTGACAAATTGTCAAGCACGCGTTATCTGCTGTGAAAATTCAAAATTCATTCAACCAATCACAGAATGTAACGCGTGCTTGACAATTTGTCGCATTAATTCTGCGATAATTTAGATGTGACAAACTCGGGGTGCGAGAGTTTTGATAAAATCTTTATCTTGTGTTTTTTGGTGTATTATAACAGTTACCAAAATGGGCTTTGATTGTTGTAGAGTCAGGGAGATTAATTATTTACCACTTTGAAGTAGAATGCCACATGTCACTGGCAGAGCCAAACAAAATACAGTTCCTATCCCGCTACCTCACAACAAGGCTAGTTGATAGATCTCTTTTGAGATTTTGAAGATGATGTTTAACATTTGAGTGTAGAGTTTAAATTTATTGGGAACTAGCTGCTTTCCGCGACTTCGTGACAAACAGACAAAAATTCTAACAATCATTGTTTTGGGTTCTATAGCGTTGATAAAGCCCACGATAATAGTTTTTCTCATATATCTTCTATGTACAGACAGCGTTCAGTTACATTTTTAACCGACTTTCAAAAAAGGAAGTCCATAACGAAAAAAATTGGTACCTACCAAAGACACAGACTTCGAAAAAGAAAGTTATTTTTCACTTTGTAGTGTTTTTAGTTGGAAGTCGGTAGATTTTTTTTTGTAAAAAGTTTTTTTATTATTATATGTATTGATTATTGTCAGAAGTGGTAAACAATTATTTTTGCGGACTCTATCTATTTTTTTACTATATACTGTACTTAGGTTAGATTTTGATACGAACCATAACGTGACTTAAGTAAATCTGAAAGATAGGTAATCTGAAGGAAAATTTAATCTTAAGGAAGTTTTCGCATTCACATCTCAGTCCCAAATTGTCCAAAAAACCACTTATTTCCTTATATTTTGACATTAATTGTCACCGAGAAGATGTTGCGACTTGAAAGTCGTATACCAATTTTCGTACCTACTCGAAAACGTTTCGTTATTGAGTACGAGAATATAATACGAATAGAAAGCATTTCAATATACAAACGATCGTGTCAAAACGATGAAAATGTTTTGCACATTAGGTTTGATTTGTACTTGCACCACTACAAACAATATTACGAAGTGACATGAAAGGAACGTGTTCTAAAATTCTTAAAAGTTTTCTTTCCTTGATCGTCTCCTTTTATAGTTTCTTCCTCCGGTTGTCTTGCAACGAGGTGGAAAAATATGCCCACAAAGTATTTCTGTGTAAAGAATCTTATTGATTACTAGTCCGGTCAAATTAGACCAAAAAATAGGGGTAGGTTTACAGTAATTCGCATAGAGCTGAAAATTGGTACGAATGTTCGGAACACCATTATAAATGAAATGTAAAAAGTCCCCATCGATCCCACACTTGCAATTTTTTTTATTCAAGGTCAAAGTTAGCAAATATGGGTTTTTTGCGTTTTTTACCCGATTTAATGCACTTTGATATGTTTAATTTGACCGGATTATACAGAAATAAAAGAATACGTTTATTTGACTTAAACGCAAAGGCACACAACGATATACCTAAATTTATTAAAGGTTTATCTTTTCTGGCTTTTATGAAAAAGTATTATAAATAGTGCTCGAATCGACTTCCAGCGTTGGCCAATGAAACATTTTATAAAACCTTTTGTACTGTTTTATTACTGTAACATGTTCATGGAAAATAAAGAATATTGATCTTATATTGCGCTTTTCTTGTATTTTTTTATATATGTACTGTAAGGGGTCAAAATTGCAGTCATACCTCAATGTTTATAGTCACCTGTACGGTTCTGTGCATATAAGTGTGTGCGTGATGTTTCAGCGCAACCAATCAGACATCATACAGTCTAACTACGAGGTGAAGGGGCGTGGTCAACGCCACACAAAGATAAAAATATATACTACTCGTTTTACTACAAAAGTCCGTGTCGAGCCGGTTCAAAACTAACTCTAAAATTCGTCTCAGTAGTTATCGTAACTTGTGGCAGACTTGGGAGAGAGGGCCACTCTAAAGCAGGATCGTAGTAGACGCGAGTTCAAATCTCGGCTGCACTAAGTTTCTTTTAGTATTTTTGGTAACCTATACTCATGGTAACAAATAATGACTAGTAAGTTACTCGAAAGGAATGCATCTTAGAATAGGTATAAAATAAAACTTTATTTTTATGCATCGTTTGTTAATATTGATTGTTTATACCCAACCATTAAAAAAGAAAACAAGTTAAAAATAAAGTAATTTATTGATTTAATAAATATTATTACAACTAATTTAAATAGTTAACTATAACTTATAAAAAAAGATAGATAAGTTTTATTTTTTGTATAATAATATGATAACTATTATTATAAATAATAATAATAAATTGTTTATTAGCATAATTTATTTTACAAAAAACAGTGAAACCCTGACCCCTGAGCTAGCTAACAGCACCAGTTTTTCAGGGGCCAGTGACCTCTTCCGTTACGTTACACAATTATAATTAATTAGACACCAGTGCAATTAATATTAGAATCACAATTTAAACAATTATTCAATAAAATCCCATACCATAATCAAAATTAGGACAAACTCAATAATATAATCAAAATCAAAGTAAACAATAAAATTAAATCAAATATAAAATCACAATGAGAAATCAGTATTATAGTCACAATTATTATGAGTATTAAAATTACAACCAAACTCAAAGTAAAAATTAAAATCACTATCCAATTCATTCGATTAAAATCAAATAATAAAGTAAAAATTAAATAAAATCAAAATTGCACTTAAATTAAATAAAATAAAGTCAAAAATAATATAAATTAAATTAAATCAAAATTAAATCTTCGAAACAAAGTCCAATTCAATTATTAATAAATAAAGTTATGGGTGGGATGCTGTTATGTGTGTGGAGAATACCAGTAGTTTCCTGTTTATGTTAATTTGAATACAATACGTTTTCGGTTTCGAAGTAGTCCCGAGACAGTAGCCATTTCTTTACCCTCCTCTTTGTTTCCCGAGTTGTGAGGGGATTAATACGGAGGATCCTGTTTAATTTGTCATATAGAAAGGTAGCAAGATATGCCTGTTGTCTCCTAGCAGACGCCGTGTGGCAGCGCACTGGTAAGCAAACCTTTGGAACGGTGCGATTCCTATATAACTGAGCATCATAAGGTGTTACAATATGCTGCTTGGCGACAACCTGCAGAATGAAATTCTGTCTCACCTTAAGTACTTCGCACTTCTCGTATAAGACCTTGGTGGAAAATCTAAACTGTCTGAAGGTCATGACTTTAAGTAGGGATCTTTGGGCCCGCTCTAGGTGTATTATAAAAGTCTTACATCCACCACCCCATACAGCAATACAGTATCCCAGGACTGACTGCACGAGTGCATAGTACACTGTGCGAAGGAGTTCGAATTGGGCCACGTGCCTCAGTTTTTTAAAAGCCCAAATAAGTTTCCTTACACGCGTTGTGGTAACATCAATGTGCTGCTGCCAGCTAAGCTTATCGTCTACAATCACACCAAGGTACCTAGCATGCGTAGACTTTGAGATTGTTGTGCATGAGCATTCCACAGTAGATGCCAAGTTGCAGACATGCAGTTTAATATCCAAGTTTATTGGTTTAATTTTAGAGAAAGAGAATTGGAGAAATGTTGATTTAGCAAGATTCAAGGTGAGACGGTTAGATCTTAGCCAATGACCAACTCTATGCAGTCCCACCTCAGCACTTTTTTTAACTTCGTCCCAGGTCCCTCCATGAAAAACCAATGCCGTATCATCAGCGTACGTAAATATGTTTCCGTTTGCTAGTTGCAGCTGGCATAGGTCATTAATGTAAATCAAGAAGAGACTCGGGCCAAGTATACTGCCTTGCGGGACGCCATAGGTGACGCAGGCATCGGAACTAATATGTTCCTGGATTTTTACTCTTTGCGTGCGGTCGGTAAGAAAATCCTTAAAAATGCCAAGAGCAGTACCGCGTATTCCAATCTTTTCTAACTTGCTCACAAGGACGGGAATCATGACGGTATCGAAAGCCTTGACCAGGTCGAGAAATATGCCTACACATATCTCTTTTTGATCTAACTTTAGTGTGACGTGATCTACCAGTTGACTTACGGCATCTTCAGTGCTTTTGCCCAACCTAAAGCCAAACTGGGCATCAGCCAGTATCTTATTGTGCTGCAAAAAGTTTGTAAGCCTGTTGTTTAACACCTTTTCCAATATTTTCGACATAGTCGTAAGCACTGAAATGGGCCTATAGTTTCCAACATCGTCCCTCTTCCCACCCTTGTGTACAGGAGTAATAAGAGACTTTTTAAATACTTTTGGAAAAACACCCTGAGTGAGACAAATTTCAACTAATTTAGTCAAATGGGGGACGATGATATGCCTAGCAGTTTTGAGAAACCTGGCTGGAATAGAGTCCCAACCAGTAGCGCAGTCATTCCTGAGATTCATAATTAATGCATTAATTTCGTCTTCATCTGGCGGAAGCAAAACAATTGAATTTGGGACGGGGCTTATCCCAAAATTATATTCATTTTGTGGTGTTGTAATTTTATCTGCGAGCAGTTTACTAATATTAGAGAAGTAGGTATTAATGTCGTTTACAGCACTGGAACTACTTTTCTGAGCAACCAAAAGGTGGTCCCCAACGGTTTTTTTTCTTGATGTATCGATAATCGATTTGGCAGCATTCCATTTATCCTTATTACATCATTAGTTTGCGTTTTCTAGTAAAGATTTTTCATAACCTCTTTTTAACTTTACCAGAAGAGCGTTGCAAAAGTTTCTGTACCTTTTGTAAGTCAATTTAGCAGACTCATTTTGTGGATTTCTTGCGGCATATTTGTGAAGCTTATCCCTATGGCGGATACATCGTAGTAATCCAGAAGTGAGCCAAGGTTTAAGCAATCTTTTTCTACAGGGTCGTGAAATAAGTGTAGAATGTAGCGTCAAAGCACCAGAGACATGCTCAACAAATCGAGTGGCTGCATCATTTGCATTCGCCTCATCGTTGACAAATGAAAAATCAACAGTCTGCAAATGAGCAAGAGCCGCCTCATAGTCGATTTTCTTGTACACATTGTTTCTGCTAGCCTGAGCAGAACCTGAGCAAGAAAGGCTTAAGAGGACAGAGGCGTCGTCAGACACGGTTGAATTCACAACAAAAGCCGCAGCAGAGTCGGGTGTGTTTGTCAAAATATGATCAAGACAATTCGCAAGCCTTGTTGGATAGGTGTGTGCCGGGAGTAGCCCCAGCTCAGCAGTCAGATTTAGCTAAGATGCACTGTTCCTGTCACTATTGTTTGTTTTAATGTCGATATTCATGTCCCCCGTAATAATTATGTGTTTAGCTTTAATTGGCCGTATGATTTCATCCAATGAGTTGAGAAAACTGCTGGTACAGTGATTAGATGGAGATCTATAAACCGCCAGAATGTCCGATGAATATTATATATGCTGCGTATATTTTGTGTTATTATTTTCAGAGATTTCGTAGCAGAGCCAATTAATATAGAATTACAGGTTTCAGGGTCACAAACATAGCTATTTCCCATAGAGATGGTATCTAAATCTGATAAAATTGTATTCGAATTATTAGGCATTGGGAAATGAATTAGAAACGATGTCACAAAGTATTGGTGTATTATTAAAAAACAAATTATGTAAAGGGAATGCTACAAGAATGATCTCGTTACATATATTTATAATAATTGTTTTCGTTTGTCTCATTAACTGGTAAACGCAGTTGTGTGCATGTGTGTGAGATGTATAAAATAATTGAATTGTGTAATTAGTTTGTACATTGAGCAATATGTTTGGACTTTGTAGGTATCAAATTGCAATAAATATACAAGATTACGACAAAGTGCGTTAGATAAGAGGAATAAATTGCGCAAATAGTACAAGTGAGAAGATATGAGATTTTCACTAGTCAATTGTTCAGCCGAAGGTTGTTGATGTCAGATTCGCTCCTAATCCAAATTTGCTTACCGCCTTCAGCTTTTCGTAGAAAGATTTTCCCATATGATGTCCAGCAAAACCTGTAGCCGTTGTCCTTCGCAAAGTTTCTGGCAAGATAGTATAGACGTTGTGCTTTAAGGGTCAGGATTTCCGTTATAAGTATTGGTTTTACTGGCCCTTCCTTCTTATTATGGATAGTATTCAGCTTGTTTTGGTTGTTTAACTTGTTAAATTTGCGCAAGTTCTTTAAGATACTATCTTTTGGCGCATCAGTAGTGAAGTCAACCATGATGGTCGGAGTACCTTCCTTTTTGTTTAGCCGGTAGACATCTTTGATATCTTCTTGTTGCAGGTTAGTTTCCAGAACGCTCGCCGTTTCCGTGACCATTAGGCGCAATTCTTCCTTATTTTCACCTTGTTTCTTTGGGATGTTTTTAAATTCATCGTTCGTTCCAGGTTTTCCAATCTATCCTCGAGCTGGCTTATATAAGAGCGGTCAGATTTTGTTTCCGCCTCCAAGACTTGCATTCTGATCACCATATCGTCATATTGCTGTGAGATGTGGTCGACACAATCCTTGATTCCAGCATTTTGCTCTTTGATTTCAGCCATCGCCTTTTGAATCAATTTCAGCTTACTGTCGGTTTGGGCCGTGTTGGTTTTTATTAATTCACGAATCTCCTCCATAGAAACTTCGTCATCGTCACCATCATCATAGCCGCGCTTACGCTTGCTACGGAAAGCGTCAGTGACTGGTTTTGTTGGAGCAGGTACAACTGTCTGTGTGATCGGCGTGCCTGCAGCTGCTTGGAAGTCAGATTCCTTTTGTGTTGACTTGTCTGACGGAGTGCGTTTTGGTGGCATTTTTGCTACTCTAATAAAGTCTAAAAGCTTTTATTTTGATAAGCCTCGTAAAAAGCAATAGCAATGTATTTATAAGAGCCTGGTGGAAAAGCAATTGCAATGTTTGGAAGAGCCTGACGAAAAAGCAATAGCAGGCTTTGCCAAATCGATGTTATACAAAAATGCAAAAAGAAATGCAAAAAGAATCAATCGCACTTCTCCAGATCCGAACTCACGGCACCCTATCTGCAGCTCTTGTTAGGTTCACAGTGGGCTACTTAAACCTTGAGAGAGAGTGTCGAATTTGCGGATCTATTTGTCTCCAATATCGTCGTGAGCGGAGTTTGATGTTGAGGTTTGTGACCATATAAGGTAACGTTTCACAGCGAGCGGTGATGCTTTGACTCACCGGCTATCGACGAATGAGGCTTTAGCTTTTATTATTGAGGCTATAGCTTAATTATTTCGTTTTCTCTAGGAAAAGAGGATTGAAGCTTAACCTCAACAATACAATGCTAAACAATACAATGATACAATGATGTTTACATAGAATACCGTTAATAGTTAAAACAATAAATGCAATAGTAATAAAAAATAATATTGTAATTAAATTAAAACTTTTTACATAATAAATTGGTTCTTTGATCGGTTTAAACATGGTATAATAATATACTTCGCCTGGTAGTCTCTTCCCGTGACAGCTGGGTCACGTGATTGGCCTAAGACTACGTCATCAATTGCGTTGCGGTTCTCAAACTTTTTTTGTGGGGAAAAAGATAAAATAATACAATAGGTACTAAATTTTTATCATTTTTAATAAATCGACATAGTTGATACTTAAATTTTTTTTTTACTTTTTTAATTGATTACTTGGTTTTATTTCTTTTCCTTACGCGTAGATATAATGAGATGAGAATGTTGAGATGGATGTGCGAAGTGACGAGAATGGATGAAGTGAGAAATAAGTATATTAGAGGCAGTTTGAAAGGGCTACAGCAATGGTTTGTGACGTCACGCAAAATACAGTTATTAATTTTGAATGGTTTTCTTCGTTTAATCGTATAAGGCGTACAGATGCATATGTACTGCGGTTCTTTCACAATGCACGCACACAACGACACGATCGCATCGTAGGCCCATTATCGGTGAATGAGTAACGTGCGTCAACGCAAATGTTAACGAGACTCGCCCAACGGGAATCTTTTCCTAAAGAATTTAGTAAATTAAAAGGTAACTTACCATTACAAACTACTAGTGCAATTTCTAGCCTTAACATATTTTTAGACAACCATGATTTAATAAGAGTAGGCGGACGCTTAAGTAACTCGACTAACTTTGATTATGACACAAAACACCCTAGCCTATTATGCTGTAAACACCGTTTCACATTATTATTGTTTCAGCATTTTCATGATAAGCTTCTCCATGCTGGTCCCCAACTGCTACTAGCTACCATGCGGGAGAGTTGGTGGCCATTAGGGGGAAGAAATTTAGCCAGAAAAGTAACTCATCAGTGTGTCCGCTGCACGCGACTGAGGGGAAAGACCGTTTCGCCAATCATGGGCAACTTGCCTGCGGAGCGGTTAGAAGCGGGGTTTCCTTTCATTCGCTGTGGGGTTGACTATGCTGGACCCGTATCTGTATTGAACCGCAAAGGTAGGGGGTCTAAACTTGAAAAGGGATATATATGCCCATTTGTTTGTTTTATAACACGAGCTATACACCTTGAGTTAGTACACTTTCTGCACAAGATTACATATTAGCATTAAAAAGATTTATATACCGTCTGGGTAAGCCGGCTCAAATTTTCTCAGACAATGGGACAAATTTTATTGGAGCCATGAAAGAAGTTAAGTCAATGTTCAACGAGCATTCACATCAAATTATTGACAACTTAAGTAATGATGATATAGAATTTAAATTTATACCGCCTTACGCTCCTCATTTTGGGGGATTATGGGAGGCAGGAGTTAAATCCTGTAAACACCACCTGAGGCGGGTCATGGGCACCGATAATCTAACGTACGAGGAATTCAGCACGGTGTTGGTACAGATCGAAGCCGTCCTGAATTCCCGTCCAATGTTTCCTATGTCCTTAGACCCACAAGACCTTCTTCCACTTAGCCCAGCATACTTCCTGATCGGCCGGCCACTCCTCTCACCAGCCTGCAAGGACCTGACGCAGCAGCCAATTAATCGCCTGACGCGATTCCAGCGGGTTGAACAAATGAGGCAGCAGTTCTGGAAGCGTTGGTCGACCGACTACATAGCGGAGCTTCAGACCAGGACTAAGTGGAAGACACATAATCAAGACTTAGCATTGAATACCCTTGCCGTCATTAAGGAGGACCACTTACCACCTCTAAAATGGCGCATGGGCAGAATTGTAAAGGTGTTCACAGGAACTGATGGTGTGAGCCGTGTAGCTGAACTCCAAACAGCGACGGGCTTGGTGCAGCGAGCTTTCTCCAAAATCTGTCCGCTTCCGGTACCGTCGGCGAGTGAAGGACAGGATATCCGCGATGTCGTCGACACCAGCGCGCACACCCACCGCACGGCGACGGCGACGTAGCTAATTAGTTTTGAAACCAGAGGATTCCAAGGCGGCCGGCATGTTCGGTACCAACAGCACCATCTATTATAAATACGCGGCAGCTCGCGAGCTAGTCGATTCCAAGCAACGCGACAACGGTGAAAACGGCGGCGACCCCTATACGCGGCGAAAGGAAGAAATTTAACCTGCGCGCGCAACCCGGTCGCGAGTCGCGAGTGAATATTTTCTATCATGATCATTCTGTTCAATCGTTCTTCTTCTTGTTTCAATTATTCAATGTTTGATTCGATTCAAAACCTTTGTAATAACTAGTCCTTGGAGAGTAAACGCATTAGAAATTATTTCCAGTATTTCATTTTCAAATCCAAGTAGACGCCCAAACACACTGAGATGTCAACAGTGGCAGCATCAGCCGATGAAGTATTAGATAAATTCACGTAGGCAGATTTCCAGGGCGAGTAATTTCTCCGAAACTGTTCACTTCGGCATTTAACTTCAAGGTTCTGGACTAGAAAGGGCTAGACATCAACGTTAATCGCGAGTACATCACTCAACTTTGGTCTGCTGACGATAGGTATAGTGGTCATGGCTGAGACCATGTAGGATCCAAGAACAATGTTCGATGACCACAGTAGAGCTTCCGGAAGAGTGGGTCTTAAATTGAACATGGATAATTAATTATGGGCGTTCAACATGAAATGCTCAAGTGGTGTATGGGGGCAAGTCATCGGACTAAGTTGGTAACCCTGGTTGTTACCGACATAGCCTGAAGAATTGACAAACTTAAGTGGCAGTGGCCAGGGCACATTGCTCGCAGAGCGGATGGTCGATGGAGCCGAAAAGTTCTGAAGTGGCCCGTGAACCGGAAGACGTTGCGTTGGAAGACCTCCCACTATGTGGACGAAATACCTGGAGAGGGTTATGGGAGTCTTCTGGATGCGAGACGTTCAATGTGATGAATGACACTTGGGGAAGGCCCATGTCCAGCGGTGAACGTCTTTTGATTGAAATGTTAATTATACAATTTTAAACAGTTTTATTTTAATGTAACGGTGTTATAACATTGTTATTTTTTATTCCTATCAGTTTTGTGTTATGAGTGTTTTGTATTCAATCAATTATGCCATATTTTTTTCTTATTTTTTGACTAACAGAAGATTTTGTATTTTGTGATTTACTTGTTTTAGTTAACACTATGGGTGCAAAAAGAGTACCTACTAGTTTATGTTTAAAATATAAGTACCGACTGTTTTAGTAAAATTTTGCCGTTTATTTAAGTTTTAATAGGTTTATTACTGAAAAGAAAACAAATGGGTCGCTATTGTATATTAAATCACAATAAAAAAACAGTAGAATAATAGTACATTATTTCAGAATTAATCAGTAAAAAGCACGTAACTCGAATAATTATTTTTTATTTCGTTCAGTTATTCCACAACAGTGAATTAATTCAAAAAATACATTTATTTGCTTTATTAACGCGTTTTGAATCAATTGAACTATAAAATGCTGATACGGATTGAATACTTGACATGAAATAATCAAGACATTTGCAATAACTTTGACATAAATTAAGATGACGGTTTTTCGTCGATTCTGAAAAATTTGCTATTTTGACTTAGTGCAGTGTTGATCTGGGTGTGCGATATATCGACGGCTATAGATAGCGTTAGCAGCAACTTGCAATTAAAAGGTTTACTCGGTTTGTGACTATTTTTCTTTAAATACAGTGACTCTTTGTTGAATAGTATTTGTTGCACGTTTTTACAGTTTCATTGTACCAAAATGTGTTAAAATACAAATAAAAAAAATCGAGTGGTTTCAGGTTTCATAACCCCGTGGCTGTGGCCTCCTTTAATTGAGGGAGTGCACTTGCCATTACTTTTATTTATATTGATGATTCCCGGAGTTTTTTTGTGTACTTCTTTCGTTATAAAATAAATCAGCCAAGTGCGAGTCGGACTCGCGCACGAAGTGTTTCGTACAATTATCGCAAAATACGGCAAAAAAAATACGTCTATTTTTAGTATTTGTTGTTATAGTGGCAACAGGAATACATCATCTGTGAAAATTTCAACTGTCTATCTATCACGGTTCATGAGATACAGCCTGGTGACAGATGGACAGACAGACAGACAGACAGACGGACCGCAGAGTCTTAGTAATATTCTCCCGTTTTTACCCTTTGGGTACGGAAACCTAAAAAAGGAAAACAAAAACACTTAACGCCACTTTAATACGTATAATTTATTTTTTAAATAAAAATACACCGAAAATATACAAGCTGTGTGTGACACTGACGCGAAAAAATATACCATGGATTCAGTAGGTGCTTTTCATTGCTGTTTTTTTTTGTGAAAAAACAGAATAAATGATTTTTGAAAACGAATTTTTTCCTGAAATCGGCAAAACCTACCAAAAAATCCAAGACTTGGGGGTACAGAATCATGTACTATGTTCATGGTATTTACACCCCATTTAAAATAATAATACACAAATGTAAAAAAACTTGAATTAAATAAATACAGAAAAACCGCAGTCATCACTATCGAGTTAGTTGATTTAAATAGTTAGTAAGAGAAAACTTGAAGTGAAATTTTAGCTAGGTTTGAAAGTAATAACTGAACACATGTGCCTATTCTCTACGCAGTTGCAACCAGTTAAATTCTGGCTTACCTAAGCATTCAGGTGGAAACGAAAACTTAACGACAAAAATCTAAGCTTAAATCCGTGGAAATTTAAAAGATAAAACTACTACTACGTAATTGCTTGGTTAATTGTAACACAAAAATAAATATAAATAAAAGAAGATATGTCAGCCACTCGTCGAGGATCCGCGCCAGACAAAAAATACTGCTTTCAGTAGTACCACTCCAATACTGGATTACGGGCTGAGACAGCTCCGCGTTTCTCATAGCAAATCTTAGCCCGTTGAAAAAAATATACAGAAACCGTTGTAAAATGTACGGAATCACGGAGACTGCAGTCCCACAAAGGATCAAGCGCCCTGCCCGAACGGTGGGCCTGGAGTCGCCTTCTATCAACTTATATAAACAGACAAGGAAACGGACATGGAAGATATTATATCAGAGGAAGCTACATTCCGAAGAATAATTAGGAAGAAACCTCGATACATACCAGAATAACACAATATAACACTTTATTTGTCAAAAGCCTTTTTTTAACAAGAGGTTGCACTTTGCCCAGAGAAACAGGTGTTATGACTAGAGCCAGCCTGGCTATACGTGCAGGATGGCCAGGCCATTTCAAATAATATCGACGCTTTTAACAGCTGCTACTAAAAATATAAAAATTAGGTTGAAAACTCTGCCATGAATTTTCTATGAATGACATCCTGTCAGAAAAAAAACCTTCTCTTGTCTAGTCATAAGAAATTGCAAAAGATATAAAGCTTAGGGCTTGTCCAGAAAGGGCGAATCACGCGCGAGTCGAGGGTCTGGCGTTATGCACGCGATTTACGCGCGTATTTTGAATTCGCGTGATGCTTGTGGACGCGATGTATTCGTGCCTAGTATCTCAATAGCGCGCGAATGAATTCGCGCGAAACGTTTCGCGACGAATTCGCTTCTTCTGGACAAGGTCTTAATTGCAAAACGTCTTGTAGCGGATACGCTACAATTGCATTAGGTTTACAGATGTTACAATAAAGGCTTATAGTAAGGTACACAAATATACCCTGTTATGGCACAACAAGTAAATTTCTCATATGTCTGCGTTACATAATAATAATTATTAAATTAATAAAATGTGTGGCAAAAATAATAAAAGATAACATCATACAGTTTTCTTCGCCGCCCGTTTTCTGTTTTCTTAGGTAGGTAGTTATTCTTATAACCTCAATTTCATTTCTACCCATCTCTTGTGCTAATTTTATTGTTTTTCTTTCATTTCCCTGAGTTATTATATATATCTGAGATCGGACTGCTTCTTGTGAAATACCTCCTCTATAGATTTTTGTTGATTTCTCTTTCTAGGAACTCTTTGCCAGTTTGGATTTGCTGTGATATAGAGTCCGTCCTCCCATCTTTTACGTTGTCGACCTCTATTTTGTTTACTACTTTTGGGGCACTATTCTTACATTCCGCAACTTCATTTACAACCAAACACTTCAACTTCACATCAGTTTCGTCATACAATGCTCCTTGTAACTCAACCTGGATCTCCCTCAAACTCTTGCCCTTTGTTTCTGACACCAAAAAGTATGAGAAAACAGCACCAATCAGTGATGAACCGGCGTAGAACCAGAACACTCCAGTCAGTCCTGCTACATCCTTTACTTCTTGATAGCCCTTGATTGACACAAAGTTAAGGAACCCTCCCCAAATATTATGGAAGGTCATGGCTACTGATTTGACGTTGAGGGGGAATATTTCTGCAATGATAACATACACTACCGAGAGGAAGCCTAGAGAGGATAACATGTTAGAGAGGACGATGCCAATGAAAGGGATGTAACTGTGGTAAGAGGAGGTCGTGGGTTGTATTAAGAAATATGCTCCAATAATGGTAAGGGTTATGCCATAGCTAAGGTAGGAGTACACGAGCAGGGGACGCCGCCCGACCTTGTCCATTATAACTGATGAAAATATACCTGCAAAGAAATTGAGAGTTTTATTAGTGACTAGTTTCTGCCAGCTGATTCGCCCGCGTGAATGTCGGATATCATCCCAAGGATGTTTCCTTATTTCCCTTACGTTCCCTGCTCCCGTAATAAGAGTATCCTGTGTTCTAATCCAGGACATGGTATACCCTTTTGCTTATGTTTCATGATATATGTTAAGACGTAAGAAGGTAACAGACTGACAGAGTTACATTCGCATTTATAATATTAGTATGGATGTATGGTATGTTTCTGTCATACTGTGTTCAAAGATTTATAATGCCGTAATTGACTGCAGGCGACAGCAGCAGGTTAAATGTCGCCGTGACACTATGTATTTCAATGAAATATCTTTCGAAGCTAGTGATACGTCGGCGTAGTGAGTGTAATCCTAAGTGACGCAACTGATTCATGGCCCTCGATATAAATCTGTTTTATTCAAGAGTATGCAACTCTTTTATTCAACTATATATTTTATACCATGACTACGAGAAAAAGAAAGATTCAAGCGAAAAGCACAAGGAGTTTGTACATCTTCCATATAAATCCGTTTTATTCAAAAGTTGCATAATATGCTTTATACCATGACTACGAGAAAAAGAAAGATTTAAGCGAAAAGCACAAGGAGTTCGTATGTCGAGTGTATTCTTTGCACACGGAGTTTGTATCGAGTATTTTATGCGCAAGGAGGTTTGTATAGCATTGAAATGGAGGTCGAATAGTGATTAAAATTGTTTTTTATTCACTGTTTTCTGTTAATAAAATAAGCTTTTTAGAGGGGGATTGGTATAAACATACTTACCAACAAGGAATTTGACAGCTCCAAATATAATCATCATGGTGGATATATCGATGTCCAGTTTGCTTTCTTGAACGATTGCGACGAAGTATGTTTGGATAGTAACCTGTCCTGACAGAATTAGAGTCATTGTCAAACCTGTCGAAGAATCATAATTTGATTAGTTTTTAATAGAGTGACTAACCTCCTTTGCCGCACGTGTTGCCAGTGACATCGATAGTTATTTCTTCTTTTCATTTCGACGGTGCATTTAATACTGTTTGGGCTAAATAGGTGGCCACGGTTATTGCAGCATCAGAAGCATTTTACAGATTATCTAAGCACCAAGAGAATGGACAGTTAGAATATTCCAGCAGGTGCACTGTACAGGAGTACTGCAGTACTTACTAACCTATAGCAATTATCATTGCCTTGCGGTATTGCTTTCCTGTTAACAGTTCTTTGATAGACCCGGTGCGCATCGTCTCCGTTTTGACGTCCACACTCATCGCTGATAAACGATCTTCTATAACCTGTAAAAATCAAGTTACGGGTTTTTTTTTCTGTTATTATAATATATATTTATTCTTAAATATATATTTATTCTTAATAATAAATTACAATCTAGCCTTAATAGACTAATAAGCAATTTAACTCTAACTTATTATTATATTGCATGATGTTATGACTAAGAATAGTGTCAATTTGCACTTTTATATACATAGTTCAGTAGCACTTTCTTAGTCTGATATTATGTTAAAAACACTTAGTTCACGTGTTACATGTATAGCACAGTATTGTTGCTATTATTTATTCACTTATTATACACTACACTAACTTAAATGGTTTAGTTCTCTTTAGCCTACGCACTATGTCCGTGTTATCTAGCAGCTGGATTGCTTCCACATTCACAAGTCGATGAAGTCTGTGTTCGTGGGCTTCAGCAAAGTTTTGGATAACGGTGGTGACGAGTTTCATTTTAAGGTCGCTGTGAAGGTCGTCATTTCTGATGTACCATGGTGCATTAACAGCATCTCGGAGTACTTCATTTTGAAATTGTTGTATAATTTTAACATTGCTTTGTTTAGTACAGCTCTATAGTTGGATGCCATACGTCCAAATTGGCATAAGAATATGCTTGTATATTATAATTTTATTGTGTATTGATAGACAGGATTTCCTTCCGAGTAACCAATACCTATTTTTGTAGCGTATATCGAGTTCCTGTTTTTTCTTTTTGATTTGAGACTTCCAACGCAACTTGGCGTCAAGAGTTATGCCAAGGTATTTTGCTGTATTTGCATACGGCACTTGCATGCCGTTTATATAGACTGGGTGGTAAGCGCTGTGTTTATTTGTGAAGTCAATGTGAATCGATTTTGACTCATTCAGTTTGATCTTCCACTTTTATGTCCAGTCGTAAACTTTGTTTACAGCTAGTTGAACTTTTTCTACTGCTTCTTTATGGTTTGAACCAGTAGCCATAATCAATCAAAATCAATTTATTTTTATTTTACATAGGCCTACATGGGCACTTACAAAACGTCGACAAAAGAGTTGGTCGTTTCCTATGGAGAAGAACCGGCAAGAAACTCCATGGTTACTCTTTTAATAATGGATTGGTTTTACAATATTTCCATGTTACAGCATTAGTACTATGGGGGGACAACGTAGGCCCGACAATAAGTCGTAAGGAAAAAAAAAAAAAAGTTTATATAATATATAACAAAGTTAACAAATGTTAACTAACATCTAGAAGGCCTACAATGTTCACACATTCACAAAATAATCGGTAAAAGAATCTATACAAAGTTAAGAAAAAAAAAAAAATATATAACTAACAAGACTGAATTTAACATGTGGCACAAATATTGTTATCAGTATATATAACTATTCTTTGCAAAGGGCTATAAAGATGATTGCGAACTATTGTAAAAAGTCCAATTAAAAGAAGAAAAACAAAAAAAAAATGAGGTAAAACGGCACAAATATGTGGATGTCTCTAACTATTCTCATAGTTAGAGACATCCACATATTTGTGCCGTTTATGAGTTACCAGGGAAGCCGCAAGCGCAGAAGGAGCTAAAGCCAAAAAAAATATTTTTAACGTAGTCCTTGATTTTATAATATGCTTTTTTAATAAGGACACGTTTGATGTGATTTTTAAACTTTCCATCGGTCAGTTCTATAACTGACTTTGGCAACTTGTTATAAAAGCGTATACTGTTTATAAGAAAAGACTTGCTAGTTTTAGTTAATCTGAATTTGGGTATTACAAGTTCGTGCTTCCTGCGTGTATTTAAATTATATAAGTCGCTTCTAGTTTTGAAAAGCCCTCGATTTTTGCGGACATACAAAATACATTCCAAAATATAAAGTGAAGGTAGAGTCAGTATATCGATCTCTTTAAATTTATCTCTGAGGGACTCGCGAGGACCCATTTTATAGATCGCGCGGATATAATAGCAGTATCATCGGCAAAGGTCGCTATGGTGTTGTTTACCAGCTCTGGGATATCACATGTGTATATTATACAGGATTGGGGCTAACACACTTCCTTGTGGTACTCCAGCTTTAATAGTTTTTAGCTCAGAATATGCGTCCTGTTGCCTTATCCTAAACATTCTGTTGCTTATATATGACTTTAGAATATCTGAAAATTCGGGGAGCATGCGTCTGAGTTTGTATATCAGACCTTCATGTCCCATGTCCCAAACTTTGTCAAAAGCTTGTGCGACATCTAGAAATACGGTGACACAGACTTGCTTGTTTTCGAGCGTTTTTTAGATGATGTTTGTTATTTTGTGTACCTGGTCCATGGTAGAATGTTTTTCCCTGATGCCAAATTGATGGTTCGGAATAAGGTCTTTCTCTTCTATTACTCTGGGTCTATAAGATGATGCTTCATGGGGTGGCTTCCCAGGCTTAGCAATCATAATAACTTCAGCAACTTTCCATGGCTCAGGTACATGTTTTAGCATAAATGCAGCGTTAATAAGTCTGGTCAGCTTAACTATGGCTTTGCGCTGGAGGTTTTGTAGTATTTCTCTTGTTATGAGGTCATAACCCGGGGATTTCTTCAAACTTATGTTGTTTTTAATTTCTCTCACAACTTCTTTAGGAGTTACAAGTCGAATTTTTTGGTTTTGTGATACATTTGCACTCTCAGGTATTTCTATGGTACTTTCATTGGGTTGGAAAGTATCTTCTAAGTATTGGGGCAAACCTTATCGCTTTTTGTTCATTGCTTATGGCCCATTTTCCATCGCTGTTTCTGATGGGAGGTACTTGCATAATCGGCCTTTTTAGTTTTCTTGTAACTTTCCAAAGAGAGTAATCCATTGATTGGTCATTTGTTAGCTGCACAAGTTTGGAGTTCAGAGTTTCATTCTCAAATTGTATAAAAAATTTGCCAGTGTCTCTAACTGCATTTAAGAGCTGTCTTCCCTTTGTTGTAGTCAGTCGTGATCCCCAATGCGTATGCTTGGCATTAAAATCACCGCCTAAGATGAATCTTTGAACCAAAACTTCAAAGAATTGCAAATATTCCTCTTTTCTTATCATGTGCCTTGGAGGACAGTATACAGCTTCTATGGAAACGTGACAAAATTTGGTTTTGACTGATACTGCCACAGCTTGAAGGTCTGGTTCTTCAAATTTACTGTGCTCGTAATGGTTAAGGTTTTCTTTAATTATAACCGCGCTACCTCCTCTGGCAGAGTTGTCAGGGTGAAGCGAACTATATATCTTGTATCCTCTAAATTTAACAAAAGATTGTTTAGTGAAGTGCTTTTCAGAGATTAAACACATGTCTATATTTTCTGTGTCTAGGACTGCCTGTAACTCATTCTGATTCTGATGTTTGAGGAGCCCATTCGAGTTCCACGCCATTAATTTTAGTGTATTAGTCATTTATGATGATTAAGAGCAGCTGATTTGGTGCTGGATTCTAACTTCTCTAGTCGTTTGTCAAATGTAGTAATACACTTTAAAATCTGATTTATCTTATCTTCTAGATTTGATGGTTGCCTTCTAGATTTGGCTTTGTTTTGCAGCCTGAGCATAGGAAATACTTTTGGTGGCTTGAACAGATTTAACAGTTGTCTGGACACCTTCAGGATTCCCTATTGTAGAAAACTGTTGGGCTGTTGGCACAACAACTTTCTTTTTTATGTTTTTATTTTTCATCATTTGCATCTCTTTGGCTACTTCACACCCTCTGTAGTTGGCTGGGTGGGGTAAGCCACAAGGGACGCATTTCGGTTTGCCTTGCGTTGATTTAATACATTCGGCTGTAAGGTACTTGTCAGTGCATTTTACACACCTTGGCTCTTTTTTACTTTATTTATGAGTATGCCTGGCATCTCTTAGACTGTGGAATGATTTACGGATTTTTTAGAGGGTGAATTTCAATTTTACACCCTAAAATGTGCTTTGTTGCATAGATTTTATTGACATCCTCATCATTATGAAATGAAAGTACGAACATATTGAGCAGTTCTTTAGACTTCCAGCTCAACTTGTGGTCAACTTTTTCTATTTTAAGACCTTGCGATATTAAATCATCTTTGATTCGATCTGGCTGGCAAGAAGAATGTAACTTTTTCACTACAACTCTTATTGGCCTAGCCTGTTTGTTCTCATATGTGTGCCAATGATAGTCTTTCTCTGTCAAAAACCTAGCAATCGCTCTATAAGAGTCATCAGTTTTAGCGTTGATCTTCACAATGTCTCCATTCATCATTTTGGCGGTGAATGATTCAGTTGGTTGGGTTTCAGTCAGTGAGTCGTAAAACATTTGGTAGCTCTTGACTCCGTCGTAGAATGAGCAAATCGTATGTTGCTCTTAGCTTCCAACTCCTTGGGGCCATTATTTTCTTGTTCCTTGCTTAAGTTGGGATTTTCATTTTGCCGGCTTTGTAGTTGATACTGAAGGTTTTGTATTTGGACCTGCAAATCATTAACAAGAATTGCCAGCTTTTCTCTTTCTGATTTTTCTTGGATGTAACTGTCATACAACAGCTTTTCCAGATCAGTTTTAATTTTTATCTTTGTTGGCAACATTGTAGGGTAAATAGGCACTACACCTTCGCAATTAACTGATTGCACTGTTTACACTATAATTAATAAATAACTGGGTCATCGCGGCGACCTAGACTAACCGATTTCGCAACGCGGCGACGACGGCGTTATTTTGATGCGCGAGCGAATTACGCTTACGTAGCTCACTCGCGCGAATGATAGGTATACGACCGTTCTCGATAGAAGTCAAACAACTACGAGTTACGTGTGAAAGCAACGAAGTGCTAAAGGACTAAAGGTAACTAAAAAGGACGCAGTATTTCATGTAAGCCATGGAGTAGAAATGTGGGGTTTTAGTCGTTTGGAGTCCGACATATCGGATCATTCAACCCAGTTAAAGGGTATCCATGAGGAAAGGGTATTCCTCATGGATACCCTTTATCTGGGTTGAACTTCACGGGATTACCCCACAAAAAAGCATTCATTTCTCTACAGAAGCGGCAACATAAACAAGCGTCATCAAAATAAATGATTGCACTATTTTTGTGTGTAATTCGAACTCTTTAACTCAATTAATACTTTCATGTTTTTACCAAGTACCTCAATCAATACCTGCTAAAACTTAGGTTTTCTCTCACCTTTTGATCTTTATTCCCGCTCAACCTGATGAGGGAAGCTCTTGCATCATTAACCTTTCCTTCTTTCAAGAGATAATATGGAGTTTCAGGTATAAAGTAGCAGGCGACGAAGCAACAAAACGGCAGGACCAGTAACATGTAGTTGATCGTCTGGTACGAGACGAAGGGGCCGACAGACATGATGAGGAGAGTGCCAAAACTATTCATGTACCTAATGGAAGAAGTGATTTTACCTCTAATCTCTTTGTCTGATACCTCGGCAAAGTAAACGGCTGAAACCTGTGAACAGAATAATTAAATGTTAAGAAGGATGTAAAACCTCAAAACGTGACATGTTTTACTCCTTAATTTATAACTAACTTCCCTAAATTATGTGCAACAGTAGACTCGTTAAGGGTTGACAATTTTGATGGTTTTCTAAAGTCATTGTCTGTTTTAAGTTTCGAAAACTTATATATTTCTCATATTCTTTCTCTCCTATATAATATTCTCTTTCTTCCTTCTACCCCTCTTTATCTCAAGACACGGTTTCAGTTTCTGTGTGACTCGCACCTTAAAGTTCGTAGGTCAACGGATAATATGAAACTTAAAATGCCAATGTATTCCACTACCTTCCTAGACAAATCTTTTACTGTCCAGGCCACTCGTCTATGGAATGCATTGCCTGTGACTATAAAGCGCGCGCAATCACTGCCTGTTTTTAAGCAACTTGTGAAGGAACACTACTTGTCATTGTGATCATAATGTTGTATAAGCTGAATTGTTTTCTTGTCTATATATTAGTTGTATGTATGTATTTATGTATCTGTTGTTTTATTTTTTGTTTATTTTGTATTTAATATCTACTTTCTTAATAAATTAATTATTTGTTGTAAAATTGCACCAAGTGCAACCCCATATTGTGTCCAGGCTGTCTTTTCCATTCTTGGTTGCCTGGAAGATATCGCGGATCGCGATAAGGCCGCCTGTTGTATGTTTGTTTTTGTCATAAGATGTCTTTTTGATTAATTTTTATCTTGGTGTACAATAAAGTGTATAATAAATAAATAAAAATAATAAATAAAATATTGATTCCTGACTCCTTCTTGATCTGCTCATCCTGTTATCCTGCATTATCCAACTGCTGAACATAGCTTCTACCCACGATTCCGAGCTTTTTGATCCAGGGTTATCGTGGACAACTAGTCGTTAATTTTGTCCACTCGTACCGCCAACTGCTACGGGGCCCGCCGCAACGTCTTCTAGCGGTGTCAGAGATCCCCATAGTGGTTATTTTATATCTTTTGGAGTTTATGCAATTACTTACAGTTACTAGCATGCCTACGCCGACGCCCCATAAGAACCGCGTTAAGTAAAGCCACCACGCTGTTATAGTGCTTAAAACAATAATCTGCAAAATAAAATAAAATTATAGTTATGGGCTCCTTTTAAATTTATTTTGATATCGTTAGAATTGCCGAACACGACAAAAAACCGTTTCACATTTTCATATAAATCGCCACTTACTGTTCCTGTGATGATGGGCAAAGCACTGACCAAGATAACGGCTCGTCTCCCGAAACCATCCGATATGAACCTCGTTACTAGGCTGCCAGTCATGAAGCCAGGAGGCGATGAAGCAGCTATCCATGATATTTCTTTCTGAACAGAAAGAATTTTGACATTATTCCAATGCATCCGTTCGGTATTTGATCTCGAATTGACCAGATTCTGTTGCATAGAATGATAGAACCAATATTAGTAACTAATTTGTCCAGAATAAGTTCCGTTACAGAGGGTTATTTTGCTATCAAAAGTTAAGTAAAATCAGAATAATTATAATGAAAGCAATTATAGGTAGCGAATGATAGCGTGTCGGGTTGAATGTAAGAAGAAAATGTGTCGCGCCGATTCCACGTTTTACGGGACTAGGTCAGAAAGATAATGGTGATAAAGATGCTGAAGTATTACATCTACGACCTACGTCTGTAATATTAATGCCGGTCTCATTATTGTGGAACTTCGGTATCACAGGGGTGGTCCACCCAACGACTACGCCCGAAAGCACAGCGTTCAACGATACTGAAACAGAATATATAAAATCATATTTAATTATATCTTGAACGAGAGAAAAACTAATAAAATAACCAGTCAAGTGCGAGTCGGACTCGCGCACCGTGCGTTGCGTACAAACAGCTACATTCACCAACATAATTAGTTAACTAGGTCAACGGGAACTACCATATAGGTTTTCGGCCTAAAACCTATAGGGTACTTCCGGCTGACCAAGAATTGTCAATTTTGGTGAAAAGCAAGGTCTTACAGTACAAGTAAAGGGAAAATTCCGATAAAGAAAAAGTTGAAAATTACGGGGTATTACAAGTTTTCGCAAAAATCTAAAATTGCCCATATCTTTTTATCGTGTTGACTCAGGACTTTAATTTATTTTTATACACCTAACCCGTTCCTGAGAAAATCGGTGGTGACACACGAACAGACAGACAGACGGACAAAAAACTGTATCTTATAAGGGTTCCTTTTATTACCTTTTGAGTTATGGAACCCTAAAAAGAATACTTTGAATAATACATATAGTCTGAATTAGTGCGATGGATTGCTTTACTTTATATTATTCTCTAGGTGGAGCGATGACCTGTAGCCGACCAATCACATGCGAGATGAAAGACGTGATGCGGATTTCCGTCTATGTGCTTGGTCGATTTTTCATAATCTTTGCCCTTTGCCTTGCCGAATTCATTACGCAATAAAGCTGCTGGACAAGGCTGTGGGAATCCGGTGGATGCAAAACGCATAGGACCGATCAGTGTAGCGACGCTTTGGGTAGGCTTATGTCCAGCAGTGACGCCTATTGGCTGAATGATGATGATGATGAATTGATAGGCTCGTGTTTGGCGTACGTGTCTAGGGGGTGACCATAAGCTCTTAGAGTTAGGTTATTTTGAATGGATAATGGATGAGGTAAAAGATGAAAGTCAGTATAGGGTTAATAAATTCACTGTATTGTCTGGACACAATTAAGAAATTAAGCCTAATTTATACTAAGGTGAATGATATGGGATTATGAGTCACGCGCACGGTATGCTGCCGAATTACGTACTAAACTATTGCTGTGTAAGTGCAATAATATAAATGATGGAAACATACTGAGCGGGTGGCGTAATAATGCTGACCCAGGTAAACGTACTGTACGGTGGTAGACCCGTACATGCTCCCGGGGGCAAAGATAGGGGTTAGTAGGATAAAGATGGAGATGAGATTTACAAGATGATAAACAATATTCAACTTATCAGCTATATGACAGGGATAGGGATTAGTAGTGAGAGATTAACAATATTTCGAACAATTACAAGTAGTCTAGAGCAACTACTTATCTTAGATCGGGAAGGGAAAATACGCGAAAAACCGGGGACGACGCCCTATCTTCTGTTTGTAAACAATCGCTAGATTTAATAAGATTTTTGGGAACACTTTTCACAGATTGACTAAATTGCCCCTTTTCCCTAAGATCACAACACTCACTCACTGCCCTTTTCACTTTGATTAAAGATTGCCCTTTTTCCCTAACCGCACTACACTCACTTATAACACTCTCATTTCCGGGATGTGAAGAGATCGCAGTAGCAGTAGGTGCCTCTCCAGCAGGCACCGAGGGTTCTCGACGTGTTGACCGCCTGAGACGCCGCCAACAGTATACCGCTGCAGTTATCAGGATTCCAAGGATTAGAGCATACAAGACGCTATAAAGATGTACGTCGTGATAGGATATTTTATCACTCCATGTTTCAGTTTGTTTCATGATCTCAATCTTTTTCTGTATATCTTCAAATTGTCGTAATATTTCAGAATTATTAGGATTAATTTCAGGAGATTCAGGGGTAGATATGTTGAATATATGATTAATAGGTGATATTTGTGGCGCAATCATTCTTGGACCAATACTCATTTTGCTAGACAGCCTTTTAGTAGAATGGACAACGAAATTGTCCGTCTTTATCATACAGCCTTCCTCCACATTCAACAGACCTGCGTTCATTATTTTAATGGCGGTAATTTCGCCGTCACAGAGAAGTTTAAAGTTGCATTCATTACAACAAAAATAATAATATTTATTATCCACTGTTAATTCTTTCCAAATGTTTTTACAAGGGGTTCTAATAGTTTCACAGGTTCTTGTGTGTGGGATCGTTTCACACAAGCTGTGATCATCTTTTAAGATATTTATAGGGTTTTTTGTATGACATAAAATCATCCCAGGATTTTGTCTTATACAAGACTGGAGATCAGCATCAGTAAGGGTTACGTATGAGTCTTTTCTGAGGTTAATGGCAGCAAAACTTGAGATAGCTTTCACATGTATCATGTCATGGTTCAATAATCGTGGGACTGGAATGAGATTAAAGATTTCGTAAAGGTCTCTTTCGATGAGGGGTATTCTTATTTCAATGATCAAGTACTTACTATAGTACTTAGTCCGCACGTTTATCAAGTTGTAGAGATCCTTGAGATTCAAATGGTCGACAGGAAGTGCCATGTCTTTGGGGATATGTGCTGATATAGAACTTAATTCCGTTCTCAGCTGTTTAGGAGATATAAGATGGAAGTCCAATTTTCCATTGTAAATATTAGTTATCGTATCAAGAATGGAATCTTGTATTTTCCTGAGGCTATACAGTAAGTTATTCGCCGTCATAGCAGATGCTAAGAAATCGGTAACTAAAGTCATGTTCTGTACATGGCGTTGAAGATCTTGATAGGATTCTTTAAGGTAATTAAACTTTTGATTTATCGATTTATGATGTTTGTTCGCAGCTTTCTCCATTCTTTTCATAAGATTAAACTCGGCTTCCACGATTGAGGTTTGGTTTTTCCAGAGGTTATACAAATGTTTATCGTTTTCTTTCAAAAGGTCGATGTCTTGTGCGTATTTCTCCGCAAAACGCTGATCTAGTACGCCAAACAAGCTGTTTGCGACGTAGCCTACTCCGTCTATTAGTCCACGACGCCGGCGCCGCCGCTCATATCCAGTTACAAATGATTCATTCATTGTCAACATACTATCGTAATGTTTAATTTCTTCGAACTCGTGCCCGAGTTGTAAGATGATACCGGCGCAAGGTGTGTGTTCTTTAATAGTTGAGCATAATGTTTCAAGATAATTGATATACTTCTCGAGTGCCGACGTGCCTTCTTTGTAGGGATATGTGTCATAATAAACAATTAAACGCCAATCGTCTCTAATAAGATGCATGTTGGAGATTTTATCGAAATAAACGCTGTTGTTGCTCAAAGGGGTAGAGCTATAAGATGCTTGAGATAAGTTTATTAGTGACAATAAGAATAGCGTTAATGACAGAGCTATAGTCGACAAGGAGATACGCTTGGGATTTTTCTTCCTTGGTGCTTCATCCTTTATCTTCGTGTCACTAGGAGGATTATTGTCTCTGTCCGCTGGTAATAAAGATAGCTTAACAACAGGCCGTTTTAGGAAACCATTTTTGGTTTTAAGGGTAACGACTCTGACGTGTCCGTCAGAACCAGGATGCAGTTCTACTATACGCCCTAGAGCCCACTTTCCAGGTGGAAGATTTTCATCTTTGATGATAACAATATCGTTGAGACTGAGATTCCTTTGGGATTGTCTCCATTTTGCTCTGATGGATAACTGTGAGAGATATTCATTTTTCCACTGGGCCCAAATATGTCTATAATTTTTTTGTACCAAGTGCCACCGCGTCCTTAGATCATTTTCTGTTTCAAAGATCGTTAAGGTAGGCCCACTTGCAAGAAAGTGTGCTGGGGTTAAGAAGTCTATGTCCTCGGGATCCTCCTTCAAAGGACAAAGTGGTCGAGAGTTTAAACAACCCTCGAGTTGAGACAGGAGGGTACTATATTCTTCGTAGGTGAGTTTTTGCTCACCAACAACACGCCTAAGATGGTGTTTTAAACTCTTCACCGCAGCTTCCCAAAGTCCGCCAGCAGAAGGCCATGACGGAGCATTAAAATGCCACTCAATGTTCATTTCTGCGACGATAGATAATGTTTCTTGGCTTGATAATATTTCTGAGATTTCTAAGATTTCTTGTTTTAGAATCTTGTTAGCTCCAATGAAGTTAGTTCCTTGATCACTGTAGATGTGCCCGGGAACTCCTCTTCTGGCTGACATACGTCTGAGCGCTGCAATAAAAGCCGACGCTGTGAGATCAGATACGAGTTCTAAATGTATGGCCTTTGTAACCATACATATGAATACTGCAACGTATCCTTTATCTGTTTTGATGCCGCGACCTTTGTTCGCTTTCACCAAAACATGTCCAGTGTAATCAATACCGGTATGATAAAAGGGTCGACTAGGATTTACTCTGGATGAAGGCAGGTCACCCATGAGTTGATGTTTTAGAATGGGATCGTGTCTCCTACACTTTACGCACGTTCTTAATAGTTTTTTTGTAGCGCGGTTTCCTCCAATTATCCAATATTTTTGTCGTATAAATCCACTCGTCATTTTGACTCCACCATGGAATACAAATCTATGGGATTCGTCTATTATAAGGTCAGCTAATTTAGTTTTATTTGGGATGATAATGGGATGCTTCATTTCGGGGTCTAAACTTGAATGTTTTAGCCGTCCACCGACACGGAGTACTCCGTGGGTGTCTAAGACAGGATTGAGATTCAAGATCTGGCTTTTTCTGTTTAAAGGTTCACCTTTTTCAAGTTGAGATATTTCCTCGAAAAAGTATTCTTGTTGCACATATTTTATTATCATTTCCGTCGCTCGTTTGAGGTCATGCAGAGTAAGATAGTTTTCACGCTTCTTTTTGTAAATCAAGATGTCGTTGAATTTGTTTACATAGGCTAGAACTCGTATAATTTTCTTGTAACTGCTGTATTTCTCTAATAACTGTTTTATAACGGAATTGCTAGAGTCAGCAGTAATAGTGTTTACTAGCTTTTTCTTTCTAAGATCTTCAGTTGTTTTATATAAGATGGGTTCTGGATTCTTTTCAGGATTGTATTGAGGTAACCAATCGGGTCCGTGCCACCAAAGTGAATGATTTGCTAAATGGGATGCGGTCAGACTACGGCTAGCGCAATCTGCGGGATTTTCTTGGGATTTCACATACCGCCACCTATTTTTTGGGATAATTTCGCAAATCATTTTTACTCGATTGGCAACAAAGGGTTTCCATTTTTCTGGTTCACCACTTATCCATCCTAGTACTGCCATGGAATCTACCCAGCCATAAGCTTGGATTTTGAGATCAGATAGAGATGAGATTATTTTGGTCATAAGTTTTGATAATAAAAGAGCTCCACTAAGCTCCAAGCGAGGTATAGATTGAGATTTTTTCAGAGGTACCACTTTGGATTTTCCAGCAACAAGAGTTATGTATGTCTTGTGTTTTCTTGTAATTTTACAATAAACAACGCAAGCGTAGGCCTTTGTGCTAGCATCACAAAACCCATGAAGCTCAATTATATCATTCTCCATGGTTTGTATCCATCGAGGTATTTTAAATTGGGATATATAAGGTAAGTCAGCCTTTATTTTATTCCATTCCAGGGCAATATTATGAGGAATCGGTTGATCCCAACCTAATTCCGTTTTCCATGTTTCTTGAAATAATATTTTGAGTTTTATTGTGACTGGTGACACCCAGCCCAAGGGGTCAAAGATTTTTGAGATTTCAGACAAGAATTGTCGTTTTGTTGGGATACCTTCTGTGGTCATTTCTATTGGATGAAAGATAAAATAGTCTTCTTTTGGATTCCAGCGAAGGCCTAAAGCTTTTGTAGATTCTGGCTGTTTAAAATGAAATTCTTCATCTTGAGGATTAATATGATCGTCTAAAAGTTCCGGCAAGTTCGAGCGCCATTTTCTAAGATTGAGGCCGCCTGACTTAAGAAGGTTTGTCATATCTGCTTTGAGATTTTTGGCGGCTGTCGCGGTATGAGCTCCATGCATGAGATCATCCATGTAAAAAGAGGTTTCTAATATATCAGGAGCGCTGCTATTGGGATAATTTGGCCTTTCATCGATGGCAAGTTGTTTCAGTGTCATCATGGCCAGGAAGGGTGCGGCTTTTGTACCGTAGGTGACAGTCGCTAGCTGATATTCTTGCAAAGGTTGGGATTGATGATTTCTCCAAATAATTTTCTGGAACTTTTGTTGATCAGGATGTAGCCAAATGTTACGGAACATCTTTTCAATATCAGCCGTGAATGCGTATTTAAACTGTCTCCATTTTAGGATGAGACTTAAGAGATCCTGCTGCAGGTTCGGCCCCCTGCACATAAGATCGTTGAGGCTGTGACCCGTAGAGGTTTTTGCAGAGGCATTAAAAACAACTCGTAATTTTGTAGTTAATGACTCAGCTCTAAGTACCCCATGATGGGAAAGGTAGCAATCTGGAGTTACGTTGACATGTGTCGCAACGGGGATCATGTGTCCGAGCTCTAAATACTCGGACATAAACAAATTATAATCACGTGCCAAGTCTGGTTGCTTAATTAATTTTCTTTCTATTTGAAAGAATTGTGCAATGGATTTATTTTTAGACTCACCCAACTGTTCTTCAAAATTTTCTTTAAAAGGTATTTTCACGACATAGCTGCCGTCTTCGCGCCTTGAGGTTGAGGATTGAAAGAAGTCAATGCAAGCTTGATCTTCTTGAGATATTGATAAGGGTTCGCTAATATCCTCCATTTCCCAGAACTGTTGGATATCGGTGAGATTGTTTAGGATCACATTGCACTGAAATGTTTTACAGTTACCGCTTAGGATCCATCCCAGCTGTGTTTGCTGGGCAATGGGTAATATTCCCTCGGAACGGCAGATACCATCCAATAGGATTTGGGAATAAACGTCAGCGCCGAATAAGATATCAACTGGCCTACTTTTGTTGAATTCAGGATCAGCTAGGATTATTTGGTTAAGAGTTGGCCAGTTGGGTTTAGTGAAGGTATGACTAGGCAAGTTCTTGACTAGTCTTTTCATTATAAATACATCGGATTCGAAAGTGAAGTCATTAATTGCTGACATGCACTTAATAGAGATCATGCCCTTACAGCTATTTTCATTGTTTCCGATTCCAGAGATAAGTCCAGTGCATTTTTGCCGACGTAGGTTTAGGAGCTGTGCAGCTCGTTCAGTAATGATTGAGGTCTGAGATCCCTGATCTAGAAGAGCTCTCATTCTTTCGTAAGATCCGTCAGCTGCTTGAACCTTGATAATTGCTGTCGCGAGGAGTATTTCTGTAGGATCATTTTGCATAGATACTAAGGTGTTCATATCTTGCTGAGGTGGAGATTTCGTAATAGTGGCAGTGTTCGGCCCCGATCGCGACGCATCCGAATTAGCATTTATTGACGTAAAACATTCATGTAGGATCGTATTGTGGTCTTTATTGCACTCTTTACACTTTACTTCCGAAAGGCATTTTCTACCTTCGTGATAGTGCAAACAGTTGACACAAAGGTTCAAATTTGCGATTGCGTTTCTACGAGCCGATGGATGCATTTTTGCCAGCTTTTGGCAATTTTGTATGCGATGATCGCTTGCATCGCAAATACCACATTGCTTACGTCTTTCGTTATTTTTCCAATTGGACTTTGACGATTGCGAAATGACCTGGTTTGTCGAATAGGCATGCTTTGTGGTGTTGTTCTTTTGTTTGAAACGAGAACTAAATCCATTTGAATGAGATTGTTGATTATTAAGATAGCCTTTAGATGATGAAGATGCTTGTTGGGATTGAGATGACCTTTGAATGAAGGGTTCTTGTTTCTTCCGTGAAGCTTCCAGCGACGTAAACTTATTCTCCAAAAACCGAAGAAATTCTTCCAATACTGGCAACTCCTTTGGAGCTTTCAACGAATCTATATAGTCTTCGTTGGTTTCAGGGTCTAACTTCTCCGCTAGGATACATACGAGGAAGGGATCCCAAGTAGATACATCAATGCCGAGATTTTTCATAGCGTTCACGCTTTCGTACGTTGTATCGTGGATCCGTTTGAGGTGACTCACTGATTTTTGCTGAGATGGCGGGATATTTAGGAGGTTTTTGAGATGAGATATAAAAATGCGACGCTTATTGTCATAGCGATGCGTAAGGATATTCCAACAAACCGGGTAGTTATCTGAACTTATTTGAAGATGTTGGATTAATTTTTCCGGCTCGCCCTTGGTCTTACTTTTCAGGAACTGCATCTTTTGGGCATTCGATAACGATGGATTATTGTGTACAGTTTCTGTAAAAAGATCTTTGAAGGATATCCAGGACGTATAACTTCCTTCAAAGGTAGCTATTTCCATTTTTGGGGTCGATTTCTCAATATGAGCCACCGACCACATCTTTCGGTTAATATCCCTTTTCAACGTTTTATAATATTTCTCGTAGTTCGAGAATTGCTCGTCGTACTGGGCGTTGGAGCCGTTGAGCTCGTTGTCCAGTTCCCAGTGTAGGGTGTCAATAGCTGTCCAACGTGTTTTTAAAGTTTTCAGGATGTCTTCAAACTCCCACTTTTCAGAGATAAGATTGAGATCAATGTCAGCAGCTTCTCTTGAAAATGCCCTAAAATTAGTAGCCTGTTTCTTCAAGAGGTCTTCTATATTAACGCTATCCTTAGGAGGATTATTTTGAGATGAGAGATCCGAGGTTTGAGATATTGAAGATGGTTGAAAAGTAGGGGGTTTCAAAACAGGGGTTTGAGGTCTATCTGTGGAAGGTTTATAATTCTGAATGGCTGTTTTAATATTGCTGTATTTCACCTTCATTTGATCATACTGATCGGTAGTGAAATACGCATGAGATCGATCACCAAAGGATAACAAATTCATATGATTGTTATGAAACACAGTAAAATATTGCTCTAGGCTTTCTAATCGTCGACGTAGGTAGTCGGAGTTCTTCCGCTCTGCTCCATCTTTCTTGAAGTTGGAGTAAAGCCTATCTATGTCTTCAATGATTTGCTGTTGAGTAGCTAAGATGCTTTCCATTGTAGCCATAGTAAAAGTTAGAAGAAAGATACCTTACTTGTAGGGTTTCTTCGGGGGCGAATAGGATCGCGAGATGAGACAAAGTGGCGCCTTCCTAGGCACCGGGATTTACCAGGATCACGAGATGAGTCAAGGTGGCGCCTTCCTAGGCACCGGGATCACGAGATGAAACACACTGTATATTCCAAGGTTTCTAATTGCGTATAACGAAACCGGTAAAACACACACACAAAAACACAAAATTTTGCACACGCGTTTCGGTCTTGCTAACGTGCTCGAAGGACCAATGGTCGGGGTTGGGATAAGATTGAGATAATGGATGAGGTAAAAGATGAAAGTCAGTATAGGGTTAATAAATTCACTGTATTGTCTGGACACAATTAAGAAATTAAGCCTAATTTATACTAAGGTGAATGATATGGGATTATGAGTCACGCGCACGGTATGCTGCCGAATTACGTACTAAACTATTGCTGTGTAAGTGCAATAATATAAATGATGGAAACATACTGAGCGGGTGGCGTAATAATGCTGACCCAGGTAAACGTACTGTACGGTGGTAGACCCGTACAGTGTGTAAGGGACGTTATTACGTGTTATTTTGTATATGACTTGTATACAGATTCATATGACTCCTCTATTGGCACTTGTCGCATACAGACGTGCATACAAGCAATATTTAGTTGAAATTAATAAATGATTAATAATAGACCTCCTTAACTTTGCAATTTAAATTAAGCTTAGTATGTGTGTATTTACAAACTATAAACAAGTAAAAGTGATTTAGTGTACGCATAAAATGGATGGCCCCTTGAATTCTATGGATGTCTTGTAAAAATGGATGTCTTCTATTGAGCTGCATCTGAATAAAGTCTGTTCTATTGCCACGGATGGAAAACTTAATTCGGAGCAGAAAATGAAAATAGCAAACCTTTGCCGTAAAATAGGATCCGGTACCTCACAAATGACAGTACTATTCCAGTCGCTAAAGGCTAGATCTCTTCTAATGCACAATGCGGTTGAATCCCTTACTGAAAAGCGAGACCTGTCAGATGATACAGGACTCAGGTACTGCGGGAAATGTTTCTTTTGCCGAAATGGTAAAAAGGGCAGCAAATAACTTTGTTCGCCCCAATAATTCAACCTCGCTTGCAATTTATACCCAAGATAAATTGAAATCGAGTGACGAAACAAAAGACCTCGTGAAAAAGATTATGATCTTTATAGTTATATTTATATTTTCTTTTATTTTTTCTTATTTTCTTCACCCGGAGCAAATGAAACTGCATGCTCGTGGTGTCCGGAAACAAAAAACGGAGGCGTAATTATCAGCACCGAGACCGAACATGACGCTGATAAAGTAAAGGAAGCAGTCCAGCTCTCTACTTCAGGACTTACCGCCGACGAACCCAGCAAGCGCAAACCCCGGATCGTAGTCTTAGGAGAGGCTACTTCCATGGCTGAAAATTAGGTCTTCCGATGCATTTTTGAACAAAATGTCCTTAGAATCCTTCCTGACCTTGGTAAAATTAAGCCACAAATCTGGGAAGAGAGATGCGTCGACCTGCAACTACGTCATTGAAGTACCAGCTGATTTACGTAAACCCTAATCGCTCAATTGAGACTTTATTAATTGGACGCCCTGTCCTGTTAGGGATTTTACACTAGTAACTCGGTAGTACAAGTGCCAACAGTATGGTCATGCAACAAAAACGTGCAGAGAGGTCAACTCGACGTGTGGGAATTGTGGTGAAACAGAGCACTCAATGACAGAATGCGCGAAGAAAGCTGATGTATCGAAATGTGCAACTTGCTCACGCTTTAAAAAGCCCAGCAATCATAAAAGAGGAGTGACACTAACAAGAGTGAGTTCCTGAGTGCCCTGCAAGGAAGATAGCGAAATCCGATACATCAACTCTAGGGCGCACGGTTGGCGCAGTGGTTGAGTGATTGACTGCTGCGCTGCGTGTCGCGGGTTCGATTCCCGCACGGAACAAATATTTGTACGACCTACAGATAGTTGTTCCGGCTCTGGGTGTTGTGTATGTCAGTTTATATGTTTGTAAGCGCACCCACGATACATGAAGAAATTCCTAGTGTGGAAAAACGGTCGTTTACTAGGTCACCTAGAAGGTCACACTCAAGGCCAGACTTCAGTGTTTAACACGTGATGCCGACTCAACAAGAACAAGCCACTGCACATACCTACTTCGCCTGGATTTGTCCCTGTCTTAAAAAAATTGCCGCCGTGCATACTTTGGCAAAATGGTTTGAAAACCATTTTACAATAGTGGTTAGCTCAGCTCAAATCTCTGCTGACCCTCAAAGTTCGTTGTCCGTGTTTGTAAATAATTAAGTGCAATCAATTTAACGTTATCTAAGCTAAGTTAGGAATCATATGTTTATCATTATTATTATAATTTAATTTTTAATCTGTTTTAGTAATTAAGATTATCAATAAATCAATATATCTCTGTCACTATTCTAATGTTAAAAAAATATTGTAAAAATTCCTTGTCCTTCCATTGATATTCTAAATATTGAGCTTGTCTCCTTTTCGCCATCTCACAGTTTCACGTGCACTCAAATACTAAAAACAAAAGTGTGCTCTCGCAATATAAATAGTAGATATGTTATGGACCAAGTGATTAATTAGGCACTATTCATTATTCACTATTCACATTGTTTGAGCCCGTGCCGCCTGTGATACAGGATTACCTAGTACAGGCACCTAGCATTGTTGTACCCACTTTACATATAAGACCTATAAGTATATTTTAACAAATACAAGTTTGAATAAAAAATATTATCATACATCTGTCCCTTGAGCTTATTGTCACCCCACCGGAGTCTTTAAGTCAAGTGAGGATAGAGTGATAGGACTCATTCTGATGATACCTATCACTATCCTCCCTGATTTTTGCGATTGGAAGAATATAAAAAACTAGCAGACGCCTCGCGGTTACACCCGCGAAGTTCCCATTCCCGTAGGAATACAAGGATAAAAAGTAGCCTATGTCACCCGGGGATAGTGTAGCTTCCCAACGGTTAAAGAATTTTTGAAATCGGTCCAGTAGTTTTTAAGCTTATTCGTTATATACAAAAATTCAAATCTTTCCTCTTTATAGTATTATAAGTATAGAAGTATAGTCATATAAGTGAATTTCAAGCGCTATCAAAGTGTTACGTGATCAATAATTTTGGCATTTCAACCATCACCTTGGCTGGTAGAATGATACTTTGTCAAGAGCTTCTGGTGGTAGTTGATAATGTGCCCGATGGCGACGATCGAGCTGGGTTGCCTAGGAGCAATCTATTATCTCTTTGCTTAAAGTCCTCTAGGGTTATAGGTATCAGAAAACACAATAGTTATTATCTTGGTTAAAATAACTCACCGGCAGCTGCCACTAAATATTGAGCTTGTCTCCCTTTCGCCATCTCACAGTTTCACGTGCACTCAAATTCTAAAAACAAAAGTGTGTTCTCGCAATATAAATAGTAGATATGTTATGGACCAAGTGATTAATTGGGCACTATTCATTATGCCCAGACACCACCCCTTTTAAACTACTGAGATTTTCTGTAGTGGCCACCTTCACCAACTTTTCGTTATATAAGACGGTACACTATACCAGGCAACCCCTTACGAGGCGTCTGGGACCATCTGCCCTACTTACCTTCCTGCCTACACTACCATACATACCATTTTTTTTCTAGGATCATTCTTTCGCGGATAAACTTAACACCGCCATTCAGAAAATTACTTAAAATGCACAACGCCAAGAAGGGTGACAATGTCCTACTGAAGAACTATAGGCCCATCTCACTTCTTAGCCACTGTTTACAAGCTGTTTTTAAGAGTCATCACGAATCGTCTCACGCGCAGCCGCACCGGCAGAACAAGCCGGGTTTCTCAAAGGCTTTACACCGTAGACCACATATACAGGTTATACAGAAGACCGGAGAGTACAACCTGCCACTTTGCTTAGTGGTTGTGGACTATGAGAAAGCCTTCGATTCGATCGAGACTTGGGCTGTACTGCAGTCTCTACAACGGTGCCAAATCGACTACCGGTACATCGAAGTATTGAAGTGTTTGTACAAAAACGCTACCATGTCAGTTCGACTTCAGGATCAGATCTCGGTACCTATCCTCCTGCAGCTAGGTGTGAGACAGGGAGACGTCATATCTCCAAAACTGTTCACCACTGCACTGGAGGATGTCTTTAAGATTCTAGTTCAGGTGTTGTTGTGCTCTTGGTTGATAAATCAATTCATGCATTTATTGGTTTTTGGAAATTCCTCCTGTAAGGTAAATCTAGAATTTCATTCGTCTAATTTAAAAATTGTAAAAATTTCATACAAACTTTCAACCCCCATTTTACCAAAAACCAATATAATAAATACATGAATTCTTTTTAACGATCAAGAGCGTAAATGAAAATTCGACACATGAATGTCCAATTTACAAATTGTAGAAATTTCATACAAACTTACAAACTCCTCTTTTACCTCCTTAGGGGTGGAATTTCCAAAAATCCTTTCTTAGTGTGCACTTACGTCAATTGAGGAACCTCCATGCCAAATTTCATCTTTATACGTCAAGTAGTTTTCGATATTTTGTGATGAGTGAGTGAGTGACCTTTCGCTTTTATACGTATATATATATATAGATCAGTATAGTAGGTAGGTGCCGCTAGTGGGATTCTATCTTTGTTGAGTGTTAATACTGTGGCAACTCAACCCGATAATGCCTGAACTAATATTACAAGAGCGAGCGAAGCGAGCTCGGGTATACTTAGGGTACCCCGACACGGACCCTTCAGGCCTTACAATAGGCCTTAAGGGTCCGTAATAACCCTAGGGTACGGGTAATCACTCCTACTGCGACGTTTGATTAATTTGTTTGATTAAGAATACATCACTCAAGGGAAGAAATTGGAATATATTTCGGGGTTTGCCGGAAGATCTTGGTCAAACGTAGGATAAGCCAGTCATTTCGCGAAGAGTCTACACTTTGACATTGACTGTAACACATGTAATACATTGGACATGCCATTGTACAAGTTTTTTCTAACTCCATTATTATCAAATAGCACAATAGATATGTAGCAATATTCTATAATGACCAGAAAATGCGATAATAAATGAAGTTTAAAATTATTATTAATTACGTAGTCTTGTAGACTTGTCATCATACATATTGCCTACTGTAGCAATTTGCTACAAGACTTATCGTCATAGCCTTTTAGTTGAGTTGTCAGGTTAGACGCTTACATCATTTTGAAATTTCGTTTGCCAAGTAAAGAGAAGTTTTAAAATTCGTGGCACAGAAATCTTCAACCAAATTATTGATAGTTTTAATAGCAGCTGTTAAAAGCCCCATACTATTTGAATTGGCGAGCAAGCCGTTCAGACAAGCTCTAGTCTTCATCGATTTTCCTGGACAAAGTTCACTACCTCGTTTTAAAAGTTATGGTGTCAACTGAAGTGTTATACTATGTAAACTGGTATGTATTGTCGTTTCTTCCTAATTTTTATTCAGAGTTTCACTTGCTCTGATATCATAGACTCATTTTGAATTGTGGTTTTCATTAGTATTTTCTTTGTCTATAGATATCAGTTGATGGAAGCCCCGGGCAAAGCGAATGACCTCATGTGTCCACATTTTCATGTCTTTCGAAGTCCTGAACTAAGGCATGCTTTTCCTACTTGTGTTCTTCGGTGTTGCCAACTGGTGGATTCCTGAGACGCCATAATTTTCCCTGAAAAATGGCAACGTGGACGGAGCTAGAAGATCACTTCGATTACTGAGGGAATATAAAGATGAAAAGTAATTTTTTTTGGACATGCGATTATTATCTAGTAATAACTAGTATTATGACATTAACGATTTTCATATCTTTTTTCGATTAAAATCAGTTTAAACGCCATTTATTTAATAACTTGAATTTCAAACGCTGAATTTTAGTTTTGAAATGAAAATTTGAGTTCTTCAGACCGGTTTGATCTTTCGAAAGCATGATACCCAAACTCTGATTATAATATGTTATAATTATTATATTGTTTGACTACTACAGGTTTTAGAAGAGGCTTTGCAGGCGAATGTCAAGAATGAAATGAAACACTTCAGCTCGGTTAAGGAATTGTTCGTCGGAGTCCAGTACAGGAAAGCCATTTAAATAACAGCCGGTAAGTCGAGATCAGTATATACATATAAGCCTACTCAAATCCAACGTAGTGAAAGTTACGTCTTATAGATACATTACACAAGAATTTACTAAGTTTCCGTCAACCAGGTATGCAGTGAGTGAATAGGGGCTGAAAAGTTAGGAAGATATAAAAACGACCGTGGAGTCTGCAGTTGTCTTTTTGTAGAAATCTGAATAGCTACATCATGGACTTGCAGTCGTACCATCGTAACTACGACAGAGATAGGTACTGGTAGGCTAGCAAATAAAGACATTTGCTGCGAAAAAAATCCTAGAGTACTTTCACCGGAATTATGTTGGGCAGAGAGCTCCGACCGAAATTTCTTAGTAAAATGAAATTGTCGAGGTTTGCCTCTCGCCTATTTCCTCTTCCAATATTGAACCAATTTAAAAGACATTCCATAAACTGGAAAAGAAAGCTACATACTATGCTCCTATGTGTTTCTTTTCATTGATAGTTTTTGTACCCTGTGGTTTGTGTTCTTGTACACTAGGCCTCTGTTGTTAGCGCAATTTTGAGCATTTTTTGAGGGTTCTAGTGCCTCAAAAGATAATGTATCATCAAAAAGGAGAACATAAACTCATCACCTTCTGTTGCTGAGTCTTTGCTAAAAGAAAATGTTAATGTTTGCGATTCGGAATTTCTTTTTGAACAAATTACTTGTAAAGACATAATTAAAACCTTTCACACTTTAAATGTTAAAAAGACTGCAGATCTGTGGGGTCATTCTGTAGAAGTTGCTAAGACTATTATTGACATTGTCGCACCTAGTTTAGCTTTTATCTTTAATAATTGAATCGACTGTGGGGAGTTTCCTGACCTTATGAAAAATAGTAAAATAATACCTTTGTTTAAATCAGGTAGTACATCAAACCCTACAAATTATAGACCTATATCAGTACTACCTACGTTTAGAAAAATATTTGAGAAATTAATTTTAGAGCAATTGCAAAGATTTTTTAATAAACATAAATTATTACATAGCAAACAGTTCGGTTTTACAAGGGGTCGTTCAACTACTGACTGTGTTGAGCTTTTAGGACATATTTATAATGCATGGGAAGATAAGTGCGATGCCTTGGGAATCTTTTGTGATTTGTCCAAGGCATTTGATTGTGTTTTTCATGAAACGCTAATCAGGAAACACCGCCACTACGCGATCCGGAACAGCGCTCTGAATCTTCTTACTTCATATTTGAGTAATAGGATTCAGACCGTTGACGTTAATGGAAAAAGATCTCCTGGATCTATGGTAACAATGGGAGCCCCGCAGGGCTCGATTCTTGGTCATTTTTTTTTGTTTTTTTTTGTTTTGGGGTTTTTATTTAAACAAATATGTCAACCCCATCGTACCTTATACTATTGTAACATTATAACTTATAATGAACACATACAATAAACTAAACAATTAAACAATATCCAAAACACTTTGTGATAAAGACAGAAGTCACCGATGAACTGTTATTAGATGACATAATTTTTTGGCACCTACTGAAGTTGGTTCGGATAAAATTGATTGTATTAATCCTACATTAAGCCTATTTAAGTCTAATTCTCTCGAAAGTGACTCCCTCTCACGCTTGTTGCGGACACAATCCATCAGCAAATGCTGCACGTCCTCAATATGATTACATTCTCTGCAATTCGGTGAATCAGTTTTTTTCATAAGGAATGCAAACTTCGCTGATAGATAGTGTCCAGAGCGAAGTCTTAAAATTAATTTAACATAATTCCTACTTAGTTGATCGACATCGAACCAAGGCACACGCGAAGGCTCGCCTTGTATGCTCTTATACCATATACCTTATTTCTGACTTATACTATCAAAGTGCTGTTTCCAGGCTTTATAACAAATTACTTTATATTTAGATATGTATTCCCAATAATCAGGTAAGTAATTAATTGTTGTTCCCTCTAATGCTGCTAATTTAGACAATCGGTCAGCCTCCTCATTACCACGTAGTCCAATGTGAGCTGGAACCTATTGCAACTTAATGTCTATATTATTCTTAAATAATAAAATAATATTTTTTTAAGAATATCATATGCTATCGATGCACCTCTGAAACCAGAGGCGCATCGAGCAATATGCTGTAATGCGCTTTTACTCTCTGAAAGAATAACAACCCTTTTTAAATTCTGATTTCGGCTATTAAAGATCGCTTGGTAAATTGCAATGAGTTCCAGTGTCATTATTGATACACTAGAGGACGCCTCGCGGTTTCACCCGCGTTGTTCCCGTTCCCGTGGGAATACAGGGATAAAAAGTAGCCTATGTCACCCGGGTATAGAGAAGCTTCCCAACGGTGAAAGAATTTTTGAAATCGGTCCAGTAGTTTTGGAGCCTATTCGGTACAAACAAACAAACAAAAAAATCTTTCCTCTTTATAATATTGGTATAGATTACAGTTTACTTTAAAACTGAGATTAGTTCCTAAGCTTTGGTCAAATATCCCTGCACCTAGACCGGAAGTACTCTTAGAACTATCTGTAAAAATTTTGTGCCAATTACAATACTTTGAATTTAGTTCAGCTAAAACATCGAACACTAATAAATTTGGATTATAAATGGATTTGGGAACCTTTACACATTCTAGATCAACATTAATTATATTTTTAGTCATAATAGCAGTTGTCCAAGTTTCTTAACTATATATTTTATGAATATCTGTTGAAAGAACATCTATGTGCTTTACATCGTTATATATTTTAACTAGTAAGGGTACTTTTTTGTTTTCCCAGTATTTGATACTACAAAGAGCACTCAGATCCGTAATCAGGCTAACTGTCATATTGTGTGACCATGACATTATTTTTAAACAATATTTATAGGCTAAATACTCTCTTCTTATAAATAAAGGGGGAATACTCAAGTCAGACTCCATTACATGGATTGGGGAACTTCTGATATATCCACCTACAATTCTCATGGATTGATTCTATAACTTATCCAGCTTCGAAACATGAGATTTTGCACTACAATCATACATAAAGCACCCATAGTCAATTCAACCTCGAATTAGTGAAATGTACAACCTACGTATATGCTTTGTGTGTATGCCCCATGAGCTACCCGTTAGAACTTTTAATAGATTAAGAAATTTTAAACATTTACTAACTGTTTCATTTATATGTTTGCCCCAGCGTAGACTTCTATCTAGCCACATGCCTCTAGGTATTTAATGCATTCTGAGAAAACCAAGGTTTGCTCATTTACCTTTAGTGTAGGAAGTATTCTACGCCTGCCCCTACTGTACACACAAAAGGTAGATTTACTTGAAGATAATTCCAAACCAAGTTTATCCAAAACGCTTACAATAGAATCCAACGCATTTTTTACATACACTTCACATACTTTAATATCTTTGTGTTTAACATAGAGAACAAAATCGTCTGCATATTGAGATACAACTACATCAAGCGGAAGCTGACACAGTTCGTGAGTTATTAAATTAAAAAGTAATGGCGACAAAGGATCTCCTTGAGCCAACCCTTTATTAGTCCACCTAGCTGTTAACTCATCACTATTATCAGATTTGATCTTTAAATATCTATTACTCAAAAAATCCCATATATAGGACCAAAATTTTGATCCAATTTCAAGTTTATCCAGAATACTAACTGCTACGTCAATCGAAACGTTATTATAGGCGTTTTGAATATTCAAGAAGCATGCTAATGTAGGGCAGTTTCTAGAAAATCCAATTTGGATATAGGTGACCAAACGAGTTAATGAATCGAGACATGAATAAGATCTTCTAAAACCAACGGTGCATGGTGATAATATTTTTTTCTTTCAGCGTACCATTCCAATCGTTTAACTATCATTAAATGGAAGATTTTACATAAACATGAAATTAAAGATATAGGTCTTAATTTAGGATCAGCATTAGAATTACTAGCTTTAGGGATTGGAATTATTTGGATAAGACGCCACTGTTGCGGTACAATACTAAATTTAAAAATATTATTGTATATATCCAGCAGATAAAATTTAATAAACACGAGTAGATTAGTGATCATAGAATATGATATACAATCCTCGCCTGGAGCTGAATCCTTTTTTTAAGACAGTTTTCAAGTTCTTGAATACTGAATTCGCGTTCTAAGACTTCATTGTTAGAAACAAACACAGACGCTTGATTTGAAACATAATCAGGTGTTAATGCGTACAGTATTTTTTTTGTTTCTCAATGGGGGGGTAGGTTCTAAGTTGCTTATAGCCCTTTATTCAACGCATTCGTCGCCACATTTCAGACACTGACGTTACTACATTGATGGAATCACAAAATCTATGCCAGCCTATGGACTTTGCTTTTTGGATCAATATTTGAGATTCTCTAGTTTTTTCTTCTAGTTTTGACAAATTTTCAGAGGTCGGGTTGCGTCGAAAATTAGATAAGCATAATCTACGCTTGGCTACTATTTTAGATAGTTCCGGATTCCAGTATTTTCATGGTTTAAATTTACTAGTTTTAATAAACGGAATATATTTATCTGCAGTATTATTAATTTGAAATAATAAATAATCGTACATTTTTTGAACATTGTCCCTTGGGGGGTTAAAATTGTGTGTAAGGTAATTCTGGTATTCCTTCCAGTTAGCCTTAGAATAGTTTCTTTTTTTTAATAAAAAAATCATCTGTTTAATTGATTGACATTTTAATAATCATGTGATCGCTACCCAAATTTTCGTTAAATACTTGCCAGTGAAATTTAATCGCAATGTCCGAAGATGTAAACGAAATATCCGGTGAAGTTTCTTGTAAATTGCCGCTTACTAGTTTAACCCGTGTAGCCGCACAATTATTAAGAGAAACAAATGAGGTTTCAAGTGCCTCCGTCCAATATTTGCCTACCTCTCATATCCGTTTTAACAGACCAGTTGGTGTGGTGTCCGTTGAAGTCACCAGCTATCAATGTGTTTTTGGAGAACAAAGAAAAATCTGTTCCCAGTCTGAAAACTGCGTTTGGACAGAAGATGGGCAATAAATAGCTACAACATTTTCTGTGTCTTTACAATTTATCAATTTAACGCAAACAATTTATATTCCACTATACCGAACTCGAACCGAACATAGGTGAGAACGTATGGATTTATGTACTAAAATTGAGACGCCTCCATAGGAATCATATCTATCCGATCTATAGATGTTATAGCCATTAATATGAATATCAGTTTCACTATCTAACCATGTTTCACTCAGAATTGCTATGTGGATATTTTCCTGATTTAAGAGCTCAGAAAAGGGAATAAGTTTAGGACGGAGACTTTGAGAGTTATATATTTTTGCGTGTACTACACATCATATAAATGATTTATTAATTTTCCAAAAATCCCTCCACCTAAGAACCTACCTAGTAACATCTCCTTAATTTCTTCATAAATAATTTTAATTACCAATATAACTTTATCCTCAAAAGTACCTTCAGACTTGTAGATATTTTTAAGCTTATTAATAAACTTTTTAAGTTCAAACTTATATCGTGATTGTTCGTTTCTTTCCCTGTGTTCTTCATTCTGCGTTTTTCTTAGTTCTTTTCCAATCGGTTGTTTTAGAGCATTCTGACTTTTCCTAATTTTTTATTTTTTCCTCCCACTTCCATTTCTCTGAGCTGTATGTATTGTATTCTCTGAGCTATATTGTTGATCTTGGTGCGATATTTCCATTTCTTCCTCCTCTTCCTGAGCTGACTGTTCGACAAATTCTTCTTGATTTTGTATTGATCCTGTTTTGTTTCCTGAGGCAATACTAGCGTAGTTTTCAGCGCGGCTTTCTAAGTTTGTAGGTTTTATAAGGTTCTCAGAGGTATCTTCTGATGTGTATTTATTTCTTTGTCGTTTTTCAATAACTTTTTGAAGTGCCATTCGATATGTTAGCTGCTCTTTACTCATAACATTCCTTATCTCTTTTTCCTTCAAAAAAGAAAGGGCAAGTTTTGTCGATGACAATGTGATCGCCCTTACAGTTAAGGCATACACAATTATTAAGGTCACAATTCACATGATCACCGCCGCATTTTGGGCACAGTTTCTTTTTTGTAGGACAATATTTTATTACATGTCCAAATTGCCAGCATCCTGAGCATTGAGTCACAGGAAACACGTAAGATTCAACCTTAAACCGGCAGTCATACGCATAGATATGAAGAGGTAAATTTTTACTTTTAAAACCAATTCTAACTGATTCACTGTCAATCCATTTACCCTCCGAACCAATTCGTTTTTATCTTTTTATAGATGCTATTTCGGTACCAGATTTAAAGATGCCCATGAGCTCCTCATCGCTTATATCAAGATCAACCCCTTTTACCACACCATAAGATATTGACAACTCATTAATCAATTGGCATCTGCATCCCATTTCCTTCAATTTTGTACAATTCAATAGTTTAACAGCATCTTCCTTTTCTTGAAATTGAACAAGTACCTTGTTAAAGCTTTTGAATTTAATTCTTATAACGTTTTTGATATTCTCAGATCTTAGTAATTTTGCTAATGCCATTTGCTTGGGCATATTTTCAACCGACGTAATGCATACTTCATGTTTATCATGGAAGTTCACAGTTGTTTCTACATCTACCCTCATATTTTCGGTTTCCGATAAAGCGCTTCGAATGAAACGTTTGGGTTTCCTTCTATTAACAGTAATAAAGTCATCATCCTCGTTACTCTCATCTTCTCTTTCTTTTCTTTTCTCAGCTAATCTTTTCTCACTTTCACTTATTATATAATTTCGCCAATTACTTGGCTCCAACGATTTGTCAAATTGTTGTTGGTTGATCGGTAAACTCTCCTCATCACCAGAGTCATCGTCTTCTTCTCCACTTCCCATCATATAAACTAAACAATATTATTTCGCTTACGCAAAATAGCAGTAATCGCGTGACGTATATGGACACCGATAATATAGTACACGAACGTACGCTTCGAATGGACGCGAGCGACGTACGTGGTCCTTTCTTGTTGTTGTTGTCATTAATATAAATAAGAAAAATGGTCCTTTCTTGTTTCTTATTTATATTAATGACTTGCCTTACCTCATAAAGGATAACCATGATATAGTGTTGTTTGGGATGATATTTCACTTTTGTTTAAACTTAAACGTCAGCAGCTGGTTACTGACGATGTAAATAGCGCGATCTCAAAAGTAGTTCACTAGTTCAATGTTAATAATTTACTTCTTAATGAAAAACAAACCAAGTGCATTAAGTTTACCCTACCTCACGTTAGGCAGGTGTAAACCGATGTGTTGATAAAGGGCGAAGAATTGAATCCTGAAAATAGCACAGTATTCTTAGGCTTAACTTTGGATGCTAAGCTTTAGTGGGGCCCACATATAGATACATTGTCAAAGAAGCTAAGCTCCGCAGCATATGCTGTTAGAAAAATTCATAATTTAACTGACATAGAGACAGCCCGTTTAGTATACTTTAGCTATTTTCATAGTGTAATGTCGTACGGTATTCTGTTGTGGGGAAATGCCGCTGACATCCAGACTATCTTTGTTTTGCAGAAAAGAGCTGTTCGATCAATTTATAAATTAAGCCCGAGGCACTCTCTCAGAGAGAAATTTAAGGAGATTAATGTAATGACTGTGCCTTCTCAGTATATTTATGAAAATCTTTTATATGCCCATAAAAATATAAAATTGTTTAAAAAATACAGTGATATCCATAACATAAATACTAGGAACAAACACAAATTTGTAGTACCTACAACAAGGCTCAAGATAATAGGTGGCTCGTTTAGATGTCAATGTGTACGCTTTTATAATAAGCTTCCAAACTACGTTCAAGATGTAAGTCTTAATAAATTCAAATCTTTCATTAAACGTAAGTTGTGCCAGAAAGCGTTTTATACAACAAAAGATTACATTGAGGACAAAAAGGCTTGGGATTGAGCTGCTCCAATTAATTTTGTTTTTTTTATTATATTTTGCACTATGCATTTTGTTTTCTTGCAATGACAAGAATATTTACTTTTTAAAGTATTATATTATTTTATTTTAATTATTGTGAATGTGAAGACTATGTGGATATATTTTTTTTTTATGTTTGAATTTAAATTTATCTTAGTTTTTAAACATGATCTGGCAGTTTGAGTAGTTTATGCGGCCTACACGCATGTCCTTTCTTTGGTATGGTTCGTCGAATCGTTGAGCTCCTTAAATTCTGAGTTGAGCTGCTCGGTTATTGACAAATGCGTGCACTGACGGAACAGGTCCACTCAATCTGGCTGGTTCTTTCCTCAAAAGACCATTTCAGACATCAGTCTACATGGTCTTCACATGATATAATCAAGATTTTGTATGGACTTTAAAAGAGACTGTGACCTCTGAGTTTGTTTCGGCCTTTCTTCTCAGAGTAGTCAGATAGGAAACGCCGACCTCATCTAGTTTTAAAAATATGTTCGACATGTAAAAGTGTTTGTTCAAACCAACTTACAGAAATAAAATCATTTATCATAGGGGCATAGTATATATCTTTCTTTTTCTATTTATGGTCCATCTTATAAATTGGTCCAACATTGGAGGAGGAAATAGACGATAGCCAAACGTCGAATTATGACTTTCTACTAAGGAAAACCAATCGGAGCTCTCGGCCCACTTTACCTCTTGTCTTAACTACCATAATGAACATAATTCCGGTAAAAGTACTTAACTAGGATTGTTTTTCGCAGATTGGCATCTAATTGCAGTTATTTCCCTGGACTACTGGCCGCACAGTCGTTTTCTTCTCTCTTTTCATGATTTCTTTTGTGAAGGTATTTCTCAGGCCTTTCCCTATGTCTATGGTTAGATAGAAGAGGCTTCTAACAACGCTTGTATCAATTAACCATAAACGATCAGGGCTGTTCAAATGGGAAGCTCTAGTCATTTATTTATTCTTCTTATATCAATAAACATGAACTACTTTTACCACCATTCGTTACACATAGCTTATGAAAACTTCACCGTTATATCTTGTGGAAAAATTGTTGCATTTGCTGCTGTGGTTATTATGAGGACATCTGGGAGCATGGCAGTGCCCCCACCATGTCGAATTGCTTTCCCTAAATTGCGACTTATAAAACATAATAATGATATATAAACAACATAATAATGATATATAAACCTTCTTGATTCCAGTACTGAAACTAACGACGATGATGACTGGTGCCCAGTTGATAAGACAGTATTTGGTTTTGATCATTGACGTCACCAAGCTGGAAATTAAGAAGTCCCTAGTGACGATCATATATGCCTCAATCACCTTCGTTTTTAGTAAGTACCCCAGCTAATATATAAAGTTAATATAATATATAAGTAATAAATATATATAATAATAAAGAAATAAGTAAAAAATATAATATATAAAGATGAGTTATCTCTTGTGTGCAATATCAGTTTGAGAGGTTTGGGTGCTTGATGCTGTCCGTTGTCTGTCAGTAAAAGGCTTAAAGATTTTTATTAAGTAGGTCTAATGATCTTGTTTTGCAGGTCTGATGTCTTCGGTGTTGGTGGACCGCATCGGTCGTCGACCTCTCCTCGTGTTCTCGTACTAAGGTACGGCGGCCTTACTCTTCGCCGTCGGCTGCTATTTCTTCCTCAAAGATGTCATCGGCGTCAGCACTGATACCTTAACAATCCTCGGCTTCGTGCCATTGACATTCATCATTCTCGCCTACGTCATCTCCAATTTGGGTTTCAGTTCTCTCATTTACATCATATTCGCTGAAATATTTCCTATCAACGTGAAAGCGATTGCTATGACCTGTATAAGCCTCTTTGGCTCTGCTTTAGGTTTTGTTACATATAAAATGTACCCATGGTGTTGTTCGACGACCAAATTTTGGATTTTTGCTGGTTTTGCGTTACTTGGCAGTGTATTTTCTTACTATATGGTCCCAGAAACGATACGGAAAGATCTGAGAGATATTCAGGCAGAGTTACAAGGTGCAAATTACCACGCTGTTGCCGTTGATGATAGGTTAGCAGACATTGTAACAAGTAATGACGAAAATAAAGAAGGAAATGAAATGGAGGAACTTTAAACTATATAGGAAAGGTTGAATTAGAAAATATATTGTATCATAATCTCGTAAAATTATATAAAGATGATCGTCTCTTTGAGTATGTTTACTGAAATCTCCGTAAGTCATTTGTTGTAAATACAAATGTTAGTGGCTTTTTATGCCATAAGACATTTTAGTTATCAAATTTCGTTTCAAAAAAGATTAAACATAAGCGGTCAACAAGACTGTCATAGATTTAGGGAATGCACCAATCTCATACCTACCAAGAAATCTCGATTGCATTTAATATTTATGCATAAACATTTTGCCTACAAATATAATGCCTACGTCAATGATATTCAAATAAACTGATACGTTATACACTCAGAAAACAATTGAAAAAAAGTATTCCGCGCAGCAGCGGCAGCACACATACACACTTTTCATTCATCTGACATTTAACTACAAGTCGAAAGAGATGGCTTGATAAAACTAACAAGAAAAAAGAGACAGCTAATGTTTGTCACTTGCGTGTGAATGTAAACAATAGTACATTGTGATACAAGGGTGGAAAGTAGGTTATTGCAAACGAGCTGTCATTAACATGCCCGAGCCGAAGGCGAGGTTTTTAATGACACGAGTTTGCAATAACCTACACACCCGTGTATCACACGACGTTTTTCAATACAGTTGTTGGAAATAGTATAAACAAGTCAAAGAATTAAATTTAATATGTTCCATAAAATAAAATTATCGTAAGTCGCCATATATCTTTCTCGAGATTTTGATTTAAACATATTAAACAACCATTTAAAAGACTTTTGAGAATTCAATGTTATAACGTACGGAATCATTCATTTTTACTCGTATAAAATCTGTCCAATTTTATGCTATGTATGAAAACTCCTTGCTACTAAACTTTTTTAAATTGACTTTTAAGTTTAAAACTAAACTGCAAAACTAATGATCGAGCTCGTAAACAAAAGTCACGACCGCGTAATAAAGACGTAGGAACCTAGATAAATACTGTCTAAATCCGAATATCAGCATAATATGGTGGAAATAAGGCCCAACTTACAAATGATTTAGGTATTACGTTTGTATGGACAATTCATGCTTCGCCGCGCCCTTAATAGACTAATAAGCAATTTAACTCTAACTTATTATTATATTGTATGATGTTATGACTAAGAATAGTGTCAATTTGCACTTTTATATAGTTCAGTAGCACTTTCTTAGAGCCTGATATTATGTTAAAAACACTTAGTTCACGTGTTACATGTATAGCACAGTATTGTTGCTATTATTTATTCACTTATTATACACTACACTAACTCAAATGTTTCAGTTCTCTTTAGCCTACGCACTATGTCCGTGTTATCTAGCAGCTGGATTGCTTCCACATTCACAAGTCGATGAAGTCTGTGTTCGTGGGCTTCAGCAAAGTTTTGGATAACGGTGGTGACGAGTTTCATTTTAAGGTCGCGGTGAAGGTCGTCATTTCTGATGTACCATGGTGCATTAACAGCATCTCGGAGTACTTCATTTTGAAATTGTTGTATAATTTTAACATTGCTTTGTTCAGTACATCCCCATAGTTGGATACCAAACGTGCAAATTGGCATAAGAATATGCTTGTATATTATAATTTTATTGTGTATTGATAGACAGGATTTCCTTCCAAGTAACCAATACATATTTTTGTAGCGTATATCGAGTTCCGGTCTTTTCTTTTTGACTTGAGATTTCCAACGCAACTTGGCGTCAAGAGTTATGCAAAGGTATTTTGCTGTATTTGCATACGGCACTTGCATGCCTTTTATATAGACTGGGTGGTAATCGCAGTGTTTATTTGTGAAGTCAATATGAATCGATTTTGACTCATTCAGTTTGATCTTCCACTTTTGTGTCCAGTCGTAAACTTTGTTTACAGCTAGTTGAACTTTTTCTACTGCTTCTTTGTGGTTTGAACCAGTAGCTATAATCGCAGTATCATCAGCAAAGGTCGCTATGGTGTTGTTTTCCAGCTCTGGGATATCACATGTGTATACCAATTACAGGATTGGGCCTAACACACTTCCTTGTGGTACTCCAGCTTTAATAGTTTTTAGCTCAGAATATTCGTCCTCTTGCCTTATCCTAAACATTCTGTTGCTTATATATGACTTTAGAATATCTGAAAATTCGGGGAGCATGCGTCTGAGTTTTTATGTCCCATGTCCCAAACTTTGTCAAAAGCTTGTGCGACATCTAGAAATACGGTGGCACAGACTTGCTTGTTTTCGAGCGTTTTTTCGATGATGTTTGTTATTCTGTGTGCCTGGTGCATGGTAGAATGTTTTTCCCTGAAGCCAAATTGATGGTTCGGAATAAGGTCTTTCTCTTCTATTATTGGTTTTATCCGTTTTAATAAGAGCTTTTCAAAAAGTTTCGATAATACTGGAAGCAGGGAAATGGGTCTATAAGATGATGCTTCATGGGATGGCTTCCCAGGCTTAGCAATCATAATAACTTCAGCAACTTTCCATGGCTCAGGTACATGTTTTAGCATAAATGCAGCTTTAATAAGTCAGCTTAACTATGGCTTTGCGCTGGAGGTGTTTTAGTATTTCTCCTGTTATGAGGTCATAACCCGGGGATTTCTTCGAGCTTATGTTGTTTTTAATTTCTCTCACAACTTCTTTAGGAGTTACAAGTCGAATTCTTTGGTTTTGTGATACATTTGCACTCTCAGGTATTTCTATGGTACTTTCATTGGGTTAAAAAGTATCTTCTAAGTATTGGGCAAACCTTACCGCTTTTTGTTCATTGCTTATAGCCCATTTTCCATCGCTGTTTCTGATGGGAGGTATTTAATTAAATTTGTACCACACCCACTCGGAAAGTGTCTTATTACTCGTTAATAAACGGGTTACAAAGTTCGTAATTTCTTCCTTAAAAATGTGCGGCGAGAAAAGTTATATGGAATTTTATTACTGCCCTCCGAAGCAGGGCAGGAATGTTGTATGAAAATCCATTACTGCCCGGCTAGCTTTCTTTTGTTTTTCAGCAGCGAACATAAAAATAATACAAACGTCAAACCTCAAAAAGGTTTTGTTTGAAATAATTAGAAAAAGAGGCGGGAAACATACAAACCTCAAATCTCAAAATAGTACATTGTGTATTAAGGGCGGTAAGTAAGGAATTACGATCGAGACTCTAGTAGAAGCCCGAAGTCGAAGACTGAGGGCTTTCTGAGTCGAGGTTCGTAATTCCCGTACCGCCCGTGATACATACAATGTTTTTCATCACATTTGCGAGTATTAACTATGAATTATAGCTTTAATACACAAGTCAGCTCAGCTGTCATTACGAAATACGTGAACTTTTTTTAAGCGGTTGGCGAATTTTTGCCCACACCACAGATTATACAGTGTTTCGTTCAGAAACTTTAAGGGCAAATAATTACGCAGGTATACAGCCATAACGGAGTGTAAAAAGAATTAAATAATTTCGACGTTTTCATACTATAACTATTAAAATCGATTATTAAGAACATTAGTTGAGTATTTAAGTAACATGTAGCTAGATTGCAAAGAAATTCCTGTTTAGATAACATTTTAAGACAATTTTTCAATTGCGTGTAAACTCCTTGCTTGAACTTGCATGACCTGTGTGCTGTGCCATAAATTAAAAAAATATTACTTACCGCCCTAGGGTTTCATGACAATAAGAAAGCCCGAGTGTTTTATATGGGGCATTACGGCCAAGTTAACCTGTATGTTTAGATATTTTTACGTGCAAGTGTGATGAAAAGGTTTTATATCAAATAATTAGAGAAAAGAGGCGGACTTTTTTTTTGTTTTCTATTTTAATGAAATGAGGATGGCAACCTTATTCTGCAATGCGAAAAAAAAGCGCAGCAATTTATTTCGTTGCGTTAAATTTTGTTTTTAACTAAATTGATAATTTCCTAACCTAGCATTTAATTTTCTTAATAATTTTCCAAAATGTCATCTGATAGTGAAAGTGACGATTTTGTAATGATGACGCCACCAGAAATAAAAAATACAGCCCAAGAAGTCATAAATAACTTATGTCATAAATAACCTGAGAAGTCTCGAGCCAAATACGACAAAATTTATAATGATTTTATATTGTGGAGAAGTAGCAAAAATGCACAATCGTTCTCAGAAAACGTCCTACTATCATATTTTAGCGAAAAAGCGCAAAAATATAAGCCAAGTACCTTGTGGTCCACATATTCTATGCTGAAAAGCTCTTTGTCAGTGAAAAACAATGTAAATATTAAAGAATATGCTAAACTAACAGCGTTTTTGAAGCGGAGAAAAGAAGGATTTCGCAGTAAAAAATCCAAAGTATTGACTACGAAAGATGTCTTTGATTTCATACAAAATGCTCCAGACAACAATTATTTACTAATGAAGGTAACTATTGAACATTATCATTGTACCTAATTGTTATACTTTATTTACGGAAATATCATAGCAACTTATGTTTTTTATTTATTTACAGGTAATTTTAATTCTGTGCATAAATGGTGCCTGTCGTTTTCAAGAGCATAGACTACTCTCAAGAGCTTTTGGATTTAACTACTGACGACATAGAGATCCGTGAAGATATAGCCATAGTCAAGCTTCCCCGAACAACAACTAAAATCGAAAGGAGTTTTGTTGTAACCGACACATTCTTCCATAGTTTTGAAAAGATATATGGATCTTCGTCCGAGTAATATGAACTCCAAGTGCGTTTTGGTACAAATTATAAAACAATAAATGCGTCAGGCAAGTGATCGGAAAGAACAAAATAAGTTCAGTAACGAAAGAAATAGCCTCATATTTAAAACTCGCAAACCCTGATCTCTACACTGGGTACTGTTTCAGACGGACTTCCGCAACCATCCTTGCAGATACAGGCACTGATTTAACGACATGGTGGTTGGAAATCGTCCGCTGTCGCAGAAAGTTACATCGATGATTCCATAGAAAATAAAAAACACATTAATAACCAAATATCAGGATCAATCAATTACATAACAAAAAGTCCCCACAACCTTCAACGAGCACAGCGCCAACAGCCTTCCTGGATGATTCTACTGAAACTATAAAAATAGCTCCTCCCACAAACACAAGTGTACCAACAGCAGAACCATGTCGATTATATTATCTAGATCAAGCGCAAAGTTGTCCCAGTCTGTAGATTTGTTAACCAAAGTTAAATGGTATTCTCTTAATAGATTTTTTTGACTAAGTCTTAGTATAATCGGGGAGTGATCCGAATTCATAAGAAACTCTTCCTCCAAACTAACATAATTGATGGATATGTTTTTACATATGAAAAAGTCTATGAGATCCGGTATTTTCTGATGATCAGTTGGCCAGTAAGTTGACTTGCCAGTGTCTCTAACTGCATTTAAGAGCTGTCATTCCTTTGTTGTCGTCAGTCGTGATCCCCAATGCGTATGTTTGGCATTAAAATCACCGCCTAGGATGAATCTTTGACCCAAAACATTAAAGAACTGCAAATATCGCTCTTTTCTTATCATGTGCCTTGGAGGACAGTATACAGCTGCTATGGAAACGTGACAAAATTTGGTTTTGACTGATACTGCCACAGCTTGAATGTCTGGTTCTTCAAATTTACTGTGCTCGTAATGGTTAAGGTTTTCTTTAATTATAACCGCGCTACCTCCTCTGGCAGAGTTGTCAGGGTGAAGCGAACTATATATCTTGTATCCTCTAAGTTTAACAAAAGATTATTTAGTGAAGTGCTTTTCAGAGATTAAACACATGTCTATATTTTCTGTGTCTAGGACTGCCTGTAACTCATTCTGATTCTGATGTTTGAGGAGCCCATTCGAGTTCCACGCCATTAATTTTAGTGTATTAGTCATTTATGATGATTAAGAGCAGCTGATTTGGTGCTGGATTCTAACTTCTCTAGTCGTTTGTCAAATGTAGTAATACACTTTAAAATCTGATTTATCTTATCTTCTAGATTTGATGGTTGTGTGCCTTGTTTTGCAGCCTGAGCATAGGAAATACTTTTGGTGGCTTGAACAGTTGTCTGGACACCTTATTTCCGTGTGTGTTGGTCAGGATTCCCTATTGTAGAAAACTGTTGGGCTGTTGGCACAACAACTTTCTTTTTTACGTTTTTATTTTTCATCATTTGCATCTCTTTGGCTACTTCACACCCTATGTAGTTGGCTGGGTGGGGTAAGCCACAGTGGACGCATTTCGGTTTCTCTTGCGGAGATTTAATACATTCGGCTGTAAGGTGCTTGCCAGTGCATTTTACACACCTTGGCTCTTTTTTACAGTATTTATGAGTATGCCCATATGCCTGGCATCTCTTACACTGTGGAATGAGTTTCGGATTTTTTAGAGGGTGAATTTCAATTTTACACCCTAAAATGTGCTTTGTTGCATAGATTTTATTGACATCACCATCATTATGAAATGAAAGTACGAACATATTGAGCGGTTCTTTAGTCATCCAGCTCAAATTGTGCTCAACTTTTTCTATTTTAAGACCTTGCGATATTAAATCATCTTTGATTCGATCTGGCTGGCAAGAAGAATGTAACTTTTTCACTACAACTCTTATTGGCCTAGCCTGTTTGTTCTCATATGTGTGCCAATGATAGTCTTTCTCTGTCAAAAACCTAGCAATCGCTCTATAAGAGTCATCAGTTTTAGCGTTGATCTTCACACAGTCTCCATTCATAATTTTGGCGGTGAATGTTTCAGTTGGTTGGGTTTTAGTCAGTGAGTCGTAAAACATTTGGTAGCTCTTGACTCCGTCGTAGAATGAGCAAATCGTATGTTGCTCTTAGCTTCCAACTCCTTGGGGCCATTATTTTCTTGTTCCTTGCTTAAGCTGGGATTTTCATTTTGGCGGCTTTGTAGTTGATACTGAAGGTTTTGTATTTGGACCTGCAAATCATTAACAAGAAGTGCCAGCTTTTCTCTTTCTGATTTTTCTTGGATGTAACTGTCATACAACAGCTTTTCGACATTGTAGGGTAAATAGGCACTACACCTTCACAATTAACTGATTGCACTGTTTACACTATAATAAATAAATAACTGGGTCATCGCGGCGACCTTGACCAACCGATTTCGCAACGCGGCGACGACGGCGTTATTTTGATGCGCCAGGGAATTACGCTTACGTAGCTCACTCGCGCGAATGATAGGTATACGACCGTTCTCGATAGAAGTCAAACAACTACGAGTTACGTGAGAAAGCAACGAAGTGCTAAAGGTAACTAAAAAGGACGCAGTATTTCATGTAAGTCATGGAGTAGAAATGTGGGGTTTTAGTCATTTGGAGTCCGACATATCGGATCATTCAACCCAGTTAAAGGGTATCCATGAGGAAAGGGTATTCCTCTTGGATACCCTTTATCTGGGTTGAACTCCGTGGGATTACCCCACAAAAAAAGCATTCATTTCTCTACAGGAGCGGCAACATAAACAAGCGTCATCAAAATAAATGATTGCACTATTTTTGTGTGTAATTCGAACTCTTTAACTCAATTAATACTTTCATATTTTTACCAAGGATAAAGCAATGCCTGTTAAAACTTAGGTTTTTTCTCACCTTTCGATCTTTATTCCCGCTCAAATTGATGAGGGAAGCTCTTGCATCGTTAACCTTTCCTTCTTTCAAGAGATAATATGGAGTTTCAGGTATAAAGCAGCAGGCGACGAAGCAACAAAACTGCAGGACCAGTAACATGTAGTTGATCGTCTGGTACGAGACGCAGGGGCCGACAGGCATGATGAGGAGAGTGCCAAAACTATTCATGTACCTAATGGATGAAGTGATTTTACCTCTAATCTCTTTGTCTGATACCTCCGCAAAGTAAACGGCTGAAACCTGTGAACAGAATAATTAAATGTTAAGAAGGATGTAAAACCTCAAAACGTGACATTTTTTACTCCTTAATTTATAACTAACTTCCCTAAATTATGTGCAACAGTAGACTCGTTAAGGGTTGACAATTTTGATGGTTTTCTAAAGTCATTGTCTGTTTTAAATTTCGAAAACTTATATATTGGTCATATTCTTTCTCTCCTATATAATATTCTCTTTCTTCCTTCTTCACCTCTTTATCTCAAGACACGGTTTCAGTTTCTGTGTGACTCGCACCTTAAAGTTCGTAGGTCATCGGATAATATGAAACTTAAAATGCCAATGTATTCCACTAGCTTCCTAGATAAATCTTTTACTGTCCAGGCCACTCGTCTATGGAATGCATTGCCTGTGACTATAAAGCGCGCGCAATCACTGCCTGTTTTTAAGCGACTTGTGAAGGAACACTATTTGTCATTGTGATCATAATGTTGTATAAGCTGAATTGTTTTCTTGTCTGTATATTAGTTGTATGTATGTATTTATTGTTTTATTTTTTGTTTATTTTGTATTTAATATCTACTTTCTTAATAAATTAATTATTTGTTGTAAAATTTGCACCAAGTGCAACCCCATATTGTGTCCAGGCTGTCTCTTTCCATTCTTGATTGCCTGGAAGAGATCGCGGATCGCGATAAGGCCGCCTGTTGTATGTTTGTTTTTGTTATAAGATGTCTTTTTGATTAATTTTTATCTTGGTGTACAATAAAGTGTATAATAAATAAATAAAAATAATAAATAAAATATTGATTCCTGACTCCTTCTTGATCTACTCATCCTGTTATCCTGCATTATCCAACTGCTGGACAAAGCTTCTACCCACGATACCGAGCTTTTTGATCCAGGGTTATCGTGGACAACTAGTCGTTAATTTTGTCCACTCGTACCGCCAACTGCTACGGGGCCCGCCAAAACATCTTCTAGCGGTGTCAGAGATCCCCATAGTGGTTATGGAGTTTATGCAATTACTTACAGTTACTAGCATGCCTACGCCGACGCCCCATAAGAACCGCGTTAAGTAAAGCCACCACGCTGTTATAGTGCTTAAAACAATAATCTGCAAAATAAAATAAAATTATAGTTATGGCAAAAGCAGTTACTTTATGGGCTCCTTTTAAATTTATTTTGATATCGTTAGAATTGCCGAACACGACAAAAATCCGTTTCACATTTTGAGATAAATCGCCACTTACTGTTCCTGTGATGATGGGCAAAGCACTGACCAAGATAACGGCTCGTCTCCCGAAACCATCTGATATGAACCTCGTTACCAGGCTGCCAGTCATGAAGCCAGGAGACGATAAAGCAGCCATCCATGATATTTCTTTCTGAACAGAAAGAATTTTGACATTATTCCAATGCATCCGTTCGGTATTTGATCTCGAATTGACCAGATTCTGTTGCATAGAATGATAGAACCCATATTAGTAACTAATTTGCCCAGAATAAGTTCCGTTACAGAGGGTTATTTTGCTATCAAAAGTTAAGTAAACAGTTAGAATAATTATAATGAAAGCAATTATAGGTAGCGAATGATAGCGTGACGGGTTGAATGTAAGAAGAAAATGTGTCGCGCCGATCCCACGTTGTACGGGACTAGGTCAGAAAGATAATGGTGATAATGATGCTGAAGTATTACATCTACGACCTTACGTCTGTAATATTAATGCCGGTCTCATTATTGTGGAACTTAGGTATCACAGGGGTGGTCCACCCAATGACGACGCACAGCGGCCAGCGAGACTGAAATAAAATATATAAAGTCAGATATAATTATATCTTGAACGAGAGAAAAACTAATAAAATAACCAGTCAAGTGCGAGTCGGACTCACGCACTGAGGGTTACGTACAAACAGCTACATTCTTCAACATAATTAGGTAACTAGGTCAACGGGAACTACCATATAGGTTTTCGGCCTAAAACCTATAGAGTACTTCCGGTTGACCTAGTATTGTCAATTTTGGTCAGCACAAGTAAAGGGAAAATTCCGAAAAATAAAAAAAGTTGAAAATTAAGGTATATTTTCATACTTACAAGTTTTCGCAAAAATCATAACTTGTCCATATCTTTATATTGTGTAGACTCAGGACCTTAATTTATTTTTATACACCTAACCCGTTCCTGAGAAAATCGGTGGTGACACATGAACAGACAGACAGACGGACAAAAAAGTGATCTTATAGTTCCTTTTATTACCTTTTGAGTTACGGAACCCAAAAAAGAATACTTTGAATTATACATATAGTCTGAATTAGTGCGATGGATTGCTTTACTTTATATTATTCTCTAGGTGGTGGATGACATGTGGCCGACCAATCACATGCGATAAATGATAAATGATTTTATTTCTGTAAGTTGGTTTATACAAACACTTTTACATGTCGAACATATTTTTAAAACTAGATGAGGTCGGCGTTTCCTATCTGACTACTCTGAGAAGAAAGGCCGAAAGAAACTGAGAGGTCACAGTCTCTTTTAAAGTCCAGACAAAATATTGGTTAGATCATGTGAAGACCATGTAGACTGATGTCTGAAATGGTCTTTTGAGGAAAGAACCAGCCAGATTGAGTGGACCTGTCCAGTCAGTGCACGCATTTGTCAATAACCGAGCAGCTCAACTCAGAATTTAAGGAGCTCAACGATTCGACAAACAATACCAAAGAAAGAACATTCGGGTAGGCCGCATAAACTACTCAAACTGCCAGACCATGATTAAAACCAAAGATAAATTAAAACATAAAAAAAAAAATATATCCACATAGTCTTCACATTCACAATAATTAAAATAAAATAATATAATACTTTAAAAAGTAAATATTCTTGTCATTGCAAGAAAACCAAAAAAAAAAAAAAATATATATATATAATAACAAAATGCATAGTGCAAAATATAATAAAAAAAACAAAATTAATTGGAGCAGCTCAATCCCAAGCCTTTTTGTCCTCAATGTAATCTTTTGTTGTATAAAACGCTTTCTGGCACAACTTACGTTTAATGAAAGATTTGAATTTATTAAGACTTAGATCTTGAACGTGGTTTTGAAGCTTATTATAAAAGCGTACACATTGACATCTAAACGAGCCACCTATTATCTTGAGCCTTGTTGTAGGTATTACAAATTTGTGTTTGTTCCTAGTATTTATGTTATGGATATCACTGTATTTTTCAAACAATTTTATATTTTTATGGGCATATAAAAGATTTTCATAAATATACTGAGAAGGCACAGTCATTACATTAATCTCCTTAAATTTCTCTCTGAGAGAGTGTCTTGGGCTTAATTTATAAATTGACCGAACAGCTCTTTTCTGCAAAACAAAGATAGTCTGGATGTCGGCGGCACTTCCCCACAACAGAATACCGTACGACATTACACTATGAAAATAGCTAAAGTATACTAAACGGGCTGTCTCTATGTCAGTTAAATTACGAATTTTTCTAACAGAATATGCTGCGGAGCTTAGCTTCTTTGACAATTTATCTATATGTGGGCCCCGCTGAAGCTTAGCATCCAAAGATAAGCCTATTGTGCTATTTTCAGGATTCAATTCTTCGCCCTTTATCAACACATCGGTTTTCACCTGCCTAACGTGAGGTAGGGTAAACTTAATGCATTTGGTTTTTTTTTCATTAAGAAGTAAATTATTAAAATTTAACCAGTGAACTACTTTTGAGATCGCGCTATTTACATCGACAGTAACCAGCTGCTGACGTTTAAGTTTAAACAAAAGTGAAGTATCATCCGCAAACAACACTATCATGGTTACCCTTTATGAGGTAAGGCAAGTCATTAATATAAATAAGAAACAAGAAAGGACCAAGAATCGAGCCCTGTGGGACTCCCATTGTTACCATAGATCCATTAGATCTGTTTCCATTAACGTCAACGGTCTGAATCCTATTACTCAAATATGAAGTAAGAAGATCCAGAGCGCTGTTCCGGATCCCGTAGTGGCGGAGTTTCCTGATTAGCGTTTCATGAAAAACACAATCAAATGCTTTGGACAAATCACAAAAGATTCCCAAGGCATCGCACTTATCTTCCCATCATGCATTATAAATATGTCCTAAAAGCTCAATACAAGCTACAATATCAGTAGTTGAACGACCCCTTGTAAAACCGAACTGTTTGGTATGTAATAATTTATGTTTATTAAAAAATCTTTGCAATTGCTCTAAAATTAATTTCTCAAATATTTTGCTAAACGTAGGTAGTACTGAAATAGGTCTATAATTTGTAGGGTCTGATGTACTACCTGATTTAAACAAAGGTATTATTTTACTATTTTTCATAAGGTCAGGAAACTCCCCACAGTCGATACAATTATTAAAGATAATAGCTAAACTAGGTGCGACAATGTCAATAATAGACTTAGCAACTTCTACAGAATGACCCCACAGATCTGCAGTCTTTTTAACATTTAAAGTGTGAAAGGTTTTAATTATGTCTTTACAAGTAATATGTTCAAAAAGAAATGCCGAATCGCAAACATTAACATTTTCTTTTAGCAAAGACTGAGCAACAGAAGGTGATGAGTTTAAGGATTTAGTCGTTGAAATGGGAATATCTGAAAAGAAATTTTCAAAGGCCACTGCGACTTGTGAGTCTGATTTTATGATGTTGCCATTAATAGACAGGCCGTAGTCAATATTTCGGTTACCAGATCTTCCCGTTTCACTATTAATAATATTCCAAGTCGTTTTAATAACATTACTACTGTTTTTAATCTTTGAGCTCTAATAACGCGACTTAGCCTAACAACAAACTTTTTTAAATAATTTTGAATAATTTCTAACATATAAATTAAATTCAGCAGTGTTTACATAAGTCCTTTCAATGTACAGCTCATAAAGCCGTGTTCTACTTTTATGAATACCAATGGTAGCCCAATCACTGAATGATGCGGTACTATTAACGGAGATAGTTTTGGGAATAAAGGTCGAATTAAATTGTTTACAGTATATACTAAAAAAATCATCATATAGATGATTAGGATCAGCATCAATTGACAAAATTGGTAATTTATTAATGAGTTTAACTTTAAAAGCTGCCAAGCGACTTGCAGTTTTGGGGTTAACAGTGATATCCTTTTTAGCCACTTTGTTGTTTTGGTTTGGTATAGTAATCCTCTGCCCGCAATGATCAGAATCTAGTAAATTTATAATTTATTTGTGGACTATCTAAGCATGTAGCACTAGAAGGGGTTATGTCATCTTGTGGGCTCCAAAAATAGGTTTAAATGATTGCAGGACTGAAACAGACTTATTATTTTACTACAAGAACCTGAGTTTTCTAATAAATTAACATTAAAATCACCACAAGTGATAATGGATTTATTCGAGATACAAATCTTGTGTAACACTTCGTCCACTACCTTTTCGAAGCAGTCATACAATCCTGAAGGGGGTCTGTATACGCTTAATACAATAAACTGCTCCAATTCTATACAAGCTATTTCAACTGCCCGCTCAACAGATAAGCTCACAATATCCTTACGGTCTTTAAATTTATGCTGGTTACTTACTAAAATCAATGAGCCACCATGTATAACATTAACTCTGCTGAATGAACTGCCAACCTGGTGATTATTAAAATTGAACAATAACTGGTGGCTTTTAAGCCAATGTTCTGTTATACAAAGAATATCAATACTGTTAAAGTTCATAAATAATTCTACTTCTAAATCTTTGTTCATAAATCCTTGAACATTTTGATGCACTAGGTTAATACTATTTACCGAATTTAAACTTTTATTTGATTTTACTTTGCAATTTTGATCCTGTATACTTTTGCAAGAGGTTGTCCCTATTGTCCTAATTTAAATAACTATCAATATCAATTTCTGATACCAAATTATTGGCTGAAATGAAAGACGCGATGTGGATTTCCGTCTATGTGCTTGGTCGATTTTTCATAATCTTTGCCGAATTCATTACGCAATAAAGCTGCTGGACAAGGCTGTGGGAATCCGGTGGATGCAAAACGCATAGGACCGATCAGTGTAGCGACGCTTGGCTTAGTAGGCTTATGTCCAGCAGTAACGCCTATTGGCTGATTGATGATGATGATGAATTGATAGGCTCGTGTTTGGCGTACGTGTCTAGGGGGTGACCATAAGCTTTTTATTTTGAATGTGTGTAAGGGACGTTATTACGTGTTATTTTGTATATGACTTGTATACAGATTCATATGACTCCTCTATTGGCACTTGTCGCATACAAACGTGCATACAAGCAATATTTAGTTGAAATTAATAAATGATTAATAATAGACGTCCTTAACTTTGCAATTTAAATTAAGCTTAGTATGCGTGTATTTACAAACTATAATTAACTTAAAGTGATTTAGTGTACGCATAAAATGGAAAACAGACCCTCGAATTCAAGGGGGCCAGTACTCTCCTATGGATGTCTTGTAAAAATGGATGTCTTCTATTGAGCTGCATCTGAATGAAGTCCGTTCTATTGCCGCGGATGGAAAACTTAATTCGGAGCAGAAATTGAAAATAGCAAACCTTTGCCGTAAAATAGGATCCGGCACCTCACAAATGGCAGTACTATACCAGTCGCTAAAGGCTAGATCTCTTCTAATGCACAATGCGGTTGAATCCCTTACTGAAAAGCGAGACCTGTCAGACCATATCATGGAACTCAAGAAAATGATACAGGACTCAGGTACTGCGGGAAATGTTTCTTTTGCTGAAATGGTAAAAAGGGGAGCAAATAACTTTGTTCGCCCCAATAATTTAAGCTCGGTTGCAATTTATCTCCAAGATAAATTGAAATCGAGTGACCAAACAAAAGACCTCAAGAAAAAGATCATACACCAGGAGCAAATGAAACTGCATGTTCGTGGTGTCCGGAAAACAAAAAACGGAGGCGTAATTATCAGCACCGAGACCAAAAATGACGCTGATAAAGTAAACGAAGCAGTCCAGCTCTCTACTTCAGGACTTACCGCCGACGAACCCAGCAAGCACAAACCCCGGATCGTAGTCTTAGGAGAGCCGACTTCCATGGCTGAAAATTAGGTCTTCCGATGCATTTTTGAACAAAATGTAGCCAACAAGTATGAAGACATGTCCTTTGAATCCTTCCTGGCCTTGGTAAAATTAAGCCACAAATCTGGGCAGACAGATGTGTCGACCTGCAACTACTTCATTGAAGTATCAGCTGATTTTCGTAAAGCTTATTTTTTTTTTAAAGCCCTATGATTTTACACTAGTAACTCGGTGCTACAATTGCCAACAGTATGGGCATGCAACAAAAACGTGCAGAGAGGTCAACTCAACGTGTGGAAATTGTGGTGAAACAGAGCACTCAATGACAGAATGCGCGAAGAAAGCTGATGTATCGAAATGTGCAACTTGCTCACGCTTTAAACAACCCAGCAATCATAAAAGAGGAGTGACACTAACAGCAGTGAGTTCCTGAGTGCCCTGCAAGGAAGATAGCGGAATTCAGATACATCAACTCGGTCGATTACGAGGACGCCTAGAACGTCACACTCAAGGCCAGACTTCAGTGTTTAACACGTAATGCCGACTCAACAAGAACAAGTCACTGCACATACCTACTTCGGCTGGATTTGTTCCTGTCTTAAAAAAATTGCCGCCGTGCATACTTTGGCAAAATGGTTTGAAAACATTTTACAATAGTGGTTAGCCCAGCTCAAAGTTCGTTGTCCGTTTGTGTAAATAATTAAGCGCAATCAATTTAACGTTATCTAAGCTAAGTTAGGCATCATATGTTTATTATTATTAATATAATTTAATTTTAATCTGTTTTAGTAATTAAGATTATCAATATATATCTGTCACTATTCTAATGTTAAAAAATATTGTAAAAAATCCTTGTCCTTCCAATTACATTGTTTGAGCCCGTGCCGTCTGTGATACAGGATTACCTAGTACAGGCACCTAGCATTGTTGTATCCACTTTACAAATAAGATCTATTATTATATTTTACCAATTTTAAGTTTGAATAAAAATTATTATTATACATCTTTCCCTTGAGCATATGGTCACCCCACCGGAGTCTTCATTCTGATGAGACCTATCACTATCCTCACTGAGAGGATCTAGACAAGAGATATTCTGTCAACGAAATCGTCGCGTTTGCGATTGGAAGAATATAAAAAACTAGCAGACGCCTCGCGGTTTCACCCGCGTAGTTCCCATTCCCGTAGGAATACAGGGATTAAAAGTAGCCTATGTCACCCGGGGATAGTGTAGCTTCCCAACGGTGAAAGAATTTTTGAAATCGGTCCAGTAGTTTTCAAGTTTATTCGTTACATACAAAAATACAAATCTTTCCTCTTTATAGTATTACTAGCTGACCCGCGGGGATTCGCTCCCGTCATCTGGCTATCTACCTACCTACCTATCCTGCCTACTCTGGCTACCATGGCTACCCTGGCTACCCTGGCTACCATGGCTACCCTGGCTACTCTGGCTACCCTGGCTACCCTGGCCACCCTGGCTACCCTGGCTACCCTGGCTACCCTGGCCACCCTGGCTACCCTGGCTACCCTGGCTACTCTGGCTACCCTGTCTACCCTGGCCACCCTGGCCACCCTGGCTTACCTGGCTACTCTGGCTACCCTGGCTACCCTGCCTACCCTGGCTAACCTGCCTACCCTGGCTACCCTGCCCAAAACCTGCCTATCCTGGCTACCATGGCTACCCTGCCCAAAACCTGCCTACCCTGGCTACCCTTTTTTTTTTTTTTTTTGATCACGCTGGGAAAAAATGCATTACGCATACCCACCCATTGGGGGAATGGGGGGGGGGCTATGTGGGACTCCCCGGCAAGCCCGGTATACCCACTAAAATAACCCAGCGGCACTCCCGCATCGTCTGTGTGGAGGAGGACTGGGAAACCGGCCCAGCCTTTACGTCCAGCCCTCCGCCGACGACCGCCCGCCTTTTAGGGCAGGCCCTTCACGCCCGGGAACGACATCGAGTGCTCGGCCGTTCCCGCCCGATGGTGGTGATTGTGCAATGCAGACGAGAGGCGCCCCCGCACCTGTCGCCCGCTAATCACCACCAGGAGGTGGGAGGAGACGATCATACAACCGACTTCTCCCACCCCTTCTTCGCCTGCGGAGCGGCGGCGCGAGAGGATCGTCCTCCCGCGCACGCTCCACCGCCTCCTTTTGTGACATCACGACCTCGCAAATGGAGGCAACTGCTGCCCAGGCCTCCTCACTCCCCAGCATGGAGTTGACCAAGCCGGGAAGCGAGAGGTCCTGCCCGATCACACTTATGAGGACACGGCGCAGCTCTGCCCAGGCTGGGCACACCTCGAGGGTGTGCTGCGCCGTGTCCTCCGCAGCGCCACAATCGTGGCAACCCGGGGCTTCCTCCCTCCGGATCCGGTGCAGTTGCGTTCCGAAACACCCATGTCCGGACAACACCTGCACTAGACGAAACGAGAGGAAACCGTGGGGCCGCTCGAGCCAACTTTGAAAGACTGGACCGAGCGCGTCCAACGTCCGACGGCCAAAGGTGGCGGAGGCGAGGTCCTCCGTCCAATGGACGACGATAGCGTCCCTCGCCTCCCGCCGCACGGCCTCCCGCTCTTCCTTGGCGGGGCGCTCTCCAAGCGCCTTCCGCCTCGCCGCCCACTCGTACACTCTGGCGAGCACCCATGCCTCCAACTCCCAGGGAGGGGTGCCGGCCAGAGCGCACGCCGCCGAAAGGCCCACCGAGCGGTAGGCCCTCGCCACCCGCTGTGCAATGGCCCTTTGGGGCCTGCGGATGGCGGTCGCATTCTCCCTCCTGTGGAGGGAGTCCGCCCAGATGGGTGCCCCGTAGAGGGCCATGCTCCGCAGGATGCCGGCATACAATCGCCGGCACCGTGCACTGGGCCCCCCCAGGTTCGGCATGAGCCATGAGAGGGCGTCCGCGGCTTTCAACAGGCGCGTCGACAGCCCGCTGAAGTGCGGGCCGAAGCGCCACCTGCTGTCCAGCACTAGGCCCAGATATTTCATCTGGGCCTTCACCTCAATTCGGACGCCCTCCACGACAATGTGGGCGGCAGGAGGGCAGCGCTGCCGAGGCCCGTGAAAGAACACGGCTTCGGTCTTGTTCAGCGCCACCCTCAATCCAAGCTGGCGGATCCTACCTGCCACTAAGGACCCGCCAGCAGAGGCCAGACAGGCCGCCTCTCCAAATTTCCTCCCCCGGGCAATGAGGAGAGTGTCATCCGCATAGCAGATGACACTCGTGCCCGTTAGGAGGGTGCCCCGCAGGAGCCAATCGAATCCGATGTTCCAAAAGGGGGGCCCTAGCACCGACCCCTGTGGAACACCGGACTCCGCGCCGTAGCGCCTGATCCTGGCCGTCTTGTCCACGAGGAGGACCTCACGGTCCTCCAGGTAGCTGGCCAGGATCGCCCGCAGATATTGGGGCACTCCGTGGTACCGGACTGCCTCCATTATGGTCGAGTGGGGCACGGAGTTGAAAGCGTTGGCGATGTCAAACGACACCGCCAACACTCCGTCCCCAGCCTCGACCGCCTCCTTCACCTGGCCCCTGAGTAGGGCCAACGCGTCGATCGTCGAACGCCCCCGTCGGAAGCCGAACTGGGCGTTCGACAGGTCTGGCCCTACCTCCCGCAAATGGCTATTTAGCTGGGTGGCGATGATCCCCTCGAACAATTTACCGACCTCATCGAGCAGAACGATGGGCCGGTATGCCGAGGGGGAGTCCACCGGACGTCCCTCCTTCCGGAGGAGGCACAATTGCCCCTCCTTCCACTGTTTCGGGAACCGCCCAGCCGTACGACACGCGCTGAAGAGGTCCCGAAACCTACCCTCCATGAGGGACGCCGCGATGGCCACCACCCGTGCGGGGACGCCGTCCGGTCCAGGGGCCGTCTTCTTCGCGCGGAGGGACAGAACCCCCGCGCGAAATTCCTCTTCAGATACCGGAGGGACCTCTTCCTCCGGCGAAGCCACCACCCCCCCCAGTGGGGGGTTCATCGTTGGTGGGGTGAAGTTGGTCCTGCGCGGAAACAGTGACCTAACCACCCCATCCAGCAACGCCGGCTCCAGGGTCTCCGTAAGTGGGGGACCAAAGGGGCGCAGTTGGTTTCGCGCCGCCTTATATGGCCTCCCATACGGATCCCTGTCGAGGCCCTCCAGCATCTCGGCCCTCGCCGAGTCCTTGGCGGCGCACATAGCCGACTTGAGGACCGTCTTTGACTCTAGGTAAGAGGCGTAGATCGGGTAGTGCGCCGCCGACTCCGCGCGTAGGCCCTCCTGGCCTCCACGCAGGTGGCTCGGAGGCCTGCCAGCTCCTCCGACCACCAATACACGGCGCGACGGGGAGGCGGACGGCGTGACGAGGCATGCTGGCGTTGCACACCTCGGTCAGGGACCTCTTGAGCCGGACCGACGCGCGGTCCACGTCCAGGACTGGCACGACAGGGGGCGAGAGCCAGTCCTGGAGAAAGGCCGCCTCCTTGGCTGCCTCCCGGTCCAGGCGGGTGAGAGTCCACCGCGGGAAGGGAGATTGGCCCGAGCGGGCCGTCCCCCCCCGAGGGCCGGTGGAGATGTCGAACCGCACGTATCGGTGGTCCGACATGGTCTCCACCGTCTCCACCCGCCAGTTCACTACGCGAGCGGCTAGGGTGGGGGTGGCAAACGACACGTCTACCACCGACCCTCCCCGTTGCCGCACACACGTGTGGACCGCCCCCCTGTTGAGGAGGGACACGCCGCATGAGGCCGCCCAAAACACGGTGGCGCGTCCCCGGACGTTGCAGGAGGCAGCCGGGTTGCCCCAAGCCTCCGACTTGGCGTTCAGGTCACCTATCACGGCGACCTGGCGTGGTGCCGCCCTCCCGGCGACTGCCGTGAGAACTTCGAGGAAGTTCTCGAAATCCCTTAGAGGGCGGTTTGGGGAGAAATAGACCCCTACCAGGGCCGTATCCTCCCCCCACGCGGCGGCCACGTATCCCGGTCCCCTCTCTAAAAGCGAGAGGGAAGGAGAGTCCGTGGAAGACCGCGCCACCAACGCCACCAAGCCGTCCCGATCGCCCAGCCAGGTACTGGGGACCGAGTAAGGCTCGGCAACCACCGCCACGTCCACCAACCACTCGGCCATGATCTGCATTAGCAGATCCTGGGCCGCCTTGCAGTGATTGATATTCGCCTGGAGGATGCGATGTTCGACTCTAGACATTTAATCAGACATCGCACCCCCCTCCTCAGCCGCAGCAGCCGAAGGCCCTACCTCACGCTCAGCGGCGGTAGCGGCAGGCTTTCTCGGCGCCTGCGCTTTTCCCTTCTTAGGGGGAGGATTGCACATCCTCCCCTGCATTATGTGGCCTGCGGGGCGGCCACTGGCGGCACAAACAGCGCAGTGCGGTGCGGCGGCCTTGCACTCGGCGGCTCTGTGGCCCTCCTTGCCGCAGCGGTAGCAGCTCTCTGTCCGGTCCACCGTGGACGGACAGAGGGCCCGGGTGTGCCCGACTCCGAAGCACCTGTAGCACCGCAAGGGCTGTGCTGCAAGTGCCCGGACCGCACCCGAGCTGAAGCCGACGTTCAGCCGTCCTTTGTCAAGGACGGCTTTGGCAGCGGCAACTGGGCACTCCAGGCGAATGGTGCCCATGCCGCCGCGGCCGAACCTAATGTCCCGGCCTTTAACCGCTGCGACGCCGCAGCCACCCACTGCTGCGACCGCCGCCACCACCTCCTCCTTGGTGACGGTGTCATCGAGGTCGTTTACCTCAATGGCCACCGTCTTCACAGGCCTGGCCACCTTGGCCGCGTCCGCTATGACCTCCTGCAATTTCGTTGCGAAGAGGTCCGCGTGGGCACTGCCCTCTGCCCCCGGAAACTCGAAAATTCGAGCCCCGGCTTGGGTCCGCCGGCAAGAGACCTTGCCGATCCCCAGTTGGGCGGGATCGGCATTGGCACGCGCCCGCAACAATATGGACGCGTACGTCTCTCCACGCTCCGCAGCCTCCGCGGTGAGCGTCACTACGACGGCTGCGGTCTTAGGAGGAACAAGGTTCCTCCTGGTGCCGGCGGTTTTGGATGTGGGGGGGGCAGCGCTGGCGGCCTTGAGAGGTGGCCCTTTTCCCTTTCCCTTCCCTTTTCCCTTGCCCTTGCCTGGCAGGCAGACGGTAACTCTTTTCGGGCAAGAGCCGGTCCTCTATTCCTGCCAGGCAGGCTCGGACGAAATCCCGCTCCTCCATCATGACCTTGCGGATGGTGTCCTCAAGGTCGAAGGAGGCCGGGCCCTCTGCCGCAGGTCTGGGGTCGGCTGTGGTTGGCCGGGCCGTGGCTTCAGCCAGCTTCTGATGTAGCTGGCTGACCTCCTTCTGCAGGCGATCGACCCTCGCCTGCAGTTGCCGCGTCTCGTCGGTCGCCTGGCGCTGCACCAGCTCCCCAACGATACCGCGCATGCTCACGGCCCGGCATTTGAGGGCCTTTTGGAAGGTCCCCTTCAGGTGTGAGGACTTGGTGGCGACCTCGACAATCCCCTCTTCGTCCTCTTCGGCCATCCTCTGCAGCTCGACCAGTGAGTGGTCCGCGTACAGGACGAGGGACGCCCCGTATCCTGACTTGGCCCGGGCGATGCGCGTCTGCTGCTCCTTGGCAGCCACCCGCTCCTCCAACTCCTGCTGGAGCTGCTCCCGCCGGGTCAAGTCCAACTTGCGCTGGGCATCTACCAGACCCACGTCGTGGGTATCCGCTGCCGTCTTGGTTGACTTTTTGGCCTTAGCCTTCCTTACGGTCTCCTTCGCCGAACCCGAGGAGCCGTCGGACCCATCCTTAAGAAAGGCCCGCTTCCGCGAACGCGATCGTGTTCGAGGATCCTCGATCACCATCGGTCCGCCACCCGACATAACGGACTCGTTGTCGGAGTCCGACTCGTCTGCTTTGCCGCCGTAGAAGAAGTCTCCGCCTTCTGTCGACACAGAAGTGTCGCGTTGGCCCTGAGAAGGGCCTTTGGGTTGGCCCTGAGAAGGGCCTTTGGGTTTTTTTTAAAACTGCCCGAGGGCGTTACGCGCAGGGGTAGACATGGTCTCAAATCAATCGCAGCAACAAGGCAATAAAATAAAATTCGCTACGATGCACAGCACACTTTAGCCGCACCCAGTCTGCCACTCCGTTACGGTGGTCAGAACTGGGGCGTTACCGGGGGAAACGACGTGGACGTATGCGCTGTGAGGGGATCCCCCACCCTGGCTACCCTACCCAAAACTTGCCTACCCTAGCTACCATGGCTACCCTGGCTACCCTGGTCACCCTGGCTAACCTGGCTACCCTGCCTACCCTACCTACCCCGGCTACCCTGCCTACCTACCTACAATTTTTTATCTATCATCAATAATTTCCTCAGCGCACGCCAAATAATGTATTTTACAGGTAACATTTTGCTACCTTGGGTTACAGTATTGCAATTTTCAAAAGGATCTCTATTTTTTTTGGAAATACATTATAGCCTATGACATTCAGGAATAATGTAGCTTTCTACTGGTAAAAGAATTTTCAAAATCAGTTCAGTAGATCCAGAGATTACCCCTTACAACGTCACAAACTCGCAAACTTTACCTCTTTATAATATTAGTATAGAAGTATAGTCATATAAGTGAATGTCAAGCGCTATCAAAGTATTACGTGATCAATAATTTTGGCATTTCAACCATCACCTTGGCTGGTAGAATGATACTTTGTCAAGAGCTTCTTATGGTAGTCGAAAATGTGCCCGATGGCGACGATTGAGCTGGCTTGCCTAGGAGCAATCTATTCTCTCTTTACTTAAAGTCTTCTAGGGTTATAGGTATCAGAAAACACAATAGTTATTATCTTGGTTAAAATAACTCACCGGCAGCTGCCACTAAATATTGAGCTTGTCTCCCTTTCGCCATCTCACAGTTTCACGTGCACTCAAATTCTAAAAACAAAAGTGTGTTCTCGCAATATAAATAGTAGATATGTTATGGACCAAGTGATTAATTGGGCACTATTCATTATGCCCAGACAGTTTAAAAAGACTCAATATGAGTAGCCAATATGATAAAACTATTGAAATAATTAAATTGACCGTGCTTTATTTAATTACTAGCTGTGCGGTTTCGCTCCCGTCAACTGCCTACCCTACCCTACTTACCTTCCTACCTACCCTACTTACCTTCCTGCCTACACTACCATACATACCATTTTTTTTTCTAGGTTCATTCTTTCGCGGATATACTTAACACCGCCATTCAGAAAATGACTTCAAATACACAACGCCAAGAAGGGTGACAATGTCCTACTGAAGAACTATAATAGGCCCATCTCACTTCTTAGCCATGTTTACAAGCTGTTTTTAAGAGTCATCACGAATCGTCTCACGCGCAGGTTTGACGTTTTCTAGCCACCCGAACAAGGCGGGCTCCGTAAAGGCTTTACACCGTATACCACATACACCCGCTGCGGCAGGTTATACAGAAGATCGAAGAGTACAACCTGCCTCTCTGCTTAGTGGTTGTGAACGTGTGAGTCTATCTGGCAGGCCCCAACGAGATTTATCAACAGGTGATAGCTTTTCATAAAGACATTATTTTGTACCTAAAGAAAATAAATAAGATATATTTTGTACCTCGACAGTTTTTGATTGAATGACGTTTTTATGAAGTGTCTAGCTAGCGGGCCCCTTATGATTATTTTTGTTGTTATTATACTTTCAGAACGCCCAATAGTGCTCGGAGTTAGAAACTATTATGTACCTTACAGATCCAAAATTTCGACTTTCTGTGAGCTAGACTTCAGAAGATATTCGTTATTTAAACAAACGTCCAGCCAGCGGGCCCTTTTTAGAATACTACTCTTTTATAACATACATTAGTGTTAGTAGCTTGATACTATTTTGTACCTTACAAATCCAAAATTTCGACTTTCTGTGAGCTACACTTCAGAAGATATTCGTTATTTAAACAAACGTCTAGCCAGCGGGCCCTTTTTAAAATACTACTCTTTTATAACATACAATAGTGTTAGTAGCTTGATACTCTTTTGTACCTTACAAATCCAAAATTTCGACTTTCTGTAAGCTACACTTTAGAAGATATTCGTTATTTAAACAAACGTCCAACCAGCGGGCCCTTTTTAAAATACTACTCTTTTGTAACATACAACAGTTCTAGGAGCTTGATACTATTATGTACCTTACAAATCCAAAATTTGGACTTTCTGCGAGCTATACTTTAGAAGATATTCGTTTCCAACCAACGTACCAATTTAAATTTCCGTTTGCAATTTGCACAATACAATTACGTCTTTGCTTGTTATGCACATTTGCATTAGGTACTAAATATTTTTTTTATTTTGGCTGATTGTTTTACAGGAAAAGGACAAATAACTATTTATTTTCTGTAATGTACTTACAATAATAAATGCTTAATAGTAAGTATAGTAACATAGGTGTATCTAGTTTATGTTAATTTTGGAGGCAACTTATAATTAAATTACGAGGGTAGGTACTTGTGAATAACTTGTGTAAGTAGATCTGTTGGTTGAATACTTATTGTGTGAGTCTATCTCAAAAAAGTTTAAAAAGGGCCCGCTGGCTGGACGTTTGTTTAAATAACGAATATCTTCTGGAGTGTAGCTCACAGAAAGTCGAAATTTTGGATTTGTAAGGTACAAAATAGTATCATGCTACTAACACTATTGTATGTTATAAAAGAGTAGTATTCTAAAAAGGGCCCGCTGGCTGGACGTTTGTTTAAATAACGAATATCTTCTAAAGTGTAGCTTACAGAAAGTCGAAATTTTGGATTTGTAAGGTACAAAATAGTATCAAGCTACTTACACTATTGTATGTTATAAAAGAGTAGTATTTTAAAAAGGGCCCGCTGGCTAGACGTTTGTTTAAATAACGAATATCTCCTGAAGTGTAGCTCACAGAAAGTCGAAATTTTGGATCTGTAAGGTACATAATAGTTTCTAACTCCGAGCAATATTGGGCGTTCTGAAAGTATAATAACAACAAAAATAATCATAAGGGGCCCGCTAGCTAGACACTTCATAAAAACGTCATTCAATCAAAAACTGTCGAGGTACAAAATATATCTTATTTATTTTCTTTAGGTACAAAATAATGTCTTTATGAAAAGCTATCACCTGTTGATAAATCTCGTTGGGGCCTGCCAGATAGACTCACACGTTGTGAACTACGAGAAATCCTTCGGTTCGATCGAGACTTGGGCTGTACTGCAGTCTCTACAACGGTGCCAAATCGACTACCGGTACTTTACCGGCGTTTTGTGCGATGTACATCGAAGTGTTAAAGTGTTTGTACAAAATTCAGTATCAGATCTCACAACCTATCCTTCTGCAGCGAGGTGTGAGACAGGGAGACGTCATATCTCCAAAACTGTTCACCACTGCACTGGAGTATGTCTTTAAGGTTCTAGTTAAGGCCGTGTGGTGCTCTTGGTTGATAAAAATAATTCATGTATTTATTGGTTTTTGGAAATTCATCCTCTAAGGTAAATCTAAAATTTAATTCGTCTAATTTACAAATTGTAAAAATTTCTTACAAACTTTCAACCCCCATTTTACCAAAAACCAATAAATACATGAATTCTTTTTAGTGATCAAGAGCGTAAATGATAATTGGACACATGAATGTCTAATTTACAAATTGTGTGGTGTCATCAGCAAATAACACCATGTTTAGTTTGTTTTTCAATAGATGGGGTAAATCGTTAATGTATACTAAAAATAAGAAAGAACCTAAAATTTAACCCTTTTTCACGTTCAACCCCGACGAATTGACACCGTTTATTTGAACTAATTGCTGTCTATCATTCAAATAGGATTTTACTAAACTTAATGCTGATTGGCCTAGCCCGTAATGCTCAAGTTTCAAAAGCAATGTTTCATGATCAACGCAATCAAACGCCTTCGAAAGGTCGCAGAAGATACCTATGGCATCTTGTCCCTCCTCCCACGCATCAAAGATGTGTTTTATTAAGGTGACACCAGCGTCGGTTGTACAAAGTCCTTTGGTGAAACCATATTGTTTCTCGTGTAGGATGTTTTTCGTATTAAAATAAATGAGCATTTGATTTAGCATTATCTTTTCAAATACCTTGCTGAAAACCGGCAACACGGATACTGGTCTATAATTATTTGTGTCTTTACTGTCCCCGGATTTAAAAGTGGTATAACCTTACTATATTTCATTAGATCCGGAAAGACTCCTTGATCTATACACAAATTAAAAATTAAAGCTAAGTACGGCGCTATAGTCTGAATAATGGAGGTACAAACTTTGATGGACATTCCCCATAGATCTTCTGTCAGTTTTATCTTTATTTGCTTAAAAGCTTTTATCACTGTTATTGGGTTTATATGTGAAAAGTTAAATTCAGTCGGGCAGGCTGAAACGTTAGCGTGTAATAAACCATAAGCGAGCGACGGCGAAGAATTTAAGGTTTCAGTAGTTTTAATTGGGATGCTGGTAAAGAAATTTACAAATTCTTGAGCAACTTCTTTGTTATCTCTAATAAGTCCATGTGTAGTCTTAAGCGTGTAATCAGTATTATTTCTTTTGTTCCTGTTTGTTTCATTGTTAATAATTTTCCAAACCGTCCTAATTTTATTTTCTGCGAATTTAACCTTATTGCTAATGTATAAAGCCTTAGCTAGTTTACATGAATTTTTAAAAATTCTTGAGTAAGTAACAACATACTTATTAAAAGTTTCAGTGTTAATATAAGGCTTAAGGCCATACAGCTCGTAAAGTCTTTCCCTACTATTCCTGATTCCTTTAGTCGCCCAGTCACTGAATAAGTCACTTAGGGCATATAGTTTTAGTTTTCTTCTTAAAAGTGTTATTGAATTCTGTTTGAACAATTGAGAAAACTTTTTTGTATAAAATATTACCATCGTTCACTGTGAGGTCCTGATAACTTAACTTACCAATTAAAGCGCTGTTAAATTTATTTAATTTACCGGATTTTATTGGTCTGGATTGAATCTGCACTTGTTGTATTGGCATGCTGGACTCAAATGTTACCAGTAGCCCACTATGATCTGAAGGCAGACAATTCATAATGACTTTGTTTAAGTAGTCGCAGCAACAAAAAACGTAATCAATACATGTAGCAGTAGTCACAGTTGTTCGGGTTGGTTCCTCAAACACATGCAACAAATTAAATGATTTGAAGAGATTTAATAGTCTACTGCTATCCGAATTATTTTCTAAAATATTTATATTAAAGTCACCACAGATTATGACTAGTTTATTACCAGTTGTAAGTTTTGCCAAAACATCTTCCATCACTGACTCAAATATACAGTAGTTTATATAATTGGGGGGTCTGTAAACGCACACTATAATATGCTTATCCAGCTCAACACAGGACAGTTCAACACTATGTTCAACTGATAGATCTAAAATATCTTTACGAGGTTTTGATTTAATACCATTTTTGATTAAAATAAGTGAATCTCCACGTAACATAACATTTCTGTTAAAACAGCTGCCCACAGTATAATTTTCATAATTAATAAGCATTGAATAATCTTTCAGCCAATGCTCAGTAAAACAAATAATTTCAAACATTGTCTTTTCTAAAAACAGTTCTATTTCCAATTGCTTTGCAGAAAAACTTTGAATGTTTTGATGAATTAATTTTAAAGAATTCTGCTTAGTCCCTTTTTTTAAATTAACTATGTGAGAGCAAGAAGGTACCTTCTTGTTGGTGGATGTACTCCTTACTATTTGGTTATTGGTACCCTCCCCTGTCCAACAAACTTCGACATACTATTTATGTCTGAGTTTAAAGTAAAAGATAATAGCCTCGCTATTTGACGTCTTACCCTAATAGGCAGATACACTGTATTGCCTGTCGACTTTAATTTGTCAACAAAAATGTTGATGTCAAAAAAAACTAATTTGTCACTGTAATGGCTGACAAGGAAATGAACATGTTTATTCAGCATGTGAATATAATTATTTTGTCTACTAGACAATTTTTCCAAATATGGAAAAGCACACAATATTATTTTATTACAATTTAATTTTAGTAACTTTGTTACACACTCAGTGATGTCGTCTTTTTTACATCCAAACTGTTACCTATAAAGACAGTTACATTGGTGTCTGATTTATATACATTGTTTGTTACAGATTCCATGATATGCTTGTAAGATGACCCAGACATACAATAATTAAAAGTCGAATAACTCTGATTGCTATTTAATAATTTACCTAAACCTCTTCCAAAACCATCTGCAAACATAGCCGAATGAGACCCATGATTACTATTACTAGATGCAAAGGTAGCAGTCTCAGGCTGGTCTACTTGAGACAGTTCCTGTGAAATATCAGGTATGTCTTGGTCTTGGACAAAGATACCGTCCTGAGACACCCTCTCAACCTGGGCCGGGCTCTCCGTTACCTCAGGCTGGACAGCCTTCAGGTTTGAGTCTATCTGACAATTGCATTGACACATCACCAACTCATTTGCGGCCAAAATGTGTTCCTTGATTTGTAACTGGGATCTAACATATTTATTGTAAAGGGAGCCCAGTTTGTCTACAAGTACCTTAATATAATTTTGTAAGCTCTGTGTGTCAATTTCATAAATTTTAATACTATACTCTAATTTAATCTGGTAATTGTTTAATTTATTAAGCAGGTCAACTCGTTCTTTTCTGAGTGGAATATTTTTAAAGAAAAGTTTGCGTTGTTTCCTGTACTGGGTATATTTTTTAATAATTTTATAATATTTTGCATACTTTTTCAATTTTTTATGACTAACTTTATACCTATTTGTCTCATTTAATAAGGAATCTTCAGTCAGGTCAATTGTTGTAATGGAATGAGGTTTACAATTTGATTTTATTAACTCACTATAAAAATGGCACGTTTCCTGTACCTGAGTACATGACTTTTCTTTTTGCAAATTCAGAATTTGAAAATTAGCATGAGCCAATTCATCTTCTAGGTCCCTAACTTTACCTAAAGCCTCCTCATATAGATCACTGCAATTATGGAAACCGTCCGTGACTTACAGGCATGGTTTCAGGAAAGTTTACTGAAAATAGAAATTAAAGAAACGGTGAGAACCAAAAGAACAGAAAAAAAAATTGAAAAGTTGAAAATGGAGGACAGAAAATAAAAAAACAAAAGAAATAAGTATTAGTATATTATTATTAATAATAAAAAATGATGTAGCAAACCGAGGTGGGCTGCTGAATTGGCTTGAAAAGCTTACTATTATTGTGTTTTTTACTTTTGATTGCTTTACAGCTTTAATTTTTATTTAATGGGGGTATGGTGCCCAAAATATGAATGTACGATTTATTGCAGTTTTATAGTTTAATTATGCAAAAAATCGTAAAAGTTTGTTAATGAAAGATAAGAATCAATTAATAGAACTAAAGACCACAAGATATAACAGTGAAGTTTTCATGAGCTATGCGTGACGAATGGGTGTACAAGTAGTTCATGTTTATTAATATAAGAAGAATAAATAAATGACTAGAGCTTCCCATTTGAACAGCCCTGATCATTAATGGTTATTTGATACAAGCGTTGTTAGAAGCCTCTTGTATCTAACCATAGACATTGTAGCGTTACGTTTAGCTCAGAGGGAGCTAAACGTAAGCCACGTTAATAAAATTAAATAATTATGAATTAAAGGTTATTAAAATTAAAGCTAAGAAAATAAAAAGGATATAGATAATAAAACGGTAGGGCTTCGCACGACGTGGGCAGCTATCCAGGCAGCAGCTTGGGCAGGAAGTCGTGGAATGCCCGAGGTAGGCAGGTGAGCAGCGGACAAGCAGACGGGTGGTAGCCAGATAAGCGGGTAATCGGGCAGGTAGGCAGTGGAGTAGGCAGCAGGATGGAAGCAGGTCGGATAAACAGGCAAACAGGTAAGTACGTAGGCTCCAAGGGATGTGGAGGCCGGCTATGGCTCAATACACCAAACAGCGAGGCCTTTGATGCCAAGAGATGACCGTTGAGAGTGTTTCCATGAAATAATGCTCTCGGGATCCACACAAAATATATTTAATTGGAGCACTTCAGATAATAATAGTTTTACATAACCTGACAATTCATAGTTTAGAGTTTTCCAGGAGTTTTCAGTTCAGAAAATACACTTGGTATCATTAAGTAGTCCACCGACTTTCGGCGTTCAGTCCAGATTCCAAACTAAAAATTGACGCCCGTTTTTCTTCGTTCTGTGTTCTATCTACATTTCAAATTCAAATTTAAATTAAGAAATAAAGACCAGAACGAATAAAAACGGTTCACAAAGGGGTCTGTCTACGCTACCCTTATAATAGTGTAAACCTAGCTTAAAGGAGGTTTAGTCCATGGTACCTATGTTACGGTCTATGGTTTTAAGAAAAATAAAATAGACAGACAGATGTCATGTCAGATGAAAATGTCACAGTAGAAAAATATTGCAAGAATTACAAATTATCAATATAATTTAAGTTTCAGATATTAAAACAATCAGATATAATTAAAAGTATGCTTTTCAGGTACAAACAGTATGAAAGAAAACATAAAAATGAATTACAAAAGTTGATAAAATATCAACAGATATGAAGGTATGGTTTGTATAGTGTAATGAATTGTAAATAGACTTAAAAAATATGTGGCTCTGTTTAGCAGAATACCACATTTCCCCGATGACCCCAGAAAAATTTTCTATTTGTAGAAAATTTTGATGTTTATATAAATCCTTGCTCTATCACACAACATCTTTCATACTTTCGTCAAACACTCTCATTCAATCACACGTAGGGGATATGGTTCACATTCAATGACGCATACTCCACAAAGAAATATTTAGAAAGATTACGAAGGCTTTTTTTTTTATTAGGTGTCGTAACCCGCACCTGTTTGAAAATCCGAAGAAAAGAAAGAATATAAGTCTAAGAGGGAAGAGGGACTTAAGTTTAAGAGGGAAGAGGATCCTAGGTTTAAGAGGGAATTAGTTTGAGAGGGAACTAGATTTGAGAGGGAACTAGATTTGAGAGGGAACTAAGGTTCAGAGGGAATAAGTTTGAGAGAGAACTGGTTTGAGAGAAAACTAGCTTGATAGGATTTTTTTTTTTACATATTTACAAGACTCCAAAAGCAAATGCGAGGGCATTTGGCTTATTTTTACAGAGTTACGGGACCGCTCTGTGCACATAAGGCTTTCCCAGTTGTGCGAAACTCTAAAAGAACACCTCATTCTTTGTACATAAGTTAAGAATAAGATACAAGTAATGACAAGGATATTAAGTGTAAATTAAGAAGTTTAAGAATAACACATAAGTTAATGTTAGTAAATGTAATCAAATGTGTAATAAGAATATCTAGGAAAACCTAGAATATAATTTCATAATGATATCTTCATTATGTAAATACTATACATACAAAGTAAATAATAATGGAATAAAAGAAGCCGAATATGTTTGGTTTCTTTGTAAAAATAAATAAACTTTCATATTGCAACTATTTACAAGAAATATATAAAAATAAATGGCAAGTTAAATATGAATTTTAAAATCTTTTACATGCCATTTTCCTCTCGATCCATTAGGATCCTCCAGAATAAAAACAAGAGGTGAAAGCTTTTCGATTACAGTGCATTTAACATATCTTGGAGCTAATTTTGCACTGAAATATGCGCCAGCATTACTCTGAACGTAATTTTTACGCCAGACTGTATCACCGACTTTAAATTCTTTAAAGCTGTGTTTAGCATTATAATGAACAGCGTTCTTAATATGTGCAGTGTGTAATGCAATCTGTACTTTATCGAAGATAGCAGATAATAATCCTAAATTAGTGGCATAGATATCGCGAGGAAGAAAAATAACGTTGTCAAAATTAGTGCAATCGGTGTAAAATGAACCACACGGTATAGTTTCACGACCAAATACAAGAAAAGATGGGGCGAATCCTGTTGAAGAGTTTACCGTGCTATTTAGGCCGAATTGGATTTTTTGTAAATATTTATCCCATGACCGATGGTCATCACCAACTAACTGTGCTAAAGCAGTTATAATTGTTCTATTATATCGTTCTGTTGGGTTGACTTGAGGGCAATATCTAGGAGAACAAAAGATAAAAGGAACTTTATATTTGTTCAGAAAACTTTGAAACTCGTTTGATTGAAATTGTGAACCATTATCCATTATTATAGTTTGCGGAATTCCATGTACAAGAAATACGGCATTTTCTAGATGTAAGATAATATTAGAAGTCGTAGCGCGTTTGATAGGAAAAATAAGACAATATTTAGAAAAAGAACAAGTTACCACGAGTATATATATGTGTTACGTAGTCTTGTCATTGGAAAAGGACCCATCAAATCCAAAGAAATATTTTGAAAAGGTCTTGAGCAAATTTTTGCTTTACCCATAGGGCCATAAGGAGAATGATTCGAGTGCTTATAAGAAAGACAATTTTCACAGGTAGAACAGGATTTTGCCACATCTTTAAACATTCCAGACCAATAGTATCTTAAAGAAAGTTTCTTGTAAGTTTTGAAAATGCCAATATGAGGATTATTATCTGTAACACCATGACAAGATTTAATAAGGTTTAGTCTTTCGGAAGGAGGCGGAACCTCTTTCCATGCAAAATCTTCGTTAAGATAATCAGATGAGTTAGTGAAGCGATATAATTTAATATTAAGAATCTTATAGTTCGGATAGTCATCAGGGTTTCTTTGACAATTTGTAAAAAGTTTATTAAAGTGTTCCAATTGAGACAAAATATCTCCGGAAATAGGTTCTACAGCGCCAATAATAGCTGTATCAGGAGTTTTGTGGCGTGAAAGAAGATCTGGAACGACATTATCTTTACCTTTTTTGTGTTTCAGATCAAAATTAAAACAAGATAGACGAAGGGTCCATGAGCTAATCTTCCAGAAGGATTAGACAAATTTTGGAACCACTTTAATGCCGCATGATCGGTATAAACTGTAAACTTTTTACCATTGTCAAGATAACAACGCCAATGTTCAAGTGCAGTAATAACAGCTAGTGTTTCCCGTTCAGTAGTTGAATAGTTTTGCTCATGCTTATTCAGAGTTTTGCTCATGTATGCGATCACTACTTCTTTATTGTCTTGTTCCTGAGTCAACATAGCACCAATTCCGAAATTAGATGCGTCACAATGTACAGAAAATGGAAGGTCAAAGTCAGGGCAAGCTAAAATTGGGGTTGAAATTAAGCATTATTTTAGTTTAGAAAAGGCTAAATCTGCTTCATCATTCCAGACGAAGTTCTTAGAAGAGTTTTTTCCAGAAGAAGTTAGTTTACAAAGGGGTGAAGCGATAGAACTGAAGTTAGGTATGAAGCGACGAAACCAACTGTATGTGCCTAAGAATTTCCTAACTTCTTTTTTAGAGGTAGGAGCGGGGTAAGCTAAAATAGCTTCAATTTTATTAGGGTCAGCACGTAGACCTTGATCGTCAACTATATAACCGAGATATTTTAATTCTTTACGAAAAAAATGACTTTTCTTGAAGTTAATTGTGAGACCTGCGTAAGAAAGTTTTTGAAGAACTTTAAGTAGAAGTGAGATATGCTCTTCAAATGTTTCACTTATCTAAACATATAAAAGAAGAAAGTGACTGGCTGACTGACTCACTCACTGACCATCAACGCACAGCCCAAACGGCTGAAGCTACAATCATGAAACTTGGCACGTAGGTTCCTTTGGTAGTGTAGGTGAGCACTAAGAAAGGATTTTTGGAAATTCCACCCCTAAGGGCGTAAAATAGGGGATGAAAGTTTGTATGAAAATCCGTCAGTTTTAAAGCCAGGATCTTCATATTTTGGGTTTAGGCTGAAAATTAAAAAAATATTTATACCTGTCTCAGCGATTTTGAAAATCCACCCCCATGAGGGTGAAAAGGGGGATGAAGTCATGGGAATAATGCAATCGTCTAGAGACTTGAAATTTTGCACATAGATACTTTATACTTTGCAGGCATCCATTAAGAAAGGAATTTTGTGAATTCCACCACTAGGGGGGTTAAATAGGGGATGAAAGTTTGTATGAAAACCCGTCAGTTTTTAAGCCAGGATCTTCATATTTTGGGTTTAGGCTGATAATTAAAAAATAATTTTAACCTGTCTCAGCGATTTTGGAATTTCTACCCTCATGAGGGAGAAAAGGGGGATGAAGTCATGGGAATAATGAAATCGTCCAGGGACTTGATATTTTGCACATAGATACTTTATACTGTGCGGGCATCCATTTAGAAAGGATTTTTGTGAATTCCACCCCTAGGGGGGTTAAATAGGGGATAAAAGTTTGTATGAAAACCCGTCAGTTTTAAAGTCAGAATCTTCATATTTTGGGTTTAGGCTGAAGATTAAAAAATAATTTACACGTGTTTCAACGATTTTGAAGATTCCACCTCAAAAGGATGAAAAGGGGGATGAAGCCATGAGAATAATAAAATCTTCTAGAGACTTAAAATGTTGCACATAGTTTCTGTTTATATTTTCCAGGCATCCACTAAGAAAGGATTTTTGTGAATTCCATCCCTAATAGGGTTAAAATAGGGGATGAATTTTGTATGAAAGTCAGTCAGTTTTAAGTTAGGATCTTTGAATTTTGGGTTTGGGCTGAAGATTAAAATCTAACGCAACTTAAGGATTTTTGGAAATTCCGTCCTTGGGGAGCGGATCATGGGGGTTGAAATGTTGTGTACGAAAGTCCTTCTTTTGCAAAGGAAAATTTATTAAAATACTTTCAAGTCTTTAAAGTCTGTTGTTAACTATAAAATGGCTCAACGCATAAATATAGGAATTAAATAGGGACGGCATAGGGATAGACCTATTATCTAAGCTAACTTATCAATGTTAAACATTTACGTTTAACAATTGTATTAAAATAATTTGCAGTTTATTTCGTTTTAATTTCATTTAAGATGTTGCATTAGGGGTCAGCAGTGTAGCAAAATAAAAATAGGTATTATGTTAAGAATGTAGTACCTAATAATTACTTCTGTTGGTTGGTAATTAATTTCTAACTACATAATAAATGAATCAGTGATAGGAAATAAGTGTACCTAGATATAATCCGCGGCAATATAATAAGAGGCGTCATGGCGCCCTCACCTTCCGACTGACGCAGGTCCTCACCGGACACGGCTGTTTCGGGAGGTTCCTGTTCAGGATAAGGCGGGAGGAAACGCCCGGGTTTCACCATTGTGAGGATCGCCCGGAGGACACGGTAGAACACACGGTGGAAGTCTGCCCAGCTTGGGCGGAGCAACGCCGTGTCCTCGTGGAGGCGATCGGCGGTGGCGACCTTTTGCGCCCAGGCCTGGTCCAGACCATGGTACGGAGCGAGACGGCATAGGAAGCTGTCGCCAGCTTCTGCGAAGCAGAATTGCTCGCAAAAGAGGAGGCAGATCGCGTAAGGGAGACGTAACGGAGGCGCCCTCTCCCCCAAAGCCGCCGCAGGAGACGCCCTGGGCGGCGGGAGTCACAAGCCGATTCCCGGCCACCGTAGGCGCGGGCTTGCGGACGGCGAGTAATGGGTAGCTCGCCGTCCGATAAGGACCAGGCCTGAGTCGACGGCGCGTATTGTTCCTCGCGCGCCTCAAAGAGATGTTAGCAAAATTGACGGGGTCCATTAGGGTCGATGCCTGTCTGGGTCGCGGTTAAATTTGAAAAAGTGTTACCGCGGCCCTGGCTCAAGCAAATGAAGGAACACGGGAGGGTTTTAGTCAGCAAAAGTATGACACGCACTCCCGCTTCACCCAGAGCGGGAGAAGTAATAGGATGATTTCCCACAAACTCTGCTTGGACGTCATAAGAACCTACTTGTTTTTCTTTCGATATTATTTTATCGTAAGTACGGAAATTCTTAACGGTTTATTTGTTTTTTCATATAAATGTAGGCTATGTAGTCGACAAGCTCTTGGGAGAACTAGAGAGGTGTCATATGTGCAAACACATCCTAGCTCCCAAATGGAGCTATTGTGAAGTGTGTGGGAAGGAAACGCTAAAGGCACAGCGGCTCCGACGAGCGAAGATGCTATCGTGCCATAATCCATATCTAAACATATATAGCTAAATAAAAGAAGAAAGTGACTGACTGACTCACTGACCATCAACGCACAGCCCAAACGGCTGAAGCTACAATCATGAAATTTGGCACGTAGGTTCCTTTGGTGGTGTAGGTGAGCACTAAGAAAGGTACCTACCTACCAATGCAACGCATAGCCTACAAGCACCCTGCCTACTGATTTCAGGTAGGCTAGATAGTAACTGAAATTATTGCAATGCCTACTAATAAGGCGCGCTCATCCTCTTTATTTATTTTGCAGAATTATGTACCTACCACTACACTACATGATAACAATAATTAAAGAAATAATATAATAATAATCACTCAAATCTACTAGACAGACAGGCAGGTAACTTGAGCCCTGCCCTGATTGTCATACTTTCGGTATGGTAGCCAAGGGTCAAGATACGTGGCGGGGATTAAGTATACGTTCCATCCATTCGGCTGCATCGCGAAGTGAGAGGTGCAACAAAGGTGCAAGGGGCGAGGGGGGCACCAGTATGAGGGCAGAGCTCTGAAGCGGGCACTCGCTACAGGACCGACGTCGTTGACAGTTGTTTATTCATATTCTTTATTGTACACAAAATATACATTTAAAATACAAAAGGAAAACTTATGTACACAGGTGAGCTTAACCCATAATTGGGTTCTCTGACAGCAAACCTCAGTGATAAAGAGAGATTTACAAAATTAGGTCAGTTAACAAAAGCGCACAACAAATATTAAAAACATTTGAAATCTTACTAACTAAATACAGTTAGTTGTGTTAGTTGTATGCCAAATCTAAATATGCGTGAATACTTTGTGGTTTTGCTGGGGACAGTTTCTTTTCTTCATTGGTTTTGTAGCTTAGTTTTGTTAGTTTAGAAGGTTTTTGTTAAAATATGGTAAGAAGGAGCCTGTAGTCTACGCGTGCGAAGCCGCGGGCAAAAGCTAGTTATTATTATATCATCTAAGTAACAAAAGACTTTATTATCAAAATCTGGTGTAAATAAGCTGTCCATGAGTCTTTGTTGAGTCGCGGGAGCATTGGTTAAGCCAAATGGCATAACTTTAAAGCGATACATGCCTTTTCCAGGGACATAAAAAGCAGTTTTATCTTTATCGTCCTTATTTAATGGAATTTCCCAGAAATCTTTAGCAATGTCTATGCTAGTCAGATATTTAGCGTTTTTAAGATTATCTAGGATTTCAGAAACAAAAGGAAGACTATATGCGTCTTTCCGAGTGATTGAATTAAATTTCCTACTATCAACACAGAAACGCCATTCTCCGTTTTTTTTGGAGTGATAAGCACTGGAGATAACCAAGGGCTCTCACATTTTTCAATTACATCAAGATTTATCATTTGATCAACTTCATTAATTAATGCCTTTTGTTTTTCAGGTGAAAGTCTGTAACAACGTTGTTTAATTGGCAGTGCGTTACCGGTATCAATACGATGAGAAACTAAACTGGTACGACCCAATATGCCTCGTTCCTCAAAATAAATTGTTTTAAAACGATCAATCAAGTCTGTTGCAATGTTTTTCTCATTAAACGAAAGATCTTCAAATGTGAGTACTCTATTGTCCACTGAACTCACCGTAATAGTTTTATTAATTGGATTTAGTTCAGATGAAAGCGATTTAGGAGTTAAATTAAACTCTTTCCAGAAATCCCAACCAAAAATCAGTGAGAGATAAATATCAGAGAAAACATATGCTTTAATAATATGTATTTGATTATTAAATTCGATTGGTAAATGAAAATAACCAGACGACATGGTTTTCTGTTTGTTAGCAACCATAACTTGAGTAGACGACTTGAATAACTTAAATCCTAACTTTTGGATATCTTTATGAGAATTATTTCCTAGGATTGTTATACAACTCCCGCTGTCTAATAGACCAGAAAATGGCAAGTTATTAATAGACACTTCAATAAAAGGTCTGTTATAATCTTTTTCTGTGTCATAATATACAGAGGTTGTTTTATAGCAATACATAAAAATTTTAATAAAATTTAGCCATAGTTGCCAATCATCAGGATCAAAATTATTATTTTGAGATTTAGAAACGTTATTTAAGTCGCCATCTAGTTTTTTTTGTTGTATTTTTGGGTTACACATAGGACAATCAATTATTTTAACTCCTTTACGACCGCATTTAAAACATATCAGATATTTTGGTTTATTGCAAGTTTGTAAGGAATGACCCGAAATACGACAGCGATAACAGAAGTCTACTTTAGAGTCATGATTAGTTTTAGTAGTAGAAAGAGGTTGTTTATTATCTCCTATTCCGTTTGTATTTTTTATGTTTGGAAGGCATTTAGAAGTTGAAGGCCGATAAGCGAATTCAGTAGCATAAGAAGCTGTTTCATATTTAGGTTCAGAAAAATTACAATCTTTTTCAGAAAACTTTTCATATGTTTGACAAGCTGAAATTAAAGAGTCAATTGTTTTGACATCTTTAAGCGCTATAAAGACTGAATAGCACGGTCTCACATTATTAAGTAAAATTACAAGTTGCCCGTTTTCATCTAGTTTCTTAGTAAGGCGAGAAAACATTCCAAACATAATGCTCACATACACAATAATGGACTCTGTTGCACCCTGAGTTCTGTTTCTAATAGCTTCGAACATTTTATAATAAAAATTATGTAAACCAAAGTCTTTAATTAATAAAAGATGGATTTGACTCCAAGTCAAGGTAGGATTTCGATTATATTGAAATCGAAACCAATGAAGTGCATCATCAGTAAAGATTTCAAAAGCGTGTTTGCAGAGCATTTCCTCTGATATATTCCTAGATAAACAGAACCTTTGTTCGCATAAGGACAGATTCTCATAAAGACAGTTCTTCTAATCTTTGGAGGAAAGACCTAGGGCATGATTTGCCATTAAAAGAAAATTGTTTAAGTTCTCTAGCAAAATTATGTGGAGAATGATAGGTTTGCCACATCGAGGAAGCCTGTGGGTTTAAGATATTTGGAGTGGTCAATATGGGTTGAAAAGGTAAGGAAGTTGCAGAACTTTCAAGAACTGTTTGAGGTATTGACGGGTTCAAACAAGTAACTGGTTGAACTTGTTGAGATTGACTGTATGTTTCGACTAACACGTCTTCAGGAGAAAACCTATCAGTATCGCTAAAAGCAATAGCCTCGAATCTTTTATCGAGTGTGTAGAAACGCGATCTTAAGCTAGAGCAGGCTTCGATAAATGGTGCAACTGCTTGAATTCGTCCAAGACGATGATATAGGTGGTTTCTGAATGTTTCCAGTTTTTTAATGTAAATTTTGTCTTTAGAAATGTCTAATTGGGAAACTTTGTCTTCTAAGTAATTTAGAGTATTTTCCGCTTGGGACAGATCAAGTTTGAGGGGAATGGGGGAAAATTTTATGTCTTCTGGAAGAACATGAGCAAGTTTCGCCATTTGTTCTTTAAGAGTTTGGAGATTGTCAGCTGGACTCTCAGTTCTGATAATCACCTCATATTCGAGTTCAAGTTTGTTAAGATAAGAGTATTTAATTGACCTAGCTATGATTAAATGACAAGTAAGGTAATTAATTATTTTGATAAGGAATTATTGTTTAAAGAATAAGTTAATTAGATTTAAAGAATTATTATGTTAAAGAAATTTAAATAAAGAATTAATCAATTAATCAAGGATTCATTAGAGTTAAGAGTCAATTGTAAAGTATTAAAATTAAAGTACTAGCTAAAGTGTGAATGAAAAATGATGATGAGGGCCTGGAAAGGAAACCAAAAGTTAGTTATTAATAATACTTGTGCAAGTATGTTTTTTGAATTTTGAGAGTATGAAATCGAGCCCACGTTAAAAAATATAGGTAGAGTGTGGGTGATGGGGTGGATTCTAAAAAAATTGGGCGTACAAATAAAAACGTTGTGCCCAATTTTAAAGCGTTGGGCCCCAAACTGTAGCGTTACGTTTAGCTCAGAGGGAGCTAAACGTAAGCCACAATTAAATAATTATGAATTAAAGGTTATTAAAATTAAAGCTAAGAAAATAAAAAGGATATAGATAATAAAACGGTAGGGCTTCGCACGACGTGGGCAGCTATCCAGGCAGCAGCTCTGGCAGGAAGTCGTGGAATGCCCGAGGTAGGCAGGTGAGCAGCGGACAAGCAGACGGGTGGTAGCCAGATAAGCGGGTAATCGGGCAGGTAGGCAGTGGAGTAGGCAGCAGGATGGAAGCAGGTCGGATAAACAGGCAAACAGGTAAGTACGTAGGCTCCAAGGGATGTGGAGGCCGGCTATGGCTCAATACACCAAACAGCGAGGCCTTTGATGCCAAGAGATGACCGTTGAGAGTGTTTCCATGAAATAATGCTCTCGGGATCCACACAAAATATATTTAATTGGAGCACTTCAGATAATAATAGTTTTACATAAGCTGACAATTCATAGTTTAGAGTTTTCCAGGAGTTTTCAGTTCAAAAAATACACTTGGTATCATTAAGTAGTCCACCGACTTTCGGCGTTCAGTCCAGATTCCAAACTAAAAATTGACGCCCGTTTTTCTTCGTTCTGTGTTCTATCTACATTTCAAATTCAAATTTCAATTAAGAAATAAAGACCAGAACGAATAAAAACGGTTCACAAAGGGGTCTGTCTACGCTATCCTTATAATAGTGTAAACCTAGCTTAAAGGAGGTTTAGTCCATGGTACCTATGTTACGGTCTATGGTTTTAAGAAAAATAAAATAGACAGACAGATGTCATGTCAGATGAAAATGTCACAGTAGAAAAATATTGCAAGAATTACAAATTATCAATATAATTTAAGTTTCAGATATTAAAACAATCAGATATAATTAAAAGTATGCTTTTCAGGTACAAACAGTATGAAAGAAAACATAAAAATGAATTACAAAAGTTGATAAAATATCAACAGATATGAAGGTATGGTTTGTATAGTGTAATGAATTGTAAATAGACTTAAAAAATATGTGGTTCTGTTTAGCAGAATACCACAACATAGGGAATGGCCTGAGAAATACCATCACAAAAGTAATCTTGAAAAGAGAGAAGAAAACGACTGTGCGGCTAGTAGTCCAGGGAAATAACTGCAATTAGAGTCCAATCTGCGCAAAATAATCCTAGTTAAGTACTTTCACCGGAATTATGATCAATACGCTAGTAATAATGTTGCCTGAAAAGTCCATAGGCAACCAATAGGAGCAAAAAAAAAATATGGGCTGAAAAAGGCCCCATAAGTTTTGGTATTACTACTGTTTATGGTAGGCCAAGTTTACTCCTTATTAAATAGTTCAAAAAAAAAATAACCCCTTCCAAAACAAAAACAATATATATTTTTTTCTTTTTAGCAGTCGGTGTCTTTGGTATCACTTTTTGACACCGACCGAACCGACCGGATATTAACTGAAAGAAGTTATTATTATTAAGAAAATAAAGTTATTTTTTGCTTTGTAATGTTTGTTATGGAAGTCGGTTTAATATTTTTTCTCTTTTTAGATTTGGTATCCTATATTACCATAAAAATCATTTATAGCCAGAGTGCTTCTCATGAAAATTCCAACAAGCCTAAACACGACTAGGATACATTATTTTATTACGGAGTTCTTGTGCCTATCTGCCGGCTTCATCACCAGTTCAGTTCGATGGTACATTTTTTTTTTCCCCACGCAAGGAACTTCTGCCTGCTTCGTGGGTGCGTTTACAAACACATAAACTCACATACAGAGAGGTCGTAGTTACGAAGGTACGACTGCAAGTCCATGATGTAGCTTTTCAGATTTCTACAAACAGACAACTGCAGACTCCACGGTCTCTTTATATCTCCCTTACTTTCCAGCCCCTATTCACTCACTGCATACCTCGTTTGGGGAACCATTGTACATTCTTGTGTAACGTATCTATAAGACGCAACGTTCACTTCGTTGGATTTGAGCAGGCTTATATTAATATACTGATGTCGACTTACCGGCTGCTATTAAAATGGCTTTCCTGTACTGGACTCCGAAGAACAATTCCTTAACCGAGCTGGAGTGTTTCATTTCATACTTGACATTCGCCTGCAAAGCCAATAGCTCCTCTTCTAAAATCTGAAGAAGTCAAACATGTTATTATAATCAGAGTTTGTGTATCCTCGGGAAGACCGCCATGCTTTCGAAATATGAAACCGATCTGAAAAACTCAAATTTTCATTTAAAAACTTAAATTCAGCGTCTGAAATATTCGTTATCATGGCGTATATAATCAATATATCAAATATAATCAATGGCATTTGAGCTGATTTTAATCGATAAAAATTATGAAAATTGTTAATATCAGAATACCAGTTATTACTAGGTAATAATCGCATGTCCAAAAAAAAATACCTTTCCATACTTATATTCCCTCAGTAACCGAAGTGATCTTCTAGCTCCTTCCACGTTGGCATTTTTCAGGAAAAAATATGGCGTCTCGGGTATCCACCAGTTGGCAACGCCGAAAAACACAGGTAGGACAAGCATGCCTTGGTTCAGGAGTTCGAAAGACACGAAAATGTGGACACAAGGGGGCATGCGCTTTGCCCGGGGGTGAAGCCAGATTAGGCTTCCTATCTGTAGACAAAAAAAATACTTATGAAAACCACAATTCAAAAAGAGTCTAAGATATCAGAGAAAGTGAAATGCCAAATAAAAATTATGAAAAAACGACAATACATACCAGTTTTCATAATATAACACTTTAGTTGACACCATAACTTTTAAAACGAGGTGGTGAACTTTGTCCAGGGAAATCGATGAAAACTAGAACCTGTCTGAACGGCTTGCTCGCCAAGTCAAATAGTATGGGATCTCTAAGTAGTCTGTGATTATGGCGCTTTTAACAGCTGCTATTAAAACTATCAATAATTTGGTTGAAGATTTCTGTGCCACGAATTTTGTATAAATGCCAATCTTTCAGAAAAAAAAATTGTCTTCTCTATCCTTGGCAAACGTAATTTCAAAATTATGTAAGCTTCTAGCCTGACAACTCAATTAAAAGGCTATGACGATAAGTCTTGTAGCAAATTGCTACAGTAGGCAATATGAATGATGACAAGTCTACAAGGCTACGTAATTAATAATAATTTTAAACTTCATTTATTATCGCATTTTCTGGTCATTATAGAATATTGCTACATAGCTATTGTGCTATTTGATAATAATGGAGTTAGAAAAAACTTGTACAATGGCATGTCCAATGTATTACATGTGTTACAGTCAAAGTCAAAGTGTAGAATCTTCGCGAAATCACTGGCTTATCCTACGTTTGACCAACATCTTCCGGCAAACCCCGAAATATATTCCAATTTCTGTCTTTGAGTGATATATTTTAATCAAACCTAGAAGAATCCCCAAGAAGAGTCCTAGAAGAGACTATGACAAATTAATCAAACGTCACAGTAGGAGTGATTACCCGTATCCTAGGGTTATTACGGACCCTTAAGGCCTGAAGGGTCCGTGTTGGGGTACCCTAAATATACCCGAGCTCGCTTCGCTCGCTCTTGTAATATTAGTTCAGGCGTTATCGGGTTGAGTTGCCATAGTATTAACACTCAACAAAGATAGAATCCCGCCAGCGGCACCTACCTACTATACTGATCTATATATATATATACGTATAAAAGCGAAAGGTCACTCACACACTCATCACAAAATATCGAAAACTACTTGACGTATAAAGATGAAATTTGGCATGGAGGTTCCTCAATTGACGTAAGTGCACGCTAAGAAAGGATTTTTGGTAATTCCATCCCTAAGGAGGTGTTTGCGTATTCAATTTGTGTTCCTAGGCTTCTTGTGTGTCTGTGATCAACACGGGTAAATCAGGCGACTTTTATGGTTATACTGGGATTTATTACTTAACAATAAAGCGTTTACAATATTTTAGTTGAATATTTAAATGAGAATGAGAGACGTTGAGCGTCCGTGCAGTGGTTTATATAGGTGTGCTTCAGCGCCATCTGTTGTGGTTTCTTGACATCACGTGACGTGATCGATGCGGTGCTCGGCGATGGTATTGCCCTTGCTCTTTGGTTGGAGCTTCTCACGCGCTCCGATAGATGGCTCTTAACATTCCGGCGGGCCTTGAGAGAATCCCTCTCAACATCACACGTCACAGCTCACGTCGTGTCACGCGCCGAGCATCGAACCTGGCACCTCAGCGACTGGAAGTGGGCAAATCTTGGAGAATGCCCTGTGTATGACGCCCGTGGCCGTCCGAATGACAGCAACCCTTGGTACGCCGTCACTGCCTGAAATCAGAGATATTATGCGTCCTAACCGCCATTTCAGCGGCGGGAGGTTATCGTCCTTTATGACAACCAATGTTCCAGTTTGCAAGTCTTCAGTTTTCTGTTGCCATTTAGTACGTTTCTGAAGCTCTGATATGTACTCTGTAGACCATCTCCTCCAAAATGTCTGCCTCAACTGTTCAACTCGCTGGTAACGATTGAGTGTGTGCGTGGTTGCAGCGGTAACATCACTCTCTGCAGGTGCAGTCAGCGGCCGGCCAATCGTGAAGTGGGCAGGAGTGAGTGGAGAGTAGTCGTTGGGGTCTGAGGATAAAGGACACATAGGGCGGGAATTCAGGACAGCTTCAATTTGTACCAAAACCGTGCTGAATTCCTCATAAGTCATGGTAACATTTCCTACCACACGTGTCATATGGTGCTTACAGGACTTGATCCCAGCTTCCCATAAACCGCCAAAATGAGGCGCGTAAGGGGGAATGAATTTAAATTGAATGTGATTATCTGAAGCGTAATCAATGATAGACTGAGAATTATTCATTAAAAAATCTGAAAATTCACGAGCTGTTCCTACAAAGTTACGTCCATTATCGGAAAATATTTGATAAGGTTTTCCTCTCCGGGAAATAAATCGTTTAAGTGCTAAAATATAACTCTGTGAAGACAAACTAGTAACTAGTTCCAAGTGTATCGCTCGAGTTGAAAAACATATAAATAGACATAAATAACATTTTTCTAGTCTGGAACCCCTACCCTTCTTATTTAAAATAAATAAAGGTCCAGCATAGTCTACTCCACAGTTTATGAAAGGAAAATTTGCAGTTACTCGTTCAGTAGGTAAGTTACCCATGATTGGTTGTACTATTTTACCTTTCAAACGACAACATGTGACACACTGGTTAACGACCTTTTTTGCTAAGTTTCTACCGCCTAGTGGCCACCAATTATCTCTGATATGAGATAAAATTAATTGAGGCCCAGCGTGTAATAATTTTAAATGTTGACTTTGAAATAATAAATAGGTAAAGATATGTTTACTACACAATAAAATGGGGTGCTTTTTGTCATATGAAAATTCAGAATTAACTAATCTACCCCCGACTCTAATGATTTTATCAGCATCTAAAAATATATTTAAACTGTAAACATTACGTTTTGATTTATTTATATTATGATTATTATGAAGCGCATTGTATTCTTCAGGAAACGACACTATTTGTGCCTGTCTTACTATAAACAATAAGGATTTATCAAGTTCTTCTACTGATAACGGCCCGTGTAACCGCTCATCAATAGATTTTGTTCGTATATTATGTATAAAACGCATTACATAAGCACAAGTTCTTTGTAATCGATTTAGTTTGGAAAATCGGCTGAAATTAATGATAGGTAGATTGGAATCGCTACTACACAACAAGTTTGTAGTGGGAAGTTTTAACTCGGGCAAATCATTTAAGTTTTGTAAAATATTATTTTGATTTTGTGACCATTTTATGCTATTTTCAAATAAAAAGGTGGGTCCGTTCCACCATAAAGTTGCTGAACTTAATTCATTTAAAAGTACTCCACGGGAAACTAGGTCAGCTGGATTATTTGACGAGTTTACATGCAGCCAAATTGTGTTGCTTGTCAACTCATTTAATTCAACAACGCGATTCTGAACAAAAGTCTTTAACTGATGTGGTGACATTTGCAACCATCTGAGAACTATAGTAGAATCTGTCCAAAAAACAACATTGTCAAAGTTCAATCGAAGTGATTTAATTATTTTATCATACAACCTAGCTCCCAATAGTGCACCGCATAACTCGAGCCGTGGAATGCTAACCGGTTTCACTGGCGCGACGCGGCTCTTCGAACATAATAATCTCACCGTTATGACGTCATCATTACTGTTGCACGTCCGAACATAAGCGCACGCACCGTATGCAGCCTCGCTCGCATCCGTAAATATGTGTAATTCGATCCTAGAATAGTCACACGTTCCTACAACATGACGCGGTACGCGAATATTATGTAAATAAGTTAATGCTTCAATAAACTTTTCCCAGTTCTTTAAAATATGAATAGGTACTTCATCGTCCCAATCAAGTTTACATAACCATAACTTTTGTAATATTATTTTGCCAATAATTATAAACGGGCTTAACAAACCGAGAGGGTCATAGATCTGTGAAACAATTGAAAGAATTTGTCGTTTACTAACATTATTACATTCAAAATTGACCTTTGATGTGAAGTGAAATTCGTCTCTTTTGTTAAACCAACCTAAACCAAGAGTATTACTGGAATAACTTTCATCTAAAGATAAATTTTTTGAATTATCAAAAGTTATGTTATTATTTAAAATATTTTCAGGCGAATTAAATGTCCATTTCCTTAAGGGAAAACAACCAGATAAACAAGTTTCAGATACGCCTTTACATATGTGTGATAACCTTTCAATAGAATCTGAACCAGTTATAAGGTCATCTACATAAAAATCATTTAATATTGTACGTGAAATGTCTTCGTCCGTACAGTCAAAGCCTAGTTGTTTAATGCAACGATTGCTCAAGTACGGTGCAGACGCCGTACCGTATGTAACAGTATTAAGCCGGTACACACTGATAGGCTGTGATGGACTTTCTCGCCATAATATTAACTGTAAATCTCTTTGATTTTCATGAATTAATATTTGCCTTAACATTTTCTCAATATCTGCGCAAGCGACAAATTTATATTGACGAAAACGCAAAATTATAGAAAATAATTCGTTTTGCAATGCAGGCCCTGGCATTTGGACATCATTTAACGATTTGCCAGTTGATGTTTTTTGGCTTGCATTGAAAACTACTCTTAGTTTTGTAGTAGTACTTTGTTCTCGCAAGACACCGTGATGCGGTAGAAAATAATGAGGTGAAGTGTAGTTTTCAATACGTGTCATGTGCCCTAGGTCTAAGTACTCTTGCATAAAATCACAATACATTTTTTTATACTCTTGAGACCGTTCTAACCTGCGTTCCAATGACAAAACCCTATTTTTTGCAATATCGTAACTATCACCTAATTCATCAAGTGTATTTCGTACTGGAATGCGAACTGAAAAACGACCATCAACTGCACGTTTTGTAGTTTCAGTAAACAGCTGTTCACAATGGCGTTCTTCCTCTGTAAGATATTGTTTAGGTCTATAATTTTCTTCTAATTCCCAAAATTTACGTAACTGCTCATCTAATTGTATAGATTGCAAATGATGACATTGTATTTTGTTATTTATTGATTTTGAATTATAAACAATGCCTGAAATAATCCAACCTAGCGTGGTGTTTTGTAGGTAAGGACCTGCCGGTAAACGCATTTTACCTTCTATCAACAATTCCCAAAACACGTCAGCTCCGATTAATAAATCAATTTGTGACGGTATATAAAATAACGAATCGGCTAACTGAATATTATTTGGAATGTCTAAAGAGTTATAATGTAATGGAACTGATGGTAAATTTGAAGTTATATGTTTCAAAACTATACATTTAAAGCGAGTATTATAATCACCGTTTAATGACCTGAGCTTAATTTCGCACGACTCTGTTGACCGAGTGTGTGAATGCCCTATTCCTGTGATATGATATGTGGACTGTATCGAATCGACTTTTAATTTTTTACGTAATTTTTCTGTAATTAAACAATGTTGACTGCCGCTATCTAACAAAGCGCGAGCCTTATGATATACATTGTCACTACCTGCTATCTCCACTAAAGCTGTGGATAATAAAACAGTTTCTGACGCCTGCGTATACAAACTATTGTTCGCATACTCGTTGCGTGTCGGTTCGGCTGTATGTAACACTGCCGACGAGTGCGGTACGGGGTTCGAATCCGGTTGGCACTCCACGACTGATACTAATGCGCTTTCTACTTTATCATTATTGTTACTGTGCAATAAACTGTTGTGTTTTCTACTGCACTGTTTACACGGACCAAAATAACAATCTAAAGCGAAATGTCCAGCTCGTAAACAATTAACACATAACCTTTTATTATTAACGAATTCTAATCTCTCTTTAACGTTTAAATCCAAAAACTTAGTACAAGAATAAAGCGAATGATTTCCGCTGCATAATGAGCATGTGCGGGTACTTTTGGAATTCACATTGTTTTTTGTTGAACCGAAAATATGTGATTTTTGTTGCGATTGTTGTTGAGGTTTTTTACTGTTATCAAAAGGGACTTTACTATTAGAAAATGATGAAGAATTATGCGCTTTAATCATTTCTAAAGTATCAGCCTTATTTTTCAAGAATGTAATGAGATCGTCTAACTTAGTGGGTTTATGATGCTGCGTAAATAAATTATTTTTATGTTCCTCCCATTCTTTCTCAACTACTGCGTCTAATTTGGAGGTAATGATGTAAATAATAAGTGTATCCCAGTATTCTATAGGTTCCCCGAGTGTCTTTAAGGCACGTAAATTCTTTGAAACTATATCAATTAATTTCCTTAAATGAAATGAAGTCTCTTTATTAAGATTTTGAATAGTAAATAAAGACTTCACATGATTATGTACTAGCAACTTGACGTTATTATACCTCTCATTGAACAAATCCCAAGCTATTGTGTAGTTTTCTGAAGTGCATTCTATTGATTTAATAACTTGAGCTGCCTGACCAGTTAGCGATGTACGCAAATAATGGAATTTACGAATGTCATCAAGCTGGTTGGAGTTGTGAATCATAGAAAGGTAGGTATCCCTGAACTCTAACCAATTTTCAAACGACCCGTCAAAGGAGGGTAGTGAAATAGTAGGAAGCTTAATATTTATCGAAGCTTCACACCTAGAACTAGCACTAGTTGAATCAGAAAGGCTAAAACGTTTTATTAAACCTTCTGCTTCTGCCATGGTTTCGTAATGAATATTTTCAAATGATTCACGATGTTCTAACTGAATTGCAGTTTCACTATCTGACACCATGAGCATTTCGATGGAGCTTTGAATGCTATTAAATTCACTATATAATGATTTGGCTAATTCACTACGCAATTTTAATTCGGTTATTTGTTTATCGCTAGGACGAGAGTGGCTATGAAAAGAATTTACAAATTTTACGAACAACGTCAGTCTACCCTTGATTGAACCGCGTTTTTTATTTAATTCTCTAATTGCAGTACTATCATCAGAATCTACGCACAAATTAGGAGATTTACTACGAACGGTTACGTTTTCAACACTCATTTTGACGATTTATGAAAGTGGGTACTCACCAAATTCCTGCAAACTACGTACGTGACTCGTGAGGAAGCACAACACGGTACCTAGAGGAACAAGCACAGTTTTAGTAAAATTGAAATAGGATAAGATGGGGGAAAAAGGGAACGATTTGGCCAGACCCTTCGCTGATCCCTCGATGTGATGATGAATGATGCGGCTCTGAAGGTCCAATGTTTGCGTATTCAATTTGTGTTCCTAGGCTTCTTGTGTGTCTGTGATCAACACGGGTAAATCAGGCGACTTTTATGGTTATACTGGGATTTATTACTTAACAATAAAGCGTTTACAATATTTTAGTTGAATATTTAAATGAGAATGAGAGACGTTGAGCGTCCGTGCAGTGGTTTATATAGGTGTGCTTCAGCGCCATCTGTTGTGGTTTCTTGACATCACGTGACGTGATCGATGCGGTGCTCGGCGATAGTATTGCCCTTGCTCTTTGGTTGGAGCTTCTCACGCGCTCCGATAGATGGCTCTTAACAGGAGGTAAAAAAGGAGTTTGTAAGTTTGTATGAAATTTATACAATTTGTAAATTGGACATTCATGTGTCCAATTTTCATTTACGCTCTTGATCGTTAAAAAGAATTCATGTATTTATTTTATTGAAATAAAGTTGAAAGTTTGTATGATTTTTTTACAATTTGTAAATTAGACGAATGATATTTTAAATTTACCTTACAGGAGGAATTCCCAAAAAACCAATAAATACATGAATTATTTTTATCAACCAAGAGCACAACAACGCCTGAACTAGAACCTTCAAGACATCCTCCAGTGTAGTGGTGAACAGTTTTGGAGATATGACGTCTCCCTCGTGTTATATTATGAAAACTGGTGTGCATTGTCGTTTTTTCATCATTTTTATTTGGAGTTTCACTTTCCCTGATAACTTAGACTCTTTTTGAATTGTGGTTTTCATTAGTATTTTTTTTGTCTACAGATATCAGTTGATGGAAGCCTAATCTGGCTTCACCCCCGGGCAAAGCGCATGCCCCCTTGTGTCCACATTTTCGTGTCTTTCGAACTCCTGAACCAAGGCATGCTTGTCCTATCTGTGTTCTTCGGCGTTGCCAACTGTGCGCTGTGTGCCCGAGACGCCATATTTTTTCCTGAAAAATGCCAACGTGGAAGGAGCTAGAAGATCACTTCGGTTACTGAGGGAATATAAGTATGGAAAGGTATTTTTTTTGGACATGCGATTATTACCTAGTAATAACTGGTATTCTGATATTAACGATTTTCATAATTTTTATCGATTAAAATCAGCTCAAATGCCATTGATTATATTTGATATATTGATTATACACGCCATGATAACGAGAATTTCAGACGCTGAATTTAAGTTTTTAAATGAAAATTTGAGTTTTTCAGACCGGTTTCATATTTCGAAAGCATGGCAGTCTTCCCGAGGATACACAAACTCTGATTATAATAACATGTTTGACTTCTTCAGATTTTAGAAGAGGAGCTATTGGCTTTGCAGGCGAATGTCAAGTATGAAATGAAAGGTTAAGGAATTGTTCTTCGGAGTCCAGTACAGGAAAGCCATTTTAATAGCAGCCGGTAAGTCGACATCAGTATATTAATATAAGCCTGCTCAAATCCAACGAAGTGAACGTTGCGTCTTATAGATACGTTACACAAGAATGTACAATGGTTCCCCAAACGAGGTATGCAGTGAGTGAATAGGGGCTGGAAAGTAAGGGAGATATAAAGAGACCGTGGAGTCTGCAGTTGTCTGTTTGTAGAAATCTGAAAAGCTACATCATGGACTTGCAGTCGTACCTTCGTAACTACGACCTATATGAAAGAGATAGTTACTGGTAGTCTTATTTGTAGGTAGGCTCTGGGTGTTCTGTATGTGAGTTTATATGTTTGTAAACGCACCCACGAAGCAGGCAGAAGTTTCTAGCGTGTGGAAAAGAAAAAAAAATGTACCATCGAACTGAACTGGTGATGAAGCCGGAAGATAGGCACAAGAACTCCGTAATAAAATAATGTATCCTAGTCGTGTTTAGGCTTATTAGAATTTTCATGAGAAGCACTCTAGCTATAAATGATTATTATGGTAATATAGGATACCAAATCTAAAAAGAGAAAAATATTAAACCGACTTCCATAACAAACATTACAAAGCAAAAAATAACTTTATTTTCTTATTAATAATAACTTCTTTCAGTTAATATCCGGTCGGTTCAGTCGGTGTCAAAAAGTGATACCAAAGACACCGACAGCCGAAAAAGAAAAAATAAAACCGGCCAAGTGCGAGTCGGACACGCGCACGAAGGGTTCCGTACCATTATTGCAAAAAAAACGTCAAAAAATCACGTTTTTGTATGGGCGCCCCGTTCAATTTTAATTTTATCCTGTTTTTAGTATTTGTTGTTATAGCGGCAACAGACATACATCATCTGTGAAAATTTCAACTGTCTAGCTATCACGGTTCATGAGATACAGCCTGGTGACAGACAGACAGACAGACGGACCGCGGAGTCTCAGTAATAGGGTCCCGTTTTTACCCTTTGGGTACGGAACCCTAAAAATATATTTTTTTGTTTTGAAGTAGTTATTTTTTTTTGTGAACAATTTAATAAGGAGTAAACTTGGCCTACCATAAACAGTAGTAATACCAAAACTTTTGGGGCCTTTTTCAGCCCATATTTTTTTTTTGCTCCTATTGGTTGCCTATGGACTTTTCAGGCAACATTATTACTAGCGTATTGATCATAATTCCGGTGAAAGTACTTAACTAGGATTATTTTGCGCATATTGGACTCTAATTGCACTTATTTCTCTGGACTATTAGCCGCACAGTCGTTTTCTTCTCTCTTTTCAAGATTACTTTTGTGAGGGTATTTCTCAGGCCATTCCCTATGTCTATGGTTAGATACAAGAGGCTAACAACGCTTGTATCAAATAACCATTAACGATCAGGGCTGTTCAAATGGGAAGCTCTAGTCATTTATTTATTCTTCTTATATTAATAAACATGAACTACTTGTACACCCATTCGTCACGCATAAGCTCATGAAAACTTCACTGTTATATCTTGTGGTAAAATTGTTTCATTTGCTGCTGTGGTCTAGTGTGCAATATCAATTTGAGAGATTTGGCTGCTTAATGCCGTCCGTTGTCTGTCAGTAAAAGACTTTAAGATTTTTATTAAGTAGGTCTAATGATCTTGTTTTGCAGGTCTGATGTCTTCGGTGCTGGTGGACCGCATGGGTCGTCGACCTCTCCTCATGTTCTCGTACTTCGGTACGGCGGCCTCACTCTTCGCCGTTGGCTGCTATTTCTTCCTCAAAGATCTCATCGGCGTCATCCATCCAGTCAACCATCCTCGGCTTCGTGCCATTGACATTCATCATTCTCGCCCACATCATCTCCACTTTGGGTTTCAGTTCTCTCATTTACATCATATTCGCTGAAATATTTCCTAACAACGTGAAAGCGATTGCTATGACCTGTATTTATATATTTTTTATAGCTCAAATGTACCCAAGAGTCAAAGGTTGGTGAGGTTCGACGACCGTATTTTGGATTTTTGCTGGTTTTTCATTACTTGGCAATGTATTTTCTTACTATGTGGTCCCGAAACGAAACGGAAAGATCTGGGAGATATTCAGGCAGAGTTACAAGGTGCCAATTATGACGCTGTTGCCGTTGATGATAGGATAGCAGCCGTTGTAACAAGTAATGACGAAAATAAAGAAGGAACTGAAATGGAGGAACTTAAAAAGAAAGTCTCTTTGAGTATGTTTACTGAAATCTCCGTAAGTTTTTTTGTTGTAAATACAAATGTTAGTGGCTTTTTATGTCATCTCCATAAGATATTTTAGTTATCACTTTTCGTTACAAAATACCCCAGTTTGCATTTCATAGCAAAGTTTAAACATAAGTGTTCAACAAGACTGTCATAGATTTAGAGACTGCACCAATCTCATACCTACGAAGAAATCTCGATTGCATTTAATATTTATGCATAAACATTTTGCCTAAAAATATAATGCCTACGTGTATCAATCAACGTTTTTCAACACACTTAATCGAAAAAAAATTGTCGTAAATATAATATTTGAAACAAATGAGGTATGTATCGCGATTTTTTTTCTTCAGTTGCGCTCGATTTTATTTGGGGCTGCCTGTGTGATCAGTCTGATATTATAAATACAATAAATTGAAAAGAACAATAAGTTGAGCAGTACATCCGACCCTACAAATTATGGACCTATTTTAGTACTACCTACGTTTAGCAAAATATTTGAGAAATTAATTTTAGAGCAATTGCAAAGATTTTTTAACAAACATAAATTATTATATAGCAAACAGTTCGGTTTTACAAGGGGTCGTTCAACTACTGATGGTGTTGAGCTTTTAGAACATATTTATAATGCATGGGAAGATAAGTGCGATGCCTTGGGAATCTTTTGTGATTTGTCCAAAGCATTTAATTGTGTTTTTATGAAACGCTAATCAGGAAACTCCGCCACTACGGGATCCGGAACAGCGCTCTGGATCTTCTTACTTCATATTTGAGTAATAGGATTCAGACCGGTGACGTTAATGGAAAAAGATATCCTGGATCTATGGTAACAATGGGAGTCCCACAGGGCTCGATTCTTGGTCCTTTCTTGTTTCTTATTTATATTAATGACTTGCCTTACCTCATAAAGGGTAACCATGATATAGTGTTGTTTGTGGATGATACTTCATTTTTGTTTAAACTTAAACGTCAGCAGCTGGTTACTGACGATGTAAATAGCGCAACCTCAAAAGTAGTTCACTGGTTCAATGTTAATAATTTACTTCTTAATGAAAAAAAAACCAAATGCATTAAGTTTACCCTACCTCACGTTAGGCAGGTGAAAAACGATGTGTTGATAAAGGGCGAAGAATTGAATCCTGAAAATAGCACAGTATTCTTAGGCTTAACTTTGGATGCTAAGCTTCAGTGGGGCCCACATATAGATAAATTGACAAAGAAGCTAAGCTCCACAGCATATGCTGTTAGAAAAATTCGTAATTTAACTGACATCGAGACAGCCCGTTTAGTATACTTTAGCTATTTTCATAGTGTAATGTCGTACGGTATTCTGTTGTGGGGAAGTGCCGCCGATATCCAGACTATCTTTGTTTTGCAGAAAAGAGCTGTTCGATCAATTTATAAATTAAGCCCGAGACACTCACTCAGAGAGAAATTTAAGGAGATTAATGTAATGACTGTGCCTTCTCAGTATATTTATGAAAATCTTTTATATGCCCATAAAAATATAAAATTGTTCAAAAAATACAGTGATATCCATAACATAAATACTAGGAACAAACACAAATTTGTAGTATCTACAACAAGGCTCAAGAAAATAGGTGGCTCGTTTAGATGTCAATGTGTACGCTTTTATAATAAGCTTCCAAGCCACGTATAAGATCTAAGTCTTAATAAATTCAAATCTTTCATTAAACGTAAGTTGTGCCAGAAAGCGTTTTATACAACTAAAGATTACCTTGAGGACAAAAAGGCTTGGGATTGAGCTGCTCCAATTAATTTTGTTTTTTATTAAATTTTGCACCGTGAATTTTGTTATTATAGTTTTTATTATTTATTTTATTTTTGGTTTTCTTGCAATGACAAGAATATTTACTTTTTAAAGTATTATATTATTTTATTTTAATTATTGTGAATGTGAAGACTATGTGGATCATTCTTTTTTTTGTTTTAATTTAAATTTATCTTAGTTTTTAATCATGGTCTGGCAGTTTGAGTAGTTTATGGAGCCTACCCAAATGTCCTTTCTTTGGTATTGGTCGTCGAATCGTTGAGCTCCTTAAATTCTGAGTTGAGCTGCTCGGTTATTGACAAATGCGTGCACTGACTGGACAGGTCCACTCAATCTGGTTGGTTCTTTCCTCAAAATACCATTTCAGATATCAGTCTACATGGTCTTCACATGATCTAACCAAGATTTTGTCTGGACTTTAAAAGAGACTGTGACCTCTGAGTTTGTTTCGGCCTTTCTTCTCAGAGTAGTCAGATAGGAAACGCCGACCTCATCTAGGTTTAAAAATATGTTCGACATGTAAAAGTGTTTGTACAAACCAACTTTCATTTATCATTTAATATTTATAAAAAGAAATATCTATTTATCTTTCTCTGCGGCCATTATATTCCTAAAGGATTTGTATGAAAATGTATATTTGACTAGTTTGATTTAATTAGATGTTTGCTACGCCATCTAGCAGATGGAGTAGCAAACATCTAATGTTTGCTCCTCCATCTGCTAGATGGCGATGTGTTGTATGGAGTTTTATTTTAGTGCTAGAGGCTTTAATTTCTGTTTAGAAAAGGGTTTGTTTTTAATTATTTTTTTTACTTATCTCAATGCATACCCTTGTAAAGTAATACATAATTAAATTTAACAAAATTATGATGAGTAAGCGTCTGAAAAAAGTGTGCGGTCAAACCTTAGTTGTTGATTTTACGTTTAATGGTAGTAACCCTGAGTTTCTCAACTCTAAATTATAGCAGAATTAATGTGACAAATTGTCAAGCACGCGTTGTCTGCTGTGATTGGTTGTTGAAAATTCATTGAACCAATCACAGCAGGTAACGCGTGCTTGACAATTTGTCCCATTAATTCTGCAATAATTTAGAGGTGACAAACTCGGGGAAGAGAGTTTTGATAAAATCTTAATCTTGTGTTTTCTCGGTGTCTTTTAACGGCGTAGATCTGTTTTCTTCCAAATTCAGTCGCTAAAAATTAGAAGGGTTTACAGGTGGCCGATCTGGAGTCACTCCCCCCGGCTTGGCCACATTTATATCTCAAAAACTAGGGCACCTAGCGAAGATCTGTTTTCTCCCAGATTAAGTCGCTAAATAGTCGGAATTAGTCGCCAAGTCACAGATTTAGTCGGTGTGTAATTAAAAAGATTTTAAAGTAATCAATTTCTCCATACATTGGTACAAGCAAGTACAAAATTCTTTAAGTAATATATAGACAATACTTATGATGTCTTAGGGTGGAATATTTGTTTCGAAATATAAACATAAACATAAAGTTATTCTATGTTATTATATACCAAAAAAGGAAAGCAGTATGCATCACCTAGAAACAAATCTACAATAAATATAATGTAATTATTTATCGAACAAAATGTGGCAGTCGCTAGCAAATAGATCGCTGCGCTCCTGTGCGCTCCATTTCATTTATGTATGGTACGTAAGAAAGAGATAGATGCGCGTGTACAGACGAACTACAATATAGAGCGAGTTGCCCGTGACGTAAATTAAAGTCAGCCAGTTTACAGTGGAACTGGTTAAGAATAGTTAAGAATTCGAGTAATACCGGTTTTGTATTAGTTTGCGTTTTATATATTTTATCCTCAGATTATAGTTTTATCTACTCTCATATCGTAATATTCGAAGCTTAACTTCAAAACGAGTTTATATATACTTTGCTATTAGGCTTAGCATGCACTGCGATTTTCATTCGCACGATTTTTATACGCGCGATTTTTTTCCGCCCATTCTGTGGCCTATGGAAATTGTATGAAGCTGCACGCATTGTTCACGCAGCGCGAGTTTCCATCAATTATTTTTTAGTAATGGAAAGCTTAAGAGGGGCGCGCCATTTTTATAGTACCTGTTATAAAAAGTTTTGATTCTAATTTTTACTTGTCTATGGCAAAGCCCGCTTTAGCGCATGCCCAGTTAATGCGGTGATGTGCTGGGTTTTGGCGCCATCATACGTTTTGCTGTACTGATTTTTTCTTACTATTTGAATTTTTTCTTTTATTAATCTTGTGTTCAATCCCAATCAATGTATGAGTGTAGATAAAGCAGTGTATGAAACTGCTTGACAACCTTCTTCGAGATAAATCGAAATTGCTGTACTGGCCAAATACATGCGAGCAGCGGCCGGCAAAAGTTGTATGAAAATCCATATCTGTAGTGGTTTAGCGCCCAAATAAATTACATTACATGTTTTGTTTTGGAAGTCGGTTTGATTTTTTTGTTACGTATTGTAGTAGGTAAGTATATTCTTTATTTTTTTTTTATTTCTTTTTTTTTTGAAAACGTTGTCCCACACTAGGAATTTCTTCCTGTATCGTGGGTGCGTTTACAAACATAGAAACTCACATACACAAACACCCAGAGCCCGAACAACTATCTGTAGGTCATACAAATAATTGTTCCGTGCGGGAATCGAACCCGCGACACGCAGCGCAGCAGTCAATCACTCAACCACTGCGCCAACCTTGCGCCCAAATATTTTACGCAATACGTCAATACTTACATAGGTAGGTACTTACAATACTTTTCAACTTTTACGATACTTTTATCGTATTAGCATAGATAATAAAATACTAGCATAGGTACCTGGCCAAGTATAAGTTAAACGGACCGAACCGCAGGTGAGGTCCGGTTATATACGAGGCCAGGATGGCTTTCTTACTGGTTGAGGCTTGTGTAATGCTTTTCTCAAAAATGAAAGAAAGTTTAACAACAAATTCGTTTAATTAATATTTTATCTACTTCGGTTTCGTTATATTCGAATTACAAAATTAACAGCGATTTCATTATGATACCCATAACGACGAGTGCTGACTCGTAGTCACACCAGGTTATCACACCAGTATGACAAACAGGATATTTTTTCTCGTTTGTCACACCACAGATTTTTACACACCATTTATTCCTAACTAGTGCTGTACTAGTTATACTAAAGGGTTTTGAGTGCTGACTCGTAGTCACACCAGATTATCACACAGTATGACAAACAGGATCTTTTTCTCTCGATTTTTTTCAATAAGGGCGGTTAGATGTTGAAATGAAATAAAAGAAGCTGTGGTATTAACAAAATTCTTTTTTTATTTGGAAAGCACACTTGTGCTATTAAGTGTGGAATACGAGTATGATATGACATCGTTCAAATGCCCGCCTCGGCTGTTTACAATGGCACGGATCCGAGTGGTCCAATTATCAATGACTCTTCTGCATAGATCCGGCTGAATTTGGGCAATGGCCTGTGTGTGTTCACCTTTAGGGCATCGGTCGATTTTGGTTTGTTTGCATAGACCTGTGACTTCAAAAAACCCTACAAGAAAAGGTCCAGCGGTGTCAAATCGCATGACCTTTGTGGCCAATTCACATCACCCCTGCGAGAGAAACCCAAACGCTCGAATCGCTCATTCAGATATTTTATCATTTGAACGTGCTGTTCAATCGTGTAACTTGCCATGGTGATTCGGCATAAGTAACTGAATAATAAATTTTTAACAATATTATTCAATCAAAAGAAAATTGACATTGAAAAAAAAAAAAGAAGGGTCGACCATTTCCTTGAAATATTGCGTTAAAAACGGAATAAAAACTAAAATCATCATCACCAGCAGATCGACTTTATTAGAATATACAGGTACTGCACTAGCAATTATTGTATACATGGTGTGGACAAATCAGTGGTGTGACAAACGAGAAAAAAAATCCTGTTTGTCACACTGGTGTGATAACCTGGTGTGACTACGAGTCAGCAACGGTAGGGGGTGGACGGGGGTTAGACGTATGTATGGTGAATTAATAATTTCTCAAGGCGGCACACACACCTATACTTAATATTATGGCGCGATATAAAATATAGACTATTCAAAGTACTAATGCTACGCAGACGAAGTCGCGGGCAACAGCTAGTCCGCTATAATGTCGGTAAACCCTAAGGCTAAATTATATATATAAGAAGAGTTTTTTTATAAGTATATCATGTTATGATTTATTTTTATGTTAATATATCCACGGCTATAGATAGCGTTAGCAGCAACTTACAAGTAAAAGGGTTTACTCGGTTTGTGACTATTTTTCTTTAAATACAGTGACTCTTTGTTTTATAGTATTTGTTGCACGTTTTTACAGTTTCATTGTACTAAAATGTGTTGCAATAAAAATTAAAAATATCGAGTGGCTTCAGAAATGACCCCGTGACTGTGGCCTCCTTTAATCAGGGAGTGCACTTGCCATTATTTTATATTGATGATTCACGTTGTTTTTTTGTATACATCTTTCGTTATAAAAAAAACCGGCCAAGTGTAACTCGTGCACGAAGGGTTCCGTACAATTATCGCAAAAACGGCAAAAAAAACACGTCTCTTTAGTATTTGTTGTTATAGCGGCAACAGAAATACATCATCTGTGAAAATTTCAACTGTCTAGCTATCGCGGTTCATGAGATACAGCCTGGTGACAGACGGACAGACAGACAGACAGACGGAGCCTATTACTAAGACTCCTTAGTAATAGGCTCCCGTTTTTACCCTTTGGGTACGGAACCCTAAAACAAAAACACTTAATTCAGGTGGAAACGAAAAATTAACGACAAAAATCTAAGCTTAAATCCGTGGAAATTTAAAAGACGTAATTGCTTGGTTAATTGTAACACAAAAATAAATGTAAATAAAAGAAGATACGTCAGCCACTCGTCGAGGATCCGCGCCAGACAAAAAATACTGCTTTCAGTATTACCATTCCAATACTAGATTACGGGCTGAGATAGCTCCGCAGTTCTCATAGCAAAACTCAGCCCGTTGAAAAAAATATACAGAACCCGTAGTACAATGTACGGAATCACGGAGACTGTAGTCCCACAAAGGATCAAGCGCCCTGCCCGAACGGTGGGCCTGGAGTCGCCTTCTATCTACTTATATAAACAGACAAGGAAACGAACATGGAAGATATTATATCAGAGGAAGCTACATTCCGAAGAATAATTAGGAAGACACCTCCAAGATACCAGTTTTCATAATATAACACTTTATTTATTTGTCAAAAGCCTTTTTTAAACAAGAGGTTGCACTTTGCCCAGAGAAACAGGTGTTAAGACTAGAGCCAGCCTGGTCATCTGTGCAGGATGGCCATGCCATTTCAAATAATATCGACGCTTTTAACAGCTGCTACTAAAAATATAAAAATTTGGTTGAAAACTCTGCCATGAATTTTCTATGAATGACATCCTATCAGAAAAAAAATCTTTTCTTGTCTAGTCAAAAGAAATTGGAAAAGATATAAAAGCTTAATTGCAAAACGTCTTGTAGCGGATACGCTACAATTCCATTAGGTTTACAGATGTTACAATAAAGGCTTATAGTAAGGTACTGTAAATATACCCTGTTATGGCACAACATGTAAATTTCTCACATGTCTGCGTTACATAATAATAATTATTAAATTAATAAAATGTGTGGCAAAAATAATAAAAGATAACATCATACAGTTTTCTTCGCCTCCCGTTTTCTGTTTTCTTAGGTAGGTAGTTATTCTTATAACTTTAATTTCATTTCTACCCATCTCTTGTGCTAATTTTATTGTTGTTCTTTTATTTCCCTGAGTTATAATATATATCTGAGTTCGGACTGCTTCTTGGGAATTACCTCCTCTAAATTTTTTTGTTGATTTCTCTTCCTAGGAACTCTGCCAGTTTAGATTTGCTGTGATATAGAGTTCGTCCTCCCATGTTTTACGTTGTCGATCTCTATTTTGTTTACCACTTCTGGGGCACTATTCTTACATTCCGCAACTTCATTAACAACCAAACACTTCAACTTCACATCAGTTTCGTCATACAATGCTCCTTGTAACTCAACCTGGATCTCCCTCAAACTCTTGCCCTTTGTTTCTGGCACCAAAAAGTATGAGAAAACAGCACCAATCAGTGATGAACCGGCGTAGAACCAGAACACTCCAGTCAGTCCTGCTACATCCTTTACTTCTTGATAAACCTTGATTGACACAAAGCTAAGGGACCCTCCCAAAATATACTGGAAGGTCATGGCTACTGATTTGACGTTGAGGGGGAATATTTCTGCAATGATAACATAGACTACCGAGAGGAAGCCTAGAGTGGATAACATGCTAGAGAGGACGATGCCAATGAAAGGGATGTAGTTGTGGTAAGAGGAGGACGTGGGTTTTATTAAGAAATATGCTCCAATAATGGTAAGAGTTATGCCATAGCTAAGGTAGGAGAAGACGAGTAGGGCACGCCGCCCGACCTTGTCCACTATAACTGATGAAAATATATCTGCAAAGAAATTGAGAGTTTTATTAGTGACTAGTTTCTGCCAGCTGATTCGCCCGCGTGAATGTCGGAAATCATCCCAAGGATGTTTCCTTAATTCCCTTACGTTCCCTGCTCCCGTAATAAGAGTATCCTATGGTCTAATCCAGGACATGGTATACCCTTGTTCCATGTTTCATGATATATGTTAAGAAGTAAGAAGGTAACAGACTGACAGAGTTACATTCGCATTTATAATATTAGTATGGTATGGTTCTGTCATACTGTTTAAAGATTCATAATGCCGAAATTGACTGCAGGCGACAGCAGCAGTTTAAATGTCGCCGTGACACTATGTATTTCAATGAAATATCTTTCGAAGCTAGTGATACGTCGGCATAGTGAGTGTAATCCTGAGTGACGCAAGTGATTCATGACCCTCGATATAAATCTGTTTTATTCAAGAGTATGCAACTCTTTTATTCAACTATATATTTTATACCATGACTACGAGAAAAAAGAAAGATTCAAGCGAAAAGCACAAGGAGTTTGTACGTCTTCGATTTAAATCCGTTTTATTTAAGAGTTGCATACTATGCTTTATACCATGACTACGAAAAAAAGAAAGATTTAAGCGAAAAGCTCAAGGAGTTCGTATGTCGAGTGTATTCTTTGCACACGGAGTTTGTATCGAGTATTTTATGCGCAAGGAGGTTGTATAGCATTGAGATGGAGGTCGAATAGTGATTAAAAGTGATTTTTATTCACTGTTTTCTGTTAATAAAATAAGCTTTTTAGAGGGGGATTGGTATAAACATACTTACCAGCAAGGAATTTGACTGCTCCAAATATAATCATCATGGTGGATATATCGATGTCCAGTTTGCTTTCTTGAACGATTGCGACGAAGTATATTTGGATGGCAATATGTCCTGACAGAATTAGAGTCATTGTCAAACCTGTTGAAGAATAATAATTTGATTAGTCTCTAATAGAGTGACTAACCTCCTTTGCCGCACGTGTTGCCAGTGACATCGATAGTTATTTCTTCTTTTATTTTGACGGTGCATTTAATACTGTTTGGGCTCAGTAGGTGGCCACGTTTCACAGATTATGTAGGCACCAAGAGAATGGACAGTTAGGATATTCCAGCAGGTGCAGCGTCGGACTGGGACTCAAGAAACTACCGGGACTTTTTTTAAACTGCGGCCCACACTAGGCAAAGTGGGGTGAATGCACATAACCTGTGGGTTAATGTAATAATTATCGGAGGCTTAAATTGAGTTAAATGGAATAATTAGAATAAAAATGAATTTATTAGTAGGTACACACTTTACTGACATGAAATCAATCAATCTTCCTAGCCTTATTTCCAACTAATGTTGGGCTCTTCTTTCAGTCTAACTGAATACAGCTGAGTACCAGTATTTTACATGAAAGAACTACCTATCTGACATCCACAATCCAGATATCAAGACTGGTGTCAGATTATCTGGCATCTGACCACCGATGATCTGCCCGATGAATGCGAGACGCACGGAACTGGTAAATATGGTGACCCTTGGGGGAAGCCTATGTCCGGCAGTAGACGTCTTGCGGCTGAAATGATGATGATGACGATGACTATCTTGCATACAATGTGATCCTGAGTGTTGACCTACCCGTCGGCGTTAATATCGTTATTTACGCAGATGGGTGTTAGCCGGCGGGGCTACCTTCGACGAGACCATCCAGCTTACCGAGCTCGGGGTGGCAAGAGTCGTGGCGTTGATCTGCGAGCTGGGTTTGGAGATAGCGCCTCATAAAACTGAGGCTATGGTTCCATAAACTGCAGAGGGGCAGATAGCCATCCAGCTAGTCAGTGGCAGTTGGAGTTGCGCAAGTCCAAGTGGTTCGATACATTAACTGTCTTGGGTTAACCCAGGATGGTCGGTGGGTTTTCGAAAAGCATTTCGAGCGCCTGCAAGTCCCTCGCGTTGTAAAGGCAGTGTGTGCTTTGCATAGACTGTTACTCAACGTCGGACCGTGGGAAGAAGTTCGCCGCCTCTGCGGTGTCGTGCGATCGATGGTCCTTTATGAGACGCCTGTTTAGTCAAGCAGACTATCAGGTGTCCAACGCTAAAGGACTAATTAGTCTGCAGCGGAAAATGACCATCCGTATCGCACGAGGTTATGGAACGGTATCCTTTGAGGCGGCAATACTCCTGGCACGCCTTCCTCTGCTAGATATACCGGCGGATATGGAAGCGAGGGTTTACAGCCGAAATCGTGCCATCTGCCAGAATGGTGATATCGTGCCAGAAATCGCTGTACACAGGCAGAGGCGGCAGGAATGGCGACACGCGTTTGAGCGGTGGCGCGAGCGCCTACAGCAGCCGCAATTTTCACGCAAGCGCTTTGCGAAGCCGCACTTCGAAGCATGGCTGAAAAGACAGAAGCGCATCTCCTACAGGCTCAGTCAGGTACTGACCTGGCACGGTTGCTTAGGTGAGTATCTGAATGGGATTGGGCGAGACACCATGGAAATTTGGCACCATTGTGGAGGCGACCTTCACTTTGCACAGTACACGCCCGAGGAGTGCCCAGTGTGGGCCTCTGAGCGGCAGTTTTAGTCGCCAGGATCGGGCGAGACCTGTCTTTTCCAGCAGTTGTGAGGGCCATTCTGACAGAGACAGAAAACTGAAGGGAAATTGCCTCCTTCAATGAGACCGACGACCAATGATGGTCTAGAAGGAGGCTACCGAACGGGATTGTGTGAGGGCCGACTCCACTCGGAAAAGAAGGCGTCGGGAAGCCAATCGCCCCGATGCATAAAACGTCGAAACCCTCCCTGCATCACAATAAGGTGGAACTCCGCGGTCGCGGGCGCCGAGACTGGGGACTCTGTCCACCCACCAAGTGATTCCAGGAAAGATGGTGGCACAGTGAAGAAGTGGCACGTGCTGCCGTGCACAGCGAGGCTCAGGAGAGACGCTCTTTCATTCTCCCAAGGGTTGTGACGGGGTTATTTTAGTGAGGTAAAAAGCCCACACTCACTAGTCTTTTCCTCAAAAGTCCAGGCTCCTTTTGAAGGTTAACAAAAAAGAAGGGGCAGAGGGCTTACACAGATATCCACCATCGCGATTGGTCTTGAGCTTCACGCTTCTTAATTATTCGTTATTGTTCACCAAAAAACAAATTTACATACATGTGATAATAAAGTACATGTACATAGTCCACCTCACCGTGCTTCACCTCGCTTTAAAAATCAGTCGCGGAAAAATACCACCAGAGCGGTCACTTGTATTGATGACCGTGAGCGGTTAACCGCAGTGCGGCCTAGCGCTATCTCACTAATCACGGCTTCGCTCTATATAAAAATAAAGGGAAAATGTAGCTGTGTCGCTCCGCGGGCCGGTCAGGCTATGGCCCGGGCCGGTCTGGCTGGCGAACCGAACCGGCACAAGGAGGGACCGGCCCACCGGAAAAAGTCCTGGTACTCCCGTATGGCCAGTCCGAACCCGAGCAGGTGGGATGTTGTCTGTAAAGGAATACTGCAGTACTTACTAACCTAGAGCAATGATAATTGCCTTGCGGTATTGCTTTCCTGTTAACAGTTCTTTGATAGACCCGGAGCGCATCGTCTCCTTTTTGACGTCCACACTCATCGCTGATAACCGATCTTCTATAACCTGTAACAATCAAGTTACGTGTGAAAGCAACGAAGTGCTAAAGGTAACTAAAAAGGACGCAGTATTTCATGTAAGTCATGGATTAGAAATGTGGGGTTTTAGTCGGTTGGAGTCCGACATATACGACCATTCAACCCAGATAAAGGGTATACATGAGGAATACCCATGCTCCGTGGGATTAACCCACAAAAAAAAACATTCATTTCTCTACAGAAGCAGCAACATAAACAAGCGTCAACAAAATAAATTATTGCACTATTTTTGTGTGTAATTCGAACTCTTTAACTCAATTAATACTTTCATGTTTTTACCAAGGATAAAGCAATACCTGCTAAAACTTAGGTTTTCTCTCACCTTTTGATCTTTATTCCCGCTCAACTTGATGAGGGAAACTCTTGCATCATTAACCTTTCCTTCTTTCAAGAGATAATATGGAGTTTCAGGTATAAAGCAGCAGGCGACGAAGCAACAAAACGGCAGGACCAGTAATATGTAGTTGATCGTCTGGTACGAGACGAAGGGGCCGACAGACATGATGAGGAGAGTGCCAAAACTATTCATGTACCTAATGGATGAAGTGATTTTACCTCTAATCTCTTTGTCTGATACCTCGGCAAAGTAAACGGCTGAAACCTGTGAACAGAATAATTAAATATTAAGAAGAAAGAAAAAAATATTATGAAGGAAGTAAAACCTCAAAACGTGACATTTTTTACTCCTTAATTTATAACTAACTTCCCTAAATTATGTTCAACAGTAGACTCATTAAGGGTTGACAGTTTTGATGGTTTTCTAAAGTCATTGTCTGTTTTTAATTTCGAAAACTTGTATATATTTTATTCCTGACTCCTTCTTCATCTGCTATTCCACGTTAATTTTGTCCACTCGTACCGCCAACTGCTACGGGGCCCGCCGCAACGTCTTCTAGCGTTGTCAGAGATCCCCATAGTGGGGATATTTTATATCTTTTGGAGTTTATGAAATTACTTACAGTTACTAGCATGCCTATGCCGACGCCACATAAGAACCGCGTTAAGTAAAGCCACCACGCTGTTATAGTGCTTAAAACAATAATCTGCAAAATAAAATAAAATTATAGTTGTCGCAATGGAAGTTACTTTATGGGCTCTTTTTAAATTTATTCTGATACCGTTAGAATTTCCAAACACGACAAAAATCCGTGACAAATTTTGAGATAAATCACCACTTACTGTTCCAGTGATGATGGGCAAAGCACTGCCCAAGATAACGGCTCGTCTCCCAAAACCGTCTGATATGAACCTCGTCACCAGGCTGCCAGTCATGAAGCCAGGCGACGATGAAGCAGCCATCCATGATATTTCTTTCTGAACAGATATAATTTTGACATTATTGCTATGCATCCGTTCGGTATTTGGTCTCGAATTGACCAAATTCTGCTGCATAGAACCCATATTAGTAACTAATATGCCCAGAATAAGTTCCGTTACACAGGGTTACTTTGCTATCAAAAGTTAAGAAAACAGTCAGTATAAATATAATGAAATCAATTATAGCTAGTGAATGATTGCATGACGGGTTGAATGTAAAAAGAAAATGTGTCGCGCCGATCCTACGTTGTAAGGGACTAGGTCAGAAAGATAATGGTGATAATGATGATGAAGTATTATTTCTACGACCTTACGTCAGTAATATTAATGCCGGTCTCATTATTGTGGAACTTTGGTATCACAGCGGTGGTCCACCCAATGATGACGCCCGAAAGCACAGCGTTCAGCGAGACTGAAACAGAATAATTATATAACATCAGATTTAATTACATATATCTTGAAAGAGAGAAAACTAATAAAAACTGGCCAAGTGCGAGTCGGTCTCGCGCACGAAGTGTTCCGTACCATTAACGCAAAAAACGGCAAAAAAAAACACGTTTGTTGTATGTATCCACTTAAATATTTTCAAAACACTTGCTCGTAAAGAGAGTCTTATTAAATCGCTTTTAGGGCCATAAACTGACCTATAACACACACGTGCGTAATAACATTACACACTAGTGCGTAATAGAATTACCCCTACAAATTTAAATTAGTATCTTTCGGCTTTTCATTTTAACCGGGTAATAATATTTTTTTTTGTAACAAGAAAGAGGTTTTATGCCGCTAAAATCCATATACATTTTTGGAATAAATAAATTTTTACATCCTTAATTAAGTCAAACAATCATTTATTATTATCAAATTATTCATAATTTACAATAATTTATTATAAAATATTAGCATTTTATCATTTAAAATTATAATTTTGAAGTAGGCTGTGTGTTTACTCACCTTCCATATGGCTTGTTAAAAAAAAGCTTGCGCGCCATTTCCCATAATTTTCATATTAATGTTAAGTTTTCGTGCAGAAGATGAACATTATGATAGACTTAACCCCGCCAGAAATACTAAATGACGATATTTTCCTACAATGGAAGAGCAAGGTGAAAATGTGTTTTTGGCGTATTTCTCTGACTCGCCGGACACTCGGACGGATATATTGGTCGGAAATCTAATGTTTTGCCACCAGCCAACGTTGAAAAGTTTTTGAAAGAGGCTCCGTATAGTCAGTGCCTAGCAACAAAGGTACGTTGAATATTATTAATCTACATATCTAAATAATTGCGTGACCTGAGCATACCTTCTTAAAAACTTAAAAATTAATATCGTTACAGGTTGCCTTAATATTCGGTGTTTTTGGTGCGTGTAGACGACAAGAGCTTCATAACATTACATCAAAGGATGTAGAAACCAGAAATGCCTTTGTCGCCGACATTTACATACGAAGAAAACGAAAGTATCTACTAAGGAAGTGGCAAGCACCAATGTAACACAAACTGTGAAATTGCCATATAAATCAATTCAATATCGCTTTGAAAATTGTACGTTCACCAATTGTTTTAATAATTAAACGATATAAACAATACATGTTTGTTTTTACCTCGCAAATGTGTTGAAAAACGTCGTATGAAACTCGTGAGCTGTGCTCATTACACGCTCGGCTGAATTACGACCGCGACGGCTCGGGTTGCAACCCACAGCCTCGTGTGTAATGAGCAACATAGCTCACTTGTATCATAATATACTATTACTTTATTCTGTTTTTAGTATTTTAAAATTTCAACTGTCTAGCTATCACGGTTCATGAGATACAGCCTGGTGACAGACGGACAGACAGACGGATCTTGGTCTCGTTTTTACCCTTTGGGTACGGAACCCTAAAAATAATGCTTTGATTCATACACATAGTCTGAACTAGTGCTATGGATTGCTTTCCTTTGACCCTATTACTAAGACTCCACGATCCGTTTGTCTGTCTGTTTGTCACCAGGCTGTATATCTGTATCCACTTCCCGTGTCAGGAAACTTATATGGGCATTTTATGGGCATGAAGCTTCAACACGTGGCTCAGTTTAAATTACTACAAACGGTGTATCTTGCGCTGGCGCAGTCAATCATAGGCTACTGTGTCACGGCCTGGGGAGGCGCTCGCAAAACCTTTCACCTTGAAAGAGCCCAAAGATCTATGCTAAAGGTCATGACATTCAGACCATACCGGTTTCCTACGAAAGATCTAGTACGTTATACCTGTATTTTGTGTCATTAAACAAGTTTATTATTATTATTATGATCTCATGAACCGTGATAGCTAGACAGTTGACATTTTCACAGATGTTGTATTTCTGTTGCCGCTATAACAAAAAATACTAAAAATGATTATTTTGAGGTTTTTTGTGTTAATGGCACGGAAGCCTTCGTGCGCGAGTCCGACTCGCACTTGGCGGGTTTTTATTATTTTGTGTTGGCGCCAGTTCTAAAGTTTTAATTTTTCACTTCTGTCGGCAGTGCCCGTGACTGTTTTTTTTAAATTGATTTTTCGAAGCCTGTAAGAAAAATAAGACAAAATGAAAGAAAAAGTAATTATCTTAGAATGTGCCCAAGCGGTTTAAAATCAATGCTTAACATAGACAGCACTGTTACCATCAGACGTCACAAGACAAAAATCCTACTGTGTCGTCACACTCCATTTAATAACGACAAAGACGTTTTGAGTGACGAGGGTAGAGGAAAAAGTTCAAACATTTTGAATACCCTCCAAATTTACTGTTACCAAAAATTTATGATTTGATTCTATGACAATTACCTACTTACATCTGTTTGGATAGTTAAATTCTAAAGCTATCTGTGTCAATGATGGATTATCATCATCTGCATAGCCTTTTCCAAACTATATTGGGGTCGGCTTCCAGTCTTACCGGATTCAGCTGAGTACCAGTGTTTTATATGGAGCGACTGCCTATCTGACATGCCTATGGATAGTTAGTTTAAATTGCATTTGAATTGTCCCCAATGTTGGTATGTTTTACTGATATTTGCATAAATAATTTGAATGCAATTTGTTGGTGTGACTAGGAATCCATTAAACGTATGATAGTATTCTGAAAACGATCTTAAACAGGAACACTTTTCGTGGGTTTGACTATTTATTAACTTGTGACAGTTTGCACTAGCCCATTGTTTTTATTATCTAGATGGAGGAATGACCCGATAAGGCTGTGGGAATCCGGTGGTTGCGAAACGCATAGGACCGATCAGTGTAGCGACGCTTGGGGTATGCTTATGTCCAGCAGTGGACGCCTTTCGGCTGAAATGATGGTGATGATGATTTGATGGGCTCGCGTTTGGCCTACGGGTCTGGAGTCTTTAAGTCAAGTAAGAATAGAGTGATAGGTCTCATCAGAGGGTATAGATGTGATATTCTGCCAACGGAATCGTCGAATTGCGATCGGAAGAATAACAAAAATATGTATGTGAATGTCAAGCGCTATCAAAGTGTTACGTGATTAATCCTTTACGTTCTGGCATTTCGACCATCACCTTCGCTGGCAGAATGATATTTTGTCAAGAGCCTCTGGTGGTAGTCGATAATGTGTCCGACGGCGACGATCGAGCTGAGTTGTCTAGGAGTAATCCATTCTCTCTTTACTAATAATCTTTATTCAAATTTGAAATTGGTAAAATATACTAATGGGTCTTATAATTTTTACAATATTTTCTTAACATTACAATAGTGAAAGAGACATATCGATTTATTAATAATCTTAATTACTATATAAACATAATATATGATTCCTAACTTAGCTTAGATAACGTTAAATTGTTTGCACGTAATTATTTAAACACATGGACAACGAACTTTGAGCGTCAGCAGATATTTGAGCTGGGTTAACCACTATTGCAAAATGTTTTCAAACTATTTGCCAAAGTATGCACGGCGGCAAATTTTCTAAGACAGCAACAAATCCCGAAGTAGGTCAGTGCAGTAGCTTATTCTTGTTGAGTCGGCATCACGTGTTAAATACGGAAGTCTTACTTAAAGTCCTCTAGGGTTATAGGTATCAGAAAACACAATAGTTATTATCTTGGTTAAAATAACTCACCGGCAGCTGCCACTAAATATTGAGCTTGTCTCCCTTTCGCCATCTCACAGTTTCACGTGCACTCAAATTCTAAAAACAAAAGTGTGCTCTCGCAGTATAAATAGTAGCTATATAGCTACTATTTATACGTATGTGTGTATTTTTTATGTATGTTATGTTGTTTTTTTACATATGTTATGGACCAAGTGGACTTACACCCACTCATACACATATTTGTTTTAAGTTAATGTTAATATAAGTTAATATATGTAGTTTTAGCATATCATTTTTATAATATGTTTGGTTCTTTGTATAATACGTCTTGCTATGGAAGAGCGGACTCTCCTAATACAGGCACTATCTGCCTAAAAGGAGGATCCAATCAAAAATGTTGTTTATACCTAAACTTGTTTTACCAATAAACTTTTTTTTTTTTTTCAAATGATTAAACAGGCATTAATCATTATACCCAGAAAGTTTAAAAAATGCTCGATATGAGTAGGCAATATGATAAGAACTATTGAAATAATTACATTGACCGTGCTTTATTAAATTATTTTATTGTCGATATACGTTATTATTATAAAACTAGCTGTTGCCCGCGACTTCGTCTGTGTGGCATTAGTACTTCGAACAGCATTTTTTTTATATCGCGCCATAATTTTGTAGGTGCGTGGGTCACCTTACTTGAGAAGTTATTTGTTCACCATACAAACTTCTATCCCCTTATCCACACATATCAGGGCCGTGCCCGGGACGCGACAGCGCATTGAAGCTTCGTCACTGGCCCATGCACGGACGTGTGTGAACGAGTTCATATAAAATGTACATACAGATATTTTTTTGAACCCCTGACATGGCACAGTCCGTCCACGTCCCGGGCACGGCCCTGATATGTGTGGATAGACCTTAAGGACGATTTACCGAATATAAACTAACCTATGTCCTGCCCAGGGTCTCAATCTATCTCCATACAAAATTTAATCTAAATCGGTGCAGCGGTTTAAGCGTGAAAAGGTACTTTCTCAAAAATGGCATAATAATTAATTAATATTACTTAAAAAATAATTACGGAAGCTGGGGATCGAACTTTCAACAAAAGGTTTGAAAGGCAGTACCTAAACCGCCAGTCTATGAATTCCGTTGACTATTGGATAAGATAGCCCATCTTATATGTATCAGTACATCATGATGATTGACTGCTTATCTCCTCAAAGGTATACCGTGATGATAATTATTCCTAAGGTAATCCCGTAAGTATCTGCAATGTTGTAACATTGTGTGCCTTCTTATAACAACTACTACTAACATAGCATAGAAAAAAACGTGATAATTTGTAGCCTGTATACAAATAATATTGACCAGACTTACGACTGTCTGTTTACGTCTAAAATTTGGTGTTTACGTGATGCGAGCACACGCGACTTACCGTATACTTTTTACGGGAATAATTTTAATTTACAGAAACGGCTCGTTTACTTACATATTTATTTTTATTTCTTGATTCAAATTTTATGTATAGTCCATTGGAGCCATTATAAAAGTTGATTGAATGAAAAAAGTATCTACCTACTTACCAGTTTAAGTACGTAGAAATTGTATGTTATTTTTTTTGTAAATTTTAACAACTTCTGCTATCCCGATGTTTTTCTTCCTGTACATACAGCAGCAGAGAATCCTCACCACTAGAAATGTATCAAAAGCGACATCTATGGACAGGAGGATATACTACGATGTTCAAGTGCGCCGCGTGCGCGCCATCTCTGTGATATCAATGATACTGCTAAGATATTATAATTAGAAAAAAAATTGACGGCGCTCATGCAAGCGACCGCTAGGTAATATCCATCGCATCCTACCTTTTGATATTTTTAAACTTCCAAATGTTTTCAACAAACATTATACTTTAATACAGATTTCTAAAAATTCACAATAGAATATGTTGTCGCCGCGAGGATGGACATACATTTTTGTGGATGGAACTAATTGTTTTGAGAAATGCGTTGATTGTTAATTGATGTATATGTAGGTAGCAGTTGATTTGATTGATATGTAACTTACTTTTGCATTTAAATTAGTTATTTATTATACGTTGGTGCCACGCTGTCATCGTTCCGTTGAGAATTTCCGGAGCGGTGGTGGGGTGGCACGTCTATATTAGCTGTCAGAGCTCGGTGATCGCCCTTTTTGCTGGCGAACACCGAGCAGGTATCATCTCCGCAGTTTTATTTAGTTATACAATTTTGCTAAACGACTAATTATTCTGTTAATTGTATTGTGTATTATTTGATTAAACACATATTGGCAAGCATTCAGTGTTTATCTTCGAGATCCACTAACATCATAAGTGGTTAGAAAACACGCCCAAAAATGCCGCGAAGTCGCAAACGGCCTCGAAGGAGAAGAAGTGCGTCAACTACGAGTGATACAAGTTGCTCGTCTGCAAGCTCTAGTTCGCCTTCTTCGAGCAGCTCCGATGGACACAGGCATAAGAAAAAGAGACGCACCAAGCGTGCGTCTCCCGCAGTAAGCCAAAATGTTATTTTATCTTCTGTGATTCCCGAGTTTGACCCATTAGTGGACGATATTCAAATGTGGGTAAATGTTGTAGAAGCCAATGCTCGTGTTTTTCGTTGGTCTGATCGTGTCTTACAATTTCAAGCTTTGCAAAAATTACGCAATACTGCTAAAACATGGTACGACTCGCTACAAAAAAATAAAACGCGGTCGACGACCTGGAAATGGAAGGATTGGCGAAGTACATTGTTAGATACATTTGAAATAAAACGTAACATGTATAGTTTACTAACAGATTTAGTTCAAACGAAACCTTCGGATGGTCAGTCACTATATGAATTCTATTTTGTACAAAAAGGCAAAATTGATAAGATGAGGTTGTCCTTTTCTGAACAGGATATTATTTCGGTTATTGTAGGATCTATAGGTGATAAAAATATAAGCACTGCGGCAGATGCTGGTAACTTTAAATACTGTGATGAACTGGCCTCGTTTTTGCACGGGAAGGTTCATGTTGTCCCGGAACCAAAATCCGTACAGAAGCATAGTAACTTTATCAATAAAAATTCAACTCGCCTACCCTACAGTAATGTAGAAAAAAAAGTAGAAAGTACCTCGAACTCCAATGGAGTACCAATGCATTATTCTATTTCTAATGGTGGTATTACATGTTTTCGCTGTGGTGAACCTGGTCATAAAAAAACCAGCTGCAGTCAAAAAGATAACGTGCAATGTAATTCTTGTAATCGATTTGGTCATTTGGAACTTGCTTGTAGATCTAAACCTAAAATAAAACCTGAAAAGGGTAGTGAAGTAAAGTTAATTGTTGAGCCCGCTCCTAAGGATAAATTTTATAAGGATATTCTAGTTAATGGATGTAAACGACAAGCTTTTATTGATATGGGTAGTAGTTGTTCTCTAATAACGTCTTCTTTGGCACACAATTTGAAACTCACAATCTTTCAGTTAAATAAACCAGTTGTTTTAACAGGATTTAAAACGGGTTCTTGTTCCAAGGTCACTCATGGAGTACAGGTTGACATTATGGTCGATGAAGCTGAGGTTAACGTAGTCCTGTATATTTGTGATGAGTTAGCTGGCTGTCCAATTTTAGTTGGTAGGAATTTCACGGAGGACAAAAGAATTATGTATGTTCGTGTAGGTCATTGCCTTTCCTTTTGCCCTATAAGTAAGAACCAAGTAGCTTTAATAGATTCGTCAAAGTTCAAATCTAATTCAGTTGAATACATCTGTGTTAAATGAAATATATGCTAGATACCCTCGAGTTATTTCAAAAGATTTGCAATCGTTAGGACAAACTTCTTGTGTTGAACTAGAGATTGAATGCTTAACGAATAAACCCGTATATCAAAGACCCTATCGTATGTCTGAATCCGAGAAGGTAGCAACTAGGGAAATTATTGATGACCTTTTAAAAAATGGCATAATTCGTGAAAGTAATTCCGCATATGCCAGTCCCGTTTTGTTAGTCGATAAACCTTCAGGCGAAAAACGTTTGTGCATTGATTATAGGTCTCTAAATAAAATTACGGTGAAAGAGAAATATCCAATGCCCATTGTAGAAGACCTTATAGATAAACTTCGAGGATGTAAATGCTACACATCTATTGATTTAAAGAGTGGTTATTATCAAATTAATGTAAATAAAAGTTCAATTCATAAAACTGCGTTCATCACCCCCGATGGTCATTTTGAGTTTATGAGGATGCCGTTCGGGTTTTGCAATGCACCGTCTGTATTCCAACGGTTAATGAACACCGTCTTGGGTAAACTTCGCTTTGATAAAGTTATTTGTTATATGGATGATCTATTAATAGCTACAGAATCCGTAGATGAAAATGCTAAACTATTAGATGAAGTATTAAAAATATTGCAAAATAACGGTTTGACAATAAATTTAGAGAAATGTCACTTTTTTCAGAGCTCTGTTAACTTTCTAGGGTACGATATTTCTGAAAATGGTTTACGTCCGGGTAAAAAGAAATTAAAGGCAGTAGAGAATTATCCTGAACCGAAAAATGTGCATCAAGTTAGGCAGTATTTAGGCCTTATTAATTACTTTAGAAAATTTATAAAGAATTGCGCTCTTATAGCAAAACCATTGACAAAGCTCTTGAAGAAAGACTTCACATGGGAATGGGGTTCTGAACAAGTTTTAGCCGTAAATAAATTAAAAGAAGAGTTGTTACAAAACGCTGTCCTAAACATTTATGACCCCATATTACCTACTATTGTGTATACCGATGCCAGTCGCGATGGTGTAGGGTGCATACTGACTCAAATCACTGACAAAGGGGAAAAACCAATCCATTTCTATAGTCGACAGACTTCTAATGAGGAAAAGAAATATCACTCTTTTGAATTAGAGTTTTTAGCTATAGTTATTGCGCTCCAAAAATTCCGTCACTATTTATTAGGATCCTCTTTCAAAATTTATACAGATTGCAATGCTGTTAAACATACAATTAATAAACAAGAAATTAATTCTCGAATTGGTAGATGGGTATTACTTACTCAAGAATTTACGTTCGAAATAATACACAAACCAGGGGCTCAAATGCAACATGTTGACGCCTTAAGCCGAAATCCCGTTGAAACAAATTTCACTCCCATATGCAATGAAAGTGTGTCGGTTATTACTGAAGCCGACTGGTTATTATCAGTTCAATTACAAGATCCAAGTATTTGTGCAATTAGGGAAATATTAGAGTCAGGTCAAGCCGAGCTTAATAAGAAAGTGTATAAAGAATATGAGTTGTTAGGTAATAAGGTATACCGCCGGACCGACTATGGTAGACGGTGGGTTGTCCCTAAACAATGTATTTGGCAGATCATTAGAGCTAATCATGACGACCTTGGTCATTTTGCTGTCGATAAAACAATTGAGAGAATAAAATCATGTTATTGGTTTCCAAAAATTAAGAAAGTTGTATCTAAGTACATTAAAAATTGCATCAACTGTATCTACTATAAAAATATCCAAGGCAAAAAGGAAGGAAAATTGTACCCTATACCTAAGTACGCAAAGCCATTTCACCCACTGCACATAGACCATCTGGGTCCATTTGTAAAGACCACTCGTAAAAATACTTATCTCTTAGTAACTGTCGATTCATTTACAAAATTTGTATTTATATCACCCGTTCGTAATACTAAAAGCCAAGTTGTTATTAGTGAATTAGATAAAATATTTAAAGTTTTTGGTAACCCCAAGCGTCTTATATGTGATGCTGGAAGTTCTTTCACGTCTAAGTTATTCGTTAAGTACTGTCAGGACAAAAATATTCGGCAACATGTGATAGCTACGGCTGTCCCACGCTCTAACGGTCAGGTGGAACGTTTCAATCGCACCATCCTGGACGCGTTGAGAAGTATGGGTGCTAACACTAGTAATGATAAATGGGATACACATATCACAAGTATCCAGCAAGGAATCAACAGTACTGTCAATAAAACCACTTCAGCCATTCCCAGTGAAGTATTCTTTGGATACCGACTCCAAACTAATGCCGACATGTTGACACAGGAGGATGAATCTGTTGACGTCACGTCATTAAGAGATAACGTTAACAGTCTCATCCAGGCCAGTGCAGATAAACAAAAACATTTTTTTGATTCCAAGAGAAAAGAGGCTCATAGTTATAATGTCAATGATTTGGTAGTTATAAAAATCCCCAGCCAATCGAATGACGGTCAAAGTACTAAATTATTGCCATTCTTCAAAGGACCTTTCCAAGTCACTGAAATACTAGGACATGACCGCTATAAAGTAAAGGATATGCGCGGCGCAGAGAGGACAAGCAAGTGCTACGAGGGGACCACATGCGCCGAAAATATGAAGCCTTGGATCAAGTTAGCAGACCTAGATCACGAAGGTCTGGAAATGGCCTAAGATGTTGTCAGGTATTTATTGAACCCTAGTAATGATTTAGTTCGTACACATTATTTGTCCTGTATATTATTTACTACATTACTATGTGTGATAAGCTGTCTAGTGCATTTACTTCAAACATATTTTGGTATTTGGATTATTTTAAGTAACAGTATTTATCCTTGTAAAATAAATCTGTTGCTAATGGATTTGGAGTTTGTAGTGATATGTCACTAGGGTTGGCCAAAGGCATCGCCTAGGGTAAACTGCAAGCTCTAAACTTTTCAATAACTGACCGCTGATGGAACAGTTGTAGATACATTTAGATACCAATATATGTCATGTCTTTTGAATTGGGGGTCTTTATTCTGCTGGCCGTTGATGGAATAGTGGAGTAGATGCCTGGTTCAATGGATTAATTAGTAATTACCCAATATTTTAGGTTAAGAATTGGTCTTTTGCGTTGGGGTCCTTTACCTGTTGGCCGTTGATGGAATAACAGAGGACGCCCGATTCAAATGAGTAATTAGCCATGAGTTGCATTGTATGAAACATTGTGTTACGAAACATTGTGATTAATGTTTATATTTTGTTCTCAGTAACTGCACCAGACTGGGACGCTATCCGGGGACGGATGCGTGAGCAGAACGGCCGGATGTTGTCGCCGCGAGGATGGACATACATTTTTGTGGATGGTACTAATTGTTTTGAGAAATGCGTTGATTGTTAATTGATGTATATGTAGGTAGCAGTTGATTTGTTTGATATGTAACTTACTTTTGCATTTAAATTTAAATAAGTTATTTATTATACGTTGGTGCCACGCTGTCATCGTTCCGTTGAGAATTTCCGGAGCGGTGGTGGGGTGGCACGTCTATATTAGCTGTCAGAGCTCGGTGATCGCCCTTTTTGCTGGCGATCACCGAGCAGGTATCATCTCCGCAGTTTTATTTAGTTATACAATTTTGCTAAACGACTAATTATTCTGTTAATTGTATTGTGTATTATTTGATTAAACACATATTGGCAAGCATTCAGTGTTTATCTTCGAGATCCACTAACAAATATTAAAATTTTATAAAGTCGTTAGTCCGATGCAAGTTTCGAACCTGGATACTATAACTCACGAGTCAAGCTATTATACCGCTGCGCCACTCTGACACTTTTCATAACTGTGAAATTCATGGATATGTTTATAAATCATCCATCACATTATTCATGTATAATTTAGGTGTACAAGAAAAACCTTAAACTATACTATGAACACCTCTATTCCACATTTCTGTAGAATTAGTAAACAAATAAACATCTATACAATAATTGGAAAGAGTATCCTTAGATGGTTGGGTCATGTTAAGTGGATGAATGAAAGGCGAATAACAGAAGGTATTTACAAGTCAGATGTCAGTGAATACGTCGGGAGGACAAACACTGGCCTAAATGATGATGTTCTTCAGAAAGGTCAGGAAAGTGTAGTACTCACAACCGACGTACGTGTTTAACAATATACATTGTATGAACGTAAACGAAACAATGGGTGGCCTAGTGATATCGGCCGTGACTTAGAAGTTTTAGGTCGTGGGTTAAAAACCCAGGCAGGCGCTTTACTTTGTGTAAATTGTTTTACCACTACTGCCCTCAAAACGGGAAGAAAACATGGCGAGGAAACCGGCATGTCCAGGAAACGAAAATTTTAATACATGTGACATCCGCCAATCCATATTGGGCCCGTGTGGTGGATTAAGGCCTATTCCCTCTCACAGAGAAGAGGCCTGTGTCCCAGCAGAGAGAACATTAATATGTAGGTAACGAAAAACCCTTTTTTAGGGTTCCGTGCCCAAAGGGTAAAAACGGGACCCTATTCCGCGGTCCATCTGTCTGTCTGTCCGTCACCAGGCTGTATCTCATAAACCGTGATAGCTAGACAGTTGAAATTTTCACAGATGATGTATTTCTGTTGCCGCTATAACAACAAATACTAAAAACAGAATAAAATAAACATTTAAGTGGGGCTACCATACAAAAGGAGATTTTTTTGCCGTTTTTGCGATAATGGTACGGAACCCTATATGCGCGCTTATATATCGCACTTGGCCGGTTTTTCTACTGTAATTTCTCCCTACACCCATGTGATAAATATATGAGTTTGCGTTTGTGTGTAAATAAACAACAAATTCCCAAAGATGCGTAACATTCTTATCAAATAAAAAGTTCAATGAATCATAACTAGAAGCGAAGGTTTCCGGAGCCTTGCCAGGAGACGGCATTCAGTATCAGCATTGAGAATTAAACACGAAGATAACAATAACATTTATTTCTGAAATATTCAAATGAGGCAGGGACGTGGTCTCTGAAACATCCCTTAGGTATTACTTAACTTTTATCTGCTCTATAAAAATGGTTTGTCCAATGTTTAGGTTTTATTCAGCTCATTTTACATGATAATTTAAAAGTGGCATAAGCCAAGCGGGGGGGAGGGATATGCTCACAACCCCAATCAAGGTCGATAGGCTGATGATCAATTCTAACACTTGCAAACCGTTCACTTATATACCTATTTTGAAGATTTGTCAAAATGCAAGAAGAAATAGATGTTTTTAACAGATGGCGACTACGATGGGACAACGTTCCTTAAAATGACGGGTATTTTCTCTCAGATGTGTGTTTGATAGGAATATATCGTTAGATTTTTATATTTCTACTAGCTGACCCGGCAAACTTTGTTTTGCCATAAAAACACCATCTACCCTATTTATTTATCCAGAACATTTATCTACCCTACCTACCCTACCCTACCCTACCCTACCCTACGTACTCTACCCTACCTACCCTGCCCTAACTACCCTATCGTACTAACCCTAGCCTACCCTGCCCTACCCTACCCTACCTACTCTACACTACCTACCCTACCTAAAAATAGATAGTAACCGATTCACAGACCTACTGAATATGCATATAAAATTTCATAAAAATCGGTCAAGCCTTTTCGGAGGAGTATGGTAACTAAAATTGTGACATGAGAATTTTATATATAAGATGAATTATCTAACAAAATAACGAATCCGTTTCACTTGCATTCCAAATTATTATCAATCAATTCAACATCAATCAAAATCTAAAAAGGTAACTATATGTCTATATGGATAGTAAAAAGAAAATCAAACCTTCATGATGATAAGAGTGATCCTTCTAATTATAGACCTATATCCGTGCTTCCAGCATTGAGTAAAATCTATGAAAAATCATGCTGGAACAGATGTTGTCTCACTTCAATTCAAATGGGATCCTGCATAGTTAACAGTTTGGTTTCACGAAAGGTAGGTCGACAGTGGACGCGGGAGTAAAACTCATCAGCCACATCTTGGAGGCTTGGGAGAGGTCCCAGGATGCCATTGGCATTTTCTGTGATCTCTCAAAAGCTTTCGACTGCGTCGACCACAACACACTGATCTGTAAATTACACCACTACGGAATTCGTGGAAAATCTGCTGATCTCGTGCTTTCCTATTTATCAAACAGACAGCAAAAAGTAAATGTTAATGGGGCGACGTCCTCCGGGTCTCTAGTCAAGATGGGCATACCCCAAGGTTCAATTCTCGGCCCTTTCCTTTTTCTTGTTTACATTAATGATCTCCCTTTTATGATGGCCAAATTATCGGATATAATTCTATTTGCTGATGATACTTCGCTAATTTTTAAAATAGATAGGCAAGATACGGATGTCTTAAATGACAACGAAAGTCTAATTATTCTCTCAAAATGGTTCGCAGCTAACAATCTTTTACTGAATGCGAAAAAAACAAAATGTCTAAAGTTCTCTTTACCAAATGTACCACAACATGACCTAAACTTAAATCTTGACGGCAAAAATCTTGAAGTTATAACGGAAACTGTATTTTTAGGGATTACTATCGATTCAAAATTGCAGTGGGGCGCGCACATTAGAACTCTTTCGGGTAGGTTAAGTTCGGCTGCATATGCAGTAAGGAAAATAAGGCAGCTAACCGATGTAGCTACAGCTAGGTTAGTATACTATGCTTATTTCCACAGTATTATGTCTTATGGCATTCTGCTGTGGGGATCAGCAGCAGACGTTGACTCAATTTTCATCCTACAAAAGAGGGCAATCCGCGCAATCTATAAAATGGGTCCTCGCGAGTCCCTCAGAGAAAAATTTAAATAAATCGATATACTGACTCTACCTTCACTTTATATTTTGGAATGTATTTTGTATGTCCGTAAAAATCGGCGGCTTTTCAAAACTAGAAGCGACATCCATAATTTAAATACACGCAGTAAGCACGAAATTGTAATATCCAAATTCAGATTAACGAAAACTAGCAAGTCTTTTCTTATAAACAGTATACGCTTTTATAACAAGTTGCCAAAGTCAGTTATAGAACTGACCGATGGAAAGTTCAAAAACTACATCAAACGTATCCTTGTTAAAAAAGCATATTATAAAATCAAGGACTACGTTGAAGATAAAAACATTTGGCCTTAGCTCACTACGTCACAGTAACAGGTAACTTGTAAACGGCACAAATATGTGGATGTCTCTAACTATTCTCAATCTCATTTTTTCTTTCCTTCTTTTAATTAGACTTTTTACAATGGTTTTCAATCATCTTTATAGCCCTTTGCTAAGAATAGTTACAGCACTGATAACAAAATTTGTGCCACATGTTAAATTTAGTCTTGTTATACTTATTTTTATTTATTTTTCACCTTTGTATAGATTCTTTTACCGATTGTTTTGTGAATGTGTGAACATTGTAGGCCTTCTAGATGCTAGTTAAAATTTGTTAACTTTTTTTATATAATATATAATCTTTTTATTTAATTTTTTTAGTTTCTTACGACTTATTGTCATAAGTCGGGCCTACGTTGTCCCCCCATATCTCATACTAATGCTGTAACATGGAAATATTGTAAAAACAAACCATTTTTAAGTGAGTGGAGTTTCTTGCCGGTACTTCTCCATAGGAAACGACCAACCCGAACCGTGCACCTTTTGTCGACGTTTTATAAGTGCCCATTTAGGCCTATGTGAAATAAAAAAAAATTGATATTGAAGAGATTGAAAAAAAAAAAATTTGATAAAATATTCGAGCTAGCTACGCTCGTACTTGTATCCTTAGTTCTAAGACTGTGTTTAACTCGACTACCTTCTAAAGCATCCGGGGCAGTGTGCTTAAATTTTCAGGTTGCCGCAACCACAACCTGTTTAACCGTTTTGCCGTGTCCGTCTGTCCGTCCGTCCGTCCGCAGCTTAGCTTAGAGACTCTAAGTACTAGAAAGCTATAATTTGGCATCGATATACATATTAATCATACCGACAAAGTGGTAAAATAAAACCGTTAAAAAAAATTGTTGGTGCCTCGTGTACACTTAAAGTGAGGATGTTTTTTCTCTCGTCTATCCCATAGAGTAAGGTATCATAGGAAAGGTCAAAAAAACAAAGATTCAAAAACCATTTTTCGATTCAGGGATCTGATTGCACAAAATTAAGCTTTATATGGAAAAAATTTGTTAGAGTCAAGGGAAAATTCACCTACGCGATATCACCTATCGTCGCATTTAAAATTGTGTCGTGTCTAGGACGGTCCGCTATTGAAATGTCCGTATTCAAGACACGTGGACAATAGTACAATCGGTATAAGTAATTAGTGTGTGGAAATGACATCGCACTAATTAGACGTCAAAGGTGACTAATGGTAAGAGTTTCCGAGACGTATTGTGGACAACCCAATGTTTTGCGCAGAAAAAGTCAGATAAACATAATATCACCAGCTTGTAAGCCCGAAGGGGTAGGCGCACATGTACAAAAGGACAGGTACCGAATAAAATAATATTTATGTATTTATTTAAGCATGAATATCATTCCCGTCATATTTCCATTTCATTAGATAAAACAATAAAGCTCAGAAAGGCTTAAAAGAGTATTCTGTCAACGACAAAAGTTCAAAACGATTTGAACCCCTGAAGTATCTAAATCACACAAAGAAAATAACCATTAGCGCCCCACCGAGACCTCACACGAGAAACCATAATGAACTACCTCGGCTGTACCAAAAGAATTCAAATACCACTATTTTACTTTCAAAGACAGATAGGTATTGATAAAAATTCGGCCTCGGCGGAATTTTTCCGACATTCCCACAAGATCGTCCGCAATTACTGGCTTATCTTCTATGCGAATTTTCTGAGCGACTTTAAATAGCCATCATTTTCCCTTTTGGCTTGGCTTAATTCTCAAAAACGTTCCAGCCTGCCCACACGATACTTTGCGGGCGGCACCGACGCATTAAATGTTACGGTTTTCCGCAACTTTGCATTAATATTTAGATTACTAGAATGACACTATCTAAGGATTGGTCGCTATGACTGAAACTTGTCCAGGAGTAACTTCAAGCACTTCTAGATTTTTAACAGGCGCTGCCATTGCGGCACGGTGTACGAGTATTGCTGGTTGCAAACCAACAGGCTTTACACGTATAGTCAGAGTAAATTTTTCATACTTACAGCTTAGTTTACATAGTTCGCGTTCTGTGCACAAGTAAAAAAATACGTAAGCTATGCGAACTTAACTTAAGCTTACTTAGCTCTTGTTCTGCAACCAGCATAATAGCAAAGTTGCGTTTCGACAACACGTTGTGTGGAGCTACTTTTATAGTAACCAAACGCGTTACGTTTCTGTATGTAAGTATGTAGGTATGTACGTTTGCCTGTTATGGTTACATACCGTTACCTCCACCGAGTGCTGCAATGAAAGTGTACTGCTTATACAAATATACATATTGTTTGTGTTAACGTTGGCCCGAAGGTTGCTATTATAAAAAAAATTATGTAAATGAGAAAAGAAAAGTGAGAAGCTAAGGATTATCGCTGCGTTTCGTACAAAATAGGTCACCTTATCCCAAATAGGTAAACATGTGATTCAGGTAATTACAATTAAGTTATATTCTCATTTTGTTTGTGACAATTACCAATTTGAAGATGAGAGCTTGCTATACTGTATTTTAGCATGATTACCTGACAAACTTTGATATTTAAATAGAGTTGGACACGTTCTTAATTTTAGATTTTTAATTCAGAAATCGGATTAAAAGTACAATTTCTTTACACATGATTTTCATTAAACCTTTTTAACTTCGTATTACTGCTGTAATAGAATGTGAAGTACCACAGAAATACATTATAAACTATGTTCATAGATGGCTGAGAATAAGAAAACAAATGTTATTATTTCTACAACTTCCATTACAAGGCTACAGCTCTCTTTTAGGATTAGCGGCTTTTTCCTCCTACCGGCCTTCCTCTGAAATATATAAATTCTAATTTGTGGCGCCCCCTAGACGTTGACAAAATACAACATGATATAAAATTCTGTTTACTTAATTATTTTTGAATCATGATACGAAATTAAAGAGATTTATTTTCAAAGGAGTATTCCAATTATAGTAGGGATTTGATGCAGTCGCAGTTTTTCAGGGGTTACTTTAAATGAATCAATTCTTTTGAGATATAAGAAAAAGATTCTATGAATTATACTCTGGCTCTAATATTTTTTTATACTATTTTATTTTTTAAATAAAACGATGCCCCATTATAGGAATTTCTTCCTGTATCGTGGGTGCATTTACAAACATATAAACTCACATACACAACACCCAGAGCCGGAACAACTATCATACAAATATTTGTTCCGTGCGGGAATCGATGCCGCGACACGCATCCAATCGCTCCACCACTGCGCCAACCGTGCGCCCAAAACAGTATAATGATTTAACTGTCACGCATAATGCTATTGTTAGAGTCGTGTTGTTGGTGTCGTTTGCCAGTCTTTAGTTTCGTTGTCTTGCTAAAATAAATGAGTGCCTCATCTCTTATTAAAACCTACTGCATATATTTAATTTAGTTTTTTACGTCAAAAGCCATCAAATGAAATACATATATGGAGTTTAGAGTGTGTGAAACCCGTCAAATGCTACTTTAATATCAAAGTTTGACATAAAAGGCTTAAGGAGGGCTTGACAACTTTACAACTTCAAATTCTTATTCCAGATGGACATAGGCCTCTCCACTTTCACACCATTTGGTTTGATTTTTGGCAACTGTCGTCCAGCTGCTACCAGCCACCCTGCGAAGATCGTCGCTGCACCTAGTCTGAGGGCGTCCTACCTTACGTTTACCAGTTCGCGTTCTCCACTCAAGAACACGTTTACCCCAAAGGACATCGGTTCTATGACTTATATGGCCGGCCCATTACCACTTCAGCTTACATATTCTCTAAGCTACGAGTATGTCGACAACTTTGGTTCTTTGCAGGATCACCTCGTTTCGGATTCGATCCCTTTGAGAGACGCCGAGCATACCAGCCGTATTTTGAGTGTCCACGTCTCGGCACCGTAGGTCATAACAGGTCATAAAACAAAAGCCTACCAAGTCAATGGAATCATAATTGTAATAAATGTGAAGGATGCCAGGTGACTACCAAAAGTTGCCACCATAACTGCTTCTTAAATGTCACAGAGGTTTTAGAGAAAGTTCCGTTACGCGAGCGTCTTTTGTTCCGAACATATTATGTTCAAGGGTGCTTTTCCACTGAAGATGTAGCGAGGCTGCGCTAGAATGAGTAGAGGTGTAAATGTGTAACTGTTTTCAAAGCTGGTCGAGGTAGCGAAGAGGCGCCAGGATTCGTAGCGATGCTGTGAATATATGTTACTGTTTCCACAAAAGCTGGCCGAGGTAGCGAGGTGGCGTGAGGGTGCGTACCGGTGCTTCGTAAATGTGTGACTTTTTCCAATAAAGCCCGCCGAGGTAGCGAGGTGGGTGAAGGTGCTTACCGGTGCTGTAAAAATCTGTAACTATTTCCACCAAAGCTGGCTGAGGCAGCGAGGTGGTGTGTGGGTGCGTACCGGTGCTGTGAAAATGTGTAACTTTTTCCTACAAGCTAGCCGAGATAGCGAGGTGGCGTGAGGGTGCGTACCGGTGCTGCGAAAACGTGTAACTATAACCACCATAGCTGGCCGAGGTAGCGAGGTGCACGAAGATGCGTAGTTGTCTCATTTCAGCTATACAACCACACATCTCTTTGCACACATTCCTAGCAAATATGCCTATTATACTTCACCTACGTCCCTCGTACACATCACTCGCCTTTTTCCATGTAAAAATAATAAGCTCTACTAGCCCTTTCCCACCAGAGCTGCACTAAGCCTGACTAAGAAAATGCAGCGATCCCATTGGTAGATATTTTCCTCGCGCACCGCCTCGCACATCTTTGGTGGGCAAGCACCCTAAAACAGGAAGATGCTTAAATGTTACTTATGTTAGAGCTCCGTTTTCCAAGATCTTGTAGCAGTTTTTGATTGTCATTTGTAAGCAGTATATTTGTATATTATCATGCATATGTGTTGCTGCAACTTAGTAGAGTCATTTAATCCTTGGAATACTAGGAAATGAGGAAATAAGTTCCTATTCATTTTAATTATTTATTAAAACTTCATGCAGCATCAACCAATTTACTTGAGTACAAATGATTATTGATTTTGAGTTTTAAATCATTGAATTTAGCCTGACTACACATATGGTCACGGGTTTACCTATTTTGACACCTACAATTCCACCAATTCTTGACTTGAAGTTCATAAAAATACCATTATTAGATACTATTTGAACTTCACTCATAAGTTTTAAGATAACATAAATACAAGGAGTGGTGTGAGACGCACAGGACCAATAGAGGTGGCAACACTTGGGATAGGCCTGGGCCATGACCAGCAGTGGACGTCCTTAGGCTGAAATAATTATGATAACCGATCAAACCTTCCGATCACGTAAATATCAGCCCTAGCATGTTGGGCTTATAAACGGTTTTTACAATTAACGGAGCGTGAACCATTATAACCAACCTACATTCCGTTTTTGAGTATGTAAGTAGTCCAGACATATTTTGAGGCTAAAATCACTTAGCACCGTCCGACCAAAAATGCCAATGTCCTAGGATAAATATAACGAGATAAACAAGTATATGGATCGTAAATCTAGAGCCCTCTATTTGGAAACCTTTCATACGTTAGATATAATATGTAACCGAGCGGCAAATAAAATTGGTACAAAACAGGTTGTCATTTGATTACGAAATAGAACTTTATCCATTTAAATGACATTAAAGTTTTTTTTATTTCGTGATGAGCCAGGTTTTGGTCTGTGTGGCTCTCTAGACAAGTGTCATTCGATGGCGATGATCGAACTTTCAAATGTTAAAGTATTAATCATTTGGATACCTAGCGTTTGACATTTCCATACATTATTGTCACTTTAAAATCACTATCGCCTTGTTTCATTGATAGAATAGCGTTATGGGAATACTTTTATTGTGCGTACAGTTAAGGGGCTGAGGACGAATAGTTGACAATCGACATCTTTGGTTCTAAGCCACGCCCACTGTCATCGATAATTTAGGGACAAACTTAAATTGGAGCGAAAAGTATTTGAAAATTAAATACACAAGGCCGACCACAGAGGCCCGCATCATAAACGGACTCTTCCGATGGTTTTTACAAAAATATAACCGCGCAAGTTCTTATTTCAAACTGGCGGCAAGCATCTGACATCAGATCGTTCACTGTTATTTTGCCTATGAATGCAACCTTTTTGCTACGAAAATAAATATCACTAAAATAGGTAATCTGGCTAGTGCATCGAGTGTCATACGAGTCTTTGCCGTGCAAATTGAATAAATATTATAATTTGGACAAAGTGAAAACTACACTGGATTCAAAATCAGAAGCCCAACGCTCAATACAAATACCAAGTAAACAAACACCCGATACACCAATAACCCGCTGTATACGTCACGAATATGATTATTCTATTCATGTATTATTTACACATTCGTCACGGTACATCTGGCACATCACTGCGATTGAATACATTTCAATATCCTTGAACTAATACACACATTTCTAGGAAAACGCGCTTACATTAGGCGCAGGGAAGCTGTAACCGTTTATAATAAATCTATTTGTATTTTGTTAAGTGATAGGCAGACCGATTTTGAGTAAAAAAGGAAAATTAAAAAAAAAACTTTTTGTTTTTCGACGCAGTCTTCTGCCAAATTAATTCCTGTAATACTCTTTCGACTGTCTATTTCTGATAAACGAGAAAAAAAATGTCATCCTAATTATTACACTAGAAAACTAATAGAAAATCAATATTATCACGCCATGTGCCTCTTTTCCTAAATATAGCTAACGACTTATCAAGGTTAGGAACCTTTGCACACCTACCTCAATAGATTTGTGATTAGAGCTTAACGTAAATAATACAATGCCTACTTTGCATCTGAAGCCCAGTTTTTGCCTCAAAAAGGTGAACGGGAAACTCCTAATTATCTAACTCTTACAGTCCGCTACTGGACATAGTTATCTCCTTAAATGCCCTGCGTAGGAACCTCATCTCAATCTACCTACTTAATGGTAATTAAAACACTACAAAGATAGCAACAAACAATTTAATTACACATTATATAAAAATATGCAACTATATGTAACAATCTACATTGGTACACTACAGTAGTACACCTTAAACATGTAAAATTTCAAAATTTGGAAAACATAATTTATCTAGGACATAGTAGATACGCTTCGGCAATCGGCAATCAATTGAACACGTAATTATGACACGATATCTTGCGAAAACACTACGATTAAAACCGTAAAACGCCCATAACTTTTGAACGGCTGAACCGATTTTATTCAAACATAGCTAAGAACACTGTCGACAGAATTTTACTTTTGAAACAAAACAGAAACTAAATCAAAATCGGTTCATCCATTTAGGAGCTATGATGCCACAGACAGACAAACAGATACACAGCAACACACGTCAAACTTATAACACCCATCTGTTTCCGTCGGGAGTTAAAAATAAAACGTTTATAACTTTTACGTCCCAAGTTCTAAAAATTTAAGAATTTAAAAAGGAATTATCTATCATATTAACTACCAATTAAAACAAAATTATCCTAAAATACGAAATTTCATTAGCGGTAAAATGCCCATAGAAGCCTGCCGTTTGCTTTTATGAGTCAAATTGTCAAACCCGCATCAGTTGCTGTCATTGGTTAAATACGAAACGAAGAAGAAGAATTGGTTGATAGAATGCTCAATATGTGGCCGTGTCTGATTTTGAACAGGCAGCCTAACAAGTGCATTAACTAAAATTGGTATAAAAGTTACAGGATGCCATTATCACTTTCTAAATGCTCTGCGACATTAGCATTAGCATGAAGAAAACTAGGGATAATCAATGAATCTTCATTTGACTAGTAACCTTGCTTTGTCCAAACAATAAAAATTTCGTAAGTTTCCAAAAATAAGCAGTACCAGCAATAAGAAATTTCCAAAAGTACTACGACACAGTTTGGATGAAAGTCCTATCAAAGATATATTAAGCGCATTGGCTGTCAAAAAGTGATAATATCTATTAATTTCTTTATTAAAGTGCAGGTGCCTTCTCTAGTAGGTAGGTAGGTAGTACTATTGGTAAAAATCAGTCTCACTAGTACCACTAATATTAATTAATACAAATGGTGGTACTATAGAGAACTAAATTTCCCGCTAGTACCACCGGTGGTACAGTTCGGTGGTACTAATGGGAACAAAGGGTCCTTCCACAGACATGCTCCCCTTGGTGCCTCAAAAATTTCTTTAAGCTCTTGGAGCCGGCATCCATTTGTAGATCTTTGAATAGTCAGAAGCCAGAAAATCTAACATATATGTCTTGACAAGGGGTTAGTTAGTACTTTCACTGCTACTCAGTTGCATCTAGTTGGACTGGATTTTGACCCCAACATACATAGTTTGGTCAGGCCAGTGAATAACATGACACGTACACAGATTGACCGCATCACACTGTGATGCTATTCTGTTCAATTTCTTATTAGTTAAAATTAGGGGTTTCATCCCGAGATGAAACCCCTAATTTTCCGAAATAAGACATAGTGAGCTATAAACTTGTACAAACCTTTGTTTTGACACCCTAAAACATGTCTCAAAACCTACTTAACATAGGAAAAAACTAAGATTTTTAGACATTTATTTCAAATATCTCGTTTACTATGGGTTGTATGCTATTTATAATTTGTATTATAAATATTGTATAGGATTAAATACTCTACAACTTTATTGTAAATTCTAAATATTTAAGGCTGGTTTAGGAAAAATTCAAAAAAAAATTGTTGAAAATTAAGATAAATTATGGTACTTTCATGTTGCCGCGAAAATCTAGATTTGCCTATATCTTTAAAAATTAGCCAACAATAACCAATTTTATTATGGCGGTAAAATTCAAATTCTATATCTTTATTTCGAGCGAAGACTCTTAAAGGGTTAGTAATGTGCAATGTGCATTAAATCTATGTACTAGTAAACAATACGATACGGTGACATGTAACTGAAAGCAGTGAACTACGTATATATACAAACAGTCCACTCTGTCAGCAATCACTCTTCACCTGGCACGGTCGGGTGTCTCAACCCCAACGTGCCAGAATTTCGGTACACAGGAGGAGGGTGGCCCACCTTCGGTGGGTTCACCGGTACCCTAGGACCCCTGCCACCCAATAAGATTGGTGGCAGGATAACAAGCTTAGGGCTCACCAGATACTCACCTCCCAGTCTAACCCGGCTGGGAGGGTAGGATTCACACATCCCCGGGCCCATCCACCCGGGGAATAAGGTTATCAGCCCCTTAGTAGTTTTAGATTTTTCTCTTCTCCTTGTTCTGGCTCTATTGACAACGATGCATCCCGTTGAGGTGTTAATAGAGCTCGTCAAGGACTTGATGTCGGACGATCCCAGTCCGCGTCATGAAAACCAGTCCCGTTTCAAGATTATTCTTGCCTCCCTTGCCAGATGTGCACCTTACAATGCCCCTGTCCCCCCGCCCTATTCTGACATAAGTCATCTCCCAGATAATGTGCAATACGCCATTAAAACCATCAAGGAGAGGTTCGCTCAGGACTGTCATCTCCGAGGTAGACTTGCCACTCTTTTTGGCACAGTTTTAGAAGCCCTAGTACCAAACATAAATCCGATCGTTGAGGATGTACTGGAACCTGAACCTAGCATGGTCTAGTCCTAGTCCTTCTCCTCACATGACGCGGGGTCATGTGAGGAGAAGGACTCTCCCAGATCACCCTCCCCACTCGTCAGGCCCACTTCCGGGCCTAGATCACCCACCCTTTCCCAGGGCGAGGTTAGAAAGTCAGATCCAATTCCCTCTGAGAGAGACCGTAGCCCTCTAAAGCCCCAGACTTCGGCTACTAAGCCTCCTCCTCGTAGGAGGTCTGACCGTCTCCAGTACAAAAAGTACAAGGAGTGCGTAGCCGCTATCCACGCAGATAATAGGTCCAAATCCAAAACTTGGGCCGATGAGGAAGGTGACTCTCCCATCGATATGGACACAGCCCTCAGTACCGACGATGAATGGGCAGCAGTAGCTGACCACATCGATCAGGTTTTAGAAAATCCCCCAATTGACCCCAATAAGCCCGATTTGTCAGAGGACTATGCCACTATGTCCTCTTCTTCTGACTCTGATGACAGAGACTTCATAGTCCACTCTGGAGGAAAGAGGAAAATGAGGAAAAGTCCCCCTCACGCTACCAAGGCCAAAAAGCCAGTAGCTAAGACCTCTCCCCAGCCAGTTCTGCCGCCGGCCTTGCCCGACAGGCAACCCTCCCCCGCCCCCGCCCCCGCTAGTCCTTCTCAGCGGTCAAACCGCTCGCCCAGCCCTATGGTAGTAGTAAATACTACCACTAGGAAGCCTCCTCCTCCTCCACCCATTTATCTTCAAGATAAAGGGAAATGGAGCGACATATCAAGCGCCTGTGTAGCGCGTAAAATTAATTTCACCAAGGCCACTGCATGCCAACAAGGCATCAGAATTCAAGTCCCCACTCCCAGTGATTATCGAGGTTTAACTCGTTTTCTCAAAGACAGGAAAGTATCTTTCCATACTTACTACCTTCCGGAGGAAAAGTACACTAGAGTAGTCATAAAGCGCGTTCCGAAGGATATCCCGACGGAAGAAATCCGAGAGGATTTACTAGCGCAAAAAGTCCCTGTGTCAGAGGTCCACCGATTGAAAGCAAGAGGCGGAGATCTCTACGACATGGTCCTTGTCGTGTGTTTCCCCTTCGAGGGTCACAATCCTATTTTTAATGTCAGGACCGTATGCAACTTGTCAGGCATTTCCATTGAAAAGCCATACCGTCCCCATCTCGTTGGTCAGTGTCACAACTGCCAACTCTACGGTCACTCTCAGACTAATTGCTTCGCGCCTCCCAGGTGCGTTAAGTGCATGGGAGAGCACAGTACAAAGGACTGTTCCCGTCCTAAGGACCGATCACAATGCACGGAGCCTCCCAGCTGCGTGCTTTGTGGACAAGTCGGGCACCCGGCTAATTACCGTGGTTGCCCAAAAGCCCCTAAACTTGCGCCTAAAATGACCAGGCGTAATGACGCGCGCCAAGCACGCCAAGCCCCTACCACTCAACCCCCCCCCAGATTAGCCCCTCAGAGGCCTTCACCCTGGGGTAAGCTGAAGCACCAAAGTGTGGCTCCTCAGTTTTGCTCCCAGCCGATTCCAGCGCTGATGGCTACTCCCATCGCAGCGCCAATTATTATCCCCGACTCAATGCCCCCCGCCGCCCCTATGGCCGCCCCTATGACCGCACAAAGCCAGAAGGTGGCTTCCACCACCCCTGCTGCTAAGTGCCAGCCCCCTGTCGCCCCCTCCGGGCAAAAGCCATATATATGCGTCGCTAAAAATATAATTAGCGCGTACTCCATTTTTATGACCCCTCAAGCCCGTGCTCTGGATACTGATATCCGGAATGCGGGCTCTCTCCTTCCCGCTGAATGCGCCAACCTCTTTTCGAGGTATGAGTCCATCACTAAGGAGCTCGATAGCCTTGTCTACAAGGATGGTCAGTGGGTTCGTAAATAGTACGAACCCTCCGTTCATACAAAATTAATTTACATATTCGTTCCGTCCTCACCGCAGTAATCCTTTTCGATTCTATAAGCTAGCCCGCGTGCTGAGCCATAGTTAAATGCCAGTCAGATATTATTGGAGTTTCTTGTCCGTTCTTCTCCACGTAGGCTTTTCCGAACGGATGGTAGAATCACTTTATCAGATCCGGCCTTTGCCATCCCCCAAGCGACGCCCTGAGCCGAGGTCCGACCCCAACTGGGGTAGCCCTTAGTGCTGTCGCTTTAGGTTTAGAAATTTTAAGCCTGGCCGGAGGCTACATAGCTTAGTCTCCACAGGTTAGTCCGGTTAAGCAGAGGACGGCTACTTTGGCCGAACTGCGAGACGCCAAGTATTAAAAAAAAAAAAAAAAACTGTCAGCAATCATTTTTAGAACCCTGTTAGGGCTGTCCATAGCAGAGATCAAGCTATCTTTTATGAAGTATAGTGCTTGTGTTTCGAGTTTTTTAGTTTCTTCATTCACAATAGATCTATTTAATCGAGATACCGTGTTCTTAATTCTTTATCGAGGTGTGACTACCCGACGTGTGAACAAGTAAAAATTGTGCTCCGTTACTAATCTTGATAAAAAATATTAAATAAAGTTATTTCATAGTGTATTCATGTAAATATTGAAACATACAGTGTAAACAAGAAGTGAAAGTGTTGTATCATAAAAACTCTCATATATAACAAAAGTTTCAGTGCTATATTCAATTGAACAGTGAACCCTGTCAAAACTACACTAATTCTGTATTCTAGTGATCTAAAATTACAATAAACATCAATAATAATACCGTGGATATATAAATAATTAAGTGAAACAAAACATTTTAACAATAAAACCCGAAACAAAAAGTGAAAAAACAATCTGTCAAACGTTTGAATTATACAATCTACGAGTCATCATAAAAACGAAATTTTATCAATTCCATACCACAATAAACAGATACATAATTTTAACAACATTCAACAGATGCCAAATGGCCCAATAGGTAGACGTACAGACTTCTACTTGCTTGGACGCTGGTTCGAGTCTCGCCGACGGCGTTCTGTTTTTGCAAATTGATAAATTGTCTTTATGATTGTTCCATCGAAATTGCTCGACCTTAGTGAGGTAAAAACGATAACCACAATCTTAAAATCGAATCTTATGGTGGGTTAAGATTCGAAAATGCATTTCTTCGAAAACATTACTATGCGACGTACGCGTACTATATCTGATTCAAATACCGACATCAACCAATCACAAAATGATACATTCGAAGATACCGTGAACAGTCTACCCGATTTATCAAGTGATGTTACTGATGCACATCAACAAATAACTAAGTTGAAAGAACGAATTGACAAGCTTGTGTTAGAATTAAACAGTGCACATCAGGAAATCGAGTCACTGTCTTTGTAAAACAATGACCTTAGGCAAGTACATATTGGTTTACAAAGCAAAAACAACCGCCTAACAGAACTTACACATAGCCCTATTAAAAAACACAAAAAGGCAACTCCAATTAAGAAATGTCCGAAAAACGACAAACAAACACAAAAAGTTCCTTCATCATTTATATCTAACCAGAAAGAAGTTACGATATCACCAGATGTCATACAAAATAAAACAAGTAGTGATAAGACAATTTCAGAACAAATCCAACAAAATAAGAAGGAGAGTAAAATATGTATTCTGAGTACTAACAACAGGAATGACATAGCAAATTTTGCCGAAAAACACTAGGAAAACATATGTCATTATATAAGGACAAACTGTAAAACAGAACAATTAATGTGCGATGTGTTTATTATGTTTTATTCATATATTTGACTACGTTATAAACATACATACTGTGACTCACCTTCTGTGTTTATACTTTTTTGTTATTATTTATCTTATTCTATTTTATTGCTTTAAATTTTGTATGTTCCATTTCCGTGAATGTGTCCGTGGCATCAACAGTGGGCCCTATCAGAATATCAGCGCAGCGTTATTTTCTTTTTAATATCGTTGCACATGCTGAGATAGGAGCCTTTTTGGTCTCGCACGGGGTTATTTATTTTAATTTTTTAATATTGTTTGTGTTGCTTATCTCGTGTCTCCTGTGCGGGTCACAAATAAATATATTTCTTTCTTTATGTAGAAACTAAATTAAAAAGATTTATAATGCAGGACTTCTGTATAATTCTAATAGGAGAGGCAGACTTTAAAAATACGAACGACCACCTTCAACTGACACTCCACATCAGAACGACCTTACAAAAAGTAAACCATGCGAACATAATAGTCTGCACGCCGATATATAAGTATAATTACGACAAAATTATGTATAATTGGAGAATAGAACACTTCAATAATTTACTGTACCTTGATATAATGTCTCATCAACATGCATATCTCTTGGACTCGAACAAGAGCAAACGATTATACAATGTTTAAAAAAAAAAAACAGGACTACTACACAATTTTGGCATGTAGACAATCTTCAAAGATATTGACGATTTTATCTCTGGTGTTAAAAAATACGATTTATTGATGTTAGACATCGATACAATACCCAATGACGAACATGTAGCCTAGTTTTTTCTATGATAACTATATAAATATATTACATCAAAACATTGCGGGATTGCTAAATAAATCTGACGCACTTTCCGTATGCCTAGAAGAACTTATGTTAAAAAATATTAACATTGATGTAATTTGCATAACCGAGCATTTCATGATGGCTGGTTATGAACAGTATCTGTCAATCTCTAACTATGATCTAGCTACATGTTTCAGTAGAAGAGACATTAAACGAGGTGGAGCATGTATCTTGATAAAAAAGGACACCATTGGAAAGAAATTCCTGAAGTTAGGCACTTAGCAATAAGTAGCACTTTTGAATGATGTGCTATTGAACTAATCGATACTAACACCATTGTAATCTGCATTTATAGAGTCCCAAATGCAAATAATTTAATAACTTTTTTGAGCGACTGTATAAATTATGCCAGTTTATGACAAAGAAAAATAAACGAGATATTGTAATATGGGGTGACTTGAACATTGATACTTTAAAGCGTAATAATACAACTTTAGATCTAGAATGTATTTTGCTTAACTTCAATTTTAAATTAGTAATTAATCAGCCAATTAGACTATCCAGTAAAACATGCATAGACAATTTTGCGCATAATTTAGGTCAAAAATGAAAATATGACGTATACGATTTTGCTTTATCTGACCACACCTGTCAAATTCTCAAGTGTCCGGTGAAAAGGATATGTGTTTTACAGCATTGGTATGTTAAACGCCGTGACTACAATCAAGAAAATATGAATAAGTTCAGGGAGTGTTTACAAAACGTTTCTTTATCAGAATTATATAAACTTGACGATCCGAATGCGGCCTATAATCTATTTCTGGAGACATTTACCCTAATGTATAATTTATATTTTCCATTAAAACGTATAAAATTAAGCGTTCACAAGAGACCACAATGGATATCGCGAGGAATTAAAACGTGCAGTAAAAATAAAAGAACTCTTCTGTGGCGTTACCGACTGGAACGCAATGAACAACGTAAACTAGAATTCAAAAGATATACAGCAATATATTAAAAAAATATCAAATTAACACAACGTGCTCAGAACAGCTATAAAATCAAATCATCATCTAACAAGTCAAAATCTACTTGGGAAATCATTAATCGAACGAAGATGAATATGCCCAACAGAAACTCAATTGGAAACATTAAAATTGGAAATAAAAACGTAACGCACCCGTACGAGATAGCGAAAGCCTTTAACAACTTTTTTGTCGACAAGATAAAACCTATCAGTAATAGAGGTAAACATGTGACATCAAATATCTCAAAATCAAGTAATTTGATGTTTATGGCACCAAGTAATGAAAATGACATCAAAACCATTATTAGGTCTTTAAAAAATACTGGCAGTGTAGGTAATGATGGCATTTCTACCAAAGTAATTAAGTACGTTTCGGACTCCATCAGTAGACATCTGAGCTATATTCTCAATTTGTGCATAACACACGGTACTTACCCAAATAACCTAAAAACAACTGTGGTTAAACCATTGTTTAAAAAAAATTACAAAGATTGCATGGAGTCTTATAGGCCTATTGCACTTGTTCCAATAATATCCAAGATATTAGAAAAATACATTTATGCACAGATTTATAAATACCTGGATAAACAAAACATTTTGACAGAGGAACAAAAAGGTTTTCGGAAAAATAAAACGATCAACTTGGCCATCTATGACTTTTTAAATAATGTTTATACGAATGACTGAATATGAATTGACAATAGAATACCTGTCTGCTCAATATATTGTGACATGACTCAAGCTTTTGACTATGTGGACCATAATATATTGTTAAGTAAACTAGACGCCTACGGCATTAGAGGTAATGTCCTAAATTTAATAGAATCGTATTTAAAGAACAGGAAACAGTACGTTGAAGTATCTGAAATAGATTTTAAACTTAAATGTCATCGAATCTACAAATCTGATCTTCGAACACTCACATATGGCGTACCCCAGTGCAGTGTTTTAGGGCCTCCTTTATTTATAATCTATATAAATGACATGCCGAAAGTTACAAGTCACCCTATGTCACTATTTGCTGATGACAGCACTGTGACTATTAATAGCATAAATGCTGAAAACTACAACGACGAAATTTCTCAGACAATACCCTCCATAGTACAATGGTTAGATAATAATAATTTAAAAATAAATATTGACAAGACAAAATTAACGATATATGAGTATACACAAATATGAGTATATACTATGACAGCCAACGCATATCACAAGTAAACACATCTAAATTCCTAGGTTTAACAATTGATAATAAATTAGATTGGAAAACACACACGTAGGAGCTAACCAAACGAATTAGTAAGTCTGCCTATGCCCTATACAAACTTACCTCAGTGATTAGTGTGGACGCTTTAGTCACAGCATATCATGGCTTGGTGGGTTCAGTTCTGAGATATGGTGTTATTTTTTTGGGAAATTCAACCAATACGGAATTAATTTTTAAAGCACAGAAAAAGTGCATCAGGACAATGTTTGGATTACAGGTAAAAGATACATGTAAACCATTATTTATTAAATTTAAAATATTGACTCTTCCATGCTTATATGTTTTTGAAGTTGCTGTATTTGTTAAGACCAATCCTAAGTTGTTTAAAAAAATGTCGGACATTAATAACCGAAGTCGAAGGGATAACAGTAGCTTATGCGTAAGAAGATCCCACACAGCATTGATGTATAAAAGTTTATTTTGCATGGCGCCAGTCATATTTAACCACTTACCACGGTCTATCAAAGAATTGAACGTGAGCTTATTTAAGAAACGACTAAAATCTTTACTGGTGAACAAAGCATATTACAGTATTTCGAAATTTCTAACAGACAAAAATCTAATGACAGAATGAATGTTAATGAAATACACGGCTGTTTGTGCCTACAAATAAATTTTGTATATTGACATTAGTATTGTATATTGACATTCGAACTGTATATTGACATTAGAATTGTATATTGACATTGGAATTGTATATTGACATTAGAATTGTATATTATCATTAATATTGTGTATTGAAATTTGTACCTATATTGACATTAGAATTGTATATTATCATTAAAATTGTATTTTGACATTTGTACCTATATTGACATAGTCTTATTATCTGTTTTTCAGTTTGTGTCTTGAATGTAGGTACTTTATTGACATTTTGTTTTTTAAGTTATTATTATTGTTTTTCTTTTCTATTGACATTGATTTACATTGATTTCATTAATTTGTATTATGCAATTCTTTATAATTGTTGTTTTATTGTCCAGGCTTATTTTATTTGATTATTGAGATTTAGCTACCTACTTGCAAACATTCGTACGCCCTGTGGCATAACATAGCGCACTCTTTATTACCTGTATATACCAATTATTTTACCTATGTTAAACAAATGAATAAATGACTTATGACTTATAACTCGGGACCACCTTTGATGTTGCGCGCTTGCGCATTATCGCGTAACAACAAACGCGCCGCCGCAAACATCCCTGACGTACTACAACGCCAAGGCAATCCCATCAGTTTTCTGAACTCGTTATTATACTGGACACGAAGGGCTCCATACGACGCCCGTGAATACTTATCGCACAGGTTGCAAGTGTAGAAGTTGGTACATAATGCTCTAAAGAGCGTCACCTTTATTTCTACAGTACAATGTACAAACCTGCGAGCTATCATATTCGCACGCTCGGAAAGAGCCCTCCGTTCCCTTTCAATGTCAGCATTGTCCTTTAAAGCTTATTATTGACACAGACACCGTCAATATGACAACCAAAATGTTGACTGCTAAGCGCCTCAATCAGGGCATTCATATACAAATTGAAGAGGGCAGGGGAGGTCGATCCCCCTGTCTCACTCCACACTCCCATTGATAAGGCTCCGACAGCACACCCGCCCACCGAACTCTGTTGATCTGGCTTCCATACAAATGCCTGAAGATACTGAGCCCATCATGTCCAGGGGACTTACCTCTAGACGTAGACCTGATGACCCTGGCCACATATTTGGCACTGAAACGTGTCCCAACCTTGCCACAACGGGGCTCAGCATCCAGCATCTCACAAGAGCTCCCTAGCGATGACTTTAAAACAAACCGATTTCTAAAAAGGTTTGTAATATCCTTCACATCACTCACACCATTCACACTAACAGGCAGGCCTGGCCGAATGCTCAATTCTAGAAACCGCGAAAATCATGCTTTGAATGCTTAGAGGCAATAATTTCCATCTTTATCTGTATCTTTGTCTGTATAATGGGTAGGTACGGAACCCTCGGCGCACGAGTTTGACTCGCACTTGGCCGGTTTTTTTCAATAATTCAGTATCTATTCATTTAATAACAGTTACCTAATCGTGTAATTATAAAGTTATTAAGGGAAATACTTTAATTATTTTTAAATTCTAATCTTATTTATACTAATTACTCCCTAACTAAATAAAAAGTTTTCTTTTTTTTTTAATGTTTTTATTGAAAAATACAATTTTATATATTTATGAACGTCGAAATTTTAAAATAATTATAATAAGATCTACAAGTTCTAATTTCAATTTTCTTCTTGTCCTTCATCATCGTCTTCCAGTGGCTGTAAAATTTTCAAATTCCTCTGTGTTCTCGTATTCAACGACATTTGTCACCAGTTCTTCCGGAATTTAGGGTGCATGTTCTACCCTCTATCTCGAAAATGGTTCAAGATATTATAAAAATGTTTATACACAAAATTTTTAACAAAACAAATAAAACCGACTTCTAAAGCAAAACACTACAAATCGAAAAATAACTTTATTTCCGAAGTCGGTGTCTTCGGTACCTACTGTTTTTCGTTTTTTTATACACCACTGAAGGAGTTATGCCCGAACATACATTTAAAAAAATGTATATAAACATCCGAATTGAGAACCTCATACTATTTGGGAAGTCGGTTAAAAAGTCGTAGAGAATTTAATCCTCTACAATATCCTTAGCCCCTTTTCACACGCTCCGGTTGCCGGGTAGCCGGTGCCGGGTAACGTGTACCATGTACGCCGGTACGTGAGAAAGCTTACATACATGGCTATACACTTTGCTACCAGTTACCCAGCACCAACTAACCGAATACCGGGGCGTGTGAAAAGGCACTCAGCCCCTTTTCACACGCTCCGGTTGTCAGGTAGCCGGTGCCGGGTAACCGGGCTGCCAATGTATGGCCATGTGCGCCGGTACGTGTCAAAGGTAACATACATGCCTATACACTTCGCCGTCGGTTACTCGGCACCGGCTACCCGGAAACCGGAGCGTGTGAAAAGGGACTAATCCTTACATAGTATAAAACAAAATGGCTTCCCGCTGTCTGTCCATATGTATGCTTAGATCTTTAAAAGTACGCAACGGATTTTGATGCGGTTTTTTTAATAGATAGAGTGATTCAAGAGGAAGGTTTATATGTATAATACACGCGGGCGAAGCCGCTGGCAGAAGCTTGTTTATAATAAATACAAATAGTATAAAAATCATATGAAACGAGATATTTGCAATAAATGTGTAAAAAATCAATGTTTTGACCTTTGACCTTGGAATATCTGTAATCGCGGACACCCTTCGTTATGTAGGATTAGAGACAAGTTTTAGGGTGCCAAAATAAAAGTTAAAACAACTTTATAGCTGACTATCTCTCATTCCGAGATTCTTGCTCTAATTTGAGTAATTTTCTTGGAAAATGTAGTCATTGCTGATAACAAGCACTTGATATTAACAGACCACCTTAAGCTGGGTACTCACTTAGCAGTGTTGCATGTAACGTATCAGATACTGTATCAACCTACAAGTGGGCGTCTCGTGCACAGCTAGATACACGGCTCGTCCACGGTCCACCGCGTATCTAGCTGTGCACTGTGTAGCGCTCCACGCAGCACTTTGTGTTCGCAGCGGGCTCGTGCTACGTACTCACTTGATACCGTATCTGATACATTTCACGCTATACTGCTAAGTGAGTACCCAGCTTTACGATAGGAAATATAAGTGTAATAGACAAACACGTCACATAACACCAACATAAAACGATCGGACTTTTTGGGTTTCAGAGAAATAAATAAAAAGACAATAACTTTTGGAATAATTTAATAAAATAAATTTTGTAAAATATTTTTGGTAGTAGAATTTTTACGAAAGCTTACATCATTGTTGGAACTACTAAAGTCTGTTCTTTAGGCTCAAATACCGATATCACTCGAAAACATAGCCGTTTGGGCGAAAGCATAGCTCAGAACGCGTTGTGGTATATGCAGTTTGGGCTTGCCACAATATGCTCCTCTCCTTAGATTGGCTGTCCTGGATAGCCTGTGTTGTTCGTCTGAAATGAATGGGACTTTTAAGTCTACCAAGTCAAGAGTTGTCGTGTATTCGTAGAGAGGATGTCGGGAATCGGTTTCTTCGTTATTTTTTTCCAGGGTGTATGTGACATCCCTTTGTACGCAAATTCTATTCTATCTTCTTATGATAATATCTGAGTTAACTTGAATCAATTTTCGTTATTCAGTTTTTTTTTCTAAATTCGATGGATGTTTTAATCCTTTGTAAATTAAACCTGCTTCCCAGTGCACAACTATAAAGTGGATGGCTATAGCGCTTGAGTACCAGTTCACCGATTTCATATCAGTTTCAAGTAATTATTCTAATTATTGCTTTGCAATTATTATTTTTCTGCAATTTAAATTTCAATATTAATAGCACTTACATCCTGAAACGCCTTCTTTGTACTAATTTTAGTGTTGTTCATTTCCCTGAGTTATAATATATCTCGGCAATAAGTGTGCTTGTTGGAAAAGGGATCCCTAACGATTTCCATCGATTTGTGTCCCTAGTAACTCTCTGCCAGTTTATATTTGCTGTGATATAGAGTTCGTCCTCCCATCTTTTACGTTGTCGACCTCTATTTTGTTTACCACTTCTGGGGCACTATTCTTACATTCCGCAACTTCATTTACAACCAAACACTTCAACTTCACATCAGTTTCGTCATACAATGCTCCTTGTAACTCAACCTGGATCTCCCTCAAACTCTTGCCCTTTGTTTCTGGCACCAAAAAGTATGAGAAAACAGCTCCAATCAATGATGTACCAGCGTAGAACCAGAAAACTCCAGCCAGTCCAGTTATATCCTTTACTTCTTGATATCCCTTGACTGACAGAAAGCTAAGGAACCCTCCCAAAATATTTTGGAAAGTCATGGCTACTGATTTGACGTTAAGGGGGAATATTTCTGCAATAATAACAACGACTAGTGAGTCGAAGCCTAGAGTGGATAAAATGCTAGAGAGAACGATGCCAATGAAAGGAATGTAACTATAGTAAGGGGAGGACGTGGGTTGAATTAAAAAATATGCTCGAACAATGATAAGGGTTATTCCATAGCTGAGGTAGGAGTACACGAGTAGGGGACGCCGCCCAACCTTGTCTACTATAGCTGATGCAAATATACCTGCAAAGAAATTAAGAGTATTATTAGTGGATAGCTGCCCAAGTAACAAGGGATTAGGGCAGGAAGAAGATTAATGACTAGCTTCTGCTAGCTGTTTCACCTGTGTGATAGACCCGGGGTAAAAAGTATCCTATGTCCTATTCCAGGGCATGGACTACCCGTGTGCGAAGTTTCATGCATATCTATTAAGACCGATTTACTTTCGCATTTATAATATAAGTATGGATATGGGTGCCATGCAATCATACTGTGTTCCAATATTTGCGATTCCATAGTCGACTGCAGGTGGTAGCAGCAGGCAATATTTTGCCAAAATGTATTTTTGAAATAACCAACTTCTTACAAAATATACATACTTACCAACAACGAATTTAACTGCGCCAAATATTATCATCATGGAGGATATATTGATGTTCACCTTGGTTTCTTGAACGATTGCGCCGAAGTATGTTTGGATGGGAATCGATCCCGATAGCAGTAGAGTAGTTTTCAAACCTGTTGAAGAACATTGTTAGTCAAGTAAGATTTTTTTTGGACGCCCATTGTCACACATTTTACCAGTTATCAATACATCTTTAGTTACTGACCAACAGCAATGATCATTGCCTTGCGGTATTGCTTTCCTGTAAACAGCTCTTTAATAGACCCGGCGCGCACCGTCTCCTTTTTCACGTCTACCCTCATAGCTGATAACCGATCTTCTATTACCTGTACCAATCATGTTACAATTTTGTGAAATCGGTGAAATGTTTCACATGATAGAAGAGACAACAAAAGCAGAAGAGGAAAATGTAGATATTAATTCCCATGGTACAGAAATAAGTTGAAAACTGAACTTACGTCGTCAAAAGAAATGATTGAACTATTCTTGAGTGAATCATATGAAACGTTATACTTGCTAAAATTAGGTTTTCTCTTACCTTTTCATCTTTATTTCCGCTCAATTTGATGAGGGAAGCTCTCGCACTATTCACCCTTCCTTCTTTCAATAGGTAATATGGACTTTCAGGTATAAAGCAGCAGGCAATGAAGGAACAAAATGGCAAGACCAGAAGCATGAAGTTGATGGTCTGGTACGAGACCAAGGGGCCGACAGACAAGATGAGGAAACCACCAAAATTTCGCATGTACCGCATGGATAAAGTGACTTTGCCTCTGATCTCTTTGTCTGATACCTCTGCTAAATACATGGCTAACACCTGCAAAGAGAATATTTAAGAAGGATATAAATCTTATTAATTTCTCTAAATTATTATTAACTTTTGAAATTAAGTGAGCTAAATTTGTAACAGCAGTGGTGACAATTTTGATAGTTTTCTAAAGTAATAGCCTGTTTTGTTTTTTTACAAACTTATTTGATTCCTGTTAGCTGCATCTTCCAACTGCTGGGCAAAGATTCTGTCCAAGAATTCGACGTGTAGACATTTGTTTTGTCCAACTCGTTCCACCATCTGCTACGGAGCCAGCCGTGACACCTTCTAGAGCTTTCCACAGTGGCTATTTTATTTATATTTTTTTAGTTCCTAAAATTACTTACAGTTGCTATCATGCCTATGCCGATACCCCATAAGAACCGCGTTAAGTAAAGCCACCACGCTGTTATAGTGTTGAGAAGAATAATCTGGCAAACAAAACAAAAGAACATTTGACGTGAAACATAGTCATTTTAAGTGCATTTTAAACTTATTTTGATAACGTTAGTATTTCTGGACACGATAAAAAAACGAGATTAAAATTTTGAAATGAATCGGAGACATGTATCAAATCACCACTTACCGTTCCAGTGATGATAGGCAAAGCACTGCCCAAGATAACGGCTCGTCTCCCGAAACCGTCTGATATAAACCTCGTCACCAGGCTGCCAGTCATGAAACCAGGGGCCGAAGAAGCAGCCATCCATGATATTTGTTTCTGAATTGAAAGAATTTTCATGTTATTCCAGTACGGAATGTATCCAATTCGGCATTTAGTCTCGAAATAGACTGGATGATGCTAATTGTCTACATATTCTGAGGGATTCTGCTGCATAGAACCCCTATTAGTAACTAATTTGCTCATAGTAATTTCCGTTACACAGGGTTATTTTTCTGTCAAAAGTGAAGAAAACAGTCAGTATTAATATGATGAAAGCAATTATACTCGTAGCTAGCGAATGAAAACGTGACGGGTTGAATGTAAGAAGAAAACGTGTCGCGCCGATCCCACGCTGAATGGGACTAGGTAAGAAAGATAACGGTGGTAATTATGAAAAAGTATTACTTCTCACACTTGAACCAGTAAACCCTTCGCGACCCGACACTATACCGAAGACATTCCGCATGACAGCCTGTATGAGATTAGGATGGCTCTGAAACAGCTAAAGAACAACAAGGCGCCGGGTGATGACGGAATCACGGTCGGTGGGTCATCTTAGGGACGGCTGACCTCCTGAAGGCGGGTGGGCAACCGGTCCTTAAGGACCCTCAGAAGCTGTTTGATTCCGTCATACTCGAGGGGAGGACGCCACAGGCATGGTGCAGGGGTGTGGTACCACCACCTCTTCTTCAAAATGGGTGACAATGCCTTACTAAAGAACTATAGGCCCATCTCACTTCTTAGCCATGTCTACAAGCTGTTTTCAAGAGTCATCACGAATCGGCTCGCGCTTGTTAGTTTTGGAAGTACGTGTGACGTCATTTAATCATGAATTTTCACTTTTTAAGCACAATGGTTTGCTACAAAATACACACTGTCATATTTATTAAGCATCTACCAACAAATGTCGACGTACCTACCTAAATTATTATTGTGTTGTCACCCACAATTGTTAGAGTACCCACCTAAGTATATATTGTTGTGTGTACAGGAAGTAATTCTAAATGTCAGTGATGATATTCCTATAAAATATTACGTAATTTGTAATTATCATTGTGAAGTACCCTGGATTTAATATTGCTATTTTGGTATTATAAGTCATTTGAGACAATTAGTACAAAACTCTCAGTTAGTATCAATATTCTTTCGAATATTGATTAAGAATGACTAAATAGGCGATATAAAATTCCTTAATTATCTTGATTCGTTTTAAAAAGGTTTCATTACTAAAGAATTGATTATTGACTTAATTGTGAGATTATTTATAGCAATGTAGAAAATGGTAGGGACATTTGACAGGTCCACTGATTACTATAAATAGTGTGTAATTCGTAATTTGATTTACTTTGTTGTGAACTACAAGCCAGCAAAGGCCAGATATTATGTTGTGATAGTGATATTGTTTTCCTCAATTGTTATATTTTCTGAAAGATGGACTACACAAGCTTCACGTAAGTTATTTGATATATAACTTCATTATTACTATTGGTTGTGTTGCAACTATATCTGTATCATATTATTATTATATATATTATTCCTAACGATGTTAACTTGATTTAAGGGCTGGTCATGTTTTTTGCCTTACCTTTGTTGTTTTGATTATGTAACATTATGAAATGTTACAAGATTCATCATATAATGGTAATAGTAGAATTAGATCTTTATTGTGATAAACGATATGTATATGATTATAAAAGATATCTATAAATACTAAAGAAGAGCTTCCGTGGAGTTTCTTGCCCTTCTTCTTCACGAGAACTAGGTCTAGCAACCGGGCGGTAAGCTCTCTGAGCCTCAATATGTATTAATTGACAAGCCTTGTTGAAATAAATACCTAGTCTTGTCTGTCTGTGCTTTTATTCATAAAACCTTTCCCTTATACACCAGTAACTCTGATACACAGTAAATAACCAACAACCATCTTCATTCCAAGCTTGCTATATCGATACTTTTATATGGAGTTCCTTCCTGGTTCTATCACGCGCAGGTTTGACGATTTCCAGCCTCCCGAACAAGCCCGATTCCGTAAAGGCTTCAGCACCGTAGACCACATACATACGCTGCGGCAGTTTATACAGAAGACCGAAGAGTACAACCTGCCACCACCTGCTGTGATGACATATGACTCTGAGACGTGGTCGCTTACAATGGGCCTCATCAGAAAGCTTACAGTCACTCAAATGGAAATGGAGAGGGCTATACTCGGAGTTTCCTTGCGTGATCGAATCAGAAATGTAGAGATCTGCAAGAGGACCAGAGTTACCGACATAGCTCGAAGAATTGCCAAACTTAAGTGGCTGTGGGCAGGGCACATTGCTCACAGAACGGATGGCCGATGGGGCAGAAAGGTTTGGATTGGCGACCGCGAACAGAAAGACGTTGCGTTGGAAGGCCTCCCACCAGGTGGACCGGTGACCTGGTGAAGGTTGCAGGGATCCGCTGGTTGCGAGACGCACGGAACTGGTCAAAGTGGCGACGCTTGGGGAAGGCCTATGTCCAGCAGTGGACGGCTGATATGATGATGATGTTGATTATTTCTATGACCTTACGTCTGTAATATTAATGCCGGTTTCATTATTGTGGAACTTCGGAATCACAGGGGTGCCCCACCCCATGAGAACGCCCGAAAGCACAGCGGTCAGCGAGACTGAAACAGCAATCATCAAATTAAATTATCAGTTAAGATAACGACAGACGCCAACGACCTTGAGGCAACAAAACGCGCACTCTTATCACAACCGCGCGACTTATATAGATTATATACTTTCCTTATTATTCTTAAGAATATCAAAATGTAATAATGAGATAAATCAATTGGTTTTGAAATGGTGAAAATTTCATTAAAATACGCCAGGCTGTTTTCGTGCGATTGTCGTTTTTTACCCGACTGCCGAAGGAGTGTAATGTGTTTATCAGTCTATGTATGTATGTTTGTTCCTATGTGGTGTTCTAGAGACCAAACGCGTTGGCCGATTTTGATGATTCTTACGTCAATCGATTCGTCTCAACGCTGCGAGTGTCACTGGCTTCATTAAAATTGGAAAAAAAATGGCGGATTTTGGGCGCCATTTTGTGAGGCATTTTTTTTCCTTCCAAACCCATCGTGTGGGGTATCAAAATAAAGGGTTTAAGAGCTGATTTCAAAAATATATGTTTAAGTGTACCAATTCTAAAAAAAAAATAACTAATAAGTGGTAAATAATAAAAGTTAATATAAAAAATCAAAAACCCGACTGCTTAAAAAGCGAACTAAAAAGACGTACACAAGAAGAAATTCATGCTGTGCAGTCGGAGGATACGTCTGGTTTTGGTCAACTAGCTCGTGAAAATGTAGAATGTAGTCGAAGTGATAGCTTATTGTTTGACCTAGCGATTTTTGAATTAAGAAAGAATAGGATGATATAGGTCTTATCTGATGGTAGGCGATATCGTTGGTGACGGTGGCAATCGAGTTGGTTTGCCTGAAGAAATCTGTTCACTGTTGACTTGAAGTCTCCTAGATTTATATGTTTCAGGAAAAACAATGTCTTTGGTAACATTAATGAAGCAATTGAACTCACCTGCAGCTGTCACTAAATATTGAGCTTGTCTCCCTTTCATCATCTCACAGTTTCACGTGCACTTATATTCTAAAAACATGAATTATAAACCGTTTTTACCCCGCTGTGTGGTCAAAATCGCTAATAAAAATAGGCATTAGGAACTAAGTACAGTTGCGATCAAAAATCCTATTTCATAAACACGACAGTTCATTTTAATATTATATGACTGGACATAAAACAACACTTGTGTACTTTTCCGTATTTAGCATGCTAGTGAATTTATCAAGAATTCAAGAGATAAGAGAATGCAAAATTGTGCTATCGCAATACAAATAGTAGAATTATCTACTATTTGTATTGCGATAGCACAATTTTCGTCGCGCGGTTGTGATAAGAGTGCGCGTTTTGTTCCCTCAAGGTCGTTGGCGTTAGTCGTCGTCTTAAGCCCATACAGTTTGAGAACTGCTCAGTACGAGTAGGCAATAATTTATGATAAAACTTTTGAAATAATTAAAGTGACCGGGCTTTATGGATAATATCATTCTGTTCCTGGGCAAAGTAATAAAAAAAATGTATTAATAAATTATTTTAATATTAGGTCATTACATATGAAATTGGCGTTTTGTAAGGGAGGAACATTAAGTCGTTTTTTTTTAATGTAATATATTTATTTAATCAAAGTGTGTACCATTGCTATCTATGCACTTTTGCCATCGCATAGGTAGTTCATTGATCCCTTAACTAAAAAAACCATTCGGACGGGAATCAATAAAATCTTTGAAGGCGCTTTGGACTGCCCCATCGGAGTTGAATTTTTTCCCTTGCAAGAAGTTATCCAAATTTCGAAAAAAATGGTAATCTGTTGGAGCAAGGTCCGGGGAGCACGGTGGATGTCTTAGTCATTCCAATTGAAGCTCCTCTTATTTTGTAGCCGTCTGTTGTGCAGTGTGTGGTCTAGCGTTGTCCTGAAGTAGCAGTGGCCTAGAACTATTGACCAGCCTCGGCTGTTTAGCAGCTAGCTTTTCCATCATGGTTTGCAGTTACTGACAATAGACATCCGCCGTAATCGTCTGGTCAGATTTAGGGTACTTCACGCCTGAACAGCTGCTCAACTTGTATAAAGCGCAAGTTCGGTCATGCATGGAGTACTGCTCTCACCTCTGGGATGGCTCTGCCAAATACCAGCTTGATGCACTTGAGGCGATTGACAGACGGGCCAAAAGGCTTATCGGCAACGATGCACTGGTCGCCTCAAAGCTCCAGAGCCTCGAACATCGACGCCGAGTCGCCAGTCTGTCGGTTTTTTATCGGTTACATTTCGGGGAGTGTGCGGCGGAACTGCACAATTTGCACCTGGCCCTTTCCATAATCGGACTACATGACGTACGGCCATGTGCCATCGGTACATGGTGGACATCCCTCCCATACGCACAAAGCGTTTTGCTAATACTTTGATTGTGCGCACAGCTAAGGAGTGGCATTCCCTTCCAGTCTTTGTGCCCTAATAGCTACAACCTTGGGGTCTTTAAGTCAAGAGTGAATAGGTTTCTTCTAGGCAAGCGTGTTTCACCGTAGACCATGTCATCGCTTAACATCAGGCGAGATAGTGGTCAAACGCGAGCCTAAAGGTTATAAAAAAAATAAAAAAATAAGAAAGCTGTAGTGAACGACACCGGCACTAGTCCACCAAACGCTCACAAGTAATTTTCTTTGAGTAAATTTTCGCTTAGGGCAGGATTTGGCTGGTTCGCCAGGGTTCAGCCATTGCGATGAGCGTTTCCGATTATTGTACAGGATCCATTTTTTATCACAGTTAATGATTCGATTTAAAATCCCTTCATTATTGTGCCGGTTGAGTAATGTAACGCAGCAGTCGACGCGCGTTTGTCGGTTCGCTGCTCTCAATTCATGAGGTACCCACCTTTCAAGCTTTTTCACCTTCCCAATTTGCTTCAATTGGATTGAAACAGTTTTATCACTAACACCGCAGCCTGCAGCTAACTCGGACGTGGTTTGATCCGATTTGTGGATGGATCCGCTTCCACAATAGCCTTTAATTCTTCATTATCAACTTTGGTCTCCGGCCGTCCATGGGGCTTGTTCTGCAAGTCGAAATTTCCAGAACGAAAACGTTGGAAGCAAAATTGCACTGTGTTTTATTTTGCAACACCGTGCCATACACGTCATTAATCCTTCGAGCCGTTTCTGCAGCACTGGTGCCACGATGGAACTCGTACTCGTAAATAACGCGATATTTCAAGTTTTCTATTTTCTAAACTGACTGGCGCAAAGAAAAACCAAAAGAGGAAACAAACAAATGAATTACGGTTTTCCAAATACAAAAGTATAAAAAAAACATATGGAATTCCAAACCAAAGAGGAGATATTTGAGATCAAAGTGGCCAGTATGACAAAACGCCAATTTCATAGGTAAGGACCTAATATTAGATTCTGCCAGCGGCTACGCCTGCGTGAAACTCAGCAGTGGTGAAGCGGGAACCGTACGTTTTGGTGGAATAAAAAGTAGCCTATTTGCTATTCCATACTATAATCCATCCGTTCAGCATTTATGGCGTGATTGAGTAACAAACATACATCTATCCATCTATCTATCCAAACTTTCGCATTTTTATAATATTAGATAGGATAGTAGGAAGTAGGATTGAAGTGCGTATTCCTTTAGAGCGTACTGGCGTGAACAATCGCGTGAGATTTGCTGTCATTTATTGAAGAGTTCTGTTGTATATCGCCGAAATTCACTATCAGATCTTTACTAAATTTAAAATAGATGAATTTGAGAACATATTCTTTTAAACGAAAATAATTTTCAAAATGATGATACGTAAATGAAAGGTTATGAAGTATTTTAGTATAGTCTTTTTAATAAGTAGTTAAGGGGCTGTAGTCGAACAGTTGACAATCGACATCTGAGGTTCTAAGCCTCGCCCACTGTCATTGATAGCTTAGGGGCAAACTTTAAATTGGAGCGAAAAGTATTTGAATATTAAATACACAAGGCCGACCAAAGAGACCCACATCATAAACGGACTCTTCCGATGGTTTTTACAAAAATATTACCGAGCAAGTTCTCATTACAAACTGGCGGCTAGCATCTGACATCAGACCGTTCACTGTTATTTTGCTTATGAATATAACCTTATTGCTACGAAAATAAAGATCACTAAATAAAATAGGTAATCTGGCTAGTGTCATACGAGTATTTGCCGTGCAAATTGAATGAATATTATAATATGTCTGCTTATATGCGACTAGCTGCCACATATAATAACACAGTAGGTGACATTTTTTTATAACGGTTTTATAGCCAGATAATTTTATTTATATTATTTTAATAAGTTCTACTATACTGAAATGGACTGTGTAACGCTAAACTAAAACTTTAAATTTGAATTGAGATTTGGTGCTTTCATTACTCAATTTAATCATTATTTACAATAGGAAAGTCCCATCAAATTATAAAATACCTTAAATTTGCAAATATCCAGAACTTACTAGGTTAGGAATTGTCTTTTTTTAGGCTTATTTAAAATATCCAATAGAATTAAGGACACTATTAATATCATTTGTACAATTCGTAGGTTCGTATTCCTTGTTTGGTATTCTCTTGAAATATTGATTTGTCACTTAGTTACTATAAAGATGACTTTGCATAGCCTGTTTCATATCATAGTATATTTTTGCGCTATCCTGGAATATAATAGTTTAAAGGCATTTACTGAGTTTTAATATACATCAGCCCACTGTGGTGAGGTCACTTGGTGCTTTTGTCTTTCTTTTTTGTGTATTAGAGTTTAAAAACAAATAGACAGGGCGCAAAAAAACCCTTTGTTCCCATTAGTACCACCAAACTGTACCACCGGTGGTACTAACGGGAAATTTCGTTCTCTATAGTACCACCATTTACTTAGTGTTACTAGGGAGACTGTTTGTTCCCAATAGTACCTACTACCATGCAAAACTTTATCTATCTGTATACATAAAAATGCTGTATGTGATTGTATGCGTATCACTACAGAACTGCTGAAACGATTTGTTGCTATTGTTTGTTATATAAAAAGAAAGAAAAAGGTTTATACGCGCCAGACACGACGCATATCATAAAAAAAAATACAACCGACTCCAAATAAAGACACTACAAAGTGAAAAATAACTTCAATTTCGGAAGTCGGTGTCAAAAAACGAAGATCCCAAAACAGGAACACCGACTTACGAAATTGAAGTTATTTTTCACTTTGTAGTGTCTTTATTTGGAAGTCGGTTGTATTTTTTGTTAAAAAGTTTTTAGATTATGCACAATGCACAATCTTAAAAAATGTTGAATTAATTAAATTTGTAATTGTTATTTGGCAGATATTCGTGGTGTCCTGTTGCTTAAAAAGCCAATGGAAGCAACTACAACAGAAACCAGACTTTCTATTAAACAAAGTGTGGAAAAGGATGTGAAATATACAACCATTGCGGCATCAACCACTGAGATGTCAACAGTGGCAGCATCAGCCGATGAAGTATCAGGTTAATTCGCGGTGTCAGTCAGGCAGATTACCAGGGCGAGTAATTTCGCCGAAACTGTTCACTGCTGCATTGGAGGATGTCTTGAAGTTTCTGGACTGGAGAGGGCTAGATATCTATATATTAATGCGAGTAAATCACTCAACTTCGGTTTGCCAACTATAGGTATAGTGGTCATGGCTGAAACCACAGAGGATCTAAGAACAATGCACGATGACCTCAGTAGAGCTTCCGGAAGAGTGGGTCTAAAAATTGACAAAACCAAGGTCATGTTTATGCCCATGTTACACCCATTCCTTTTGAAATCGGACACTACACTCGAAGTTGTGGACGATTATGCCTACCAGGGACAAAAAAACTTTTTACAAAAAATACAACCGACTTCCAAATAAAAAAACAAAAAAGTGAAAAATAACTTCAATTTCGGAAGACGGTGTTCTTGTTTTATTTTCTTCGTTTTTGACACCGACTTCCGAAATTGAAGTTATTTTCACTTTTTTGTTTTTTTATTTGGAAGTCGGTTGTATTTTTTGTAAAAAGTTTTTTTATTTTTCACTTTTTAGTTGTGCTACACAATTTATATAGGCTAGGTACCAATAATGCCCAAAGTGAAACCAGAATAGATTTACCCAATAACATGAAACTTAAACAAATTCGGTCGAATAAGGGTATACCAAGGTGAACTGTTTACACCTGCGTACCCCTTTAGAGCTTACTAGTGTGATGTTATGTTATGAAATGGTGTAAACAATAAACATAAATGCAATTGCAGCTATCCCGAGTGATTTGCCGTCATTTATTGAAGAGTTCTGATGTGTATCTCCGAAGTTCTTTATCAGATATTGATGAAAATTAAAAGGGACCACATGACAAACACCAGCTTTCAAATAAAAAAAGAATCATCAAAATCGGTTCACCCAGTAACAAGTTCTGAGGTAACACACATAAAAAAAAAAAATACAGTCGAATTGAGAACCTCCTCCTTTTTTTGAAGTCGGTTAAAAACAAAAGAAAAACATAAATAAAAATACCGTGTATGCCTCACAACCACGTATATGTGTTGTATATGTTACTGTAAAATCGAAACCTATTATTTACCGACAAAACCTAAGATTTACTAATTCTTACTGGTAAAACTCCGAAATCATCATCATCTTCCTGCCCTTGTCCCATGTTTCTTGGGTTGTCCTGTCCCCCATCACGCTATAATTGACTCCCTTTTCTTTCATATCGCTCCTCACACAGTCCATCCATCTTTTCTTCGGCCGTCCGCTCCCTCCCCATCCATCCCCAATTAAATTCATAAGAGTACAACCAAGTCAATCCAGACATTCTTTTCCTGCACCGTCTAGAACCAGCCTTCACGGTACGCGTCCAAAGCATCTCGGCACCTATTTCTGGGCCGGCCTCAAAAGTACGTTCCATCTTCAGGATTGTGGTGGATTGCCCAGCGGTCAATTTGCATGCAACTAACGTGAGCCGTAATGGCATTGGCCTATTTGAGCCGAGCAGCCTTTTTACACACGACTATTATGCCCGTTTGGGAACACAGCATGGTATTCCGTATTCGGTCTGTTCTTTTTATATCCAGAATGCTGCGTAAATCTCTGGTCATAAATCCCCAAGTGTAAGTCTTTGAGTGACCATGTCTGAGAACCGTAGGTTCGGATGAGCAGAATACACATATCGATGAGTTTACTCTTCAGGGCGATTGGCGGATTTATCTATACCAATATTATAAAGAGGAAAGATTTTTTTGTTTGTTTGTACCGAATAGGCTCCAAAACTACTGGACCGATTTCAAAAATTCTTTCACCGTTGGGAAGCTACTCTATCCCCGGTTGACATAGGCAATTTTTTATCCCTGTATTCCCACAGGAACGGGAACTACGCGGGTGAAATCGCGAGGCGTCCTCTAGTTGTTAATAAATAAGAATTATCCGTGCCAATTTGGCAAAATGATAAGATCAATTAATAATTAGCTTAACAATATTAATAGACTAACAAACTATTATTGTGGCCCGTTATTGCAATTGGGATAGTTAATTGCGAGAAATACAGGTCTGATCAATGTGGTGATTCTTGGTGAGCTTTATGTCCACATGTGGACGTTTTTTGTTTGAAACGATGAAAAATGTCAAATTGTGAGAAATAGATATCATTTCTCACGAATTCGAAATTTTTGGTCAGTTCTAGGCGCCGTATGTTAGAAGGAAACAAAGATTGAAACAAAATTCTCCGTATCCATATACGGAGAATTTTATTAGTTCTGTCATTTCGAGACAGAACTAATAATATTCTTCTTCAGCACAACTAAAAAGTGAAAAAAAAAACCTTTTACAAAAAATACAACCGACTTCCATAGAAAAACATAAAAGTGTAAAATAACTTCAATTTCGGAAGTCGGTGTTCTTGTTTTATTTTCTTTGTTTTTTGACACCGACTTCCGAAATTGAAGTTATTTTACACTTTTTTGTTTTTCTATGGAAGTCGGTTGTATTTTTTGTAAAAGGTTTTTTTTTTTCACTTTTTAGTTGGGCTACATAATTTATATAGGCTAGGTACCAATATTGCCCAAAGTGAAACCAGAACAGATTTACCCAATAACATGAAACTTAAACAAAACCGGTCGTATAAGGGTACACCAAGGTGAACTGTTTACACCTGCGTACCTCTTTAGAGCGTACTAGTGTGATGTTATGTTATGAAATGGTGTAAACAATAAACATAAATGCGATTGCAGCTATTCCGAGTGATTTGCCGTCATTTATTGAAGAGTTCTGATGTGTATCTCCGAAGTTCTTTATCAGATCTTAATGAAAATTAAATGGGACCACATGACAAACATTAGCTTTCAAATAAAAAAAGAATCATCAAAATCGGTTCACCCAGTAACAAGTTCTGAGGTTAACACACATAAAAAAAAAAACAGTCGAATTGACAACCTCCTCCTTTTTTTGAAGTCGGTTAAAAATATAGATGCCAGTGTCAGCTGTAGTGCCAGAAAATAAAAATAATACAGACTTTGACAATATTGCTTGTGATTTCGTTAGTTCCAATTAAAGCCACCATGCTACATGATCTGGCTGCATTATACCTGATATTTTTTTTCGACAGATTGAATTGACGAGAAATAAATCGAATATTTTTTTGCTTTTTGCAGAAAAAAGCGACATACGTCCACCTAGCAACGCCGCAAAGCGGTCACTGTCGAATTGCACTGGATGGAAAGAGAAGCACGATGGAATTTGTATAGACTTTTTTACAAAACATAATAATATGAATTCTTCAATAAATAAACTTCGATAAATACGACAATGAAGTTTTGCGTCCTGTTGTGATACGTTATTGTTGTTAATTGTACCAATGTACGCTGGTCAATATAACCGGAAAAACTTTCTGAAGGTCACGGTTATAGGTTACTTTGCCATTCAAATGTATCGAGGTTTTTGTGCGTAAACGAGTTTTGGCCACAATGAAGTTTTCGGAAATATGATCAAGATTAACATATCTTTTTTTCCGCTGCCACATCTTCAATAGATACGGCAAAAAAATGTTTAAAATATTGCCTATTTTGGTTATTCAGCCCCTTAAAAGACACATGCTTCACAAGAGAGCGTTTTTCAAGGACATACATAGAACAGTACAAAACAATAGAATTTAAAAAGGGTAACCTAACCAAAATTAATAGGTTCATATAAAGAGTCTTCTGGACTTGTAGAAAGTAGTGCTTGGTGCTATGGTGACCTAACACACCTTTCTTGTAATGATAGGATATGGTAAAGTTAAAGCCTTGGATTATAAGGTAAATAACTATATTGAATCACTATATAACACTTAGATACACGAAATGGTAAATTATGGTAAACTAAATTAAAGGTGAAAAGGATGGTAATATGGTTATGGTTTGGTTATGAGTACGTGGTGTCTCTGACGAGATCTAAACGCGAACTGGCCCACATTTTGGTAATCGAGCGAATGTGCATACTTGCGTTTGATGCAATTATGCATTTTCGCTGAGTGTTCGGTTAAAACTCGAACATATTCACAAGAGCGAGAAGAAATGCGGGATGATGATATGGTGTGTATATAACATTAAATTACTTAAACACATTAGTTTCTAGTAATCTTATCTGGTAAGCTTAACAACATTGATAAGGCATACTAAAAGCAAATTGGTCTACATAAATAACTATAATTATAAAAACATTCATGGTGGTTTAAAATTACACTATATAGTCTTCTACAGTAAAAGCAATATTTTGATTGCCTGTGTCCATATATTTTTGTCCCGTTTTAGCGAACTATAGTTCGCACTAGGCCAGCGTTTGGCATAATTGTGTAAACGAAAACCGATTTCACTTTTATTCTCTAGATCACTGGCACTGAGCACTTCACTATATGATTAACGTCTTCTGGTTGGTTTCGGAGTCGCTGCTAACTCCTGTTGGCAGCGACTCTCACTGCGGCGTCGAGGTCTTGGAGGCGGCGGAGTCACCGCGGTCTGCTGCCGGCGGGATCCCTCGCCACGTAGCCCCGTGCGCCACATCCATTGCGATGTATGGTTTCAATGTCCTTTTCATACTGGTCTGCAAAAAGCGAGTGCAACACTCCGAATACGTCATTCGCTAGATACCCGATACCGTTGATTAGGCCTCGTCGGCGCCGACCCGTCTTCCCCGTGGCGCGTCGCCGTCTAGTGTGGATATCAAAATGCTGTGTTAGCAAAAGTTCATTGTAGTATTCGAGTTCTTGGTAATCGTGCCGGGCTTGTTGCACGATCGTATTACAATGGTTTTGTGTTTCTATGGTTGCGCACAAGTTTTCTTGGTAACTTGCCTGTCCAATAGGGTCCCATGCCGTAGTACATGACTAATGTCCATTTATCCCTGATTAATTTTACTTTTAAAATAGGGTCAAAATAAAGCGTTTGGTTGTTAGGAAATGGTTTCACGGCATCTAAACCGTAAGATGGTAAGATCAGCGTAAAAAAACTCAGTAAAACAGTTGCTATAGTTGCGATTTTTGACCTTGGTTTTCTTTTTCCTTCTGGTAATTTGGTTGTTGGTTTTATATCCGGTGTTCTGTTATATTTACGTTATTCTGGTCAACGGGCAAAACTGAGAGTTTCACAATAGGGCGTTTCATGACCCCATTTTTGGTTTTTAATGAAACCGCTCTGGTTAGACCATCATTTCCTGGATGTGTGTCGACCACACGTCCAAGAGCCCATTTTCCTGGAGGCAGATTTTCATAATGAATATGAGAAATGAATATAAGAAATGAGCTGGTGTAAGGAAGTTTATATCATCGGGATCCTCTGATATCGCACAAAGAGGTCGTGAGTTGAGGCACGCTTCTAGTCTAGCTAACAATGTGGCGTACTCCTCGAAGGTTAGTCTTTGTTGACCGATGACCCTCTTGAGGTGATGTTTCAGACTGCGTACTGCTCGCTCCCATAGATCGCCGGCATTAGGCCAGCTAAGCACGTTAAAGTGCCATTCTATGCCCATCTCTGCTATCTCGTTTATAAAACATTCACTGAATACTTCGCGAAGCTAGTTAAATTCTTGCTGAATCATCCTGTTTGCTCCCACGAAGTTAGTGCCGTTGTCACTGTAGATATGTCGTGGTGCCCCTTTTCTGGCAGCCATTCTGGTTAGAGCTGCCAAAAAGGCGGAGCTGCTCAGGTCTGACACGAGCTCTAAGTGAACCGCTTTCGTGACCATACATATAAAAACTGCTATGTACCCCTTAGTAGTTTTGATTCCCGTCCTTTATTAGCCTTGACCTCTACGAAGCCTGTGTAGTCTACGCCGCAGTGATAAAACGCATGTTCGGGATTCACTCTTGGTTCTGGTAAATCCCCCATGAGCTGGTGCTGCCGCACGGGATTTTGTTTTCTGCATATGACACATTTTCTTATAAACTTTTTAGTTGCCATGTATCCGCCGATAATCCAATACTGTTGTCGAAGGTTTGCTAACATTAGACGCGCTCCGCCATGGAAAGTCAATTTATGAGCTTGATCGATAAGTAATGTGGTTAACGGGTGGTCGTGAGGTAAGATGATGGGATGTTTCATCTCAAGACTCATGTGGGCGTTTTCTAATCTCCCACCCACAAGTAAAATGCCACGTTCATCTATGGTAGGATTCAAACTCAAAATCTTGCTTTTGGAGTGCACTCTTCCGTGTTTGTTTATTGAATCTAGGTAGGTCGTTTGCAAATTCTGCCAGCTGAACGTTTTTGATTATCAGCTGTTTAGCCCGGCGAAGCTCGTGTAATTCAAGGTAGGGTCGGCGAACTTGTTTGTTCAAGGTAGGTAATCGCAGTATCCACGCAAAAATACGTATGATTTTTGTAATGGAGCTATATTTGTTTATCAAATGTTTAGTAATTTCGGTAGTCAGCGATTCTCTTGGTTGTCCAATGACTACCGCGTTGGTTTGGTTTAAAATAGACGGCTTTACTTCTAAATTCGTCTCGTAAATGGTTTGGTGATTTTCTTGATTGGTGTATGATGGCAGCCATGACGGCCCTTGCCACCATATCTTGTGGTCTTTGAGTTGCCTGACAGTCAAACCACGACTTGCACAGTCAGCTGGATTATCTGTCGTCTTCACATATTGCCAATGTTTTGATGGTATGGTTTTGGTGATGGTTTTTACCCAATTTGCTACAAATGGTTTCCATCGGGCTGGATCTCCTTGTATCCATCCTAGTACTGCAGTTAAATCAGTCCAACAGTAGACATCCGTCGGGTATTCTGACAAGGAATTTCGTACTTTTTGCATTAGCTGAGCTAAAAGATGAGCGCCCATTAGCTCTAGCCTTGGTATTGATATGACTTTGCTTATGGGTGCTAACCTTGCCTTTCCCGCAACTAATGTAATGGTTGTCCCTTCCTTCTTTACTACCTTGCAGTAGATTACACACGCGTATGCCTTGTTTGATGCGTCGCAGAATCCATACAATTCAATATTCTGGTTCACTCCCATTCCCAGCCATCTGTTAACTTCTGTAGTGTTTATGTCCGGCAATTCTTGTTTTAATTTTGTCCATTCGGAGTTCATTGCCTCGGGTAGGTGGTCATCCCATTTTATGTCAGACAACCAGACATTTTGAAACAGTAGTTTCATGGTAGTACTCAGGAGGGTTAACCATCCTAATGGATCGAACAGCTTCGAAATATCTGAAAGTAGACCTCTTTTGGTAATAATTGCTGGTGATTCGGGTTCTATTTTCGAGTTGAAAATGAAATTATCTTTCTGTGGGTACCAACAGAGACCCAAAGTTTTGGTCGAATCGCTCTGCTTGAACTTGTATTTTGACAGATCACATTGCTCTCTCTCTAAATAGGTTAATAGCTCTGGTTTGTTTGAGGTCCATTTTCTTAGATTAAATCCTCCCAATCGGCATAATTTTATGAGATCTGATTTCAGTTTATTTGCTGCTTCCATTGAGTGACGCCCTCCGCAAAAATCGTCCATATAGAAGGTGTCCTCTAATTCTTTTGCTGCATCAGAAAACTTCTGTCTTTCATCGGAAGCCAATTGTTTCAAGCACATCATCGCTAAAAATCCTGCTGGTTTGGTTCCGTATGTAAGCGTGACGAGCTGGAATGATTGTATTGGTTGCTTATTTGATTCTCGCCATAGTACCTTATGGTAAGCTTGATCTTCTTGGTGCACTCGGATCATTCTGTACATCTTCTCGATGTCCGAAGTATATACAAATTGAAATTGTCTCCATTTCAGGATAAGCTCTTGAAGATCCTTCTGTATATCAGGGCCCCTGTACATGACGTCATTTAGACTGTATCCTGATGAAGACTTTGCTGAGACGTTAAAAACTACTCTCAACTTGGTAGATTCAGCCCGAATGACTGCATGGTTTGGTAAGTAGCATTCGGGCGCCTGATTAATGTTGCATGGTATCATGTGGTTTAATGCAAAATATTCGTCCATGAACCTTTTGTAATCTTTCTTCAATGCGCTGTTCCTCTTAAAGTTCTCCAAGTTTCTAAATTGAGCTTATGCTTGCGGTTTGGTTGCGCCCAACTTGTCCCCTGTATTCCGGCTTGAGTGGCAGTCGGACTTCGTACCTTCCGTCCTCAAGCCTCTTAGTGGTTTTTATAAAATACTGTAAACACTCATGGTCATCGTTGGACATCTCTATATTCTGGTGTATGTCTTCATTCTCCCAATATTTCAGAAGATCTTCTGTGTTGTTAAGAACCACGTTGCACTGGTAGTGTGGTATCATGGATCCACAGAGTAGCCATCCTATTTGCGTCTGTTGAGAGATTGGTTGCTTGTCGTTGTCTCCTCTCAAGATACCTCCTAACATTATTTTGCTGTAAACATCTGCGCCTAGGAGTATATCTACGGGTCTGCTTACGTAAAACTCTGGATCAGCCAATTGTATCCCTTGGATATGGTTCCATGTTGTTGGTTTGGTAAAAGTTTTATTTGGCAATCGCTTGATCAAGTTATTTATAATAATAACGTTCGTGTCGCAGGTAAAATCACTATTTGCAGACTGGAGTGTTACCTGTAACATTCCTTTCGCGTTATTTTCTTTTTCACCGACGCCGAATATTTGACCTTTGAAATGAGCCCTCTTTAATCCCAAGATCTGGGTTGCGTTTTCAGTTATTAACGATAGTTGAGAAACCTGGTCAATTAAAGCCCTCATCTTGTGTTGTGTTCCATTAGCTCCCTTGACTTTTATAATAGCGGTGGCTAAAAGTATTTCAGATATATCTTCCCATGACGCGTGAGATGACCTAGGTGTGCTCTTTTTGGTTGCAACGTTGTTGGTGGTTCCTTGTGCTGACGCAGTTGGACTTTGTTTTTGCACTGCTTCGTGAAGTAGTGTGTTGTGTGTAGCTAAGCATTTACGACATCGTTTGTTCGATTGACATGGTTTTTTGTTATGACTGCATAGACAGTTTTGGCAGTAATTTAATTGCTCAATTTTATTTAATTTTTGCTCGTGCGTCATTTGCAAAAATCAGGGCAACGCCACAATCCGTGGTCAGAATTGCACAATGCACAGGTTATCGACCGCGACACGTGTAAAGCATTTGATTTTGTGTTTTCTTTGTTGCCTGATTGATGGTTATTTCGTTGAAAAATTTTCTTCTGGTTTTGGTTGTGGTTGCTGTATGGGAATGGTTGATGCGGCGTGGTTTTTTGGTTGGCTGGTTCTTGCTTGCGACGAGACGCTTCTAGCGCTGTGAATTTTCTCCAAGAATTCCAGGAACTCCTGCAGATCGGGTAGCTCTCTAGGATTCTTGACCGATTCTATGTATTCGGTGAAGGTATCATTATCCAGCTTTTGCGCTAGTAGGTGCACTAGAAGTGGATCCCAAGTTGTTATATCCACTCCCAGATTCTGTATAGCGTGTAACGTCTCCTTGATTACGTCATGCAGTTTCTTAATCGTAGCCAGCGATTGTTGTTGTATATTGGGAAGCCCAAGTAGGATATTAATATGGGACGTGAAAATCAATTTCTTGTTACCATATCTATGGCTTAAAATTTCTCAGCATGCCTGATAATTGTCAGAGCTAATATGTAAATGGTGAATCAGACGCTTTGCTTCCCCAGTCACCTTACTCTTCAAGAACTGCATTTTTTGCGCATTAGACATCGACGGTTTTTTATCGATCGCTTCGCTAAACAAGTCTTTGAACGGAACCCACTGGTTTAAGTTCCATTGAACACGGGGATGTCCATCGTCGGAGCTGACTTCTCTCGGTGCTTCACTGCCCACATCTTTTTGTTGATGTCGTTTGTCAACTCACTGTACTTTTCCTCATGCTTGCAGAATTCCATTTGGTACGTAATATCGTCGCCTCCATTCTGACCTTCAATTTCCCAATGAAGTCTGTCAATCTCACCCCATCGGCTATCCAGTGATTTTAGAGCGTTCTCGAATTGCCATTGATTCTCGAACTTGTCTACTTCTATATTACTCACGGTTCTCATAGACGCCTTGAAATTTATAATCTGCTTCTTTACCAACCCGTTCAGCTTGCTGGACCCTCTCTCTGTATGGGGAAAGTTCTGTCGCTGCGTGGACTCCTTATAGCGAGACGACATACCTGGTTGTGGCTGCGCGGTCTCATCTTCCGGCCGAAGATGGTCAGCGCTAAGCTGTGACCTAGCCCGGACACCTGGTAATGGCTGTACCTCCTCCGCTTATGGTCTACGGGGGCTTTCTTTCTGCAGCTGCGTTGTGCCTAACTGCCTCATGGTTTTATCAATTATCTCCTTTATTTTGAAATAAACTTCCTGGACTGTTTCGAATCATCCCTTTTTGAAGTAAATGTGTTCAGCATCCGCAAACTGACACATTTTCTTATGGTTTTGTTGGTAGTCGTGCCAGTATGCTTCCAACATATCAGCCTTACGCTTGTAATTTTCGATGGTCTTCCTCTCGGATCCATCCTTCTTTATGTTGGTTAAGAACTTGTCCAGGATTTCATAGAGCTCCGTTTGGTTGATGAACAGAGTATCGGAATCCATGTTAAGAGTTGGTTTGAGAAAAAAAATGGTAATAATTAGTTAATATAACTGGTTTGATCTGACCTTTATGCTCCAACCAACCGTCTCTGCAATCCGTGGTTCTCCCAATTGCAGCGATCTCCTGGTTTGCGTGGCACTGTATCACTTGGTAGTCACTGGTAATTAAATGCTCGAAGGACCATGTAGAAAGTAGTGCTTGGCGCTATGGTGACCTAACACACCTTTCTTGTAAAGATAGGATATGGTAAAGTTAAAGTCTTGGATTATAAGGTAAACAAATATATTGAATCTCTATATTACACTTAGATACACGAAATGGTAAATTATGGTAAACTAAATTAATGGTGAAAAGGTTGGTAATATGGTTATGGTTTGGTTATGAGTACGTGGTGTCTCTGACGAGATCTAAACGCGAACTGTCCCACATTTTGGTAATCGGACGAATGTTTGATGCAATTATGCATTTTCGCTGAGTGTTCGGTTAAAACTCGAACAGGACTCAAATTTGTAAATTGGTTGGTTTACCTATACTATAAAGCTGGGTACTCATTTAGCAGTTTAGCATGTAATGTATCAAATACGGTATCAAGTGAGTACGTAGGCACGAGCCCGCTGTGAGCCGCTCGCGCGTGGAGCGCTGTAAGCTCGCACTGACCCGCCGAGTGGCGGTATCACTGCGAACACAAAGGCGGCTCGCAGTGTGCTCGTTGTCGTGGACGGCGACACGACCGTTTGTGTAGTGAGTACGTAGGCGCGAGCTTCAAACGAACTTACGTATTCATTATGGAGTGGGCCATTTGAGACATGTTGTCGGCGTGACGTCGCGCGTCTTCGAGAGCACTGCGGATCCGGCAGCTCGTAGCTAGAGATACGCGGTGGACAGTGGACGAGCCGTACCCACTTGTAGGTTGATACAGTATCTGATACGTTACTTGCTAATAATAGGTAATTGTTTCCCTTGATTCTCTTCACTTGATTTTGTAACGTAAATACTTAATTTGTAAATTTTTTGTTAGTGTTTTATAAGATTACTTTTATAAAACTTTGGGTGGTTATTTCATTTTTAATTTGACATTGACATTTTATTGTTTATTATTTGACATTTTAACCAAAATAAAATAAAAATGTCAAATACTACTGGCCCCAGAAAAAGACGTAATCGTGAGTGCACGCCATCGCCGCCCTACCTCATCTTAGTATCACCTTAGACGCAATACTTAATAGGGTCTCAGCCTCGAAGCGAAGTTCAATTTCAGAACCACGATCTACCTGTCCCAACACCACTGGCACCGGCGCTGTCGCTGTCGCTCTCGCCTTCAACGTCAGCTACTGGGGACGTCGCAGAGCTTCTGACGTCATAGCATGATGTGAGGAAGTTGACCGTACTAAGACACAAAATAGGTGGAACGACAAAGAATGTCAGGCCCGTTTCGGTTTGTGTCTGAAGGGTGAATCTCACTCTTGGTTACGCGATTGGATCGAAACGGATCGTACTTGGTCTACATTTAAATTCCAGTTAAAATCACTTTGTCCACGACGTGTCGATGTCGCTAATATCCTGTATGACGTTATGTGCACTGAGCCAGATAAATATTCCACATACGCGGAATAAGCGAGCAAATCTTTGTTGCGTTTGCGTATTGTTAAAGGATTTAGTAATGACCTTTTGTGTGCTATCATTATGCGCGGTATTAAGGACCACCGGATCCGTGTTGCAGCTATGAATGCAAAATGAGCTACCGAAACCATTGTGGATTTTTATCAATTTATGTCATGCCAAGTAAAACCACTGCATATATGAACAAAAACAATGTTGATGCCCATTCTCATTCTAATCGAACTACTTACTAGCTGTCGCAATAACGGTTACCGTAGCAGCCGTAGTGCTAGAGTGTCTGTTAAAAAAAAACTGTGAAGGGTTTTTCGTGCGACGCTCACGGCCATACATTAAGAGTAATGCTTGTCTCAAACGATCTAAAAATAGTAATAGCAGTTCAAATTCCAAAACCAAAATTAATAGTCAGAACACTGATTTCAATTCAAATTCTCTGAACAAGAAAAACTTTAAGTGAAACTTTTAAACAAAAACTTTTTAACAAAAAATACAACCGACTTCAAAATAAAAACACCACAAAGTGACGAAACTTACTTAAAACTAAACTTATAACTTCAATTTCGGAATTCGGTGTTCTTGTTTTTTTTCTTCGTTTTTTGACAAGATCTTTGTTTATGATAAGTGAATCGCTTAAATAGCGAGTACTCATTGTAGCTGCACTTTAACCTACACCTTTAGCTTAGCTTCTACCAGTTGGCAACAGTCGTGACCCAGAAAGTACCCGTGTCCATCTATGACATTCGGGGCGTGACTGGCAAAGTATTGTGTAAATCCTGATGACAAGCTTAGCTAGCTCGTATAATCTCTTTCATCCAGAAAATAGCTCAAGAAAGAAAAATAAGAAGAAAAAGGTTTTCTGCTGTCACATCTAACATTTAGATGCTCACTCTTGGTTTATGATGTGCAGGTTCTGATGATGAGGAAAATGAATTAGATGAACAGCCGAGCACCTCGTCGGCGACGCCCAGTAATTGCTAGCAAGTCAGAGGTTGCTCCCGCTGAAGATGCTCCGGTGGTTGCCGACGCCTGCGAGGACGCTGGCACGTCAGGAGAGGCCGTGTACCCACTTGCAGGTTGATACAGTATGTGATACGTTACATGCAACACTGCTAAGTGAGTACCCAGCTTTAGCTGCGTCTCTAACCTACACCCCTCCAGAAAACCCGGAGCATGTGATCGAGCCTATATAAGCCAACGCGTACCGTGGCCAAGGGCAGGAACGTCCTAGTTAGCCGACTAGTGCACACGTCAAATACGTAATCGCACATATCTCTGCACGGATCGCCACTCATCTACCCTCTTTGTCGCTGATAGTGTAGGTTTTCCAAAAAACTTATACTGTCGGAGGCAACTTGGGCGGACTTCGTAGCTGCCCAACGGCTTTAGCTCGCGTTGTTGCGGTCGCGGAAATAACTAGCCAATAGTTATTCCATGCCCATGCTTTGCAGCAAAAAAGGTGTTTTAAGAAGAAAGAAGTAGAAGAAGATGTCACCGGCAGGTGCCCGCGGCCCTCCGGGTCGCGGCGCCCACAGCTCCCAGAGCCATCACCCAACCATGGACCGGACGTCATCGCTCCCCAACCTGGGGACCGCGACGACCAGCAACCAACCGACGGATGACCAGCAGCGCAGCCAGCAGGGAGACACTCCGAGGAGGCAAGGTAGGCAGATTACTGCCACCGAATCACCAGCGTCACCTACATCACCCACCGACAGGTACAGTGCTCCCTCGAAGTGCCGCCCTATCCCAAATAAAACTCCGGTACCCGCCGACCGTAAATCGACTGTGCGTACGCCCGAGTCAAAATTTTCCACGGTATCTCCGACTACCCGCATAGGACAGGAAGATACCGTGTCAGGTACCAATGTGGGTCAAACTACATCTCGACTTGCAAAACAACAGCCGCGCCCTACACAAAGCAAAGCTACCACTAGCCTTACCGAGCAACCACCCGCGCGTACTAGTACAAATGCGCCTCGCGCACCTGCACAGCCGCGCCCTACAAATACGCGCACCACCAATAATACCACCCACAGCTGGGGCCAGGCTGCCAGCACCACGTACTATCCCACCTACGTCTGGAACCATAGCATCCAACGTAAGGAAAACAGACGTACGCGCCGCTACCCGCGACCCACGTATAAGGGAACGGGAACTAAAACTGCAGATGGCGCCACATGTAGGGTCATCTACCAATCAGGGCTCACCTGCACCCCCCCGCACCTCTGCATACGACGCCCCCGCTATGCGATCGGGCCAATCCAGTCTAAGTGGGTCAAGCACCTCGCTTGCGTCGAATGGGCGCAGGGCAGAGGTGGTCGACTTGGACTTAGATATAGACGACGACGCTACTACAACTCCGATGACGCCGGACCCGTATATGGATGTGGATCTAGATTTCCAGACGGGCAGCAGGGCCCTTAGACGTCGCAGGAGCCCCGAGGACACCACAGAGGAGGCGAAGCAGTACTGCCTCGACTCGCAGCGCACACAGGAGCGCGAGCAACCGAGTACAAACCCGCCATCATTCGCTAAGGCGGTGCGACGCACACCGTCACCCAGATCGCCCGCCGCCCTCTCAACTTTAGGAAGGAAACCAGGGGTAAGTGAGGTTTTATCTCCTACCTCAGCATTGGCTGATGCAGTCCCACCCTAGCCACAGCTAATAATAATGAGGGTCAAACACAAACGTCTCAGATTCCCACCACTTGTGGTAGAGAACTTGCCCAACTGGGCAACACATTTCAGAGCCCTGGCCACTAAACTGGGCCGGCCACCGAACGCTCGACCCTATAGGCAGAGGGTTCTCCCCAGAGAGCGAGGGCGAATATGGGGTGGTCCAACGATACTTGACCGCCCTAAAGAAAGAGGAAAACATAAGCTGGTTCGCTTACAGTTTGCAAGCGGACAAAAAGTTTAAAGTAGCTAACAGGGGGCTGCCAGCGGACACGGATCCGCAGGAGAGAGAGGAAGAGCTCCGCACCTTTGGCTACGAGCCTGAATATGTACGACACATAAACGCGCGCCAGGGACGACCTGGCTGCGTGTTCCACGCCATCCTCATGAAAACCGAAAACATAAGAGAAATATATGACACCACCATGTTTTTATTAATGCGAGGTGTCAAGATAGAGGCATGACGTGGCAAACGTGGGCCCGCACAGTGCCACAGATGCCAGCACTTCAGGCACAGCAGCCACCAGTGCCACCGCCCAATCTCCTGTGTATGTTGTGGGGAAGGACACGCAGCAAGGGACTGCCCCAGGCCAAGGAAGGAGCCTGCCACCTGAGCAAATTTCGGGGGCGCTTACCCTGCGAACGATATTAATCAAACACAGGCGAATGGGAACTGTCGCTTTCACCACCACCACATCTTGACGCCCCCAGAATGAGGAACAGAAAAATGAAGGCCTACAGGAAGAGGCCCAAGGCGTGTCGCTGATGGCGGCAGCGAACGGGCCCACACAGCGCGGAGATGCTTCCTCCTCCTCAGGGTGGAGGAAAAAGAAGAGGGGGGGCAAGAGCAGAAAGCCAAAACACAGAACAGGAAACAGCCCCTGGCCGCGAAGACAATGTCTACTCTACACGAACATGTCGCAGCAGTCGAGAAACACATTGGAGACTACTTCGCCACGCCGATAGCTCCCGATAAAGATACAATCTACTTCTTGCCTGGCGCAGTCAGACGCGCTTTCTTGCGAACGAAGCCCCGGAAGGCCCCAGGTGCCGAAAACATCTCCAACACAGCGCTGCGCCACCTTCCATACCGCATGGTCGTGGCCGTGGCGCGCCTGCTCACAGGAATCCTCCACACGGGCTCCTTCCCAGCCTCGTGGAAAGAGGGGCGCGTCATTATGCTGCAAAAGGCGGGCAAGAATGTCCTGAAGCCGGAGAGCTATCGGCCAATCACTCTCCTGCCTAATATCTCCAAGGTGTTCGAGTCCCTCCTGCTGCGACATCTTACGCCACACATTACACCACGTCCAGAACAATTTGGCTTTCGGTCGGAACATTCAACGACGCTCCTGCTGTCGAGGATACTGCACCTGCTGTCATCAATCATGAACAGGAATGAGTACGCGGTGGCAGTATTCCTCGATATGGAAAAGGCCTTTGACCACGTATGGAACGAATGGCTCATACACAAGTTAGCCACTTCCACTGCGCCCCGTCGCGTGGTTAGAGTAATACAATCCTTTTTGACCCACAGGACCTTCAGAGTGGTGGTAGAGGGAGAGCTGTCTGCCCCCCGCCCTATACAGGCGGGCGTGCCGCAGGTCGCCGTCTTATCGCCTGCGTGTTACTCACGTTACACCGACGATATCCCCACTATCTCAGAAGCAACGTTAGCACTATACGCAAATGACGCCGCTTACGTCACAAAATCGCTGAACGCCAAGCACGCAGCAGTAAACATGCAGCGCGCCCTCGACAACATCCCCGAGTGGCTAGCAAAGTGGCGGCTATCGGTTAACGTGGGTAAGACGCAGGCTCTTGTTACAGGACAAGGATCCCTCCCACCACCGCTGAAACTACAAGGAGCCGACATCGAGTGGACGCCCCAGGCCAAATACCTGGGTGTGACCGTCGGCTCTCGATGAGGTTTCACGTCACTAAGGTGGTAGCGCAGTGCAAAGTCGATCGAAACCTCCTCTACCCAGTCCTCTCGTCCCGCCTCCCCGCCCGCACCAAGCTGGATATCTATAAAACATACTTACGCTCAATACTCACATATGCGGCACCAGTTTGTTACGCTCTCACCGGCGAGGCATCCAAAAACAGGCTCAGAGCACAACAGAAAATTATACTAAGAACTGAATGCCCCACACCTGGTAAGAAACGATGTCATCCTAAGGGACACTGGAATAGAGAGTCTGGACGAGTTCATCGAGCGTCTCGCCATAACATTGTTCGCGCGGGCCGACGCTTCTGCCTGGCCCCACATCGCTGACATAGCGCCATGGCACGCGCGCCCGCCCGACAAAAAGCGCCTCCCCCGTGACCTCATTACTGACGCTGCAACCCCATCCACCTCCCGGACTTGACGCCTGAGTAAACAGCAACAGTCTACACGCTGCTTACTCAAACAGAAACACTGCCCACCGTACACTACATCCTAGCGTGAAGTTTCGTTCTAAGTTAATATAGACGAACTTTACGCTAAAAACAGCCAATCATAACATTCGCTAGTACATTTGCACCGAATAGCGTCGCGAGTACCTCGCACGCTATTGGTACATGAGCGGTGTAACTCATGACATTGCCGCTCCTACATACATTTACGGCGGCGCTAGTAGTCGCTTACATTACCAAACTGTGGGTTCGTCCAAAGTCAGCACGCCTGCCGCTGGTCTCCTTCTCTGAGCCTCCCAGGGTACGCCCTGGGTCTTATTCGGAGGGGGGGGGGGACCGCCAAGGTGCTGTGAAGAAGCGGCGGACCATTCATAATGGCCGCCCACATTCACATGCAACATGTAAACATAGCTAGTGTTGGTCATTGACCCGCAAGAAAAATGACCGCACTAGCAAAATGCTAGGTCCACCGGACAACACAGTGACGGGTTCGCAGTTTCGAGCCCCGGTGCTGCACCCGCGGGCTAGGAACGATGTTCCGGCACCGCTCGCCTCGCGAAGCGACTTCCAGATAGCCAAGGGCTCATTCCCGCATCCGGCGGCGCGCACTTAGCTAATTTGTTCCCCTTGATTCTGTTCACTTGATGTTATAACGTAAATACTTAATTTGTTAATTTTGTGTTAGTGTTTTATTAGATTACTTTTGTAAAACTTTGGATGGTTATTTCATTTCATTCCTAAAAATACTATATATTTCTAACACTTGCCCTTAAATTAAATAAGTTGCAAACCAAGATGAGAAACACAATTACAATGCTTATCTTTACTCAAACATTAGTCAAGCAAGACATCTGCGGCCCTTTGTTCAGTAGGCAAATATTCTAATGTAACAATTTTATCATTCACAATCTGTCTTACATTGTAACGTTGTACTATAGTTATCAACGTAAATATAAAATAATCTTCATAAGTGGGCACCTAAATCTAAGCACGTATTATTTTACGTTTGCGCTGATCAACGGAAAATTCCACACAGAGCCCACGATTGTTCTAGTGTCACTGCCGTCTGCCAGAATGCACTTTGCTAATCTCGATCTGCTAACGGGTTACCTGAGCAGCAACTTCCACCGTGCGACCATTAAGTTATTATATTAAATTAATATTATATAACTATTTTATTAATTTATATTTAATTAAAGTTAATCCCCATATTGGGTAAGTGTTGAGAAGATTCATAAGTTGCAAGTACATGTTTATAATTCCCATCGGCCACCGGGGTGGCCATTCAAGGGTGGCCGATGGGAATAAACCTTTTTTTTGTGTGCTTTAGTAGGTACTTGCAAAATTGTGTATCGTCATCCTTTCTTTGTTTGATTTTTGGTTTCACTTCATAAATCACGAATGCTTTTCATTCACTATTTAAACAATTATATAACATAGTGCTTCACACTCATTTCTTTTTTTTTATTTAACTTCCTGTGTAAACTCCGCATCTGATGGTGACCGTATACACAAGCTTTCGCTTAGGTATAGGTCTACCGGAATCTCATGGCAAATGTGGAAATAAAAATTTGTTGTGTGCAATACTGGGGAAATTGGATTAAACGATCTTGATACTGTTTAATTTTTATCTAGAGGACGCCTCGCGGTTTCACCCGCGTAGTTCCCGTTCCCGTGGGAATACAGGGATCAAAAGTAGCCTATGTCGCCCGGGGATAGAGTAGCTTCCCAACGGTGAAAGAATTTTTGAAATCGGTCCAGTAGTTTTGGAGCCTATTCGGTACAAACAAACAAACAAAAAAATCTTTCCTCTTTATAATATTGGTATAGATGAATATGATGTACCTATATTATAGTAGTCACAGCGGATCTATAAGTCTCTGAAGTTAGCTCTGCCAACCATTGAGCAAAAAACAGTTTATCATCGAGTATACTGCGTAGAATAAGCGAGATAGTACGATGCAACATACGTAAGCGAGTGAAAGTGACAGGAATACAATGCTATCTTCACCTTCAACATTGACACAAAAATAGCTACCGCGCAGTGCCTTGCAGCCAATTGAAAGACACAAAGATCCGCAGTGAGTATTATATGTAGAATGTTGTTATACATTGGGTTCTAAAACATAGGAAAATATGTCATGAAAAATAAATGAATCATACATTAATTTATGTACATATTTATTAATATCATTTAAATCATACTAATAACTTAAGACCTCATTCAGAACTAGAAAACGATTCCAAGAACTCCACTGGCATTTCAAAAACTAGTATCTTTGTAGTTTTATGTCATCTAGACTCAAAAAAAAAAAAAATTTTTTTTTTATTGGCATTTATTGCATATTCAAAACCAATCTCCTTATGTATAAGTCTGTAAAAAAAAAACATGTTACTCAAACAATAGCTTAGTCACTCATAATAATCATGATCGATATACGTCCCACTGCATGGCACAGATTGTTACTTAATATTTTTCTTACCTCAAAGATTCTCAACCTCCGTTGAAATCAATACCTTAATTGTCGAAGAGTTTGTAACATTTTCATTACTGTTGGCATTTCCTTCCGACCATCATTCAATGTGCCCTCACCGATGATTCACCGTGTAGTAGTACTGGAAACCCTATAAAGAAGCCACAATTAAGTTAGAAAAATATAAAATAAACTAAAAGTATCAAAACAACTCAGTCCAACTTACCGATCCACTGTACGACACGCTTTCAAACTTAATCTTGAGTTTGATTTACGCTTTCTGCTTCCCTTATTTTACGATACACATTGAAAACAATATTTCTCGCTTGAGATTGAAGTGGCTTTTTCGAAATTTTCACAAAAACAACAAATTGTAATTACAAAATTTCAGCAGCGGTTGACAAATCTCGTAATTTGATTTGAAAGGTGACAATTGACATTGCCATATGAAAATCACAATTTAAAAAACAAAAAATATGCCATGAGATTCCGGTTGACCATACGCTGCGAGGTCACCGTCAGCGGAGAGCCCAGCGTGTAGTGTCCAGTGGTAAATAAAATGTCCTCTGCAAAGGACTTTTTATTTACCGCTGGACATAACTTCCAGGGTTCAAGTTTCGGAGTTCAAGTGTTGGGCTCATTAAGTTCAACCTTCCGAAACGATCAAGGTCGGCTGCCCCGTCATCTGGCGGCAGCCTTCTAGCCTGGGGTCAACTCGGCGGCTATTGCGACGTCACCAGCTTCGCGTTAAGCCAGGACAGTACTTTGAGCGACTACCGGGCTTCTGTAACCCGCGACCACGTAATACTAAAGTTTATGAAGGTGTTGTTGAGTTTTTATTCCTATCTCTAAGCTCACATGCTTTAACATAATAAAGTCTTATATCAATGTTTTTACTACGATTGTTGATTATTACAAATTTTCTGCGCTGATTGACTTTCATTATAAAAGGTTACAGATAAGTATTTCCCTAAACATTCATAAAGAAAACTTCTAATAAATTAAGCTTCCTTCGCTCCTTCACACATTGCCATGTGATTGAGCACATATCAGGCTTCATGTATTCCGCCTGTGTAATTGATAGAGCCGCTGTTCTTTGTTTTCGGCTCTCTCATGAAACTGCTGAGTTATCGATTGTAAATACGTAACCAGTATAAGAAAGTCAATCCAGCTGATTAGATGCCCAATTCGCATTTACATATCCTGTCACTTCTAATGAAGACTTTTGATATACTATATTATAATCCATGGTTCCCTTTAAATATCGCAATTCTCTCTTTGCCGCTTTCCAATGAATATTTGAGTGACAATTATTAAACTGGCTCAATAAACTTGCTGATGTGATATGTGCTCAATCATGTGGTGGTTGTGGCTGCGATGATGTCAATGTTGATCATGCTCTATGTTGTGAAAACGGTGGTCTTATTACACGTCGACATAATGACATTAGAGATTTTTCTGTGACTTATGTCAACATGCATGGGGAAACTTATTCGAAGAATCTCCGAAGGAAACTGTGGACTAAGTGGAGACCTTTCTTGCCGTGGCGTTTAGGATGTTCAGAGGGAGGCGTTAATTGATATCCGTGTCGTTGACACTAACGCCCCTTCTTATATATCACGCCCTTTCGCCTCTGTACTAAAATCTGCCGAAGACAAAAAAATAAGTAAATATTCAAACGCTTGTGAATTGCTACATGCAGCATGCACCCCTATTGTTACATTCGTTGATGAAGTCTTCGCTTCACAAATGTCTGCCTTCGTAAAACATCTTGGAGCTGCAATCGCTGACCTTTAGTGTAGTGTAGTGATGGGTTGGCTAAGATCAAGAATCATCATCTCAATAATCCGTGCCACTAGCATGTGTATTCGCGGCGCAAGACATAAATTGAAACCAATAGCGAAGTTATTTGGCTTTGACGATGGAGCAGCCCTACCTAGACAATGATGTGGATGTGGCCGACGAACCAAGAAGATTTCGATTGCAATATTTAACGATGGATAAATGAAATTGTTTTATAAGATAATTAATCAATAATTTGACACCAATGTAGTTACATATTATTTTGTATTATAATTTCTTGGAATTTAAAAATAAATGTTGTTTCTGTCTATCATAAGCTTGCTGTATGTGCAATGTCAAGCCTAGTACATACGGTTATGTATATAATACTTCCAACAAGACTTCTATATTTAGAGGCATCATTAGTTTGGTCTCCTCTTTCAAGTTTCATGCCACAATCCAAGGGTATATTCACAGGCTTACAATCAACCATATTAATTTGCTCCAATACCTTCTGTATGTAATTTTTCTGATCAAGAGTTATTTTATTTTGTTCTTATCTTAATCTCATTCCTAATACATGTGTGATTTCAAATCTCTTCATTAGTTTCTCCTTCAGCTTCTTCTTCTCTGATATATCCTTGCTAAAAATAAGATTATCATCGACATACAGGGTAACATAATATAGTGATGTTTCCGCTGTTGTCTGATTTTATGTAAACAAAAGGCTCACTAAGAGTTTTTCTGAACTGGAGGTCTTTCAAAGCATTATCAATCTTATCATACTAGGCCTTCGATACCTGTTTAAATCCATATATTGCTTTATTCTTTTCAAATGACTTATACTCTTCTTTAATTGCTTCTCACCATTGGTATTTATCAGGTTCTGACAACGATTTCACTATCGTCGGTGGTTCAAGACCATTTATTGCTGTCATGGCAACCACAATATTAACATTTTCATCAGTGTCATCATAATCACTTGATGATTGATCAACAGTCAGATCATGATTCCATGTGACATCATTGGGATCATCGCCACAATCAGAAGTACTTGTATCAGAGTTATTCAAATCAGTTGAATCTATAACAGGCAATGAAATAATGTAATTATTTTCATCAGTACTTACATTATCCATTTGTTACTAGTAAGCTGCGGCTGGCAATCAGTAGCGCAACTTTCCTTTTTTATTTTCAAATCTTTATATGTTTTCCCTTCCAAAAATTGCACATCTCTCTTTATTTGAGCAATGTTTTTCTTTTCAAAATATTATTCTATATTTTTTGGTTTCTTCAACATATCTAATCATTATACCATATTCACCTCTAGATTCCCACTCTGCCCTTTTCTCCTGCGGAGTAACAAACACAGGTGTACCAAAAATCTTCAAGTCTCGTATATCAAAACGTTTGCCTATCCAAGCTTCATACGGAGTTTTCACTTTATCAGAAAGTAAATGCCCAAATTTTAAAGTTTTTGGGAAGGCCAAAGATAAAATTTTGTGATTACGAATGTACAATAAAACAAAGCGCATAATAAGAGCGCGTGAAAGAATTATAATCAATATAATCCAAAAAATCCATAGGTGAATGCAAATCTAAAACTGGCTCTTTTGGGTTTTTTGATTCGAAGTTTAAAACATCTTTTGACCACTTATGTAACTGCAGCCAAAATAACAGCACACACCATCATTAACGTAAAATGTCAATATGTTCCATACATTGCAAGTTACCATTAATATCTGAACATGAATTACTTCAGATTACTGCAGATTACTGCATTACTACAAAAGTTGCACCCATTAAGCACTAAAACCAAATTTGTGTACACTAGTATTTATGCAATGGCTCCAAAACTTTATAATAAATTACCTGATCAAATTGTGTCAAGCAGTAACATGAATGAGTTTAAACGTAAGCTTTTTAAATTATTGAATAACAAGGCGTATTATTCTGTTAATGAATATCTTAATGATAAATTAAAATAATATTTAAGTGTTTGACATCTGTCTGTATGATAATATATTGCTCCCATATGATAATGGTATTCAGACTAGATATTTTTATCTCAATTATTATTGTATTACGAAATTGTGACTAGTTACTATCTATTTGTTTATGTGCCGTCTTAATTTATTGACATATTAATTATTATTTTTTGACATGAAATTGATATCATCAAAAATTTCATCTAAAGACTTTATTTTTTGGATTTTATTTTGTTAATGTGACATTCTATTACCTTTTTATGTCGAATATTTTGTATGCCTTCTGGCGGAACATAGTATGGACCAACATTTTTATTTATAACATCTGTAATTTTACCGTATGTTCACGAAATTAATAAATTAATTTGAATTCATTAATATCTGAGCAGATGCTTGTCAATAATTTCTATACACAAAACTAACCAAAAATATCCGAACACTTACAACGTCAAGTGTATCTACGCAGACGACGCAGACAAAAACTGAGCTTATGTAATTTGTCACTGCGTGATATAAATGACGAACCAAAAACAAACAAAATCTGTGGTCTAGAGAAGGAAATAAGAATTGTATAGGATCACTGACCTCTATTATACATTGTACACTGGACTTCATACTATCGATGACAAAATGAAGACATTTGATTATCGCCATTTTGGCGCTGATAGCAACGTGAATTAACGTGAGAGTCGCATGGAACTAATATTAGAGATGGGACACAGCTTTCGGTAAAATACTTTTATGCGTTTTATCGATTGTGAGAATAATTTAATACGTAAGAGAAAAAAAAACCAGTTATTTTTATTATGATTAATTTTTAAGTAATAGAATAATTGCTGTAAAGGTTACTAAAAAATATTTTCAGTCAGATTGCAAGCTATAAACTAGTGGATAGCGTGCTAGTAAAGTTATAGCGCATTACTGTCAGATCAGTGAGATTTAAATATGGGGTTAGGATAACAACTTATCCTAAAAACTATCACATTTGAGCAAGTATCTCCTCGCTCAAGTACACTAGTTGTACGCCCATCGGATTCGTGAATGGAACATCATTTATATAATAATAATAATAAATGAGATGGATAATCATTTACAACGGACGTATTTCTCGCTATCATCGCTGAGATCCTGTCTCTGTAGTGTTAAGGTGCAAATAGGAGTGGTATCGCATTCCAGCAAGGTGAAGACTTTAACTCTGTTTCAGATGCAGATAATAAATTATTTGACTTCAAAACATTTGTTAATATAATTATAACTATCATAATATTATTCCAGAATTAATTCCAGGCTCAGGAACGTGGTGATTGGTACAAGAGAGAGAGGCCTGTGCTCAGCAGTGGGCGAAGTCGGGCTGTGGATGATCATGATGATGATTCCAGAATTTAGTATTACACATCGCTTTTTAACATATTATTACTGATTATTAGGCATTCATATACCTAACATTCATCACCAATACCAATATGTGATATTTAGTTCCAACCACAGATTACCTCCCAATAGATTCCGCATATAACTAAGACAACTTACGCGCACCACACATCAGCCTACTTAGGCTGATATAACTCAGCACACGGTATGATCTCTTTAGTATCGACCAGACATTAGAGCTGTAGGGACGCAAGCGATTTCTAGTTTTAATTCTGTTTAAAAAATAGTTATCAACGGTTTGCCTTAAAAAATGACGAAATGTGCAGTAAAATGGTGTGGAAAATCAACCAGCCCTTCAAGTTCAAAAAAAGATGCTATAATTTTCCACCAGTAGGCAAAGTAATAAATATTGACCAATCTAAGAAAGGTCAAGTTATAATGGTTAACAAATCAAAATTGCACACTTTACAGTAGCGCTCGTTGATGTCTTTTGTGAAAGTCCCTTTCACTCTTAAGGAATTATTATATTGCTATCTTTTTCCCACAGAAGTAAAAATGTTGAGAACAATACGTTTTTCGCTTATCGAAAAGTATCGATTATCGATGTTAAATTAGGTATATAGGAGAATAAAATAATTTTGTTAAAATTGATTATTTAAAAATTAACAAATAGTTTATTTTTACTTTGAACTAATTGTGCTCTACTCATAACCAGAGCTCAGAGTGGTCCTGTTTACATAGGATTACTATTAAATTAAATCACTTTAGGCCAAAATCTAAATCTTTTCTCGATCGATGTTTTTCTTTATCATTATTAAAGTAATTATAAAATCGTCAGTTAAGAAATTTTACATAAAATACCATTCTGTTTGACAAATATCGATATTTTATCGACATTTAATGTGCATGACCCGTCACTACAACATGTACCGTGACCTTGAATAGCCAATCACGGCGCACTTGTCACTCCCCGCGCAACCCGCGCCTGCCGCCAAATTTGGTGAACTCGGAATCAAACAAAACAGTAGGCATGCGGTATCTATTGGGAGGTAATCTGTGGTTCCAACATACTACGAGAAATCAATACAGTAAATGAGTGATACGCCTTGCCAAGACTACTATTTTGATATTAGTGTAATTTAAAAATGTCACTAATACTGATATATGTATTAGTTACAATATTATAATATTTCCAGTCAAATATATTAGTATTACCTAATTTTTAGAAATATCGGTAGTATCCTATCTCTATATGTGTCAATTTTAGTTCCTGATACGCTCGAGCGGGGCGCTTTGAATCAGCACAAAAATCAACTGTCATTTCATATAGTATGTTTAGTCCAGTGTACTTGTATAATAGAGGTCAGTGTATAGGATACAACTTATATGATAGGCTCGGAAAACTGCCAGCGGTGGCCAGCGACAGCGACTTAACACACTTTTCCATACACTTTGTATAAACGCATCGCACTCGTGTTGACGGTGGCGGCCACTCGCTACAGCAGTGACCACGACTCGCCACTTGTGGTCGCTGCGGGCTTTATAAGACGCCGATACCTGCCACTGTCACGCTGCACCACCCCCGCGCAGTTAGGCGACCTACGCATTTCACGCGTCACCATGGAGCACGGCGACGATGATTCAATGGATATCGATACTTTCATATCGGACATCCTGCTATTTTGGATTCACATTCTGATCTATACAGCAATAGAAACGTGGCGGCTCCCGAACAACGGTGGCTGTCGTGCACTTCTACCCCTGTTATAAGTGCGGTGGTAGCGCGCGACAGCCACCGGTGGCTGAAGTCGGTGGCCCGTTTTCGCCGAGGCTAATTATCAAACGATTAAAAGAAAATTGATCTTGGTTTTTTAATAAAATTAAAAATTATTGAAAATATTTTTACCAACTGACGCGAAACTGGGTAAACAAGACGATAATGAGCTGTGAGTGGGGCAATTTGGATTTGGACGACGGAACCACCGGGATCACCTACTGGCCAGTTTTATGGAGAAGGAGGGCCTCTATATGATGAATTCCTTCTTCAGAAAGCGTGAGCACAGGAAGTGGACCTGGCAGAGCACCGATGGTGCAACGAAAAATGAAACAGACTTCATCATGTCGACGAAGAAGCAAATGCTCAATGATGTCTCTGTGATCAACGCATGGTAAGAGGCATATTGAACTTAAGTGGTAAGCTAGAATGATCTCAATTGATGAAGTCTACGCTCTGTCCAGAACAGATTCAGATTAAAACCCCGAAAGCTTTCAGCTCGAACTCCAGAATCGTTTCGAGTGCCTAGGTAGCTCCGTGGACAATTACCTCGATGGGTTCGTGGAAACTGTCCATACGGTCGAGTCTAAGTTATTCAAGACCCGTCTTGCAAATAAGAACAAGAAACTATCCGATCCAACTCTCAAGCTCATGAAGGAGAGTCGCAAAATGATCCTGCACTTCAGACGATGTTCTACGCATCGTCTGAAGTGCAGGATCATTTCGCGCTCAATATACAGATCTCGAAATCCTTGAAAAGCGATCTCCGCCGCTTTAATACTGAGCATATTAAAGACGGGATTAAGCGGAATAAGGACTCTAAGGTGTTTGCAAGAGATCTGGCTATTGGGCAGAGCCAGCTCACGAAACTGAAGACACGATGGCAGGATTGTATCCGCCAAACCGGAGCTTCTGAGGGAGATCGAGGGGTTCTATGGGCAGTTGTACACGTCAATCAGCAAACCCGTTGCGAATCTAGCAAACGACAAAGAGGTATATTGACCCGACACTACTACGATCTCTCGACTACCGGTAGATCGAGGTGCTGAAGTGTTTGTAAAAACGCCACCATGTCAGTCCGACTTCATGATCAGACTTCGGACCCAACCCTTCTGCAGCGAGGTGTAAGACAGGGAGACGTCATATTTCCGAAACTATTCTCTGCTGCACTGGAGGATGTCTTCAAGGTTCTGGACTTGAGCGGGCTAGGCATCAACGTCAATGGCGAGTACATCACTCACCTTTGGTTTGCCGACGATATAGTGGACATGGCTGAGAACATGGAGGACCTCATTACAATGCTAGATGACCTCAGTAGAGCTTCCGAAAGAGTGGTTCTAAAAATGAACATATTTAGTCATAGTTAGGTAGGTCCAACTTCGAGAAAGAGATCAACCGTCGAATTCGACTCGCCTGGGCAGCGTTCGGGAAGTTGTGCGTTATCTTCACGTCTAATTTACCACAGTGTCTCAAGATGAAAGTCTATAACTAGTGTGTGTTGCCAGTGGTTACTTACGGGACAGAGACGTGGTCGCTCACAGTGGGCCTCATCAGAAAACTAAAAGTCACCCAAAGGGCAATGGACAGGGCTACGCTCGGAGATTCCTTGCGTGATTGAATCAGAAGTGAAGACATCCGCAAGAGAACCAAGGTTACCGACATAGCTCGAAGAATTGCCAAACTTAAGTGGCAGTGGGCAGGGCACATTGCTCGCAGAACGGATTGCCGTTGGGGCCAAAAAGTTCTAGAGTGGCAACCGTGTACCGGAAGATGCAGCGTTGGAAGGCCACCCTCTAGGTGGGGCGACGACCTGGTCAAGGTTGCGGGCGTCCGGTCGATGCGAAACGCATAGGACCGATAAATGTGGCGATGCTTGGGGGATTCCTATGTCCAGCAAAACTGTACTACAAAAAAAAAAAAAAAAAAACGATTTGTTACAACTGACAACATAGAAAAATATTAGTGTTTTGTGTAACCTCCTTCTGCATTTAATACGTCCTGTAACCGATTTCACATGGATCCAACAACCATCTCACAAAATTTTCGTCCTCTGAAAGATTCCCAAACTTTATTTGTATGTAGTCTTAATGCTTCCTTTAAGACCAACCCATCTGCGTATATACTCGTACACTTGAAGTTGTAAGTGTTCGGATAATTTTGGTTAGTTGTGTGTGATGCTTTAGGATGGATTCCCTAGTCCCTTCCTTTCCTTTATCTATATATTTCAAATCGTCGCCAAAACGCACTCATACATCTGCGAGGGCCCAAAATACATTACCTCAAAATCAAAAACAAAATATATTTTTTTTATTTCAATATATATGTCGCAGGGATATGATAAAAACAGGGATTTGGTCAATTCCCTAAGAGATTTGATCAAATCGCGGAGGATGTTAAAATAACAACACGATTTTATCATTTCCCTAAACAAATCTAGTGATTTGGTCAATGAATCAGTCCAAGATCGAGCGAAGCGAGCTCGGGAGCTTAGGGCACCCCGACACGGTTAGGTTACTTTAGACCCTGAACTGAACTGAACATGTTTTTTTATCATTTCACTAAATCATTAATTTGGGGATTTGTTCAAATCACTAGATTTGTTTAGAGAAATGATAAAATCGTGTTGTTATTTTAACATCCTCCGTGATTTGATCAAATCCCTTAGGGAATTGACCAAATCCCTGTTTTAATCATATCTCTACGACATATATATTATATTAGTGCTGTAACTATTCTTAGCAAAGGGCTATAAAGATGATTGCGAACTATTGTAAAATGTCCAATTAAAAGAAGAAAAACAAAAATAAAATAGAAAAAATGAGATTGAGAATAGTTAGAGACATCCACATATTTGTGCCGTTTATGAGTAACCAGGGAAGCCGCATGCGCAGAAGAAGCTAAAGCCATTTTTTATCTTTAACGTAATCTTTGATTTTATAATATGCTTTTTTAATAAGGATACGTTTGATGTGATTTATAAACTTTCCATCGGTCAGTTCTTTAACTGACTTTGGAAACTTGTTATAAGAGCGTATACTGTTTATAAGAAAAGACTTGCTAGTTTTAGTTAATCTGAATTTGAGTATTACAATTTCGTGCTTACTGCGTGTATTTAAATTATGGAAGTCGCTTCTAGTTTTGAAAAGCCCTCGATTTTTGCAGACATTCAAAATACATTCCAAAATATAAAGTGAAGGTAGAGTCAGTATATCGATCTCTTTAAATTTATATCTGAGGGTCTCGCGAGGACCTATTCTTTAGATCGCGTGGATTGCCCTCTTTTGTAATATGAAAATTGAGTTAACATCTGCTGCTGATCCCCACAGCAGAATGCCATAAGACATAATACTGTGAAATAAGCATAGTATACTAACCTAGCTGTGGCTACATCGGTTAACTGCCTTATTTTCCTTACTGCATATGCAGCTGAACTTAACCTACCCGAAAGAGTTCTAATGTGCGCGCCCCACTGCAATTTTGAATCGATAGTGATCCCTAAGAATACAATTTCCGTTATAACTTCAAGATTTTTGCCGTCAAGATTTAAGTTTAGGTCACGTTATGGTACATTTGGTAAAGAGAACTTAAGACATTTTGTTTTTTTTCGCATTCAGTAAGAGATTGTTAGCTGCGAACCATTTTGAGAGAATAATTAGACTTTCGTTGATATGTAAGACATCCGTATCTTTCCTATCTATTTAAAAAAATAGCGAAGTATCATCAGCAAATAGAATTATATCCGATAATTTGGCCATCATAAAGGGGAGATCATTAATGTAAACAAGAAAGAGTAAAGGGCCGAGAATTGAACCTTGGGGCACGCCCATCTTAACTAGAGACCCGGAGGACGTCGCCCCATTAACATTTACTTTTTGCTGTCTGTTTGATAAATAGGAAACAGCAACTTGTCCTCCAATTCCGTAGTGGTGTAATTTACAGATCAGTGTGTTATGGTCGACGCAGTCGAACGCTTTTGAGAGATCACAGAAAACGCCAATGGCATCCTGGGACTTCTCCCAAGATTCCAAGATGTGGCTGATGAGTTTTACTCCCGCGTCCGTTGTCGACCTACCTTTCGTGAAACCAAACTGCTGACTATGCAGGATCCCATTAGAATTGAAGTGAGACAACATCTGGTCCAGCATGATTTTTTCATAGATTTTACTCAATACTGGAAGCACGGATATAGGTCTATAATTAGAGGGATCACTCTTACAGCCTGATTTGAAAATTGGTACTACTTTACTGTGCTTCATTAAGTCAGAAATTGATTGAATATGCCTGTTAGGACAGGAGCAATTGAGTCAATAATATATCCAAGAACCCTAACGGATATCCCCCACAAGTCTTCAGTATTTTTTATATTGAGACTTTTGAACGCGTTTTTAATTGTGTCAAGACAAATTGGTTTAAATTTAAAGGTTGGTATGTCTTAAGTAAAATTTTAGTAATGAATAGTTCCAATATTAATGGTAACTTGTAGAGTATGGAACTTATTGACATTTTAAGTTGTTCAGAATTATTTGGTCACCTTGCCTGCTACAATATATCTGACGGTGATTGTACATAGCAACTTACCGGTTTAGTCAAGACCGCCTATAAACATTTTTTGGTATTATCAGGCGACAAGGTGGATATGATAATAATCCAAACACTGTACTGTCATATGAACCCCCAGACACCTCAGCCCAGACTCTGAGATACCTATGTATATCGCTTTGATAAAATTTGTCACTTTTTGCCCGCCTAGCCGGCAGTTGGTGCGGGTGGGGCCGGATCTGGCAGAGAGCCAGTTTGGTTTACGCAGGGGGTCCTCTACAGTAGACGGCACAATGCGCGCGCGAAGCCTCGCGGTTAGGGTCGTCATGGAGATGTCTCTAGACATCGCCAATGCCTTCAACACCCTGCCATGGAGCTCCGGTATCGCCGGATGCCGTTCTACCTCTGTCGCGTGTTCGAGGCCTAAATGACGGACAGGGCTGTCATCTACTGTAACGTTGCTATTAGCTCTAAAAGAGGTAAACGTAAGTTAAGTTTAAAAATTAAATAAAAAGATAAGGGTTAAAGAACTAAAGGTCGGCTTCGTTAACACGTCCAACTGGGATCCGCTGCGGCTGTAGATGCAAGCACCCACTTCTTTACATTACACGAATATTTGATCAACCATTGCCAACATATTAGATTTCAGACTGTTGAAATATGTGAACAGCTGATCTTTAATTATATTTTTGAACACGGGAGTGAATCACATCTCCATGTACCTCCCATGGTGGCTAAATTATAAAAGCTGCATAGGTCGATCGAAATCGGTCCGTGTCTTTCCACAGACGTGCTTTCCTCAGTGCCTCGAAAAGCACGTTAAGCCGTTGGAGCCGGTAGCCATAATTTGTAGATTATAGACAGTCGTTAAGAAGCCATAAAATCTGGCATCAGTCTTGCCAAGGGGTATGTTACCTATTCGGTCCATGTAAAATACATCTGGATCAGGTTGGACTGGACCCACGTGGTGGATTACTGCCCATTCCCTCTCATAGAGAGAAGGCCTGTGCCCCAGCATTGGAAACATTAAAAAAGCTGATAATGATGATGATTAGGTTGGACTGGAAGTCGATCACAACATACATAGTTTGGGCAAGGCTAGACAGATTGATTGCGCGCGAATAACATATGATACACAGATTGATCTCATCGTACTAAAAAAATACGGCCTATTATCCTTTTCTCCGATGGGCAATCCACGAACCAGCAACGATTTCTGAAGGAATTTTATCAGCTTAAATATTTCCTTACTATAGGAAAGATAGGTTACAAACGAATACGTCATGTAGCACAAACACAAAACGATCGGACTGTTTAGTTTTAGAGACGAAATAATAAATAGACAACAATATTCGTAGAATAATATATTTTCGATAGTAGAATTTAAAATGCACTTTTGTTCTATGTTTAAATGGGTTCCGTCTGTTGCTACTTCATGTATTGAATTAGTTCGAAAACTTATATCATTGTTTATTCTCTAGTATTATGTACACATAACATGTTAACTTTTCCAAACTATTTAACATTGCTTCTTGCTTCCCTAAGTAGAAATATACTGCTGGGGAAGCTAATTTTAACTATAGAAAAAATAACCATTTGAGATATTTTTACTTTTATTCAACTTTGTAAATCTTACGAGACTGCTGAAGTTTTGTACATTTCAATCAATATTCGAAAACCACTCAGTCTTACGTCACGTTAGTTCTTTTAGTTCTGCTATTTCCTTAGCATCATCAGTATCAGCATCTTCCTTTAAATTGTCATCAGCATCATCGTAAATATTACCTTGCAATTCAATTTGTATTTCTCTTAAGCTTTTCCCTTTTGTTTCGGGCACAACAAAATATGTGAATACGGCTCCACTAAAAGCCATACTAGCATAAAACCAGAAAACGCCGTACAAGCCCGTCCAATCCTCCATTACTTGATATCCTTTTACTATTATAAAAGTTATGAAAGCTGTGAAAATGTTTAACACAGTCATTGCAACCGATCTGACGTTCAAAGGGAAGATTTCAGAAGGAATAATAAAGATTAAAGTATCGAAACCTACACTAGATATTACTATAGAGCAAATAATTCCAATAAATACAACGAAACGGAATGGGTTCGAGGATTCATCGTCGATTTCAACAAGTTTTTGGAGGAGGAAGTAGGTTCCGACGGTGGCCAGCATCACACATGAGCCTAAGTAGGAGTATATGAGCAATGGACGCCGCCCCACCTTGTCGACGACAACCGGTGACACCAAACCTGGAAATAAATTAAGATTAAATAGTCTTTGGTCTAAGCTCTAATCTAAAACTATCGTAATCTCATTTGCATTCATGAATTTAACTTCGATATATTATGCAAATACACAATTCTACATTGAAACGGGAGTTGAAGCTCAAGGAGTAAGCATTAGTGCCTGGAACTACGGTAAGTTTAAGTCCAGTGTATACTTGACTAGAAAGTTCGTACTTACCAACTGCAAAGCGTACTGCTCCAAAAATAATGAGAGCTGTGGAAACTTGCAAACCACAGTTGCTCTGTTGGATGATACGTCCTAAGTATTGCTGAATAGGTATGCTGCCTGCAAATATCTGAGTTACTCGAAGTCCTAAAAAGTGGATATTTCACATCAATTACTCCAGTTCGTTCCGTTTTTCTTTGCGTATATTTTTTCTTTGTTTTTTTTTTTTAGTTCTATCTTCAGTGAGTTTTATAAAATTTCTAAGTCCAACCTACCAGTAGTAACAATAACTGCTTTCCTATACTGTTTGCCGGTTAACAACTCTTTGGCTGAACTAGACCTTAGCATTTCCTTCCTGACATCTGACCTCATTAATGACAACCTTTCTTCGACAATCTGCAAGATATATATTAGATAATTAAATGAAAATGTTACCCATACTATTATTATAAATGCGAAAGTCTGTCGGTCTGTTACCTATTTACTTTTAAACCACAAAACCAATTTAGATGAAATTTATTATCGAGATAGTTTTTATCCTAGTAATTATCATCTATTTTTCCATCCCTTCCATAAAACACCTCCTCTTAAATCTAATTTAGAATCGAGTTAAAAATCAATCGCACCTTTTCATCCGTTCTTCCGAAAAGACTCAACAAGACTTTCCTTGCCGCATCCACCTTGCCTTCCTTCAGCAAATAATAAGGAGTTTCTGGGATTCTCCAACAGGCTAAGAAGTATAATATTGGTAGCGCTATCAAGAAACAGCTCAAGACTTGATAAGTAACGAAGGAACCGATAGCTAATACTAGTAGAGTCCCGAAACTGAACATAAATCTGGTGCCAGCTGTCAAAGTACCTCTTATTTCTTTATCAGCTATCTCTGATAAATATACACTGGATACCTGAAATCAAAAAAATAAATTCTAAAAATAAATAGAAGAAAAGGCTTCCTGATTGACAAATAAGGGACTTAACGATACAAATGGTAGCCACTCAATTTTGAAGACATTTCAACGTGATGACTTAAGGTGATATATACGCCCCAATGTAACGCAGTACTGGCCGTGCGCCCGCTCGGTGCCAAAATATCAAAATTTAACCTCCTTTTGAACAGTTTTGTTTGCAAAATATTATTTGATTTACATATGCTATGTTAGGTATGAAGTAATTCCAGCCATCATTTTTTCAGTATAAAAATATTTTTAAACATCCAAGTCGTTTTGGAGGAGTTTCCAAAAGTTGCGAAATAATATCGTGTTGTTAATATTTTTTTTAAAGCAAAACTATTAGTTATACGAAAAAACCTTGTGTTCAAAATTATGTCCATGAATCAATAATAAATATATATTTTTTTCAAACCTTTTAACCTAGTTGTTACTGAGGAGTATGCTTTAGAAAGTTACCGTTTTACGGCACTAAAGCGTATGTAGGCCCTTAAGTGAAGTTAGCCCGAAGTGAGGATCATTCCGACCAAAGCTAGGGATCACTCATTTACAGCTCACAGCTCACTTCTTTTAATTCGGCACGTTGAAATGCTTTCAGAATAGCAATACGGGTGATATAAAGACAAAGTTTTAGTCCTAAAACTTCGCGGTTGACTCAAATGTGAGCAAATAATACCAACCGTTGTAACCATGCCCGACCCGCCACCCCACAAGAATCTGCCTATGTATAGCACCCATGCCTTTGTAGCCCACAGCACGAACACCTGAAATTAACATATTTCAGGATTAGTGGGTCCATCAGAAGAGGATTATCGTAGATCGATCGGTCGACAATGGACCACACTAATCATAAGTTATAACAATATGTCACGCTCTTACATTCTTAGGTGCTCGAACTTAAACGACAGTAAGTTTATCCAAAAAAGTAAGTACTATAGAAATAGGGTAGGCAGATGACGGGAGCGAAGCCGCAGTTGCAGCTAGTTAGTACAATGAATTTAGTACGCACATTTTGATTTTGTAAAATTGTTACTTGGCAGAATATTACCGACGATAACGTCATTAAGACATTTGGTCTTTAATAAGCTCCCGTCATCTCCTTCATGTTAGGTAGTAGGTGTAGTACACACAACAAATTGCCAATATGTAAGAGATATTAAAAAAAAGATACTGAGCGTCATGTTTGCCTTAAATAATGGCATGCAAATATTAATAATAGAATAGAAAACCAATTAAAATCAAACAATTCAGAATGTCATATTATCATATTTAGTCAAATTAATAAAAATAAAAAAATCGCGTTGGTTCAAATTATCATTCTAGATTGTCAGTATAATTATTAAAATGTCAAAATTATTTAAAAAAATCGTACAAATGATAATAAAAATAATATAAATTATAATAATTAACGTTCTAGAACGTCAGAATAAATATATTAAAAATGTCAACCTAATAAAACAATAAATCAAATCAATATTATCAACCTAGCAGTAAAATATTTTATCTAGAGATATAATAATAAAAAATAAATTAAAATCTTTCATTTAATAACTCATTCGGGTTATTAAATGAAAGATTTTTAATAGTTAATACTTTGTCTGCTAGAAAATTATTAACTTTTTTTGAATGCCAAATCACTTAGCTGCTTCCAACTTTTTGGAAATATATTGTAAATTTCTGGAGCCATGCAAAAGACACTTTTACGTATAAGTGCCGTTTTGTGCTGATGTTGACAAATTTGTGTATTGTCTCGTCTGTTAGGAAGAAATAGATCTGCCATGCGAGAAAACAAATGAGTATTAGTTCTTAAAAACATGGCAAGTTCTAATATACTCGTATATAGGCAAGGCAATGCCAAGATTTTGTATTTTAGAAAATAAGGCTTGCAGCTCGTAGTGGTTTCAATTTTAAACATCGACCTAATGCACCTTCTTTGAGTTTTGAATACCAGTTCCCTATCAGTCGAGTTGCCCCAAAATATGATGCCGTACCTAAAGACGGACTCCACTAGGCCGTAGAATGCGGTGAGCAGAGCATCAACACTAATCACTGCAGCAAGTGAGTACAGAGCATAGGCTGAGGTACTGATTTTCTTTGTGAAAATCTCATAATGTGCCTTCCAATTTAACTTCTTGTCAATGTGAAGTCCTAAAAATTGTATTGTATTAACTTCGTCAATGTTATTATTATTGTAATTTATGTCCAGATTATTTATGAATGTCAAGGATCGTTGACTAAAGTGCATTATTTTTGTCTTAGTAAAATTTATTTTTAGGTTATTATTGTTTAGCCATTATATAATTGCAGTCAATGAATTATTAATGTCGTATTTATATGTCATTCTATTTTTACACTCAATTGTCACTACACTATCATCGGCAAAGAGGCTCATCGGCTGCACTGTGGACTTCGGCAGGTCATTAATATATAATGTAAAATAGGGGAGGTCCCAAAACACCTCAGGGAAGTGTTTTGGGACCTCCCCTTCACCGTACACTACTTCATGCTCCTGCGACCGATGTGACTCTTGTCGTTTAGTATTTATGTTTAGCCTATTGACTTCCGTTAAGTAATATAATTTGTTGAACATAATCAAACGAGTGAAATCACAGAATATACTGCAAACCGGTTTATTTTGATCCATATTCGTCATTACTGTATGTAAGGAATCATAAATCGCCATGTTAATAGTCTTATTTTGTCTAAAACCCTTTTGTTCATCGCACAGGATCTTATTGTGTTTTAAATATGAGTTATACTGCAAATATTTTTCAAAAATTTTGGAGATATTAGTTATGCGCGATATCGGTCTGTAATTCACCATTAACTCTTTGTTGTCTTTCTTAAACAGCGGCTTTACTATGGATGTTTTTAGTGCTGTTGGATATATACCCGAAGTGATACTCAAATTAATGATGTGACTTAAAGTTGAGCATATGGTGATTGCCACAGATTTAAGTATTTTTGTGGCAATCCCATTTTTGAGTGCATATATAATTTTAATAATGTCTTTTAGGTGCCATAAACATCGAATCTCTTTTACTCAAAATATGTTGCGTCACTCTTGTTCCAGAATTAACTATAGGTTGAATTTTGTCTATAAAATAGTTATTAAAGAGATCCGCTATGTATTTTGGATCTGTAGTAGTTTTATTATTAGTTTTTATTTTATCTATGGCTTTGGTATATTTAATTTGCTTTTTTTAATTATTTGCCAGGTAGTTTTAGATTGTATTCGTAGATGTCTTTATTTTATAATTATTTTGAGCAGCTTTATAATTTTTCTATATCTCATGGTGTAATTTTTAAGACGATTTTTATTGATCTGGCTAGGCGTTATCCTATAATGCCACAGTAGCTGACGTTTCTTTTTGCTGCAGATCTTAATACCACGTGAAATCCAATTTACTTTTTTTTTATATTTACTTTTGTCTCGATATGGGGGAAGCATAGGTCATAAAGCAATTTAAATGAGTCTAAAAACGCCCTATATGCTGTATCCGGTTTTTCAGCTTTATACACCTCTGTAAATGATAAACATTTTAAATGATTCTTAAACCTAGATAAGTTTTCTTCACGTTTTTTTTTCTTTTTCTAATCACGTCTATGAATACGCCACTTATTTATGGCGTACAATTTGTTACCAGGGAATTTAAGAAGTTGCGCTGTGTGGTCAGATAAGGCGAATTCCAATACCAAGGCTTTGCAGGGCTTACTGAAATTATGCGCAAAATTGTCTATGCATGTTTTGCTCTTCATTCGAGTAGGTTCGTTAAGTGCTAATTTTAAGTTAAAATTTAATAGTAGGTTTTCAAATTCAATCGAACTTTTGTTTCGTTTTAATATGTCAATGTTAAAATCTCCAGCTATGACAATTTTATGACATTATCTAGTCAATAATTTTAACAGCGTCAACAGTTTATCGAAAAATTCAGATAAATTCTTACCGTTAGGAACCCTATAAATACATACAAAAACGGTGTTGTGGTGAATAAGTTCAATGGCGCAGCATTCGAATACACTAACAACAGACATTTTCGCAATTTTAGGCAATTCTCTCCATTGATGATCTCCGTTCTTCACGAGTATACAAGAACCGCCCCTCTTACTTTCTTTCCTGCTGAAACACGCTGCCATACAATAATTATCTATGCATAATTGATTTTCATGTCCTTGCATCATAAAATGTTCCTTTATGCATAATACACCTACTTCCGTACCTTTTTCTGATAATTCATGTAAACAGACAGATATAGTGTCTGCTTTCGATATCAACACGGCAATGTTTCGGTGCATTGCTTATAGGTGATTAGTCAAGAAAAATTGGTTGTAGTCATTGTTGTCATCATCGTTTGTGTCTTCTCCGCTGGATTGCATGGTATAGTTTTGTAAGTCCATTATTAAATTAAATATGTCCTTAAATATTGTATATAGTCCAAAGTTGTTGATTACACCTGACTTATTAAACATACCGTTATCATATTTTAGATTGAAATTACTATCTAAGAGAAGTGCGTGTCCATGAGATGATATGTCCAGATATAATAAATTATTAGCCACGTACAATACTTAGTCTTAATAAATTCAAATCTTTCATTAAACGTAAGTTGTGTCAGAAAGCGTTTTATACAATCAAAGATTACCTTGAGGACAAAAAGACTTGGGATTGAGCTGCTCCAATTAATTTTGTTTTTTTTTATAATATTTTGCACCGTGAATTTAGTTTTTTTGTTTTGGTTTTCTTGCATTTACAAGAATATTTACTTTTTTAAGTATTATGTTATTGTATTTTAATTATTGTGAATGTGAAGACTATGTGGATCATTATTTTTTTGTTTTATTTTAATATTATCTTAGTTTTTAATCATGGTCTGGCAGTTTGAGTGGTTTATGCAGCCTACCCGAATGTACTTTCTTTGGTATTGTTCGTCGAATCGTAGAGCTCCTTAAATTCTGAGTTGAGCTGCTCGGTTATTGACAAATGCGTGCACTGACTGGACAGGTCTACTCAATCTGGCTGGTTCTTTCCTCAAAAGACCATTTCAGACATCAGTCTACATGGTCTTCACATGATCTAACCAAGATTTTATCTGGACTTTAAAAGAGACTGTGACCTCTGAGTTTGTTTCGGCCTTACTTCTTAGAGTAGTCAGATAGGAAACGCCGACCTCATCTAGTTTTAAAAAACATGTTCGACATGTAAAAGAAAAACTTACAGAAATAAATAAAAATCATTGATGGTTATTATTATTGTTATTCATTCTCCAGTTATATTATTTTGCGTAAATTTATTTATTTATTTATTATGGCACTCCAACGGATTGTTCACAAAAACATGACAAAAATAATAATCTCAATTTGACTAACTACAGCAAACTTTTAAATTATAGGTGTGCACAGCACAATGTAAATTAATTAGATACAAAAACAATTAAAAGATACAGAATAAAAAAATAGTCAATAATCATTAACAATTAATCAAATCATATCAATAATATACAAATCAAAACACATAATTAATCAATAATAATAATCATAATAACAATAATCGTAAACATTAATCATAAACATAATCTTCAACAAAAAATAAATGTGTTATTCCAACTGAAATATTTGACTACATAAAAATTGGTAAAAGTACTAGTTGGTAAACAAGTTATTGTTTAAACGTTCACTTGCCAAACATAGGTTTGCGTTACAATTATTTGCGAAGAGAGTTTTTGCTAAGTAATAATTTGACAAATGAAATTATGCAGAATTTTTTTTGGGAAGTGATAATTTGTCAATTTATTTTCGATAAAACAATACCCTTGTTTCCTCCACCAACCTAGTACTTAATCCTTCAACAAAAAATATTCTTCTGTTTAAATGTACTGCAGTAGAAGTATATTTATAAATACTCTATGCCTAGTCTTGTTTTAACTCATGTGCAATCAAGGCTAACTATAGTTATTGTGTGTTTTAGTGTAGTACCAAGTACTTACCGTACCAACAATGAATGGAACAGAACTTGTTAGTAGAGTGACTCGCCTGCCAAACTTGTCAGAGACAAAGCTTGCGACCACGCTGCCAGTGACCATGCCTGGTGATATTATCGCCACCACCCACGAGATTTCACTCTGCAAACAAATCAAGGCTTAATTAGCTAAGCAAAGTTTTAAGCCAGTAGTGGCATTTTTAAAGATAGCTAGTGCGAGCGATGATTGCTCGAAAATTTTAGCATCTTGGTAGGTCACTTAAGAACAACTAAAGAAAACATGTTTGTATTGCCTAATCACAGAAAAGCTGTGAAAGTTGTATATAAAGACATTTTGTAGTATATTTAGAATCAGCATTGCACCCGTGCGAAGCTGGGGCGCGTCGCTAGTATATAATAAATTAAAATGAGAAAGTAACTCATGTCTAGATATACAAAAGGACAGCGTGAAAAGGTACCTAGCAGACAGACGTCTGTTACCTACCTTTTCACGCTTAAACCACTGCACCGATTTAGATTAAATTTTGCATGAGGAAAGTTTGAGACCCTGGGCAGGATACAGGATAGTTTTCATATCTATCATTCGTTAGGATATCATCCTTAAGGTGATGGAAAGTGGGATGGAAGATTATATGGTGAACTAATAATTTCTCAAGTAAGGCGACCTACACACCTACAAAAATTATTGCGCGATATAAAGAACATGCTGTTCGAATTACTAATGCTACGCAGGCGAAGTAGCGGGCAAAAGCTAGTTTATAATATTAGTAAGATTTCATTCTTATGATACTCACACTTGTAAGACTGATGCTGGTCTCGTTATTATGAAACTTTGGCAAGACGGGTGACGTCCAGAAGTAGGCTGCGCTTGTCGTCATGGTGGCTATTGATACTGCAACAGAGTAAACTTTATTGATTTATTATCCTTTTACAGCATGATGAAGGAAAACATCGTGAGGAAATCGGCATGTCCTAGAACCATAAATTCGAAGACATAGGACACCCACCAACCCACACTGGGCCCGCGTGGTGGATTACAGCCCATTCCCTCTCACAGAGAGGAGGCCAGCAGTGGGAACATTAACAACAAAGCATCAGAAGCATCGTTTTTTTGTAGAAGACAGCATGATATGGTGTTAAGTTATACTTATACACATTTTTCATCTCATAAACCAATGCAACTATTGACAAAATCTTACACCTTTGAAATGATACATTATTTCTTATGGACATCTGCATGTTATGTATGTATAGCCCAGACAAAGTCGAGGCGCACCACTAGTTCAAAAATGCAATGGTTTATGCTACTAGTTTTGGTTAGTTGTGGTGTTTAGTAAACTTACGTAAGTGCTTAATATAATTAAAATCTCAGCGATTATTAGGTTCACCTGCCTCGAAGGTCGAATGGTACAAAGCGCTACTGTTTCATGTGACCTGAATTCGATGCCCGGGTCGGGCCTAATGGTACTGGGTTTTTCAATTTGGTTTTTATAAGTAGCCGCCAGGAGTCTGGACCCGTACCCGTTATATGGCAATGCTCGATGATGAAATGTGGGCGTACTCTATAGGTACAAGGTCTTGCCAAACCCTTAGGGCAATTTTGGCGTGACGTTATGTAAAGTAAATAAGTTATGACTCATAAAGTCTATATTCTTCGACCATCATAAGAACATAGTCACAAAAACTTATTTACAAATAAATACAACCAACTTCCAAATAAAAACACATAGTGAATAATAAATTCAATTTCGGAAGGCAGTGGTCCGTTTCCGTTTCTTCGTTTTTTGATACCGACTTTTTTGGCTGTGGTAAATAATGGCGAAAACCATCAATGTAGTCGAAGTCAAATACGTATTATTTAGGATAACTTAAATGAGACCACATGAAAAATACAGCAAATAAAAAAAAAGACTCATCAAAATCTGTTCACCTAGTAAAAAGTTCTGAGGCAAAATATATAAAAAAAAACAGTCGAAATGAGAATCTCCAACTTTTTGAAGTCGGTTAAAAAATAAAAGAACATTATTTCTTATGGCTATATAATCATTTATTTTATGCTTCAATGATTGAACCTCTTAATGTATTTTTTTTAATCCAGAAGTATAAGCCACACATTTTCGATGATATTTTACGCATTGCGCGTAACTATTACAAATATCTACCTATAAAAATGTAGGTATTTTGTTGACATGTTACCTACTACGTTCCACAATGACAGTTTAAGGTCAAGTACCTTGTATCACTGCGTTATCTCAAGTGTTTTCTCAATGTTATCATATACACGCACTGTATTTCCTCTTAGATATTCATTGAATTTCTCAGTTCATTTTTAAGTTCTCTTTACTTACCCCAAAACACGCGACAGGCATGAAGTTAAAATGTAGATATAACCTCAGAATATGGATAACTTACCGGCAAACGCCGCCAAATACTGCATCCTGTTATTCTGGCCCATTTTTTTAATACTGAACTGTATTAGATACTATACTTTACACATACGGTAAAATAAATGACCCACAAATATTTAGCACACACTTGAATCGTCAAAAACCTTCATTTTAGATCAATAACATTCTTGATGAACCTGAATCTTTGGTTCTTTCATTTATTATTACATTTATTTCTAAACACGTTATCTCTTTAACCGATCATACGTCTGTTTGCGAGTAATACTTTTCGTTTAATAATTCACATATTCGTTAGATTCGGAAATTGTTTAGTAGGGTTTTTTGGTATCTCTAACATATTGTTTATTTTAGTTAGAGTAAAGTATGGGTAGAAATTTTTGCTTTTGTATCTTCATCATCATTTTAGTCGAAATACGTCCACTGCTGAATATGGCCTCCCCCAAGTGTCACCACATTGACCGATCCCGTGCGTCTCGCATCCAGCGGATCCCCGCAACCCTCACCAGATCATCGGTCCACCTAGTGGGAGGCCTTGCAACGCAAAATATATAAATTTATTTTTGCTTTTGTGTACTGGTGGCGATATGACTTTCAAATTATATGTAAACCATCATGGCCTCTTTTTAGGGTTCTGTTCCTCAAAAGGAAAAAGGGAACCCGTATAGGATCACTTCGTTGTCTGTCTGCCTGTTCGTGTGTCAAGACCTTTTTTTCTGGTACTTCAGAAGATTTCAAGCTGAAATTAATATTATATACTCAGGTGTACAAACCCTGGGTGTTGTGAAACTTCTAAATCAACGTAATCAAAAGATAGCGGGCGTTAATCAAGCATATTCGACAGTTTCAACAGTCTTGCGACGGTAAAGTTAATTTTGTCTCTCAATCCAGTTTTTTTATCAATTCAACTCAAAAGAAAAAAAAACTACAACTAGAAAGTTACTTGGTAAAAAAACAGTCAAGTGCGAGTAGGACTCGCGAGACGATCGCGCGAGTTGTATAAACTTGAAAATGGTTTTCTATTTTCTCCATTTACAAATATGTTAATTGCTAGTTCTAATTTGCCGAATAGAATAAAATAACTTAAATGGTTAATATAACACCTAACGAATGCTATAAAGGCGCAATTGCCAGTTACGTCTTTCCATTATCACTTTCCATTGTGGAACTTAATGAATAGAGCGCCTTTTTACTTCTCGATCAAAGTAGTTATTCATTGAAAAATTAGACTCTCTACGCAAAATACGTCTTTTTATTTAACTTGCATCAAAATGTGCCCTTTCATCTTAGTTAAAGTTTATGGCAACGTACAACACGCGCACACTCCGGACCGAGAGAAGACCGAATATCTCGAGGATATTCTTAGGTACGCACCCTGGTAGAGACAATCTCGATCTTCACCACGTTATTCACAAGGGACTTGTGGACGATAAATCCGACACCACCTTGGGACTGCCGGTACCGACTTAGAAATAGAGCAAGTTACCGGATTTGAAGATTATCGAGTCCTCCCGCTCTCTTCGGACTTCAGATAACCCCACAAGACTGACAGACATCGTAACCTGCTCAATTCCTCTTCGAGTTCGGTTTCTGCAGGCAAGGGCTCACCTTGCCCATGCTGCGCCCCCCCTGCGGCATCCCCCGAGGGCCGGCTCCTCGGAGGCCGGCCAAGTCCGCTCGGAGCTTCTCATTCTCCTTTTGGAGTAGCTCCATGTCGGCTTTCAAGCGGGTGACCTCCGCCCGCATTTCGGTTATACCATCCGACGGAGGCCCGACATGGTTTGCCTCCGCTGCCGCCATAATGGAGGCCGTGGCCGCGGATGTGGCCTTATCTTTTTTGACCTATTCCTCTTCAAGGCCACATCATGGGTTGCGGCTCCCACGACCTCTGCGAACCTGGCCGCTTGCTCCGAATCCAGCTCTGAATCCAGTTCGCCGCCAGAATACCACGAAAGGACAGCCCTGTGGCTGGTCAACCTGGTCCCCACCTCTTCGCACTCCGAGCTCTGTGAGCACTTTGCGCCAGATGCAGCGTCGGACTCCGACCTCTCCTCACCTCTTCGTCTGTTTTGTGTTAGTTTTTAAAATGTTGCATTCTGTTCCCACGAGTAAATAACATTTAATATCTCAAAATCTAGTGGTTCGCACTAGATACTAATTTAGCTACCCATTAGTCAAGCTATCAACCTCCCTCACGGTGCGCCACCGCTTTTAGGTTTGGGGTGATCTTTATAGAGGTTTTTTTCCTCGCGACCCGGGTGGTTAAGCCAAGACCCTCGACCCCCGTCAACAGTCAGAGACATGACCGTGACTATCTTCGGTGCTACGAGACTAGCGGTGGCAGAAGGCGGCCAAACCGGGCTCGATGGAACTGGCGAATCGCGGGGCCATGCCGGAAACTGCGAGGTCAGCCCAGCGAATGGGGGTGATTTTCACTCCCTTCAAAAAGTCGGATTAATTTTAAACTGTGTGCAACATTTATCAAGGACCGATGACAATGTAATAATTTAAATTGTTTGTCCCATTATCCTTACCAGGATCTTCAGGATTAGCGATTTTATTATATCCGATACTCGGTAGTCAGTGTCTTTGTGCCAAGTACCAAGACGCGTGCTAAGACATGCACATGGCTTAATTTTGAATTATAGCCGAAGACATGGTAGTGCCTTGCGCCAAGTACACGTATTAAATTTATGCTCCGGAGAGGGAGCCTGAGAAACGCCTTTCAGATCTAGGGACGGCAGTAGACACGCTATTTTCCAACGCCCATCACAGGGAGGAAGTTGCATTAATAAATTGTCGTTTAAAATATAAAAACGGAACAAAAAAGTAAAAATAATGAATAGTTAAAAAAACTAAAAAACATGCTTTAACAGAAAACCATACTAAAAAGAAGAAAATAATTTTCTATAAATTTAAATTAAGAATAGTGTAATGTAAATGTAAAAAAGCGTGAGATGACTTGAAAATGACTTACTTTCGTCGTACATCGTTCCTTGGACATTTCCAACGCCTTCAAAAACCTGCCCTGGAGTTCTGTTCGGGAGGCACTGCGGTATCATCGAGTGCCTCCCTACCTCCGCCGCATCATCGGGGCTTATTTGGCGGAGAAGTGTGTCACCTACGTGGAACGTGATGGCGTTGAAAACCAGCACCACATGTCGTGCGGTGTTCCACAGGGCTCGGTCTTGGGCCCGCCCCTATGGAACATCGGGGTGCTGAGGGGCGAACTCCAACCAGGCGTAGACCTGACGTGTTACGCGGACGATACGCTCGCGCTGGTCATCGCCCGGGGGAGTTCGTACAGGGGGGCAGCGTTGCTGGCGACGGCTGCGGTCTCACAGGTGGTGAGCCGCATACGGCGCCTTGGATTTGAGGTGGCCCTCAACAATTCGGAGGCCATGGTCTTTCAATGCCCCCGGAGGGCGTCACCGCCCGATGCCAACATCGTCGTCGGGGGGTTTCGAATCGCTGTCGAGTCTACCATGAAGTACTTAGGATTGGTGCACGACAGCCGGTGGGATTTCGGCCCCTACTCCCGGCGGCTGCCACCCAAGTTGTTGAGCGGGGCTGGGGCGCTTTAACGCTGCTTCCCAATCTGGGGGCCCGAGCGCAGCCTACAGGTCGAAGTGGGAATCGTGCGATTGATGGCCCTGTATGGGACCCCGATCTGGGCGACTGACCTGACGGCCGGTAGCATCGCTGTTTTGCGGAAGCTGCAGAACAGCGATGGCCGTCAGAGTCATCAGGGGGCATCGCACGATCTCCTACGAGGCGGTTTGTGTACAGGCCGAATCCCCGCCCTGGGACCTGGAGGCGAAGGTATTCGCATCACTGTAACGGTGGCGCGAAAAAGTGCGGGCGCGGGGCGAAGGACCGATGCAGCGACATATGGAGTTGCTTCGGTCCCAGCTTCGCGAGGTCCTGGTGGCGGAATGGTGGGACAAGTATTCATGCCCTACCGCCGACCTCGTTACCATCGAGGCGGCCCAGCCAGTGCTCGAGCGCTGGCTCGGGAGGAGGCACGGCTCCCTGTCGTTTCGGGTGACGCAGGTGCTCCCGGGGCATGGTTACTTCGGGAAGTATTTGTGTCGTATAAACAGGGAGCCGGACGTGGTGTCACCACTGCGTCGACTGCCGGGAGGACACGGCGCGGCATACGCTAGCAGTGTGTGCCGCTTGGGAGGAGCCACGCCGTACTCTCATGTCTGAAGCAGGCAATGACCTGTCGCTGCTGGCCGTAGTCAAGTCTATGGTCGGCAGCGAGGAGTGGCGGTGATATCCTTCTGCGAAACAGTCGTCTCGCAAAAGGAGGCTGCGAAGAGGGAGAGAGAGATTTGAAAATCAAAATCAATTTGTTTATTTCAAATAGAAGGTCTATTTGAAATAAACAAATTGATTTTGAATTTAGAGGTACTTTTGAATTGTCAAAAGAAAAAGATGTATCTAGTTGCAAATTCGCAAGCGTCAGTACTTACACTTAGTCTTTTTAGCATTTAAAGCTAAATTATTAGCTGTGAACCAATTTTGAACCTGTCGCAAGACGTTATTTACGTCGTCAACGTTACTACGTACAACGTTAAAAATCAAAGATGTGTCATCAGCAAATAACACTATGTTTAGATTGTTTTTCAATAGATGGGGTAAATCGTTAATGTAGACTAGAAATAAGAAAGGACCCAAAATTTAACACTGTGGTACCCCCATTTTCCCGACGAATTGACACCGTTTATTTGATCTATCTGCTGTCTATCATTTAAATAAGATTTTACTAAACTTTACTAAGGTGACACCTGCGTCGGTCGTACAATGTCCTTTGGTAAAACCATACTGTTTATCGTGTAGGATGTTATTCGTATTAAAATGATTAATTATTTGATTTAGCATTATCTTTTCAATTATCTTGCTGAAAACCGGCAGCACCGATACGGGTCTATAATTATTTGTGTCTTTACTGTCCCCGGATTTGAAAAAGTGGTAAAACCTAACTACGTGTCATTAGATCCGGAAATACTCCTTGATCTACAAACAAATTAAAATTAAAACTAAGTACGGCGCTATAGTCTGAATAATGGAGGTACAAACTTTGGCGGACATTCCCCATAGATCTTCGGTCAGTTTGATCTCGATTTGCCTAAAAGCTTTTATTACTGTTATTGGGCCGTAAGCAAGATACCAGCCCATTTTAACCTTTAACCTACTGTTATTGGGTTTATAATGTGAAAAATTAAATTCAGTCGGGCAGGCTGAATTGTTAGCGTTTAATAAACCATCATCCGCTCACCCGATCCACAGAAGACAAGCCGGGTGTCGGCGGATGGCGGACAACGTCCTCTTTCAGCCTCCCTAAATGGGTCGAGGGGCGACGGACTCGGGGACATCCGTCGCCCTCCACACAGCAGGACCCGAAGTGGTGGCGCGCAGTGTTCCTCGCGCGCCCCTCTTAGACGTCGTGAAGGGAGTCAAACACCTCACTCCATCCACTGCAGACGCACTGGGCGTCGTTGACCAAATCATACTGTGATGCTATTCTGTTCCACTTCTTATAATCATTGCTGTTAACAAGCACTTGGTAATGACAGACAGGTAAACAATAAGGAATCTTCACTGAGAAAACACGAACCAGAAATGTTTCCTGATGGAATTTCATCAGCGTGGGTACGTTCTTAAGGTAGGAAAGATAGGTGTAACAGAAGAATACGTCACATAGCACCAACACAAAACGATCAGACTTTTTAGTTTCTGATTTCTGAGAACAAAATAAAAAGACAATAACTTTTTTAGAATAATATAATACAATAAATTTTGTAAAATATTTTTGACAGTAGAATTTAAAATATACTGGATGTTTAAATGAGATCCATGTCGTATTGCTACATCATTTATGGAATTAGATCTTACGAAAGCTTACATCATTGTTGGAACTAACTAAAGTCTATTCTTTAGACTCGTAGACCAAAAACACTCATTGGGCGAAAACATAGCTCAGAACGCGTTGTGGCATATGCAGTTTGGGCTTAACAAAGTCATAATGTGGTGTATATCGCTCTTGCCACAATTTGCTTCTCTCCTTAGGTCCTGTGTCCTGGATAGACTGTGTTGTTCGTTCGAAACTATTGTGACTTTTTAGTCTACGAAGAGGTGTCGTGTTGTCATAGAGAGGATATCGGTTATTGGTTTCCTCGTTCGTTTTTTCCAGCGCATATGTGAAATCCCTTTGTACGCAAATTATAGCATAGCTAACTAACTAACTAAGCTGTCTTCGTAAGCTAATATCTGAGTTTACTTGAATAAATGTTCCATATTCTGTTTTTTTTCTAAATTCAATGGATGTTTTAATCCTTTGTAAATTAAACCTTTTACCAAGTCCACTACTATAAAGTGGATGACTATAGCGCTTCACCAATTTCATACCATTTTCAAGTAATTATTCTAATAATTACTTTGCAACAAATTTTTTCTGCAATTTAAAATTCAATATTAATAGCCCTTACATCTTGAAACGCCTTCCTTGTACTAATTTTAGTGTTGTTCGTTTCCCTGAGTTATAATATATCTCGGAAATAAGTGCGCTTCGTGGCAAAGGGCTCCCTAACGATTTCCATCGATACTTGTCCCTAGTAACTCTCCTCCAGTTTGGACTACCTGTGATATTAAGTTTGTCCTTCCATCGTTTACGTTGTCGACCTCTATTTCGTTTACCACTTCTAGGGTACTATTCTTACATTCTGCAACTTCATTCACAACCAAAGACTTTAACGTCATACCAGTTACTGCCGAATCATATAATGCTCCTTGCAACTCAACCTGGATTTCCCTCAAACTCTTGCCCTTTGTTTCTGGCACCAAAAAGTATGAGAAAACAGCACCAACCAGTGATGTACCAGCGTAGAACCAGAAAACTCCAGCCAGTCCAGCTACATCCTTTACTTCTTGATATCCCTTGACTGACAGAAAGCTAAAAAACCCTCCCAAAATATTCTGCAAGGTCATGGCTACTGATTTGACGTTAAGGGGGAATATTTCTGCAATGATAACAAAGACTAGTGAGTCGAACCCTAGAGTGGATAAAATGCTAGAGAGAACGATGCCAATAAAAGGAATATAACTATAGTAAGGAGAGGACGTGGGTTGTATTAAGAAATATGCTCCAACAATGATAAGCGTTATTCCATAGCTTAGGTAGGAGTATACGAGTAGGGGACGCCGCCCGACTTTGTCTACTATAGCTGATGCAAATATACCTGCAAAGAAATTAAGAGTATTATTAGTGACTAGCTTCCCAAGTAACAAGGGATTAGGGCAGGAAGAAGATTAGTGACTAGCTTCTGCCAGCTGCTTCGCCCGCGTTATAGTGCTGGGGTAAAAAGTATCTGTCCTATTCCAGAACATTGTCTAAATCTATTATGACCGAATTATTTTCGCATTCATAATAGATGAAGTATGTATGTATGGTATGGGTGCCGTGCTGTCATACAGTGTTCCAATATTTGCGATTCCGTAGTGGACTGCAGACGACAGCAGCAGGCGAAATGTTGCCAAAATTTATCTTTGAAATAACCAACTTCTTACGAATGAAAATACTTACCAACAACGAATTTAACTGCTCCAAATATTATCATCATGGAGGATATATTGATGTTCACCTTGGTTTCTTGAACGATTGCGCCAAAGTATGTTTGGATGGCAATCGATCCCGATAGCAGTAGAGTAATTTTCAAACCTGTTGAAGAATATTGTTATTTATTTATTTACTATATACCTTATTGTACACCATAAAAATATATATACAGGACAAACAATCATAAAAGCAAGTGTACAATGGGCGGTCTAATGTTAATCATTCAAGATTTTTTTTGACGTCCTTTGTCGCACATTTTACCAGTTATACACATGTTTAGTTACTGACCTACAGCAATGATCACTGCCTTGCGGTATTGCTTGCCTGTGAACAGCTCTTTAATAGACCCGGCGCGCACTGTCTCCTTTTTCACGTCAACCCTCATCGCTGATAACCGATCTTCTATTACCTGTATCAATCATGTTACACGTTTGTGAAATCGGTGAAATGTTAAACATGACAGAAGAGATAACAAAAGCAGTAGAGGAAAAAGTAGATATTAATGCCCATTGTACAGAAATTGAAAACTGAACTAGAATCGTCAAAAGAAATGATTGAACTATTATTGAGTGAAACATCAAACGCTTGCTAAAATTAGGTTTTCTCTTACCTTTTCGTCTTTATTTCCGCTCAACTTGATAAGGGAAGCTCTCGCACTATTCACCTTTCCTTCTTTCAAAAGATAATATGGACTTTCAGGAATAAAGCAGCAGGCAATAAAGTAACAAAATGGCAAGACCAGAATCATGACGTTGATGGTCTGGTACGAGACGAAGGGGCCGACAGACATGATGAGGAAACCGCCGAAATTTCGCATGTACCGAATGGATGAAGTGACTTTGCCTCTGATCTCTTTGTCTGATACCTCTGCTAAATACATGGCTGATACCTGGAATGAGAATATTAAAGAAGGATATAAATCTTATTCATTTCTCTTAATTATTAATAACTTTTGCAATAATTTTGTGAGCTAAACAGCGGTGACAATTTTGATAGTTTTCTAAAGTTATTGTCTGTTTTAAATTTTGACAAACTTATCTGATTCCTGCTAACTGCATCTTTCATTTGCTGGACAAAGGTTCTTTCCATGCATTCGACGTGTAGACATTTGTTTTGTCCAACTCCTTCTATCATTTGCTACGGGGCCTGCCGCGACGCATTCTGGTTGTGTCAGAGCTTTCTACAGTGGCTATTTTATTTATCTTTTTAAGTTTTTAAAATTACTTACAGTTGCTACCATGCCTACGCCAATACCCCATAAGAACCGCGTTAAGTAAAGCCACGACGCTGTTATAGTGCTAAGAAGAATAATCTGGCAAATAAAACAAAAATACGTTTGACGTAAAACATAGTAATTTTAAGTACATTTTGTAAACTTATTTTGACACCGTTAGAATTGCTGGCCATGAAAAAAAACCGGCCAAGTGCGAGTTGGACTCGCGCACGAACGGTTCCGTACCAGTATTGCAAAAAAGGGCAAAGAAAAACATTTCTTGTATGGGAGCCCCACTTAAATATTTATTTTATTCTGTTTTTAGTATTTGTGGTTATAGCGGCAACAGAAATACATCATCTGTGAAAATTTCAACTGTCGAGCTATCACGTTTCTTGAGATACAGCCTGGTGACAGACAGACAGACGGAGACTGTGAAGTCTTAGTAATTGGGTCCCCTTTGGGTACGGAACCCTAAAAATGAGTTAAAATTATATCGGAATGTAATCGGAAACATGTATCAAGTCACCACTTACCGTTCCAGTGATGATGGGCAAAGCGCTGACCAAGATAACGGCTCGTCTTCCAAAACCATCTGATATGAACCTCGTCACCAGGCTGCCAGTCATGAAGCCAGGGGAAGTTGAAGCAGCCATCCATGATATTTGTTTCTGAATTGTAAGAATTTTGGCATTATTCCAGTACATTCACTCTCTCCGCGCGCACTCAGAGCTAGACGTGTTACGAGTCGTGGCTACAGGTTTTGCTGGACATGATTTGCGAAAATCTTTGAACGAAAAGCTGAAGGCGGTAAGCAAATTTGGATTAAGAGCGAATCTGACATCAACAACCTTCGACTGAACAATTGACCAGTGAAAATTTCATGTCTTCTCAGTTGTACTATTTGCGCAATTTATTCCTCTTACTCGTATCTAACGCATTTTGTCGTAATCTTGTATTTTTATTTTTATTTGATACCTACAAAGTCCAAAAATATTGTTCAGTACAACCTAATTACACAATTCCATTATTTTATACATCTCACACACATGCACACAACTGCGTTTACCAGTACGAAAGCAATTATTATAAATATAAACACACCCGACTCTGCTGCGGTCTTTGTTGTGAATTCAACCGTGTCTGACCACGCCTCTGTCCTCTTAAGCCTTTAGCAGAAACAATGTGTACAAGAAAATTGACTATGAGGCGGCTCTTGCTCATTTGAAGACTGTTGATTTTGTTAGAACCTATAAACTATATGTTGTACCTGGCTGGTTTACCATAGACAAATCCAATGAACTGCACTGACAGTTGTAAAAAAAAGAAAAAGTAAATGTAAATCTTCTGTTGTGATAAAATACTATTATAGATTTACATTGTTCCTCGAATTAATGTGTTTTAATTAACTCTAACATGGTAGCAGAGCTACTGTAATGCTGTAATAATCAAGCCCGTTAAAGTTAAAAGTTTCTTTGTCGTGAAATTGTGCGCACGTAAGTCATTTACCCAAACATGACGACGTCAAATACGTTGACGGCTATTGTTGTCGCCATAGAAAAATTAAACGGTATGGGGAACTACGGTTCGTGGCAATTCATCATGAAGATGGTCCTCATCCACGAGGATTTGTGGGAGTGCGTGGATACAAAAGACGGTAAGCCCGTCTGCGATGACAGGAAAAAAAAACAGAAGGCTCTGGCTCGCATCTGTCTGAGCATCAACCCTGTGGCCAACACGCACGTGCGGAATGCGAATACTGCATGGGAGGCTTGGCAAACTTTACAAACATTTTTTAAAATCTAATATAGGCTCGCACTTGACCACTATCTCACCTGCGATGAAATGCTACTTAAAACTACTAAATATTTATGCAGCATCTTATATCTTGCTACCTTTCTTTATGACAAATTAAACAAGATCCTCCGTATTAATCCCCTCACAACTCGGGAAACAAAGAGGAGGGTAAAGAAATGGTTACTGTCTCGGGACTACTTCGAAACGGAAAACGTATTGTATTCAAATTAACATAAACAGGAAACTACTTATATTCTCCACACTCATACACACATACACAGACAATCACATACATACATAACAGCATCCATATTTTTATTTGCTAATAATTGAATTGGACTTTGTTTCGAAGATTTAATTTTGATTTAATTTTATTATTGATATTTTATTTTTGACCTTATTGTATTTTATTTAAATTTAATTTTTACTTTAAATTTTGATATTAATCAAATGAATTGGATGGTGATTGTAATTTTAATGTTGATTCGGTTTTTTAATTTTGATAAAGTCAGGGTTGATTTTAATTTTGACTTTGGGTTTGGTTGTAATTTTAATGCTCATTGTGATTATAATCCTGATTTTGCATTGTGATTTTATATTTGATTTAATTTTAATTTTATTGTTGACTTTGATTTTGATTTTATTATTGAGTTTATCTTAATTTTGATTATGGTCTAGGAATTTTATTCAACAATTGTTTAAATTGCGATTCTAATATTAATTGCACTGGTGTCTAATTAATTATAATTGTGTTACGTAACGGAAGAGGTCACTGGCCCCTAAAACACAAGTGCTGTAACCTAGCTCAGGGGTCAGGGTTTCACTGTTTTTTGTAAATTATTATTCTAATTAACAATTTATTTATTATTATTATTATTTGGTCTCGGATTTGACTGAATGATGCTAATCCCCTTATATTCCAAGTGATACTAGTGCATAGAGCCCATAAAATAAAATAAAAATAGAACCCATATTAGTAACTAATTGGGCCAGAATAAATGCCGTTATACAGGGTTATATTTCTGTCAAAAGTGAAGAATACAGTCATTATAAATAGATTGAAAGCAATTATAGGTAGAGAATGATAGAGTAATGGGTTGAATGTAAGAAAAGACGAGACGCACCGATCCCACGTTGTATGGGACTAGGTCAGAAAGATAATGGTGATAATGACGATGAAATATTACTTCTGCGACCTTACGTCTGTAATATTAATTCCGGTCTCATTATTGTGGAACTTCGGTATCACAGGGGTGCCCCACCCCATGAGAACGCCTGAAAGCACAGCGGTCAGCGACACTGAAACAACCATCATATTTAATTATCAGTTAAAAGAGGAAAATCTGATTTGTAGGATAAAACGCTTTGTAAATAACTAGTGCCATGTTTTACTTAGTTGTATAGACTCGTGTTTGAACTTTTTTTAAACCAAGAAAGAGTAGTATGATAAAGGTATTTTCTGATGGTAGGCGATAATATGGCCATCAGCAACAATCGGGTTAGTTTGCCTGAAGATATATATTCTCTCTTGACTTGAAGTCCTCTAGGTGTTTAAATGTATCAGAAAAAAATGTGTCTTTGGTAACATTAATGAAGCAATTGAACTCACCTGCAGCTGCCACTAAATATTGAGCTTGTCTGCCTTTCACCATCTCACAGTTTCACGTGCACTTAAATTCTAAAAACACAAATTATAACCCGTTTTTTACCCCGCTGTGGGGTCAAAATAGCTAATGGGTAACACAAATAGGCATTAGGAACTAAGTACAGTTGCGATAAAAATCCTATTTCGTAAACACGACAGTTCATTTTAATATTATATGACTAGACATAAAACAACACTTGTGTACTTTTCCGTGTTTAGCATGCTTGTGAATTTATCAAGAATTCAAGAGATAAGAGAAGGCAAAAGTGTGCTATCGCAATACAAATAGTAGATAATTATGTCATGGACCAAGTGATTAATCGGCATTTATTATTTATGCCTAAATAGACAAAAAAATGTTCAGTACGAGTAGGCAATAATTATCATAAAAACTATTGAAATAATTAAATTGACTGGGCTTTATGAATAATGTCATTCGGTTGTTGGGCAAAGTAATAATAAGACGTGTTTTAATAAATTATTTTAATACTAGATTCTGCCAGCGGCTTCACCCGCGTCGAAGTCTAGAGGAAGTGTTGCCACGGCAACCGTACATTTTCCGGGCAAAAGTAGCTTATGTGCTATTCCAGACTAGAATCTATCTAATATAAACTGGAGTAAATAAAAAAAAAAATATATGCATAAAACTTTTTTACAAAAAAATACAACCGACTTCCACTTCGTAGTGATTTATATTTGAAATACGGTTTTATTTTTTTGTTAAAAGTTTTTATTTTTTACTACTAATTTGTGGTACCTAATACAAATTCTATAGTAAGGTAGGTACCTAAAATGCTAGAAAAGACTACCCGATTATCACGAAACTTGAACATAATCAGTAAAATGAGAGTATACCAAGATGAATTTACACATCTGCGTATCCCATTTGAGCGTACTGGCGTGATGTTATGTTATGAAATGGTTAAAACAATAAACAGTCATGCTATTGCAGCAATCCCGAGAGATTTGCTGTCATTTATTGAAGAGTTCTGTTGTATATCTCCGAAGTTCTTTATCAGATCTTCACCAAATTTATATGGATCTAATTTGGAAACATATTTATTCAAACAAAAAAGAGTTTTCAAAACCGGTCTACAATTGACGGAGAAATGAACATACACAAAAAAAAACATAGTCAAACATAGAACATCCTCCTTTTTGGAAAGTCGGTTAAAATAGTTTCATCTAGTTATTTTTGCAATCTATCGATATGGTATATCAAAGGAGTCAGATTGAGTTCTAGACAAGTAAAATTCTCTGTATCCGCGATAAAGATTGTCAATTGATATGTGCTACGTATTATTATATTAAAGAGGCCTAAAAAGTAAGGGGTGCAATTGGATTTAAGCTTGTCATGTATGACGTAGAGTTTATTGTTCCAAAAGATAATTATGTTGAGTTCCAAATTAAAATATCGTTATAAATTGTTTCTATACTAAAGAGGATGTTGAGGGACGGTTGTCAGATGTTCATGTTTGATGTTCAATGTTCTTGGGTGGATCGTACTGTATTTTCTCTTATATATACATGGATTTTCTCTGTTTATTTTTATGTTCTCTCTACTTACCCCAAAATACGCGTGATAATAATATATAAGTTATAATGTAGATGTAACCTCAGAATAGGGGTAAGTTACTGGTAAACGCCACCAAATACTGCATCCTGTTATTCTGGCCCATATTTTTACACTGGCGTGTAATAGATACTATATTTTACACATACGATAAAATAAATGACCCACAAATATTCAGTACACACTTGATTAGTCAAAAACCTTCATTTTTGATCATTCTTGATAAATTTGAATCTTAGGTCCTTGAAATTTTATTTCATTTATTTCTAAACACGTTATCTCTACTAACCGATCACAACACGTCTGTTTGCGAGTAATACTTTACGTTTAATAGTTTACATATTCGTTAGATTCGGTTATCATCTAAGTGACCTACTGACATTGTTTAGTAACTTTATTTGTACTTTTTTTGCTTTTTATTAGAGTTCCGTTCCTCAAAAGGAAAAAGGGAACCCGTATAGGATCACTTCGTCGTCTGTCTGCCTGTTCGTGTGTCAAGACCTTTTTCTCTGGTACGCCAGAAGGTATCAAGCTGAAATTAATATCATATACTCAGGTCTACAATCCCTGGGCGTTCACCGTCAAATTACCGTCAAGTAGCAATCAGTCTCTTGATATGTGAATGATGACTGAGACGTGTCGTGTTTAACGTACCTATAGGTCCAAAGTCCTACGACTTCTACGAAAATTAAGAAAGCAGCGCTAAGAAAGAAAATTTGTTTCAAATAAATATCACTTGATCATCAATTGATCGCTAAGTATCGTAGGCGCATCAACATCATCTAGCTCTTAGTTAGCCTCCATTTAGATATAAGTTGCCAGGCATAGCAAGTAAAACCCACAGATTGTGGCTAACTGAGAGCTGGAATGGCATCCTTATTTTTTCCTATTTTCTACACCACTTTCGTTCAAATGCGATAATGCGATGGCACGGTTTTAAATTTCTGAGGCATGACTATTGATATATATATATAAAAAAACAATTGGCATGACACTCGATATGAAAAAAAAAATACCACGTTTTGGTATAATAAAACTGTAAAAACTTGCATAAAATACTTAAATTTTGTGTGTGGATCAAGGAGTCTTTCCGGATCTAATGAAATATAGTAAGGTTATACCACTTTTTAAATCCGGGGACAGTAAAGACACAAATAATTATAGACCAGTATCCGTGTTGCCGGTTTTCAGCAAGGTATTTGAGAAGATAATGCTTAATCAAATGCTCATTCATTTAAATACGAATAACATCTTGCATGATAAACAGAATGGTTTCACCAAAGGAAGTTGTACAACTGACGCTGGTGTCACCCTATTAAAACACATCTTTAATGCGTGGGAAGAGTCGCAGGATGCCATAGGTATCTTCTGCGACCTGTCGAAGGCGTTTGATTGCGTTAATCATGAAACATTACTTCTGAAACTTGAGCATTACGGGCTAGGTCAATCAGCGTTAAGTTTGGTTGAATCTTATTTAAGTGATAGACAGCAATTAGTTCAAATAAACGGTGTGAATTCGTCGGGGTTAAACGTGAAAATGGGGGTACCCCAGGGCTCAATATTAGGTCCTTTCTTATTTTTAATATACATAAACGATTTACCCCGTTTATTGGAAAACAAACTAAACATGGTGTTATTTGCTGATGACACATCTTTAATTTTTAAAATAAATAGACGTACTTGTCAGGTTGACGACGTAAATAACGCGCTACGGCAGGTTCAGGATTGGTTCACTGCAAATAATTTAGTTTTAAATGGTAAAAAAACCAAGTGCGTAAAATTTTCCTTGCCGAATGTAAAAAGTACTGATTGTGACATTATCTTAAACAAGGAGAAGCTAGAATTCGTCGATAAAACGGTTTTCCTGGGGATAACGCTAGACTCAACGTTACAATGGGGTCCTCATTTAATATCACTTGCAGGGCGGCTAAGTTCGGCAGCTTATGCTGTTAGAAAGATTCGTCAATTTAGTGATGTAGATACCGCGAGGCTGGTCTATTTTAGTTACTTTCATAGTATAATGTCTTACGGTATTTAACTATGGGGAAGGGCTGCAGACATTGAGTCAATTTTTATTCTGCAAAAACGAGCCATCAGAGCGATATACAATCTTCGCCGGCGCGATTCTCTAAGGGAACTATTTAAGGGCATTAACATCATGACGGTTCCTTGTCAATATATTTATGAAAATATCATGTACTTGAGAAAAAATTTACATCTTTTTAGTAAAAACGGAGATAGACATAATTACATTACTAGAAATAGGGACCAATTAGTTCAACCAGGTTTCAGACTGGCTAAAGTAGCCTCTTCTTTCATGGGGTACTGTACAAAATGTTACAATAAAATTCCTCCCCACATTCTAGAACTGAATGAGACGAAATTTAAAACTTGTATAAAACGCACACTATGCAGGCAGGCATATTATAAGTTGGGGGATTACATCACTGATAAAAATGCTTGGCTCAATGCTAGTCTTGCTCCACAACCACTAGGGCGCAAAAACAAGTGATATGCAGAACATTATTGTTTTGTAGAATTGTTGGACCTGCTGAAGACTGTATGAATATATTTGTATTATATAGACTCAATTTCTTTTAGTATAGTATAACTGCGCTGCACGTGTGTGAGTACTATGTACCCAACTGTAAATCTACCATTTGCTGTACCTTGGTGTCGTTCGTTGACTTGTGTTTGCCCTGGCAGTTGAGTGTGTCATGCTCTCTCTAATGTCTCTCTGATGGTGGCGTGTGTGTTGGATCATTCGGTTCCCTTCATGATGGTTGAGCTGATTCATGCGTCATGTTCGTGAACGGGCGCCATCAGTTGGGATTGGTCTTAACTTAACTGCTTCGGATGCTAGTGTTTTTCTAGCGCTTATTATGTGACTGCACAGTACATGTGTGAGTACTTTTAATACTTTGTACCTGTACGTAGTATAGTATGTAGTGATTCTGGGTGCATTGTCCTCACACATATAAATTTATTAATGTATGTACTTATGTACCAAAATATTGTAAAAAAAACTTTTTTTTTTTTTTAAAAGAGTAAGTATGGAGTTTCTTGTGCGTTCTTCTCCATAACAAGCTACTTTCCGAATGCACGGTAGAATCAATTTTTATTCCTTGTAAATTTTAATGTAACTAACGTTCAAAAGTGCCGCTTTGTGGCCTAGTTGAAATAAAATATCTTTGTCTTTGTCTATAAAACATATTATCACTGTACCATAAGAAAAAATAGTCACGAACCAGGTAAATTCTTTTACTCGCAAGTCGCTGCTAACACCATCTTTAGCCGTGGAATGGAACCGAACGAGATCGATGTACCTATGTTTATTAAATAGTCCGTATAGTCCGTCAAAAAACGCAACTTACGTCGACTTTCTTTGTATGAGATGAGGGATTCTGTATGCTAATATTATATTATCTGTGACGAAACTATGTTTTATGACGTGACGGATAGGCGATTTGACTTAACTGATGTGTGTATGTACCTTAACGGTTTTTATGTCTTTCAGATTATTAATTTGAGCACTTCGACAGCGTGGTGCCTTTACACAACGCGATTCCTATGGGGTTCCGGTACTGGAATGATAGCTACTGTAAGATAATTATTCTTTTGATGCAAAAAATTGCAGCCCTTAAAGTGCCTATTGATGAATTGACGGCATGGTTGGCGCAGTGGCTGAGCGATTGGCTGCTGCGCTGCGTGTCGCGGGTTCGATTCCCGGATGGAACAAATATCTGTATAGCCTACAGATATTTGTTCCAGGTCTGGCTGGTCGTGTGTGTGTGTTAGTCACCTGGATATCTCTGTCGTTGGCTTCGTTAAACTGGTCGAAGTTGTAGGTGGATGTGTACAAGTAAAAAGGTAAATAATGCTTAACTTTAGCTTAGCCCATTTCTATACGCATTAATTTATTATTTTTCCAGGTAGCAGCCATATACTTAGCAGAGATATCAGACAAAGAGATTAGAGGTAAAGTCACATTATCAATTCGCTACATGCAAAGTTTTGGCAGTTTCGTCATCTTGTCTATCGGCCCCTTCGTCTCCTACCACACTATCAGCTACTTGCTTCTTACTCGATACTTGGCATTATACCTGAAAGCCCGTACTACCTCTTGAAAGAAGAGCTCCCCTCGTCAGGTAAAGTGAGAATAAGGATGAGAAAGTGAGCGAATACCCGAATAAAATGATTTAATATGCTTTTTAACCTTGGTGTTGTTAGTAAAAATAGACAAAAATTTAACTATACATCTATCGGTGAACAGTTGGATATTTCCACACAACAAAGGTATAAAATATTTTTTTTAAGTGTATGTACTTTACAGAATGTGTACCCAAACCTAGATGGGAGCCTCTACCTAAATACAGATGCATTAATTTAAAAAAAAAAAATTGCACCTTTATCTGAAAATAGCCCACTATTTATTTTCGTCTTAGTACCTGACTTTATATTGCAAATACATGTTATTGTTACAGGTAATAGATACTCAGTTATTAGCGATGGGGATTGACATAAGAAAGTAGACGCTTCGCTCCGATTCAATCAAAGAGCTGTTCACTGGGCAGCAATACCGCAAAGCATTGATGATTTGTATAGGTACCAACAGACTCACTATTTTGTTTTTTCCAGCATATTTTGTTCCATCTGGGTAAAACCCTCCCACTCCTTCCGCCATCCAAGAGCCTGCACTTCCCTCTCCAGTTTATGAGATATCTGTATAGTTCGTCCCGCTAACTCCTTCGTGGTTTTCTGCAACACCGTCTCAGGGCACTTTTGGCCCAGACTTATCAGCCTGTTGCAGACATGACCTTCCTAGTTCGATTTTATAATTCAGCCGTATGAGCCACTTCAGCTATCTTGGTTTTGGAACAGTATACATATTATATAATGTTATGAACTCGATCCGTTAATGTTACACCTAGATTAGTAGTAAATGCTATACATTCGGCATTTCAAAAATATCCATCTAAAATATTCTTCAACAGGTTTAAAAACTACTCAAATAATGTCTGGATCGATTGCTATTTAGCAATACCTGGGCCGAATTATTCAAGAGAGTGAGGCAAATGTCGATATTGCCACTGTACTCATAATATATGGAGCAGTCAAATTATTTACTGGAAATAAATTAATAAATGTTTTTCTAACTTAGGTATAGATACGGTTTAAGACATTTATTTATCTAGTCTTGTTTAATTACTATTTGTTATCCACAAACGCTGGCACAATGTAAGATGTAATGGTTTCAGAATTCATAATAACATAACTTGTGGGTAGAATACGAAATTCATTACATGTGACGAAGAAGTAACGGATTATATTCTCTATACAATTTTCGAACATATTTAAAAAAAATAACAATAAGGCGTCATCTAGCATATTTCATTATGGAAATTGTAGAAAGTAGTGCTTGGTGCTATGGTGACCTAACACACCTTTCTTGTAATGATAGGATATGGTAAAGTTAAAGTCTTGGATTATAAGGGAAACAACTATATTGAATCACTATATAACACTTAAATACACGAACTGGTAAATTATGGTAAACTATGTAACTAAATTAATGGTAAAAAGGATGGTAAAATGGTTATGGTTTGGTTATGAGTACGTGGTGTCTCTGACGAGATCTGAACGCGAACTGGCCCACATTTTGGTAATCGAGCGAATGTGCATACTTGCGTTTGATGCAATTATGCATTTTCGCTGAGTGTTCGGTTAAAACTCGAACATATTCCCAAGAGCGAGAAGAAATGCGGGATGATGATATAGTGTGCATATAACATTAAATTACTTAAACATATTAGTTTCTAGTAATCTTATCTGGTAAGTTTAACAACATTGATAAAACATATTAAAAGCAAAAATTTAAAGCATATTGGTCTACTTAAATAACTATAATTATTAAAAACATTAATGGTGGTTTAAAATTACACTATAGAGTCTTCTACAGTAAAATCAATATTTTGATTGCCTGTGTCCTTATATTTTTTGTCCCGTTTTAGCGAACTATAGTTCATGCTAGGCCAGCGTTTAGCATAATTGTGTAAGGCAAAACCGACTTCACTTTTGATTCTTGAGATCACTGGCACTGAGCACTTCATTATATGATTGACGTCTTCTGGTTGGTTTCGGAGTCAGCGGAGTCGCTGCTAACTCCTGTTGGCAGCAACTCTCGCTGCGGCGTCGAGGTCTCGGAGGCGGTGGAGTCACCGCAGTCTGCTGCCGGCGGGATCCCTCGCCACGATGCCCAGCGGAAGCCTTCCGGCACAGGCGACATAGCCCCGTGCGCCACATCCATTGCGATGTATGGTTTCAATGTCCTTGTCATACTGGTCTGCAAAAAGCGAGTGCAACACTCCGAATACGTCATTCGCTAAATACCCGATACCGTTGATTAGGCCTCGTCGGCGCCGACCCGTCTTACCCGTGGCGCGTCGCCGTCTAGCGTGGATATCAAAATGCTGTGTTAGCAAAAGTTCATTGTAGTGTTCGAGTTCCTGGTAATCGTGCCGGGCTTGCTGCACGATCGTATTACAATGGTTTTGTGTGTCTATGGTTGCGCACAAGTTTTCTTGGTAATTAGCTAGTTTGTTGTAAGTGTTTATGCCTGTCCAATAGGGTCCCATGTCGTAGTACATGACTAACGTCCATTTTTCCCTGATTAATTGTACTTTTGAAATAGGGTCAAAATAAAGCGTTTGGTTGTTTGGAAATGGTTTCACGGCGTCTAAACCGTAAGATGGTAAGATCAGCGTAAAAAAACTCAGTAAAACAGTTGCTATAGTTGCGATTTTTGACCTTGGTTTTCTTTTTCCTTCTGGTAATTTGGTTGTTGGTTTTATATCTGGTTCTGTTATATTTTCGTTATTCTGGTCAACGGGCAAAACTGAGAGTTTCACAATAGGGCGTTTCATGGCCCCATTTTTGGTTTTTAATGAAACTGCTCTGGTTAGACCATCATTTCCTGGATGTGTGTCGACCACACGTCCAAGAGCCCATTTTCCTGGAGGCAGATTCTCATCATGAATAACTACTAGATCTCCAATTACGATGTTTTTCTGTGGTTCCATCCATTTACTTCTAGATGATAGTTGTACCAAGTATTCAGTCTTCCATCGTTTCCAAAGATCTTGGAATAATTTGTTGGTTAGATGCCACCTGGTTCTGGCATCTTGCTCGGTTTCTATTACAGTTGTTCCTGGTCTTCCTGATAAGAAATGAGCTGGTGTAAGGAAGTTTATATCATCGGGATCCTCTGATATCGCGCAAAGAGGTCGTGAGTTGAGGCACGCTTCTAGTCTAGCTAACAGTGTGGCGTACTCCTCGAATGTTAGTCTTTGTTGACCGATGACCCTCTTGAGATGATGATTCAGACTGCGTACTGCTCGCTCCCATAGACCGCCGGCATTAGGCCAGCTAGGCACGTTAAAGTGCCATTCTATGCCCACCTCTGCTATCTCGTTTATAAAATTTTCACTGAATACTTCACGAAGCTTAAAGGAAGGTTAAATTCTTCCTGTATCATCCTGTTTGCTCCCACAAAGTTAGTGCCGTTGTCACTGTACATATGTCGTGGTGCCCCTTTTCTGGCAGCCATTCTGGTTAGAGCTGCCAAAAAGGCGGAGCTGCTCAGGTCTGACACGAGCTCTAAGTGAACCGCTTTCGTGACCATACATATAAAAACTGCTATGTACCCCTTCGTAGTTTTAATTCCCCGTCCTTTATTAGCCTTGACCTCTACAAAGCCTGTGTAGTCTACGCCGCAGTGATAAAACGCATGTTCGGGATTCACTCTTGGTTCTGGTAAATCTCCCATGAGCTGGTGCTGCCGCACGGGATTTTGTTTTCTGCATATGACACATTTTCTTATAAACTTTTTAGTTGCCATGTATCCGCCGACAATCCAATACTGTTGTCGAAGGTTTGCTAGCGTTAGACGCGCTCCGCCATGGAGAGTTAATTTATGAGCTTGATCGATAAGTAATGTGGTTAACGGGTGGTCGTGAGGTAAGATGATGGGATGTTTCATCTCAAGACTCATGTGGGCGTTTTCTAATCTCCCACCCACACGTAAAATGCCACGTTTATCTATGGTAGGATTCAAACTCAAAATCTTGCTTTTGGAGTGCACTCTTCCGTGTTTGTTTATTGAATCTAGGTCGTTTGCAAATTCTGCCAGCTGAACGTTTTTGATTATCAGCTGTTTAGCCCGGCGAAGCTCGTGTAATTCGAGGTAGGGTCGGCGAACTCGTTTGTTCAAGGTAGGTAATCGCAGTATCCACGCAAAAATACGTATGATTTTTGTAATGGAGCTATATTTGTTTATCAAATGTTTAGTAATTTCGGTAGTCAGCGATTCTCTTGGTTGTCCAATGACTACCGCGTTGGTTTGGTTTAAAATAGACGGCTTTACTTCTAAATTCGTCTCGTAAATGGTTTGGTGATTTTCTTGATTGGTGTATGATGGCAGCCATGACGGCCCTTGCCACCATATCTTGTGGTCTTTGAGTTGCCTGACAGTCAAACCACGACTTGCACAGTCAGCTGGATTATCTGTCGTCTTCACATATTGCCAATGTTTTGATGGTATGGTTTTGGTGATGGTTTTTACCCGATTTGCTACAAATGGTTTCCATCGGGCTGGATCTCCTTGTATCCATCCTAGTACTGCAGTTGAATCAGTCCAACAGTAGACATCCGTCGGGTATTCTGACAAGGAATTTTGTACTTTTTGCATTAGCTGAGCTAAAAGATGAGCGCCCATTAGCTCTAGTCTTGGTATTGATATGACTTTGCTTATGGGTGCTAACCTAGCCTTTCCCGCAATTAATGTAATGGTTGTCCCTTCCTTCTTTACTACCTTGCAGTAGATTACACATGCGTGTGCCTTGTTTGATGCGTCGCAGAATCCATACAATGCAATATTTTGGTTCTCTCCCATTCCCAGCCATCTGTTGACTTTTATAGTGTTTATGTCCGGCAATTCTTGTTTTAATTTTGTCCATTCGGAGTTCATTGCCTCGGGTTGGTGGTCATCCCATTTTATGTCAGACAACCAGACATTTTGAAACAGTAGTTCCATGGTAGTACTCAGGGGGGTTAACCACCCTAATGGATCGAACAGCTTCGAAATATCCGAAAGTAGAGCTCTTTTGGTAATAATTGCTGGTGATTCGGGTTCTATTTTCGAGTTGAAAATGAAATTATCTTTCTGTGGGTTCCAACAGAGACCCAAAGTTTTGGTCGAATCGCTCTGCTTGAACTCGTATGTTGACAGGTCACATTGCTCTCTCTCTAAATCGGTTAATAGCTCTGGTTTGTTTGAGGTCCATTTTCTTAGATTAAATCCTCCCAATCGGCATAATTTTATGAGATCTGATTTCAGTTTATTTGCTGCTTCCATTGAGTGACGCCCTCCGCAAAAATCGTCCATATAGAAGCTGTCCTCTAATTCTTTTGCTGCATCAGGAAACTTCTGTCTTTCATCGGACGCCAATTGTTTCAAGCACATCATCGCTAAAAATCCTGCTGGTTTGGTTCCGTATGTAAGTGTGACGAGCTGGAATGATTGTGTTGGTTGCTTATTTGATTCTCGCCATAGCACCTTTTGGTAAGCTTGATCTTCTTGGTGCACTCGGATCATTCTGTACATCTTCTCGATGTCCGAAGTATATACAAATTGAAATTGTCTCCATTTCAGGATAAGCTCTTGAAGATCCTTCTGTATATTAGGGCCCCTGTACATGACGTCATTTAGACTGTATCCTGATGAAGACTTTGCTGAGGCGTTAAAAACTACTCTCAACTTGGTAGTGGTAGATTCAGCCCGAATGACTCCATGGTGTGGTAAGTAGCATTCGGGCGCCTGGTTAATGTTGCATGGTATCATGTGGTTTAATGCAAAATATTCGTCCATGAACCTTTTGTAATCTTTCTTCAATGCGCTGTTCCTCTCAAATTTTTTCTCCAAGTTTCTAAATTGAGCTAATGCTTGCGGTTTGGTTGCGCCCAACTTGTCCTTGTATTCCGGCTTGAGTGGCAGTCGGACTTCGTACCTTCCGTCCTCAAGCCTCTTAGTGGTTTTTATAAAATACTGTAAACACTCATGGTCATCGTTGGACATCTCTATCTTCTGGTGTATGTCTTCATTCTCCCAATATTTCAGAAGATCTTCTGTGTTGTTAAGAACCACGTTGCACTGGTAGTGTGGTATCATGGATCCACAGAGTAGCCATCCTATTTGCGTCTGTTGAGCGATTGGTTGCTTGTCGTTGTCTCCTCTCAAGATACCTCCTAACATTATTTTGCTGTAAACATCTGCGCCTAGGAGTATATCTACGGGTCTGCTTACGTAAAACTCTGGATCAGCCAATTGTATCCCTTGGATATGGTTCCATGTTGTTGGTTTGGTAAACGTTTTATTTGGCAATCGCTTGATCAAGTTATTCATAATAATAACGTTCGTGTCGCAGATAAATTCACTATTTGCAGACTGGAGTGTTACCTGTAACATTCCTTTCGCGTTATTTTCTTTTTCACCGACGCCGAATATTTGACCTTTGAAATGAGCCCTCTTTAATCCCAAGATCTGGGCTGCGTTTTCAGTTATTAACGATAGTTGAGAACCCTGGTCAATTAAAGCCCTCATCTTGTGTTGTGTTCCATTAGCTCCCTTGACTTTTATAATAGCGGTGGCTAAAAGTATTTCCGATATGACGCGTGAGATGACCTAGATGTGCTCTTTTTGGTTGCAACATTGTTGGTGGTTCCTTCTGCTGACGCAGTTGGACTTTGTTTTTCCACTGCTTCGTGAAGTAGTGTGTTGTGTGTAGCTAAGCATTTACGACATCGTTTGTTCGATTGACATGGTTTTTTGTTATGACTGCATAGACAGTTTTGGCAGTAATTTAATTGCTCAATCTTATTTAATTTTTGCTCGTGCGTCATTTGCAAAAAATCAGGGCAACGCCACAATCCGTGGTCAGAATTGCACAATGCACAGGTTATCGACCGCGACACGTGTAAAGCATTTGATTTTGTGTTTTCTTTGTTGCCTGATTGATGGTTATTTCGTTGAAAAATTTTCTTCTGGTTTTGGTTGTGGTTGCTGTATGGGAATGGTTGATGCGGCGTGGTTTTTTGGTTGCCTGGTTCTTGCTTGCGACGAGACGCTTCTAGCGCTGTGATTTTTTCTCCAAGAATTCCAGGAACTCCTGCAGATCGGGTAGCTCTCTAGGATTCTTGACCGATTCTATGTATTCGGTGAAGGTATCATTATCCAGCTTTTGCGCTAGTAGGTGCACTAGAAGTTGCTATATCCACTCCCAGATTCTGTATAGTTTACGTCATGCAGCTTCTTAATCGTAGCCAGCGATTGCTGTTGTATATTGGGAAGCCCAAGTAGGATATTAATATGGGACGTGAAAATCAATTTCTTGTTACCATATCTATGGCTTAAAATTTCCCAGCATACCTGATAATTGTCAGAGCTAATATGTAAATGGTGAATCAGACGCTCTGCTTCCCCAGTCACCTTACTCTTCAAGAACTGCATTTTTTGCGCATTAGACATCGACGGGTTTTTATCGATCGCTTCGCTAAATAAGTCTTTGAACGGACCATTGAACACGGGGATGTCCATCGTCGGAGCTGACTTCTCTCGGTGCTTCACTGCCCACATCTTTTTGTTGATGTCGTTTGTCAACTCACTGTACTTTTCCTCATGCTTGCAGAATTCCATTTGGTACGTAATATCGTCGCCTCCATCCTCACCTTCAATTTCCCAATGAAGTCTGTCAATCTCACCCCATCGGCTATCCAGTGATTTTAGAGCATTTTCGAATTGCCATTGATTCTCGAGCTTGTCTACTTCTATACTACTCACGGTTCTCATGAACGCCTTGAAATTGATAATCTGCTTCTTTACCAACCCGTTCAGCTTGCTGGACCCTCTCTCTGTATGGGGAAAGTTCTCTCGCTGCGTGGACTCCTTATAGCGAGACGACGTACCTGGTGGTGGCTGCGCCGTCTCATCTTCCGGCCGAAGATGGTCAGCGCCTAGCTGTGACCTAGCCCGGACACCTGGTAATGGCTGTACCTCCTCCGCTTTTGGTCTACGGGGGCTTTCTTCCTGCAGCTGCGTTGTGCCTAACTGCCTCATGGTTTTATCAATTATCTCCTTTATTTTGAAATAAACTTCCTGGACTGTTTCGAAACATCCCTTTTTGAAGTAAATGTGCTCAACATCCGCAAACTGACACATTTTCTTATGGTTTTGTTGGTAGGTGTGCCAGTATGCTTCCAACATATCAGCCTTACGCTTGTAATTTTCGATGGTCTTCCTCTCGGATCCATCCTTCTTTATGTTGGTTAAGAACTTGTCCAGGATTTCATAGAGCTCCGTTTGGTTGATGAACAGAGTATCGGAATCCATGTTAAGAGTTGGTTTGAGAAAAAAAATTGGTAATGATTAGTTAATATAACTGGTTTGATCTGACCTTTATGCTCCAACCGACCGTCTCTGCAATCCGTGGTTCTCCCAATTGCAGCGATCTCCTGGTTTGCGTGGCACTGTATCACTTGGTAGTCACTGGTAGTTAAATGCTCGAAGGACCATGTAGAAAGTAGTGCTTGGCGCTATGGTGACCTAACACACCTTTCTTGTAATGATAGGATATGGTAAAGTTAAAGTCTTGGATTATAAGGTAAATAACTATATTGAATCATTATATAACACTTAGATACACTAAATGGTAAATTATGGTAAACTATGTAACTAAATTAATGGTAAAAAGGATGGTAAAATGGTTATGGGTTGGTTATGAGTAAGTAGTTATATTTGCATCAACTATATCCCCTACTCGTGTACTCCTACCTCAGCGCTGGCATAACCCTCATCATTGTTGGAGCTTACTTTTTTATACAACCAACGTCTTCCCCTTACTATAGTAACAAATCTTTCATTGGCATCATCTTTGCTAGCATGTTAGCCATTGTAGGTTACGACACAATGGTGTTTGTTATTATAGCAGAAATATTCCCCCTTAACGTCAAATCAGCGGCCATGGCTCTCCAGAATATTTTGAGCGGATTCCTTACTTTTCTGTCAGTCAAAGGGTCATCAAGAAGTGAAGGATTTAGCAGTTCTGGCTGGAGTGTTTTGGTTTTACGGCGGTATAACAATAATTGGCGCTGTTTTCTCGTACTTCATGGTACCAGAAACAATGGACAAGTTTGAGTGAGAAACAGGTTGAGTTGAAAGGTGCATTATATGATGAAACTGACAAGAAGACAAAGATTGACGTCGTGAAGAAAGACGATGAAGTGGCAGAGCTGAACGAACTGAAACGTGATTTTACTTGAGGTCTCAAACTATGGTCGGTGTTACGAAGGGAGCTAGTAAATTAAATCAAAGAGATGAAAGTAATCTACAACAGATGAGTATGTAGTTCAGTACCTACCTTAAGGACAGTCGACAAGAGTAATTCCTGACCCATAATAAGCAATTTTTCTACATGCGTTCTGAAGGCGTTTTTTCTGTTCTGTGTGCGTTCTAATACAATAAGATAAGATCGAATTTCGCTTCCGTAGCAACAAACTTCCTATCGATTTAATATGACAGTGTCAATTAGTTTACGCATCTTTCTGTCATTTCAATGACATGCTACCATTTAATGTAATTATCTACTTGACGTTTTATTATTTGGTATTTTTCTTTTAATTTTAAAATAAGCTTCTGTAAACGAAATAGTTATTAAATGTTTTAACTGAAATATTGTTCTGTACTTCATTCTATAAGCAAACAATGCTGGACGACAGTTAGTTCCAAATTCAAACAATAATTTCTACATTATATAAAAATATATGTTTAACACATTGGTCAAAATTGCACGACCCGGTGTCCGTTTTGACACAGTTTATATATTATTTAAAACGTCCTAAGTACACCATGAATGAAATCATCAAGAAAACTTTAATGTTTGAAATTGTCAAACCAATATTATTGTCAAAACACTGAACTTCGTCGTCTAACAAACCAATACAATAGTTCCGAGACGTTTTTTTAGAATACCTGATAAATTCAGGCTAATCATACTAAATCTAAAATGCAGTATGCGCAGGTACACCTGATTCGCAGAATATATCAAAGACGCGAAATCTCATACACATAGAACTTCCTGTTTGCCATCCATGCGATTCCTAGAACGTTCATCTGTTAGTTCTACACTGATTGGACAAGTCAGAAGCACAGTACACATTTGAATAAAGATCACAATTATGTAGCTGGGCACACCCTATCGGAAAAATAATTGGTCCTACCGGCAGTTAAGGTGAACGCGCACCTGTCTGCGCCGCAGGAGCCGCACACGCCGCAGTCATCGCATTTTCTCAAGGCCCCGCGCTATCCGCGCCGAACGCGCCGCACGCATTGTATTCACTTCTGTACATCTTGAACTTTATTTTCATACGGATACGGGTGATGTTTCCGCACCGCCCGCATCTCATGCCGAATCTGATGACGTCATCCGCACGCGCTGGTGGAATCCGTATACCTACAGCATTTTGCTGAAATGCGGGTAGTGCGGCGTGGATAGGTGCGCGAGGCTGCATACGATTTCATATAAAGATTTATAAAATGCGATGAATGCGGCGCGTGCGGCACCTGCGGCGCGGATAGGTGCGCGGTCACCTTTACCGTTCCGCGACCTCATTTCCTTGATTGATACGAAACCAAACTGAATTATCCCGCAAGTGCACAACCCTCGTACATCCAGAATTGATGACCTAATTACCGTACCGAATAATTCGATTACGATCCGTTTATAAAATGTACGGCGGCGAGTTTTTACGAACCCATTTATCGGATTAGGTTTTGTTGGGAGACAGATTCGATTAATGCGTGTGGGATCGAGTTTGATGTAAAGGATATTGATGATGAGGCAAGGAAGGGTTGACAGTCTTCCACACTTGATCGACAGCCTGTTAATTGCTATTTTGAATGTGTAAACACCGATATGTAGATCTTTATGTCCATTTATTTGGGGAATGTAGAGATTAACAGTTAATACACGTTAGTAATTACTATTGAGGTTGCAATCGGAATTTAGGATGAATTTATTATAACAGTATTTATAGATGAAGAAGTTTTATCGACGTGTTTAGTTTCATCTTGACTTACATACGTTCTTGATTATGGTTGGAGTGGTAATATTTTTTTTTTCTGATATAAAAAAATACGTTTAATTTTTTTTTTAAAACGGCGGTGCCATGTTTTTTTTTCATGTTTTATTTTCAAAATTGTGAAAAAAAAACATTTAGTTTATTTTTCAATTTACATCTTTAATTATGGTTGTAAAAGGAAAAAATCCGAAACTATTCATAAGATTACAAAAATAGTTACTGCACCGCTAGAAAGCTACCCTATTGCTGAGTGTTGTAAGCTACTTTTATGACAAAAATTGTATGATTCCAGTAGGATAGGCCCCGGTAGTGAAACCGCAGATAAATCTAGTATGAAATAGATTTGAAGACTCCATAATAGGTACACTAGTTACCCGGCTGCAAGGAAAGGGTTATGTTTTTCGCGCGTATCTTGTATGTTTGTATGCATGTATGTATATTTGTATGTTTGTATGTATGTAATATTCTTTATTACCTCTTATCTTGCAAACCGCTAGACGGATTTTTATAATTAATACATCGTTAGATAGGGCTTGGCCGCCCAAGTGTTCTTAGATAAGTGACATTAAGATAAAACAAAAATGGCGGTACGCCATTTTGGGGGGGACTCATTTTTTTTCTTCTTCGTAGCCTATCGAGTGGGTTATCAAAATGAAGGATTTATAGAGGTGATTACAAAAATATATAACACTTATATGTTAAAATGTAATTCGAAAAAAAATATATAACTAATAAAAAGTTGTAAATAAAAAAAGAAAATCATGCTGTGCAGTCGGAGGATCAGATGGTCAGCCAGCTCGCGAATATGTATCCTCCGACTGCACAGCATGATTTTCTACTTGTTTACATCTTTTTAGTTCGCTTATTAAGCAGTCGGGTTTTTGATTTTTAAATTACCTTTTTTTATATAAAGAAGCCAGTATATAAGCCAAACGAGCATACTCATATATCATAAACAATTATTTATGATAGGAACCTAAAACGTTTGCGGTTTTTAATTAAAATAAGTTGTTTTTTTCATGTTAGACAGGTTTAAGTCAATTATCAGTATTAATAAATTGGATGTCTACTACCAATTTTCCTCGAGACTCCAGAAATGAATCAGAATCAAATATTTATATCTTAGATGGCTTCTCGTTTAAATACTCACGTGCCTGATACGAAGATGCAGGTAACGCGTCACTTATTATGGTCTATCCACACATATCAGGGCCGTGACAGGGCCGGGCCCAATCATTGAAGCTTCGCCACTGGCTCGTGCACGGACGTGTGTGAACGAGTTCATATAAAATGTACACAACGATATTATTTTTTTCCACGTCCCGGGCACGGCCCTGATATGTGTGGATAGACCTTTAGTCTCCTACACCCACACCGAATAATTTCTGAGTCTGTATTTCCTAATAGTAATATAGTATAATATAATATATTGTATAACCTAGGGATCTTTAAGTTAAGAGTGAATAGGGTAATATATTACTTCTGGGCAAGCTTGCTTTATAATTTCATCCATTTCATCAACCTATATAAACCTTCCAACTAATATCTGTTGGGAAATACAGACTCTTATCGGCGGTGATCAGAGGCATCACATATTAAAAGTGTCCAAATTAACTTTAATTGGAAAATTTTATTTCGTTTAGTTTTATGAAATATTTTCTTTTTGTTGACTTGTGCTAAGACGTATTTATGTACCTCTTATATTCCAATATTTAGATATGACTCACCGCAGCTGCGGTGATATTGCGACTTGAATTTTAACGCTTTTTAAGTAAAAGAATGGACTTTGGTCAAGGAAAGTAAATAATTGATAGTTAAATTGTAACAGAAATTCCTAGTAGCAACTGGCAATGCTTTTTGAAAGTTCATTTATTTTTAAAGAAAAAGAAAATAGTGATTGATGCCTAATGCTTAAACGCGGCGGTTAGTTCCAGTTTATCCCATCACTTAAACACCCTATAAGCCCACACAAATAATGCCAGCTGTCTGTCCTCGAAACACTAGTAGTGTGCTGTATCCCACAAATATTTATCAATAGCTTTACCACGGTTTACAAATAAACGAACTTTTAAAAAACATTGCCAGTTGGCAATGTTTTTTAAAAGTTCGTTTATTTTTAAAGAAAAAGAAAATAGTGATTGATGCCTAATGCTTAAACGCGGCGGTTAGTTCCAGTTTATCCCATCACTTAAACACCCTATAAGCCCACACAAATAATGCCAGCTGTCTGTCCTCGAAACACTAGTGGTGTGCTGTATCCCACAAATATTTATCAATAGCTTTACCACGGATGTGCTGCGTTCTGTATTACTGTCACGTGCCGTCGCATTGGGAATGCTATATTGTGCTAAACAATGCTAGAAGCTAGAACTGTGTAATGGGGAGGATGAATGGAAATATTGAGGAACGGTATTTGGGTGATACGTAGCAATTTAAATTTAAAACGAAGGTTTATTTAAAATACAAGTCCTTGTTTTCAAAAGGGAATGCAGACGAAACATAGTTTGGTGTTAAGTGGAAGAATGCTACTCCTGTTGCAATCAAACAGACAAGGTAAACAAACTAAGCCTAGCTCTTGGTTTGCAACCGGCTTAAGAGTCAGTCAGATCAGACGACAAGTCTATTTAAATACTGCTACTAGGAAAGTGTCAAACCATACTTAACAGCCAAATTTTGACAGGTCTTCAGGTATAAGTAGAATTTGACAAATACTCAACTTCAACAACTTAAATCAGAAATCGAGTGTTTCAGGCTTTTATCGTTACCTGAATAGGTACAAATATATATCAAATCTATAATGTTAAGGCGGTCCAACTGTCTGATTATTTACATGTTTCTTATGGATGCACGGATCTAATTACGAAAAGTTAAACGATCGCTAAATGTCCTAGGGCTTCATCCCGAAAAAATCCATGGTATGGCTACGATACAAATCTAGACAAATATACGAGAACCTTATCAAAAACATCTAGCAGTTGAAGATAAAACGAAAGAAGATGGACACCTTCCCGTACTTTATTTCCCTCGCGCCCACTGATCTGTTTTTTCACAAACGATAGAGAATATTTTTTTCCTTTTGTTGTTTTGAGAACAAATGCTCGATAGGTACGCTGATAAGGAGCTTTGACAAATCACTTTGTCAATCTCTCGTTGCACAAGAACTCGGCGATGGAAACCAGGTCCTGACTATCTTCCTAGACTTAGCAAAAGCTTTTGACACCGTATCTGTTCCTTTGCTTTTAAATAAACTGGAAACGTTAGGTATAAGAGGTACACAGCTGAAACTATTCGAAGATTATTTAAACGATAGATCGCAATGTGTTCGAATAGGAAATATAACTAGTAACGATGAAAAATCACTAGGATTTGGAGTTCCACAAGGCAGTATCCTTGGTCCATCATTGTTCCTCATTTACATTAATGATCTTTGTAATTTAAATGTAGGAAATTGCAAAATAATATCGTACGCTGATGACACTGCGCTTATTTTCACCGCAAAAACTAACTCCGAGCTGTATAATGTTGCACAGGCAGGTTTTAACATCGTTCTAAACTGGCTTCGTTGTAATTTACTAACACTAAATGCAGATAAAACAAAATATATTCAGTTCAACATGCGCAATCTTAATAACAAAACTAATCCCCATTTATATGCACGCCAATGTAACAATCAGTCAGCCACTTCTTGTACCTGCCCTATGATCCTGGAAACAAAGTGCCTCAAGTATCTTGGAGTTTTTGTTGATAACACGCTCTCGTTTAGGCAACATATTGACAGTTTGGTTACTAGAGTACGTAAACTGATGTTTGCTTTCAAACAACTGCGCTCCATTGCCGACACTAACTTAGTCAAACAAGTTTATTTTGCTCTATGTCAATCAATACTTCAATATTGTATAACCTCATGGGGCGGAGCATCAAAAACTATCATTCTCTCTCTTGAAAGAGCACAAAGAGCTGTTCTAAAAGTAGCAAATTCTCTACCTTTCCTTTTCCCTACCCACCAGTTATTTAAATCCTGCAAAGTCTTGACTGTTCGGCAAATTTATTTACTGCACATAACACTAAAACAGCATGCAATGCTTAAATATAACCTAGATATAACTAACAAAAGGCGAAACGATATAGTATGCAGTTCAACCTCTACCTCTAAATTTGCATTTACATATAGATTCTTTACATTTTTAGGGCCCTTTTTATATAATAGATTAAATAGAATACTAAGTATATATAATTTAAATTATTTTAACTGTAAAAGCATTGTTTTAAACTATTTGCAAGGTTTGTCATATGACCAGACTGAAGACCTGCTTCTAGTATTAAAATAAAATTAGATTAAAACTACGTAAGCATGATTAAAAATAACACTACTATGTATATTTCCGCAGTGTCCTAGTTTTACTTCAAATTGTTAATTTATTGCAATACCTACATTATTAAATATAAATAAGCACTTTTACGCCTGAAGCACAGGTTCTACCTAGTTCAGGCAAATTATACATCAGCACTTTTTAGAACATAAGCAAATTATTGTAAATTTTGTACTTTAAGAAATAAATAAACGATTTTATTAAAAAAAAAAAAAAAAAAAAAAAAAAAAAAAAAAAAAAAAAACTTTGAGCCGCCGGCGACCAAAACGTATGTGATCATCGAAATCGTTTACTACGTTAAGGCTCTCATAGACAGCGCTACGCGACAATGCAACGGCGCCATTTCATAGAAATACATATTTGTGAAATGGGTCTGAGATAAAACTGCAGTATCTATAAAAATGCGTGTCATGTTTTCCTGTCTGTAGGAGCCTTAATTTGTGTTATAGAGGTTTGGTTTCTGATGTTAGGTTCGTGGCAAATGTCCTTGAAGAACGGTTCTTACTTTAATATTGTGAGAATTAACATTCAATATTCTTGCCGCCACGCAAAAACCTTCGCCATTAAAGTTTTTTGGCAGAACCATAAATCATCATTAGCCTATAAACCATAAAAGCCATAAAACATAAAGTAATTGAAAAAATAATTAAGCATCACTAATAATTATAACCAATCATATACATATAACAGTTCGTTAATGAACCGCCTCTCTATAATCACACAACACTTGTTGTTATGCCATCGAGTAGCAAACAGGACGGTATGGAAGAAGTAAATGTGTTGCGCCGACCCCAAGTAATAAGGGATAAGGGCAGGAAGATGATGATGTGTAGCAAACAAGCAGGCGACCCATTTGCCCCCGGAACCTGATGTGAGAAAACTATCATAGTTCGACTGTAAAAAAGGGACAGATGTATACAAGTGATTTACACCTGTCCCTTAAGCACACTCAAAATAACCTTGTTCTTAGAGTTTATGGTCCGCCCCCTGACGGTAAGAGGTCACTATCTACGACCACCCTAATGGATATTCACGTCACTCTACTTATCTACAATTATTCCAATCTATTTCTGCCATATTGCATTGCTACCTTTCTGGGGATGACCGTTTGCCTCTTCGTGGCATCTTCTATTATTTCTTTTCATATTCTTCTTCATTTCATTCTAGTTTAAAACCTTTCTTAAAATAATATCCCTATCATTTTTCATTTCATCTATACCAATATTATAAAGAGGAAAGATTTTGTTTGTTTGTACCGAATAGGCTCCAAAACTGTTGGACCGATTTCAAAAATTCTTTCACCGTTGGGAAGCTACTCTATCCCCGGGTGACATAAGCTACTTTTTATCCCTGTATTCCAACGGGAACGGGAACTACGCGGGTGAAACCGCGAGGCGTCCTCTAGTATCGTATATATATTTCCAAACGTTCTTGTTAATTTGTTGCTATTTCTGTTTTTGAATAATCCTTAAATATTGATATTAAATGAATCGTCGATTCTATATAAAATAAATTATTTATATTGCTTCGCAAACTAATTGAAAGCGATCAACTTTTTAAAGCTGGGTTGACTTCTCCACAAAAAAGTTAATTGATGGACATGAACCGCTCAGGTGACCTCAATATAACTAGTAAATTCCCGTTTCCTAATATCTTACTAATATTATTAAAATGTGAAAGATAGATCGAATCGCGTCGAACCATCATCAAGGTTACTTATGATAGTAAGACACTTTTCACGTAAGCGAAGACAGAAGCTTGTCTGTCATATTTTTGCCCAACAACACGGAAAGCGGACAGTGATATTTTTCTTCCAAATTATTTGTCTCAAATCCAATTATCGTGAGCTGATATACGTTTTGGTGCTTAGTCGTCTTAAGAGGAGTGTGCAAGCAAACCCGAGGAAATCAATAGTGCTCAGGGCTGTTCGAAGATTGGCAACCAAGTTGGGACGAAATGCGATATTTAGAGAAGGCAATAATACCATTGGTTTGTTTTTCAAGGAAATGGTGGCATTTTTTCACAGTATTACTCAATCTGATCTAACGCTTTAGACAAAGCTACATTCGATACAATGGCAATGTTTGAAATTACAAAATGTAATGGATGGACCACGTGGAATTGATTACCGAATGGTTTAAAAGTTCTTTTCACAATACCTGCTCGACAATGCCCAATTACAAAATAATCATGCAATCTCAACGTAAAGTACTCCCAAGGGAGGTAAAGTTGTATGAAACTCGCTTGGGAGAAAAGTGATTTGAATTTGAAGCGTCAAATTCATGAGGAAACTCGTGAAAATCTCTTGAGTAAAAAAATGCCCATATGACATTGTAAAGAGGTTTTTTTAAATCGGAACTGGCCACCATAATTAGAACTCAAAAAAAGATCTCCAGAGTTTAACAAAACAGGCGCTTTAGAGATTATTAACTGTTTGAACGCCAAGCACAGCTTATAAGCAGTAAATATACTAAATATACTACCGGATAAATGAAAACACAATACAAAAAAGCCTATCACGATTTTGTTCTGTTCAATGGAGAACAATAATAGTAGGGGTCAAAACTGTGTCGGCATCCGTCTTTTTAGGTTATTGCCAACATTTAACAGACACTCGAAAGTCAAGCAGCCTATGGTGCATTTTGTCAATGCTCAGATCTACAATAAGTATCAAACACAATATTCAAATCAAAACAAACAGCAGCTTTTTATTGTCTCGCAGAAGGTGTGAAAAGTAGAGTATGCTCCTCTGGGATTAAAGCCTGTCTTCGTCTTAGGCAGCTTGAACCTCTTGCTTCGCTCAGGGTTCAATATGCCGGCCGTGACGTAAGACACTGCTTTATCCCCTTGGTGCATAATTTACTGTTATCTTTCAAGGATTTATTTTATTCTCATTTAATTGCTGATGGAAGTTACTGACCTATCGCTAGGCAGTTTACCACAAAAAAATTTTCCTTTTATAATTTCATTAAACCATTCAAAGGTACCTTTTAATTGTCAACAAAAAAACTAAAATGAATCTAGTTGCACATTCGCAAGCATCATTAGGTTTCTATGCAAAAAACTCCACGGACACACTTTGCCATCAATAAATTGTAATTACAAGTATTTGGTTACATCATTCTTCTTGGCAAATTCCACATAAATGTGAGAACGATGTAAATAGACTTCCCTATTGATCGACGTAACTATTTTTGGTACTAAATTCAAGGCAGGCCACGACTGAGTGACATAGGTAAATATGATATCAAATATTATTTTCATATATCTAAAATATATGAAAAAAAAAAGATTTGTCTGAAATTCAATATAACATTTATTTATAGTTAATTTAAGCGATCCAAAAACCTATTACATTAATTAACCTGAAAATAGAACACAATGTTGACAATTATCTAACACCTCTGTTATAACTGTTTACAAATATTTTCTAACACCAATTCATTTACTAACAAAAATAAAAAAGGCAAATGCAAATGTTAGGCATTGTTACATTCTGTTAAGAATTGTTAAATGTTTTTGGGTGTGTTAAGTACGGATCCCTAACCAATAGCGCTGACATGCAAATTCCTCCGTGTTGACGCCAAGCGCATAGAAACTGCACCGATGACGTCAATCCAGCCACGAGCCGCCGACGCAGCAAAATTGGACATTAGCGTTAAGTTATTTTTAATAAGGAAATGGTCATTCCATATTCTAGCATCGAATAGGTTTCACTAATTATATTGTAATAATTTCTTTTTAATTAAATTAGTTTAAAATCATTTTGGTTTTTTTTCGATCCACCGTCTGCAGTTTACGTAATTGGCGCAGTCGGTAGGATACTCGCGGGCCGGTTCGCGAATCGCGTTAGAATCAGTTCATCACGATCGCGAGTCATCCGGTGACTATCAAGTCGCATCACGAGTATCCTGAATCTACGGGAAGCTGCGGAGCCGCGTGGAGAATCCAGCCATCGATTCACGGAGGAAGACCAGAGATGAAACACATGTGAGTGCACCAGAATCTTTCTCGTGTTGCTTCCTATCTATTCCTAGTTATTTTTATGTCCAAGATTTTTCATCACGAAATATCTCATCCTCGGGAACCTGCATCACGACAGGCACGCCGATTTGTAGTAGATATTAATAGAGATTTAGATAGTGAATTAGATTTAGATTTAAACAGTTTATTTGAAATTAAAATGCCTTATGACCCTGATGTAATTTTCAAGGCCTTACGCCTTGTGCCCGATTTTGACGGGAACCCAAACATTTTAACTAGATTCATTCACATCTGTGACCGAATAGTTACTCAATATGCAAGCCCCGAGGTAGGCAGTGAGCTAGGGCATTTATGTCTTTTAAATGGCATCCTAAACAAGATCACAGGGACTGCCGCATCCACCATCAACTCGAATGGAATTCCTGAAACTTGGGCAGGTATTAGATCAGCTCTTATAAACAACTTTTCAGACCAGAGGGACGAGACAGCTTTATACAACGACCTCTCGTTGGCAACGCAAGGTAACAAGACCCCACAGGAATTTTATGATAAATGTCAAACATTGTTTAGTACTATTATGACTTATGTGACGTTACATGAGACTGTATCAACGACTATCGAGGCGAAACGGACTCTTTATAAAAAAGTCACTATGCAGGCTTTCGTACGCGGGCTAAAAGAACCTTTAGGCTCACGTATAAGGTGCATGCGTCCGGAAACTATAGAAAAAGCTCTAGAGTTCGTGCAGGAAGAACTAAATATAATATACCTGCAGCAGCGTAACGATATCCCCAAGGCTCAAACTGCTCAGAACGCACCAAAGGTTCTATATAAACCTTCTGTTCTGCCTGCTATGCCGTTTAACGCGTTTAATGTTCCGCGACCCCCAGTACCTAATTGGCCTGCTCCAGTAGGACAGCGCGGGTATCAACCTCAGCCTCAGGCTTTCAAATTCAATACGCCTGACCAGCATCAAAACCGTATGCCTACTCGAACTCAACAAATGTTCCGTGCACCATTACCTCAAAGTAACGTTTTTAAGATGCAACCCAGGAATAATCCACCACATAATCCGGGTCCGAGGCCTATGAGCGGTGTTCAACACTTTGTCCCAAGACCATTACCTTTGATGCCAGGACATGATTGGCAACGAAACGGGAATCCACCCCCGAATAATTATTTTAAGACGCGTGAGTTAAATTTGAGTGAACTTGCTTTGCCTGATAGTTCCTATTATTCTGCTGACTGTTACTATGAGCCATTATATGACTATTACACAGACGGTAATGACTGTTATGTTCTCTATGACTACGACTTTAACACCAATATGACTAACACTGACTATAGTTCAGCTGCCGGTAATCAAATAGCAGGTGTGGCAGAGCCACAGCCAGGCCCTAACCACGCTGATCAGAACCAGGACCAAAATTTTCAGTTGGACCAGAAATCCAAAGAGCAAAGATAGACGTTAATTTACAGACCCAAAGACAGTTACCCTATATAGAAATTTCTTGCCCTCCTCTAAAATTTCTCATTGACACTGGCGCTAACCAATCATTCATAAGCCCCGAGGCTGTGCAAAAGTTCTTCTACGACTATCCTCTTAACTATGACCCTTTCGAAGTCACCAACGTACACGGTGTCACCAGAAACGAGTACTCTATAACATTACCGTGCTTCAAAGAATTCAATGAGGCCGAAGGTATAAAATTATTCATTTACCGTTTTCACGAGTACTTTGATGGCCTAATAGGATTAGACTTATTATCAAAATGGGAGGCTAAGATAGATCTAAAAGACTTTCAATTAGTAACTCGGTCTGCTACGAACCAAATTAAAGTATATAATTCACGCAACGTCAATCTGTATGAGGATATTATCCCTGCGAAAAGTTCTAAATTAATTAGAATACCTATCAACGCCCCGGATGGCGATGTCTTAATAAACGAACAAGTTCTCTGCAATTGTATCATCCATGAGTGCCTTACCACCGTTAATAATAGCCGTGGGTACGTAGAGTTAGAAAATCCAACTCCTAACGATATTATATTCTCATTAGACCAGCCAACTCGTGGAGAACTGTTCAATGCTGAGTGCACACAGCTGAATCAGTCGAATCGCGTAGATGACGTACTATCGCGTTTGCGTACGGACCACCTTAATGCAGAGGAAAGAGCTAACCTCCTAACACTTTGCTCCCGCTACGCAGATGTATTTTACCTCGATGGAGAACCATTGACATTCACCAACAAAATCAAACATCGCATAAGAACAACGGATGAAACTCCCGCTTGTACTAAGAGCTATAGATACCCTTTCGTTCATCGGGAAGAAGTTAGGGACCAAATCACCAAAATGCTAGACCAAGGTATAATAAGACCTTCCGACTCTGCATGGAGCTCACCCATTTGGGTTGTGCCCAAAAAAACTGACGCTTCAGGGAAACAGAAATGGCGTATCGTAGTCGATTTTCGGAAGTTGAATGAAAAAACGTTAGACGACAAATACCCCATACCAAATATTAGTGATGTCCTCGACAAATTAGGCAAGTGCCAATACTTTACGACCTTAGATTTGGCAAGTGGTTTTTACCAAGTGGAGATGGACCCTCAGGACATCCCAAAAACCGCCTTCAATGTCGAACACGGGCATTTTGAATTCCTCCGAATGCCCATGGGACTCAAAAACTCACCGTCCACCTTTCAACGGGTAATGGACAATGTTCTAAGAGGCCTTCAAAACAACATCTGCCTTGTTTATCTCGACGATATCATAGTCTACAGCACCTCTCTTCAAGAGCATATGAATAATTTGGAAAAGGTCTTCCAAAGACTTAGGGAGTCCAACTTCAAAATTCAAATGGACAAGTCAGAATTTCTAAAACTAGAAACCGCTTACCTAGGACACATTATTAGTAGAGACGGCATAAAACCGAACCCCGACAAAATTTCTGCAGTTCAAAAGTATCCAATCCCAAAAACCCCTAAAGAAATCAAACATTTTTTAGGACTTTTAGGTTATTACCAGAAATTTATCCCCGATTTTGCTCGAATCACTAAACCTCTTACCCTATGCCTAAAGAAAGGTAGTAAAATTACTCTTAGCCCCGAATATGTCAATGCCTTTGAAACTTGTAAGACCTTATTAACCAATGACCCTATTTTACAATACCCAGACTTCAAAAAGGAGTTCAATCTCACAACAGACGCTTCGAATGTCGCTATTGGAGCCGTGTTATCTCAGGGACCTGTAGGACCGGACAAACCTGTCTGTTACGCTTCACGCACACTTAATGACAGTGAGCTAAATTATAGCACCATTGAGAAGGAGTTGCTAGCCATAGTTTGGGCTACCAAGTACTTTAGACCTTACTTGTTCGGTAGAAAATTCAAAGTATTGACTGACCACAAACCCCTTCAATGGATGATGAACTTGAGAGAGCCCAACTCACGACTGACCAGATGGCGACTCAGACTAAGTGAATACGACTTTACTGTAGTGTACAAGAAATGTAAATTTAATACAAACGCTGATGCTCTCTCTCGCATAGAAATACATAATGAGGAAACAGATGAGATAAAATCAGTGATCGAAAATATAAAAAATCTCAGATCAATGATCAACAACCCATTGGAGGCATCACCTCAACCAACAGACCCCTTGACTGACACCAACTCATTGACCAGAAGTACTGAGGATCTCAGATCTATGATTAATAACCCATCGGAGGCACCACTTCCACCAACGAACTCCTCGACTGACACTGTTCATACCAGTAATGAGCACCATATACTGGAAGTTCCCATCACAGATGAACCTCTCAATAAATTTCATCGCCAGATTTACTTTACTATAGTAGGCGACATAAAACGCCGACCTACAGTAACTAAACCTTTTGAAAATCATACGCGAATCGCAGTCCAAATTTCAGAATCTAACCTAGAGAGTGATACTATTAATGCTATCAAAGAATACGTGGACCCTAAAGTCAAAACGGCTATCTTGATAAACCCACCATTAGCCATGTATAAAATAATACCCATCATACAAGACAAATTTAGAAGTTCCTCAATCAACCTAGTACTAGCCAAGACAGAACTCGAGAATGTTAAAGAATACCTCCGACAACAAGACATTATCCGACATTATCATGACGGGAAGACGAACCACCGTGGTATAAATGAATGTCACCTAGCTCTTTCACGAAAATACTACTGGCCAAAGATGAAAGAACAAATCACCAAGTTTATTAACGAGTGTACCATCTGCGGTCAGGCTAAATACGACAGGAACCCAATTAGACCTCAATTCAACATAGTACCTCCGGCTACCAAACCACTTGAAATTATCCACATGGACCTGTTTACAGTTCAGAACGAAAAATACATAACGTTCATGGACGTTTTCACGAAATATGCCCAAGCATATCATTTGCGAGACGGAACCGCCATTAGCATTATTCATGCATTGTTACGTTTCTGTACCCATCATGGTCTACCTATGACTATCATTACTGATAATGGCACCGAATTCACGAACCAACTTTTCTCTGAATTTGTGCGGTTGCATAAGATAACTCACCACAAAATTCTACCTCATAGTCCAAAGGACAATGGTAACATCGAACGTTTTCACTCGACGTTATTGGAGCATATTAGAATTCTTAAATTACAAAATAAAGACGAACCGATAATTAATCTCATGCCATACGCCATTATAGCATACAACAGTTCCATCCATAGTTTCACCAAGTGCAGACCTTTTGACCTATTGACCGGACATTTTGACCCTAGAGACCCAATCGACATAGATCTGACTAAACACATACTACAGCAATATGCGCAGAATCATAGACAACAGATGAAGCAAGTTTATGAAATCATTAACGAGTCATCTCTTGCAAATCGTACAGCCTTAATTAACACTAGAAACAAAACTCGGGAGCCCGAAGTAGAATATACCCCTCAGCAACAAATTTTTATTAAAAACCCCTTTTCCAGTCGCCAAAAAGCTGCACCACGTTATACGCAGAATACAGTACTCGCTGACCTGCCTATACACATATACACTTCGAAAAAACGTGGCCCCGTAGCCAAATCGCGGCTGAAACGTATCCCTAAATCAAGCCAATTGTTACAGAATCCTGATACTACTGACAGTCCAAGCGACACACCCTCAAGAGATAAGACTTGAGACATTAGACGATGGACCGGGACTCCTACCATACAGATTAGGACCGACCAGACTAACTACACATTACCATTCATTCATACAGTACATTCAATTAACCGACATCGAAGATAAAATTAACTCCGTACAGATGCAACTAAAGACTTTTAAAACTAAACTCACTAACGAGACTTATATGGTTTATGAATATCAGATTGAATATCTTGCAAACAAACTTAGTAAGGTACTACAACAAGTAAAATCTTTGGAACCTGTTAGAGTCAAAAGAGGTCTTGTAGATAGCCTTGGGTCCGTTATAAAAAGTGTCACGGGCAACTTAGATTATCTAGATGCCTTGAAGTATGATGAGGCTATTAAAACTCTACAAAATAATGAAAATAAAATAATATCAGAATTTAACAACCACATCAGCCTTAGTAAAGAATGGATGTCCCAACATGGTACCGTCCTAGACCAAATAACAAAAAATCAAGAAAAAGTTAACTCAACGTTAGAACTACTTATTGAGAAGAGTGCTTATACAGATTACAGCTTAATAAAATTCGCGAAGTTTGCCCAAATTTTAGGAATTATAACCAACAATGTAGAAGATTTAATGTTAGAGATAATTAGGTTAGAAAACATAATGGCTTTTATACGGGCTTCTAGCACCCATCATTCTATGATTGATATAGAAGTTTTAAAATCTATGATAGATAGGCTGAAATCCATATATAACCAAGATCAAATCCTAAACTTAGAGTTAAGAGAATATTATAATCTAATAAAACCAGGTTCCTACTTTATTGAGAAGAGAATAGTAATAATATACAGTTTTCCCATAGTCTCTAAAGACCTTTATGATTTATATAGACTATCCATTGTACCCAATAAGAAACAACTTGCCCTTATTCCTTCCTCTCCCTACATAGCAACAAACGAGAAATCATTCGTGTACATAGAGGCTGAATGCCCGAAGTACAGCAGCATTCATCTCTGTGAAAAGAAGACAAGTCATCAGATCCGGACGAAGCCTGATTGCATCCAAGAGCTCATCATCAACCAAGGCCTAAGGGACACCTGCCAATTCACCAAGATCTCACTCTCCAAGCAAGCAGTAGAAAAGCTGGATGATCAACATTACGTTATCTCTCTGCCTCAACCTACCAAAGTACAGCTAGCCTGCAGCAGGAAAGACTTCAACATCCTACAAGGAAGCTATCTCGTCACCATACCCATGAACTGCTATCTGGAAACACCAGAATTCACTATCATTAACGACAACAATGAGATAAAAGGACAGCCACTCAAGTTATCAAAAATTCCATACAACGACATGAACCAGACAGCTGATTCCACTCACATCATCGGCTTCAAGTCAGTCAACTTAGAAAAAATTCACAGCATCCAGAACAAAGTATTGATGGAGAGCCCTATCCAGATTGACAAGACTCCGTCGGTTGTCCTATATCATACAACCATACCGTTCTACATCATCACACTATGCGCAACCATACTTATCATCTTGGTTATAAGCCGCAGATACAAATGCTGGAACCTTGGAGCAGACGATAATGAGAAGAAACCAACTCTTAAGATACATACATATGAAGATGTAACCAGAGAAACCAGTAAACGAGATGAAGTCCCAGCAACATTTGCACTCAACATGATCAAATAGTTGCTGTTCTGCGGGTGGAGGTGTTAAGTACGGATCCCTAACCAATAGCGCTGACATGCAAATTCCTCCGTGTTGACGCCAAGCGCATAGAAACTGCACCGATGACGTCAATCCAGCCACGAGCCGCCGACGCAGCAAAATTGGACATTAGCGTTAAGTTATTTTTAATAAGGAAATGGTCATTCCATATTCTAGCATCGAATAGGTTTCACTAATTATATTGTAATAATTTCTTTTTAATTAAATTAGTTTAAAATCATTTTGGTTTTTAATCGATCCACCGTCTGCAGTTTACGTAATTGGTGCTCCTACACTGATGTTTACAAACATTACTACATTATATCATTACACAATGTTTACTAACATTTTTAACAGCGGTGTAGGAGCACCAATATAATCAATAATTCACATAACAATATTATTAATAAGAAACATAAGAGTGGCAATATGTAATCATTATAATAAATAATTAAAAAATAATAATACAATTAACATGGCAAAGTGAAGAGGCATTATATAAACAATATTATCAATAAGCCAAAAATTACAATACAATTAACATGGCACAGCGGAGTGGCAATATAATTATAATCAATCATTCAAAAATAACAATACAATTAACATGGGAAAGTGGACATCCTTGCATTTCTACCACAGAACACCAGATATGCATGCATTAGTTTATTTCATCCAATATATTTTCATAGCCGCAAAATTATATATTGTTTCGTATTCAATCCATCTTTAGTGCGACAAAATCTAATAGGGCTAAAATTTTCCCATATTGGTTGTAGTATAATATAGTATGTAGATTCAGCATTGGCTGAGACGCCTGAGACTAAGTAAACGCAATATCTTGCCTAATTGAATTCAATCCGCGTCGCGCTGGGACTGTCAAAATAATTCAGTTACATTCTAATTTACGTAGAAATTGGCTGTTATAATGATCGAAATTTGAACTTTGTTGCTTTCGATTTACAAAAGAATATGTTTTTGATGAAGGGATTGTGTGTTTCTTGACTGACATTTTTTTTAGTCCAAACAATTTTTAGATTTTTTTGTCAACTTTTTTTTATTTCTTTTGTCTAATCATTGATGTTAGTAAGCACTGGGTCATCGACCACATAGCCACTAGACGCCTAATGCTTGATCTAATACATCAAAACAATTCTGTCAACTAGCTGAGGTATGAGGTACGGGGTACTGCGATCTGATTGGTCTCATTAAGGATGGGACAGGTTTAAATAAAACCAGGCAGGTATCGATATTTTTAGATAAATAATATTTTTGTACTTATTTTGTTTTATTAATATTACCTTTTTTATTATTAATTATACGGCGTTTTAAACATTTTAGTAATAAAATAAAATGATAAAACTAAAAAAAATATCTTAATTCTAAAGGAAACATACTTTTTTGGGTTGTTGGTTCTTAAATATAGTAATATTAAATATCAGTAAAATACGTAATCAAAAAATTGTTTCACACTTAACAAACTATTCAATTTAATGTCTTCATTTGTAAGGTTTCTATTTCTAACGATAACAGATTTGGTCATAGGATATGATGCATCACTAGTTGTGTTTACGAAATTATAGAGGAGAAGAGATAGTGCAAAAAATACTTTAAAAAGAAAGAGACGCACACATGCAGTAGGCGTTTTCACCTACAAACGTGACCAGTATAATATGAACTCCGATAAATAATATCAGAAAATAAATTTAATTATGTTTATATGTAACTATTAACTTATCAATGAAATGTTATGCCATATTGCCGGAAACTCGAAGTCTGGCTGTTGTTACCATACCAACGTATTGTACAAGAGGCCATTATAATATTTATTACATCAATTTTTATTGACTGACGCGGAAATGTTTACGGCTCTCAGAAGTGGTCGCTACTAATTTGAAATTGTCGAGTGGCGACCTGCATTACCTGTATATGATCTTTTTAGTCATATGTGTTGACAGACATCGCTCGCCTGTTATGAGGTGTCTAGGGGCTGTGTGGTCACTGCACTGGGTGGACCGCGTAATTTTCAAACACCACAACTTGGTCATACATAACAGATCTTACTAGACCGAAGCCAACCAGCCACGTGTCGACGGGTGCTGTCGTGTGCGCGAAACATCAGGTAAACTGGCTGTTTCTTGTATGGTGAAGGTAAGCAAACGTTTGGACGGCAGTATCTACAATATTTATATATATGTACCTAATTCATTGACTACTCCAACTTAAGAAATTCTTGTTATTGCCGGAAAAAGAACACATGGATCAAACAAAGAAAACAAAAAAAAACCGCATTCCATTCGCACTTTGAGGCAGCTTGAGGCAAAAATAAAAAGAAAAACGTAACGAAGTACAAATTGAGAAGAAAATCTTTTACTTCATTTCTTCAGTCTATTCGACCAGTATCTCAATGTTGCAAATGCTTATAAATCTGAGAAGTTTTAAATTTGGTCCCAAAATGAATTTGCGTAATTCGATCCTTTGAGAACGGCCTTCCATTCCTCATCGCACCGAAGGGAAAATAGGTGCTACTTTGGCATCAAAGGATTCTTAAAATTCTTTAAAATGAGGTGTTAATGAAGTTAGAAATATTTAGGCTCTTTTGCTACTAAATAATAATAAGTTTAATGGACGAAAATTAAGTTAGACCCAGTTTACCTAGCTAGGGTATTATATGGTACCTAAGTATGCTGAAAGATGTGCGAGTAATTAATTTATGAATGATTCTTATTTAATTACATAAGCTCTTAGGGGGAGTAATTAGAAAAGTAATTCAATAAGTCTTCTTGTATGTACAAAGTGTTACCTACGTTATTGATGCCTAGATAGTTGGGGGCTCTTGATATAGGTATATTCTTGTATTAGAATTGTTTAGTATTAGGTTATTTAGTTCTTTAATTTATTCGTTTTGCTTATAGTTCGGTTGTGCTCTAGAGTAACATGTGTCATTCTATTAGCGATTGTCGAAATGCCGAACGTGATACTTCAGTAAAATAAAATAAATAAATAAAAGTTTTTATTAATTCCATACTACAAAGATTTGTAGTTATATATTAGACAAACATTAACTGAAATTATTTTGGTAAAAAGTAACTAAGAACTAATTAAAAAAACATTGGGCCCGGACAGCTAGAATTTGCGACAAATGGAAGCATTTGGAGGTTATTTTTACCGCCTCAGGCGGTCCTAAGTTCATAAATCCAGTTATTAATGGCAACTTTTATGCCTTAATTTTAACTATAATACAGAATCATATCTTCTTGCGTCCGGAGGGTATGACATCGTAGCTGGAGTGACGTCACTCCAGCTTACACACACCTTTTTTGATCGTAGTTTTAACACTTTTTAAGGATTATGGTTCAGTTCTTTCCTTCCTTGTGCAGCTATTGTCTTATTTTTCTGACTATAGTCCAAAAACCTAATTTCACTAGTTTGCCTGTATTGAATGAGGAAGCTGGGGTGACGTCACTCATTCTAACACTTACTAAACGACCCATATTAACGAAGTTTTTGCGCCAGCTAAATGATGACTGGGAACTTTGATTGCAGCTATTATGCCTTTAATATTGGCATAGGTAGAATTATTCTACCACTTATGAGGAAGCTGGAGTTTTGCACATGGCGGTCCATACACTGCGATGCTTCAGTAGCGCAAGTTAATTTTATATCCCATAAAAAAGTGAAAATAGGTGCCAAGTTCTATATTAAGAATATGCGTGGTTGATGACTTCACCGACAAAAGAATTGAGATCCAATGGGCGCCAAGTTCTGTAGATAAGCCTGAAATTTACGTATAAGAACATACAATATACTTAAATATATTAAAACTCAATTTCTGGCTTTTTCTACCATAACGATGTTTCCTATTTAAAAATATAACCTCTTAAATTTGAACAGGTGAATTATTTACACAAAGCAGATAACTTAGGATAAAATAAAGCTCAAGATTTGACTTGGCTAGTTGGGTAATAATCATAACCCTCCGTTTGGATTCGCAATAGTCTCGTTTTGGCTTTGCCGTAGTAGGGCAAAAATCATAATCCTCCTTTTGGCTTCGCCGTCGTCCGGTAAAAGGCGAACTTTAATCATTGAATATCCTGCGAAGTTTTTGCTATTATTATAATTTCAAAAGGCGCTAATAAAAATCGATTGCTTGGAAAATATTTCAAATGGTAAAAGTGAGTTGTTTTCCTTTTTAGGCACACATGGACACCAAGTTTCAATTCTCTAGGTCATCTGGAAGTGGGTTAGGTTTTTTATCTATCCATCAGTCACTGATAAAAATGACTATTTTTAGACGTTATTATCTCAATAACCGTTTGAGCTATATTTATGAAATTTTGGGTTCTAGTTAAATTAAGGGGTTTTAATAAACAAACCAAATTTCGTGTATCTAGGATAAATATGTTTTGAATTATTGAGGAGTCAAAAGTGGCTCCAAAAGGTTCGTATAATATAACATATATCTATATAACGTCGCTAGTTCCTTTGCTTAACTTGGCTTGACACGCTGCCGCGTGTCTAGATTTTTTGGACCTTTTGACAATCGGTATCTTTGTTAGATTGTCACTTGTCTTGAGGTTCTGGGTCTGACTCGTAAGGCGTGGTTCACACTACAAAGTACTTCATGTTTTTTTTTTTGCAGTATAATGCTGGGATCAAACAACAACCTCCACTGTTGATACTGTAAGAGTAATACTTTATGACGTGTGATCCTACCACGATCCAACCACGGCTGAGATTAGCTTATCTTTAACGTTCATACACTTCACATCTAATAATGCGAGTACACTACAATCAATCATATTGAAGGCACTACCTATTTACTACTTATGCCAGGTTACTTATACTCAGAAGTATTTTATATTGTGGCCAACGATAGCAATATTCGCAATAACACCTGAAAAATACTAATGTAGGTATGAGAACATTGAAACGCCAAAGTAAACACAAAACTAAGTGAAGAATAAAACATGAACAACATCAAAGTTAAAATAAAAATAAAAAGAACAGCGGAAAGTGAAGTTCAGTCAGGCAAAGCTTTGCTAGGACCGTGCAATTGCCTATTCAAGCATTCAGAAACTTGTTCTGTGCGAACTGAACGTTTTCTGTTTTATTGTGTTTGTATGAAGTTCTGGATAGCTGGGACACGGACGGCAGGATTTAGAGATCAAAAGTTAAAAGGAATGGAATGTTTTCATTTTATTCGTTTTTAGGGGATTATAACGCGATAAATGTCAGGATCAATTCTGTACCTATTTTTCTGTTGCTTCTTCTTGTCTTTTTTATGTGTGTGTACATTATTTTAAATAAATTAATATTTATCATACTCCAATATTAATTTATAAGGCTTCAAGCCCTTCGTAAGAAGGGCTTTTATTACCACAGAAATACTGAAAAGAGAGATATGTATAATTCAAAAGTACTGGACTTTTGAATTATACATATCTCTCTTTTTTTCATTATCTAATAGGTTTTTCTTTTTTCACTATCTAATAGGTACTGAACAAAACCAATTTAACAATGTTTATTTATTTTTAATTAAGAAAAGTTGTCAAATTAGTCTTCAATCAAAAACTAATTCCAAAAGATACCTAATTTATTCCAGAAATAACTCAAGCCACCAAGTAGTTTCACGTAAAACATCTGCGTTCATGTTTGTATGTGCAACACTCGTGTTGTTTACATGAGCGGCGTATTTATAATTCAGAAATAATGTTTATTGTTGTCTATATAGTTTAAAGAGTGGTTAGATGGAGTTTAGGAACTAAAATTAACAAGTAACATTGTTGGTGACAAATAACAACAGGTGAAAAAGGAAATACGGTGACTTATGAGAACAATAACATTCTGGTGAAAGACGGTGTTTAAACAATAATTATGTGTACGTGAAGACAATATAACATCTTATCACAGAACAATACGGAGAAATCACTACTTTAAGTGCAGTTTTATATAGTTTTTGGTGATATACAAAAATTACCAAAACTATAATACCGTTTTTGCAGTGGTTTTTTGAATGTTGGACTTTGGACTTGGATTATTGTACGACAACTACCGCCAATATTGCCCCAAGTGGTGAGTAGACAAACAAAAAAACTACCACTACTGGTCGCCAGAGGGCGAATGTGTTGGTTAGTGTTACCATACTAATAAGAAAAAACTATTTGGTAGAAAGTTTAAATTTTTGGAGCAATAATCATGGATGATAACATAACTTACCGCAACCGTAAATTATTCAGAACAAGTTCATTACGTGATTTGACTGCAGATAGTTCTGCTATTTTTGATACGACAATGATGAGTCTACCTAATACATCACTAAATACCAGCCAAACAGTTTTAGAACTTCAGGAAAAAAACAAACAGCTGTCCGATGATTTACAAAGTGCTCATCAGGAAATCGAAAATTTAAATTCTGAAAATTTTAGGCTAAAAACGGATATACAAAAATATATCAAAATAATAAATACGTACAAGGAAATAAATATTACTGACATAAATAATATGACTCCGCGCTCTGGGCGCAAGCGGAAAGTAAACCAGAACAGCAAATCAACGCCTGTGGCAAATAATAGGCATTCAATTGGCATTATGCAAAATGATGAATTAGCCGACAACAGTCCAGGGAAAAATAAAGCAAAGACTTCCATAAAAACACCTAAAAAAAAGACAAAACAAACACAGACCATAGAAAGAAACCACTCTTCCCCTACGAACACGAATACAATCAAGCACGGTAGCAGCAACGTAAGCTCATCTAAAACCACTGAAAACATACGAGCCGGAAATAATATAGAACCATCCTCAACAAAACACAAAATATGCCTTATCAGCAGCGAAACTTGTAATAGATTGTATACACTTGCCGAAAGGAAAAAAATATGCGACTTTGAAATCTGTCACTACCGCAAACCTACATGTGGATTATGGCAATTACTTGAACAAATTGAAAGTAAAGTACAACACTTTACATTTTCGGACTATTGTGTTATTTATATTGGCGAGGAAGACTTTCGCAAAACACATAACTATTTACAGCTTGTTATGTTTGTTAGAGAAAAATTGTTACCATTAAATCACACAAACTTTATTATTTGTTTACCAACATATAGATATATGACAGATTCCAACATTATGTTTAACAGCCGCATAGAAACTTTTAATAACCTTCTTTACTTAGATATAAATACATGTAACTATGCATATTTGTTGGATTCTAATCTTAATCTCCCTTATGACTATAAAACCTATAATAAAAAATATGGGACCTTGAATAATCGTGGTTTAGAGATTGTTGTATCAGATTTACGAGACCTTATATTTGACCTAAGCGATCTGACTACCACGCACTCAGAAGTTGACGGCCTCCCTCAAAATCAAAATAGTTTTTGTGCAGAATCACAAGTAAATTCTCAGTTTTTTCTTTAAATACCTTAATATTCTACATCAGAACATAGCAGGACTGCTGAATAAATCAGATACTCTGACTGTAAAACTAGTGGAATTATCTGACAAAGGAACCATTATAGATGTTATTTGTGTAACAGAACATTTTATACAAATGGGTTATGAAGATTTATTGCACATTCCAAATTTTTGTCCAGCCGCTTTTTTTTCTAGAAATACTAAGAGGGGAGGGGTGTGTATTTTTGTTAGGGCAGGATTACAATTTAAAGAAATATCCAACATAGCAAAACAATCAGTTGCAGGGATTTTTGAATGTTGCGCTGTAGAGTTATTATCTTATAAAATTATTATTATTTGTATATATAGAATTCCTAAACCTAATTATGAAGTCTTTTATGAAAAATTAGATAATATTTTAACTAAAGTTTGTATATCTTCAAATAAAAAAATCGTCGTGTGTGGTGATTTCAATATTGATGTTTTGAAGAAAAACAAGACTACATTAGAATTTGAGTATTTTCTTATGAACTATGATCTGAAGCTAGCTCTTTATACTCCTACAAGGTTAAGTAGTAACACTTGTATTGATAACTTTGCGCACAACTACAGAAAAAACTGCAAAGCTGAAGTTGAGGATCTGGTTCTTTCAGATCATACGTCTCAAATACTTAAAGTCCCTATAAACAAAACTTGTAAACTACAGTATTGGAAAACTAAAAAGCAGGACATAAGCTTGAATAATTTAAAAACTTTTAAAACGCATCTTAGCTCTCTATCATTTATACAAGTTTTCGATTCTATGGACGCAAACAAAGCTTTTGACAATTTCATGGACGATTTCTCTTTTTTATATAAATTATGTTTTCCGGAAAAAATTATAACCATCAAAACAAATAAGGAAACGAAATGGATATCTCGAGGAATAAAAATATGCAGTAAGAAACAAAGACAGTTACTTTGGGAATATAGATTAAATTGTGACTCAGTGAAAAAAAAGATTCTTAAAAACTATACAAAGCTTTATAGAAAAATTATCAAGCTAACACAAAAAGCACAAAATAATCATTATATAAACAACGCCCAAAATAAATCGAAAGCTACCTGGCAAATAATAAATAAAACCAAATTGTGTTTGCCACAGGAGCCTATCATGTGCATTAATAGAGATAATTTGTCGTTTACCGACCCCGCAGACATAGCAAACGAATTTAATAATTATTTTATTGATGACATTGAAAATAATTTAAAAACTGACATCAAATTGAACAATATTAATTTTCATAATCAGACATTGAATTCCTTATTTATGCAACCTGTTACAATTGACGACATAATAAAAATAATTTCCAGCCTAAAAAACACAAGTACTGTAGGATACGATGGCGTTTCTACTAAAGTCATAAAATTCATTAAAGACATAATAGCACCTCCATTAGTGCATATAATTAACTTGTGTATTACTGATGGCATATTTCCAGACAAGCTAAAAAAAGTTATAATAAAACCTTTATTTAAAAGAGATGACAAAACAAATTTAAAAAACTATAGACCTATTGCAAAAATTCCAATTTTTTCAAAAATTATTGAGAAGGTCATATATAATTCTCTTTACGCATACTTTGAAAAATATGATTTATTTTGTAATGAACAAAAGGGGTTTCGTAAGAATACTACAGTTAATATGGCACTCTTTGACCTATTAACTAACATCATGTCATCTGTAGATAACAGAAATCCAGTATGTGCGATTTATACTGATATGACCAAGGCTTTTGACTATGTGGACCATGAGATTCTGTTACACAAGCTACATAGTTATGGTGTAAGAGGGAACATCCTACAGCTGGTAGAATCGTACTTGAGAGATAGACTGCAATGCGTAGAAGTTTCTAGAATTTGTCCAAAGAGTAAATTAGAGACAATATATGTATCTAAACCGAGGAATATAAAATATGGTGTGCCACAAGGTAGTGTACTTGGACCGCCATTTTTTTTAATATACATCAACGATCTCCCGAAAGTAACACTAAATAAAATGGTTCTTTTTGCGGATGACAGTACGGCTGTAATCAAGTGTACTAATAAAAATGATTACGAGCGAGACATAAATACCACTTTACAAAATATAATAAATTGGTTAAATAATAATAATTTAGTAATAAACCTAAATAAGACAAAAATAATGCATTTTCATCAGCGTAGTGAATACCCAAATGTTCATATTGATTACCAAGGCTGTCATGTTGAGGAAGCAAATGAGGCTAAGTTCTTAGGAATAGTGATCGACAGCAAACTTACTTGGAAACCTCATATTGAAGTCGTTTGCAAAAAACTTAGCAAATCTGCATATGCTCTCTTTCAACTATCAAAAAAAGTCAACAGTCAGGTTCTTCTAACAGCCTACCATGGACTAGTTGCTTCTGTTCTGAGGTATGGTATTGTTTTCTGGGGGCAGTCTACCGATAAGGAACTGGTGTTTAGAATGCAAAAGAGATGTATAAGGTCAATGATAGGTCTAAAAACAACAGATAGCTGTCTTTACTATTTTAAGTCTTTAAAAATTTTAACATTTCCGTCCTTGTACATTTTGGAAACAGCTTTGTTTGTAAAAAACAATCCAAAATTATTTAAAAAACTGTCGGAAGTCAGAAGAAATCCAATACGGACTCAATATCTAAACCAGGTTTGTCATGTGAAATGTAAAACCGCGCTTATGCAGAAAAGTTTTTTTGGTATTGCCCCGCGCATTTATAATAAAGTACCTAATGTAATAAAAAATATGACTGTAATAAATTTTAAAAGGGCGCTAAACGCAATATTAATTGAGAAATGTTATTACAAAATTGAGGACTTCCTCAATGATGACACGTTGACTGTTTGACTTATTTTATTATTGTTATAGCTGCTTCCAAGTATCCTGATTGACATATTTATTATTTTGTTTTGACATCATTGCGATAATTTTTTACTAGTGTAACCAGTCCGACATTTATACCTAACATTTATTTAACTTAATTTGACATTTATGATTTCTTATGATTTGACATTTATCTTTATTCACATTGTATTTTTTTAATTTGATTTAAATTTCGAATTGAATATTATTTGCATGCCCATGCGACGGTAGAATATGGAGGACTATATTATGTAAAAAAGAACATCTATGTATCAATTACCCATGTTTGCAAAGAAATAAATGATTTATGATTTATGATTTATGATTTAAAATAGAGAAAATGAATTAATTGCCTTGCTAATGCACTTCGCTCCTCCGCGGCGGGAGCTAACTTTAACGTGATATCGGTCAATACCACAGTTTAATTTATTTGAATTTACCTATTTGGCAAACCTATATTCAAAACAGGTTGTAATAATTCACCCTGCAAAAACCGTAGTCCGTACCTCATAGCAGATAACCAAAGGCGTTGTACAAAGCCACCCGAATAAACTTTTAATGTCGCTGGCAAACAGGCTCACGTTTTAAACCAGATGCCTTATTTGTTTAAAAAAAGAACGCAGTTAAGCTGTACACGAACGGACGAATGTAATAACGCTGCCTTTCACAGTGATTGGGAAAATAGCATTACTTGAGTAGTGGAGAACTCAAAGAGAATTCAGTCATATGCGATACTTTTGCGAGTACTCGCGATGCACTGAGTAAATAACTGCGCTGCTCCGAGAACGTCAGTTTTGAATTTTTGTGATTTTTATTTGGTGTTCTATTTTCGAATTGGGACCGATATTTTTGTTATGATTGAACGATTTAATATTTGGAATAGCGATTGGAGAAGGGTGTTTATCTTAATTATAATATTGTTTTCAGCCGGCTCTTTGTTCTCTTCTTAATTTTTTTTGCCTCGGTGGTCGAGTATTTTTACCGATTTCATTTAGGTATTTACACCATTTTTAAAAGTGCTTAGCGCTCATATCCCGGCAACAAGAGTAAGAACAATATGTTTAAATTATCCTATTTCATTTCAAATACCTTCAGCTATAGCAAAATGTTACGGCTACAAAACTTATTAGTCAGAGCAACGAAGAAAAAAAAACGAAGCAAACAACAACGCTGATGCTTATTCGCAATACCATTTAGATAACGATCTCACAAAAACTACGCAATAACATACGTAAACACATCAAAAGTGCCTCCCAACCTAGAATACGTAATAGGGCCATTGTCTTCGAGTTCCAATCCGTCACGTCACTCAGAATAAGGCTGCGGTGAAAAGTGAGTGATGTTCGGTGCACTTCGACTCGTAAAGATAAAACGATTGAGAGACTAAGGCAATCAAATACTCTGCATATGTAAAGCCAAAGAGGATTGTTCTAATAGAAGATTAGATTTCATTATTATTTGTGATGAATTGTGAAATTGTGTCGTAGATTTTTATCGAACTCTTGTAGAGGACTGGCTGGCATTTGTAAAAATCAGGATTTTGTAGAATAGTGAAAATGAGGCGTCTACCCAGTTGTGGGATTTCATGGATATTATTTGCGATTCAATTTATTCCTCCTTAGCGTGATCCTGAAGGCTTTTTAGCTAGAATAAACCCATTTTTATTAATCGACAATGTCTAACTGCTGGAAAAAAGGCCTCTTCCGTGTCTTTGCAGACACAAATCAAATTAAAGCGACAATTATAAACGAAAAATGTAAGTTAACTATACTTACTACTTTTTTCTCCTGTAGCAACACTACAGCTATCAGCTGATTTGAATTTGTACTAATAATTTTAATTTTAAATATTGGATTTCCTTCATAATAAGGCCTATTTCCAATTTATTAACTTAATTTTAAAGCGTAATTAAGTGTTTTGTGTTGAATTTAGGTACAAAGTGCAAAATAAGTTTAAGAATTTCATTGTTTCATCGACAGTTACCTACTCAGGCGAATGTTGATTTTTCGTCTTGGTATCAGGGGGCCTGCGCCCGATCTTCATCGACGAAGTTACGAGCCGTTTGAAAGTATTCCGAAACTTCGGAGTGAACCCTACCAGGGGGTAACGATTTCGGATTATTGAGTTCGAACGAGATCATAGACAATTTTCGTGAACGAATGACGGATGACGTTAGAGTTGCACTATTTTATCGTTCGATTACTGGTTTTCCTAGTTTATGGTTTCAAGCTTACTAAACAAAAAATAAAATACTTTTTTACGGTAGGAAATGACCATATCTTTAACAATTTACTTTTGTTATGTCTTTAAATATAGAAATGAATTACTTTTGTCATTATTGTCTGGTAAGTGGCATTATCCTATTGATACCTTTGCTTTTTTGCCCTTTATGACAGGAACTTTCAAACGAAATGTCAAGAAATAAATAATAAATACCTTGGAAGAATTTAGTTTTCATTAATAATTCATTAAAATGGCCCAACCGCTTAAGCAGCAACTTACGCGCAAATTAGGCCCTCGTCGTCTTCATAAATTCGCTCAAAACGGCTGTGGGAAAACCTGAGCAACCAAATTCAATGGAAAGTTCGAAAGTTGAAGTTGCACTAATTCCGTGGAGCAGTGGCAAACGTTGAGTTTAATACATTACTCGTCAATAATAATATAATTTTAAAGTGTTGTCCTCAGAAAAGTTCACACAATCATAGTCAGTCATCCTGCAAATACTTATAACCCAGTCAGTAGGGGTTACAATCACGATTACATATGTGGAAATCATGACTAACCCAGCTTTGGCAAAGACATTTTTGATTATTTACTGACTGGGTTATTATCTGTAGGAATACTTACGAGTATAGTGTTTTTATATATTATACCTTTCATGCAATTAAAATTAACCAAATATAGTTTAGGTGTAGGCTGTTAAAAACATTTGGCCAAGAAAGCTGCTGGAGCTGCCAGACGGTCAGTATGTGCTACGGGTCCATTGGCAGCACCAACCCGCGCCCAAGTGGAGTTAAAGATCCAATCGATTATTGAAGAGGATTTGAAGAGCCACAAACCTAGTCAAGAGTCCAACCAGCTTTTCCAACAGTAATACTTAACAAAATTTATAATTTTTGGTAATAAGACTATTTTTTTTACTAAATATTAATAAATTACAGACATACAATCATATATTTTTTATTGTATCTGTCAATGATATTCACTTTTTGTTGTACAGGGTCCATCAAAAAGATGGACAGACGCCATCTCACCCACCCATGCTGCTACACCCGCCGAAGTGGAAGTGCAAAGGCTTATAATCAAAACTAGAAGAAATAAGATGCTCGATGAATTAAAGCTGATTATTCTTGAAAAACTAAGTTCCTAGCAATAATTTAAGACTGATAAATAAGAGGAAATCTATGTTTTGATTGTTATAGTGTGTTTAATGTTAATTTTATTCTGATTATTAGGTATTTGAGACTCAAGTAGACAAGTAAGAGAAATTAAGGTCCTAGCAATAATTTAAGACTGATAAGTAAAAGAAAACCATGTTGAAGTGTCAACATAAATTATTAGAATATCAGCGCTGCATTATTTCCTTTTTGGGTATCGCTGCACATGCTGAGATATTTTTGGGTCTCGCTTGGGGTTGTATTTTCATTATTGTTTAATTTTTTGCTTATTTCTCGTGTCTCATGTACGGGTCACAAATAAATATTTTTGTTTTCTTCAAACATTTTAGCGATTTTCGTACTTAAAGTAGGGTAGTCACATACCCTTAAAGGTTGTTTTCCTATCAATACTTAATTTCGGTAAATAATCAAGTGTGTAAACTACCAAATACAATACTACTTTGTTTACGAAATGAAACTTATTTTTTGCCTCTTGTAGGTGTTTTTTTATATATTTATTTATTTATTTACTCATTAATTATTATAACACCTTTACAGAGACTTCCAAGGCCATGTTATAACACACATATAAAACATTAAAATACAATATATCAATCACTAGCTTTTGCCCGCGACTTCGTTCGCGTGGAATAGAGAAAAAAAAAAAAAAAAAAAACTATCCTATGTCCATTCTCAAGTTCCAAACTATGTCTGTACCAAATTTCACACAAATCGGTTCAGTAGTTTAGGCGTGAAGCAAAGACAGACAGACAGACAGACAGACAGACAGACAGAGTTACTTTCGCATTTATAATATTAGTTTGGATTACAATAAGACATTCCAATACTTTAATCATTATTTAAATGGTCAGACCTTTTTCAATTAAATTTTGCGCTACTTTGACGAATCTCGACAGGTTTTGGCAAAATATATCTTCCGATAACGTTACAGCATTTATCAAAACTTAAGTAAGTTAGTCCTAGCCAACGGTACGTCTAACAGAGCGGGGCGGCGGCGCGCGCCCACGCACCCGTCCGGCGCGCACAGCCGCAGCGCCTCCAGCACCTCTGGGTGGTGCAACAAACCTAGCAGTACGCTAGCCACATACTTGACCAGCGCAACATCTCTTCTAACTGCCAGCCTGGTATATCCAACCATGCCCAGGACGAAAAGACTCGGGTACATGAGGGGATAAAAAGGGTAAACCCCATATTCTTTCAAATACAGAAACCTCGCAAACTTGTTTTGTATTTTTTCCAACATGAGGCTGTACTTTCCCTCATGAGGATTCCAAATAATAGCACTTGTTTCCAGGTGGCTCCGTACCAGTGCATTATACAAAACTTTTACAGCCGCCGTAACGCTAAAATCCTTACATTGTCTCAAAATGAAACCGAGATTTCTGAAAGCCCTGCCGCACACCTCAACTATATGCTTGCGGAACTTCAACTCCGGCACTATCTGCACGCCCAGGTCTTGTCAACATTAAAATTAAGTTTGTTAGTTTTGCTCCATTGGACTACACTGTTAATGTCTGACTGGAGCCGATTACAATCTGTCTCGTCTTTACCAGCTAAAAATAACTTTAAGTCATCAGCAAACAGCAGACACTTCGCCTCTTTGACTACTGTTGGCAGATCGTTGACTACCAATATAAATTCCAATTGCCCGATATTACTCCCTTGACTCACCCCTGAGTACGTGTAGTAAGGTTTGGAATCACGTCCTGCATACTCGACGTACTGTCGGCGCTCGCCAAGGTAACTCGCAAAGAATTTAAGCAAGTGCGGCGTGAAGCCCACAGCAGCGAGCTTGCACAAAAGTACATCGTTGTCCACAGTATCGAAGGCTTTCCGGAAATCATAATATGCCACATCCACCTGCCCCCCCGCGTCAATAGCCGGCGACAAGTAGCAAACAAAAGACAGCAAGTTGCCCCCCGTACTGCGGCCCGGCCGAAAACCGTGTTGTGCGTCCGTTAATCGAGAGCTCACTTGTGTATAAATACTTCTATGCAATACCGACTCAAATACCTTGGCGAATGCCGACAGCACCGCCACCGGTCGGTATCCACTCACGTCAGAGCCCGCACCTCCTTTAGGAACTGGTATTACTCGCGTGATCTTCCACTCGTCCGGGTAGTGACCCTCCCGCAAACACAAGTTGAAGATGTGCAACAAAGGCTCGTCAAAAACCATACGACAGTCTCTAACAATGTAAGGCGGTATGCCATCCGGGCCTACTGAGCGCTTGGGCTTGAGGCGCAGAAGCGCGGCGCGCAGGTCTCGCGCACTGACGCGGTCAACATGCACGCGCGCCGCCCCCGCCGCGCCGCCGCTTGCGTACTCTGCAGCCCCTGGGTCCAGCGCCGGCCGCTTTGGGCTGTACACCGAATGGAAATATGAGGCGAAACTTTCCGCACACTCCTCATCCATATAAGCAATAAGCCGTCCTTCGTGACTTTCGGTTTATTACGACTAGCTTTTTTAGTCCTTATAATGCTCCAGAACGACTTTGGATCAGCTTTAAGGTTTTTCTGAAGTCTGTTTTCGTAGGCTTCATAAGCTGAAGCGATTTTAATTTTGACTCGAGCTCGAAAGCGAGAAAACACTTCATAATCGCTTTGGGAACCAGTTGTCTTAAACAATTTATGATAACGCCACTTTTTTATGATATCACTTATCAAATCCGATGTGTACCACTCTGGATAATTAAACCTAGATCCTAGCTTACAAACCTTAAGATTTCTCTTAGGAACACACTCGTCCAGGACCTCATTTATTATTTTATAAAAGTAATTTAAAGCCATCTCTGAGCTATGTATTTCAAACAACAGTTCCCAATCTAATAACATAAAAGAATTATATAATTTTAGGAAATCTGCTTTATTGAAATTCCACCTGCTTTTATTAAGTACTGAGACACCACACCCAACATTCCTAGAAAGTGCCATGCTACCCTCTAGTGCCCGATCAGAAAGCTTGGCGCTAATGACCAGCGGCGGGTGTTGAGCATCAATATCAACTAACGGTTCCTCAGATAGTTGTACCCCTAAGTCGCTCATATCAAACGTTGACAGTACCAAATCTAAAGTACGATCATTAATATTAACCAAATCATTTACCTGCCGAAATCCACAGTATGCAATAAAGTAATCCAGGTAACTTTGAATTTCCACGGTCGCTGAAGGCATATTGAAATCACCCAACAACAAAACTTTATCATATCTACACACAAACATTTTCCAATATCTGAAATAATTGCATATACTCATTAGCATCACATTTTGGCGGAATGTAAACAACACAACAGAAGAACAAAAAATGGTTTCGTCGATGAACTGTCACACACACGATCTCAAATAAGGCCTTGTCCACATTAGCAATAGAAACGCGATTCAACCCAAAACTCGGGGAAGACGCTAAAAATACTCCTCCTTGTTTTCGGCCGTCCGCTCGATCACATCGTAATATTTTGTAATCCGTTGGAATTAGTTCTCCGTCATGAATTCCATTATTGAGACCTGATTCTGTAATTGCAAAAAGGTCATAAGTCGATGCTAAAACATTATTAAGGAAAGTTTTTGTTTTCGTCCGCAATCCTCTTACGTTCTGATAGTACACTTGGATGTATTCATTTCTGGCCTTGACTGCCTTTTGATGGCTTACGGGAGTTTCGAAACCACACCCATTGGTTAAACTGCGCATTTACTGGCCAACTATGAACAGTGTTTATTTTATCAAAAACTGATTCCGTTACTCCAACCATGATCGATGCATAGTCCCTAGGAGTTTTCGGGATTAATGTCTCAATTTTAACGTCGCTTGATCCACAGATTGCCGCAACGTGATCGCTTATTGCTTTTTCAGTAGTGTCTGGATGCAACGACCAGACATGCAAGAACTTCTTCTTCTGAATTGCTTGAAGCGTGGCAATTTGCGAATTCCCTCCTTTTTGTACGTCATTACTACCTCGGTTAGTTCGCTTTTTGTTATTATTAACAACTTTCCATTCCTCATATGTATGTTTATATATAGGTTTTTGTATAGTATTTAATATAGTAATATAATCTTGTTTATATTTAAGTTTTAATCTAATAGCAGTACACCGCAGACTGGGGTAGTCTTTTTAATTCTAAGTTTTTTCAGTCCACCCAAAGGTTGTCTGGTAGATATCGCTGACAGCGATAAGACCGCCTTTGTACCCGTATAAATATATTTTCTTGTAAATGTGTATAATTTTATGGTGTATATATAAACTATATTCTATTCTATTTTTGTAATTATTGTATAAGTCATAGTGTGTTGCAAATTTTTACTGCTGGTGGTGCGATGTCGAGCTTTTAGGACATATTTATAATGCATGGGAAGATAAGTGCCATGCCTTGGGAATCTTTTATGATTTGTCCAAAGCATTTGATTGTGTTCTTCATGAAACGCTTATCAGGAAAGCCCGCCACTACGGGATCCGGAACAGCGCTCTGGATCTTTTTACTTCATACTTGAGTAATAGGATTCAGAGCGTTGACGTTAATGGAAAAAGATCTCCCGGATCTATAGTAACAATGAGATTCCCGCAGGGCTCAATTCTTGGTTCTTTCTTGTTTCTTATTTATATTAATGACTTGCCTTACTTCATAAAGGATAACCATGATAATAGTGTTGTTTGCGAATGATACTTCACTTTTGTTTAAACTTAAACGTCAGCAGCTGGTTACTGACATGTAAATAGCGCGATCTCAAAGTTGTAGGGAAATGCCGCCGTCATCCAGACTATCTTTGTTTTGCAGAAAAGAGCTGTTCGATCAATTTATAATTTAAGACCGAGATACTCTCTCAAAGAGAAATTTAAGGGGATTAATGTAATATCTGTGCCTTTTCAGTATATTTACGAAAATCTGTTATATGCCCATAAAAATATAAAATTGTTTAAAAATGCAGTGATATCCATAACATAAATACTAGGAACAAACACAAATTTGTAGAACCTACAACAAGGCTTAATAAAATAGGTGGCTCGTTTAGATGTCAATGTGTACGCTTTTATAATAAGCTTCCAAACCACGTACAAGATTTAAGTCTTAATAAATTCAAATCATTAATTAAACGTAAGTTGTGCCAGAAAGCGTTTTATACCATTTAAGATTACGTTGAGGACAAAAAGGCTTGGGGTTGAGCTGTTCCAATTAATTTTCCTTTTTTATATATTTTGCACCGCGAATTTGGTAATTTTTTTTAGGTGTTCTTGCAATGACAAGAATATTTACTTTTTTAGGTATTATATTATTTTATTTAAATTATTGTGAATGTAAAGACTATGTGTGGATCATTTTTTTTGTTTTTCTTTATCTTAGTTTTTAATTATGGTCTGGCAGTTTGAGTAGTTTGTGCAGCCTACCCGAATGTCCTTTCCAAAGTAAAGAATACCAAAGTATTGATCGTCGAATCGTTGACCTCCTTAAATTCAGAGTTGAGCTGCTTGGTTACTCGTATTGACAAATGCGTGCACTGACTGGACAGGTCCAATCAATCTGGCTGGTTCTTTCCTCAAAGTCCATTTCAGACATCAGTCTACATGATCTAACCAAGATTATGTCTGCACTTTAAAATAGACCGTGACCTACGAGTTTGTTTCTGCCTTTCTTCTCAGAGTAGTCAGATAGGAAACGCCGATCGCATCTGGTCTTAAAAAATATGATCGATGTAAAAGTGTTTGTACAAACCAACTTACAGAAATAAAATCATTTATGTAACCTAAGCATTATTTCAGGAACTCATTAAGTGGTTAATTTAAAACAAACATACACTGGCTTAGTGGTCAAGGTAGAAACTGCTGTCTATTGAAATTATATCAGAGTGATGGACACAACCATTGATGAAGGATGAAACACATGTGACTATATAAAATTATTCATAAAACATTTTTTTTTAAACAAGCCTTTTTCGTATTCTTCTCAGCAAATCCTTTCATTTGATACCCATATCATGGCAGTGCACAAAAAATAACTAGTTCACCATCTTGGGCCGTCTGCCAATTTGGATTTATAATGACGTCACTTAGTTAACATGCATTGTCATCCAAACTAAACGTGTATGCAAAATTTCATCTTAATCGGTGGAGGATAACTGCTTTGAAATTTAGTTACAAGATTTGACCAGAAGACACTTACATACATATATACATTGCAAGTTAAGTACAAGCTTTTAAAGAGTAATGAATATAAATGTGGATGGATGGAGAGGGAGATGAAGGCCAAAGAAAATGTGGATTAACTGTGTGAGGAGTGATACGAAAGAAAAGAACTGTGATAGCTTGACGGGGGACAGGACGATATGGCAGAAGAAAACGTATTGCGTTCGACCCCAAGTATAATGGGATAAGGGTAGGAAGATGATGATGATGGACAACAGTGGGTACTGTAGCGTTATGAAATAAAAATAAAACTCTTAAACGCAACGATAACGTATAATTTTGAATTAAAATATAATACAGTAATCATCATCTGCCTAGCCTTTATCCCAATTATTGTTGGGGTCGGCTTCCAGTCTTACCGGATTCAGCTGAGTACCAGTGTTTTACATGGAGCGACTGCCTATCTGACCTCCACAACTCAGTAACTGGGTAACACGATACTTCTTGGCAAGACTGGTGTCAGATCTAAGGCTTCTGACTACCCGTAACCACTGTCAAAGATCTTCAAATGACAGCCGGGACCAACGGCTTAACGTGCTTTCCGAGGCACGGAGGAATCTCGTTATGTTGAAATGGTCACCCATCCACGGACCGACCTCGTCAAGCCTTGCTTAACCATGAAGATCGACACATGTGGCTGTTATTATTTAGCCACGAGCTCCTCGAAAAATATAATACAGTAATGATTTAAAAAAATAGTTTATAAAAACACACGACGAATAAGATTGATATTTGTTTTTTTTTAATAGTAAATCTGAACGTCTTTGGTGTTTATATCATATAATAGAATTTGATGAATAATTAATAAGTGTCGAGTATGATTCGTTTACAAACGAATCGTATTTCTTAAATTGATAAATATTAAAAAGATTTAAATGGTTTTAACGGCACCAAGTCAATTCGTTATAATAATATTAATTTGAAAATTTTCGATCTGTATGAAATATAATAACTAATAGGTTACAACTAAGAACTAAACTACGAATTATCTATAATATCCGGTCCAGGCTTCACGATGTCGATCTAAGAAACTTCTCGTTGGTTGGAAATCTGAGTTCACAAATTGGAATTTTGTTGCTCAGAAGGCAGGAATTGAGGTCAAAGTTTTTCAGGAATGAGGGGGTAGGGCGAATTTAGCTCGCCCTACAGCCTTCGGACGAATCAAGTCTATATCGTCAACAGGAAACGTGACTCGCCTAGCGACAAGTCTTCGATGGTGTATCGTCGAATTATTAAATAAGATTTACAGGAACTCAGCCCTTAGGACATGTAAATTACCACACAAAACACTCTCGTTCAAACAGTAATAATAACGTATACATGATTTAAGTAACCAAAAAAATAATTCGAGATCCGTCGTGTGTTAAATAAATCCTTCAAATGAAAAAAATATCTGAAGGAAAAAATGGCATGACATTTTTAGATTCTTAATTCAAACGAATTTTTAGAATACAAATCTGGTTACAAATAACGTCGAATTTGTTACAGGTATCTGTAAGAATTAAAGTTGCTTAGCCCGAGTCTAAAAGATAACTAATAGAAACTAAACCTAAATAAAAGAAATCGTAGTACAGCTGATAAATACGAAATCAATTTGCACCAAAACGTTATCAATGCGAACTCCCGACGCGTTGACTAAAACTAGAAATAACATGAAAAGTAAAGACTAATAAATCAAAATTAAACTAGCCTAACTTAAAAAAGATCAGGGAATTCCCTAAAATAATCAAGAAGTAAGAATAAAAGGAGAAATAAAGGTCGTTTTATAAAAATAGTAATAAGCAAACAACAAAATAATAGGGTAATCGGAAAGTAGTTAATCGACAGTATCACAACACTAGTTCTGTCATTATCACTATGAAGGTAATTTCGACATCTGAGTATATAATAATATGTCGGATCTGACAAATAACAAAAATTTGTTGACAAATTATTTCCATGAGGAAAAACTAGATGTCGCTGTTAACGTTTTAGCCCTTAAAATAAGTTATTATTTTATGTTAATATTAAACGATTTTAATATACTGGTGAACCAATTAAATGAAAATGTAATATATTATAATTATATTACTTAGCGCCGACCCCAAGTAACATGGGATAAGGGCAGGAAGATGATGATGATGAGAAGGTTTTACTTTTAATTTTTCAACCGGCGTGTGTGTATGATTAGATGTATGAAGGTGAGTGAAGCAAAAGAAGTATGTAAGGATCGTAACAGATGGCGTTCTTTAGTTTCTGCCTACCCCCATGTAAAAGGGCGTCAGTTTATGTATGTATTTTTAAAGTGGTAAGATGACTATTTAAGAATATCTTTAATGTGATAGTGTCCACAATGGACAGAAACGCAGTCTTGAAGAACAAACGTGGTCCTAGAGATAACCCTAGTCACACGACATTTAATAAATCGTGGAGCAAACTTACCTGAAAAATAATCTACCCCTGAATATCTAGAAAAGTTACGTCTCCATACAGTGTCACCCACGTTGAGAGTGATAGCCGAACGGTTCATATTATACGCTCGTGAATTACGGAGAAAAGCCAAAGAAAGATTATCAGCGACTTTTGCATAAATCTCGGTAAGAGAAGAAAGATTCGACGCGTGTTGAACCCGACTTTCAGCTAAATTAACGCTTTGAGTCTGATTACTGGCGCGACTAGAAGTAAAGACTTCCCTACCAAACATCAGGAAGTTTGGTGTGAAACCTGTGGCTCAATTGATGCAAGAGTTAGGTAGAGTTTGACTTTGGGTAAAAGTTTTTCCCAATTCCTTTGATTTTCTCCTACTAATATGCTCAAACATGTAACAAAACTTTGGTTATAGCGTTCAACCGTATTATGTATATGAAGATTCGATGTGACAGGATCTGAGAAAATTTACGTAACGACAACTGCGAAAAAAGGTACCGTTATCGCAGAGAATAGCACGCGGAACTTCGAAATTGAAAAATATTTCGGATTCCAAAGCTTCAATTATGGAACAAGTATCAATCTTCTTAAGGGGAATACGCCAAACATACTTTGGAAAAACGTGTACCATAGATAAAATATGTCTATAACTATAGTAAGCAATAGGTAATGGTCCAATGACGTCGATAGAGATAGTCTGTAAAGGCAAGGATACATCCTTGGGATAGCACATTTGACCACGAGGTTGGGTATTTGCTATTTTAGAAGCTTTACAAACCTCGCATTGTCTCATGTTTCAGCAACATCACGAAACATGTTCGGCCAGTAGAAGATCTCTTTTATCTATGGGAAACTATTATGAACTTCCCAAATAGCGAGTGGAACTTTCTCTACTGGTAAAACAACACGCCATGGATCAGAAGATAAAGGACTGGTAATTGGCATGCGTCTTAAAAGGATACCAGCACCTAAATATACTTTTCTATACCCATCATTGGTATGCTGGAGACCCTGATCAAACGTAACAGGACTTGCATAAATTCTAGATAAAGCATCCGGAACGACGTGTTGCGATCCCTTACGGTGCACAATATCAAAAGTATATTGAGAAATAATAAAAACCCATCGAGCTAAACGTCATGAAGGGTTGTTTATTGTAAGGAGCCACTTCAAAGCCATGTGGTCCGTAATTACAGATAATCTCATCCCATCCAAATAACAGCAAACATGCTTAACGGAATCAAGAACGGATAAAAGTTCACGTTCGGTAGTGCTATAATTGCGTTCAACCTTAGAAAAAATGCGAGAATAATAAGCAATATAATGTTCAACATCACCAATCTTCTGTGAAAGAACACAACCAAGGCCAACAGAAGACGCATCACATTGTAATATGAATGGCTTTGAGAAATCCGGACAAGCCATAACCGGGGTATCGATTAGTACTTTTTTTAACTTGACAAATGTTTGTTCGGCTGCATCGTCCCAACTGATTTGATCACGACCCTTTCTTTTTCTAATTAGGGCAGTAATTGGGGCAATTATGGAAGAGAATCCGTTAACAAAACGTCTATAGTAGGAACACATTCCAATGAAACGGCGCAGCGACTATGCGGTAGAATTAGTTGGGTAGTCCCTAATAGAATCGAGCTTGCTGGGATCAGTCTGCAGACCTTTTTCATTCACTGTAACCCAAATACTTTAACTCACTTTTTTTAAAATTTATCGATAAACCAGCTTCCTTAAGGCGGTATAATACATTCTCTAAGAGTATGAGATGACTGTGAAAATCTTTAGGAATTATGATTAAATCGTCGACGTACCCGAAAACACGGTCGTCGCTGGTTGAAGTTAATTCAAAATTGACGATCATATCGGTAAGACATTGCATCTCAGAAGCCGCATTCGTGAGACCAAACGGCATCATAACAAATAAACCCCGTTGAGGAACTATGAAAGCGGTCTTCTCACAACTCTCTTTATCGGCAAGAGGGATCTGCCAAAATGCACTCCTAAAATCAAGCGAGCTTATATATCTTGCACCGCCAAGATTGCCAAGAATATCATGTATTCGAGATAGAGGGTATGAATCTCTGATCGTAACGATGTTTAATTTTCTGCTGTCAACGCAGAAACGCACAAAACCTTATTTCTTAGTGACCATAACCACCGGGCTAGCCCACGGAGAACGAGAGAGACGAATAACACCGACCTCTAACATTTTATCAATCTCTTCGTTAGGAATCTTTAATTTAACAGGAGAAAGAGGGTAAAACCTCTGTGTAATAGGCTGTCCCGTTGTATTTATTTTATGTGATAACCAAGTAGTCTTACCAAGGCCAGTCTTGTCTGACGAATCTTGATCCGATGATAGTACGTTGCGAGGATGTATATAACGTATCTCGCTTATACAGGGAGGTTGTAAAGAGGTGTGATTTAATGATGAAAGATACATGTTACCTTTGATATTTTTATCGAAAGTCTTACAAAAAACTGAAGTTAAACCAAACTTATTCCAAAAATCAATCTCTAAGATAACAGAAGAAGACATACAACGTGCTACTAAAACTCATGGTCAAAAGTAGTGCAATTGAATTTAACCGGGAGACAAATGGTACCTAAAATATCAATAGGTAAGTTGTTAGCAGAAATCACCTGAGGACGTGGCTCATTATACTTCAACCAGATACCGAGTTCCTGAATCAAACAATCGCTAATAAGAGATATTTGAGCATCTGAATCAAGTAGACCTTAAGCAAACGATCACGTAATGATATCTCAATAAAGGGACGGTTATCTGTTGAATTAGACTTAATCACTGGTGACACTGTACGGAACGAGACGTGCCGCCGGCAGGTTATACATTTTTTTGAATTGCATTTTGGACAAAAACAAGTTATGTAACCAGGAGAACGACACCTAAAACACAACATAATAATAATAATCAGGGCAAAAACGATAGGAACTTCCGGTTTTATTACATTTGGGGCATTGTTGGGTTTGAACACTGTTAGGTTTTATCAAAATTTGAGCTTTTTTTGGAAGGTAGATTATTATGTACACTCGACACAGATTTAGCTGATTTCTGTAAATATCTCTCAAAATAAGTAACTGTTTCGATAAGTGTATTTATATCGGTAAATCTCTGAATAAACAGACATGGAAAATACTTATAGTGCATATTGTGTGTAATAATATCAAAAATATTCTTTTACTCAATAGGTTTGCGGAGATTTTCATTTAAATAAGTGACGCTAATATGAACTAAAAAACCAGATCAATCCGTAAGGATTGATCTGGTTTTTGTCTGTTTCTAACCTCTTGCTCAGTCTTAAACTCAAAATCTACAGTCCCGAATGTACTTAAGAAGGCCTGCTTAACTACGAGATAAGATAAATTGGGGCGCCGAATCGACCTGTAATGTAAGGCTAATCCAGTTACAACTTCATGAAACCCCTTTTTAAAAGGTAACTATCAGTAAAATCATCTGCTTTCTTGTGCTCATCGATACAAGTGAAAAATTCACGAACACAAGTATCGCCTGAATATTTTAAATTCCACTTCATTGGGGAGAATTGTTTTCTAAAATAATGATGACCTTCGGATTTTAGTGGTGAATGAGCCATTGATATTGAAGAAACATGAGATGCAATAGGAGGTGTCGAATGAGTTCCAGAGATGAAAGGATACAGATCTCGCGACCTGTTGTCAATAGGATATCTCTGTGATGCCCTACGCGCTAACATACGAGGCCTAGAGATGATGGGACTTATTACAACGATGGGTGTCGCCAATGGGATCGCTTTGTCCTGACATGTTAGCACATAAAATTGACAACAAAATCAACCGACAAAACCTACCTTCAACTGGTAGAGGAAAGATACGACGACGTGACAACAAGAAACAATATACTAGCAAAGAACCATGTAATGATCGCTTAACATAGTCACGATGCCTAAAAACAATCACAAACCAGTCACACACTACAGGGTATTAACTATAACTAACTAAAGGAGTGGAATAAAAGTCGGGATAAAGATTATATTTTTGGGAAGGAAAAAATAGTGTAATTTATTTGGAATAATTATAAAGATATTTATAAAATGTCACCACAACACAGCACATCATAGAAAATAAATCCAACAGCATTCGAAGGGTTGACCACTGCATCGTGTCCATGGCAACCAACTTGTTTGACGGAATGAAATAAACGCCACCATTAGTTCAATACTAGGAACTGAAAAAGTCAACAAAGAAATGGAGTTTAACATTTGTTCGGAAGAACAACCACACACAAATTAACAACAAAAAAAAATAGGATTAATATAACTGTGCTTACTTTAAGTTCGGGCGCCAGATTGTAGCATTATTAAATAAAAATAAGCAACGATAACGTATAATTTTGAATTAAAATATAATACAGTAATTAATTAAAAAATTAGTTTATAAAAACACACGACGAATAAGGTTGATGTTTTTTTTTTTTAAATAGTTAATCTGAACGTCTTTGGTGTTTATCTATCTCGTATATATATATATATAAAATATATATATAAAAGAAGAAACTGACTGACTGACTGACTGATCGATCAACGCACAGCCTAAACCGCTAGGCCTACAAGAATGAAATTTGGCAGAAAGGTTCCTTATGTGGTGTAAGTGAGCACTAAGAAAGGATTTTTGGAAATTCCACCCCAAAGGGTGTAAAAAGGGGGTTGAAAGTTTCTATGTAATTTCCACAGTTTGTAAGTTGGGCACGTGAAATTTTAGATTTACGCTCTTGGTTGATAAAAAGAATTAATGTATTTATTATTTTTTGGATATTCGACCCCTAAGGGGGTAAAAAGGGGGTTGAAAGTTTGTATGAAGTTTTTACAGTTTGCAAATTTTACACATGAAATTTTACATTACGCTCTTGGTTGATAAAGATAATTAATGTGTTTATTGGTTTTTCTAAATTCCAACTCTATGGGGGTAAAAAGAGGGTAGAAAGTTTGTATGAAATATTTACAGTTTGTAAGTTGGACAGTGAAATTTTAGATTTACGCTTTTGGTTCATAAAAAGAATTAACATATTTATTGGTTTATGGAAATTCGACCCCTAAGGGGGTAAAAAGAGGGTTGAAAGTTTTTATGTAATTTCTACAGTTTGTACGTTGGACATGTGAAATTTTAGAATTACGCTTTTGGTTCATAAAAAAAAATTAATGTATTTATTGGTTTTTGGGAATTCGTCCCCTAAGGGGGTAAAAAGGGGGTTGAAAGTTTGTGTGTAATTTCTACAGTTTGAAAGATGGACACGTGAAATTTTAGATTTAAGCTCTTGGTTGATAAAAAAAATTAATGTATTTATTAGCTTTTGGATATTCGACCCCTAAGGGGATAAAGAGGGGGTAAAAAAGGGGTTGAAAGTTTGTATGAAGTTTTTACAGTTTGCAAATTTTACACATGAAATTTAACATTACGCTCTGGGTTGATATTATTTTATTTTTTTTTAGTTTCTTACGACTTATTGTCGGGCCTACGTTGTCCCCCCATGTCTAAGTACTAATGCTGTAACATGGAAATATTGTAAAACCAAACCATTTTTAAAAGAGTAACCATGGAGTTTCTTGCCGGTTCTTCTCCATAGGAAACGACCAACCCGAACCGTGCACCTTTTGTCGACGTTTTATAAGTGCCCATGTAGGCCTATGTGAAATAAAAAATATTGATTTTGATTTTGATAAAGATAATTAAAGTGTTTATTGGTTTTTCTAAATTCCAACCCTAAGGGGGTAAAAATGGGATTGAAAATTTGTATGTAATTTCTACAGTTTGTAAGTTGGGCACGTGAAATTTTAGATTTACGCTCTTGGTTCATAAAAATAATTAATTCATATATTTGTTTTTTGGAATTTGGACCCATTAGGAGGATAAAAGGGGGTAGAAAGTTTGTATGAAATTTTTACAGTTTGTAAGTTGGACACGTGAAATTTTAGATTTACGCTTTTGGTTCATAAAAAGAATTAAAATATTTATTGGTTTATGGAAATTCGACCCCTAAGGGGGTAAAAAGAGGGTTGAAAGTTTGTATGTAATTTCTACAGTTTGAAAGTTGGACACGTGAAATTTTAGATTCAATCTCTAGGTAGATAAAAAAAAACCATGTGTTTATTAGATTTTGGTAATTCTACCCCTATAGGGATAAAATAGGGGTTGTAACGTTATATGAAATTTCTTCGGTTTGGAAAATAAAACATCTAAAATTGTAGGTTTTCGCCCCTGATTAATAAAAAAACAATGAGTTTCATTATTGCCGGGGTTTTTTTAACGGGGCTAAAAAGGGGGTTGAAAGTTTGTATGTAATTTCTATAGTTTGTAAGTTAGAGTTGATAAAAAGAATTCATGTAATTATTAGGTTTTAGAAATTCTACCCCTAAGGGGAATAAAGTAGGGATTGAAACTTTTTATGATTTTTTTTCTGTTTGGAAGGTAAATTATCTAAAATAGTAGGTTTACGCTCTTGATTAATAAAAAAAGTAATGAGTTTATTGATTGCCGGAAATTCTACCCCTAATGGAGGTTAAAGGTGGCAATTTGTTGGGCTTATATATTTGAAACTTGGCATCAATACTAACAGCAAATATTTTATATTTTTTTTATTGATTTTAAAGTAAAGGTTGTCATTACTAGTTTTTCAAAACTACTCCTAAAATACGATTTAAGGGATGTTAAAGTTTGTATGGAAAATCTCATTTCTTGGATTAATAAACTTGAAACTTGGGACAAATACTAACCTAAGTAAATAATAAAGGAAATCATTATTATTTTTTCGAAACTACCCCTAAAAGATGATTAGGGGGGTGTTGAAGTTCTTGGTTTAATAAACTTAAAATTTGGCACAAGTACTAACCTTAATAAATAATGTGATTTAATAATAGTTCCGAAAAACGAATAACTAATAGCAACCCTATTAGTTATTCGTTTTTCGGAACTATCCCCAAAATACTATTTAAGATCAAGATTTTTGAAGTATTTTATTACACATAGCTTCTTTTAATGATGTAGGTGAGCACTAAGGAGGGAGTTTTGGAAATTCAACCTTTAAAGTGACATTTATTTGTATAAAAACATTTTTTTACAAAAAATCTATTTTACAAAAAGATATTACTGACTTCCAACTAAAAACACTACAATGTGAAAATAAATTTCATTTTCGAAGTCGGTGTCCATAACGAAAAAAATTGGTACCTACCAAAGACACCGACTTCGAAAAAGAAATTTATTTTCACATTGTAGTGTTTTTAGTTGGAAGTCAGTAATATCTTTTTGTAAAATAGATTTTTATTTTTCACTTTTTAGGTGGACCTAATAGGAAAGGTGAACGGCAGATTTTGTATCGCATACTTTTTTTGTTGTTCGTTTATAGAATTTGTACCACTTATTAGCAACTAAACCATTTATTTTTATGTAAGTTTACTATTTTTGGAACTTCGGATTAATTAATAAAAACATTAAAAAGATTTGAATAAATAAACGTAATAAATCGTAAACTAAACGCAGCTTTGTTTATAGAAGTTGCCTGATGTAAAATAACACAAATATTGAAATGATAATTAATTATTTAGAAATAGAAAAACAATTAAAAATAATCAAACTCATCATTATAAAACTGTTGCAGTCCGCTGCTGAACATAGGTATCTTCTAATGCACTGAGTAGGTACGATCCTCATCTCAATCTAGCTACTTAATGATAAGTAAAACACTACAAAGATAGCAACAAACAATTTAGAACATTTACTTAACACAACATGTAACATTTACCTATATGTAACTATTTACTACATTGGTACACTAGTACATAACCTTAAAAAATAAACCTGGTTATAACTTTTACGTCCCAAGTTCTAAAAATCAAAAAAAAAATAAAAATGGATTATCTATGATATTAACTACCAATTAAAACAAAAAATATCCCAAAACACGAAATTTTATTACCGGTACGAAATGCCCATACAAGCCTGCCATTCGCCTTTGCCTTACTTAATTTCTTGTGTATGTTCACCGATATCTCCGTCAAACAACACTTGACAAACGGTCCAGTTCGGTATTCCAAATCGAGGAAGAGGTCATCTTAGTGCCATAAGATTTTTCAAAAAACCGTTGACACACCTAAAACATCTTCTGCGGGTAATTCTGAAAAACTAATGAGGGCAATTTATTATTGCGCAAGGAATATGATTTTTAATTGACTTTTCAAAAAGGAGCAGATTCTATCTCCTCTAAAGCCTAACTTAAACCGTAGATATCTACGATATCCCATTTATTATTGATTTAAAAATAGCTTATTTTTGGTCGCCTTCACTAACTGCACATAATTTAGTTGAATAAAATACGAAATCCTACGAACGAAGTCGCGGGCGGAGTGCTAGTACCATATAATAGAATTTGATGAATTATTAATAAGTGTCGAGTATTATTCGTTTGCAAATGAATCGTATTTATTTACTTGACAAATATGAAAAAGATTTAGATTATAGTATTAAAACGGCACCAAGTCAATTAGTCGTTAAAAAAATCGAATGATCTTAATAAAATTTACGAACAGAATGAAATATAATTACTAAGGTTACAACTAAGAACTAAACTACGAATTATCTGAAATATCCGGTCCAGGCTTCACGATGTCAATCTAAGAAACTTCTCGTTGGTTGGAAATCTGAGTTCCCAAATTGGAAGTTTGTTGCTCAGAAGGCAGGTATAGAGGTCAAAGTTATTCAGGAATGAGGGGGAAGGGCGAATTTAGCTCGCCCTACAGCCTCCAGACGAATCAAGTCTATATCGTCAACAGGAAACGTGGCTCGCCTCGCGACAAGTCTTCGATGGTGTATCGTCGAATCATTAAATAAGATTTACAGGAACTCAGCCCTTAGGACATGAGAATTACCACACAAAACACTCTCGTTCAAACAGTTATAATAACGCATACATGATTTAAGTAATCAAAAAAATAAATCGAGATCCGTCGTGTGCATAATAAATCCATCAAATGAAAAAATATCTGAAGGACAATATGGCATGACATTTTTAGATTCATAATTTTATTCAAACGAATTTTTAAAATAAAAAATCTGGTTACAAATAAGGTCGAATGTGTTTTAAAAGAAGGTTGATTTTAATAAAATTATAATGTAGCATTAGCTAATGCTGCAGTACCTACTATTTTAATGCGTTCTCGCCTACATTGGGATACTGCAGGTTTGTCGCGAGAAGCTCCCTTGTGACCCTAACGTACGGATAGACCGTACGTTAGGGTCAAGGGACTAGTGCACTTAAAATCACAAGATTCTTTTGCATAATTACACTTTATATGTCATGCATATAAAGTTTTTTTCTTCGATTTGGCTGGATGCAGGTGTTAGCGACTTTGATTCGATTAACGTGGCTAGGCAGTATAAGTATGATAGCGAAGCGGTAACGTATTGAATTAAGCCCAGAAAATATTTTTTATTACTAGAAATATTGGAATTTAATACTAATGAATTTGAATGCGACCTAACATAATGTAGATTGACTAGAGGTCGGGTTTAAATCTAGGTGTTCAGATCAAGGTCCAATTGGATTAACATTAAGACAAAAAAAATCTTTTAAATCTAGCTTGTAACAAAAACGAATTTTTTTCATCATTGATTCAGCTGACAGTGGTAAGATTATATGAAATTGTTACTAATTCCTGATTAGCATCAATCTCATAGAATCTTACCAAAAAAATTAATTGACAATAACCAAAGCAAACAGAGAGATCTCATCAAAAATATTTACCGAAAACGCTTTTATATTAGACGTAAATCAGTCGGCAGCATTAAGAATTAGATTGTTTGGCTTAGTTAATGTGTCTAAGTGACGTTTCCTGGCTTAATCCTGGGCTCGGAAGCTTGGTAAACAGTAATCTTTGACGAGACGCTTTAGGTCACAGAGTTTATACTTTGCAGACTGCAGAATGATTGGGTACAGGATTTGTGCCTATTTTGTGCTCATATTCAAATTCAGTACCTGGGCGACCGAGCTATGCTCTAGTGAAAATAGAGAAAACGACGTTTTCTAAAAATGAAACCTCTCTAGATCGATTTATCGCACCGGAGACCTCCTGCCTACTGAATTTCATGAAAATCGTTGTAGCCTTTTCCGTGATTCAGATTATACATATATACAAGAATTGCTCGTTTAAAGGTATTGGAATTTGTTTAATGGGATGGATTTGGCGAAAATAAGTTTTTTCCTGAAAATACAACCAGTTATCCCTCCCGTAAAGAGAAGGGACCCAGCTGTTAGAACATTAAGGCTGCACGGCTAAAAACCACAATGCGCGCTAAGCCTAAAAGGCTGATGATGATGATGACAGCCAGTTATAAGTTGTGACTACGAGTATGTAAAAACATTTGCCAGTTTTCAATAACACTAAGCGATACCTAAATGAATGAGCAACAACGGGAACACTGCCCATGTTCAAGAGTTTTTATGTGTAAAAGCTTAGCCCTCTTGAAAAATTCTGCCACACTTACCTTTGAGATAATCAAGACTAGCGTGTTTTGCTATTCCACACAAACCACATAATGAATTACGATAACCACGCAAACCTATTCAGCGCAAACGAAGCTAACCTACACAATTACAGCCGAACCAAAACTAGATTCCAGCACGTACCATCTGGTTTTAGGCATAAAATGTGTCCGCAGAGCAATATCATATCTCCCTCGTCATTTTCATGAAAGAAAACGGAACTTTATCCAGTCCAGGGATATGAAATTTCGGATCTGGATGCGGATACGGATATAGAAATAATATTGTGCCGATTTCGGATACGGTTACGGATATAAAATTATTTCGTATTATCCGTTAGTTTCGGATAGTATCGGTAACGGATATTAGATTTACAAGAAATTTTAAAGCTTAAAAATAAAGACCCGTAGTCTTTCTGTTTTACTTTTACAATTTCTCTATAGTCGGTAGTTGAAGGAGGAAGGGAAATGATAAAATCGTGTTGTTATTTTAACATACTCCGCGATTTGATCAAATCTCTTAGGGAATGGACCAAATCTCTGTTTTTATCATATCCCTGCGACATATATATAATCTGAATCTCGGAAACGGCTCCAACGATTTTTATGAAATTTAATATGCAGGGGTTTTCGGAGGCGATAAATTGATCAAGCAAGGTATAATTTTTTGAAAACGTCGTTTTCTCTATTTTCACCTGAGCAGAGCTCGGTCGCCCAGGTACTATCACTTAATCATCATTCTGATTGTCTCTAAATTTCCTTTGACACTATATAAATGAATTAAGTGATTTGTAGTGTGGTTTGAACCCACATGATTTATCAATGAGGCCGAAGTTTTCTTACTAAATGCAGCTAAAGTGTGTTTTGCTTTTTTGATAGGTAGATCCATTATGATAATTTCTAGTCTAGTTATTTAGTAGAAAACTTTTAATTTTACTTTTCATAGAGATTAAAATCAACAACGTAGATATTATTCTCGAGATGTTAAAACAAATATTTTAACTTGATTTTACCCAAACCAGGGCCGGTCAGGTACCGAGTTGATAGGACAAAACACATAGCAGAAAAGATCTGTTGACGTTCCTGAAGAAGGTTTCGTGATTCATAGGTTCTCACAAAGGTTGAGGTCCAGATTTCTACCCAAAAGTGATATTGGGTTTGCCCGATATCCCATTACATTAGGAAAGCTTTCTTTACTTTGTATCATGCAGAAAGAAGTCCTTCAACTACCGACTATAGAGAAAGTTTAAGGTTTTGGTGCGTTTGTCGTTATTTTGTCCGTGCCAGCCATACATTTACGAATTAATAACACGAAAAAAAATCAAAATTGTCGTAGATCAAATTATTAAGAAAGTAGTCTAATGTAACATAATTTTCCTTTTTTAAATTAACACAAGCCGTTTTGATGTGATTCTCATTATAAAATGAGCTACTGAACTCCTCAGTGCGCCTTAATAAATATACTTACGAGTAAGTCACCAAATCGTCAATCGCCAATCGTCGTCGTAATACACTGTTTGACATAGGCCTTGCCCAAGCGTCACCATATCAATTAGTTCTGTGCAAAATTCCATGAGCGATACGTCCAAGATAGAAAAATAATTCAATTTATTAAAAAAGAAGCCGGCCATTTGCGTGTCGAACTTCGCACATTTAGGATTCCGTACCAAATGTAGAATATATTAGCTTTTTTTAGTAAAATATACGTAACTAGCTGACCCTCGGGGCTTCGCTCCCGTCAACCTACCCTGCCTACCCGGCTACCATTGCTAATCTGGCTACCCTGCCCCAAACCTGGCTACCCTGGCTACTCTGGCTACCCTGGCTACCCTGGCCACCCTGGCTACCCTGGCTACTCTGGCTACCATGGCTACTTTGCCCCGACCCTGGCTACCGTGGCTATCCAGGCTACCATGGCTACCTTGGCCACCCTGGCCACCCTGGCTTCCCTGGCTACTCTGGTTAATCTGGCTACTCTGGCTACCCTGGCTACCTTGCCCCTACCCTGCCTTCCATGGTTACCCTGCCCCAAACCTTGTTACCCTGGCTACCATGGCTACCCTGGCTACTCTAGCTACCCTGGCCACCCTGGCTACCCTAGCTACCATGGCTAACCTGGATACTCTGGCTACCCTGGCTTCTCTGGCTACTCTGGCTACCCTGGCTACCTTGCCCCTATCCTGGCTACCGTGGCTACCCTGGCTACTCTGGCTACCCTGGCTACCCTGGCTACCATGGCTGCCCTGGCCACCCTGGCTACCCTGGCTACCTTGCCCCTACCCTGCCTACCCTGGCTACCATGGCTACCCTGGCTACTCTGGCTACCATGGCTACCCTGGCCACCCTGGCTACCCTGGCTTCCTTGGCTACTCTGGCTACTCTGGCTGCCCTGGCTACCTTTCCCCTAAACTGCCTACTCTGGCTTCCCTAGCTACTCTGGCTACTCTGGCTGCCCTGGCTACCTTTCCCCTAAACTGCCTACCCTGCCTACTCTGGCTATCCTAGCTACCATGGCTACCCTGCCTACCCTGGCTACCATGGCTACCCTGCCCCAAACCTGGCTACCTTGGCTACCATGGCTACCCTGGCTTCCCTGGTTACTCTGGCTACCCTGGCTACCTTGCCCTACCTTGCCTACCCTGGCTACAATGGCTACCCTGGCTACCTTGCCTACCCTGGCTACCCTGCCCAAAACTTGCCTACCCTGGCAACCATGGCTACCCTGCCCAAAACCTGCCTACCCTGGCTACCCTGCCCAAAACCTGCCTACCCTGTCTACCATGGCTACCCTGCCCACCCTGGCTACCATGGCTACCTTGGCTACCCTGGCCACTCTGGCTACCCTGGCTACCCTACCTACCATGGCTTCCCTGCCTACCTATCTACAAATTTGTATCTATCATCAATAGTTTCCTCAGCGCACGCCAAATAAAGTATTTTACAGTCAACATTTTGCTACCTTGGATTACATTATTGCAATTTTCATAAGGATCTCTATTTTTTTTGGAAATATATTATAGCCTATGACACTTAGGAATAATGTAGCTTTCTACTGGTGAAAGAATTTTTTAAATCGGTTCAGTAGATCCAGAGATTACCCCTTACAACGTCACAAACTCACAAACACACAAACTTTACCTCTTTATAATATTAGTATAGAAGTATAGATATTAGTATAGATAATACTCATTATCACTAAATTTCAAGTTAAAGGTAAGTTAAAAAATTCTTCGGCACAAATATTGTGACAGACGACGCTACGGCGACGGACAGACGGATACGTGTGTGACAGCAATAGGATTCCGGTTGGACCCGTTGGATACGGAACCCTAAAAACTAGCTTCTACCCGCGGCTCCGCCCACGTAAGAAGTGTTTTATTATTCCAAGGGAACAGGGAATATACTACCGAGATATCCTATATTCCGCCCAGGGTCTCTAACTATCTCCGTACCAAATTTTATCTAAATATGGATATATTATGGATATCTGTGCTCTAGATTTCCTGGTTATATGAATTGCTCCAATAAACGAATATATTACTGAAAATATTTGTTCGACGATTTCATACAATTGTTAAAGTTATTCGTATTAACTCATAACTTGCGTAACGTATTTAAGGGGTATATCGCTGAATTTTGTAACTATCTTCTATATTGACTGGTAGCGCCATCTCTTGTAAATGTCATAAATCAATGACCAAAAACACATAGACAAACGCATTTGAGATTTCGCGGGCGATCGATATCCTAATTATCTCGTTCCTTCCTCATTCCTTTTCCCTTTATGTACGCCTTAATGACAGGTCGCCAGAACGAACCGAAACTTCAACGTGAACGGGCCTCGTATCTCAACCGCCAGCTTTCCAAGCCACCTGGCTGGAGACTGATGCATCTAATTAGTTAGATTACTGAGAACCTTGTGAACCGTGTCTATTAACCCGCCTCGCGGATATAAAACAATTGTGTGAAGTGTGTGGATCCTGAAGGAGCCATTTTGGAGTAGAAGAACACCAGCTCGCTGCCACACGTGGGCTGGCATCGACCACTACAAGGTAAGGCGTACTACTTCCCTCATTTCCATACTAGATCGCCCGAATTGATCCGTGAATATTTTCCCGCTTATTTTCAACGCACTATTGCCAGAACCCTTCAAATACAGTCCACTTTTCATAATAGACACAAGGATGAAGAGGTTTCTCAAACCGCTATAACATTTTTGGTCCTTCGAGCCGGATATATTACTATAATATATCCATTTTCCTTTATTTCTTACGTAGGAATCAATCATAAATTCCTACTAGGGTCGTGGCACCTAGCCGCCTACCCACATAATCAAGTTGTAAACCCAATACGTGGTTCCATCAACGCCGCTATAGCATGTTCATAATTACGTATCTGCTATTATTAAAAATAATTCTTATTTAAAACTAACTTGTCGTATTGTAAATTTCCATATTTCAAGCGTCTTTTAGTTTAACCGCCCTTATAGGAATCACCTACCTCCAATTATAAATTGTTAGGAATAAGTTACTTTCCGAATACCGCGGGGTAGACATTCATTCTATAAGAGAAAAATAAAATAGGTGTACTACTTGTAGGTACCTACGCAGTATAAATATCATAACTTTACCGAATACGTTTAGACGATTGCGGGCTATAAGTTGCATATTTATACCTATTCATTTATCTTAAACAATATTCAAACTTAACAATAAAACTGGTTAGGATAGTAATGCTATTAACATTTTGTACTATCTAATTACTTTGGTTAGTGGGTACTACGAAAAAACTTATTTCGTTATTACGCAAATATTGCGAAACCCGTTGTCACAGTACAGTCACAATCAGTAGTATTACTTTTCTACATAATATAGTTGTTCGTTTAAATAATTACCGTACATTGTTTTGTTTGTGTGGTTATTTGTAACTACATAACATAACTATGCCGCGTGATGCGAAAGCAATCGCTTCTTCGGAAGATCAACAGTTAGTGATTTTAGAAGCTAAGCGTAATATACTTTTCGAGCGTATTCAGTCAATTTATGATCGCTCTAAAGTCGCTAATACTTCCGAATCGGTGAGAGAAGGCTTTCTCAGTTCTTGTGTAACAATAGATGATATTCGAACGGACTTTCATAAATTATTGGATGATTATAATGCTAGGTTACTGGCTATATATCCCGATGCGAAGCCTAGCTATCAAGCCTACGCCTCATTCGAGGATATGTATTGTTCCGTGAAACGTGTGATGTCTCAATTGGAAGATAAGCCGTCCGGGAGGCACAGTATGAGTGATTGCGCAACATGTAGACCAAGGTTGCCGCCAATCGAACTCATGTCGTTCGACGGTGATATACGAAACTGGCCATTATTTTATGCAAGTTTTAAATCTACAGTTCATGACAATAAGTCGCTGACGGATGCAGACAGGTTGTACTATTTAATAGGTAAGCTGTCGCCGAAGGCACAGTCTGTGTTCGCGGGAGTCACACCGTGTGCTGAGAATTACCAAGTCATGTTCCAGGCACTCCTCGATAGGTACCAGGATATTCGTGTCCTCGCGTCTACCTATTTGGATCAAGCTTTAAATCTTAAATTATCCGGTCCCGCGTCTGTTTCGAATTACCAGCTATTTGTGGACAAGTTCGTCACCGCAATTAATTCCCTAAAGAATCTAAAATTAGTTGACCTTCTGGATTTCATTTTATTGCACCTCGCAATAAAAAAGTTTGACACTGAAACTATTCGCGCTTTCGAGATGACAGAACGTAATCGTAAGATTCCCACTCTAGATAGTTTTGTCACCTTCATCAATGATCAGTGTCGGATATTCCGTAATACCCAACCACCCTTAGCTAACAATAATAAGCCTAATAGTTCGGACAATTCACATAAGTCTAATAAATCGCGTAGTTTTAATAATAAAATGACCGCTCCTAATCCACAATCCTATGTAGCTTGCTCTGAGTTAAATAATTCAAACAAGTGTCTGTGCGAAGCATATATCCATGAACACTTATATAAATGTCCCGCTTTTGATAATTTGACTCCGACAGCTCGTTTCAAATGTGTGAAAGGCAACAATGCTTGTGTCAATTGTTTGAGTATTAAACATAAAACGGTTAACTGTTCTTCTAAATTAAAGTGTCGCGCATGTAATCAACGTCATCATACATTGTTACATTTTAATAAAAACCCGCAATTATCAACTGTAGTGACGTCACAGCCGAATTCGGTCCCAACGCCTATGCCGACTGTGCCTTCTATTACCTCACAGTCTGAGGTATCGTTGTGTACGACCTCTGCCGCTGGCGCCGCTCGATCGCGTTCGATTGACGCTCGGTGCGTTGCGGCGTCGCCGTCGGCGAGAGATAGCCCGCAATGTACGGCGTATACGACCGTTCTGCTCGCTACTGCTCAAGTCGTAATTTACGATGTAAATGATAAGCCGCACATAATACGTTGTTTACTAGATAGCGCATCTCAAAGTAATTTTATTACTTCTGAATGTTTTAAGCGTCTAGGACTTTGGAAGAACTTTCATACTTCTAATTTAATAGTTAAAGGAATCGGTGGGTCGGAAAAACCAGTTAAAGGTTCCGTAGATATTAAATTATATTCTCGTTTTAGTAATGATATTAATTTTAACGTTTCTTCGCTTATTGTTGAACGTATAACGGAGACATTGCCGACCGCTCTCGTCGATGTCTCTAAACTTACACATCTCAAAACATTACCGCTCGCAGATTCGAAGTTTGCGGAGCCGAGCGGTATCGATGTTTTGATTGGTGCTGCTATATTCCCGCGCTTGCTTTTGCCTAACATAGTGCATAGCGAGCAATATAATATACCTCCCGCTATTGAAACTGTGTTGGGGTATGTGGTTATGGGTTCCGTACCTACGGCACATACTTCACACTGTACGAGTACAACTTCATGTTGTTCTGTTCTTCAAGATCCCAGTTTAGATTCGCTTCTCAAGCGATTCTGGGAGCTTGAAGAAATTTCCGCCTCGCCCTCGCAGAGCCGTAAGGATCTCGAGTGCGAAGAACATTTTCGCGCTACCACTGTTCGCGATGACAGTGGTAGATATATTGTGTCGCTGCCATTTTGCGACGACCCTTATTCGCTAGGCGACTCATACGCTGCCGCACTTAGGCGTTTTCATTGTTTGGAGCGCAAACTTGATGCGTCCTTAGGGTTACGCAGCGCTTACAATGACGTCATGCGGGACTACATTAACAAGGGATATTTGAGTCCGGTTTTAAAAGATGACAACGTTTCTAATCTGTCATATTACATTCCGCATCACGGTGTCGTTCGCGAAGATAAGACTTCCACTAAACTTCGCGTAGTTTTAGACGCTAGTAGTCAAACTACATCGGGACAGTCGATCAATGACATTCTACATGCAGGCCCTAATCTACAGGGTGATTTATTTAATATTATAATTCGTTTTCGTCTCTTTCAAATAGCCCTGTCTGCTGATTGCCGCCAAATGTTTCTCAATGTCGGCGTTCGTGAATCGGACCGTAGATTTCAACGCATCTTTTACAGATTCAGTAAACATGAACCTATAATGGTCTACCAATTTAATCGTGTTTGCTTCGGATTTAAGTCTAGTCCATATCACGCGTTACGTGTAGTCCGCCAGTTAGTCGCTGATGAAGGCGATAATTTCCCTGCAGCGTCTGCTGCTGCTTCTTCCGCCCTATATATGGATGACATTGCCTGTAGTGTCATGTCCATACCGCAAGCAATTTCGCATTGTGATGAGCTTATTCAGCTCTTCAAGCGAGGCCAGTTCGACCTTGTCAAATGGACAAGTAACTCGAAAGAGGTTCTCGCACACATACCTGATACTCATAAGGCTTCGCCCAATATCGAGTATGAGAAGTCTATACCGCATAAGGTCCTGGGTTTACGCTGGGACAAGTCTTGTGACAGTTTCCGCTTTGACGTCACCACACCAGATGATAAATGTACCAAGCGAACCATGCTTTCCACAGTGGCTCGGCTATGGGACTTAATGGGTTTTGTCACCCCCACTATTCTGTACGCTAAGCCATTAATTAAGGAACTTTGGCTAGCAAAGTGTGACTGGGACGACATACCACCTGAACATATAGTCACCGCTTGGAAGCAGTTTTGTACTGAGCTTTCTACGCTTAATGAAATTATTATCCCGCGTCATCTGGGGTTGGTCGACGGATGCACCATGAATTTAGTAGGTTTCGCTGACGCCAGCGAGCGTGCTTACGGTGGAGTCGTATACATGCAAATATACAATGGTTCTAACTACTCCGTGCAGTTAGTTAGTGCGAAGTCTAAAGTCTCACCTGTGAAAACCATTTCGGTGGCTAGACTAGAGTTGTGCGCGGCCCTACTGTTGTCTAAGTTGCTTCGCAAGGTACAAGACACAATATCGCCGCACTACCGCATCCATAAAGTGTACGCGTTTACTGACTCTAAAGTAGTGCTCGCCTGGATAAATTCCTCACCGCACCGCTGGCAAACTTTTGTTGCCAATCGGGTTACTAAGCTGATAGAGCTTATACCCGCTAATTGTTTCAACCATGTCGCAGGTACTGAGAACCCCGCTGATTGTCTGTCTCGTGGTGTCACGCCAGCTAAGCTCTTGCAGCGTCCATTGTGGTATCGTGGACCATCGTGGGTTTCTCATGACCCAGCTGAGTGGCCCATACGTACTTTCGAACACAATGCACTGCATGAGGGCGTACCCGAACAGAAATCAGTCGCTCATGCCGTGGTTTCTGAGGTTACGGAATCACCAATTTACGCGCTAGCACTACGTGTTTCGTCGTGGTCTAAGTTGCTACGCGCTATTGTTTACGTCTATAAGTTTTTAAGACAACTGCCTAGTGCACGTACTGTATCAAGCTATGATCTGAAATATGCAGAAATTAAATTGCTGCGAGCTGTACAGGATGTTCATTTTCGTAACGATATTTTAAATTTAAAAAACAATAAACCAGATACAACCCGTGTTGTTACTGTGAAAACCGCAAATGGTAGTTATGTGCGCCCTGTTGTGCGTCTGTGTCCATTACCGACTCAATAAGGCCTCGCTTGATAGTTAGGTCTCTTAGTTTTAGTTAGTTAGCGACGCAACATAATTTTCGATTAAAATTTAACTATAGGTATGCAACTTAATGTATTATGCAACTCGCAGTATTTATCTTAAATCTTAATAATTGAAATGTAAAAATCCGCATCTTAGTCCGTATTGCTGAATAGGTATACGGTAGTACACCTCATAGGGCTAAGTTTAATTTTCATTAAAGGTGACCCTTTAAGGCCGGGAAAATGGTAGCGCCATCTCTTGTAAATGTCATAAATCAATGACCAAAAACACATAGACAAACGCATTTGAGATTTCGCGGGCGATCTATATCCTAATTATCTCGTTCCTTCCTCATTCCTTTTCCCTTTATGTACGCCTTAATGACAGGTCGCCAGAACGAACCGAAACTTCAACGTGAACGGGCCTCGTATCTCAACCGCCAGCTTTCCAAGCCACCTGGCTGGAGACTGATGCATCTAATTAGTTAGATTGCTGAGAACCTTGTGAACCGTGTCTATTAACCCGCCTCGCGGATATAAAACAATTGTGTGAAGTGTGTGGATCCTGAAGGAGCCATTTCGGAGTAGAAGAACACCAGCTCGCTGCCACACGTGGGCTGGCATCGACCACTACAAGGTAAGCCGTACTACTTCCCTCATTTCCATACTAGATCGCCCGAATTGATCCGTGAATATTTTCCCGCTTATTTTCAACGCACTATTGCCAGAACCCTTCAAATACAGTCCACTTTTCATAATAGACACAAGGATGAAGAGGTTTCTCAAACCGCTATAACATTGACAACGTTTTATATTGCTAACTACGAAAATGTGTTAATGCTATGATCAATCTACCTTGGTACCTGTAAAACATGATTTTCATGAATTATTTCCTAATCTATATTTCCTAAACTTTCCTTTTCTATCAAAGACAAGAGAGCAGTGTTGAGTGGTAACGATTCCGACCTAGGAGATGTAGGTTGTGCGGTCGATAGTAGGCAGAATTTAGGAGAGCAGTCTTGACGAAATTAAATCATACAATTCGTTTATTTAATCACCACTGCTCTGACAACGTTAAAAGAAAAACCGTGAAGAAACTTGTCTATCCTAGAACCAAACATACGCAGACGTGTAACATCTGTCAATTCTATTCGGTCGTATGCTACTTTGCAGAATGTATTGTATTGTTACGGTAGGTGGTATACGACCACGAATATATATGAAGTCCAATAAAATATTTATTTCTCAAACATGCTTGCAAATTTGAGCATAATTTTGACAACCTTCATCAAGATAAATCGAAATTGCTGTTCTGGCCAAATACATGCGAGCAGCGGCCGGCAAAAGTTGTATGAAAATCCATATCTGTCGTGGTTTAGCGGCCAAATAAATTACATAGTAAACTCATACCTGTCGTGTTAGTCCGGTCAAATTAGACCAAATAATAGGGGTAGGTTTACAGTAATTCGCATAGAGCTGAAAATTGGTACGAATGTTCGGAACACCATTATAAATGAAATGTAAAAAGTCCTCATCGATCCCACACTTGCAAAAAAGGTCAAAGTTAGCAAATATGGGTTTTTTGCGTTTTTTTACCGAACGGTAAGTTTTATGATAAAATAGATCCTATAAAAATTGTAGATTATGCAATTATCTATAAAATGGTCTCTAAATTTTTTTTCACACGTTTCCACGCCACTAAAAGAAGTACAAGACGACGAACAAAACAAGAAGAAGAGGAAGCAGAATTATCAGATGATTATGAATGAGACGGATAATTTTACGATTTTTTTTAGAATTCACTCGGCTTTCATGATTTCAAATAGTACCAGTTTTTACATAATTTTTAGTAGTATTGAATTAAACAGGATTACAATAGATTGTGGAATAGGCCAATCGGCGAAACCACGTTAAAAAAACGCGCCAAGTACATTTCCACCAAGGTGACTTGGAAACGTGTGCATATTACGAAGAATACAACTTTTTCAACCGTTATATCTCAGAAACGGTGACGTTTAGGAGAAAAAATGTAGAGACCATTTTTATAGATAATTGCAGTACGTATTAGTGCCTTGGCTTCGCCTCAGCCCACATTGTCACGTTCGTCAATATATACCTCTTTTGCTGGCCGCTGCAGTAATGTAATGTTACATTTATGTTGTCTATTTAATACCGATACATGTCGAATAGTTTGTACATAACAATTTCAGAGGAAATATTTTCTTGTTTCATACTTTTTAGAGCGTGATTTTTCAGTAGTCGGATGTTGGTAGTTTTAGGCTTATTTTTTACAGCAGTGTGGGCAGCACCTTAAGGGATTAAGCACGTGAAATTTCGATAACGCTTAGCATTTCCATATATTTATGTCGCTATGGCAACGCATTCGTTGATAGATTGTCAGTTATCTAGAACCTCTGATCAATATCGGCATGTCATTAAGCACACAGCGCTAATCCAGGCATTGAATAAACACTATAGCTAAGCTGCAGAATTGTCCGCTGGACGTGGCTAATCTCCAATTAGTTCCGATGTCAATTAAAGACAGTGTGCACAAACTCTGTGATTATCTGCACATTGAGAAAGAAACGATGAGGTACAGCTTGATTAGAACAACCTTAGTGAGAAGATTTGGGTTAGGACAAATGGATGAATGAAGGAACCGCATGTCAAGTGATGCAATTGACTGTTGATCATTCGTTCAACCAATTCTTCTTCTTCACTTCGTGTTGACCGATGACAGCAATTGACGTGGGTTTGACAATTTGTATCATAAATTTTTCGATGCAAAACTCAAAGATGCAACAAATCAGACGCAATGAAGAAATTGTATTATTTACGTTAAGCTCTAATCACAAATCTATTGAGGTCGGTGTGCAAAGATTCCTGACCTTGATAATTCATTAGCTATATTCGGGATTTACCTCTTACATGGCGTCAAATTATTGATTTTCCTAGTAGGTTTTTCAGAAACAGACAGTATTCAGAAAGAGTACTACTGGAATCAATTTGGCAGACGACTGCGTCGAGAAACGAATTATTTTTTAATTTACATTTATTTTACTCAAAATTCGTCTGCCCATCCCTTAACAAAATACCAATAGATATTTATTATAAACGGTAACAGCTTCCCTGCGCCTTATGTAAGGGTGTTTTCCTAGAAATGTGTGTATTAGTTCCAGGATATTGAAATGTATTCAATCGCGGTGATGTGCCAGATGTACCGTGACGTATACAAAGGTATATTGGTGTATACGGTGTTTGTTTACTTGGAAGTTGTATTGAGTGTTGGGCTTCTGATTTTGAATCCAGTGTAGTTTCCATTCGCGCACATTTGGGAGTGGCGCCGGGACATAACTCTGCTGCCACGACCAATCGCGGCTCGGCGGACAGAGCTCCTGCAGGATCTCATGGCGATATGGAGAGAGCGACTGTCGCAACCCATTGCTGGGCACGCCACAATTGCAGCGATAAGGCCACTCTTTGAGTATTGGCTTGAGAGGCGCCACGGCGTCCTTACCTTCCGCCTGACGCAGGTCCTCACGGGACATGGCTGCTTCGGGAGGTTCCTGTTCTGGATAAGGCGGGAGGAAACTCCCGGGTGTCACTATTGTGTGGATCGCCCGGTGGACACGGTAGAGCATACGGTGGAGGTCTGCCCCGCTTGGGCGGAGCACCGCCCTGTCCTCGTGGAGGCGATCAGCGCCGGCGACCTCTCGCGTCCGGCCCTGGTTCAGGCTATGTTAGGGAGCGAGAGGGCATGGGCAGCTGTCACCTCCTTCTGCGAAGCAGTAATGCTCACGAAGGAGGAGGCGGAACGCGTGAGGGAGACGTAACGGAGACTCCCTCGCGCCCCTAGCCACCGCAGGTGACGCCCTAGGCGTCGGGAATCGCAAGCCGATTTCCGGCCACCGTAGTGGCATGTAATGGGTAGCTCGCCGTCCGATAAGGACCAGGCCCGAGTCGATGGCGCGTAGTGTTCCGCGCCCGTCTCTAAGAGATGTGAGCAAAAGTGACGGGGCCCGCTAGGGCCGATGTCTGTCTGGGTCGCGGATAAATTTGAAAGAGAGTTACTGCGGCCCTGGTACAAGCAACTGAAGGAACACGGGTGGGTTTTAGTCCGTAAAAGTCTGACACGCCCTCCCGTTTCACCCGGGGCGGGAGAAGTCATTGGATGATAACCCAACCCAAAAAAAAGTCATTGGACGATTTCCAGACACAAAAAAAATAAAGTGTAGTTTCCAGTCTTGTTTAATAAAGCGATAAAGGTAACTTTTTCAATAACGTAAAAAAAAAACATCAAAACAAAAATAATATTTTTGCTAGTGGGCGCCATCCCTTGTAATAGGTTTTATTTTTGCCATCGTGAATTGGCGAACTGGCCTTATGAGCGCCGTAACAGTTGCTGTACGCACCGGGACTCATAGCTTAGTACGGCCGTTATTCCAAATGCGTAGTGTGGCTATGTTTGCACCAATTGAGACTAGTGCCTATGAGATACCTAAGACTCCACTGAATACAAACCTAGCCCTATAACAACTACCTAGCAACCTAGTTGTCCTAATGCCCTAACCTATCACACAAACTACACCAAACGTAAGTTACGTTGGTTTTACATGCGGGAATTCTGTTACAAGGAGACGGTAAAAGACGGAATTTGGGTAGGAAAAGGGTTTTGTGTACGTCGTCGTCGTCGTCATACACAGGAAATGGTTTTCTTACTGCCAATCCCAAAGACTCACGGGATCGTTTAATGGAGAGATAAATAAAACTCTACTCCAGCTTGATGACTAATTTATTACAATAATTAACTTAATTATATACAAATTTTGTGGTCAATACACATTGATACCTATAGTACATGTGTGTTGTATGTGTATTGAGCCGATGAAGCGATGATCTCAGTAGGTCACTTCTTAGCGCTGGCGGTGTGACGGTGTTGCCGGCGCGTGGACCGAAAGTATGTCGCTGACCACAGAACAGTCTGTGTCGCTGACGCTGTAATGCTATTGCTATTGTTGGCGCGTGTAACTATTGGCTGTTCACGGTTGAACAGTTGCCGTAAAAAAAAACTTTAGATTATCCTAAAATAGTATAGTGTTGATATAAGGTAGGTAATTAATCTATTGTATATAATATATTGGTGTAAGTTTTCATTATCTTTGAATCAATTTTGAAGTTCTTTACTCTGCCAGCGTCTGTGTTTCCTACCATCTGTACGAGTAATCCAACAACCTTCAAAGCAAGAGTGCCCTAGACAAGTGACAAACATATTTTTTTCTTTTTATTATTGATATGGACGCGTTTGACCACTATCTTACCTGATGGTAAGCGATGATGGTCGACGATGGGGCACGCTAACCTAGAAGTAACCTACTCTTGACTTATATACTCCCAGGTTGTAGCTATCAGGAAATACAGACTCCGGCAGAGAATTCCACTCCTTAGCTGTACGCACAATAAAAAGTATTCCCGAAAAGCTATTCTATCAACGAAACAAGGCGATAGCGATTGCGAAAATGACAATAATATATGAATACAATGAAATTTCAAACGCTAGGTATCGAAAAGTCCCGGGATCAGTACCTTAAACTTTGGAAGTTCGACCATCGTCATTGCTGACATCGAATGACACGTCTTCCATGACATTGTTTTGGGAGCAAAACATACCAAAATCTGGCTCATTACGAAATAAAAAAATGGAATGTCATTTAAATGGATAAATTTCTATTTCTTAATCAAATTACAGCCTGTATATTTGTACCAATTCCATTTACCACTTGATTACATATATCTAACGTATGTAAGGTTTCCAAATAGAGAGCTCTAGATTTACGAGCCATGAACTTGTTTATCTCGTTACATTTATCCTAGGACACACACTAGCATTTTTGGTTGGACGGTGATAAAGTATTTTTACTCAAAAGATTTAGGGAATATAGGTTGGTTATAATGGTTCATGCTCCATTATTTTTTAAAACCAGTCCTCGTATTGATGTTATCTCAAAACGTATGACTGTATAGCCATGAGCTGCATTCAAATCAAAATAGAATAGTTAATTAACAAATAAATTGTATACACCAGAATAATTGAAGCCCTGACATCTAAGCTAGGTAAAAACCTGTGTTACAGAAGTCAGTTCCATTGTTGACGCTTGTTTATTAACTAAATAAGATTAAAATTACACAAAATTAAATTAAATCTGATCTAAAGTAAAGTCAGAGTAAATTCTAAATTGAAATAAAATTAAATAAAACTTAAATCAAAATAAATTCAAAATTACAAAAAAATAAAAATCACAATAAGATAATGTCAAAGCAAAATTTCGATAAAATTAAAATAAAAAAATTCAAAATTACAATAAAATAAAATAGAGTCAAATTGATTCCTAATTGCAATTAAATGAAGTGAAGTTAAAATCACGATAAAATAATATCAAACATTAAAAAAAAAAAAGAACAATCAAAATAAACTCAAAATCAAAATTACAATAAAATCCAAAATTAAGTTTAAAATCCTTAAGACAGTTTGTGAGTGAGTGTGTGTTAAGTGTGTGTGTTTTGGTGTTTGTGTGTATAGTTGGAGATAGGTAGTATTCATCGTGTTACTGTAGGACCTTTTTCAGTCCGCTCGTAATCTAGTGTTCGAAGCCAAGTTTTTATTTACTGTTTAAACTTGATAAGTGTTAGTGGGTTAATGTGCATTAGCGTGTTAACTTTATTGTAGATTTTTGTGCCTAAAAACATGTGCTGCCGTCTTGCTGATACATTTAGTAGACTGACAAACATCGCGAATCGTACGTCTGCTGATTGCATGCTCATTGTAAGGAGTAACACGATGCTGTTGTATAAGGAGATTCAGTTGATATAATTGTCTCACGGTTAGAACTTGACAGCTTTGGTATAGATTCACTGTTGGAAACTGGTATGGCTTAAATGTCATGAATTTGAGAAGTGATCTTTGGGCTCGTTCCAAATTAATCATGTAGGACTTACATGCTCCACCCCAGACCGTGTTACAGTAACACAGTACCGACTGTGCTAGTGCGTAGTATACCATCCGAAGCCACCCTAGATCAGCAACGTGTCGTAACTTTTTGAATGCCCAAATTAACTTTCTTGTGCGTGTTGTAATTAAGTCTATGTGAAGGTGCCAGTTAAATTTGCTATCCAAGAGTACTCCCAGGTATTTTATAGAGGAAGACTCTTTTAGGGACAGGCATGGGCAGTGTTCGGTATTGCCTGGATAGTTGCAGGAGTGGACCTTAATCATAATTTCAGGTAATTTGGTTTTAGAAAAGGCCATTCGCATGAAAGTTGTTTTCGAAAGATTGAGAGTTAGCAGATTTGCTTCTAGCCAAAATTTAATTTTGAGACCCATTTTTGCATGTTTTTGTGCCTCTTCCCAAGTCCCTCCATGAAAAATCAACGCTGTGTCATCGGCATAAGAGAAGATTTTTCTGTTTATTAGAACTTGCTGACACTGGTCATTAATATAAATCAGGAAGAGACTTGGGGCAAGAACACTTCCCTGCGGCACGCCGAAACTGATTGGTGATTTGGAGCTTATGTTTTCACCTATCTTTACTCTTTGCGCACGATTACACAGAAAATCCTTAAAGAGTTTTAGGGCGTTACCTCGGATTCCCGCGCGTTCCAGCTTGTCCGCGAGGATTGAAACACTGACGGTGTCGAAGGCTTTGGCCAGATCAAGAAATACACCCAGACATTTTTGTTTTGCATCTACTTTTGCTGTCACATAATCCGCCAAGTGGTTTACAGCGTCTTCTGTGCTCTTGCCCGATCTAAACCCGAATTGCGATTCAGATAAGATTCTGTTGTGTTCTAGAATTTTTTTAGTCTATTATTTAAAACCTTTTCTAAAATCTTTGATAACGCTGACGACACTGAGATTGGCCTATAATTTTTGTAGTCGGTCGGATTTCCACCCTTGTGCACTGGTGTTATGAGAGACTTTTTTATATCTTCCGGAAATATTCCTTGTAAAGCAAAGCTCCACTAGCTTCGTAAGTGGTGGAACTATAGTAGCCTTGCCCAGCTTTAAAAACCGTGCATTGGCAGTGTTTAACTTTCAAAAACAAAGATTTAAATCGTCTGATTTGCCCTCAAAATTGTCTATTCTGCTCAGAATAGTGAAGTTCAAATAGAACCTAAAAATGACATTTTTATAAACATCAAGTCAAGAATTGGTGAAATTGTAGGTGTCAAAACAGGACATTCCCGTGACCATCTGTTGTTGTCAGGGTAAATCCAATGATTTAAAGCTCAAAATCAATAATCATTTGTATTCAAGTAAATTGGCTGGCTGGTAGGGAATACCTCAGGCATTAAGTTCACCTATGTATCTACCTGTATGCTGCATGAATTTTCCAAGGTACTTCCTGGTTTTCCAAGGATTAAATGACTCTATTAAGATTTAGAAACGCATATTTATGTTATTATACAGATATACTGTTTACAAATGATAGTCAAAAACTGCTACAAGATCTCGCAAGACGGAGTTCTATCATAAGTAACATTTAAGCACCTTCCTGCATTAGGGTGCTTGCCCACCAAAGATGTGCGAGGCGGTGCGCGAAGAAAATATCCACCAATGGGATCATTATATTTTATTAGTCAGGTTTAGTGTAGTTCTAGTGGGAAAGGGCTAGTAGAACTTGTTATTTTAACATGGAAAAAGCGAGAGATGTGTGCAGGGAATGTGTACGAGAGACGTAGGCGTTAGAGATGTGTGGGCGTATAGGTGAAAAGAGATAGCCACGCATCCTCGCTTCCTCGGCCAGCTTTATTGGAAATAATTACACATTTTCGCAGCACCGGTAAGCGCCCTCACGCCACCTCGCCACATCGGCAGGCTTGTTGGAAAAAGTTACACATTTTCACAGTACTGGTACGTACCCACACGCCACGTCGCTACTTCGGCTAGCTTTGGTGGAATCAGTTACATATTTTCACAGCATCGCTACGCATCCTCGCGCTTCCTCGCTACCTCGGCCAGCTGTGAAAACAGTTACATATTTACACCACTACTTATTCTAGCGCAGCCTCGCTACATCTTTAGTGGAAAAGCACCCTTGAACATAAGTTCGGAACAAAAGACGTTCGCGTAACGGAACTTGCTCTAAAAACCACTGCGACATTTAAGAAGCAGTTACGGTCGAAACTTTGGGTTGTCATCTGGAATCCTAGTAGGTACGTTACGGTACGGTAAGTAGCTACTTCACATTTATTACAATTATGAAAACATTGACTTGGAAGGCTTTTGTCTTATGACCTGTAATGACCTACGGTGCCGTGACGTGGACACTCAAGATACGGCTGGTTCATCAGTTCAAAGTTGCTCGAGCTATGGGAAGGGCTATGCTCGGCGTCTCTCTAAGTGATCGAATCCGAAACCAGGGGATCCTGCAAAGAACCAAAGTTGTCGACATAGCTCTCAGAGAATAAGTAAGCTGAAGTGGCAATGGTCCGGCCATATAAGTCGTCGAACGTCGAACGCCGTTGGGGTAAACGTGTTCTTGAGTGGAGACCGTGAACTGGTAAACAGACTAGGTGGAGCGACGACCTTCGTAGGATGGCTGGTAGCACTGTCATCCAGCACAGTTGCCAAAAATCGAACCAAATGGCGTGCAATTAGAGAGGCTTATGTCCAGCAGTGGACTGCTATAGGCTGATTATGATGTAAGAGTACAACCGATATCTGGAATAAGAATTTGAAGTTGAGTAGTTGTCAATCCCTCCTTAAGGCTTTTTTTGCCAAACTTTGTTATTATAGTAGCATTTGACGGGTTTCACACGCTCTAAACTCCTTATATGTAAATGTTTAATTCTGACAGACCCTTACTTCCTTTATATGGCTTTTGATGTAAAACACAAAATTAAACTAAAGACTGCCAACGACACCAACAACACGACTCTAACAATAGCATTATGCGTGACAGGTAAAAGAAATTCCTATTGTGCGTGTATCATTATCATCGTTTTATTCAAAAAATAAAAATTATAAAAAAGATATAATTCATAGATTTTTTTTTCTCTTATCTCAAAAGTACTTGAATAAATAACTTCTTGTTTGTCAGGTTTTCATGCAAAAATACAGTATAGAAAGCTCTCATTTTCAAAGTCTTACCATAGATACCGGAGGTAATTGTCGCAAACAAAATGTGAATATAACTTAATTGATATTACCTGAACCACCTTTTTACTTGGGATAAGGTTACCCATTTTTTACCAAACGCAGCGATAATCCTTAGCTACTCCCTTTTATTTTCTCATTTTCATACATTTTTAATAATAGCAACCTTTGGGCCAACGTTAACACAAACAATATGTATTTATACGCAGTAGACTTTCATTGCAGCACTCGGTGGAGGTAACGCTATGTAACAATTACAGGCAAATATACATACCTACATACAAACAAACCGAAACGTAACGCGTTAGGTTACTGTAAGAGTCGCGCCACATGACGTGTTGTGGAGCCGCAACTTTGCTATTATGCTGAATGCAGAACGAGTGCTAAGTAAACTTAACTTTAATTCGCATAGCTTGGGTATTTTTTTACTTGTGCACAGATCGCGAACTATCTAAACTAAGCTGGAACTATAACAAAAAAACCTCAGCTATACGTGTTAAGCCTGTTAGTTTGCAACCAGCAATACTCGTTCACCGTGCCGCAACGGCAGCGCCTGTTAAAAATCTAGTGCTTTAATTTACTCCTGGACGAGTTTCAGTCATAGCGGCCAATCCTTAGATACTATAGTGCACAAGTGTTAGTTTGTATTCTACGTTTGTAGCCAACTTACGAATCAAGTCCAATTTCTAAGAATTTCATGACTGTTTTGGTTCAAAACCAGGGATTCGAATCCTCATGTTTCGCAACCACAGTCAGCATGCACCAAAGCATTCAAATCTATAAAGTAATCTAAATATTAATGCAAAGTTACGCCCGCAAAGTATCGTGTGGGCGGGCTCTATGGTTTTTGAGAATTAAGACAAGCCACAAGGGAAAATGATGGCTATTTAAAGTCGCTCAGAAAATCGCATAGAAGATAAGCCAGTAATTGCGGACGATCTTGTGGGAATGTCGGCAAAATTCCGCCGGGGCCGAATTTTTATCGATACCTATCTGTCTTTGAAAGTAAAATAGTAGTATTTGAATTCTTTTGGTACAGCCGAGGTAGGTCATTATGGTTTCTCGTGCGAGGTCTCGGTGGGGCGCTAATGGTTATTTTATTTGTGTAATTTAGATACTTCAGGGGTTCAAATCGTTTTGCTCTTTTGTCGTTGACAGAATACTCTTTTAAGCCTTTAATGGAAATATGACGTGAATTATATTCATGCATAAAATATCGTATTCATTATTTTATTCGGTACCTGTCCTTTTGTACATGTGTGCTTTCCCCTTCGGACTTACAAGTGGGTGATAAATATGTTATCCAACTTTTTCTGCGCATAACATTGTGTTGTCCACAATACGTCTCGGAAACTCTTACCATTTCTCTCTTCTTTCTTTGACGTCCAATTAGTGCGATGTCATTCCCACACACTAATTACTTATACTCATTGTACTACTGTCCACGTATCTAAAATGCGGACATTTCAATAACGAACCGTCCTAGACGCGGCGCAATTTTAAATGCGGGTATTTCATATCGCGTAGGTACATATTACGGCCTGAATTATTTCAGATATCCAAAAGCAACCATTTAGCTGTCAGCATTCCCCTTGACTAAACAAAAATTTTCGATTTAAAGCTTAATTTTATGAAAACGGATCCCTGATACATGCCTCTGATACATTCGATTTTCTTTCTGATAATTCATAGAAATATAAAAATCTAACGATATATTCCTCCCATACACCTAACATCAGAGAGACAAGGCCCGTAATTTTAAGGAACGTTGTCCTATCGTAGTCACCATCTGTTAAAAACATCTATTTCCTCTTGCATTTTGAAATTTCTTCAACATAGGTATAGAAGTGAACTTTTTGCATGTGTTAGAATGGACCGTCAGCCTATCGACCTTGATTGGGGTTGTGGGCATGCCCCCGCTAAGCTTATGCCACTTTTAAATTATCATGTAAAATGAGCTGAATAAAACCTAAACATTGGACAAACCATTTTTGTAGAGCAGATAAAAGTTAAGTAGATACGTAAGGGACGTTTCAGAGACCACGTCCTTGCCTCATTTGAATATTTCAGAAATAAATGTTATTGTTATCTTCATGTTTAATTCTCAATGCTGATGCTGAATGCCGTAAGGTTCCGGCAACCTTCGCTTTTATGTTATGATTCAATGAGCTTTTTATTTGATAAGAATGTTACGCATCTCTGGATATTTGTTGTTTATTTACATACAAACACAAACATGTATTTTTCTCATGGGTGTAGGTAGAAATTACAGAACACCACCTACTTCGATACCTATATACTCCTTTTGTTTCGTTTCATCATCCGCCTTTTTAATGTTCCCACTGGTGGGACACAGGCCTCCTCTCTGTGAGAGGGAATGGGCCGTAATCCACCACGCGGGCCCATTCCACCAACCCGTATGGGTTGGTGGAATGGTCCAAATGTATTCAAATTTTTGTTTCTAGGTCATGCCGGTTTCCTCACGATGTTTTCCTTCACCGTTTTGAGAGCAGTGATGGTGAAATAATTTACACAAAGTAAAGATACACACGACCTACAACTTATAAGTCGCGGCCGATATCACTAGGCTACCACTGCTCTCCATTGTTTCGTTTACGATCATACAATGTATATTGTTATAAACGTACATCAGTTGTGAGGACTACACTTACCTGATCTTTCTGAAGAACATCATCAATTAGGCCGGTGTATGTCCTCCTGGCGTATTCACTTACATCTGACTGGTAAATACCTATTGTTATTCACCATTAATTCATCCTCTCAACATGACCAAACCATCTAAGGATACTCTTTCCAATTATTGTTTGGATGTTTATTCGTTCTACAGAAATGTGGAAAAGAGGTGTTCATAGTCTATAGATTGAGGTATTTCGTGTCACACCTAAATTATATTTATTATATGCTTTATTGTACACCTTAAAATAAAATTATTAAAAGAAACATAAAATTAATACACATACAATTGGCGGCCTTATGGCATTCCGCGATCTCTTCCAGGAAAGCTGGTATGGATGTTATGGACAGTAATTATCAGGACATGAAGTGGGGATGTCATTGGTGTGACAATAACATTGTTATAATAATATATTATAATAGATACACAGATAATACATATGCTTTTTAATAGAAACATAAATACATACATACTAAATATAATAGCAATAAAAATAAATGATTACTATTGATAATATTACTGTGTCTGTTTGAAATCAGCACGCTAAGACGAAATTTTTCATTGCATGCCCATATGCAAATAATATACAATTCTAAAATTAAATATAATACGAATAAAGATAAATGTGAAATCTTAAGAATTAAAAATGTCAAATTTAGTTAAATAAATGCCATGTGGTAGCGCCATCTCTTGTAAATGTCATAAATCAATGACCGAAAACACATAGACAAACGCATTTGAGATTTCGCGGGCGATCGATATCCTAATTATCTCGTTCCTTCCTCATTCCTTTTCCCTTTATGTACGCCTTAATGACAGGTCGCCAGAACGAACCGAAACTTCAACGTGAACGGGCCTCGTATCTCAACCGCCAGCTTTCCAAGCCACCTGGCTGGAGACTGATGCATCTAATTAGTTAGATTGCAGAGAACCTTGTGAACCGTGTCTATTAACCCGCCTCGCGGATATAAAACAATTGTGTGAAGTGTGTGGATCCTGAAGGAGCCATTTTGGAGTAGAAGAACACCAGCTCGCTGCCACACGTGGGCTGGCAACGACCACTACAAGGTAAGGCGTACTACTTCCCTCATTTCCATACTAGATCGCCCGAATTGATCCGTGAATATTTTCCCGCTTATTTTCAACGCACTATTGCCAGAACCCTTCAAATACAGTCCACTTTTCATGATAGACACAAGGATGAAGAGGTTTCTCAAACCGCTATATCATTTTTGGTCCTTCGTAGCCCGATATATTACTATAATATATCCATTTTCCTTTATTTCTTACGTAGGAATCAATCATAAATTCCTACTAGGGTCGTGGCACCTAGCCGCCTACCCACATAATCAAGTTGTAAACCCAATACGTGGTTCCATCAACGCCGCTATAGCAGGTTCATAATTACGTATCTGCTATTATTAAAAATAATTCTTATTTAAAACTAACTTGTCGTATTGTAAATTTCTATATTTCAAGCGTCTTCTAGTTTAACCGCCCTTATAGGAATCACCTACCTCCAATTATAAATTGTTAGGAATAAGTTACTTTCCGAATACCGCGGGGTAGACATTCATTCTATAAGAGAAAAATAAAATAGGTGTACTACTTGTAGGTACCTACGCAGTATAAATATCATAACTTTACCGAATACGTTTCGACGATTGCGGGCTATAGGTTGCATATTTATACCTATTCATTTATCTTAAACAATATTCAAACTTAACAATAAAACTGGTTAGGATAGTAATGCTATTAACATTTTGTACTATCTAATTACTTTGGTTAGTGGGTACTACGAAAAAACTTATTTCGTTATTACGCAAATATTGCGAAACCCGTTGTCACAGTACAGTCACAATCAGTAGTATTACTTTTCTACATATAGTTGTTCGTTTAAATAATTACCGTACATTGTTTTGTTTGTGTGGTTATTTGTAACTACATAACATAACAATGCCGCGTGATGCGAAAGCAATCGCTTCTTCGGAAGATCAACAGTTAGTGATTTTAGAAGCTAAGCGTAATATACTTTTCGAGCGTATTCAGTCAATTTATGATCGCTCTAAAGTCGCTAATACTTCCGAATCGGTGAGAGAAGGCTTTCTCAGTTCTTGTGTAACAATAGATGATATTCGAACGGACTTTCATAAATTATTGGATGATTATAATGCTAGGTTACTGGCTATACAGGGTGTTTGGAAGGGAGCTGTACATACGCCTAGGGTAGAAACTAGGGATAGTCTGCTACCTACCCCCGCCCATTATATTGACCTTGGCCTCAAGGTTTTTTTTTAATTTATTATTATTTTTTATTTGACTTTTTTATGATTTTTTGACTAAAACTACCTGTAGCTCAAAATCTATCCATGGGACCGGTCGGCTAATGGTCTTGTTTTAATCGTTAGAGTCTTAGGGTCCTGCAAAAAATTATTTTACACCAGAAAATTGTGGAGAAGAAAAGTTATGGGGCCTGAAGTACCGTAGTAAGGTAAAGAAATAATTTTAAGGGCAACTTTCTATGGGGTTTAAAAAAAACTAACAGGGTTGGAGTTCTTCTGATTTTTTTAAAACATCCTCAGTCCATGCCCTTTCTAACGATATGCTAAAAGTGTAATTATCACTTTTAGTTTTAAAGTTATTAATTAATTTCCGCAACTAGGGCACTTCAAGCAAAAATTTCAACTAATGAAAATTAAATGTGTTCGATCGTAAAAGGATGGCAAATGAAACAAAAAATTTGGTAATGACTAATGTCATTAAATTACAAATTTTAATTAATTACTAATTTTAATTAATTACAAATTTTGTTCAAATTGATGACCATTGACCTGTAAACATGCTCGGCACCTCTTCCTCATCTCCACGGTCACCGTTCTAAGCAGCAGTTCCTCGCGCATTGTATCGAATGCGGCGTGGATCCTGTTAATTAGAACCTCCCTTGTTGGTACTTCTTCTGCGTACACCAACTCTTTCGCCCTTCCCCAGACGTAGAAGTCGAGTGGGGTAAGGTCAGGCGACCTTGGGGGCCAGGGAATTGGCCCACCCCGACCAATCCAAGAATTAGGAAAGCAGTTGTCCAGAAGCTCCCTCACTGCTAGGCTCCAATGAGCAGGACAGCCGTCGTGCTGGAAGACTATGGGCCGATCTTCGTCAAACACTTCTTCCGCTAAATCAGGCAAATCGTTTTCGAGGAAATCTAAGTAGTTTTGCCCGTTTAGGTTGTCTGGCAAAAAGTGCGGCCCTATCAACCGATTACCGATGACGCCTGCCCATACGTTCACGGAGAACCTTCGTTGAAAACCTCTGTGCCTCTTGACTCTCGGGTTTTGATCTCTGGGTGCCCAGTGATGGAGATTGTGGTAATTTACAATTCCTTCCTTGTCAAACTTGGACTCGTCAGTCCAGAGAATACTCCGTAAAAAATTAATATCTTCCACGTCCGTATGGAGCAAGTGGCGGCAAAACTTCACCCTTCTTGCATAGTCGTTATCCTCTAAGCCTAAAACAATAAAAATATCAGCGTTAGCGGTTTCCTTATGAATTAGTAGCTATGTAACATTGATTGCTATCTCTGTCTTTCCATTTCTCTCTCTCTCACACACATGCTCATGTTAATTTAAAAATTGCCTATGAAATTCACATGCTAGTTCATTACATAAGAGCTAAAAACAAAAACTTTATGTAAAAAATTACCTTGAACAGGGGTGTAGTGGAAAGGATGACGTCCATTTTCGCGAAGAACCGACCAGACTTTCCACACGCTTAAACCAAGCGTCCGGGCTACGGTTCTTACGCTTCTGGTCGGATCTTCCTCAAATTCAGCCAATATGCGTTCTTCCGCAGCCAAATTTGGTTGAAATCTGTTCACGGCTGGTTCCCGGAAATTTAAATTTCCGGTTTCTCGCAGACGCCGATAAGTTGAGCCAAACGTTTGGTGGTTAGGCACTCGCCGGTTAGGATACCGTTCTTGATAAATCCTCCGTGCCTCGCGCCCATTGCAATCAGCCATTCCATACACCACCAGCATGTCGGTGTACTCTTCACTGGTAAATCCAGCCATTTTGCCAACAACAAGGTAACAAATAACAAAACTTAACAAAAACGAAGTAATAACAAACTCAACAAAATTAACGAAAACAGTGGAGCGTCGTAACGGCAAGTACGTAAGTTAGCTAAGATGGGTAAATCTCGACTGACTAACAAAGACCCCAACGAGTTACCTGCCCGGCCCCGTCGACCCAAGAGCGAAAGAGACATGACATGACATGTTTTGTCTCTTACATGTTGCTCTCGTGTAAGAGTGAGACAACAAATTTGCCAACTGTAGGCCAAACTGGTTTAAATTCTGGAAATTATTTGTCTTACAAATGTCGACTCGTGGTGGTAAAAGTGCCCTAGTTGCGGAAATTAATTAATAACTTTAAAACTAAAAGTGATAAATACACTTTTAGCATATCGTTAGAAAGGGCATGGACTGAGGATGTTTTAAAAAAATCAGAAGAACTCCAACCCTGTTAGTTTTTTTTTAAACCCCATAGAAAGTTGCCCTTAAAATTATTTCTTTACCTTACTACGGTACTTCAGGCCCCATAACTTTTCTTCTCCACAATTTTCTGGTGTAAAATAATTTTTTGCAGGACCCTAAGACTCTAACGATTAAAACAAGACCATTAGCCGACCGGTCCCATGGATAGATTTTGAGCTACAGGTAGTTTTAGTCAAAAAATCATAAAAAAGTCAAATAAAAAATAATAATAAATTAAAAAAAAACCTTGAGGCCAAGGTCAATATAATGGGCGGGGGTAGGTAGCAGACTATCCCTAGTTTCTACCCTAGGCGTATGTACAGCCCCCTTCCAAACACCCTGTATATCCCGATGCGAAGCCTAGCTATCAAGCCTACGCCTCATTCGAGGATATGTATTGTTCCGTGAAACGTGTGATGTCTCAATTGGAAGATAATCCGTCCGGGAGGCACAGTATGAGTGATTCCGCAACATGTAGACCAAGGTTGCCGCCAATCGAACTCATGTCGTTCGACGGTGATATACGAAACTGGCCATTATTTTATGCAAGTTTTAAATCTACAGTTCATGACAATAAGTCGCTGACGGATGCAGACAGGTTGTACTATTTAATAGGTAAGCTGTCGCCGAAGGCACAGTCTGTGTTCGCGGGAGTCACACCGTGTGCTGAGAATTACCAAGTCATGTTCCAGGCACTCCTCGATAGGTACCAGGATATTCGTGTCCTCGCGTCTACCTACTTGGATCAAGCTTTAAATCTTAAATTATCCGGTCCCGCGTCTGTTTCGAATCACCAGCTATTTGTGGACAAGTTCGTCACCGCAATTAATTCCCTAAAGAATCTAAAATTAGTTGACCTTCTGGATTTCATTTTATTGCACCTCGCAATAAAAAAGTTTGACACTGAAACTATTCGCGCTTTCGAGATGACAGAACGTAATTGTAAGATTCCCACTCTAGATAGTTTTGTCAGCTTCATCAATGATCAGTGTCGGATATTCCGTAATACCCAACCACCCTTAGCTAACAATAATAAGCCTAATAGTTCGGACAATTCACATAAGTCTAATAAATCGCGTAGTTTTAATAATAAAATGACCGCTCCTAATCCACAATCCTATGTAGCTTGCTCTGAGTTAAATAATTCAAACAAGTGTCTGTGCGAAGCATATATCCATGAACACTTATATAAATGTCCCGCTTTTGATAATTTGACTCCGACAGCTCGTTTCAAATGTATGAAAGACAACAATGCTTGTGTCAATTGTTTGAGTATTAAACATAAAACGGTTAACTGTTCTTCTAAATTAAAGTGTCGCGCATGTAATCAACGTCATCATACACACAACATTACATTTTAATAAAAACCCGCAATTATCAACTGTAGTGACGTCACAGCCGAATCCGGTCCCAACGCCTATGCCGACTGTACTACCTCACAGTCTGAGGTATCGTTGTGTACGACCTCTGTCGCTGGCGCCGCTCGATCGCGTTCGATTGACACTCGATGCGTTGCGGCGTCGCCGTCGGCGAGAGATAGCCCGCAATGTACGGCGTACACAACCGTTCTGCTCGCTACTGCTCAAGTCGTAATTTACGATGTAAATGATAAGCCGCACATAATACGTTGTTTACTAGATAGTGGATCACAAAGTAATTTTATTACTTCTGAATGTTTTAAGCGTCTAGGACTTTGGAAGTACTTTCATACTTCTAATTTAATAGTTAAAGGAATCGGTGGGTCGGAAAAACCAGTTAAAGGTTCCGTAGATATTAAATTATATTCTCGTTTTAGTAGTGATATTAATTTTAACGTTTCTTCGCTTATTGTTGAACGTATAACGGAGACATTGCCGACCGCTCTCGTCGATGTCTCTAAACTTACACATCTCAAAACATTACCGCTCGCAGATTCGAAGTTTGCGGAGCCGAGCGGTATCGATGTTTTGATTGGTGTTGCTATATTCCCGCGCTTGCTTTTGCCTAACATAGTGCATAGCGAGCAATATAATATACCTCCCGCTATTGAAACTGTGTTGGGGTATGTGGTTATGGGTTCCGTACCTACGGCACATACTTCACACTGTACGAGTACAACTTCATGTTGTTCTGTTCTTCAAGATCCCAGTTTAGATTCGCTTCTCAAGCGATTCTGGGAGCTTGAAGAAATTTCCGCCTCGCCCTCGCAGAGCCGTAAGGATCTCGAGTGCGAAGAACATTTTCGCGCTACCACTGTTCGCGATGACAGTGGTAGATATATTGTGTCGCTGCCATTTTGCGACGACCCTTATTCGCTAGGCGACTCATACGCTGCCGCACTTAGGCGTTTTCATTGTTTGGAGCGCAAACTTGATGCGTCCTTAGGGTTACGCAGCGCTTACAATGACGTCATGCGGGACTACATTAACAAGGGATATTTGAGTCCGGTTTTAAAAGATGACAACGTTTCTAATCTGTCATATTACATTCCGCATCACGGTGTCGTTCGCGAAGATAAGACTTCCACTAAACTTCGCGTAGTTTTAGACGCTAGTAGTCAAACTACATTGGGACAGTCGATCAATGACATTCTACATACAGGCCCTAATCTACAGGGTGATTTATTTAATATTATAATTCATTTATGTCTCTTTCAAATAGCCCTGTCTGTTTCTCAATGTCGGCGTTCGTGAATCGGACCGTAGATTTCAACGCATCTTTTACAGATTCAGTAAACATGAACCTATAATGGTCTACCAATTTAATCGTGTTTGCTTCGGATTTAAGTCTAGTCCATATCACGCGTTATGTGTAGTCCACCAGTTAGTCGCTGACGAAGGCGATAATTTCCCTGCAGCGTCTGCTGCTGCTTCTTCCGCCCTATATATGGATGACATTGCCTGTAGTGTCATGTCCATACCGCAAGCAATTTCGCTTTGTGATCAGCTTATTCAGCTCTTCAAGCGTGGCCAGTTCGACCTTGTCAAATGGACAAGTAACTCGAAAGAGGTTCTCGCACACATACCTGATACTCATAAGGCTTCGCCCGATATCGAGTATGAGAAGTCTATACCGCATAAGGTCCTGGGTTTACGCTGGGACAAGCCTTGTGACAGTTTCCGCTTTGACGTCACCACACCAGATGATAAATGTACCAAGCGAACCATGCTTTCCACAGTGGCTCGGCTATGGGACTTAATGGGTTTTGTCGCCCCCACTATTCTGTACGCTAAGCTCTTAATTAAGGAACTTTGGCTAGCAAAGTGTGACTGGGACGACATACCACCTGAACATATAGTCACCGCTTGGAAGCAGTTTTGTACTGAGCTTTCTACGCTTAATGAAATTATTATCCCGCGTCATCTGGGGTTGGTCGACGGATGCACCATGAATTTAGTAGGTTTCGCTGACGCCAGCGAGCGTGCTTACGGTGGAGTCGTATACATGCAAATATACAATGGTTCTAACTACTCCGTGCAGTTAGTTAGTGCGAAGTCTAAAGTCTCACATGTGAAAACCATTTCGGTGGCTAGACTAGAGTTGTGCGCGGCCCTACTGTTGTCTAAGTTGCTTCGCAAGGTACAAGACACAATATCGCCCCACTACCACATCCATAAGGTATACGCGTTTACTGACTCTAAAGTAGTGCTCGCCTGGATAAATTCCTCACCGCACCGCTGGCAAACTTTTGTTGCCAATCGGGTTACTAAGCTGATAGAGCTTATACCCGCTAATTGTTTCAACCATGTCGCAGGTACTGAGAACCCCGCTGATTGTCTGTCTCGTGGTGTCACGCCAGCTAAGCTCTTGCAGCATCCATTGTGGTATCGTGGACCATCGTGGGTTTCTCATGACCCAGCTGAGTGGCCCATACATACTTTCGAACACAATGCACTGCATGAGGGCGTACCCGAAAAGAAATCAGTCGCTCATGCCGTGGTTTCTGAGGTTACGGAATCACCAATTTACGCGCTAGCACTACGTGTTTCGTCGTGGTCTAAGTTGCTACGCGCTATTGTTTACGTCTATAAGTTTTTAAGACAACTGCCTAGTGCACGTACTGTATCAAGCTCTGATCTGAAATATGCAGAAATTAAATTGCTGCGAGCTGTACAGGTTGTTCATTTCCGTAACGATATTTTAAATTTAAAAAACAATAAACCATGTACTCCCGCCATCCATAAGCTTAAGCCGTTTCTCGATGAGCACGGCATCATAGGAGTTGGTGGTCGTCTCACAAATTCGGACGAACCCTACGAATATAAACATCCCTGTATTCTACCTCGTCATGACCATATTGTTGATCTTCTTGTTGACTTTTGTCACAAGAAACATCTTTATGCCGGTCCGGAGTTGCTTATGTCCTTACTCAGGCATAATTATTGGATTTTAGCTGCACGTCGAATAATTCGTCACAGAATCCACAACTGTAACACTTGCTTTAAGGTCCGCCCGCGTCCTATTCTTCCACTTATGGCAGATCTACCTAGCCAGCGTGTTAACCAAGTCGACAAGGCGTTCACTCACACCGGCTGTGACTATGCAGGCCCGCTGCAGTACACACCATTTCGTGGTCGAGGTGTTAAGAGCCGTAAGGCTTGGCTCTGCATTTTTACGTGTTTGACGACGCGTGCCACGCACATTGAAGTGGCTACAGATTTAAGTACAGTGACTTTCCTTGCAGCCTTAAAACGCTTTCTTTCGCGACGCGGTCCTATTAAATGCTTATATACCGATAACGGTACTTGTTTCGTAGGTGCAAGTTCTTATTTACGCGACCTTCACAAATTTCTTAAAGATTTTCGTCCTCATCTTGAGGAAGAACTTTCCTTCAATCATATAGATTGGAAGTTTATTCCGCCTGCTTCCCCACATTTTGGAGGATGTTGGGAAAGTATGGTTAAGGTAGTTAAAACTCACCTTTTTAAAGTTATAGGTCAACAAATCCTCTCCTACGAGGAACTTATAACTGTCCTTAGCCAAGTTGAGGCTCTAGTTAATTCGCGGCCACTTACTGCTTTGAGTAGTGACCCTACTGAACCATCAGCACTGACCCCTGCGCATTTCTTGCACACCGCGCCATTGTTGTCCCTTCCCGCTCCTGAAGCAGACTCGCTCAGCTTGCTTCAGCGACATACTCTACTTGACAAACTGGTGCAGTCGTTCTGGCAGCGCTGGCGTTCAGAATACTTACATCAACTTCAGGCTAGATCCAAATGGAATAGTCCTGCACCTTCTATACAAGAGGGTACTATTGTAGTTATCATTACTGATAACTCTCCGCCCCTTTCATGGCCGTTAGGCATTATTGATAAATTGCATACCTCCAAGGACGGTACAACCCGTGCTGTTACTGTGAAAACCGCAAAGGGTAGCTACGTGCGCCATGTTGTGCGTCTGTGTCCATTACCGACTCAATAAGGCCTGGCTTGATAGTTAGGTCTCTTAGTTTTAGTTAGTTAGCGACGCAACATAATTTTTCCATTAAAATTTAACTATAGGTATGCAACTTAATGTATTATGCAACTAGCAGTTTTTATCTTAAATCTTAATAACTGAAATGTAAAAATCCGCATCTTAGTCCGTATTGCTGAATAGGTATACGGTAGTACACCTCATAGGGCTAAGTTTAATTTTCATTAAAGGTGACCCTTTAAGGCCGGGAAAATGGTAGCGCCATCTCTTGTAAATGTCATAAATCAATGACCGAAAACACATAGACAAACGCATTTGAGATTTCGCGGGCGATCGATATCCTAATTATCTCGTTCCTTCCTCATTCCTTTTCCCTTTATGTACGCCTTAGTGACAGGTCGCCAGAACGAACCGAAACTTCAACGTGAACGGGCCTCGTATCTCAACCGCCAGCTTTCCAAGCCACCTGGCTGGAGACTGATGCATCTAATTAGTTAGATTGCAGAGAACCTTGTGAACCGTGTCTATTAACCCGCCTCGTGGATATAAAACAATTGTGTGAAGTGTGTGGATCCTGAAGGAGCCATTTTGGAGTAGAAGAACACCAGCTCGCTGCCACACGTGGGCTGGCATCGACCACTACAAGGTAAGGCGTACTACTTCCCTCATTTCCATACTAGATCGCCCGAATTGATCCGTGAATATTTTCCCGCTTATTTTCAACGCACTATTGCCAGAACCCTTCAAATACAGTCCACTTTTCATGATAGACACAAGGATGAAGAGGTTTCTCAAACCGCTATAACACCATGTATAATAAATGTCGGACTGGTTACGCTAGTATAAATTATCAAGTAGTGTGGGTAAATTCCATTCTAGGAAAATAAATTGTGTTATCATATATATACTACTTGTTCTGACATTTTATTAATATTAAATCTGTAGGTAAATGTTACCAGCATGGACTGGTATGCAAATTACAATAATTTTGTTGGAAGCTTATACGGTAGCCTACACTTACATACAAAATGGCTGGCAGTAGCACTAGTGAAAAACTTTCGACTTAAATAACAGATACATACATCTACAGATGTGTCTTGCCTACTGTAATTAGTTATTAGTTCTTGCCACGCCTGTGCAGAATTCGTAAATTATCCCAACTAAAAAACATGAAGGCCGCCTCTAAGTTTGTATGCATAAAGTGAAACAAAAACCGTCCAAGTGCGAGTCGGACTCGCGCACGAAGGGTTCCATACCCAGTGTGGCGCCATTGTTCTGTAAGACCTTACTTTTTGCCAATTTTTATGATTCTAGGTCAACGGGAACTACCATAAAGGTTTTCGACCCAAAACCTATAGGGTACTTCCGGTACTTACAAATTTTCGCGAAAATCTAAATTTGCCCATATATTTTTATCGTGTTGGCTCAGGACCTTGATTTTGGTACACCCAATAGGGACTATAGATTCCAGTATCTGGTATAAATTTCAACTTGCTAGGTCTATCCGTTCTTGAGAAAATCGGTGGTGACACACGGACACGCGGACGGACAGTCGGGACAAACGGACAAGATAGTGATCTTTCAAGGGTTCCTTTGTTACCTTTAGTGGTACGGAACCCTAAAAACCTGTCCTTGTCCAGACTATGGTCTACCTATGTTCCTCTTTAAATCCTTTCAGTAAGGCTTGATTCATTAACAAACATCCAAAAACTTTTACATATAAATAGAACAAGATTTATGTATTTTTCTACACGTAGTGTTTGTGACCAGTTTTTATTGTGATAACTCAATAACAATTGATATTTCACTAAGTCATGTACCGGCTGTCAACGTTTGAACTGTGGATTTGAATTCTTTGAACCGGGGGAGTATTTTGTTTTGATTTGCGTATTTATTGCTGTATTATTTACATACTATACACCACTCATACACTGCTCAGGGCTCTGAGCGACGTCCAGTACACACCGGCTACGTTTATGTCTCATTTTGTTTGACAAATTGTGGAAGCATAATCGAGGACGAAAACACTTGCCCCAGACATAACATTCACTGCAAACCCTACTTCACACATAATATATCTTTAATATATTGTAAATATTATAGGTAAACCCCATAGTTCATAAGCATTGTAAATACTTTGTTTCCACTAAAACTAAAGTTCTTAGCAATAATCCTTATACAAAATCTAATCGAGCAATAAACGCCAATGTCTAATAAAGCCTTTCCATTAAGTATTACCTGTAATTAAGTCTGAGAATATTAATTCAAATAGCTTTTCTTTGTTCTTAGTTTTTTTTTTTTTTTTTTTCTTCTTTTTCTCATATACCTTCATATATTTTTATAATCTTTTTTTTGTGACGTTTCTATTGTTTTTAAATATTTTACTTCTATTTAACTTTTAAAGCCCTCCTTCTTTCTCAAGTTTTCAACTAACGTAGTATTATCTTCACCTACTCAGCTGTTTCTTGTCACATTACAGGTGTCGCTTAAGGAAAACATTCAATATGATGACCCGGGCAGCTACCGTTCGTGACATGAGTATCAAACTGAAAGCAGTGCTGAGGGAGCTGGATTCATCTAGAAATGAGTGCAGCAAGCTACTGCGGGAACGAGAAGAAAGTGAAGTAGAAATTGAGTTAATAGTGAACAAAAACACTCAACTCAAGAACCAGCTTGCAGAACTACACTCCCAACATATGGATATACTGGACCAGCATCACCATCTCCGTCAACTGGTATCAGATTATCAGCAGTGCCATGACACTCATGACCAGGCACTGAAGCGTATATCTGTACTAGAAGCAGAATTGTGCAAGGCTCATAACACCATTACCTCCATCGACTCGCTGAAAGTCAGCGAAGAGGTTTCTAACACCAGTAACATGTACAATGAGCTGATGGATGCATCCAAACTGGAGTGTGAGCCGCCCACCATTACCATAGACCTTACAGGGGATGATACCATTGCTAAATGTCCAATTATAAGTAGTCATAATAAAATTAAGAAATATATTAAAATCAATAAAAGTATTAAGAAATATAGGAAACTTATAAAAACTCAAAGTGTTTGCAAATATAATGTTAACCTTAGGAAAGATTTAAGAAACTTAAAAAACCAATTAAATATATGTAATAGTAAATTAGAAACTAGTACACAAATGTATGATGTTGAAATTCAGAACCTTGAAAGGGAATTATTGAGTAGGGAAAATACACTTAAGGAAATATTTTGTAAATATGAATGTAGTCAACAGATGTTGAGTGAACGCATGCAGGAGGCCTGTGAGTTGGTGGACCTGGTGAAGTATAATGCAGAGAGGTGCGAATCATTGACTAACAACCTCACCTGTAGTTGTGCTGCCGCTCTACAACCTCTCATGTCACAACATGTTGCTACTACAACTTTACCCATTGATCATACTGCAACAACTTTGAACCCCACCAAAAGTAATGTCTTAGTATTTTCTGATAGATTAGGAACAGGTTTTGGATCTTTGTTAAATAACCGTTCTAAACATACAATAGTGAACCATTGTTATCATAAACTGCAATTTAATGAGCTTATCCATAAAATTCAACAGACACAATTGAATGAGCAAACTACCGTAGTACTTCTTATTGGAAATAACCTTAGTATAACAAAAAGGGACATAGTTCATGGTATTGACACCCTACTTAAGTTAAGATTAGGCAAATTAATAGTATGTGCATAGCCCTATTCTGGCAAGTTACTTGTTCATGAAAATGAATACATTTCTAGTTTGAATAACCTGATGCATATATTATCTTGTCGTCATAGTGACCGTTTATTGTTTTTTGACACCAACAATTTTGTTAGTGATTTTGTTTTGATTGGGAACCATATGTTTCTTCCCAAAAATAGTCGACATTTATTAGCTACATTGTTAGCTTTTAATATACACGCAGTTATTGATAATTTAACTGAGACTAGGTTTAGTGATTTAACAGTATTATCCAGTTTTTCTGATAATACTTTAAACGATGATTCTTTAAACAATTAGAGCCGACAAAAGAGAAGTCGAATAGTAATATTTTACTATATCATCAAAATATAAATCGCTTCTCCGGCAAAATTTTAGACGTGGAATTGTCAGTAGATAAATACCACATGGATATCTTATGTTTTTGTGAAACTTGGTTAAAACCAGATAGGATGTTGTTTAATGTAAATAATTTCTCAGTTGCCAGCGCGTACAACAGATCCACGGTGGGTGGTGGTACCCTGATACTTTGTAATAGTCATTTAAAATATAAGGAAAGGAAGGATATCACAGCTTATCTGTTGATCGCTTGTGTGAGGTAGCATGTGCAGAGGTCGAGGGGCATACTGTCTTGTGCGTTTACAGACCACCAGCATCAAACTTGTCATTGTTTTTGATTACAATAGAAGAATTATTAAGTAAACTTTTCAGTAGTAATTCAATAAATTAGTTTTTGTTTGTGGTGACTTAAATATAGATCTGTTAGTCAACTCGCCTGAAAAATGTAAGCTCATTTCATTTTTTAAATCATTTAACCTAATATATTTATTTAATGAACCAACAAGAATAACAGCGACTTCAGCTTCTTGCATAGATAATGTATTCGCTAATTGTAAAGTAAAAGATTCGTTTTTAATTAGTGGCGTTAGGTCAGACCATACTGGTCAACTAGTATCTTTTGAGTCAAATAAAAAAATTAACCTAGCTAAATCAATTCGATTAAGACCACTTACTAAAAATAAATTAATCTCTTTTAATAATAATGTTTTTAGCAACCTTTGTAACGCCAGTTTTGATTCAAACGACCCCAATATAAATTACGGCACGTTGTTTTCAACAGTTTGCCAAGAATTCAATAAAACGTGTCCTGTAAAAACAGTTAAAGTCAACAATTCCAAATCGAAATTTAGTGAATGGGCCACTGTGGGCATAAAAAAAAGCCGAGATATCTTATATAATTTATATTACGAAAAATCTTTGACTTCCGATCAAGTTTTTCACACTTATGTTAGAAACTATTCCAAAATATTCAAAAGAGTCTGCGCTCAAGCAAAATCTCAAATAATAATTAACAAAATTGGTGCTTCTAATAACAAAATAAAAACTGTGTGGCAATTAATTAATAGAGAAACTGGAAAGATACAACAATGCGATCAGAATGAGTTGTCTTTGAAAATAACTAATCAAACCATTTCTGATAGGCAACAAGTCGCTGAGACATTAGAAAATTTATTTACCAACATTCCGTTAGAGGTTACGAAGTCTCTTCCTTCCTCATCTAAATTAGCTGAAGCTCTTCTTAAAGAAAACTTTACTAAGGACATACCAATCTTTAAATTTAAACCAATATGTATTGATACAATTAAAAACGCGTTCAAAAGTCTCAATATAAAGAATACTGAAGACTTGTGGGGGATATCCGTTAGGGTTCTTGGAGATATTATTGACACAATTGCTCCTGTCCTAACAGGCATATTCAATCAATTGACAGCGGCACTTTTCCTGACTTAATAAAACACAGTAAAGTAGTACCAATTTTCAAATCAGGCTCTAAGAGCGATCCTTCTAATTATAGATCTATATCCGTGCTTCCAGCATTGAGTAAAATCTATGAAAAAATCATGCTGGAACAGATGTTGTCTCACTTCAATTCAAATGGGATCCTGCATAGTCAACAGTTTGGTTTCACGAAAGGTAGGTCGACAACGGACGCGGGAGTAAAACTCATCAGCCATATCTTGGAGGCTTGGGAGAGGTCCCAGGATTCCATTGGCATTTTCTGTGATCTCTCAAAAGCTTTCGACTGCGTCGACCACAACACACTGATCTGTAAATTACACCACTACGGAATTCGTGGCAAATCTCCTGATCTCGTGCTTTCCTATTTATCAAACAGACAGCAAAAAGTAAATGTTAATGGGGCGACGTCCTCCGGGTCTCTAGTCAAGATGGGCGTGCCCCAAGGTTCAATTCTCGGCCCTTTCCTTTTTCTTGTTTACATTAATGATCTCCCTTTTATGATGGCCAAATTATCAGATATAATTTTATTTGCTGATGATACTTCGCTAATTTTTAAACTAGATAGGCAAGATACGGATGTTTTAAATGTCAACGAAAGTCTAATTGTTCTCTCAAAATGGTACGCAGCTAACAGTCTTTTACTGAATGCGAAAAAAACAAAATGTCTAAAGTTCTCTTTACCAAATGTACCACAACATGACCTAAACTTAAATCTTGACGGCAAAAATCTTGAAGTTATAACGGAAACTGTATTCTTAGGGATTACTATCGATTCAAAATTGCAGTGGGGCGCGCACATTAGAACTCTTTCGGGTAGGTTAAGTTCGGCTGCATATGCAGTAAGGAAAATAAGGCAGCTAACCGATGTAGCTACAGCTAGGTTAGTATACTATGCTTATTTCCACAGTATTATGTCTTATGGCATTCTGCTGTGGGGATCAGCAGCAGAAGTTGACTCAATTTTCATCCTACAAAAGAGGGCAATCCGCGCAATCTATAAAATGGGTCCTCGCGAGTCCCTCAGAGAAAAATTTAAAAAGATCGATATACTGACTCTACCTTCACTTTATATTTTGGAATGTATTTTGTATGTCCGTAAAAATCGGGGGCTTTTCAAAACTAGAAGCGACTTCCATAATTTAAATACACGCAGTAAGCACGAAATTGTAATACCCAAATGCAGATTAACGAAAACTAGCAAGTCTTTTCTTATAAACAGTATACGCTTTTATAACAAGTTGCCAAAGTCAGTTATAGAACTGACCGATGGAAGGTTCAAAAACTACATCAAACGTATCCTTATTAAAAAAGCATATTATCAAATCAAGGACTACGTTGAAGATAAAAACATTTGGCCTTAGCTCCTTCTGCGCATGCAGCTTCCCTGGTAACTTGTAAACGGCACAAATATGTGGATGTCTCTAACTATTCTCAATCTCATTTTTCTTTCCTTCTTTTAATTAGACTTTTACAATGGTTTTCAAACATCTTTATAGCCCTTTGCTAAGAATAGTTACAGCACTGATAACAAAATTTGTGCCACATGTTAAATTTAGTCATGTAATACTATTTTTATTTACCTTTGTATAGATTCTTTTACCGATTGTTTTGTGAATGTGTGAACATTGTAGGCCTTCTAGATGCTAGTTAACATTTGTTAACTTTTTTATAAAATATATTATTTTTTTATTTTATTTTTTTAGTTTCTTACGAGTTATTGTCATAAGTCGGGCCTACGTTGTCCCCCCATGTCTAAGTACTAATGCTGTAACATGGAAATATTGCAAAACCAAACCATTTTTAAAAGAGTAACCATGGAGTTTCTTGCCGGTTCTTCTCCATAGGAAACGACCAACCCGAACCGTGCACCTTTTGTCGACGTTTTATAAGTGCCCATGTAGGCCTATGTGAAATAAAAAAAAATGATTTTTGAAAAAAAAAAAAATTTCTCAATCATGCTTCGCAATTTGAGCATTATTTTGACAACCGTCTTCTAGATAAATCGCAATTGTTGTACTGGCAATATACTTGCGAGCAGCGGCCGCCAAAAGTTGTATGAAAATCCATATCTGTCGTGTTTAGCAGCCAAATAAATTACATAGTTAACTCATATCTGTCGTGTAATTTTATTAAAAATGGAACGATCTTATTCTCCGAAACATGGCAACCAAGGAGGTAACTTATCATAGGTTTTATTTAAATTTCGAACTGGCTTGCATATAGAAAGCTGTTTATAAAAAAAAGAACACTTTAACACGGGAATAAATATTGTTGTTCGTCATTGATTTTGAAAAGTAATTGTATTTGACAAAATGAGTTCTAGGTGCTACTCGTTTTAATTTCCGCGCATTATTTGAGAAAAGCACTATACAAACCTTGGCCACAACTAGGCATTGATGGACTTACGCATGTGTGCCTCGGCTTCGCCTGGGCCCACATTTACACGTTCTTACATCAATCCCTTTTTTGCTGGCCGCTGCAGTAATGTGCTATTTCTGAGCGCTAGACAAATACCATTATGGGAAGTGATAACAACTGACAATGGGCAATATATTCCACTCCATGAAATTACATACAATATTATATATATAGCGAGGTCTATCCACAAATATCAGGGCCGTGCCCGGGACGTGACAGGACCGGGCCCAATCATTGAAGCTTCGTCACTGGCCCGTACACGGCCCGTCCACGGACGTGTGTGAACGAGTTCATATAAAATGTACGCAACGATATTTTTTTGAGCCCCTGACGGGGCACGGTCCGTCCACGTCCCGGGCACGGCCCTGGTATATGTGGATCGTTGTTTTGTAAACAGTTGACGATCAATTGAACGTTGTATAACCGGCAGTAATCGAATTATAATTAACTTTTGCCCGCGGCTTCAAATTAGTACTTCAAATAGCCTATTTCCGAGCTTTCAATACTCAAACACCTTTAAATATTACCTTCAACTGCATTGCGCAGAAGTTATTGGTCAACCATAGAAATTTCCTCCCCTTTAAGGTCATTCTTTCCGGGATAAAAACTATCCTACGTCCTTTCTAGGATCTGAAATATTTCCATAAAAAATTTCATCTTAATCGGTTCAGCGGCTTAAGCGTGAAAAGGTAACAGACAGACAGAGATACTTTCAAACTTATAATATTATATATTGATCATCTCTGTTGACATAGTTTATCCTATCCATTGTAACAAGAAATGCTGCCTCGTTAGTCTCGAGTTACTGCTGATCGTAAGGTTCTGGGTCAGATTCACAGATATGGGTCCGGCATAGTGTTACTGGGTTTTTCCGTCTCGAATTCCTCACTTAGATTGGTGCACGGTTAATTGCAATTAGGTTCGTCTGTAATAGTACAAAGAACTTAAATATAACTAGCGAAATAAGGGTTTACTGTATGTACTACATATAGGTGTGATGTTATGTTTTAGTAGGTATACCTTCAAAGAATGTATCATCATTATCATCAGCCTTTTTTAATGTTCCCACTGCTGGGACACAGGCAACCTCTCTGTGAGAGACAATGGGCAATTATGTTGGTGGATGTCACATATATTCGAATTTTTGGTTCTAGGACATGCCGGTTTACTTACGATTTTTCCTTCACCGTTTTGAGAGCAGTGGTGATGTAATAATATACACAAAGTATAGCCCTTGCTTGGGTTGGAAGCAAGGACCTACAACTTGTAGGTTGCGGCCGTTACCACTGGGCGTATGAAAGGTAAGGTATATACTTTCTCAATCTGAATAGCCATGTTCGCACCATCACTTGATTGCCCACTGGTCATTAGTCCTATTAGATAATCGAGGCAAAACCGAAGTTATGTAAACAAAATTATTGCCTACAAATTTCTGTAACAATGAAGAGAGTGAGCATAGATCAGCATCGAAATACTGCAAAAAAATTAAGTTGAATATCTTTTAAAATCTAATAGTGATTTAAAGTTTTATTTACTGTCATGTACTGTACTGTAGCATGATAAAATACTAATCATAAAATCAGATCTCTGAGAAAATAGATTTTTTTATTTCGCCCTGTAATGCATGGGACTTAAACATCACTATCAACATGTGGGCGATCTGCAGCTACAGATCTACCCAGCCTTTCAGAAAATGCAGGTGTGGTGATATATTTTAATAAAAATACCAATCATACTCTAAAATATTTTATGTAAAATAGCTAAACCGGCTGGTTCAGCTTGGATACTATGCAATATATTACGAATATTGATATTAAAACATACCTGTCGCGTCGGTGTATCGCATCTAATCGATTAAATAATATATATATATATATATATTATATATATTATTATTATTTATATTATTTATATATATATTATAAATAATATCTATATGCTTGGAATATTCGTTGATACTGGGTTCAGTATATCTCTAATACTTTTAAAGAGTGCGTACGGCGGAAATCACGTAACATGCACATGTTACGTGATTTCCGCCGTAGTTCCGTACCATTTTTCACAAAAAGCGACTTGGCGACGCCTTTCGAAGGTCATTGCCCAATAGTGGTATTTCGGCTGAAATGATGAGGGTCATCGTCAACATGGTTTCTGTCGTTTTTTGATGAAACTAGTTTTTTTTTATGTATTTATTTATTTAATGACATTTTAATACAGAGGCGTTAATTAATTCTAAACTCGCCAAACGTTTGATGGCAAGAGGCGCTCTTTTACATCACAATGCACCACCTTACTTACAAACTTACTACTTATATATTATAATGTTAAGGTTTGCTTATTTAGTTCTGTTTGCTATTATATAAGACTATCATTATGGGTGAAATAATGCTATTCAACCGCATTTAGTTGGACTAAAGATGACTCCAACTTAGTTGACAAAGTGATTATAATAAGGGTGGACCTGTTTGCTTAATAACTGCATGTACTGCATAGTCAATACAACGTCGTTTTTTATGCGCTATCTCTGACGCGTTTTATGAACTAATGCTCGTTCATAAGAAAAGTACTCGCGAAACGTGTTAACAAAAATCTAACAAGAAAAACGGATTCTCTCTCATGTGTAGATAAATATTTCAAGACAATGACATTACCCGTAAGTAACATTTACTTGAGGAGGAGGCAAGTGACATGATAACAAAGAAAATATCAACATGGCTATTGGAAAAATATCATAATGCCAAGCGCTATCGAAAAGTCACATGAAAAGCCCTTACATTTCGGCATTTCGACTGTCACCATCGCTGATAGAATGAAATTTTGTGTAGAGCCTCGGTCAACATAGGGCATTTTTTCTTTGTGTCCTGGATATTACAACGTCTCTCAACTATTCGTAACGTCAATATTAGATTCTCTGAATATATTATCCTAACGAAGATGTTGATAAACTTATCTGCTTAACCATTTTATTTTTTTGCTTGGAGAAATGTTCAAGCATACTGCGCTACCACGGGGAGATAACGCATTTATGTGGGACTGCAACCCACTAAACCTCCACGGTATCATACTGTGCTGATTATGGCGGGAAAAAGGGCAGGTGCAAGCACTCGTCCGTGAACCCGCCGCGGCTTTCTGTCATCAGAACCTCCTCTGGGGAGTAACCCCCATCACCCCAGGGGCCAAACCAGCACATGGGCGCCAGATCACTCCATGTATGGCACCCTTGGTCCCCCTGTGAGGGATCAGGTCAGTGGCCGCCACCTATTACATTTCGGCCGCAGGGGATAGGGAGAGCAGCCAACACTATACTGACACTCCTCCTCTCCTGCGGCCCCACCGCGTATGCCATCAGACGGTGGCGACGCCTTCCAGAGGCTTTAGACACGTGGCATTCGATGTTAGCGAGGGCCCTTTTAAAATGATTAAGATCTTTAATTAACTGACTGGTTCCAAAGATGTTATTATTGTTTTGACAGTTATATCATTTGTCATTAATTTGAGTTGAAAACGTAATATAATAAGAAAAATAAATACATAATACAGTTACACAGCAGTTATACAGCAGTCCATCGGGTATCAGAATACATTATCGGGACAAGTAAAGTCGTAGCACCATGAAGCTGTATCTCGTCATCTTTGTGGTGTTCGCTGCACTTGCTGCCATCACACTGGCCTCTCCCGGCAGCAGGCTAGAAGAATGCCGTCAAACCTGCGATGTAAAAGAAGAATAATTAAGTACTTATCCATGCTTATGTTATAAATTGAAAGTGTACCTATTATAACTGTATTATTGTGTATATCTGTTACCTTTTACCATGTCTTAACAGCTAAATGAATTTGGATAAATGCGGGTAGACCACATACTGCATTAGGATATAGGATACCTATCTATCAAGAGTATGTTCCTCTGGGTAAATTTTCTCGTGGCCGAAGCCGCTGGTTAACGAAACCGAAACCTACTATAAATTATCGATAAATCTGACTAGCCTTTCTGAACTCTATTGTGGTCGGCTTCCAGTCCAACCGGATTCAGTTGGATACCAGTATTTCACGTAGATCGACTGACTTTCTGACCTCCACAACCCATTAACTGGGTAACGCGTTACCCCTTGGTAAGACTAGTGTCAGATCTCAGGCTTCTGACTACCTGTAACGAAATTACAGCCAGGAACAAAAGCTTAACATGCTTTCTGAGGCAGGGAAATCTCGGCATGTCAAGAATGGTCACCCACCCACGGATTGACCTCGGCAAGCGTTGCTTAATCTCGAAGGTCAGACCGTGTAGCTGTTTTTATTTAGCCACGAGCTCCTCAACCTTTTACAAACTATGGAATGGAACCCTAAAAACGTAAATGAGAAGCCTTTTTTATATATATTGACGTAGTTATTTTTTATTTATTATTTTTCTAATCTTTTTTGCGCAAAACAAACAAGTATAAATGTCAAGTTTGTAACCTTAATGATTAAATATGTTGCTTCTGGTGTGGTATTTTGGTGGTATATATAGCAGTCCATCAAGGTATCACAAATCATTGTCGTGGCAAGTCAACTCATGTCAACATGAAGCTGTATCTCGTCATCTTTGTTGTGCTTGCAGCACTTGCTGCCATCACATTCGCTAATCCAGCACACCTGCAAACAGAACACTGTCCAGAAGGTCAAGAAAAATTTCAAGGCATATGTATTGCTAAAGATAACTAAACCAGTAAATTACTTGTGACTTCGACTATGGAACCTCACACACACTTTTATGGTAAGAATTTTTACTTAATGATGTAAATAATAATTTGTATTTTGTTCCCGTCATTATCAAGATTAGAACCGAGGCTCTAGACAAGTGACATTCTAACATCGACAGCGTGTCGATAGCGATTGTGAAAAAGGCAAAATTGTATGGGATTGATAAGCGATATCGAAAAATCACGTGATAAATCCCATACATTTTGGCATTTCGACTGTCGCCTTCGCTGACATCGAATGCCACTTGTCTAAAGCCTGTGTCATTCCATAAGTAATGGATGGTCGAAATGCCAAAGCATTGTATTGATCACGTGACATTTCAATAGCGCTTGGCAATCCCATACATTTTTTACGGTTTTCCAATCGCTATCGAATCGAAACGCGTTCGTTGATAGAAAAATTGTATAAAGCTTCAGGTTGTCTTTTAGGGTTACGTACCTAAAAAGGTAAAACAGAAACCCTAATAAGACCACTCTCTTTTCCGTCTGTCCGTGTGTCACCACCGATTTTCCAGGAACGGGTAGACCTAGCACCTGGAATTCATACCAGATACTGAGGTCTATTAGGTGTATAAAAATCAAGGTCCTGAGTCAACATGACAAAACGATATGGGTAAATTTAGATTTCCTTGTCCCAAACTTGTAAGTACCAAAATTTACCTTAATTATCGACTTTATTTATTTTTCGGATTTTTCCCTTTACTTGTGCTGTAAGACCTTGCTTCCGGTTGACGTAGCTGTAAGACAATTCACGAATTTTGGCAAAAAGTAAGGTCTTATAGCACAAATATAGGAAAAAATACAAAAAATCAAAATTTGAGGGTGTTCCCAGAAATACATAGTACGAACCACCTGCCTACTACTACTGTACTAGACACCTGGGTACGAACACCTTCGTGCGCGAGTCCAACTCGCACTTGGCCTGTTTTTTTTTTTCTGGCACAATCTTAGTATGCCTTTACAAAAGAGTTTTTTGAATATCACATCAGCATATAGTCGTGACAAACGAACTCGTATCAACATGAAGCCAAAAAACGAAAGACCAACGATGGAATCCTAAAAAAAATTAATTGTACCTACCGTTTTTGTATTTTGTGGTATTAAAAAAAGCTGCTTAGAAACAAATAAATCAATTTGTGTTTGAGTATTGTAGTAAATTATAATAAAGCAGTCCATCATGAATAGATTATGTACGTTAATATAAGTTAAAATCAAAACAAATCATTTTTTCGCATAGAATGTAGATATTGTACAGTAAAATTAAAATATAGTGAGCCGGCTACATTCTGCCCAAGTTTAGGCATACAAAATTCAACAATAATGTCATCATCAATAATTTTATTGGTAAAATTATGGAATAGTGTTGATTAAGATACAAATAAATTATGTTAACACGTCCAGTAGTGTATTGAATAATGTCAATAATTTTAAAATGTTGAGATGTTACATTCAAAAATCAACTATTGAATAATTACATTTCTGTATCAAAAAAGTTTATTCTTAAATTGTCGAAGGGTGTCACTTTTTATGCTGTCCGGTAGTTCATTAAATATTGTTGGGTCCATGTAGAAAACACTTTTCCCAAGTAGTGCTGTTTTATAGGCACCGATAATTGAGAGGTAGTTAATAAAACATCCTCTAGGAACAATGGGACATTTTAGTATGGGAGACAGGGTTTCAATTAAACCAACCGTCCACTAACCCGGCAAGCATCACAAGATGTACGATGACTCATCCTTATATTGACCTCCGGTTTCCGTAAGTATGTGGCGGCATCAATACCGCCGCTTACTTATTGCAAGAAGACCTGCGGTCATGAAAATCCATTCATCGCATAATAAAAGTTCTATGTTTTGAACATATATGTTACTGTAAAAGCCCGAACTACGGTAAAAACTAGGATTTACCGGTAAATCCTAAGATATACCAAGTCTTAGTGGTAAAAGTCCGAAATGATCTATTCAAATGTGAAATTTGAAACCCATGAACTCAAGCATGAGAGTCTTAGTACAGTCATGGGCCACCACAACCGCACATAAAACTAATTAAAATGTGACGAATTCATGCACGGCCCAAAATAGACTATCAACAATATTATCATCATCATTTCAACTGAAAGACGTAGGTATCTGTACATTTGCACATACAGCCCCAGGAATAGATAAACGATCGGAAGTGTTTCTCGCAATTAACTATTCCATATGATCAATAGCTATAATAACAGGTATGCTATCCTATTAATATTGTTAAGCTAAATATTTATTGATCTTATAATTTATCATCATTTCAACTGAAAGACGTAGGTATCTGTACATTTGCACATACAGCCCCAGAATAGATCAACGATCGGAAGTGTTTCTCGCAATTAACTATTCCATATGATCAATAGCTATAATAACAGGTTTGCTATCCTATTAATATTGTTAAGCTAAATATTTATTGATCTTATAATTTAATTTGGCATTGTTCATTAGCATTATATTTATACAAACATGATTTTAAAACATTTTCGAATACTTTTAAAACGTAAGTATTTTAAATATTAATTAATATTTTTTTTCAATCATGTAAAAATTCTAATACCTACTTAGGTGAAGCTAATCAATAAGTTCTTAATTGTTATCATCATTTCATATCATAGTGTGTCATAGACATTAATTTTTTTTACATTTACCAGTCTCTGAGGTAAATCTTCAGATTTACTATATGATTGCTTGTAAAAGCCCGAATATTATAGATCATTTCGGCCTTTTATCTATAAGACTTACCGTAGTTCGGGCTTTTACAGTAACATAAATATAACACAGCCCGTCGACAACCATCGGCCACCCACCAGACACAACCCACGTCTGATTGGAGGATCTTACTTTTACTATAATGGTTCCAGATCTTTAGTTTTTTTTTTAAATCTATATTTTATCTTCTTTACAGAAATAGCTGGCCTGAAGTTACCTATCTTGACAACATTGGACCGACACGAATTCAAATTTTCCACTATGTTCAAACTGGTGCCATATGATATAAACCGGATTCGAAAAATGTTAATTAAGTAATCTTTGAAAAATACAAATTATAAAATACTGTGATTATTCATTAATTGGTTTCAATGGTACACCATAGTCCCCTCAGATAGAACCTTTTTATTATATCCATTTAAAAACAACTGGAATAATAATGGTGTCTGTCTCTGCCAACCTCTTCGGGGAAAAGGTCGGCAGAGGCCAACGGCGTTGAATTACAGGCGTATTGGTCATGTGGTCAGTAATCTATTTGCTTACATTCGGACAATCGTTTTAATTGTTTTAAGAGGATATTCAAACATACCTACTGAGACAAAATATGTGCCTATTTATGAACTATTCTATTGTAATACTAAAAACATATCAAGGGCTTAAAATTATCAAATAATGCTAACTAAAATTTCCAAAGGTGTGGTAGAGTAGTAAAGTGAAGACTACGCGTTCATAGTACTGCCACAGTTACTGCTATGTCGTAGCACTCTGCGTAGTGAAGCAACACGCTTGCCAGCACCGCTTGATTTCGCATGTTGGAACAGCAGTAGCAGCACTAACAACGCCTATGCTACGAGCACACTGCGGAAAACTACGATGAAGGACAGTGATCATTGTAGGTTCTTCGTAAATTCACACGTAAAACCGAGAATGACGATGCACAGAGCGATTCCGCTTGTGCTGGGCTCGCCAAGCGTACGCTTGTACGTACCCTTCTTAAGAGCCGTATATCCTGCTGCATATTTTTATTTATTTATGTACACACAAAAAGACTTTACAGATAAAAGAAATAATACTGATTTGAAATTGTAATTGTAACAGTATGTTCCCAAATTGGTACCATTTTAATTTGGTGAAGATCTGATAAAGAACTTCGGAGATATAAAACAGAACTCTTCAATAAATGATGGCAAATCTCTTGGGATAGGTGCAATCGCATGTCTGTTTATTGTTTATGCCATTACATAACATAACATCACGCTAGTACGCTCTAAAGGGGTACGCAGATGTGTACACTCTCATTTCACCGTTTATGTTAACTTGTCTATTAGGTACAACAAAAAGTGAAAACACATATTTACAAAAAAATGCTACCGACTTGCAAATAAAAACACTATAAAATGAAAAATTATTTTCATTTTGGAAGTCGGTGTCTTCAGAAGGTAACATTTTTTTTCGATATGGACACTGACTTTCAAAATGAAAGTTATTTTTCACTTTATAATAGTGTTTTTATTTGAAAGTTGGTAGTATATATATAAAAATGAATCCCTATTTCCCTTGGTCACGGCATCACGCGTGAACGGCTGGACCGATTTCGCTTATTTTTTTTTATTGTGTTTGTGATTGATAAGAGAAGGTACTTATGAAAAAAAAAAGTAAAAAAAAAAAATGTTATCTTACCTGGTATGTAGGTAGGGTAGGGTAGGTAGGGTAGTGTGGGGCAGGTAGGGTAGGTAGGGTAGGGATGGTAGGTAGGGTAGAGGAATGTTTGGTGTTTTTATGGCAAAACAAAGTTTGCCGGGTCAGCTAGTTTATTATAAAAATGCTTTTTAATTGAATGTTTTTGGGATTTGGTTCATCCATTCTCCATGTAGGAACTGAGCAGCTGGAAGAACTTGGATATTATTTTCAAATTTTGGGGTTAAACACATTCCATTATTCCCATCTATGAGTAGATGTCCAGCGTTTGTGCGACGTCTCTCCACAGGACATGGCCCACCATTCACCCTGTACCACATGCCCTGTAACCTGTACATATGGCTGCATATGCGAATGTTGTTACCGTAGCCGAATACCGGGACAAACATACCATTTAAAATTGTATTTGCCATCGACACACCAAGAATAAGAACTATTAGTACCAGAGGGTATTTAACAATTCCTAGTCTGGTAACCTGCATACATAAAATACAAACAATGGACGTTAAACGGAGCGTATTTCATTCGCCTTGTGTGTAAAGCCCTTAGTTTAATGAGGGCTCTTCACGTACATTCTAGTTTGTTTTAAGTATGCTTCGGAAAATAATTTTGTTTATGTTTTGAATGCTTGTTAACTCATAAAAAGCTTCTTTTCTATTTACGGGAAGTAAAACATTTTTTTTAAATATCTTTAAGTATGCTTTGGAAAATAATTTTGTTTATGTTTTGAATGCTTGTTTACTCATAAGAAGCTTCTTTTTCTATTAACGGGAAGTGAAACATTTTTTTATAAATAGTTGACCTATTTTACCAACCGACTTACCAAAAAGGAGGAGGTTCTATGTTCGACAATATGCTTAATTTTTTTTTCGTCAATTGTGGACCGATTTTGAATACGTTCCGAAATTGGTCCCACTTTAGTCCATTCAAATACTGCACCACTAAGGCCATGTAATATTGATCCATATTTAAAACAAAAATTGTTGAATATGCTACCCAATCAATGGTTTCAGATTTAAAACGCGTTTATTTATCAATTGCTGGCATCACAAATGGTCAAAGACATTGAAGAGTTAATTATTTACGTATCAAAAAGCTGGACCTTATTAATCTAACTTCTTCTTTAACATGTAAGGGCTACTTCTGACTCACTGAAAACAAGTACTTTCTTATGGCTGATTTCTGAATTGGGTATTTGGAGTTAGGAATGTGTCAAACCATACTTAACTGGCAGTTCTTCAGGTATAAGTAGAGATTATACTCAACTTCAACAAAATAAATTAGAAATCGAGTGTGGCTTTTATCGTTATCTGAATAGGTACAAATAGATATGAAATCTATAATGTTAAGGCGGTCGAACTGTCTGTTAATTTATATGTTTCTAAAAGATGCACACATTGACGGATCTAATTACGAAAAGTTAAACCAGCGCTAAATGTCCTAGAGTTTCATCCCGGCAAAATCCACGGTAACTACGATAAATACCTAGTCAAATATGGCTTTGGTCATGTCAGTGAATAAAGCACAAACTGGTGTTTTTTTGTCAACATGCGTCATTATATTATGTATTAAGTCATATATCGCCATGTTAATGTTTTTATTCTTTCTGAATCCCTTTTGCTCATTGCTAAGAATGTTAAATTTATCTAAAAATGAAAAAATTGATTCGTATATCAGTTTTTCGAAGATCTTGGAGAATACCGAGACAAGGGCAACTGGTCTGTAGTTTGACATGTCTTCTTTACAATCTTTTTTATGTAATGGTTTTATAATTACTGTTTTTAGTCTATTTGGAAAAATGCCTGTGTTTATACAGAGATTCATTATATGACACAGGGAAGAGCTATAACATCAGCAACAAATTTCACAACAGAAATTGCTATTCCATCATATCCGAAACTTTTTTGTTTTTCAATATTTTTATTATTCTTATTATATCAGCCGGTATTACTGGAGACATAAATATTGAGTTTGAATTGTTCTCTACCCTAATGAACTCGTTATTATTATAATTTGCAGAGTTTTGGACTTGATCGACAAAACAATTATTGAATAAATCTGCAATTTCCTTCGCATCCTTAATAATAGAGTTGCCTATCTTGATTTGTCTGATGGGATCCTTAGTCTGGTTACTACCATTTATTATTTGCCAAGAGGCTTTAGACTTATTCGGTGCTTTTTTTTATAATGTGGTTATTTTGTGCTTTTTGTGTGAGTTTTACAATGTTTTTGAATCGCTGTGAATATAATTTGAAATTATTTTTGTTTTCTATTGAAGGCGATTTTCTATATTTCCATAATAATTGTCTTTGTTTATGAATACAAATTCTAATCCCTCGAGAAATCCACTTGATTTTCTTGTCCGATTTTATATTAATTAATTTAATTGGAAAACATAGGTTGCATAAGAGGCGAAATGTCATATGCCTCATGAAGATTCGTGGTCTCAAGTACTTCCGAAAATGATACATTTTTTAAGTGTTGTTTGAACTTAGTCATGTTAACATTAGACAGATCTCTTTTATTAACGCGCCACGAGTTGACTATACATGTTTTATTAACATGTATTTTAAATAATTGTGCAGAATGGTCTGATAGGGCAAGGTCGTTTACCTCACTATAACATGTTTTTTGAGCGTTGTGCGCAAAATTATCCAGACAAGTTTTGCTTTTTGGTCTAGTCGGTTGCCTTATTTCTAACTTCAGATTGTGATTGAGAAGCAGCAGTTCAAAGTCCAAAGTGTACCGATTTTGTTTAAGAATATCTATGTTGAATCAAATCAAATGTTGTTATCAGTGCTGTAACTATTCTTAGCAAGGGGCTATAAAGATGATTGAAAACCATTGTAAAAAGTCTAATTAAAAGAAGGAAAGAAAAAATAAGATTGACAATAGTTAGAGACATCCACATATTTGTGCCGTTTACAAGTTACCAGGGAAGCTGCATGCGCAGAAGGAGCTAAGGCCAAATGTTTTTATCTTCAACGTAGTCCTTGATTTTATAATATGCTTTTTTAATAAGTATACGTTTGATGTAGTTTTTGAACTTTCCATCGGTCAGTTCTATAACTGACTTTGGCAACTTGTTATAAAAGCGTATACTGTTTATAAGAAAAGACTTCCTAGTTCTCGTTAATCTGAAATGGATTCTGGAAAGGGCCGAGAATTGAACCTTGGGGCACGCCCATCTTGACTAGAGACCCGGAGGACGTCGCCCCATTAACATTTACTTTTTGCTGTCTGTTTGATAAATAGGAAAGCACAAGATCAGCAGATTTTCCACGAATTCCGTAGTGGTGTAATTTACAGATCAGTGTGTTGGTCGAAAGCTTTTGAGAGATCACAGAAAATGCCAATGGCATCCTGAAACCTCTCCCAAGCTTCCAAGATGTGGCTGATGAGTTTTACTCCCGCGTCCGTTGTCGACCTACCTTTCGTGAAACCAAACTGTTGACTATGCAGGATCCCATTTGAATTGAAGTGAGACAACATCTGTTACAGCATGATTTTTTCATAGATTTTACTCAATGCTGGAAGCACGGATATAGGTCTATAATTAGAAGGATCACTCTTACAGCCTGATTTGAATATTGGTACTACTTTACTGTGTTTCATTAAGTCAGGAAAAGTGCCACTGTCCAAACATTGATTGAATATGCCTGTTAGGACAGGAGCAATTGAGTCAATAATATCTCCAAGAACCCTAACGGATAAGGACACCGCTAAGACTTACCTACACTGCATCTTTACTTACCTACTGTGACGTTAGTTCGGCTCACTCAGGGCAGGGTGACCATACGATCGGAATTGCCTGCAGAAGCGCAGCTTTTTTGTAAAATTCCTATTACAAAAAACTAAAATTCTGCCACCAAGTTCTGCAAGCGGGTTTTGCGTCGGGCACGTTTTGACCATATTGGACGTATTGGGGCCAAGCTGGCATCGCACCCTCCGGGTAGTAAACAGTTTTGGTCCCTGTCTAAAGCGGTTGAATCGAATTTCTGTCGTCCCACTTTACCTCCAATGCTGAAACCTGATGGGTCGCTGGCTCATTCTGCAAGTGAGAAAGCAAATTTATTTGCATCTCTGTTTGCTAGCAATTCACGACTGGTCGCTGGATCCAAGCAACCACCTACTGTACCTCATTGTGACTCTTCGATGCCGGAGATCGCTGTGCACGCCAAAGAAGTCCGAAGAGTATTGTGCAGTCTAGACGTGAACAAGGCCAGCGGGCCTGACGGCATTACAGCGAGAGTGCTGAGGCTGTGTGCGCCCGAACTTTCTCCTGTATTGACACGCTTGTTCCGCCTCTCTCTTGTAAAAAGAACGGTGCCAAAGTCCTGGAAGCTTGCAAATGTGCAGCCAGTGCCCAAAAAAGGCAACCGTGCAGACCCTGTCAATAACCGTCCAATCGCCATTACCTCCATTCTGTGCAAAATTATGGAAAGGGTACTGCACAGTAAGTTGCTGACCTACCTTGAAGACAATAATCTATCATTGTTCAAAAAGTTTTATTTTTCTCTTTTTAGTTTTGGTAGGTACCTCCAATTAACATGATTATCATTTATAACCAAAGTACATCTCATGGCTATTCCAATAAGCCTAAACACGACTAGGATACATTGTTTTATATTAGAATTCCAGTGCCTACCTTCCGGCTTCATCATTTGATCTGTTCGATGGTGCCATTTTCATCAGTACCATTGATTTAAGTATTTGCTTCATTATAGTCGGTTAACTATTCGAGATATCTTATTCTCGTGACATATTTAGCATTTAGGAGTTACAGTGGCCATCTGTGGTCTTCTTCATCAGTTCCACTTCAACTAATGATACTATCTGAGTGCATTGTTGATGAAAATACCAAACTCGCTATTTTGCCTATAATATTTGAGGAGTTCCCTCGATTTCTCTAGGATTCCATCATCAGATCCTGACTTGATGATTATGGGACCAACTAGGAAGTATACCCTTTCAAACAAAAGAAGAATTTTTGAAATCAGTCCAGGCGTCTTTGAGTAATCCAGAAACATAAATAAAAAACTAAAAAATTGAGAACCTCCTCCTTTTTTTGAAATCGGTTAAAAACACCAATATTATAAACTTACAACATCGCTTTACAAAAGTACCCATTTTGGCAAGGTACACATGACGTATCTGCTAGATTCTCTCTAGGTACAGTAAGGGGTCAAAAGTGCAGTCATACCTCAATGTTTATAGTCACCTGTACGGTTCTGTGCATATAAGTGTGTGCGTGATGTTTCAACGCAACCAATCAGACATCATACAGTCTAACTACGAGGTGAAGAGGCGTGGTCAACGCAACACAAAGATAAAAATATATACTTACTCGTTTTACTTATATGTAACTACAAAAGTCCGTGTTGAGCCGGTTTAAAACTAACTCTAAAATTCGTCTTAGTAGATATCGTAACTCGTGGCAGACTTGGGAGAGTAGGCCACTCTAAAGCGGGATTGTAGTAGACGCGAGTTCAAATCTCAGCTGCACCAAGTTTCTTTCTGTATTTTTGGTAACCTATACTCATGGTAACAAATAATGACTAGTAAGTTACCAGAAAGGAATACATCTTAGAATAGATATAAAGTAAAACCATTTTTTTTATGCACCCTTTGTTGATATTGTTTATACCCAACCATTTAAAAAGAAAACAAGTTGAAAATAAAGTAATTTATTGATTTATTAAATATTATTACAACTAATTTAAATAGTAGGCTTATAAAAAAAAGATAATATGTTTTAATTTTTGGATAATAATATGATAACTATTATTATTGAGGCTATAACTTAATTATTTCGTTTTCTCTAGGAAAAGAGGATTGAAGCTTAACCTCAACAATACAATGCTAAACAATACAATGATACAATGATGTTTAATTTGTTTACATAGAATACCGTTAATAGTTAAAACAATAAATGTAATAGTAATAAATAATAATATTGAAATAAAATTAAAACATATTAAATTGGTTCTTATATCGGTTTAAATATCTTTATTTACATTAAGACAAATTGTCATTACAACAATATGCAAACATTTTATAAGTATTATCCCAGTGAGGGTAAAAGAAAAACAAATGGTTCGTTGTCAACTAGGAATTCAACACATTCCCGAGATAAGGCGGTGGTCAAAGTTAAAAGATTTCAAACACTGATTTAAAATACTAAATTAAGTCACTTTTTTTCTTCGGCATGGAGTGCGCGGCGAATAGTGCACAATGACGTATCGAATTTACTAGCAAAACGCCTAGTTGGTATAAAACCATTGTTTTCATATTCATTCAACTTCAAAACTTCATTGAGACTGACTTATAAGCGGTGGTCTGCCACTTCATGCACGACTCTTGAGACTTCCTTCTTTCTCAAACTTCGTTATCCAACGAATCACAGTTCTCCTCTAAAAACTAAAAAAACACTTATTAAACATTAAAAAAAATTACATAGTTGACAAAAAAATATCATGCAATATATTTAAAAATTCATCACATTGTTTTTATAATTTAACTTACACATCCGGTTGCATCAGAAATTTGTGATTGTATTTAGCCCATTCTTATGCAAGGCTACAATGTTTGCCCTATTTTCTATACTTATATTTGCTTGTATAACATATTACTTATGATATTCAAATACACACAGCTATTATTAAAAACCACCACGAACGCTCTGATTAAAGTTCACCAACCAACAACGTCGTACTAAGTATTTCTTCAAGAAATTCATATTGTTTCAATATACCCTCATCTTCAGTTATTTTACCGAATAAAATAAAAATGTATACCCTCATACAAATGCAATGCTCAAGATCCAATTAACTCCTGACAACTGAATAAATTAGGTCATAATCATAATAAGTAATAAATGCAGCGACGAACATAATATTATTAAAAGGATAACAAAATTATTATGCTACGGTGTTTAATATTTTCTATCATTCATGAAATTACATTAAAAAGATAGTTAAGATTTAAATCTTTATTAATATTTATGCCTTCAATTTAAATGAAGTAATAGATAATTATTCATATGTATTAAATTATAATAATAATAATTTGACTATTAGTTAAAAATAATATTAAAAATTGTATAAAATAATAAATAAAGAAAAATTAAATAATAATATTTTCACGGGATTCGAACCAGGGTTATCGTAGTATACCTAGAAGCGTTTACCGCTAGGCCAGATAGACACTTACGTATAGAATTGAAATTAAATACCTCGTTCCAATCAAACTAACTTAAAGGTAAATTATTATCTACCGCGCTCTCTAGGATTCTTGATGAATAGCAATATACGGGAGTAAGTGCGATCGATATTGGCGACAAAACTTGTGGGTATTGTGTTTGAAATCTACCCACAATGTTATAAAGTTTAGGTAAACGTTTGTATTATATTATAATATCTACAGATGAGGATGAATTTGAAACACCACCACCCACATGTTTTGTGATTTTAATAAATAGTATGACGTTGTGCTCATGTCGCGTTCTCATTGGTTCATTATGAAAGAGTTCGATATACAAGTGTGTGTATGAGTGTTCTGTGTCCATAGAAGAAGGTCGTAAGTGGGACTGATTGGTTATGCTATAGTTTCGTGAAGTTGTGACTGCGATTTTGACCGTGATAGTACAAAGCCAAGCGATATGTAGCTAGTAATACTAAATTTGAGGATATTGTAAAGAAATTTCGTAAAGACGCATTACTAGTCTGTAAATTTACCAACGATTCCCCAAAGTAGTCAAATAAAAAAAGCAAATAATGAACATACCTAAATAATAACATTCTAAATGCTTCTGAGACGTTACAATGATTTGGTAGCTATCTATCGCGGCGCTGTGCTCAGCCGTATGTGTACCTATCGAGTATCTACTCGTACACACAAAGCGCCGCGTATGCGTTTACTCACTCACACACTCACTCACTTAATTGAAAAAAACTAATCTCCATTTACATAACATTAGACGTTTAAATTAGCCCATTTTACAGCCCGTTCATCCGATTTTGACTTCTGTTGCGTTGGCAATACGACAAATGGTATCTGTAGTAAACAGTTTGTTTTGGTAACAGGTTTATGCTTTTTATGTCATTCTTATGTTCACGGGATAGATCTCAAAATCGGTTGAACGGACTGTAAAAATATTTGGAAAGATGTCTAATGTTATTTCAAATGGAGTATAGCATCACAAATCATTAATCAATCATCTATAACAGTTCGTTGATGAACCGCCTCTCCAATCGCACTTCACTTGTTATGCCATCGAGTAGCAAACAGGACGGTATGTAAGAAGAAAACGTGTTGCGCCAACCCTAAGTAACGAGGGACAAGGGCAGAAAGATCATGCTGTGTGGCAAACAAACAGGTGGCCCATCTGCCCCCGTAACCTGATGTGTACAAAATTATCATAGCTCGACTGTAAAAAAGGGACAGATGTATGCAACTGATATACATCTGTCCCTTAAGCACACTCAAAATAACCTTGCACTAAGAGCTAATGGTCCGCCCGCTGATGGTAAGAGGTCACTATCTGTGACCACCATAGTGGATACTCACGTCACTCTACTTATCTAATATCATTATTCCAAACTATTTCTGCCATATTGCATTGCTACCTTTCTGGGGATGACCGTTTGCCTCTTCGTGGCATCTTCTATTATTTCATATCATATCTACTAGATTAAAACCTTTCTTAAAATAATATCCCTATCATTTTTCATTTCATATCATATATTTTTCCAAACTTTCTTGTTAATTTGTTTCTATTTCTTTCTTTGAATAATCCTTAAATATTGATATTAAATGAATCGTCGATTCTATATAAAACAAATTATGTATATTGCTTTGCAAACTAATTGAAAGCGATCAACTTTTTAAAGCTGGGTTGACTTCTGCACAAAAAAGTTAATTGATGGGCATGAACCCCTCAGATGACCTCAATATAACACAATATAGCAAATACACACTTTTTTTATCTCTTATAATATCTAATATCGTTTCCTAATATCCTACTAGTATTATTAAAATGTGAAAGATAACTCGAATCGCGTCGAACCATAAGCAAGGTTACTTACGATAGTAAGATACTTTTCACGTAAGCGAAGCCGTGGACAAAAGCTTGTCTGGAATATTTTTGCCCAACAACACGGAAAGCGGACAACGATATTTTTCTTCCATATTATTTGTCGCAAATCCAATTATCGTGAGCTGATATACGTTTTGGTGCTTAGTCGTCTTAAGAGGAGTGTGCAAGCAAACCCGAGGAAATCAATAGTGCTCAGGGCTGTTCGGAGATTGGCAACCAAGTTGGGACGATTTGCGATGTTTACAGAAGGCAGTGGTATTGGTTTGTTTTTTAAGGCGATGGTGGTTTTTTTTTTTCACATTATTACTCAATCTGATCTAAAGCTTTAGACAAAGTGACATTCGATGTAATGGCAATGGTTGAAAATGTAATGGATGGACTACGTGCCATTGACTACCGAATGGTTTAAAAGTTCTTTTCACACTACCTGCTCGACAGTGTCTAATTCCATAATTATCATGCAATCCCAACGTAAAGTAATGCATTAACTCGCAAGGATGGTAAAGTAGTATGAAACTCCCAAGAGAGTAAAGCAATTTGAATTTGGAACGTCAAATTCATGTGGAAACTTGTGGAAAACTGTAAGTATAAAAATGCCCAAATGGCATTTAAAGAGGTTTGTTTGAAAATCGAACTGGCCACCATAAGCAGAAATAAAAAAAAAGACCTCCAGAATTTATCAAAACATGCGCTTAAGAGATTATTAATAAATCTACTACCGGACAAATCAAACCACAATACAAAAAAAACCTGTGACCATTTTGTTCAATGAAGAACAATAAAAGTAGGAGTCAAGACTGTGTAGTCATCAATGCTTTTAGGTTATTGCCAAAATTTTAAAGAACTCGAAAATTAAGCAGCCTATGTGTTTTTCAATGCTCAGATCTACAATAAGTATCAAACACAATATTAAAATCAATACATACAACAGCTTTTTATTGTCTCGCAGAAGGTGTGAAAAGTAGAGTATGCTCCTCTAGTATAAAGCCTGTATTCGTCTTAGGCAGCTTGAACCTATCGCTACACTCGGGACTTAATTCCCCTAGAGTTAACTTCCTTGTTAACGCTCAGGGTTCAATATGCCGCTCGTGACATAAGTCACTGCTTTATGCCCTTAGTGCATAATCTACTGTTACCTTTCCATGGATTTATTGTATTATTATTAAATTGTTGATGGAAAATAAATCAAAATATATTTAATTACTTGACCGTCACTGGAAGCTTTATATTGAGAGAGCATATCCGTTTCCGTCAATTTCTTACCAGTTTTAGGTACTTCAAATGCCTACTCAGTGGCGCCACCTGGTGTCCGATTGCCATTTTAGTTTCATAAAATATGGCGAGATGTTTTTCGTTCATTGGCGTTTCGTTCTCCGTCGAAGCAACTTGTACGCATCGGTACACGACCGATGACAAAAAATCGCACTATATTTTCTTATGTTTATAATCAAGAACAAGCAAGTGTATTTCAATACCAATATTTCATAAAAAAGTACGTGATCATTCTTTTAACGGGTTTTCCGTTCGGATCACTACTAAGCTTTATAAATCATTTATCAGTTAATAAATTATTGAATTTATTTAACTGGTAATTTATTTTCGTTTTAAATATATAGTGCTGGTTTATGGTATGGTAAGCCATTTTTGAAGAAAAACTGTAAGTACCGTTTCAAACACCTGCTTCAAATGTAATGTCTGCAATTATAAAGAAAATGAAAGCTCAGGGTATTCTAAAAGTGGTTCAGCTCTCACCGAGTTTCAGCACCAGCGGAGAATGAGTTGCCGAGTGAAGTTATCAGCACGCCAGATATCCAGAAATGGTTAGGATCTATAGATAGCATTCTGAACGAAGTATGCACTATTGTCGGTGATGGTAAAATGAACTCTGAACAGAAACTCCGTGTGTCAACTCTTTGCCGAAAGGTCTCAAGTGGGACTTCTCAGATGGCAGTCCTTTACCAATCGCTGAAGCAGAAGATGATCCAGAGCCACAGTACCGTCCAGCACCTACAACTTCAGCAGAACGTGGTGAACTCACTGGAACAGTTCAAAGAGGTTTTTGAATCGAAATTGAATCCCTCCTCTTCTTATGCCAGTATGGTGAAGAAAGGCTCCGACAACTTCGTCCGTCCTGCTAACCTAAGCTCAATCGCCATTTATCCGAGTGATAAAACTAAAACGAGTGACGACACCAAGTCACTCGTTCAGAAGTTGATTTCGCCCGAACAACTTAAGATCCAAGTCCGTGGCCTAAAGAAAGTGAAAAACGGGGGCGTACTGATTAGCACGGAAAGCAAAGGTGATATTGAAAAATTAAAAAAGTCCGATAAAATTGTCACCTCAGACCTGATTTTAGAAGAGCCGTCTAAACGACGCCCTAGAGTCGCAGTCATTGGAGTTCCCGTAACCCTTACAGAGAAGGAGGTATTTGACTGTATCTACGAGCAAAACCTGTCAGACAAATTGCCCAATACAAGTCGAGAGACCTTCCTCGAGAACATCAAGTTGAGCCACAAATCGGGAAAGAAGGGCCTTCCTACCTGCAACTACATCGTTGAACTATCCGCTAGCATAAGAAAAGTGCTTATAAACCAAAGCCGAATTTTTATTAACTGGACTTCATGCCCTGTGCGAGACTTTACCATAGTCACGAGGTGCTTCAATTGCCAGCAGTTTGGCCACGCAGCCAAGTTTTGCCGTGAAAGCAGTTCTACGTGCGGCCACTGTGGAGAAACTGGACACTCCTTGAAGGAATGCAGCGGCAAATCTTCTTCCCCTCAATGTGCGACGTGCAAGCGGTTTAAGAGGAAATGTGACCATCCAACTGGTGATTTAAGTTGTCCAGCACGTAAATATGCAGAGACTAACTACATTAACTCCATAGACTATGAGGGCACCTAAGATCGTCACATAATATTCTTATATCATGCTCAAGGTCACACGCGTTGAACGTCTGCTGCTGACACCACAGTGACCTACTTACCGTAAAAATATGTGTTTTGGTTTTACAATATTGGCTGTTACAATTCTGCTTATGCGACTAATTTATTTGTGTGTAATCATAGTGCACGTTTAACAATATAGATAAATATGACATTTAATTATATAAATAATTATGACCTAGTAATTTTGTTCTATGTTTATAGTGTTTAAGTAAACTAGTTTTATTTTTCCAAATTTATTTAGTCTTGTGTTTAAATTCTGTTGTTCTAACATAAGCATATTTTTAGAGCTCCTTACTGCCTGTGATACAGGATTACCTAGTACAGGCATCTTCCATTATTATACCTACATTAGTTATCTAAGATTCATACAGTGTTTTTACCTTTTTATTATCTGAATAAAGATTATTATTATTATTATTATTTATTTCCCCTCTATTCTTGGTACCAAAACCCGACAGATCAGCCCGTCCCATATTCAACCTGAAAGCGTTAAACGAATTTGTAAAGACCCAACCATTTCGCATAATAAACATGTATCGCATTCCGGACTTTCTGCAACCACAAGACTGGATGTGCAAAGTGGATCTATCGCAGGCATATTTCCACTTGAAAATTTTAAAGTCCCACAGGCGCTTCCTTCGCCTTGTATACAACCAAGAATTATTAGAAATGACCTGCCTTCCGTTCGGTTTGAGCACGGCACCCAAAACCTTTTCCATACTAACGAATTGGATTGCTCAAATATTACGCGAACGCTGGAACATCCGAATCGTCGTTTATCTCGACGACTATTTAATAGTACATCAAAATGCCCACGTTCTTCGAGATCATGTCGAGCTCACAGTAAAAACTTTACAAAATCTTGGTTGGCAAGTAAATTTCGAGAAATCTGTTCTTTGTCCTCAAAAGACTATAACATATTTAGGAATATTATGGAGTCCGTGGGACAATTTAAAATCGCTGCCAAAAGAAAAGACTTTATCATTAATCAAAAAAGTGAGTCGCGTTCTACGGCGAGGAATAATAACTCGAAGAGAACTGCAGAGAATAATAGGACTCCTGAACTTTGCCAGCTATGTTGTTCCTCGAGGTCGACTCAATCACCGGCAATTATTAATGTTCATGAACTCTCTGCCAGACCTCTCGTCGAAATTCTACCCACTACCGCAAAATGTTCGAAAGGAACTGGAATGGTGGAGTCTGAATTGTCAGTTATCAACACCTCTGCATTACCCTCCGCCAGTAAACTTCCTGACAACAGATGCATCGGACCAGGGTTGGGGAGCACAACTCGACAACCTGGCTGTATCAGGCACTTGGTCGCAAGAGGAACAAGCACTACACTGCAACCAAAAAGAAATGTTGGCCATATTTCGTGCCCTTCAAGACAACGCTCGTCTTCTGAGCAACAGCTCGATCCTGATACAATGCGACAACAGGACTGTCGTCAGCTATCTAAGGAACGAAGGAGGTACGAAATCATTACCTCTCATAGAATTAACCTATCAAATACTGAATTTACTGGACCAATTTCAAATACACTTCAACATACACCACCTTCCGGGCAAGTACAACAATCATGCCGATCACATGTCTCGCTTTCGCAAAACTCCGGAATGGCACCTAATGCCAGCCTGCACGGAAATAGTGTTTATAAAATGGGGAATCCCAATAATAGACTTGTTTGCCTGAGCGACAGCACATGTGGTGTACAATTATGTATCTGATACACCTGTACAGACCTGAGAGATCGTCAAGCACTATTTCACGATGCATTCAGTGTCCCATGGAACTATCCACTCGCATGGGTGTTTCCACCTCCGTCCTTAATCCCAAAAGTCCTGACACACCTCAATCAATCAACAGGAATATTTTTAATAGTAGTACCTCGATGGGAAAAGGTATTTTGGCGTGCAGACCTCAAAGCCCGAGCGCTGGTACCACCTCTAACTCTAAAAAACTTACAGATGCACCTGGTCGACACATCGACGGGACTTCCACCACCACAAGTGGAGGAAATCATCCTCGAAGTCTGGAAATGTGGGGGTGGTCCAAGGCGATAGAAACATGGACCGCTGAACAACAGTTATTGCTCAAAAATTCCTGGCGAAAGTCTACCTTGAAAACTTATGAGGTGGCTTGGAAACGATGGATTTCTTGGTGTCAATCCAAAAAGATCAACACGAATAATCCTACAGGTACTCAACTAGCCCAATTTTTATCTGATTTACATTTAATTCATAAATTATCATATAATACAATTCTTTTACACAAATCTGTAGTTTCCACTTTGTGTAATGTTGAAAGTTCAAGTCAATTAAGTTCACATGTTCTTTTAAAACATATTTTAAAATCAATTGCTTTAGAAAATCCAAAGTCCTCTAAACCACCAGTTTGGGATGTTAGTAAATTGATTACCTTTCTAACTAATTACACTGTAGACCTAAACAATCTCTTTCAAATATCGCGCCATACTGCAATTATATTACTACTTTGCTCAGGTAGACGCATACATGACTTAACGCTGCTTGGAGTTGATCCTGACCATTATATTAGATCAGATGATAGTCTTATATTTTGGCCTGAATATGGTTCAAAAACAGATAGTAGTAATCACAGACAGTCAGGGTGGAAAATTCTTGTGAATCCCGACAATCGTAACCTAAATCCTATATTCTGGATAGAAAGAACCATACAATTATTAAACGAAAGACGTAATGTTGCAAAATCATTTAATCTGTTTATTACAGTTAGAGGTGTGGCAAAGCCCGCTTCCCGCTCATCGCAGGCTGGGTGAAAACCCTGTTCAATGAAGCTGGCATCACAGCAACTCCAGGAAGTACACGATCTGCAGTAGCATCTAAGAGTTGGCTCGAAAATCATCCCATTGACGAAATACTATCCCGAGGAAATTGGCAATCGGCTAATACATTTCAGAATTTCTACAGAAGAGAAGTCATAAGAATTGTTGATTCAGATATAAATGTTACACAATTGTTTAATCCTATTAATTAGCTAAAACTGATTATGTATCTTAATTGTAGAGATTTAGTTTCATTAGTTAAATACTGTTGTTGTTGTAGTATTCTTTGTGTTTACATTTCCAGAATATTCATGCAATATTTATAAACAAATATGTATGTATGTACCTACCTACCGTTTCTCTGAAATAAATATACTTTCTGATGACTTATTTTGTTGTTTTAAACTATAAATTTCCTATCACATTGGCGTTATCAGTGGCGACACCAGGCGATAACACATAGGTCTCAATATAAAGCTTCCAGTGACGGTCAAGTAATTTAATAGCAGCGTTTTACCTGAAATAAAACGCATATTAAAATACTTACCTCACTGGAAGCTTTAAGTTTACTTCTGCCTGGTTATATTGAGCCAATGAACGAAAAACATCTCGCCATATTTTATGAAACTAAAATGGCAATCGGACACCAGGTGGCGCCACTGAGTAGGCATTTTAAGTACCTAAAACTGGTAAGAAATCGACGGAAACGGATATGCTCTCTCAATATAAAGCTTCCAGTGAGGTAAGTATTTTAATATGCGTTTTATTTCAGGTAAAACGCTGCTATTTTTTATTTCGACATTACCATTTAAAGGTACCTTTTAATCGTCAACAAAAAAACTAAAATGAAGCTAGTTACACATTCGCAACAGTAGGTTTCTATGGAGAAGAATGTGCGAGAAACTCCACGGACACTCTTCGCCATCAATTGTTAATTGTAATTACAAGTATTTGGTTACATCATTCTTGTTTGAAAATTACACATAAATGTGAGAACGATGTAAAAATACTTGCTTTTGGTACTAAAATCAAGGCAGGTCACGACTGAGTGACAGAGGTAAACATAAGATCGATTATTATTTGCTTACAAATATCTAAAGATAATGTCACATAGTATGAAAGCTTGGGAGAAAGTTATTGAAAGGCGGCTGAGAGAAGAGAGTGAAATTTTGTAGAACCAATTTGGTTTTATGCCTGGTCGGGGTACTTACAGCAGCAGAGAATCTTCACCCCTAGAAATGTATTAAAAGTGACATCTATGGACAGGAGGATAAACTACGATGTTTAACTTGCGCTGCGTGCACGCTATCTCTGTGACATCAATGAAAATGCTAAGATATTCTAAATAGAAATAAAAAAAAACTGACGGCGCTTATGCAAGCTACCGCTAGGTAATATCCATCGCATCCTCCCTATTGATACTTTTAAACTTCCAAATGTGTTTATCAAACATTATACATTTTTATAGATTTCAAATAAATCAAAACAGGATTCTAAAATTTTATAAATCCATTAGACCGCAAAACAAGATTCGAACCTGGACCCTATAACTCACAAGTTAAGCAAGCTGCTATACCGCCGCGCCATTCTGACACTTATCATAGTTGTGTAATTCATCGATATGTTTATAAATCATCCATCACATTATTCATGTCGGCCGTGTCGTTTATAAAATAATATAAAATTGATTATGAAGAAGATTGAGGGTAAGCTTATAATTTCGTTAAGTAAATCATAGCATAATCACTCGTCTGCTTGCGTTTTTCGAATAACAACTTTTAATTACAATAACATGATATATAGATTGAGTAACTTTTTAAAAGTGAAAATAATCGCCCTTTTCGAACTAAATCAAAGTTTAAAGAGTATTTATTGCTCGAGAATTAAATGTCGACGTAAGTGTAATCTAAACTATAATCAAATTATTTATAGAGAAACACAGTTCGTTTATGGGTGCGACGGTATCAAGAAACTGGTGAAATGTAGTGTAACAGCCAACGGCCACGTCCGATTGATTACGCAAATCAATCCAGCCGTCATCGTGATATTGTGAATAGCCAAACCACGTATTATTTTACAACCACGCGATCTGGTGCTATAAGACATGGCATTTCACTAACCACTGTCCGAAGACATTTACATGCAACTGGGATCTATAATTATAAACCTGTCAAAAAAAATGAACTAACCGAAGCTCATCGTCAAGCCAGGATAAGATTTGCAACAACTGCAATTTTCTTTTAATAATATGATAAATGGAATGACATCAAGATCAGAAGTTACAGAAAATAAAGGTTACTCTCTCCGTTATAAGTATAGGTTTGACCCCACAAGCTACAGTCAAGTTGTAGTTAAAATTTCAAGAGATGTAGATTGTTGTACTGTTTGTATCAAACGTGAGTTTCATATTGGTTCCCTTTTGAAATATTCAAAACAGTAGTTTTTTCAGTAAATAATTTTTTGTTAATATAAATTGGCTCACTATATTAATTAATAGCATAAGAATAATAAATAATACTGTGCTGGTTTTTTTGTTCCCGATACCGGTGGGCTACTATTTTTTATATTTTTAATTGTTTGTTTTGTGCTTTATAAAAAAAATAAAAATGTAACTTGTCATGTTTCAATTAGCAGACACAATAGAAATTACCATTGTTTTAATCCGATTCGGCAATATGGACATTTTGAAAGGCCGCCTTTTAAGCACCTGAATTATTATTATTTTTTAAATGAATAATAGTATATACCTATTAATTTTAATTTTTATTATACCTACTTTCCCTCAACCCACAACACCCCTCTATAGCCATACAGTGCTGCCTAAATATGCTGATGTTGGTTAGCGCATGACAATTTTGAATCGATGTCAATCGAAAAGGCATACGACCGGGTTCCACGTGAGGTTTTGAGGTGGGACCTTAAGAAGAAAGGAGTACCTGAAAAATATGTAGAATTGATTCGAGCGATGTACAGTCGATGCAGTAACCAAGTTAGGTCTACACTGGGCAATACTAGCAGCTTCAGTGTGTGATTAGACCTGTCATACTGTATGGATCAGAATGATGGGCTGTGAAAATGATGGATAAAAAGAGATTGCATGTATCAGAGCTCATCTCTGAAACGGAGTTTAGCAAAGCTTTAGGTAAGCTAAAGTCATTTTAAGGAAGTATGGACATTTTGGGTAAAAACCGATACTATTTACAAAAAAAAATTTGACCAATTATTGAAAACGTAATCTAGGAAGTGTTACACCATTTTTGAATCCTTATTAAATGCGCCAATTTTTCATGTTACTTGCCAAACTAGCGTAGTACATTTTTTTTTCAGTACAGTCAGTTAAAGTTGGGCGAAACAGTAAATTTGAATAATTTGGTTTTGAAAAAGCTTAATTTTCTTCTAAGTAGGAGGAGTTGGCTTTAAATTTTAGGCAAAAATCTACACAAGCATTATTCAAGATTACATAATAATAATAAAAAATGATAAATTATGGGATTTGTAGCAATTGGAGTTAAAGAACCATTACAGGGATTGATTTTTTTAGTAAATTTTTAAAGTGAACATAATTTTTTAAAAACATGAGATAGATTTTTTTTCGTATTTTTCTGAGAACTGTTATAACTTGGTCTATCACCCATTTACGGCTTGACGTCGATTTCTGGGACACCCTGTATAAACAATATTATTGATAAGCCAAAAATAACAATACAATTAACATGGAACAGACATGCAGTTTTCATCCAAAATAATTTTGATGCCGGAATAGTATATTATGCAACTAGTGAATAAAACACGGATTTAATGCGAGGGCCGTAGATGAATCACAAGTAAGTGAAGGATTCTAACGACTGAATCACGACCGTAGGGAGTGATTCATGATGATTGAATCACGAGCATAGCGAGTGATTCAAGTGTTCGAATCCTGAGCGACGCGAGTGATTCATGGCCCTCGATATAAATCCGTTTTATTCAAGAGTTGAATATTATATTTTATACCATGACTACGAGGTAAAAAAAGATTGAAGCGAAAAGCACAAGGCATAACAACTAGGTAACAGCCCTTGTGTTTCAATCTCTAACCCTATCTCTAACTCTATCTCTAACTCTATCTCTAACTCTATCTCTAACTCTATCTCTAACTCTATCTCTAACTCTATCTCTAACTCTATCTCTAACTCTATCTCTAACTCTATCTCTATCTCTATCTCTAACTCTATCTCTAACTCTATCTCTAACTCTATCTCTAACTCTATCTCTATCTCTAACTCTATCTCTAACTCTTTATCTAACTCTATCTCTAACTCTGTCTCTAACTCCATCTCTATCTCTATCTGTAACTCTATCTCTAACTCCATCTCTATCTCTAACTCTATTCTAACTCTATCTCTAACTCTATCTCTAACTCAAACTCTATCTCTAACTCTATCTCTAACTCTATCTCTAACTCTATCTCTATCTGTAACTTTATCTCTAACTCAAACTCTAACTTTAACTCTATCTAATTTTGTATCGAATATTTTACGCGCAAGGAGGTTGTACAGCATTGAGATGGAGTTTGAATATTATATTGGTGTGTTCTAAATTCAAACACCAAAACAGTGATTAAAAGTGCTTTTTATTCACTGTTTTCAGTGAATAAAATAAGCTTTTTAGAGGGGGAATGGTATAAAATTATATATTGCTTCGTTTTCAATCTATCTTTAGTGCGACAAAATCTAATTAGGCCAAAATTTTCACATATTGGTTGTAGTATAATATAGTATGTAGATTCGGCATTGGCTGAGACGCCTGAGACTAAGTAAACGCAATATCTTGCCTTATTTAATTCAATCCGCGTCGCGCTGGTACTGTCAAAATAATTCGATTACCTTCTAATTTACGTAGAAATTGGCTGTTATAATGATCGAAATTTGAACTTTGTTGCTTTCGATTTACAAAGGAATATGTTCTTGATGAAAATATTGTGTGTTTCTTGACTGACCTTTTTTTTAGTCAAACAATTTTTAGATTGTCTTGCCAACTTTTTCCATATGTTTTTGTCGGACTGCGTGATTTTTAAACACCACAACTTGGTGAAGGCGTACCTATAAGAAAAGAAAATGTTTGGAGGGCTGTATCACGAATATTTATCTCTATGTACATAACTCAGTGACTACTCCAACTTAACAAATTCTTGTTATTGCCGGCAAAAGAACACTCTATGAGACAAAAAAAAGAAAAAGATAATGAAGGACAAATGGAGAAGAAAATCTTTTATTTCACTTCTTCAGTCTATTCGACCTACTGGTCGAATAGACTGAAGAAGTGAAATAAAAGATTTGAAAGAAATGAATTTTGGGTCCAAATTTAAAACTTCTCATATTTATAATCATTTGCAACATTGAGAAGTATCTCGATCAAAATTCATTTGCGTAATTCGATCCTTTGAGAAAGGCCTTCCATTCCTTATCGCACCGAAGGGAAAAACAGCTACTACTTTGGCATCAAAGGATTCTTCAAATTCTTTTATAAAGAGGTGTTAATGAAGTAAGAAATATTTAGACTATTTTGCTACTAAATAATAATAATAAATTTAATGGACGAAAATTAAGTAAGACCCGGTTTATCTAGAGTATTTTTTTGATACCTAAGTATGCTGAAAGATGTACGAGTAATTACTTTATTAATGATTCTTATTTAATTACATAAGCTTTTAGAGGGAGTAATTAGAAAAGTAATTTAATAAATCTTCTTTTTTTTTATTAATTATGTTAGTACAGAAGTAAATAAACTAATTAATAAAACAACATTGGGCCAGGACAGCTTATCTTCGCGACAAATGAAAGCATTTTGAGGAGCTTTTTACCGCCTCAGGCGGTCCTCTGTGCATAACTCCAATTATTAATGGCAGCTATTATGGCTTAATTTTTCAGCTATAAAACATACTCATATCTTCTTTCGTTCGAAAGATATGACATGGCAGCTGGGGTGACGTCACTTCAGCTTACACACACGTTTTTTGATCGTAATTTCAATACTTTTTAAATATTATAGTTCAGTCCTTCCTTTTGCAGCTATTATGTCTTATTTATCTGACTATAGTCCAAAACCTTATCATTTATGGTTTTCCTGTATTAAATGAGGAAGCTGGGGTGACGTCACTCCAGCTAACACATAATGAACGACTCATATTAACGAATATTTTTGAGGCAGCTAAATTATGACTGGGAACTTTGATTGCAGCTATTGTGCCTTAAATATTGGAATAGGTAGAATTATTCTACCAATTATGAGGAAGCTGGAGTTATTTACATGGTAGTCCTATCCTTCTATATCCCATCAAAAACATAAATATGAAAATGGGAGCCAAGTACATTTTTAAGAATCAACCACGCATATGGTTGATGACTTCGCTGACAAAAGAATTGAGATCTACATAAATTTTAGGATTATCTATATAACAATTTATTTATAAGAACATACAATATTCTTAAATAAATTAAAACAAAGTTTCTTGCTATAACGATGTTTCCTATTTAAAAAATATAACTTCTTAAATTTGAACAGGAATAACTCAAGATTTGACTTGGCTAGTCGGATAAAAATCATAACCCTCCTTTTGGATTCACAATAGTCTCCTTTTAGCTTTGCCGTAGTCGGGTAAGAATCATAATCCTCCAGTCGCCTTCCACGTCGTCCGGTAAAAGGCGAACTTTTATCATTGAACATATATTATCCTGCCATTTTGCTATTATTGTAATTTCGAAAGGCGCTAGATGTAAATAAAAATTGCCTGGAAAAAATTCAAATCATAAAAAATCGCAGATATTTTTTTGGGTTCCGTACCTGAAGGGTAAAAACGGGACCCTATTACTAAGACTTCTGTCTGTCTGTCTGTTCGTCTGTTATCAGGCTGTATCTCATAAACCGTGATAGTTAGACACTTGAAATTTTCACAGATGATGTATTTATGTTGCCGCTATAATAACAAATACTAAAAAGAGAATAAAATAAATATTTGATTGGGACATACAACAAATGTAATTTTTTTTGCCGTTTTTGCGATAATGGCACGAAACCCTTCGTGCGCAAGTTTGACTCGCACTTGGCCGGTTTCTTCCTTTGTATGCACCCAATGATCCAGCTGGCTCCAAGTTTCAATTCTCTAGGTCATCTGGAAATAGGTTAAGTTTTTATCTATTCATCAGTCATTGATAAAAATGATGATTTTTATGCGATATTATCTCAATAACCGTTTGAATAATATTTATGAAATTTTGGGTTCTCGTTAAACTAAGGGGTTTTAATAAATAAACCTTTTTAAATTTCGTGTGTCTAGATTAAATAGATTTTCAGTTATTGAGGGGTCAAAAGTGGCTCGAAATGGTTCGTATAATATAACACATGGCTGCTGCGTCACTAGTTCCTTTGCTTGAACTTGGCTTGACACGCTGCCGTGTGTTTAGATTTTCTGACCTTTTTGAAATTCAGTATCTTTGCTAGAATATCACTTGTCCTGAGGTTTTTGCAGTATAATGCTGGGATCAAACAACAACATCCACTGTTGATACTGTTAAAAAAGTGCCGTGAAAAAAAATATTAGGGGTTAAAGTATGAAATTGCCGATTTGTACTGAAAAATTGTTTTATTTTTTATTTAACTTATTTATTTAACCAAAATAATTACCATTATTATCTATACATTGTTGCCATCTAATAGGAAGGTATTTTATGCCTTTGCGATAGAACTCTGGTAATCTAGTTTCGAAAAACTGTGTGAAAGCATTTTGTACTGCAACACCAAACAGTTACCATTACCTTTTTATTGATATGCTTTGCTTTAGGACACTGTTGCAGAGCGTTTGACCTGGGGTCAGCCATTGCATTTTTCGCTTACGGTTATCATAAAGAATCCACTTTTCATCACATGTCAGAATTCCTTAGACCTTCATTTCTGTATCGATTCAACAAGGCAACACAAGTTTCAATTAAAATTAGAATTATAATATGTATCCAAAATTTGTGTGCCTATTAGGTTAAACATAGCGATCCTGACATTATAATTAGATCTTATTATATTTACCTGGAAGATATAAAATATGACATTTTAGGTTTGTCTGAAACAAGAAGGCTAGGAAATTCCATTCAAGAATATGAAAATGTGATATTTCACTACATAGGTGAAACTCCAGGTCTTTATGGTGTGGGTTTTCTCGTGAAGAAATACCTCGAGCCCTACATCGAAAGCTTCATTGGTTTTTCAGAACGAGTGGGAGTATTAAATATCAATATCAACAAGATCAGAGTCAGCATAATACAAGCATATGCCCCGACAGAAGCTGCGAATGATACAGAGATAGAACTTTTTTATGACACCATAGATAAGGCCTTAAAAACTTCAGGAAAAAACATTATAGTCATGGGGGATTTTAACGCCAAAATTGGTCAACCAAAACCAGAAGAAAATTTAGTAATGAAATGCCATAGTTATGGTACAAGAAATAACAGAGGCGATAGACTAATAGAATTCGCACACGAAAACAAATTTTCAATAATAATTACTTTTTACAAAAAGAAAAATAAACAAAGATGGACCTGGAGATCCCCTGACGGTGTCACTAAAAACGAACTGGATTACATTATGTCAAATTTCCCAAAAAACGTACAAAATATACAAGTCATCAACCTGATTTTCCTACGGACCACAGACTCATCAGAGCAACATTTCTCCTACAAAAATCCAAGTTATCCAGAATCAACTTTGCCAACAACTCAAGAAGTTTATTGAAACATGAAGAAGAGGTTTCAAGATATAAACAATCACTCACCGAAAACAAAGGGAACCTTTTGAACTGCCTTGAAACCAATTCAGTACAAGAATGCTACGACCAAATAATACAAGTTCTAGACACTAGTTTGAGGAAGGCTGTCATCCCAAATAGAGACAAAACAAGAAGCTTCGCAATATCACCTCATACTACAAAACTAAAACATCGAAGAAGCGAACTACAAAAAATAAAACCCAAGACGCGAGCTATGAGAAACGAATTGAAAGCACTCTACAAACTCGTAAGCAAGTATGTTCGAAGAGACTACGCAAACCATCGTAAAATGACCATAGAAAGACATCTAAATTCTTCAGGAAGCCTTACAAAAGCTTATAAAGAACTGCGAACCCATAAAGCTTGGATAGCAGGATTACAAGGACTTCAAAAAACAACACACGAACGAAACGATATCCTACACATAGCTACCAACTTCTACAAACACTTGTATAGTGCTCCCATACAACAGGATATTGTTCAAACTGAGCCAGGAAATAATAGCGACGACGAGGAGATACAACCAGTGGATGAACTTGAAATTTTCATGGGAATAAAAAACTTAAAAGCAGAGAAGAGTCCAGAACACAAAGTTACAAATGAGGCTATAAAATTTGCTTGCGCGCACCTTGTAACTCCACTGACACATTTATTTAATTTGATCCTAAGTTCATCCGCAACACCTTCACAATGGTCAAACTTTGACATCATACTGTTGTTTAAAAAAGGCGACCCAAAAAATATAGGCAATTACCGACCTATTAGCCTCCTTCCATCACTTTATAAGTTATTTGCAGCAACTGTGGAGAGGCGAATTGGTACTACTCTAGAAAAAAGGCAACCAATCGAACAAGCAGGGTTTCGAAGTGGATATTTCACATTGGGCCACATCCATACTCTGGAGATGCTGATTGAGAAGTATCTAGAATTCCAACGCCGCTTTAAGTAGTGTTTATAGACTATCAAAAAGCTTTTGATTCGATACTACATCCCTATATGTGGAAAACTTTACGATCACAAAAAATAGAAAATAAATACATAGAGGTCTTAAAAAACCTCTAAGAGAACACCACAAGTAGAGTGAAACTAGAGACCACGAGACCACCTATCCCTATCAAAAGAGGAGTACGACAAGGCGATCCTTTATCACCTCGAATTTTTATAGCGGTTCTAGAATAAATCATTGGCAAATTAAATTAGAAAACAGTGAGCATATGCGTCAAAGGGAAATACATAAGTCACCTGAGGTTCGCCGACGACATTATACTGCTATCAGAAAAGTGTTCGAAGCTAGAGATGATGTTAAACACGTTACAACAAGCAAGTAGAGAGGCAGGACTAGAAATAAATTTGAGCAAAACAAAACTGATGACAAATTCCACTCAAAACTCAGTTCTTCTCAACAACACACCTGTACAGTACGTTGATAGTTATATCTACTTAGGAAAACAAATATCTTTTAATAAAATCAACAACGATGCAGAAGTAGATCGAAGAATTACAACGACGTGGAAAAAGTTTTGGGGTGCAAAAGAAATTCTTAAAAGCCAAGTGCCTATGAAATTCAAGACGAAAATCATGAACTCATGTCTACTACCATCTCTAACCTACGCTTGTCAAACGTGGAAGTTCACTCATCGAGTAAAGAATAAAATTACTGCCTGCCAGCGAAGTATGGAGAGAAGTATTGCAAAAAATAAAAAAAACAAAGAATTCGGCACTCGGTTATAAGACAAAATACCAAAGTCACAGATGATCTCACCTACGCTCTCAAACTTAAATGGAGATGGGCAGGACACGTAGCAAGAATGAGTGACGACCGTTGGACCATTCGCATGACGTCATGGCCTGGCCCTACAGGCATTAGAAAACGAGGTAGACCGATAACTAGATGGGCTGACGACATCACACGAGTCGCAGGAAAAAACTGGATGTCGGAAGCCTCAGACCGTGACCGCTGGTCATACCTGGAGGAGGCCTTCACTCTCACCATGTGAGAGGTTCATGCATGCTAATCATGATAGGTTTTTCCAATAGTTTAATTAATAATACAATCGTTTGTTATTTTACTTTTTATATTATGCAATTAATCAATTTTATTTATTCTTTTAATTTATTTAACAATGTTATTTTAATAATTCAATTAAATAATATACTCATATAATGAAAATAATTAATGTATAATGTATGAAATTAATCAATTTTGTTTTAAATTGTTGTACAACAATTTTTTACTTTCATTTATTTTTATTTTTTATATTGTTCCAATTCCAATCTATACGACCTGTAATATTTTCAATTATTATTTTTTGTATTAACTTTGCTATGCATGAAATAAAAGGCTTTTTTATTTTATTTTATTTTATTATATTTACCTACTTTTTTACAAATGAATGATTTGAATTTCCGTTTCTTTCTGCAGATCAGTCAAATCATGAGGCACTTATTTTTTATATATTTTTTTATTTTATTGGTTTGACGCAAATGAGTCAATATTGTTGGTAAGGTAACGTTCAACCATGACGCTAATTCCTGGGTAGTTTGGCTCGGTTCGGTTTCCACCATATCTTTCAATTCATTGTTATTCAACCTGTGTGGGCGGTCTTCCACGTGGTTCGGTCTTCAAATCAAAGTTTCCAAGTTTCCATCACGAAAACGTTTAAGCCAAATTCGCACGGAGCGTTCATTAGCAGTCCCCTCTCCAAACGCAACATTGATATTGCGAGCTGTTTCTGCCGCTTTAGTTCCTCGTCGCAACTCGTATTCAAAAATCACTCGAATTTTCGAAGTATCCATCTTTATTGTCTAAGCTGAATAAAAAATAACAACTGAAAGTCGTAAATCAAATGTGGCACCTTTTTTAAAAGAAGAACTTCATAGGTACCATGTGAAAAAAGTTTCATTCAAAAATCTCAAACCATGAAGGTTCTATGTCAATTCGAAGTACCTATTACAATAAAAGAGCAATTCCATACTTTAACCCTTATTATATTGCCTTGAAAATGCACTTCCCGCGACGGGAGCAAAGTTTTTATCATAGATGTAGAGAATTGGACTGAGCATTACTGTCATGAAATTAACTAATCTGTTGAAAGAGACAAAGCGAGTGTTCCTTCTTGGAATCAATACCTGTCTCTTTTCTGTAGGTTGTAGAGAAGAAGTATTAAAAGTACTCACACATGTGTGAGTACTTTTAATACAATATTAACGGTATTTTTCAGAATTTGTGAAGATGACATATTGTGAGAAGATGGCATATTATGAGAAGATGGCTCTGACGACAACAAGGAATCTCTAGATGTAGAAGGGACTGGCTCTCTTGGGATTAAATTAATGGCTTCTGTTACATAGTCGGTAATCTTGCTTTTGTTCTCTACGGATTCTTCGATGTGTCCCTCAGCAACCTGATCCGATTTCCACCCGCCATGTCTTTCCAGCATTGTTAAGTTTGCTCCCGAATCTGCCAGAAGGGTGGCTGAGGTCCGGCGGAAGCAATGACCCGTGTAATTTTCGGGATTTTCTAATTTTAGAAAAGTTGCGATCTGTTTGGGAAAGGTTGCAAATTTATTGCTTCCTATAACTTGTAAGATAACTTTTTCTTACTCACCAGCCAGCTCAGGGGTAGATATTCTGGATGAGACAATTGCAGGGATGATTTCGCATGAGGGTCGACAGAAGTAAAAGTCTTTATATTTGGTCAACTATTTTAATAATACACAGGCATCACTACTGCATCACAATTTTAAAGGTATCTCACTTACTTGTGGATGGTATATAAACTACCCTTTAAACTTAGCATCAGATGTATGATATCACAACCAGCATCGTTCCTGTGTAGATGGTATCCATTATTTCACCCTTCAAAATATCATGGGTGTTCGGAGCCTGTTGTTGAATGCTGTGTAGCTGTTCTTATTACATGTCGTTGACCATGTTTTATTCTATATATTATTAATTAATTAATCCTAAGAAGCCCTGTCGATGGGAGAAAATGCGGTATTAGCATCATACAAGCACATGTCTCACAAGCATGAAAATATAGTTCCACGAATACTCACAGCGCTTGCTGGCACATAGTGCTATACTGTTCCCTCGTGCGCAGTCACCTCGAGTACGTTTCTCAAGTCTGGAACCCTCGATACGAGATCTACAAATCTCGTATCGAATCCGTCCAGAGAAAGTTTTTGCGATACTTGGATTTTGAGGCGAAACAATTCTCAGTAGACTACGAACACCGGTGTAAGCGATACCATTTTTTACCTTTGCATGTAAGACGTAACATAAATGACATATGTTTTTTGGCAAAAATAGCAAACGGCTCGGTAGATTGTCCCGAACTACTTGGCAAAATACTTCTTCGCACTAACCAAGGCAGCCTACGAACACGGCCATTGCTGCAGACACCATGCGCATCGACCAATTACAGGCGTAACGCCTTCCTTATACGTAGTGCCGCAGCTTTCAATACCTTACCAATACACTTGGAAGTCGATCTCTTTTGCACCAGCGCACATAAGATTAGAAAGACCTTAAGCAGAGAATATTTTGGCGGCGGTCAAAAATGAAATAAGTGCAGGATTGTTTTTGTTTCTTCGATGTAAATGTTATGCTTCACATTAATTGTATTTGTTTGATGTTGCACGACTCGACATATTACATTACTTTATTTGAATTTTTGTCTACCTATAATTAGTATTTTATTCTATGTATCGCTGTATTATACAACATGTCAACGCAAATGATTTGTAGCGCGATGTATACATGTGGAAGCTTGTAATTAGCCATTTTTCTTACCCACGATTTTTTTTTATGTTTGTCATTAGTCTGTAAGCTTTCCTTAAAATAAATAAATAAATAAATAAATAAATAATAGTTTTAAATTTAGGGCTGTTTCCCTGTCTCCTGCGAGTCATTTTAATTACTTATTTTCTTTTTCACCAGGATCTTATTTTTTGACTTGTTCGGTATCCATTCGTAATGAAAAAGAAATGTCACTCTCATCGGCCATAGACATTGAGCATTTTATTGACCCATAGAAATGTCATGTCTATATTTTCTTTAAGTAATTAAGTATACCAGAAATTAATAGCCTAGATATGTAGGAGATTGTGTGCTTGTTGAATTATATTAATACACACAATATCTAACAGGTTTCGTAAAGGATTTATAATAATTCCGCCCCGATCTCAGCGCCATCCAGTACTAAAGTGCCTCAACCACCCAGTGACACACCTAGGTGAGAAAGTACACTTGACAGTTACTATTCCTGACACCAGATGTCGCCGCGAGTCGTTACGGAAATATATTTGTTACAAACTTGCTTAGTGCACTTCCCATTTTGATAGCTTGGTACTTTTTAACTATATTTAGGTAATCTCCTTTGACAACAAATGTTCGCTCTCGTTTGTTTTTTGTATCGGGTAAGTTTATTGCTTGCAAGAGCGTGTCCGTCTTGACGTCGTCTACGTTAATATTCGCAAGTTCAATGCCTCGGCACGCACCGCTTATGCCAAATATAAGTGCCACCTAAAACAACATTAATAACTTTTATACACTTTGGAACAAAAGAACAATAGGTAAACGAGCAATAAAATATGAAAGGAATGTGTATTACGTACTTTTGTGGCCAAATATTTTTCATCTGGAGCAGTATTTAAGAAGGTTTCCACTTGATAAGCTGAAAGGACCTTGCTTTTCTTGCTTTTGTGCCCACTGGAAAGCCTCGTCAACTAAGATTTAAGCTTCGAATAATTTAGTATACATTGTCTGTATACATTGTCCTTCATTTGTTATGTTGCTTTCAGCATAGAATATATACTCCACAGTGTAGGCGGCTGAAGTTTTTTGGATAATTCATCAAAATAATTCAAAAGAACACTTTCTGAGAACGTAGTTACTAGTTTTTCTTTTCTCCAATTTACAAAATTATCGTAAACATTGAGATATTTTTCCCGAGACTTTGGCGGTAATATCTGTTGCACAACTCTCTGTGCATTAATTTCCATAAGCATATTAGGAGAGAGTGCTAAAACCTCTTCTTCATTGGACATTTTTATCAATTTTAGCAAATTTGTAGAAATTAATAAACGCACGAAAAAACAAGACCTGTTTCCCGCCGCTTGATTTTTAAATCTTACGACATTGATATTAATTAGGCTTGGGCTGTAGACCTATACAGCCTACTATTAAATTAATTTTGTAATATATATATATTATTTAAATTAATTAAATAACCTACCGTATTTAAATTTTAATATCTTTTATGTCTTAAAAACACATAAAAGGCAAATAAATTAAAGTAAATATTATAAAATAACAAATTCTATCTGTGAAATTTTTATTGTGTTTGGCTGTATGGCTCATTTTATTTGCCTTAATATAGATACATTGATAAGTAGATACGTTAATGCATTTGTGCACAAAAATCGATTTTGCCTGCACAAATAAGCAATTTCAGAGCATGAGAAGTGAAAATGTATTTTTCTCAAACATGCTTGGAAATTTGAGCATTATTATGACAACCTTCTTCGAGATAAATCGAAATTGCAGTACTGGCCAAATACATGCGAGCAGCGGCCGGCAAAAGTTGTATGAAAATCCATATCTGTCGTTTGTAGCGGCCAAATAAATTACATAGTAATCTCATATCTGTCGTGTAATTTAAAAATGGAACGATCTTTTACTTCGAGTCATGGCAACCAAGGAGGTAACTTATCATAGGTTTTATTTAAATTTCGAACTGGCTTGCAAATAGAAAGCTGTTTATTGAAAAAAAAAAACAATTAAACACTTTAAGGCTTAGCACGCACTGCGATTTTTATTTGCGCGGATGTTTGTAGTATTATTCCCGCGTGTTTTTTTTACTGCAACCCGTGCGTCGACATACAATTGCATAGGCCGCAGAATGGGCGGAAAAAAAATCGCGCGAATAAAAATCGTAGTGCGTGCTAAGCCTAACGCGGGCATAATTGTTGTTGTTCGTTGTTCGTCATTGATTTTGAAACGTAATTGTATTTGACAAAATGAGTTCTAGATACTACTTAGTTTTTTAATTTCCGCGCATTATTTGAGTAAAGCACTATACAAGCCTTGGCCACAACTAGGCATTGATGGACTTACGTATGTGTGCCTCGGCTTCGCCTCGGCCCACATTTACACGTTCGTCCATCAATGCCTCTTTTGCTGGCCGCTGCAGTAATGTACTATTATTATAAAAAGCGTGGGGTGCTTTATAAGAAATTTTCAAAATGACTTTACTTTTACCAATATCTACTAATAAAGTATTAAAACAATTGGCATCAAGCACCTCACGCTTTTTATAATAAAATATGTGTTTTTGTTACTTATACTATTCTTAATTCAAATATGATGAAAATTATTTTCTACTTTTTAGTTTGGTTTTTTATTAAAGCGTGTGTTTTGTTTTTTTTTACTATTAACAATTTTCACATTTAGTTCAATCGCCAGTCCTGAAGGTCCTGGTAAAAATAATGGGACAAACTATTTAAATTATTGCATTGTCATCGGTCTTTGATAAGTGTGCAGAGTTTCAAATTAATCCAGCATTTTGAAGGGGGTGAAAATCACGTTCAAAGATTCCGTTACATAGATCGGAATCTTTATAGAGAGACATACCAAGTTAATAAAAGCCTGTTAAAAAAAGACCGGCCGCATGACCGCTTTGTCTCTTTCACACTTTTCTGACAGTATTCTTTTGACAGCACACCATCGAAGGCTTAGGGCCGACTTCTGAATTGAGTTAAAAACGTGTCAAACGCTTTATAAATGCCAAAGTTTGACAAATTTTTGAACTAAAGTAGAATTTGACATAATACTCAAATTGAATTTCTTAATTTAGAAATCAGGTCAGTCCAGTTCTCTGTTGTACGATTGCCACCAACCGGGCCGCGTCGGAGCGCACCGGAGCGCATTTTTCACTGTGCTAAAGGAAATGCAGGCTTCTATACAATAGTTAAGTTTCATGTTTGCATGGCATTTACACTGCTTGGAACTCGGTTAGAACCGCGCGTATGCCGCGTTAACCGGTCGGCTGCGCTCGGACGCCGCGGCAGCTGATCGGCTCCTCGAGTACGTGAACGTGAACGTGAACTGGTCTAACGCCACGCGCGCTCCTGTGTTGTCGCCGGCCGGCAAGTTGAATCATTCAAGTTGTGTGCTTATTGTTTTTCGTGCAAAATTAATATGGATACAGATGAAAAGCTTATCCGTTTATTTGAAAAAAAAACTGAATGCGACATGAAAGCATCACTTGTCGCTGAGAGCATGCCAACGGATACGCGAGCACGCGCGTGCTTGCGCCCGGATTCCAGCAGTTTGTAGCCGTCGCCGTCGGGCGGACGCGGTCAGCTACTGGCGCATGCTCGCGCATCCGTTGCGACGCGCTACGCTGCGCTCCTGCGTCGTCCGGTTGGTAGAAATCGTACATATGTCTAAGGTTTTGATCTATTTATCGTAGTTATAATAACGCTAATACATTGCACAGATTAATTGCTGGATACAGAGATTATTGGTATAAAAATATTGGAGCTACTAAGTATTACAATGTTGGAGCGCTTGATAAACTTATAAAAAATCCAAAAAGTATATTATAAAATTTTCTTGGCAATCTTTAATGGATTTTCTGTCGCGTGCCTTATCTTTCATATTTAATTCTAAAGGATGGTAATAACACTTAAAAAAAGAAAATTTATATATTTGACATATGTCTACATACGTAGAAGTTTACATAAGTTTTTCATTTTGTGGATATCGGTCAATGATGTAAGACACAGTTTTATTTATTTAAATTTACCATTTAGCAAAACTATATTCAAAACAGGTTGTAATAATTCACCCTGCAAAAACCGTAGTCCGTCCGTACCTCATAGCAGATTACCAAAATCTTTGTACAAAGCCACCCGAATAAACTTTTAAGTTCGCTGGCAAACATGCTCACATTTTAAACCAGATGCCATATTTGTTGTAAAAACACGCAGTTAAGCTGTACACGAACGGACGAATGTAATAACGCTGCCTTTCACAGTGATTGGGAAAATAGCATTACTTGAGTAGTGAAGAGCTCAAAGAGAATTCATTCATATGCGATACTTTTGCGAGTACTCGCGATGTACTGAGTAAATAAACTGCGCTGCTCCGAGTTCGTCAGTTTTGAATTTTAGAGATTTTTATTCGTTGTTCTATTTTAGAATTGGAACAAATATTTTTGTTATGAGTGACCGATTTTGTATTCGGAATAGCGATTAAAGAAGGTTGTTTACCTGAATTCAGCCGGCTCTTTATTCTCTTCTTCACTTTTTCTCTTAGGTTTAATAACTATGGTTTTCGAGTATTTTTACCGATTTCATGTTTTTACACAATTTTTAAAGTGCTAAACTCTTATATCTCGACAACAAGAGTGAGAGAAATATAGTTAAATTTCTCCTATTTCATTTAATCGTAGTATGTGTGAAACAATGTTAAATGTAAGATCTCAATGTATCATATACCAAGAAATAAATATTTACTTCCTTACTTACTTAAAATTCCTTCAGCTACAGCAAAAGGCTACGGTAACAATACTCATTGGTCAGAAAAACTAAGAAAAAAGAAACGAAGCAAACAACATCGCTGATGCTTATTCGCAATACCATTTAGATAATGACCTCACAAAAACTACGCAAAAGCATATGTAAACACATCAAACAACAAAAGAATACGTAAAAGGGCCATAGTCTTCGAGTTCCAATCCGTCACGTCACTCTGAATCAGAATAAGACTGCGGTGAAAAGTTAGTGATGTTCGGTGCACTTCAACTCGCAAAGATAAGACGATTGAGGGGCAAAGGCAATTAAATACTCTGCATATGTAAAGCCAAAGAGGATTGTTCTGGTAGAATATTAGATTTCATTTTTATTTGTGATGAATTGTGAAATTGTGTCGTAGATTTTTGTTCTGGTATGGTCATGTGATGAGAAAGGATTAATAAACACATGTTACAAAATAAAATTATTCATTAAACAATTTTTTATAAACAAGCTTTTTACTTATTCTTCTCACCAAATCTTTTCATTTAATACCCATATCATTGTAGTGCACAAAAAATAACTAGTCATCTTGGGCTGTCCGCCATATTAGATTTTAAAAATAGAGAAACCCAGCTAGATCGATTTATCGCCCCCGAAACCTACAAAATTTCATGAAAATTGTTGGAGGCGTTGCCGAGATTCAGATTATATATATTTATATATACATATATACAATAATTGCTTGTTCAAAGATATTAGAATTTGTTCAATGAGAAGGATTTTCCGAAAATAAGTTTTAATCTGAAAATACAGCCAGTTATCTCCCGCAAAGAAAAGGGACCCAGCTGTTAGAACATTAAGGCTGCACGGCTAAAAACCGCAATGCGTGCTAAGCCTAGGCTGATGATGATGATGACAGCCAGTTATAATTTGTGACTGCGAGTGTGTGCCCGGTCTCTCCGGGAGGCCATGGTTAGGCGCTTGAATCTGTCCTTGAAGGCAGTCTCCGAGTGGGGCGATGCAAGTCTGGTCAGGTTCATTGCTAAGACCTAAGCGTGTATTTTTTCCACTAAATTCAATTCCAACCGGTTCCTATTGCCGTGGTGTGACCGTGCCGTTAACGGACCATCTTGAGCTTCTTGGCGTTACGTTGACATCGATCCTCCATTTTGGTGCATTCATTGAGGCAAAAGCTCAACTGGCTGCCAAATAGTTGGGGATCTTTGCAAAGGTGAGACAGTACTTCACGCCAGAACAGTTGCTCAACTTGTATCAAGTGCAAGTTCGGTCATGCATGAAGTACTGCTCTCATCTCTGGGACGGATCTGCCAAGTACCAGCTGGATGCACCAGAGTCGATCGAAAAACGGGCCAAGAGGCTCATCGGCAATGAGAAACATACATACACAAACTCACGCCTTTTCCCCATGGGGGTAGGCAGAAACTACAGAACGCCACCTGCTACGATCCTTGCATACTTCTTTTGCTTCACTCACATTCATACATCTAGTCATACACACACGCCGGTTATGAGTACTGTGCACCTGGCCTTTTTGAAGAACATCACCTAAAAGTTCTATATGAGAAACATAATAATAATTATTTTCTCAATTATTATAAACACAGTACAAAGTCATTGTAACATTTAATAGAGACTGGTGTCTGCTGTAGGTAAAACCTGTATTACAGATCAGCAGGCTTTCCCTCCACAAGACAACTCACTTATGACTCGACTTAAATAAATAATTAAATAAATTTAATTAAACATAAAACAAAATGGAAAATTAAAACTAAAACAATTGTGGGGGCAAAAGTGACATAATATGGATTTGGGGCATGACTATGTGTGGATGTGTGCGAGTGAGAGAGTGTATGTGAGTGAGAGTGTGGGTGATGGTGTGATGGGTACGTGTTTAATTTTATATCGTTCCATGACATGTTAACTTTAATCTAATGGTTTCAATAAGCGTTCGGTTGTATTGTTATCAATGCCTTGTAGCCACGAGCAAACTGGTCGATTCAAGGCTCCAGAGCCTTGATCATCGGCGCCAAGTTGTCAGTTTGACGGTTTATATCGGTTACAATTCGGGGAGTGTTCGATGGAATTGTATGAACTAATTCTTCCTAGCCCTTTCCTTTATCGGACTACAATACGTATGGCGATACGTCATCGGTACATGGTGGACGTCCCACCCATACGCACCACACGTTTTGGGAATACTTTCATTATGCGTACAGCTAAGTAGTGGAATATCCTGCCGGAGTCTGTGTTTCCTGATAGCTATAACCTGGGAGTCTTTACGTCAATAGTGAATAGGTTTCTTCTAGGTAAGCGTGCTACATCGTCGACCACATCATCGCTTACCATCAGGTGAGATAGTGGTCAAGCGCGAGCCTATAAATAATAAAAAAAAAATTACAATACATTTGCTCGTTTTTAATAACACTACGAAAAAAAAGAATCAACAATAACGGGGGCCAGTGTTTAAGCGTGCTTATTTGGGTGAAAAAGCGTAGCCCCCCGAGGAAAGTTCTGACACACATTACTTTGAGATAATCCAGAGAAGCGTGTTTTGCTATTCCACACAAACCACAAAATGAATTTCGATAACCACGCAAAACTATACAGCGCAAACTAAGCTAACCTATACAATTACAGCCGAACCAAAACTAGATTCCAGCACCTACCATCTGGTTTTAGGCATAAAATGTGTCCGCAGGGTAAATACCTCATCGCCCTCATCATTTTCATGAAAGCGAATGGAACTCTCGTCCGGGGATACGAAATTTCGGATCTGGATACGGATATAGAAATAATATTATGTCGATTTCGAATACGGTTACGGATATGAAATTATTTAGTATTATCTGTTAGTTTCGGATAGTATCGGTAACACAAATTCTAAATTTCTTATAAATCTAAATTTATAAGAAATTTTAAAAGTACAAAACAACGACCCGTAGTCTTTCTGTTTTACTTTTACAATTTCTAGCAGAATTTCCTGTCATAACGTGTTACATTTAGACTCCACCCTATCCAAAATTTTCCTAACCTTATATTTTGGGTTCGGTTACGGTTACGGATATATTTTTATTTCGGATATCCGATGGTTCCGGTTACGGTTATGGAGATCCTTAACATCCTTGATCCAGACTTATTTCTAGGGGCACTCGTTTGGAATAAACAACCAGTCGACATAAAATATACATAGAAGCAGAGCCTTGATTTTTCCTTATTGAGCCTTCGCACTAATCGATGTCGTGATACGTGCCTATTTTATATATGAATACATATTTGTGGTCTGTGGATCATCTTTAGATATGTGTTGAAATTCGATTTCATCAGAGGTATCTTGACTATGCTAATTATAAAGTGGGGTATTAATAACATGCTGCCTGTTCGTGCTTAAACCCCACTAACACCACATCTAATAATTTTTAAACGAGCAATTATTGTATAAATGTATATAATAACATCTGAATCTCGGAAACGGCTCTAACAATTTTTTATGAAATTTGCATCATCATCATATCAGCCGAAAGACGTCCACTGCTGGACATAGACCTCCCCCAAGCGTCGCCACTTTGACCGATCCCGTGCGTCTCGCAACCAGCGTATCCCTGCAATCTTCACCAGGTCGTCAGTCCATCTGGTGGGAGGCCTTCCAATGCAACGTCTTCCGGTTCGCGGTCGCCACTCCAGAACCTTTCTGCCCCATCGGCCATCCGTTCTGCGAGCAATGTGTCCTACCCACTGCCACTTAAGTTTGGCAATTCTTCGGGCTATGTCGGTAACCCTGGTTCTCTTGCGGATCTCTACATTTCTGATTCGATCACGAAAGGAGACTCCGAGCAAAGCCCTCTCCATTGCCTTTTGGGTGACTGTAAGCTTTCTGATGAGGCCCATTGTAAGCGACCACGTCTCAGAGCCATAAGTCATCACTGGCAACACACACTGGTCATAGACTTTCGTCTTGAGACACTGTGGTAAGTTACACGAGAAGATACCGCGCAACTTCCCGAACGCTGCCCAGCCGAGTCAGATTCGACGGTTGACCTCTTTCTCGAAGTTGGCTCTACCCAACTGGATTGTTTGTCCCAGGTAGACATAGTCGCCCACAACTTCGAGTGTATAGTCTCCGACCTTAATAGGAGTGGGTGTTCAGCATCACCTTGGTTTTGTCCATGTTCATCCTAAGACCCACTCTTTCGGAAGCTCTACCGAGGTCATCGAGCATTATACTGAGGTCCTCCATGGTCTCAGCCATAACCACTATATCGTCGGCAAACCGAAGGTGAGTGATGTACTCGCCATTGACGTTGATGCCTAGCCCTCTCCAGTCCAGAACCTTGAAGACGTCCTCCAGTGCAGCGGTGAACAGCTTCGGAGATATGACGTCTCTCTGTCTCACACCTCGCTGCAAATGTACGGGTTCCGAGGTCTGATCCTGAAGTCGAACTGACATGGTGGCGTTTTTGTATAAACACTTCAACACCTCGTTGTACCGGTAGTCAATTTGGCACCGTTGGAGAGACTGCAGTACAGCCCAAATCTCGATCGAATCGAAGGCTTTCTCGTAGTCCACAAACGCTAAACAGAGAGGCAGGTTGTACTATTCGGTCTTCTGTATAACCTGCCGCAGCGTATGTATGTGGTCTACGGTGCTAAAGCCTTTACGCAAGCCGGCTTGTTCGGGAGGCTGGAAATCGTCAAACCTGCGCGCGAGACGATTCGTGATGACTCTTGAAAACAGCTTGTAGACATAGCTAAGAAGTGAGATGGCCTATAGTTCTTCAGTAAGGCATTGTCACCCTTCTTGAAGAAGAGTACCACCACACCCCTGAAATTGTTTTCGGGCGCGATCCAGCAGGGGGTATATAGCTAGATCAATTTATCGCCCCCAAAAACCGCTTTCATTTTAAGAAAACGTTGTTTTCTCTATTTTCACCTGAGCAGAGCTCGATCGCCCAGATCACTTAATCATCATTCTGTTTGTCTCTGAATTTCCTTTGATACTATATAAATGCATTAAGTGATTTATAGTTTGGTTTAAAACCACATGATTAATCAATGAGGCCGAAGTTTTCCTTCTATATGCAGCTAAAGCGTGTTTTGCTTTTTTGATAGGTAGATCCATTATGATAATTTCTCGTCTAGTTATTAAGTAGGAAACTTTAGATTTTACTTTTCATAGAGTTAAAAATCAACATCGTAGATATTATTCTCGGGCTGTAAAACCAAATAAATTGTAATATTCGTTAGCTGTGTGAGTCTAAGACGAAGCAATCAATTTGATTAAATTTGGCTCTTCCAGCTTAATTCTGAAAGACCGTGAAAGGGAAAACTGGAATTAAACAAGATTACAACAGACAAAAAATTGTTTGTATTTGAAGTTGATGTTCATTTTTTTTACTTGATTTTACCCAATTCAGGGCGGGGCTGGTACCGAGTTAATAGGAGGAAACACATGGCGGCAAAGATCTGTTGACGTTCCTAAAGAAGAAATGCATAGGTCCTCATAAAAGTTGAGGTCCAGAATTCAACCCAAAAGTAATACTTAATCCAAAAGTGATATTGGGTTTGCCCGATATCCCATTACATTAGTAAAGTTTCTTTTACTTTTTATTATGCAGAAGGAAGTCCCACAACTAGCGAATATAGAAAAATGGAAGATTAAAGATCGGAAAACGAGCAAGTCTGTCTAAATTATGATATGTCTAAAGTAAACAAGTATTAAAACTGCAACTCGACGAGATTATTAAATTGAGTTTTTAAACTTTAACATAGGCCATGCCCAAGCGTCACCACATCAATCAGTTCTGTGCAAAATTCCCTAATTGTAGGCAAAGCCAAGATCGTAGATACGTCCAAGACAGACACAAAGATCAATTTATGAAAATAAAAACGTCGGCTAAGTGCGCGTCGGACTTCGCACATTTAGGGTTCCGTACCAAATGTAGAATATATTGGTATTTTTTAGAATTTAAAATATAAATATAAAATACGTAATAATAAACATAATCACCAAATTTTAAGTTCATAGGTCAACGGGAAGTTAAAAAAATCTGCCGAACAAAATTTTGTGACAGGTGAGGCGACGGACAGACGGATAGTGCGTGACAGCAATAGAGTTTCGCTTGTATCTGTTGGGTACGGCACCCTAAAAACTAGCTTCTGCCCGCGGCTCCGCCCGCGTATAATGTGTTTTATTATTCCAAGGGAACACACTAACGAGATATCACATTCTCTGCGTCTCGAACGTGTCCAGAAACGGTTCGCTTGGCATCTTACATTTTCTAACGGCATTGCGAATAAAATACGTTCTTGTAACAAAAGGTTGCAGCATTTTAACATGAGATTGCTTGAAAGGCGTAGGCAACTGATTGACGCGATATTTGCCTATAAAATCTCTAGGCTCTAGCTAGGATCTCGCGTAGTGCCATCACACCTCTTTATACAAGGATTTATACAAGGATGAGTAGGGAAGTAAATGGCTATATTGATGTTGTCGATCTTCACTTTGAATCTTTGGCTGGACTGAAATCGATCCTCATGAGTTTATCGAGTAGCCCTTAAACTTGTTATTGTAATTTTTACCACATTTAACAAATGCATTTATTTTTATTAATAATGTTAATTTAGCAGTTTTGTATATTTTATTAACTTAATAAATTTTATTTATTGAATCAATTGTATAATATCAGTCAATTTATTTTTATTTTACCAATTTTTACTAACTGTATAATTTTTACCATATTTAATTTTTACTAATTGATAATTGTCACCAATTTTTATTTTTTTGTAACAAATTTTTAATACTGTTACCAATTATTACCAATTTTATTAGGTAAATGTGGTATTTGCCTTTAAGTAAATCACTGTAAGATTAGTTTCAGCATGTATTTTTATATAATTAAGTGTAAATAATTGTTGGTGAACCTAATCAAATAAATAAATAAAATAAAATATAATTTATTCCTCTCACGGTCTCTAATTATCTTCATACCAAATTTCATCTAAATTGGTTTAGCCGTTTAGTCGTAAAAAGATAACAAACTAACATTTACTTTTGCATTTATGATATTAGTATGGATATCTGTGCTCTAGATTGCCTGGTTATATGAATTGATCCAATAAACGAATATATTACTGAACATATTTGGTCGACGATTTCAAACAATTGTTAAAGATAATCATGTTTACTCATAACTTGCCTAACGTATTTAAGGGGTATATCGCTGAATTTTGTAACCATCTTCTATATTGACAACGCTTTATATTGGTAACTACGAAAACTGTGTTAATATGGTCAAACTACCTTGGTAGGTACATGTATATATGTATACATGTCGAATATTTTGTACATAACGATTTCAGTGGAGAATATTTTCTTGTTTCATATCATCCTTTTAGAGCGAGAATTTTCAGAAGTCGGGTTCAAGTTTTTGAACTTATTTTAACAGTAGTGTTGGAGCACCTTAAGGGATTAGCGCGTGACATTTCGATAGCGCTTGGTATTTCCATATACTTATGTCATTTTTCGATCGCTATGGCGACGCTTTTGTTGATAGATTGTTACTTGTCAATATCCGCATATCATAAAGCACACAGCGCTAATCCAGGCATTCAATAAACACTGTACACACAGCTAAGCTGCAACATTGTCCACTGGACGTAGCTACTCTTCAATTATGTCCATTAAAGACAGTCTGCACAAAATCTGTACTTATCTGCACATTGAGGAGGAAACGATGAGATACAGCTTAATAAGAACAACCTTAATGAGGAGGTTTAGGTTAGGACAAATGGATGAATGAAGGAACCACATGTCAAGTGATGCGATTGTCTGCCTATTCCTTAACAAAATACCAATAGATATTTATTATAAATAGTTAAAGCTTCCCTGCGCCTAATGTAAGGGAGTTGTCCTAGAAATGTGTCTATTAGTTCCAGGATATCGAAATGTATTCAATCGCAGTAATGTGCCAGATGTACCGTGACGAATGTGTAAATAATACATGGATAGAATAATCATATTCGTGACGTATATAAAGGGATATTGGTGTATAGGGTGTTTGTTTACTTGGAAGTTGTATTGAGCGTTGAGCTTCTGATTTTGAATCCAGTGTAGTTTCCACTTTGTTTAATAACACATCATCATGACAAAAATAATATTTTTGCTGGTGGCGCCATCGCTTTTGATAGGGTTTATTTTTGTCATCATCAATTGGCAGACCGGCCTTGTGTACACCGTAACTGTTGCCGTAACAAAACTTTAGTGTATCCTAAAATAGTGTAGTGTTGATATAAGGTAGCTAATTAATCTATTGTATATATTATATTGGTGTAAGTTTTCATTATCTTTGAATCGATTTTGAAGTTCTTTACTCTGCCAGCGTCTGTGTTTACTACTATCTGTAATCCAACAACCTTCAAAGCAAGAGTGCCCTAGACAAATGACAAACATATGTTTTTCTTTTTATTATTGTTAAGGTTGCGTTTGACCACTATCTCACCTGATGGTAAGCGATGATGGTCGACGATGGGGCACGCTAACCTAGAAGTAACCTATTCACTCTTGACTCAAAGACTTCTAGGTTGTAGCTATCAGGAAATACAGACTCCGGCAGAGAATTCCACTCCTTAGCTGTACGTACAATAAAAGTATTCCCAAAACGCTATTCTATGAACGAAACAAGGCGATAGCGATTGAGAAAATGACAATAATGCATAATATCGAAAAGTCCCGTGACCAATATCTTAAACTTTTGAAGTTAGACCATCTTCATCGCTGACCAAAGACCTTATACGTATTTCTTACTACGAATTATAAAGTCTGTCGCTGACATCAAATGACACTTGTCTAGAGACAGACCAAAAGCTGGCTCATCACGAAATAAAAAAGTTGAATGTCATTTAAATGGATAAAGTTCTATTTCGTAATCAAATAACAGTTTGTATATTTGTACCAATTCCATTTGCCGCTTGGTTAAATGTATCTAACGTATGTAAGGTTTCCAAATAGAGAGCTCTAGATTTACGAGCCATAAACTTCTTTATCTCGTTACATGTATCTTAGGACATTGGCATTTTTGGTCGGACGGTGATAAAGGATTTTTACTTCAAAATATGTCTGGACTACTTACTTACTCAAGAGATTTAGGGAATATAGGTTGGTTATAATGGTTCATGTTCCATTATTTGTTAAAAACAGTCCTCGTATTGATGTTATCTCAAAACGTATGACTATATAGCCATGAGCTGCATTGGCTTTGTTTAACTATCAAAAACAAAGATCTAAATCGTCAGATGTGCCCTCAAAATTGTCTATACTGCTGAGAATAGTGAAGTTCAAATAGTACCTAATAATGGCATTTTTATAAACATCAAGTCAAGAATTGATGGAATTGAAGGTGTAAAAACACACTTTGACAACTTTTGGTAGACACGTGGCATCCTAGTATATTACAGTACGGTAGGTAGCTACTTCACATTTATTACAATTATGATTCCATTGAAACTTTGATGCAGCTGGATGTGGTTTGGACGTAAGATTACACACGATTTCTGGAATAATAATTTGGAGTAGAGTAGTTGTCAATTCCTCCTTAAGCCCCTTAGGCTCCTTAGGCTTAAGCCTTTTATGTCAAACTTTGATATTAAAGTAGCATTGTCGTGTTACACACGCTCTAAACTCCATATTTGTATTTAATTCAGACATACCCTTACATCATTTAAATGACTTTTGATTTAAATAACTATATTAAATGAATGCAGTAGTTTTTAATAAGAGATGAGAAGCTCATTTATTTTAACAAGACAACGCAACCAAAGACTGGCACACGTCACCTATTGGTGATGGTATTATTAATATTCTAACAATAGCATTATGCTTAAATAATTATCTACATAATAATACAATTTTGAGCGCACGGTTGGCGTAGAGGGTTGACCTATAGATAGTTGTTCCGACTCTGGGTGTTGTGTATGTGAGTTTTTGATTGTAAACAAAAAACCGTGTTTCTGTATCGTGTGCACCCACGTTACAGAAAGATATTCCTAGTGTGGGACAACGTTTTATAATATGTATTTTAAATAAAACAAATTAATATATAAACAAAAAAGCCGACTGCGAAAAAATAAGTAACTAAAAAGAGAAAACAAATACTAGGTATAATTTATATATTAAATATTATGAGGTGCTGCCAGAGCGGTGACAAACGAAGTTTTGGTAAGTTTTTCTATATTTTTTGTTTGTCCCCGCCTGCAGCACCTTTTTTATTATTGATAGTTATGCACTTGATATTTAATAATATCCTACTTCCTACTTATCACACTAATATTGTAAAGGCGAAAGTGTGTGTGTGTTTGTATGTTTGTTACTTCTTTACGCTCAAACGGCTGGACGTATCTGACTGAAATTTGGCACAGAGACAGATTATAGTCAGGAATAGCTCATAGAATTTATTTTTACGCGAGTGAAGCCGCTGACAGAAGCTAGTAATATATATATTAAATATTATAATAATATTCATATATTACGCTTATCTTGAATTTGTGCCAAAATAGTAAAATACAAGTTAAAATGTATATATTTTTTGAATGGCCTATTTAATAGCTTTCATTTGATATCCATATTGTTGTGTACGGGGGGATAGAAGTCATATTTAAAAATTAAAAAAAAAAAATTATATAGCCTAGGTTACTCCCACAATTGAGACAAAGCCAATGACCCCTATAATGTCATAATTAATAAGTCAAGCCGTTTGGGCTGTAGAGCGTTTTAAAAAATGGACGTACATAAATATACCCTCAAAAACCATTAACCTCCCGCAGTCGGATAAAAGGAAAAAAATAGTCAGAGTATAACTGATAGGATTTTTATCTTTTATCTCAAAAGGACTTTTGCACAAAAAATTTCAAATTCGTTGAATTGATTAATTTAAACTAACCCCTGAAAACTGCGTCTGTAAATAATAAATAAATAATAATAAAGCCTTTTTATTTCCTATAAACCTTAAGTAAATAGTTACAGTATATTTTATATTTTCTTAATTCTATGTTAGTAGCTCTATGTATAAATGATTCTACGAGTAATGTTACTTTTTATTAATTTATATTATAGGAACCCCTTGGTAGGGTATAAGCCTCCTCCAATTTCTTCCATTTTACTCTGTCCTGTGCTATTTTTGTCCAGTTTTTTCCTGCCACCGATGCTATGTCATCCACCCATCGTTTTTGTGGTCTGCCCACATTTCTTTTTCCTTGTGGGCCGGTCCATTTCGTGCTCTTGAGAGTCCATCGCTGGTCGGTGCATCTCGCTACATGGCCGGCCCAGCTCCATTTTAGTTTTAGTGCTTGGTGTAGCGCATCTGTCAGTTTCATCTTTTTCTTATTGCCTGACTTCTTGTTTTTTGAACTTTCCTTAGACATAGCATGCTTCTCTCCATGGCCCGCTGACAAGTTCTTATTTTGTTGATTATATTATTTGTAAACGGCCACGTCTGGGAGCCATAGGTCAAGCAGGGCAGAATACAAGTGTACATGATGGTCTTTTTTATATTTAAGTCGTAGTTACCTTTTAGTATTTCTTTGTGGGCCCACTATTTGTTCCAGCTGCACGTGACTCTTCTGTTGACCTTGTCTTCGTTTTTTGTTTTAGAAAACGATACTTGCTTTCCTAAGTATACGTACTGCTCTACATATTCAAGCTCAACACCGTCTAGCAATATTTTTCCTTTTTTGCCTTTTGTCATTATTTTTGTTTTGCTTGGGTTTATATGCAGGCCTACATGTTTGCTTTCTGTATTTATTTGGGATATCATATTTTATAGCTTCTTGTGACTTTCAGCAAAGATTGCGATATCGTCAGCAAATCTTAGATGGGTGAGACGTTCGTTGTTAATTGAGATGCCTTCAGAGATCCAGTTCAATTTGGAAAATATGCACTGCAAGACAGCTATAAACAATTTTGGAGATAGCGGGTCTCCCTGCCTGAAGCCTCGGGTTATTTTGATCTCGTCGCCTCGAGATTATAGCTTGATTCTGCTTACAATATTCCGATATGTTTTTTAGAGTTCCAATGATTACTGGATCTATATTGCAGTTGTGCAAAGCTTGCCAGATACAGTTATGATAGAGACTGTCAAATGCTTTTGTGTAATCGATGAAACCTATGTACAAGTCTTTGTTGAATTCGGAGTATTTTTCTATGACTTGTTCAAGCGTGTGGATGTGGTCCATTGTTGAAAATCCCGAACGGAAGCCCGCTTGCTCTACCGGTTGCTCACTGTCTATTACTGAGCTAATTTTGTTATGTAATATGGAACTAAATAACTTATACACGCTTGATAGCAGGCTAATTGGGCGGTGGTTAGCGATGTCTAGTGGGTCTCCTTTATTATATAGCAGTATTATGTCAAATTTAGCCACTGCTCGGGTATTATGCCTGTAACAAACCCAAATCAAATCCCAACTATACTTAGAATACTCCATTGAAAATAAATCTCTTTAATTTCGTAACATGATACAAATATAATAAAGTAAACAGAATTTTATACCAAGTTGTATCTTGTTAACATCTAGGGGGCGCCACTAATGAGAATTTAAATATTTCAGAGGAAGGCGGGTAGGAGGAAAACTCCGCTAATCCTAAAAGAGAGCTGTAGCCTTGTAATGGAAGTTGTAGAAATAATTACATTTCTTTACTTAGTCTCAGCTACCTATGAACATGTTATTTTAAAGTTCTCCTGTGGTACTTCTATTACATCAGTAATACGAAAGTAAAAACTTAATAAAGTTTACTGAAATTCATGTGTAAAGAATTTGTACTTTCAACCCGATTTCTGAATTGAAAATCTAAAGTTAAGAACGTCATCATCATCATTTCAGCCGAAAGACGTCCACTGCTGGACATAGGCCTTCCCCAGGAGTCGCCACATTGACCGATCCCGTGCGTCTCGCTCGCTCTCTCGTTTCGCATCCAACAGTTAAGAACGTGTCCAACTTTATTTAAATATCAAAGTTTGTCAGGTTTTCATGCTAAATACAGTATGGAATATTCTCGTTTTCAAATTTTTAACACAGATATCGCAATTAATTGTAGCAAACAAAATGTGAATATAACTTAATTGTCAATTCCTGAATCACCTTTTTACTTAGGATAAGGTGACCCATTTTGTACCAAACGCAGCGATAATCCTTAGCTACTCACTTTTATTTTCTCATTTTCATAACATTTTTAATAATAGCAACCTTCGGGCCAACGTTAACACAAACAATATGTATAAATAAGCAGTACACTTTCATTGCAGCACTCGGTGGAGGTAACGCTATGTAACAATAACAGGCAAACATACATACCTACATACAAACATACTGAAACGTAACGCGTTTGGTTACTGTAAGAGTCGCGCCACATGACGTGTTGTGGAGCCGCAACTTTGCTAATATGCTGAGTGCTAAGTAAGTTTAAGTTTAATTTGCATAGCTTGGGTATTTTTTTACTTGTGCACAGACCGCGAACTATGTAAACTAAGCTATAAGTATGAAAAATAACGTCTGTTATACGTGTTAAGCCTGTTGGTTTGCAACCAGCAATACTCGTTCACCGTACCGCAACGGCAGCGCCTGTTAAAAATCTAGTGCTTTAATTTACTCCTAGACGAGTTTCAGTCATAGCGGCCAATCCTTAGATACTATAGTGCACAAGTGTTAGTTTGTACTCTACGTTTGTAGCCAACTTACAAATCAAGTCCAGTTTCTGAGAATTTCATGACTGTTTTGGTTCAAAACCAGGGATTTGAACCCTTATGTTACGTATCCACAGTACGCATGCAGCAAGGCATTCACATCAATAAAGTAATCTAAATATTAATGCAAAGTTGCTGAAAACCGTTAGATACTAAGTCGGTGCCGCCCGCAAAGTATTGTGTGAGCAGGCTCTAACGTTTTTAAGAATTATAAAGCCAAGCCACAAGGGAAAATGATGGCTATTTAAAGTCGCTCAGAAAATTCGCATAGAAGATAAGTCAGTAATTGCGGACGATCTTGTGGGAATGTGGAAAAAACTCCGCCGAGGCCGAATTTTTATCAATATCTATCTGTCTTTGAAAGTAAATTAGTTGTATTTGAATTCTTTTGGTACAGCCGAGGTAGGTCATTATGGTTTCTCGTGCGAGGTCTCGGTGGAGCGCTAATGGTTATTTTCTTTGTGTACTTTAGATACTTCAGGGATTGAAATTATTTGGATTGCTCTTTTGTTGTTGATGGAATACTCTTTTAAGCCTTTCTGAGCTTTGCTGTTTTGTTTAATGAAATGGAAGTATGTCGTGAATGATATTCATGCATAAAATATCGTATCCAATATTTTATTCGGTACCTGTCCTTTTGTACATGTGTGCCTACCCCTTCGGGCTTACAAGCGGGTGATATTATGTCATCTGACTTTTTCTGCGCAAAACAATGGGTTGTCCACAATACGTCTCAGAAACTCTTACCATTAGTCACCTTTGACGTCCAATTAGTGCGATGTCATTCCCACACACTAATTACTTATACCGATTGTACTACTGTCCACGTGTCTTGAATACGGACATTTCAATAACGGACCGTCCTAGACGCCACACAATTTTAAATGCGACGATAGGTGATATCGCGTAGTTATATACTACTGCATTGATTTTTTTTACATATCCAAAACCAACCCTTTAGCTGGCAGGGCACCTACCCTTGACTCTAACAAAAATTTGCCATTTAAAGCTTAATTTTATGCAAACAGATCCCTGAATCGCAAAATGGTTTTGGAATCTTTGTATTTTTGATCGACCTATCCGATGATACGCCTATTCTATGGGATAAACGAGAAAAAAAAACATCCCCACTTTAATTATTTTACCTATGTTAAACAAATGAATAAATGACTTATGACTTAAGTGTACAAGAGGCACCAAGAATATTTTTTCATGGTTTGATTTTACCACTTTGTCGGTATGATTAATATGTATATCGATGCCAAATTATAGCTTTCTAGTACTTAGAGTCTCTGAGCTAAGCTGCAGACGGACGGACGGACAGACGGACTTGGCAAAACTATAATTGACTACGGAACCCTAAAAAGATTGTGGTGCGGCTACCTGAAAATTTAAGCACATTGCCTCAGATGCTTTAGAAGGTTTCGAATTAAACACAGTCTTAGAACTTAGGGTGCAAGTACGAGCGTAGCGAGCTCGAAAATTTTATCATTATGACTTGGATAGATTTGATTTTCTTTTTAATACCCATATAGACATAATAGTAACGTTTTAAGATTTTGATTGATATTGCAAACCACCCAAACTACCCAAAACACACATCCAAACCACCCAATCACACCCCACATATCTCACACACTCCACACACCTCACACAATCCACACCACGCACACTCGACACAACTTACCTAACCCTAAAACACCATCATTAATGTATTTATTCTGTTTAACTCAGGAGCGAGCAAGCGTGTTTGAATTTATATTAATTGTACTATATTTAAATGGCATTATAGCACACAACACAAGCTCGATAAAAATAATTATATTATCTAGTAATAACGAAAAATGTAAATAACTCAATAATTTTATACGTTGTACAAACATCCAAAGCTGTGGAAGAGCGGAGTCTCCTAACACAGGCGTTATCATGCTTAAAAGGAGGCTCCAACCATAAACTAATGTATACTAGTTGGTACAGAAATAAACATTTTGTATTTGTATTTGTATTGTGACTTAACTATGATAATTACAAATATTCTCACGCAGACTTTTTTGTAGTATCATCAATAGTTTTCTCAGCGAACGCCAAATAAATGTTTTTTTTTTTGAATAGATTGAAGATAATTTGGAATGCAAGTGATGCGGGTTCATTATTTTTTTAGATAATTCATAGAAATATAAAAATCTAACGATATATTCCTCTCACACACACATCAGAGAGACAATACCCGTAATTTTAAGGAACGTTGTCCCATCGTAGCCGCCATCTGTTAAAACATCAATTTCCTCTTGAATTTTGACAAATCGTCATTATAGGTATAGAAGTGAACGGTTTGCATGTATTACAATTGGCCATCAGTCTATCAAACTTGATTGGGGTTGTGGACCGTACCCACAACGGTGGGACCGCGCTTGGGTTATGCCACTTTTAAATTATCATGTAAAATGAGCTGAATAAAACCTAAACATTGCACAAATCATTTTTGAAGAGCAGATAAAAGTTAAGTAGATACCTAAAGGATGCTTCAGAGACCACGTGCCTGCCTCATTTGAATATTTCAGAAATAATCGTTATTGTTATCTTCGTGTTTAACTCTCAATGCTGATGCTGAATGCCGTCTCCTGGCAAGGCTCCGGCAACCTTCGCTTTTATATTATGATTCATTGTGCTTTTTATTTGATAAGAATGTTACGCATCTTTGGGAATTTGTTGTTTATTTACATACAAACACAAACTCATATATTTTTCCCATGGGTGTAGGGAGAAATTACAGAAGACAGATGGTTTTTCGATACCTGCATACTCCTTTTGTTACGTTTCATCATCATCATCACCAGCCTTTTTAATGTTCCCACTGCTGGGACCCAGGACTGAAAGGGAATTGGCCTTATTCCACCACGCGGGCCCAATGTGGATTGGTGGATGTCACATGTATTCGAATTTTTGTTGCCTGGACATGCCGGTTTCCTCACAATTTTTTCTTTCCGTTTTGAGGGCAGTGGTGGTGAAACAGTTTACACAAAGTAAAGTGCCTGCCTGGGTTTTTAACCCACGTCCTACAACTTATAAGTCGCGGCCGATATTTATTTATTTAAAACTTCATGCAGCATACAGATACATAGGCGGACTTAATGCCTGAGGCATTCTCTACCAGTCAACCAAGATCACTAGGCCACCCATTGTTTCGTTTACGTTCATACAATGTATATTGTTATACACGTACGTCGGTTGTGTGGACTACACTTTCCTGATCTTGCTGAAGAACATTATCAATTAGGCCAGTGTATGTCCTCCCGGCGTATTCACTCACATCTGACTTGTAAATTTTTGTTATTCTCCTTTCATTCATCCACGCAACATGACCAAACCATCTAAGGATACTCTTTCCAATTATTATTTGGATGTTTATTCGTTTACTAATTCTACAGAAATGTGGAATAGAGGTGTTCATAGTATAGTTTGAGGGATTTCGTGTCATACCTAAATTACACTCGCGGGCAATGAAAAAGTTCAGTGACATTACCGCAGCACCAAATTACTCCTAAACGGGAAAGGCTAGCTTAATGACGCCGTCTGCAAAATTGAAGTACATTTAACAGCGCATCAGAATATTACCAACAAAAACGTAAATATTAATTTAATAAATTATATTATTAAATTACTATTGATTATATTATTTTGTATTTTGTGGGTGGAACGATATCATTGCTCGGCAGTTTTTAAGTAATCAAATCAAATCATTTATTTCTTTGCAGACATTTGTTATTGATACATAGATGTTATTTTTTACATAATAAAGTCCTCGATAATCTACCGTCGCATGGGTATGTAAATAATATTCAATAAATCAAATAAAAAAAAAACAATACGAATAAAGATAAATATCAAATCTTAAGAATTATTGTGAAATTAGTTAAATAAATGTTGGACTGGTTACGCTAGTAAAAATTATCAAATAGTGTAGGTAAATAACATTCTAGGAAAATAAATTGTGTTAACGTTATAAAGACTACTTGTTCTGATATTTTATTAATATTAAATTTGTAGGTAAATGTTACCAGCATATACTGGTATGCAAATTGCAATAATTTTGTTGGAAGCTGATAAGATTGCTATACAAAATGGCTGGCAATAGCGCTAATGAACATCTTTCGGCGTAAATAACAGTTACACACATCTACATATGTGTTTGCCTACAGTAATTGGCTCTTGCACGCATGCGTAGAATTCGTCAATTGTCCGAAATAAAAAGCATGAAGGCCGCCTCTAACTCTCCTCTAATGCATAAAGTATTAAGTAAGTAAAAAAAATCCTGTCCTTATCCAGACCATGGTCTACCTATGTTCCTCTTCTAAATCCTTTCAGTTAGGCGTGATTGATTAACAAACATCCAAAAACTTTTACATATAAGTAGAACAAGATTTATGTATTTTCTGAGAGCTATAATACAAATAGCATAATGGGAAGTGATACCATCTGACAATGGACAATATATTCCAGTCCATGAAAGTAAATACAATATATGGAGCGTTATGATTGCCTTGTAAACAGTTGACGATCAATTGAACGTTGTGTAAACGGCAGTAATCGAATTATAAACATAATTATCTTTTGCCGGCGACTTCAAATTAGTACTTCGAAAGCCTATTTTTCTTTCCGAGCTTTAAATATTCCAATAACTTTCAATATTATCTTCAATTGCATTGCGCAGAAATTATTGGTCAACCATAGAAATTACCACCTCTTTAAGGACATTCTTGCCGGGATAAAAACTATCCCACATCCTTTCTAGGATCTGAAATATTTCCATTAAAATTTCATCTAAATCGGTTCGGCGCCTTAAGCGTGAAAAGGTAATAGACAGACAGAGATTCTTTCACATTTATAATATTAAGTATGGATTACCTCTGTTGACATAGGTTATCGTATCCATTGTAACAGGTAAGGAAGCCTCGTTAGTGTAGAGTTACTGCTGAAATTAACATTCTGTGTTAGATTCACCAATGAGAGTCATAGGCATAGTGTTACTGGATTTTTCCGTCTCTAATTTCTCACTTAGATTGATACACGGTTAATTGCAATTAGGTTCGTCCCTAATAGTACAATATAAACTTAAATATAACTGGCGAAATAAGGGTTCACTGTAAGTACTTCCTATGGGTGTTATGTTATGTTTTGGGACACAGGCTTCCTCTCTGTGAGAGGAAATGGGCAATAATCCATAATCCACCATGTGTGCCCAGTGTGGCTTGGTGGATGTCACATATATTCGAATTTTTGGTTTTAGAACAACGGTTTCCTCACGATGTTTTTCTTGACCATTTTGAAAGCAGTGGTGGTGATATATTTTACACAAAGTACAGCCTCGGTCTGGGTTGGAAGCCACGACCTACAACCTGTAAGTTGCGGTGGTTACCACTGGGCTTATGAAATGTAACATATATACTTTCTCAATCGGAATAGCCATGTTCGCAACATCACTTGATTGCCCACTGGTTATTAGTCCTAGTAGATAATCCAGGCAAAACCGAAGTTATGTAACATTTAATCTGTATATCGATTCCAAATTATAGCTTTCTAGTACTAAAAGTCTCTGAGCCAAGTTGCGGACGGACGGACAGAAGGACAGATGCACATGGCAAAACTATAAGGGTTCCTTATTTACTACGGAACCCTAAAATGGTTGTGGTCGCAGCCACCCGAAAATTTAAGCACGTTGCCTCGGATGCCTTAGAATGTGTTGATTTAAACACAGTCTTAGAACTAAGGATGCAAGAACGATAATAGCGACCTCGAAAATTTGATTATCACGAGTCGGATAGGTTTTTTTTTACTATCCATACAGTTATAATAGTTACATTTATGACTTAGTCAGAAGAGATATAAATTGAAGAGAATTTGGAATGCAAAACCAAGTGAAGCGGTCTCGTTATTTTGTTAGATAATTCTGTAGGGATAGGTGTAATTGAGTACACGAATTGATGTATAATACTCGTGTTTATTAGCAAACCATTGAATATATAGACTTAGGCTACTTACACATACAAACATAGACATAGTTCTATGACACCCACACTACACCTCCCACATAATAAAATAAAAAAAAATACAAATGTTTTTTTTTTATTCACATACTCTAATGTTTTAAACTAGGTATACAGACACTATAACAATATCTACTAGGTACAATATAACTTAGTTCTATTCTTATGCACTACATCAATGTTACCTTTTCTTATTATTTCTACGTTTGGTGCTAAGTCCCTTACAACTACATAGGGTCCAGAATAAATGGGACTGAATTTGTTTCCAGTTTCTTTTTTTACAAGGATTTGGTCATTTGGTGTATAAGTGATAGGCCTCATATTGGAATCATAATGTTGCTTGCGCAATGTTTTTCGTTGAATCAAGTTATTTCGTGCTTCAGACTGTGACACCTGTAATCTATATTTCAATTCAAGCGGGTACCTCTCATGATTATAAAGTGGTTCAATTGACTTTGATAAATTATTAGGCAAATTACATTTTTTCCCATATACCAATTCAAATGGAGTATGGTTTGTTGCACTATGCACCGAAGTGTTATATGAGAAGCACCAATAGGGTAACCATGAACTCCATGTTTCAGGATGATTATCCGTCTGGATTCTCAAGAATGCTCCTAGATGTTTATGTGTTTTACTGGTGGGAGGCTTCGGCCGAAGGCTTGTGACCACCCACCGGGCAAAGACGTACCGCCAAACGGCCTAGCCGTGTTCCGGTTCGATGCTCGGTGAAGCCAACTAGAGGAGTTGGGTCGAGATAGCTGTTCCACTGCAGGTTGACCAGCCTGACGCGCGCTGTTAGGGATGTATCGGGAGACTAGTCGCGGAGGGTAGCGGGATCCGAGGCACGGTGCGCCGCTGGCCGACCGCAGGTAGTTGGGGGCCCAAGTAGTGTGCCAGCCACACACGAAAGGCTGCCCCGCCAACTGTCGAAAAATCCCGAAATGCGCCATCGTGCTGGTTGGCGACCAGATGGGGAGGGCCCGATGGACATTCCGGGGGGGCTCGGGCGTCCCCGCAGTCTCCGGACTAGTACCCCAATGATGCTGTCCTTTCAGTGCGTGTCTGAAGGTTAGCAGCGTGGAACCTCGTCTCACTTCCAACTCCTCTCCTCCGTTCACTCTTATAAAAATATGAATCATGTCAAGGAAAAGGAAGATTATTTTTAAACAGCGGCTGCACCCCCTCCCCCACAAAGTGCATCTCACCAACATTAGGGGTCTGCACTCAAATCTCTCTGCAGTCCACTACCACCTGGAGACTGAGAAACCAGCGCTGTTTTTCCTTACGGAGACGCAGATAGCGAGTCCGTCAGACGTGTCGTACCTGTCTTACCCAGGGTTCACCCTGGAGCACAATTTTAGACCACGGGCGGGTGTATGTATGTACGCCCGTGACGATCTTTGCTGTCGGCGTCTCCGTAACCTTGAGGACTCAAGATTCACAACGCTCTGGGTTCTGGTGGACACAGGTCTGGATAAAATTATCTACGCCTGTGTCTACCGTTCGCACAGTGGAGATCAGGAGGCAACCAGGCTCACAGAGTACCTCAGTGAGGCTGCTGATGCAGCACAGCAGCGGTACCCTTCTGCCCAATTAGTGTTACTGGGGGACTTTAATGCCCACCACCAGGAGTGGCTCTTCCCATACCAGTGCACTGATCATGCTGGACGGGAGATGCGTAAGCTTGCGCTAGCGCTAAACCTCACCCAGCTGGTCCAGGGGGCAACGAGGGTACCGGATGTTGATTCGCACACGGCGAATTGCTTGGACCTTCTGCTGACAACAGATCCAGACAGATACTCTGTGTCGATAGCATCACCATTGGGTAGTTCCGACCACTGTCTGGTGAAGTCTGTGTCCGTCTATTCCCCGCCCGATCCCAGCCCAAGGGGCACCCGGCGGGTTTGGCGGTACAGGTCGGCAGATTGGGATGGCATGCGATCTTTCTTCGCATGCTATCCTTGGCAGCCTACTTGCTTTTCTTCGACTGATCCTTCGTCGTGTGCGGATGCCGTGACGGATGTGTTGCGTCGGGGAATGGAGTACTACATTCCGTTCACTGACGTAACAATGTCTAGCGAAGACCGGCCATGGTTTGGCGCCGAATGTAAGCACGCCGACGCGCTTAAACATGGGGCGTACCTGGCTTGGGTCGACGCTCGATCGCGTAAGGCGAGTGACGTGGGTCAGAAGAAGAAGGCCTTCAACAGGGCTGCCAAGTCCTGCAAGATGGTGTTGCGAAGGGCTCGGTTCGATCACATTGGCCGAATAGGGACCAAACTTGCTTCTTACCCAGCAGGTAGTAAAGCGTTTTGGTCTCTGGCTAAGTCGGTCGAGTCGAACTTCTGCCGTCCCTCACTGCCACCACTGCTGAAACCCGACGGGTCACTGGCCCACTCCGCTGAGGAGAAAGCAAATTTATTTGCCTCTCTTTTTGCGGAATCTTCACGTCTGAATCCTGGTGATTCGCGGCCCCCTCCTCCTCCTGATGGATGCGAGACGAGTATGTCGGATATTCGTATCCATCAAAAGGACGTCCGTAGGGTGCTGCGTAACCTTGACGTGAACAAGGCTAGCGGCCCTGACGGAATACCAGCACTTGTTCTTAGAACCTGTGCGCCTGAACTGTCTCCGATCTTGACACGCCTATTCCGTCTTTCGTATGAGGCTGGAAAAGTGCCGAATGCTTGGAAGCAGGCTAACGTACAGCCCGTGCCCAAGAAGGGCAGTCGAGCTGACCCGGCCAACTACAGACCCATATCTGTAACCTCCATACTCTGTAAGAGTATGGAACGTGTACTCAATACTAAGCTCCTGGCATACCTAGAAGCAAACGATATCCTTAGTGATCGCCAATACGGCTTCCGCCGAAATCGGTCTACTGGGGATCTTCTAGCGTATGCCATTCACATCTGGAGTGAGGCCATCGAGAGGCACGGGGAAGCGCTTGCCGTCTCCCTAGACATCTCGAAGGCTTTTGATAGGGTCTGGCACGAAAGCCTTATTGCTAAGCTTCCTTCATTCGGTTTGCCCGGTGGTCTGTGTGATTGGATTGCAGACTTCCTGAGAGATCGGTCCATTCGAGTGGTTATCGATGGCTGCTCGTCGGACTACTTGGATATTAATGCCGGGGTCCCTCAGGGGTCGGTACTCTCGGCAACTTTATTCTTGCTGCACATTAACGATCTGCTAAAACCCGGCACCTTTGGGTATGCAGACGACAGCACCGTTACTGAGAGATACTTGTCCAACGCTCGTGCTACCGGGCCTCAGATCCAGTCGCTCCGGGAGGCCATGGTGGAGCGCTTAAACCTGTCCTTGCAGGCAGTCTCCGAATGGGGCGATGCCAATCTGGTCAGGTTTAATGCTGCTAAAACCCAGGCGTGTCTGTTTTCCGCAAAAAAGAGTCAATTTCACCCGGCTCCAACTTTCCGAGATGTGACCGTGCCAATGGCTGACTATCTTGAGCTTCTTGGCGTTACGTTGACATCGACTCTCAATTTTGGGCCATACATTGAGGCAAAGGCTCAGCTGGCCGCCAAAAAACTGGGGATACTTGCAAAGGTGAGAAGGTATTTCACGCCAGAACAGCTGCTCAGCTTGTATCAAGCGCAAGTTCGATCATGCATGGAGTACTGTTCTCATCTCTGGGACGGATCTGCCAAATACCAGCTTGATGCACTGGAGTCGATCAAAAAGCGGGCCAAGAGACTCATCAGCGATGAGGCACTGGTTAAGTCAAAGCTCCAGAGCCTTGAACATCGTCGCCGAGTTGCCAGCTTGTCGGTTTTTTATCGGTTACATTTCGGGGAGTGTGCGATGGAATTGCATGATTTAATTCCACCCAGCCCGTTCCATCATCGGACTACCAGACGTACGGCGATGCGTCATCGATATATGGTGGACATCCCACCCATACGCACTAAACGTTTTGGGAATACTTTTATTATGCGTACAGCTAAGGAGTGGAATTCCCTGCCGGAGTCTGTGTTTCCCGATAGCTACAATCTAGGGGTCTTTAAGTCAAGAGTGAATAGGTTACTTCTAGGCAAGCGTGCTCCACCATCGACCACATCATCGCTTACTATCAGGTGAGATAGTGGTCAAGCGCGAGCCTATATTAGATAAAAAAAAAAAAAAAAAAAAAAAAAAAAATGAGCATTCTCCAACGCACCAATACTTTCGTGATGGTATGCCGTGGAGTTAAGCTTTTTTATATCTAGTAATTTACATACCTCCGTCATTGTTGCGCTGATAAACTCTGCTCCTCGATCGGTCGCTATAGTGTTTGGAACACCATACTTTAGGATAACATTTTCTACAAAGGCTTTTGCAACCTCTTCTGACTTTTTAGGAACAAGTGGACAAGCGATAATATATTTGGATAATTCACATTGTGTGGTTAAAATATACGAAAAATTATACCTATCCTTATCTAAGGGTCCTACTATATCTAGATATACCTTCTGAAAGGATGTATGAGCAGTAGTCGTCACTACCATCGGCTCTTTATTGTATATGCTATGTTTTTGAATCTGGCATTTATGACATTTCTTCACAAAATCATGGACATCTCGTTCCATGCTAGGCCAGAAATAATATTTACGAATATTATTTAACATCCGTCTTATACCCGCGTGGCCACTCGTGGGTAAAAGATGAAAGTCGTTAATTATGACTCTTCTGTCATCTTTGTCATCTATTCTTTCTACGTCTTTTAATACACATAACCTTGGTCCGGACCATTTTGCATCTTTCTTTACCTCGGATATCAACTTCTCAATAAAATAATTATTTGTGCCATTTTTAATGAAATATATCTCCTCTATATCATTAATATTACAATATTCCCTGAACTCCCTCGCAAATGCGGCTGGCGTCATCTGCGATCGGGATGCTGGGTTTATAAACAATGTCATCCGAGCCGGCACATAACACAATGTATTCTGACTACTTAACCTTACATTATTATTTTCGTCTCTTAATTTAGCCCAATTATTACTATCTACAAATCGTATCTCAACAGAGTCCTTCGGCTTACTATGAGTTTCCACAACTTTTGGTTGATCAGGCCAAATGTCTGTGTTAACCATATCTTCCGAAGAACTGCTCTCCAATAACTTCCGCTTTTGTCCTCTAGTCATAATGTTTACAACACACTCATGCATTTCTTTCAGTTCCTTCGATGACACACATACTCTCGATAATGCGTCTGCAGCCACATTACTTTTACCTGGCACATATTCGATATCAAAATCGTACTCATCCAAAACCAATCTAAACTTTAATAATCTACTAGAAGGATCCTTCAAATTGAATAAATAAATTAGAGGTTTATGGTCTGTAAAAATCTTAAATTTGCGACCATACAAATATGGACGAAAATGTTTAATACTCCACACTATAGCTAATAATTCTTTTTCTATAGTGGGATAGTTTCTTTCAGCTTTATTTAAACTTCTGCTTGCATAAGCAATTGGCCTTCCATCCCGATTAGACAATACGGCGCCTAACGCGTATCCTGATGCATCTGTTTGTAGGTTGAATATATTGTCACTAGAAAAACATGGGTATTGCAAAACTGGGGCGGATATCAAACGCTGTTTTAATGCATCAAAGCTCACTTGGCAGTCTTTATCCCATTTAAATGTTACATTTTTCCTACTCAAATTATTCAAGGGGTGAACTATATCTGCAAAATTTTTAATAAACTTTCTATAGTAATTGGCAAACGCTACGAAGCGTTTTACCTCATCTGCCGTTTTTGGAATGGGATAATTTTGCATAACACTAATTTTGTCCGGGTCTGGTAAAACTCCGTTGCCAGAGACCACATGACCTAAATATAACATATCCTTTTTCAAAAATACACACTTGGACGGATTCAATTTAAGATTCACTTTCCGAAGTCTTTCAAAAACGTCAATTAAATTTTTATTATGTTGACTGAGACAACTTCCATACACAATTAAATCGTCTTGATAGACGAGGCACTTTTCAAAATTAAGACCTGCCATTGCCATTGTCATCATCCTTGAAAATGAGCTAGGACTTGTTTTAAGCCCCATGGGCATCCTAGTCATTTGATATTGCCCAGAACCAAATGCTGTATATTTCCTACTATTGGGGTCTAAACCTACATTATAATATGCTTGATGGAGATCTAAGTGTGAGAAGTAGATGCATCCTGATAACGAGTCTAAAATTTCTGTAATGTTAGGAAGAGGGAAGTTATCATTTTCAATATTATTATTCAGTTTGCGGTAGTCAATAACTAATCTCCACCTCTTTTGTCCATTAACGTCTAATTTCTTGGGTACCAGCAAAATTGGGCTAGACCAATCACTTACGCATGGCTCTATAATGCCGTCGGCTAACATATTTTGGAGTTGTTTATGTACCTCATCTTTCTGTGAATGAGGTAACCTATATGGTTTAACAAATACGGGCTCTGCATTAGGCTTTACGCGAATAGAATGTTGATAAATATGCGTAGTTGTCAGTTTATCCCCCGGTAAAAAGAATATATCAGCATATTTGGCGCATACTTTTTCAATTGTTATCTGCTCTTCTTCATTTAAATGTTTTATATTCAGCAGTGTAAACATTTTTTTAACGCGGGCCGCATTTTTTTCGCATTTATCAAAACTGCAAATATTGTAATCCGACGCGCTGTGTATAATGGGGTCTATTTTATCTAGAGTTAACTCATTCTCAGTTGTGTTAAGTATTCTTACAGGTATTTTTCCACTAGTGGGCTTTACTAAGGTGCTAGCTATAAAAACACCTTCGCTGCATTCAGAAGTACAAACTACACATTCTTCTTTTATATTAGTTTGTATAAAGTGGATTGACTCCGATCTGGGAGGTATAATAAACATTTCTTTTTTACTATTAGATATCTTAATAGACAACGTGATTGGATTACCATTTAAAGTGTGCAAAGATAAACTATTATTCTTGTAGTCTAATAACGCTTTATGTTTTCGCAAGAAGTCGTCACCGATGATTCCATGCGCCTTACATGGCAAAGAATTAAAAACAATAAACTTATGCCTAAACGTTGCATAATCTGTTACTAAGTCTAAATAAACGTAACCTAAAGATTGAACTTTGCCCCCAAGTCCATTAATCTCAATACTCTCTAAATGGCATGGAATATTTTGTTCGACAAGATGTTTATATTTGATGGCTGAAATTGACGCACCCGAGTCAAGTAACCATCGGAATGGGCTACCATTTACAGAAAACTCGACAACCATGTTATTATCACATGACAAAATATAATGTTTAGGCACGAAAAAACTGATTTTTGGATTCTTCATTTTTAGGTGCATCCTCGGTCATAATATGCATAGCTTCCGAATTACGTGTCCACTTGTTTCGGTTATTATGAAAAGAAGACCTACCTCGATTCGATCTTCTCGAATTCCGCCACGATCCTCGTGGTGCACGACCACGCCCTGGGTCCTGGATGGTCTCATTACGGTCACCCCAACGCATTTGACCCTGGTTTGAGCGGCCTCTAAACGCTCGTCCATGCTGACCTCTAAAATAATTATTAGAAGCACGCCTGTAATTATGTCGATTGTTTTGATTAAAAGCCATAATCTCACCTGATGAAGTCGAAGGCATCGAAGTCTCTTCATCCACTGCTGCTTGAACTGCATCTTTGAGGGATTCAAAATTTCTTGCGGCTATGATAGTGCTTAATCGACGGTTTCGCAATCCGTCGGCAAACCGTTTGATGGCTTGTTTCTCATTAAGCGGTTTCAATACCTGGTAATTACTGGATTTCCCTTCGGATTGCGCTATCGTCAAGTCCACAAACATCTCAGTAATGGCTTTTCCGTACTCATCAATTGACATTTGCTTTTGGCAGAAAGAATGTAGTTTGCTCTGTATTGCCGTAGCAGACTTTGTTGGCAATAATTGAACCCGCATATCGTGTAATAGATCCTTAACTGAGTCATAATTTGATGCTAATTTCAATTTTGCAGCCTGAGACAATCGACTTTTCAAAACGAATGTAATTAATTGTTCTTGCGACTGACTATCTAAAATAGAACTGTAATAATCGATCCCATCGATTAACTGCTTAATACCTAACTCGTCACTTGTCATGACGGGCAACAAATTCAGTGCTATCTTAAGATCAAATTTGGCCATTTTAGCTATTTTTCCTTCGTCCTCACTTAAACTTTCTAAATCTGAGTTACTGTAACTACTTCCTTTTTCACATAACTGTTTTATTTCTACGAATAATTCATCTATCTTATAACGTAACTCATTTATTAGTATTAACTCCTCATTTTTGAAGTCTTTTACGTTAGCTTCTATTTCTTTACAATAATTTTTAAACGAATAAAATAAATTTATCTATTCTTCTAATTTTCTACTACATACCTTAGATTCTAATCTTCGCTCAGGACCTATTTTAATTAAATATATACGTATTTTGCGTAACTCATTATATATGTTATCAAATTTCTTAGCCATAAGACACTATTTTAATCGTTTTGATTTTTACGTCACTGCATACTTTAGAATTTGTCTTAAACAGTCTCTACATAACAGTACATTAACAGTACAGTACATTTAACTTAATTTCTTCCCGAATATCTTGCGTACACAATCACTTTAGTTCACTGATTTACACTGACATTCACTTTCTGCTGCTTTCGGAGTGGCCTGGCCGCGACCTCGTCCGGACAATCGCATGCCCCTGAACGCCTGGTGGTTGATCTCCTGACGCATCCAACGAGTATGGCATTTTTTATATGCCTTAAATCCCAAGTATAGAAGCACTGCACCCATGAAACAGATAATTATTGTGGTCATAATAGTCTGGATGTTCAAATGTTGCCCAATTTCTTGCAAATTCGCACTATTGCCAGCACCAGCTGCGTTTTGAGCTAGAAAAACCTCTTCTTTGGTCTGGTATGATTGACACATTTTGCTTTTCTTAACAATTTCGCACCAATTAATAATGAAGCCAGTTGTAACGCGACACGACCATTATGCGCGGCTTGCCCGAAGGCAGGGTCGCCATGTAGGGATAGGTGTAATTGAGTACACGAATTGATGTATAATACTCGTGTTTATTAGAAAACCATTGAATATATAGACTTAGGCTACTTACACATACAAACATAGACATAGTTCTATGACACCCACACTACAATTCATTGAAATATAAAATTCTAACGATATATTCCATCATACACAAAAGATACATCTAACATCAGAGAAACCATTCCCGTAATTTTATGGCACGTTGTTCCATCATAGTCGCCATGTGTTAAAAAGCATCTGTTTCCTCTTGCATTTTGACAAATCTTCAACATAGGTATAGAAATGAACGTTTTACAAGTGTTAGTATTGGCCATCAGCCTATCGACCCTGATTGGGTTTGTCGGCATTCCTACTGTACCTATAACGACGGTACCACGCTTGTCTAGTGCCATTTTTAAATTATCATGTAAAATGAGCTGAATAAAACCAAAAAAAATGGACAAACCATTTTTGTAGAACAGATAAAAGTTAAGTAAATACCTTAGGGATGTTTCAGCGACCACGACCCTGCCTCATTTGAATATTACAGAAATAAATGTTATTGTTATCTTCGTGTTTAATTCTCAATGCTGATGCTGAATGCCGTCTCCTGGCATAGCTACAGAAACCTTCGCTTTTTTGTCATGATTCATTGAGCTTTTTATTTGATAAGAATGTTACGCATCTCTGGGTATTTGTTGTTTATTTACATACCAACACAAACTTTTATACCATGGGTGTAGGTAGAAATTACAAAAGAAAGATGGTTTTTCGATACCTACATAATCCTTTTGTTTCGTTTCATCATCATCATCACCAGCCTTTTTAATGTTCTCTCTGCTGGGAATTAGGTATCCTCTATGTGAGAGGGAATTGGCCTTATTCCACCACGTGGGCCCAATGCGGGTAGGTGGATGTCACATGTATTCGAATTTTTGTTTCTAGGACATGCCGGTTTCCTCAAGATGTTTTATCTTACCGTTTCGAGAGCACAAAGTAAAGCGCCTGCCGGGTTTTAACTCTTACACACTACATACGTCGTGGTCTTATAAATCTCGGCCGATTTCACTAGGTCACCACTGCACTCCATTGTTTCGGTTACGTTCAAACAATGTATATCGTTATACTCGTACGTCGGTTGTGAGGACAACACTTGCCTGACCTTTCTGAAGAACATCACCAATAAGGCCAGTGTATGTCCTCCCAGCGTATTCATTCACATCTGACTTGTAAATACCTTTTGTTATTTGCCTTTCATTTATCCTCTCAACATGACCAAACCTTCTAAGGATATTCTTTCCAATTATTGTTTGGATGTTTTTTCTTTTACTTATTCTACAGAAATGTGGGATAGAGGTGTTCATAGTATAGTTTGAGGTATTTCGTGATACACCTAAATTATAAGTAATTAAATCATTTATTTATTTGCAAAGTATGGGTAATTGATACCAAAATGTTATCTTTTACATAATAAAGTCCTCGAAATTCTACCGTGGCATGGGCATGTAAATAATATTCAATAAATAAAATTTAAAAAATTAAATACGAATAAAGATAAATGTCAAATCTTAAGAATTATAAATGTAATCGAAAGAAAGAAAGAAAATTAGTTAAATAAATGTCGGACTAGTTACGCTAGTAAAAATTATCAAGTAGTGTGGGTACATTCCATTCTAGGAAAATAAATTATGTTAAAATTATAAAAACTACTTATTCTGACATTTTATTAATATTAAATGTGTCGATAAATTTTACCAGCATAGATAGACTGGTATGTAAATTACAATAATTTTGTTGGAAGTTGATAAGATAGCCTATAGCATGCAAAATGGCTGGCAGTTGCGCAGTGGCGGTAGCTTCATATAAGCCCAAAAGCCTTACTAAAATGCTCGATAAAGAATCAATATCAAACCTAAACTATTAAAAAGTTCGCGCGCTTAATTCTTATCAAAATAACACAAAGTATCTACCTATGCCACACTACTTCACATAGCGATTGGTCGCGCGCAGAGTTTCGTATTTGCAGCATCTACATATAGTGGTATAGCTGTCTCGCTTACACGTACCGGCTTTTGCCGGGCTTTCAAATACTATCTCTGTCATTTTCGCACTTATAGCGATGTGCCGTATAACGAGTTAGAACCTTGTGCGTCTACAAATCGATCAGCATGGAAGATTTAAGCCGTGCATGCGTATGAAGTTGCACGCGTATGCGTGACCTTGTCACCTTGCCAACTCTGCAGTGTTGGCGTTTTAGCGATGTTGTGAGATCTTGGAGATTTTTAACGAGTTTGGAAACTTTTTTTAAGATTTAGCAACAAAAAAAACTAGCGACTTTTTAAAATAACGAAATTAAATATTCAAGCAATATCTTAAAAATAAAAAAATTGCTACATCTAGATAGATTTTTCATATACCTGGCGACTTTTTTGCCTAAATGACAACACTGCAACGACCCGAGTGCAACTCACTTCAGTTTCATTTGGTTGAGTGGGAAAAGTTTTGTTGTTAAAGTTTTTGTGTGTTTTCTTAGATTTTCTCAGTGATACAATTGTTTTGGTGACTTACCTACAACAATGGAGGTAATTGTACCTTGTGAGGATTTAAAATGCGTTCAAGTTTTGGTTGGCGAAGATAAGGTAAAATCTTTAAACTTTGCTCAGAAAAAACAGTTAATTTCTTCTTTAAAACCGACGCCTAATCTTTGTATTTCTCAGACTAGTAAATCGCATAAACGAAAATTTAATAGATCAGTGTATAAAACTAGTTGGATTGTTGGCTGTTCGCACACTAATAAGTTGTATTGCTGGTGCTACATATTTTTTTTCGAATAAAGATTCCGTTTGGAATACACCTATATAACCAGTATAATGATTTAAATAACATATCTGGCGCCATTAAAAGGCACGCAAATTCCCCCAACAGGTATTTCCTGTGTGCAATGGTTTCTTTCGGTAATTTTGGTAAACAACGAATTGAGACATCTATATCACGCCAGTTATCTGAGGAAATTTCAAAATATAACACGTGCGTTGATAACAACCGTAGTCATATGTTTATTATATTCAATCTAGCACTAGCATGCCTTCAGTGAGCTTTGGTTACCTCATTCACCGCACGACAAGCAAGAGTGAAATTGAAGAAAGAAGAGGAAAGAAGAAGATGGATGAATTCACGTTTAATTTATTGTACCTAACCAGTAGTTTATGACAAAATTGCGATGATACATACGTAGGTACCTACATACTCAGTCGAAAACTGAACTTTCTTTTTTTGAAATCGGTTAAAATTTTATTGGGCTTGCCTTATTTTGAAACCCTAGGCACGCCACTGCAGTTGCGCTAATGAACATCGTTAGGCGTAAATAAAAAACAGTTACACACATCTACATTTGTGTTTGCCTACAGTAATTAGCCCTTGCACGCCTGCGTAGAATTCGTATATTGTCTCAAATAAAAAGCATGACGGCCGCCTCTACGTTTGTATGCATAATGTATTCATCCAAAATCTTTTACCTATAAGTAGAACAAGATTTATGTATTTCTCTGAGAGCTATACAAATACCATAATGGGTAGTGATACCAATTGACAATGGGCAATATATTCCAGTCCATGAAAGCCAATACAATATATGGAGCATTATTATTGCTTTGTAAATAGTTGACGATTAATTGAACGTTGTGTAACCAGCAGTAATCGAATTATAATTAGCTTTTGACAGCAACTTCAAATTAGTACTTCGAATAGCCTATTTTTCTTTCCGTGTTTACAATACTCCAATACCTTTCAATATTACCTTCAAAGGCATTGCGCAAAAATTATTGGTCAACCACAGAAATTACCAGCCCTTGAAGGACATTCTTTTGTGTTGGCTTAGCTTATCGTATCCATTGTAACAGGTAAGACTGCCTCGCTAGTCTAGAGTTACTGCTGAACGTAAGGTTCTGGCTAAGATATGGGTCCGGCATAGAGTTACTAGATTTTTAATTTTTCCGTCTCTTGGTGCTCGGTTAATGGCAATTAGAATCGTCTCTGATAGTACAAGGGACTTATATATAACTGGAGAAAGAAGGGTTAACTATAAGTACTACCTTTGGGTGTGATTTTATGTTTTGGTGGATATATCTTCAAAGGGTGTATCATCATCATCAGCTTTTTTTAATGTTCCCACTGCTGGGACACATGCCTCCTCTCTGTGAGCGGAAATGGACCGTAATCGACCATGCGGGCCCAGTGCGGATTGGTGTAAGTCATATATATTCGAATTTTTGATTCTAGGACTTGCCTGTTTCTTCACGATTTTTTCCTTCATCTTTTTGAGAGCAGTGGTGATGAAATAATTTACACAAAGTAAAGCCCCTGCCTGGGTTGGTTTACAACTTGTAAGTCGCGGCTGTTACCACTGGGCATATACAATGTAACAGATATGCTTTCTCACTCTGATTAGCCATGTTCGTACCATCACTTGATTGCCTACTGATCATTAGTAGATTTATTGCACTGAAATACCTTTATGTTGCATGAACTTTTAATAAACAAATAAATACACGAATATAAGAGATAATCCAGGCAAAACCTAAGTTTTGTTAACAAAATTATTGCTTACAATTTCGGTAAAAATGAAGAGATTGTCATCGCTCAACATGTTCATGTAGAATATTTTGTTTCTCTTTTTTTTTTTAATGTTTCATTTGATTTTCTCCTTTTATTACTAAATTGTTATTTTCTTTAATGAGGTTTTGTATTTCTTTGTCATTTTGAATAATTATAATTGACAAAACAAATAGATGAAAATATATAGGTAATCTATTAAAAACAATAATTAAGACTAAGTCATCAGCAATATGGTGTGGAATATGATAACCCATGTAGCCCATGGTGATATTTTCACGTAGTAATTGACTGCGTGATCATAACATCGATGCCTTAGTTCACAATTGCACTAACTACAAAATTTTCATTTTTGAGGAGAGAGCTTTAAAGTTTTTTAAAGTTTAGACGAGAACAGTAGAAAATCCAAGTAAAATAACAAAAAAAATATGCATCTATTCATAAGACTAGTCCTTTTACTCCATCATATCTCAATATTGTAATATTAGTTTAAACGTTACCTTTTCAAAATGGCCAAATAAACATAAAACCCCCCATTTAATACATTTGTGCACTTAAAAAATTGTCAAACCCCTTCAAGTAAAACTATTTAATACACTTGTACAATTCGGACTATATCTCAAAACGGTTTAATGTATTTGTGCACTTAAAAAATTGCCAAACCCCTCCCAGTAAAAGTACTTAGCACACTTGGGCATCAAACTTTCTTGATCCTTTTGTACTACCAACACATAATACACTCTTGTAGCACTGCTAAAAAGTATGAGCAGATATTGCAAATGTATATAATACGTTTGTGTTTTGAAATTTCATGCAGTTGAGAAACTTAAAATCAGTTAAAGTATATCTTGATTGGTTTTACAAAAATAAAGACCATTAGTATAATACCACATTCATGGAACATTAAACGAACTCATTTAATACAATTGTGACCCACGGTTTTGGTAGATAGAGACGGAATAACGGTATTTCGATGCGCGGAAACGAAAGAGCATGACATTTAGTGTATTTGGCATTAAAAAAGTAAAAATTGAAAATTTTGTAGTTAGTGCAATTGTGAACTAAGGCATCGACATTAAAGATACACTTTCTGCACTCCCAACTAAACTATTTCATTGAAAACTTAGATTCAATAAGTGATGAACACGGTGAGTGCAGCCATCAAAAAATTTGCTTCAGTGGAAAATGTTATTATAGAATACATATTTCTGCACTGCTTTCAGATTACTGCTGTTTTTTTTTTAACTTATTAGGAAGACACAAAAACCTGCTTAAAAAAGTCAAAAAGACATTTGCTACTTAAAAGCATCGAAATACTGCAAAAAAAAAATAAGTTGAATATCTTTTGAAATCCAATAGTGATCAAAAAGTTTTATTTAGTGTCCTGTACTGTACTGTAGCATGATAAAATACTAATCATAAAATCAGATCTCTGAGAAAAATAGTTATTTTTATATCACACTCTAATGCATCTGACTTAAACATAACTATCAAAATGTGGGTGATCTGCAGCTATATATCTACCCAGCCTTTCAGAGAATGCAGGCGTGATGATATATTTTATTAAAATACCAATCATACTCTAAAATATTTTATGTAAAATAGCTAAACCGGCTGGTTCCGCTTGGAAACTATGCAATATATTATGAATGTTGATATTAAAACATACCTGTCACGTCGGTGTATCGCATCTAATCAATTAAATAATATATTTATAATAAATAATATCTATATACACACATCAACATGGTCTAGGGATATTTCATACTCAATTAATTAACTCGAAAAGTACTGGCCGCATTGGAATCTTTTATACACCGATTTGTTTGTAATTTATCTCAGACTAATTCCAAATTAAAATTTTTGAAAATTCTTTTGTTTCGGTGGCATAAAAATGTCTTGATGTGTAGGAGAGGGAATTTTCATTTGTGCGAAATTTAGAAAACAATACGAATTACGTTTAGTTACAGTTTTTTTTCATTTTTAAACGAAAGATAAAGTTAAAATCGAGGTATTGTAGCCATGCAACGCCAACATTTGACGAGGGCGGAAATGTTACGAGCTGTGGGAATGCTGGAAGCTGGGTCTGTTCAGCGTAATGTTGCTGAGGCCATAGGGAACCACCAAAATGTAATTTCAAGATTGTGGACACGCTATCGTGCCACAGGTGAAGTAGTGGAGAGGCACCGGGGGCCGAGTCGCATCACTAACCCCAGACAAGACCGATTTTTGCAAATTACTGCGCGAGCTCAACCAAATGCAACGGCGACTCAATTGGTCCAAAGGCTGCGAGTGGAACACCAAGTGCTTGTGAGTGACCAAACTGTAAGAAGGCGACTGCATGAAAGCAATCTACGCTCTCGTAGACCACTCCGGGTCCCACCTTTACGGAGAGGCAATCGTGGACGACGATTAGAATGGGTTCGGAACCACGTGGACTGGGGCCGTGAGCAATGGTCCAATGTGCTGTTCACGGATGAATCCAGGTTCGGCTTCCATCCGGATTCACGAAGGACGCGTGTTTGGCGAGTTCCTGGACGATGGAGCCGTCTTCAGAACCCTCAGGAAGTTCACCCATACCAAGGAGGAACTATTATGGTTTGGGCAGGAATTCGTCTTGGAGGACGGACGGATCTCGTTTGGGTGCAGGGCAATATGACGGCAGAACGATACGTCCAACAGGTGCTGGGGCCCGTAATCTTACCCCACAGAACAAAAATGGGGCAAGATTTCCTGCTCATGCACGACAATGCCCGGGCACACACGGCGAGAACGGTAGCAGTTTGGTTACATACACACAATGTTAGGGCCTTAGACTGGCCTGCTCAATCGCCAGATCTAAATCCCATTGAGCATGCGTGGGATATGCTGCAAAGAAGAGCTCTGAAGGAAGTTCCTGAAAATCTGGCTACAGAAGATCAACTTTTTGCGCACCTCAGAAGGACATGGGACAATATTCCGCAGCAAGACATTGACAACCTTGTTCTGAGCATGCTGAATCGTTGCCGATGTGTTATGAACATCATGGGCGCTTTCTCAGACTACTAACTTCAAGTTTATAAACACAAATTAAATGATTTTTCTATTTTTTTCAGTTTTTACTCATAAATTAAAAGTTAATTCATATACGGTTTCCGTCTATGCTTCATTTTTTTTCCATATAATCCTGAAATTTTAATCGAAGTACCTTACCATTATTAAAAAATGGTAGAATATTAAATAACGTATCTTTTAAATATATACATGTCCTATAAATAATTAACACATTGATAGTAATTCGCTTTTTTAAAAATATCCCTAGACCGTGTTGATGTTTTTACTTGGAATACTCATAGTCGATACTGGGTTCAGTATAACTCTAATATTTTTAGAGAGTGCGTACGGCGGAAATCACGTAACCTGTGCACAGGTTACGTGATTTCCGCCTTAGTAATGTGCCATTTTTCACAGAACCGACTTGGCGACGTCTGTGGAAGGTCGATGCCCAATAGGGGTATTTCGGCTGAAATGATAAAAGTCTTCATCAACATCGTTTCTGTCGTTTTTAGAAGAAACTAATTTTTAGTTTATTTATTTAATGATATTTTAATACAGAGTCGTTACTTAATTCTAAACTCGCCAAAATTTACTTTTGATGGCGAGAAGTGCTCTTTTACATCACAATGCACCACCTTACTTACAAAACTTATATATTATACTGTTAAGGTTTACTTATTTAGTTCTGTTTCCTATCCTGTATAATGTCAAAACAACAGCTACCATAATTTTATTCGTCGGGCTGAGCTGCTCTTACTACTGCCTTGGCTGCGGATGGGTGACACAGTGGGCCTCAGCCTCACACGAGCGTGTTTTGTAGACTATTCTGCCAAGTGTTAATTAGCAGACACAATAGAAAAAAAATAAACAATTACCATTGTTTTAATCCGATTCGGCAATATGGACAGTTACGGGGATAATATTTAAGACTGTCATTATGTGTGAAATAATGGTATTCAACCGAATTTGGTTGGACTTAAGATGACTCCAACTTATTTGAGAAAGTGATTATAATAAAGGTGGATCTGCTTGCTAAATAACAGAGTGCATAGTTAATACAACGTCGTTTTTATGCGCTACCTCTGACGCGTTTTATAAACTAACGCTAGTTCATAAGAGAAGTACTCGCGAAACGTGTTAACAAAAATCAAACCAGAGAAAAGGATTCTCTCTCGTGAGTAGATAAATATCTCAAGAAAATGACGGAAAAATGCCCATACGTAACATGCACCTGAGGAGGAGACAAATGACATTATAACAAATAAAATGTCACCATGGCGATTAGAATAAAATCATAATGTATGAATGCCAAGTGCTATCGAAAAGTCACATGATCAATACCTTACATTTCAATCAATGAAGCTCGACGAAGTCCCGGAGAATGAATTTAACTGTCTTAGATCCCGCAACGAAATTAATCAGAGAAGAATAAAGTAGGAGTAGGAAAAAAAATACACAAACAGAACAAACAAGGTCAATAGGCTCAAAGTATCATTTACAACTGGGATAAGCCCAGTTGCACCGTGGATAAAAATAAGCATTGACGACTAACGCCAACGAACTTGAGGGAACATAACGCGCAATCGTTCCACACCCACGCGACCCAAAATTTAGTAGATTTTTGTATTTTTTTTATTATTCTATGACTTAAAAAAAGCCACAGATCAAAATGTAGATAATTAAATTGTCTTTGAGATGGTGTCGATTTCATTAAAATACGCCCAGCGGTTTTGGTGCGATTTTCTTGTTTTTGTCCGTTTTAGCCATAACTTTACAAATTAATTACACTATGTTATACTAATAAAACTCAAAATGTTCTTAGATCAAATTATTAAGAAAATGGTCTCATGTAACATATATTTTTCCAAAAAATACTAGACGGGAATCGGCGCCTTAAAGGGTCCTAACATTATGAGCTTCTTTATTTGTTTCCAATAATAGGTATGGCAAAAACGCTTGAACGCACGGAAATTGGTTCTAGTTTCAACAAGGTCCGTATAGTAAACAACTCCTGGTGCAGCCTGTACATTATTCAACATAATATTGCGTTTATTCTGCCAAAGAATAAACTCCTACAAGATATGATGTGCAGATTGTACATATTCGCAGGCAGATGTGGAACACTGACATAGACGCGAGGCAACGAGCTTGAAGGAAAATAATTTACTTTTAAAGTTACCATACCCTGTGAGAAATTAGGCAACACAGTGATCCACCTCCACCCATGTCCTGGCCAGCCGCAAGCGAAAGGATGGAAAGATTTGGTGGAGGTGTCAGCTCTTGATGGCATTATACTACTGTGCCGACTATGGCGGGAAAAAGTGCAGGTGCAATCATTCGTCCGTGAACCCGCCGCGGCTGTTTGTAACCAGACCCTCCTCTGGGAAGTACCCCACATACTTCAGGGATGAAACCAGCACATGTGCGCCAGATGACTCCGTGTATGGCACCTTTGGTCCCCCTGTGAGAGATTAGGTCAGTGTCCGCCACCTATTACTTTTCGGCCGCAGGGGATAGGGAGAGCGGCCAACACTATTCTGACACTCCTCCTCCCCTGCGTCCCCACCGCATCCACCATCAGACGGTGGCGACGCCGTCCAGAGGCTCTAGACACATGGCATTCGATGTCAGCGAAGGCGATAGTCGAAATGTCAAAATGTAAGGTATTGACCACGTGATTTTTCGATATCGCTTGTCAATCGTATACAGGGTGTCCCAGAAATCGACGTCAAGCCGTAAATGGGTGATAGACCAAGTTATAACAGTTCTCAGAAAAATACGAAAAAAATCTATCTCATGTTTTTAAAAAATTATGTTCACTTTAAAAATTTACTAAAAAAATCAATCCCTGTAATGGTTCTTTAACTCCAATTGCTACAAATCCCATAATTTATCAATTTTTTTTATTATTATGTAATCTTGAATAATGCTTGTGTAGATTTTTGCCTAAAATTTAAAGCCAACTCCTCCTACTTAGAAGAAAATTAAACTTTTTCAAAACCAAATTATTCAAATTTACTGTTTCGCCCAAATTTAACTGACTGTACTGAAAAAAAAATGTACTACGCTAGTTTGGCAAGTAACATGAAAAATTGGCGCATTTAATAAGGATTCAAAAATGGTGTAACACTTGCTAGATTACGTTTTCAATAATTGGTCAAATTTTTTTTTGTAAATAGTATCGGTTTTTACCCAAAATGTCCATACTTCCTTAAAATGACTTTAGCTTACCTAAAGCTTTGCTAAACTCCGTTTCTAATTCGATAGAGACGGAGAGAGTCATTTTACGAAGTGTGAGCGAGACAGAGAGTGACGCCACCTTTATCAGTGACACAACCTTTATCATGAAACGGAGATACAATTTACCGATGAGTGCGAATGAGACAGCAGTAGAGTGTAAAGACGGTCAGCTCATAGTGACGTCAGAAGGGCAGCTCTTACGCTGGCGTAATCACTTTGAGGAAGTCTTCCGTTTGTCAGCAACATCAACACCTGACGCGCTGCAAGTCAAGCCTTCGCCGTCAACGTTCTGACGCCTCTCATTGAGAGGATATGGGCCACCGAAGAGCTTCCGGACGAATGGAACAAGAGTCTTTGGATAACTGTACCCAAGAAGGGAGATCTTAGTCAATGCGATAACTGGAGAGCTATTACGTTGCTCTCAATTCCCTCGAAGGTTTTCTGCAAGATTATCCTGGATAGGTTATCGAAGGCCATGGATCCTCTCCCACGCAAAGAGCAGGCTGGTTTCCGTGCAAACTGCTCAAACACGGATCAGATCAACACTCTCAGTCTGCTGAAAAAGTTTAATTTTCTTCTAAGTAGGAGGAGTTGGCTTTAAATTTTAGGCAAAAATCTACACAAGCATTATTCAAGATTACATAATAATAAAAAAATTAGATAAATTATGGGATTTGTAGCAATTGGAGTTAAAGAACCATTACAGGGATTGATTTTTTTAGTAAATTTTTAAAGTGAACATAATTTTTTAAAAACATGAGATAGATTTTTTTTCGTATTTTTCTGAGAACTGTTATAACTTGGTCTGTCACCCATTTACGGCTTGACGTCGATTTCTGGGACACCCTGTATATATGTTTTGTAGACATCCCATGGTCGTTGTAACTATCAACGACCATGGGATGTCTACAAACCATTTTAAGCGAATCCACAAAGTAGGCTTTCAAAAAGAAATAGACCTCTATGGGTTTTTCAATCCGCAAAAGTTACAAACTTTCTGCCCGTACTCTATAGATGATGAATTTTTCAAAATTCTTCCTCAGAATAAGTTGCTTGATATATAAGAGTGCCTAATATAAGTTAAGAACTCTTGTGCTAATTGCGTGCTTCTGTACGTACTTTGTCAATGAACGAATGAATTCAAGAATTTTGTTGAGTAGGTACCTATACATTTTTCTATCAATAAATAAGTTCTGTTTAAGAAGACCGCTGTCGGCTGTTCATGAAAACAGAAAATAGGACTGAACACCAACCACTATTTGTTTTTCTACATATAAACGAATGAATCAAAATGTAGGTAATGATCCCAGTTGACGTCCGTCACGACTCACGTCTCACGAGCGCTACTCGAAAGCGTCCAAACAAATGGGGAATGCTTGACGTCGCGTCGAAGCGCACTCTTTTTCTGACACCCCGACGCTTATGCCTGTCCAAAGGGTAATGAGTGGGCATTTTTTATAACTCTGCTCTGCTAGCTATTTGCGCTCTTATCCTAGTCGAACGGATTTATATTAGATGATTGAGATTAATGATTCGCATTTATGTTTAACTTTTTATTACAAGGAAGCAGTGAGGCCTATGTCTAGCAGTGGACATCTTTCGGCTGATATGATGATGATAAAGCAGTTAAAAATTAAAAGTTTTTCTACAAAAAAACACAACCAACTTCCAAATAAAAACAGTACAAGTGAAAAATAAGTTATTTTTCGGTAGTCGGTGTTCCTGTTTCCTTTTCTTCGTTTTTTGACATCGACTTCCGAAGAGGAACTTACTTTTAACTTTATAGTGTTTATATTTGGAAGACGATTGTATTTTTTACGTTTAAGTTGTGATACCTAAGAGGCAAGTTCTATAATAAGGTACCTATAATGCCAGAATAGATTACTCGAATATCATGAAACTTGAACATAACCGGTACAATGAGAGTGTACCAAGGTAAACTTTACACATATTCGTACCCCTTTAGAGCGTATTGGCGTGACGTTATATTATGAAATGGTATAAACAATAAACAAACATGCGTTTGCAGCTATCTCGAGAGATTTGCCGTCATTTATTTAAGATTTATGTTGTATATGTTCCGAAGTTCTTCAACAAAATTTAAATGCGACCAATTTGGGACCATACTATTTCAAACAATAAAAATAAGTAAAAAGTCGATCCTCCTCCTTTTTGGAAAGTCAGTTAATAACTGAGCTACAAAATTATTAAATTGTTCTTTATGTTCACCATTTACATTTTTGATGTCCTGGGTTTGATTCCCGGCTTGGCAAAGTCTTATATGGCTTTCCATCTGGCATTTCTCTCTTTCTTAGTAGGACCCTATCTGTGGGTGGTTGATGGAAATATATTTAAGTGACCTAAACATGTCTGGTGAAAAATGAGTCTAATTTACCTCTGCATAACCTGTCGTAGAAAACAGGCGTGCTATCATGATTATGTAGTACGTATTACGTATTAAACATAAAATCCTACTTATCACTTAATAACCGATTTCCCCAATCCGTAAGATTACTATCTTCGAAGCTGTGATTAATACAACGATATAATACACTTTAATCGCTTTGTTGCGCATATTCCGTGGTTTGGGGGTAATTTTAAATTCAAATGAAGATGTTTCAGTAATCCCGTACCTATGGATTATTAATAATATAGTAAGGAGGATTAGTTTTCGTGGTGTTGTGGGAATAATAATGCTTAAGGGTTAGAATCATTGCTATTGAACTGAGAATGGTTGTGGTTGAGAAATACGCTTTCCTATTTCAGAAACTTTATTGTATACTAGCTGCTGCCTGCGGTTTCATTCGCATGAAACGTGTTTTATTATCCGTTATACCAAGTTTATCGGCATAAATAGTATCCTCTCCAGGCTATCTGAGCGCAAAATTTAATCCAAATCCGTTCAGTCGCTTTTGCGTGATTGAAACAAAAACATACAGACTTTCTCATTTATAATATTAGCGGGATTGGTTATCATATCATCGCCTGCTCTGATTCTACCTAATACCAGACTTAAAATGTTCTACTGCTGGGCAGAGCCCTCATACTCATAATGGATTTGATGATATGAGATGATCATCATCATTTGAGCCGAAGGACGTACACTGCGGGACATTGCCTTCCACTAAGCGTCGCCACACTGATTGGGCCTGTGCGTTCCGCATCCACCGGATTCCCACAGCCTTGACCGCTCCACCTAGACGGAGGCCTTCCTTCTTTTATTGTTTATGATTATTAAAATAATGGATCTAGTGAGAATGAGTTTATTAGAAGAAGTTTGAAAGGAGAGCTAGTGACAGAAAAGTTGAAAGGAAACTGTTTGTCTTGGTATGGTTATGTGATGAGGAGGTATAAAACGAAAGAAAAAGAAACAAAGAAAAAATATTTAATTGCCACAAAACGACATACAAACATTACATTTCAAGAATAAGAACACATGTAACTAAAAGAGTTATGAATATTAATGTAGATGGATGGAGAGAGGGGGAACTCCAAAGAAAAGATGGATGGACTGTGAGAGGAGTGATATGAAATAAAAGGGAGTCAGTGATGGCGTGACGGGGGACAGGACGGTATGGAAGAAGAAAATATGTTGCGCCGATCCCAAGTAACACGGGACAAGGGCAGGAAGATGATGATGGTTATTAAACTATATTATATATATATATATTGTTTGTGTTCAGGATTTATGTTTCGAAAAAGAACTCTAGACAGAGGACATGATGAATTTCACCACCTTATATTTATTTATTAACTTTTATCACTATTATTAGTGATTGAAGTTTATCTATCATTAATATGAAATCTTTATGCACAAGTTAAAAGATGGACTCACATAGTGGTATATACCATTTTTGAGGCATTGCCACCAATACCACCATACCCAACACCACCACTATCATTTTCACTTTCGGGTAATATTATGATGATGAAGATGTCATTAAATCAAAAAACGTCAAATGCAATCCATGTCCAGATAGGCGTCCCCCTAGCTTTGTACCATCGACCGGTTCAGTGCTTCTCGCATTCAGCGGAGTCACGCTCTCCCAGTTGCCGGATATTTGTTGACCTTGAACTCCTAAAGGATCAAAAGAAGGGTCATAATTAAACATCCCTAAACCACACCTGACATCTAGCTTGTTAAGCAATTTCTAGTTCTGCCAGCAAATGATAAGCAAAGGGAAGCATTGTGATTCTAAAACCGGTGTATATAGGACGGTACAATATCTTCGAGGAGTCTTGTTGGAGTTAACGTTTGTTTAACCAACATTTCGTGGGTGTAATATACGTCCTAAACTAACAATCACGTTTGCATAATTGAGGGAATGTCACCAACAACGACACCAGCCCATGTTTTGTTATTGTGGCCGCAATTGAGGAAATATTTTGTGTGTTTGGGAAGGTTTTGCAAACGGTAGAATTTGTAGATGATAAGGTTTCAGGATTCGGATATATGTCAGGTTTTTTTGGCACGTTAATTTGGGTAACTCAAATAAACGGTTTTGCGAAACAGCAGTGTCTTTTTTAGGGTTAAAATGAGCATAAGAATATCTTTAACAAACTCGGTAACAAATAAAGTTGTTAGGCTCCTACAATTAAAACGTAGTCTCTGAAAAATATATAGCTTGTGTCAAAAAAATCGTCACTAAATAAAAAACTAACGCTAAAACGCAAGTGAAAAACACAAAAAAAAGCACTTGTTTTCTTGAATTTTTGTCCTGTATATTCGTTTGCAATTCAAATGATTCTTTGTGAATTTAAGTTCGAACAATCGTTACTTAAATTAGCTGACATTCCAAAGAACTTCAGCCATGTTTTGGTGAGTGCCAGTAATTTGTGAGACTGGCATTGTTCCCTTTATTTATCGTTATTGCGATGTTCGCACTACTGTTTTCGGCTTCGGTATATTTTTTCTTGCTATTCTTGTTTTTGGTATTTTTGTGGTAAACATTTGGTTTTCGTTTTTGATTCGTTACAAGACGAACACTGAGGCAAGTAATTATGGATTAATTATACGAATATAATTTGTAACCTGGTGTTCGTATCCTTAGTTAGCACTTCATTGGTATTGAATTCGTCTTTGCCTAAACATCACGCATACGCATTATGTATAAAAATTAAAATAAAAAACCCGATGTAGGGACGAGCCTGTTGTTATAAATCGGGCATAAATCTAGACTCCGGGCTACTAGTGACCTAACCCCAAAGAAAGTGAATTTTAACTTCATATGAAAGGCAGTTTACCTTTTTTTTTGTTAGCAAGTTTTTTATCATTCTCTTTTTTGTTTTGGTACATTATGTTACCATGAAAATACGCATTATTAAGTATAATTCAAAAACTACTAGCCAGGTCTTGATCGAATACAGAAGAATACAGTTGAAATTGAGAACTTCCTCCTTTAAGAAGTCGGTCAAAAATACTGGTATTGTTGACTAACTGAACTAGAAGCCGACCTCAACTTAGATGGGAAAACGCTAGGCAGACTGATTTGAAGTGAGGATTATGATGTCAAGCTACAATTTAAAGGTGCAAAAAAATGTGTGATATTTTATAGGGCTTTGACTCTAGACTCCTCTCTCACCATACAGCCAAAAGATTTGGTCGATAGAACCCAGGGCGTACAGGCAGGGAATTCTTTCAGTGGCATGCTATAAAGAAAACCCAAATTACTTTTAAATTATAGACACATCATTAGGTCTGCTTCTTGCACTAATGTCGGCTATTCAATAACTACAACCTAGTCTATAATTCAGATGATACATTTCCAAGTTTCCAAAAACGAAAGGCTGCCTAACTTCTTAATAAATATTTGAAAGAGAAGCGTAATTAGAACGGGGCGGCTTCTTAGTAAATTTTAGGTAATCCAATGAGCTCAGGTCCCAAGCTGCTGGATTAAATCGGGATGTAGGCACAAACTCGGGCAAGAAAGACCATCTAAATTAATCAGGTGACTTATTCGCGGCCGAAAACCGGAGAATTTCGCCTAAAGTTTATAATTTAAGGGCCATAATAATGCTATAGTTAATAAGTTTCTGGTAGGCTAATTATTACAATAAATAACTTTGGCAAAGACCATTGTAAGTATTTCTGTAACTTGAAAATTGGAATAAATTGTAATTTCAACTGCTTCAGAAGAAATCATACAAATTATAAAATTAGGTAGAACGTTGCTAATTTGATACCTATAGATCACTGATTGAGTTACCTGGTTTCGCTTTTTCGTTTTTCGCAATTTGTTTCTACACCAACAAAAACTACCTATCCTATTAATCTAACGAACCCTCCTATTCAAATCGTATCTTTGAAATGGATGTGAATACAATCCTTTCCATCCCACAAATACATTCACAATTAAAATCCAAAACTGTGAACGACCAATTTCCTCTAACACAACACTTCGGTGCCATCTTGTCTTATGCAAACGTCAAAGAGCGAGCGCAGTCAAATTGTCAAAACCGCGGTGCGACGCGTGAGCAAGCAATTGGAGCATTAGATTAAATTTCCTGCTGTCGTGACGGCGCGCGGTGTGCGTCGCTTCCGAAGTCGTGGAGTGGTTACACACTTCATTTATTTTTCGTGGTAAAAGAATTTCTGTATTGGTAGAAAAATATCAATGCCGTTTTTAAGGATAGTCAGAACGCCTACTACGATCCTTACATTACTCCTTTTGCTTCTTTTGTGTCATTCATACACACACAATCTTTTTATTAACTTGCAATGTATGTATGTGTGTTCGGTTCAAATCTTGCAACTGAATTTTAAAGCAGTTATCGTCATACACGTTTGGTTTGGAGAGTTTGAAGTTTGTAAGCTAATATTATACCTTATTTAAAAAAGTTTTTTCTTTATTGTACACCACCAAATAAGTTCGTTTGCAATTCAAATGATTCTTTGTGAACTTAAGTTCGAACAATCGTTAATTAAATTAGCTGACTTTCCAAAGAACTTTAGCCATGTTTTAGTGAGTGCCAGTAATTTGTGAGACTGGCATTGTTTCTCTTTATTTATCGTTATTGCGATGTTCGCACTACTGTTTTCGGCTTCGGTATATTTTTTCTTGCTATTCTTGTTTTAGGTATTTTTGTGGTAATAATTTTGTTTCTATTATTCATCGTTCTGCGAGCAACGTGCCCTGCCCACTGCTACTTAAGTTTGGAAATTCTTCGGGCTATGTTGGTAACCCTGGTTCTCTTGCGGATCTCTATGATGGGGATGACGGCCGATGGAGCAGAAATGTTCTGGAGTGGCGACCGCGAAACGGAAGACGTTGCGTTGGCAAGCCTTCCAACGCAACGTCTTCCGGTTCCCACTAGGTGGACCTATGACTTGGTTAAGGTTTCGGGGATCCACTAGATGCGAACGCACGGAACTGGTCAATGTGGCGACGCTTGGCGGATGCTTGATCTTTCGGCTGATATGATGATGATGATGATGAGCCAGCGTTTACCGAAAAACGCGTTCAAAATTAATGTTGACCTTACCACTTGAGTGTCTAAAACGTGGATCCACGCGAGTCACAATGGCTTTTTAATTGTTTCGGTAATAACGGCACATGACAGCTTAAACTAATATTATTAAGAGGTAATCTCTGGCAGAACTGATCTGCATAAGTAAGTCATTTCACTGATATAAAGCTACACTAATGTAGAATGCCATAGGCTTTTGGCCCAGAAAAATGCTCGTTTGATGTGGGATATGCCACGAGAATAAAAGCCTTCGGAAAAGCTTGTAGTAGCTAACGATTTTAACTGGGATCATATTATACAAATACTCAACATACGGCATAGAGAGTATTTGCATATAGCCCAAGAGACAGAGTAGGTATAGACTATACCTCAAACTCTGAACCTCTACCTGAAACTCTGTCGAAAGAAATTTAATAGACAAAGCTCGTTTCCTCTCTAAATAAAGCTTCACGTTTCACATATACGGACTGTCAGTACAAAATGTTAACCTAGAGTGGCAAAACTTTACAAAGGGAGTAAGGTTTAGCTCTCACAGAGACGCGGTGCGACGCCATGATACTTGAAGTGGCTAGCAGCCGAATTGCATAATATATAAATTCATGCAATCGCTCGCAAATTATTTTAATTTGAAATTTTACAGTTTTCATTTCGTTTTTTTGCGCTGTCGAGTAGACGGTCTTTTAACATAATTACGAAGCAACGAATGCAAGCAAAGCATAAATGTGCGCTTTCTTCGAAGTTATGCAATATAGACGATGCAGTTGTTTCACGAGCGACACCGTGAGGCGCATCGTAAAGCCGTGGGGTGTCGCACAGTCTTAGTGGGCTCAAGTACAACTCAACCACGTATCGCTGTGTCGTGCAACTACGGTACGTATATTCTTATTCCATCACTGAAATGTGTAACTTATTAATATTAAACTAGCAACCCGGCATCGCCCGGGACAAATAATGTACACAAATCTTATTCGTTTATCGCTCTTTCTAATAGTAAAAATTTCTTATCAAATTCCGTTGCGTGATTTAGAAGAAGTAAGAGGAGAAGCAGGCAGACAGCGACTTTGTTTGATACATTTTTTTTTTCATATAAATTTATTTGTTGTATCGCTTATTAAAAAAGTGCGCTCAGTCTCAGTGAAATCTAACCCTTACGTACTCGGTCAACTATGAATATCATGACGCCAGTCTGTTATGTTTAACTGTAGTTAAACTAGAGACAAAAGTACAAAAAAATCGTAAGCGTATGTGTTTAAGTGTTAACTAGATAGTGGAGTTTGGAACATTGATTGGTGCAACCCGACCATGTCAGTTTACTTTGTTGTGAAGACGAAGTTTGATTATACGTTGGGAATTAAGCCGAGCAGTTGTTATCGCATTGTTGTATTGTGCCTATTAAATATTCGTCATATTTAATGTATTACTGTTCAATGTGTAATTTATATGCAGGGCTACTACTTAGGTACATATATATACAAGTCATATTCATCTGTCCCTTATACAAACTTAAAATAACCTTACTCTAAGAGCTTATGGTCACCCCCAGGTTAAGTCGACCTAGATCCTTGAAGAGGTTGTAGTTTCCATCATTGCTAACTGATTTGGCTATGAAACACCGTACCCTAATCTTAATGGCTCTTTCAATTTATGCGTTTCGTATCGGACCGCTGCCGCACGTTTTCCGTGCCGCTAGTTATAACCCGCTGCCGTGCCGTTGCAGTACGGTAGCAGTCCGTTACCAAACACTTAAATCGAAAGCGTATCTGACTGCCGTGCGTTTGTATGCTAGTGCTGTTTTAAATTTATTTGACATTAGTTAAGCCATGGACTCTGACGAAGAAACATTACTGTTAGTGCTCTTGTTGAGAAACATCAAACAAAAAAAAAAACAAAAACCACGCCTCCGTAAAAGAGCATCACCGATGTTTTCGTTAACATGTGATTTTAGTGATTTTCATACTCTTTACCCTAGATTAAAAGAAGACCCAAGCAGTTTTTTTAATTACTTAAGAATGCCTAGAGAATGTTTCATCAAATTACTGGAATTAGTTAAAAGTAAAATTCAGCGACAAGAAACTATATTCAAACATACTATATCAGCTGAATTACGACTACTGATAACATTGAGGTAAGTAAATTAAACAGCTTATCTTTTTATATGTATTTATTTTTAGTTTTATTTTTAATTACAAAATAATATTGAGACGAATCTAATTACTAATTAGTTCAGTAAAATCATCAATTAAATACGAAATAGGGTTTTTTAAATAAGCTGACACACGCCAGACGGTGATGTGCTAATTTGTATCACTGTCTGTAAATTTGCAAAAATTATAATTAAAAAAATTATGTGGGAATATCGTCTGTAAAAAGATCATTATATATGGAACTTTCCGAATCTTCACTCAAATTAGATACGGATGAGACTGCTGCAATTTCCTCTGTTGTAGACTCAAGCTGAGATGTTTGTGTTTGAGATCCTGGAGATGGGTTCGTAAAGTAGCCGCATTGTTGTTCATACAATTCCGAATCTAAGTTATAATAATCACGAGTATACGGTTGTGGCGTCGCGTATTTTCGGATTATTCCTATTATGTCGTATTTGGCATCCATTTTACGACTTTTCGGGATCCTCTTGAAGTCGTTTAATAAAGACAATCAAAAAATATCTATCCCCATCTTCGAAATCATCTTCTCTTGCATTTTTTTTATTCTGTAGTCTTTCTGCAAGTATTTTTAAAAGCGTGTTAGTTTCATTGTTATCGTCGGCAGATAAACTCTTAGTTTTATTTTTCGATGTTGACGCAGTAGAATCGTTACAAATTTGTTTATTTTTTTCTTTTGAATCTGGTTTTATTTCATACAGTTCCGACAAAAATTGCAGTCGATCAAAATAAACATATTTTCGTTGTCTTTTTGCCTTGGATCCACTTTTTGATTCTCGCTGCTTTTTCAAGTCTCTTGAATATGAATCTCTTATATGTCTCCATTTCTTTTGAAGTACCATTGCTGAAATAAAAACTAATATTAATATTATTGCAGGTATTTATCCGCTGGTTGCAGTATGACTGAATTGCATCATTCTTATCAACATGGAATCTCAACTATTTCTGGAATTGTTAAAGATACGTGTCAACAGATTTACAAAACCCAACGAGAAATTTGTTTACCTGAACTGAAAAAAGAAGATTGGTTAAAAATCGCACAGGGTTTTGTAACTAATGCAAACTTCCCTAATTGTTTGGGCGCTATAGATGGGAAACATGTAAGAATAATTAAGCCACCTAAAAGTGTTTCGCTTTATTACAACTATAAAAAGTTTTTCTCTATTGTATTATTGGCCTTTTGTGATTCAAATTATAAATTCATTTTCATTGATGTTGGTTCATATGGCAAAGCATCAGATTCACAAATATTTAAAGACAGTGACTTCTTCAAGAAACTTCAAGACAACAGTTTAAATATACCAAGTTCTACGCCAATAACAGAAAATGGTTTACCACTGCCGTTTGTTTTTGTCGGTGATGAAGCATTTGGCATCAGTCATTTCATACAACGCCCCTATAGTGGCAATTATTTGAATAAACAACAAAAAAAAATTAACTACCGCTTATCACGTGCTCGAAGATACATAGAGTGTACGTTCGGAATTATGACTAATAAATGGCGAATATTACATCGACCAATAACTGTAGATGTATCGTTCGCGACAGATATTGTTCAATCTATCTGTGTTTTACATAATTTCTTATCACGTGACTGTGGCGAAATGTCTAATAGTAATCTATTAATTCAAGACAGGGGAACAGATCAGATGGTTCAAAATAACAAAATTTGACAGCAACATCAGTTCGTGATAAATTTGCAGAATACTTTGTTAACGAAGGACAATTATCATGGCAAAAAAACAAAATATGATTTAAATAAAAAGTTACCTGCTGAGTTTTTTTCACCAGTAGTTTTATTTTTGAAATCCTCTATAAATTTTACACAAATACCTTCCCAAGCATTTTTTGTTTCCGTCCGATTACTGTGTTTGTCACTTTTGGAGTTCCATATAGCAGGACGTATTTCAATTTCATTTATAAAATCTTCCACATTTAAATCATCCATTTTATAAATTATAAAGTAGCGTTTGTAAATTCGCCTCACGTCTAGTCACCGCACTATGAACGCACTGAACTGAACACGTGGGGCTTGCGACGTTGCCGTCCTGCTGTCGAGCGTTCGCGGTACGGACGCCGCACTGTTGCCGCACCGTGCATTTTGTATGAAAACAAACGACCGGCCGTGCGCCGTACGACAAACGCACCGCTTCGGCACTGCAGCGGTCCGATACGAAACGCATAAATTGAAAGAGCCCTAACTGTTTTCAAAATATTTGAACTGCAGTTTTTTTTTACAAATTGCCGAGTTTTTGTCTACTGGCAAATTTTATTGGTGTAAGCCTATAGCTGTATAACTCACACCAACTAACTTGCACGCAGTTGTCTTGAATAAAGATGTGGAATGTATTCACTGATACTTGGATTTTGGTAACAAACAGATTTATTTTTACCATCAGAAAATTCATGACACAACATGAAAAAACAATTAACACAATACAATAGATATCAGATTTAAACTCTGTCTAATGTGTTCACTCGACCATATAGTATTTACATTGAAGTATGAAAACCTCCTTTCTAACACTCCACCTCAATGAAATAACTATATAGTATCCGCATCCTCATCATTATTATCAAACACTCAAATTCATCTCTTTTACACGAAACTCATTCTAACATCGTGGCAAGGACTTTGTCAAAATATCTGCAGTCATTGCCTCAGTCTGCAGGTACTCCACCTTCACGATGTTATCATTCGATGCATCTCGTATGTAGTGACATCTCACATCTATTTGTTTTGTCCGTTGATGATGAACTGGATTTTTCGCTATTTGAATAGCTGATAGTCAGTCTATCAGAATATAGCATGATAGCTTGGCGTTCTTTTTCGGTAAGCTCTTCTATAAGCCGCTTGAGGAACGTTGACTCTCTGCATGCTTCAGACATGGCTATATATTCAGCCTCTGCACTAGAGAGGGCTACTGTACGTTGCTTCTTGCTTTCCCATGATACAGGAGCTCCTCCATAAATGAATACGTAGCCAGAAAAAGATTTCCTATCACTGATATCTCCGGCGTAGACGCGGATGCGTCTACGTATCCAACTAAACGTTTCCCTGTCTTCTCAAAATTAAGTTTATAATTGATTGTAACCTTAAGGTATCTCAATAATCTCTTTGCTACACTCCAATGTTCACTTTTATAACAACTGTTGAACTGGCTAAGATAGTCAGCGGCATAACTTATATCAGGTCTCGAGCAAGCAGCTAAGTACATAAGTGAACCAATTAGTCTCTGATAGGGAATATCTTTAGGTGGGATAAAATTCTCTTCCACGGGTCTCTACAGTTTTCTACCAGTCTCTAACGGTGTCTTCACTGGTTTACAGTCAGACATTCCGAACTCTTAGAATTTTCTGAATGTTTTCACCCTGATCAACAGTAATCTTACTACCATGTTGATGTATCTTCATTCCTAGAAAGTTATCAACTTTTCCCAAATCCTTCATTTCGAACTTAGTTTTCAATTCGTTCTTGCCTTTTTCTTTCTCAATATCATTGTCGTAAAATATCAAGATATCATCCACATATACTGCAATGTAGAAAATGTTATTGCCACTTTTTCTGAAGTAAACACATGGTTCCTTTTCAGATCTCTTGAACTTCATATCAATGAGAGCATAATGTAGTTTCTTATTCCATGCTCTGGGTGCCTGTTTAAACAAATAAACTCTTTCCGTCAAATCTACATTATAAAATGCTGTAACCACATCCATCTGTTCAATAGAAAGGTCATTCTCAACAGCAATAGCAAATAATAGTCTCAATGTGCTGTGCCGAATCACAGGCGAGAAAGTCTCCGTGTAGTCTTGTCCAAATTTCTATGTAAAGCCACGAGCCACTAGTCTAGCTTTATATCTCTCTTTCCCTCCTGGTTCCTTTTTAATTTTAAATATCCATTTGGAATCCACCACATTAAAATTAACATGGGACTTATCCAGCTTGACTAGGCTCCAATTGCCATTCTTCTTCAAGGCATTTAGTTCAGCATGAATGACTGCCTGCCATTTGTCTCTATCATGTCTGCTGAGAGCTTGTTCGACAGTGATTGGATCATCACTGTCGAAAGTTATAATAATACAAATAAAAGTTATCATAACTTTTGGACTTTCTATCAAGTTGTGGATATCTCCTGTTATTATCTACTTGTGTTTCAGGTGGCACTCGCTTCTCCTGAACGTTTACGGTTTCAAGTGTCTCATCTCTTTCGACTTGAATGTCTTCTGTTGTAGCATCTCCAGTACAATCTTCAAAGTTATCTGTATTATCCATAGTTTCTGTCGTAGTAATTTCCTCACCAGAGTTACTGTTTTTTTGCGTCAGTTCTTGCTGCCTTTCATTTCCATGTATTTCAACATTTAGAAATTCACTAGGAGCATTCTTTTCTGGTACAACCTTTTCTCTTTTTTTGAAAAACTGGTTCTCGAAAAAAGTCACATCTCTTGACTTCTGAATCTTAGCTGTGATGGAGTCACAAAGCCTAAATCCTTTGGATTCTGCGCAATATCCTATGAAGATCATCTCCTAGCTCTTCTCATCGAGCTTCTTGCGTTTAGGTTTGTCGATGTGCATGAAAGCTTTACAACCAAAAACTTTCAGCTCACGTAAGTCGGGTTTTTGTCCTGACCAAGCTTCATAGGGAGTCACCTTAACAGCCTTTGTGGGTGAGCGGTTCTTCAAATACACTGCTGTATTCATAGCTTCTGCCCAGTACTTTCTGTTTAAGCCCGCTTCCTGTAGCTTACACCTCGCCTTCTCGACTAAAGTGCGGTTAGCACGTTCTGCAACGCCATTTTGTTCGGGGCAGTAATCAACGGTTAGTTGATGAATAATCCCATTTTCTCTAAATAGTTGACTAACCTCTTTGTTCACGAACTCCTTTCTATAATCAGACCGAAATATGTTTATCTTTTTATTCATTTGATTTTCTACAAGTGACTTGAATTCCACTATCTTGGAAAAACTTCACTCTTCTTCCTCAAGAAATAAACGAAAGTTTACCGCGTTTTATCATCGATAAATAAAAGAAAATATTTCATGCCGCCGTGTGAGTCCGTACTCATTGGACCACAAATGTCTGAATGTATAAGCTCAATTACTTCAGTTTCTCTCCTTGTACTATTCTTATTAAACGGTGTTCGTGTTTGCTTACCCATCAAGCAGGGCTAACATTGTAAAAGATTCGGATTTTTGAAACTTACTCCTGTCGCCATACCATCTCTCAACAGCTTCATGTTGGGTAATCCAAGATGTGCCAGTCTCTTATGCCAAAGCTCGTACTCGTCAGGTTCTGTAATATTGGATTTAAACTTGTACATTCCATTCTCACTTTTACAGTTGTAACTCACTCCTCCTTTTATACAACATTCATCCTTGTCATATATATCACACCCTCTCTCGGAAAAGACGACTACTTTGTTTCTACTCACCAATGTATCCACACTCAATAGATTCGCTGACAATCCAGGAACGTACTTTACCTCTTTTACTCCAAATTGCATACTACCATCACTAATGACATCTCCTGAACCATAATATGCATACAACTTCTGACCATTAGCTACACTAATGTCCTGCACTTTACTAAAGTCTTTATAATTAGTCAGCCAATCCTTCCGATAGGTCATGATAGATGACGCTCCTGAGTCTACTATCATTTGTTGTTCTACTCATTGTTGCTGCAGTCCATGTCACTGTATGCAAGTAATGTAGATTCCTTCTTGTCTTTGTTTACATTGGGATTCTTGGGACAAATCAATGCTTTATGTGGTCCTTCACACACAAAACATTTAATCTCTTTCTTCTGCGTTTGCTTATTATTGCCTCCACTGTTCCAAGAACTACCCTTGTATCTTGAACGGTTATCTCTTGCAATCAAAGCATTCTCGTTGGATGTCAAAGGTATTGGACTATCCTGTTGAAGCAGTTTGGTTTTGACATAATTTGATGTCAGTGTGATGTTGGCATTCTCTATTGTCATTTTAATTCAATGCCTTGTAGCATGATCGCTGCTAGCAGTTCATCGTCTACTTCCTTACCGATGTCACGTAACAGCTAAACTACCTTCATCATAGTGGTGACAAAATCCTTCATACAGCTGAATTGCTCTAGCTTCAAGCTGCCAAGGTTTCCCAACAAACGACATCTATTTATCACTCCTCTATCTTGGCAATTGTTCTCTAATGCTTGCCAAGCCTCTTTAGCAGTCTTAGTCTCCTGCACATATACTAGTAGATCAGTATTTATCATAAGACAGATCCTAGCGCGAGCCCTCTGGTCTTTCTTTGTAGCTTCTACGTCTGTGGCAGCTGGCGTAGTTGTTACATAGGTCCACAGATCGTCATGAACTAATGACATCTGCATTAAAAAATTCTACGTCGAATAATTTGACGAGCCCTCTAACTTCTCGAATGAAGGTAAGCTACTACTAGACATCGTACTAGTTGTCGTAATACTCGTACTTGTACTACTATTGACCATAATTGTGTCTTCGATCACGATCTCTGTCCATGATTCTCTGTCAGGAAAAACTTACGAACGGTTCATAACCTGTTGGTATAAGCCTATAGCTGTATAACTCACACCAACTAACTTGCACGCACTTATCTTGAATAAAGATGTGGAATGAAGTCACTGATACTTGGATTTTGGTAACAAATAGATTTATTTTATACCATTTTATCCATCAGAAAATTCATAACACAAAATGAAAAAAACAATTAACATAATACAATAGATGTCAGATTTAAACTCTGTCTAATGTGTTCACTCGACTATACGTTTTATTAGCTATGCAACAAGGTATAAGAAACTAGGGTATTATCAGAATTCTTAGAAAAAGCTTTGTTGAATGGCTCCCGGGTAGTAATAGCGTCAAATGTATCAATTGGGTCAGAAAACAAAATAAAATAATCCAAATAGGTACAAAATGACGTTTATTACTATTTTAATTACAATTAATGTTCCACGTGTCCACCTCTGTTTCGCACACATACTCTAATTATGACTTGGGTTTAACAACCGGTGTAGTAAAAAGTGGATTACCTTTTTACTACGCCTGTTGTTAAACCCTTTTTATTTCATTTGCCTCATCGCTAAGATATAACATAGTTAAGAACAATACCGATAATGTCATATTCATTATCGGTTGTATGTTTGATAAAAATTGGTTCGGCCGTTCAAATAATATGGGCGTTTTGATGTTTCAATCGGGAAATTTTTTGCAAGATAAAATAAATAAATAAATAAAAAATTAATAAATTTTTTGCGTGTGATGATTACAAATAAAATCATATTTTCAAACATAGGTAAGAACACTCCTGACAATGTCACCTTTCATACAAAAAAATAAAACTAAATCTTAATCGGTTCATCCGTTTAGGAGCTATGAGGCCACAAATACACATATTACACAAACACATGATTATACACAAACACAAAGATACACATGTCAAACTTATAAAATCCCCCTTTTTCTGTCGGAGGTTAAAACGCCAGATTTAACTCGTCAATGGGAAGGGAATCACTGTCCTATTGTTTTCTTAACATTGGTTAAAACCAATGCAATGACCAATATATCCTAGGTGTGTTATATTTCTTGACTTCGTCCTTTCCATTTCAGCAGCTGATATTTACCGGCGCATCAAAAGACATAACTTGCGCAGTCTAGCAAAGATAACAAGTGAAGAACTACGTTGGCACAGGAATGCTGCTCAGCCAAATGGAATTCTTGGTTTTATCTGTTTATTGCAGTCGAACTGTCTATCCTAGGCAGAATAGATTCAGTAGAAAGTTGCTGTTATGTAGACGGGATTTGCATTTGCACATTATTTTGACTTGAATAAATATTAATTAACAGAAACAGGGTGTATTGGTATTCAAATGTTGTGATATATTTTGATCCACAGCTCCAATGTTATTTAGAACAACTATGACGTCTTAAAATCATTATGTTTACGGTGTTAGAGAGACGGAGCTATACAGCCTGAACAGCATTGTCACTTTTTCACAACGGAATCATGTTGGCTTTGGCACTTTGTAGTACGGCCTCAGGAGGATCAATAGGGTAGTTGACTGAAAATTAGTAATGGTCACAAAACTAATTTTCAGTCAACTACCCTCAGGTAGTATAATAAAAATCTTGGACACGGATTTTTCTTTTGCCACGTAAACATTAAAATGACGACGATATTATAATGCGTTACTCCTACCCACCTAGACAGGGATTGTGCTAGTCACGAAATTTGCTTCTGTTGTTTATTTATTTTTTGTTGCTGAAATAAAAGGACAGTTCGAACAAACTCAATGCTTTATAATAGTTAAACTTCTTACCTTGATAAAACATTAGATTATAATTTAAAAAAAAAATGTTGAAAGTACTAATCATTCGGGCCCAAAGTGGAGCGCAACGGATACTGGAAGCTGGAACATAAGTACTGTATCGGCGTGCATAACTCGCTCGCGGTGCTACCAACACCGCTTGCGTTCCAGATCAGAAGTATCATAACAACAAGATTTCTTGCATTGTTGATATGACCACCTAATTGCAAACTCACGTCACTCTCTCTCACCCTCCCTCTCACTCATCAATCATTTCTAATTTATTAGTAAAGTATTCTAGTTTGTTAAAGATACAAAATATAATTACATATATACAACGCTTTGTTTACAACAAAAAAAAAAAAAACTGCATGGTTATTTTTCAACAACAGAACTAGAAAACTCATTAAATATAATTCTACATTATTCACAGCTTGAAATGTTTCCAGAAGAGTATAATTTCTTAAAGTCTGGACAAAAATTACCACGCAAAAGTAGATTGCTTCCTCTGACGCCGTTCATTGACAATCACAACCTCATTCGCGTGTGCAACATTTAAAACTTGTACATCCAGGTCCACAGCTGTTATTGTCATATATACGGCAAGCTTATTGGCCTCTAGGTGGCAGAAACTTGTCTAGATTTGTCGTGAATTAAATGTTGTTAAATGTTTTCGACATAAGGCTCAGAACGTTCAGCCTATAATGGGTCAATTACCTAGCTCAAGAACAAATCTTGAGTTTCCTTTTTTAAATAGTTATGTTGACTACGCTGGGGCAGTATTGGTGACCAATAGTAAAGGCCGAGGATGCAAACTTACAAAGTCCTATATGTGCATCTTTGTTTGCTCGGCAGTGAAAGCCGTACATTTGGAGCTCGTCACCGACCTCACCACTGAGGCCTACATGGCCGGTCTAAATCGGTTCGTGGCGCATTGTGGCAAGCCTCGAAGCATCACGTAGGATAACGTGACTAACTTTGAAGGCGCATCAAACGAGATCTATAGGTTCTTGCAATCATCAAATGTTGCATCTGAAATGGCGCAGCAAGGTATTGAATTTATTTTCACGCCTGCGTACAGCCTTCATTTCAATTCATTGGCAGAAGCTGCTGTAAAATAATGTAAGCATCATTTAAAACGGTTACTGCATCTTACTCATTTCACCTTCGAAGAGATGGCTACCTGTCTCACTCATATAGAGGCGGTTCTTAACTCACGCCCTCTTACTCCTCTTTCTTCTGACCCTAACGATTTTTCGGCACTTACTCCCTTTCACTTCCTAATTGGACGGCCATTCTTATCAGTACCCCATCCTCAGGTGACTGAAGCCAACATCACGCGACTGGATCGCTGGAAGAGAATCCAGCACATCAGACAGCATTTCTGGTGACGGTTTCATAACGAGTATACTTCTCTGCTGCAGGCCAAATCCAAGTGGTTTCATTCCAGAGGTGAAGTGAAGCCGGGGTCCTCAGTCCTGGTGAAGGACAAAACAACGCCGCCTCTGCTCTGGTCCCTGAGCCGGGTCACGAAGACCTATCCTGGCGTAGATGGAGTCACGAGAGTGGCCGAACTGAAGACGAAGCGGGTCACCATTCGTCGTGCTTTCAACTGCATCTGCCCCCTTCCAATCGTAAATTGAAGACTTTCCTTCAATCCGGGGAATATGTTGGCGCATCACTATGCGCGGGCGCCCACGGCGCAGGCGCGGGGTGTCCGGGGACCGAACCCGCGTCGCGACGGCCGGCTGCGCACCCGCCGCTCCACTCAGCTCACAGACGCCATCCAGTACGGGCATTTCTTTGTACGTATTTCTATCTGAGTTGATACTGTAAATTATAGAAATATACCTATGTTAATACAGCCCACTCTTTTATTATAAAGTCCCAATTGAGCCCATTCACCACCTATACGTTTGAATAGTGTACCCTTAGATAGGGTGAAATAGTTTAAATACTCGTACCTACACATCCCTGAGGTAAGACGGACATATAGTCACGACTGACCTCAGGGACCATACTGACTTAGAACGGGATTGGAGGGCGTTATCTAAAAGAGCTATTATGCTGGCCCGCAGGTTCGCACGTTGTTCGGTTGGCGTGAAAATAACTCTTTTCCGAGCATATTGCACGTCTTTGTGCACCTGCAGCCTGTGGGCTAATTACACGCAGAAAAGCTACAACACCCTCCGCATTCAATTTAACAGCAGCTTTCAGGGTGGTTTTGGGTCTGCCTCGCTACTGCAGCGCTTCGGGTATGTTCGCATGGGCACGCACGGACTGTTTTCATGCGACCATGCGAAAGCGCTGCGCGTCTCTTGTGCGCAAAGTGCGAGACAGCTCCAATACCGTTCTGGGCATGATAGCAAATAGGTTGGACTGTCCTTATGTGCGACACTTTTGTGACAGACAAGTTACATATAGTGTCGCGCGTAAGAGACTAATGTACGTATAATTAATATTATGATGTCTTTTATTTAACTTTTTTCTTATTTATTACATTTTTAAATATTTTTACAAAACACACAAAAAAGAAAAAACATTTAAAATATAAAAAATAGAGGCCCACCGGTATCGGGAACAGGGTCCAAGCTACCGGCGGTCAGGGCTCCAGAGAGAGGAACCTCCTAACAATACGAGCCGTGTCCAGCAGTACTGCTTTCTGGATCAGGCCCTTGACCCAGCCGCCTAAGGAGAGCCTCCTAAGGTGTTGGTCGAGGCTCGTGGCTATTAAGCCATGGGCTGACACGACTATCGGTACAATGATCGCTGAGTCCACATCCCACATGTCGACAACCTCGCGAGCCAAGTCAAGATACTTGATTTGCTTATCTTTCTCGGCTTTCACGAGGTTCCCGTCATGCGGGACAGTTATGTCAACAATCATTGCACGCCTCTCGATTCGGTCCACCACCACTATATCAGGCTTATTAGCGATAATAGTTCTGTCAATGATGATGGACCGATCCCAGTACAATGTGATATTGCCATTCTCGAGAACTGGGTCGGGCACATACCTGTAGTACGGCACCTCCGACGCCACAAGAGTGTATTTCAGAGCAAGTTGCTGATGGATAATCCTGGCTACAAGGTTGTGCCTATGCAAGTACTCTTCGTTAGCTAGACGAGAACAACCAGAGATAATGTGGCGGATCGATTCACCCGGACGGTGACATGCCCGACAGATGTCAACCGTGCCATCCTTTACAATAAATCTCCGGTAGTTATTCGTCATGATAACTTCGTCCATAATTGCACAGACGAAACCTTCGGTTTCCCCAAAGAGGTCACCGAATCGCAGCCAGGCTACGGACGCTGATTGATCTACTTCGGACCCATGTAGGGCCCGGAAAAAGCGTCCGTGAAGCTCCTTACTCTGCCATACCTCCTTGCGGTCGTTAGTGTCAAGCACTACAGGCTTGCGCCAGTTCTCATTCGCCAAGGAGATCGGGGTGAGTCCCTTGTCCACTGCTACTACATCTCGATGAATACCCACGTCGGTGTTTAGAAAATATTCTCTGAGATTGCATATCTCGCGGTTGTGGAGATTTTTGGCATTTAAAAAGCCTCGGCCTCCACACTTCCGCGGGATATACAATCTCATGACTGACGATCGTGGGTGATGCATTCGATATGCAGTCAGCAGTGTACGGACCCGCCTATCCAGGGCGTCAAGTTCCGTTTGAGTCCATTTGAGTATGCCGAAAGAGTACATCAGCACCGGCATGACCCAACCGTTGAAGGCGCGCACCTTGTTTCCGCCCGAAAGAAGGCTATTGAATACCTTCTTCAGGCGGCCAAAGAAGCGTTCCCTCAACGATTGCTTCATGTCTATAGTACTGATACCTAACGCTTCCGACATACCCAAATACTTATAGGTTTCGTTTGGAGAGAGGGATCTCAGGTTTATGGAATCCGCAAGTTGAATTCCTACGGATTCCACAATCTCCCCTCGCTTTACATGCATGACCGCACATTTGTCCACACCAAACTCCATCCTGATGGCGCTACTAAAAGTTTCAGTTACCTTTAGTAGCTCCATCAGCTGAAGATTGCTGGGGGCAAAAAGCTTCAAGTCATCCATGTAAAGGAGGTGAGATATAACCTGACCACCTCTCTTCAACCGATAGCCTAGCCCTGAATTCTCCAGCATCATGCTTAGAGGATTCAAGGCTAGGCAAAACCAAAGTGGACTCAAACTATCGCCCTGGAATATACCTCGCTCGATCCTTACAGGTTCGCTATTCCTCTGGATATTTCGACATCCTGGATAGCGAAGGACTGTGCTCCATTGCCTCATACACGACATCAGGAAGGTGCGTAGAGTTGTATCTATTTTATACAATTCTAGCACCCTCATGAGCCATGTATGCGGCACCGAGTCATAGGCCTTCTTATAATCTATCCAACATGTCGACAGATCCTTTCGGGAACGCCGAACCTGTTGGCTAATGGCCATATCAATAAGGAGTAGCTCCTTAGTACCGCGGGACCCGTTCCTACATCCATTCTGAGAGACCGACATGATGGAGTTATTGTCAACATGTTTATTAATTTTTACTCTCAAAATGGATGTAAGAACCTTATAGATCGTTGGTAAACATGTAATTGGTCTATAATTTTTGGGTTCCGCGGTGCTACCAGACTTGTGGAGCAGGTGGGTTATACCTGTCGTAAGGAACTTGGGTAGCGAACCAGACTCTAAGGCTGCCTGGTACTGAGATGCCAAACGAGCGTGTGACCTTTGTAGCCACTTGATCCAAAAGTTGTGCAGTCCGTCCGGTCCTGGAGATTTCCAGTTCGGCAACGGACGGACTGCACGGGCTACATCTTGGGGGCTGATCGTGATAGCCCCCATTTCTTGTATTGGATCACACGCTCGTTCGACCTCCCGAGTCCATTCACCTTCGGTGTGACTGACAGGCACCGACCAGATGCTGCGCCAGAATGAAGACATAGCGTCATCATCCGGCAGGTGCGTATCAGTCACACCTTGGTTGGGTCACTCCCAAGCCCGATAAACCCACCTTTCATTACTTTGGAATGTGCGATTCTGGGTGTATCGCTCCACTCTCCGCCTGTACCTACGAATACGGTTTGCCCATGCATACACTTTTTGTTTCAGGAAGTCGATGCGCTCTGTGACATGGGATATATAGTCCCGGGGGCTGACATCAGTCCCCGAAAACGCCCGTCTCACAAAGCGCATCACTCTTGGGCGGCTATTGCCCTCCCTGAAACAAATTAGTTTGCCGATGAGTGCTCTGGCCCCACCAATACGACGCTCGATCCTGCACTGCCAAGCCGGTACGGCTGGTTTCGGTCGTGTAGCTCTGTCATCTGCAAATTTGACATGAGCTACACGACATGCCGCTACAGCCGCGCAGTACATAATCGAATGTGTATCAGTGAGGTCTTCGCAGTCATCAAAATAGTTTGACAACTGCGAATCCAGAACAGCCACCAGCGCCCTATTCTTGTTATGCATGGGCAAACGAGGTAATCGTGGCCTAAGTTCGGGTGGCATGTTGCGATACTCCCGAATAGCACACTCCAAAGCACTCCTCAATTCCTCATTGCACTGGGTACTTACGTTTGTAACCCTGCCACTACTCTCCTCATCAGCGTGGTTGGACTGTGGTAGCACCACAGCCTGCGACGTTGGGGCAGTGACACGGTTACCCATTTCCGTTCGGAGGCGATCAAGTACAGTATCATCCAACATACGATTACGCTGGATGACCCGCACCTGATCCGAAAGTCGTTGGGCCGAAACGTTGACGGCTGGCTCAAGCACCTGAAACAAAGAGAGCATCCGGACACGGTACGCGGTCAGGTTGTTTCCTCCCTCTGTAGCCCCAAAGTATGCGCGCATGACATTTTCGTTTATGGATTGTGTCCATCTCATGCGCTGCACACTTCCGCCGGGTGCTGGGACCCTATCAGAGACCGGTAAGCCTCGAGGTCCTAAGCGGTCCGGCGGCCGGCGTCCTCCCCGTCGACGCGCAGGTGGTGGTGTCGTCGGCGGAGAGAAGTACTCGTCGCTCGAGCTCGACGCAACTGCCACAGCCGGTGTCACAGCACTCACGGTGGGGCTGGTTTCCGGCGGCGGCGAGGCGGAGCTGGGCGACGAGGCCGGAGATGGTGGGCGTGCACGTCTTGCAGCGGCAGCTCTCGTCAACATGACGTAGTTTTCATTTTTCTCATATTTTGTAATTCAGTTTATAAATCGGTCATATAATGATGATTATTATTGAATTTGTTTCATGTGTTGTATTTATATTGTATTTATTTGGTTGTTATATTGTATCTATGTGTGATTTTGTATTTATTATTGAATAATTTAAAGCTGTTGTGTGATATGGGTTTAAGACCTGAAATAAATGAATTTTCATTTTAATTTATAATTTTAAGGCGGTCCAACTGTCTGTTCATTTATATGTTTCTAAAGGATGCACGGATTGACGCATCTAATTACGAAAAGTTAAACCATCGCTAAATGTCCTAGAGTTTCATCCCGGCAAAATCCACGGTATCTACGATAAAAACCTAGTCAAATATACGAGAGCCTTATTAAAAACATCTAACAGTTGAAGATAAAAGGAACGAAGATGGACACCTTCCCCTACTTTATTTCCCTCGCGCCCACTGATCTGTTTTTTCGCAAAAGATAGAGAATATTTTTTTTCCTTTTGTTGTTTTGAGAACAAATGCTCGATAGGTACGCTGATAAGGAGCTTTGACAAATCACTCTGAGCCGCCGGCGAGCAAAACGTGTGTGATCATCGAAACCGTTTACTACGTTAAGGCTCTCACAGACAGCGCTACGGCGCAGTTTTATAGAATCACATATTTATGAAATAGGTATGGGATAAAACAATGGGATATAATATCTATGAAAACGCGTTGTCGTTTTTTTTCTGCCTGTAGAAGCCTTAATTTGTGTTATGGAGGCTTAGTTTCTGATGTTGGGACCGTTGCAAATGTACGTAAAGAACGTTTCTTACTTTATTGTAGTGAGAATTAACATTCAATATTTTTACCGCCACGCAAAAACTTTCTACATTAAAGTTTTTGTTAGAACCATATATCATCATCAGTTAAAGTTAATCATACGAACTAACCAATACAAATCCTTAATACACAAGATCTTAATTGAAAAAAATCGAAACTCTATTTGCGATAACATTAGAAGTTTAAATTAGCCCATTTTACAGCCCGTTCAACCGATTTTGACTTCTGTTGCGTTGGTGATACGACAAATGATAGCTGTAGTAAACAGTTGGTTTTGGTAACAGGTTTATGCTTTTTATGTCATTCTTATGTTTACGGGATAGAACTCAAAATCGGTTGAACGGACTGTAAAAAGATTTGGAAACATGTCTAATGTTATTTCAAAAGGAGTATAGCATCACTAATCATTAATCAATCATCTATAACAGTTCGTTGATGAACCGCCTCTCTTATCGCACTTCACTTGTTGTTATGCCATCGAGTAGCAAACAGGAAGATATGTAAGAAGAAAACGTGTTGCGCCAACCCCAAGTAACGAGGGACAAGGGCAGGAAGATGATGATGTGTGGCAAACAAGCAGGCGACCCATCTGCCCCCGGAACCTGATGTGTGAAAACTATCATAGTTCGACTGTAAAAAAGGACAGATGTATACAAGTGATTTACATCTGTCCCTTAAGCACACTCAAAATAACCTTGCTCTAAGAGCTTATGGTCCACCCCCTGACGGTGAGAGGTTACTATCTATGACCACCATAATGGATACTCACGTTACTCTACTTATCTAATACAATTATTCCAATCTATTTCTGCCATATTGCATTACTACCTTTCTGGGGATGACCGTTTGCCTCTTCGTGGCATCTTCTATTATTTATTTTCATATCTACTAGATTAAAACCCTTCTTAAAATAATATCCCTATCATTTTTCATTTCATATCGTGTATATTTTTCCAAACTATCTTGTTAATTTGTTTCTATTTCTTTCTTTGAATAATACTTAAATATTGATATTAAATGAATCGTCGATTCTATACAAAACAAATTATGTATATTGCTTCGCAAACTAATTGAAAGCGATCAACTTTATAAAGCTGGGTTGACTTCTGCACAAAAAAGTTAATTGATGGACATGAACCGCTCAGGTGACCTCAAATAACTAGTAAATTCCTGTTTCCTAATATCTATTAAAATGTGAAAGATAACTCGAAAGGCGTCAAACCATCAGTAGTGCTATTCTCTAAGACGACGACACTAGTACGAAACTAGTAGTTCCGTCGCTAGCGTAGCGCTCAAAGCTGTATCCTTAGAGAATAGCTCTCCTGCAAGGTTACTTACGATTGTAAGACACTTTTCACGTAAGTGAAACCGTGGACAGAAGCTCGTCTGTCATATTTTTGCCCAACAACACGGAAAGCGGACAGTGATATTTTTCTTCCATATTATTTGTCGCAAATCCAATTATCGTGAGCCGATATACGTTTTGGTGCTTAGTCGTCTTAAGAGGAGTGTGCAAGTAAACCCGAGGAAATCAATAGTGCTCAGGGCTGTTCGGAGATTGGCAACAAAGTTTTTTTTTTTTTAGCTTTATATTATTAAATTCTTTATATTATTTCTTTATTTTGGAACAAAACATACAATTTACGAATTTTGTGTACGGAAATGACTGCATAAGTTATAAACTGTATCGCAGCCATTAACGCCCACCTCCAGGATGGAGACGACAGTGCTCCAACAGGATAAAGAGGTTGATCGAAAATATTATTTAAAAATTAAAATCAGAATTACAATTGAAACTTACAATTTTTGTCAAAAAATAACTAAAAACAAAATAATCTTTAAATCAAAATGATAATTGTAACGCTCAGTGTGCACGGCTACGGTCAGGTTAGCCGCAGGTAGAGGGACCACGCTGGCAGATGGTCGCCAGATGTGTGAAACGCACCCCACCCCGCGCCCACGCAAGCTTCGGGCCCACAGACTCGCTGACCAGTATCAGTAGACATTCGGTTCGAGTCGCGCATGCTAGATAGATCGGGTATTCACGGTTCTAGCTCGTTCCCGCCAAAACTATTGTCGTAGCTTTAAGTTTAGTTGTACTGAGTAGTGTGTTGTTCTGTAGTTAGCTCGTAAGAACAGTTATGTACAAAGTGTTGTGTATTAAAAGTGTTTATCGTGGCATGAACTGTAATCGTTTTATTAAGACACCTTAGCCGCCCTTATATAATTTAATTATTATAATTACAATACAAATAATTAAAAATAAGTGATTGCATACTGTTAAATATAAAATCGGTATCCAAATTTAAAATTACAATTTAAATAAATAATAATAAAATTAAAAAAACAATGGTTCAAATCAAAATAAAAACTACAATAAAAGTAAATTTTTAAATAAATGATAATGTCAAAGATAAAATACATTTTTTTTACAATGGAAGTCAAAAAAAAATTACCTCACAAAATTGCAATCAAAACTATAATTTAAATGAATAAAAACACAATAAAATTAGATGACGGTGTAGGCAACTTATTCTGCATTATCTGTGCTTTTTAGTCTATGTCTATTATTGTATTATGTTAGTTGTAGTTTATTGTTATCTGTGGCACGCGAGCTGGCAGCATCGCATGCGCCGTATGTTGCTGTCCTTGTCTCCCTTGTGCGGGCGTATCCTATCGTCCTTCTTGCTCTGTAGCCAACGTTGCCGCTCTTGGCAACGCCACGAACAGTACTGGCGCAGGGCACAAGCCAGTCGCCAAATCAGGTCAAATATCCTACCTGCGTGTAGGACGCGGCCCTTTTTATGCTCCATTGACGTTATGGAAGCCTATTTCACTTCTGCTCTTCACCGTGTAACATGTAAGTAGCTGTATTTGTTCTGTGTAAAGTGTATTGTTATGTGATTTAAATAAATTACACAAGTTTGCCAGTAATTTGGTATTGAGTTTCCATTGTGTTTAAAATAATCCGCTTAATTAATCCGGTCCTAATGGCAAAATTGGTCCTATCGAGCCGGATCACAATGAAAAACCAAATTACTGGTGTTGTCACACAGAGCAAAGCCGCTGGAGCCGAGCACCGACCTGGATTGGATATCGCGTTTGTAACAAATGGTTCGGATATTGCCATGTGTGCGTCATCTGGGTCGAAATCGAGCAGCTTCAGTCGCGAGGCACTGTACCATGACTACGCTGGGGCTGAGCACCGACCTGAATTGGATATCGCGTCTGTAACGCGTAGTTCGATTAATGCCACGTGTGCGACATCCAGGTCGAGAGAGAGCAGCCGTAGCCACGAAGCCCTGGAACATGATAACACGTGTGTTCGCACAGCACCACGTGGGAGGAAAAGTGCCACGAGCTTGTCCATTCGGGTGAGATCAAGCCGTCTGAGCCGCGAAGCCCGCCGTGCTGCTGCCGTGTACAAAGCTAAGCTAAAGAGAAGAAGAAATCGCTAAGCTAAAGGAACAGCTGATAAGGAAGAAGCTGGCCTTAGAGATCGCCGAGATCGAAGCATTCTTCCCACCTGCTGCTGAAGTTACCTGTGAGGAAATGGACGAAACGCCCGCGCCCCCGTGCCGGCTGACACGCGTTCGACCGAAGGCCTGCATCGAGAACGTGCACGTGGGCTCGTACATGCCCTACGTGTTGTGACATTCTCCCCGATTGCTGATCAGGCCGCCTGCGAACGGGCCCTCTGTTCAGGCCCAGTAGCCAGTGTCCCACGCGCCGCCGCCGCCAACCTGCTTGCCGCTGGCTGCGCCATCAGCTGCCCCCACGCCGCCGGTGTTACACGCGCCCCCCGCGCATTTGTTGCGCCCCGCGCCGCCTGTGTCCCCCGCGCCCCCGGCGTCCTTCTCGCCGCTGGCTGGCCCTGCGTCGCCGGTGTTACACGCGCCACTGGCGCCCCGCGCCGCCAATGTCGCCCAGGTATCCGCTGTCCTGCTCGCCGCTGGCTGGCCCCACGCCGCCGTCTGCCTCCGCGCCGCCGTTGTAACACGCGCTGCCGGCGCCCTCCGCGCATAAGTTGCACTCCGCGCCACCACCGTCCTGCTCACAGCTGGCTGGCCCCGCACCACCGATGTTCAACGCGCCGCCGTCGCCCCCACCCGCGTATTATTTGCGGCCCACGCCGACGCCGTCCGGTGCGTCGACGCCGCTCGTTGCTACGGTGGCGCCCGCAACGCCGACGCCGCCCGCCGCTCCGAAGGCGCCCCTCGCGCTTAATTTGCGCCCGCAACGCCGACGCCGCCCGCCGCTCCGAAGGCGCCCCTCGCGCTTAATTTGCGCCCGCACAACGACGCCACTCGCCGCTCCTAAGGTGCCTCACGCCGACGCCGTCCGCCGCGTTTTCGCCGCTCGTTGCTATGACGGCGCCCGCAACGCCGACGCCGCCTGCCACTCCGAAGGCGCCTCCCGCGCATAAGTTGCGCCCCACGCTGACGCCGTCCGCCACGTCGACGCCGCTCGTTGCTACGACGGCGCCCGCAACGCCGACGCCGCCATATAAATAAATTACACATGTTTGCCAGTAATTTGGTATTGAGTTTACATTGTGTTTAAAATAATCCGGTCCTAATCGCAATAGACGGCAACAACAGTATGCCGTCATCCGTATACGTCGCTAAGGGGATGGTTTGTATATAGTGCCTGTATGAAGGTGTAAGTATAGAGTTGGCCTGCGTGGAACCTCCACACAACCCCTCTCCATGAAATGTGTAAGTATGTGTGTGTGTGATGTGCAATGTGCATGTTTACGGAAGGAAGTTTTAAGGTTTGGCTAAATTCTCCAGTTCATCGTAAGTGAGGGTTTGGAGTCATTCATCCATGAGCCTTTTGCCGGTAGTGTAGGGGTAAATATTAAATACTTTATTTACTCTATTGTAGATTACGGGACTACAGAAAGCGAACTGCCGACGGACCACCTCCAATCTAGCCACATTTGCAAAGGCAGGCATATTATAGGTTGGGGGATTACATCGCTGATAAAAATGCTTGGCCCAACGCTATTCCGGCTCCACAGCCACTAGGGCACAAAAACAAGTGATAAGCAGAAAAGTTCTGAAGTATTGTTGGACCTGCTGAAGACTGTATGAATATATTTGTGTTGTATAAACTCAATTTATTTTTGGATTATATAACTGCACAGCACATATGTGAGTACTATGTACCAACTGTAAATCTACTATTTACTGTACAAATGTGTCGTTCGTTGACTTCAGTGTGCCCCGGCAGTTGAGTGTGTCATGCTCTCTCTAATGTCTCTCTGATGGTGGCACATGTGTTGGATCATTCGGTTCCCTTCATGATGGTTGAGCTGAGTGGTGCCGATCCATGTGTCATGTTCGTGAACAGGCGCCATCAGCTGGGATTGGTCATATCTTAGCTGCCTCCGCCTGTTTTTAATTACCTATTTATTGTATTTTTAATTGTTTGTTTTACTCTAGACGCTTTTAATTGCGGTTTTTTTACATCGTTCTCGCATAAATGTATGTATTTTTTCAACAAGATTATTGTAACCAAATACTTGTAAAACACATTTATTTTAAAAAGAGTAAGTGTGGAGTTTCTTGTCCGTTCTTCTCCATAACAAGCTTCATTTCCGAATGGACGGTAGAATCAATTATTATTACTTTTTTTTTGACGTTCGAAAGTGCCGCTCAATGGCCTAATTGAATAAAGAAATTTTGATTTTGGTGTCGGGCAGACTCTGTCAGTTCTTCGCTTACGTTTACCTAAATAAGGGTCAAACACCAAGTTAGAGTGTTTCCTCAACACCGTATTCACAACGAAAGAGTGTCTCACCGTGGGTAGTTTCCATAAGTCATTGGTAGGAAAACGGACGGGTTTGACGCCCTCTCCAAGCGCAGCAGTAGACTTTTACCAGCACCTCCCCAGGCCGAGATACAGTATGTTATAATGGAGTGAGCAAGAGCAAAATAAATAGTTCTCAGGGTAGAGAAATTGGCGGAAGTGCGAAGATTTTTAAAAACAAAGATTAATTTTCTTACTCTAGAGACGAGCTTATCTATTTACTCACTCCACGTCAACGTGCTGTCAACCCAGACTCCCAGATATTTTCCGGAGTGCGTGCGCTAACCATCCACAAATGGCACCCCTCATTGTATGGCACGTATGGGCTGTCAGACCGAAGGGTGGGGCCGGCTGGGAAGCTTTTCTTAGACTAAATGTCATAAATCTAGTTTTATCCAAGTTAAGGGTGAGCAGATTCTGGGTGAGCCATCTCATAGTAGCCTGTAAGGCTGACTCAGCATTCAGGCGAGCCTCGTTGCAGTCACCGCCACGAACCAGGATAACAGTATCGTCAGCGTAGGCCATCACTTTGGAGTTTGCAAGGTCAAGTTTACAAAGCTCGTTTATGAAAAAGAGGAAAAGGGTAGGTCCTAAGACGCTATCTTGTGGAACGCTTCCCCACTACTATGGTTACCGATTCTGACGATTTGGGAACGATCGCTAAGGTAACTCCTAAAGATATTAAGAGGCAGGCCCCTTATACCAATTAACTCCAGTTTGCTTATGAGGAGGGGGACAGAGACAGTGTCGAAAGCTTTAGAACTGTCAAGGAATATAAATTTATACCTATAGACTTATCTTTGTTGTTCAGGTTTTGAGCTACTGAGTCTATTAATTCTAATACCGCATCCTCTGTGTTTTTGCCTGATCTGAACCCATATTGGTTATTAGCAAGTACATTTTGGGAGCTTAGATATTCCAGCAGGCGTTTGTTCAGTATTTTTTCTAGGAGATAAGACAGTATAGATAGAACAGATATGGATCTATAGTTGTTGACACTGTCCCTATCTCCACTCTTGTGAATGGGGTGCACAACGGGTTTTTTGAACACTCTTGGGAATATTCCAGAGGTAAGAGCGCGGTTGAATACGTGGCACTGTAGATCACAGTAGCGGGGATACCATCCCAACCCACGGCACTGTTTAGTCGTAGGCCACAGATAAGACGAGTCTTCATTGTCCGTGCCCAGGATGGCCATCGAATCAGGGTGGACTCCAAGAGTCTTAGAGTCAGAAGCGATGTTAGAGGTATAATTCGATGAATCCATGATTTTAGATGCAAGTTTTGGTTCCACATTTGTGAAATAATCGTTGACAGAGTCAAGTGATTGTGTTGGATCTGGTGTAATAGTCACCAAGTCACTGGCAGAAGATTTGCTTTTTGTAAGATTGGAAATTCTTTTAATGAGATTCCAGGTAGCCTTCGGATTCCTACGATGCTTCTCAAATTCATCCCGTTCAAATTGTCGTTTAGGTTTTTTCAGTATGTTGTCGCAGAAATTGCTATAACGCGTAAAAGTCACTTTATATTTCTTTGGAAACTATTTAAGATAGACTAATCGTGTCTATTAATAAACGTAACTATTTTAGATATACTAAACTTGGTCTAAATGCTAGACTAAACTTCATTAACGTGTCTACAGATATACTAAAACATTAGTGCCGCCTTCCTATAGCTAGAGTGACACTATCTGGCAAAGTCATTATTTTGAAAATAGTAATTAAAAACCGGGAATTAAAAAAACCGATGCTGTTTATCAACTATAAGTCATATGCGTGATTTTCTGGGGTCAAAAAACAGATCTAATTGTATACTTTCAAATAAGCACTTTTACCAGAGGGCTGGGCTTTTCTTCGGTCAGAGAATCAGCATTGCCATCCATCGTAGGAATGCTGCCAGTTTTCTGGGCACATTGGAACACCCAAGGAGCCTTCCTCTTTTTATACGCGTTGGTAGTTTTTGATGTAAGTGTATATTATATGGGTAGTTATTGTTAATTAAGGAATTTACTCAATAAATGTTCCAAAGCTAAGAAATAAAATTAAAATAATATTAAAATTCAAGAAATAAGAACCAGCACATTATTAGTTTAAATCAATTACTAAATCTTATCAAAAATAGGTTTGTAAACATAGCAACTTAGGGCATTTTAATTTTTATCCGGTATCTATTGATAGTAGAAAAATACTCTTAGAGATATCAGTAGAACTTTTGATGCTGATTACGGAGACATTAAAACTCAAAATTGCCCAAATGTCATATAGTGACACTCTAGTTATAGAACGACAGAATGCCAGTTCTCAAATCCTACACAGCCATTATTCGACCAAATCCAAATTACATTACGACTGTAACTAAAGTGAAACTTCAGATACAAAGCATAATTCACCGCTATGATAGGATAGTGAGCGACTAATTACAGACTAAGTTCACGTATCTTATGTCGCACTAATCTACTGTATTCGCTAATTAAGGATCAGGCGGTGCCGTGTTGTATGTGTGCTGAATGAACTCGGTGTGATTGGTCTCTTCGAGACTGTAATTAAGTTTGTTTAATGCTGTTTTTAGAGAGTTTTGGTTTCTTCTCTTAATTTACAGTATATTTTCATCACTATTTCAGCTGAAAGACGTCTACTGCTGAACATAGGTCTACCCCAAGTGTCGCCACATTGACCGGTCTTAAGCGTCTTGTACGTCATCTAGTGGGAGGCCTTCCAACTGTATATTATCCTACTAATATTATGAAGAAGTCTTGTCTATGTTTATTAAGCAAACACGCCTCAACTGCTAAACAGATTTGGAATACGGGAACACCATGGCTTGTATTAGGGTATCCTTTTACCCGACAGCGGGAGGATATTTAAGTTTTTCGAGCTTATGTATGTATGTGTGCATCTATGTTCATTTCTATATTACGCTCTACAGCCCAAACGGCTTGACGGATTTTGGCATATGTGGTGTTGTTGGGTTCATCTCAATTGTGGGTGTGACATCTATACTAATATACTAATAATGCTAGGCTATCGATTGAAGAGAGGTCGTCAGGTTATATCTCACCTCCTTAACATGAATGACCTGAAGCTCTTTGCCCCCAGCAATCTTCAGCTGATGGAGCTACTGATTGTAACTGAAACTTTTAGTAGCACCATCAGGATGGAGTTTGGTGTGGACAAATTTGCGGTCATGCATGTAAAGCGAGGGGAGATTGTGGAATCCGTGGGCATTCAACTCGCGGATTCCATAAACCTGAGATCCCTGTCTCCAAACGAAACCTATAAGTATTTGAGTATGTCGGACGCGTTAGGTATCAGCACTACTGATATGAAGCAATCGTTGAGGGAACGATTCTTTTTGCCGCCTGAAGAAGGTATTCAATAGCCTTCTTTCGGGTGGGAACAAGGCCTTCAACGGTTGGGCCGGTATTGATGTACTCTTTCGGCATACTCAAATGGACTCAAACGGAACTCGACGCCCTGGATAGGCGGGTCCGTACATTGCTGACTGCATATCGAATGCATCACCCACGATCGTCGGTCATGAGATTGTATATCCCGCGGAAGTGTGGAGGCCGAGGCTTTTTAAATGCCAAAAACCTCCACAACCGCGAGATATGCAATCTCAGGGAATATTTTCTACATGCTGACGTGGGTATGCATTGAGATGTAGTAGCAGTGGACAAGGGACTCACCCCGCTCTCCTTGGTGAATTAGGACTGGCGCAAGCCTGTAGTGCTTGACACTAACGACCGCATGGAGGTATGGCAGAGTAAGGAGCTACACGGACACTTTTTTCCGGGCCCTTCATGGATCCGATGTATATCAGTCAGCGTCCGTAGCCTGGCTGTGTTTCGGTGACCTCTTTGGAAAAACCAAAGGTTTTGTCTGTGCGATTATGGACGAAGTTATCATGACGAATAACTACCGGAGATTTATTGTGAAGAATGGCACGGTTGACATCTGTCGGGCATGTCACCGGCCGGGTGAATCGATCCGCCACATTATATCTGGTTGTTCTCGGCTAGCTAACGAAGAGTACTTGCATAGGCACAACCTTGTAGCCAGGATTATCCATCAGCAACTTGCTCTGAAATACTCTTGTGGCATCGGAGGTTCCGTACTACAGGTATGTGTCCGATCCAGTTCTCGAGAATGGTAATATCACATTGTACTGGGATCGGTCCATCATCATTGACAGGACTATTGTAGCCAATAAGCCTGATATTGTGGTGGTGGACCGACTCGAGAGGCGTGCAATGATTGTTGACATAACCGTCCCGCATGACGGAAACCTCGTGAAAGGCGAGAAAGATAAGCAAATCAAATATCTTGACTTGGCTCGCGAGGTTGTCGACATGTGGGATGTGGACTCAGCGGTCATTGTACCGATAGTTGTATCAGCCAATAACTTAATAGCCATGAGCCTTGACCAACACCTTAGGAGGCTCTCGTTAGGCGGCTGGATCAAGGGCTTGATTCAGAGGGCAGTACTTCTGGACACGGCTCGTATTGTTCGGAGGTTCCTCTCTCTGGAGCCCTGACCGCCGGTAGCTTGGACCCTGTGCCCGATACCGGTGGGCCTCTATTTTTTATATTTTTAGATGTTTTCTTTTTTGTATGTGTTTTATAAAAATATTTAAAATGTAACAAATAAGAAAATAAATAAATAATAGAACTAATAATAAGCCGAGGAGTTTGGGACCTAGGAGCCAACCGGCTCCAAGCCGGGTCCCCGCTGCCGGTGGTTGTGTGCAGCGCATGAGATGGAATCAAAATATGAATGAGAACGTCATGCGCGCATATTACGGGTCTACTGAGGGGAACTAACCTCACTGCGTACCTTGCTAGGATGCTGTCTCTGTTTCAGGACCTTGAACCAACTGTAAAAGTCCCGGCCCAATGATTGTCGGATCAGATGCGGGTCATCCAGCGTAATCACAGGTTGGACGACGCCGTACTTGATAGGCTGCGCTCAGAAGTGCTGAGCAACCAAATCGTCTCAACCCCGACACAGACCGCGACACCGCCAGCCACTATTGTGATCCCGCCGCGGTCCAATCATGTTAACGATGAGGCAGATGATAGGGTTGTTACAGTAAGTAGCCAGTGCAACGAAAGATTGAGGAGCGCACTGGAGGATGCGCTTTGCGAGTATAGGTCAACACCGAATGAACTTAGACCCCGATTGCCACACTTGCCTATGCACAAGAAGAATAGGGCGTTGGTGTGTGCCTTGGACTCGCTGCTTATAACATCTTTGAAAGCAGCGAGAGCCTCGTTGATACGCACTCAATCCTGTATTGCGGGGCTGTTGCGGCATGTCGTTTGGCCAATGGTAAGTTCCCAAACGAGACTATTCGGCCAAAGCCTGCCGTGCCAGCCTGGCAATGCAGGATCCAACGGCGTATCGATGGGGCCAGGGTACTCATCGGCAAACTATGCTGTTTCAGGGAGGGCAATACACGACCACGTGTGATGCGCTTCGTGAGACGGGCGTTTTCGGGGACTGGAATCAGTCCTCGAGAATACATGTTCCGTGTCACGGAGCGCATCGACATCCTGAAGCAGAAAGTTTGTGCATGGGCCAGCCGTATCCGGCAGTATAAGCGGCGGGTTGACCGGTACTCGCAGAATCGCATGTTCCAGTGTGATGAGAGGTGGGTATACAGAACTTGGGAGCGACCTGAGCACAGTGTGACTGACGTGTGCCGCCCGGATGATGTCGCCACGAGTACATTCTGGCGAAGCATCTGGTCGGTGCCCGTCTGTCACACTGAGGGTGGCTGGATGCGTGATGTCGAGCGCGTGTGTGATGCTATACCAGAAATGGAAAAAGTAATCATCAGTCCACCTGATGTAGCCAAAACAGTTCACCCGCTACCGAACTGGAAGTCTCCGGGACCGGACGGACTGCATAACTTTTGGCTAAAATGGTATAGCAGCTCACACGCGTCACTGGCATCTCAATTCCAGTCATGTTTAGAGACTGGGTCGCTGCCGCAGTTTTTAACAACAGGACAACCAACCGGGGACCTTACCTTACCTTGACCTTCTTACAACCCACCTGCTCCATAAGAAAGGTAGTCCCGCGGAACCCAAGAATTATAGACAAATTACTTGCCTATCGACGGTTTATAAACTTCTTACATCCATCCTGAGAGCAAAATTTGATAATCACATTGAAGGTAACTCAAAAATGTCTACCTCTCAGAATGGATGTAGGAATGGGTCCCGCGGCACTAAGGAGCTACTCCTCATTGACATGGCCATAAGCCAGCAGGTTCGTCGATCCCGCAAGGATCTGTCGACATGCTGGATAGACTACAAGAAGGCCTACGACTCTGTGCCACATACATGGCTCATGAGGGTGCTGGAGTTGTACAAAATAGATGCAACTCTATGCACCTTCCTTGAGTCATGTATGGGGCAATGGAAGACAGTCCTTCGATATCCAGGATGTCGACCGATTCAGGGGGATGATGAGTATGTATGGATTAAGCGGGGGATATTTCAGGGCGACAGTTTGAGTCCACTTTGGTTCTGCTTAGCCCTGAATCCTCTAAGTACATTGCTGGAGGAATCAGGACTAGGCTATCGGTTGAGAAGAGGTGGTCAGGTCATATCTCACCTCCTTTACATGGATGATCTGAAACTCTTTACACCCAAAAAATTCCAACTGACGGAGCTACTGAAGGTAACTGAAACCTTCAGTAACTCCAGGATGGAATTTGGTGTGGACAAATGTGCAGTCATGCATGTAAAGCAAGGGGAGATTATGGAATCCGAGGGAATTCAATTCTCTGATTCCATACACCTCAGACACCTCTCCTCGACCGAAACTTTCAAGTATTTGGGTATGTCGGAAGCGTTGGGCATCAACAGTTCTGACATGAAGCAACTGCTGAAGGAGCGGTTCTTTGGCCGCCTGAAAAAGGTATTAAAAAGCCTTTTGTCAGGCGGAAATAATGTGCGCGCCTTCAACAGTTGGGTCATGCCGGTTTTTATGTACTCTTTCGGCATATTCAAATGGACTCAGACCGAGCTTGACGCCCTCGATAGGAGGGTCCGGACACTGCTGACCGCAAACCGGATGCATCACCCACGATCATCAGTGATGAGACTGTACATCCCGCGGAAGTGTGGGGGTCGAGGCTTTTTAAACGCCAAGACTTTTCACAACCGCGAGGTGTGCAGCCTCAGAGAATATTTTTTTGCAGCTGAAGGGTATGAACTTTGTTATAATAATAACAAACTAGCTTGGCAGCAGAGGCTTGAAAAAGATATAGAAAAACTTAGAGCAGACTGTGGTAGACTAACCCAAAATATTAACAACAATAGATCAAACAAGGTAGTGAAAAGGGTGGAAGCTATTGCTTCATGTCTAGTGTGAATAGTCACATTCCTATATATTTATAGGAATGTGCGTTCCAACGCCAACACTCGTTTCTTGTACTCAGTATTTTCCTGGCCCAAGTTATTGACTTTTACAAGAAGATCGGCATGATTAGCTGTCAATGTCTCAACCGATTTTTGAATTTCCTGGTTTTGGTTTCTTATTGTAATGAGAGCATTATTTAATCATTCGAACTTAGACTCTTGTTGGGTCCTGATTTCTTCGAGGAGGTATTTTATTTCGGACGAACACCCTGGGCTGCTCTCGAGATCATCCAAAGTGCGTTTATAGCGCTTTGATACATTGACATGCTTGTCGATTAGGTCAGGTCAGGTAGGTTTTAGATATTTCATGAAGGGCCGATTCCGAACTATGATGCGAGGGGTATATTTGAGAATCCAAAGGAATCAATGTGCTTGGCGGAGAGCGCCTCACCGAGATAGTAACTTGCTAGTATGCACACGGCGTGCGCACGTCTCGTAGTACCCACGTTTAGTAGTAGCGAGTACGTTAGGACAACCCGCGCGCAGTTCTTTTGGCAATATATGTGGTCCCCAGCCACCACCAACTTCAGAACTTGTGAGCACGCCTTATATTTCTTTAAAATTTGTCAATTTATTTGCGTACAAAAAGACGAGTCGTTGACCGGATTCGAACTCGGACCACACGACGCGGCAGTCGTCTCAGTTTGAAACAGGCTATCTGAGTTTATAACTGCAGAGGTGAAAATATTGATCCGATCAAACGAACTCGGCAATTTTATTTTGATGAAAACACTGCGATGATAATGGTATTACACGGACTCACCAATATGATTGTCACTTTTTCTTTGTTTTAAATTAGCAATAATTAGTCACTTGCACTGAGTTTTTACACTAGATTTGGCTCAAGCACTTCAGAATTTTGATATTCTTCAACTATATCCGATTTATAAGAATGTCTGATTGCTAAAACATTTTTTTAAAATTATTTTATCGGAGCTCACAATAAGGGGGATAGAAACAAGGGGGGATAGAAACAAGGGGGGGGGGGGGTGTCATTGGTTAGAGTATAAGTGTAAAATAGTATTTAAGTGTGTGCAACCAAAAATAAAGCCCTTATTATTTTTACAATCTGGAGTCATTATTATTTCTATCAAGCTGCGTCCCATCGCTAAAAAAATATTAATATCTACCAAGATAACAAGCTTTGTATGTCAAGATGGTTGTTGGTTATTTACGGTGTCAGGGTTCCAATGTATGTGGTGTGGGAAGGGTTTTATGAATAAAAACACAGAAAGACAAGACTAGGTATTTATTTAAATAAGGCTTGTCAATTAATTCATATTGTTGCACCCATCGCTACACGTGTTCTCGTGGAGAAGAAAGCAAAAAACTCCACGGAAGCTCTTTCATAGTATTTCGCCCGTTCACACAAAGTTAGCTCAAATAATTATTGTGTTTCATATTCCGGTTAAGTAGCATGACTTGACATGACTAATGCAAAATATTCCGAGTTCAAATTCAGGCAAGTACTAATGTAACTTTTGTAATTCATTTGTATCTACTTTTTTAGTTTGTTGCAGACATTACTGACATTTAATAAAGAAAAACATCGTAAGGAAACTTTAACTTAGAATAAGTCTGTAATCGCTTATGTGAGAAGGCTATTTCAGACTTATACGTTCATCGTTCAAGCATTAATCACCACGTTTACTCAAGATTACAAATGTGGTGAATAATACTGGTGTCTTCTCTGTAGGTATGTCTAGTTCCCAGCAGTGGGAATGTAGGCTGGTATTATTATTATTCCTGAGCTTTGACACAAAGTGACATGCTATCGGCGGTGGCGACAGTCAAATGCTGAATTGTTTGAGATTGACTACATGTAATTTGGATAGCGCTTATCAATCCCATTATGTACATTTACAATCATTATATCGCAACAGAGTAACAGTTTGTCTAGAGCTGGTCTTCGTATTCGAGGTTCTATATTTGCGCCAACATATTAAAACCCCTTTATAAAAATAATATCAGGCGCGAAAAACTCAAAGCTGCGGGATTTATTAAGACAGCGGCTGTAATTTTTGCAGTAAGCGAGCCACTAATTTACGTCTGCGTTGTACCAAATGAGATGTTATTACGAGTCCTGATAGCCTGGTCGCTGGCACACTCTGCACGTTACATTGACATCTGAATTAGGAAGAATCATGATGAACATGTTTGCATTAGTCTTGATAACGTGATAGCACGGTAATCAGTCAGCGCTACTGACTGATTACCGTGTTGCTTGCATCGAGAAGAGAAGGAAAAAATGGCTGAAACAGAAGCATCGTTATTTGCAAACAATTATAAGATTAAAGTAATACAGGCGGTATTATTGTAAATTAAATATGAAGATAGACATTACTCGTTGCCTAAAAAATTGCATCAATTAATTGAGTTGTTTTATTTATTTTCAAAATAATCACTCAAATGAAATTGGAGGCATCAATCAGTATATACAATTTAACGATACATTTATATTGCCGATGATATATCAATGTAAAATAAAAATACTGATATAGGGCAGGTAGACATTATCAAAATACCAAGTGAAGAAGACTAGTGTCATCATAGTGACGTGAATTTAGTCGAAGTGAAGTCTAGTTTTTCCGGATAGCTGATGCGTGAAATCTTTGATTCGTGGAATAGGATTGATTGGGCGACACTGCCCCAGGTTTCTTTCAACAACACCATTGTTCCTATAGCTGAAACTGTGAAGGACCTGGGGATTTACATCGACAGCACCCTTTCCTGGACTAAGCAACTGCAAGAGGTCAGTCGTAAACTGTTTGCTTCTGCGGGTTCCCTGAGACGCCTTCGTAACTTTCTTCCCATCACCACTAAAATTGCGTTAGCACAATCTCTTCTTCTCCCTTTCCTGGACTATGCTCATGCCAGCTATCTCGATCTCACCCAAGACCAATTTGACAAGCTTGAGCGACTTCAAAATCTCTGTATCAGGTTCATATTTGGCTTGCGCAAGTATGACCATGTTTCTGAATTTCGAACCAAGCTCAAATGGCTTCTTATTCGCCTTCGCCGGAATGCCCACATCCTTTCATTACTATATAATGTGCTCTTTAATTCTTCTAGTCCTTTATATCTTAAAGAACGCTTTCAGTTCCTCTGTGACACACATACTCGGTCCTTGAGATCATCGGAAAACCTAAAATTAAGCATTCGTATGCATTCCACATCCTTCTTCGACAAATCTTTTACGGTTCAAGCAGCTCGTTTGTGGAATGCATTACCTATTGAGGTAAGGCGTGCGCAAACATTATCTTCATTTAAAAAAATGGTGAAGGAGCATTTCGTTTCTCTGTAACTATTCTTCTCCTTTCTCTGTTCTATATTTGATATTTATTAGTATATTATTTTATTTGTATGTATGTATTTTATGTTATAACTAAGTAATATTATTTAGTATAGTTTTTGTACACTGACAGCCCTATGTCTATCTTCTCTCGTTCAGTCCATCCAAAGGTTGTCTGTAAGAGATTGCCCTGTGCGATAAGACCGCCCATTGTACACTTATCTTTATAAATGTTTTGTCCTGTAATTATTTCAGTGGTGTACAATAAAGTATATAATAAATAAATAAACAGGGTAGCGATCTGGTATGGTAATGGAGTTGAGTCGGCGATAATCACCACAAACTCTAATATCGCCATTCTTCTTGGGTACGATATGTAGAGGTGATGACCATGGGCTTTTACTGGGTCTGCATAGTCCTTGTTCAATCATATTTCCAAATTCTCGCTTGACTGTTTCGAAACGATGCGGTGGGATTGGTTTGGCGCGGCAATGTACCGGTTGATCACGTGTTTCGATGAAATGTTGCACGTTGATGTTGGAGTTTAATTTCATCGATGTTAACCGTGTTATGTTGGGATATTGAGCTAGGATGTCGGTGTTCCACAGGGCTCAGTCTTGGGCCCACCCCTGTGGAACATCGGATACGACTGGGTGCTGAGGTGCGAACTCCAACCGGGCGTAGACCTGACGTGTTACGCGGACGATACGCTGGTCACCGCCCGAGGGAGTTCGTACAGGGAGGCAGCGTTGCTGGCGACGGCTACGGTCTCACAGGTGGTGAGCTGCATACGGCGCCTTGGCCTGGAGGTGGCCCTCAACAAGTCGGAGGCCATGGTCTTTCATGGCCCCCGGCGGGCGCCGCCGCCCGATGCCCACATCGTGGTCGGGGGGGCTCGAATCGCTGTCGAGTCTACCATGAAGTACCTAGGATTGGTGCTCGACAGCCGGTGGGATTTCGGCCCCCACTTTCGGCGGCTGGCGCCCAAGTTGTTGGGCGCGGCTGGGGCGCAGTCAACGCTGCTTCCCAATCTGGGGGGCCCGAGCGCCGCCTGTAGGCGGCTCTACGTGGGGATCGTGCGATCGATGGCCCTGTATGGGGCCCCGATCTGGGCGACTGACCTGACGGTCGGCAGCATCGCTATTCTGCGAAAGTCGCAGAGAGCGATGGCCGTCAGAGTCATCAGGGGGTATCGCACGATGTTCTACGAGGCGGCTTGTGTACTGGCCGGATCCCCACCCTGGGACCTGGAGGCGAAAGTACTCTCGTCACTGTATCGGTGGCGCGAAGAAGCGCGGGCGCGGGGCGAAGTTCTGATGCAGCGACATATGGAGTTGCGTCGCCCGGTGTCACCACTGCGTCGACTGCCGGGAGGACACGGCGCGGCATACGCTGGCAGAGTGTGCCGCTTGGGAGGAGCCACGCCGTGCCCTCATCTCTGAAGTAGGCAGTAACCTGTCGCTGCCGGCTGTAGTCGAGTCTATGGTCGGCAGCGAGGAGTCCTGCGACGCGGTGGTATCCTTCTGCGAAACAGTCGTCTCGCAGAAGGAGGCTGCGGAGAGGGTGAGGGAGATTTCATCCACCAACCCGATCCGCAGCAGACGCGCCGGGCGTCGGCGGAGGGCGGACAACGCTCTCTTTCAGCCCCCCTAAATGGGTCCAGTGGCGACGGACTCGGGGAAGTCCGTGGCCCCCCAGATATCAGGACCCGAGGTGGTGGCGCGTAGTGTTCCACGCGCGCCCCTCTTTGACGTCGCGGGGGGAGTCCAACACCTCACTTCCCCCCCAACCCGAGGTCGTGGCCCGAATGGGCGGGCCGGCACTAGCCGGGGGTTGCGGAAGTATCGTTGTTCCCGCGATCCCCGGTGTAGGTGTGAGATGGAACACCGCGGTGGTTTTTAGTCAGTAGGAGTCTGACAGACCCCTCCGCCCCCCCCAGGGCGTTGGACATCCATTGAGGACTTTCAACAAAGAAAAAAAAAAAAAAAAAAATACGATGTTGTGGTATGATTGCGACATGTCAATGCTGCGTACGGTAGGCGTGTTTGATACTCGTATTGGGGCATTTACCTTTAAGCTCGTAAAGTTTTTCAGGTCGACGATGAGTTGATGATGCTTGAGGAAGTCTGCTCCGAGTATTGGCTTCGAAACGTCAGCTACAATAAATTTCCTTTGGTAGCGGCGTCGTAGGTTAAAGTCGAGCGATAGCGTTTTCTCGCCATACGTAGCTATTGCTGTGTTGTTAGCTGCGTATAATTGAAATGGTAACGGTGTTGTTACTTGATCCTTTCTTCTTGGTAGCACGGATATTTTAGCTCCAGTGTTGACTAAGAATGATAGCTTCGAGTTTCTATCGGTGATGTACAGGCGGTGAGATTTGTGTGTTGTTAGTTTTCCGCATTTTGTTTTACGAATGAGCAAGGTGACGTGCAGCGTCTAGCTTGCTCTTTAAATCGTCTGTGATAGTAACAGAATGGTGATGGCGATTCTGCTCGATTGCATGATCTTGATGCGTAACGGTTTCGAGAAGAGTAGCGGCTGCGGCGATAATTGTTAGGATATTGTGGTCTTGCTTTGAGCTCAGCTATTTCTAGCGATAGCTTTCTTAGCTCATTCAAGATGTATTGCGTATCAGCTAGCGGTGTTGATGGTCTACACCATCAACACCGCTAGCTGATACACCGTCATAATTTACGCTAAAATATTACACATAGCAATTTTACTCAATTAGCAACTTTACATAATAATGTTATGTTTCGTTCTGAATTATTATTATTTCAAATTCAAAGACTAAGTTTTATTTAACTATTACAATAAGTATTTCAGATTCATCATAACAACTTTAACCAATTAGTTATTTTCTCTTTAAAATTATGCTTATTTAGTTTGTATAGTGAGATCCTTTTGTTAATTTAATTGTAAAGCCTGGAACTCAATGCGTTATATTGTCGCTGCGCGAAAGCTGTTTTACATTGCACAGAGGAACAAACAAGCGCACCACTTCTTTTTTTTATACCTTCCTTATTTAGGGGAATCAGTGAGTGTCGCCGGAGCATCGTGCGGAGAATAAACAGCTGTCGTACCGTCAACACCTTGCACTCTCTGTATCGTTCTTTGGTAGAATAGTCGCGCGGCTTGCCATGCATGACCTTGAGGATAGACCTTTGTGCCCTCTCCAACTTCAAAAACAAAGTCTTGTAAGTTCCACCCCACGCAGGCACACAATAACCCAATATGGATTGACATAGTGCAAGATAGACTGTATTCAGTACCGTACGGTCAGCAGAGTGACGAAAATTTTTAAAAACGTTCAGTAGTTTTCTGACACGTCCGGTGAGGGTCTCCACTTGTGGACGCCAGTAGAACACCAAGATACCTTATAAAGGCAACATTGGATAACGGTGAACAATAGCAAGGTGTTGTTGATCTGGCACAAGTTTGGGCAGTAAGTGTTATAGTTTCTACTGATGGCGTTGAGGTGTTGGGGAGATAAAAAGAGATTTTTCTACATTCAACGTAAGTAGATTAGAAGATAACCATAGCATGACTTGACTCAGATTACTCGCGGCCTGTATCTTAGCCTCCAACCAGTTTTTGCCATGCACTAAGAGTGCTGTGTCATCCGCATATGTAAACATATGACAGTTTTTTAGTTTCATCTTGCACAAGTCGTTGATGTATATTATGAACAGTGTGGGACCAAGAATACTCCCTTAATTCGTTCAGGACGGATTATACGTGAGTTGTAATCGAGTCGATCGCCACTGCCGTGTCAGCGACTGAGTTTATAAGATTGGGGATTGAGTCTAACTGGGGTGACTTGGTGTATTTCAGTTTTTCACTTACTTTCCTCTAGTCGATGACTATTTTAGTGGGCTGGATCTGGGAGGCCTGACCGACTACCTAGGTGCAAGATCACAGGGCGGTGATCTGAAATTAATTCGTTTAGCGTTTCCATAGAGTGAAACTGAAGGTTAACGTTCTTAAGGAGCGCTAAGTCAAGGACATCCGGTTTGTACGTAACAGTATCCGGAAAGTGAGTGAAGCTCATGGGGACGATTACATCATAGTGAAGGGTTGAGCTTAAGTCCAGTAACAGCTTTCCTCTAGGGTTAGCAACGGTACTGTTCCAGGATGGATGTTTAGCATTGAGGTCACCCGCTAGGATAACAGAGTCACTCAAGCTGAAAAGGGTGGTAAGGTCTTTTTTGAGATCGTTAGGGTTATCTACCGATGACGCCGAGTGAGGAGGACAATAGGCGGAAATGATGGTGATCGTTGGATGACCAGACATCCCTAGCCGACAGGCTAAGTACTCAAGGTACGAAGTGAGGTCGGGTGGGGTTACTACGCTACAATGCAGCTCATTTTTATAGTAAATGAGAGTGCCGCCTCCGTGGGAGCGGGTCCTATCATTGCGAACTATACGATAGTTGGCAATTTTGGGATCGCGGTGGTGGGGCTTCAGGAATGTCTCCTGGATGAGGAAGATGTCCAGCTGATGATCGCGAAGAAATGTGGCAATATCATCACGCTGGGAACTAATGCCATTGGCATTGAAAAAACCTAACCTAAGGGATCTGGGCTTAAGGCAATTGTTTCTCAATTGCGTACCCATTGACCATTAATAAAGACAAGGCTATCTAATTCCTTGGTGATAAATGGATATCTCGAGAAGATCTCGAGGCATGAAATATGATTTACAGGAATGGCTGAATTAGTTAGTTCAGCGTGAAGGGCTCGGGCCTCTGGAGTCATCCAGATCGCGTATGCACTGAATATGGTTTCAGCGACACACCGATAGGAGCTCTGGCCGGGTTGGACTACAGGGGGTGGGCGCGCGCCAGCGTTGGTGCGGGAGCCACCTTGCTAGTTTGCACTGGGGCCACTTTGGCTGGGGTTGTGCTAGGCATTGGGATCCTAAGATCCATCAGCGCTGGAATGGGCTGGGAGTAAGTCTGGAGCGCCACAATTTGGTGGTTCAGCTTACCCCATGGAGAATCCCTCTGAGGGGCTAGACGTGGGGGGGCTTGGGATGTGGGAGCTGCTTGGCGCGCATCATTGCGTTTTGCCACTTTGGGCGCTAATTTTGGGGCTTTGGGGCAGCCACGGTAACTGGCGGGGTGCCCTACCTGGCCACAGAGCACACAGCTGGGAGGCTCCGTGCACTCTGAGCGGTCTTTGGGTCGGGGACATTTCTTTGTACCATGGTCCCCCAAGCATTAGACACACCTGGGGGTGGCAAAACAGTAGGCCTGAGAGTGACCATATAGTTGGCAGTTATGGCACTGACCAACTATAGTGGGGCGGTACGGTCTCTCGATTGAGATACCGGTGAGAGAGCAAATGGATTTTATCCCGAAGATGGGATTGTGAGATTCGGTAGGGCTGCACTCAACCACTACCATGTCATATTGCTGCCCACCTCTCGCTTTGTGCAATCGGTGCACAGCAATGACGGGAACTTTTTGGGCCAGGAGGTCCGAGCGAACGTCTTCCGTCGGGGGCTTTATTTTTAGTTGCACACACTTAAATACTATTTTACACTTATAGTCTAACCAATGAAAATACAGAAACAGGTTTACAAATATAAAAATAAAAGCTTAACCAATAAGGTTGAATAATTCTTGTGACCAATAGGGTTGAAGCATAGTTCGGTGTTTGTTCCGTTCGTGTCGCCACAGTCGACGCATGCGGTCGTTTTGGCGCGTATCCTACGACGCATTCTGCGCACTGAAATTATAAATATACACCTATATTACCGCGTTGATTCGGCCTTTTTCTTCGGGCGGCCGTTGCGCAAGACCGACGTGTCTGGCGCGGCGGTTGTTCGTGTCCTATTTATTTACAAATAAGTTCCTTCGGGATCTCAGATGAGTTCTTTTCAGAACTGGTGATTGTCAAAACGTAAACTAAAAATGTTCTTTTGAGAACTGCTTGCTTCAATATTTCTGGTAAATAGTGTCAAAACGTACTGTGATCAAAAGTTCTTTTGAGAGCTACTTGTTTCAATGTTTATAATAAACAGAGTGTCAAAACGTGGGTTGATGAGTTGTGGCTACACTTTTATATAGGGTTCCATTCATGATTCTAACAAGATTCTATGCGGGCCGTTTGTGTGAATTTAAAACATCAAATATAATGAGGTCACAGGTTGAAAAATATGATACAATAAAATCACAGTGTAAACTTAAACTCATACTCTGTGGTGCTTGAAAGTGTATGTCAGTGAAGACAACGGTCTGTTGGCAAAGCTGAACGAACGCCAGACAGGAAAAAATACGCAACTGAATACAGTACACTGCAAGTAATGAAATATTTACACTGACAGCTCGGTATAGGGGTTAAAAAAGCTGAAGTAGATGGGGTTCTTTGCAAGGTACAGCCTGCAGTAGAATACAACATACTAATGGTAGTTATAAGTGATAACATTTTTACAGTATGTCAAAATTTAAATTCTTAATAATATTAGTAGGAAATAATTATTACGATTTAACGTAACAATGCTGCCAGCGTTATGGGCACTTTTCGAATTGACAGTGATATGAATGATTTTTTGATGCCCAATGACTTCTTTCTTTCTTCCCTTTTTAACATGCTTTTATTAGCTTGGTATGTATGCATCTATGTATCAATGTCATCATCATCAATCTTTGAACGTGGTTTTCACCCCCTTCAAAACGTAGGATTAATTTGAAACTTTGCACACTTATCTAGAACCGATGACAATGCAATCACTTAAATAGTGTGTCCCATTATCCTTACCAGGATCTTCAGGATTATCGATTGAACTAAAATGTAAAACATACTTAATAGTTTAAAAAAACAGAAAACCAAACTAAAAATAAGAAATTAATTTTTAACAAATTTAAATTAAGATTAGTGTGATTTACAACAAGAAATATTTTATTTTAATTAAGCGTGGGGTGCTTTTGAAGATATTTTCATAATGACTCTAAAACAAATTGACATCAAGCACCCTACGCTTTTTTTTTATCTCACTATTCTTAATTAAAATTTATTGAAAATAATTTTATACGCGCTTGTACATTATTATACATAGTTTGTGTATATATTTCATTTTAGTTAGGTACCTATTGTAATTGTAAAGAAATGAAATTACTTATATTTTTGGGGTTCCGTACCCAAAGAGTAAAAACGGGACCATATTACTAAGACTCCAGTTCTCCTCCATTACTCCGTTTGTCTGTCTGTCTGTCACCAGGCTGTATCTCATGAACCGTGATAGCTAGACAATTGAAATATACACTGATGATGTATTTCTGTAGCTGCTATAACAACAAATACTAAAAACAGAATAAAATAAATATTTAAGTGGGGCTCCCATAACGTGTATTTTTTGCTGTTTATTGCGATAATGGTACGGAACACTACGTTCGCCAGTCCGACTCGCACTTGGCCTGTTTTTTTATTATAAATGTGAATATTTTACTTTTCGATTTTTACTTAATTGTTAGAATATTTCTATTTTTTATCAATCGTGCCTTAAGGGCTTATCGGATTTGGTTGGGCGCACAAGTAGCTCATGATCTGAATTAGGACAAAGTGTACTTTTATCCCGTGTCCGTGGGACAATTCTCAACAGTTACTCGGGCGAAGCCGTTGGCAAAATCTGGTACGGTTAATAAATAGGTCACATGAGTTGTATTCAAAACCATTTGGTGCAAATGAAGTCTATTCCCCATTGCAAAAAATACTTACCAGGTAAGTACATCTATTATGTCGGCATAATACAGGTTGGTTGATGATTCTAGAGATTTACTCAAAACCCTTTGGTGCGAATGAAGTTTACTCTCAGGCCAAAAAGTCGGTACAGCTATGTGGAGATTCTGGTTCAAAAAAGGCTTATGAGGCCTACTATCTAAACTCACATCTATATCTTCAATTCGAAAGTCTACTTCCACTGCAGATACAACTCTGATTTATTGTCATAGAACAATAGCTACTATTGGTATTACCAAACGTGGCACCGGCCCATATAGTACACCCGTAAAATGTAGATTCCGTGAGATACCGTCCAACTGGACGTCGTCCAGGGCCGTATATTAGGCTAACGGTACGTTCCTAGCAGCCAGACAATGCTTACATATATAACATACCGGAGAGGAAAGTATCTCGTCCGGTATTAAATAACCGAGCTTCATTTTGCCGATTATAAATAAACATAAAATAGTTAAACAAAGGTGTAAAAGTACACCCATATTTTGCCAGAATGTCCTATGGAATAGATGGCGATCTTACCATAAACCATTCCAAACTCTTGGTTGCTCTCTTACCGTCCGTGGTCTACCTGGAAGTCCCCGAATCACCGCAGAACTCAAGTAGGAAGGTGTAACGCCAACTTCGCAAAATGTGGTTTCCCCGACAGAGCACAGTAGGGTGTGCATGTGGCGCCGAGTTGCAAACCATGTCCCACCACCTGTCATGTCCTCTATGCCCAAAATATGCAATCGGGGTGATCTATCACTGCCACCGATGACGCCGTGGATGTGACTAAGATTTGGGACAGACAAATTTAAAAGACTGTCGTGCCAGCGATACAAAGAAGAAGAAGAACACAATAACATTATGGAAAACACACTTTTCTCAATCTAAGAATCGAACCCAGAACGCTTGCGACATACTTAAACCTACTTACTTACATTGAGAGGGCACAATATATTTAAACTTTGAGGGTCTAGTCAAAGCCGCATTCCGTCAGTGATTTGATTTTTCTTCATAATATTAGTAGGATAATATACATTTGGAAGGCCTCCCATTATATGACGTACAAGACGCACAAGACCGGTCAATGTGGCGACACTTGGGGTATACCTATGTTACGCACTAGACGTCTTTCGGCTGAAATGGTGATGAAAATATACAGTATAAATTATGAGAAGACACCAAAACTCCATGACAGTCTCGAAGAGACCAATTACTTCGAGTTCTTTCAGCACACATACTCGTACAACACGGCACCGCCTGATCCTTAAGTAGCGAATACAGTAGATTAGTGCGACATAATATACGTGAACTTAGTCTGTAATTAGTCGCTCACTATCGTATCTTAGCGGTGGATTGTGCTTTGTATCTGAAGTTTCACTTTAGTTACAGTCGTAATGTAATTTGGATTTGGTCGAATAATGGCTGTGTAGGATTTGAGAACTGGCATTCAGCCGTTCTATAACTACAGTGTCACTTAATGACATTTAGGCGATTTTGAGTTTTTAATGTCTCCGTAATCAGCAAAAAAACTTCTATTGATCACTCTAAGAGTATTTTTCTACTATCGATAGATACCGGATAAAAATTAAAATGCCCCAAATTGCTATGTTTACAAACCTATTTTTGATAAGATTTAGTAATTGATTTAAACTTATAATGTGCCGGTTCTTATTCCTTGAATTTTAATATAAGGCTTTTGGTAACTTTTCTTTATGAAATTCTTTAATAACAATAACTACCTATATAATATAAATCAAAAACTACGAACACTTATAAAAAGAGGAGGGCACATTGAGCGTAAAAAATTGTCCAGAACGCTGGCGGCATTCCACGTTGGATGGCAATGCTGATTCTCTAACCGAAGAAAAGTCCAGCCCTCTGATAAAAGTGCCTATTCGAAAGTACGCAATTAGATCAATTTGTTTGACACCGGAAACTCGCGCATATGACTTATAGTTGATATACATCATCGATTTCTATTATTTCCCGGTTTTTTATTTTTTATCTTCAGCTTAAAATTATGATTTTTCCAGATAGTGCAGTCTAGCTATAGGATAGCAGCACTAATGTTTAGTATGTCTGAAGACACATTAATGAAGTTTAGTCTAGCATTAAGACCAAGTGACGATTAGTCTATCTAAAATAGTTTTCAAAGAAACACTCTGTCGTCTATACGTGTAAACGATCAAGTAAATTGTTTTTAATTATAAACAAAAGAACATATCGTGCCATTGAAACAAGGACATAGCTTAGCCGATAGTCTGCACCAGTCTCAAGAAATAACAATTTATTACCTCGCAAAACAACAAGGCTTAAAAACGAAACATCGCATCCGGGTGACATAGAAATCTCTTCGAAATATAATTATATTCTCCGACACAACCGACACGGGCAACACGACCGAAACGACCGACTTGTTTAGAACCAACCGCCGTTGTAAAGGAAGAGAATAATGAGAGACGAAAATTAATAAATGGGATTACAAAAGACCTTATTACGCCCATTTGCCGCAGTACCGCCTCTGTGGAGCAATAATTAGTAAAAGAAATGGCGAGGAAGAACTAAGGAACTTATGGAATCGGTTCCAGGAATTTATGTAACAATGCAAAACAGCCACGCAGCGCCGCGCTCGCTCGGTAATCTATTTGAACTTTTTGTGAACATTTCACAATGGACTCGGACAATTAAAATTATCTGATAGTTGAGTTTTTACGGTGGTGGAGAAAAAGGAGTTTTCGTGTTCGTTTTCATAAATTTAAACGTATTCGTTTTTATTTCTTGCTTTCTTTTTATTTGACTTCATTTTAACGTTCAGATCAGACAGAGGTTATTGACTGCTTTGGTTGTCTATTCGTTGCAAGGAATAAGTGCGACTAGAACCTTTACCTTAATGAGTACTCACTCCAATACTTTTCTAGGATTTTGTATTTTGTAGCAAACTGGAGTCTGGAATATGCTCAATGTCTATCTATATATATATATAAATGTTATGTTGGTTTGTGTACGCTTCAAAACTCAAACAGTCTTATTACAAAAAGCGGTTTAACTAAAAGCCCAGGTTTAAATCTCTATAAACTGTGGTTTACACAAAAATGATATTACAAACAATGGTTTAGCGATAAACCATAGACCAAATCATGATGTAACGCTAAACCTCGGCGGCCCCTAGTTTAACGATGGTCTAAGTCGTATCTGTCAAAGTTTCTCTTTTAGGTTAAACCATCTTTTTTATTGTGTTGTGTTGTTTTTACCCGAAAATGGATATTAACATGGTTGATTTAATGAATTATTGAGGATATTACTTTTTCCTCGGTACTCCAATTCCCAGATCGTTTTTTTTTTGTTGATCCATCACAATATATTATTTATATTATTAACAAAGAGGCAATTGTTCTATTAGAGACTTCTATAACTTAAAATTCCAAAGCTTAGCGAACTTTGTTCAGCTTGCGATGGTTTTGTTTAATGTTATGGTTTCATATAACGCGCGAGAATGTTACGTTTCGTTACGCGTACGTAGATGTATTATTAGTAATTATTAAGAATTTAAGTAATTTGCTTAAATCTAAACAAAACTTCAATCGATAAATAACAAATGTTTATATCCATGCAAAATAACAAAGTCTCAATATTTTTAACATTCTTAAACGTAATTTAATCCTAATCGTATTATCAAAACGTTTTTATTTCTGGGCATACGGAACGTTGCAATTGAATGATATTATGGTGAACGAATGATATTTGTATTAATCTGTGGTTGATATATTGACAATGGTTTAAAGGACCCGGAACGCGTTTCGAATCACTTAATTCGTCTCCTTAGTAATTATTTTCGCTAAATTAATTAACAGTTGAAAATACTTATTTTCTACCGCAAAACTTGAACTTAGTGCTGTGCTATTGTCTACTAATTGTTTTAAAGGTTCTGCGAAACGTAAATACAATAATAACAAGTAACTGAATTTTATTGTAAAAGTGCCGTATCATACTGACTGACTCGCGAGTGCACGGAATATTGGCCGTTGTGTTAACTGTCATAACGGTCTAATTCCTGCGAACGTGCAGTGACCGAGGCAGTGACAGACTGTCAGTGCTACCCACTTACCGGCGTCGCAACGCGCGTTCTTGTCTCAAAACTTCGTGTGTCGGTCATCATATTGAGCATTGCGAGTGTTTACGACTGGTGGCGCCACCTCGACTGTATAACGTCTGTGATTTCTCTCGACTGAATTAGTCCTACTGGTATTTAATTGATATTAAAATGTCTGTTAATCGATCATCTACTGCTTCACCGCTTCCGCTGCCAACTACACCTACTGATGAATGTATCAACTTGACCCCACAACGATTAGTATCATCTGAGCTTAATCTACAGCAAAGTATACTAGTCCCTGATCTTGTTGCAGCTGAGCGCAACAAGAAGAGAAAGTTTAATGTGTCTGAAAATGACAATATTGCCATAAGTGGAAACACATTCTCCACTTTTACTCTTGAACAGGAAAAGCGCTTTGAAGACCTGCTAATTAAAATAAACAGCATTATAGAACAAAATCGAGACCTTAAAGACAGTGTCGAAGTAATGTCAAAAAAGCATGATGATTTCCTGACAAGAATATCAATATTGGAAGGCGAACGCAAAGAGGACAGGAAGTTGATCTGCCAATTGGAGGAAAAAATTGAATTGTTTGAGCGAAAAGCTCGTTCTTCTTCAATTGAAATACGGAATGTCCCTAAGAACTCAGATGAAACTAAGCTAGACCTCTCCAATATGGTGATTAATTTAGGTAAATCAATAAATCTTAATATTGAGCAATCTACTATACGTGATGTTTACAGGGGCAAATCTAAGGAGGACTCCAAGCCTATCATTGTTGAGTTTGCGTCGGTATTGATGAAGGAAAAAGTGATTAAAGGCGTCAAACACTTAAATTCGTCTGACAAGAGAGAAAATAAACTTAATTCTCACCACTTGAACCTAAAAACTCCAGCGAAACCTGTGTTTATTTCTGAAACCCTGACGTTCAGAGCACAAAAGCTCTTTACCTCGCCAGGCAATTTAAAAAAACACATGGCTTCTCGTTTTGCTGGACGTCTCATGGTTTTATCTACCTTCGTAAAAAGGTTAGAGATCCGCAGGTACGAGTGAACTGTGAGGCCGACCTTGATAAATTAAGGAATTCAATCTGACTTTATCAAGTAAACTACTTCCAATTCTTATTGTTCCCTAGCATAGCTTGGATAACCGTGTGCATGCGGGTTATTCTTAACTTTAAACCAATTTTCCATGTATCTTTTTTTAAATTATTTACAGTGTACTATATAGATATTTTTGAAAACCACGCTAAACAAAGTACTTACACCATCAAAAACATTCACAAACTACACTCATCTTCTCAAATTCATACACAAGCTCGCCTGACTGTTTTCCATCCCTCCTCAAAGTATTACTCTCAATATTTTCTGCTTGATTCTACTATGATCCTTTCTTCCCTTTCCGAAGCCGTCACAAGCCTGGTCCATATATTCTTATCCTATAAAATTCAGTAATGATATTAGTGATGTAACATCAGATATTGACAATCTATGTGTGTCAAAATCGTTTACCACAGACCTCAACAATTGTGGCCAATTTATAAAAAAATCCCCAAATAGGAGTTTGGTAGTCCTCACTCAAAACATTCGGAGTATCAGTTGTAATATGCCAGGCTTCGAAGTTATGTTAACGAGATTAAAAATTCAATGTGATATTCTTGTGTTAACAGAATGTTGGCTTTTGGGCATGTCGGGCACTATACCAGTTTTACATGGTTTCAAGTCCTTTGCAACTAAAGAAATATTGAAACAAAATGATGGAGTTGTCGTCTATGTTAGGGATGACCTCGATATAAGTGTGGATGAACCGGAGTTTCATGATGCCAATTGTCTAGTAGCTACCCTCAACAAAAATGTAGCCCTGGTTTGTCTGTATCGTTCTCCATCTATTAAAAATATTGATGCATTCCTATTATCCTTGGATACAGCTCTTTCCAATCTCTCCTCTTTTCCTAATATTATAGTAATTGGGGACATAAATATTCCTATAAACGATAACAAGCTGGACCTATCTGGTTCTCGTTACTTGACCATTGCAGCGTCACATGGTCTGTTACCTGCCCACACAGAGGTGACAAGAGAGATAAGTGGAACCTGTCTAGACCATGTACTACTCAAGAGTAAGAACTCAGCTGTAACGGTAGTTCCACAAACCACGTTGACGGATCACTATCCTGTAATAACGCAACTATTCACAAAGCAATCACAAGTATCTGCAACTACAACCGTCACCAAAGTTGATTCTGAAAGCCTGAAACGAGACATATCCTTTATTAACCTAACACCAATATATGAATCTACTGATCCCAACTATTGCACCAGTTATCTCGTAAATAGCTTACAAACTGCACTGCAAAATAACACAACAAATTTAATAGTACCGAAACGTCGAAGAATTATCAAACCCTGGATTACTCCTGGTCTGCTCCGTTGCATGAAAAATAGGGACAAACTTCATATAAAAACTAAAATGTCACCTGACAACCAAATCCTAAAGATAACCTATGTTCGATATAGAAATATTTGCACCAAAATTTTAAAGAAAGTTAAAACGACTTACGAAAGGAACCAGATAGAATTAACTAAAAAAAAGCCCAAAGAATTGTGGAAAACTATCAAAACTATCACTAACTCCAACAAATCAGGCGACATTCCTGAACAGCTTCTTAAACTGTGTTCCACTACGAAATCGTCTCTGGATAAAGTAAATGAGCACTACATAAATGTGGGCAAAACCTTAGCCGAAGATTGCCTAAGAAACCAACGCAATCCTACTCAACCACCTCTTAACCTTACCACCCTGCAAGGTAATCCCCAGCTTCAGTCCTTTGCTATGGAATCTGTTGATGAGGGGGAGGTGGAAAGAATTATTCTGGGTTTAAAAAATGACTCAACAGTTGGTTGGGATAACATCTCCAACAAGTTTCTTAAAACCTACAAAGCCTTTCTAGTTCCACCATTGACATATATATTTAATAAGTCCTTGGAACGCGGTGTTTTCCCAAATGATCTAAAGAGATCAGAAATTCGTCCCATAGGGATCGTGTCATTAACTACAGGCCTATTTCGATCCTGCCTGCACTCTCAAAAATTTTGGAGAAGATAATAAATACTAGGCTTGTCAATTACCTCGAATCCAGTGGTTTGTTCTCCGAAAATCAATTCGGTTTTCGTAGAGCCAGAAGTACGGATGGCGCGGTACATAAACTGACAAATTATCTGGCTACTAACCTAGATAATCGTAATAAATGTCTCTCAATTTTCCTTGATCTAGCCAAAGCTTTTGACACGATCCCTGTGCCCATTCTTCTGCAAAAACTTTTTGAAAGTTATCTCTCAGAGCGGTTCCAGTGCGTGAGGGTTGGTAACAGCACAGGTTCCTACCTTCCTGTAACCTACGGTGTGCCTCAGGGCAGTATTTTGGGACCCACCTTATTTCTCATTTATATTAACGAACTAACAGACCTAAAGTTACCCAGAGGCGAAATTATATCTTATGCAGATGACACTGCTCTCCTCTTCTCTGCTGATACCTGGGAAGTGGTATTTAATGCTGCCCAAAATGGTTTCAATCTAGTAAATGAATGGCTTCGTAACAACGTCCTCACGCTTAATACTAACAAGACGAAGTACATTACCTTTTCTATTCGCCAATCCACTGTTGCCAACAATCAGTTTAACATTATTCCACATGAATGCCAATCGACTGGCATCTGCTCCTGTAAACCACTTGAGCAAGTCAGGCACATTAGATATCTCGGTGTCACTCTGGATCAGAATCTTAATTTCAAAGAACACATTAAGCTTGTCAGTGGAAGAGTGCGTAAGCTGATTTATATATTTAAAAACATCAGATTGGTTGCTGATCCTGCCTTACTAAAAAGTGTATACTACTCGCTTTGCCAATCAATACTCAATTACTGTATATCTTCTTGGGGAGGTGCTGCTAAGACTACTCTCAAGTGCTTGGAGATTGCTCAGCGGGCTATCCTGAAAGTGGCCACTTTCAGACCCATTCTATTTCCCACAAACGCGCTTTATCAGTCTTGCGAAGTCCTTAATGTGCGCCAAATATTTTTATTGAATATCGTACTTAAACAACATAAGGACCTCAAGTACAATCCTGAGATTATCTCCAAACGCAGAAGGCATGAAGTTGCAATCGCCAAGCATTCTCCAAAAACGACTTTTGTAAAAAAAATCTTCCTATTCCTTGGGCCATTTATCTACAATAAAATAAATAAAATCTTGGACATCTATTCGCTCAACAAGTCTCATTGTAAAAAAAAACTCCAGAACTACCTGCTAACGCAGTCTTATGAGGAGACAGAAAGGCTGCTTGCGGTTCAAAATTAGTGAAATATTTGAACCTTATACGAGAGGTAAGCATACACACACTTACTCACACACACACACACACACAAAATCACTCACTCACACACACAATCACTCACTCTCACACATTCGCTCACATGCAAACAATCACTGTACTTTGTTTTGTCTCACGTCTTGCAATTTAATTTAACTAATTTTTATTCTAATTTTAATTCTCAATTTTTACTTAGTCTAATTGACTGTCATTAAATTATTGTGATCTCATTATTATTTAAATTTAAAGACTACTTCAGAAATTTTAGTTTAACTCATTTTTATGATTTCATTCTTAATTATATCTAATTTACAATATTTAGATTATTGTGATCTATTATTATATAGGTTTTACGTCTTTCAAAATTTTATAATGATGTTAATTTTATTATTTAATTCTCAATTTGTTATTTTATCCCATATATTATATTTGAACTATTGTTATACGATTATTAAATTTTACGACTGGTTTTTTAATTTTATAAAAAATATTATTGCTTTCTTAATTTGTTCTAATCTGTTGTACTTAAATTATTGTGATTTCGATTATGATTTTAATTTTACGTCAAATTTTACAATATGATTTTAATTGTACTATTCAACTCCCAATTTTTGAATATATTGATCTAATTTATTGTATTTTAATGTATTATTGTGATTTCGATTTTATTGATATTTTATGACAATTTGTTTATTTACCTTTTTTTTTATTAACTTTATTTCTATACTAAGTTTATTGCGTCAATGTTCCTATGGGTGGAGCTGCATGCCGAAATACAGGCTCTCACCTAGTTCGGCTGCAGATGATCCCTCCGACATTTATTGTAAACGCACGTAGTTTTAAGTCATTGATAATCTAATTTGTGAACTATTGTCTAACTCAATAAACATGTTTTTCTTTCTTTCTTATGGTTCAAATGACGGGACTATGAAGACCACGGTTTTTTTAAGTTTTGTAATACGGACAAATTTAGACCATGGTTTTGCAGATAAGCCTGGACTTGATAGTACAGGTTTAAACCAAGGTTTATTTAGTTTTTTGTAATAAGACTGAAAAAGTTCTGCACCGATCGAGCTGAAATTATCCGCATATTGTTTTTATCTATTTTTATTTTGTTGCAGGGCAGGCAGGGCAGGTAGGTAGGTAGCGAATTGACGGGAGCGAAGCCCCGGGGGTCAGCTGGTTAGGTATATATAATTAAATACTTCTGTCTACCTAGGAGTACAGGCGTGACGTTATGTTGCGTTCACGATATACAAAATTTTTTAGCTGCAAGCTCTTTCAAGCGAGATAAGTGCACACATTATGTTTGGCGTGCTGTCAGTTTATAAATCCCAACGTTCACGAACACGACACATGGATTAGGACCACTCAGCTCATCAGGAAGGGAACCGAATAATCCAACTCATGTGCCACCATCATAGATACATTAGAGAGAGCATGACACACTATCAACTGCCAGGGCACACACAAGTCAATAAACGACATATAGGCATAGTAAAATATGCTTCTCCCTCTCTAATTTAAAAACACGCAGTAAGCATGAAATTGTAATACCCAAATTCAAATAAACTAAAACTTGCAAGTCTTTTCTTATAAACTTTCATTGCGGGATTCAAGGCAGTTAAACCGCTTCACCAGAACTTATCGTTCTTCATTGACTCGGTAATTTTCTCGTGGTAACCACTGTTAATGGTGTTTTAGAAAAAATATAACAAGACTAAATTTAACATGTGGCACAAATGTTGTTATCAGTGCTATAACTATTCTTAGCAAAGGGCTATTGAGATGATTGAGAACCATTGTAAAAAATCCAATTAAAAGAAGAAAAACAATAAAAAGAGATAAAATGAGATTGAGAATAGTTAGACATCCACATTACTTTTTATTTTTTTTTATTTATAGGTTTGCGTTTGACTACTATCTCACCTGATGGTAAGCGATGATGTGGTCGACGATGAAGCACGCTTGCCTAGAAGAAACCTATTCACTCTTGACTTAAAGACTGTCAAGTTGTAGCTATTAGGAAATACAGAATCCGGCAGGGAATGCCACTCCTTTGCTGCACGCATAATAAAAGAATTCCCAAAACGTTTGGTGCGTATGGGTGTGCGTATGGGATGTCCACCATGTACCGATGACGCAACGCCGTACATCTTGTAGTCCGATGATGGAACGGGCTAGGAGGAATTAGTTCATGCAATTCCATAATTGTGCCATTTATTAGTTACCAGGGAAGCCGCATGCGCAGAAGGAGCCAAAGCCATAATTTGTATCTTCAGCGTAGTCCTTGATTTTATAATACGCTTTTTTAATAAGGACACGTTTGATGTGATTTTTGAACTTTCCATCGGTCAGTTCTATAACAGTATACGCTTTATAACAAGTTGCCAAAGTAACTGACTTTGGCAACTTGTTATAAAGCGTATACTGTTTATAAGAAAAGACCTGCAGTTTTAGTTTATCTGAATTTGGGTATTACAATTTCATGCTTACTGCGTGTATTTAAATTATGGAAGTCGCTTCTAGTTTTGAAAAGCCCTCGATTTTGCGGACATACAAAATACATTCCAAAATATAAAGTGAAGGTAATAATTGAGTTGGGACTAACATGGTAAGGAATATTTAAAAACGAACAATAATCAACTACATCCCGATGGCTCATTTAAAATAGAAGACAGAAAACTATAATAGAAGGCTAAAAAATATACAAACCTACTTCAAATTATCGTACTTGAGAAACATCCAACACTAACACAGTGCAATGCCCTCATTGTTGAAGTTATTTTTCACTTTGTAGTGTTTTTATTTGGAAGTCGGTTGTATTTTTGTTAAAAAGTTTTTTTTTATTTTTCACCTTTTAGTTGTGGGTACATAACGGACCAATTCTCCAAAGTGAAGCCACAATAGATTAACCCAGAAACAAGAAGCTTAAACAAAAACGGTGGAATTAGAGTATACCAGGGTGAACTTTTCACACCTGCGTACCCCTTTAGAGCGTGCTAGTGTGATGTTATGTTATGAAATAATGTAAACAATAAACAGACATCCGATTGCAGCTATCCCGAGTGATTTGCCGTCATTTATTGAAGAGTTTTGATGTATATCTCCGAAGTTCTTTATCAGATCTTGATCAAATTTAAATGGGACCACATGACAAGCACCAGCTTTCAAATAAGAAAAGAATCATCAAAATCGGTTCACCCAGTAACAAGTTCTGAGGTAATACACATAAAAAAAAAAATAGTCGAATTGAAAACCTCCTCCTTTTTTGCGAAGTCGGTTAAAAAGAAGGCGGGCGGTTTACAGGGATGGTTTGTCGTAGTTTCTGCACACTTACATTTTAAAAAACACACAAAAATAACTTTTCAAATAAAAACTCCATAATCTTTTGTCCATAAAAAATACTAGCGAAACAAACGACGGTATCTTATTTCGGTCAGACGCGCCGTCGACGTCGGGACGGGAACGTTTACTCGGCAAAAAAATGTAAAGTATTCACGAAAAGACACTGATAAATTACTCCGTGTTTTACAGACACATTTGACGATTTATTACGGCACCCACATCCAAAAATACCACCATACATACACGATAAATACGTAAATATATGCTCGCAAACCGACCAATAAATCTTGAAAGCTCATAAGGGCGCAGTTCGCCAAGAAAACTGTCAAAGACCTGTCAAACTCTATACTTTTTATTCTATTTCAACATTTTCCCGCGTGTCAAGTTTTACTGGCCTTTGTACGTAAACATACGCTTACATCGACATGCGTGGAGCACGGAAAGATCGATTACGGTGTACAAGGCACAGGAAATGTTTTATTCTGCCTTATTTTATTTTCATTAGACGTGATTTTTTCGTTGACAATTTATTGGGGTTCGTTTATGGTGATTGGGTATCTAAAATTAACCAGTTTCGTATATCTAAACCGTCGTGGAAGGAAGAAAAGAAAACAACAACAAGTACTCGTTCATCAACACTAAGTTTCTTCAGTGAGCAAGGAATTGGTTTATTGTGAATTTTATAGTGGCCTAATAACTTGAGTATTTTCATAGTTTCTATGAAAGAAGAGTCACAGCATACGAAGTGAAATTTACAGTTACAATAACAACATCTTCTTTGCATTCGTACAAAACAGTCTTATTAGACGGATTATTTTCAATTGAACACATACCCCTCCAAAATAACTTAAGTCAGCAAAAACAGAACAATATCCCCCATACTTTCACAACTCCGTACCTGCCATTTAGAAAAAGAAACATTCGTATTCTCAACGAGACTAGAAAACGGCAAAAACCTGCCGCCATTTTTCTCACTCATTTTCACATTTTAGTTCGCAAACAAAATACTCTGTGGGGGGAGGGACAGGATCGTCTGTCAAGGTCCAATCTAAATTGTGTGAGACCCATTTAATGTTTTTATTTATCCTAACATTTACCAATTTGTATGGAAAGCAAAGATCGTACAACCAGCGAAACTGTTACAAAAAATAATTGTATGCATAATTAGCATGATTGGTTTGGTAAATTTCAGTAAAAGAAAGGCATTTAAGGTAACTTCTAAACCTAGTCATATTTTCATTGGATAGGCCTCGTTTTTTTATCCGCCAAGAATTTATTCTATATGATTTCATTACCTTAAGTTCTATTAGTTGAGCAGTGTGGTCAGACAAGACTAGGTCCAATACTTCTGATTTACATTTTAATTGAGAGCTGCGTGCAAAGTTGTCTAAGCAAGTATTGCTGCCGAGCCTGGTGGGTTGACGAAGTTCTAACTTAAGATTGTAGCCCAATAGAAAGTATTCAAAGTCTAAACTCAAGCTAATTCTTTTTAACGTGTCTATGTTGAAGTCCCCATACATGACTATTTTCTTATCAGAATTGGTACATATTTTTTTCAAAATAATCTCTAATTTATCATAAAATACATTTAAGTTATTAAACTTTGGTGGCCTGTAAATACATATTATAATTAAATTATGGTTTTTTAGTTCTATGCCGCAGCATTCAATGACATTAGCTATAGAATGGTGCGAAACATCCGAAAGTTCTTTATAATCCAGACCCTTTTTAATCAGAATACCTGCTCCTCCACGTTTCTGTGATCGTCTGAAACAAATTGCTCCTAACTTGTAGTTTGTAATATTCAATAATTTTTCATGTCCGGCCATAATAAAGTGTTCTGTGATACAAATTATATCTATGTCCCTTTTCTGCTGAGATAGATCTTGAATGTGAACGGTGAGCATGTCACATTTATTTAATAGTCCAGCAATATTCTGATGAAGAATGTTTGAATTATTATATACGAAAAAAATCACTGCTATCCGAGGTCATCCACAAGTCATCTGTCAAGGTCCAATCCACACTTAGGTCCGTACTAAACCCTTTCAGTCTTATTACAAAAAAAGAAATAAACCATGGTTTAAACCTGTACTATCAAGTCCAGGCTTATCTGCAAAACGATGGTCTAAATTTGTTCGTATTACAAAACTCGAAAAAACCGTGGTCTTCTTAGTACTGTCATTTGAACCATTGTCTATACATCAACCACAGATTAATACAAATATCATTCGTTCACCATAATATCATTCTATTGCAACGTTCTGTATGCTAAGAAAAGAAAAGGTTTTTGTAATATGATAAGTTGAAATGATGTTTAGGAGTGGTAAAAATATTGAGACTGTTATTTTGCATGGATATAAACATTTCTTATTTATCGATGGAAGTTTTGTTTAGATTTAAGCTAATTACTTAAATTCGTATTAATTACTAATAATACATCTACGTACGTGTAACGAAACGTAACATTTTCGCGCGTTACTTGTATATGAAACCATAACATTAAACAAAACCATCGCAAGCTGAACAAAGTTTATTAAGCTTTGGCATTTTCAAGTTATCGAAGTCTCTAATAGAACAATTGCCTCTTTGTTAATCTATATATATAAAAGAAGAAACTGACTGACTGACTGACTGACTGACTGACTGACTGACTGACTGATCGATCAACGCACAGCCTAAACCGCTAGGCCTAGAAGAATGAAATTTGGCAGAAAGGTTCCTCATGTGGTGTAAGTGAGCACTAAGAAAGGATTTTTGGAAATTCCACCCCAAAGGGGGTAAAAAGGCGGTTGAAAGTTTGTATGTAATTTCTACAGTTTGTAAGTTGGGCACGTGAAATTTTAGATTTACGCTCTTGGTTGATAAAAATAATTAATGTATTTATTATTTTTTGGATATTCGACCCCTAAGGAGGTAAAACGGGGGTTGAAAGTTTGTATGACGTTTTCACAGTTTTCAAATTTTACACATGAAATTTTACATTACGCTCTTGGTTGATAAAGATAATTAATGTGTTTATTGGTTTTACTAAATTCCAACCCTAAGGGGGTAAAAAGGGGGTTGAAAGGTTGTATGTAATTTCTACAGTTTGTAAGTTGGGCACGTGAAATTTTAGATTTACGCTCTTGGTTGATAAAAAGAATTAATTCATATATTGGTTTTTGGAAATTGGACCCGTAAGGGGATTAAAAGAGGGTTGAAAGTTTTTATATAATTTCTACAGTTTGTACGTTGGACACGTGAAATTTTAGAATCACGCTTTTGGTTCATAAAAAAAAATATAATATATATATTGGTTTTTAGGAATTCGTCCCCTAAGGGGGTAAAAAGGAGGTAGAAAGTTTGTATGAAATTTTTACAGTTTGTAAGTTGGACACGTGAAATTTTAGATATACGCTTTTGGTTCATAAAAAGAATTAATTTATTTATTGGTTTATGGAAATTCGACCCCTAAGGTGGTAAAAAGAGGGTTGAAAGTTTGTATGTAATTTGTACAGTTTGAAAGTTGGACACGTGAAATTTTAGATTTAATCTCTAGGTAAATAAAAAAAACATGTGTTTATTAGTTTTTGGAAATTCTACCCCTATGGGGATAAAATAGGGGTTGTAACGTTACATGAAATTTCTTCGGTTTGGAAAATAAAACATCTAAAATTGTAGGTTTTCGCCCCTGATTAATAAAAAAACAATGAGTTTCATTATTGCCGGGGATTTTTTAACGGGGCTAAAAAGGGGGTTGAAAGTTTGTATGTAATTTCTATAGTTTGTAAGTTAAAGTTGGAGTTGATAAAAAGAATTCATGTAATTATTAGGTTTTAGAAATTCTACCCCTAAGGGGAATAAAGTAGGGATTGAAACTTTTTATGATTTTTTAACGGTTTGGAAGGTAAATTATCTAAAGGTTTACGCTCTTGATTAATAAAAAAAGGAACGAGATTATTAATTGCCGGAAATTCTACCCCTAATGGAGGTTAAAGGTGGCATTTTGTTGGGCTTATATATTTGATTCTTGGCATCAATACTAACAGCAATTTTTTTTTTTTTTTTTTGGTTTTATTGGGTGGTCATTACAAGTTTTTCAAAACTACTCCTAAAATACGATTTAAGGGATGTTAAAGTTTGTATGGAAAATCTCATTTCTTGGATTAATAAACTTGAAACTCGGGACAAATACTAACCTAAGTAAATAATAAAGGAAATCATTATTAGTTTTCCGAAACTATCCCTAAAAGATGATTAGGGAGGTGTTAAAGTTCTTGGTTTAATAAACTTAAAATTTGGCACAAGTACTAACCTTAATAAATAATGTGATTTAATAATAGTTCCGAAAAACGAATAACTAATAGCAACCCTATTAGTTATTCGTTTTTGAAGTATTTTATTACACATAGCTTCTTTTAATGATGTAGGTGAGCACTAAGGAGGGAGTTTTGGAAATTTAACCTTTAAAGTGACATTTATTTGTATAAAAACATTTTTTACAAAATTATTACTGACTTCCAACTAAAAACACTACAAAGTGAAAATAAATTTCTTCTTCGAAGTCGGTGTCTTTGGTAGGTACCAATTTTTTTCTTTATGGACACCGACTTCGAAAAAGAAAGTTATTTTTCACTTTGAAGTGTTTTTAGTTGGATGTCGGTAGTATCTTTTTGTAAAATAGTTTTTTTATTTTTCACTTTTTAGGTGGACCTAATAGGAAATTTGCCTTACTTAATTATTTTTTGTGTATGTTCACCGATATCTCCGTCAAACAACACTGAACAAACGGTCCAGTTCGGTAGTTCCAAATCGAGGAAGAGGTCATCTTAGTGCCATAAGATTCTTCAAAAAACCGTTGACACACCTAAAACATCTTCTGGGGGTAATTCTGAAAAACTAATGATGGCAATTTATTATTGCGCAAGGAATATGATTTATAACAGACTTTTCAAAAAGGAGCAGATTCTAGCTCCTCTAAATCCTAACTTGAACCGTAGATATCTACGATATCCCATTTATTATTGATTTAACAATAGCTTATTTTTGATCGCCTTCACTAACTGCACATAATTTAGTTGAATAAAATACGAAATCCTGCGAACGAAGTCGCGGGCGGAGTGCTAGTAATATATATAATAATATATTGTGATGGAAAACAAAAAAAAACGATCTGAGAATTGGAGTACCAAGAAAAAGTAATATCAAAAGGTGTCAAAAACGAAGATCACAAAACAGGAACACCGACTTCCGAAATTGAAGTTATTTTTCACTTTGTAGTGTTTTTATTTGGAAGTCGGTTGTCTTTTTTGTTAAAAGTTTTTTTTTTAACTTCAAGTACCTTTTTTTTTGTTCAAGATGCGCCTGGACTTTTGGAGAAAAGCCCAGGGAGTATGGGATTTTTACCTCACTAAAACCACCCCGGTGATCACCATGAGCACATGGAGGAGGCACCGTTACCTCTTTAAGTCGAGTCGTATTGAAGGCGTCCAAAGAAAATTCCTACGTTATCTGGATTATAGGGCTCGACAATACTCAGTTGACTACGAGCACCGCTGCAAACGGTACCACTTCCTTCTTCTGGAGATGAGACGTTATATTGGGGACATGAGTCTACTTTTGGGTATAGCAAATGGCCACATTGACTGTCCTGCACTCGTTGCTAATCTGTCATTACGCACGAACCTGATGGGATTACGACAGCGGCCTATATTGAGTTTGCCTATCGCAATGACTAATTATAGGCGGAAAGTTTTTCCATAAGAAGTGCACTTTTTTTCAAAAAGCTACCTGTGGACCTTAATGTCGACTTGTTTTGTACCAGTGTGGCGACATTGAAACGGCTATTGGCACAGTCATTTTACAAGGATAGTTAACTTGTCTACTACACTAATTATATTAACTTGTAAGAACTTTCTTTATATCGTTTTTTTTTTCATTTACTATATGTTGAGGCTTGTTATTAGCTATTTTTGTAATATTACATTCTTTATGTCATTGGTTTGTTAGTCTGTATGCCTTCTTTCAAATAAAATAAATAAATAAAAGACCAACCCGGAACCCCCTCTGTGCAACACTTGTTAGGGCGCATCCCTGGGTAGACTGAAAAAGCGTATCCCCTGAACCTCGCTGTGCACGGCATAACGTGATCACTGCGCCATCGTCTTGCCTGGAGTCAGTAGATTGGTGGACAGAGCCTCCAGTATGGGCGCCTGCGACCCCAGAGTCATCAGAGATGCAGGCGGTGCTGCGGAGTTTTAGGTATCGGGCGGTTGCATCCCGACATCTTCTTCTTCTCCCGCTCGTAACTACAAGTACCTACAATATCATTGCAATTAATAATAAATCATCTAAATGAAAAACGTGTTCGTAAAGGCGAAAATACATTTAAATAACTACATGAAAATATGTGAGAATATGACAAGAGGAAAACGTGTGATATTTTAAAGACCATTTTTGTCTCTAAGTTGATTTTTGTTAGGTTTCCGTACCCAAAGGGTAAAAACGGGACCCTATTACTAACAGTCTGTCTGTCTTTCACCAGGCTGTATCTCATGAACCGTGATAGCTACACAGTTGAAATTTTTACAGATGATGTATTTCTGTTGCCGGAATAACAACAAATACTAAAACAGAAAAAAAAAAAAAAAAAATTGGGGCTTCCATACAACAAACGTTATTTTTGCCGTTTTTGCGATAAGGTATGGAACCCATCGTGCGCGACTCTGACTCTCACTTAGCCGGCTTTTTAATTTATTACAGTTTAAGAATCTTACGTTTAATACAAATAGAAATATAGTTTTTAATGAAAACAATACTGCAACAGCTTAATATGCTCACACTAAAATAAACAGCGAATTAAAACACAATGTCAAACACACATCAAAACATCAGAATGAACTAATTTAATTAACAATACGGTTAATTTCATTGGACACGGTTTGATTCGGTTTATGTAGTATTATCAATCACAGCTGTGCGGTTTTGGTCTAATAAATAACTTTGCAGGCAAGCTTATGTGTGATTGGTTTAACATTTCATTAGTTACGAGGATCGCATATTTGATGAAATGGGGTGTGAAGCTATTTGTAGCATTGAAAACTATTAATTTGAACCAAACACATATATAAGCTCACACTGCTGGGACACAAACAAGCCTCTTCTAAGTGAGAGAGAATGAGCCATAATTTACCCCGCGGACACAGTGTGGGTTAGTAGATGTCATAATATGTCTTCGAATTTTTTGATCTAGGACTGGCCGGTACCTCACTGTGTTTTCTTTCGTCGTTTTGTAGGCAATGGTGATGAAATAAATGACACAAAGTAATAAGACTGCCTGAGTTCGCGCCCACGACGTACGACTTGTAAGTCGAGGCCGTAACCAATTGGTCACCACTACACACACTGTACAATTAGCAACTGCACATTGTACTTTGGCCTAGTTACGAGTAGAATACTGCAAATTTTGTTAATTGATGAAATGTAGTATCGGCACGTAAGCAAGTACGTAAGTCTTCGTTTTTAGGGTTCCGTACCCAAAGGGTAAAAACGAAACCCTATTACTAAGACTCCGCGGTCCATCTGGCTGACTGTCTGTCTGTCACCAGGCTGTATCTCATGAACAGTGATAGCTAGACAGTTGAAATTTTCACAGATGATTTATTTATTTAAACTTCATGTACAATGGTGATACATAAGCGGACTTAATGCAGCAAAGCATTCTCCACTAGTCAACCTTTGGGTTAAAAAGGACACAACAGGTGGTAGGAGTACAAAATAAAAATAAAAAATGTTGAATATTAATAAACTATCTAACTAATAAAATACATAATGATGTGTTTCGGTTGCCGCTATAACAACAAATACTAAAAACAGAATAAAGAAATATTTAAGTGGGGCTTCCATACAACATACTACTGTGGGTACTTCGCGCAGTGTAGTACAGCTCCCAGTATTTACGTATTTTAAAAATATAATAATGGCCCAAAAGGCCCTTGAAGGTGTAGTGCGCGAGCTACAAAAACTAGTGGCTGGTCTCGCGACAAAAGTCAGTGCTCTCGAGGACAAAATAGATGACCAAACTGCTTTAATAGTTAAGCAAGAGCAATTGTTGAGCTTGTTAACTTTAACTATTGAGGGTGCACCGAAAACTGTACCTGCGAAACTAGTGAACGTCGATGATGGTCATGGTCAAGAGCAGCCTCAGATTACAGCGACTACGCAGCGACCCATGCGGCAAGCGCGAGTAAATTCGACCGCTAAAACCAAAATTGGATACGCAGCCGCTGCAAAAAAATCAGCCGCTGCAAAATCAAGGCTCGATGGGGACATAGGTGAGACAAATATCCTACCCGAAAATGAACAAGTTAAGACGATTGTTAATATGACATCTACGAGTGCAAATCACAAGCTACCCACAAAAGTAACTTTGTCATCGCAACCGTGTAGGGCCACGAATTCAGCGGAAATACGCGCGGACGAAGTGAAGGACAATCGCCAGGAAAACCTTAACTCCGAAGAAGGCTGGCAAACGGCGCGCAAAGCACGTAACTCCAAACGGCGAGTGGTCACTGGTAGCGGACAAGAGGATGACGAACTCAAAACTGTTGAAAAACTAAAATATGTACAGGCTTGGTCTTTTAAACCAGAGACCACGGAACAAAACGTACTTAATTATTTGAATAAGCTTCAAGGTTGTGAACAATATCTTGTGGAGAAACGTGTAATTAAAACTACAAGACACGCTGCCTTCGTAATTGCCTTTCCTGAGAGCTTGAACGAGCGGATAAACACGCCGGCGGCGTGGCCCGCCGGAGTGAAGTTGTCAGACTGGTTTCCGAGGCGTCCCCGCGAGCAGCGGGGGTACACAAGCTCCGAGATTCGCACCGGCGCCAATGCAAGCGCAGTCGTCGGCTGCTCCTCTCCGTGAACACGGTACGGAACAAACAAACGTGAATGACTTTCAGTGTCGGTATGATATTGCTAATAGTTTAAATAATTCCCACTCGCAAACGTGGGGAAAGGTGTGCTCAAACGATGTAAAAGTGGTGCAAGCTAGTAACAAGAAATGTTCATTAGATCTGTTCTATCAAAATGTTAGAGGACTACGCACGAAATTAAAAACATTCTATAGTAATATTGTAGGGTCTATGGCTGACTTGGTAGCCATAACCGAGACTGGACTAAATGACTCGATACATGATGGTGAACTGGCTCCGAGTGGGTACATAATACTTAGATGTGACCGCGCGGATGGCCGTAAACACGGAGGGGTCATGCTGGCAGCCACCCCGCGCGGCGCTCTTGAGTTACGCAGAGTACCGTTACCTGATAAAGCTAGCTTGAACCACCACCCGTTCGAAATCGTATGTGCGACGGTATTTAGACAAAATATTTTTCTCTTTTTGTGTTGTGTTGCGTATATTCCGCCAAAAACGATTGAAAGGGAATATATGTATATGTTCCATTTACTTGAGAAGTTATGTGTTAACTATGATAAAGTTGTTTTAGTGGCTGATTTCAATATGTACTCAACAGGCCAAGATGTACAGTGTTATTACGAATACTTTGTCACCTTCTGTGGGTTCCGCCAATGTAATAGTATTCTTAATTGTAACAATCGTACTCTCGATGTAGTTCTAACTACTTTGCCCGAAGACAATATTGTCGTAAGCGAGGAACGCAGAGAATGTTTATCATGTATAGATCCACAGCATCCGCCACTGCGAATAAGTATGAATCGTACGCGAGTCTCTGCTAGCCCCGGCGGCCCGGTGCCGCAGGCTTCTGCCTCCCTACCGCGATGGAATTATAGCAAGACGGATTTCCATTCATTATACTTAGCACTTGCAGGGGTAGACTGGAGCGCCCTGTATGAAACGAGTAATGCCAACGAAGCATATAAGATTTTTTATGACATATTTTACAGGGTTTTAGATGGTAGCACTCCAAGAAAGAGCTCCAAGCGTGATTGCTCTCGTTATCACTATCCAGAATGGTTCACTGCTGACTTAATTAGTCATATAAAACAGAAGGCTTTTTGGCATAAATCTTTTAAGAAGACTAGGTCGGACAGCGCTTATATTAACTTTTCTTACTTTCGTTCTGTTGTCAAAGTTATGATCAGTACCACATACCGAGAATATCAAAACCGTATTGAGCAGAAATTTATAAAAGAACCGAGGTCTTTTTGGGGTTTCATTGGGAGCAAGCGTTCGAAACGTAGCAAAGTGAAGATAGGTGATAATGGTGGGCCGATGCCAGAGCACGAGTGTGCCCAGGCGTTCGCAGACTACTTCCATTCGGTTTATGGGGCGGTGGCGCCGAGGCTGGATGCGGCTGCAGCCGGGCAGGTAGGACCCGAGCGCGGCACCCGCGTTCACGTGGGGCAGCTGTCTTTCAGCGAGGTGGGTGCCGCGCTCACGCGCCTTAAGCCTAAGCGTTCGGTTGGACCAGACGGGGTGCCCCCCTTCATTGTTAGGGATTGTAGGAATGTATTAGCCCGGCCGCTCATGCATCTGTTCAACAGCTTTTTACGGGAATGCTCGTATCCGGAAGGCTGGAAGTTGACCAGGGTTATTCCGGTTCCGAAAGGCGCCCCAAGCTCAGACGTTAGTGGATATAGACCTGTAGCAGTACTGTCGCCATTTGCTAAAATCTTCGAGTCTGCGTTGTGCTCATCTATCCAATCGCAAGTAGTCTCACAGCTCAACGACGCACAACATGGTTTCCGCGCGGGCCGCAGCACGATTTCGAATCTAATGTGTTTCCTAAACCAGGCCTCCACAGTAGTGGACTCTGAGGCAGGTGCCCAACTAGACGTCGCTTACTTTGACTTTAGGAAGGCATTCGATAGTGTGGACAATGATATTCTTTTAAGTAAATTTGCGAGTGCTGGTTTTACCCCAGCCCTTTTAAAGTTCTTTTCGAGCTACTTGGCGAACCGCAAGCAAGTGGTGGAATACGCAGGCTACACCTCTGACTCGTATTGCACCCTTACGGGGGTAAGCCAGGGGACGAATTTAGGACCCTTGGAATTTATTATCATGGTCAATGATCTCCCGGAGGTCATTGAAGACGCTGGCTGCCTATTATTTGCCGACGATCTGAAGTTGTTCATGCGGATAACCAACGAGTCGCACTGTGAAAAGCTTCAGCGTGACATAGATCGGGTGGTGGCATGGAGTGTGGAGAACAAGTTACACTTCAATGTGGCGAAGTGTAATATAATGTCCTTCACGCGGGCCGTGGCACCCCGACGTCACGAATATAGTATGGGCGGTCACGTCATACCGCGGGTGGCATCGGTGCGAGATCTTGGGGTCACCTTTACTGAGGATCTATCGTTTCGAACTCATGTCGTGCAAGTATGTAAAAAAGCCTTCAGAAATCTTGGTTTTGTCATGCGAGAAACCCGGGACTTCACTAACATGGCAGCAGTGAAATCACTTTATAATGCGTTGGTGCGAAGTAACTTGGAAACTAGTGCTATCATCTGGAATCCTTATGAAACTAAATATTCTCAGATGGTGGAAAAGATGCAGAACAAGTTTACACGGTATCTCTATATGAGGCAATTTGGCGTCTACCCGTTTTACCCGCTTATGTACCCAACTCTCTTTGTAATAGGAATGGTTGGGTACTATAAGTTGGAAGTAAGGCGCAATCTTGCTCTGGTTAAATATGTATTTATGGTGTTTCGTGGGATGCTAAACAATCCGCAAATCTTGGAATCGTTGGGATTACTCGTTCCAAACAGTAGGCTACGGTTGGGACCGAGGGAAGGTCTGTTTAAAACTCCGGTAGCCCGTACAAACCTATTAAAGTTTGCACCCGTATGTCGGGCGGTTACGATCATTAATAGCATCTCTCAACGGTTGGACATTTTTTCCTGCTCTTTGGCGGAATTCCAGAGGGTGACCATTACTGTGTTGTCCTCTATGTAACTTGTGCCGGCACAAGGAGCCGTTACTTGGGACTGGTCTATCATAGACGCGAGTAGGTGTGTGATCAGATTTCGAGAGGCGTCTCTGAGTGTCGCATTGTATGACTACTTTTATTACCTTGGGTTCTGCCTGTAAAAATAATTGTATGTGTAAATAAATAAATAAATAAATAAATAAATAAATAAATAAATAAACATACGTGATTTTTTGCCGTTTTTTGCGATAATGATACAAAACCCTTCGTGCGCGAGTCCGACTCGCACTTGGCCGATTTTATATCGAGCTCGCGCAACATTCAGCATTTTCTATTATTTTCATTTTACATTATTTTAGTGCAATTTCGTATGACATACGCTTTTAAACATTAACATTTATTTTATTAAACATTCAATACTAAGTGTCAAGGCTCCTGCCCTTAGACACACATAAACATATGCGTTTTTTACCATGGGTTTAGACCGAAACTACAGAACGCCACCTGCTAAGTTACAATCCTATTACAAACTAATTTTGCTTTTATTAATTCGTACATCTAATCAGTCATACACGCACACCAGTTATGAGTACTGCGCACCTGGTCTTTCTGAAAGACATCGGCAATATGATTTAAGACTGTTTGGAAGTAAGCGGAAGTAATTAATTTCAGTTTTTATTGAAAATTCTATAGAATTGTGTAGATACTTTTTCAAAAGCCTTGCCGCCCCTTAGACGACCGCGTTTTTAAATAAGCAAGACACCTAAAAGGGCCTTAACTCCATTAATTAACAATATGCCAGTGGTCTCTCGATTGTGTTCTTGACACACTATGTAAGACAACTGACACTTGGTAAATTAGCAGAGTTTGGCCTCTGGGGAACAAGTCCACTATTTTACCAAGCACTCTCTAGATGTTGAATTTTTGACACATTTACAAGACATATCTGACTAAAACTCTTCTAACCTAAAATGTCAGGTGGGTTCGAGCCTAGGCAGGCGTTTTACTTTGTATACATTATTTCATCACCACTGCTCTCAAAACGGTGAAGGAAAACATCGAGAGGAGACCGGCTGTCCTAGAACCAAAAATTCGAAGACATGTGACTTCCACCAGCCCGCACTGGGCCCGCGTGGTGGATTACGGACCATTCCCTCTCATAGAGAGGAGGCCTGTGTACCAGCAGTGGGAAAATTAATAGGTTGATGTTGATGACTATCTATATAATCTATAAAAGTAATTAAATGTCAATATACTGATGGACCTAAAGTCCTCACACCTTCTAATAAACTTTTAACCAGCGTGGCCCACTATCCCAAATAATTGAAATTGTCCATTAACACCTACAAAACTTAATCTTTATACTGTCCCCAACCAAACCTACCCACATAATACTTAAACATAATATAAAATATTAATTTTGCTTCATCCTTCATCCATCTATATATCATTCAAAGGCTTTCAAAAGGATCGCCTATACCAAGCCGCCTTTTTTAATATTTTTTTTCCCTTTTTTGTTTTGGTACCTTATATAACCAAATTGGTATAAATTTATACACATTTAAATAGGACCACATAAGAAGTACGAGTTTCCAAATAAAAAAGACACAGTAAAATCGGTTCATAATTGGCGACTTAGTCGCGTAAAAAACATACAGTTGAATTGAGAACCTCCTCCTTTTTGAAATTGGTTGAAAACGATCTAGATAATTGGTCACGTGGTATTTCGATAGCGTTTGGCATTCCCATACAGTTTTTGACTTTTTCCAATCGGTATGGCAACGTTGTTGTAGATGAAATGTCACTTATCTAGAGCCTCAGTTGGTCTGCCAACGCATTTGGGTTTGCCCACCGTCTGCGGTCAGCAACTAGTGATAGTTTTTTTGGGAGGCTCCGGGTTCTATAATATCTCCCACCGATGGCTATTCCCCGTTGAAATTGGCTGCCGTAACTGAAATCGAGTCTGGACTTGTGCTCGGTTGACGCAATAAGCTCGCCCCCTATAACAGGACACTTAAATATAACTGGCTAAATATGGGGTGGTTTAATAGGTGCACCAACCCTTCGGGGAAAACAGGCGTGTTAATGTAGTTAATTTTATTTACTAGATGACCAACCGACTGAATCGGAATCAATAATATGGCCCACCTTCAAAATAAGTTGGGCGTCCTTGGTATAAACCTTCGATAAATTATAAAATCTCGCTCAAGCGCTGTATATTGATGAAATGCAAGTCAACTGACACTTAACACTTGTTATCTTTTAGGAATACTTGTTAATGTATTCATGGAAATATTGGATCGTTTTAGCTTGTGACTAGACGGGATTTATTTGGGTTTTGAAAAGGGGGCGGGCGGAGGGGGTGATGATAGGATTAATTGGGGCGTGTGAAACTTCTGGGTGGAAAAGAGATATATAAAAAAATATCAAACCGAATCCGAAAATTTCATTTTTATAATGATAAGGCAAAGGAGAGTGGGAAACAAATGTATGGGGTCTGGGCCCATCCTTCAATAGTAACTTTTGATATACCGTTGGATAGGGCTTTTTAAGTGGAATATTTAATTATTAATTATAAAACTAAGGTCAAATGTTAGTACTTTCGGTGATACGACGCCTTAAAGTCTTCTCAGTCTAAAATTATTCTTTGTGGATATCTATAGGATAGGATAGTAATGATACAGATTTATTAATCGTCCTGGACAACAAAGAAGATTACATAATTTAAAAACCGCCGGTGGCCACGAATGGTTGATATCTCTCAACTCCGGTGACGACTAGCGCTAGCGCGTCACTGGCCGGTGTTCGCCATTTGCAAATGCGCCCGGACTGACTTCGACGCCGACGGTGGCACGGCGGACAGAGAGGGGTAGGGAGTTATGCAATGACTATACACGATACAGGTTTTTTTTTTTTACTTTTCTCCATACTAGGAATTTCTACTGTATTGTGGGTTTGTTTACAAATATTTAAACTCACAAACACAAACAGCCAGGCCCCAAATATTAGTTCCATCACTTAAACACTGCACTATTCGTGCTGGCCGGTTTGAGTCTGGGTAATGTTTATCTTTTAATGAAGTAAACTACGATCATTAATTGCTTAGATTAGGATCACTTTTATAGCAGTATAATAGGTAGTATTACTCCGAAAGTACTGAGTTTTAACCTTAATCGCAATAATAAGTTTTATTCTAAATAAAAATACATTTTTATTCATGCGTATCTTATTTCTATTGAGAGGTGGACCCACCTTACTAATTGTCCTTTGTTTTTTTAACGCTTGTAAATTATTTCACTGTTAGAGACCTACACTATCGCAGAGTGGCTATTTAGTTTTTATCCTAGAAAAGATATTTATGCGCTGCCACTGACGATGTCGTGGAGAAGTGTGCCTTCTAGCGTATGCCATTCACATCTTGAGTGAGGCCATCGAAAGGCACGGGGAGGTGCTTGCTGCCTCCCTTGACATCTCTAAGGCTTCTGACAGGGTCTGGCACGAAAGCTTTATTGCTAAGGTTCCTTCCTTCGGTCTGCCTAGTGGTCTGTGTGGATCGCAGAATTCCTGAGGGATCGGTACATCAGGGTGGTTATCGAGGGCTGCTCGTCCAGTTAGTTAGGTATTAACGCCGGAGTCCCTCAGGGGTCGGTGCTCTCAACAACATTGTTCTTGCTGCATTATTGATCTGCTAAAACCCGGCACCTTTGGGTATGCAGTTGACAGCACTGTTGCGGCCTGCGGGCTACTGGGCCTCAGGTCCGGTCACTCCGGGAGGCCATGGACGAGCGCTTGAACCTATCCTTGAATGCAGTCGCCGAATGGTGTGATGCCACTCTGGTCAGTTTCATGTACAATCTTTCAGTACATGGTAGACATACCACCCATTCGCACAAACCGTGAATAGGTTACTTCTAGGCAAGCGTGATTCACCGAAACGATGATGTGGTCTTGTTGATGGTGGTCAAACGCGAGCCTATCATTAAATAAAAATAAAAAGTGGCAATGTTTTGGGCCAAGCAAATTTGAATGACCGTCGCGCGTCGCTTCGTGCCAGCGAAGTGAAGAAGAAGATCCTAAATAAAACCTGTGGTAGTTATAACTCCTAGGAGCAAATCCACTAGAAAAAGCTAGTTATTAAAATTAAAGCTATAACACGATTATCAAAATATAAGCCCTTCACCGGTGAACTTTGCGCATAAACATGGCAAGTTAAACAAAACTCACAGAATGTGCATCATCCATTCTCTGTTTCTAAACACAACTGAATTATAATGTTGTTACTATTGTTTATTGTTTACACAGTATTAGTTAGATTTGTTTAGTTTAGGCTCAAATATTGACGAATTAGTTAGTTAGTAGTGATAGTGGTAGTTCAATGAATCGAGAGTCAACGTGAGCACTAACTAAACTCTATAAATGTTATAAGTTGGTACGTTGGCCTGAATAATTTATGCCGTATATAAATCACACTGCTTTGATTTTTGAATGAATGACCGTAACCGAATAATGATCGTAAAGAATGACACACGATGACACGATGTAATTTTGTGGTGAATTCACTAATAGGTACAAAGTAATTAAAATAAATTCACACCAAAAGCTGCCATGAAACGTTAAAGAACAACTAACTTTTTCCCGCGGCTTCGCTTTAGAAACCTGTTCGTCTTGATCCGTGATTCTTTTTGGCATTACTGTCCCTTTTGATCCGTAATTTATTTGGCATAATAAATATAAGGCTAATATCCCCTAGCGATTGTGTTGCTTTCTATTACTGACAACATTTTCGTTATCAAGTCAGATCTTTCAGAAAATACTTTTTTCACACATACAATCAATTTTTCCTTATATTTTGCAAATAGTTTTTTATTCTTAATTTAAAAGTTTATAAACCCAATACATCGCTGCTTATAAACTAAAGTGCCACAAATCCAAAATTTTCAAAATCGCTTTAAATTAGAAAATGTCGCCAAAATCATCCATATTTTAATATTTCACGAAGAAACCTGTCAAAATCAGCCTCTTAAACACAAATTTATGCATGCGCCTTTTTGGCATTTTCACGAATCGATGGTTAAATTCCGAGCAAAGCGGCCATATATTGAGTTGCGACCTGACAGTCAGCGCAAGCGCACGTCAGTTTTGTGATAAACGGTCACAACGCGAAAAGTTATGAGTGCCAAATGTTATGAGTGAATCTTTTGGGCTACAGAGCCACATTTGGGAATGCGTCCGTATCGCTTACAAAAAAACAAGGAAGTACACAATAATTTTTAAGACAAAGGTGCCACATTTTCGAAAGTGTCCATTTAGCAATAAAAAAATGCATAATATGTTATTATTATTATAAACTTAAAAGTTTTGTCTGTGAAAGGTCTGCTTTGCTCAAAAAAAAAATCTGCTAGTGATATTCTCTTTTAAGACAAAACTGGCTTTGATACAATTTGGGATTACTATTTAATAAAGGAAAGCTTTGATTTATGATGTATTATGAATTATCACATCATTACTTTTTTTTAATGTAAATAGTGTAACACATTTACTATGTATCTAGTATCTATAATAACATCTGTATATTGTATCTACTTTCTGTGCAAATAAATCATTATTCTATTCTATATTTTTAGTAACTATACTAATAAGCGCAAATTCCTACAACTTTTAAAATTTAATTGTTAATTTAAAAAACGATGTTTGTAACGGTCCTGAATTCAACGGCATTGGGCTACGCTCTTTATTATTATTTGAAGTACTTTAGTCTTTTCATATTATGTTACTATTGCCGTGCCCGAATTCTGATCAAAACGTATATAATTGAGGAATCATCGATACGACGAAGAAGAAGATTATGTTACTTGAAAATTATGCTGACATAGGGAAGACTGCGTTAGTTCAATACATAATTAATACAGGAAATGAGGTACCAGTGCGCTAGCGACCAAGACGTGTGAAGGACATCGTGATTAAGCCTTCGTCCAGTCCATGGTGTTAACCGGTAGTGATGGTAAAGAAAAATATGGCAGCAAGCGGTTCTGTGTAAACTATCGACAGTGTTTCATTGCCCAAGATTGACGACACGCTAGATACGCTAACGGGAATGAAGTGGTTTTCTACCTTGGATCTAAAAAGTGGTTACTAGCAGGTCGAGATAGATTCTCGAGATAAGGATAAGACAGCATTCTCTACAGGCAAAAGGTTGTGGCAATTGAATGCTATGCCATTTGAATTGTGTAATGCTCCTGCCGCCTTTGAGAGATTGATGGAGCGGGTATTTACTAAACTAATTGGGGACGCCTGCCTAGTCTACTTGGATGGTGTTGTCGTCGTGGGACGCACCTTCGAAGATCCGCAATCTGGAACAAGTGCTGTCGAATTTGCGATGCGTTGTTCAGGTGGCAAGTCAACTTTTTAGGAAGTGTGGTTTCCTAAGAAGAGGAATTAAAATGAACCCGGATAAGATCATTGTCATCCTAGAAGATTTGCCGGTCCCCGAGACCACCTGCAAGTTAAGGAATTTCTCGATTTTGTGCTCCTACTGTCGACGGTTTGCGAAGAACTTTGCTGACATTGCTCGACCTCTACATGAGCTAACTGAAGATAAGGTACAGTTCTGCTAGAATACAAGCTGTGACGTCGCATTGCAGAAGTTGAAGGAACATTTCTGTGCAATGCACCTATCCTAGCTAGGCTATCCTGACAATGAACATGAATTCAATAGTAGACACAGATCGATAGCAATACCGGAATAGGCGGGATGTTGTCTCAATGAAAAGGAGATCATGAGGTTGTAATAGCGTACTTCAGCCAAAGTGGTTTTATTCTAATCTTTAAACGTAATACATAGTTGCCTTTGACGTAGACTGATAATATAATGCAAGCGTAGTAATATTTTCAACGTTTATTTAGTAATTACTAAGAAACCACCTATAAAAAAACATTATACCTTTAGTGAAATTGTTGATCTCTTGTTAGTTACTAGTACGAAGGATTTATTCATATATTATTATAATTGCTTCAGAAGCATATTGTGTTTAACTATAATTTAGTCTGAATGTTTGCCCGTTAAGGTTTTAGAAGCATTTAATACACATTTTTTCTCTTTAATGCTCTTCTGTTCCTATCTAATTTATATCATTGTTCAACCCTTCTTCAAAATGTTGTAACACGTAATATTATTTAAGTATGTTTATTTGTAAGTTTGCGTATAGTTTTTTATATAGCTATATATTTTTTATGTATTATTTTCTTTTTTTAATGTAGCAGTACACCGTAGGCTACCCCCTGTTTTATCTATAGTTCTTTAGTCCATCCAAAGGTTGTCTGGTAGATATCGCTGTCAGCGATAAGACCGCCTTTGTACCCATAGTATTAAGTTGCTTTAAATGTGTAATTAATTTTTTTGGTGTACAATAAAGTATATTCTATTCTATTCTATGTTTTGTCATAAAAATATATCTACTCGTATCGAACATGTAATTATGACACGATATCTTGCGAAAGTACCCCGATTCAAACAGTAAAACGCCCATATTTTTTAAACTGATGAACTGATTTTCATTTAATATAGCTAGTTACACTCTCGATAAAGTCACATTTCAAACAAAAGTAAACTAAATCAAAATTGGTTCATCTGTTTAGGAGCTATAATGGCACAGATAGATACAGAAATACACAAACTCCGAAATACAGATACACATGTCAAACTAATAACACCACTCTTTTTCCGTCGGGGATTAAAAACATGTGTAACAGTGTGTGTACTTAAACAGCCTTTTCCAAAACATTTTAGAGGAATATGTTTTGGTTGTTTTTATTTACATAGGCAACGGAACACGCCAATAAACTCGCAATGAATAATAACTCCAAACAAGTAGCACCGTGGGAACGATATTTAATTCAATTGCAGTGCAATTCTGAAGTTCAGTAAATATTTATGTAATGTAGAAAACTAATTGATATACTGTTTCCATACAAAATGTTGAGTGCGGATATCCTTATATTCACTCAACATTTTAAATACAAACTTATGTGTATAAGTAGCGTTGCAGGTGGCGTTCTGTAATTCGTTTTAGTTGATCAATTAGCTCGTAGAGTCTAATGGCACTGGATGAACTTACTTCAATTCTGTATTTGATTTTGGAAGAAATGAAGTTAAAAAAATAAGGTGAGTCAATACAAAAAATAAGGTGAGTCTTACACAGTACTCTTCCAAATCTTCCATCTTATGGGCCCTATTTATAAAAATCTTATTAACCGTATTTTTAGTTTTAGCACTGATTAGTAGATTCTTAATTTAAATTAACAGGCGAAATTTGAGTGCAGGGGGTTGACCATAAGCTTTTAGAATAGGTTATTTTCAGTGTGCGTAAGGGACAGATGACTTGTATACATCTGTCACTTTTTACAGTCGAAGTATGACACTTTTGACATGTCAGGGTGCGAGCGCAGGTACGAGTACTAGATTTAAATAGGTGTTACCTCTGTTAAAATAATATTCAATAATTTTAGCAAATTTTACAGTAGCTCAGGTCTTTGATTTTAAATACCAACAATTTTATCTGAACTGTTCCACTTTTAGTATTACTACGTAAAACAATTTCAGCAGTTAGCCGCGTGGTTTTCAATGTTTAATTAAATTGAAAGAGAGTTGTGCCACAGTAACCACCAGTGGATTATGGATAAAACGCAAAAGTGGCAATTTTTCGAAGTTGTCACAGCCATTTTCGAACCGAATCGAATTAGGTAATTAATAAGGTCAAACTACAAAATAAAAAAAATACTTTACCAGTTTTATTTTTTTTATTGCGATTTAATAACCGATTTTGTCACATGGTCATTTAGTCAGATGGATGGACTGTGTGAGGAGTGATATGAAAGAAAAGGGGGTCAGTGATAGCGTGACTGGGGACAGGACGGTATGGAAGAGGAAAACGTGTTTCGCCGACCCCAAGTAACATGGGCAACTACAAGGGCAGGAAGATGATGATGATGAGTCACATGGTGTATAATAGGTAAATATAAACCTATGAACTTGGTTAATTCATATGTAGATCATAGTTTGTAGTAGGTATACGACCTTCTCAATAGGAAAACAATGGAGCAATTGCTTGTAAAGATGTCAAAAGATCTTTACAAAAACAACTTTTTCAGTTTTCCTAAGTAAACTTCACAACAACCGCAGTAGTCAAAGTCGCTGTTGCTTACGAAAATGTAACACTCTACATAATATAGGGACTTGTATAACTTATGACGCCAAAGTTCCTGACCGCGTGTGTTTGTACGGTTGGTTTAATCTTGAAAACTATGTGGCATATGGAATCTCCGGTGTCACGCCGCACGACGTAAAGCCTGGTTCCAAGAATATTATTTATAACTTTATATGGTAACGGAACTACAAGGAATGTCTCTTTAAACTCTAGACAAAGAGACATTCTATCTGTGATGATGATTTTGAGAGGTCTAAAATGTACGGTACACCACGTGACATTCGATAGAGCATTTCAAGCATATTTAGGACTTATTTCAACAATTATTATTACTAGGCAAAGAAACATTTTAGAGACATTTGGGGTCATATTAATACAAAATTCTGAGATGTTTAGCAACTGATGAGTAGATTCTTTATTCAAATAATTCTCCATAAGAAATGGAATATAGAATTGTGATCGTTATAGATTCGAGATTTATATAAATATGGGTGTTGGTGTGTCAGAAATTAAGCTTAACATTATTCCACTTCTAGTAGGTTAAGTCAACAATACCCCGCGTTGAAAACGCAGTGGCTGATTTGCACGGACTGCTGCCCTACCTCGGGGGACCACGGGAAGAAGTTCGCGGCCTATCCGCGGGTGTCGTGCGATCGATGGTCCTTTATGGGGCGCCTGTTTGGGCAAGCAGACTGTCAGGCGTTCGACGCTGCAGGACTGAAATGAATAGCCTGTAGCGGAAAATGGCCATTTGTATCGCACGAGGATACCGAACGGTATATCCTTTAATTGGCAACTCTCCTGGCACGCTTTCCTCCACCTGACATTCCGGTGGATATGGATGCGAGGGTTTATAACCGGATACGCGCCATCCGCCGGAATGGAAACAGCGTGCCAGGAATCGCTGCAGTAAGGCTGAGGCGGCAAGAACGGTGACACGCGCTCGAGTGGTGGCGAGCGCAATTTTCGCGCAAGCGCGTTATCGAATTGAAAAAAATCCTGCCGCACTTCGAAGCTGGCAGCAAACTAGCTGAATAGACAGGAGCGCATCTCCTACAGGCTCAATCAGATACTGACCGGAAACGGTTGCTTCGGTAAGTTCCTTAATAGGATTGGGCGAGAGACCACGGCAAATCGCCACCATTGTGGAGGCGATCTTGATTCTGCACAGCACACTCGAGGAGTGCCCGGCATGGGCCTCGGAGTGGCAGGTCTTCTTATTGCCCTGTGCGATAATACCTGCCATTGTATACTTGCTTTTATGATTGTTTATCCTGTATATATATATTTTTGTGGTGTACAATAAAGAATATAATAAATAAATAAGCAGGTGCGGGGTCCGGGGTCTGGGGTCTGGGTTCGGGGGTGGTCAGATTGGGGACTACGACCGCCCACCAAGTGACTTCAGGAAAGACGGCAGCACAGTGATCACGTACCCAGGTGACCAGGTTAAGTCAACAAAGTATTTATCCTACTACGTCTAAACGTGAAAGGATGTGAGGATGGATGTATGGATGTTTGTTACTCTCTCGCAAAAACTACTGAACGGATTTTGATGCAACTTTACAGAAGTATAGCCATTATGGCTATAATTTATAAAGATATTGGGAGAAGTACTAATACAACGCGGGTGGAGCTGCGGGCGGCAGCTAGTATTAGATATAGCTTCTTCTTGAGTCGATGGAAAACTCGTTGTGCGTCGTCAGAGTGGTGAGCATAAGATCTTCCATGGTGCCTGTGTATGGCATGGGCACTTGGAGCACTCCAACATGTATGTCATATTCTCCACAGGGGGACATGCACTCATACGGGGTATCAGACGTGTATATAAAACTCCAATTTGTATAGTAAGATATAGCTATTGATATAAAATGTCTTATAATAATTGCCCCTTTATAGTTCTTGCCATACTTATTGGCCGCCCTGAATTTGGCTACAATGGCCGCGCAGTAGGAAATCTCATAGAAAACAAGCACCGTTTCGTGCCTCGCGCATCCGGTAAACCAACTTCAGGGCGGCTAATAAGTTTGACGAGGGCTATACTTCATTGATTTTAGAGCTAGAATTAGAAGCGTCGAAGTCATCTAAGTAAATAAATAACTGTAAGATCACTTCAACAAAGTAAACCTATTTAATATAATATTTCTTATGTGCATAATACGTGAAAACTGCTTAATTAAATTGTCACGCTGTTACGAAGTTTAATTTCCGCCGTGTATAGTCTGGGGATATTTATTTCAGTGGTTACGCACTCTGTTTGTTGTTATGACTTCTGTTAATAATTAAAAACTGGATGAAACACAAAGAAAAATAAAACCGGATTTACAGTACGAGGAAATGTTACGATTGGCTTAACTGGGTTGTCAAAAGTAATATTAAATGTAGATGGTTAAAAATTTTTGTAAAGGATCAATTGCAAACTTGATTTAACTTCATTATTGCAGAATATATTCATGCTATGGCAGTCCCAAATAAAAGCGTTGCAACGTCGCATTGCAAAAATCAGCGACGTCACTCGAAGGGTAATCCTAGTTTTTGCGTTGCGAAGATTAGCAAACTGTTTTGTGAAATTAAATGAACGGTTGAATACCAACATAATTCTGTCTTTGCTGTCTCGCAGCAAAGTAAAAATAAATTACTGCTTTGTTTTCAGCACGAATTATACCTATTTACTTCTACGTAGTCCATAATTTCATTGTGTGCATGACTAGATGTATAAATGTGAGTGAAGTAAAAGAAGTATGTAAGGATCGTAGCAGGTGGCATTCTGTAGTATCTGCCTACCCCCATGGGAAAAAGGAGTGAGTTTATGTATGTATGTATAATTTCTTTAATATGTTTGTTTCTATGCCTAATGTTTATGGCAAGTGCTCATGATTGGACATGCTTGCGCTGTGTTGGGCACAGCTTTCCTAGTTACAGCAACGAACGAAATCAAATCTACTTCGCCACACGTTCGACCGCAAAATACCGATTCGGACGTTCTGTGAATTGGACATCGGGCAGATTGGGCATTCCGCGGATTGGCCGCATTGCCACCGCTGAGCGTTTGCGGCCAAATGACACTACGAAAAAGAAAAATATAACCAAACAATTCAAAATGTTTGTCAATTTGGGATTCCAAAAACTGAGCTGCTACACATAACGTATGAAGCTAGGATTTTCGTTTTTTATGAAACTCCATGCGAACCTATGTTTGACTACTGTCTCATCACCTAGTGGCAAGCGATGACATTTATTTTGTATTCGGTGATAGTTCTTAATGATTTAATGAACACCAATAACAATATTCAATAGAGTGTGATAATAAAGTAAATCTACAAAGGCGACCATAATTATCTCAATGTTGAGTTCAGTATGCTTGACATTTGTCTAGAAGTATAGATCTATTATTTGGTTAAATACCGGGATTTAATAAATAGCTATCAGAAAACAGACCCCAGCAGAGATTCCCTTCCTTATCTGTAGGCATAATGAAAGTACTCATATCCAAGGCGTTGTCCTAAAACATAACGCAAATGTGAGATCATCGCAAGGTCACGCGATATTTAGTCGTACGAATCCGCTATCAAACATACTAATGTCGTATAGGTAACCTTATTGGCTTTCGCGCGATACGGTGGCGCGACTAAGGTCCGGTTTCACCAATAGAACTAATCGTGATTAGTTTTAATGTTGAAACTGGCTCTAAAAGTTTTGATAATCTATTCGCGCGAACTAAGTTCGTTCGAACGAGCAATTATACATATTGATGTCGAATAGGTTTCCTAATTAAATTCGCGCGATAGTCGCGTCGCGTCTTCTGGTGGTCTTTTGTGTTTGTTATGATTTTGTTTCATATTGTAATCAAATGATTCTTGTGACATAATATAGGTAATCAAGCTTGATGCCTCGCCTTTATGGCAATGTTCTACATCTGACTGCGAATATATACAATCTGCCTATCATATCTTATAGGACTGTATTCTTTGGCGGAATAAACGCAATATTTTATTGATTAAAACACAAGCCGCGTACCGAGTTATTTACTATACGGACCTAGTAGAAACTAGAACAAATTGCCGTGCACTCAAGCATTTTTGCCATACCTGTTATTGAAATAAAAATGGTTTAGTTTTTATAACTTGGGATTCTTCAATATTTATCTGTAGTAGTAGTAGTAGTAGTAGTAGTAGGGACTCCCTTTTCCGCACTTGGACTCCCATTTGGTCCGTTATGCGTGGGGGTACTGGCTAACATAGCCAGCCCAACTCCGCCCAAAAGCACAGAAGCTCCCTGGGAGCTTCACAGGCTTCTCGGAGCGACCTCACTGTTCCGAGGTTTTCTTCGCGTTGAGAAGCCACGGCCTCACATTCCAGGATTACGTAGCCGGCTGATTCTTCGGCGTTAAAACAGCCCCTGCAAAGTGGGCACCTATGTTGAATAAATGTTTGTTAAGAAGTGTGTGGCCCGTTATTGTCCCTATAATTATTTTAAGGTTATTTCTACTCAGGCTGAGGAATTTTTTGGTGAGACGCGGGTGTACTTTCGGCAAAGCCATTTTTGACTGCCTACAGTCTGTAGCCCGTAACCATCTGTTATTGTGTAGTTCTAGTGATCTTTGATGAATCCACGCACGAAATTGCGAGAATGGCAAGGGGATAAGTGGGTACGGGCCTAGCACTAACATCTCGGAGCCCCTTTTCGCAAGGTCATCTGCGGCATCATTTCTTAGGGATCCACTGTGCCCCTTGATCCACTGGAGGGTGATTCGATTGGATTTTGATATACTCTCCAGGGAGAGGTGGCACTCAAAGATTAGTTTGTTGGTAGTTAGTTTTTTTTCTAAAGCTTTGAGCACAGCCAGACTATCTAATATATAGATAGGAATCTGATTCCGTAGTTCTGGATATCTAAAAGCTTTACGGTTTTTGCGGATTGTGTTAAGGCGACACATTCACATTGTAAAATCGAACTATGTGTGCCTAACGGTATGTGAAAGTTAATATTGAGGTCAAGGGAGTGTACGCCAGCACCTGAACCGTTATTAGTTTTTGAGCCATCTGTGTAGATTCGCACTTCATTGGCTCCTGACTGATACCTTTATTCCTCTATTGTTTGTATGTTATAGTTTTTGTTGAACATGGGTTGTTTTTGTATTCTATCACACGGAGCAGCGATGAGAGGTTGATACTCAATCGCCTGGTCCAGGATTTTAGCGTGTGGACTTGTGAGGTTTTTGCCCCTTATGCCTAGATGCATTAGCCTGATAGCAGCTAGAGCCGCCTCTTGCTGTATGTACAGGTCCAGGGGAGTTATATGTAGGGCTATCTCCATGGCTGCTGTTGGGGTGGTTGGTTCTCATGCAGCCGGTGATAGCTGAACAGGCCTGTCGCTGGAACCGTTAGAGTTGGGTGATGGTGGTCAAGAGTTCCGTCCTAGTCCACAAAAGCAGAGCACCATAAGCCAACATTGGCCTGATTACCGCTGTGTATAGCCAGAGAGTAATCCTTGGAGACAGCCCCCATTTTTTTCCTAACATTTTTTTACACTGGTAGAGTGCGATTGTACATTTGTTGAGTTTGTAGTCAAGATGCTTGTTTCAGAGCAATTTGCTATCAAGAATTACCCCCAAGTACTTGACCTCCTCTTTAAGTGTTAATTCTGTGTTGAAAAGTTTTGGAAGCCTATGCGGTCCAAAACTTCGTTTGTTAGTGAACATTATTAGTTTCGTCTTAACGGGGTTAACCGACAGTTCGTGCTTTGTGCACCAGCTTTCGATTATTTTGAAGGCCTTTCTCATGAGATCACATAAGATGCCCTCAAATTTAACCGAGATTAGAATTGCTATGTCATCTGCGTATCCTACCGAGTAAAGACTGCTGGCGTTGAGCTCTGCAATGAGCTCATTTACGACTAAATTCCACAGAAGTGGTGACAGCACCCACCTTGTGCTTGTGGGGCTGCCTGCCCCTACTCAAGATTCCTCGTGTGGTAATGTTCACAGTAAATTGAATAGCACGGTTTTTTAGCATGTTGTTAATCCATTCTACGAGCGTCGGCGCAACACCGTGCGTGTTGAGTACCTGACCGATGCTGGTGAAGTTAGTTTTGTCGAATGCACCTTTGATATCAATGAAGGCGCTTAATATAAATTAAATTAAATTAAAAAAAAAAAACACATAACTCTAAAGATAAAGCAAAGCACTCGCAATTGCTGTAAAAGTAAGATGTATGCCCGATTTGGTAATAAAGTTTCACAGTTAGGTACCCACAGTTTCAGTCCACCGTTAAGCATTCTAATTTATATCACAGAGTACCAGTAACTTAACTATTCAAGTATTAATCTGAGCACAGACCACAATACTCGTATTCGGAACATTACATGGTTCGCACAAACGAGCTCCTCCACGCACATAAACCACGAATGACTCAATAAACTGAATGAACGCTACCTAGATTTATTACATTTCCGCTACGTAGAATATTTTTGACAATAGCCTAACTCAGGGGTTGTGAATCTATGACACACGTGAAAGTAGTAGCACGCAAAATCTAAAAAATAGGACAAATAGTATTTCTTAGACTTTTACATAATTATTGACAGAATTTAGAACAGATTAATAAAAGTCCAATACAATAATAGTAAAGTGCGCGCGTGTGTGTGTGTGTGTGTGTGAGAGTGAGTGTGTGTATTATAAGTTACTTATAGTTATTAGAGTTACTTATATAGTCGTAATATTGCTCCGCCCTGTCCCTGTCAAGTCAGGGAAGCATAGTCTTAGTTCGTAACTGGGTATAACATATGTATTTTAATCACAATATTCAACAAGTAAAATTTCAAAGTTTAAAAAACCCCCCGACACATTTATCTTGCGAAAACGTCCCGATTCAAACAGTAAAACGCCCATAACTTTTGAACGGCTGAACCGATTTTATTCAAACATAGCTTAGAACACTCTCGACACAATCACTTTCAAACAAAAAAACTAAATCAAAAGTGGTTCATCCGTTGAGGCGCTATGATGCCACAGACAGACACACTGATACCCAGCTACACAGATACACAGCAACACACGCCAAACTTATAACACCCCTCTTTTACCGTCGGGGGTTAAAAAGAGCAAAAAAGATTTGAATTTGGAATGTGGATATTGTTTGTAAATGTACCAATCAGCAAAAAGGTGAATCACAAACCATGCAGGAACAATGTATTGAATATGTGACTGGCTGAAAAACTGCGAGTGCACCAAATAAAAAAATAAAGTTGATGAAAAATAAACAACGTGCGAAATTAAATGCATTCTGCCTTCGTTCGTAGTTGTTTCAAATTCAGATTTTAGAATGATAGAAAATAAGCGCGTCTTCCTAAGTGAGAGTATTATGAAACAATGCACTTCCATAATTGTTCAAATATAAACATTAGCGTCTAATTATTATATTTTATGTCTTATGGGTTAAAATTTTATTTAAATAAATAAACGTAACGTTCTTGCTCATAAGTTGCACTTACTTATTTTCTCATAGAGGGTAACACTATTTTCAGCTCGAGTGACGTACTTTGAATCCCTCGCTGCACTCAGGATTCAAAAAAACACTCGCCTTTAAAATTGTTGTTTGCTCTCTAGGTTAACAATCTACTATTTTAAATCTATTTGTCATCTTTAATACAGATTTCAATGTTCCTCAGTATTTTTGCTTTTTAAATTACTTACTTTTTTTCAAACATTTGTTACACGAGGTGACTAGAGGTGGCCACATCCTCACACGAAAAAGAAGAAGATATTTCTTACACGTTACGGCGACTATTTTAATTGCATTTTATTTAGATTTATATTGCAACAAGTTTTGTCGTAAGGTTACTCATCTCTGCCCAAACTTATACTCAAAGGGGGCACCAATAAAATGAATAGGAATTCTGCTATTGCTGAGCTGTCAAAAAAGTTTGAGGATCCGTTATTATATCACCGTTAGAATGGCGCGGATGCGAACTTTTTCAATATAACTGGACATTCTGACAACTGTGAGATACTGACGAAAGCTGACAATGATACTGAATAGATGAGATTTTGAGTTTCGAAACTTTTCTGAGTTTACTCGAAAAAGTTTGTTTGATAGATTATTTGGGCATAATTTTTTATTTTAATAAAAACGTTGCCCCACACTAGAAAGTTCTTCTGTATCGTGGGTGCGTTTACAAACATATAAACTCACATACACAAACACCCAGAGCCGGAACAACTATTTGTAGGTCATACAAATATTTGTCCCGTGCGGGAATCGAACCCGCGACCCGCAGCGAAGCAGTCAATCGCTCAACCACTACGCCAACCGTGCGCCCATATATATGTAATTGTCATTGATAAGAAAGTACTTTTGGTCTCAGAATAGTTTTAAATTATAATTCTAAGCGACCTCTCTAATTGCTTTGGCCAATCATATATTCCGGGAACCTGTAGGCGTTTATCGATAAAGAAACTGGGAAAGTAGGCCTTAAATATTTAATGCTTCATTGGAATTAAATTCGTTAAATTTAATTCCAATGAAGAATAAAATAAGCATTTCCTTCAAAGCATGATTGAACAGTCAGTTACAGGAATTTGGTACAATTTTGACTTATTATTTAAGTACCTTATTTTACGCAGATTAAAATTATTTTAGAAATGTCAGATTCCTAAGAAAACTGTTGAAGTGGTGGTTAAAATTAAACTCTAAATAGTGTTTTTTTTCTCACATTAAACGATGTTTACAATAAAACTCTTCCACCAAAAAATTTCAGTGAAGAAATGTTTCAAGATAATTCGCTAATTATCTATTGTAAAACTTTGTACCGTTAAATTCGGGTCACGGGCGTTAAATTACATTTACATCCTTAATCTTTTGTACTCATCTGTATCCTGGGTTTATCCATTTTTCTCCGTTTTCGTCCGTATTTCTACGGTTTCTCTCTCATACTCTCGTTAGCAAGTCGTTAGAGATGCTTTACGATCCGTTTCCTGAAAACTAAAAAGGTATTTGTGCTAAAATATCACGGTAAATCTGTGCCTTTAGAAAAGATTTAGACTTTTTTTGTTACGTAGACTTAGTAGAATTAAAAAAAAAATCTTGAAAATCGCACAATCGATATTCCTAATGGCTCGACGCCATTCGATTTGTTACATACCGATAAGTATGTATATAAAACTAGCGGACGCCTCGCGGTTTCACCCGCGTAGTTCCCGTTCCCGTGGGAGTACTGGGATAAAAAGCAGCCTATGTCACCCGGGGATAGTGTAGCTTCCCAACGGTGAAAGAATTTTTGAAATCCGTCAAGCCGTTTCGGAGTCTATAAGGAACTTACATACATACTTTCTCTTTTATATATATAGATAGATAGATGTAATAAATATAAGTGATATTAACTACGTGAAATTTCAAGTACGTTCACATGAACACAATGCCATGCAATTAGACTGATTTGCATTGAAATTAACTTAGAAAAATACGTGCACGATATCGCCCCGTGCCTTTTTAACTTTCCAAAACCCAACATGACATGATTTTTTTAATTTTTTCATTTCATTTTCATACTATTGTGTAGATATTTTTCCACAGGAAAGCAGTACTAATAGTAGATTTCCTTGATTAAATTATCACGATAGGTATACCTAGATCAGAATCATTAACCAAAACGCCTACTTTTCGGGGTACATATGTTCCTGTAACTGATCGTCTCGAGCTCCTTGGCATGGAGTTGACTTCCAGTCTCAACTTCGGCGCTTCCATTGAGTACAAAGCCCAAATTGCGGCAAAAAAATTGGGCATCCTAAATATAGTGAAGCGATACTTGACACCTGGATAGCTTTCAACTCTTTACAAGGCGCAAGTCCGATCCTGCATGGAGTATTGCAGTCACCTTTGGGATGGTATCAGCTAAATATAAGCTTGCCGCGCTTGAATCGGTGGAACGCAGAGCTAAGAGGCTAATTGGCAACGTCAAACTTGTGGATGCCAAGCTTGACAGCTTGGCTCATTGCCGTAAGGTTGCCTGCTTGTCGGTCTTCTACAGACTTTACTTCAGCGAGTGTCCTCATGAACTCCACGACCTCATCGCACCGGCCCCCTTCTACCATCAGACATCTAGAGGCACTGCAAGGTACCATCCTCACCTAGTTGCCATGCCACCAATTCGTACCAAGTGCTTGCAAACTCACATCCTTCATAATGCGCACAGCAAAAGAGTGAAACTCACTGCCTGCGTCTGTGTTTCCGAATGCATACAAGCCGAAAGTTGAAGTTCTCTTCAAAGTTAGAATAAACAGGCATCTTCTGGGTAAGGTCCATCGTCGACTTTGTCTCTGTCACCTCTGACCTAGACTAGAGTCAAGAGCATACCCATAATAAATAAATAAAATAAGCTTAATGATTATGGCAAACCCCCCCAAATCAATATGAATAGCACAACAAAAAAACGGCCCTGAGTGCCCGGCAGCCCGTCTACCCTCGGCTACGGTAGCGGTCGAGGCGATGGCGTGGCAAGGGGTGCAAAGAATCTCCGGAGTGGACCCGGCTACCCCAATAAACACCGACGACTGGACCTGGCAACGTATAACACACGAACACTCCGGACCGACGAGAAGATAGCCGAACTCGAGGAAGAATTGAGCAGGTTACGATGGAGCATTATAGGGTTATCTGAAGTCCGAAGAGAGGGGGAGGACTCGATAATCCTCAAATCCGGTAAACTGCTCTATTGCCGAGAGGGTGACCGGCAGTCCCAGGGTGGTGTCGGCTTTATCGTCCACAAGTCCCTTGTGTCCCTTGTTGTGAACAACGTGGTGAAGATCGAGAGTGTGTCGACCAGGGTGGCGTACCTTATACTCAGAATATCCGCAAGATATTCGCTGAAGGTCATACTGGTCTACGCCCCGACCTCGGCACACCCCGACGACGAGGTAGAGACCATGTATGAGGATATCTCTAGAGCCATGCATGGTTCCAAAACTTACTTCACCGTTGTCATGGGGAACTTCAACGCAAAACTGGGCAAACGAGACGAGGATGAGCTGCAAGTGGGGTAATTTGGAGTTGGACGTCGGAACAACCGGGGTCACCTACTGGCCAGTTTTATGGAGAAGGAGGGCCTCTACATGATGAACTCCTTCTTCAGAAAGCGTGAGCACAGGAAGTGGACCTGGCAAAGCCCCGATGGTGCAACTAAAAACGAGATCGACTTCATCATGTCAACCAAGAAGCAAATGTTTAATGATGTCTCTGTGATCAACTCAGTGAAAACCGGGAGCGATCATCACTTGGTAAGAGGCACATTGAACATTAATATTAAGCTTGAAATGTCTCGACTGATGAAGTCCACGCTCCGTCCAGCCCAAATCCGGGTCCAAAATCACGAGACCTTTCAACTCGAACTGCAGAATCGTTTCGAGTGCCTAGGGAGCTCCGTGGACGAATACAGCGATGGGTTCGTGGAAGCTGTCCATACGATCGGGTCTAAGTTTTTCAAGACCCGCCGTACAGATAAGAACAGAAAGCTCTCTGGTCCTACTCTCAATCTCATGAAGGAGAGGCGTGATATGATTCTGCAGTCTTCAGACAATGCGTTGAAATACCGGCAGCTAAATAGATGGATCTCAAAGTACTTGAAAAGCGATCTCCGCCGCTTTAATACCTAAAGTAATAAAGACGCGATTGAGCGGAATAAGGGCTGCAAGGTCTTTGCAAGAGATCTGTCTATTGGGCAAAGCCAGCTCACGAAACTGAAGACCGATGATGGCAGGATCGTATCCGCCAAACCGGAGCTTCTGAGGGAGATCGAGAGTTTCTATGGGCAGTTGTACACGTCAACCAGTAAACCCGTCGCGAATCTAGCTAGTGACCCTAGAGCTAGATTGACCCGACACTATACCGAAGACATTCCGGACGTCAGCCTGTATGAGATTAGGATGGCTCTGAAACAACTTAAGAACAACAAGGCGCCGGGTGACGAAGGAATCACGGCCGAACTCCTGAAGGCGGGTGGGAAACCGGCCCTTAAGGCCCTTCAGAAGCTGTTTGATTCCGTCATACTCGAGGGGAGGACGCCAAAGGCATGGTGCAGGGGTGTGGTGGTACTCTTCTTCAAGAAGGGTGACAATGCCTTGCTGAAGAACTATAGGCCCAACTCACTTCTTAGCCATGTCTACAAGCTGTTTTCAAGAGTCATCACGAATCGTCTCGCGGGCAGGTTTGACGATTTCCAGCCTCCCGAACAAGCCGGATTCCGTAAAGGCTTCAGCACCGTAGACCACATACATACGCTGCGGCAGGTTATACAGAAGACCGAAGAGTACAACCTGCCTCTCTGTTTAGCGTTTGTGGACTACGAGAAAGCCTTCGATTCGATCGAGACTTGGGCTGTACTGCAGTCTCTCCAACGGTGCCAAATTGACTACCGGTACATCGAGGTGTTGAATTGCTTATACGAAAACGCCACCATGTAAGTTCGACTTCAGGATCAGACCTCGGAACCCGTACCTTTGCAGCGAGGTGTGAGACAGGGAGACGTCATATCTCCGAAGCTGTTCACCGCTGCACTGGAGGACGTCTTCAAGGTTCTGGACTGGAGAGGGCTAGGCATCAACGTCAATGGCGAGTATATCACTCACCTTCGGTTTGCCGACGATATAGTGGTTATGGCTGAGACCATGTAGGACCTCAGTATAATGCTCGATGACCTCGGTAGAGCTTCCGAAAGAGTGGGTCTTAGGATGAACATGGACAAAACCAAGGTGATGCTGAATGCCCATGTTACACCCACTCCTATTAAGGTCGAAGACTATAAACTCGCAACTATGTCTACCTGGGACAAACGATCCAGTTGGGTAGGGCCAACTTCGAGAAAGAGGTCAACCGTCGAATCCGACTCGGCTGGGCAGCGTTCGGGAAGTTGCGCGGTATCTTCTCGTCTAAATTACCACAGTGTCTCAAGACGAAAGTCTATGACCAGTGTGTGTTGCCAGTGATGACTTATGGCTCTGAGACGTGGTCGCTTACAATGGGCCTCATGAGAAAGCTTACAGTCACCCAAAGGGCAATGGAGAGGGTTATGCTCGGAGTTTCCTTGCGTGATCGAATCAGAAATGTAGAGATCCGCAAGAGAACCAGGGTTACCGACACAGCCCGAAGAATTGCCAAACTTAAGTGGCAGTGGGCAGGGCATATTGCTCGCAGAATGGATGGCCGATGGGGCAGATAGGTTCTGGAGTGGCGACCGCGAACCGGAAGACGTTGCGTTGGAAGGCCTCCCACCAGGTGGACCGACGACCTGGTGAGGGTTGCAGGGATAGTGTTCTGTCCCGAGTTTATGTTTACTCGCAACACCGTGTCCGTCGGCTGTCAACGATTTTGACAGCTGACACTAAGAGTGTAGTTAGAAAATTTGAACTGAACACGCGAAAAAAATCTGTGTCTTGTATTCTAATAACGTAATCGAGCGATATTTCGGTGATTGTATTTGTTAATCGCGCCCGCCGTTCGCAATCGGCGTTGTGGGGCGTCCCTAAATTGGGTTTAGAGTATATTTTCACGCGCATCGAAGTACTTTTACAGGAAACGTGCTGCCTGGTGGACGCCGGCCGGATTTTTCGGTCCAGACAGCCGTCAGTCTATCCCTTATTTTCCTTTATTATATATATTCTCCTATCCCTAACCTCACGGCACGAGATTGATCGACGCCCAGGAGTCTACCGCAGAAATCTAAGGTAAGTACGAATATATATACGCCAACCCTTGTACCACCTGTGAGATAGGTACCAGTATCTCTCGCAATAGGGAGCAAATCCCTAGCTTTCCACTGCTGCGTTACGGCAGTTTCGTGGGATACGGTTCTGATTGGATCCAGGAGTGGCACGCTGCTAATGGGCCCCAGTGATGAGCTCCTGGCTTGGGATCCGCAGACCTGTATTTAACATTTGGTAGCAAGAGCGTGGGTTTGCATTCCACGAGCATAGTAAACGCTAGGACACTCGTTCACAGTGAACGCTGTATTGTTTGTCGGTTTTTTTTTTTTTTTTTTGGGACAATCCCACCGCACTATTCCCAAACCACTGCAACTCCTGAAAGCCAGAATCAACAGTGGCGACCACCAGAAAAGCGCCGAGGCAATGAAGCTCGACGAAGTCCCGGAGAATGAATTTAACTGTCTTGGATCCCGCAACGAAATTAATCAGAAAAGAAAATGGAGGAGTAAGAAAAATACAAATTTCCACTTCCCTCCATATCAAGCAGGAGACAGAACAAACAAGACCAATAGGCACAAAGGGTCGTTTACAACTGGGATAAGCCCAGTTGCCTAGCACCACGGATAAAAATTAGCATTAATATTAATGGGTCCTAACATTGTGAGCTGTTATATTTGATTCCAATAATAGGTATGGCAAAAGCGCTTGAACGCACGGAAATTTGTTCTAGTTTCCACAAGGTCCGTATAGTAGACAGCTCCTGATACAGCCTGTACATTATTCAACATAGTATTGCGTTCATTCTGCCAAAGAATACACTCCCATAAGATATGATGTGCAGATTGTACATATTCACAGTCAGATGTAGAACACTGACATAATGGCGAGGCAACAAGCTTGAAGGAAAATAATTTACTTTTAAAGTTACCATGCCCTGTGAGAAATTGGGCAACACAGTGATCCACCTCCAGCCACGTCCTGGCCAGCCGCACGCGAACGGATGGAAAGAATTGGTGGAGGTGTCGGCCCTTGATGGAATTATCCCACCTACATTGCCATTCGGATAAAAGTTCCTCCCAGACGTCAATATGTGGTTTAAATAATCTAGAGATTTTGGCACGGTCACTACGCGTTAAAAAGTCCGCGTCCATGGTCTCTTTTGCGGAATAGTACATTGCAGCACGTCGCTGCACTTCAAGGTCGACCGGAAGTACGCCAGCAAGTACCGGTAAGGCCTCAGTACTAACCGTCCTGTATGCTTTGCATAAGAATATCAAAGCCAAACGCTGACTCTGAAGTAATTTACGTCGTACCGCCCCTATTGTGGCCCTATCAGCCCAAACAGGCGCCCCATAGCAGATACAACCCAAGTAAGTAGCCCCATAAATAGTCTTTAAAGTCAAAAAAGACAGACCCCACGTAGATTTAGATATTCTCGTTAAGGCATAGAAGTTCTTTTTTGCTTTTTCACCGACGATTTTAATATGATCTATAAATGCAAAATTCCTTTCTAAAACAAGACCAAGATAGCACACGGACTGCTTCCTTTTTACCGGAACGTTATTAAATTTAATAGTAGGACACGATTTAAGATTACCTTTCAAAATGAGCTGATAAGTTTTATGCGGAGCAAAGGTCAGGCGGTTACGATCGCCCCACTGAGATATTAGTCGTAGGCAAGTGTCAGCCAAGTTCTCGAGTCCAGCTCGAGTACTTGATTGAATGAGCAGAAGACCGTCGTCCGCGTAACCGGTTAATGAACAGCCGCTTGGAAGCGGAATCGCGAGGAAATCATCAAAGCCTAAATTCCATAAAGGTGGACCAATAACCGAACCCTGAGGACATCCCATGGTGAGAGACTTCGACATGGAATGATGGCCGAGTTTGAGTTTCGCGGAACCATTTAAAAAGTAAGAGTAAACTAAATTGTATATATTTCTATAGCAGCCTCGATTTTTCATTTTAAGTAATAGCATTGGCCACCATGCGTTATCAAAAGCCCCAGAAATATCTAGAAAAATCCCAATTACATACTTATGTTCAGATGTATTAACTATTTTCCTAACAGTAAGAGCCGCGTCTACGGTAGATTTTCCAATAGTGAAACCGAATTGATTATTATGAAATTTTGGTCCGTCCGGTAGCAACCGTGGAACGATAAGGCGCTCCAGGAGTTTTCCCAAAGATGGAAGTAATGTTATGGGCCGGTACGACTTCGGGTCGTCCGGGGGTTTGTCGCCACTTTTCGGGATTATTCGTATAAATCCGCGTCGCCAAATACGAGGAAATACGCCCTCCGCAATACAACGGTTGTAAACGGTTAAAATCGCATCACCGGCTGTTTTACACGCTTCTATAATCATCCGATTAGATATTTTATCTTCACCTGATGACTTGTTGAGTGGTAACCTCTTGACAACGTTAATAAATTCGTCAGTGGATGGAAGGTCTGACGCTGGTGATTCAGGTGGTACAGCTGCCCACGCTCTGATCTGTTGATGGTATTCGTTGTCATTAGCTAGTACGTCATCAGGTATAAGAGTATTCAGCAAAACTTCAGTTGTTTCCTCAATACCGGTAGTGTGTTTATTATTTACTTTAATATTCTGAACAAACGCGAGGTCGACTGATCGATTGGCTTCAAACTCATGATATAAAGGAGACCACGGACCTTCTTTATCTAATTTTTCTACTACTTTACGCAATAAATTACCCTTTGATTTTTCCACCGATGCTCTGTAGCGGGACCTGGCAACTCTAAACGTATTTAACGCAATGGAAAGAGGGTCACCGGTAACCTTACGTTTTTTAAGCTTGTTAAGATGTTTACGTGCTCGGCGATAATTTTTACGCTGTTCAGTTAGGTAGTCACACCACCAATCACATCTACGTATATTGGTCAAAGATCCACGACCAATGGCAATGTCAGCACAGTAAGTGAAGGTGTCTGACATAATTTCAGCACTTTCTTCAGCTGAAAGCCTATCACGAGTGAAGTCTTTGGCGTGAGACGCAACAAGCGAGCTAAAGAATTCCCAATTCGCACCCTTACATTTATACCTAAAGTTACCAATGACATGTGACGTACCCTGAGTAAAAACTGGAACAAATTCGTATACGATCAAGCGATGATCACTACAAGACGCGTCCGGTAGGACACGCCACCTATCCAAGCGTACGTCTGCACTAGAAAGTGTGACGTCAATACAAGATTCGCCCATTTGGCTGCAAAAAGTTGGTGGTGCGTCAGGGGTATTATGAATAGTCAGATTCATTTCAGCAATGAAATCTTCAACAGCGCAGCGTCGTTCATAATCCGTAGACCGAACTTTGCCATACCAGAGTGATGATGACGCATTAACATCAGCGCCAACGATAACTTTGCAGCCCGCGAGCGACTGCAAGACGTGACGGAGGTTATGTATATGAGGAGCAACAGGGTCTGAATATTGAAAGTAGCAACTCACAACGTAAACTTTAAAAGAAGACGATGAGACCTCCGCAACGGCACAATGGGGTGTCATTAGATTACGCAAAGACGTTACTGTGAAGTTAGAAGAATGCGCCACGTAAATTCCAGCTCGTGCTTTGCCATCCAACTGTACTACTTTGTGACGTAAATGCGCGTTTTGATATTGTTCTTGAACAAGCACGATATCTAAGTTATAATCGATAATTAGTTTGTCCAGTTCAGAAGTCGCTACCCTATCGTTGTGGAGATTTAATTGTCCTATGGTTAATCTATCCATTATTTTAGTAGTTGGTGTTGAGGATAAGTTGTTCGAGTTTAAGTTTATAAGTGGCACACCCATCTGATCCACATCGATGGTCGGACGGTTTCTTAGAGCGTTTACACGCCACGCATGACGGTATATAATTTAAATTGTCTTTATGCGGACAGTCTTTGGTTTCATGTGTCTCAGAGCAATTAGCGCAGGTAGGTGATTTAATAGTGCAGTGTTTCTTAACATGACCGAACTGTTGACAATGTGCACAACGTACTACATCGACATCATCAATAAAACGGCAAGTCGCCCAATCAATAAACAGTTTATCCTTAGTCGAGACTAAATGTTTCCGGACCGCGGACTCGAGTTCAATGCCTATCCATTTCCGACCGTTGTCTAACGAACGCCTACGTATGATTTTTGTTGATTTAATAAATTCGTCTTCTTTTAATGACAACTCGTCTTTAATGTTTTGACAGTACAACGCATGCAAAAAGGCACTGTCCTCCATTGAGGATGGAACGTCTTTAACCAAAATACGAGGCTTACGGCCTTTTGGTTTTTCAAGTCGCAGGCCAGCGGACCTAATGGCATCGACCGATTGCAGCTTTTTGATTTGTAAATCGTTAGCGACACGTAACACGACGCCAGACTTCGCAGCCTTCTTGACACCTACAATTTGAAAGCCGTCACTAGGATCTATTGCTTTCATGAGCGCTTGTTTAGTCGCGGAAGAAGTTGCGAAATCAGTTGAACGCTCATCAGTGGGGTAGGCCACAAGACACGGAAGTTTGGCACGGGCATTCACTTGTGGAACTACTTTAGGTAAACGAAGTTTTAATTTGTCAGCATATGAGGCATTATTGACATCAGACTTGGCAATATCGACACCGGTATTATGTTTTATTTTTTCTAATTCGCGTTCCGTATTGGCCAACTTAGTCTCGTTGGCGGATGATTTTATGGCTAGCAATGAGACAATAGCCGTTATGCGCTGAGTCAAGTCCATAATTGCGGATTTATTTGCAACATTAATGCGGGACCCTTGGTCATTGACAAGATCGTTAATTTTAGACAGGTACGCAGACGCCTGAGTAACCAAATCACAATAGTCGTCATTGCTTACATTAGTGACATTTAATATCGGCGAAGACCTTACAATTGACTCTGATGTTTGCATTCGCTTAGATCTATCTTCGGGTGAAATGTAAGAAGGAGACATTTCACTAAATAAACGCTTAGCATTAGCGGAGGACGTCGGCGACCTTGGTTTATTTATTCGGCGGAATAATATTTCCCCACCACGATCAGGTGGGTCATCATTGTTAGATAACATAATTACTTTTGGAAATTAAACTAATAAGCGTATTAGAACGTAAAACGGACGATACAATTATTTCGATATACCCACACGTCAAGAAAAGTAAATGTACTCACCGATAGCTGACGAAATTAACTAATTTCAACTAAATAACGGACGTAAACACGTTTAAAAACTTACGATACCAGCACTTATCACAATAATACACAATTGACAGCAAATCACAAGCCGGAAATAAATTTCGGAACACGACAATTGCAAATTAAAAACAGGGAGCGAACAGATCACCGCTAACCAATGCGAGCGCGCGGAGGGAAGTGATGTATGTATGTTTGTCGGTTTGCTTTTTATTGTTGAGAATACTGGGTTGTAACGTGGTACATTTTGAGTCACTCATAGTTAGCTGTGTCCTGTTAGAGGCGAACAGCCCCCATAGTTACATTCTAATTTGTTAAAATAAAGTGTACAACTCACAACTTAATATTGTCACTCCGGGATAGAAGGTTACAGTTTTGTATTGAAATTTGTTTTTCAATACAGTTGTTAAACATGGCGTACTTTCAGAGGCTATAATTATGATTCGAAAATTAAATCTTTCGCATAGGCATCTTTCTATTACGCGGTCGTGACTTTTGTTTACGAGCTCGATCATTAGTTTTGCAGTTAAGTTTTAAATGTTTTAGTCAATTTAAAAAAGTTTAGTAGCAAGGAGTTTTCATACTTAAAATAAAATGGGATTTTATTCGAGGCCAAAATGAATGAGTCCGTACGTCTTAGCATAAAATTCTCAAAAGTTTATTAAATGGTTGTTTAATATATTGAATTAACATTTTTAATTTCATTATTTTCACATAAACATTTGTCAAAAATCGAATAGGCTGTATAGGCTGTTTTCGTTGTAAAAAAAAAATTGGTATCTCTAACTCTGTCTCTATCTCTAACTCTAACTCTGTCTCTATCTCTAACTCTGTCTCTATCTCTAACTCTATCTCTATCTCGATCTCTAACTCTATCTCTATCTCTAACTCTATCTCTAACACTATCTCTATCTCTAACTCTATCTCTAACTCTATCTCTAATTCTATTTCTAACTCTATTTCTGACTCTATCTCTAACTCTATCTCTAACTCTATCTCTAACTCTATCTCTAACTCTGTCTCTATCTCTATCTCTATCTCTTTCTCTATCTCTAACTCTATCTCTAACTCTATCTAAGTTTGTATAACTCTATCTCTAACTCTCTCTCTAACTTTATCTCTAACTCTATCTCTAACTCTATCTCTAACTCTATCTCTAACTCTATCTCTAACTCTAACTCTATCTCTAATTCTATCTCTATCTCTAACTCTATCTCTAACTCTATCTCTATCTCGATCTCTATCTCTAACTCTATCTCTAACTCTATCTCTAACTCTATCTCTATCTCGATCTCTAACTGTATCTCTATCTCTATCTCTAACTCCGTTCTCTGCTCCACTGTTTTCAGTATAAAATAAAATAAGCTTTTTAGAGGAGGAATGGTATTTTTTTGTGTTATAAATTATATTTTTTTTTTTTATATGAGTTCAAGTACAAGTGATGAAATGGAATTAACTCCACCCAATATTTTATCTGAGGCAAACACTGCGCAAGATGAAATTTTGCCTCCCTAATCTCGAGAAAGATATATGGCGACTTACGTTAATTTTATTTTATGGAAAAATAAAATTTAATTCTTTGACTTGTTTTTACTATTTCCCACAACTGTATTGAAAAACGTCGTGTGATACACGGGTGTGTAGGTTATTGCAAACTCGTGTCATTAAAAACCCTCGCCTTCGGCTCGGGCTTGTTAATGACAGCTCGTTTGCAATAACCTACTTTCCACCCTTGTATCACAATGTACTATATTTGTTGTATACAATATAGGTTTGGTGCAGATTAAATAGTCTTTCCTAATTGTATTTAATTGAATCATAGTTATTTTTGGACCTTGAATCTTCTATCTTGGGTTTGTAAGTTTGTTTACATTATAAACATACTCAGTGCCGCTACAGAAGTTTTTGTTGTAAAGTATATTGTTACCAATTATATAAGAAAATTGGTTAGTTTGTTTGATATTGACAGTAATATTCTAATTGATTCAAGTTAAAGTCATTGTTTTTAACTATTAAAGTAAATTGAATATTGAATTCTATTGTAAAATCAACCTACCCACTTTGTGTTGATAATTTTCATTTTTTAGAATACCCTCTTGTGTGTTGATAATTTATTTTCTTGAGGTACCCACTTTGTTTTTGATAATTTATAAATTGATATTTGGGGTTTCATAATAATTTTGTACTGGAAAATAATTAAGTAAATGTAACAGGGTTCAGTACTATTTGTTAAATTAACTTGTTGTTTCTCTTACAGACTTTATTATTTGATATTTAATTTGGTAAGAGAATTACTGTCAAACTGTTGTTTTGGTTACACACATACATTATTAATTTAATTTGTTGAACCTTTTGTTTATTATTTAATATTTAATCACCGTTGCTTACATTTTGACAGTATGACTGCCAATACATTTGCTTGTAAGATTAGATCGGAATTGAGATGGGTGACCATGGCGGCCTCTTTAATAAGTAGACCTGATAGATCAAACGCTTTGTTGGCGCGTTCTAGTGAACTCCCAGCGCGTCAGGCCTGGGTTGATAAATATCATGCGGAATGTTTGGAACTATTGTCCACCGAGGACACTGAGTTAGCCGCTGCGGTTTAGGCAGACGTCACACAGTTCTACGGTTTCTCTGATGATATTGTTGAGGCAACCAGTAAATTGAGGGGTTCTACACAGGATGTTTTGAAGGTGGAGACAAGGTCTCCCACCCATCCTGCTTTGTTAGGACGGTTGCCTACGCTAGACTTGCCACACTTTAGTGGAGATTTGGGTTGTTGGACTGCCTACTTCGACCTGTTCAACAGTTTGGTGGATGCTAGGACAGACTTGTCGCCTAGTCAAAAGCAGGCCTACTTGATCTCCACGTTAAGAGGAGCCCTAGGTTTAGTCAGCCACCTAACTGTTACGGATCACAGTTATAATACTGCCCGGGAACTGTTGATCAAGCGTTATGCGAACGTGAGGCTGTTAGCGGACGTCCACGTTTCGCAGATTTTGTCGTTGCCTCGCATCCATCGAGTTGCCACCCTACGAATGGATTTGGTCAACCCACTGACGGTGGCCTTGAACGCCTTGAGGCGATTGGGCCTACCTATTGACCAATGGTCCTTTATGCTACTTCACCTTGTTCTGTCAAGGTTGCCTTCCGACTTGAAGGTTCGCTTCGAGCAGAGGTATGGTGGGGATAATGCCACATACCTCTCCCCTTTCGATGACTTGTTGAAATTCCTGGATGAGAAATGTCGCCTCTTGGACCAATCTGGATTTGAAGGTCCCTCGCGGGCCCCAGAGCGGTCCTCTCCGGACCCGCGTCGTGTTGGTGCGCGTCCCCCCCCTCGTGGGAAGGGTGAGTCACGACGCCCTCCTCATCAATATGTGGCGACCCAGGCTCGCAGTATGCGCTGCATATACTGCAACACGGATGGCCACATGGTCACCTCCTGTCCGAAGTTCCTGGCAAGGAACACAAAGGACCGAAGGGGAATCGCCAACAGCCGCAAGTGGTGTTACACCTGTCTGGGACAGCACTTGCAGCGGGATTGCCAGAGGTCAGATCCTTGCCCGCACTGTCAAGGTAAGCACCACCGCGTGTTGTGTTCTAACCAAAATGGTGTTGGCGGGCCTGATGATGTCCGACGCTCCCCCATAGGCGGGGGTCCGCATCCCCACCAAACCCACGTGGATCCTCGATGGGGCTCATCTCGCACAGGCGGGGGCATCCATCCACCCCCTCCTCAACGGGAGGAGAGGTATTTGGGAATGGAGAGGCAGGCAGCGCCGCGGCCATTCTCACCACCGCTACATGAGCGACCGCGATTGGAGCGCCGCCCGCCCCAGTTTGGACGTGCCTGTGGTTACCAGAACCCGGTGACTGGGCGAGTCGGAAGACACTTCGGCACTCCGGTGGACAACTACCTTCACTCCAACTGGCCCGCATCCGATCTTCCGGACGACTACCATCCCCAGGAGGGTTATCAACAATAGGTGGTCGCCTCCCTCTCCTCCACTACAGCCACCCAGCCAGAGACAGTCCTTCTGCCAACCGTCTCTGTAAGGATCTGGGGCCCGAAGGGTAACTCTTTGTTAGTTCATGCCCTTTTGGATTCGGGTGCTCAAGGCTGTCTTGTATCCTTTTATTTAGTGGAGAGATTGGGTCTCCCACGTGGACCCCACCATTCTGCTATATACGGCATAGGTGGTATTGAAGCGGGTGGTCAACGGGGAGAAGTTGAAATTTGTGTTTCGCCGGTTCATTGTGGGCCAAGAATCTTGCCCAAGGCCGTTGTTTTGAATGATATCATGGGCAGACACCCGCAGGTAACCATTAGCCCTGCCGTGGAGAAATTAACGTCAGACCTAACTCCTGCCGACCCGAAGTGGTTTGTACCGGACCCGTAGACGTGCTTTTAGGTGCGGATGTTTTGGGTTTGATTTTGTCCGGGACCAAGCGGGTTCTGCAGACGAATGGGTTAGTAGCTATACCGACAGTTTTTGGCTTTAGCTTCATGGGTCCCGTGTTGAAGGGCTCCGCCCAGCGGATTGAGGACCAAGAATTGAATGTGGGGATCTCTCTATCCGACGCCGTTCAGCGCTTCTGGGAAGTCGAAGAGCTTCCACTTGCTCCAAGAGTCGATCCAGCTGAACAAGAGTGCGAATTTAATTACCAGAACAAAACTGGTCGCCTCGCTGATGGTCGTTTTGTCACTCGTTTGCCGTTTCAGGCTGCGCGTCCTCCTCTTGGTCATTCCTATGCTTTAGCGGAAAAGAGGTTATTGTCCATGGAGCGTTTCTTATAAAAAGCCGAATCTCTACGCATTCGGCGTAGAGATTCGGATTTTTATAAGAAATACGTGGACTTCATGCGGGAGTATGAAGATTTGGGACACTTTTGCCGTTCAATCGAGCATTACTTTTTGCCGCACCATGCGGTTTTGAAAACTCCGGGTGGTAAAATCCGCGTGGTATTCGATAGCTCGGCCTCTACGTCCAATGGAGTTTCTTTGAACCAGTGCTTGCACTCGGGTCCCAAATTGCATAGGGACATTTCGGATATCCTCACCATATTCCGCCGTCACCAGATTGTTTTTGTGGCTGACATCCGTATGATGTTCAGACAATCTCTTGTTCATCCGGACGACTGGCGCTATCAAATGATCCTTTGGCGTGAGCGACCTTGTGATCCGATTTCTGTGTACGAGTTGAATACTACAACGTATGGACTCAGGTCTAGTCCCTATATTGCCATCGGCACTTTATTGGAGTTGGCCAGCCGTGAACAGTTGAAGTATCCACGTGCAGCTGCTATTCTGAAAGACTCCGTATACGTCGACGATGTGTGCACCGGGGCCTCTACAGTGGAAGAGGCCTTGGTTTTGCGGGATGAGTTGATTGGAATCCTGAAATCAGGAGGTTACGAATTGCGTAAATGGTTGTCGAATAGTCCGGAGTTGTTGAGTGATCTGCCATCAGCAGGATCCTCTCCTTTTTGAGGATGTGAATAACCCTAATTTGATTGCCGTCCTTGGTATCCAGTACCAGCCCGTCCAGGATGTCTTCACCTATCAAGTGAAATTGGATACTCCCCAGACCTGGACAAAGCGCATGGTCTTGTCAACTGTTGCCCAGACCTTTGATCCCAATGGATGGATCACTCCTGTCATATTCTTGGCTAAGTGGTTTTTGCAGAAACTTTGGTTAGCCAATATTACTTGGGACGAGCCTCTGCCGGAAGAGGTGATGAGGGAATGGTTTGCGATTGTATCTTCCCTTCCGGATGTAAACCGGATTTTCTTGCCCAGACTCCTTCTACCAGCTGGTAAGTGTCGAGTGAGTCTCTACGGATTTTGTGACGCGTCCGAACGAGGGTATGCGGCCGTGGTATTTTTACGGACTGTGGGTCCATCCGGTTCTGTAGAGGTCCACTTGGTGATGGCTAAGAGTAAGGTGGCGCCTATTAGGTCACGGTTAACCATTCCTAAATTGGAATTGTCTGGAGCAGCTCTTCTTACTAGGCTCCTTCACCATGTTTACAGCACTCTGGGTCGCTCAGTTGATATCTCAGACGTTTTCGCTTGGACTGATAGCAAGATCGTTCTTTGTTGGCTTCGAAAATCAGCTCATACTTTGGAGGTTTTTGTGGCGAATAGAGTCTCACAGATTCAGAACTCTGAGACTAAACTGATCTGGAGACATGTCCCAGGAGAATTGAACCTCGCAGACTGTGCGTCCCGTGGTTGCGAGGCTGCTGCCCTTGTTGACCATTCTCTTTGGTGGGGACCAGACTGGTTGTCGCATCGAGAGTCGTCCTGGCCCCAGAATAGGTTCTCCTCTCCAGAGGTTCTGCCAGGCTTGCGTATTGGAATTGTGTGGAGTATCTTTTGGACAGATACAGTTCTTTGTCGAAATTGGAAGGAGTTACCGCTTGGTTCCGGCGTTTCATACGTAACGGACGGAACCCTAATAATAAATTGTTATCCTCAGTTTTGTCGCCTCATGAACACCAAGAGGCCCAGCTGTTATTGGTTCGTGCTGTACAAGCCGAGCACTTTGACCAGACTATTGAAACCCTGAGGAAATGCTCAGCTTTGAAAGGCTCAATCGCTCGTCTTCATCCATTCCTAGACCAATCTGGTTTGCTCCGAGTCGGAGAACGATTGCGGAATTCGAACTTGCCTTATGGTGCTCGCCATCCTTTGTTGCTCCCTAAAGGAGGAGCGTTGGTGAAATTGTTGGTGTCCGATCGACACATTAATAACGCACACGCCGGTTGCAACGCCCTCGTAGCCATTTTGCAGCGTGAATTTTGGATTTTGTCGGCCAGACGCACTATTCGTGGCATCATTTTTAAATGTATGCAGTGCTATAAGTTGAAGGCTGCTCCCACTCAACCCATAATGGGTGATTTGCCATCCGACCGAGTGACGGAGAGCAGACCATTTGCTTCGGTCGGAACCGATTTCGCTGGTCCCTTCTTGGTGAAGACTTCTCAACTTCGGAACGCCAAGGCTGTCAAGGCCTACTTGTGTGTGTTCGTTTGTCTGGCCTCCAAGGCGGTTCACTTGGAACTTGTAACTGCCCTCAGCACAGATGCGTTTGTTGCAGCGCTAGGTAGATTTGTTTCCCACCGAGGACTACCATCTTTGATCCGTTCTGATAACGGTACTAATTATAAGGGCGCTGATAGATATTTAAATGATATTTGTAATTATTATAAATTATAAATAAGGATAAACAGAATTTGAGATTTGTCATGGTGCAAATGGGAATTAATTGGCAATTTAACCCCCCAATGTGCCCACATTGAGGTGGCATTTTTGAGGCCGTTGTGAAGGTGGCAAAAACGCATCTCCGCCGTGTTATTGGTGAAACAATTTTGACCTTTGAGGAACTTGTTACGGTATTCTGTAAAATCGAGGCCGTCCTCAATTCACTACCCCTCTGTCCGATCTCCTCGGACCAAAATTACCTGGAAGTTTTGACCCCTGGTCATTTTTTGATTGGTCAGCCTCTTAACGCCCTGCCGGAATACCCCTTCAGGGAAATTTAATCTTCGCAATTGACTCGCTTTGAGTTGCTCCACCAGATGTCCCAAAGTTTCTGGCATCGTTGGTCTTTGGAATATTTGCATATTTTGCAGCAGCGCGTCAAGTGGACTGACTAAACTGACCCTCCCAAAGTCGGAGACCTTGTACTTGTTAAAGAACCTAACTTGTTACCTTTGTATTGGCGTCGTGGACGCATTGTAGATTTGATTTATGGGTCTGACGGAGTTCCCAGAGTTGCGGAGGTCATTGTCGGAGATTCGGTTTTGAAGCGAGCAGTGGCGAGTTTAGCACGCTTGCCCATTTATTAGCGGACATAACTCCTTATGTCCGAGACGGGGGGATGTTCTGTCCCGAGTTTATGTTTACTCGCAACACCGTGTCCGTGGGCTGTCAACGATTTTGACAGCTGACACTAAGAGTGTAGTTAGAAAATTTGAACTGAACACGCGAAAAAAATCGGTGTCTTGTATTCTAATAACGTAATCGAGCGATATTTCGGTGATTGTATTTGTTAATCGCGCCCGCCGTTCGCAATCGGCGTTGTGGGGCGTCCCTAAAGTGGGTTTAGAGTATATTTTCACGCGCATCGAAGTGCTTTTACGGGAAACGTGATGCCTTGTGGACGCCGGACGGATTTTTCGGTCCAGACAGCCGTCAGTCTATCCCTTATTTTCCTTTATTATATATATTCTCCTATCCCTAACCTCACGGCACGAGATTGATCGACGCCCAGGAGTCTACCGCAGGAATCTAAGGTAACTATGAATATATATACGCCAACCCTTGTGCCACCTGTGAGATATATACCAGTATCTCTCGCAATAGGGAGCAAATACCTAGCTTTCCCCTGCTGCGTTACGGCAGTTTCGTGGGATACGGTTCTGACTGGATCCAGGAGTGGCACGCTGCTAATGGGCCCCAGTGATGAGCTCCTGGCTTGGGATCCGCAGACCTGTATTTAACAGATAGGCTGGTTGCGAGACGCACGGGATCGACGCTTGGAGGAGGCCTATGTCCAGCAGTGGACGTCTTTTTGCTGATATGATGATGATGATGATGATGAAGCTTAACAAAAAATTAAAAAAAAACCCGACTGCTTAAGAAGTGAACTAAAAAGTCGTAAGAAGAGAGAGAGAGAGAAAAGAGAGAAAATCATGTTGTGCAGTCAGAGAATACATATTCGCGAGCTGGCTGACCAAAACCAGATATATCATCCGACTCACAACATGCTTTTCTTCTTGTTTATGACTTTTTAGTTCACTTCTTAAGCAGTCGGGTTTTTGATTTTTACTTTTTTTTATTTATTACTTTTTAGTTAACATTATTTTTTTTCGAATTAATTACATTTAAACATATAAGTACTATATATTTTTAAATAACCTCTTGAAACCTTTTATTTTGAAACCCGGCCACACGATGGGCATGGGAGAAAAAAAATTGGGTCCCCACAATTTAGCACTCAAAACCCGCCATTTTTCTGTTTTCCAATTTTAATCTAGCCAGTGACTTCGCATGGTTAAGACGAATCGATTGACGTAAGAATCATCAAAATCGGTTCCGTGGCCGACGCCCCCGATTCGATAAATTTTATATTTATATTTTTTTTTGTCCTTTTTCACTTACTGTACGTAAATCAGAAAAGTGTTTCACTATAATAAAGTATTTTTCCTTGCTAAACAAAAGTTATCTATCTAAGTCTGATTATTTGGTTTTTTATTACTATTGAAACTGACTATTACACTGACCTCTATTATACAAGTACGCTGGACTAAACATACTATATGAAATGACAGTTGATTTTTGTGCCGATTCAAAGCGCTACGCTCGAGCGTATCAGGAACTAAAATTGACACATTTAGAGATAGGATACTACCGATATTTCTAAAAATTTGGTAATACTAATATATTTGACTGGAAATATTATAATATTGTAACTAATATATCAGTGTTAGTGATATTTTTAAATTACACTAATATCAAAATAGTAGACTTGGCAAGGCGTATCACTCATCTACTGTATTGACTTCTCGTAGTATGTTGGAACTAAATATCTCATATTGGTATTGGTGATGAATATTATATGAATGCCTAATAATCAGTTATAATATGTTCAATAGCAATGTGTAATACTAAATTCTGGAATCATGATCATGATCATCCACGGCCCGACTTCGCCCACTGCTGAGCACAGGCCTCTCTCTTGTACCAATCACTACGTTCCTGAACCTGGAATTAATTCTGGAACAATATCATGATAATTATAATTTTATTAACAAATGTTTTGAAGTCAAACAATTTATTATCTGCATCTGAAACAGAGCTGAAAACTGATTTCAGCGGGGGTAGGGTCATCTCGATAACTTATTTTCATTACTTTATTAAATATATATATTTATTTAGGTATGTATCATATAATATATGTATATATGTGCATGTTAAGCAATTAAAAATATATTTTGTTGTTAATTTGTTGCCACGATTTAAACAATGCACCCACCATGTTATCTCTTCACCACCCTTGGTTGACTGGTAGAGAATGCCTAAGGCATTAAGTCCGCCATTGTACCTTTGTGCATGAAGTTTAAATAAATAAATATAAGTCTTCACCTTGCTGGAATGCGATGTCACTCCTATTTGCTCCTTAACACTACAGAGACAAGATCTCAGCGATGAGAGCGAGAAATACGTCCGTTGTAAATGATTATCCATCTCATTTATTATTATTATTATATAAATGATGTTCCCTTCACGAATCCGATGGGCGTACAACTAGAGTACTTGAGCGAGGAGATAGTTGCTCAAATGTGATAGTTTTTAGGATAAGTTGTTAGCCTAACCCCATATTTAAATCTCACTGATCTGACAGTAATGCGCTATAACTTTACTAGCACGCTATCCACTAGTTTATAGCTTGCAATCTGACTGAAAATATTTTTTAGTAACCTTTACAGCAATTATTCTATTACTTAAAAATTAATCATAATAAAAATAACTGTTTTTTTTTCTCTTACTTATTAAATTATTCTCACGATCGATAAAACCCATAAAAGTATTTTACCGAAAGCTGTGTCCCATCTCTAATATTAGTTCCATGCGACTCTCACGTTAATTCACGTTGCTATCAGCGCCAAAATGGCGATAATCAAATGTCTTCATTTTGTCATCAACAATATGAAGTCCAGTGTACAATGTATGATAGAGGTCAGTGGACTATTATAATTAGTTAAAATTATTGTCATTTGTTTAAGGTTTCATAGTTGATTATGTTTAATTATTATTGTTACAAGGATAAAAAGAACATTTCACTATGTAAAAAGTTAGTTGCTCTGCAGTAATTTTTAAGACTGACTTTTTAAAATCACTATATAACACAATATAACTTTATTATGTATTAATAGGTCTTAGATGTAATCTCTAAAACTGCGTTACGTCCGTCACGTCATCGGTCACAGGTCCAGTTGAAAACCAGCGTCGGTCACTAGTTGCCCGACATTATGCTGAACTGGTCCTATTTGGCGCAGCCATGGGACACACAATGTTACTAATATATTGTTTTCGTTTTTTTTTTAAATATTATTGTTGTTTAGTCTAAGTTATCTTTTTTTTTTTATGTTTATGTTGTGTGCTCTGTGTTCGGTGCAATAATTGCAAACGAACAGCTCAGCACTATTGCCTGCGTGCATTTCCATAAATGCATGTATCACAACTAGCGTCAGTTAGTGCATGTTCGGATACCAATCGCGTAACTCCAATCAAACCATTTTAGTGCTACTTTAGCTTAGATTAACCATTTACCATTATTTTAACTAGTACTCAATATAACTTTTAAAACCATTATTGCGTATCATTAAACCAGTGGTCGTAAACCAATAACCAAACCGTTACCATTCTAATATAAAACCTATCAAATCAACCAACTCAGAGTTTAGTGCTAAACCAAGCAGGCGCTAAATTCTACATGGTCCTTCGAGAATTAAGGGACTCGGTTCGCGAAGTACAGTGAAGTGTTTGTGCGCCGGGACCTTGCAACCAGTGTTTATTTTTTACCAGTTGATAGGGAGAGTAGGTAGGCAGTGACATCAAATTGAAGAAATTGGGCAGCTGCGTAAGGAGAATATAAGGTCAGACCAAACCATTTTATACATTTTATTTTGATTTGCCTATTTAATTGACCGTGAGAAGAATGGAGCAATTAGCAGTCAGCCAAACGGAGATTTACGACTCCTTGGTTAAACTTCTTACTAATATCAAGAAAGACGGGGCTGAACGAAAAACCATAGATTACTGCAAGCGGAAGTTGGAGATATTAGAAAACTATTGGAGAGAATATCAACGTAACCATAGGACGTGCTGTGAACTTGCTGAATTTAACCATGTTTATTTCACTAAAAATTGTTTTGATAAGGCGGAGGAAGTATATCTGTCAATCAAGCAGCTAATCACCAACACCATGGAGATCTTGTTGTCAAAAAAGCAAGAACCTCACCAGCCGCCGCCGCCGGTAGCAGCGGGGACATCAAAGCAAGCCGAAGATTCGTCTCATTCACAGGCACCGCAACAGCAGCGTAGGGAGACGCGTGAAGAGAGTAAGCTAGAAGGAATGATGAAAAAGCAGACTATCCACTTTAGGGCGTTTATGAGAACGGTAGCTACCATAGAAATCGACCAACTGCAGAACAAATGGGAGTTCGACGATGCATTAAAGTCTCTTCAAAGTCGTTGGGCTATTATAGACAACCTGCACTGGGATAAAGAAGGTGAAAACGGAGATGAGGATGTCTGGTACCAAGAAGAGTTCAACAGATACGAGAAAATGTATAACGATTTGAAGAAAACCATAAACTCAAAAATGTGGTCTGTATCTCATCGCGACAAATCTACTCCACAGATGGATATTCCAACATTCCAAGGCAACTACCACCAATGGACGTCGTTTAAAGACTTTTTCACGGAAACCATTCACAAAAATCCATCGTTATCAAACGCACAAAAAATGCAGTTCTTAAAGAGTAAAGTATCAGGAGAAGCTGAGCGTCTGATCCACCATCTTCAGATTAGCACAGAGAATTACGAGGTATGCTGGGAAATACTGAACCACAGATATGGCAATAGTAGACTAATTTTCACGTCTCACGTCAACATATTATTGAACATCCCTAGCATGCAGCAACAATCCATCGGTGCGATTAAAAAATTGCATGACGTGACCAAAGAATGTCTCCACGCAATACAGAACCTAGGAGTAGATATCACCACCTGGGATCCGCTGTTGGTACTATTATTAGCACAGAAACTTGACAGTGAGTCATTCACTGAATACATTGAGTCTGTGAAGAATCCCAGGGCATTACCAGTCCTTCAAGAATTCCTAGATTTCTTGGAAAACAAGTTTACCGCCTTAGAAGCATCAAGACGTAAACAAGAATCAAATAACCAAAAGACCAACACCCAACCACAAAACCAAAATTGGCAAGCAAACCAGAAGAAATATTATAGTTCATATAATAACCAGCAGTTACAAAACAAAAATTATCCAAGCAACATGAAAAACCATACGAAATCGTTACATGTGTCGCGGTCAATCACCTGTGCATTGTGTAACGCTGACCACGGGTTATGGATGTGTACCCAATTTTTGCAAATGTCGGATGACCAAAAACTGAAAACTGTCAACCATCTAAACTGTTGCGCAAATTGCCTATGCAACCATTTAAATAAACCTTGTTTATCTAATAAAACATGTCGCAAATGCAACGCTAAACATAATTCGTTATTGCATGACGCAATTTCAACGAAAAACAGGCCAAACACATCAGCAAAACCAAACCATAAGGCTGCGCATACACTTGCGACATCATGCGTCACCAACGATGAACAAACAGCAGCTTCAACCCATTTATCTTGGGATGATGTGTCCGAGACACTCTTAGCTACAGCTTTAGTGGAAGTCCCGGGACACAATGGCACATACCATAACATGAGAGCTTTGATTGACCAGGGTTCTCAGATTTCTTTAATAAGTGAGAAGGCAGCGCAAGTTTTGAAACTACGAAGACACTCTTGCAAAGGAACCGTATCCGGCTCGAAGGACCATGTAGAATTTAGCGCCTGCTTGGTTTAGCACTAAACTCTGAGTTGGTTGATTTGATTGGTTTTATATTAGAATGGTAACGGTTTGGTTATTGGTTTACGACCACTGGTTTAATGATACGCAATAATGGTTTTAAAAGTTATATTGAATACTAGTTAAAATAATGGTAAATGGTTAATCTAAGCTAAAGTAGCACTAAAATGATTTGATTGGAGTTACGCGATTGGTATCCGAACACGCACTAACTGACGCTAGTTGTGATATATGCATTTATGGAAATGCACGCAGGCAATAGTGCTGAGCTGCCGTATTCGGCATAGGAGAAAAAGAAAACAGCTGCAAGGGAGTAATGAACATCCGAATTAAATCAATGTATAGTGAGTTTGCCTTGGAAGGAGAGGTCCTTATAATGAATAATCTTATCAAAAGTTTGCCAAATAAATCATTTATAAAACCAACTTGGCCTCACATACAGAACATTAATCTGGCAGACCCAGAATTTAATACCAGCCGACCAGTGGACCTACTGCTTGGAGCAGATGTATACTGCAAGATAGCTTTAGGTGGCCTTTTGAGGGGCGGTAGCGAGGATCAGCCAATAGCCCAACAAACGCAATTAGGATGGTTGCTTTGTGGGACAATGACACCACGCTACAGGTGTAACGTCGTTCTTAACAAGACGGACGATCTGCGTAGATTTTGGGAAATTGAAGACATCAACCAGGAGACTGAAATGTCCACCGAAGATCATGAATGTCTGCAATATTTCCTGTCAACAACAGAGAGGCTAGAAAATGGGAGATACCAAGTCCGACTGCCATTCAAACCAGAAACTAAGGATCAGCTAGGGTCTACTAAACCATTAGCATTAGCACAATTTCGCAACTTAGAGAGAAAGTTACAAAAAGATCCAGAATTGAAAACAGGATACACCAAGTTTATGAATGAGTATCAAAACCTAAACCATATGATGCCGTCAGCAACAAGTACGAAACTAGAGTGCTACCTACCACACCACTGCGTCACTCGTGCTGAGTCAACCACTACAAAATTGCGTGTTGTGTTCAACGCGTCTGCTAGATCATCATCAGGACATAGCTTGAATGACGTCATGTACCGAGGACCCAACCTACAGCAAGATCTGCAGGAGCTGATTTTAAAATGGAGACAATATCAGTTCGTTTACACTGCTGATATCGAAAAAATGTATCGACAGATAATGGTACATCCTGAAGATCAGTCGTACCAGAAGATATTATGGAGAGACTCACCATACCAACCTATTCAAACATACCAACTTACAACCATAACTTACGGCACAAAGCCTGCACCATTTTTGGCTATGATGTGCTTAAAACAACTAGCTGCCGAGGAAAAACAAAATTTTCCCCGATGCAGCAAAAGCATTAGAAGAGTGCTTCTATATGGATGACTACTGTGGCGGTGCAAATACTATGGAACAAGCCAAACTGCTTAAATCAGATCTAATAAAACTACTCAGCAAGGGTGGGTTCAATTTACGAAAATGGGCCACAAATGAACCAAAATTACTCGCTGATTTAGAAAAAGATTTGTGGAACCAGCAAATCTACGAGTTTAAACAGTCAGACTCAACGAAGACATTGGGGCTAGGATGGAATCCGCAACAGGACAAATTCATCTTTGACTCGAAACTGGAGCCATTATCACTACCAAAACCAACCAAAAGGTCGCTTCTCTCCGACATCTCAAAAATATTCGACCCATTAGGCTGGCTCACACCATTAACTATCACCATGAAAATGCTATTCCAAAGTGTCTGGTCATCAAATCTTAACTGGGATGACGCGCTACCAGAAGATATCAAGATCAAGTGGCTAAGCTTAAGGGAAGAATTAAAAGACATCAACACCATAGAAGTAAAACGATGGTTAGGAATAAAGGAAAACCATAGCTTGCAACTACACGGATTTTGTGATGCGTCGAACAAGGCGTATGCCGCAGTTATATATTGCAAAGTCAGCAACCAAAACAATGCAAACGAGGTAACTTTGGTTGCAGCAAAAGCAAGATTAGTGCCTGTTAGTAAAGATGTATCAATACCAAGGTTGGAGTTAATGGGTGCCCAACTATTATCACAGCTGATGCAAAAAGTACAGACTTGCTTGGAGTCTTATAACCAGGAGATATATTGCTGGAGCGATTCAACAGCAGTGTTGGGATGGATTCAAGGAGATCCAGCAAGATGGAAACCATTCGTCTCAAATCGTGTTAAAGCTATCACCAAAATAATACCAAAGGAAAAATGGAGTTATGTCAAAACCATTGAAAATCCAGCTGACTGTGCCAGCCGTGGGTTGAGAACCAAACAATTAAAAAACCGCGATCTGTGGTGGCAAGGGCCATCATGGATCCAACCGTTCCAAAACCATGACATACCTCAAACCACCTATGAAACCAGCTTAGAGATAAAACGGTCTAATGCAGTAGTTGCGGAAAAACACCAGAAAATAACCATGACCATACCAAACATTATCCACCATTTACTAAACAAATTTAATTCCTTCGCAAAAATTGTACGTGTTTTTGCATGGATACTGCGAATACCTACTGCAAAGGCAGGCCGTCAACCTTATCTCACATTACAGGAACTCCGTCGCGCAAAACTGATGATTATTAAAGGTGTGCAACATATGGAGTTTTCCAGTGACATTAGTCACTTACTTAAGAATGGAAACGTGCATTCGAAAAGTAAACTTTTAGAATTACACCCTATCATGGACCAAGATGGTACTCTGCGAGTAGGGGGCAGATTAAGAAATACACAAATAAGTTCAGAGATGAAACACCCAATCATATTACCACACAACCATCGACTTACCACGCTAATCATACAATACGCTCATGAGCTAACCTACCACGGTGGAGCGCGCCTTACTTTGTCAAACATTCGACAAAATTATTGGATAATCAGCGGATATTCGGCTACAAAGAAAGTCATACGTCAGTGCGTTACATGCAAGAAGCAAGAGCCCATCCAACAATATCAGCTCATGAGTGATCTACCATCATCAAGAGTGAACCCTGAAAGCGCTTTCTATCATTGTGGCGTCGACTACACAGGCTTTGTGGAAGTGAAAGCAAACAAAGGGCGCGGGATAAAAACTAACAAAGGCTACATAGCGATTTTTGTATGTATGGTGACGAAGGCTGTGCATCTAGAACTCGTCTCAGATTTAACCAGCTCAGCATTCTTAGCCGCAATAAACAGAATGGCAGCACGACGCGGAGCTCCACGTCATATCTATAGTGACAATGGAGCCAATTTTGTGGGAGCCAACAGAATGCTGCAAGAAGATTACGACCAACTACAAAAACTTTTCAATGACTCATTCTTTAGAGAGATAACAGAGCTACAAATTGAATGGCATTTCAATGCACCTTCTTGGCCTCATGCGGGAGGACTTTGGGAAAGAGCCGTGCGAAGCCTCAAACACCACCTCAAACGCGTGATTGGACAACAAAAACTTACGTTTGAAGAATACACCACACTGTTATCAAAACTGGAAGCTTGCCTGAACTCACGACCACTTTGTGCGCTATCAGAAGACCCGGAGGATCTAAATTGCCTCACACCAGCCCATTTCCTAACAGCACGACCAGGTTTAACCATAATTGACACGGCAGACGACGCCAGAACCAGGTGGCATCTAGTGTCAAAACTATTCGAAGATTTATGGAAGAGATGTGTAGATGGAAAACAGAGTACTTGACTCAATTATCAACCAGAAACAAATAGACGAAACACCAGAAGAATGTCAACGTGGGTGATTTAGTAATAATACATGACGACAACTTGCCCGCAGGAAAATGGCCAATGGGTCGTGTGATAGAAGTCCATCCAGGAAAAGATGAACTTGTCAGAGTAGTCACTCTAAAAACTAAAAACGGCTACATGAAGCGCCCCGTAGTTAAATTATCAGTTCTTCCTTTAGATCAAACGGAACCAAACATACCAGAAGAACAACCACTACATCAAATTACTAGATCTGAAAAGGAACCACGTAATCGCAACCAAACAACAGAACGTACAGTACCTATCCCAAGATAGCAAACATTGCACTAGCACTGTTATTATTCTTAGGTATAATATTACCAACCACAGCTACATATAATATCACGCAATTCGATATCAACAAAACGTTGTACTTTGACACTGTGGGTAAATTAATTCGGGACAAGTGGAAACTAGTCACATATTTTGACATGTCTCCATACTGGCAAGGAGACAAAGCCATCACGGATTTCACAAGCTACCTCGAAAGAACATGCGAACCAATTATAGAATCAAATCACTGTCATATGATACTCCAACAAATACGTCACGATTACAACGAATTGCAATACTACAACCAGCTGTTGCTTAGTCAGCATTATGGCGAGCGTTAACGAACACGACGCGGCCTTATCAACGCTGTCGGCTCAATTGCAAACTCATTGTTCGGAGTATTAGACGAAAGTTTCGCAGAAAAATACCGACAGGACATTGAACTTGTGCACCGTAATCTAAAACACCAAGGCCAGTTATGGAAAAACTTGACATCTATCGTCGAAGCAGAGCACAATGTACTACAAAAAACTGAAGACATAATAGCAAAGCAACACAAAACCATAAATAAACAGTTAAATGCTTTAGACAACGTTAACAGTAAGCTGCAACAAGAAATCGATGTGATGACTGCACAACAGGACTTCACATTAGTCTCTATAGCAACCATTAATATGATGCAAAACTTGAAACGGATACAGGAAACTTTAATAGATACAATATCGGAAATATACCATGGCCAAATCAGTCTGCATCTATTGACACCAGCGCAGCTCAAACGAGAGCTACAAATTATCTATGGGCAAATGCCTCAAGATTTAGCACTACCAATCGAAAATATTGAGACAGACCTTCAGCGCATCTACAAGCTACTGAGAACAAAAGCTCGGGTCACCGAAAAATATATTATTTTTGAAATTACATTCCCCCTCATAGCAAGAGAAAGTTTTCAATTATATAGAATAATACCAGTCCCGCAACAAACCAACTACAGTATGATAACCATAACGCCAATATCGGAATACGTCGCAGTAAACCTGAAAAAGGATGCTTATTTCGTACCAACTATACATGAACTTGACACATGTTTGTACCACGGAGAATTTTTCATATGTGAGCTCTTCAAACCAATCCAAAATTTAGAAAATGACGAAAACTTTTGCGAAACTAACCCAATAAACCAAAGGTGCAAAACAGAAAGGACAGCGTGCCAAAACAAATGGGTAGAATTACACACTACGTCACAATATTTATATTTTTGCTGTGACACATATTCGATCAAAATCATATGTGACGATCAAGTTACCGTACGCCAGCTGACCCGAGCAGGGGTCATTAGCATGACTCAGAAATGCTTTATTAAAAGTAAAGATTTCGCATTATACTCTTTACAACAGCAAAACAACCAGTTAAACTTTTCACCAAATATGCTCGTACCAGAACTAGACCAGATAAACCATATTGTGAACATTACAATACCAACGGAAACAGCATTACCAGAGGACATGAGTCTGAATAGATCTCTATCCATTCTCGGAGAACAGATTAAAACGCTAAAAACCACCAAAGCAGAGGTCGATGGCGTATCAGTTCATGACATCCACCAGTACACCATCGTCTACATACTGCTGGGAGTTGTACTATGCGCGGCAGCAGTCTGGATCTGGAAACGAGCGAGTTGCTGCTCGCATTCTACGGCCGGCCGGGCGCAGCCTCACCACAGACAGGAGTCTGTGGCGACCACATCAACCAGAGTGCATAGTGAAGTGCAACCGCGACAGCCTAGTACCGCTGATTGTCAGCAAAGTGAGAGTGAACATATAGGTTTAAGTGCATATTTCGCAAGACGATGGCCCAGTGCTATGCGTAGTGCGGGTAAAAAGGAAAGGGCTACGTTGCCTGTAGTGCGAAAAGAACGTGTGCTTATAGTGGAAGACTCATTAGTTTAAAGAATTCGTGTTTTAAGGGCAACCATAATTTGCTATACATATAATTTATTTTTCTTTTACCTTTGTTAACCATTTTATAATTATCTAATTTACCTTTGTTTACCATTTCTTGTTTAGTTTTTACCACTTCTTGTTTATTTCTTGTATAATTATAAAACTAAGATGATTTGATGAGTACTTTACCCTCATCTTATCTTATCTTGTGCTCGGGAATATGTTCGGTGCAATAATTGCAAACGAACAGCCCAGCACTATTGCCTGCGTGCATTTCCATAAATGCATGTATCACAACTAGCGTCAGTTAGTGCGTGTTCGGATACCAATCGCGTAACTCCAATCCAACCATTTTAGTGCTACTTTAGCTTAGATTAACCATTTACCATTATTTTAACTAGTATTCAATATAACTTTTAAAACCATTATTGCGTATCATTAAACCAGTGGTCGTAAACCAATAACCAAACCGTTACCATTCTAATATAAAACCAATCAAATCAACCAACTCAGAGTTTAGTGCTAAACCAAGCAGGCGCTAAATTCTACACTCTGGCTTGTGTCAAATAAATGTGTTTTCTTTCTTTCTTTAATGTGTGTTTCTTTAGGGATAATACAAGTACAAGATAACTAGAGCAGACGTCACACGATCACAGCGTGCGCGGCGCGATCTTTCTCGGTACGTAACGGGGAGCCGACTGGATAAGCGAGCGAGCGTTGGCAGGGGGCGCGGGGCAGAAACAAGGGAAGTACCTATCCCTGACGCGGCGACGCGGGAGTATCATGCAACACAACGCTACACACTCCCCCTCTAGTTCGAACATAGCGCCCTCGCGTTCGGACTAGCAATCAAATCTACGCGGTCGACCGCGTCTGCGCTTCTCTCTAACCGGAGCCTCGCCATCACCGATGAATGGAGTCAAATCAGAGACGTGGTAACGTCCTACGTGCTCACCTCTAGTAACTCCACCCACTAGGTAAGTAGTAGGGCTTACTACTTCGCGGATGCGATAAGGGCCATCTCTCCGGGGTATAAATTTCGCAGACTGCCCGGGGCCGACATAATTTATGCCTTGCGTTTTCAACAAAACAAGATCACCTACCTTGTATTCTGGAGGGGCGCGTCTGCCTTCATCTGCGTTCTTCTTCTGCAGAGACTGGTTACGTTCGTGAACATCTCGGGCGTCTAGCAACACCGTAGATAACTTACGAAGGCAAAGAGTGATATTGTGGACGAAATTATCGCTGTCCACAATGGTCTTCGCTTCTGGGTGATACAACGGCGTCAAAGACTGTTTGATACCCATAACATGAACTCCGTTGTCGCTGATCATCCTACGCGGGACTCCATACCTCAGAAAGACCTCGGATATTAAAATCACAGCGCATTCCACGCTGGTGGCCTTCTCCAACGCAAATAGCTCAACCCAATGGGAGCACGTGTCTTCTAGAATTAAAATCCAACGGTTCCCTTTCGAAGTCTTTGGTAGGGTAGGTCCGAACAAGTCGACCGATACCACCTCGAATCGCCGGGTAGGTGCAGGAGCCTGGAGTAGTCCTGCAGGCTTCCTGTTGTCTATCTTGTATCGCTGGCAAGCTGCACAGCGTTTAATATAGTCTGTGACAAAAGACTTCATACCTGGCCAAAAATATCGTGCTCTGATTCGTTGTAGGGTACGTTCAGCACCAAAGTGGCCTGCCGTTGGAGCGTCGTGGAACTCTACGAGGACAGCTTCTCTCTCGTGTTTCGGAACCACGAGGCAGGCAGACTCGGCGTCCTCCGATTCGGGTGCGCACCTGTACAATACACCATCAGATACCAGGTATCCTCTCTCTGAACACCCTCTCCCCCTGAAGGGATCGTCGTCCGTCTCAAGATCCTCGACGATACTCTTCAGCTCTTCGGTCCTTTAGTTGATTAGAGCGCACATCTTCAGATGTCCTATGTGGCACATCTACGGTCACTAAGCATACCTCGCAACAGGCTGGGCGGCTAAGTGCATCGGCAATTACATTCACCTTCCCGGGAGTGTACTATATCTGCAGGTTATAGGCCTGAAGGGTTAATACCCATCTGGCAAGACGACCACTAGGTGACTTAAGGCTCATCAGCCAACGTAACGGCTGATGGTCGGACTTAACTACTACCTCCGAGCCTTCCACGTAACCTCTGAATTTCGTGACCGCACAGACGACGGCAAGAGCTTCGCGCTCGGTGGTAGTGTAATTGCGCTCAGCTGGCGTGAGTAGGCGACTGGCGTACTCTATGGGCCTTTCGTCGGAGCCCTCCCCCTGCATCAAAACTGCGCCGAGACAGTAGCCACTGCTATCTGTACGGAGGGGAAAAGGCTTGGACTCGTCAGCCTGGCGAAGAATAGAAGCGGTGACCAGGACCTCCTTGATGCGCTCGAAAGCAGCCTGCTGCTCATCATGCCATCTCCAAATGCTGTTCTTCTTGAGCAAGTCAGTCAAAGGCTTGGTGATTGTAGCGTAGTTCGGTACAAACCGTCGAAACCAGCTGGATGTGGCCAGGAAACTCTCGTTCTTTGGGGCAGGTATGTCAGCAATAGCTGAGGTTTTCTCTGGGTCTACTTGCAGGTCTGCATCCTCAGGAACAATTATGTGACCAAGGAATTTCACAGAGTCACGGGCGAAGCAGCTTTTCTTTCGATTGACTCGAAGGTCGAACTTCTTGAGTAACTCGAAGATAGCTTCTAGATCTTCAATATGACCTTCGAAACTCGGTAACAAGATTATTAGATCGTCCAAATATCCTAGAATAGTCACAGGCCTACTTCCTTGAGGGTCTGCTGGGATATCGGAGCTGCCGCTTACCTCTTGTCCTCTTATAGGCACACTCAGGTTTGACTTGAAGCGGTCTATTAATCTCTGAAACGTGGCGCCAGAGTTGCGTAGGCCCATTGGCATCCTTTTTAACCTATAGGTGCCAGAGGGTGTAACGAATGCAGTTTTGTCGCGGTCCTCTTCAACGACACAAACCTGAAAGTAGCCGGAGTGGAGGACTAGCGTCGTCATGTAGCTGGTCGTCTTCGCTGCATGAAGCACGTCTTCCATGCGCGGGAGCGGGTACCTATCCGGCTCAGTCACGGCGTTGAGCTTACGGTAGTCCACGCATAGGCGGACGCCACCATCCTTCTTCGCGTCTAAGACGACGTTGGCGGCCCACGGCGACTCGCACTCCTCTATTACATCCGCACGCAGCAGCTTCTCAAGCTCACCGTCCAACAACTCTCTCTTACCTTGCGACATCCTATAGGGTGGTGAAGCGGTCGGTTCCTGCTTCTCGTCAACACGAATGTGATGAGAGGCGTAAGTTGTAGGAGGGCCAACTCTCTCAGTTATGAGATGGTTGAGTTGTGTCTTTTGAGCAGGTGACAGATTCGTACCATCATCCTCTCTCAGCGCCAAGCCGGTGGTATCAACCTGCATCAGCTCTGCATCGCTGGTGGATGTAAGGCTAAAAGACTGCATGAAAGTATACTTCTGCCCTGGGAAATTATTAAAATGCCAACGGTTATGTTGGAGGTCCACTAATATACCTGCTTTAGCAATAAAGTCCTGTCCTAGAAGCATCCTATTATCCGCTTCCGGTATCACTAGAAAAGTGGTGGGGATAACGCGTCCCTGAATGGTGACGTTCGTGTCACATGATAGTAACTCACGTACCTGCTGCGTTCCATCGGCGAGGCCGAGGTTGCGACGTGTCTTAGTAAAAGTAGTCCCGCCATCTAATAATATTTTATAGAGTCCGGGGCTAGCGAGACTCTCAGTAACACCTGTATCCAGCACTGCAACACCTACTAAAGCCGCAACTTCTATCTTGACCGTAGGGTGTGCCAGATCAGACTCATGGGTGATAGCACTTTGGAAACTCACCTTATCAGCGGAGGGAGTGCCTTTACACGTCGGTCACTTCGAGCGTATTACTCCTTCTCGACCGCAGCCGTAACAAAACAGCGATAATATTTTAATTTTGCATTCATCTGTCGAATGACCAAACCGTTTACAGAAAGCGCAGCGCGGTCGAACACGTTTCGTATTCGAATTCGTATTGTTACAAATATTCGAACTACAGTCGGACACAGCGCGCGCAAGGTTACATTGATTAACCGTTGCAGTCGGAGGGTTAATGTTTACATTTCGAGATTTCGCGGCACTTGCAGTGTTATTACTATTATTAGTCGAGATATTCGCGTTATGAGACTGATTTTGTGATTTAGTAAGACTTACCTCACCTAGCGTCTCCTCAACATACCTTGCTCGCTCGAGTAGACAGTCGACACTACTTACACTATCGCGTGACACTCTTTTACGAAACTTACGATGTAATAGGCCGTAATCTATGTCTACTTGCATAACATCTGGTAGCTTATATGGTATACGCGACATTTCTGCTCGCACTCGCGATATAAAGGAATCGACACTATCGTTATCACTCTGTTCGCGCGCGAATATTTCTCGTAAGATCCGGTGGGCTGGGCGCGGGGCGCCGTACATGAAACGAAGGCGGCGTATCGCGTCGTCCCAGGTCTCCACGGTAGATTTCACCCCTTGCCACCACACTGCGGCGTCTCCGGTCAGCAACATAGGTAGACCTCGAAGGGCGTGTTCGTCGGATACACTTGCGCACTCTGTGTAGATGAGCACGCTCTCGACAAATGCTTCTAGGGCTTCGGTACTGCGAGCGGCTCCGTCGAAGCGGGCCGTGCACCGGGTAAAGTTGCTGTGCATGCCGTGCATACCATGCACGGTCGGTCCAGTGTGTGCAGCGGTGGGTTGAGTCGGTCCCGTAGGGTCGCTAATCGTTGACATCGGCGTCGACGTCGCTACGCTTCTCAAGACGTTGGATAACAATCGTGTGAGCTGTTCTTCGGACATGGAAATCATGTTACTACATGCCGTGGCTGGGATCGGTGTAGTGGTGTTCACGCTCGCGGGGTTTGCCACCGCGTGACTTTCCTCATCGCTACTGGAACCAACGTTTTCCTCCTCGTTTGCGTGTGCGCGGCGTGTTTTCGGCGGCATTTTCTCGACGATAACACTCGGTAATGAACGCAAGCGGTAAATAACGGCAGTATAGTCCAGTAGATGCACCAATTATTCGTTCCGTGACTAGGTAGAACACTGTTCGCGTGGATTTCGTTCGCACTCGCGTCGGTTATTTTCCGTGTCGTAGGTATTTGCCGTACGGAGCACGTGCCACGAGTTGGGCGCAATGTATAGCACAATATAACATTATTATGTATTAATAGGTCTTAGGTGTAATCTCTAGGGATAATACAAGTACTAGATAACTAGAGCAGACGTCACACGATCATAGCGTGTGCTGCGCGATCTTTCTCTGTACGTAGCGAGGAGCCGACTGGCCAGGCCACGCGAGCGAGCGTTGGCGGGGGGCGCGGGGGCAGAAACAAGGGAAGTACCTATCCCTGAAGCGGCGACGCGGGAGTATCATGCAACACAACGCTACAACTATCTTTTTTTATTACATTTGAGACTGATTATTAAACTCTTTATTTTGTCTTGTCATAGATATTGTTCTCTCTGTAGAAGAAGAACAATATTACTGGTGTATTATATTATCTGTGACAATATCTATGAAAACAGGGCGACGCATCCTTTTCACAATGTCGCGTCGCACCCGTCTGATGACCAAAATACTGCCCCAAAACACCGCATTTGATAAATTTACTACAGTTCCCCGTAAAAGCCTAATAAGAACCACGTCAAACTCGGACGAATATATGTTTTAAAAATCCAATTATAACATGGAAGACGGATGTCCAGTTCTTATTACAAGTACCAAATTGCGACGACCGTTTCAGGCTTAAAAAAATATTACATACATACTTCAGACTACGTCATATTTCAGGCTTTCAGGGTACAATATTTTTTCACAAACTAACGCCAAACTAGATGTTTCATATTCAGTGGGTCGGGAGATATCAGTGTGATTGACTACAGCTTGCTCTGGAAATTAAACTTAACTTGGCAGTGACTTTGCCCGCTGCCGGTGTGGTTTTTTTGGAACACTAAAAGTGACTTTTTCCCTCTAAGCTTTGAACATTTCTCTTCATCTTATTTTCCTTTTTAACCGATTTCAAAAAGGAGGAGGGTCTCAATTCAACTGTATTTTTACCTGACTGCCGAAGGAGGGTAATGTGTTTATCAGTCTATGTATGTATGTATGTTTGTTCCTATATAGCGTTCCAGAGGCCAAACAACGCGTTGGCTGATTTTGATGATTCCTACGTCAATCGTTCGTCTTAATCTTGTGAGTGTCACTGGCTACATTAAAATTGGGAAATAGAAAAATGGCGGCTCTTGGGCGCCATATTGTGAGGGCCCAATATATTTTTTTTCTTCCAATCCCTGAATTGAATTCCCTGTGGGGTATCAAAATAAAGAATTTTAAGAGGTGATTTCAAAAATATATAACACTTAAAATTATATGTTTAAATTTACCTAATTCGACAAAAATGTTAACTAAAAAGCGTTAAATAAAAATAACTAAAATCAAAAAACCCTACTGCTTAAAAATCGAATTAAAACAAAACGTGCTGTGCAGTCGGAGGATATATCTGGTTTTGGTCAGCCAGCTCGAGAATATGTATTCTTTTTAATGGTAATTGATTAATAATTCGACTGTATTTTTTTATGATTGGTACCTCATAACTTGTTATTAATGGCCTTCCACCGCTTTAGTGCCCTAAAACGGTTACTTTCTAAAGCATGCTCCTTAGTAACGGCTCGGTTAAAAGGTTTGAAAAAAAATATTATTGATTTCATTATTCGTGAAACATGTTTTTTTCATGTGCCTAATAGTTTTGCATTAAAAAAATGATTAAACACACGATATTTTTTCGCTACTTTTGGATACTCCTCCAAAACGACTTGGATTATGGATGTTTTAAATATATTTGCACAGAAAAAATTATGGTTACAATTTCTAAGCTTTAAAGGGGTACGCAGATATATATGATATATGTAGTTCCTGGAAAGTAACCAGGTACATTCTAATTTCACTGGTTGTTCAAGTTTCATGTTATTCGGGTAATCTATTCTAGGTATGTATCACAACAGCTAAAGGGGTACGCAGATCTCTCATTTCACCGGTTATGTTCAAGTTTCATGATATTCGGGTGATCTATTCTGGTGTTATAGGTAACTTACTAATCAACTTGACTATTAGGTACAAAAAAAGTGTTAAATAAAAACGTTTTTACAAGATTTTTATTTGTATTTTTTTAAATGTCTTTCTTTAGTTGACTACATAAAGAATATGACCATGTTTACATGTTTAGTGCAATGACAAAGTTGAGTAAGAGAAATTTTGATACCCAGAACAACGGCAATGTTCTACTTTTCCGTAGACTATTCCAACGTAACTTTTCACAAAAGCTTGACATTTACACAATTTATAAAAATTACCTGCCTTTGTCTTTTTATTTCAATAAAGTAAAACGGGTACATTTCCCAAATGACCGAACTTTTGTTGGGCACTTTTTTTTCTGACTTAGTGATATTATATCAAAACCATAATCTAGCTAATAATTATTCAACCATTATTTGGACTACTGGTAGCAACAATAAATGTCACAGAGATCACTTAGCCTTATTTCCCGATCCCGATTTTAGGAATCTAGAGGACCAAAATATAGAACGTATTTTTTTTAGCAACTTATCCAAGTACCAATATATGCGTTCCTAAACAATATCTACCATAAAAAAGTAATTATAATTTTGTTTTAACTACCCACACCTAGCAAGTTATATCGTCATAAGCCGACGCGAGTTGTGTTAACACAGGGGCTCTCCCAAATCCCGGGACGGTGACAAATCGCTTTTTACGCTTACCGTGCTTTATACGTAGGTACTTTACGTCTCTTGAATAAAATAACGTATTAGTTTGGGGTAGGGTAATAAATGTGGTTCCGTTTATTCATATTTGGGAAGTTGTACGTGTTCCTGACGGAAAAATCGAAACGAAAAATGAATTGTATTTATTTATTTAACAATTTATACACACACACACACATTAATGATACACAGACAGAAGAAAGAACAGAAAAATAAGTAGGTACAGGGGTCATGCTTATTTCTGAAGAAATTTCTTCCAGCATTCCTGCAAAATGAGACATGGAAAAAGTGTAGACTTAGTGTGTGTTGTGTTTGCTTTTAGCAAAATAAAATTTCGAAAATGTAATGTCAAGAAACTTGATTGATAATATTCTAATTTCTTTGTTTGTCAGTCAATACGGTAAATTAATTCAGTGTCAAGTTCTGTGACGGTACAAACTCAAACTTAAAGCATTTAATTCAATTAGGTGTACCAGTTATAGGCATTTTTAAAATGTCAAGGAGTTGGGTATTTCAAAGCATAGATCTCTATGGAGAAAAACGTGCAAGAAACTACACAAACAGTCTTTTAAATCAATAATTTGTTATAAAGTAATGTTTAAGTAAAATATCACATAATATATACACAATAAATATCACATCTATATACTGACTGATATAAATACTTAGTTCATAATTTTCCTGCACTTTGCCATGAAAAATAATTATGATTAAATAAAGATATTTTTATCTTCATGATAAAAGCATAAATTGATAGCTTAGTTTCCTGCACTTTTCATAATATTCATTAAAATAAGTTAAAAGAAGATTAATATTCCTTCTTTCAACTTTAAATCAAATATTTGTCTTGTATAATTCTCTGACGCAGTAAAATTGTTTGGAGAGTCAGCCAGAGGGTTTAATAAGCAAGCTCTATTATACTTTTGGGTGAACTTTTTTACACACACTCTTTTGAATGCGCGTAAGGGACAGATGTATACAAGTTATATAAAGCTGTCCCTTACACACACTCAAAATAACCTTACTCTAAGAGCTTATGGTCCCCCCCTGTAGTTTTTGCCTACCCGCATGGGAAAATTCGCTGTTTTTTACATCTGTCCCTAACGCGCATTCTAAAAACCTTACTCTTAGAGCTTATGGTCATCCCCCTGAACGCCACTTGCTACGATCCTTACATACTCCATTTGCTTCACTTACGTTCATATAAGAGTAGTGCGCCGGGTGTGCACAACTATTTCTGGACAACATCACCAATAGAAAGAAACAAAAAGTGTTTAATTGTCACAAAACGACTTACAATACAAGTATATGCTTGTACTAAACCCTTATCAATAGAATTAGTAGTATTTAAATCAAGTTAGTAAAGATGAGAAATAAATAAAACAATAATAACATTTACTACCTACATTTTGTACAAAACAGAAAAGAAATAGGGTGAAACTCTTTCACCCATGCCAGGCAGATGCATGTCGTGATTGTGGCAAGAAGGCTTCCACTCAGCATAATGCTGTGCCGTGGGGGACCACAGCACGGGCGGCGCTGATTTTCAGTGGTTGCTTGGGACGTGACGTACGGAAACCAAGTTTTTTGTGTATGTACAAATAGATCCAAAGAAGCTCAATGAAATCCATGTTTATACTCATGGTTGCCTTGTAAATACCTACCTTTTGTTAGTCGCCTTTAATTCATTTCTCAACATGACCAAACCATCTAAGCATCGACTACTGATAGCAAAATATCACATGTTGATCCTTTTGATACTAATTAACTGCTGCTACGGAATTTCCTTTCAACATTTTTCTCAATCTATTTTAGTGCTAGAAGAATATCTCGATATAAAACGTAACCTTTGGGACCCGCTCGTAAACGGAGCTACAGCTAGTTAAAAGTTAACACCCTGTACTTGTGCACTGGCTACTTCTAAAATAAATGTTACGTACTAAATCTTTCTTCAAGATTGTAAAACACTGTTGTTACTAAAAAGTTTATGTTTACTTCGTACATTTTGAACTTTCAGATTTAACCTGAGAATCCACCAACAAACAGTCGTATGTATCTACACACAATGAGGAAATCAGGTTCCAGATAATAATGCTTGGAAACATGATGGTTCTGCTCCATAGGGCAATCTTTAGTATAGACAAAATCGAATTGGTATATTATGCTTATAGATAGAGTAATGTTTTATTCTTTTTCTCTTCTCTTTTTGTTTGAGGAATTGACTCGCGCACTGTTCCGTTGTTGTTGAATTAGGTAATTTACCTATGTTTTCAATATTTGTAAGTATGTAAGAACCATGTTCCTATTTATCAAATGAAGGAATTTACCTGTTAGTGCTTGTAAGAATGTACCTATACGTAGTCTAGTGCTGGGTGCATCGTCCTCGCCCATATAAATTTATGTAAATGATGTAAAACACATTTTTTTTAAATATTAAGTGTGGAGTTTCTTGTCCGTTCTTCTCCATAACAAGCTACTTTTCCGAATGGACGGTAGAATCAATTAATATTAATTTTAAATGTATATTTTTGACGTTCAAAAGTGCCGCATAATGGCCTAGATGAAATAAAGAAATTTGGTCTTTGGTTCTGCTCTAAAAACAGTGACCAACCATCAGCGATTACGATTGAAAATGACAAAATGTTTGGAACTGACCACGTGAAATTATAGTAGTAGTGTTTAGGCGCTCTGGTGATCCCGATCACCGACCAAGAGAGAGACAGAGAGTGACGCTCTGGGCGTTATGTTATTTAATCGCATAAACACAGTGAGATAATGTTCTTCTCCCACATTGATACGAACTATATGAGACTTCTGACTCGGCCCATGATGCATACATATAAGTGTCCCCTATCGTTGATGATTTAATGCATAAATTTTGAGCAACTTTCATCTTTATTTGCACAAGAAGACGTCCTTGACCTGCAGCGATCTTCATCTGAGGCAGTGGTGTCTCATCCCATACAAAGAAACTGTCCCGACGTACTGTACTGATTATTGTTTCTACATCGATTGCGTTCGGTTCCGTTCCACGGATATAGATGGTGATCTATCTATCGCCGTGGAACGGAACCGAACGCGATCGATTCACAAAAATAATCGGTATAATCAGATGAAAAACGCCAGTTACCCGACGTAACTGGCGTTTTTCACGGTTTCTTTGTATGGGATGAAACATCTGTATGCTAGTATTATATTATCTGTGTCTGAGGCTTTAGTTAAAGTGTCATTCTATCAGCGATGACGGTTGTCAAAAAGTCAGAAATATGCTACCGAAATGTCACTTAAGTATTTCTTTTGTTTCTTCTAGGCGAGCGTGCTATATCGTTGACCACATCATCGCTTACCATCAGGTGAGATAGTAATCAAGCGCGAGACTAAGAAATAAAAAAAAAATACTTTGAAGATGATACACATTAGGCGTTTTGAAGTGCGCGCTTTGGTAACGCACGTTTAAAAACGGCGAAGTGCGAGTCGGACTCGCGCACGAAGGGTTAAGACAAGACAAGACAAAGATATTTTATTTCAACTAGGCCACCAAGCGGCACTTTTGAACGTTAATACATAAAAAATTAAAAGGAATAAAAATTGATTCTACCGTGCATTCGGAAAGTAGCTTGTTATGGAGAAGAACGCACAAGAAACTCCATACTTATTCATTTAAAAAAAAAAAAGTTTTTTTACAATATTTAGGTACATAAGTACATACATTAATAAATTCATATGTGTGAGGACAATGCACCCAGAATCACTACATAGTATACTACGTACAGGTACAAAGTATTAAAAGTACCTACACATGTACCGTGCAGTTACACAATAGGTACTAGAAAAACACTAGCATCCGAAGCAGTTAAGTTAAGACCAATCCCAACTGACGGCGCCCGTTCACGAACATGACGCATGAATCGGCACTACCCAGCTCAACCATCATGAAGGGAACCGAAAGATCCAACACACGCAGCACCATCAGAGAGACATTTCAGAGAGCATGACACACTCAACTGCCAGGGCACACATAAGTCAAAGAACGGCACAAAGGTACAGCAAATGGTAGATCTACAGTTGGGTACATAGTACTCACACACGTGCTGCGCAGTTATACAATACTAAAATAAATTGAGTGTATATAATACAAATATATTCATACAGTCTTCAGCAGGTCCAACAATACTTCAAAAACAATAATATTCTGCATATCACTTGTTTTTGCGCCCTATTGTTTGTGGAGCAAGACTAGCATTGAGCCAAGCATTTTTATTAGTGATGTAATCCCCTAACTTATAACATGCCTGCCTGCATAGTGTGTGTTTTATACAAGTTTTAAATTTCGTCTCATTCAATTCTAGAATGTGGGGAGGAATTTTATTGTAACATTTTGTACAGTACCCCATGAAAGATGAGGCTACTTTAGCCAGTCTGAAACCTGGTTGAACTAATTGGTCCCTATTTCTAGTAATGTAATTATGTCTATCGCCGTTTTTACTAAAAAGATGTAAATTCTTTCTTACGTACATGATGTTTTCATAAATATATTGACAAGGAACCGTCATGATGTTAATTCCCTTAAACAGTTCCCTTAGAAAATCGCGCCGGCGAAGATTGTATATCGCTCTGATGGCTCGTTTTTGCAGAACAAAAATTTACTCAATGTCTGCAGCCCTTCCCCATAGTAAAATACCGTAAGCCATTATACTATGAAAGTAACTAAAATAGACCAGCCTAGCGGTATCTACATCACTAAATTGACGAATCTTTCTAACAGCATAAGCTGCCGAACTTAGTCGCACTGCAAGTGATATTAAATGAGGATCCCATTGTAACCTTGAGTCTAGCGTGATCCCCAGGAAAACCGTTTTATCAACGAATTCCAGCTTCTCCTTGTTTAATATAATGTCACAATCAGTACTTTTGACATTCGGCAAGGAAAATTGAATGCACTTGGTTTTTTTACCATTTAAAACTAAATTATTGGCAGTGAACCAATCCTGAACCTGCCGTAGCGCGTTATTTACGTCGTCAACCTGACAAGTACGTCTATTTATTTTAAAAATTAAAGACGTGTCATCAGCAAATAACACCATGTTTAGTTAGTTTTCCAATAAACGGAGTAAATTGTTTATGTATATTAAAAATAAGAAAGGACTTAAAATTGAGCCCTGGGGTACCCCCATTTTCACGTTTAACCCCAACGAATTCACACCGTTTATTTGTACTAATTGCTGTTTATCATTCAAATAAAATTTAACCAAACTTAACGCTGATTGACCGTACGTACCATTACCGCAACAAACTACAAGAAAACCCGTTTGTTGTATGGGAGCCCCACATAAATATTTATTTTATATTGTTTTTAGTATTTGTTGTTATAGCGGTAACATTAATACATTATGTAAGGATCGTAGCAGGTGTCGTTCTCTAGTTTCTGCCTACCCCAATGGGAAAAAGGCGTGAGTTTATGTATGTATGTATGTATTAATACATCACCTGTGAAAATTTCAACTTTCACGGTTCTTGAGATACAGCCTGGTGACAGATGGACAGACAGACAGACGGGCCGCGTGATCTTAGTAATAGGGTAGGGTAGATCGAGCATTTTGATTCATTTTGATTTCGATGAAATCCAAAAACGAGGAAAGTATTAATAAAAAAACGTAATTGGGAGGAAATTTGTTTTTTTTGTGAATTTGGAGAGAAAAAACTGTTGGTTGGAAGAACGTACACACAAACAATCACTACGACAGTTATTCGTCCATTTTTGAACTGAGCCAGAAGTATACTCGCCCTGCTAACGCTCGTGGAACGCCATGCCGACTGCGGTGTATGTACGTTACCAACACGCGTCAAACGAAATGCCGATCGCTTTGTGTGTACTAGCTCTTAGACATTATCGCTGTTAGAATGTCACTTTGCCTAGCTAGACCCTCTTGACATACGTGCACCAGACTAGAAGTTCAACAGAGACTTAACATCAAAGCTATGTGCTAGGTTTATCCATATAACATCGCCTACGTAAGTGGAGAATGTAATTAAATAGGTCCCAAGCACGCTTCGAGCTACGCTCGGAGCGACGAACTCGAATGTGACACCTAAGTCACATATGGCCTTACAAAATATAATTAAAATAATTACTTAGTTAACTGTAGTATGACCACATTGTGGCCGGTTCATTGCCCGTCTTTTGATCCAGCTTAATTGCACTTTTGTTAACTTTATGACGTTCTGTAGCAAATATTATAAATTACATTTGTTTAAATTCTTAATTTTACCTTTTGTGTTCATTATATTAATGCTACTATACCCCAATGGCTCATCTGTTTCGGTCTGCCAAGTAGATGGCTTTGAACCCTTCAATCTTACTGTGTAACGTAAGACTCAGGCAAGTCTGGTAGCTGGAACTGATAGAAACAGAATTACTATTCTATCATCATCATCATCATTCCAGCCGAAAGACGTCCACTGCTGGACGTAGGCCTCCCTCAAGCGTCGCCACACTGATCGGTCCTGTGCGCTTTGCATCCACCGGACGCGCGCAGCCTTGACTAGGTCGTCGCTCCACCTAGAGGGAGGCCTTCCAACGCTGCGTCTACCGGTACGCGGTCGCCACTCTAGAACTTTTCAGCCCCAACGGCCATCTGTTCTGCGAGCAATGTGCCTTGCCCACTGCCACTTAAGTTTGGAAATTCTTCGGGCTGTATCGTCAACCTTGGTTCTCTTGCGGATGTCTTCATTTCTGATTCAATCACGCAAGGAAACTCCGAGCGTTGCCCTCTCCATTGCCCTTTGGGTGACTTTAAGCTTTCTGATGAGGCCCATTGTGAGCGATCACGTCTTTGTCCCGTAAGTAATCACTGGCAACACACACTGGTCATAGACTTTCGTCTTGAGACACTGTGGTAAGTAGGACGAGAAAATACCGCGCAACTTCCCGAACGCAGCCCAGCCGAGTCGGATTCGACGGTTGACCTCTTTCTCGAAGACCTACCTAACTGGACCGTTTTTTTTTATTCTATACGGTCTAGCTATCAAAGACTTGGGGCACTCCTCTACGCCAGAACAACTAAAAGTGTAATATTGTAGTGATGACTGTTTAATTCTGGAAATAAATTTATAGCAAAATGTAAGTGACGCGCGTTGTTTGCTGTGATTGGGTAAATGAGATTAATTTTCAACGCATCGATAAATTCGTTCCAGAAACCAGACCTAAATTTACCTAACAAGATAGTTACATACGTAAACCTAATATTGTCCTAAACGTTAGACACAAACATACAAAATCAAATTCAATCATCACATGCTCAACAAAATATTAATTTATGTAAATATTAAAATAGCAGACGAAAATATTCAATATAATTATGATAAATTCAGGTTCCACATCCCAGAGGAGTGATGCGATAAAATTAACACGCGCCTGCATCCCCCGGGTGCAAGGTGATTATAAATTGTGCGTGTTTTATGCGTCCATCTCGTAAACTACCATTTATATGGAGAATTTAATAAGCTATGAATTGAAATGAACCGCTCAGTTCATTTTGTTGCCGTGTTATTTTGTTTTATGTGTTGGCGACATGAACGTGATAATAGTAGGATGGAAATGAACATGGTTAAACTCACTAAAAAGCATTTTATATTATTATACTATAACACAATATCCTTGTAGAAGAGCTCGTGGCTAAAGAATAACTACCTCAAGGGTCTATCATGAACGTGAGGAATTCCAACACCTAGGGCTGTGATGAAAAAACGAATGAAAGAAAAACAAAAAGTATTTGTGAGACACGAGAAATAAGCAAAAACCAAAAATTAAACAAAGAAACCACGTGCTAGACCAAATACACTCCTATCTCAGCGTGCGGCTAAATAGGCAGTCGCTCCATGTAAAATGCTGGTATAGTTGTTCTATCTCACGAAGGCGGGTTAATAACGACGTCGATATAAGAGTCATTTTGTTACGATTCATCCGCCTCAGTGAGATTACTTTGAGACTTTCTATACTTAACTGCATTCGGCTAGACTGGAAGCCCAAGATAGAGAATTCAATCCCGCATCAAAACCGCGATCCCGCTCGGCTGCGGGATTGGGGTCAGCAATCACGCGGATCCCGCGGGCTTTGCGGTATTAAGTTTTTTTTTTGTTATATTTACCTAGCTAGATACTAAAAAAATAACAAATAATGACAAGTAATATATTTTTTATAATTATTTCGTTCATTAACTTTTCTTCTCATTTTATTAATAAGTATATACAGTGTATAAAATACTTAATTAACTAAGACTACAAATATATACATAAACAAAAACTATTCACTACCTTAACCTAAAAATAAATATGAGGCTGGGGAATTATTGAACTTGGTGAAATACAATGCAGAGAGGTATGAGTCTCTGACTAGTTCCACCACCTCCCCAGTTACAAGGTGATTTGTCTCCAGCAATGTTGGCTTTTCCTGAAAAGACAAGTGTACACAATGAACAGGAATGTAAAACAATATTATTTAGTGATGAAATAGGGTCAGGCTTTGGGAAAATATTACAAAATTACCTTAGCCATAGTTTTATAAATCATTGTTACCATAATATCAATTTTAAGCAAATGATCAATGGAATTATAAACTCAAATATAGATAATTGTTCTACAATGGTTTTGCTTTTGGGAAATAGTACTAGTATTACCAAAAAGGACATAATGGCTGGTATCGACACTTTGTTAGGGTTAAATGTAGGAAAGCTCATGGTTAGTGCTTTTTCTTACTCGTAAAGCTTCTCAGAAGACGAGAATAAGCGGATTTTTAAATAAAATAACATTTTTCATATGTTGACTTGTCATAGTGACAAATTATTGTTTTTTTACACTAATAAATTGAATAGTGGACTACAAGTAACGCAGAGAGCTTTCTCTCTGTCACGTAAATGTAGACATAAGATTGCTATGTTGATAGCATATTCTATTAATGAATTGATAGTAAATCTATCAAATTTTATATTGATTGACCCTGTGTTGCCTAGTTCAACTAGCAACATAAATTTAAACTAGTCCATAAGACAACAGAAGTTACCCCTGGAAATAATCAGTTATTATTAGGAAATAGTATGAAGGTATCTTCTGGCAAACCATTTAGTGGAACAAAGCTGAGGGGAGAGCAATACTCTTTAAAATTATTAAATTAGAACATTCAAGGTTGCTCTTCCAAATTATTAGAAATTTAACTATTTCTAGAAAAAACCTAATTTGATATTATTTTTCTAACAGAACATTGGTTAAAAGATCACCAAGTAAGGTCCATTAATTATGAAAATTATTGTGTAATTAGCCATTTCAGCAGAAAACGTATGATACATGGCGGATCATTAATACTTATTAAAAATTCTATTAAATCTAAAGAAAGAAAAGACATTGTTAGACTGTCGGTTGAACACACCATTGAATTGTCCTGTGTTGAGCTTGATAAGCATATTGTAGTATGTGTCAACAGACCTCCAGGTTACCAGAATTTATCTGTGTTTGACTCTATAATGGAAGATGTGTTAAAAAAAGTTAGTACTATTAGTAAATCAATAGTCATATGTGGCGATTTGAACATTAACTTATTAGAAAATAACTGTAACAGTATCAGGTTATTGGGTCTTTTTAAATCATTTAATCTAGCAAATGTTTTATGGAGCCAACTAGAGTGACAGCTTCTTCTGCGACTTGCATAGATAACGTTTTTTGTAATTGTGATTACTTAAATAAAGAAATTGTAAACAAATTAACATCTGATCACAGTGGATCACAGTGATGGCTGAAACAATAACGTTTTGCACATGCCTTTGCAAAAAATGCATATAAAATTTAGACCAATTACATGTAAAATTTAGAAAAATTTAATAAAACCTTGAGTAATAAATTATGTGTTAAAAACAAATGAGTTCTATGCCAAGTTTGTATCGTAATCAACACGCAATTTAATGACACTTTTCCACTGAAAGCGAAAAGTATGTACTCCAAGTTCGTATTTAGCGATTGGGCGACTCCAGGCATTCGTAAAAGCAGGGAAAAGCTATATGAACTTTATGGCCTAAAGCAATATATGAATAATACAACTTTTGATAAATATGTTGCGAAATATTCAAAAACCTTTAAGATTGCATGCAAAATAGCTAAAGCGCTGTATATTAGCAATAAAATAAAGTCAGCAGACGATAAAATAAAAACTACCTGGAAAATAATAAATAATGAAACAGGTAGGAAAACACAGCGTAATACTGAATTTAATTTAGCGACTTCACATGGCCCCATATACTCAGATATAGAGGTAGCTCAGGAATTTGAAAACTTTTTTGTTAATATTCCTCTTAAAACTACAGCAGCCTTAAACTTCTCACCCGCACTCTCTGCTGCCTTACTTAGAAAGAACGTTAATACGTGCCCTTCGGAGTTCAAGTTTCAACATACAAACCCCAAGGCTATTTTAAAAGCTTTAAAAGATCTTAAAATTAAATCAACAGAAGATCTTTGGGAACTATCTGTAAAAGTGTGTAAACCAATCATTGAAACTATTGCACCCTATTTAGCTTTCATATTTAACATTAACATATCAAGGAGTTTTTCCGGACCTCATGAAACACAGTAAAGTAGTTCCATTGTTTAAATCCGGGGATAGCAAAGACGCCAATAATTATAGGCCAGTGTCAATTTTGCCGGTTCTCAGCAAGGTATTCGAAAAGTTAATGCTCAACCAATTGTTGCGACATTTTATCAAACATTTCATCTTTTATGATCAACAGTACGGTTTTACCAAAGGGCGTTGCACAACTGACGCCGGTGTCCCCTAATAAAGAACATCTTTAACGCCTAGGAGAAAGCACAAGACGCCATTGGAATCTTTTGCGACCTCTCGAAGGCGTTCGATTGCGTTAACCATGAGACACTATTGTTGAAGCTCGAGCACAATGGAATTAGACATACAGCCCTTGAGTTACATAGATCATATTTAAAATCCAGACAAGTTAAAGTTCAGGTAAACGGCGTAAACTCACTAGGGTCTTAAATGGCAATGGGTGTTCCTCAAGGCTCGATATTAGGTCCATTCCTCTTTTTCTCTTCAACTACTACTAAATCAACCGAAGATGGTGTTGTTTGCTGATGACACTTCTTTGATATTTAAAATAGATCGGCGGTCACAAAGTCTTGATGATGTGAATAACTCTATTCATCAGGTCCAAAATTGGTTCACGGCAAACAATTTGTTGTTTTAACGTCTTTGTCCCGTAAGTAATATTTTTCTTTCTTTCTTTATAGCTACGCATACTGTTTTCTCGGCATCGGAATCATTGACATGTTCTGTGTCTCTATTTGTTTCATCTGTTTCTGAATCAACGACTATACTATCAGGGACTCTACTAACTTCTGCTTGTGTTTAAGTACTATTTAACAAAAACCAAATGGTATTTTATGTAATATCAACTCATATACGATAACCGCCTTACGAGTTTTTTTATTTTTGAACTCTTGAAAAAAAAAACTACTCCAGAAAAAAACCTGTTCTTTTTCATGTTTTTTTTAAACGTTTTTTTTTTTTTCTAACCTTCCGTGGTCTACCTGGAAATTCCTGAACCGCCTCAGAACCCAAGTAAGACGGTGTAACGCCAACCTCGCAAAATGGGCCTACTTCGACAGAGCGCCGAGTTGCAAAGGATGCCCATCTACTGTCATGTCTTCTGTGCCCTAAAATATGCGATCGAGTGATCTATGCGCTGCCACCGACGACGACGCCGTAGAAGTGACCACGTTTTGGGCCAAACAAATTTGAACGACTGTCGTGCCAGCTATACGAAGATGAAGAACACAATAACATGATGGAAAACCCCAATAACACTTTTCCCAACCCGAGAATCGAACCCAGTATCCCAAAGTCTACAGCAGTGCTTGCGACACTCTTAAACCTACTTACTTGCATTAAGAGGGCACAAAATATTGAAATTTTGAGGGTCTAGTCAAAGTCGCATTCTGCCAGTGATTTGATTGTCGAAATGCCAAAAAGGACATGATCGTGTAGATAGGATATGATAGATTCGCCTATATTTTGCACGTTATATTTAAGTTCCCATAATAAGAGCCTATTACCATCTAAATCTAAAGGTTAATAAAGCCCACGGTTGCAAAAAAGTACATCTTAGTTACCTATTTAATGGTAATGTTGGTGTGTGGGTGGGTTCACCTCTGCCTAAAGAATTTCTTCCCTTGTTAAAAAATGTTTTTCGGGCAAATAAATATTTTGAGTTGGTTAAATAAAATAATATTATACGTACAGGTATTATTTATATTAGAATTCATCGGGTTTACTTCCTCATTACATTAAATACACGAATATTACCCAGGTCCATATTTTGTACTCATAATAAAAGGAGCCTAAGTAAACATTTTCCTTTCGATTCAACACTCAAGGGCCTAAATATTATTTAGCGTTTCTATTAAATGAGTTCCGTTAATTATTCTCTAAGATTTACCGCCAGCTTATGAGGGCTTTGTACTAAATGTAAGTAGACGAAATATTAAGACTTCGCAGTCTAGGCCGAATTTTGGTCCTAGTTTGTGAAAATCTTCGTATTTCGAAAATATTATACACGAAATAGTTTTGTAGTAATCAGAGCGATTCATCATCATCAGTCTTTTTAATGTTCCCAATGCTGGGACACAGGCCTCCTCTTTGTGAGAGGGAATGGGCCGTAATCCACCATAGTGGTGGATGTCACATGTATAATATTTGAATTTTTGTTTCTAGGACATGCCGGTTTCCTCACGATTTTTTCCTTCACCGTTTTGAGAGCAGTGGTGGTGAAATAATTAACACTAAGTAAATCGCCTGCTTGGATTTGAACCCACTACCTATAACTTATAAGTCGCGGCCGATATCGCTGCACACAACTTGCACTAGTGCTATTAACTATATAGTGATATTAAATTAATTCCTCCTTGCGTCATGTTCCTCGTTACTGAAGATCATGATCACGATTCAGCATAGAAAGGATCTGATCAGACCATCCCATCCTTGGCCGCCTGCCAATTAAATCAATTAGCAGGTTGTGTGCCGTAATTCCAGAAACAATTAAAAAGCCATTATGTCTCGATTGGATCCATGTTTTAGATACGTAATGTGTTAATCACCATTTTCTTCAGTTGTATATGCTTTTATCATCATTATCAACATCAGCCTTATAATTTTCCCACTGCTGGGACACAGGCATCCTCTCTGTGAGAGAGGTAATGGGCCTTAATCCACCACGCGGGCCCAGTGCGGGTTGGTAGGTGTCACATGAATTCGAATTTTTGTTTCTTAGAAATGCCGGTTACCTCATGATGTTTTCCTTCACCGTTTTAGGCTTTGTTTTTATATCTGATCTTAATACTACTAAACTCATTCACTTGAATCACTTATCATTATTTTGTCATCATCACTCATCATTTTAATGGTCTAATTTAAATAAATGATTTAACCATGACTTTGACTTCAGGGGTACATTTTATTGCTTGCTTATAAATTAGGTATACCTACCTACTTACCAATCACTAACCGTCAAACATAACATATTATATATTACGCGTAAAAATCCCATCAAACATCATCAAAACGGCGACCATCTCTCCCTCACTATACTTCACAGTATCTTCGAAACAGGCGACAACACATTAGTGTTTTATAGGACCAATGAAACTGCGTAATCTTCTTAAATAACTTGCTTCAAGACCCTTCTTTCCTCCTGGAGTGAAGCAAGTTATTTAAGAAGATTACGCAGTTTATTTTGAAGGGTTGTGAGGGCACAACCCTTCAAAATTAATACTTTATTTTACCATTAAATTCATATCTCATTATTATGATTAGCCGTCACCAAATACTGGTCCTTCGAGCCGCGTTTCGTTTCCCAACGAAATTCCTTTTTAATTTTTGAAGTCTTAACTGCACTGGGAATGTAGTTTTCGTGGTTGGCTACTAATTTTTTATTTAAGACTTGATCGTGATTCTATATTTTTAGTACCTAACTATCTTTTAGGAATCCTCCTGGTGGATCAACGCGATTCGATTTATACGAGATTCACACCTATAAGCGAATTTTAGTAAGCGATATTGCATGTACGTTCACATGGATGCAATTCGACCGATTTACACATGAAATTTTCTTAGAAAATACGTTTGCAATATCGCCTATTGCTCCATCAGCAAGGTCGCTTACTGAAAAATGTCACAAAGAAATACATTAAAACGAAGTCTCCCTTTTTGTGTAAGGTATGTAGAATTAGACGAAGGCATTATTTACAAAACACTCCTTTTTCTTTGCAGAAGTATGTATTAGAGTCGGAAAGAAAACAGCATGCTTTCACTCTTTGTGTTCTCTATTGCAATGCTGTACAGAGGCCAAGATTAAAAGTGCTACGCGTGTGCTACGGAGCGTAGCACAAACCTTTTGCTACGGAGATGTACTACGGCGAAGCAGAGCAGCTTTGGCTATGTCTAGAATCTATGATAGCTAGAAAATTATTTACAGTACGGCACGGATTTGAAATGTGCCTAGCATTTTCCCAATGTTTGTTTTCGTTCATCATTGACCCCATTGGGGTCGACTTCCTGTCTAACTGTATTCAGCTGAGTACCACTATTTTACACGGAGTGACTGCCTATCTGATCTCCACAACCCAGAAACTGGGTAATATGATACCCTTTATAACTTTTGAACTTAAAAACACAGACAATACCTCTCTTTTTCTAACATGTTTTACTACACAATAAGCTATTAAAGAAAATCCTTAGAGTCTAGTGTTCAGGCCAGTGCAGTGTCTAGGGTTCTCAGAGTAGTCGAGTGGACAGTGAACGTACGAAATCGATGTACTAAATAGTATGTGTAAAGGAACTAAAACAATTTCCAAAATGTTGTTACGAGTTAACAACGAGATACCTACGATGCTTCGCTAATTTATAAGGAATAATTTTACAAATGCTAAGCATGGGCCAATGCTAAAACTTTCTAAAAATTCATTGATTAAATAAATTTGAATTTGAATACGTGCAGGTAAGTCTTAATGATGTTATCCGCCACCTGTAGCCAAGATGACAATCGATAACGCAAGTAGAAAATGAATCTAGCAAATTTGATGGGTGTGAAGAGATACAATAACTGGTACTTACTGCGAAAGAATTTGTAAGGCATTTAAGAATGCGAAATGCGTAGGTTCCAAAGACACCGACTTTGCAAAACAAAGTGTTTTTTCGCTTGGTAGTGTTTTGTTTTGGAGGTTGGTTTGATTTTTCATAAAAAGTTTTTTCATTATTCAGCTCAGCCACGATAGAACCATCAGTGTAATAGTACTTAACTGACATCCTATCAACAAAAGCTCGGGATAGCGATTAGAAAAATGTATGGGATTGCAAAGCCTTACCAAAATGTCACTTGTCGCCCTTACATTTAGATATTTCGACCATCGCTATCGCTTATGGAATGACAAAATCAAAATCAAAATTTCTTTATTCAATTAGGCCGTTAAAGAGATTTATGAACCTCAATAATTTAAATTTAAAAGTTCAATAATTGATTCTACCGTCCATTAGGAAAAGTACCTTGTTATAGAGAAGAACGGACAAGAAACTCCACATTTACTCTTTTAAAATAAAGTGTTTTACTATACATATGTAAGAAAAGTATTTAAAACTGGCCGAGCCAGCTAAGTTATGACCAATCCCAACTGATGGCGCCCGTTCACAAACATGATTCATAGATTGGCACCACCCAGCACAACCATCATCAAGGGAACCGAATGATCCTACTCATGTGCCGCCATCCGAGAGACATTATTAGAGAGAGAATTACACACTATCAACTGCCAGGGAACACACAAGTCAATGAACGACATATAGGTATAGTAAATTGTAGATTTACAGTTGGTGCATAGTACTTACATATGTGCTGTGCAGTTATATAAAACTAAAATAAAGTGAGATTATACAATACAAACATATTTATACAGTCTTCTGTAGGTCCAACAATACTTCTGAACTTTTTTATTTTACTTATCACTTGTTTTTGTGCCCTAGTGGTTGTGGAGCAGGACTAGCATAGATGACTAGATCTAGAGCCCCAGGCATTCCTTTAGATGTACTATAAACGGCATTATTTACTGTATTACAGAGTGCGATAGCCCTTTGGGTCAATCCCTGTTTATTGTTTCAGCCCAGATATACAATTAATTAGATCGTCTTAATAATCGATTAATTATAGAACATGCCACGTCTAATTGTTGATTCAGGCTGACTGCGCAATGTTACATAATTATTTTGATCATTAAACCCTGTATTGATACGCTACGTTATCTACGTAGGCTCCTGGCATACATTTGTGATTTGGTAATTGTTTACCATATTATCTATATGGGTTTAGATAGGTTGGTATCTGATTTAAAGATTTTTTTAATCTTCCGCTGCTTTTTCTGATCAATTTCGTTGCGGGATTCAAGGCAGTTGAACTGCTTCTACGGAACTCATCGTTCTTCATTGACTCGGTTCGGTCAGTTGCAGCGGTTGGCAATAACATCTCAAAAAGACAAACTATAAACTCTATAACATTCAAATCGTAATAAAAATTAAGTTGAGACTAACACAGTAAGGAAATTTAAAAACGGAACAATAATTAATTCTATTCCGAAGGATCATTTAAAATAGAAAGCAGGAAAAAAACCTAAATTCGCATTTTATTTAATAGCGCTCAAATAAATTATGGAAGTGTTAGCGCACATACGAAATCAGTGCAACCCTAAAATAACACTAAATCCCTAAAAATAGTTATTTCTAAAAAATTGTGTACTCTAGAATCATCCTACACTAACACAGTCCAATGCCCTCATTGTTGCGACGCTAACCAAATAAACACTTTATCATCGCACACACATAATAAGGCTATTTTGCAAACAGCCCATAAAATACTTCAACCTCCTTTGTTTAGAGAATTCTTCTTATTAAATTATTCAGACGCATCCGGGTGTAGAAAAGGCCTTTTTGTGTTCAGTTATTTTTCTTTTCAAACATAAAGGACCGGTAACTATTTACAGCAACATGTATAGTCGCAAAAGTTTCACTCCATATTACGAACGCAAACAGACACACGCATGCATAGACGCATACGTACGGTGATTTCAAAAAAAATGACAGTCGCAAGTCTCAACTGCGGTTGCACTCGCTGTACGTGAAGTGTGTATATGTGTGCGTGCGTTTTCGTTCGTTGTATAGAGCCGGCCTTCTACACCTATCTATTCTGTTTATCCACTGTGGTACAACAGAACATAAAGGGTTTAGTACGGACCTAAGTGTGGATTGGACCTTGTCAGATGATCCTGTCCCTCCCCCCACAGAGTATTTTGTTTGCGAGCTAAGTTGGCGCGCAAAAATGTGAAAATGAGTGTGAAAAATGGCGACAGGTTTTTGCCGTTTTCTAGTCTCGTTAAGAATACGCATGTTTCTTTTCCTAAATGGCAGGTGCAGAATTGTGAATGTGTGGGGGATATTGTTCTTTTTTTGGCAAACTTAAGTTATTTTGGAGGGGTATGTGTTCAATTGAAAATAATCCGTCTAATAAGACTGTTTTGTACGAATGCAAAGAAGTTGTTGTTATTGTAACAGTAAATTTCACTGCATATGCTGTGACTCTTCTTTCATAGAAACTTAGAAAATACTCAGGTTATTAGGGTACTATAAAATTCACAAGAAACCAATTCCTTACTCACTGAAGAAACTTCTAAGAAAGTTAGAAATAGTGAATACTTGATGTTGTTTTCTTTTGTTCCTTCCACAAAGGTTTAGATATACGAAACTGATTTATTTTAGATACCCCATCACCATAAACGAACCCCAATAAATTGTCATCGAAAAAATCACGTCTAATGAAAATAAAATAAGGCAGTATAAAACATTTCCTGTGCCTTGTACAGCGCAATCGATCTTTCCGTGCTCTACGCATGTCGATGTAAGCGTATGTTTACGGACAATGACCAGTATAACTTGACACGCGGGCAAATTTGGAACTAGAATAAAAAGTATGGAATTTGACAGGTCTATGACAGTTTTCTTGGCGAACAGCGCCCTTATGAACTTTAGTCTAATTCATCCACACGTAAGTTTATGAGTGGGTAGTGGTGACCAATTGGTTACGGCCTCGACTTACGAGTCGTACGTCGTGGGGGCAACCTCAGGCAGGCGTAATACATTGTGTCATTTATTTCATCACCACTGCTCCCAAAACAACGAAAGAAACCATCGTTAGGAAACCGGCCAATATTTTTTTTTTTTAGCCTGAAGATCTGCTTATGCATATTGCGCTAACACAGGGAGATAGCGCAGTTATATGGGACTCCAACCCACTAAAACTTCACGGTGTCCTCCTGTGCCGCTTATGGCGGGAACACGGGCACGCGTTAGCATTCACCGCGAACACTAGATCAAAAAATTCGAAGACATGTGACATCTACCAACCCGCACTGTGTCCGCAGGGTAAATTATGGCTCATTCCCTCTCACATAGAAGAGGCCTGTGTCCCAGCAGTTGGCGCAATATAGGCTTATCAATCATATGTATGTTTGTAGTGCAAGTTAATAGTTTTCAATGCTACAAATAGTTTCACATCCCATTTCATCAAGTAACTAACTTTTTCCCGCGGCTTCGCTTTAGAAACCTGTTCTTGTTGATCCGTGTTTTTTTTTAGCATAACTATTCCTCAAGATCCGTAATTTATTTGGCATAAAAAATAATTTCTTTGTCAAGTCAGATCTTTCAGATAATACTTTATGCACACATATAATTAATTTTATCTACTCTCATATCGTAATATTCGAATTATAAAATTCAAAACGAGTTTATATTGGCATACTTTATAAACACAATACCGAAATTTAAAAATAGAATCTTATTATAACACTATTTCTCTAACAAAATAATGCTATAAAACAATTTTTTTTCTATTACGATACAGGACAAATCCAAGAAATTAATCACTAAGGAGTTTCCATCAATATTTTTTTGTAATGCCATTTTATAGTACCTATTATAAAAAGATTTGATTCCAATTTTAAATTGTCTATGACAATGCCCGCTTTAGACATAGCACGCACTGTGATTTTTATTCGCGCGAATTTTGTTTCCTTCTACCTGTTCATAGAGCTCAAAATATTCGGGCGAATAAAATTCGCGCCGTGGTGCGGTGGATTCTGTGGCAAAACACGGATTTCTTGCGGAATTGTTTCTGCACGATTTCGTTACCGATGCGAACAACTTCATACAATTACATAGGTCGCAGAATGGGCGGAAAAAAATCGCGCGAATAAAGATCGCAGTGCGTGCTAAGCCTTAGCGCATGCGCGGTTAATGCGGTGATGTGCTGGGTTTTGGCGCCATTCATACGTTTTGCAAGTTTTGCTGTACTGTTTCATGAGTTATTTAAATTATTGTGTGTGAAATGTCTGATATCAGTGAATGTGAAGAAAATTTGACTCCGCCCGATATTTTAGATGCGGCGAAGGAAATTACTCTTAATTTATTACCAGCAAAGTCGAGAAAAGTATATGACAAATGCTATCACGATTTTATGGCATGGAAAATACAAAAAGAGGTATTTAGTAGGTTCAATCCCAATTTATGAGTGTAGATAAAGTAGTGTATGAAACTGCACACAACTAGGTATTAAAACATTCGTGTGAAAGCTATTAAAAACCTCGCCTACGGCTCGGTTTTTAAACACACACTCATGTTTTAATACCCCTCATTATGCAACAGTTTCATAAACTACTATTACCTTTTTACTTGTTATATTTTCCAAATAGTTTTTTATTGCGATGTCTGGTAATGTTTATTTATGGTTTATTTGTACCTACAAGTAAGTGCATAAAGCACACATATAATCAATTTTACCTTTTTACTTGTTATATTTTCCAAATAGTTTTTTATTGCGATTTCTGGTAATGTTATTTGTATCTACAAGTAAAATAATTTTTACACACCTCCGTGCTGGTTGCTGCTGATATTGCTGCCCCTGACGACTGTCGCGCTGCTCTTTTTGCACTATTTACGGCCACTGCAATTTCTAACGCCTTGGCCATTGTTGTGGATGCTTTTTCGTCCATGAACAATTTGTCCCTTCCGGTCCCGGTAGCATACCAATGATGAACCGGTCCCGCAACATTTCGTCCATAACTGCTCTGAACTTGCAGTCCACCGCCAGTTGTCGAACACGTGCCGCCCACTGCGCCAACTCTTCGCCTGCGCTCTGCGTCGCCGAATGGAATTTAAATCGTTCTGCCAAAACTGACTTCTTCGGGACGAAGTGTTTGTCGATTTCCGTTATTAACTCGCTATACGTTACGGTTTCTATCAGTTTTGGCGCAATCAATTCGCGTACCAATTTATACGCCTCGCTGTTGAGGAAATTCAGTAGTACCGCCTTTTTTTGGTCATCTTCCAGCCTTTCAGTTTTAATTAACAGCGTATTTGCCGTCAACCATTGATTGAGCCTTTCTTTAAAGATGATCCAGTCCTGGCCGAGCTCAAATGATGGAACTGAACCGATAAACCCTGACATCTTGTTGCGTCGTAGGTACTTTACTCGTCGCCACTGTTAAATAAAAGACACGGCCGTTCGGTAACAAGCTGTTTATTCCACTGACGCACTCACGCGTCAACCCGCGACTCGCAGGTCGCACATCTATATCTATAACTACTCACTATCCTAACAAAACAGTAAAACACAATTAATTTGCTCAAAGGTCCACCTGAAGGACTTAGTGCGGAAACCAAACTCCCTAACATAGAACACCCATAACTTTTGAACAGTTGAACCGATTTTTATCAAATATAGCTAAGCAGACTCTCGATAAAATCACCTTTCAAACAAAAAAAAACTAAATCAAAATTGGTTCATCCGTTTAAGAGCTGAAAAGCTGAACATGTCATACTTATAACATCCCTCCTTTTCCGTCGGGGGAAATATATGTAGTGTATTACTTACTTAACGAATTATACTAAACTAGAGGACGCCTCGCGGTTTCACCCGCATAGTTCCCGTTCCCGTGGGAATACAGGGATAAAAAGTAGTCTATGTCACCCGAGGATAGAGTAGCTTCCCAACGGTGAAAGAATTTTTGCAATCGGTCCAGTAGTTTTGGAGCCTATTCAGTACAAACAAACAAACAAACAAAAAAATCTTTCCTCTTTATAATATTGGTATAGATTATACTAAGCCTTTTCCAAAACATTTTAGAGAAATGAGTTTTGGTTCTTTTCATTCATATGGGCAACGGAATAGCCAATAAACTCGCAATGACTAACAACACCAAACAAAGTTACAAGTAGCACGGTGGGAAGGATATTTAAGTCAATTTCAGTGCAATTCTGAAGTTAAGTAAATATTTATGTAAAGTAGGAAACTAATTGATATACTGTTTCCATACAAAATGTAGAAAACGGATATCCTTATTTTCACTCAACATTTTATATACACACTTATGTGTGTAAGGATCATAGCAGGTGGCGTTCTGTAGTAATGCCTATCCCCATGGGAAAAAGCGTAAATTTATGTATGTATACAATGGTGGTACTTATGTACATAAAAGTTCAGTTCTCTCTGCACGTGTGGTTTTGAGTGAAGAAAACAAATTGTTCAAATAGCTCGTAGAATCTAATGGCACTGGATGTGCTTACTTGAATTCTGTATTTGATTTTGGAAGAATGAAATTTTGCCAAATTACAAAAAATAAGGTGAGTCTTACACAGTATTCTTCCAAATCTTCCATCTTATGGGCCCTATTGACAAAAATCTTTTAACCTTATTTTTAGTTTTAGCACTATTAGTAGATTCTTCACACCGTTCCGACGTCCAAAATTTACTGGCCAGTTTTATGGAGAAGGAGGGCCTCTACATGATGAATCATGTCAACCAAGAAGCAAATGTTCAATGATATCTCTGTGATCAACTACAACAACAACGGTGAAAACCGGGAGCGATCACCGGTTGGTAAGGCACATTGAACATTAATGTCAAGCTTGAAAGGTCTCGACTGATGAAGTCCACGCTCCGTCCAGCACAAATCCAGGTTCAAAACCCCGAGACCTTTCAACTCGAACTCCAGAAACGTTCCGAGTGCTTAGGGAGCTTCGTTGACGAATACAGCGATGGTTTCGTGGAAGCTGTCCATACGGTCGAGCCTAAGTTTTTCAAGACCCACCGTACAGATAGGAACAAAAAGCTCTCTGGTCCTATTCTCAAGCTCATGAAGGAGAGGCTTGAGATAATCCTGCAGTCTTCAGACAAAGCGTTGAAATACCGGCAGCTAAATAGATGGATCTCAAAGTCCTTGAAAAGCGACCTCCGTCGCTTTAAAAACGAAAGTATTAAAGACGCGATTGAGCGAAATAAGTGCTCCAAGGTCTTTGCAAGACATCTGTCTATTGGGCAGTGCCAGCTCACGAAACTGAAGACCGACGATGGCAGGATCGTATCCGCCAAACCGGAGCTTTGGAGATCGAGAGATTCTACGGGCAGTTGTACACGTCACCCAGTAAACCCGTCGCGAATCTAGCGAATGACCCTAGAGCTAGATTGACCCGACACTATACCGAAGACATTCCGGACGTCAGCCTGTATGAGATAAGGATGGCTCCGAAACAGCTTAAGAACAACAAGGCGCCGGGTGATGATGGAATCACGGCCGAACGCCTGAAGGTGGGTGGGAAACCGGTCCTTAAGGCCCTTCAGGAGCTGTTTGATTCCGTCATACTCGAGTGCAAAACGCCACAAGCATGGTGCAGGAGCGTGGTGGTACTCTTCTTCAAGAAGGGCGACAATGCCTTAGTGCCCATCTCACTTATTAGCCATGTTTACAAGCTGTTTTTAAGAGTCATCACGAATCGTCTGGCGCGCAGGTTTGACGATTTCCAGCCTCCCGAACAAGCCGGATTCTGTAAAGGCTTCAGCACCGTAGACCACATACATACGCTGCGGCAGGTTATACAGAAGACCGAAGAGTACAACCTGCCTCTCTGTTTAGCGTTTGTGGACTAAGAGAAAGCCTTCGATTCGATCGAGACTTGGGCTGTACTGCAGTCTCTCCAACGGTGCCAAATTGACTACCGGTACATCGAGGTGTTGAAGTGCTTATACAAAAACGCCACCATGTCAGTTCGACTTCAGGATCAGACCATGGAACCCGTACATTTGCAGTGAGGTGTGTGACAGGGAGACGTCATATCTCCGAAGCTGTTTACCGCTGCACTGGTGGACGTCTTCAAGGTTCTGGACTGGAGAGGGCTAGGCATCAACGTCAATGGCGAGTACATCACTCACCTTCGGTTTGCCGACGAAATAGTGGTTATGGTTGAGACCATGAAGGACCTCGAGTACAATGCTCGATGACCTCATTAGAGCTTCCGAAAGAGTGGGACTTAGCATGAACATGGACAAAACCAAGGTGATGCTGAATGCCCATGTTACACCCACTCCTATTAAGGTCGGAGACTCTACACTCGAAGTTGTGGGCGACTATGTCTATCTGGGAAAAACGATCCAGTTGGGTAGGGCCAACTTCGAGAAGGAGGTCAACCGTCGAATCCGACTCGGCTGGGCAGCGTTTGGGAAATTACGCGGTATCTTCTCGTCCAACTTACCACAGTGTCTCAAGACGAAAGTCAGTGTGTGTTGCCAGTGATGACATATGGCTCTGAGACGTGATCGCTTACAATGGGCCTCATCAGAAAGCTTACAGTCACTCAAAGAGCAATGGAGAGGGCTATGCTCGGAGTTTCCTTGCGTGATCGAATCAGAAATGTAGAGATCCGCAAGAGAACTAGGGTTACCGACATATCCCGAAGAATAGCCAAACTTAAGTGGCAGTGGGCAGGGCACATTGCTCGCAGAATGGATTGCCGATGGGGCAGAAAGGTTCTGGAGTGGCGACTGCGATCTGGAAGACATTGCGTTGGAAGGCCTCCCACCAGATGGACCTATGACCTGGTGAAGGTTGCTGGGATACGCTGGTTGCGAGACGCACGGGACCGGTCAAAGTGGCGACGCTTGGGGGAGGCCTATGTCCAGCAGTGGACGTCTTTCGACTGATGATGAGTAGATTCTTAATTCAAATTGAGAGGCGAAATTTGAGTACAGGGGGTTGACTATAAGCTCTTAGAATAGGTTATTTTCAGTGTGCGTAAGGGACAGATGTATATGACTTATATACATCTGTCACTTTCTTACAGTCGAAGTATGATAGTTTTGACACGTCAAGGTACGGGGGCAGGTACTAGATTTAAATTGGTGTTACCTCTGTTATAATAATATTCAATAATTTCAGCAAATTTTACAGTAGCCCAAGCCTTTAATTTTAAATACCTAAAATTTTGTCTGAACTGTTCCACTTTCAGTATTACTACGTAAAACTATTTTACAGTTAGCCGTGTGGTTTTCAATGTTTAATTTAATTGAAAGAGAGTTGTGCCACAGTAACCACCAGAGGATTAGGGATAAAACGCAATAAGTGGAAATTTTTCAAAGTTGTAGCAGCCTCGTAGGGTAGGAGTTTCGAACAGAATCGAATTAGGTTATTAATTAATACAAGGTCAAACTTAAAAAAAAAAGTTTTATTAATTTAAGTACCGACTTAGTCACATGGTGTAAAATAAAAAAACCTACCAAACTATATACCTTTGAACTTGGTCAATTCATATGTAGATCATAGTTTGTAGTAGGTATACGACCTTCTCCATAGGACAACTATGAAGCAATTGCTTTTAAAGATGTCAAAAGATCTTTAGAAAAAGTACTTTTTCAGTTTTCTTAAAAAAAACTTTATTACAACCTCAGTAGTCGAAGTCGCTGTTGCTTATGAAAATGCACTCTACATAATATAGGGATTTGTATAACTTATGATGTCAAAGTTCCTGACCGCGTGTGTTTGTACGGTTGGTTTAATCTTGAAAACTATATGGCATATGGAATTTCCGGTGGCACGCCGCACGACGTAAAGCCTGGTTCCAAGAATATTATTTCTAACTTTATATGGTAACGAAACTACAAGAAATGTCTCTTTAAACTCTAGACAAAGAGACATTCTATCTGCGATGGCGATTTTGAGAGGTCTAAAATGTACGGAACACCACGCGAAATTCGATAGAGCATTTCAAGCATATTTAGGACTTATTTCAATAATTATTTTTACTAGGCAAAGATAAAATTTAGAGTCAGTTGGGGTCATATTAATAAATAAATTATTCCGTACAGATCTGTTTTTAAACAAGCTTTTTTCGTATTCTTCTCGGTAAAACCTTTCATATCAAAACCCATATTTATAATCGCACAACAAATAACTAGTCCGCCATCTTGGGCCGTCCGTCATATTGGATTTAGAATAATGTATGTAATGTATGCAAAATTTCATCTTAATCGGTTGAGGATGACTGCTTTAAAATTCAGTTGTAAGATTTGACCCGAAGACACTTAAGTATATAAATATACATACATACATTCCAAGTTAATAAAAAGCTTGTATAATTTCTGAGCTGCTTAGCAACTGATAAGCATATTCTTTATTCAAATAATTCTCAATAAAAATTTTGAATATAGAATTGCGATAGCTAAACAGTGTCAAGATTTATATAAATATAAGGGTGCTGGCGTGTCAGAAATAAAGCTTAACATTATAACACTTCTGGTATGTTAAGGGGCTGAGGACGAACAGTTGAGAATTTACATCTGAGGTTCTAAGCCACGCCCACTGTCATTAATAGCTTTGCCCCTAAGCTATTAATGACAGTGGGCATTAATAGCTTAGGGGCAAACTTAAATTGGAGCGAAAAGTATTTGAAAATTAAATACACAAGGCCGACCACAGAGCCCCACATCATAAACGGACTCTACCGATGGTTTTTACAAAAATATTACCGCGCAAGTTCTTATTTCAAACTGGCGGCTAGCATCAGACATCAGATCGTTCACTGTCATTTTGCCTATGAATGCAACCTTATTACTACGAAAATAAAGATCACTAAAATAGGTAATCTGGCTAGTGTCATACGAGTCTTTGCCGTGCAAATTAAATAAATGTTTTATTTATGACTGCTTCTATGCGACTGCCACATATAAGAACACAGTAGGTGACATTTTTTTTATAATGGTTTTATAACCAGATAATTTTATTTATATTATTTTAATTAATTCTACTATACTGAAATGGACTGTACACAGTGTTAACTGTGTAATGAAAATTTGAAATTTGAATTGAGATTTGGTGCTTTCATTAATCAATTTAATCATTATTTACAATAGGAAAGTTCCATCAAATTGTAATACACCTTAAATTTACAAATTTACAGAACTTTTAGGTTCGGCATTCTCTTTTTTAGGCATATTTAAAATATCCAATAGAATTTAGGACACTATTAATATCATTTGTACAATTCGTAGGTTCATATTCCTTGTTTAGTATTCTCTTGAAATATAATAAATCATTAAATTAATACAACAAAACTTTCCATAGCCTACTTCAAATCATAATATATTTTTTCGCTATCCTGGAATATAATAGTTTCAAGGCACTTACATACGCCAGCCCTCAGGGGTCAGGAGGTCAGGTGGTGCCGTTTTTGAGATAACATTAGTTCTATTTTTAAAGAGGTTAAAATACTTTTTAGTTATGGACTTAGTAAATAAACTAAACGACATGAGTCGTTTATAATACAACAAAAATGTAAATGCTAGTGACAGCGTTAGTGCCAGAGAATACAAATAATACAGAGTCTGACAATATTCCTTGTGATTTCGTTAGTTCAAATTAAAGCCACCAGGCTTCATGGTCTGGCTGCATTATACCTGATATTTTTTTGACAGATTGAATTGACGAGAAATAAATCGAATGTTTTTTTGCATTTTGCGGAAAAAAGCGACATACGACCTCCTAGCAACGCCAAAAAGCGGTCACTGTCGAATTGCACTGGATGGAAAGAGATGCACGATGGAATTCGTAAAGATTTTTTTATAAAATATAATAATTTGAATTACTTAAAAATAATGAATGAAATTTCAAAATATAAGGCAATGAAGATTTGCGTCCTGATGTGATACGTTATTATTGTTAATTGTACAAATGTACGCTGGTCAGTATTACCGTATTTTTTTTTGAAAATCACGGTAAGAGGTTACTTTGCCATTTAATTGTATCGAGGTTTTTGTGCGTAAACGTGTTTCGGCCACAACAATGTTATCGGAAATATGATCAAGATTAACATATTTTCCACTGCCACATCTTCAATAGATTAGGCAAAAAAATGTTTAAAAGAATGCCCATTTTGGGCATTAAGCCCCTTAATTCAACAAAGTATTTATCCTATTCCAAATACGTCTAAACGTGAAAGGATGTGAGGATGTTTGTGGATGGATATATGTTACTCTTTCACGCAAAAACTACTACATGGATTTTGATGCAACTTTACAGAAATATAGCCTATATACATCAGAATAACACACAGGCTATAATTTATAAAGATATTGGGAGAAGTACTAATACAACGCGGGTGAAGCTACGGGCGGCAGCTAGTATAAGACTAGCTTCTTCTTGAGTCAATGTTAAACTCGTCGTGCGGCGTTAGTGGTGAGCTTAAGATCTTCCATGGCGCTTGTGTATGGCATGGGCACTTAGAACACTCCAACATGTTTGTCATATTCTGCACAGGGGGCCCTGCACTCATATGGGGTATCAGGCGGTTCTTTATTACCCCATTTTGTATAGTAAGTTAAAAAAAATATGTCTTATATCAATTGCCCCTTTACTTCATTGATTTTAGAGCTAGAATTAGAAGCTTCAAAGTCATCTAAGTGAAGAAATAACTTCACAAATAAACTGTAAGATCACTTTAACAAAGTAAAGCTACATAATACAATATTTCTTATGTGCATAATACGTGAAAACTGCTTAATTAAACTGTCACGCTGTTACGAAGTTTAATTTCCGCCGTGTATAGTCTGGGGACATTTATTTCAGTGGTTACGCACTCTGTTTGTTGTTATGACTTCTGTTAATAATTAAAAACTTTAAAACTGGATGCAACACACAGAAAAATAAAACCAGATTTACTGTACGGGGAAATATTACGATTCTTCGGCTTAACTGGGTTGTGAATTGTAATATTAAGAGTAAATGGTTTTAATTTTTTGTAGGGGTTCAATTGCACACTTGATTTTACTTTATTGTTGCAGTATAATTTATATTCGTGTTATGGCTGTCCCAAATAAAAGCGTTGCAACGTCGCATTGCAAAAATCAGCGACGTCACTCGAAGGGTAATCCTAGTTTTTGCGTTGTGAAGATTGGCAAACTGTTTTGTGAAAATATATGAACAGTTGAATACCAACATAATTCGGTCTTTTCTGTCTCGCGGTCATGTAAAAATAAATTACTGCTTTGTTTTTAATATCTGTTTACCGCGAATTCCACCTATTTCTGCGTCGTCAAATTAGTAAAGAAAATACGTAGTCCATAATTTCATTAATGTGTAGTTTCTTAGCCCAATATTTGTGGCACAGTGCTCAAGCTTGGACATGCTTGCGCACAGTTTTCCCAGTTATAGCAACGAACGAAATCAAATCTACTTCGCCACACGTTCGACCGCAAACTACCGATACAGACGTTCTGTGGAATTGGACATCGTGCAGATTGGGCATTCCGCAAATTGATGATATTTATTTTGCCTTCGGCGATAGTTCTTAATGCTTTATTGAACACCAATAACAATATTCAATAGAGTGTGATAATAAAGTACATCTACAAAGGCGAGCATATCTTAATGATGAGTTCGGTATGATTGTCACTAGTCTAGAAGTATAGATCTATTATTTGGTTAAAGACCGGGCTTTTATAAATAGCTATCAGGAAACATACTCCAGCAGAGATTCCCGTCCTTAGTTGTAGGCATAATGAAAGTACTCATTTCTAAGGCGTTGTCCTAATACACAACGCAAATGTAAGATCATCGCAAGGTTTGTTCCAACGCATCGTCTTCCGGTTCTGGAATGACGACCACGAACCGGAAGACGATGCGTTGGAAGACCTACCTCTAGGTGGTTAAGGTTGCGGGAAGGCGCTGGATGCGAGACGCATGGGATCGGTCAATGTGGCGACGCCTTGCGTAGGTGTCAGCTGTGGACGTCTTTCGGCTGAAATGATGATGATGATGAATTTTAAACTTTATTTTTTACCCATGGTGCTAGGCAACTGGACCTATCCCAGTTGTAAACGATGTATGTATTTGTTCTGTCTCCTGTTGATATGAAGGGAAGTGGAAATTATGTACTTTTTTCCTTTTCCTTCGTTATTATTTTCTGATTAATTTCGTTGTGGGAACCAAGACAGTTAAATTTAATCTCCTGGAACTTGTCGAGCCTCATTTCCTCGGCGATTTTCTGGTGATCGAACTTTGGATTCTGGCTTTCAGGAGTTGCAGTGGTTTGGGAATCAATAATGCGATGGGATTGATTACAACAAATAAAATAAAATTAATTATCATAAAATGCAGACCTATCCCCTCGTTAGTCAAAATATTGATTGTGAAATTCACCACGTAATACGTCTCATTTTTGACAAAGCATTTTGCTTCCTTCCCACTTCTTTATTTTTTCATTGCTATTATGTCCCGCAAAATAGGTCTTCCACACGTTTCCCGAAAGTAAAAATTGAATGTTTTCGCCGTCCTGCGTACCTGGATCCGTGGTCACTCGCGTCGTATATACGCGCGTTGGTCGCATATCTGCGTTCTATTAGGACAACACCTAAAGGTTGTGGTGTTCTGATTTACAGATCCACATTTTTTTAACTCTATTTACAATGCATAACACTATACAAACCATACCTTCATATATTTTGATATTTTATCATTGAGGTAATAATGTACCTACTACACACATTTTATTAACTTTTGTAATTCATTTTTATGTTTTCTTTCTTTTGTTATCATCTGAAAAGCATACTTTTAGTTATATCTGATTGTTTTAATATCTGAAACTTAAATTATATTGATAATTCGTAATTCATGCAATATTTTTCTATGTGACATTTTCATCTGACATGACATCTGTCTGTCTATTTTATTTTTCTTAAAACCATAGACCGTAACATAGGTACCATGGACTAAACCTCCTTTAAGCTAGGTTTACACTATTATAAGGGTAGCGTAGACAGACCCCTTTGTGAACCGTTTTTATTCGTTCTGGTCTTTATTTCTTAATTGAAATTTGAATTTGAAATGGAGATAGAACACAGAACGAAGAAAAACGGGCGTCAATTTTTAGTTTTGATTCTGGACTGAACGCCGAAAAAGTCGGTTGACTACTTAATGTTACCAAGTGTATTTTCTGATCTGAAAACTCCTGGAAAATTCTAAACTATGAATTATCAGCTTATGTAAAACTATTATTATCTGAAGTGCTCCAAATAAATATATTTTGTGTGGATCCCGAGAGCATTATTTCATGGAAACACCCTCAACGGTCATCTCTTGGAATCAAAGGCCTCGCTGTTTAGTGTATTGAGCCATAGCCGGCCTCCACATCCCTTGGAGCCTACGTACTTACCTGTTTGCCTGTTTATCCGACCTGCTTCCATCCTGCTGCCTACTCCACTGCCTACCTGCCCGATTACCCGCTTATCTGGCTACCACCTGTCTGCTTGTCCGCTGCTCACCTGCCTACCTCGGGCATTCCACGAATTCCTGCCCGAGCTGCTGCCTGGATAGCTGCCCACGTCGTGCGAAGCCGGACCACAGTTTTATTATCTTTATCCTTTTTCTTAGTTTTAATTTATATTACCTTTTATTTTTACTAACGTGGCTAACGTTAGCTCTCCGGAGCTTACGTTACGTTACAAGGTACTGGTACCGATTTCTACTAAGTACTTAACCTTTTAATAACATCGGTATGCGACCCTAAACCATTTTCCTAGCAATATTTCATTTAATACTCCTTTTAAAGGGAAACGTCCCCCGGTGCATATTTAATCGGGTGGGTAACCACACAATATGTGTCAAATTCAGCTGCAATATTGAGAGCGTACACCGCACATCAGTGCACTATCTCCCCTTAATTAAATAGTGCAGAATCTCACGATACAACAAGCTTTGACATAATACAATAGATATTGTTTCATAGAATGTTGACAGTAGATATGAGATACACATAATTGGTTTAGTTTTCTATTACTTGGAATTCTTCAATAATAATCTGTAATTTAGCTGAAAGAGTCGACAACGCCTTCCTCATGCGTTGCCACATCGACCGTCAATCTGCTTCTCGCACCCAACGGACTCCCATAGCCCTCACAGGTCAGGTCGTCGGTCTATCTTGTCGGAGGCCTAAACACACTTCGTCTTTTTGTACGTGTCTGCTATCCCAGCCACCTTTCGGCGCAATCTGTTTTTTAAGCAATGCGATGTGCAAGAAAATTAAAAAAAAAAAAAAAAAAAGTTTTATATATTTTTTATCACACCATTTTCATTTAAAATAAATAAATAAAAAAGCCTTTTATTTCCTACTAATTTCCTACTATACATTATTTTTAGTAACTTATCTAATTTGATTAATTTACTTCACCTAGTTTTCCTTCGATTGTTTTACATACCTACTACTAATTTTTAATATGCTTAACTAGTTTCTTTACATTTCTGCTTTACTTATTAGCTATTAACTTATATAAATAACATAATAATTTAAAATTAAATAATAATATAGCCTAACATAATTTTGTTTTATATAGTAATATCTGCAGGAACCCCATATTGGGTGAAGGCCTCCTCCAAAGATGCCCATTTGTCTCTGTCCTGTGCGGTCTGTTTCCAGTTTTGGCCGGCCGTCCTTGCAATCTCTTTATCCCAACGTGTCAACGGTCTTCCTCTGCTTCTTTTACCCGGAGGACCTTTCCAAAATGTCACTTTTAGGGTCCATCTCTGATCTTTAAGCCTTTCGACATGCCCCGCCCATTTCCACTTGATTTTTGTGCAAAATTCAATGCATTTGTTGCTTTGGTTATTGACCTTATTTTTGTGTGTCTTATTTTATATAATTTCTTTATTTTAAGCATGCTGCGCTCTAGTCCTCGTTGGCAGTTTGTAATTTTATTTTTCAGCTTTGAAGTGAACTTCCACGTCTGGCATCCGTACGTCAAGCATGGTAAGAGACTGGAGTTTATAACTTTCGTTTTGATGGTTATAGGGAGGTTGCTTTTAAAGATTTCCTTTAAACTCCAGTATCTTTTCCATGTCTGTTGAACTCTTCTTTCGACTTCATGTTCGTTATTTTTTCTGTCAAAACTGATTTGCTTCCCTAGATAGATGTACTTATCTGTATATTCAAGTGGCTCTCCATCAATTGTTATTAATCTTCTCCTCTTATTCGTCATTGCCATAGTTTTAGTGAGATTGATTTGTAATCCCACCTTGACACTAGCTAGATGTAAGGTTTTGATCATGAGCTGTAGCTGGGAGCTGGACTCCGACAACCACACTAGGTCGTCTGCGAATCTTAAGTGACTTAAGTAATCGCCCTTTATACACAGTCCTGTCTTGTTCCAATCTAACTTGCTGATTATAGCCTCAAGGATGGCTATAAATATTTTTGGTGATAACGGGTCGCCCTGCCTTACGCCTCTTTCTATAGGAAAACTAGGTAGAAGTGTTTCTAGCTTGATTCTACCCTTGTTGTTGTTATATATGCTTTTTATGGCCTTTATATATACGTCTTCTACTCCTTGTTGTTTTAAGCTTTCCCATCTACTTACATGTGCTACCATATCTAAAGCTTTTTGATAGTCGATAAACGCTATGTATAGCGGTCTTTGTTGTTCTTGATACTTTTCAATAATTAGTTCAAGTGTGTGGATATGGTCAACAGTAGAGAATCCTTTTCTGAAGCCTGCTTGCTCTACCGGTTGTTTTGCTTCCAATGTACTACTGATTCTTTTGTTTATAATGGTAGAAATGAGTTTGTAGATGCTTGGTAACAAGCTTATCGGTCTGTAGTTACCAATATCCTTCGGGTCGCCCTTTTTGTAGAGAAGTATTATATTTGATTCAGACCATTGAAAGGGTGTTTCAGAATTTGACAGTATTAAGTTAAATAGTTTCGCTAATGGTTCGGCTAATGTTGTGTGTGCTGTTTTCAATAATTCATTTGTGATGTTGTCGGAACCAGGGCTCTTTTCTAATTTCAAACCCCTAATTGCGTCCATGATTTCAATTTCGTCGACTGGTTTAATTGCTGGTTCATTAACGCTTTTATTGTTAGTAATTGGGATGTCAGTCTTTTGGGTCTTATCGCTGTACAATTTCCTATAGAAGTCTGATGCCACCTTAATAATGTCAGTTCGTTTGCACAAAGATCTGTCTTGTTTGTCTAGCCCTTCTATCCAAGTCTTACTTGTTCTGAGTTCCTTAAAGGCCCTCTTTGTGCTTCCTGTACATTGTAAATGCCTTTCTATGGTATCTTGTCTGTATTTAGCATAATCCCTTTTTATGTATTTATTTGTTATTTTGTAGAGAGCGGAGAGTTCGTTTTTCATCGATCGAGTTTTATTTTTTGTTTCTTGTAGTTCTTTTCTCCTTTTTAATAACATAGCTGTGCGATCTGACAGTATTTTGTGATGTTTTTGTGTATTTCTCACATCTACTCTAGCTTTTTTCAGGCTCTGGCTGATAGCGTCCGTTATTTTATCATAATAGGTTTGTACCGAAGTATTGTGCAAGTTGATGGTTGGGTAGAGTAGCATTGACCTTAGGTTTTTTATTATATCTTGTTACTTCTTCTGTGTTATTTAGTTGGATTGCTTTTTTGTTTGTAAATTTAACTCTGCTTTGTTTTTGTTTGGTTATTTTTACTGATGCTCTAATTAGTCTATGGCCCGATGGATAGTTTAAATTCATGACTTCAAAATTTAGGAATAGGTTTCGTTGGTTGGATAGAATATAGTCAATCTCGTTTTTGTGTTTTCCATTTGGGGATCGCCAGGTCCATCTTCTGTTATGGTTTTTCTTGAAGCATGTGTTGATGATGGTTAGATTATTTTCAAGCGTCTACAAGTCTCTGCCCTCTATTATTTCTTTCGCCATGTCCATGCTGTTGCACTGTTAAGTATTCACCTTCTTTGGGGGCACCAACCTTCGCGTTGAAGTCAACCATTAATATAATGTTTTTATATGTTGTTTCCATCGCTTTGTCTATGGTCTTATAAAATTCATCAATTTCTTCCTCACTCGCTGCGTGGGTCGGTGCATATACTTGTATAATGGATATCTTATACCCTTGAAAGCTTAAGTTTAGCGTTGCCACACGATCTGTTAGTCCAATAAAGCTCTCTATTACCAAGTCGTCTCACTTCTGAAATACCTATTATGTCGTAATTAATTTCCTGTATTGCTTCTTCTAGTTTCAGTAAGCGTTCGTATGACGATAAGGTCCTGACGTTATAAGTTGCGATTTTTAATTGAGTTAATTGCTTATTTTTTCTGTTATCAGTCTGTGTAGTTTCTTTTGGAGGGTTTTGGTCATAATCTTCCACAGTGACCAGCCGGGTTGGAAGATGTTTCGTGTCTCTGGTTCTAATTGTTTCATTTTTGTTTAGATCTATGTAGGAGGAGGGGCTTAGTTGCTATTTATTTGTATCGTTGGTATCCTGGGTGTTGTTAATCTTAGATGTATTTTTATTTACAAAAAGTTTAAGATGCCAGGTTTTATTACTCCTTCTGAAATGCTATTTGATCTCTGTGCTGTCGAGCCTTGTTGTTGTGGCTTGTTCTTTTTATTGGCTTGAGTGGTTTTATTTTGTTTTGGTACGGTGCTGTTTTCGGGGGATAAAGAAAGTTTTCTTTTATTCATGCTTTCGGTGATGATCAGTTTGTCATATTTGATTATGGCTATGTTTCCTTTTTCTCTTTCTACTTTTTGCTGTTCTTTTAATTCTTTCCTCTTCTCTAGCACGTGTTTTGGATAGTCCGCTTGAATGTTATACGAAGAATCTTTCAGTATCTGTTTTTTCTTAAGAAATTTTATTTTTATTCCTAGCTTTGAAAAAGTCACAACTATTGGTCGTGGTCGGTCGCCTTTCTTTCCTAGTCTTCTTGCTTCTTGTATATCGAAATAGTTTAACTTTATCGAGAAGTATTGTTCTATCCATTTGATAATGTTGTTTTCTAGGTTTTTATAAGACGATTCTGTTTCTTCGATACCGAAAAAAACTAAATTTCTCTGCCTTGCCTGTTTTTCCATGAAGTAGATTCTTTTCTCCTGGTTTTCCACTAATTCTTTTAATTTTTCGTGTTTTTCGTCCCATGTAGAAAAAAATTCTTCTAGCATAATATTTATATTCTGCGTAACTTGTTCGGCCACCTTTTCTCCACTTGCCCGGATTGTTGTTTTCTGCACATCTAATTCCTTTTGTATTTGTTTTAGTACGTTCAAAACCTCCTCCATGATGGTGAAATTCGTATGCCTGTCCTTTGTTTATGTCCTCGTGTCACCCTCTAGTGGTGCACCTACGTACTATTATAACACTTTGTAAATGATCGATTCGTATGACGGAGTTATACTCCGGGCGAAGCAGTACCGCTCTTTTTTACTAGATGGCGTTGTAGGTCAAGCAAAACTTGAGTTAGGTATATTTGCAAGTCATTTTTAGCGTTCAGACTTTAAGGTTATGTTTGTTTATAAGTTATTAGTCCGCACTTGAATTTATTTATTTCACTTTCGTTTCAATGGGAAGGAGTCCGGCTTTAAGTTCGATCGATATTTGCACGAGAAAAGTCCACAGAACAGTAACACTTATGTTTGCTTGCACTTTATATGTTTATCGGTTTTATTTATTTATTTATTTAAACTTCATGTACAATAGTGGTACATAGGCGGACTTAATGCCACAAGGCATTCTCTACCAGTCAACCTTTCGGTTAAAAAGGACAACGTTGTGAACGGGTACAAAATAATATTTATACAAATTGTATACGAAAATGTATATACTTACATATATATTAATAATACACATATACAAATAAAATAGACTAATAAATACCAATAAAAAAAAATACATTTTTATTTATTTGATTTTGATTTTTATTTTTTATATATTTATACGTGTCCATTTCACATTAACTTCTATGCCTCATTAAAATCACTTGATAGTTCAGCACTAGTTGCGTTTTTTGTACCAAAATACACTGTTCTTCTATTTTAAACGGGTTTTTTCTACGGAGTTGATGTTTACTGTGGCACAGTAGCGCCCTCACCATTTTCATTTAACCACCCCAAAATGAATAATAATTATTTTTAGTTATTTATTGAAAAAAAGAATTAATTAAATAACTCTTCAATAGATAAAGGTAAAGCAAACCACTTGCAATTGCTTCAAAAGTAAGAAGTATGCACCATTTGGCAATAAGGTTTCACAGTAAGGTACACACAGTTTCAGTCCACCACTAAGCATTCTGATTTATATCACAAAGTACCAGTAGCTGAACTATTCAAGTATTAATCTGAGCACCGGCCACAATACTCGTATTCGGGACATTACAGGGTTCACACAAACGAGTTCTTCCACGCACATAAACCACGAATGAAAAATAAACTAAATGAACGCAACCTAGATTTAGTACATTGCCGCTACGTAGAATATTTTTGACAATATCCTAACTCAGGGGTTGCGAATCTATGGCACGCGAAATCTGGGCTAGTCCGAAATTAAAGTCAATTTTATATCACTGCCTTTTCTGTCCGTCCTATCAAATTAAAGCTAATTTGATCATTATTAAGATTTATTTATTTCATAATTTATTATTTAAAAAAAAATACTGTTACAAAATAGGATGACAACTTAGGAATAGTTTACATCTGTGATGAGTAGGTAACAATACAATTTCACGATCTGATGTCCTAGTTAGGTTACTTATTAGCCTGTATTAAGGACAATCAGCCTTCATTTCCCGAACATAGGACAAATTGTATTTCTTAGACTTTTACATAATTATTTCTTAGACTTTTACAGAATTTAGAACAGATTAATTAATGTCCAATACAATAATATGTGAGTGCGCGCGCGTGTGTGTGTTAGTGAGTCTATGTACGCGTGCGTGTGGGTGTGAGTGTGTGAGTGAGTGTGTATGTATTATTAGTTACTTATGGTTTATGGTTTAAGACATTTATTTCTCAAAAACATAACAAATACATTCACTTACAATGAGAAACAACAGTTACACAATTTTTTTTAAAAACGAGTATCGGAAACAGTCCGTTATCAATTATTATGTACAAAATTATACAGCAAATAAACAATGTTAGTGATTAGCTTAATACTATGTATAAGGGGCGGCTAGGTGTCGTAATAAAACGATTTCAGTTCATGCCACGATAAACACTTTTAATACGCACAACACTTTGTACATAAATGTTCTTAAGAGCTAACTACAGTATAACACAAACTATTCGTACGACTAAACTTAAAGCTACGACAATAGTTATGGCGGGAACGAGCTAGAACCGTGAATACCCGATCTATGTAGCGTGCGCGACTCGAATCGAATGTCTACTGACTCCTGGTCAGCGAGTCCTCGGGCCCGAAGCCTGCGTGGGCGCGGGACGAGGTGTGTTTCACACATCTGGTGACCATCTGTTAGCGTGGTCCCTCTACCTGCGGCTACGCTCACCGTAAGCGTGCACACTGAGCGTTACAGTCTCCCTCTCTAACCCTAACGAACGTCCTCGCGTTTGGGTTAGCTTCTACGAGGCCTTCCCCTCCTACGCTTCTCTTGTACTGGAGCTTGGATGCGACCAACGAAGGGTGTCAGCACGGAAGCGTGATACTTGCCTAGCACCGTGCCATCGTTGAGGCACTCTAGGATGTATGTAGTGGGGTTGACCACGGCCCGGACCTTGTATGGTCCGTCGCGGCGAGGAATAAAGTTCGGTGTCTGTACTCGTCCGGTGTCGCTAGCTCTCAGCAGAACCAGTTCACTAACCTTATAGTCGGGAACAGGCTGACAACGATCATCGGCATACCTTTTATGTGCTGCCTGGGCGTTCTCGTAGACGTCGCGGGCATCTTGGGGCACCGATTGAATCCTTGTGTCTGCCTTATACCGTTGACGACTAACACATTTTTTACATTGCGTAACGTAGGAACGCATTCTTGGCCAGTAATATTTACCAGCTATACGTTGCAGCGTACGTTCCGCGCCCATGTGACCAGCGGTGGGTGCCTCATGGTGATCGGCCAATACTTTGGCACGTTCTCCTTTTGGGACCACTAGACTGGCCGTCTTCGATGGGCCCTAGAGGGATCGTCGGACTCCTGAACTTTAACTAACTTACTTACCTCCGAATCTTTGTTTGAATTCTCGCGCAGGTCAGCTGGGTTCAAGAGTCGACTGCCCATCTGAATGGGCGCTCATATGTAGGGGACATGGACCTGGAGTGAGACTGCCCCGAGAGCGTACCCACCGTTATCAGTACTGAGGACGAAGGGTAACGTCGCATCAGCCTGGCGGAGAATCGGTGTAGATACCAGCAGCTCATTTTCAAGTACTTCTCTCATAGACGGGGATAATCTAGAAGGAGGAGAAGCCAAAGGTTCTTGTGTTTCACTTACCTTATAAACTGCGAAGTTTGTAGGAGGTCCGACCGAAGCGAACTGAGCGACTCTGTGCCTCAGCGACACGTTATTAACATCTGTGTGCATCACGGCTGCGCTGTTTAATGTATAAGAGTGCTTAAACGGGAACCGGTCTCCTGGACTATCTGCAAAATGCCATGACTCCTGGCCTATGTCGATTACCATACCTGCGTTTGCGATGAAATCGCGACCTAAAAGTGTCCTGGTGTCGTCACCGGAGAATACCATAAACTCCGTGTCGACTCTCCGACCACCTAGGGTGACAGGTACTGTAGCCGTCTTTACCATTTTCCTATGACAGGAACCATCGGCGAGTCCAATGTACCGTTCCGTTTCTTCGAAGTGGACATTGTTGTCCACTAACAATGCGTGTAGTGATGGGCTAGCAACACTATGTGTGGCCCCGGTGTCGACGATCGCTACCCCTTCTTTACCTACTACACCTATTGTTACCAACGGGTGCAATGACGTCATTGTGCAACAGTCGCCTTTTACGACATTGAAGTCGGACGGTTTGGCAGGTGGGCCTTTATTCGAACAAGTCTCACACTTAGACTTGACTACCCCTGGCTGGCCGCATCCGTAACAACGTATTATACTTTTACCGTTGCTCGTACTTGCATTTATCGCGCTTTTAATGTCGTCATTGCTCGCGTTATCTGTGCTATCACTGGCGACTTTCCTATCCTTCCGATATTCGTTAGATGGGTGACCGAACGCTTTACAGTACGAGCATCGACTGCGATTTCTTTTATCGTTAGAGTTAGAGGTGGGACTGGAACCTAAGGTTGCGCTCGGGTTAGAAGTACCGCGGTCAACTACTCTAGGTAGATTCGACTTATCCGCGGCAACGGTCGCGTTGCTACCTAGCTCTACGATCGAACCTTCCACGGTTCTCGCTCGCTCTAACAAATTATCAATGTTACTAACACTATCTCGCGACAAACGTTTACGTATTCTACGGTGTAAAAGACCGTACACTATATCTACTATCATAACACTAGGAATAACACATGGTAATTTAATTAATAAAGAGCGTACCTTAGAAATAAACACTTCTGCACGTTCACTATCACTTTGTACTTGCGCGAATATCTCGCGCAGCACTCGGTATGCAGGCCTTTGTACGCCGTAGGCGGCGCGCAGACGCGCGAGCGCGTCCGTCCACGTGGCGACGCCGATCCGCGTGCCTCGCCACCACACCGCCGCGTCGCCGCTCAGCAACATGGAGAGGCCGCGTAGCGCGTGCTCATCGGTCACGTCGGCACACTCCTTGTAGACTTCCTCTGCATCGATGAACGCCTCCAGTACCTCGGTGTCGCGTGACTGCCCGTCTAATCTTGCGGTACACTTCGCGAAGTTACCGCCGCCGGACGTCGCGGGCACGTTCGCCGTGGGTGATGCCGCCGGTGTCGACGCCACGTGGTTCCACTGGTTGCACTGATGTAGTGATCTTAGGCTTTCCACTAAGGTGCGGTTAGTCTCCGCCTGCATTCTGGCGAACGACTCCATCATGGTGGACAGGAGCCGTTCAGTGTTGAGCGCTGCGGCAGGCGCGCCGATATGGGCCCCGCCGAGCGTGTGATCCGCTCCAGCAGGAGCGCCAATGTGGGACCCGCCGAGCGTGTGATCGAGGGCGGCGCCCCCTTGGGCGCGCATCTCCTCGGACGCGTCGGTCGCGTGCGCGTGAGTGGCAGCGGCGCCCGCATGGGCGCGCGACTCCACCATCGATTCGCAGTCCTCGTCTGAATAACTGTCGTTATTCTGTTCCATCGCCTTGCTGTTGCTAACTGCTCTGGTTGCTCGCGTCGTTCGTGGCATGATAACCTTTAGGGTTGGTTCGTTCACACGCTGTTACACTTAACTGGCTTTACAACACCACGTGGTCTTTAATAGCACGCGATTTTTAACAGCACGTGTTATTTACAGGATGTGGCCCCACGTTGGGCGCCACTATAAGGGGCGGCTAGGTGCCGTAATAAAACGATTTCAGTTCATGCCACGATAAACACTTTTAATACGCACACCACTTTGTACATAAATGTTCTTACGAGCTAACTACAGTATAACACAAACTATTTGTACGACTAACTTAAAGCTACGACAATAGTTATGGGCTAGAACCGTGAATACCCAATCTATCTAGCGTGCGCGACTCGATTCGAATGTCTACTGACTCCTGGTCAGCGAGTCCGCGGGCCCGAAGCCTGCGTGGGCGCCGGGCGAGGAGTGTTTCACACATCTGGTGACCATCTGTTAGCGTGGTCCCTCTACCTGCGGCTACGCTCACCGTAAGCGTGCACACTGAGCGTTACATATGTAACACAAGACAATCTCGGAAGGATATCAAGTTTTGTACATTATTTCAATTTGTTAATTTTAAATCTATTTGTGGCCCATCTTTAATAAAGATTTCAATGTACCAAAGTATTTTTGCTTTTTAAATTGCATTACTTACTTTTTTTCAAACATTTGTTACAGGAAGAAGAAGACAATTGTTACACGTCACGGCGACTATTTTAATTGCTTTTTAAGATATATATTGTTATAAGTTTTGTCAAAAGGATCTCATCTCCGCCCAAACTTATACTAAACGGGGGCACCAGTTAAATATATAGGAATTCTGCTATTGCTGAGCTGTCAAAAAAGTTTGAGGATTCGTTCATATATCACCGTTAGAATGGCGCGGATGCGTACTTTTTCAATATAACTGGACGTTCTGACAACTGTGAGATGCTGACGAAAGCTGACAATGGTACAAAATAGATGAGGTTTTGAGATTCGAAAGTTTTCTGAGTTTTGTCGAGTAAACTAAACTCTATAAGCGATCTAGTGCTGCATGTTTTAATAATTTGATAAGACAAAATAAATATTTTAGCGCTGCAGCGAACTCTAGTTCAAACTCAATAGTATTAAAAAAACCTGTATGTTCTTATCTATCGGTAAAAGGTAAGTCAATGTGATCATGATCAATCTTCAGCGCCATCTATCGGGTACGAGGCTAGAAATTGTCGAAACCAGGTAAAAATAATACCTAGTTAATTGCTATTGCGTTTAACCCCAGGTCAAAATTCTTAGATCACATTGTTGACTTTACTAAGTATAAAATCAACTTTTCATATTAATATGAAACGTATTTTTTTTATTGGTTCTTGTTAATTAGAATATTTAAAGAATTCGTTACTACATTATGACAGCTACGCGGGTCGTTCTTCAAGGTTAAGCAACGTTTGTCGAGGTCAGTTTCTTAGAGACGGTAGATGGCGCTGTACCGCTTGACACCTCGATAAATAAGCTCCGTGTTTACATTTTGTTTAAAAATATTTAAAATCGTACGTTTGTGTCAAAACTTCGTAAAATATATGTATAAAGGCCTAATTTACCAGTGTAAAGTGACTAATTCAAAAGTGAGTGAGATAATAAGTGTTAAAAAAAACACCCGTGACTATTGACAATAAATAAAAAGTGACAATTAAGAGTATTAATAACAGCGATATTATTAGATCAAAACAAACAATCAACCAAACAGTATTCAAAGTGAACATATTCAACATAAAAAAGTGTTCACATTAGTGTTTCAAACAAAGGAGTACCTACGTGAAGTGGAAAAAAATCTTGGCAAATTACTCATACCAACCGATTTGCCAGATTCAAATTTGTCATGCTTTAACATACGCTACTTAATTTCAACTTGGCATTGTAATTGCATTGTGGTTCAGTAAAATAACAAGCTACATATAGCAGACGCTCTCCCCACAATTCAAGTTCGATTCCGGGACACACTATTGAAGACTTTTTGCGACATAAATTACTTTGTACACCAGCTTTTAAAAATCAAGAACTGGCTGACAAAGGTCGCTTAATAACATAAACAACATCATAAATAACCACAGATAAACATGGATACAGACAATATCACACTTCGCTGAACACTGGGTCTTTGACTAATTTATCGGTCTTAACATATGACGATGAAAAGACGTTAATTGACACCACAATGATGAGCTTACCGGACAGCCTGCATGATTATAATGACGGTGACTATGTTAACGACTTAAACGAACAATTAAATGCTCTTAAGTTGGAACTTATGAGTGCTACTTTCGATTGAAATCCGATTTAGATAAAGCCCTAAAGACTGTCGAGACATGTAAAAAGATCTGTTTGACTCCTGGCAGAAAAACGAATAGACCATCATCATCGAGCAAACAAAAATCAAAGCCGTCCAGGATCCGACCAATTGCATTAAATAGTGACTCCAACACGACTTCGATCCATTATTGCATGGAAAATAAAGTCGACACTCTCGACAAAGAAACTCAGACTACAGAGATGACCGATACATTGACGCAAAATAAAAACCTAACATCATCTTCACACCGGGGTAATGTTGCTCTAAAAAACCATTAGGCGTATCTCAAGCGAAACATAAAAATAAACTGAAATCCATTAAACACACAAATATTGTAATATGCGCTCCGACGTATATAAGAGGGGCTTTGATTCACAATTATAAAGTCGAGCTTTTCAACACCCTTCTAAGTTTGGACACAAAAAACCATGAATATGCATATAATTACAACCTGACTCTTGACATGTTTTCCTATAATACAGGCAACATTAACAAACACGGATGGAGAGATATTTTTGACCAGATCAGATCTAAAATATTAATTGACTACGATCAAGATTGTTCTAAAGTTGAAGGAGAACATAGTGGAACTGAAAATACATCGAACTTAATGGTAAATGATAAACCTAATGATAACTCTGAGTTTTTTCTGTGATAATCATATGTACATCTTGTACCAAAACATAGCTGGCCTCATTAATAAAACGGACCTGCTAACATTACATATCCAAGATCTATTGCAAAAACAAATCAGTATTTAAATGATATGCCTAACGGAACACTTCGTCATGCCTGGTCAAGAAAATTTATTAAATGTGCCAAACTTTAAGCTAGCAGCTTTTTACTCGAGAAGAGAGCATAAGCGAGGAGGTTCGTGTATTTTACTTAAGATCCACCACGATTACAAGGAACTAACTGATGTAAAGAGTTCTTCTATCACAGGCGTTATTGAATGCTGTGCTATAGAAATAATTAATCATAAATTAATAGTAGTATGTATTTATACATCACCGAATATGTCTAATATTAGTCTTTTTATGACACTTTGGACACTGTCTTAAAAAAATTGTGCAATAAATCAAATGTAAAGGTAGTATTATGTGGAGACTTCAACATGGATATTTTAAAACTACTATCTACTGGAAAAACTACTATCGATTTTTCAATACAAACAAAATTTGACGGACAGACAGATTGGCGACCATTAGTAACCGATAGCAGATAGAGGAACGCACCCGTCTCCAGATTCTAATTTACCGATCCCACAAAACCATTTCACAGTTACATTCAACAATTTTCAAAACACATCGTGTTGCCGTTTTGGAGGGCATCCAATATAATTTATTAGCAATCTGGCAAAGGCTTGCAACTCCAAACTTTCCAGATTCGTATGCTATTTCAAATTATGGCTCTCCATACAAAGTAAGTGTGTAAGCAGTCCATCTTTTTGCTGTGCTTTTTCTTGTCCCTCAAAATAAATCTTGTATATTTGAATGAAATAAAAAATTTGCTTGTTTTCCTGATAAAATCTGTTTCATCCATTTAACCTTAGCCAAAAGGTTGAAGCGTCTTACTGCTGTTTTAAAGGTCAAGTGTTCGCAACTAGATTATTTTCAAGTTTTAGCTTTAAGACGGCAAATTACGTTTTAATAGCCAACATTACCCAATCCTTTAGTCTATCACTATACTGGATCTATTCACATACAAGAAAATTTATGAAAATTATTTTTTAAAAATTGGCTAGCAATTACTGGAAACTAACGAACTCAACCGTTAAATAGAAACTTGTTAATTTAAACTGCTCAACAGTCTTCTTCAGTAATAATTTAACACCTACTTTTACAACTATCAACTACAATATCTCGATAAGCCGAAGCCTCGAAATTGCAAAAGACTTCCCCACAATTCCGTCACAAACAAAGACAAAAAGCCCAGTATCTGCTTATAAGCGCAGAAAAATGTCTTCTGAATTGCGGGAGGCTCACAAAAGCCACGTAAATCAGGCACTGACGGTCGCTTGTTTTGAATAGGCCGACAATTTGTCACAACAAATTATTCAGCCATGCCGCCATGAAAAGGGTGTCTTTTTGTGCCTTTTTATTTGCACGACGCGAAATGATTCAGTAGTCGGGACGCTGATGAAATTGACCTTATTAAGCGATGTACTCGAGTAAACGATGTGGATTTTATTAGATACGTTGAGTTGAGAGGATTATGTGATGTTCGGGTTGGGCGCACGTGCAATGTTGTGATCTGTTTTGATACCGGCCGTTTATGCTGTCACTTTTTTAACCGCTCTATTATGTTGATAATTTACAACATTTCAGATTGCTTAATAGCAATCAAAAATCCGTCTACTCAACCTTCGTAAAATACGCAATTAATAATGTTGAGCTATCAAAATGAAAGGGAAGGAGTGTGCTTCGTGGTGTGAAAACAGATATGCAAATAGGGTGCAGGACTTATAAACTGCGTTCTAGAGCTGTATATGTTATTATTGCTTTATAATATTGATTGTGACATTTTGGGTGCTGATAACGTTTAGTTTCATTGCTGAAATTCTTATTTAAGTTGGCAGTGAGTTCGTTGGTTCGATACTTCAATAGTTATGCTGATGTACCGTATCTACATTTGCATAAAAAGGCGATTCTTAGGTTTTGTGTAGGCATCCTTTAGCTGCGTAAATAAAAACTGTAAATATTAAAGCATATTCGCCTATTCAGTAGACAAAAACAAAATAATACCAACCTGGCAGTCAAGCATTTCACTCATATTTTTTGTCCAACTATTCATAAATAATAGCGGGAGGCTGACAAGAAAGTTTTAGACCCCTTTCGCAACTTTATGAGTGTTCGAAAACATTGTATAAACTTATAATAGGGTATTTTCGCTCGTATAAATACGGTAAGTCCTATATGTTGGGGATTTGGTGAATCGATTGTATTCTATTAGTTTAGAAAAGAATAATATTTTTATAGGATAGAACGCACCTAAGTAACTGCAAACTTCTAGTGAAAGCCGTAAGGCTTATATCGTATGGGGCCTTGGAAAACTTTTCTTTGAACCAGCGTACGGCATTGAACTTTTGGGATTAATTGTGTTTGTTTATCAAACAGATTAAAGGTTTTTTTAACAATTGCAAATTGACATTGATCAAGGATCAATAAAATACCCCCTTTGACCAAGTCATTGAGACAACACTCTTATTTTGCCTTGTCATAGATATTGTTCTCTCTATAGAAGAAGAACATTTCTATGAAAACAGGGCGACGCATCCTTTTCACAATGTCGCGTCGCTCCCGTCTGATGACCAAAATACTACTCCAAAACACTGCATCTGACAAATTTACTACAGTTCCCCCTAAAAGCCTACCACGTAAGAAACAAGTAAAACCCGGACGAATATTAGTTTAAAAAATCCAATTATAACATGGAAGACGGATGTCCAGTCTTAATTACAAGTACAATATTGCGACGACCGTTTCAGGCTTACAAAAATATAACATACATACGTCATATCTCAGGCTTTCAGGGTACAATATGTTTTCACAAACTAACGCGAAACTAGATGTTTCGTGTTCAGTGGGTCAGGAGATATCAGTGTGATTGACTACAGCCGCTCTGGAAATTAAACTTAACTTGGCTGTGACTTTGCCCCTGTGGTTTTTGGAACACTAAAAGTGACTTTTTCTCACTAAAGCTTTGAAGACTTTATCTTCTTTTCCTTTTTTACCGATTTCGAAAAGGAGGAGGTTTTCAACTCGACTGATCTGAGGTAACTTTGATGATAACTTATGTTTTTTAGGTTTTTAAAGCTAACGCCGTGAAAACGAAACGCACCTCAATTTTATTTTTAAAATTTGCTACTCTGACGTGTCAGCCATGTTTTTCATCAACCTCATCGCAAGAATAAGTTTACTTGATGCAGGAAAAAAAAAATTGAACTGTACAGTGTGAATTCATTAAAAATACATTGTAAATTGGCGTTACTTTATATTGCAATAAAAAACAATAGGATATCAAAGTAACCCCATTTTTATTTTAGCGATCATAGGCTCGTTTATTTTTTTAATTTCCTCCCAAACTATTGCAAAAAATAATTTTGTATTAGGAAATATATAATCATTTGTGAATTTGCCGACACTGCATTTGAAATAGTTATGTTAATTTTAATTTCAAAATTAATCAATTTAACCTCGTTTTACGGTACCTCATAACTTGTTATTAAGGTTTTTCCACCGCTTTAGTGCCGTAAAACGGTTACTTTCTAAAGCATACTCTTTAATAACGGCTAGGTTAAAAGGATTAAAAAATAAATATTATTGATTCATGTTCATTATTTGTGTAACATGTTTTTTTCTTGCAACGAATAGTTTTTCTTTGAAAAAATTACTAACTACACGATATTTATCACTACTTTTGGAAACTCCTCCAAAACGAATTGGATGTTTAAAAATATAATTACACAGAAAAAAATATTGGTAAAATTACTACGCTTTAAAGGGGTACGCAAGTGTACAGTTCACCCTGGTATACTCTAATTTCACCGGTTGTGTTCAAGTTTCATGGTATTCGGATAATCTTTTCTAGATATGTACCACAACAGCTAAAGTGAAAACTAAAACTTTTTTACAAAAAGTTACAAGCGCCTTCCAAATAAAAACACTAATAAGTGAAAATCAATTTCGGAAGTCGATGTCAAAAACGAAGAAACAAAAACAAGAACACCGACTTCCGAAACTGAAGTTAGTTTTCACTTTGTTAAGTGTTTTTTTTTTCTAAATAAAAAAATAAACTGTCTTTAGGTAACTTCTCACAAAGAATGTGCCCATGTTTACATGTTCAGTGTAATACAAAATTGACTTAGAGAAATTTAGATACCGAGAACAAGGCAATGTTCTACTTTTCCGTAGACTTAAAGTCTATCCACACATATCAGGATCGTGCCCGGGCCGTGGACGTACCGTGCCCCGTCAGGGGCTCAAAAAAATATCGGTGTGTACATTTTATATGAACTCGTTCACACACGTCCGTGCACGGGCCAGTGACGAAGCTTCAATGCCTGGGCCCGGCCATTATCACGTCCTGGGCACGGCCCTGATATGTGTCGATAGATCTTTAACGTAACTTTTCACAAGACCTTGACATTTATAAAATTTATATTACCTGCCTTTGTCTTTTTATTTCAATAAAGTAAAATGGGTACACAATGCCCAAATGTCCGTTATGAACTTTTGTTGTGCACTTTCTGTTTTTGAAAAACTAACTTAGTGATATTATATTGTACTTCACTGCATAGTCTCTTCATGATGAACACATGTAGTAGTCGTATCCGCTAGCCGTCTGTCACGATTTTTTAGAGCTAAAATACTCAGTACCCACCCCAACTCGAGAAACTACCTTGCATGGGCACAACACTATAACTGTCATTATCGTTTTTCGTGAAGCCTGCGTCACAGCACAAAAAATTATTACTAATAAAATTCGTTCAAAACAGATTTCTTACGCTATAAACTATGCCTAAACGTAAACGTGAGTGCAGCAAAGAAAAAATTGAAAGAAAACTAAAGAAATACAACGAGTTATTGCAAAATATGAAGCGTCGCCGGGCGGCGCCGTTTGCGCACACGGTCGCCATCGCCGTCAGCCATACTGCCAGATTGCGATTTAATCGTGGGATCAATCGAAGATCTCACACAGGAAGATCCTATTCTGGATGGCGAGAACTGTAACTTTGGAGAAAATAAGGACCAAGAAGGTAAATGTTCATACTTTTTTTACCTAGAGTTCTTTCCTCTTTTATAGGTTATGAAAATACAGTGGTTTAGTGAAACCATGTGGTTTTGAAACAGAGGCCTATTGAGGCGTTCTACTATTCAACAAACCATACTATAATACGGGCTATTTAGCCATATTCAATCATATCTAGATGGGTATTCACCCACTATTCTATTTTCTACTATTTAGTAGAAATAAGTTTGTCGTTTGTTTCCATGTATTGACATGGCCCTTTCATTCTTCTTACAGAAGAGCGCTTAGATGATGACATCTTAAATCTTCTCGGGGATGCCCCCAAGATAGCAATTTTGGACCATCAATCCACAAAGAATTGGCCACAAGATGGGCTGATATAATTAAAAATGGCCTAACCAAAGAAAAAAGAAATGAACTCAAAGAAAAATATCTACCACCAGAAAATTGAAAAACCCTTGGGGCTCCCAAATTGATCTTAGAGGCACAAGCTGCCATAGTAGATGTGGCAGGAAAGAGAGACAAAGCTGCCAAAACAAGATCAAGTTGGTCGCACATTAATTGCACTTGCTAAAGTTTTTGGCAAGCTATGCAAAAAACAAAGAAAATGCCCCTGTAATCAATATAGTTGTGGATGCTGCTCGTCTGTTGTGTGACCACCAACATCAGGAGACCACAACAAGAAAAATTTCATACTGCAAGGATTGAAGCAATCTACTAGGGAGGCAATCAAAGACACAGAAACAGACACTTGGCTTTTTGGAGAAGGTTTTGCTGAAAAACTTAAGGCTTCAAAGGCAATTAAAAAATCTGCTCAAGAAATCAGTATGAATAAAACCAAAAAGCCAACAAACCAACAGTAACAGAAGCATTTAAACTTCAAGGGCCCGGCAACACACCAGCCTCGGGGCCGTGTATACCAGCGTTATAAGAAGCCAATTCCAGTGGCACAATCAGCTTTCCAAAAAACTTATCCGAACATGACTCCAATGCGAATAAACAATCTCAACTAAATGAGGTTAGTCAAACGCACTGTGGTAGATTGAAATATTTTAAACATCAATGGATGACTATAACTTCTGACCCTAGAATTTTAAGCTGGATAACTAGCTATAAAATTACTTTCAGTTGTACACCATCACAACAGGACATACCAAAAAATACAAAATTGTCCCTTAAAGATAGTCTAGAAATAGACAAATCTGTTAAACTGTTATTGAATAGTGGCGCTATAACTTGTTGTGAACCATGTGAAGGACAATTCCTTTCTAAAAATTTTATAGTACCTAAACCTAATGGTGAGACTAGATTTATCGTAAACCTAAAAGAACTAAATAAGTTTATTATCAACACTTCAAACTAGAAGATTGAAATGAAGACTCGAAATTGCTACATGAGCACCATTGACCTTAAAGATGCTTATTTTTAGTGCCTATTCACAATAGTGACAAAAAATACCTACGTTTTCATTGTAAACAAAAATTATATGAGTTTCAGGTTCTCCCATTTGAGCTTAACATACTGCCCCTTATGTGTTCACAAAGATTTTAAAACCAGTAGTGCATCATCTTAGATCAATGGGATTCATATCGGTTATATACCTAGATGATTTATGGTGCTCCAGTAGTACATATGATGATTTTTGTATAAACGTACAAAAAACCATGACAACTTTATCTGATCTGGGATTTATAATAAATAAAGAAAAAAGTTCTTTATCACCCAGTATGTGTGTTACATTTTTAGGTTTTAAATTCAATTCTAGAGAATACACTATTTATTTGCCTACTAAAAAGAGACTTATTATAAAACAAGAAATTCAAAAAATATTATCATTAAAATTTTGTAAATTAAGAGAACTTGCACATCTGACTGGATTACTTGTAGCTGCATGTCCTGCAATAGATTATGTTTATTTTGTACACAAAGGAAATGGAAACACAAAAATTTATTTATTTAAACAAGTTAAATAATAATTTTGAAAAACTCATGCCCTTATCAGAAAAAATAATACCTGACCTTCAGTGGTGGTTTTCACACATTGACACAGATGTCAGCAAGATAAAATGCAGTAATTACATCCTTGAAATATTTTCAGACTCTTCCTCCCTCACTGGCTGGGGAGCCTCATGCGGTAATGTAAAAGCTGCAGGGTTGTGGAATGAAAAGGAAAGACAACAGCACATCAATTACTTAGAATTAACAGTAGCTTTCCTTGCTCTTAAAGATTTTACTAACAACCTTCAAAACTGAAATTCTACTGCGCGTGGATAACACTACAGCTATTTCATACATAAACCGCATGGGAGGCATACAATACCCACATTTATGTTCTGTTGCTAGGCAAATATGGCAATGGTGTGAAAACCGAAAACTTTATTTGTTTGCATCTTATATAAATTCTACACAGAACGTGACTGCAGATACAGAGTCTAGAAAATCCCATTCTGATATTGAATGTGAACTGAATGATGATTATTATAAGTCTATTGTAAGAGCATATGGTATCCCAGAAATAGATTTATTTGCTACTCGGGCTAACGCTAAGTGTGATTTGTATGTGGCATGGAAAAATGATCCTGATGCTTTTAAACTTGATGCGTTCACTTTATCATGGAAGCCATACTTCTTTTATGCTTTTCCTCCATTTGTCTTGATTACAAAAGTCCTGCAAAAGATAATCTCTGAACAATCGGAGGGTATAGTGGTATTACTAGACTGGCCAACACAGCCTTGGTACCCGGTATTTCACAGAATTGCTATTTCTAAACCTATACTTATATACATGTTATAATTATTTTACGATTCTCTAAACATCTACATGTGTTCTTTATCATGAAGAGACTATGCAGTGAAGTACAATTAGAAATTAAACGAACTTACCTAAGTGAAGTTCCATTTTAATTGTACGAACTGCATAGTCTCGAAATGATTATACCCTAACCCCCCAAACTTATTTAAAAATAATTTCTAACCTGTAAACAAGAAATGCTTGTCGTAAAATATTCAAAGTAATTAAGTATTTAGGCTGAATCTCTGAACTAAATGACAGTTATAGTGTTGTGCCCATACAAGGTAGTTTCTAGAGTTGGGGTGGGTACTGAGTAATTTAGCTCTAAAAATTCGTGATAGACGGCTAGCGGATACGACTACTACATGTGTTCTTTATCATTTCGAAACTATGCAGTTCGTACAATTAAAATGGAACTTCACTTAGGTAAGTTCGTTTAATTTCTAATTGTATCAAATCCATAATAAAGCTAATAATTATTCAACCACTATTTGGACTACTGGTAGCAATAATAAATAGCACAGAAATCACTTAACTTTATTTCCCGATCCCGATTTTAGAAATCTAGAGGACCAAAATATAGAACGTAATTTTTTTTGCGTCTTATCCAAGGACTAATATGCGTTCCGATCAACCAAAAAAAATTAAATATCCTAACTTTGGTTAAACTTTGGTTTGGTTGGTGGTTTTAACTACCCACACCTTGCAAGTTATATCGTCATAAGCCGACGCGAGTCGTGTTAACACAGGGGCTCTCCCAAATCCCTGGGCAAAAAGTTGCGCTTCGGGAGCGACGGTGACAAATCGCTTTTTATGCTTACCGTGCTTTATACTTAGGTGCTTTACGTCTCTTGAATACAATAACGTATTGGTTTGGGGTACGGTAATAAATGTGGTTCCGTTTATTCATATTTCGGAAGTTGTAGGTGTTGCTAACGGAAAATGAATTTTATTTAGCAATTGATACACTCACACATTAATAATACACAGACAAGAAGAAGGAACAAAAAAAATAGGTACAGAGGTGATGTTTATTTCTGAAGAAATCTCTACCAGCATTCTTGCAAAATGAGACATGGAAAAGGTATAGACTTAGTGTGTGTTGTGTGCGCTTTTAGCAAAATAAAAAATTCGAAAATGTAATGTCAAGAAACTTGATTGATTAGTAAACAATTTCTTTGTTTGTCAGTCAATCATCATCATCAACAGCCTTTTTTTAATGTTTCCACTATTGGGACTCAGGCCTCCTCTTATAGAGGGAGTGGGCTATAATCCACCACGCGGGCCCAATGCGGATTGGTAGATGTCACATGTCTTCGAATTTTTGGTTCAAGGACATGCCGGTTTCCTCACGATGTTTTCTTTCACCGTTTTGAGAGCAGTGGTGATGAAATAAATTACACAAAGTAATTGTCAGTCAATACGGAACAGGCACTGTTAAACTGTCAAGGAGTTGGTATTTTAAAGCATAGATCTCTATGGAGAAAACGCGCAAGAAACTACACAAACAGTCATTTAAATCAATAATTTGTTATGAAGTAATGTTTAAGTAAAATATCACATAACTATATACTGACTGATATAAATACTTAGTTTGTAATTTTCCTGCACTTTTCCATGAAAAATAATTACGATGAAATCAAGATATTTTTATCTTCATGATAAATGCATAAATTAATAGCTATGCTAGTTTCCTGCACTATTCATAATATTTATTAAAATAAGTTACAAGAAGATTAGGGTTCCCTCTATTAAATTTAAATCAACTTTAGTCTTGTGTTTATTCTCTGACGCAGTAAAATTGTTTGGAAAGTCTGCCAAAGGGTTTCTTAATAACGAAACTCTGAGAAATTTCTGATGGTTTTTGAGGTTGTCATTTAAAAAGTAATGTAATTTAAAAGTTCTATTATACTTTTGGGTGCACTTTTTTACATACACTCTTTTGAATGCGCGTAAGGAACAGATGTATACAAGTTATATAAAGCTTTCCCTTACACACACTCAAAATAACCTTACTCTAAGAGTTTATGGTCCCCCTGAACGCCACTTGCTACAAATCAACATCTAGTTCATACATCTAGTCATACGCGCACGCGGTTATGAGTAGTTCATACATCTAGTCATACGCGCATCCGGTATTTCTGGACAACATCACCAATAGAATGAAAGAAAAAGTGTTTAATTGTCACTAAACGACTTACAATTGTCGTCTTTTACTCAAAAGACTAAAATCTCGTGTGGGTATTTCAGCGAGGATGGCGATGCAAATAAAAATGCTTAAAAGGGTTTACTCACCCAGTGTATTCTCATATCAAATACACAGTTACACAGAACACAGTTTATGGAAAATAGTTTACAGAACAGTTTATAGAACACAGTTGATAAAGCACTTACCCTAATGCTTATTAACGACGCCTCGATCAAAAATAGACTGCCTTTGATGGCATGAGCCACTCTATTTATAACCTCGGAATGGGCGGGACATGAGAAGTGTAAGCTTATAGTTTACCAACCTGACAAAAAACAGTCCATCTTTGTTGCAAGCGTAAAAATATCAAACAAATTATTGCCAACATAGAAAAATCACTTAATGTGCTCAATTAAATATAAAGATCGCTAACACAATATAAGTGCGCTAAACACTTATCAATAGAATTAGTAGTACTTAAATCAAGTTAGTAAAGACGAAAAATAAATAAAACAATAATAACATATACTACCTACAATTAGTATAAAACAAAAAGTAATAGGGTGAAAAAGATGCTAGGCAGATGCATGGATTGATTGTGGCAAGAAGGCTTCCACTCAGCATAATGCTGTGCCATGGCGGACCACAGCACGGGCGGCGCTGATTTTCAGTGGTTGCCTAGGACGTGACGTACGGAAACCAAGGTTGTTGTGTATGTACAAATAGATACAATGAAACTGAATGAAATCCATGTTTACACTCACGGTTGCCTTGTAAATACGTACCTTTTGTTAGTCGTCTTTAATTCATTTCTCAACATGACCAAACCATCTAAGCATCGACTACTGATAGCAAAATATCACATGTTGATCCTTTTGATACTACTTAACTGCTGCTACGGAATTCCCTTTCAACATTTTTCTCAATCTATTTTAGTACTAGAGGAATATCTCGATATAAAACGTAGCCTTTGGGACCCGCTCGTAAACGGAGCTACAGCTAGTTAAAAGTTAACACCCTGAACTTGTGCACTGGCTACTTCTAAAATAAATGTTACGTGCTCAATCTTTCTTCAAGATTGTAAAACACTGTTGTTACTAAAAAGTTTATGTTTACTCCGTGTACATTTTGAATTTTCAGATTTAGCCTGAGAATCCACCAACAAACAGTCGTGTGTTGATACACAATAAGGCAATCAGGTTCAAAATAATAATGCTTGGAAACATGCTGGTCCTGCTCTATAGGGTAATGCCTTATTTTTATTCTTTTTCTCTTCTCTTTTTGTTTAAGACTGACTCGCGCGCTTTACCGTTATTGTTGAATTAGGTAATTTACCTATGTTTTCAATATTTGTAAGTATGTGACAACCATATGCCTATTTATTAAATGAACGAATTTACCTGTTAGTGCTTGTAATACTTTATACCTATACGTAGTATAGTAGTGCTGGGTGTTACGTCTTCGTCTATATAAATCTATGTATGTAAATATTGCAAAACACTTTTTTAAAAGAGCTAGCTTGGAGTTTATTTTCCGTTCTTCTCCATAACAAGCTACTTTTACGAATGGACGCTAGAATCAATTATTATTAAATGTAAATTTATGTTTTTGACGTTTATAAGTGCCGCTTAATGGCCTAGTTGAAATAAAGAATGTTTGTCTTTATCTTTGTTGTCTTTGGTTCTACTTTAAAACAGTGATAACGATTGTAAAAATATCAAAATGTTTGGAACTGGCGACGTGACATTATAGTAGCGCATTATCATGCCGATACTTACTTATATTTTGGATTATTTGACTAGCTTATAAAATTTTAGTGTGTCTAGGCGCTCTGGTGATCCCGATCACCGACCAAGAGATAGACAGAGAGTGGCGCTCTGGGCGTTATGTTATTTAATCGCAAAAACACAGTGAGATAATGTTCTTCTCTCACATTGATACGAACTATATGAGACTTCTGACTCGGCCCATGATGCATAAGCCGTATATACATATAAGTGTCCCCTATCGCTGATGATTTAATGCAAATATTTTGAGCAACTTTCATCTTTATTTGCAGAAGAAGAGGTCCTTGACCTGCAGCGATCATCATCTGAGGCTTTAGTCAAAGTGTCATTCTATCAGCGATGATGGTTGTCAAAAAGTCAGAAATATGCTACCGAAATGTCACTTATGTATTTCTTTTGTTTCTTCTAGGCAAGCGTGCTACATCGTTGACCACATCTCTCTAGTATATAATAGTAGTCTATGACATCATCGCTTACCATCAAGTGAGATAGTGGTCAAGCGCGAGACTAACTAACTAACTCGCGCACGAAGGGTTAGGTACCATTACCGCAACAAACTACAAAAAAACCCGTTTGTTGTATGGAAACCCCACTTAAATATTTATTTTATATTGTTTTTAGTATTTGTTGTTATAGCGGTAACATTAATACATCATGTAAGGATCGTAGCAGGTGGCGTTCTGTAGTTTCTGCCTACCCCAATGGGAAAAAGGCGTGAGTTTATGTATGTATTAATACACCATCTGTGAAATTTCAACTGTCTAGCTATCACGGTACTTGAGATAGAGCCTGGTGACAGATGGACAGACAGACAGATGGACCGCGTGGTCTTGGTTATAGGGTAGGGTAGATCGAGTATTTTGATTCATTTTGATTTCGATGAAATCCAAAAATGAGGCAAGTATTAATAAAAAAGCGTAAATGGGAGGAGATTTGTTTTTTTTTGTGATTTTGGAGAAATAAATAAAAACTGTTGGTTGGACGGTAGAGGAGCAACACACAAACAATCACTACGACATTTAGTCGTCCATTTTTGAACTGAGCCAGAAGTATACTCGCCCTGCTAACGCTCGTGGAACGCCATGCCGACTGCGGTGTATGTACGATACCAACACGCGTCAAACGCAATGCCGAATGCAACGCAATGCTTAGTGTGTACTAGCTCTTAGACACTATCGCTGTTAGAATGTCACTTTGCCTAGACCCTCTTGACATACGTGCACCAGACTAGAATTTCAACAGAGACTTAACATTAAAGCTATGTGCTAGGATTATCCATTTAACATCGCCTACGTAAGTGGAGACTGTAATTAAAAAGGTCCTAAGCACGCTTCGCGCTACGCTCGGGTTGACGAACTCGAATGTGACACCTAAGTCACATAAATGGCCTTACAAAATATAATTAAAATAATTACTTAGTTAACTGTAGTATTTTTTTTTTTTTTTTTATAAACTATAGGCTAGCGTTTGACCACCATCTCGCCTGATGTTAAGCGATGATGTGGTCTACGGTGAAGCACGCTTGCCTAGAAGAAACCTATTCACTCTTGACTTAAAGACCCCTAGGTTATAGCTGTCAGGGAACAAAGACTCCGGAAGGGAATTCCACTCCTTAGCTGTGCGCACAATGAAAGTATTAGCAAAACGCTTTGTGCGTATGGGAGGGATTTCTACCATGTACCGATGGCGCATGGCCGTACGCCTTGTAGTCCGATGATGGAAAGGGCCAGGCGGAATCAAATTGTGCAGTTCCGTCGCACACTCCCCGAAATGTAACCGATAAAAGACCGACAGACTGGCGACTCGGCGTCGATGTTCGAGGCTCTGGAGCTTTGATGCGACCAGTGCATCGTTGCCAATAAGCCTTTTGGCCCGTCTGTCAATCGACTCAAGTGCATCAAGCTGGTATTTGGCAGATCCATCCCAGAGGTGAGAGCAGTACTCCATGCATGACCGAACTTGTGCTTTATACAAGTTGAGCAGCTGTTCAGGCGTGAAGTACCGTCTCACCTTTGCAAGAATCCCCAACTTTTTTGCAGCTAACTGAGCTTTTGCCTCAATGTATGGACCGAAGTTGAGGGTAGATGTCACCGTAACACCAAGAAGTTCGAGGTGGTCCGATAACGGCACGGTTACACCACGGAAAGAAGGAGCCGGATGGAATTGGCTCTTTTTAGCGGAAAAAAGACACGCCTGGGTCTTAGCAGCATCGAAACTGACCAGATTGGCATCACCCCATTCGGAGACCGCCTTCAAGGACAAGTTCAAGCATTCAACCATGGCCTCCCGGAGAGACCGAATCTGAGGCCCAGTAGCCCGTGCGCCGGACACGTATCTCTCAGCAACAGTGCTGTCGTCTGCGTACCCAAAGGTTCCGGGTTTTAGCAGATCATTAATGTGCAGCAAGAATAATGTTGCCGAGAGCACTGACCCCTGAGGGACTCCGGCGTTGATATCTAACTGACCGGACGAGCAGCCGTCGATAACCACTCGGATGGATCGATCCCTCAGGAAGTCCGCAATCCAATCACACAGACCACTAGGCAGACCGAAGGAAGGAAGCTTACCAATGAGGCTTTCGTGCCAGACCCTGTCGAAAGCCTTCGAGATGTCAAGGGAGACGGCTAGCGCTTCCCCGTGGCTCTCGATGGCCTCACTCCAGATGTGAATGGCATACGCTAGAAGATCCCCAGTGGACCGATTTCGGCGGAAGCCGTATTGGCGGTCACTGAGGATGTCGTTCGCTTCTAGGTATGCCAGGAGCTTACCGTTGAGCACACGCTCCATACTCTTACAGAGGATGGACGTTATAGATATGGGTCTGTAGTTGACCGGGTCAGCTCGACTGCCCTTCTTGGGCACGGGTTGAACATTGGCTTGCTTCCAAGCCTTCGGCACTTTTCCAGTCTCTATCGAAAGGCGATATAGGCGTGTCAAGATCGGAGACAATTCAGGTGCACAGGTTTTAAGGACAATTGCTGGTATCCCGTCGGGGCCACTCGCTTTGTTCACATCAAGGCTACGCAGCACCCTACGGACGTCCTTTTGATGGATGCGAATGTCCGACATACTCGTCACACATCCATCAGGAGATGGAGGAGGCTGCGCGCCATCAGAATTCAGATGCGAAGATTCCGCAAAAAGGGAGGCAAACAAGTTTGCCTTCTCCTCAGCGGAGTGGGCCAGTGACCCGTCAGGTTTCAGCAGTGGTGGTAGTGAGGGGCGACAAAAGTTTGATTCGACCGACTTAGCCAGGGACCAAAACACTTTGCTACCCGCTGGGTATGAAGCAAGTTTGCGCCCGATTCTGCTAATGTGGTCAAACCGTGCTCTTCGCATCACCTTTTTGCAGGACTTGGCAGCTGTGTTGAAGGCTCTCTTCTTCTGACTCACGTCATTTGCCTTGCGCGTTCGAGCGTCGACCCATGCTTGGTAGGCCTTGTGTTTAACCGCGTTGGCGTGGTTACACTCGGCTCCAAACCATGGCCGGTCGACGATAGACATTGCTACGTCTGAGAATGGAATATAGTACTCCATCCCCCGACGCAACACATCTGTCACAGCATCAGCGCACGACGATGGATCGTCCGAAGAGAAGCAAGTGGGCTGCCAAGGATAGCATGCGAAGAAAGATCGCATCCCATCCCAATCTGCTGACTTGTACCGCCATACCCGCCGGGTGCCTTTTGGGCTGGGATCGGGCGGGGAGTAGACGGACACAGACTTCACCAGACAGTGGTCGGAACTACCCAAAGGTGAAGATATCGACACTGAGTAACGGTCTAGTATGACCACATTGTAGCTGATTCATTGTCCGTCTTTTGATCCAGCTTAATAGCACTTTTGTTAACTTTATGACGTGCTGTAGCAAATATTATGAATTACATTTGTTTGAATTCTTAATTTTACCTTTTGTGTTCATTATATTAATGCTACTATACCCCAATGGCTTATCTGTTTCGGTCTGCCAAGTATATGGCTTTGAACCCTTCAATCTTACTGTGTAACGTAAGACTCAGGCAAATCTGGTTGGTGGAACTGATAGAAACAGAATTACTATTCTATACGGTCTCGCTATCAAAGACTTGGGGCACTCCTCTACGCCAGAACACCTAAAAGTGTAATATTGTAGTGATGACTGTTTAATTCTGGAAATAAATTTATGGCAAAATGTAAGTGACGCGCGTTGTTTGCTGTGATTGGGTAAATGAGATTAATTTTAGACGCATCGATAAATTCATTCCAGAAACCAAACCTAAATTTACCTAACAAGATAGTTACATACGTAAACCTAATATTCTCCATAAACGTTAGACACAAAAATACAAAATCAAATTCAATCATCTTATGCTCAAACAAAATATTAATTTATGTAAATATTAAAATGCCAGACGAAAATATTCAATATAATTATGATAAATTCAGGTTCCACATCCCAGAGGAGTGATGGGATAAAATTAACTCGCGCCTGCATCCCCCGGGTGCAAGGTGATTATAAATTGTGCCGTGTTTTATGCGTCCATCTCGTACACTACATTTATATGGAGAATTAAATAAGCTATGAATTGAAATGAACCACTCAGTTCATTTTGTTGTTTTGTTGCCAGGTTATTATGTTTTATGTGTTTGCGACATGAACGTGATAATAGTAGGATGGAAAATGAACCTGGTTGAACTCACTAAAAAGCATTTTATTTTATTATACTGTAAGGTAATTTCCCTTACTCACCAGCCAGCTCAGGGGTAGATGTTCAGGATGAGACAATTGCAGGGATGATTTCGCATGAGGGTCGACAGAAGTAAATGTCACACTAATTGGTCAACTAGTTTAATAACACACAGGCATCACTGCAGTACCACAATATAAAGGTATCAGACTTACTTGTGTATGGGATATAAACTACCCATTAAACTTAGCATCTGATGCATGATATCACAATCAGCATCGCTCCACTGTGCATATGGTATCCAGTATTTTACCGGTCAAAATATCATGGGTGTTCGGAGCCTGTTGTTGAATGCTGTGTAGCTGTTCCTATTTCATGTCGTTGACCATGTTTAATTATATTTTATTTTCTATGTTTAAAATTAATCCTAAGGAACCCTGTCGATGGGAAAAATGCAAGATGAGCGTCGTACAAGCACATGTCTCACAAACATGAAAATATAGTTTAATTCCACGAATACTCACAGCGCTTGCTGGCACATAATGATTTTAAATTTAGGGCTGTTTCCCTGTCTTCTCCGAGTCATTCAGGTTACTTTAATTCTTTTCTTCACTAGGATTTTATTTTTGGACTCCTTCGGTATCCATTAGCAATGAAAAAGAAATGTCACTCTTGTCGGCCATAGACATTGAGCATTTTATTAACCAATAGAGACGTCATGACTATATTTTCTTTGAGTAATTATGTTTACCAGAAATTAATAACCTAGATATGTAGGAAATTGTGTGCTTGTTGAATTATATTAATACACACAATATCTAAAAGGTTTTATAAATAATTTTAATAATTCCGCCTCGACCTCAACGCCATCTAGTGTCAAAGTCGTGAATCTCTTACTAGCTTTCTCTCATAATTGTAATTGCTTCTAGTGCAACTCTGTCAGATGTCGCTGAAAGTCGTTACGGAAATTTATATGTTACAATACTATAACACAATATCCTTGTAGAAGAGCTCGTGGCTAAAAAATAACTACTACAAGGGTCTATCTTCAAGGTTGAGGAATTCCAAAAACTTTTTTTTTTTTTTTTGTGTGGGAAATCATCAAATGACTTCTTCCGCTCTGGGTGAAGCGGAAGGGCGTGTCAGACTTTAACTGACTAAAACCCACCCGTGTTCCTTCAGCTGCTTGTGCCAGGTTGAGGAATTCCAACACCTAGGGCTGTGATAAAAAAACGAATGAAAGAAAATCAAAAAAAAGTTTGTGAGCCACGAGAAATAAGCAAAAACCAAAAACAAACAACAAACAACAGGCTCCTATCTCAGAGTGCGGCCAAATAGGCAGTCGCTCCATGTACAATTCTGGAATAGTTGTTCTATCTTACGAAGGCGGGTTAATAACGACGTCGAAATAAGAGCCATTTTGTTACGATTCGTCCGCCTCAGTGAGATGGTTGTTCTATACTTAACTGCATTCGGCTAGACTGGAAGCCCAAAATAAAGAATTCAATCCCGCATCAAAACCGCGATCCCGCAAGTCTGCGGGATTGAGATCAGCAATCACGCGGATCCCGCGGGCTTTGCGGAACTAAGTTTTTTTTGTTATAATTACCTAGCTAGATATTAAAAAAATAACAAATAATGACAAGTAATATATTTTTTATAATTATTTCGTTCATTAACTTTTCTTCTCATCTTATTAACATAGATAAAAGTATATACAGTGTATAAAATACTTAATTAACTAAGACTACAAAAAAAAACCAAAACCTAAAAATATACTAAACTAAAATATGGCATCGAAAAACTCCTTCACATCGTTGTCCACTTGTAATGTGCCCAAAAGACTGGCATCATTGCCACGTTGTATAGCAATGCTTATTCTCTGACCAAAGTAAAAGCCAGCCCTTGGGTCACGCGAAGTGTCAACTAGGCGTTTAGAAAGAACGCCTAGTTCTTGAACAAAGCGTGAGCACTCAGACCCCACGGACCAAGAGTTTCAACCCCAAACGGCTCGAAAATATAATTACCGATGAGATTATAAAATATATTATTATTATTTTATTGTTATTATTCATCTTATTTACATCTTTAAATACATTCAAATCATACAAAAAATATATAAAATTATTTATTAAATGGTTGTCCGACGGTATCATAGAGTGCTTGAACTGACATTCATTACTTTCCGTTCGGATACAGGATTCACACAACAGAAAAAAGAAATTGAAGTAAAAGTGTAAGTAAAAAAATTAAAACAATATTGTTCTCCATAAAATTATATAGAAAAGTCGAGTTCCATGGGCAAATTGTTAAATCACTTATTAAAGAGGTTGTGCTGGGGAGTCTAATAAGTAATCAGAACGTCTTCTGAGCCCATTTAAAAAATACTTTTTTTTTAATTCCCGATGAGCCCGCATTTCTGATCCCGCAAAAAAGGTGCGGGATCCCGCGTTTGCGGGATTGGATTCCCTAGTTGATATGTCGTGGATAGATCTTAGAATTGATAATTTCATAAAATGATTGTATTTCATGATATGGCCAGGCTAAGACTGACAATATTGTCTATACGTCCTCTTTTTATGATAAATTATCCTATATAACACGTGTGGCCATATCATTAATATAGAGATCCAGATATCAAAGTTTTAATTAAAATGTCTTTAAAGCTTTTGTATTTAAGTAGTTTTGTGTTGTAACGACATTTCACTTCATTTTTTTATTCAATCGCCACATTTTTATTAGCTTTTTTATCAGAATAATTGTCCGCTGCCATGATGAATCGCAAAAACAAAACGATATCAGCGCCTCTAACGGTAGATTGTGTAACTATGTTACGATATGGTTACTAATGTTTGACAATTATAAAGTAGCTGTGCGTTTAGCTGATCATATCGTTAAACGCTGATTATTCATTGAATGTAGAAAGCGGGTATTTTCTATTTTATGAAATACAACCATTTCATGAAATGGTAGGCCACATCATGTAGTAATCAATTTTAAGATCTAGCCACAGCAGATATAACAGTTGCAGATTGATTGATATAACAGAGATTCTTGAGGTTCCGATAGGGCAGTGTTATTAGGTAAAACTACTGGTAGTCTCTCATTAGCCGCAATTATTAGTTTGGATTTTAACCCCCTTACCTTACCTACCTTTTATGGTAATAACCTCGTCCTCTATTACATGGAGCTTGAAGGTAACTGGTAAAATATTTATTTATTTATTTAGACTTCATGCACAAAGGTACAAAGGCGGACTTAATGCCTTAGGCATTCTCTACCAGTCAACCAAGGGTGGTGAAGAGACAACATGGCGGTGCATAATTTAATAATAAAAAACTAGTAGTTATTATACTAAAATAGGTGCGGCACCCATCATGCGCGAGCTTCCAATTACAATGGCCTGGCATTTTGAGGGGTTTACGGACACCCCAAATCTGTCAGACCAGTCCTTAATAGCATTCAATTCCCGGTTTATATCCTCCATGGCGTCCGATAAATCTTCTATCCGCGCCGCTGTATACAGTTGAAGATAATCGCCATAAAGATGATACGAACACCGAAGACAGTGAGTTATAAAATTAATGAAAATTGATAATAACAATGGAGATAGAATACCGCCTTGTGGAACACCAGCATCCAGGTCACGCCAATTCGACGAACTCTCATCGACGCGAACTGACTGCTGATGCCCCCGAAGATATGAGGAGAACCATTCCAACGCCTCAGAAGAAACCATAAGATGGGAGAGGATGGAAAGGAGTATATCGTGACACACGGCATTAAAGGCATTGAAGAAATCAATTAATACTAACACAGTTACCTTAGTATTCTCCATAGCTTCTCTAATGTCGCCAGTCACTTTAAGGAGAGCAGAGTCTTTACTGTGTCCAGGCCTGAATCCAGACTGGAATGAGCTTATGAGGTTGTTTCGGTAAATAAACCCGGAAAACTGCTTGTGCACGCAGGCCTCGAGCACTTTGGATTGGAAAGGGAGAATGGAGATTGGACGAAAATGATTAGGCCGGCAGGGATTTGATGTTTTAGGAAGTGGACGTACGTATGCGTCACACAATCCGGACTTTTTCGGATTCCGGACAATTCCCATCCCTGTGGCGTATATACCTATACGCCACAGGGATGGGAATTGTCCGGAATCGAGAGAATAATTTATGAAAATATAGGTGTAGGAAACATATATTTACTTCTCTATGGTGTGATGTTATCTCATGTTATGTTATCAAAACAATTAAATTGTTCAGACCTTCACATCAAATATCGAAGTGCGGAGGAAAAGAGGGGTGTTATAAGTTTGACGTGTGTTGCATTGTATCTGTGTGTCTGTCTGTGACAATATAGCGCCTAAACGGATGAACCGATTTTGATTTAGTTTTCTTTTTTTTGAAACGTGATTTTGTCGAGTGTTCTTACCTATGTTTGAATAAAATCGGTTCAGCAGTTCAAAAGTAATGGGCGTTTTACTGTTTAAATCGGGGTGATTTCGCCAGAGATATCTATCTTGTCACAATTACGTGTTCAATTGATTGCCGATCGAAGCGTATCTACTATGTACTAGATAAACTATGTAGGATGAAATAAAAATGTGTCGGAGATTTTTAAAATTTTAAAATTTTATTTTTAGAGTCCGAATAAGTTATGTGGTAAAAGATTATTTATTTTGCTATCAAAGTTACGCATAGCTTGAATTTGTGCCAATATAGTTACATAAAAGTGTTAAGATATATATAGTTGGATTTTGATTGGTCTATGTAGTAGCTTTCATATGATACATATATTGTTATGAAAACGGGAAAATATGTATCACCCCCTTTTTTGACATAGGCTATTTGGTTATATAACCTATGTCACTCCCACAACTTAGACGAACCCAATGACAACACATATGCTACAAAACCGTCAAGCCGTTTGGGCTGTAGAGCGTAATATAGAAACATACATACGCTCGAAAAACTTTAGTGTCCACCCGCAGTCGGGTACAAGGTATCATATACCCTAATAAAAGCCATAGTGTTCCCGTATTCCAAATCTCATCCAAATCTGTTTAGCCTTTGATTGCTTCATAAACATAGAAGAGACTTCTTCATAATATTAGTAGGATAATATACAGTTAGAAGACCTCCCACTAGTTGACGTACAAGACGCACAACACCGATATATATGGCCACACTTGGGGTAGACCTATGTTCAGCAGTAGACGTATTGCGGCTGAAATTGTGATGAAAATATACAGTAAATTATGAAAAGTAACCCAAACTCCCTAAAACAGCATTAAACAAACTTAATTACAGTCTACAAAACACCGATCACATGAAGTTCATTCAGCACACACTTACAACACGGCACCGCCTGATCCTTAAGTAGCGAATACAGTAGATTAGTGTGACATAAGATACGTGAACTTAGTTTTTTATAAGTCGCTCATATCATAGCGGTGGATTGTGCTTTGTATTTGAAGTTTCACTTTAGTTACTGTCTTAATGTAATTTGGATTTGGTCGAATAATGGCTGTGTAGGATTTGAGAACTGGCATTCTGCCGTTCTATAACTAGAGTGTCACTATATGACATTTGGGCGATTTTGAGTTTTAAATGTCTCCGTAATCGGCAAAAAAGTTCGATTGATCTCTCTAAGAGTATTTTTCTACTATCAATAGATTCTGGATTAAAAATTAAAATGCTCCAAATTGCTATGTTTACAAACCTATGTTTGATAAGATTTAGTAATTGATTTTAGACGTATAATAATGTGTCGGTTCTTATTTCATGAATTTAAATATAAGACTTTTGGTACATTTACTGTATAAAATGCTTTATTAACAACAAATATTCATATAATAAAAATCAAAAATTACGAACGCTTACAAAAAGAGGAGTGCACATTGAGCGTCAAAATTTGCCCAGAACGCTGGCAACATTCCACGTTGGATGGCAATGCTAATTCTCTGAAAGAAGAAAAGTCCAGTCCTCTGATAAAAAACCCTAAACGAAAGTACGCAATCAGATAATTTTTTTGAAACCGGAAAATCGCGCATATGACTTATAGTTGATAAACAGCATCGATTTTTATTACTTCCCGGTTTTTATTTTTCATTTCAGCTCAAAATAATGATTTTGCCCGATAGTGCAGTCTAGCTATAGGATAGCAGCACTGATGTTTAGTATGTCTGTAGACACATTAATGAAGTTTAGTCTAGCATTAAGACCAAGTGACGATTAGTCTATCTAAAATAGTTTTCAAAGAAACATTATGTCGTCTATACGTGTAAACGATCAAGTAAACTGTTTTCCATTATAAACACATAAAAAATTATTAACACATCGCGCCTTTGAAACAACGACACAGCTTAGCTGATAGTGTGCACCAGTCTCAAGAAATAACAATTTGTTACCTCGCAAACAACACGGCTTTAAAGCGAAACATTGCATCTGGGTGACATAGAAATCTCTTCGAAATATAATTATATTTAGTAAAAGAAATGGCGAGGGAGAACTAAGGAACTTACGGAATCGTTTCGAGGAATTTATCTAACAATGCAAAACGGCCACGGAGCGCCGCGCTCGCTCGAGAATCTATTTGAACTTTTTGTGATTATTGCACAATGGACTCGGACAATTAAAATTATCTGATAGTTGTGTTTTTACGGTGCAGAAAATGGGAAAGTTTTCTTGGTAGTTTTCATAAATTTTAACAGAGTTGTTTTTTATTTGTTGGTTTCTTTTAATTTGTATTCATTTTAACGTTCAGACCAGACAGATAAAAGTCACCTCACAAGTTTTTAAATCAATTATATTGATATAAAAAGAAACTATTATACTAGAACCTTTACCTTAATTAGTTTATCGCTCTTATACTTTTCTAGGGAATATTTTATTCGAAACTTTTATTTGTAGCAAACTGGAGTCTGGAATATGCTCAACGTCTATTAGGTATATATAATTAAATACTAATTAAATACTGCCTACCTAGGAGTACAGGCGTGACGTTAAGTTGCGTTCACGATATACAAAGAATTTGTAGCTGCAAGCTCTTTCAAGTGAGATAAGTGCACACATTATGTTTGGCGTGCTTTCAGTTTATTTCATTTGTATGGAATCACTGAATATCGAATACGCCACATGCATATTGCATGCAGTGGATTCTAATGGGATAAAATATATACACATACAACGCGTTTATTTAATTAGTTTTATGTGTTTGTCAATGCATGTTTTTTGAAGTGAAATCGTCAAACGATATTAGGCAGAGGCAAAACGTATGGGCTCGCATCAACTATATGCTAATTTGACTGCGTCATCGACATGCTAATGTGACGTGTGACGGAATAACTGTATTTTTACAAACTTGAAATTATGCCAAAGTTTAAATTTTAACTGCTGACGGCAGTCTCCATGAATGCCATTTTTTTCTTTTATTACAACAGAAACGTTCCAAAACAAGATATCAATATAATCGATTTAAAAAACTTTTATCTTTACTTTTATTCCAGAAAAATGCAGGCCAAAAATAGGCCACATACGAAAGGGGCCAAGTGATAAAGTTGTTAATTCAAAGTAGCTATTATTTATTTTTAATGGTAATTCCGTTTTCTTAATTAATATACCACTGTTCTACGTATATGTATACGTGCGTGAGTTAGAGTAGCTTGTAGTGTTTTAATTGATAAATAAAAGCGTTACGTTGTAGCAAGGCTTCATACTCTAAACTTCTACAGCAAAGTGGGGGCTCCGTTAATAGAATTACCATAATGGAACTCATGTATCCGGATGGAAAGACACACGCAAAAATATATATGACAAACCCGGACTTCACTTCGACTAAATTCACGTCACTATGATGACATTTGTCTTCTTAACTTGGTAGTTTGATAATGTCTGCCTGCCCTATATCAGCATTTTTATTTTTACATTGATATATCATCGCCAATATAAATGTATCGTTAAATTGGATATACTGGTTGATGCCTCCAATTTCATTTGAGTGATTATTTTGAAAATAAATAAAACTACTCAATTAATTGATAAATATTTTTCAGGAAACGAGTAATGTCGATCTTGATATTTACAATAATACCGCCTGTATTACTTTGGAACTGTTTAATCTTATAATTGTCTGCAAATAACAATGCTTCTGTTTCAGCCATTTTCTTCTCGATGCAAACAATACGGTAATCAGTCAGCGCGACTGACTGATTACCGTGCTATCCCATTATCATGACTAATGCAAACATGTTCATCCTGTTCCTTCCTAATTCACCCGTCAATGTAACGTGCACAGTATGCCAGAGACCAGGCTATCAGTACCCGTAATAACATCTCATTTGGTACAACGCAGACGTAAATTAGTGGCTCGCTGACTGCAAAAATTACAGCCGCCGTCGTAATAAATCCCGCAGCTTTGAGTTTTTTGCGGCGGATATGATTTTTATAAAGGGATTTTAATATTTTTGCGCAAATACAGAACCTTGAATACGAAGACCAGCTCTAAACAAAGTGTTACTCTGTCGCGATATAATGATTGTAAATGTACAAATGGGATTGATAAGCGCTATCCAAATAACACGTAGTCAATCTCAAAAAATTTAGCATTTTGACGATAGTCAGCAAGCCAGGCATAGATTTCGACTTTGTATCAAAGCTCAGGAATAATAATAATACCAGCCTACTGTCCCGCAGCTGGGAACTAGGCATACCTACAGAGAAGATACGAGTATTATTCACCACATTTGTAACCTTGAGCAAACGTGGTGATTAATGCTTGAACGACGAACTTATCGCCTACTCACTTAAGCGATTTCAGACTTATTTAAAGTTAAAGTTTCCTTACGATGATTTTCTTTATTGAATGTCAGTAATGTCTGCAACAAACTAAGAAAGTAGGTACAAATAAATTACAAAAGTTACAATAGTACTTGCCTGAAATTGAACTCGGAATATTTTGCATTGCTCATGTCAAGTCAGTAACTTTGTGTGAACACGAATGGGCGAAATACTATTAAAGAGATTCCGTGGAGTTTTTTGCTCCTTTTCTCCACGAGAACACGTTTAGCGACGGGTGGTAAGCTCACTGAGCCTTCTCAATATGAATTAATTCACAATCCTTATTTAAATAAATACCTAGTCTTGTCTTTCTGTGCTTTTATTCATAAAACCCTTCCCTTACATACCACATACATTGGAACTCTGATACACAGTAAATTACCAACTATAATGAGGTCACAGGTTCAAAAATATGAAACAATAAAATCACAGTGTAAACTCTAACTCATACTCTGTGGTGCTTGAAAGTGTATTTCAGTGAAGACTACGGTCAGTTGGCAAAGCTGAACGAACGCCAGACAGGAAAGATACGCAACTAAACACAGTACACTGCAAGTAATTAAATATTTACTCTGACAGCTCGGTATAGGGGTTAAAAAGTAACAAATATGCTGCAGATGGGGTTCATTGCAAGATACAGCCTGCAGTGGAATACAATAGGCTCATGGTGGTTATAAGAGATAACATTTTTACAGTTAGTCTAAATTATTATTCATAATAATATTACTGGGCAATAATTGGGATGTTGAAATAAAAAACAAAATCGATTTTTTTTATGTATTTTTTAAAATCGATAAAATTTTAGAAATAACCAAGTGACTTCAAACGGGCCACGATTGGTCGCCATGTTGGTGACGTCATAACGTTCAAGGAATTTCACGATAATACGGTGTCAACTACACGTGAATTAACTGAAAATATCTGAAAAATTGTGCACAAAATGTTATTCATAATAGCAAATTTAATTTATCATGTGTGATAAAGGATTCATAAAAAATTCTGTCATTAAAGAATAAAATAATGAATATATCTCCATACATGAAAAAACATGTTTATCTACTCTCATATCGTAATATTCGAATTATAAAATTCAAAACGAGTTTATATTGGCATACTTTATAAACACAATACCGAAATTTAAAAATAGAATCTTATTATAACACTATTTCTCTAACAAAATAATGCTATAAAACAATTTTTTTTCTTTTACGATACAGGACAAATCCAAGAAGTTAATCACTAAGGAGTTTCCATCAATATTTTTTTTGTAATGCCATTTTATAGTACCTATTATAAAAAGATTTGATTCCAATTTTAAATTGTCTATGACAAAGACTTAGCACGCACTGCGATTTTTATTCGCGCGAATTTTATTTCCTTCTACCTGTTCATAGAGCTCAAAATATTCGGGCGAATAAAATTCGCGCCGTGGTGCGGTGGATTCTGTGGCAAAACATGAATTTCTTGCGGTATTATTTCCGCACGATTTCTTTACTGCAATGCGAACAACTTCATACAATTCCATGGGCAAAAAAAAATCGCGCGAATAAAGATCGCAGTGCGTGCTAAGTCTTAGCGCATGCGCGGTTAATGCGGTGATGTGCCGGGTTTTGGCGCCATTCATACGTTTTGCAAGTTTTGCTGTACTGAATTTTATGAGTTATTTAAATTATTGTTTAAAAATGTTTTTTATCAATGTATGTGTGAATGTGAAGAAAATTTGACTCCGCCCGATATTTTAGATGCGGCGAAGGAAATTACTCTTAATTTATTACCAGCAAAGTTGAGAAAAGTATATGACAAATGCTATCACGATTTTATGGCATGGAAAATGCAAAAAGAGGTATTTAATAGGCTCAATCCCAATTTATGAGTGTAGATAAAGTAGTGTATGAAACTGCACATAACTAGGTATTAAAACATTCGTGTGAAAACTATTAAAAACCTCGCCTACGGCTCGGTTTTTAAACACACACTCATGTTTTAATACCCCTCATTATGCAACAGTTTCATAAACTACTATTTTAAGTTACGTAATTATACAACAATGTCAACTTTGCACGAAAGTTCCCATAAAATTTACTTTTCTCAGTCTTTCAAAATCAAAATCAAACTTTTTCATTTCACATAGGCCTACATGGGCACTTATAAAACGTTGACAAAAGGTGCACAGTTCGGGTTGGTCGTTTCTTATGGAGAAGAACCGGCAAGAAACTCCATGGTTACTCTTTCAGAAAATGGTTTGGTTTTACAATATTTACATGTTACAGCATTAGTACTATGGAGGGAATAACGCAGGCCCGACAATAAGTCGTAAAAAAACTAAAAATAAAAAGATTATAAAAAAGTTAACAAATGTTAACTAACATCTAATCAATATTCACACATTCACAAAATAATCGGTAAAAGAATCTATACAAAGGTAACAAAAAAATATATATAACAAGACTGAATTTAACATGTGGCACCATAGATTACCTCCCAATAGATACCGCATGCCTACTGTTTTGTTTGATTCCGAGTTCACCAAATTTGGCCGAAGGCACGGGTTGCGCGGGGAGTGACAAGTGCGCCGTGATTGGCTATTCAAGGTATCTGTCGTAGTGACGGGACATGCGTATTAAAAGTCAATAAAATATCGATATTTTTCAAACAGAATGGTATTTTATGTAAAATTTCTTAGTCGGCGATTTTATAATTACTTTAATAATGATAAAGAAAAACATCGATCGAAAAAAGATTTTGATTTTGGCCAAAGGTGATTTAATTTAATTGTAATCCTATGTAAACAAAGTCACTCTAAGCTCGTATTATGAGTTTAGCACAATTAGTTCAAAGTAAAAATAAACTAATTTGTTAATTTTAAATAATCAATTTTAACAAAATTATTTTATTCTCCTATATACCTTATTAAACATCGATCATCGATACTTTTCGATAAGCAAAAAACGTATTTGTCTCAACATTTTTACTTCTGTGGGAAAAAGATAGCAATATAATAATTCCTTAAGAATGAAAGGGACTTTCACAAAAGACATCAACGAGCGCTACTGAAAAGTGTGAATTTTGCTTTGCTAACCATTATAATTTGACATTTTTAGATTGGTCAATATTTATTACTTCTTTTTTTAAACTTGAAGGGCTGGTTGATTTTCCACGCTATTTTAATGCGCATTTCGTCATTTTTTTTAAGGCAAACCGTTGATAACTATTTTTTAAACAGCATTATAACTAGAAATCGCTTGCGTCTCTACAGCTCTAATGTCTGGTCGACACTAAAGAGATCATACCGTGCACTGAGTTATATCAGCCTAAATAGGCTGATGTGTGGTGCGCGTAAGTTGTCTTCTATGCGGAATCTATTGGGAGGTAATCTGTGTGTGGCACAAACGTTGTTATCAGTGCTGTAATTATTCTTAGCAAAGGGCTATAAAGATGATTGCAAACCATTGTAAAAAGTCCAATTAAAAGAAGGAAAACAAAAAAAAGAGAAAAAATGAGATTGAGAATAGTTACAGACATCCACATATTTGTGCCGTTTATGAGTTACCAGGTAAGCCGCATGCGCAGAAGGAGCTAAAGCCAATTTTTTTATCTTCAACGTAGTCCTTAATTTTTAATATGCTTTTTAATAAGGACACGTTTGATGTGATTTTTAAACTTTCCATCGGTCAGTTCTATAACTGGCTTTGGCAACTTGTTATAAAAGCGTATACTGTTTACAAGAAAAGGCTTGCTAGTTTTAGTTATTCTAAATTTGGGTATTACAACTTCGTGCTTACTGCGTGTATTTAAAATATGGAAGTCGCTTCTTGTTTTGAAAAGCCCTCGATTTTTGCGGACGTACAAAATACATTCCAAAATATAAAGTGAAGGTAGAGTCAGTATATCGATCTCTTTAAATTAATATCTGAGTGACTCGCGAGGACCCATTTTAAAGATCGCGCGGATTGCCCTATTTTGTAAGATGAAAAATGAGTCAACATCTGCTGCTGATCCCCACAGCAGAATGCCATAAGACATAATACTATGGAAAAAAGCATAGTATACTAACCTAGCTGAGGCTACATCGGTTAGCTGCCTTATTTTTCTTACTGCATATGCAGCTGAACTTAACCTACCCGAAAGAGTTCTAATGTGTGCGCCCCACTGCAATTTTGAATCGATAGTTATCCCTAAGAATACAGTTTCCGTTATAACTTTAAGATTTTTGCCGTCAAGATTTAAGTTTAGGTCACGTTGTGGTACATTTGGTAAAGAGAACTTAAGACATTTTGTTTTTTTCGCATTCAGTAAAGATTGTCAGCTGCGAACCATTTTGAGAGAATAATTAGACTTTTGTTGACATATAAGACATCCGTATCTTTCCTATCAATTTTAAAAATTAGTGAAGTATCATCAGCAAATAGAATTATATCCGATAATTTGGCTATCATAAAAGGGAGATCATTAATATAAACAAGAAAGAGGAAAGGGCTGAGAATTGAACCTTGGGGCACGCCCATCTTGATTAGAGACCCGGAGGACGTCGCCTCATTAACATTTACTGTTTGCTGTCAGTTTGATGAATAGGAAAGCAAAAGATCAGCAGCTTGTCCTTGAAATCCATAGTGGTGTAATTTACAGATCAGTGTATTATGGTCGACGCAGTCGAACGCTTTTGAGAGATCACAGAAAATGCCAATGGCATCCTGGGACTTCTCCCAAGATCCCAAGATGTGGCTGATGAGTTTTACTCCCGCGTCCGTTGTTGACCTACCTTTCGTGAAACCAAACTGTTGACTATGCAGGATCCCATTTGAATTGAAGTGAGACAACATCTGGTCCAGCATGATTTTTTCATAGATTTTACTCAATGCTGGAAGCACGGATATAGGTCTTAAATAAGAGGGATCACTCTTATAGCCTGATTTGAAAATTGGTACTACTTTACTGTGTTTCATTAAGTCAGGAAACGTGCCGCTGTCCAAACATTGATTGAATATGCCTGTTAGGACAGGAGCAATTGAGTCAATAATATCAACAAGAACCCTAACGGATATCCACCATAAGTCTTCAGTATTTTTTATATTGAGACTTTTGAACGCATTTTTAATTGTATCAAGACATATTAGTTTAAATTTAAACGTTGGTGTGTCTTTAGTAAAGTTTTCTTTAAGAAGAGCTTCAGCTAATTTAGATGAGGAGGGAAGAGACTTCGTAACCTCTTACGGAATGTTGGTAAAGAAATTTTCTAATATCTCAGCGACTTCTTGCTTATCAGAAATGGTTTGATTAGTTATTTTCAAAGACAGCTCATTCTGATCGCGTTGTTGTGTCTTTCCAGTTTCTCTATTAATTACTTGCCACACAGTTTTTATTTTATTGTTAGAAATACCAATCTTGTTAATTATTATTTGAGATTTTGCTTGAGCGCAGACCGACCGATAAATAACTGTGATTTATTGTCATAGAACAGTAGCTACTATTGGCATTACCAAACGTGTCACCGGCCCATATAGTACACCCGTAAAGTGTAGATTCCGTGAGATACCGTCCAACTGTACGTCGTACAGGGCCGTATATTAGATTAACGGTACATCCCTAGCAGCCAGACTATGCTTACATATATAACATACCGGAGAGGTAAGTATCTAGTGGGGTATTATAGAACAGAGCTTCATTTTGCCGGTTATAAATAAACATAACATAGTTGGCACAAAGGTGTAAAAGTACACCCGTATTTCGCCAGAATGCCCTATGGAATAGGAGGCGATAGAGCCATAAACCATTTTAAACTCTTGGTTGCTCTCTAACCTATTGTGGTCTACTTGAACCCTGAACAGCCTCAGAACCCAAGTAAGAAGGTGTAACGCCAAATTCGCAAAATGGGGTAACCTCAACAAAGCAGCAGCATGGTGTGCATGTGGCGCCGATTTGAAAACCATGTCCCACCTCCTAACATGTTCTCTGTGCCTAAAAATATGCGATCATGGTGATCTATGTGCTGCCACCGACGACGCCGTGGAAGTGGCTAAGATTTTGGCTAGACAAATTTGAACGACTGTCGTGCCAGCGTTACGAAGAAGAAGAACACAATAACATGAAGGAAAACCCCAATAACACTTTTATTCTCCCGAGAATTGCTTGAGCTTGCGACACTTAAACCTACTTACTCGCAGAGTGCATAAAATATTTAAACTTTCAGGGTCTAGTTAAAGTCGCATTCCGTCAGCGATTTGATTTTCGAAATGACAAAAAGGAATTGATTACGTGGATAGGATAGTATAGATGGACCTCCATTCCACACTTGGATTCCCATTTGGCCCATATTACGTTTAGTTTATGTTATCTCCCCGCAGTAGCGCATTATACATGTTAAAAAAGGCCTTCTCTATGTGACACCTATCAATTATATAAAATTCAAACCCACAATCTACAATTTATAAGTCACGGTCGTAACCACTGGGCCTCCACTGCTCTTGACACGTGGCATTTCGATAGCGCTATGCCCATACATTTTAAACTTGTTTCCATTAGCTATTGCCACGCTATGATTGATAGAATGTCACTGAACCTTAGAGCTGCTATGAGAAAAGGGATGTTTCCTGGATATAAAATGATAATTCTATTTAGTCCGTCAGTGAGATTATCAAATTACATTGGGACCGTATTTTTTGCTTTATCAGTTATATAAAAATTTACATAAATAAAGCGTATCAAAGTTCAGGAGTGGGGACTTGTGACATCACTTTGTCAGTATAAAGTGTAGCACACCGTGATGTCTCACTCTATTTCAATGCACTGTATTGTATTTTTTTTTGCAATCGTGTGCTTTATTTGTCCTTTATGGGAACTTAAATATAACGGGCAAAATATGGGTGGATGGGTTCACCTCTGCCCTTCAATATTAATACTTTACGAGGTCAAGTTATGCTGGTATTTCTAGGCCGCAGCTTCGAGGCCAGATAGGCAGTCCATTAAATTCTTATCTCATTATTATGATTAGCTGTCGCCAAAGACTGGTCTTTCGAGCCGTGTTTCGTTTCCCAACAAAATTGCTTTATAATTTTTGAAGTCTTAACTGTACTGGGAATGTAGTTTTCGTGGTTGGCTACTAATTTTTTATTTAAGACTTGGTCGTGATTCTATGTTTTTAGTACCTAACTAACGTTTAGGAATCCTCCTAGTGGCTCAACGCGATTCGATTTATACGAGTATAGCACCGATAAGCGAATTTTAGTAAGCGAAATTGCAAGTACGCTCACATGGATGCAATTCGACCGATTTTCACTTGAATTTTTTTAAGAAAATATGTTTACAAAATCGCCTATTGTGCCAGCAAGGTCCCTTACTGAAAAATGTCACGAAGAAATCCATTAAAACGTAGTATCCCTTTAAGTTTAAGATATGTAGATTTAGACAAAGGCATTATTTACAAAAACTCATTTTCTTTGCAGAAGTAAGTATTAGAGTCGGTAAGAAAACAGCATGCTTTCACTCTTTGTGTTTTGATTGCGATTCTGCACAGAAACCAAGATTAAAAGCGCTACACATATGCTACGGACCGTAGCACACACCTCTTGCTACGGTGTAGCAAAGCAGCTTTGGCTACGCCTATAATCTATGATAGCTAGAAAATTATTTACACTACGGTACGAATTTGAAAAGTGCCTAGCCTCATCCCAACTATTTTAGGGTCGGCTTCCTGTCTAACTGGATGCAGCTGAGTAACAGTATTTTACATGGAGCGACTGCTTATCTGATCTCCACAACCCAGTAACTGGGTAATATGATACCCTTTTGGCAAGACTAGTGTCAGATTTCCTGGCTTCTGACTATCCGTAAAGACTGTCAAAGATGCGATCACTACGGCACGGTAACGTAGTTAAAATTCACACTAGAAAACTCGACATAGATGGGTTTTTATTTCACTATCTTTTTTTTAATTATTTATCTTATTTTTACTCCTGAATCTTAACTTTGGAACTTAATAGCATAGACAATACCCCTCTGTCTCTAACATGTTTTACAACAGAATATGCCATCAAAGAAAATACTCAGAGTCTAGTGTTTAGATCAGTGCAGTGTCAAGGGTTCTCAGCGTAGTCGAGTGGACAGTGAACGTAAGAAATCGTTGTTCTAAATAGTTTGTGTAAAGGAACTAAAACAATTTCCAAAATGTTGTTACGAGTTAACAACGAGATACCTACGATGCTTCGCTAATTTATACGGAATAATATAACAAATACTAAGCGTACGTGCGAAGTACCCCCACTGCACCTGTAGCCAAGTTGGCAATCTACAATCGATAAAGCTTAGAAAACGAATCAATGTATGGGAATGAATGACACATCTGAACGTTAAATCACGTGGTCAGACCATACAAATAGAAGGCTTTAACGATTATAGAAAGAGATTTGATACGAAACGTTTGTAACTTGGCTAGGGGGCTGGCTCATTACTACTCACTATCCACACAAACTAATATCAAACTCTTGCACACAATCTGTAGGCCAACCGCGTTAAAAAAGAGGCACCTGCAAAATAAATCTTCAAGGTCAAGATTTCCATAATGACCAGACACATATGGCAGTCCTCGATTACGTGACAGCACTGTAGCATAAGTCTAAACTGGCTTTTAAAGGAATAATAGGTCAGTTCGCGTCAGTTGGCATGCATGAATAAGTCATCGCGTGGCTCAACCCTACTTAAGGTGGCTTACTCGACGAACAACCCATAAGCATAGACATTTCTTAGAAACTTCATAGTATGTACAGGTGTACAGGGTATACAGCTCGGTGCAAAGTGGAAGAAAAAAATATAGTGAATTTGATGGGTGTGAAGAGATACAATATTACTGGTACTACTAATTTTTAAGGCGTTATAGAATGCGAAATAATCAAATCAAAACCCAATCCAATCATTAGCATATTTTTTTTTTTTTTTTTTTTTATTCGTTATAGGCTCGCGTTTGACCACTATCTCGCCTGATGTTAAGCGATGATATGGTCGAAGGTGGAGCACGCTTGCCTAGAAGTAACCTATTCACTCTTGACTTGAAGACCCCTAGGTTGTAGCTATCAGGAAACAAGGACGCCGGCAGGGAGTTCCACTCCTTAGCTGTACGCACAATGAAAGTATTTTCAAAACGCTTTGTGCGTATGGGTGGGATATCCACCATGTACCGATGGCACATTGCCGTACGTCTTGTAGTCCGATGATGGAAAGGGCTTGGCGGAATCAAATTGTGCAGTTCCGTCGCGCACTCCCCGAAATGAATATCTAATTAATTCCAAAAAGTTTATATGTTTATAGTAAGTACTTACAAATCGTTGCCATTCAAAAGCTCCAAAATAAGCCTCTAATTGTTTCTATCTACTAAAACTAGAGATGAATGCCTACTGTAGCGTTATCCGCCACAAGTCGGTTTAGCCTACTTTTATTTGATAAGATCGGTTATATTTTTCAAAGTTTTCAAATTTTGATTGTCAAGAAAAGAGAAATCAATTTTTTTTCTGAAGTTTTTCTTTTACATACAAATATTCGCCCATTTTTTTTTATAGCAACTGAGCGTACATTTTATTTGAAATGTTGAGCAGGATGTTCTAATGGGCTCTGTTCATGGCACCGGTCTCTCTGGTCAAAGTGCAGCCTCTCGATTACTCGATACGGTGATAACTAAATTGTTATAATTAAGAATATTGGTATTAGTTGATAGAAGTTGATTCTGGCTTCAGCCCCTGGGCAAAGCGCATGTCTCCTTGTGTTCCAGCAGTCTTCGTGAATCTGTACATTTTACAACTAGTTCCGTATATTTTTCAAAGACCTGTGTTTGTGAGAACTGCGGCGTGGTCTCATCTCGTAATCCAGTTTTGGAGTGCTACCACTGAAGGCGGTTTTTATTCATCCAGCGCGGATCTCCCTCGAGTGGCTGAAGAATCATATTATTATTTATATAAATATTTGTGTTAGAAATAATCTAGTATTTATGTGTTAGTTTTTACTATCTAAATTCCACTGATGAAAACTTAGTTTTAAGACGTTAAGGATTCGTAACCACCTGATGCTTAAACCAGAATTTACTGGCTGTAATTGTGTTGAGGATAGGCAAGTAAATTCAACTTAATACCTTCAAACCTTGCCAAATTTCAATCCTAAGTATTTATCTTATTAAATATTTAAAACAATTAAAGCGTTACCGAAATTTCGCTTGTCGCCCTTTCATTTTGCCATTTCGACCAGCGCCATCGCTTATGTAATGATATTTTACCTAGAGCCCCAAGCATTACTTTAGATGTACTAAAAATGGCATTAATATTACAGAGTGCGATTGCCCTTTGGGTCAATCCCTGTTTATTGTTTCAGCCCAGAGATACAATTAATTAGATCGCCTCAATAATCGATTAATTATTGAGCATACCGCGTCTGATTGTTGATTCAGGCTGACTGCGCAATGTTATATAATTATATTGATCATTAAATCCATTATTGATAGGACACGTTATCTACGTAGGCTCCTGGCATAAATTTGTGATTTGGTAATTGTTTACCATATTATCTATCAAACAAGTACTTTAGGGATCGGTTGCAATATGAACCCTTCGAAGTTGTTAGTACTCACGCATCGAGTGCTCATAGCGAAACGGCATTTATTCCTTTACCAGCTACGTTTTGCAGTAAGGAATTTCATAAATTTTATGTTTACAGTGTTGATGATAGGTATGATGGGTTAATAGGTAGTAACCTACTTAAACAGTTACAGGCAAAAATAAACATGGAAAGTCAAGTTTTGCATTTAAAAAATGCGAATATTCCAATAATATACGCACCACCTATGAGAGAGGTATATCAATTGCCATCTCGTAGTGAATTAAGAGTTAGATTGCCAGTCAACTTACTAGACGGGGAAGCTATACTACAATTTAAACAATTTTCGGAAGGGATTCGAATGCCCACCGCATTAGTTAAGTGTATTAAAGGTTACGCATCAACCGTTATTCAGAATTATACGGATGAAACCAGAACCTTAGTGGTAACAGGACCTTTTACGGTCGAACCTTACAGGCAGAACCCATCTGTTCACATTAATTTTACAGAAAATAACATAGAAATAGATAGGATGCTAACAGATAATTTAAAAAAATTACAGTTAGACCACATGAATTCTGAGGAACGTAAAACCATCGAAGGGCTATGTAATGAGTATAAGGACATATTTTATTGTGAGAATATTCCATTAACGTTTACAAATCAAGTAAAACATAGAATTAGAACAAGGAATGAAGATCCTATAAATATTAAAGCACATAGGTTACCTCCCATTCAATCGAAAGAAATTAGGAATCAGGTAGATAAAATGTTAAGAGACAATATCATCCAGGAATCACACTCCCCCTGGAGTGCTCCCGTACATTTAGTGCCAAAAAAATTAGATTCATCAGGACAGCAAAAATGGAGGATGGTAGTTGATTATAGACGTCTCAATGAAATTACTACCGATGACAAATACCCTTTGCCCAACATAAATGATTTATTTGATATGCTAGGCAATAGTACCTATTTTACTACCTTAGATTTAGCTAGTGGATACCATCAAATCGAGGTCCAGAAAGAAGATAGGGCGAAAACAGCTTTCAGTACACCTTCAGGACATTATGAATTTAACAGGATGCCGTTTGGGTTAAAAACAGCACCTGCAACATTTCAGAGGGCTATGGATAACGTTCTAAGAGGTCTCCAGGGCTTACATTGCCTGGTATACCTTGATGACGTCATAATTTTTTCTAAATCGCTGACTCAGCATGTAGAAAAACTTAGAGCAGTTTTTGATCGTTTTCGGGCGACAAATTTAAAAATACAACTCGACAAATCACATTTTCTTAGAAAGGAAGTTCTTTACTTAGGGCACACTATTACAAGTGAAGGATTGAAGCCAAATAATGATAAAATTGATGCAATCTTAAGATATCCTATTCCAGAAACAGTTACACAAATAAAAAGCTTTTTAGGACTCATTGGTTATTATAGGAAATTCATCAAAGATTTTGCAAAAATAACTAGACCTTTAACAGCTTGTTTAAAGAAAGGTCGTAAAATAATTATTAATGATGAGTATAGGGAATGTTTTGAAACATGTAAAAAACTTTTAACAAACGCACCTTTATTACAGTATCCCGATTTTAGTAAAAGTTTTATTTTAACTACCGACAGCAGCAAACAGAAAATTTTTGAAGTTCACTTACCAACAAATAATGACAAATTAGTTAAAGACTTTCTAAAAGAATATATAGATCCTAAACATAAATATCATATTTATTTTGAACATCCATCGTTTAGAAAATCTTTTTCAAACATGGTTATTAACTTGTTTGTGTAGAAAAATGAAGTACGATAGAAAGCCCATTAAACCTCAAATTCAGTTAACCCAAACTCAGAATAGTCCATTCCAAGAAGCTTTTATGGATCTATTATACATTGAAGGAAAATATTATTTAACTATTGTAGATGCTTTTAGTAAATTAGCACAGGCAATAGAGGTACCTAATAGGAGTACACCAGAGATAGTTAGAGCATTAATTAAATATTTTAGTATTTATGGATTGCCCAGTAGAATAAGTTGTGATTCAGGGACAGAATTTAATAACATGTTAATTAAGGAAATGTTAAGTCTATACAAAATAGAATTGCACATAGGGACTCCAAACAATCCCAGTTCTATGGCAATAGTCGAGAGATTCCATTCTACTATCATCGAAATTTACCGATTAGCAAAATATGAAAAAAACGATTTAGATGCAGCTTCCGTTATGACGTATGCTATTATGGCATATAATAACACCATACACTCAGCGACAGATTTTACGCCTTTTGAACTAGTCTTTGGGCATACCGATGCCGGAAATGTATTTAATGTCGATAGGGAGAAAAAATTAACTCAGAAATTATTATTAGATCATAGGAAACGTCTCAAAGTACTATACGAATTTGTAACAGATAAATTAAACACAGATAAACTTAAGGTAAGAGATAAGAAAGGAGGTGAAGAAACACCAGTCCTTAAGACAGGAGATACTATTTACATGAAGAATACTAGGACTAGGAAAGCTAAGGAAAAACCTCGCTATGAAAAAGCCGAAATCACTGGTGAAACCGAACGTAATATAGTGCCTGTAGAATTAAATAAAAGACCAACTAGAGTGGCGATAAAAAATGTAAAACGTCCTCCACAGGTCATGCCTAGTACTTCTGGTACTAGTGATGTCAGGATTCACGCTGGAACTCCAGAACTTCACTCGGAATCCGGGGATAGCGTCGTTGAAGATGGGAGTAGCGGTGAAGAAGAATAATTATTGGACTATATTTAAGATTTTAGATTTAGAATCCTTAAGCTTACAAATAGATAATAATATTCGCGATTTTAGCAATATGAAATCGAAAATTATAGAAAGCAAATTAAGTAATGAAACTTTAGGTATAGAAAACCAAATCGAGTATTTAATAAGACTTACTAAAGATAAATTATATCAAATTTTACCCCTTAATCATAGAAACAAACGAGCTTTGTTCAACCCTCTGGGCTCATTTGTAAAAGCTATATCTGGTAATTTAGATGAAGACGATGCAATTAAATATGATAAGGAAATCGTTTTACTCCAGAATAGAGAACATGCAGTCGAACGTAAAGTGTCATCAATGCAAAAAGCTTTCGATAAATTAGTTAATGACTCAGAAATCATAAATTCAAATATTAAAAGATTAGGCTCACACACTAATGGCATAGAAAAACTAGCTGAAAATGAATTCAAATTTAACAAGTTACTACGAATAATAGATACTATGTACCAGATTTTAAGCAACTTTCGAACTTGTTATGAGAACATACAAGAAATAGAGTCCACAATCGCCTTTAGCAAACTAAATGTTTTGCACCAGTCTATTATAAATAGCACAGAACTGTACAGCAGTTTAGAAACAATTAGTAAACATGCTAGGACAATATATCCAGTTAGTAAAAGTAATTTAATAAAACTAGAACGTAATATCATAGTCAAATCATATTTAAATAACAATAGATTAGTATTTGTGTTAGAAGTCCCTCTAATAGACAACGAAACATATAATTATTATAAGGTTATTCCTATTCCTATTTTCCATTCTCCAGACACTTTTACCATTATTCCCAAATACCCTTACCTAATGGTGAATCGATTGAAATACATGCCCGTGGTAAACTCATGTACTGAAATTGAAAATGACAGATTTCTTTGTGATGAAAGTAATTTTGCTCAGAATCCAGTCGAGACCTGTATAGAACAAATTATGTTGATGAAGAATAACTACAATAGCTGCGTAAAGAATCGTATCAAGATAGAAAAGCCTAAGGTGCAGAAGATAACGGATAGCCAATGGTTGGTCTACACAGAGGACAACCTGGTCATTACCGAAAACTGCAATGAGGAAATCCGCAAATACAACATCTTTGGGACCTATATCGTGACACTGAGTCAACAATGCGAGGCGCAAATAGGAGGAGTAATTGTTGGTGCCGCCACAAACACTACAATTTCCAGTTTCAAGCTCCCATTGGTCGAGATGCCAGAGCTTCAACAGGACATACAGACAAGGACGGAGAAGGTCGACCTAAGAAACGTGGACTTTAGTGACGTGAAAGAATTGTTACAAAGTGCCAAATTTAGTGAAAGTGACGATACAACCCAAATAGTGACAATAGAAATTAGCGTATGGACCATTTTAGAGTATATCATTATCATAATAATTATTGTCGTCATCTCATACAAATTAAATGTTTTTCGTTTTTGCCGAAATTCTCCGAAGTCATCTGCGACGCCTTCGGATAATTTCTCTCTTAGGGAGGGAGGAGTTAAGGAACCCCAATCCCCCAATATTAGCTTCATCAGCCAATAATTATATTATATTAGAATAACAGCTATATGTCAGCATATAATATCTAGGACATGCGTCATTAGCAGAGATGATTGGTTAGCAATAAGATTAGTATATAAGATCAACATTTTGTAGAATTAAGTAATTACTGTCTTGCTGTAACTGGGATCAAATAAAGTTTATTTTTAAACTCTTCCGTTGTCGCTTACTTAATTCCCATGTTCCCGTCGTAAGCGGCACAGAAGGACACCGTGAAGTTTTAGTAGGTTGGAGTCCCATGTAACTGCGCTATCTCCCCGTGGTAGCGCAGTATGCATGAGCAGATCTCCAGGCTAAAAAAAAATGATTGGCCGGTTTCCTCACGATGTTTTCTTTCGTTGTTTTGGGAGCAGTGGTGATGAAATAAATGACACAAAGTAATACGCCTGCCTGAGTTTGCCTCCACGACGTACGACTCGTAAGTCGAGGCCGTAACCAATTAGTCACCACTACCCACACATAAACTTACGCGTGGATGGATTAGACCGAAATTACAGAACGCCACCTGCTACGCTACAATCCTATTACATACTAATGTTACTTTGTTTACCTTCGTACATCTAGTCAGTCATACATGCACACCGGTTATAAGTACTGCGCACCTGGCCATTCTGAAGGACATCACCAATAAGATTCAAGAATGTTTGGTAGTAAGCGGAAGTAATTAATTTCAGATTTATTGAAAATTTTGTAGATACTTTTTCAAAAGCCCTGCCGCCCCTAAGACGACCGCGATTTTAAATAAGCAAAGCACCTAAAGGGGCCTTAACTCCATTAATTAACAAGATGTCAATGTTCTCTCAATTGTATTCTTGAGACATTTTGTAAGTGAACTGACACTTGGTAAATTAGCAGTTTGGCCTCAGGACAAGTCTACTATTTCACCAAGCAGTCTCACGGTGTTAAATTTTTGACAAGATATATCTATCAAAAACTCTCCTTACTGAAAATATCACTTTTACCGAAGTTAAGATATCCTGGTAAAGTAATCAAATGTCAATATACTGATGTTCTTAAAGTCATAACCTTCTAATAAAATTTTAATCACCAGCCTGGCCCACTGACCCAAATAATTAAAAAAGCTTGTTCATTAACACCTACAAAACTCAATCTTTATAGTGTCGCCGACTAAGCCTACCCACATAATAATTAAACAAAATATAAAATATTAATTTTGCTTCATCCTTTATCCCTCTATATATTATTCAAGGGCCTTTCAAACGGATCGCCTATACCAAGCCGCCCAACTCTAGGCCCGCGGGCCATACTGGGATTGAAACGGATCCAGAGGATTGTTCGCGTGAAATTTCGACAGCGCTTCCCCTATATTTTGACTTTTCCCAATTGGTATGTCAATGTTGTTGATGGAATGTCACTTATTTAGAGCCTCAGTTGGTCTGCCAACACATTTGGGTTTGCTCGCCGTCTACGGTCAGCAACTGGTGATAGTTTTTTTGGAGGTTCCGGGTTCTATAATATCCCCTACCAATGGCTAGTCCCCGCTGAGATTGGCCGCCGTGACTAAAATCGAGTCTGGACTTGTGCTCGGTTGACGCAGTAAGCTCGCCCCCCATAACATGGCCCTTAAACACAACTGGCAAAATATAGGTGCACCTTGCCTATCCAAAATAGGCTTGATGTTTTGTAATTCAAATTAAAATTAATTTAATTCGGGCAATAGTGATCCATAGGTTAGTATTTATAAAAGGCTTAAATTCTAATGTAAGTATCATAGATTTAAAAATAAAAGTCCAAATTATAAACACTGCGTGCCGAGGATGACCAGCCAGGAACAAATGTAATGTTACTGTTGTTAATTTTATTTACTAGATGGCCCACCGACTGACTCGGAATCAATAATATGGCCCACCTTCAAAATAAGTTGGGCGTCCTTGGTTTATACCTTCGATAAATTATAAAATCTCGCTCAAGCGCTTTATGTTGATGAAATGCAAATCAACTGACACTTAACACTTGTTATCTTTTAGGAATACTTGTTAATGTATTCATGGAAATATTGGATCGTTTTAGCTTGTGACTGGACTGGTTTTTGATTTTTATTTGGGTTTTGTGAAGGGATAAATGGGTGATGATAGGATTAATTGAGACGCGTGAAACTTATTATTATTTATTTATTTATTTATATATTTATTTATTTATTTATTTATATATTTATTTATTTATTTATTTATTTATTTATTTATTTATTTATTTATTTATTTATTTATTTATTTATTTATTTATTTATTTATTTATTTATTTATTTATTTATTTATTTATTTATTTATTTATTTATTTATTTATTTATTTATTTATTTATGTACACACAAAACACTTTACAGAGAAAATAAAGAATACAGATAGAAGAGCACAAAGGTACTGCTTATTTCAATAGAAATTTCTTCCAGCAGACCTGCGACAGGACAGTTGGATGATAGACGAAGACACAGTGCGATGTGGAGGGAAGGAGGGGTTAAGTAAACACCTTGATGTGTACTACTCCATGAGTCAACTGGAGACTGAAGACCGAAGACCCAAGGTTTCCTTTATGAACAGAATATATACATAGTGCGTGCGTGCTAAAACTATGAACATAGCTTATCTACCTTAACTTAAACTAAGATCTAAACGTGACGTACGTGACACACCACATCACCCTTCTAAAAGTAAAAAAAAAAACTAAGTTACAACGTTTTTTTTTTCATCTCATTACATTTTTAAACTTACATTCTAAGTCTTACAGTATAACTTTGTCCTATTTTTATGTATTACATCTATCTTATTTTTATATTTAACTATAACATTTGGTGACTCGTCCTTCACAACTACAAATGGTCCATTATAAATGCATTCCAACTTATTGCCTACTTCATTTTTTACCAATATCAAGTCACCTTCTTTATAAGTTATAGAATTGAGATTCTTATCATAACAATGTTTTCTTGCTAACTTACTTGATATCAAATTTTCTTTTGCATCACTTTGAGCCCTTTGTAACCTGTATTTAAATTCTAAAGGATAATCATCAAAATTATACAAAGGCTCAACATTTTCACCTTGAAGACTACTTGGTAACCTACAAACTTTACCATAAACTAACTCATAAGGTGTATACTTAGTCACAGTATTAACTGTAGTGTTATAAGAAAAACACCAATATGGAATCCAAGAACTCCACGATGATGGATTGTTATCCGTTTGTATTCTTAAATACGCACCTAAAGTTTTATGAACGTTTTCCAAAGACCCTATACTTTCATGATGATATGACGTTGACAAGATTTTATTGATGCCCAAGATATTACATAGTTCTACCATTACTTTCGAAATGAACTCAGAACCCCTATCCGTAGCAATTGTTCCCGGTATCCCATATCTCAACACAAAATTTTCTGCCAAAGATTTTGCTACGTCATTTGCGGACTTATTTTTTAATGGATAAGCCTCCACAAACTTCGTAAGTTCACATTGAAGAGTCAATATGTAAACATTGCCTTTTTCGTCCCTATCTAGTGACCCCACTATATCTAAATAAATCTTTTCAAAAGATGAAGATGCAGTGGTAGTTACTGTCATTGGTTCTTTAGTATTTTTGGAAAACTTTTGTTTTTTACACTTATCACATTTACCAACGTACCCCGCTACATCTTTCTCAATTGACGGCCAATAATAATATTTCTTTATATTATTCACCATTCTGCGTATACCTGAATGACCACTTGTGGGTAAAATATGAAAATCATTCAAAACAATTCTCTTCTCATCTGCCCCTTCTATTTTCCGTACACCCTTCACTACACATACATTCTAAAATCTCCATATTTCTATTTCTATTTTCCTTCAAATACTTGGCCGTTTTTGTAATAAAATTAACGTTATAACGATTTTTCAAAATAATAACTTCTTTTATGCCTTTCTCAATACAAAAAATTACTATGTCTCTCGACAACTCGTCTCGCGATGATGCCGATAAAGATTCATAGTTTACATAAATACTCGAGTTTTCTGGCATATACATTAAATTGCGCGACTTCGAAAATATTTTTCACCATTAGTATTACGTAACATCTTTTTCCATTCGTTTAAACATATTTCAATGTCATTTCCTTGCTTTTCAAGAACTTCCACGATCATAGGGTGATCAGTCCTAGATACCGCGGAGTCTGTACCACAAACATTCCACACACAAACTTCTGCTTAGTTAACGGGCAAATATTTAACCATTTCACAACGCGGAGAAACATCGATAAGCTGTTCCCCAAAATATATATTATACCACTATACTTCTGCAAGAAATCCTGGCCTAATATGCCAACTGACCTACATGGCAAATCATAGAATATATAAAACTTATGCACGAACGAACATTGTTCGTATTCTAATTTTAAATATACATAACCTATAGCTGTTGTTTACGAGCTAAACCATTAATCACTAACCCTTACTTATTTATTTTACAGAACAAAGCATTATTCCTCAAGAAATTACTTTTTATTGCCGATATCGACACACCCGTATCGACTAACTATTCCGAATCCACATTATTTGCTAGAAAATTAACCCAGTTAACACTATTACAAGCTAAAATATGCCTTACCTCGAAAAAAACTGAGTCTCATTCAATTGGTTGCCTTCGCTACTTCGTGACATTGACACTTGAGTCAGCATCGTCCGTGTTGCCGATCTTGCTGAGTCTGCCGTCCACGATGACTATTATTGCTACGACCGCACATTCCACTACTAAAACGTAAGTTTTAATTTTTTGCACGTAAGCCCAACAGCTGTTTTCTGTTGCGCGTGTATAAACGAGCACTATCAGCCTCTTCCAACATAGTGCTGTATAAACCTATGGTATCAACTAAAACTTGGGCTACATGCTCATCCCATCTCACTCTCGGGAGTAAGCTAACAGCCGTTTTTTATCGAAAACCTTCCCGAAGCCATCTCTTGTCCGGTCCCGGACCCGTTTCCAAACTTAACAGTATCTATATACAAGTTTTCCTAACTTAACAATAAACCAGTAACTTAAGCTGTATAAACAATGAATTTCTATTAATTAATTCCACTTCCATTTTAACCTTATATGTCTCTACGTTCTTAGATGATCACAAACATTCGTCACTACACTTAAGTTCAAATGACATCCACTTACTACGATTGTCGCTCCGCCAGCTCCCGGTCAGGCAATCTGCACAGCTTGCTGCACCTTGATCGATCTTCTCTTCGATCCAATTCTGATGACAGCTGGACTGCTACGCCAATGATGACACACGCCGATGACCAACAGCATCGCGTTGATAGTTTCGTTTCTGCTCTTGTATAACTTTCGCGGTATTTGAAACACCCGCTGCCGTCTGGGCGATGATAACTTCTTCCTTAGATGACGGGCTCATCAAGGGGGCCAGGCCATGGGGGGCCTCCCCATGGCCTGCGACTAGCCAACTGACGTGAAACTAACTGAAGTGACTCCGACTAGTTCCCGATCGGGCGACTATAACGCCGTCCAGTCGACTGGCAGGGTCGCCATGCGATGTGGAGGGAAGGAGGGGTTAAGTAAACACCTTGATGTGTACTACTCCATGAGTCAACTGGAGACTGAAGACCGAAGACCCAAGGTTTCCTTTATTAACAGAATATATACATAGTGCGTGCGTGCTAAAACTATGAACATAGCTTATCTACCTTAACTTAAACTAAGATCTAAACGTGACGTACGTGACACACCACAATGTGTAGAAAGAAATAAGGAGTCCTAAAATAGACTATAATAACTTAACTAATTATATACAAATTACACATATTATACCTTAACTAAATATAAGTATAGAAGATAAAAATAAATACATACATATAATATACAAAATTACAATATGGTAGCGAGATAATGTTCTTTGACTCGTTTTTTGAAAAGAGATACATTTTGAGAGTCACGGATTTTAGGTGAAAGTGAGTTCCACAATCGTACTGCATGGACAGAGAAGGAGTGGGAATAGAAATAAGTTTTATGGGATGGGAAATTGGAACACCACGCGACATTCGATAGAGCATTTCAAGCATATTTAGGACATATTTCATAAACAATTATTATTACTAGACAAAGAAACATTTCATAGACATTTGGAGTCATATTAATAAAAATCTATTAGCTGGTTAGCAACTGATAAGCATATTCTTTATTCAAATAATTCTCCATAAAAAAAAACTGAATATAGAATTGCGTTCGCTAAACAGACAGTGTCGAGATTTATAATATAAGGGTGCTGGCGTGTCAGAAATTAAGCTTAACATTATTCCACTTCTGGTTTGTTAAGTCAACAAAGCATTTATCCTACTACTATTATAAACGTGAAAGTTTGCAAGGATGAATGGATGGATGTCTGTTACTCTTTCACGCACAAACTACTGAACGGATTTTGATGAAACTTTACAGAAGCCGCAAGCATCAGAATAACACAAAGCAATTTATAAAGACATTGGGAGAAGTACTAATACAACGCGGGGGAAGCAGCTAGTATTAGATAAAGCTTCTTCTTGAGTCGATGGAAAACTTGCCGTGCGGCGTTAGTGGTGAGCTTAAGGTCTTCCATGGTGCTTGTGTATGGCATGGGCAATTGGAGCACTCCAACATGTATGTCATATTCTCCACAGGGGGACCTGCACTCATACAGGTTATCAGGCGGGTCTATAAAACCCCATTTTGTTTAGTAAGATATAGGTAGCTATTCATATAAAATGTTTTATATCAATTGCCCCTTTACTTCATTGATTTTAGAGCTAGAGTTAGAAGCGACGAAATCATCTAAGTGAAGAAATAACTTCACAAATAAACTGTAAGATTACTTTAACAAAGTAAAGCTACATAATACAATATTTCTTATGTGCATAATACGTGAAAACTGCTTAATTAAAGTGTCACGCTGTTACGAAGTTTAATTTCCGCCGTGTATAGTCTGGGGACATTTATTTCAGTGGTTACGCACTCTGTTTGTTGTTATGACTTCTGTTAATAATTAAAAACTTTGAAACTGAAAGAAACACAAAGAAAAATAAAACCAGATTTACTGTACGGGGAAATGTTACGATTCTTCGGCTAGTTAAGAGTTGTGAAAAGTAATATTAAAAGTAAATAGTTCTAATTTTTTGTAAGGGTTCAATTGCACACTCGATTTTACTTTATTATTGCAGAATATATTTGTGTTATGGCTGTCCCAAATAAAAGCGTTGCAACGTCGCATTGCAAAAATCAGCGACGTCACTCGAAGGGTTATCCTAGTTTTTGCGTTGCGAAGATTAGCAAACTGTTTTGTGAAATTATATGAACGGCTAAATACCAACATAATTCGGTCTTTTCTGTCTCGCGGTCAGGTAAAAATAAATTACTGCTTTGTTTTTAATATCTGTTTAGCGCGAATTCTACCTATTTCCGCGTCGCCAAATTAGTAGAGAAAATACGTAGTCCATAATTTCATTAATGGGTTTGTTTCTTAGCCCAATATTTGTGGCACATTGCTCAAGCTTGGACATGCTTGCGCTGTATTGGGCACAGTTTACCCAGTTATAGCAATGAACGAAATCAAATCTACTTCGCCACACGTTCGACCGCATAATACCGATACGGACGTTCTGTGAATTGGACATCGTGCAGATTGGGCATTCCGCGAATTGGCCGCATTACCACCGCTGAGCATTTGCGGCCGAATGACACTACGAAAAAGAAAAATATAACCAAACAATTCAAAATGTTTGTCAATTTGGTATTTCAAAATCTGCGCTGCTATATTGCACACAACGTATGAAGCTAGGCTTTTCGTTTTTTTTATGAAACTCCCTGCGAGCCTATGTTTGACTACTGTCCCACCTAGTGGCAAGCGATGATATTTATTTTGTCTTCGGCAATGGTTCTTAATGCTTTATTGAACACCAATAACAATGTTCAATAGAGTGTGATAATAAACTACAATCATGATCTACAAAGGCAAGCATATCTCAATGATGAGTTCGATATGGTTGACACTAGTCTAGAAGTATAGATCTATTATTTGGTTAAAGACCGGGATTTTATAAATAGCTATCAGGAAACAGACTCCAGCAGATATTCCCGTCCTTAGCTGTAGGCATAATGAAAGTACTCATTTCTAAGGCGTTGTCCACAACGCAAATGTGAGATCATCGCAAGGTCTCGCGATATTTAGTCTTACGAATCCGCTATCAAACATACTAATGGTGAATAGGTGTCCTATCGCGCGATACGGTCGCGCGACCAATGGACCTAATCGTGATTAGTTAAACTAAACTCAGTTTATGCAAATACAGCGATCTGATTGGTTGAGATCGCTGAAAAACTACCAATCAGAACGCTGTATTTGCATAGACTGAGTTTAGTTGAACTACCGCGATTAGTTTCAATGGTGAAATTGGCTCTAAAAGTTTTGATAAACTATTCGCGACAGCGAAGGTCGTATGAACGAGCGATCAAACATATTGATGTCGAATAGGTTTCCTAATTAAATTCACGCGATAGTCGCGTTGCGTTTTCTGATGGTCTTTTGTAATTCGTAACCTTATGATATGTTATGATTTTGTTGCATAATGTAATCAAATGATTCTTGTGACATAGGTATATAGGTAATCAAGCTGGTTGGCGAGCCTTTATGTCTATATTCTATATCTGACTGCGAATATATACAATCTGCCCATCATATCTTATAGGACTGTATTCTTTGGCAGAATAAACGCAATATTTTATTGGTTAAAATACAAGCTGTGTACAGAGTTATTGTATCCTAGTAGAAACTAGAACAAATTTCCGTGCACTCAAGCATTTTTGCTATACCTATTATTGATATAAAAAATAACAGTTCACAACCGTTAATATTAATTGAGAAACTTAAATGGCCGTGGGCAGGGCAAATTGCTCGCAGAACGGATAGTCGATGGAGCCGAAAAGTTCTGCAATGGCGTCCACGAACCGGATGACGATGCATTGGAAGACCTACCACTAGTTGGACCGATGACCTGGTTAAGGTTGCGGGAAGACGCTGGATGCGAGACGCACGGGACCGGTCAATGTGGCGACGCCTGGGGGAGGCCTATGTCCAGCATTGGACGTCTTTCGGCTGAAATGATGATGATGATGAATATTAATGATATTTTTTACCAATGGTGCTAGGCTACTGGACCTATCCCAGTTGTAAACGATGTATGTATTTGTTCTGTCTCCTGCTTGATATGGAGGGTGTGTAAAGTGGAAATTATGTACTTTTTTCCTTTTCCTTCGTTATTATTTTCTGATAAATTTCGTTGTGGGAACCAAGACAGTTAAATTAATTCTCCTGCAACTTGTCGAGCTTCATTGTCTCGTCGTTTTTCTGGTGATCGCCACTTTGGATTCTGGCTTTCAGGAGTTGCAGTGGTTTGGGAATCAATAATGCGGTGGGACTGATTACAACAAACAAAATAAAATTGATTATCATAAAATGCAGACCTATCCCCTCGTTATTCAAAATATTGATTCTGAAATTCACCACGTAATACGCCTCATTTTTGACAAAGCATTTTGCTTCCTTCCCACGTCTTTATTTTTTCATTGCTATTATGACCCGCAAAAAAAGGTCATCCACACGTTTCCCGAAAGTAAAAACTAAATGTTTTCGCCGTCCTGCGTACCTGGATCCGCGATCACTCGCGTCGTATATACGCGCGATTGTCGCGTATTTGCGTTCTATTAGGACACTCAGATTTTGTGATCGCGCGACCACGCGATCGTTTTATCGCTTATTCGTGCGATAATCACGTATTCGCGTTATATTAGGACAACGCCTAAAGATACTGGTACCGATTTCTACTAAGTACTTAACCTTTTAATAACATCGGTATGCGACCCTAAACCATTAGCTACCAATATTTCATTAAATACTTCTTTTAAAGGGAAACATCCCACGGTGCATATTTAATCGGGTGGGTAACCACAAAATGTGTGTCAAATTCAGCTGCAATATAGAGAGCGCACACCGCACATCAGTTAACCATCTCCCCTTAATTAAATAGTGCAGAATCTCACGTTACAGCAAGCTTTGACATAATACAATAAATATTGTTTTATAGAATGTTGACAGCAGATATAAGATACACATAATTGGTTTAGTTTTCTATTACTGGGAATTCTTCAATAATTATTTGTAATTTAGCTGAAAGTGCCGGCATCGCCTTCCTCATGCGTTGCCACATCGACCGTTAATCTGCTTCTCGCACCCAACGGACTCCCGTGGCCCTCACAGGTCAGGTCGTCGGTCTATCTTGTCGGAGGCCTAAACACGCTACGTCTTTTTGTACGTGTCTGCCATCCCAGCCACCTTTCGGCGCAATCTGTTTTGTAAGCAATGCGAAGTGCAAGAAAATTAAAATAATTAAAAGTTTTATATATTTCTTTATCACCCCATTTAACCACCCCAAAATCATTTATTTTTTTTATTTTTTTATTTGTGATGGTTTTACTCTTGACTCTAGTCTAAGTCATAGGTGACAGAGACAGAGTCGACGATGGAGTGAGCTTACCCAGAAGAAGCCTGTTTACTCTAACTTTAAAGAGATTCGGGTTGAATGCGTTCGGAAACACAGACGCAGGCAGTGAGTTTCATTCATTCGGTTTGCGCATTATGAGGGATGTTTGGAAGCGCTTGGTGCGAATTGGTAGAATGGCAACAAGGTAAGGTTGGTAACTTGCAGTGCGTCTAGATGTCGGATGGTAGAAGGGGGCTGGTGGGATGAGGTCGTGGAGTTCTTGAGTACACTCACCTTAATACAGTCTGTAAAAGACCGACAAGCAGGCAACCTTGCAGCGATGAGCCAAGCTGTGAAGCTTGGTATCCACCAGTTCAATGTCGCCGATGAGCCTCTTGGCTCGGCGTTCCACCGAGTCAAGCGCGGTAAGCTGATACTTTGCTGAGCCATCCCAAAGGTGGCTGCAATACTCCATGCAGCATCGGACTTGCGCTTTGTACAGGGTTAAAAGCTGTCCAGGCGTAAAGTATCACTTCACCCTATTTAGGATGTCCAGTTTTTGGCCGCAATTTGGGCTTTGTACTCAATGGAGGCGCCCAAGTTGAGACTGGATGTCAACTCCATGCCTAGGAGCTCAAGCCGATCAGTAGAGTAGGCGCCTGATCGAAAAGACTCCTTTTAGCGGTAAAAAGACACGCCTGTGTTTTGGTGGCGTTAAAGGAGACCAGATTGTCATCACCCCACTGGGAGACAAGGATTAAGGTCAAATCTGTCCGCTCTTCCATAGTCTCACTCAAGGAACGAATTTCATCCACGCTGGTTCTTGCGCTGGACAGGTATCTCTCTGAAACAGTACTGTCATCTGCGTACCCAACAATACCAAGCTGAAGTAGGTCATTGATGTGCAGCAGGAAAAGAGTTGCAGAGAGAACAGACCCCTGAGGAATTCCGGAATCAATAGCCATAAGGTCAGAGGAGCAGCCGTCTATGACTACTCGGATCGACCGTTCGCAAAGGAAGTTTGATATCCAGCTACAAAAACCAGCGGGGATGCCATACGCAGGAAGCTTACTGAGTAGACTTGCGTGCCAGACCCTGTCAAAGGCCTTCGAGATATTCAGCGATACAGCAAGTGCTTCGCCGAGTCTCTTGATGGCTTCGCCCCAGCAGTGCGTGACATACACAAGAAAATCACCAGTAGACCATCCCCGGCGAAAGCCATGGCGGTCACTGAGGAGATTATTGTCTTCAAGGTAGGTCAGCAACTTACTGTTCAGTACTCTTTCCATAACTTTGCACAGAATGGAGGTAATGGCGATTGGACGGTAATTGACAGGGTCTGCGCGGTTGCCTTTTATGGGCACTGGTTGCACATTCGCAAGCTTCCAGGACTTTGGCACCGTTCTTTTTACAAGAGAGAGGCGGAACAAGCGTGTCAACACAAGGGAAAGTTCGGGCGCACACAGCCTCAGTGCTCTCGCTGGAATGCCGTCAGGCCCGCTGGCCTTGTTCACGTCTAGACTGCGCAATACTCTTCGGACCTCTTTGGTGTGCACAGCGATCTCCGGCATCGAAGAGTCACAATGAGATACAGTAGGTGGTTGCTTGGATCCAGTGTCCAGACGCGAATTGCTAGCAAACAGAGATGCAAATAAATTTTCTTTCTCACTTGCAGAGTGAGCCAGCGACCCATCAGGTTTCAGCATTGGAGGTAAAGTGGGACGACAGAAATTCGATTCAACCGCTTTAGACAGGGACCAAAACTGTTTTCTACCTGGAGGGTGCGATGCCAGCTTGGCCCCAATACGTCCAATATGGTCAATACGTGCCCGACGCAAAACCCGCCTGCAGAACTTGGTGGCAGAATTAAAAGCTCTTTTCCTCGCGCGAACCCTACGCGCTCTAACTTTGCGGTCGCGGGCCCAGACCCAGGCTTGGTAGGCAGACTCTTTTCGGGCCTCAGCGTGGGCACATTCTGAATTATACCAAGGTCGCGATTTGTGACCGAGCGGAATGTCAGAGAATGGAATGAAAAACTCCATTCCCTGCCGAATCACATCCGCAACCGCGTCCGCACAGCTCGAGGGATCACCCGAGGAGAAGCACACATGCCACCAATGATAAGACGCAAAAAAATGCCGCATCTCGTCCCAGTTTGCTGACTCGTATCGCCATACTCGCCTTGTGCCTCTAGGACTCTCATCTGGAGGAGAGCAAGTCGACACGGATTTCACCAGACAATGGTCAGACGTTCCTAGCGGGGCTGAGACCGATACCGAATGACTGTCCGGATCAGTTGTCAGCAGAAGGTCTAAGCAATTGGGTGTATGGCCTTCAACATCCGGTACCCGCGTTGCCACATTCACCAGCTGGGTTACATCTAGCGATAGAGAAAACTTGCGCGCCTCTAACCCGGCCGACCTTGGTCAGTTTTCCGGTACGGGTACAACCACTCCTTATGATGGGCGTTAAAGTCCCCCAGAAAATTAAGCTTCGCTGTTGGGTACCGTTGCTGGGCTAAGTCAGCCGACTCCATGAGGCAGTTAAAGAGCGCCGTCGTTTCCTGGTCGCCGAGACTTCTCCACGCCAGTATCCACAAGCAGCCAGCCACGTCCGACGTGGTTGTTATCTTCGTCTCCGTTAGAAAAAACAGGTGCCGCTTCTCGGTCTCAAGGTGGTGGTGGACCGGATCGAGATTAGAGTGCAACCCCCTGATGTTAGTGAGGTGCACTTTTAGTGGGAGGAAGTGCAGCCGTTGTTTCACCATATTCTTCTTTGCTTTGGTCATTTTATTTTTTTAGAGTTTGCTGGGGAAGAAGTTAAACTGTCGAGGCGCTGCTCAGTGAATCAAGTGGAACACTGGAGCTAACCCAACCTATGGGGCACTCATTTGGAGACTGCGGGGACGCCCGAACCCCCCCGGATATGGCCACCGGGTCCTCCCATCCAGTCGCCAGCTAGCACGGTGGAGCATACCGGGATTTTTCGCTAATTGGCGGAGCAGCCTTTGGCACGTGGCTGGCGTGCTACTTGGGCCCCCTACTGACTGCGGTCGGCCAACGACTGGCACCGTGCTTCGGATCCCGCTACCCTCCAAGATGAGTTACCCGGCAAGTTTTGCCCAGAGACGAAGACCGGTTCTGAACAGCGCAACTGACATCCTCCTTCTCCCCCAAAGGCACTGGCAGTCCCACACACCGATGGAACACAGCAAGCTGCCGGACTCCAGAGGGATGGTGGTCGCGAGCCAGGCGGCCCCTTGCGGAGCCTACCACCGCTTAAGTGAGATCGTTCAGCCGTACCACAGGCAAACCTGTGGTACCGTTGCCCGGGATGGACCGCTAGGAGGTAGATCCCATACCCATCCCAAAATTTTACTTGAAAAAAAGAATTAATTAAATAACTCTTAAATAGATAAAGGTAAAACAAACCACTCGCAATTGCTTTAAAAGTAAGAAGTATGCCCCATTTGGCAATGAGGTTTCACAGTAAGGTACACACAGTTTCAGTACACCACTAAGCATTCTGATTTAAATCACAATGTACCAGTAACTGAACTATTCAAGTATTAATCTGAGCACCGACCACAATACTCGTATTCGGGACATTGCAGGGTTCACACAAACGAGTTCCTCCATGCACATAAACTACGAATGACTCAATAAACTAAATGAACGGAACCTAGATTTATTACATTGCCGCTACGTAGAATATTTTTGACAATATCCTAACTCAGGGGTTGCGAATCTATGGCACGCGTGAAAGTAGTAGCACGCGAAATCTGTGCTAGTCTGAAATTAAAGTCAATTTTATTTCACTGCCTTTTCTGTCCGTCAAATCAAATTAAAGCTAATTTAATCATTATTAAGATTTATTTATTTCATAATTTATTTATTAACAAAAAACCCAGGCAACTGCGAGGCGGATTCGCGCACCGAGGGCTCCGTACAAACCTCAGCTTAAAGGTATTACATACCTGTAAGCTGAGGTTTGTCAGTAGATCTGAGTATATGATATAAATTTCAAAAAGGGTCTTGACAAACAGACAGACGTCCGTCTGTCTGTTTGTCAAGACCCTTTTTGGTCGGACGGACAACAAAGTGATCCTTTAGGGCTTCGGTTTTTTCCTTTCGAGATACGGAACCTTAAAAAAAACTAAAATGTGGTCTGTCACAAAGTAGGATGCCAACTTAGGAATACTTTACATCTGTGATGAGTAGGTAACAATACAATTTTACGATCTCATGTCCTAGCTAGGTTACTTAGTAGCCTGTATTAAGGACAATCAGCCCTCATTTCCCGAATACAGGACAAGTAGTATTTCTTAGACTTTTACATAATAATTAACAAAATTTAGAACAGATTAATAAAAGTCCAATACAATAATATTGGAGTGCGCGCGCGCGTGTGTGTGTGTTAGTGAATCTGAGTGCGCGTGCGCTTACGTGTGCGTGTGTGACTGTGTGAATGAGTGTTTGTATATTATTAGTTACTTATAGTTGTTAATAGTTACTAATATAGTCGTAAGGCTCCGCCTTGACAGAGTCAAGTACTCGTCAGGGAAGCATAGTATTATAGTCTTAGTCCGTAACTGGGTATAACGTATGAGACTCGCTAGATGGCGCTGCGTCTAGTCTAACGTAAGAACACACGCTCTGTTTTTAAAATTTCTTAAAAATACTATTAGTGCTTAAAAGTGAACAAAAACTAAGTGAACCAATAAAACATCACCTAATACATAAGTGACAGTGTTATCCACGGAATACATACACAAACTATGAAGTGAATATACAATATACTTTGATCAATAAACTCTGCCTTATAATAAGAAAAATGAACAAAATACAACAATACTTATCAATCTAATGCAGCAATTCTTGTGATATAATAATTGACCAATAACAGACCCAAATTCATCAAAACAAGTGTGGAAAAAAACCAATTATAACAAAGACTAAGTGCAAAAGTGACTCACACAGTTATTTAAACCTCAACCGTCACACATCATAATAAAAAACTTACCTAATCTAAGGAAAAATATTTGCTGCAACCGATCAACAAATTGGACAGACATCAGTGTGTTAGGTTGGCTTAGTGGCTAATACGTCAACTTTTGCAAGTTAACTAGCCGCACATGAGAAGTCGTGAGTTCAAACCCCAGCGACAACACATCACTTTTCATAAATTCCTTTATCACAATAATATTTGGAATTTAGAAAGAAAAAGGTACAATAACAAGTTAATTACTTTTGAGCTAAGTAACAGCTCTTGAATATTTATTAAAAAGTTTCAAACTTTGTAAAAAGTCATTACAAGATGGCAGCACTAGTGACATGTCATAAATGCAAGAAATCAGTAAATATAAAAAGTACTGCTTTGTGTTGTGCCTGTGATAACAGGTATGAATTGGATTGCGATGGTTACCCAGAGCAAACGTATCGCCTTAAGGACGCGGAAGCAACAAAAAAGTGGAGATGTAAGGCGTGCATCAGAATTAAAAAATACGCTAGTACCGACTGCACAACCAATGTTACCGTGAGGAAAAAACAAACTTCTGCAAAACCACCTACAGAACAACAACTAATTACTAAGAATGTAGTCCATAATGAAGCGTTGAAACGTCGATCTTCGGCTCAAAATTCTGCTGATATACTCGATTCTCACATACTGACTGATTGCGACACATCTATCGAATCATACACTCCCAATAAATTGTCAATGAGTGTGGATGGTACTGTGTCTGACTTAGTATTAGCCTCAGAAATGAAAGAGATAATTGCTCAGCTTACATTAAAACTCGAAAGTACTGAAAATGAACTGGGCAATATATTGTTAGAGAACACAGATCTACAGAAACAAATATGTAAGTTAACTGCAGAAAATAAAACACTAAAATCTTTGTGCCAATCGCCCTCCTTGTTTACAAGTCCTGGTACAAACTCTAATAAAAAGAGACAATCTCTGGTAAATCAGCACAGCATTCTTTCTACACTATCCCCCTAACCGTCATCCAGATTGCAAATCGACAGCAATGACAACGTAAAGGTGTCCTCCTTAGAACAAGAAATTGTTACCCTACAGCGCCAATTAAAGGTTGCACAGCATGAGATAGCGGCCCTCACGGACCGTATTGCTGTATTCATGCAAAGTAATGGCAATGTCTGTGCACCTGCCGTTCGTGCTGAACTGAAGCGGGACACTGTGATCGTAGCCAAAGCTCAGAATTGTGCTTTAGCAGATGTGAACTATATTGTCCCCCAAAGGAAGATATTTATCTTCGGTACTCAGCGGTGCGTCGGTCTTGCAGCAGCCATCTTACACTCAAGAGCAAATACTCAGTATAATAAATACAGACTCATCGCTGAAATAAAACCAAATGCGCCTTGCATGAATTAATAGCAAGCTGCAGAAATGCGAAGTTGACAATTGAAGACAAACTTGTGATATGCTTAGGTGAAAATGATCACAACCCTGATCTAGTGATGTCTCAATTGTGAGATATCTTAAATACATTTTCAAATAACACTATTATTGTATTAAATGTCATCAATAACGTGTACCTCAATGTCCGGAAGTTAAATTATTCTATAAAAAATATATGTAATAAGTATAAAAAATGCCACTTTGTTAATCAATCATCCACGAAACTGTTCGAGGTGTGTAAGTCAATAAATTACGGCATAGACTGTTGTGATTACAGTGATAGCTATTTAAATCCTAGCGAAATTCGTAAAATATTGGTGAGTAACAAATCAAGTTTCAAACTAAACGTTTCTACAAATGAACCCAAAAAAGGGACAATTCCCTACTACTTTAGTCGTATTAAGATCACATCGCCCTTCGAACATAGCTCCTCTTTGCAACGCAATGCAAAGGGTCAAATAGGAACGATACCCTATTACTTTCCTGTCCTAAATAAGCGTAACTCATTTTTTCGTACCTCAAACCAACGAAACATACCATTTTAGAATATTCCATCAAAATATCGCCAGTATATTATCTAAACAAGAACTTCTAGAAGTTACTATGCAGGAGTTAAAAAAAGTAAATAATGATCCAGATATAATATGCCTGTCTGAAACTTTCGTAAAAAAAGGTTGTGAAAACTATGTGAAAATACACAACTATGAAATGGCTACTAACTTCTGTAGAGAAAAACAAAGAGGTGGCACTTGTATATTAGTTAAAAAAGGTTTATATTATAAAGAGATATCATTCGTGAAAAACTATGCAACTCAAAACACGTTTGAAGCTTGCGGTTTAGAAGTAACAATTTAGTTGTTATATGTGTTTATAGAACACCGCAATCTGATCCGAATCAGTTTTTAACAAAATTGCATAACCTTTTACACGATTTGTTAAATAAATACAAATATAAAATAAATATAGTTGTAGCCGGCGATTTTAACATAAATACACTTAAAAAAGGTAACATCACAAATAAATTGCAGGACTTGTCCAACAATTATAATTTAAAAATCCACATTAATGTTCCTACTCGCAAACTGACTTGTATTGACCATATCTTGAGCAACATTAACAATGCAACGGGCACGGTACTACCCCTGCATCTTTCAGATCATGACACAGCACAAATGTTAAGCTTTCCAACTAAACAGAAACCACAAAAATCAGCAATTCACTACATTCATAAGAGAGACTATAACTTAGACAACATCCGAAAATTTAAGGAATGCTTGCAAAATCTTTCTTGGTCCGATATTTATTTAAAGACTGACACAAACGCCGCATTCGATGACTTTCATGAGCTGGTGTGTCTATTTTATGATCTCTGTTTTCCCAAAGTAAGAGTGAAAGTCAATAGCAATAACAAAAACACACAAAAGTGGATAAGTAAAGGTTTGAGACAAAGTTGCAAAACCAAACGGAAGCTAAGGTATCTGTACTACAAAAACAAAAATGTAAATAATAAAACTAAATATAATAATTATTCAAGTCTGTTAAAGAAATGTATATATAATTCAAAAAAGAATGCTAACATAAAATATATTCATACTCAGAACAATAAATGTAAAGCCACATGGACTGTCATTAAAAATGAAATAAATAATAACTCTCATAAAGACAACATAGAATTTATAAAACTAAATGATACTATAATTACAGATCCTGTACAAATGGCCAATACATTTAATAACCATTATGTAAATTTAACGAACGTACAAGGTGTAAAAAGTGCAAATACAAATCCCTACATAAATACGTGTGTCAGTGTCAGCACAATGTTCCTCAGACCAATGCTAGTAAACGAGGTACGACAGGAAATTATGTGTCTGTCCAACACCAGGTCGGAGGGCTATGATGAAATGAATACCAAAATTATAAAAGCTTGTAGTAATGAACTGACTGATATTCTCACTCATTTAATAAACATGTCATTTTCCCATGGCACCTTTCCTGATAAATTAAAACTGTCCTTAATAAAGCCTTTATTCAAGAAGGGAGATAAATGTGACATCAATAATTACCGACCTATAACTTTAATACCTATCTTGTCTAAAATTTATGAAAAATGTATGTACAAAAGACTTATTAATTACTGCAATAAATTTCAAATTATTAGTGACAAGCAGTTTGGATTCCAAAAGAACAAATCCACTTCGTTGGCAATTTTTTCTCTTATGCAAGCTATACTTTCAAATATTAATAATAATTATATGACCACTGGCCTTTTTTTTGATCTATCTAAAGACTTCGATCTGGTGTCACACGACATATTGCTACAAAAGTTAGAGGCTATTGGGATTAGAGGACCTGTACTCCAATGGCTATCTTCATATTTAACTAATAGAAAACAACGTGTCATCATTAATAAAATAAATGAATATAATGAAATAATATCCTACTCATCGGAATATAAACATAATAAATATGGCGTTCCACAAGGAAGCGTTCTGGGCCCAATATTATTCCTCATTTACATAAATGACATAATAAAATTAACTAATCATAAATGCATATTATTTGCCGACGACATATCTATTATAGTGACATCAAACAAAAAACATAATACCATTTTGGATCATGAACTTGACATTAATATTACAATTGACAAATTATTGCACTGGCTTGACATTAACCGTTTAAAGATAAATTTAGATAAATCCGTTTACATACAATTTAATCGATCTAATAATAATAAAAATGACATTAAACTCAATATTAACAAAATCAAAGAAGTAACTCATGTAAGATTTTTGGGTGTTATAATAGATAAAGATATCAATTGGAAAGAACACATAGACAATGTTAGCACTAAAATCAATAAATTTGTATACGCCCTTAAACAGGTTAAAAATGTAACTAACATAAAAACTGCTGTAATATCATACCATGCATATGTCGAATCGGTACTACGTTATGGGCTTGTAATGTGGGGTAACAGCACCGACTTCTGTAGAGCATTCATCGCTCAAAAAAAGTGCATGAGATCAATTTGTGGTCTTAAACCTGACGACTCATGTCGGACAATATTTAGGAAACTTGGTTTGTTACCGCTACCGTCACTTTACATTTACGAAGTATGTATGTTTGTAATGAAAAATAAACAATTATTCTTATCTGCAAATGATGTGAATCCTCGGCGCAGACGAGATCTCTATAGATTAGTGCTGAGTGATTTGCCTAGGCTATCTAAGTACAATAATAATTGCCTAGCTATGTGTGTGCGCATTTATAATAAAATACCGAGGCATCTTAAAGCATTCAATACAGAATTGTTTAAAACAAAATTTTATAAATGGTTGCTTGAACATAGTTTTTATAGCATAAAAGAATTTATAGATAAAAAAATTGATGTTCTCGGTTATTAATTGTTGATGTCTTCTTACCTGTTTGCCTGACTTTGAATTTTTTGCATGCTTTGTCTTATCCTAGCTAAACATGTTTGTGCCATATAAACTTGTATTTAACACCATTGTATACCATGTTTTACGCAAATAAATATTTTATTATTATTATTCCTTTATTTAATTTCTTTTCTTATTAACTAAATTTTTAAATATTTTTATAAAACACAAAATTTGAAAAAACATTTAAAAATATAGAAAATAGAGGCCCACCGGTATCGGGAACAGGGTCCAAGCTACCGGCGGTCAGGGCTCCAAAGAGAGGAACCTCCTAACAATGCGAGCCGTGTCCAGCAGTACTGCTTTCTGGATCAGGCCCTTGACCCAGCCGCCTAACGAGAGCCTCTTAAGATGTTGGTCGAGGCTCGTGGCTATTAAGCCATTGGCTGACACGACTATCGGTACAATGATCGCTGTGTCTACATCCCACATGTCGACAACCTCGCGAGCCAAGTCAAGATACTTGATTTGCTTATCTTTCTCGGCTTTCACGAGGTTCCCGTCATGCGGGACGGTAATGTCAACAATCATTGCACGCCTCTCTACAATAGTCCTGTCAGTGATGATGGACCGATCCCAGTACAATGTGATATTGCCATTTTCGAGAACTGGGTCGGGCACATACCTGTAGTACGGTACCTCCGATGCCACAAGAGTGTATTTCAGAGCAAGTTGCTGGTGGATGATCCTGGCTACAAGGTTGTGCCTATGCAAGTACTCCTCGTTAGCTAGACGAGAACATCCAGAGATAATGTGTCGGATCGATTCACCCGGGCGGTGACATGCCCGACAGATGTCAACCGTGCCATCCTTCACAATAAATCTCCGGTAGTTATTCGTCATGATAACTTCGTCCATAATTGCACAGACAAAACCTTCGGTTTCCCCAAAGAGGTCACCGAAACTCAGCCAGGCTACGGACGCTGCTTGGTCTACATCGGACCCATGTAGGGCCCGAAAAAAGCGTCCGTGAAGCTCCTTACTCTGCCATACTTCCCTGCGGTCGTTAGTATCAAGCACTACAGGCTTGCGCCAGTTCTCATTCGCCAAGGAGAGCGGGGTGAGTCCCTTGTCCACTGCTACTACATCTCGATGCATACCCACGACGGTGTGTAGAAAATATTCCCTGAGATTGCATATCTCGCGGTTGTGGAGGTTTTTGGCATTTAAAAAGTCTCGGCCACCACACTTCCGCGGGATATACAATCTCATGACCGACGATCGTGGATGATGCATTCGATATGCAGTCAGCAGTGTACGGACTCGCCTATCCAGGGCGTCGAGTTCCGTTTGAGTCCATTTGAGTATGCCGAAAGAGTACATCAATACCGGCATGACCCAACTGTTGAAGGCGCGCACCTTGTTTCCGCCTGAAAGAAGGCTATTGAGTACCTTCTTCAGACGGCCAAAGAAGCGTTCCCTCAACGATTGCTTCATGTCAGTAGTGCTGATACCTAACGCTTCCGACATACCCAAATACTTATAGGTTTCGTTTGGAGAGAGGGATCTCAGGTTTATGGAATCCGCTAGTTGAATACCTACGGATTCCACAATCTCCCCTCGCTTTACATGCATGACCGCACATTTGTCCACACCAAACTCCATCCTGATGGCGCTACTAAAAGTTTCTGTTTTGCTGGGGGCAAAGAGCTTCAGATTATCCATGTAAAGGAGGTGAGATATAACCAGACCACCTCTCTTCAACCGATAGCCTAGCCCTGAATTCTCCAGCAGCATGCTTAGAGGATTCAGGGCAAGACAAAACCAAAGTGGACTCAAACTATCGCCCTGGAATATACCTCGCTCGATCCTTACAGGTTCGCTATTCCTCTGGATATTTCGACATCCTGGATAGCGAAGGACTGTGCTCCATTGCCTCATACACGACATCAGGAAGGTGCGTAGAGTTGTATCTATTTTATACAATTCTAGCACCCTCATAAGCCATGTATGAGGCACCGAGTCATAGGCCTTATCCAACATGTCGACAGATCCTTTCGGGAACGCCGAACCTGTTGGCTAATGGCCATATCAATAAGGAGTAGCTCCTTAGTACCGCGGGACCCGTTCCTACATCCATTCTGAGAGACCGACATGATGGAGTTATCGTCGACGTGTTTATTAATTTTAACTCTCAAAATGGATGTAAGAACCTTATAGACCGTTGGTAAACATGTAATTGGTCTATAATTTTTGGGTTCCGCGGTGCTACCAGACTTGTGGAGCAGGTGGGTTATTCCTGTTGTAAGGAACTTGGGTAGCGAACCAGACTCTGGTACTGAGATGCCAAACGAGCGTGCGAACTTTGTAGCCACTTGATCCAAAAGTTGTGCAGTCCGTCCGGTCCTGGAGATTTCCAGTTCGGCAACGGACGGACTGCACGGGCTACATCTTGGGGGCTGATCGTGATAGCCCCCATTTCTTGTATTGGATCACACGCTCGTTCGACCTCCCGAGTCCATTCACCTTCGGTGTGACTGACAGGCACCGACCAGATGCTGCGCCAGAATGAACACATAGCGTCATCATCCGGCAGGTGCGTATCAGTCACACCTTGGTTGGGTCGCTCCCAAGCCCAATAAACCCACCTTTCATTACTTTGGAATGTGCGATTCTGGGTGTATCGCTCCACTCTCCGCCTGTACCTACGAATACGGTTTGCCCATGCATACACTTTTTGCTTCAGGAAGTCGATGCACTCTGTGACATGGGATATATAGTTTCGGGGGCTGACATCAGTCCCCGAAAACGCCCGTCTCACAAAGCGCATCACTCTTGGGCGGCTATTGCCCTCCCTGAAACAAATTAGTTTGCCGATGAGTGCTCTGGCCCCACCAATACGACGTTCGATCCTGCACTGCCAAGCCGGTACGGCTGGTTTCGGTCGTGTAGCTCTGTCATCTGCAAATTTGACATGAGCTACACGACATGCCGCTACAGCCGCGCAGTACATGATCGAATGTGCATCAGTGAGGTCTTCGCAGTCATCAAAATAGTTTGAAAACTGCGAATCCAGAACAGCCACCAGCGCCCTATTCTTGTTATGCATGGGCAAACGAGGTAATCGTGGCCTAAGTTCGGGTGGCATGTTGCGATACTCCCGAATAGCACACTCCAAAGCACTCCTCAATTCCTCATTGCACTGGGTACTTACGTTTGTAACCCTGTCACTACTCTCCACGTCAGCATTGATGGCAATATGGTTTGACTGTGGTGGTACCACAGCCTGCGACGATGGGGCAGTGACACGGTTACTCATTTCCGTTCGGAGGCGATCAAGTACAGTATCATCCAACATACGATTACGCTGGATGACCCGTACCTGATTCGAAAGTCGTTGGGCCGAAACGTTGACGGCTGGCTCAAGCACCTGAAACAAAGAGAGCATCCGGACACGGTACGCGGTCAGGTTGTTTCCTCCCTCTGTAGCCCCAAAGTATGCGCGCATGACATTTTCGTTTATGGATTGTGTCCATCTCATGCGCTGCACACTTCCGCCGGGTGCTGGGACCCTATCAGAGACCGGTAAGCCTCGAGGTCCTAAGCGGTCCGGCGGCCGGCGTCCTCCCCGTCGACGCGCAGGTGGTGTCGTCGGCGGAGAGAAGTACTCGTCGCTCGAGCTCGACGCAACTGCCACGGCCGGTGTCACAGCACTCACGGTGGGGCTGGTTTCCGGCGGCGGCGAGGCGGAGCTGGGCGACGAGGCCGGAGGTGGTGGGCGTGCATTTCTTGCGGCGGCAGCTCTCGTTAACATGACGTCGCCGTCGACTTCATTTTTCACATTTCTTATTCTTGAATTTGTATTTCGGCCATACTTTTAGTGATTTTACTGTAGTATGTTTTTTTTTTCTTTGATTTCATATTGTTTTGTATAATTTAGATAGTTAAAAATATTTATTATGGAAGAAATTTATAAGAGAAAATTTTTGAATCAAGTTGAATTCCTACGGATTCCACAATCCCCCCTCGCTTTACATGCATGACCGCACATTTGTCCACACCAAACTCCATCCTGATGGCGCTACTAAAAGTTTCAGTTACCTTTAGTAGCTCCATCAGCCGAAGATTGCTGGGGGCAAAAAGCTTCAAGTCATCCATGTAAAGGAGGTGAGATATAACCTGACCACCTCTCTTCAACCGATAGCCTAGCCCTGAATTCTCCAGCATCATGCTTAGAGGATTCAAGGCTAGGCAAAACCAAAGTGGACTCAAACTATCGCCCTGGAATATACCTCGCTCGATCCTTACAGGTTCGCTATTCCTCTGGATATTTCGACATCCTGGTTAGCGAAGGACTGTGCTCCATTGCCTCATACACGACATCAGGAAGGTGCGTAGAGTTGTATCTATTTTATACAATTCTAGCACCCTCATGAGCCATGTATGCGGCACCGAGTCATAGGCCTTCTTATAATCTATCCAACATGTCGACAGATCCTTTCGGGAACACCGAACCTGTTGGCTAATGGCCATATCAATAAGGAGTAGCTCCTTAGTACCGCGGGACCCGTTCCTACATCCATTCTGAGAGACCGACATGATGGAGTTATTGTCAACATGTTTATTAATTTTTACTCTCAAAATGGATGTAAGAACCTTATAGACCGTTGGTAAACATGTAATTGGTCTATAATTTTTGGGTTCCGCGGTGCTACCAGACTTGTGGAGCAGGTGGGTTATTCCTGTTGTAAGGAACTCGGGTAGCGAACCAGACTCTAAGGCTGCCTGGTACTGAGATGCCAAACGAGCGTGCGACCTTTGTAGCCACTTGATCCAAAAGTTGTGCAGTCCGTCCGGTCCTGGAGATTTCCAGTTCGGCAACGGACGGACTGCACGGGCTACATCTTGGGGGCTGATCGTGATAGCCCCCATTTCTTGTATTGGATCACACGCTCGTTCGACCTCCCGAGTCCATTCACCTTCGGTGTGACTGACAGGCACCGACCAGATGCTGCGCCAGAATGAAAACATAGCGTCATCATCCGGCAGGTGCGTATCAGTCACACCTTGGTCGGGTCGCTCCCAAGCCCGATAAACCCACCTTTCATTACTTTATATTATTATTATGTAATTTTAAATCTATTTGTGACCCATCTTTAATAAAGATTTCAATGTACCTAAGTATTTTTGCTTTTTTAAAACATAACTTACTTTTATTCAAACATTTGTTACACGAGGTGACTAGAGGTGGCCACATCCTCACACAAAAAGAAGAAGAAGACATTTGTTACACGTCACGGTGACTATTTCAAGATTTATATTGCAATAAGTTTTGTCAAAAGGTTACTCATCTCTGCCCAAACTTATACTAAAAGAGGGCACCAATAAAATTAATAGGAATTCTGCTATTGCTGAGCTGTCAAAAAAGTTTGAGGATCCGTTGATATATCACCGTTAAAATAGCGCGAATGCGAACTTTTTCAATATAACCGGACGTTCTGACAACTATGAGATGCTGACGAAAGCTGACTATGGTACTGAATAGATGTTTTGAGTTTCGAAAATTTTCTGAGTTGTCTCGAAAAAGTTTGATGATGGATTATTAGGGCATACACATGTACGTGTCCTTGATAAGAATGTACTTTTGGTCTCAGAATAGTTTTTAAATTATATTTCTAAGCGAACTCTCTAATTGCTTTGGCCAATCATTTATTCCGGGAACCTGTAGGCGTTTATCGATAAAGAAACTGGGAAAGCAGGCCTTAAATATTTAATGCTATTTTATTTAAATTTAATTCCAATGAAGTATAAAATAAGCATTTTATATTCAAAGCATGATTGAACAGTCAGTTACAGGAACTTGGTACAATTTTGACCTATTATTTAAGTACCTTATTTTACGGAGATTAAAATTATTTTAGAAAAGTCAGATTCCTAAGAAAACTGTTGAAGTTGTGGTTAAAATTCAATTCTAAATTGTGTTTTTTTAATCTCACAAAAAACGATTACAATAACATTCTTCCACCAAAACTTTTCAGTAAAGAAATGTTTCAAGATAATTCGCTAATTATCTATTGTAAAAACATTGTACCGTTAAATTCGGGTCACGGGCGTTAAATCACATTTACATCCTTAATCTTTTGTACTTATCTGTATCCTGGGTTTATCAATTTTTCTCCGTTTTCCTCCGTTTTTCTACGTTTTCTCCCTCATACTCTCGTTAGCAAGTCGTTAGAGATGCTTTACGATCCGTTTCCTGAAAACTAAAAAGGTGTTTGTGCTAAAATATCACGGTAAATCTGTGCCTTTAGAAAAGATATAGACTTTTTTTGTTGCGTAGAGTTAGAGGATTTTATAAGGACGCTTTTTGCTAAACATCGGCGAAAAGCCCACAAGCGAGCTTCCCGGTGGCTCGGAGCCATTCGATTTATAACATAACAATAAGCATGTAATATATATAAGCTACTACGCGAAATTTTTTTTTTTTTAGAAAATACGTCCGCGATATTGCCATCAGATCCCTAACTTACCAAAAGCTAACATGACATGATAACATTATGTAGACATTTTTCCACAGGAATAGTAGATTTCCTTGATCAAATTATCACGATAGGTTTTATTAACCAACATTAACCAAATAAAGCTTAACAAAAATATCAAAAAACCTGACTGCTTAAGAAGCGAACTAAAAAGACGTAAACAAGAAGAAAATCATGCGGTGTAGTCGGAGGATACATATTCGCGAGCTGGCACAGCATGATCTTGTTGAATTAAATGAAAAATGTAATGATTTGTTTTACAAAACGTGGTTTTATTTTTGAGAGCGAATTTTATCAAAAGACAATTACAGGAAAAATTAGAGAGGGCAAGTAACCGACCACAGATAATATACCTATAAACTAGAGAAGTACTAATTTACATTATTAGTGGGTAAACTAGGGTTCAATTTACTAAATCCAACACTCTCACCAAATTTGAACCCTTTGACTTAAATACATACATATTTTAGAATATAAACAATAGTCTGAACTCAAAAATCTATGGTCTTTGGTTTCTTTTAAATATTCCATTATTGTCTTGACTACGTTCCAGTGAGTGCATAAGTGATCCGACTGCCTCTCGGTATGGAATATTCTTGTCCACAGATTCAGTGCTCTTCTCCAGTGTGGTGTGTGGGTCTACTGGAATATTATTGCAGTTATCATCTTGCATGTTGTATTTATATATTAGGAGTAGTCTCTCAATATATTTTTACTGATGTATAAAGATACTCGTATATCCTTCAGATTTTTCAATTTGTAATCCTACTAAGTTCTTTAGATCACACTGTTTTATTTCGAAATTTTGCTTTAATTCATGCATTACTGTATTTAATGAATCATTTGACTTAGAAAATAGAAGCCCATCATCAACATACAATAATAAATAAACTTTGTTGTCGTTATATTTCCAAAGTACAACACCTATCTGCATGACTATTGTTCCAACCCCGTGGTGCTTGTTTAAGACCATAAAGAGAACTATTGAGTTTACATACCATATTTGAATTAGCATCTAAACCTTCAGGCGGTGACATATATATGTCTTCTTTGATGTCACCATATAAGAATGCAGTTTTGACATCAAACTGAACAATAATGTGCAAATTATGTTGCGCTGCTTCTGAAAATAAAAATCGAATTGTGTCATATCTCACTGTTAGAAAGTATATCTATTTATAATCAATAATAATTATTTATTGACATAATGAATACAATTGAGATTATAGGATTCCCTAGCACCTGCGCTAGTAAAAACTGTGTTGCAGGTGCTAGTGTCTTCCCCGTAATAAAGTGACAGTAATCTTACATCAGACAGAATAAATGAAAATAATAGAAAAGTTAACAAACGTGCTACCATGTTTGTGTATGTGTGTGTTTGTGTATGTGTGGGTGTGTATTTGTGTGTGTTTTTGTATGTGTGTGTGCATGTGCTGTGCCGGATGGGTTATGTTTTTATGAGGTTTTCTACATCAGTATAGTCCATTGACTTTAGCCAGGTATACAGAATTATTTTAAATTTATTGTTATTCAATTTGCTTACCTTCTGGACTTTAGTTAATTTACTATAGGTATGCGGAGCAAGATAAGCATAGTGTCTTCTAGCAAATGTTGTTCTAGTATGAGGAACAAGGAATCTTTCTACGCGCTTTTCTGATATTGGCAGGTAAGGAACAACTTGTTTGTGGTATCTTCGTAGTACTTCGTAGGTGAATATCTTTCTCACAGACAATACTCCAGCCAGTTCGTAGACTGAAGATGTGGGATGTCGATACGGTAGGTATAAAAGTACTTTCAGCACCATACGCTGTGCCCGCTCCACTCCTAACATATGAGTTTTTGCCGCACCTCCCCATGCGCAAATGCAGTATCTGATGATTCATTCGCACGAAGTTCGGTAGGTTTGTACAAGTAGAGTTCTATTTGCAACTGTGCGCAAGTTTTTAAAGATATATACTAGTTTTCTGATTCTAGCTATTGTCAACGTGAGATGCATAGCCCAGGTAAGTTGGTCATCCAGCGTGACACCCAAATACTTAGAAGAGGCGACTCGTAAAAGCGTCGAACAATCACAGCTGGTTCGAGTATCTCTTCTGTTGCACGGGAAGGTATGTATTTTGATGGCGTGCGAGGCAGCAGGTTTGCCTACAAATGTTTTGCTGGAGCATACATATTTTGTCTTACTGGTGTTTAATGACAGGAGACTGTTTTCTATCCAGGAGGTCACCTTTGCTAAGCCTGTCTTAGCCAGTTCAAATACCATGTCCCAGGTTTGAGCATGGAAGATCAGCACCGTATCATCAGCGAACATAAGGAGATCCAAGTATGGCAGGGTAGCAGCTATCTTGCATAGATTATTAATGTAAATGAAGAATAATGTGGGTCCTAGCGTGCTACCCTGGGGAACGCCGTATTTGCATGTTGATTCACAGCTTTCATAGCCAGCAACTCTAACTCGTTGAAATATATCGGTTAAATAATCTTTAAACCAGTCCAGAGCCACCCCTCTTATACCAACGCCCTACAAGCGTGTTATTAGTATATTATGCCTTCTGGCTACATCCTTTAGCACATAATCTTGATTTATAAAGCGGACCAGATGGCTCATCTTTTATTCTGAAGATCCATGTACAGCCAATCACTCGCACTCCATCAGGTTTCTCAATCAATTGCCAAGTTTTATTCTTTGCATGAGCCTGTAGTTCTTCCTCAATTGATTGCCTCCACATTGGCAGCTTTAACATAAACAACATAACAGAAATTGCTTCATCATATATTTGTGGGACATTTTCCTGTCCTGCAATTTCTTCTGTACACATATTTCCTTGCATTTTACACAATCTTGCTTTAGATCTTGTAGTTACATTTGACTTCAATTCCTGGTGATCTATATTTATCTCTGGTTTATACAAAGAGCCTTCATATGAGTAAAAATCATCACTGGATAATTTTTTAGTATCTTCAATGCTTTCAGGTGAATTCTGTTAAGCTGTGTCACTATCAGAAATACTTTTAGTTACAGAACTATCTTCACAGATATTTGGGGCTGTCTCTGATGATTGTACTATAGCATAATTTCTTTTTACTGAGCTTTTCAGAAAAATCACATCTCTGCGTTTTGGGATCTAAGATACTTTAGATTTTCTATTTATTAAATATACAAATACTATCCTGGTAAAATCGTCGATGAAAGTAAGAAAGTAGCAAGCTCCTCCAAGAGATGGTATTTGGACCACAGACATCGGAGTGAATAAGTTCTAGCTTTGCTTGTGCCCTGGAACCTTCTGAAGGGAATGGAAATCTTGTTTGCTTCCCTTCCAAACACGCGATACATGCACTCCTGCACTTGAGTCATCCTCTGGTGCCATAAATAAAAATTATTATCTGTTGAAGCTGATATGTATGCTGGAACACTATATGTAAGTAGCCTGTACATATTATTTATCATTTTAGCTGCTGCAACTACAGGTCTAGCGCCTAACTGTGTCAGTTCCTGAGGTATGGGAGCGGTACGGGAGGGGTGACAAGTCACGTGGCATGACGTGTCCTAACTGTCTCGCTATACACGTGATACATTTTAATGCAGATATATCTTACGATATGCTTATGATATTTACGAGCGTGTACCTAAGTCAAATTGATTAATATATCGGCGTGTGAAAATAAAAACAAAAAAACCGGACAAGTGCGAGTCGGACTCGCCTACCAAGGGTACACATTTGTAGGTAAATATTATAAATAGGTAGTTCTGGAATCGAGTCTCGCAGTTTTCACCAAGCTTATAGATAAGTAAAAAAAAAATATAGTAAATAAATAAATAACGTGTGGCTATATAATAATATTTTTTTAATATTATTATTTCCAACAGAAATTCTAAATTAGATTAATCTGAATCCATATCGCCGTCTTTACCCGAATCACTATATGTATGGCTCGAATCACTTTCATTATCTGATTCCCCATCTCGTAAATTTATAATAAATTGAAACATGATCTCGTCACTAAGATCGCCCTGTAGCCTTGGCAACTGTTTTATGTATGTTAATGTTATCTTTAAACTCAGCAGAATAGGGATCTACTTTTTTTTTGTTTTAAAATATCCGTACACTTTATAAACAACTTGTTTAGTATGAGACCTTATTGGAGGACTCATCTTTGGTTGCGAATACCGTGTGCGTTTTACTTGAAGCGACCTGTCCAATTAACACGTGTTGACGACAGCAAGCCTGACGCCCAACTGAAGTTACGCATCGATTGACGTTTCATAAACACACCCCTCCCGTACCGCTCCCATACCTCAGGAACTGACACAGTTAGGCGCTAGACCTGTAGCTTGTTTGTTTTATTCAAGATTTTACAGCCTTGTTTGTGAAATTGTACTTGATAGCCACTATTTATTATTTGACTGATAGAATGAAAGTTGGTAGCCAACTCAAGAACATAGAGAACATTCTGTACCTTGATAGTTTCCAACTGGCCTTGCATGTTGACAACATTTAGATTTACTTTTCCACAGGCCTTCACAACTAGCTTCTTGTCATTAGCTACTCTTATTGTAGTAATTGGAGGTGTAATTTCAACGTAGAGCCAGTTACAGTTCATTGTCATAATTATGCATTGACGCTCCAGATTCAATGTACCAATTATTGACGTTGTTTATTGTTACAGATAACACAGCGACATAACCAGAATCTGTGTTCTTATAAGAATTCGGTTCCTTTATCTTATTTCGGCAATTTTTGCTTATGTGCCCATATTGATTGCACACATAGCACCTTGGACTTTTACCAGTTTTATTTTTATCTTGAGCTTGTTTGACAAACTACTTTCCCTTGCTTTTAATGTACAATGCACTAGACTCAGAGTTTCTCACATCTTGCAGAAGCTTAGTCTTCACAGAATCAGCTGTTATTGTCACACCGGAGCTTTCAAGTGCCATGATCATTGGTTGATACATATTTGGTAAACCGGCAAGTAATAAACTCTCGAGCGTTTCATCATCGACTTCAAAACCAATGTTCCTTAACTTATGAGCAGTGGTCATGATCTGGTTAACATAATCTTCAATGTTCAGACAATTTTCAACCGTTGTATTGATCAGATCTCTCAACAGACCAATTCGGCGTGTCAAACCTTTGTCATCGAAAGCTTTAGATAAATTATTCCAAACTTCTTTAGCTGTTTTGACTTCTTGTATATGAACATAATTGGTGGGATGTACTAATAAGATAATTTTCGACTTCGCTTTTGTATCAAGTTTGGGATTAATTGTTTCATTGTCTTTCGCAGTGACACAACTCCATAACTCCTCATGATCGAGGTAGGTTTGAACTGCAAATCTCCACGTGGGATAGTTTTCTCTTCCAGTCAGCTTTTCAATGCGTGCCATCGTATTATTTAACGACATTTTGGCTGATGAAGAATGTTGAAAACGCGTGCTCTTCTTCTTGTTTACGTCTTTTAAGTTCGCTTGTTAAGCAGCCTGTTTTTTTGATTTTTGAATTAACTTTTTTTATTTGTAACTTTTAGTTAAATTTTTTTTTTACGAGTTAGGTGCATTTAAACCTACAGTATTATATATTTTTGAAATCACCTTTTTAAATCGTTTATTTTGATACCCCATAGGATGTTTTTGGAAGAAAATATAATTGGGCCCCACAATATGGCACCCAAAATGTGCCATTTTAATGTAGCCAGTGACACTTGCAAGGATAAGGCGAATCGATTGGCGTAAAAATCATCAAAATCGGCCAACGAGTTTGGTCTCTAGAACTCCACATAGGAACAAACATACTTACATACATACATAGACTGATAAACACATTACCCTCCTTCGGCAGTCGGGTTAAAATACCTTTAACGGTGTTGAAGAACTACTAAATATAATTCGTTCTTATTAAATAACAATTTAAACCTGTATTATCTATTATAAACAATATGATCATAAAACTCCAAAATATGACCAATGCTTTAACAAACTACAAACTTGGTACATATTTCGTGGTAGTTTCCTCAAGTGAAATTTATTGTTGGACCCAAGCTTGCCGGCTGTTCCAAAGTCTTCCCTTCTGAGATAGCAGTCTCATTATTTACTGCAATAATGCAATCTTATGGTGGTATCTAATGTAAATCTTATTTTATGCTAAATATAACGTGAGTTTGATTTATTTTGGTAATTTTGCTGGCGAAAATCATTACCGTGGCTGTGGTGGATTTGTATGGCCCTTCGAGGCGTGTTTTTGTTATGTGAATGAATATTAAATTTTTATGTGAACATAATGTACCTAAGTATTTAACATTGTCAACCTCTATTGCATCTATCACCTCTACGAACAATTATGTCAGCGAAATAGAGGTTACGAACTTAATCTCACAGTAGAGGAGCAAAGGACAAAAAGCTATGAAAATCACTAGAGGAGGCCTTTGCAAAGATGCATACGGAACTCCGAAATGTACCTACCTACTAATAACTCTCGGAAATAAAAGAAGAACAATAAAGTTAGCACAGGATTAGAGTTTTAGGAAAAGGGCTTCTGAAATTGAACGTTTATATACTTTATAAAAAAAAAAAACTACTTTATAGTTTGGTCTTATATTAAAGCGTGTATTTTATTTAAATATTATTTGAAGTAAGAACATTACTCACGTTCACAATAAAAAATTAAAAGTGTTGCAAGACAAAAAACATACTACATTTCTCTAACTATACGACTTCGCACAGCCTGAACATCTTCTAGACAAGATGAAAATTTAATACGAAGTTTTATGTCCAGCGACGCACATCACTCTGGATTTGGGGCTTTTAATAACGTAATAAGCCTAGTGTAAAAAGAGAATTTAAACGTAGATTTAATTTAATATAAAAAATAGACGCCCGGCTTATGTACATATAATAACGACTTTTAGGGCAAATGGAACAAAGCTCAATTTGAAATATTAAATCTGTTCATGATTCGAGATAGCGCACAAAGAGACTGCCTGGGAAACGTGAGGCCTTTGCCCAGCAGTGGACATTCTAGGCTTAAAATAACTTTTCAAACTTTGGTCACCAATTATTTTGCCTTAGTAGGTTTATCTCCTTCTCGACCCAAAGAACAGCGTTGTTTCATTCAATTTCTTTCGAAAGATCAAAGGTTAACTTGAAAAACACTTTAAGTGACATCTGGAATACCTTATACAAATGCATACACTCAAAACTATAACTAAAGTAATAGTTCTTGACACAAAACCCTCAAATAAACAAACAAGCATTCCCCAACAACAATAATTGTTGTTCTAAAAGAGACAACACAACACAAGTTAGTACACATGAAAACACACATATGTACTGCCCAGAACACAGCAATACCCAGCAGTTACGACACATTACACGAGAACACATTCATCTCAATTAGAATGGCTTGTAGTCAAGTCTAACAGACGACGAATCCAAGACGAATGCATTAAGAACAAAGGTTTTAGTAAATGCGTCTTTCCTTTGCCAAAGGGAGAGATGCAAAGACTTGCGTCTTATGCAAGTCTTTTGGTTGCGTTTTATGCATGTAAAAGGTTTTCAATTGTTGAAGACTTGTTTTATTGGTATTGTACTTATTTTCTAGGTTCTATTTTCAGCAATGAGTTATGGACTGATTGATCGATGGTCATTGAAGCTAGCTTAGGCACATTTTGTATAGGTACTACGAATTTAGAATTGTGTGCCAAAAATAATTCTGAATTCAATTTGGTGATAACTATCGGGATTGGAACAAAAATATTGTATCGCGAGTCGCGACTACTGTACCGCTATCGAGTGTTTAAGAATACCTATTACCATTCTACTTATAAATGCGTTTATATGTTTGTGTTTCAGTCACTCACCAATGGCTGAATGGATTGGGATGAAATTAGCTCACCGATAGTTTATTCCCTGGATTAACTCAGTAGATACCTACTTTTTATTCCGATAAACTCGATATAATGATCCCTTGGGATAATAAAATACTTTTCACGCGGGTGAAGCCACTGGCAGAGGCTAGGGCGAGTAGAATAGTAATATAATAGCAGCTTATAAACTGTCCCATTAAAGGGAAAAGGCGATCAACAAGAACTATACACGCTACGCGCCAGGGTAACTGCAGAAAACTACTATCGGTTTTTCAATAATAACAAAATTTCACATCAGACAGATTGGCGACCGTTTGTTACCAATAGCAGATAGAGTCTCCAGATCAAAATTTACCGATCCCACAAAACCATAGCACGGTTACATTCAACAAATTTTAAAACACATCGTGTTGCCGTTTTGGAGGGCATCCAATATAATTTATTAGCAATCTGGCAAAGGCTTGCAACTCCAAACTTTCCAGATTCGTATGCTATTTCAAATTATGGCTCTCCATACAAAGTTAGTATGTTAGCAGTCCATTTTTCTGCTGTGCTTTTTCTTGTCCCTCACAATAAATCTTGTACATTTGAATGAAATGAAAAATCTGCTTTTTTTCCTGATAAAATCTGTTTCATCCATTTAACCTTAGCCAAAAGGGTCAAGTGTTCACAACTAGATTATTTTCAAGTTTTAGCTTTAAGACGGCAAATTACGTTTTAATAGTATTGGACATTACCTAATCCTTTAGTCTATCACTATACTGGATCTATTCACATACAAGAAAATTTATGAAAATTATTTTTAAAAAATTGGCTGGCAATTACTGGTAATAGTCTTCGAATGCGTAGACCGAAACTAACGAACTCAACCGTTAAATAGATCCTTGTTAATTTAAACTGTTTAGAAGTCTTCTTCAGTAATAATTCATCACCTACTTTTACAACTATCAACTACAACATCTCGATAAGCGAACCCTCGAAATTGCCAAAGACGTTCCCACAATTCCGTCACAAACAAACACAAAAAGCCCAGTATCTGCTTATGAGCGCAGAAAAATGTCTTCTGAATTGCGGGAGGCTCACAAAAGCCACGTAAATCAGGCACTGACGGTCGCTTGTTTTGAATAGGCCGACAATTTGTCACAACAAATTATTCAGTCATGCCGCCATGAAAAGGGTGCCTTTTTGTGCCTTTTTATTTGCACAACGCGAAATGATTCAGTAATTGGGACGCCGATGAAATTGACCTTATTAAGCGATGTACTCAAGTAAACGATGTGGATTTTATTAAATATGTTGAGTTAAGAGGATTATGTGATGTTCGGGTTGGGCGCACGTGCGATGTTGTGAATCTGTTTTGATACCGGCCGTTTATGCTGTAACTTTTTAACCGCTCTGTTATGTTGATACTTTAAAACATTTCAGATTGCATAATATCAATAAAAAGCCGTCTACTCGACAGCGTAAAATACGCAATAAATAATATTGAGTTATCAAAATGAGAGGGAAAGAGTACTTGTGCTTTGTGGTGTCAAAACATATATGCAAATCGGGTGCAGGATTTATAAACTGAGTTCTAGAGCTGTCTATGTTATTAATGTTTTGTAATATTGATTGTGACATTTTAAGTGCTGATAACGTTTAGTTTCATTGCTGAAATTCGTAATTAAGTTGGCACTGAGTTAGTTGGTTCGATACTTCAATAGTTATACAGATGGACCGATTCTACATTTGCATAGAAAAAGCGATTCTAATTTTTGTGTAGGCATCATTTAGTTTCGTAAATAAAAACTGTAAATATTAAAGCATATTCGCCTATTCAGAAGGGAAAAACAGAATAATACCAACCTGTCAGTCAAGCATTTCACTCATATTTTTTGTCCAACTATTCATAAATAATGGCGGGAGGCTGAACAAAAAGTTTTAGACCCCTTTCGCAACTTTTTGAGTGTTCGATAACATTGTATAAACTTATAATAGGGTATTTTCGCTCATATAAATACGGTAAGTCCCATCTGTTGGGGATTTGGTGAATCGATTGTATACTATTAGTTTAGAAAAGAATAATATTTTTGTAAGATAGAACGCACCTAAGTAACTGCAAACTTCTTGTGAAAGCCAGGCTTATAATATTATCGTATGGGGCCTTGGAAAACTTTTCGTTGAACCAGCGTACGCCATTGAACTTTTGGAATTATTTGTGTTTGTTTATCAAAACAGAATAAATTATTTTTTAACAATTACAAATTGACATTGATCAATGATCAATACCTTTGACTGCGTATTTGTGACAACACTCTTATTTTGTCTTGTCATACTCGTAGATATTGTTCTCTCTGTAGAACAAGAACAATTTCTGTGAAAACAAGGCGACGTATCCTTTTTACAATGTCGCGTCGCACCCGTCTAATGACTAACGTATTACCCCAAACACTACATTTGATAAATGTATTACAGTGCCCCGTAAAAGCCTAATAAGAACCACGTCAAACCCGGACGAATATTAGTTTAAAAAATCCAATTATAACATGGAAGACGGATGTCCAGTCTTAATTACAAGTACAATATTGCGACGACCGTTTCAGGCTTACAAAAATATAACATACATACGTAATTCAGACTACGTCATATCTCAGGCTTTCAGGGTACAATATGTTTTCACAAACTGACGCGAAACTAGATGTTTCGTGTTCAGTGGGTCAGGAGATATCAGTGTGATTGACTACAGCCGCTCTGGAAATTAAACTTAACTTGGCTGTGACTTTGCCCCTGTGGTTTTTGGAACACTAAAAGTGACTTTTTCTCACTAAAGCTTTGAAGACTTTATCTTCTTTTCCTTTTTTACCGATTTCGAAAAGGAGGAGGTTTTCAATTCGACTGATCTGAGGTAACTTTGATGATAACTTATGTTTTTTAGGTTTTTAAAGCTAACGCCGTGAAAACGAAACGCACCTCAATTTTATTTTTAAAATTTGCTACTCTGACGTGTCAGCCATGTTTTTCATCAACCTCATCGCAAGAATAAGTTTACTTGATGCAGGAAAAAAAAAATTGAACTGTACAGTGTGAATTCATTAAAAATACATTGTAAATTGGGGTTACTTTATATTGCAATGAAAAGCAATAGGGTATCAAAGTAACCCCATTTTTATTTTAACGATCATAGGCTCGTTTTTTTTTTTAATTTCCTCCTAAACTATTGCAATAAATAATTTTGCATTAGGGAATATATAATCATTTGTGAATTCGCCAACACTGCATTTGAAATAGTTATGTCAATTTTAATTTCAAAATTAATCAATTTAACCTCGTTTTACGGTACCTCATAATTTGTTATTAAGGATTTTCCACCGCTTTAGTGCCGTAAAACGGTTACTTTCTAAAGCATACTCTTTAGTAACGGCTAGGTTAAAAGGATTAAAAATTAAATATTATTGATTCATGTTCATTATTTGTGCAAAATGTTTTTTCTTGCAACGAATAGTTTTTCTTTGAAAAAATTACTAACTACACGATATTTTTTCACTACATTTGGATACTCCTCCAACACGAATTGGATATTTAAAAATATATTTACACAGAAAAAAATAATGCTAGAACTACTACGCTTTACGTACCCCTTGTACGCAAGTGTACATTTCACCCTGGTATACTCTAATTTCACCGGTTGTGTTCAAGTTTCATGTTATTCGGATAATCTATTCTAGATATGTACCACAACAGCTAAAGTGAAAATTAAAACTTTTTTACAAAAAAATAAAAATCTTTTTAACAAAAAATACAACCGACTTCCAAATAAAAACACTACAAAGTGAAAAATAACTTCAATTTCGGCAGTCGGTGTTCCTGTTTTGGGCTCTTCGTTTTTTGACACCGACTTCCAAAATTGAAGTTATTTTTCACTTTGTAGTGTTTTTATTTGGAAGTCGGTTGTATTTTTTGTTAAAAAGTTTTTTATTTTTCACTTTTTAGTTGTGGGTACATAACGGAAAAAAACTCCAAAGTGAAGCCAGAATAGATTAACCCAGAAACATGAAACTTAAACAAAAACGGTGGATTAAGAGTATACCAGGGTGAACTGTTCACACCTGCGTACCCCTTTAAAGCGTGCTAGTGTAATGTTATGTTATGAAATGATGTAAACAATAAACTGACATCCGATTGCAGCTATCCCGAGTGATCTGCTGTCATTTATTGAAGAGTTCTGATGTATATCTCCGAATTTCTTCATCAGATCTTGACCAAATTTAAATGGGACCACATGACAAGCACCAGCTTTCAATTAAAAAAAGCCACACAAAAGGTGAAGCCACTGGCAGAGGCTAGGGCGAGTAGAATAGTAATATAATAGCAGCTTATAAACTGTCCCATTAAAGGGAAAAGGCGATCAACAAGAACTATACACGCTACGCGCCAGGGTAACTGCAGAAAACTACTATCGGTTTTTCAATAATAACAAAATTTCACATCAGACAGATTGGCGACCGTTTGTTACCAATAGCAGATAGAGTCTCCAGATCAAAATTTACCGATCCCACAAAACCATAGCACGGTTACATTCAACAAATTTTAAAACACATCGTGTTGCCGTTTTGGAGGGCATCCAATATAATTTATTAGCAATCTGGCAAAGGCTTGCAACTCCAAACTTTCCAGATTCGTATGCTATTTCAAATTATGGCTCTCCATACAAAGTTAGTATGTTAGCAGTCCATTTTTCTGCTGTGCTTTTTCTTGTCCCTCACAATAAATCTTGTACATTTGAATGAAATGAAAAATCTGCTTTTTTTCCTGATAAAATCTGTTTCATCCATTTAACCTTAGCCAAAAGGGTCAAGTGTTCACAACTAGATTATTTTCAAGTTTTAGCTTTAAGACGGCAAATTACGTTTTAATAGTATTGGACATTACCTAATCCTTTAGTCTATCACTATACTGGATCTATTCACATACAAGAAAATTTATGAAAATTATTTTTAAAAAATTGGCTGGCAATTACTGGTAATAGTCTTCGAATGCGTAGACCGAAACTAACGAACTCAACCGTTAAATAGATCCTTGTTAATTTAAACTGTTTAGAAGTCTTCTTCAGTAATAATTCATCACCTACTTTTACAACTATCAACTACAACATCTCGATAAGCGAACCCTCGAAATTGCCAAAGACGTTCCCACAATTCCGTCACAAACAAACACAAAAAGCCCAGTATCTGCTTATGAGCGCAGAAAAATGTCTTCTGAATTGCGGGAGGCTCACAAAAGCCACGTAAATCAGGCACTGACGGTCGCTTGTTTTGAATAGGCCGACAATTTGTCACAACAAATTATTCAGTCATGCCGCCATGAAAAGGGTGCCTTTTTGTGCCTTTTTATTTGCACAACGCGAAATGATTCAGTAATTGGGACGCCGATGAAATTGACCTTATTAAGCGATGTACTCAAGTAAACGATGTGGATTTTATTAAATATGTTGAGTTAAGAGGATTATGTGATGTTCGGGTTGGGCGCACGTGCGATGTTGTGAATCTGTTTTGATACCGGCCGTTTATGCTGTAACTTTTTAACCGCTCTGTTATGTTGATACTTTAAAACATTTCAGATTGCATAATATCAATAAAAAGCCGTCTACTCAACAGCGTAAAATACGCAATAAATAATATTGAGTTATCAAAATGAGAGGGAAAGAGTACTTGTGCTTTGTGGTGTCAAAACATATATGCAAATCGGGTGCAGGATTTATAAACTGAGTTCTAGAGCTGTCTATGTTATTAATGTTTTGTAATATTGATTGTGACATTTTAAGTGCTGATAACGTTTAGTTTCATTGCTGAAATTCGTAATTAAGTTGGCACTGAGTTAGTTGGTTCGATACTTCAATAGTTATACAGATGGACCGATTCTACATTTGCATAGAAAAAGCGATTCTAATTTTTGTGTAGGCATCATTTAGTTTCGTAAATAAAAACTGTAAATATTAAAGCATATTCGCCTATTCAGAAGGGAAAAACAGAATAATACCAACCTGTCAGTCAAGCATTTCACTCATATTTTTTGTCCAACTATTCATAAATAATGGCGGGAGGCTGAACAGAAAGTTTTAGACCCCTTTCGCAACTTTTTGAGTGTTCGATAACATTGTATAAACTTATAATAGGGTATTTTCGCTCATATAAATACGGTAAGTCCCATCTGTTGGGGATTTGGTGAATCGATTGTATACTATTAGTTTAGAAAAGAATAATATTTTTGTAAGATAGAACGCACCTAAGTAACTGCAAACTTCTTGTGAAAGCCGTAAGGCTTATAATATTATCGTATGGGGCCTTGGAAAACTTTTCGTTGAACCAGCGTACGCCATTGAACTTTTGGAATTATTTGTGTTTGTTTATCAAAACAGAATAAATTATTTTTTAACAATTACAAATTGACATTGATCAATGTTCAATACCTTTGACTGCGTATTTGTGACAACTGACAACACTCTTATTTTGTCTTGTCATACTCGTAGATATTGTTCTCTCTGTAGAACAAGAACAATTTCTGTGAAAACAAGGCGACGTATCCTTTTTACAATGTCGCGTCGCACCCGTCTAATGACTAACGTATTACCCCAAACACTACATTTGATAAATGTATTACAGTGCCCCGTAAAAGCCTAATAAGAACCACGTCAAACCCGGACGAATATTAGTTTAAAAAATCCAATTATAACAAGGAAGACGGATGTCCAGTCCTAATTACAAGTACCATATTGCGAGGACCGTTTCAGGCTTAAAAAAATATAACATACATACGTAATTCAGACTACGTCATATTTCAGGCTTTCAGGGTACAATATTTTTTCACAAACTAACGCGAAACTAGATGTTTCGTGTTCAGTGGGTCGGGAGATATCAGTGTGATTGACTACAGCTTGCTCTGTACTTAACTTGGCTGTGACTTTGCCCGTTGCCCGTGTGGTTTTTTGGAACACTGGAAGCGACTTTTTTCACTAAAACTTTTCAAACTTTCTCTTTGCCTTCTTTTCCTTTCTAACCGATTTCTAAAAGGAGGAGGTTTTCAATTCGACTGTATTTTTTTATGTTTGGTACCTCATAACTTGTTTTGTTGTTTGTGGGCCTTCCACCGCTTTAGTGCCGTAAAACGGTTACTTTCTAAAGAATACTCCTTATTTACGGCTAGGTTAAAAGGTTTTAAATATATATATTGTAAGGAACAGGCAACAGGTGTTTATTTTTATTCAATTCCACTTTTGAACCTTATAATATATATATATATATATATATATATATATATATATATCATGTTCATTATTTGTGAAACATGCTTTAAAAAATATTACATATACACTATATTTTTTCGCTACTTTTGGATACTCCTCCAAAACGACTTGGATGTTATAAGTTTTTAAACTGTCATGGTCACTAACACTAATATTAACATTATAAGCGGGATATTTACACATTTTGTACTATACTTTAATGAAAAGATGATCTAGTTATAACGCCTACAACTAGGTGAAACCGGTTTGGTCCAGCCATCCTGAAGTCAGAATGGCTGGCCACTTTCCTCGTAATACTTTTCCCTCTTTTGCGAGGTACTAGTAATTTGATGTCTGGTACCAAATAGTATAAAATAGGTATAAAAGCTTGGTATTGCTCAAACCTCCAAAATCCCTCTTGGTCCAGCCATCCTGACCATCACTCCTAAACAATATCTACCAAAAAAAAAGCAAATATAATTTTGTTTTAACTACCCACACCTAGCAAGTTATATGGTCATAAGTCGACGCGAGTAGTGTTAACACAGGGGCTCTCCCAAATCCCTGGGCAAAAAATTGCGCTTCGGGAGCGACGGTGACAAATCGCTTTTTACGCTTACCGTGCTTTATACTTAGGTAGTTTACGTCTCTTGAATCAAATAACGTATTGGTTTGGGGTACGGTAATAAATGTGTTTCCGTTTATTTACATTTGGAAAGTTGTAGGTGTTGCCAACATGAAACGAAAAATGTATTGTATTTATTTATTTAACTATTTATACACACACATTAATAATACACAGACAGAAGAAGGAACAGAAAAATAGGTAGGTACAGAGGTCATGCTTATTTCTGAAAAAAACCTCAGCATTCCTGCAAAAGGAGACATAAAAAAGAGATGTAGACTTAGTATGTGCAGTTTGCGTGTTTAATAAAACGAAAATCTCGAAAATGTAATGTCAAGAAACTTGATTGATAAGATATTAAAAAAAACAATTTCTTTGTCAGTCAATACGGAAAATTAATTCAGCGTCAAGTTCTCTGACGGTACAAACTCAAACTTAAAGCATTTATTTCAATTAGGTGTACCAGTTACAGGCACTTTTAAACTGTCAAGGACTCGGGTATTTCAAAGCATATATCTCTTTGGAGAACAGTCTGCAAAAATCTACACAAACAGTCTTTTAAATCAATAAATTGTTATAATATACTTAGTTCGTAATTTTCCAGCACTTTTCCATGAAAAGTAATTATGATAAAATCAAGATATTTTTATATTCATGATAAAATCATAAATTAATAGCTATCCTAGTTGCCTACACTTTCCCTTATAATATTTATTAAAAGTAGTTACAACAAGATTGGGGTTCCTTCTTTAAACTTTAAATCAAATATGGTCTCGAATAATTGTTTGACAGACGGTTTCTTAATGAAGATATAAAAATGAAACACTGAGAAATTTCCAACGGTTTTCGAGGTTGTAATTTTGGTAAGTAAGCTCTATTATACTTTTGGGTGAACTTTCTTACATACACTCTTTTGAATGTGCGTAAGGGACAGATGTATACAAGTTATATAAAGCTGTTCCTTACACACACTCAAAATAACATTACTATGAGAGCTTATGGGCCCCCCTGCAGTTTTTGCCAACCCGCATGGCAAAATACGCCTTTTTTTACATCTGTCCCTTAAGCGCATTCAAAATAACCTTACTCTAAGAGCTTATGGCCATCCCCCTGAACGCCACTTGCTACCATCCTTACATACTCCATTTGCTTCAGTCACGTTCATACATCTAGATGTGAACTATACGGCGTATGTGTGTGACTAGTCATACACATACGCCGGTTATGAGTAATACGCACCCGGTATTTAATTGTCACAAAACGACTTACAATATCAGTATATGCTTGTGCTAAACCCTTATCAATAGAATTAGTAGTACTTAAATCAAGTTAGTAAAGACTAGAAATAAATAAAACAATAATAACATATACTACCTGCATTTTGTATAAAACAGAAAATAAATAGGGTGAAAAAGATGCTAGGTAGATGCATGTTTTGATTGTGGCAAGACGGCTTCCACTCTACATAATTCTTTGATGTGGGGGACCCACAGCACGGCGCTGATTTTCAGTGGTCGCCTAGGACGTGACGTACGGAAACCAAGTCTGTTGTATATGTACAAATAGATACAAAGAAGCTCAATGAAATCCATGTTTACACTCATTGTTGCCTTGTAAATACCTACCTTTTGTTAGTCGCCTTTCATTAATTTCTCAACATGACCAAACCATCTAAGCATCGACTATTGATACAAACATATCACATGCTGATCCTTTTGACACTACTTAACTGCTGCTATGGAATTCCCTTTCAACATTATTCTCAATTTATTTTAGTACTAGAAGAATATCTCGATATAAAACGTAACCTTTGGGACCCGCTCGTAAACGGAGCTACAGCTAGTTAAAAGTTAACCCTGTACTTGTGCACTGGCTACTTCTAAAATAAATGTTACTTACTCAATCTTTCTTCAAGAATGTAAAACACTGTTGTTACTAAACAGTTTATGTTTACTTCGTATTCACTTTGAACTTTCAGATTTAGCCTGAGAATCCACCAACAAACAGTCGTGTGTATCTACACATAATGAAGAAATCAGGTTACAGATAATACTGCTTGGAAACATGCTGGTCCTGCTCCATAGGGTAATCTTTAGTATAGACAAAATCAAACTGGTTAATTTATATTATACTGACCCCCCCGGCTTCGCTCCCGTCAAAATTATAGCCTATGTTACTCGGGAATAATGTAGCTTTCCATAGGCGAAAGAATTTTTAAAATCGGTCCAGTAGTTTCGAAGCATATGCGGTACAAACAAACTTACAAAAAAATTTTTCCTCTTTATAATATCGGTATAGATTTAAAATTATATTAATGCTTTATTTTTATTTATTTTCTCTTCTCTTTTTGAGAAATTGACAGGCGTGCTGTTCCGTTGATGTTGAATTAGGTAATTTAAATATGTTTTCAATATTTGTAAGTATGTGACAACCATATTCCTATTTATTAAATGAAGGAATTTACCTGTTAGTGCTTGTAATACTTTATACCTATACGTAGTATAGTAGTGCTGGTGGTAACGTCTTCGTGTATATGAATTTATGTAAGTAAATATTGTAAAACACTTTTTCAAAGAGCGAGCTTGGTATTTCTTGTCCGTTCTTCTGTATAACACGCTACTTTTCCGAATGGACGCTAGAATCAATTATTATGAATTTTAAACATATGTTTTTGACGTTCAAAAGTGCCGCTTAATGGTCTAGTTGAAATTAAAAAAAATGTTTGTCTTTGTCTTTGTTGTCTTTGGTTCTGCTTTAAAACAGTGACCAACCATCAGCGATAACGATTGTAAAAATATCAAAATGTTTGGAACTGACCACATGGCATTATAGTAGCGCATTATCATGCCGATACTTACTTATATTTTGGATTATTTGACTAACTTATAGAATTTTAGTGTGTCTAGGCGCTCTGGTGATACCGATCACCGACCAAGAGAGAGAGAGAGCGGCGCTCTGGGCGTTATGTTATTTAATCGCCAAAACACAGTGAGATCATGTTCTTCTCTCACATTGATACGAACTATGTGAGACTTCTGATTCGACCCGTGATGCATAAAAAGTTTATTTAGGTGTTCCCAATCGTTGATGATTTAATGCAAATAAACAACCAAATTCATCAATTCAATTCAAATTCAATTCAATTCTTGACCAATTTCATCTTATTTTCAGAACAAGATATTCTTGACCTGCAGCGATAAAGTGTCATTCTATCAACGATAACAGTTGTCAAATAGTCCGAAACATGCTACCGAAATGTCACATTATGTATTCCTAAACTTTTTGGACTTTAGAGAGGGATACACATTAGGCGTTTGGTAATGCACGTGTAAAAAACATGTGGTGCGATACATCCGTTCACATCCAAACGCGTGTTTCTAGAGAAGCGTGCGTCAGACGCGCGTTGTAAGATTTTAGTTATAGCGCACGTTGCGCGGGTGTCAGCTACGCGCTTCAGATACATGGGCCGCCTTTTTGTTGTACAGTTGATTGCACGCTTTCTGTAGAATGGATGCATGTTGGGTGGGTTCGATTCCCGCACGGAACAAATATTTGTATGACCTACAAATAGTTGTTCTGGCTCTCAGTGTTGTGTTTGTGATGTTTGTAAACGCACCCACGATACAGGCAGAAATTCCTAGTGTGTGGCAACGTTTTTTTAAAAAAGAAGAAAAGAAAGAAAGATGTTTTGACCAACATTTTGATCGAGCGTCATTTTGATATCGATGAAATCCGAAAATGACGAAAATAAAGTATTAATAATTAAAAAAATAGAGAACCAGGGTTACCGACATAGCCCGAAGATCACAACGAATGTGCAGGGCACATTGCTCGCAGAACGGATGGCCGATGGGGCAGAAAGGTTCTGGAGTGGCGACCGCGAACCGGAAACGTTGCGTTGGAAGGCCTCCCACCAGGTGGACCGATGACCTGGTGAAGGTTGCAGGGATCCGCTGGTTGCGAGACGCACAGGAGTAGTATAGTATTGGGCATTCTGTCCCACCTGTCGCACAGTCAAACTAGTTCGCCTACGCTCCGTTGTGACAGAATGCCCAATAATGAACAATCGACTCGATCATTGACCAGTAACGCGAAAGAGGTTGCGGTCAGTTTATAAATGTTAAAGATTCAGTAAAATCTAACTTGAAAAATACACACTACCTTATACTCAAAAGCGACCCTGATGAGGATCTTCACACATTCGTTAAAGTAAGCAACAAACAAGCTGATCATGAAAAATCGATTGCGAGTTCGTCAAAGATTAGTGAGAGTTATCGAAAGCAACAACAGATTTATTATATCAGGAGAAAGATATAGCGCATGATTTAGTTTTACCTGCATTAGAAGATATTGATTGCTATCAGATAATGCCAGGAAATGAAATTTGTTTCTTATAAATATTAATGTACTATATACATTCACTCATTTTCAATCGGTTCATTTCCGACAGTAATCATGAAATTTGTAAAACAACCGCAAACGCTGCATGTAAATACAGTCTGCGATGATTTTTGTAAGACTAGTTTTCGTCATGGTGAATTATTACCTGACTCAGTACGATGTATCATTTGCGGTCCCTCCAATTGTGGAAAAACCAATTTATTAATTGGTCTTCTTATACACGAAAATGGATTAAGATTTGAAAATGTTTATTTTTATTGAAAAACTCTGCACCAACCTAAGTACATTTTTTTAGAAAGAGTTTTGCAACGAGTGCCCGGTATTTCCCTCCAGAAATATCACTGAAATGAGGAAGTACTAAGCGTACAGGTCGCAAAACCCAACTCCGTGATTATTTTTGCTGATGTCGCTTGTGAAAATCAAAGTAACATGCGTGATTATTTTGCAATGGGAAGACACAAATGCATTGATTGTTTTTATCTAAACCAAACATATAGTAAAATTCCTAAGCAGTTAGTAAGAGACAATGCGAACTTAATCATACTTTTTAAACAAGATGAGATTAATCTACGTCATATTCATGAAGAACACGTCAACACTGATATGACATGGATTGAATTTCTAGAAATGTGTTATAAAATATGGAGTGAACCCTTTAATTATGTAGTAATTAATAAGGATTGCTCTAAAAATAAAGGATGTTACAGAAAGAAATTTGATACTTTTGTTGTCTTTGATTAAAATTACTTATATTTAAGCCAGTTACCCTCGCCATATTATTATTCTTCAGACAACGCTTAATCAATCACGAACTGTATTTAATATTTTTGTTATTATGGAAAAATCTCTGAAAAGGCAAATAGTTGGTGCTGCAGAAGCTGTTAAGAAGAAAATGCGAAAGGTGAGAGATGTTGATATTAACAATCAGCAAGTACTGGAATCAGTTTTCAAGCCGGTAACAGAACCACTCAACCTAATGGCTAATGCCAGTAAGCAGACTTCTCTTCTGCGTCAGAAAATGAAGAAACCAAAGTTCCATTTATCAACAAAACTTTGCAAAAAGAAGTCCCTATTAGTAAAGGAAGCAATGATAACAACGATATTGCTGACGAATATGAATCAGATACCGAAAGTGACTCTTCATATAAATCTTAAGTTGAAAACCACCAAGGTTGTGATACATCATCCTGGTCAGTATCCTCAGAAGCACTGACAGATAATCCGTTTGGTGTCAGAGTAGAAGACGGGAAATTGATGTTAAGTTCTGCTCTTATAACGATCAGCGATGAGTATATCACCGTGATAGCGTGTGAAAAGCGATCTCCGCCGCTTTAATACCGAGCGTATTGAAGACGCGATTGAGCGGAATAAGGGTTCCAAGGTATTTGCAAGAGATCTGACTATTGGGCAGAGCCAGCTCACGAAACTGAAGACCGACGATGGCAGGATCGTATCCGCCAAACCGGAGCTATTGAGAGAGATCGAGAGATTCTATGGGCAGTTGTACACGTCAACCAGTAAACCCGTCGCGAATCTAGCAAAAAACCCTAGAGCTAGATTGACCCGGCACTATACCGAAGACATTCCGGACGTCAGCCTGTATGAGATTAGGATGGCTCTTAAACAGCTTAAAAACAACAAGGCGCCGGGTGAAGACGGAATAACAGCGGAACTCCTGAAAGCGGGTGGAAAACCGGTCCTTAAGGCCCTTCAGAAGCTGTTTGATTCCGTCATACTCGAGGGCAAAACGCCACAGGCATGGTGCAGGGGTGTGGTGGTACTCTTCTTCAAGAAGGGCGACAATGCCCTACTAAAGAACTGTAGGCCCATCTCACTTCTTAGCCATGTCTACAAGCTGTTTTCAAGAGTCATCACGAATCGTCTCGCGCGCAGGTTTGACGATTGCCAGCCTCCTGAACAAGCCGGTTTCCGTAAAGGCTTTAACTCCGTAGACCACATACATACGCTGCGGCAGGTTATACAGAAGACCGAAGAGTACAACCTGCCTCTCTGTTTAGCGTTTGTGGTCTACGAGAAAGCCTTTGATTCGATCGAGACTTGGGCTGTGCTGCAGTCTCTCCAACGGTGCCAAATTGACTACCGGTACATCGAGGTGTTGAAGTGTTTGTACAAAAACGCTACCATGTCAGTTCGGGATCAGACCTCGGAACCTGTCTTTCTGCAGCGAGGTGTGAGGCAGGGAGATGTCATATCTCCGAAACTGTTCACCGCTGCACTGGAGGATGTCTTCAAGGTTCTGGACTGGAGAGGGCTAGACATCAACGTCAATGGCGAGTACATCACTCACCTTCGATTTGCCGACGATATAGTGGTCATGGCTAAGAATATGGAGGACCTCAATACAATGCTCGATGACCTCAGTAGAGCTTCCGAAAGAAGGGTCTTAGGATGAACATGGACAAAACCAAGGTGATGTTGAATGCCCATGTCACACCCACTCCTACCAGGGTCGGAGACTCTACACTCGAAGTTGTGGATGACTATGTCTACCTGGGACAAACGATCCAGTTGGGTAGGGCCAACTTCGAGAAAGATGTCAACCGTCGAATCCGACTCGGCTGGGCAGCGTTCGGGAAGTTGCGCGGTATCTTCACGTCCAACTTACCACAGTGTCTCAAGACGAAAGTCTATGACCAGTGTGTGTTGCCAGTTTTTTTTTTTTTTTTGTTTTTTTTTTTTTTTGTTTTGGCAGGAGTGGAAAATCCTCCTAGGACGCCCCAGACTGACTCGCACCCAGAGCGAGCTAGCCTGGGCAGTGTCGGGCTCACTGAAGGTGTACCGACTAAAAACCACTCCTGCCCGAAAATTTATTGCCGATATTTATTCGGCATCTTAACTTTACATTATGAAACTTTACCTAGGCCCATTTTGCACGAGAGATCCAACTCGGTTGGTCTTACATGTCCACTTACCGAGCCAGGTCTCTCGTGCAGATGGGCCAGGGAATGAAGCTGGGTTTTGTTAATAGTGTTAGTAAAAGTTAGTAATTTTTTTTTTTTTTTTTTTTTTTTTTTAAAGCTAGTACTAGGACATACGCTTATCATATATTACACAACTAGTTATATACTAAAGTTAATATTTTCTTATATATTAGAACTATGGTAAAGCATAAACATTATTTGCCCGCTGCTGCACGCCTCTAAATACTTAATTAACAACTACAATAACTAGATCTAGTCTAAAACAAAGACTTAACATATAGCATAAACATTTAACTTAATTATACTTTTGCACACTTACAATTATGGTGACCCTACAGCCTGTCCTGCAATACACTTAAAAATTAGTGCAAGTTACTTAAACATACAATAAACTATACAATTAATCACTTAGTTAAGCTTACAAATTATTGCTTAACTTATCTTAAATAATTAGGAACTACTACTATAACTTAAATTATCATTACGAGCTATATATTGCAGGACTTAGAGACTATATATTAACCTAGTGTCAAAAGGAGTTATTATTCAAATAAAAGATTGACTAGTTTTTTTTTTTTTTTTTTTTTTTTTTTTTTTTTTTGTGTGTTGCCAGTTATGACCTATGGCTCTGAGACGTGGTCGCTCACAATGGGCCTCATCAGAAAGCTTACAGTCACCCAAAGGGCAATGGAGAGGGCTATGCTCGGAGTTTCATTACGTGATCGAATCAGAAATGTAGAGATCCGCAAGAGAACCAGGGTTACCGACATAGCCCGAAGAATTGCCAAACTTAAGTGGCAGTGAGCAGGGCACATTGTTCGCAGAACGGATGGCCGACGGGGCAGAAAGGTTCTGGAGTGGCGACCGCGAACCGGAAGACGTTGCGTTGGAAGGCCTCCCATCAGGTGGACTGATGACCTGGTGAAGGTTGCAGGGATCCGCTGGATGCGGGACGCACGGGACCGGTCAATGTGGTGACGCTTGGGGGAGGCCTATGTCCAGCAGTGGACGTCTTGCGGCTGATATGATGATGATGATGATATCACCGTGACTGGACGCAAATACCGAAATACACCTGGTTTAAAACAGTTGCTGTTGAAAAAGAACGTAGATTTAAGCTTGGTTACAGAAAGTGATATGAAACATTATAAGTCGATGTTACTTGTTACAAACGCACATCAACGAGACTATGAGCCTGGTAAACCAATAAAAAGTAACAAGTGACAAAAATATTTGCAAATTATTAAGCCTCTTTTTAAACTACAAAGTACAATTCAGGACCACCAATCGAAGGGAAAAGTACTACCCTTGTACACAAACGTGGAAGAAAAACATGGATTTTGTATATTGGGACGATACAAATGAACTGGTGGATAGGTTAAATTATTAATTGCATCTCGAGACGCTGGTAACACCGGATTAGATAATGAAATTTTATCTATCATTGAAGAATTGCGTGAAAGTAAAGTTATAAATAAATAAATATTTTAAAATGTGTTTATTTTATTATCAAACTCTCGATACAATACACCTTAAATATGAACGTAGACAAATTTGGACACTACATTCACAAAAGAATGCGTTTGTCAGAGTTATTTGAGTTTAATGAGAATGCATTATTAAAATCAGAACAAGGAGATTTTGATTTAAAAACAACAAGATTAAGAGGAATTAGATCTATAGTAGAAGCAGACGATGCTGTGAACAAGGGTTATGTAGATCAATTGATAGCTAGCACGTTTAAAGAATTAAATAGTCTAGCTGTGAACAAGGACTATGTAGATCTATTGAATGCTAATATGCATAAAGAATTTAATAATCTGATTAATACATTGCGTTCTCAAATGATACAAATTGCAAAGGCTCAAGCTACTTTAAAAGCAAGGGTACCTGAGGTTTCAACTCATTTGCAAGATAAGTTTTATACTAAAACAGAGGTTGAAAAATTACTTGAAAATATCAATAATGACAAGACAACAAATAGTAAATGAATTACATAAAGCAGCACGAAGACATTTCCATAGACGTTCTGTTATTTTAAAGGGGATCGAGAAAACAGTTGGATCGACGAAACTGCAATAGTGGATTAAAATAAATTTATTACAATTACAGTGGTAGTTAAGCCTGCATTTTTTATTCTATCAATTTCCACTCCATTCAGCTTGTATCTTATATCTTGAAACAGGTAGAGTAGAGCATTATTCGTAAAATGAACACTAATGGCTTTCTCTTTCATATCCTTTTTGCCAACGATAACAGTTCCTTCCAAATACAAGGTACTAGCTGACGGCAGTATATACAAGTCCTGTTGGTTAATAGGTATGCGGATTTCATCGTTTCTATTGAAACTAGTTACATAGGGCTTGTAAGAATTAAATTCGATTCCTTCAACAGTGTGGTCGTAAGTCGGAGCGGATAAAACGTCTAAGATATTCATTTTAGCAAACCGATCGCTTTGAGGAATGTCTTGTTGTCTTTAGTTAATTTTATTTTTTTCTTAGGGCGAGCTCTTATTTGGTTGAAAGCTTGACCAGAACTGGTATTTTTGATTTGATGTCGCACATATCTATTGTAGTCAATATTTTTTTCTTCTGAGATGCAAATACAGCTGTACTTCTTCACCGCGCAAATTTATTAAGCGGTTATTTATATCTAACAGCCTGATATGTATGCAGCTAATGCTGTTTTGGTTGATTGGAAAGTATATTGCGTTTTTTGGGTTTTCTATAATCCTATATCCAGGAGGCACGTTGAGCGCAAATTCGTGGATAATGTGGCTCGGTTCTCCGTTTGTGTACGAGCCGCTTACAATATCACATTCGATCCTGATCACTGTTGTAGGTAAAATGTTGACTGGAAACTGTGACAAATGCCATTTATTTGCTTTAAGATCTGCTTATTAAACCCTAACAAATTCCTCAATGTGTCTTCTTTATTAAAATGTATGTCTTTTGTACAATATACAATAGTTTTTAAAGTATTGTTATTACACTGTAGTTTGATTGATGCATCTTTCATTTTAGATTTTAAATCATCATTAATATCTTGCAATTCATAGGTACCGTCTGGTATTTCAATAACTTTGTTGGAACCATAATATAACTTATTATTCGTTTTGTCAATGTTTGGAATAGAATTAAATGTCGAGGAATGCAATAAGGCACACTCATACTGTCCATATAGTTGCAACATGTTGGGATAATAAGTAAATAAACTTGACGAGTTACCAGTTATCGAGTGACATCTTGCGAATGGTTGAAATAAAAAAAAACATCAATTTTTTACGTTTTTATTACAAAAAGTCCATAGATATTCTAAACATAAGTGTCCACAATTTACTGTGTTGAATTTCTGATATCTTGTATGATTATAAAAAACAATACAATTCTTAAAATATCGCATTACTTCCTTTGGAGGTTTCAAATCTCCACAACTATCAAAATATTCACAATAATTGTTTAATTTTACATAAGCTACCCAATGCGTTCCTTCGTTCTTATAATCGTCCAAATTAACGATACCACATTCAATCTGTTTTGGCGTCCTTGGTAACTGATCCTTCATATAGACTCCTCGAAAGTGAGGGATATCGCGTGAATGTCTTTGGATATCTATATTAGTTAGAGAACGATTAGGTAGTTTATTTTTCAGTTTTTTGAAGATTTTACAAATAAAGCTTTACCATTTTTATGTGACTTAATGTATAAACCCTGGCCTAACTTTAAAGTTTCCATAGCCTTATTATGTCGTTGCGTTTCTCGCAAATTTTATTGTCCTGCTTTGTAATCGTTAACTGTTTTTGCAATACCAGCCGCACCAGCAGCTAAAGTTCCTAAAGCTGATAAGCCCGCAAAAATAGGGATTAAAGGTAGAATACCTCCAGTCTTTGGTAAGGACTCGCGGTACACGAATTTTCTGAATGTTTGGAAATATTTTTTTTTGCTGCTGAGTAAGCAGCGTTAATTAAAGTTTTACTGTTCTTTGATTTCAGTTTCTGTATTTTTGCTCTTATTTTTGACACGAAACTTTTAAAGGTTTTAATGCCAGAACAAGATTTCAGTTTGGCTTTCATAACTTTGCTCACTAACCATGAACTAAGTTTTTCAACTTTCCCAGCATTCTTCGATTTAAGTCTTTGCGTTCAGTCGCTACTTCAAGCGTTTAAATGTCAACATGACCGCCGTGACTGGATTTTGTGTGTGTGCTGATTGATGCGTTTGGGCTTCCGAAAAGCTACTGTTGATCTCTGATGTTAAAAGTAGCAACTCTGTTTTGACCCATAATATATTATTTTCAGGGACATTTGATTTGAGTACGAAATAATGTTATTGACTATTTAGTTTTCTTTGTTGTTTCAGTAAGAAAACAAAGACCAGTTCTATGGATGTATTCGGTATCAGTCGGCATAATGAAACTGACCCAGAGCTCAACGATGGGTCCTCGAGCAACCAACAGGTTTTGTCATCGTTCTTTGTAAACCGTGTAGCTAATGGCAGCGAGCGACGAAATGCAGACACCGACGGCGAATACTATGTCGACTGTAAAGTTTACAAAACAGGCGATGCACGTGACACCGATTCCATGGCGTTATGGAAGAAGGCACTTGTCCGTATCAAGTTCCAAACTGATACGGATACGTCGCAGTGGCGTAAATTACCAGATTTCATCCGTTCGGTCGACAAATTGTTTGAAGAACATCCAAGATTTTTTATTGATAAATAAAATAAAATAATTCAAAGATTTTTGTTTTGTTTTATTAAATAATATGAGGTGAGCATTAAAACACTGGCTTAGGAATCCGTTAACACAACAAACTTTACACTCTTGTATTGAGTAGGTGCCTAGGTTCATGTATTCGTTGTAAATAATTGTATGTTATAGGTTTATTTAGCGGACGGTGAATTTATCATCGAGCGATAGGTGGAATTCGAAATGCCAAAGTGCGCGACAGATAGGTTTTCGGGTAATCTGAAATATCGTCGGGAGCGACAGCGAATTTATCACCGAGCGTTGGGTGAGATTAAGAATACCTAATTTATCCAAATCCGTATAGTATTGGGCATTCTGTCACAACGGAGCGTAGGCGAACTTGTTCGACTGCGCGACAGGTGAGACAGAATGCCCAATACTATATACTACTCACGGGACTGGTCAAAGTGGCGACGCTTGGGGGACGCCTATATCCAGTAGTGGACGTCTTTTGGCTGATATGATGATGATGATGAATAAAAAAAATTGACTTAGAATTGACTTGATTGAATTGATTGAATTTTATGTGAATCTGGAGATAATTTGAAGAAAAAAAACGGTAGAGTAGCCAAACACAAGCAATTACTTCGACAGTTCGACGTTCTGAACTGAGCCAGAAGTATACTCGCCCTGCTAACGCTCGTGGAACGCCATGCCGACCGCGATGTACGTTCGCTATCAACGCAAGTCAAACGCAATAACAATGTTTTTAAGCTATTGCATAGCTTCTATCGCGGGCCTGAGCGTGGAGACTGAATTCAGAAATTCCGTAACGAAAAATTCTGTAACGAAACGTGACATTGGTGATCAATGTGGACCTTATGCTAATAATAATAAGGGTCACTTTTGCTTGTCAAAGAAAAGCGACTTTTATTTCAATGTGAATAAGGGTCACTTTATATTTTTGTTTTGTTTTTTAGAGTATTATTAATCGGAAATAAATGGGGGTTTGGCTCGCTACGTTTTCGAGTTTTTAACGTTTTTATTAATTAAAAGGCTCAAATTCGCTTGGCAATGACAAGTTAAAATAAGAATTTTTATTATGACTGATGTAGGAAATATTTTTATGTTCTATTGAAGTTGAGGTTCTTTATTTGTATCCTATTTTAAATTCCAATGCGTTCAATGTAGACTTTATGAAAGTAGGAATAAGGGTCACTTTTAAAAAGCGACCTTATTGTGGTATAAATATGGGTCACTATTTAAATTTATTATTTGGGGAAAAGGTAAAAAATATGATAATAAGGGGGTTGTTAGAGGGTGGCGTTAAGGGTTTATTATTGTGGGTGGACCGTGATCTGCATTTACTATTTGGGAAAAGAAAGTAGATTTTAAGAACAAATGGAATGGTGAAAGAAAATTACTTAAATACTCAAAAATTTAATGGTATGCAATAGCTATACCGCGGCAGCCCCGAGTGCCACACGTCTTTTTTTATTTCACTCTTTACAAAAGATCACTTTATTATAAAGCTTACATAATAGAGTTAAATATCAAAGAAAAAAATACTTTAAATATGATTCTTTGTGAGAGACTGGAGTGTATACTAGGATACCCTGAGTGACGGATCACCAAGCTCTCACCCCGGATTCGCGACAATTACTCATTTATTATCATAAAACTACAAACATCATGAGGGGTTATAATAATGATAACCAAACAAAAATGTGAGATCTCAGAAAATAAAATAGAAATATTTAAACTAGTTAGCAAAAAAAATGCTATCATAATTAGGTGGGTACCGAATTAGATGTCGTGTAAACAGTAATAATTGTGGTGATAAAGTGAGTGTAGAGGTTCAGTGTCAGTGATACTGTGAGTGAGGAGCGTGTGTAGGGTGGCCATTTTAGTTTTGATTTGATGGGTAGAGAGGCAATGGCAATGCCGATCGCTTAATGTGTACTAGCTCTTTGACAAGTGTTATCGCTGTTAGAATATCACTTGAATTAGTCCAAGAGCGAGCGAAGCGAGCTCGGGACCTTAGGGCACCCCGACACGGATAGGTTAGGTTCGAAGGAGAGCCTAAATGATTGTTATGGTCAAGGTCAACCCAGTACTGCAATAAATATGAAAAATTTATGGAAAAATACATATCATGAAAATAACAGTCCAAAAAAAATTATTTGCTTTTCTTTGCTGCTACCCTTAAGCGTAAACTCCAACTCCTAAAACTCCGCCCCTGAGATAACCCACTGACCTCTTACTTTGCCTAGCTAGACCCTCTTGACATACGTGCATCAGACTAGAAGTTCAACAGCGACTTAACATAAAGCTATGTGCTAGGTTTACCCATATAACATCGCCTTTGTGAGTGGAGACTGTAGTTAAACAGGTCTCAAGCACGCTTCGCGCTTCGCTCGGGGCTACGAACTCTAATGTGACACCTACTCGTAAGTCACATAATAATATGGCCATTCAAAATATAATTAAAATAATTACTTAGTTAACTGTAGTATGACCACATTGTGGCCGGTTCATTGCCCGTCTTTTGATCCAACTTAATTGCCCTTTTGTTAACTTTATGATGTTCTGTAGCAAATATTATGAATAAAATTTGTTTGAATTCTTAATTTAACCTTTTGTGTTCATTATATTAATGCTACTATACCCCAATGGCTTATCTGTTTCGGCCTGCCAAGTAGATGGCTTTGAACCCCTTCAATCTTACTGTGTTACGTGAGACTCAGGCAGGTCTGATTGGTGGAACTGATAAAAACAGGATTACTATTCTGAACGGTCTACCTATCAAAGACTTGGGGCACTCCTCTACGCCAGACCACCTAAAAGTGGTATATTGTAGTGATCTGTTTAAACAAATGACGATCACTTAGTTATCCCAGCTTCAGGAAATAAAATTATGGCAAAATTTATATGACGCGTGTAGATGAGATTGGGTAAATGAGATTAATTTTCGATGCATCGGTAAATTAGTTCCATAAACCAGACCCAAATTTACCTTAGAAGATAGTTACATACGTAAACCTAATATTGTTCATAAGCGTTAGACACAAACATACAAAATCAAATTCAATCATCACATTCTCAATCAAAATATTCATTTATGTGAATATTAAAATTCCAGACGAAAATATTCAATATAATTATGATAAATTCAGGTTCCACATCCAAGGGGAGAGGTGGGATAAAATTAACACGCGCATGCATCCCCCGGGTGCAAGGTGATTATAAATTGTGCTTTTTTTTTGCGTCCAGCTCGAAAACTACCATTTATATGGAGAATTTAATAAGCTACATGAACCTAAGCTATATGATAATTGCAATGAACCACTCAGTTCATTTTGTTGCCGTGTTATTTTATTTTATGTGTTGGCGGACGTGGACGTGATAATAGTAGTATGGAAATGAACCAGGTTGAACTCATTAAAAAGCATTTTATGAATTGTTACTATATATAACACAATACATGTAGAAGAGCCCGTGGCTAAAGAATAAATGCCGCACGGGTCTATCTTCAAGGTTGAGAAACGTCTTTACCTAGGTCTGTGGTGAAAGAACGAAGGAAAGAAAAACCAAACAAATATTTGTGACCGTTGTGTTTGGAGACACGAGAAATAAGCAAAAACCAAAAATTAAACAATAATAAAAAAATCCCGTGCTAGACCAAAAAGGCTCGTATCTCAGGATGCGGCCAAATAGGCAGTCGCTCCATGTATAGTTGTTCTATCTCACGAATGCGGGTTACGTGACTTTTATGACGTCGAAATAAGAGTAATTTTGTTACGATTCATCCGCCTCAGTGAGATGGTTGTTCTATACTTAACTGCATTCGGCTAGACTGGAAGCCGATGCCAACATAGGGAATGCAATCCCGCATCAAAACCGCGATCCTTCATGAATGAGGAATTAAGTTTTTTTTTTGTTATAATTACCTAGCTAGATATTAAAAAAAATAACAAATAATGACAAGTAATATATTTGGGTTAGTCCCATATTACCCCGATCCCAGTTGACCCCGTCCCGGTAGACCCCGATTTATTTTTCTATAGAAACTTGATTAAAAGTCAATTAAGCTTAAAAGTAACGTCAGCAGATAATATGTTAAACACAATTTTTTTTTATATCCTATAGGCTCGCGCTTGACCACTATCTCACCTGATGGTTAGCGATGACGTGGTCGACGGTGAAACACGCTTGCCTAGAAATAACCTATTCACTCTTGACTTAAAGACCCCCAGATTGTAGCTGTCGGGAAACACAGACGCTGGCAGGGAATTCCAATTCCGCATTATATAATAATTCGGTTGTTGTGTTCGGCATAATCTACCAAAATGTTAGTTCTGAATTTTTGAGGTATAGCAACATCAGCCGGTTTTCTGAATGATGTTTTTTGTACTTTCAATTCCTTATTTCTTGATCTATATAGTGAGCTTTTCAGGGATTGATATGCTGGCATTTCAGCACTGGGCCCTTTGTGTTTTAATTGGCTGACAAGCACTTCATTTTTAATAAAATCTGGTGCACATTGTGGTACATGCTTAAATTGAGTATTTACAAAGTCACCTTCAGTGTCCAATTTCACTGCACCACCACATTTTATATTTTTTCTTTCATTACTGCAGGCCCAAACACTCGAATTTTTATTTTGTCTATGTAAGTCATAGGCATGCCCGGCATATAATTAACTCTTTTCCCCAAATATGTTTTTCGTAAATTCGTAATTGCGCTCGCAAAAAGACAAGGATTGGACCTGCTTCCGACATGTTTGAGTGACACACTCAACTTTCTTATCAGTTGCAAATAACATTAGCAATAAGTTAGTATTCGTAAAAGAGATACAATCACAATTCTGTCGCAAGTGAAAAAGAGACAGACTGTTTTGTATTGTTTATTATAACTGGTTTTAGTGCCCGCTTAGATAACATTTTTGCAATCATTCTCGCACGGCTGTGCTTCAAATATAAAATAATTATTGTTGTCTTAAATTGTAAAGTATATGTTTGTTAAATATGATTTGTGTAACATTTATTTTATGTTTTTGATACATTTTATTCAGACTGTCATTATTTTTATTAAAACTATTATTCGACATTGTACAAAATTACAAATTAACTACTTATTGGTCTTATGTATTTCAAACAAATACTTTTTAGATATTTTTATGTCGACCATACGGTCAGTACATTGAAAACGATAGAAAAATAAATGTAATCATATTTATCGTATTCGGGGTCTAACGGGACGGGGTCTACTGGGATCGGGGTAATGTGGGACTAAACCATATATTTTTTATAATTATTTCGTTTATTAACTTTTCTTCTCATTTTATTGACATAGATAAAAGTATATACAGTGTATAAAATACTTAATTAACTAAGACTACAAATATATACATAAACCAAAAACTACTTACTACCTAAACCTAAAAATATACTAAACTAAAATATGGCGTCGAGAAACTCCTTCACTTTGTCCACTGGTAATGTGCCCAAAAGATTGGCAGCATTGCCACGTTCAATAGCAATGCTTATTCTCTGACCAAAGTAAAAGCCAGCCCTTGGGTAACGCGAAGTGTCAACTAGGCGTTTAGAAATATCTTTGAACAAAGCGTGAGCACTCAGACCCCACGGACCAAGAGTATATTAAAATAAAAATATATAATTTTATTTTTATTATTCATCTTATTTACATTTTTAAATATTTTTAAAGATATTCAAATCATAATAAAAACATATAAAATTATTAATTACATGGTTGGCCGCCGGTGTCATAGAGTGCTTGAATTGTCATTCATTTCATTCCGTTCGGATACAGGATTCACACAACAGAAAAAAGAAATTCAAGCTGTAAGTAAAAAAAAAAAAACAAAATTATTTTCCATATAAATATATAGAAAAGGCGAGTTCCATGGGCTCATTGGAGTCTAGTAAGTAATCAGAAAGTCTTCTGAGCCCATTTTTTTAAAAACATTTTTTTTACATTCCCGATGAGTAATACCGCATTTCTGATCCCGCAAAAAAGGTGCGGGATCCCGCGTTTGCGGAATGGATTCCCTAGTTGATATGTCGTGTATAGATCTTAGAATTGATAATTTCATGAAAAGATTGTATTTCATGATATGACCAGCTAAAACTGACCATATTGTTTATGCGTCAACTTTTTATGATAAATTATGCTATATAACACGTGTGGCCATATCATTAATGAAGAGATCCATGATATCAAAGTTTTAATTAAAAAGTCTTTAAAGCTTTTGTATTCAAGTAGTTTTGTGTTGTAACGACATTTCACTTCATTTTTTTATTCAATTGTCACATTATTATTAGCTTTTTTATCAGAATAATTGTCCGCTGCCATGAAAAATCACAAAACCAAAACGATATCATCGCCTCTAAAGTAGATTGTGTAACTATGTTATGATAGGGTACTAATGTTTGACAATTATGAAGTAGCCGTGCATTTAGCTGATCATATCGTCAAACGCTGATTATTCAATGATTGTAGATAGCGGGTATTTTCTATTTTATGAAATACAAACATTTCATGAAATGGTCAGCCACATCATGAAGTGATCAATTTTAAGATCTAGCCACGACTGATATAACAGTTGCAGATTGATTGATATAACAGAGAGTCTTGAGTTCAGTGTCCCGATAGGGCAGTGTTATTGGGTAAAACAACTGGTAGTCTCTCATTAGTCGCAGTTTGGATTTTAACCCCCTTACCTTACCTACCTTTTATGGTAATAACCTCGTCCCTTATTACATGGAGCTTGAAGGTAACTGGTGAAATATAGGTGTGGGGAACATATTATCTCTGCCTAGGTCTATGGTGAGATGTTATCTCGTGTTATGTTATCAAAACAATTAAATTGTTCAGGCCCTCACATCAAATATCGAAGTGCAGAGCCGTCTGTATCGGGTACCATTCTGCAAATATATCATCCACAAAGAAATCAAACTACACTTCCTTCTAACAATAAAATTAACTATTACAAATTTCAAGAGTGCTATTGAGTAACTTAACAAACAGTAAAGACAAAAGTGTTCTCTTAACAAACAAGTCTAACGCTTACAACTGGTAACTTTGAATTCTTTTCATTTTGGTTTGAAAGCTGCCATTTGAACTGAAAGTCAAGCATTTTGCAAAGGTGTTGCAAATAGCGGTGAAGTTGTCCAAAATTTGTTACAACTTACTCAAACTTCCTCAACACTTAGTTAAATCATGAATATGCATTTAAGCTTAGGTATCTAAGTCTCAAGAATGATCAATGATTTATATCGATGAAAAAGTTTATTTATGTGTGTGTGTATTTTATTTTACTTTATGAACTTGATTAATATATTTGTGTGTGTCAGACACTGGCCTTATATCCACGAGCCACAACACCTTAGGAGGTTCCCGAGGACTGATTTAGAAGTTGGTAGTTCTGGACAATAAGGCTCGTATTGATTGAATGTTTCTCTCTGGTGCCATGACCACCAATAACTTGGACCCCGATACCTGTGAGCTATTGTATTTCCACCTACGGTAAAAAATGGGGGCTAAAGTCCAAAGTGAAACGATGGCTGTACCGGACAGTGATAATACCTAATATCACATACGGCAGCATAGTGTGGTGGCCAAGAACAAAACTTGCCTCGTGCAAAGCGCCACTCACCAGGTTACAAAGAACAGTGTTTCTCGGAATCACAAGTGCTTTCAGGACAACACCTACGGCAGCGATTGAAAGATACCTCAATATCCCTCCTCTGCATATGATGTTTGAATTCGAGGCAAGGAAGACATTACACCGTCTTGCTGTTGCTGGACTATGGGTTACCTCTAAGCCAAAGACTAACCATCCAAAATTCGATGGAAATGAAGACCTGGATCGGGTAACATAAGATATCCGATAAAATGCAAACTATGTTTGTGTTTGACAGGTCTTTCAAGGTCCAAATCCCAACAATAGAGGACTGGACGAAGGGAATCGATCCACCAGAACAAGATAGTCTGGTGTGGTAAATTGATGGATCCAAAATGGAATCAGGTACAGGAGCGGGAATATACGTAAAAGGTTACAAATGTAGCAAAAGCTTAGGGAAGATGGCAACTGTATATCAAGCATAAACATATGCCATACTAACCTGTGCTCATGAGAATATGATAGTGAAACCAGAGGCAAATCCATATATATATATTCTTAGTGACAGTCAGTCTGCAATCAAAGCCATGGCATCCTACAAAGTGGACTACGGACTTATTCTGGATGTTATCCAGACCTTAAACAGGCTTGGGAAGCATATAACAGAGAAATACTGATGTGGGTCCCTGGGCACTAAGGAATCCATGGTAACAAAGTGGCAGATGAGCTGGCAAGAGTGGGCTCAGCAAATGATTTTGTGGATCCAGAACCATGTGAAGGTATTTGGACGTGTCTCGTAAAAGCCACATTTAGGAAGTTTGCAGATCACAGACATCGAACAAATTGGCTGTCTGTTACCGGTCTTCAACAATCCAGACAATTCCTGGGCTCTACGTTCAAAGCACAGGAATGCATTTGGAATATGAGCAGAGGGCAAATCCGCTACCGGCTTGGGGCCTTAACAGGGCACTTTGGAACCAACGACATGCTAATGAAGATGGGTCTAACCGCGATACCCATGTGCAGGTTATGGTGTGGTGTGGGGAACATACGGAACGCATGGAGCACCTTCTGTGCACATGCGATGCACTGGCCGGTAAGCGGATAAGTCTCCTAGGGGTTGGATATCCAAAACCAGAAGACTATATGCTCATATCTCCTAGTCTCTTTGTAAAACTCATGAAAAGAACCTAGTTATCTACTAAGTTATCTGGTTGGTTGTGTTATCTAGGGGACCACAATATATCCCAGTGGGTCGAAGTGTCCAAGTTATTTCTCGGCCCCTCCACAAGATAAGATAAGATAAGCTCTGTTAAGACATCACTAGCGCTCATTGCCATCCCTACACGCCGGGCGACCGCGGCGGAGCGGCGGGTGTGGAGGGGGCTCGACCTGCGAGCGCGCACCGGCCAGTCCAGCTGATCAAGCACTGCATCACTCACTACCGTCCTGAGAGCGCGCTTCACATTCCGCCTTCAACCTAGTATTTTGACTGTCGACCGTTGTCACCTTTATTGTAAAAATATAACTATTCAAACACAAAGTCAGTGTTTGTCCTAATACCACCTTTAGGGCACGAATCACCTTCTTTCCATGGTCCTTCGAACTTTCGACGAGCAACAAACCAGCAGTCAAAAGTGACAAGCGGGTTTTTCAAATTTGAAAACGGCCGTTAGAAACTGGACTTCGAGATCAAGACGACATCCCGCCCTTCGTGCGTGCCTGGTTCCAGTCTCCGGTCATCATCTTCAGCCTTTGTGAAGAAGCGTATTGTGCGAGGGAGCATAGTTCTTCGTTAGTAGCACAGCAGTGTCATCGCAACGTCGCAGCCCGAGCGGAGCCCAAGAACATTGCCATCCGTTCGAAGAAGACGCAAGAAAACGTCCAGCGGACGCGCAGTCAATGGATTTTGTGAGATCTTTCCATATTCACACTAACATTTGTACACATTTCACTAACATTATCATTCCACTAGAGAATTAGATAGTGCATTAGACCAGAGAATCATTCATTGGTAGTCATCTCAGTGAGTAGAATCGCATAACGTTAATTACATTAACTAGCCTTTGTTCATTATACTAATAACTAAATTAATACTCCTTATTGACAATCTCATTTTTGTTCAAGTTCAAATTTCAACCCATTCATACACGAGTAGAATTCCCCATTAAACTAGAACCCATTCATATAGAATCATTTGTAAAAGTGCTTAATAATCTATTTTAAAAACATTTGAAACATTATTTTTATTTTTTTAAGATACCCGTTTTTCTTTTATAATTCAGTTTGAATTCAATTTTTTTCCTAACGCCTAACGGATTTGAATAGCAACGTAACATCGGTCAGCTGTTTGCCTTTAGCTTGATAGCAGGCGCATAGTTAAGTTTGGTTTTAGTGCTATTAGCATTTTTTCCTTGTTAAGGTTTATTCTTACTTTTTTATTTCTTCTTTCACTAGCGCTAAAAGCTATCCTCCTGTTTAGCCATGGCTGAAGAGGTGACGGTTAAAGAACTGACAAGGAAACGCACCTCAATTAAATCACAGCTAACTCAATTCACAAATTTTCTAGCTACCAGTAAATCATGCAAACAGCTTAGTGAGGAACAACTTGTAGAGTTGGACATCAGAATTGAGAAAATGGTAACCTTATATGCCACCTATGATCAGTTACAGGGTCAACTGGAGTACCTGTCTGCTAGGCCCGACGAGCAATTTACCGAACGAGAGCAATTCGAGAACATCTACTATAGGCAACTCGCGGCTGCCCGCGCGCTGCTGTCACGGCATCGTGCGCAGCTAGCGTCAAAGGTAGGCTCCGGTGAGCAACTTTCTGTGGTTACTAGACATAATAATGTAAGACTACCTAAAATTCATCTACCTCACTTTAACGGCGGCTATAGGGATTGGTTAGAATTTAAAGATATTTACGTTTCTTTGATCCACGAAGACAAAAATATAGACAACGTAAATAAGTTTCACTACTTACGATCGTCACTTAATGGCAGCGCAGCATTAGTTTATTGATTATTAGTAAAGTTTAGATTTTAGAGGGGACAACTACGATAATGCGTGGCAGTTGCTATGTGAAAGGTACGACAACAAGCAGTTGTTAGTAAACAATCACATTCAGGCTTTGTTTAGCGTGGAACCACTTCAAACAGAGAGTAGTGCGGGCCGGCGCGAGATTGTCGACGTGACCAGGAAAAATCTTAGGTCATTGGCAACCCTAGGCAGGTCCGTACAACATTGGGGTGACATGGTGATACATTTAATGGCATCTAAGTTAGACTCTGTTACCAGTAGACAGTGGGAAGAACATAGGAACACTCTGGCTGAGTATCCATCTTTGGATGAATTTATTAAATTTGTTTCTAGCCGTTGCAATCTTTTAGAAACACTTGAGGAGGCTAAGAGTATAAGGACAAAGCCGGAATCATCACACAGTAAGCCTAAAAGCTTCTCTATATTAACAAGTAAGGGTAAATCAGATGTTTCTTGTCCCCTGTGTAAACAGAAGCATTACATATTTAGTTGTGAACAGTTCAAGGCGCTAGCAGTCGCAGCACGCTTCTCTAAAGCGAAGGAATTTAAACTTTGTTTGAATTGTTTGCGCCCAGGTCATTTTGGGGTTACTTGTCCACATGGACACTGCAAATATTGCAAGAAAAGGCACAATACAATGTTGCATTCTCACGATGATGATCCTAACTCCAGTAAGGAGCATATAACTTTGGCAGGTACTAATTATGATTTTTCATCTCGTCATGTATTACTTTCCACAGCTTTGGTAAGAGTCACGGACAATTCCGGGACGCCGCACAGCGCCAGAGTCTTGCTTGACAATGGAAGCACGGCACATTTCATAACCAAGGACCTTTGTGGTAAGCTACATTTACCTATTCGTAGTGTAAGCTCACAGGTTGCGGGCATTAACAGTCAGGTGTCCACCATTACACAAACATGTGCTGTACATATACAGTCGTGTGATGGGTCATATAACATTGACATTGATTGTTTTGTCTTGCCCAACATTACCACTCACATACCACATACATACTTAGACTTAGCTGACTTGCAGCTACCAGCAGGAATAAGTCTGGCCGATCCATCCTTTAATGTCCCCTCCACTATCTACATACTTGTTGGAGCCGATATATTTTGGGGTATGATTGGTCGCAATCGTATATGGCTAGGTAGACATATGCTAACGCTTTTCGAGACCAAGCTCGGATGGCTCATATCAGGCGCCATACCTCAACCTAATTCAACCCACTCATCGGTGTGTATGTTCACCCATGATAGGCGCACCCCAAGCGTACAAGCGCCCATGGACCTCTCAAGATTCTGGGAACTTGATTCCATTTCACCCAAGTACAATTTCACATCTGAAGAGCGAGCATGTGAACAGAATTACAAAACCACTACTAGGCGTAATGCTGAAGGACGTTTTGTCGTCACCATTCCATTAAAAGAATCCCCTGAAGCGTTAGGTAACTCTTTTGAGATGGTTAAACGTCGCTTTCTGTCGTTGGAGCGTATACTCGACAGAGACCCAACACTTAAGCATCGCTACGTAGAGTTCTTGCAGGAGTATGAAGCATTAGGTCATATGAGCGAAGTCTCACAGCCTTCTTCATCTCATGTATATTACCTTCCACACCATGGTGTAATCAGAGAGTCCAGTACAACGACAAAGCTTCGAGTTGTCTTCGACGCATCTGCCGTCACAACTTCGGGTAAGTCGTTTAACGACATTCAAAGCATAGGTCCTAGAGTTCAGGACGACTTACTGTCCATTTTATTGAGGTTTCGTCAGCATAAATACGTCGTATCGTCAGATATAGAAAAGTTCTTTCGACAAATTGAAGTGGACGAATCGCAGCGATCACTACAACAGATATTGTGGCACTCTGATCCATCGTTACCTCTTAAAACGTACATGTTAAACACCGTCACTTACGGAACAGCTTCTGCTCCGTTCATTAGTACACGATGTTTATCACAATTAGCGAAGGAAGCCACGCACACACGCATACAACATTCTATACAACATGATTTTTACGTAGATGATTACCTGTCAGGAAGTGATTCTATAGAGAGTACTATAACATTGTGTAGAGATGTCATCAGCACACTTGAAACTGCACAACTTAATCTTCGGAAGTTGCAGTCTAACAGCGTACAAATACTACAGGCAGTCACTACAACCAAAAATCCATCATCCAATCAAACCACATCCACGACAGCACATACAGAAACTCTTAACACAGTCAGCTTAAGTATTGACGAACCCAGTAAAACTCTCGGGCTTAATTGGCATTGTCATACTGACTATCTGACGTTCTCCATACATGTAATGAAACATACAGATACTCCTATTACAAAACGACAAATTCTTTCCACAATAGCGCAAGTGTTCGACCCACTGGGACTTGTCTCTCCATGTATTATCGAAGTTAAGATAATCTTGCAAAAATTATGGATAGACAAGTGCGCATGGGACGACGAGGTTAATGTGGACATTAAAAGGTTATGGGTGAAGTTCACACAAACTTTACCACAGCTTAATCACCTTAGCATACCACGTTGGGTGGTATGTGATAGGCCTACGTCCGTTGAGGTACATATTTTCACAGATGCGTCCGAAAAGGCATACGGAGCTTGTATATACATTCGTTCCGTAGCTAGTGGTGGCACCGTTCATACACCTCTACTCGCGTCTAAAAGTAAGGTAGCACCCATCAAGTCGACTACAATCCCAAGGCTAGAGCTTTGTGAGGCCTTATTAGGGACAAGGTTGTGTGCAAAGGTACAAGAGTCGTTAACACTTAAACCCGACAAATGCACATTCTGGTGTGATTCAATGATTGTCCTGGGTTGGCTGTCTGCTTCACCTAGCACCCTTAAGCCATTCGTCAGGCATAGAGTTACGGGGATACGGGAAGGCTTTGGTGATTACACCTGGCGATATGTGCCGTCCAAGGACAACCCTGCAGACCTTGTTTCCCGTGGTCTGAGCGCTGACTTAATAGGTCAATCTTCCATGTGGTGGTCGGGGCCTTCATTCCTATTAACAGACCCAGCTCTTTGGCCTTCAATGCCTAACTCAGATGTTGACACAATACTACCAGAACTATTGAAATTACATTCTCTAAACACTGATAATCAAGCATTACATATCACTAACACTAATCCTAATACTGATACTGGAAATAACTCATTTCACAATTTAATCAATAATTCTTCTAACTATTTACATTTACAACGTTTATTAGCATACGTATTTAGATTCATTAATCGGTCTAAGAGAGTACATAATCATAGCCCTACCCTTACTTATTCAGAATTAACTTACAGCGCTAATTTCATAATTAAAACAGTTCAGAGGGAAATGTTTCCTGAAGAGTACGAGCTACTTTCATCAGGTAAACCATTGCCAAATAAGAATCGTCTGAAGAAGTTGCCACCTTTCATCGATTCTGGTATTATACGAGTCGGAAGCAGATTGGATAATTCTTGCTACGACTATAATGTCAGGCACCCGATAATTATATGCAGCAAACATAATTTCGCTAAACTTCTTTTCAATTCTTTTCATTTACGCTTATTCCATGCTGGCCCACAACTCCTCTTAGCCACGATTCGACACGAGTATTGGCCTTTGGGTGGTAGAAACCTTGCCAAATCAACTGCCCATAAGTGCGTTAAATGCCAACGGTTCAACGGAAAAACAGTTCAACCCATTATGGGTAATTTACCTAAGGAACGAGTTCAGTTGGAATTTCCTTTCCTAGAGACTGGTACAGACTACGCCGGACCCATTCTCCTAGCCGATCGAAAAGATAGAGGATGTAGATTAGTAAAATCATATATTTGTGTTTTTGTATGTCTAGCCACAAGGGCGGTTCATCTGGAGCTTGTCTCAGATCTTACAAAACATGCCTTTATTGCAGCACTGAACAGGTTTATTGCTCGTCGTGGTAAGCCATGGACTATTTACTCCGACAACGGTACAACCTTTGTTGGCACCTGTAATGAAATAGCTGATATACTCAAACAGGATCTCTCTTCAGACATGGCCAATGCAGGTATAAACTTTAATTTCATCCCAGCATACACTCCACATTTCGGGGGCCTATGGGAATCGGCTGTAAAGTCCATCAAACATCACCTTAGGCGTATATTAGGCTTGGCGCATCTCACTTACGAAGAGATGTCTACATGTCTGATTCAGGTTGAGGCTATACTAAACTCTCGTCCTCTTACTCCGCTTTCCACTGATCCATCAGACCTTTACCCGTTAACTCCTGCCCACTTCCTTATTGGGAGATCTATCACATCCCTGCCGCATCCACACGTCATCAACCAGAACGTCTCCAGCCTAAAACGTTACCAGCGTATAGAACACCTGAAGCAACAGTTCTGGAACAGATTCACTAACGAGTACATATTCTACCTCCAACAGAGAACCAAGTGGACGGACTCCGATGGGATACTTGAAGAGGGAACCATGGTGGTACTCAAGGAGAAGCAAGCACCACCACTGATGTGGCCACTTGGACGTATCGTACGTCTCATACCTGGGAGAGACGGAATAAGCAGAGTTGCAAACGTCAAGACGAAGAAAGGGACAGTCAGACGCGCTTTTAACACCATCTGTCCTCTTCCAGCATAATCTTGAAGACAAGTCTTCAACGCCGGGAGCATGTTAAGACATCACTAGCGCTCGTTGTCATCCCTACACGCCGGGCGACCGCGGCGGAGCGGCGGGTGCGGAGGGGGCTCGACCTGCGAGCGCGCACCGGCCAGTCCAGCTGATCAAGCACTGCATTACTCACTACCGTCCTGAGTGCGCGCTTGACATTCCGCCTTCAACCCAGTATTTTGACTGTCGACCGTTGTCACCTTTATTGTAAAAATATAACTATTAAAACACAAAGTCAGTGTTTGTCCTAATACCACCTTTAGGGCACGAATCACCTTCTTTCCAGCTCTTTTAAAACTATCTCTATAAACATATCCAATCCACTATTCCAGTTTACCGATGTACGTAAGCCTCTCCAAAGAAGGGCTAATAAGAAAACAAATTCTCCCACTTTGAATGATTAATTCAAATCTAAACAAAAAAGGTGTCCATTAATTACTATTTATAAGCTTAATCCTTTTCATAAAAATCTTACTTAAAATAATTTGTCCCGGGAAAGCTGACAGTGTAAAAATATAAATCCAAGTTTGTTCGTTAATATTTTTCCCGGCACTGTTGCTAGAATATCTGTGGCTGACACTTCAGACTTAGCTATCTTTTTATCCATTCTGAGGACCCTATTAACTGCATTGCGGTAAATGTCACAAGCACTGAAAATAGAAAATCTTAAAATTTTGCTTTGTGTACTGCACTCAGTTTTTTTTGGGTTCCGAAATTTTAATTTGCCGAAATGTTGTCGTCAAATACTTAGCAATTTGACTCTTCGAGTATTTATGGATAACCTACCTGCTTTAGATTATTCAAGGCACCGGATATTTGTGGGCAAAAATTAGCCTGACCTTGAATAATCTATACTTCTATTAATATTATAAAGAGGTAAATTTTGTGAGTTTGTAGGGCGTATTCTCTGGATCTACTGAACCGATTTAGATGAAATTTTTCATAGAGTTCGTTTTTGAAACTGGAAAGGACATAGGATAGTTTGTATTCCCTTGGAATGATAAACCACTCCCAAGTAGCACACAAATGCTGCATAAGTGCTTAACAAAGGCTGCCATCGAATCTCAAATCTGTATAACGGTATACCAATTTGCCCTTGCTAAAGCTGTTTAAGCGCTTAAACAGCAAAAAAAGGGCCCCAAACTATACAGCTTTTAGTATTGTAATGGCTGTAGAGAAGCATTGGTTAGGCTTTTCATAGGCTTTATTCGAGCTTTAATAAAGCACTGTGAAAAGTTTAATTCTGTGCAAGACTCCCCCATGCAGCTCTTAAGCAGCTTCTAACGTTTTGCAACTACTTATTTATTTTTATTTTTTATTATTGATAGGCATATATTGCATACCTATTTCAACTTTTTTAACGTTTGTAGTCTTAAAAAGTCATCTTGAAATTATTTTAAGTGTTATATTGTGTATAATTGGAAATGTGGCGACCAATCACCATTTTTATTAAAATAATTTTGTTTGGACTAGGTAAGTACCGAATGATCAAAGTAATTTTAAATGCGTTCAGGATGCGAGTGCAAATTCATAGTAAACATCACGATACCAATTAATTTTCATGCGCCTTTCATATAATTAGATTATGTGGACCAAGTCACGAGTGCAAGAACTTTTTCTAATGGAAAACAAATTAGATTTCTAGTTAAAATGATTTCTTTATAGTGCCTATGAAGTAAGAGCTTAAATTATGGTGTACTTTTGCATTAAAAAAGAATTTAAAAAAAAATAGTAAATCTGTTTTTGTAGGTTAGTTATGGCGGTAAAATATTATCTTGTGACTCTATTTGCTGAACAGAATACCATTAATCAGCCATATACTGCTTATGTTCTGTCTATGAGACCTTCATTGACACTTTTATTTCTTATTTGGATTCGGGAAATGCAGTTCTACTGGCATAAGAGTTATATTGTATTACAATAACAATTTTTTTTAGCAAATCGCATTCATTTTTTACTCTCGTATTTGGGCGCAATACACATTTATTTGTTACTTTTATAGGCACTCAACTAATTCAAATAATACCATACTTATTTCTTATTAATTTTCAGCACACAAAAGCGATGCCATTCAAAAAATGACTGTGAAGAAAAGCTATGTTTTGTTCCCAGCCACCAGAGGGAAACCAAAGGGATTTTAAAATAGCCTGAGAAAAGCTCAGATTTCAGCAAGGGAAAATTGTGTCTGTGTGCAAAGTATGATTAAGAGAACAGGAGCAAAAAGTGAGGATAAAGGGGGTCATAATGCAATAAAGCCGAAAAAGCAAGAAGATATTGAAATCCAAAAAAAAAACTGTGTTTGCTCTTTTAATATACAATATTCTCGTGCCAACTTCTTTTTATTGCACCATTTCTTTTACTCCTCGACCAGGGCTTGCCCATTATACATATTTATAAAAATCGAATTAGCAGTCAAGTATTAAAAAAACTTGAGAGGTGTCAAGGGACACCCGGATGGAACGAAGTTTTTTAAGTTAAGTTATATTATTATCTTCTATATATATTATTTACCAAATGAAAATAACTGGCTTGCTTTCTATGAGAGAGAGAGAGACAGACAGAGAAACACGCGCACGCCGCACGGCTTTCAACTATAGCAAAAAGTGTCGTTACAACTTTTGATCTTAATTTTTTCCGTCTAGCCCCCTTTCGCAACGCGCGATAAGGAACTTCGTTCCAATTGGTAATTTAATAAAATACATTGCGACAGATAGGTAGAAAAGCTGTTAAATGGAGGCAATAAGAGCAAGGAGCAGTAAAGTAGTGTATGTTGATGGAAAAACTGTATAGTAGTATATAAATATTACATTGTAACTCTTTTAGAATTAAAAAACGCTTTTTGAATGGTTTATAAGAACTTCTCAAAGAAAGCTGTTTATATATATAATTTAATACACTTCTTCAGCTTTATGAGTTTTTGTTTTCTACGTAATTTAAGCAGCAACAGGCTGTTAAAAGTATTTCCTGTACCATCTCACCGTGGCTACCTTACAATGGTATTGAATTACACCACAATGTAGCACAAAAGCGTTATAAAAGATGCCTTCAAGATTTATAGTCATAGACAGCTTTAAACGTTAAAATGCCTTTCGGGCGTACTGTTAACCGGTTGGTGGTTGAAAAGATTCATTTTAGACCATTCAACACCAAACAACATTATATAAGGTGTTCGTTACGCCGCTTTTCAGCTGCAAGCATAGTAGAACATTTATCCTGAACTCGTAAACAACCCTCAGCTTAATTAAGTATTTCTGGAGAGCCCTTTACAGATTATTGAATTATTAACTTTTTTAAATGCAATTGCATTTAAAAAAGCAGCATTTTGAGAAGCTACCAAAACCTTTAAACATCTTTAATCACACTATTAATCTTATGTAGGTGTATAGTTCGACATTAATTCAGCCATTGTGCTACTTGGGACTTTATACGCGGGTGAAGCCACGGGCAGAAGCTAGTTACCCATAAAAAGTAAATTGACCCTGGCACGCGTACCGCAAAAGACTCATCCTCCATCTACATCTACATTAATTTATGAAAAAACCGGCTATAAGTACGTGTAGGGTTCCGTAGTTGCCCGTCCCAAAGAAAATTAAAATAACACTCATGTCAAAACTGGATTGCCGGACAAACTTAAATTTGCCATTTGGCAAACTGTTGATTAGTTTGCCAACTGCAAACAATATTATAAGAGCAAAAACATATGAGGTAACAACAAAATTGTTTTCGGATTTTTTTCTTTCACATAAGTATTTGCCATAAGACATTGCTCCTTGCCAAATTTCATTATTCTAGGTCAAAGAGATCATTGTAGATACTATATATCCATACTGCGACAGCGAAGTTGCACGTTGACTATCCGTAGACAATCTTACCAAATGACAGCCCCATGCGACGGTATCACCTTCGTAGTTACAATAGTTCTGCAGTAGCACTGCAATCTGTCGCCTAAATTGAAACCATCTTAACGGGTAAACAAACTTAGTTCCAGGTGAATTCAGTAACAGTATCAACCTGCACTGCGGTGAATCGTAGTCTGTTGCTACCAAGAATGTCGGAGCAAGATTCATCGTATTCACGTTGGAGTTTTGCTACCGAATTTTAAGTTTGAATTCGTGTTTTTTGACAACTTTATCAGGTACTGTAGTGTTTTGATTAAACTTCGGTTTGGTTATATAAAATGTATGAGACAAAATTACATGCAAAGTCTCTGGATCTGGAAAGATCTTTGAAGAAATGGGTTTTCTTTGAAAGTTGACCAAATTATCATATTAGGAAAAGTTTGAACGTGAAGGTAAATGTTGAAGTAAGGTTAAAAATAAATAGATTTTATGTTTCTTGTTATTTTGTCTTAAGGTTGTTAGGTTGTCTCTTCGGCAAGCTGAATTAACTTAATTATTGGCGATATTGTGCTACGCAAATGGTAATAAATGTTACCTTAATGCCTTAATAATATCATGGTTTGACAGACTCATTTTGAATGAGAAAATATTTGGATAATAGTAAAACAAAATTAGTTGAGTACCCAGATATCAAAATCAAAAATAAAAGAAGACGTTAGATTAATTAATATTTACGCGTTTACTTTAATCCCTAAACCAAAAACTAGTCCAACTAATCTTGAGCTCACATTCTTCAATGTTTGGAAATGATTATAGGTGCCAAACTGAGCAGATTTTGACTTGATAAATTGCCCTTAAGTGTCAAAGGTACAGTCCGTGGACAAAATTGTTTAACCCACCGAAAATGGTCTAACCCACCGGCATATCTTGTTTAGCCATTTTAATCATTATCTTTTTGTAGTTAAAGTTGAAAATTGTCTGACCTACCCAACATTGCCTTACCCACGGACATATCTTGTTAAGCCATTTTAATCATTATCTTGTTGATGTTAAAGTTGAAAGGCTTTTAAGTGACAGGAATAAATTTACTACCTAAATTTTTATTTCGAATGGTCACAACAAGTCATTGTGGCTTCGCGGTTCGATGCTGGATTGGCGATGAACAACATGTGGGTTCGAAACCACATTCTACTTATTACAAATTTCTTTTTTAATTTGTTTTCATTTATGATTTCTACAATATTTCTTGCTTTAGAAAGACCAATATGATTTTCGCCTAAAACTTATCTTGCAAACGGTGGGTAAATAAAAAAAAACTAAGTCCACAGATGAGTAGATTCGAAGTTACAACTATTAACATTAGATATTTACTTCGTGGGGTAGATGAATATTAAGTAGATCTAAGTGACAAAAGTCAGTCTACCTACGCCTAATAGCAGTGACTGCGCACAAACATTTCTAAAACGTTGGACGTAAATCTTAAAAAGTATTTTTAACTAATTTGGTGTAATCAAACCGTCATGTCGCAACTTAATGATTAAAACAAAAAATAATATTTTTATATGAGCAGAATGTTGGAATAGAGAGATTGGTCTAGCGGTAAGTGCTTTAATACCCATTATATGTTACTCTTTAAAATTTACTAAGTAAATATGTAAAGACTAACAGATTTTTTATAGACGTGTGATAAGTATTTCTTATCGTGTATTTGGCTATTTTCCCATTACACCCACTCTTTACAAGTTACTACACTCTTTACTACACCTTTTCAAAAATGATAATTATATTTTTTTCTTTTAGAGAAATACGGTCAGGATATGGCTAAGACGTTATGGAGACACTGGAAATATTCAGCGAAATCGTCCAGGAGCAAAACCAAAAATTGCCTATCCAAATACAAATATTTACTTCGTGCAAGATAATTGCTCCATCCACCGTGCAGGCATTGTGCAGAATTGGTTAGCTACTCAAGAAGGTGTAACAGTTATTAAATGGCCATCTAAAAGTCCCAATTTGAACCCTGTAGAAAACCTATGGGGTCAAATGGTTTTAAATTGGGACACATCTGAAGTGCGAAATAAAAAACAATTTGGCTTAGATCGTGTCGTCGAATGGGAGCAAATGAGAGGAAAAGATTTGTGTTGGAACATGGTTTGCGGTATGCGTAGCCACTTACAGCAAGTTATAGAAGGAGTCGGTGCGCCACTCCGCTACTAACTAATCTACTTATAAGTATATTTAAACACCCTATGTAAGTAAATGCTCAATTGAATGAATGTTAAACCGTCAAAATGTTGCAGATTCTGTGGTGATGTTATTGTTATAAATGGAAATGCATTTTCTATTTAAATAACATGTTGATTCACTACATTTATAGCTTATCTGTAAAACATTTCACAAATTAATTCTTTTTCTTGAAAATAAACTTCCAAGAATTAGCATACCTTTTTAAAAATGTCTATAAATGGTTAGGTTTGAATATGATAAATGATAATAAAATGTATATAAATTTTGAACTATGAGCATTTACTTACTTTATCTTACTTAAGTATGTTTTAATGAAAAAATAAACATTTTCATAACTTGCAATGATTTTGTTTCATTTCTTTACAAACTGCCCATTTAAAATATAATACCCGACTACGTTCGTTAAAGAAAAGTTAAAAAAAAAGATAACAATTAAAAACAAAACATTGTGACAAAAAGCCGCATATAGGTTATGCCTGGTTTCGAATGCAGACAACGATGAATGTCGATCTGCCTTAGTAACCATAAGATTAACTGAACTCTTCTAATCCCTCTTGAAATTCGACCTTAGTTGTGAATGCTGTGATGTTTGACGCAATATTTTAAAGAATTTTGAACCATGTCGTATATTTTCATAAAGTTCATTATTGCACAATTAATAAAAGCAGCTGTTAAAATAGATCAAGACATTAGCTATTATCCGTAGACAGTTAACTTTAGTGTAACTGATGCGCGATTTTTTTTTAATCCACCCTCGCCTTGGTTAGTTTTAGTAGTCGTGTTAGTCATTAGCCTTTGAACCTTAACCACAACAATATAATGATTACAATCGCTTAACAACATGATTTATCGAAATGCTTCGCGATAAGGTTCAAATTTGCTATTACTCAAGTGGGTTCAATATTGTTGGCCACAGACTGTACCGTTTTTTTTATTTTTTTCCGGTTTGGAAAATCCTCATTGGATGTCCTCCCCCCTGGGGGGGCGGAGAGGTCTGTCAGACTCGTACTGACTAAAAACCACCCCGGTGTTCCGTCTCACACCTACACCGGGGGTCGCGGGAACAACGATACTTCCGCAACCCCCGGCTAGTGCCGGCCCGCCTCTGCGGGCCACGACCTCGGGTTGGGGGGGGAGTGAGGTGTTGGACTCCCCCCGCGACGTCTAAGAGGGAAGCGCGTGGAACACTACGCGCCGCCACCTCGGGTCATGATGTGTGTCCGTCGCCCCTGGACATATTTAGGGGGGCTGGAAGAGAGCGTTGTCCGCCCTCCGCCGACACTCGGCGCGTCTGCTGCGGATTGCGTTAGCGGATGAAATCTCCCTCACCCTCTCCGCAGCTTCCTTCTGCGAGACAACTGTTTTGCAGAAAGATACCACCGCGTCCCAGGACTCCTCTCTGCCGACCATAGATTCGACTACGGCTGCTCAGAAATGAGGGCACGGCGTGGCTCCTCCCAAGCGGCACACTCTGACAGCGTATGCCGCGCCGTGTCCTCCCGGCAGTTAACGAAATGGTGACATCGGGCGTCCGGCTCCCTGTTTATGCGACACAGGTACTTCCCGAAGCAACCATGCCCCGAGAGCACCTGCGTCACCCGAAACGACAAGGAGCCGGGCCTCCTCCCAAGCCAGCGCTCGAGCACTGGCCGGACCGCCTCGATGGTAATGAGGCCGGCGGTAGGGCGTAAAAGCCTGCCCTGCCATTCCGCCACCAGGACCTCGTGAAGCTGAGACCGACGCAACTCCATATGTCGCTGCATCGGCCCTTCGCCCCGCGCCTACGCTTCCTCGCGCCACCGGTACAGTGACGCGAGTACCTTTGCCTTCAGGTCCCAGGGCGGGGATCCGGCCAGTACACAAGCCGCCTCGTAGGAGATCGTGCGATAACCCCTGATGACTCTGACGGCCATCGCTCTCTGCGGCTTTCGCAGAATAGCGATGCTGCCGGCCGTCCGGTCAGTCGCCCAGATCGGGGCCCCATACAGGGCCATCGATCGCACGATACCTACGTAGAGCCGCCTACAGGCGGCGCTCGGGCCCCCCAGATTGGGAAGCAGCGTTAATAGTGCCCCAGCCGCGCCCAACAACTTGGGCGCCAGCCGCCGAAAGTGGGGGCCGAAATCCCACCGGCTGTTGAGCACCAATCCTAGGTACTTCATGGTAGACTCGAGAGCGATTCGAGCCCCCCAACCACGATGTGGTAGTGGCGCCCGCCGGGGGCCATGAAAGACTATGGCCTCCGACTTGTTGAGGGCCACCTCCAGGCCAAGGCGCCGTATGCGGCTCACCACATGTGAGACCGCAGCCGTCGCTAGTAACGCTGTTTCCCTGTACGAACTCCCCCAGGCGTTGACCAGCGTATCGTCCGCGTAACACGACAGGTCCACGCCCAGTTGGAGCTCGCCCCTTAGCACCCAGTCATACCCGATGTTCCACAGAGGTGGGCCCAAGACCGAGCCCGTGGAACACCGCACGACATGCGGTGCTGGTTTGCGACGCCATCACGTCCAATGTAGATGACACACCTCTCCGCCAAATAAGCCCCGACGATGCGACGGAGGTAGGGAGGCACTCGGTGATACCGCAGTGCCTCCAGAACACAACTCCAGGGCAGGGTGTTGAAGGCGTTGGAAATGTCCAAGGACACCGCCAACATCACCCCACCCCGGGACACAGCTTCCTCCGCCAGGACTCCGCTCGAACAGCTTACTCACCTCGTCTAGCAGCACTATGGGCCGGTACGCGGACGGTGAGTCCGCAGGGCGCCCCGCCTTCCTGAGCAGGACCAGACGACCAGATTTTCACAAAGTGGGAAACTGGCCCCGCTCAAGGCACGCTGTGAAGAGTCCTCTCAGCCAGGGCTCTAGCTCCTTCAGAGCTAGGGCTAATACGTGGCCGTGGATCCCGTCGGGCCCCGGAGCCACGTTCTTGACCCGAAGCCGCATCACGGCCGCCCCCATCTCTGCCTGTGTCACCTCTGGGACGCTGTTGGCGTCCTTTTCTGTAGACTCTGCGGCCGTGGGCAAAGCCATCGGCGGCGGGAAGTGCTCCGCTCTCGCCGGGAAGAGGGTTGCGACTACTTCCTCCAGCAGCTCGGGTTGGAGACTCTCCGTAAGCGGAGGCGCGGCGGCTCGAAGTTTCCCTCGAACCGCTCGATAAGGGCGCCCCCACGGATCCCCGTCTAGAGTCTCCAACATCTCCTCCCTGGTTCGCTTCTTTACCTCGCCGATGGCCAGCCGCAGAGTCCGTCGCCGCGCGGTACACCTCATACCACGCGGCTTCTTCGTCAAGGACCCGACGACGTCTCCTCCGGTATCGGCTGTACTGGGGTCTGGCCGTTACGCACGCAACACGCAACTGTGCGATATCGGCGGAACACCAGTACACCTGGCGCCTCGCTGACTGTGCGTGGACCCGGGGCATGGACGCGTTGCTGATTTGCGTCATCGCCCCGCGGAACCACAGCGCCGCCTGTTCGACGTCGACGGGTCCGGTCGTTGCTGACTCCCGGATGCAGGCCTGGACAATGGTGGCCTTCTCGAGAAGTTCCCTATCGATGCGCTTACGCGCCCAGCGCGGGCCGTCCGTTCGCGGGGCCGGCGTACCGCGGCCGCCGGCGGTCGTCAAAGGTACCCTAGTCTAAGGTGAGTTTGAAATAAGAGAAGTTTAAAACTGCCCTAAGCACGAACTTATCGCAATCGATTAACTACGGGGTGTAATTTCGTTCATCGGGTTTTTGGCGTTCAAACTTTCTGTGGGTGGAAATGCTCATGAATTTGAACAACTTTGACTATAGGGCCAACCCAAAAATCACATCTGTTTCTCGGGTTTCTTTTTTGATAAATGTAGGGAACAGCAAACAGTTCCCTACATTTTATTGAGTTATTGATGAAAACAATTTTTTTTTCATAATTTGAGAGCTATCCCCATACTAAAATTAGTTTGGATATTTAAGTACTAGGAATCCCTGAAAGATTTCCAATGAAAAACAAGTCACCCTGTATAAACATTTCATCTTCATTAACTACCGTTTAATAACTACAGAATAAAATCTACGTTTACTTATGTACGAGCACAGCAACCAATATGGACTTTATTGTGATGTAAATAAAGTGCAATTTAGACAATAATGTGTGAATATCAGGTAAGTAGTCGATTCAATTACCTAATGGTTTCCGTGCGGAACACACCTCTTGCGATGCGGCGCGATCGGTCTGAATCGTGGACATAGGCTAGGAGACCGCCAATTTTGAAAGGCTTCAAAGTTGGCTTTTTTATTATTCTCATGAAACCTTTTTAATGTAACTAAATCGGAACAAAGGTACTTTGTTGTGCGAACACTAATCCAATATTTCAAGTCAACTCGTCCTCGAATCATCAAACTGAAAGTCATTTCTAGTTATTTATTGACATTAATCGAGTGTTTTTAGGATTCCTCATAAAGAAAAAACGGAACCCTTATAGCATCACTTTGTTGTCCGTCTGTCTGTCTGTCCATCTGTCTGTGAAAACTCTTTATCTCGGGAACGCGTGGAGGTATCAAGTTGAAATTAATATTGTATACTCAAGTTTGGAACCCCTTGCAGCTGTGAAAAAAAAAACAACATCTACAACTGAAAAAGCAACGCAATCAAGGGATACAGCCGTTAATGACGGATATTTTACACTCGCAAGATAATCAAAACCTACAGGGTACTTCCCGTTGACCTAGAATCATGAAATTTGGCAAGAAGAATGTCTTATAGCACAAGTAAAGGAAATATCCGAAAACCTTAAAATTGTACCTACATCAAAAAAAAAAAAGATTATTAACTTATTTGCACTTGTTAAACTGACCACGACTTATGTCGATGTATGGAGACAACAGTTTTCCAACGGCAAAATTAATTCTGTTTTTTTTTTATTTATTTAATATAGGCTCACGCTTGACCACTATCTCACCTGATGATAAGCGATGATGTTGTCGACGGTGAAGCACGCTTGCCTAGAAGTACCCTATTCACTCTTGACTTAAAGAACCCTAGATTTTAGCTATCGGTAAACACAGACTCCGGCAGGGAATTCTACTCTTTGGCTGTACGCATAATGAAAGTATTTCCAAAACGTTTAATGCGTATGAGTGGGATGTCCACCATGTACCGATGTTGCATCGCCGTACGTCTCTCAATTCTGTTTATCTTATCGTTAGAGCAATGTTCGGTGACCTCATAGTTTACGAACTTATTACTACTTACTTATTTAATTATTTTGGTGAATGTAGGTGTTTGTCAGTGCGCGAGTCCGACTCGCACTTGTTTTTCCTTGTCATAGCGAGTGAGTCGAGTCGAGAATCGTCAAGTTCAAACAGTTCACTGCTCTGTATTCTTCTAGTACTTGTTTCTTCAAAATTTTTCAGCAGTCTCGGAAAAAATTAATAAGATGTCATTCGATTCAGAATAGCATGTAGATGATTTATGAAAAAAAAGGTCCGCTTGCAAAAATTGCAAATATTCAAAATTGTTGACTTGACTCAATAGTCTAGTAGTATTCCAATTAATATGCGGCTGAAATACCAATTTCGAATGGTGTTATTCAAATAGCTACTCTTGCCTCTAGTAATGAAGACAGCCTAGTCAGGAAGATGAGTTTTACTTACTTATGAAGTTAACATGTCTCAGTCTAATTAGGCTTGTCTTTCTATACTTTTCTTCATTATAACACTTTCCCGACACAACACATACATAGGTACTCTGACACACAGTAAATACCCAACGACCATCTTGACATTCCAAGCTTGCAATCTTGTTAGATATCAATACTTTTATTTCTTTATTTGTGTTATTTCTCTGGCATTAGCTTGTTACGTATGCCTAGGAATCTACTGACATTGCGGACACTTAGTATTCATAGACCTTGACGACGTAATTAGCTATAAATTGCAATTCACTTGCACTATAATAACAAAGTTTTTAATGATTTATTTTAAACTGGTTTTGAAAACAATGATATCAAAAAACCTTGGCATATATTTATGTTCTTCATTTGAATCTTTATAGATAAAGATGTCTTTATCCATGTGAAAATCTCCTTTTCCTAGCGTATTCATTATTAAATTATTACATTTAATATTACGGAAAATTATCTACTTAGAATAAATTTATAACATAATATCATTCAAATATGTTTGTTAGCACAACTGGCAATTATGTATATTATGGCCAACCTATTGTTAGTTTTCTTTTTCTGTCATACTTTTGTTATATAAATGTTGATTTGATTACAGTCAACATGTTCCATAATCTAAAAAAAAAAATAAAAATAAATAAAAGAATTTATAATAAATCTGTAGAAAATCGTTTTTGTACACTGATAATATATCCAAAAAAAAATAGCCAGTTTGTTAAAGGATGGTTATCCTATACTTAATCTCATTATGAAATATCGAGAATATATTCTTACGAGAATACTTGAGCACTAAGGAACTGAGCATCTTGCATCTTGGAGATACTCGTATCAAATTGTTAATTGGCTTATGTCTACTTATACATCATTAAGGCTAACTATATAGTACATTGTATCTATTCTTAAATAGAACGGTGCTCATTCTTGGAAGATAACTGGCTACGGTTGCATTTTAATTAAATTTAATTAGTCGATAAAAGTTAGTCGGATAAAAAATACTTTTCATTACTTTACCTCGCTTGGTACGCTTGACAAAAATATGATATACCAAACCCTACTTAGATGAAGCCATAAATAATTTAATGTGACGTCACATAGTCTATAACCAGCGGACAAACAAGACGCGGACGCTTCCAACGACACCTCATTCTTCAAATTATGATAAGCAGTTGAGAAGCTAAGAGGGAACAGATGAACATACATACTTACATATATACAAACATACATATATACACACATACCGGTCAAAAACATTACTTATCCCCCTTTTGCATCTCCGTAGTCGGGTAAAAAGTAACCTACAATACTCCACAATAGTGTGGCTCGCTATCAGTGAAGGAATTTTGTAGGCGGACCACTACTTCTTCTTCTATCGGATTACCTCCTACTAACAATCAATTTAATTATTTTTAATCATCTATGCTTAGTTTGTATAACTTTTGAAATACGTCTTGATTTCACATAATTTGCAGCCGGTCTCCTTGCCTATAATGCAGCCGCGCCTTAACTTGTTGTCATGAACCAGACTGTTTACGTTGCCTGAGTAAAGTCTGAGCTAAAACATAGATTTTAACAACGGTTAGACACGGAATGAGCCTCGCCTATGAATAAAGTACTTTGTTGACGCCCGCTAAATGGCGAAAGCAAGCTAGTTCAAAAAGTGGGGAAGAAATTTTGAAATGGCAACACCTTTGAGTCAGAACATATTTTACCGGTAATGGAAAAAAATCTTTTTGAATTTCGAAGAGATTCGTTTTAGCTTCGCTTGCTTATTTAGTGGGAAACGTCATACGTAAAAATCATGAAAGAGAATAATTATTTTTCATGCCCACATTCAAGCTAGATTTTCTATTTTTGAAAAGATTTTTTTCTCTATACATACGTCCAGCCTGCAATGTGCTGGCCACTTAGCCGAGAAACATTGAACTGCTTTTATATTTTATTATATTGGACTCTATTATCCCACTACTGGGTAAAGGCCTACTCCAAATCCTTCCAAGTATTTTTTTCCTGAGCCACCTCGAACCAGCCTCTGCAGTGTATACGGGTTCTAAATCCTACATATAATAACCCTCATAAATCCTTTAGTAATCATTACCACTGTTACATAGGTACCTCATCATTTTCACCAGCATTTTAATGTTCCCACTGCTGTGACACAGGCCTCCTCTCTGTGAGAGGGCATACCTACTATAAGTCGGTATGCCGGTGCCGAAATATCGAGCTCTCTATATCGGTGCCGAAATATCGAGCTCTCAACCAAAAACAAAATATACATGGTAAATATCCCGAAACAAATATTAATTCTAATGATTGTAACCTGCTCAGCTTAAAAACTTATATCTATTGAAATTGACTGAATTAGACAGGCCCAAATACATAACATTCAAGGGGCTTGTATCTAACTTAGTACTTTTATCTAACTTAGTTACACCATACAGTGAACTCCATAAAGTGATGGCATTTTACAATTTAAAATGAATTAAATAATTACGAACACCTTTATACCTTTGGTAGTAGGCGGTCTTAATTTATCAGTAAGGAACATGGAGTATGGATAAGATGGAGTAGCACACCATATAAAAGGTTCATAATAAATGTCACAAGCTCGTGAAGTATTGCGGGGAAGACCAAAGAAATCAAGAATGGCCTATGTGGGAAACGATATGACCAAAAAGCGAGTCGCTTCTGAGATGACTAATCTTAATAATTTTGCAAAATTTTGGATGGATGGATGGTTGTTTGTTTGTGCTCAATCGGTTGAACGTATCTGGATGAAATTTGGCACTGAGATAGATTATAGTCTGGACTAGCACATAGGTTACTTTTTATCCCGGTATAATGTTCTTTTGACATAATAAAACACTTTTCACCCGAGCTAAGCCGCTGGCAGTGGAAATATAGACGAGGAAGACCATGTTAAAATAAATTGAGATACGGGCAAGAGAATGATGATGATGGATGAAGCTTAAGATGCATTCACAGTTTTGATTAGCTCCCTAGAATGTATATTATAAACAGTCAGGGGTATAAAATAATTCAGAAAACTAAGGTCCTCAATACAAAGCCTGTAAAATTTCACACCTTCACAAAATAATGTTATAACTTCGCCTATTGCTAATTATTTTGCCATCCCAACATGTTGCAGAAGTTTCCAGCTAAAATATTCACATGAGGACTCCATTCTTTTATATTCCTTGGTGTAAAGGTAGGCTGGGCTCGCATAATCATATTTACAGCTGGCCTACGATGCCTTTGTTTCGTTCATTATTCAACCTTTTGTCTTTCTCGTAATAACTTTTAACCCCTTTATTATCCTCGCTTTATGGCCAAAACAATTTTTCTTCTTGGATTTTCGAGGGAAGAATTGATTGATGTTCAGGAATCTGGAAATGTAAGGAAGAATATTTCCTTGAAATATAATTATTACTTTGGTACGTACTTAGTTTTATTTCAGCGAAAAGGGATCCAATTTGTTAACCTTGCCATTTATTACTTTTTGACGGTTGGTTTGAAAGCCAAGTTATTTTAGTGACTTTTATTCAGCACGTTATTCTATGTTCTATTTATGGATTCCCTTTTAGCCAAGTTGACCTTTTTGGCGGTCTTAAAACCTTAAAAGTATTTTTGTACTTAATTGCCTCTGCGAGTGATGTAAATTACACCTTGCTTACTCGCCTACAGTTTTCCACAGCTTGAGCTATTCTCAGATTATACCTTTATGTTTTACTTAAATACTTCCTCAGTATGTAGCAACCCGCTATGAGTTTGAAAGAAGGTGGTGTGACACCCCCATACCTCGGCAAGCTCGTAAATCCGTTGTACCCATGCCTATTCTCTCCCTGATTTAGTTGGATTGCACCTGTGTTTGCGCACACATTTGTGGCCTATAATCCTGTAAACTTAGCTAAACTTCGTTGAGATTGGCCGCCGTGACTGTAATTCGCTCGGGACTATATTTTTGTTTCCGATACAAGAATATAAAATGACAAAATTCTTATTTTACTAAAATAATAATGTACGGCAAGGAGATCCTAAGTGCCGTGTAATACGCGTTGTTTACGCATTCAAGTCAAACCATTTCGATCGCAGCAGTGACACGGTCTAGCTGGAGCGATGACCTGTTTATGGCTGCAGGATTCCGCTGTATACGAAACACACAAGAACGATAGACGTGGTGACTCTTGACTTAAGGTGACCTATGTCCAGCAGTGGACATCGTTCGGCTGAAACGATGACGATGATGAGGTGGAGCTGCTCTGCTCAGAAAAGCACTTTAAAATTTAATTATTATTATCAAAGTCATCAAAAAAATCGGTATGCATGAATCTTGAAGGTTCCATTATCGCAATAATACCGACACAAAAACTCGTTTAGTAACGAAGGTCGGACATTCACTTTGGGAAAAACAACAACAATACTTTTGCATCGGCAATACACCAGTTTTGTGTTTACTAACTCGAGCAGCACCGCTTGTATGCAGTTTTTAATTGATTGGATAAAAAAAACTGCTTGTGTAAAAAAATATTCGAATAATTTTAAAAGTAACGTGTTGTGTATAGTGCTGTTAATCATAAAAATCTCTGAACTGTTTACGAATTCTTTCTTTCTTTTAATTTCTAAGGAGTGGAATTCTTTTCTGGAGTCTGTTCCTCCTAATAGCTATAACCTAGGGGTACTTTAGTCAAGTGTGAAGATTTCAAGGCAAGCGTGCTCTATCGTCGACCATCGCTTACCATCAGGTGAGATATGTGCTCAAACGCAAGCATATCAATAAAAAAATTATCATCATATCAGCCAAAGAACGTCCACTGCTGGAATAGGTCTTCCCCAATTGTCGCCACTTCCATTGGTTCTGTATGTCTCGCATGGTCATCGCTCCACCTAGAGGGATAAAACCAAAGAATTCAAAGTCTCTAGCATTTTACTAAGGCTGAGCTGTTGAAGATTCAGTTCAGAGATTTAAATCAATAAACATCAGTTAGCATAATCAATATAACAGTTTTTGTAAAGAAAATATTAAAATTTCTAAGAACCGAATGTGTGCGCTCCCTTTTACACAAAATAATTAAACAAATAATGTTAACTTTAAAAGTAAGCCATTTCTTTTGAGTTCGCAAGCAATACATTGCGTCTCATTCGTTATTCGTGCATCCTTCAAGTATCTCGCTCTTGGCGTCGAAAAGATTTGAGCAAAATGTTTAAGTAAGTAATTTTATTGCTTTATTTTTGTTTTGATAAATACTGCAAAAATTACTGGGACTTGCAAACCTTTTTTCTAGTATTATTATTAAAGTAATTTTAGTAAAATAATACATAACAAATTAGTAAATAGACAACCTCTGTTTTGTTGCTAGTAAGACAAAAAGTTTGAAAATCCCATGTGTTGCATGTATGTTGTTAATGACATCGCTTCCTAATATCGGTTCGTGGGGCTTTCGGGACCGGAATCGCGATCCCAGATTCCACCTTCAGATTCAATATTATTTTTGAGTAGTATTTTGGGACCAGAAATAAAATAAATAATGTTATCGTAATCATTTTTAAGTAGGTACACGTAAAACAATATTACGATATTTCTAAGGTTCGCCATGATTATGAGTACCGACTAGTTTCTTCCAGGGTCTTATCCCGCGTGAAAGTTTATATATTATACTTTGTGACTTATACTTTGTGTCTTTCACGAATGTCTTATTCAAGAGCAATTGGTTCAGCGGTTTAGGCGTGAAAACGTAACCAACAGACTGTCAGAAAGAGAAAGTTGCTTTCGCTTATTAGTTTATTTGCATATTAAGTAAATTAATAAAATATGAATAATACCAGCCTGTAACTATTCCACTGCTTAGCAAAGGCCTGTACTCATACAGAGAAGGCAAGTGCATTAATCACAAGGCTTGCTTAAGGCGGGTTACCGATTTAACGATATATGTTTCGGGCAGGCAAAATCAATAATATTTAGGTAGAATTAAGGTATTATAACACTAAGTAGGTAGACCATCCCTATCATGATGGAGGGACCAAGCATTTTGTTAAAATATTATGTATATGATGAGGTAGCTATTTATATATGTATGACAGACATTGGAGATTTGGTTCCTTCATTTTGACGCTCACTTGAAACTAATATTAACCATAAGTCCAGGTTATCTCACGTTATTTTCCTTCACCGGTGACTGCGATGTCCAAGATAGACTTACAAAGTTCATGTTTAGTATGGATTAGTAACACAGTTTAAATTTATCATAAGAACCGGTTCCTACTCCTCTTCTGCTTTGTATTGGTAACTAGCTCATCGCTTGCCATTAATATGCATCGCAATGGCGTAATATCTGCCTCAGGGCTTTGTCTCAATATACCTAATAACCAATAGCCTCTTCTCATTCAGAGAAGATAGGAACATTGATCACCACACTTTGTCCAATTTAGTCTTTATGAGTAACTAGAAGATTGGTAAATTAGTACGTGACGGGGCAGCGGGGGTGGAAAAACGTGCGCTCGGGACGGGGTCACCTGACAGGAGCGTCGTCGCGTCATCACACCGTCACGTCATTGGGTAATAACGTCCCCCGTCACACGCGCTGCTTGAGTATCATGTATAAATTTTCCAAGCTTATCTTTAAAGTAGCTCGACCTTTTTATTTTCTGTTTAGTGTAATTACTTTACCCAGTAGTGGTTCATATAGGTAAGTAAAATATTAAAAAAATATTGTTTGTTTATGTTTTCAGCCTCGACAATACATCATGTCTGATGCCCACGACGGGGGCAGGTCCTCAGATGTTCGCTGCCACACTGCAATATTTTGCAGCAGCACAATGCCTGCTCAACCATGAGACTTTTCCTGAATCTAACGTTGCAAGTATGTATCTATATTTTTTTTTGAATGGCATATTAAACATTATAGCAGAGTTAAATTGAATACTCACCACGATCATCAACATAATTATGTTCCTATATGCAGCGGAACACCGGTATTTTACAAGAAGCAAAAGTCCACAACCCTATTACTGGATAACAGCTAAAAGGTTACCCCTTGGTTGACTAGTTGCAAGACTATACTGGCATGCTGTATTCTGGTTTAGAATCAGAACTTTATTTGTAAAACATAGATTACACAGCAGTGTGTGGTGTGTTATAATATTAAATAGACTCTCTATGTTTTGCCATGAGGCGTACAAATATGATTTGCAATATCCAATTTAATTGATTACTGTCACAATAGAATGATTACCAACAATAATAGAAAAAGAGCCAGAACACACAGATACACATTTCCGAATTAACATCATAATAAATCAACAAATAAAAGCATCTCCATAATTTCAATAATTAAATTCTACAGTACATTCAATTAGTTAAGTATCCAAATGTTAAATGTCAAATAATAATCAATCACAAATTAAAATCTAAAATCACAATAAAAAAACACAAATTAAAACAAAAATTACATAGTGGTCAATAATAATAAAAAATGTGGTCAAAGATCATAAAATAAGATGTCAAAAAAAAACAAAATAAGATGTCAAAATAAATTATAGTAAAAAAAACTCAGAAATGTCAATAATTCAGAAACGAAATACATTATAATAATAACGGAACAACCACATTGACTAAAACACTATTTTTGCATTCAGAAATTCAGAAAAAATATAATAGGATTTACATATAAGAAACTTCTTTTAGTGCCTTTTAAAAATATGAATGTATTAATAGATTTTAATTGTTTCTGGTACGTGATCATAAATAATTGGTGCCATGCAAAAAACACTATTATGCATTAGTGTCGTTTTGGACTGTCTCGAGCATAACATATTGACATGTCGTCGACTAGGGTTATTTCTATCTGAAAACTTGGGAAATAGATTTGGGTCGGTTTTCACAAATACTGCAATTTCGGAAATGTACATACACGGTAATAATATCAGTATTTCTGGTTTCAAGTTATAAGTAGCAGTAAATGATATACTAGGTGACTTATCGTCAGAATCTCTCTTGTAAGGTTAGCAAAGCGTTAGTCGATTGTCAAAATCGACTTGATGTTAGTGTTATTGAAATACAATAACCACTTTCAATTTAGAAGTCTCGAATCCTATTTGACCATACAATTAAATGTCATGATCACTTAAAAGCTCTTTATCTGCACTTGCATTTCACCTTCAATATTGATAAGAATTATTTTGAAACCAGTAAAAGATTTAAAACATACGAACATTTACTTTTCAGACTTCCAAAGTTTTGACTTCATAATAATCGGTGGCGGAACAGCAGGGAGTGTGGTCGCGAAACGACTTAGTGAAGTTAAAGGGTGGAAAATATTGCTCCTAGAGGCTGGAGGCGAGCCGCCTGTTGAGTCTCATGTAAGTACCGAACAGGACATAGGTCGTAGGATATAGGCCGTCATATTTTTTTTGGTTATACACATATTATAAATAGTCTTCAAATATGTATCTTAACATATCAACTGAGCATTTTATTTACCGTATAATACATTGGTAGTTATTTTCAGACGTGTCTATATTTATAATCTTTGAACAGATTTGCAACTATGAAGCAAATTGTTAATTCAAATTTTGTACTGAAAGCTAATCAGTCCAGTGATTTTTATGAACAAGACTGTTTATCGAAAGTAATTTTCAATCTGCCTAGCCTTTTCCCAACTATGTTGGGGTCGGCTTCCAGTCTAACCGGATTCAGCTGAGTACCAGTGTTTTACATGGAGCGACTGACTATCTGACGTCCACAACCCAGTAACTGGGTAACATGCCAACGGCTTAGCATGCTTTCCGAGGCACGGAGGAAACTCGATATGTTGAAATGTTCGCCCATCAAAGCACAGACCTCGTCAAGCGTTGCTTAACCTTGAAGATCGAACCGTGTGGCTGTTATTATTTAGCCACGAGCTTCTCAGCTCACATCAGCTCAGCTCCTGTTTATCGAAAGTAATTTTCAAGTGTAAATGCCAATTGTCAAGTTTAGACTGTTCCAAGGATTCAGATAGTGTGATTTCGAAAATCTATTTTTTTTGTGTTAACAGTCAACTCAAATAGTGCTATGTCATTTTATTTGTAGGCCGTTTTTAACTCATGTTTTTTAACTCTTATATTTTCAGACACCAGGCCTAGACAACATGATGGTTGACAGTGAATTCAACTGGAAATCTGTATCAACAAACAATGGAGCCATAGATCAGGCGATTGTTAACGGTTCCATAAAGCTGTCGAGAGGCAAAATGTTCGGAGGAAGCAGCAGTCTCAATGAAATGCACTATATTCGGGGACACGAACAGGATTTCCAAAAATGGTTCGAAGCCGGCAATGTGGACTGGAGTTTTGATGACGTAAGTCGATGCTTCAAGAAAGGCGAAAGCCTGCAAAACATGAAATTACTCAAAGACCCCACTATTAATAAGTTTTATGGCAAAGAAGGTTCAATCGTTATTAATAGATTTAACAGCACCAATAGAGATATAACTAACGAAGTCTTAAAGGCGTGGTATGAAATTGGAATCAAGTATGTTCCTGATTTGAATGTCGCTGGGCTTATGGGTTCTGGTATTGTAACGGCAACAGCAGCTGATGGAGTCAGAAAAAGTACTAATACGGGATATTTAGAGCCAATCAAGAACAAATGTAATCTGAAAATAATTAAAAATGCTTACGTAAGGAAGATTTTGATAACAAAGGATTCTAAATTGGCTTTTGGTGTTGAAGTTGAAAAAGATGGTAGAATTCTGACTTTTTACTCAACACATGAAGTTATTTTGAGTGCTGGAGCTGTGAATACTCCACAGCTACTTATGTTTTCAGGCATTGGTCCAGAGGAGCAACTTCGATCCAATAATATAACATGTATAGTTGATTCTCCAATGGTAGGACAAAATCTGCAAGATCATCTAGTTGTCCCAATAACAGTTTATGGTGATCGACCGGAGAAAAAGACAACGAAAGAAAGCCATCGTAATGTGGTCAATTACCTTTTCGATCGTACGGGAAGTTTAGCCGAAAGTAGTATCTTCACAGACATAACAGCATTTTACTCCACACAGGATATTTTATCTCATCCTGAATTTCAACTGTACCTCTCAATAATACCGAAAAACACATATGACTTGAAGCAGTTCTTGAAATCACAGTACGGATACAAAGACTTAATTACAGACTCCATAGTAACGATGAACAAAAACCATTCGCTGTACTTCTTTGCCTTCAGCCTTTTGCACCCATATTCAACAGGCAACATCTCTTTAAATACAAAAAACCTTGAAGATGCTCCACTTATATTTACAAACTATTTCAATGACCCAAGAGATATGAAAGCAGCAATTCAAGGAATCAAGATTGCTTCAAAAGTGGCGAAAACCACATATTTCAAAAATATGGGAGGATTTTTGGGCAGAATGAACTGGCCTGCTTGCGACAATTTTGAATTAGATAGTGACAAATATTGGGAATGTGTTAGTACTAACATGGTAACTTCTATGAGTCATCTGGTAGGTACTTGTAAAATGGGACATGATCCCAAAACATCAGTTGTCAGTAGCAAATTGAAGGTCCATGGAGTGTCGCACTTACGAGTTGTCGATGCAAGTGTGATGCCAGATATAACTAGTGGTAATATATATGCACCGAGTATTATGATAGCCGAAAGAGCGGCAGAGTTCATTAAAGAAGAATTTAATCATTTTTGAAGACATTTTAATGGGGACAAAAAGAAAATTGCAGGATCTTTTTGGACAAAAGGATATTGTAGGTGCCTGAAATGATTTTTTGTTGATATAGTGGTCTGCTTACTTTTAAGTTGCTTCATTGCTTCTGATCTTTAAATAAGAACTAATTTGCAAGCCAAGAAGGATAGCTATAAGATTTTTAGAGAAATTTTAATTTATGTTATAACAGTGATATACAACTTTACAAAAGAATTGAAAGAAATTACATAATGTTTCACAAGATTTCATAAAACAAACTAATTATAAATCTGTGTACTTAAGAAGGGTACAAAAAAAATGTTTTGCAAAGATTGTTTAAGTTTTTTCTTTGGATTCCTGTAACATTGTTACGTTAATAAAGTGCCTACAATGAATAATATAGAACTTCCACCTCTGAAACAAAGTCTTAAAATTACTTTTATACTCTTGTATTATTGTTTGGGTTTTTATTTTTCCTAACAAAAGCGTGAAGTACGTACTACAACTTTTGTTGTATTGGGTATTATGAAGAAAGGTAATTCATACTTTTCAGTAACTCTTCCATAACAAAACGGGAAATGTTTATACAAAATCTTGTTTAGGCCCAATTTATTTCAACAAATCTTTTAATTAAACGTATACAGTTCTGGTCCTGGGTTTGATGCCTGTGCCAAACAAAGTTTCATCTGGTTTTTCTCAGTTGCAGCTTGGTCTGATTTAAGCTCAATAGATGGCAGTATTCTCGTTATACAGTTTTAGTTATTATTATTACAAAGGAAACACAGCTGTGATATTATGTTATAATTATGATTCATTATTCTTATGCCAGCGGCTTCACTCACGTGAAAAGTGTTCTCTTATCCTAAGGAAACATTATACAGGGATGAAGTTAATATAAATAAGTTAATAAGCGTGATTCACCGTCGACCACATCATCGCTTAATATCAGGTGAGATAGTGGTCAAACGTGAGCCTATGGTGTATAAAAATAAAATAATATTGCCTATGTTCTATTCCAAACTATAACATATCTCTGTGCCAAATTTTATCCATATCCGTTCTGTCGTTCTGATTAAGTAACAGACATACTGGTGATTTGTAATACAGGCATTCCTATGCCTAACTCAGACATCACTTCCTCACACATTCTAGACTACGAACACAACAACAAGTTACTTAGGTATAAAAATTCAGGTACATAACCTGTATTTTTATAACTAAGTAACTTTTAGTGCCTGTTTTGTGAGGATAAATAAACGATTTTATTATTATTATTATCCAAACACACATCCATCCAAACTTTCACATTTGTAATATTAGTAAGATTGTAATTTAAATTGTTTATCCAATATAATACCCTTATAACATGTGCAGTATTTACAAAAGAATTCTCGGATCAGCTGTCACTGAACCCAATGAAACCGTAATCTCTAATTTCACTAGAAATTTTACGATTGTTCTTGTTTCATGCTACTTTATTTATAGACTAGAGAGATAACATAAAGTCACGTACACACTATACGATAATGGTCGGTTGTTTTATGGTTCTTGATACAATTATGGACAGCGGCTTTCGAATTATAAAGCCAATTTGAGACTGTCAGCTTTCCAGTTTTGATTATCACGTGCTTTGATTATATACTTGTCTAGATGCCACATTGAAGCTACCTGAACGGCCCAAATAAAGTCTACTAAAATTGGTAGACTCGCTTCTTACTTACGTCAGTGTCATTTGAAACACATAAGGGTAACGTGTTCACGAAAAATTATTAATTATGCCGGTTTGTGCCGTCAGACTGTATAGCAATTATGTGGGAAAACCGTATAATAATACCAAGAGCACTTTTCACCGGTACGTTATGTTATTTAACCACTATTATTATAAGAACACACGATTTTTAATTCGTTACTTTGTAGGTTAGTCTGATTTAGCCAGTGTTGTCAGTTTATTACTAGGGAGATTTAACGAAACTACGGGAGACAAAATACAAATAGCATTACATAATCTTTCGATCAGAAGAACATTATTATTTTATAAATTACATTATATATTTGATCAGTAAATGACAGCTTACCTTAACGTAGCCCAGGCAATAAAATCAAAGAGAAAAATATTCCGAGAACAAACACAAAGAGATGGGTTTTAATCTGTAAATTACTGTTTTTTTTTTGTTGTTACTATAATAAATGATACACTAATCTACAAAATTATTGTTTAATTTAACCTGTTTTTTTTAACTTTCATCATATTAAATAATGCAGAAAAGGTAGGTTAATAGTTTGGAGCAGGCATCCCTAAACACGCATACATTGACAGTTTGACGACAATAAGTACACGAGCGGTACTCACACATATCACGCAATTGGAGACAGTTTTAGCGCGTCGTTTGTTAGCATTGCTCTATCTAGACAAGTATATAATCAAAGATCACGTGATTATTTGGTGTGAATGTCTATTTTAGGTTCACTTAGGATACTCCAAAAATATTTCTGCTGTGTCATACCTAAAGTCTGTTTTTTTAATCTCGGAGACAAAATTTACCTGAAATTTACACATACAAAACTCAAATTAATTATTTTAGGCTTATTAGGCCTGTTGCTCTCTTTTATTTGCTTCCCCTATTTGGTTTATTATGTTAATGATGAGTAATGTCGTTTTATTATTTATACGAATGACTTTATTGTTGACTGAGCAATTTTTTCGTGAGAAAGGGTTTAAGATTTGTTTATTGGGGCAAATCGGTTATTTATAAAAAGTTTGTACAAGGTAAAACGAAAGGTCAGGTGCGCAGTACCTACCTACTCATAACCGACGTGCGTATGAACGTGAGTGAAGCAAAATAAGTATGTAAGGGTCGCAGCAGATGGCGTTCTGTAGTTTCTGCCTACCCTCATGGGAAAAGGCGTGAGTTTATGTATGTATGTAGTACTAGCTAATTTTGACTACGTTTCTAACTGTCCTCATGATACTTGTATGCACTGATTTCAGAGAAGAGGTAGCTATTTTCATAGTAGGCTACATCACGCTTGGCATTAAGCTTCGTGACAGCCAAATGCTTTTAGGTATAAGCAGACAAAATCGAATTGAACCTTACCTAAACTAAGAAGTCTAATTCGAGATAAAAACGTAAACAAAAGTGTTGCCAATTTTAAATAATAACCTCGATTGTACAATTTGCCGAAAAAAATAACATAGTGATAAAATTGTAGGCATATATTAAACAGTTAAAATATAATATTGCACACATTTTCTAACTTTAAAGTGACTAAACTAGGATCCAAGAATAAAATATAACTGTTTGAAATAAAATCGTACAAATTATGTTTATGCTACTGGCAATAAGGAAGTGGCCTTAAGGTTAAACTAGTCGACGGCACGAACTATTTTGTGCGCGAGGTTAAAATGCATGCTATCTCATCCCACAACACGTGCGAAATATATAGATGCTGTGATGAGCAGTAAGAAGCTAGTTCGCGTACGAATTAGCACTTCTGCAATCTTTTATCGAAGTGGATGATGATTTAGGACGAAAACGAGCGCGCGAAATTTTATAAACAGACCTTTAGGAGTCTAGATTTCATGAAAAAACTACTGAATGTATCTGATCAAAATAAAATTATTTGGATTGTTGAATTACTAATCTATCCCTGTGTGGAGGCCGTTTTTTAATTTTCCTTCTTCTTATGGTATTTATTTGCGCCCAAAGATACGTTAAAATTAGTGTTGAAATATGGAAGTTTCGACGCTCATAACTTTCAATTTTTTTATTATTTCGGTTCCATACAGGGCTAGATAATGATGAGACAAATTGATATCTTTTTTTATTTTGAAAGTACATCGTCAAACAGTGGAGTAATCTCTAGACTACGTTTGTATGGAAGAATTTTTGACTTGTTTACCCTTAAACACTTGGACTTCATTTAGTGTTTTTAAATAGTGAAACGCCTCGGCTTCGCATGGGTGCTTTTGACTAATGAAATAAATGTGATTTTTCTTACACACAAACTTTGTACTGACAAATACGAACAGAACAAAAAATAAATCGGCCAAATAAGAAAAGAATAAGAATCGAAATTAAATTTAACCAAATCAAATTTACCTTATAAAAAAATATTAGGTTATGCTATCATATTTTTAATTTTGATACGCTGCTTTAGCGTTCTTCCAAAAACACTAAATTAAATAAAATACTTATTTTGAATGACTACAGAAATTTTGACTATTCCTGAACTGTCTCTTTGACAATGATATTTCTTTGTTTATATTTTTGATCTCGAATTCGCTTACTGGGTTTAGTTTGAGGCCATTGCTAAACCCCTGAATGTAATAAATAAATAACATCACGCCAGTTCTGCCGTCCTTACGAAAAGTGCAATAACTCGATTTTTGCCCCAAATTGAGTTAAGTACATATTTGGAATCGGCAGAATGAGATCTATATATTCTTTTTAGACACTTTTTACGTATCCATGACGTAGCCGGTTTTAATACTAAGCATAACTGCAATATCTAGGTCGGTGCTTTATGATTTACATATTAAGACCGAAATAACTATAGTCAGGAATAACTTACTTACGCGATTAAGTAGTTTTCCTAGCCATATCTGCAATAAGTATAGTTAGTACATTTATAATTATCATAGTTCGTCATTTGTAATATTCTATTTACTAGTTATAAGTGAAATAAGTTTGAGTTATTGCAGATATGATACGGAACCGTATGTACGCTATTAAATAATGTACTAACTATTTCCGCAATAGGTAGAGTTATTGCATTTATAATTACCATATTTCGTTACTGTGATCCTCATTTACAAGTTATAAGTACAATAAGCTTGAATGATTGCTGTTATGTTAAGGGGTCTTATTAATAATTATGAGAAGAATACTAAAATTGATGTAGTAAGTAGATTTATTGCATTTATTTGTAAGGAGATTAAACGAATACAGTATACCTAGGCGAAATAAACTGCAATAAATTCACCATTTATTGCGTTTATAACTAGCACCAGGGGGTGAGGGGGTACGAGGGGAGTAAAATATTTCTTCCAAAGGCCAGTCGCGGCAGTCTGGCGAAACTCCTATACAAAATAACGATGTATGAAACGGACGTCGTTTTTAATGGCGGCTATAATCCGATATAATTACGAAGAACACTGAGAGTTCTGGGATTATATAGGCCTTGACTCTTCAACAAATAGACGGATTACATCGACCGCCATTTTGACTGTCAGTCACTAGATTCCCTCTGGTCAGGCGTTTGACAGTTAGTTTGTTATGGTTTTCTAAAGTTATATTTTTGCGTTTATATTGATTATAAGTGTATTGATAATCATTTTGTTGGAAGAAATTTGTTGTCCGTTTGTCATGGAGTGTTTCTAAAGAACAACATGAGAAAATAACACGCGAAATATGTGGTTTAAAAACATGCCAGGTTGGTGATAACAAACGTGTTTTTATGGCTAAATTTCAATAAGATGAAGAACGGTAAGCATAATGAGTTATTTATTTCTATAAAGAAGTCAATTCCAGTGCAATTTCTAAAGGTTTAGTGCATTTTATAAAAAAATAATAACCTAAACAAAACATTACATAGTGTTTACCTACTCATCAACTTGGATTTATCGACATCGATATTTAGTTAAGGAAATGACAGGAGAAGCCTATGTTTTGCAGTGAACATCTATTATGCTGATGATGATAATGATTTTAACAACGTAACTGCGAGACAATAAGACACAATAGAAAATGTATTGTTTGTCGGTCACCTGGCAGTTAAGATGTTCCATGTCAGTATATTTCATGTATGTATGATGCACGGCCTTACATTTATATATCATTTTTATGTTACAGATCCTTCAACATCGACCTCACAAACAGACATAATACTGGAAACGGATTCTTCTATTGCAACTTAGGGAACAGTGCAAGTTTCATTAAAATCGCGGTTTGTTTGCCCAAACTTACTAAATAAATAAATAGCATGGATAATTGTTTAATTCGTTGAATAAATATGTATTAAACAATCTGAGTTTAATTTTTCTTTTATTTATTTATGACCTGAAATAAAATTGAATCCCAGATTCGCTTCTGTAGCCGATATCGATATCGACAAATTTTCACTAGGCACCACAGTCCCATCACTAATAATGTCATCATGTTGGCAGTATGTATTAAGCCGTGGTTTTGTTAGGTTGGTATTGATTTAGGGTGCACGTTTCATACATTTTGTCTGATCCTGTTTTTTCTATGGCAGTCCCGTCTCTTAAACGTAGTGTTACATACTCTTTGGTCGCGGCTAGGCATCGATTCGAGTCGGACGATCACAAGCACGTGCGAGCCATTCTCGGCAGTAAGTACCTACCTAACGTATTTAATATTACTTATTTTATGTTTACATGTCACGGGCATAATAATCTACGATGATATTTAGCCAGTGCTGCTTTGTTTAGTTATTAAAAGACACATATTGATTTAATTAATTAGTTAGTGACCAACAAAAATATTATTTAGGTATAAAATTAGTAGGAATCCCCTACATAATGATTCATCTTACGTTTTAGTTTTCTTAAATATACAGTGAACTTAAGCAGCTACTTAATTTCCGGAGAAAACCAGTATGTTCTTTGTACCCGTAGAAATAAGTATAATTGTAAAAGAGATGTGTAACGGTAGTTTTTGGTGTACAATAAAGTATATTCTATGCTATTCTATGTTCTTCTACCACGAGATTTTTGTCCCTAAGCAAAATATTTATTTTTTTGGCTATATCGCAAAATCAAAACTCAAAACCACATGTTTCTGAACCATTTGAACCTACCAACCACTAGCTGATTCCAAGGCTATCGATAGTTAAACCGACTGCAGAAGAATCTTTTAATACGACCTTTATCAGACAGTCTCTAAAGTGCTATGAAACCCTACCATCCTCAGATGAAGAATATGATAACATTATCAGAGCTGTAAATTATTTTGTAGATTCCGACGACAGTGTCATTGATAAAGACTACTGTCCTGAATGTATACTTTCAGATTCTAATTCACCAATTCGTATTAAAAGAAATTTACTTGAATATAAAGAGACTAGACGTAAAAAGACTGAACGTGAGGATACTGAACGTGGGGAGATACCGTAAAATATTTTGAACCAGGCCATACGTTCATGTCGACTGATAACTTTCATCAGGTTGAAACGGCAATAAAAAAAATAAAAAGTTTATGATTTTGATGACTTTGTAGATTCAAAAAGAAGTAGTAAAAACGGCCAATTCAAAAAGAAACAGTAAAAGTGATGGCAGTATCCGATTTTTACAGTTATGAGGATATGTCGTCTCAGCATAGAATTCGAAACATGGAACCCAGAGTCCATCTAAAAGACATCATGGCAGTCAGAGCCGAAAGAGGGGCATTTACAATAAAGCACAAAGTTTCCCACGTGTCTGATTGGAAAGAACTAGATTTTCTACAAGTAAAAATAACTAAAAACAAATGCTTTCCTAATTTTGCACGCAAGAATTCATCAAGAGGAATAACTAAAGAATAGCAGACTACTAAGTCTGCTATTCTTTAGTTATGCCTTTGATGCCTGAAACCAGGAGATGCTTTTGGTTAAACTTACCTGAAACGTCCCAAGCTTCGAACCTAGACTAAAAATATTTAATTACTTATAAGTGTTATATCAGACTGATTAAAATATTGATCTCAAATTGTGCCTTAAAATAAAAAGTAGATAACTTTCTTTTAAATTTATTTTTAATATTTACATTGTAACTACTATTAAGATATTTTAACAATTGAATATATTTTTGATATGTGTGTGTTTTTAAGTTTAGTAACCGTTGATTTTACATATGATGGGTAATAGACCAGAATTAATAAGTAAGACAGCAAAGTGATTCCTGTTATTATAATTGTACTTTTTTAGTTTGAAATTAAAACGATTTAATATTTATATTGTTTTATTTATAAAATTATAACTGAAACCACATTTTTTTAAACACATCTGAACACAGATAAAATTAGTAGATTTGGCTTTACTGAAGACAGTTTCATAGTAGATCGGTGAGAGGAGGAAAAATAAAGTTATGCAAGCTTCTATTAATTCATATTTGACATAAAATGTAACACCTCTGTTTTTCTAATAGTAAAAAATTACAATTTTGTCGTTTTAAACTTGTCTCTTACTAATGAAAACCACAATAAGTAAGAAACTTAATGCATCGTTGGTTAGGAAACAGTTCATAAAAAAATATTCATTGCTACTTAAAAATGCATCATGTTAGTTTCCTAACCATTAGTGCAGTAAATAGGTTACTTATTACGGTAATGACTAGTAAACATTATTTCTAAATAGTAATAATACTTAACATTATAGTATTTATTGTTTTTTAAAGCGGGAATAAATGCGGGTACAAACATTAAGTATCATGTAATATTCTCTACATTGTTACATATCATGTAGTGAAAGTTTCAACTCGATACCATGTATAGTGATGGAGATACAAACAAAACAAAAAAAAATCTTTTAACGCTTTTTTTTCGAAATCAGGTTTAACCTAGTTATTGCACTTTTCAGCAAGTTTTCCTTGACAGTTTAAGCGGAGGTGCACCTATTATATACCCACATTTAGTAAGTGTTTGCGCCTGATGCTTTAGTGACTTTAGTGTCCATGTCAAGTTGTTGCTAACAGTATCGGATCAGGCGCTCATAAGTGACCGTAGTTCACGCACAAAATAAATCGGCTAAGGAAAATTTCTAGCTGAGTTCTTGATTAAACAATAATCATATTAATTAATATAATTAATCAATGCGAGCCTACATTGATGAATAAACGCGTTTTAACGAAATCAGTTTAATTAACCATTGGTGGTTAACTATGGATCAAAAAACTAGGCCTAAGTGACAGGAGTAATTTATTGCTTTGCTCGTTTTTTGTGACGAACGATCGTAAGTCTAAGATTATATTTTGAAGATTTGTGACTTTATAACTAGGTTGTTTTAAAACTTCTTAGTTCGTTAGTAAACAAATGTAGCTGTAGTAAGTATTCTTAATTTAGGGTAGCAAGTGTGGTATTCTTTTATCAAATCATATTAGTACTGATTTAAAATAAATGTGCATAAAGCGGTTAGTGAGTGCAACCCCGACAAGGTGGTTGTCACTTTCGCTGTCATCCATCAGAGAGAGCGGTCGTTGTGATCACTGAGCATTTGATGTACCCAAATACAAACCTTGTGTTTTATTTCCAATACATACCTATATTATTTGCGGAGCTTGGAGTACTCCACAGTAAGAATATATTCACGCGGATAAAACAATATTATTTGATAATCTCACTGACGGACTAAGGCCCACTATTTTTGATCCGTAGTTAATTCAACCAATGTATTTAAACATACTAACCAATAGTCAAAAATTTCGGTAAAACGCGTTTATTCGTCAATTGTTAGACTAACAAATGGTCAAATAAAGAACTCTCTATTTTATTTAACTATTAATGAGGCTAACAACTGAAGAAAAATGATGTTTTTCTGAAATTGCCAACCATTGGTTAGCATTTGAGTTAACTCCGGATAAAAAAACCGGGCCTAAATAGAAATATCACTTTTCTACCCAGAAAACATCCCTATTTAGCCAAACGTAGTCGTCCTCCTGGGTGGGTCACAAATAAATATATTTTCTTTCTTTCCTTAATTCTTTCTTTCTTTCACACTTACTTTTTTCTTAGACTGTTCTAGTTATGGTTAAGTCCCATGTAATAGGGGGCGAGCTTATTACCATCATCGGGGCACAAGACCAGAGTTCAGATTGCTACTGACAAATTACAGATGGAAAAACCCAATAACACTCTGCCCGACTTGGGAACCGAACCCAGGACCTTATACTCGGCGGTATGGCTTGTTACCATACCAACGAGCAGAGCCTCGTATATTTAATATCTTTGCTAGTATTTTAAAGACCTACGGGATATGCCCTTTTTACCCGACTGCAAGGAAAGAACGTCATCATCATCAACCTTATAATGTTCCCACAGCTGGTACACAGGCATCCTCTCTGTAAGAGAGGAAATGGGCCTTAATCCACCACGTGGTCCCAGTGCGGGTTGGTGAATGTCGAAAGGACGTATCTTGTATGTATTTATGTATGTATGTGATATTGTTTATTACCTCATATCTTTTGAACCACTAGATTTATGTAATTGAGACATTGATATCTTTTTTATTGCTTCGGTATTGACTCAGGTCTGTCTCGGTGAATTCAGTCGAGCGCCGCATGAATTATGTTTGGAATAATGAAACAATTGATACAGATAAGTTATTTTTTAGATTTCCATACCCAAAGGGTAAAAACGGGACCCTATTACTAAGACTCCGCGGTCCGTCTGTCACCATGCTGAATCTCATGAACCGTGATAGCCAGACAGTTGAAATTTTCACTGATGATGTATTTCTGTTGCCGCTATAACAAAAAAGTACTAAAAACAGAATCAAATTAATATTTAAGTGGGGCTCCCGTGCAACAAACGTAATGGTTTGCCATTTTTGCGATAATGGTAAGGAACCCTTCGTGCGCGAGTCCGACTCGTACTTGGCCGGATTTTTATTAAAGATATAAAGTAAATATTGTAATAGACAGAGACAAAAGTTAATAAAGCAAAGACCCGACTGCTTAAGAAGCGAACTAAAATAGTATATTATGCAACTAGTGAATAAAAGACGGATTTAATGCGAGGGCCGTAGATGAATCACAAGTAAGTGAATGATTCTAACGACTGAATCACGACCGTAGGGAGTGATTCATGACCCTCGATATAAATCCGTTTTATTCAAGAGTTGCATACTATATTTTATACCATGACTACGAGAAAAAGAAAGATTGAAGCGAAAAGCACAAGGAATAATAATAAATAAATGGCTTATTACCTTCAAAATTTACAAAATAACGTGAAACCCTGACTCCTGAGCTAGGTAACAGCACTTGTGTTTCAATCTCTATCTCTAACTCTATCTCTATGTCTAACTCTATCTCTAACTCTATATCTAACTCTATCTCTAACTCTATCTCTATCTCTATCTCTATCTCTATCTCTAACTCTATCTCTAACTCTATCTCTAACTCTATCTCTAACTCTATCTCTAAGTCTAACTCTATCTCTATCTCTATCCCTAACTCTATCTCTAACTCTATCTCTAACTCTGTCTCTAACTCTATCTCTAACTCTATCTCTATCTCTATCTCTAACTCTATCTCTAACTGTATCTCTAACTCTAACTGTATCTCTAACTCTATCTCTATCTAAGTTTGTATAACTCTATCTCTAACTCTATCTAAGTTTGTATCGAATATTTTATGCGCAAGGAGGTTGTATAGCATTGAGATGGAGTTTGAATATTATATTGGTATTCTAAATTCAAACACCAAAACAGTGATTAAAAGTGCTTTTTATTCACTGTTTTCAGTGAATAAAATAAGCTTTTTAGAGGAGGAATGGTATAAAGATATAAACAAGAAGAAATTCAGTCGGAGGATATATAATTTATTCACGAGCTGACTGACCAAAACCATAATTATGTATCCGCCGACAGATTTTCTTATGCAGCCGGGTTATTTGATTTTATACACATTTTTTATTTACAACTTTCTAGTTATTTTTTTCAAATTACTTTTAAACATATAAGTGATTTATGTTTTTGTAATCACCTCTAAAAACCTTTCAGTAAGATACCCCACTCGATGGGTTTGGAAGAAAAAAGATAGTTTGCCCAGAATATGGTGCCCAAAATCCGCTATGTTAAATTTTTTTAACCACACTTATCTAAGATCACTTGGGCGGTGAAGATCTATCTATCAAAGTCTCATTTACATAAATCTAGTGGTTCAAAAGATATGAGGTAATAAACAATATTACATACATACATAAATACATACAAGATACGTCCTTTCGACATTCTCCAACCCGCACTGGGACCACGTGGTGGATTAAGGCCCATTTCCTCTCTAACAGAGAGGATGCCTGTATACCAGCTGTGGGAACATTATAAGGTTGATGATGATGATGATGACGTTCTTTCCTTGCAGTCGGGTAAAAAGGGCATATCCCGTAGGTCTTTAAAAATATTAGCAAAAATATTAAATATACGAGGCTCTGCTCGTTGGTATGGTAACAAGCCATACACCGCCGAGTATAAGGTCCTGGGTTCGGTTCCGAAGTCGGGCAGAGTGTTATTGGGTTTTTCCATCTGTAATTTGTCAGTAGCAATCTGGAGTCTGGTCTTGTGCCCCGATGATGGTAATAGGCTCGCCTCCTATTACATGGGACTTAAACATAACTAGAACAGTCTAAGAAAAAAAGTAAGTGAGAAAGAAATAAAGAATTAAGGAAAGAAAGAAAATATATTTATTTGTGACCCACCCAGGAGGACGTCTACGTTTGGCTAAATAGGGATGTTTTCTGGGTAGAAAAATGATATTTCTATTTAGGCCCAGTTTTTTTATCCGTTGTTAACTCAACCAATAGTTAAATATGCTAACCAATGGTTGGCAATTTCAGAAAAACATCATTTTTCTTCAGTTGTTAGGCTCTTTAATAGTCAAATAAAATAGAGAGTTCTTTATTTGACCATTTGTTAGTCTAACAATTGACGAATAAACGCGTTTTACCGAAATTTTTGACTATTGGTTAGTATGTTTAAATACATTGGTTGAATTAACTACGGATCAAAAATAGTGGGCCTTAGTCCGTCAGTGAGATTATCAAATAATATTGTTTTATCCGCGTGAATATATTCTTACTGTGGAGTACTCCAAGCTCCGCAAATAATATAGGTATGTATTGGAAATAAAACACAAGGTTTGTATTTGGGTACATCAAATGCTCAGTGATCACAACGACCGCTCTCTCTGATGGATGACAGCGAAAGTGACAACCACCTTGTCGGGGTTGCACTCACTAACCGCTTTATGCACATTTATTTTAAATCAGTACTAATATGATTTGATAAAAGAATACCACACTTGCTACCCTAAATTAAGAATACTTACTACAGCTACATTTGTTTACTAACGAACTAAGAAGTTTTAAAACAACCATGGCACCTAGTTATAAAGTCACAAATCTTCAAAATATTATCTTAGACTTACATATATGTACAACTTTCTGTGAACAAAGATCTCTATTTGTTTCTCACGGTTTTATTTTTTCTGTAATAATCGACATGTTCATAACCATTGACTCTATGCAAATGTGTGTTATTTCGTAAGTTTAGTTCTAACGTCAAACATTTTAAGGACTAAATATGAACTGTGGCTACAATTTTGAGATTGCTGCTTTCCTTGTCATTGTTCGTTTTTTCGCAGTAGGTGTTTTATTTTCGAGCTCGCTCACCGTAGTATTCTGTTTTGACATCTTTGACAAAAATCTAACAATAATAAATTATGCGTGCAATGAAGATTGTTTGATCATCATTATTTTAGCCGAAATACTTCCACTAGACTGAACATTTGTCTCCCCTAAGAGCTGGCATAACGATCAATGCAGTTTACTCGCATCCAGCAGACAGCAGCTCATGAATCAAGAATGCTTGCAATCACATTCTACACGTGACCTGTTGCTTAAAATAAACTCATTATTTAAAATAGAGCTTCCACACAAAACCTGCACTACAGTGCTAAAAAATGTAAAGCTTTCAACAACAAGCCGGGAACAATTTGCTTAGTGCAGCTGCTTCGTAACTTAAAAGTAAAAAACTGGCCAAGTGCGTGTCCGCCCACGCGCAGTAATAGGGTTCCGAAGTTGCATAATAATGCGGACTAAGAAGAGGATGAACATTAAAACGGTTTCAGCGGCACACAACGTCTAAAAACGAGCCCACATAGAATGATGTTTTTTTTAAATCTATGTGCTCGCGTTTGACCACTATCTCGCCTGATAGTAAGCGATGACGTGGTCTACGGTGAAGCACGCTTGCCTAGAAGTAACCTATTAACTCTTGACTTAAACTAAAGAAGGGCTAAATGGTAACTGAAGAAGTTATAAAATCCAACTTCGCAACTGAAGTTAGAAAAATATTATCTATTTGAGTACCACCGCGGTTGCGAATTGCGAAAGGAGCCGATACGAGCGCGCGTTGGAGTTAAGAGGAATGGTATGGTTCGTTCCTGGATCCTTGCACCACACGCTCCTTGTTTATTTATCTTTCGGCATTTGAAAATTTTCGTATGTATCCTACCTTTAATCTGCGGTATTCACTATTTCGTCCTGGAAAGTTTTACGCTACTCAATTAGTGATGTATTCGGGTCGAATAATTACTTTATAGATGGATATCGACAATAGAAAATAAGTTATTTGCTTGGCAATCGAATCTAATTTGACTTTAGATTACAAAACGTCGAAAATACAAAATAGACGTAGTAGACGGTCCGTGGATGGTCACTCTCACTTCGGCCACTCCAATGCGTTATTCGAGCTTAAACATTATTAATTTAGACATCATTATTATTAAAGATGTTATGACTTTATTTTTGTATATTTTAACATGGTTCAAACTTACTTAAGATCCTATGACCTCTAGCAGGGGCATAGGGCTTCCACAGTAATCCTCCATCGAGACCGGTCTTGAGCCTTGCGCTTCGCCTCGCTCCACGCCATTCCGGTACTCGTCGCTTCAGCTAATACGGTGCGTCGACAGGTTTGACGGGGACGGCCTCGCTTCCCTTTTCCAAGGCCTGTTTAGGAATGTGATCGGAAGCCCTCCGGAGCGTGTGACCAATCCAACACCATTTACGCCGCTTGATCTGGCGGTCGATCGGGGTCTCGTGGCATCTCTCCAACAGCTCTACATTAGAGATGATCTCGGGCCAGTAAATTCCGAGGATACGACGAAGACATCGGTTGACGAAGACCTGGATTTGGCGTGAGATGTCCTTTGTTACCTTCCACGTTTCGCACCGTAGAGCGGCACGGATTTGACATTGGATTTTGAGTTTAACCCTTCGGGCCAGTTTCCGCGATTGCCACAGAGGTCTCAGCTGTGCGAAGGTAGCTCGCGCGTTTGCGATCCGTGAAGTGATATCCTCTTCAGTTCCGCCAGTCTCTGACACGACACTCCCGATTAACGTGAATTTGTGGACGCGTTCCACAACCTCTGTGCTGATTAACATCGGTGAAGAATTCCTCACACCTGTACGCATCTCCTGGGTCTGCCGAATGTTAATTTTGAGCCCAGTTTTCGCCATCTCCTGGCGCAGGTCGTTCAGTTTCGCTTGCATGTCGGCATGTGTCTCTCAGTTTTTCTATTAATTTCGTTATATTTACTACTGCCGTGATTTTTTTCACATAGCCAAGAGCAACCATTTCGCTGGCAGGGGGGAGACACTTGACTCTAACTAAAATTTGCAAATGAAAACTCAATTTTACGAAAACGGATCTCTGAATCGAAAAATGATTCTAACAAACCCATAATATGTTTGGATTGCCTATCCAACGATATCCCACACCATGGGATAGACAACATATGGGGAAAACATCCCCACTTTACGTCTATAGGAGGAACCCCAAAAAAACTTTTTCTTCATGATTTTATTTTACCACTTTGTCGGAATTATTAATATGTATATCCATGCCAAATTATAGCTTTCTAGTACTTAGATTCTGAGCTAAGCTGCGGACAGACAGACGGACAGAGCGAAACTATAAGGGTTCCTTGTTGACTTCGGAACCCTAAAAACAAGAACATACTCCAGCTTTAAATAAAAGACGTGCTACAGCAAACAAGGAAACAAGACTATGTGTATTCTCACCGCGTTACTAACAACAATGGACTCAAGCTGCCTCGTTGGTCTAGCGGTCGCAGTATGCAGCATGAAGTCCAGGATTCGATTCCTGGGTTGGGCAAAATGTTTTTGGGTTTAACTATCTAGAATTTTTCAGTTGCCCGAAGTCTAGATTTAAGGTTTTATACGGGAAATCTGTGAGTTAGTCTCATCAAAATATCGCTGGAAGTCTTGCGCTTCAAGTATAACAACATCTTCAGGATGATGTTGGGGCTGCCTCGCTTCTGTAATTCATCGGGTAGTTTGCGCTGTATCGCACTGGTGTCTTTAAAAACCGTATCTCTGATCTGCAGAATGCGTGGCAGCTGCAATGGAATTCTGATGACTGTAGCAGAAAGTATATCTTCTCCGCTTTGGAGATCCTTTATTAATTTGAATGTGTTTTTATATTTAAGAAAGAAAAGAAAAAAAAAAAAGGCAGGTTTGTTGTTGTTGTTGTGTGTGTTACGTATGTCTAGGAATCTGCTGACATTGTGGACACTAAGTATTCATAGACCTTGATGACGGTGCAGTTACCTTGAAGCGAACGCACGTAGCTAGGCATTTGCTGACACAGAAAATACGTAGCATCAATATAGGAAGTAACTGACGGTGCAATTACCTTGAAACCAATGCAACTATGACGTCAAGGAATTAACCATTACCGAACTAATATTTAAGAGCATTTATTGTTAGAAGAGAGCATTCCATATTCCTACTTCGAGTAGGATGGATATTCGTAGGCTAGTTAGTTGTAGTTAGTCTATTTAATTATTGTAACCACTCTATATCCTAACATCGGCTTAGAATGGATATTTGTACGAGTAGGTTAGCTAGTTGTATTTAGTAGTTGTAACCATTCCATGTTCCAGGCTCGAGTTGGAATGTACAGTTGTAGGATAATTAATTGTAATGAACTTTAATAATTAAAAGTTTAGAATCATTTCGGGTTTCTTTCCAATCCCCCGGGTGTGGTAAACGTAATTTGTGTGTATTGTAATTGTTGTTGTTTTGTGTTGTGCTAATTGTTTATGTTAATATTTTTATTTTTAATTAAATCGAACTGTATGGATTAAGTTATCAGATATAAATGAATTTGAACTGGCTGGCCAGAGGTTATGTTATGTTACTAACAACAAGTTTGTGAACGCCATTCTTAAAAGATCGGGGAATATCGAAGATTAATCAGGATTAGATAAACAAGGACACACGAACGTTGTCCCGGGATAAAGTTCAACAGTATTAAAAGTTGTGTGCTGAGCCTATTCGGAGAACGTGTGGCCTTCATAAATTGTTTTAGTTATGTTGTGCCTTCTTGAAAAAAGGTCATTTTAGTAATGGGTGTTGTGGAAGCCGTCTTTCGGATTAATAAGAGGAGTCGTGGATGAGTCACGTTTTCTTTAATAACAACACATCATAGTATTTATTAATTTATTATATACTTGTATTTTGTACATGTTTAGCATTCCATAGAGATTAAGTGCATAAATAGTAAATAATTGTATGAAAATCGCAACCGTTCGACATCAACTACCAACTATTATACACTATAATCCAAGCTTAAACTGATTAGGTGGGTAACATTATAATATAATTTGGGTTGTTTCTATAATATCAAAAAAAAACTACCCAAAACTTATAAACACCTACTTAACAATAACAAACCTGGCGCCAGGGGTCACCGACATCATATCACTTACACCAAAGCTGTTTAGATTTGCGGCGTCCCGCAAGGGTGACCCAGAGGCCTGCGATAGTCATCGTGTATCGTTGAGGTTGATTGTGGTCCCCAGTGATTCCGGCAGTGGTCATAACTTTGAACTCTGAGACTCTGCGTGACAAAAGAGGTCACGTTTAGAATATATATTTTTTTGTTTGTTTTTTTTCTCTTTTGGGTAGATAGGTAGATAAAGTGTGTTTGTGTTTCCTGGACCTTATCGGTGTATTTTTATATACTTTTTTTATTTGTGTAACGCTCGCGTTTGACCACTATCTATTCTGATGGTAAGCGATGATGTGGTCGACGGAAAACACGCTTGCCTAAAAGAAACTATCAGGAAATTTGCTGTACCCACAATTAAAGTATTTGCAAAACGCTTTGTGCATAATAATATGGGTGGGATGTCTACCATGAACCGATGGCGCATTGCTGTACGTCTTGTAGGATGATGGAAAGGGCTAGGCAAATTATGCAGTTCCGTCGCACACTTCCCGAAACGTGAACGAAAAAAAACCGACACGCTGGCAACTCAATTAATATTCGTGGAACAACACACTGCAATCAAAACGTGAATATAGGGGTTTTTTCTATCCTAAGGCAATTGAAGATTTACTATCTGAGAAAAGGAAACAAAGGAAGCATTGGCAGCAAACAAGGTGCCTGAGGGATAAAACATCACTAAATAAAATAACTAAACGATTAAAGAGGAAAATTCTACAGTTAGAGGATGAATATCTGAATACCAAACTTCTGCAGCTAACCAATGACAAATCAACTGATTACTCCCTTTGAAAAGCAACAAGAAATCTAAAAAGGCCAATTAAACAAATACCACCTATCAGAGATAGCGACGCAAAATGGGCCATAGACAATGACCAAAAAGCATTAAGGTTTGCTTAACACTTAGAAGAAAAGTTTTAACCCAATGAAAGCTCGATATAAATACATAGGAGTGAAAGATTGCCACAAAACAAAATAATTAAGCTTGTGACTCCTTAGTAAGTAATGACAGAAATCCAAAATAACATTAGCTCGAAAAAGTCTCCGGGTTACGATCTCATTACAGGGGAAATTCTAAAATACCTACCATGCAAAACCATATAAGTAAAGCTGACCAAGCTTATCAATGTGCATTTATCTTAAAATATGTACCTGAGCCATGAAAGGTCGCTGAAGTCATTATGATTGCGAAGCCTGGAATATCACCCCATGAAGCATCATCATATAGACCTATTTTTCTGTTGCCCGTGTTATCATAGCTATTCGAAAAACTGTTATTGAAACGGTTAAAACTAATAATAGAAGATAAAGACCTTATTCCAAATCATCAGTTTGACTTTAGGGAAAAACACTCAACACATACATAGAATAACCCATATAATTGAATAAACACTTGGTAAAAAGGAAGTCTGTGCCACCGTGTTTTTAGATGCCGCGCAAGCTTTTGACAAAGTTTGGCCCTTGTGGTCTAATATTCAAACTCAGACGCATGCTACCAGAATCTGCAGATATTCTAGAGTCGTCGATAACTAATAGAATGTTTAGAATACGGCAAGAAGACGCATATTCCGAGCTAAAAAGCTATAAAACTGGGGTACCTTAAGGAAGTGTGCTATGCCCAATTTTGTACTTGTTATAAACATGTGATATCCTAGAACTGGAAAACAACACCATTGCGAGCTTTGCAGATGATACTGCAATTATGGCTACCGGATCAGGTCACAGAGAAGCAGTAGAAAAAGTTCAACTAGCTGCCATGTGAACAAAGTTTATGACTGGACACAACATTGGAAAATCAAACTGAACGAGTCAAAATCAATTCACATTGACTTCACAAATAAACACTTGGACTTTCACCCAATCTATATAAATGGCATGCTTGTGCCATTTGCCTTATGCTAATACAGCCAAATACCTTGGCATAACTCTCTACGCCATGTTGCGTTGGAAAGCTTATGTCAAAAAAAAAAGACGAAAAGACGAGATACGTTATAAAAGTATGTATTGGTTACTCGGAAGGAAATCCTGTCGATCAATACAAAATAAAATAACCATATACAAGCATATACTGCTGCCAATTTGGACGTATGGTATGCAAATTTGGGGCTGCACTAAACAAAGCAACGTCAAATTTATCAAGCAATTCCAAAATAAATTGCTCAGAGATGCTGTAAATGCACCCTGGGGCTGGTACACAAGAAATGACGGAATTCGTCAACACCATCATCCAAAAATTGTTGAAGCCCACGAACACAGACTTCATCGACACGTGAATTTTGTGGCTATCCAGCTGCTAGACAATACAGACTTATTGCGTAGGCTAAAAAGAACTAAACCTTTTGAATTAGTGTAGTGTACAAAGTGAATGTATAATAGTGAGAACGTAGTGTACAAAGTGAATGTATAATAGTGAGAACGCTGTGCTATACATATAACACATGAATATAGTGTTTTTATAAATTATATCACACTCTAAGAAAGTGCAACGGACTTTTGTAAAAGTGCAAATAGACACTATTCTTAGTTTTAATATAATCTATAACGTAACATATTAAGTAAGAGTTAAATTACTTATTAGTCTTTTAGGCTAGATCTTAATTTAATTATTAAGAATTTTGTTCTTACGAGTAAAAAAGAAAAAGAAAAGGGAAGCAAATTGGCGTCGATGTTCAAGGCTCTGAGTCGACCAGGGGGCCTACTCCAACCTTTTACAAAACAATACCAATTTGAGTACGCTTTGTTTCAAGCTCTTATTGAGACTTTTCATTATCGTACCCTCACCTTAGTTAAACGATATCAAATTGATGCCGATTAGTGTTGGGAATGAACGAATGATTTGAAATATTTATCTATTTCCCGATATAGAATTGCTAGCGAAGTAAAAAAAGGTTTTTAGAATGTTGTTTTTGCTATCACTAAAATTTAAAATAAAAATTATCATGAGATGTTTATTTCATATAAAAACTAAATAGAATTATATACCATACTAAACATTCATGTCAAACATTTACACTATTATTTTCTTAAGTGTATTTTACAACAATATAATAAATTTAAAGAAAAAATAAGTATTATTGAAATCAAAACCAATAGCTGACACTGTAAAGCATCTCAAAAGACTGAGTATGATATAATTTATTACCTGTGGCTTGACTTTCCATATTAGTATGATAACAAATTAAAGAGTGCAACAAATCTTACCATTTTACTTTGTAAGCTTGTATTTTTAAAATGGTCGGATTATTTATAACCTCCATTTTTTGTCGTATGAGCTCTGTTTACAAGCGTACCTTATTATTTTCGTTGTTTTAAAGTAATTTACAATAAAGTTGTTGTGTGTTTGTTGTGAGTTGTGTGACAAAAGGATTGCCATATATTCTATGAACAAAGAGACGCTTACATATATCTACAAACATGTCCAATAGTTGTGACCTAAAGATTGTTATCCAAAATTGCCGCTATCACAATGTTATCACGAATTTCTGTCTTCAAAACTCTCCGTGGTGACAAGGGGATGTATTATACCCTAGACGAATTGGACGATATGGAGCCAAGTCCATGTTTTTTATAAATAATGATTTGCCTACAATTTTATTTGGATGCTGTAAATGAAAATGATTTGTTGTCCAACTACAACAGAGCGGCACGTACAAATAATGAAGAAGCTGTAAATAAGTTAATCGCAACCGGAAAACCTTGACAGAGATGATAAAGTCCTCTGGCGTGAAAAATAATTAAATAACATTGTGCTCCTTTCCGCTAACTTGGCTTAAAGAAGGTAATCTATAATCTTATTCTTAAAAGATTGGTTATTTTGTAGAAAATAAAACAATATACTTACTAACTCATTAATTAAGTGCACCTGTTTTTGGTTAATACCTAACACAATATTCAAATTTTGTTATAGGATACACTCGTAGCAAAGTATGGCAGGACCAAACCATAATGATGTTCTGTTAAAGACCCCATCATAAAGACATATCCGCAGGATTAATAAATCTGCTATTACCTCCTTTTATTACATCAATGGCTATTACTGTGTATTGGTAAGTTTTAGTTAATATTATTATGCTATTCTAAATGCAAAAACTTACTTTAACCCCTTGAGTGCTAATTAGCAGACACAATAATAGACAAACAAGTGCCTTTTGGAAACTTTGGTTCCCAAGACAATCACCATAATATTTGATGTAATAGTTTACATCTTGTACCATTTAGCCTGGCCAGAGGCACAGATAATATAATACTGGTCTTGGGTTTCTTCTTCTGGGTGCCAACTGAAAACCAGTGCTGGGTGTCTGACGACCAGCAAATGCTGAGTTGGTAACCCTTTCGTTATGGCCAAGTTTATTGCAATTTGTCTCAGTATTTCATTACTGTCATTTACACTGTTGCTGGTGGGTTGTGACTGTCAAATAAACGTATCTTGTTTTTCAGCTATCACCTGCCTACTCTATAAAACTCAGGACTCATATTTCATTATTTGTCTACAGGATCAGATACTGGCTTTTTGAATGGAGGTGAGTTGAAAGGAAGAAGCCATCATCTTCACCATTCACCATTGATTATCACTCAGAAATGGATACCTACAAATATGAAAAATTGTTCATCAGTTCACCACAATTTTGCCAAACAAGAGCCCAACTCTGTTGTGGTTATATACAATGAAAAACCTTACCATTACTAAAAGTAAGAAAAAGTACCATTGTCCACTGGCAAAAAAAAAACTATGTAATAGGCCTGGTTTCTAGAGAACAGTCATGACATCATGTATATGTCATCAAAAACCAGAAATATTCTGAAATAATCAGTAAATTATTTAAGCACCTAATAGTAAGAAATGAAGAAAGTGAGACGATGAATTTGTATGTTTTTTTTGTGGCAAATAAACACTTTTTCTTTCTTTCTAAGTTACAGTTTTATCCTAATTTGCTAAAGAACTTAATAAAACCAGCGCTTTCTATTTTGGCCCCAGAACCGCCTTGAAATAAAACAGGTTAGCATGGGGTTAGACTACTACAAATGTTCTATGTTCCTTGGAGTGTAAGAAAACAATGATATGTGTCCAGCATGGAGCTCGTTGAAATATGTTAATTTAATTATGACTTATTCCCTTTATCAGTAATGCATTTTCTGTTCATAGTAGACCTACCTAATAAATAATTGTGTTTAAAAACAGTGTTATGTTTTATTTTATTGAAGTATTTGTAGTGTTTGATGTAATAAGACAGCATTAGTTGGTTTCGTCATGTTGACCAGATTTATTTATCAAAGGTAGTGGAGAGATAACATTAAGTAAAATGTGTACACATATATATATTGTTGCGGTGGCGGTAAGGTGCCTGGATGTTGTAAGTACCAATCCATGGTCGCCCCCGCTGGGACAGTATCCCACTTATGTTTGTCGTGCGTTCCCTACTTACTCAGCTGGTGGCACACGTCACCACGCACCCCTGAATGCGTATGTAGGGTAGTACGAGAGGACAACCCAAGGATCCACGTTTTTGACTGAAGAAAGAACCAGAAATAAAAGGCGGATTTTCTTGAGAATTGGTTCCGCGGATTTCGGCTTTTCTCCTTCCGGCTGAGCTGCGACCAGTTTATAATAGTAATCTCTGGCTGCGACTGAATTCATCTGTCCAGTGGCCCGTCTCCCTTCTTATATATGGCCCGCTCAGACCAACAAAAAAAGAATGGCCCGTCATTCCCAAATTGACGCCCGCGTGTTTATGGACCATCCTTGCGTTCATTTTGACTTAGCCGAAATCTTTGGAGCCGTGTACTTTATTCAATTTTCTACATAATCCTTACAAATTTGGTCTTAAATGATAGGCTTTAACCACGTACATATAATTACAATAATAAAATTTACACATTTTACCATAATTAAAAGTTTCTAGAACAAAAACGAAAAATTCTGGTTTGTTTACATTTTGATTATAATGATATGCGATTATCTTGGAAACGTGTGGACCGATTTACATGACTCAAACGGATAAAATGGTTTTAGACCAAGACCTTTCATTTGACACTAACCTCAACAAAAAATCTCCACAAACAAAAAATCATGTTTTCAAGTTCTGCGCGTAATTATTAACATGTATCTCATGACAATTATTTAAAAACTATCTTTATCATCTTTTAACATTCGAATTAGGATTATATAAGTTTGTACATGCTAATTAGATAAAAAACAAAATAATTACAACTCTAATTAATATCTAACAAGAAGTAATTACACTTAGGTACTATACTTCGACATTTACTTACAATCTGTTTAGTTATCTTAGGTACTTACTAGTCAATTTTATTAGATGTACTTAACTATCACTTTATGTACTAAGGTGCTTTCATGAGTAGGTATTACATAAACTTCGTTGTTTTACCTAATCAGCGTGCAGATGGGGTTTTTTTAAATAGGCATACCTACGTATTACGTATAAATTAACTAAGTATAGTAAATACCTCTAAATATAGGTAGTTATATGATGAATAAAAGGCGACTAAGAAAAGATATTTACAAGGCAGATGTGAGTGAAAACGCCACCCGGTAGGGGACGTCCTAGGTCATACACGGATCTAATTAGTAATGTTCTCCAGAAAGGTCAGGTGGGCTGTCAGAGGCTGAGGGCCTCATTACCGGTGTCCTCGTATGACTAGATGTATGGATGTAAATGAAGCAAAAGTAGTATGTTAGGACCGTAGCAGGTGGCGTTGTAGTTTCTGCTTGCCCACATGGGAAAGAGGCGTGAGTTTATTTGAATATTTTCAAGGTAAGTAGAATGGATGAGTTTGACGATAATAATAAATAATGTACAACACGTGGGGTATAAAAGTATATTGATTCTCCAGCTGCAAAAACATTTATTACCTGATTACATCACAGTAGGTGCACAAACCAACACACAATATTGTTAACGCAGTCGGGTAAGATGCAGATGGTTATCAGTTATCTACCACCATTGAGATTATGTCCATGGTTATCACACACAACAATACTAGGCAGTCATCACAAGCACATTAAGGATTAATACAGCAAAGCAGCCATAAGCAATAACGTGAGACACTAGCACAAGCATCACAAAACACCAAATGCATTCTTCGTTCGTCGTACGTAGGTTTTACAGGTTTCATATATTTTAGCTCCCTCAGCTTCACGATGCGTTTGTTGGCCTCTATCAGCTTTCTTTTATTTCTTATTTATCCTCGAACTCGAACAGTTTTATACACTTAGAGCCTTTAATTATATCATGTGCTGCTGTTTTGGTTATCTATCCCAAGCATTGTGCTTATTGTCGGTAGACACAAGCTGACGGCGCGGCGGTAGTAGGTTGCGATGGCTCACGTAGGGTCTGCACTGCCCTCCATGATTTCATGGGTTTACTCGCCATTCATAATGTATTCGCCACCTAGAATCAAACAAGAAATTTAGTCCACATATGTTAAAATCGCATGAGATACACAAATCAATCGACAAGTTTACCTACGTAGATAGGTAATAACATAACATGATGCCTGTAGCTCTGTAGGGATTGGCAGAGGTTATGTATCCAATAAATGCGTAAATAAATACGTTTTACTTACCGTATGATCACGGAAGTGATAATTTTTGTATATATTTTGGAAAATGTTGATAAATCGAGCCCGCCAAAGCAACTTTTTTTAACTGTCAAACAAAACCAAAAATTGTAGTAAAAACGATATCGCTGGTTGTCAAAAAGCAGGCTGTGGTTTGAATTTTGAATGAACTATAAGAAAATCGGTATCCAAATATTATCAAAACCTAAACAAAAGCAAACTTCGTAGCGTTATCAAATTGAGCTTTCTTAAACGACGTCATGGTACGAAAACGTGAAACAAGGTCAAATTGATACCGCTCTAAGAGCTTGTGGTAACCCCCCAGGTTATCGTTGCCGATAAACCTCTTGGGCCGTTTGTCTATCGACTCAAATGCATCAAACTATTCGTTTACGTATTTATTATTTAAATATACGATTCATCAATAACATAATCATCATAATTTCACCCGAAAGACGCCCACTGCTGGACATAGACCACCCCAAACGTCACCACATCAACCGGTCATGTACTTCTTGCATTCAGCTGATTTCTGTAGCTTTCAACAGGTCACATTGTAGGATTCATTTGGCATCATGAACTGCCAAATGACGTTACTCAAATTGACTATCATCTAGACCAGAATACAATTTGAACGATTAAACCGCAATTTTATCGCCCAGGAATGGATAAATCTACATAAAATAAATATAATAAAATACTGGCCAAGTGCGAGTCGGACTCGCGCACGAATTTTCCGTACCATTATCACAAAAAACGGCAATAAAAAATACGATTGTTGTATGAGTGCCCCACTTAGGTATTTATTTTATTCGGTTTTTAGTATTTGTTGTTTTTATTTGTTACATCATCTGTGAAAATTTCAACTGTCCAGCTATGACGGTTCATGAGATACAACCTGGTCATAGACAGACAGACAGACAATCGGACAGTGGAGTCTTAGTAAAAGGGTCCCGTTTTTACCCTTTGTCACAAAACTAAAAACGATTTAAAATGATATTTATGCGAGTGGGTGTAAGCTTCAGAGATATGCGGCGTTCCGCAAGAGTTTAGCTGACCACGTATCGCTTACGTTACGTGTGGTCGCCACTGACCGCGTGCGTGGTAGAAACTTTATTCAACATATTCTGAGCGTCATGTTTTGTTGTAAATTACTTTGTTCGGAAGTTACTCGAGTTGGGTGGTGCGTGTTCTATCTGACTTGGTATCGAATGCGGTAACAAGTGCAAACATGAGCTTACCAATTATAATTTCAGAATTTGGCATTAACCCTGTTTTGAGACAAATACAGGCTGGGGTTATTTTTTTTTTTTTAATGCACCACGCATTCGTCGGTTTCGAAATTTTAGTGTGGGGCAACGTTCTATTAAAAACTAAAAACATTGTAAAAAAATTATACCAACGTAATCATTGCTCCGCTCAACAAAATCTCCAACTAGCCTGGAGGTCATATGAGTAATTTAAAAGTTTACCGATCTAAGGAAAGATTGGAAGTCAAACTTTTGGGTTTTTAAAGACTACTCGCTTGGTAAGGTAAAAGATAACCGTTGGAGAGAGATATAATTTCCTCAATGTGCAAAAAAATCACGTATTACACACAGCATACACCGTTTTTCTATTCGTGCATATCATATTCGACTACTTTCAGCAAAACATAATCAGAACTAAGAAAAGTTGATTAGTACCTAAGTTAAATTAATATTATGGTCATATTAACTTGTTTTGTAATTTATTTACAGATTTATTAACATATACAATTGAATATTCTAAAATATAAGACTAATAACAAAACAAACCAATACACAAAGGGGAGCGAGAAAGGGCTTGCGCATCAAAAAATTCGTCCACATTGATGGCAACGGGAAACGTGTCCATTGCCACGTTAATGGCAATGCTGATTCTCTGGCCGAAGAAATGGGCACGTGAAGTATCAACGAGCTGTTTGCTAATGTCTCGAAATTCGATTAGCACTTAGACTTCATGTACCTAATCTTTCAACTCCAAACGGCTCAAACATATAACTTCCAATAAGGTTGTTATTTTTGCGCCATTAGAGGTTTTTTGCAACAGCAGCAGCCGCCCCAGCATAGCCCACCGTGTTAAGAAGACGGGATGGCGCTAGGGTATCGACACATGTTGCATCCCACACCAATGGCCTACCCACCTTCCAAAGCATTATGGTCATCCCGTCTGGTCTCTTTCCATCGTAGCGTGCCATGCCATTAGGTTCTTAAACAGCTGGCACCCCGGCAATGACAAGAGCCCGATTTATGATGTCATTATAACTGGCGTGCCATGATATCCTACCAGCGCTCCTACTGCAGGATAGGCCATGGTGTCCGAGGCGGTTGACTACTTCATTGACAACGATATGGAGCTCCACTAGAAGTACCGATGCGCAGACATGTAGCATATTTATTTGTTTTTTTTTATTTTTATTGTTTATACATTTATTTATTTAATCATTTACACATATAATATTGTCGCATCGTGTATTTTGATCATTTCGCTATTTCATTTGCTGGATGTAACTGCTATTTATGATTGTTATATTATCTTACCTACTACGAATACACTTACAGTTTGAAGACACGGTTGGCGTAGTGGTTAAGTGATCGGCTGCCACGCTGCGTGTCGCGGGTTCGCTCACGGAACAAATCTTTTTAGGGCCTACAGATAGTTGTTCCGAATCTGGGTGTCATTGTGTATGCGAGTTTAAATGTTTGTTGCGAGGATCCGCTGGATGCGAGACACACGGAACAGTTCAATGTGGTGACGCTTGGGGGAGGCCTATGTCCAGCAGTGGACGTCTTCCGGCTGATATGATGATGATGAAGATGATGAAACGAACCCACGATACAGGAAGAAATGCCTAGTTTGGGCCAATGTGCGTTTATAAAAAAAAACTAGCGGACGCCTCGCGGTTTCACCCGCGTAGTTACCATTCCAGTGGGAATACAGGGATAAAAGTATATAGGTAGGGGATAGTGTAGCTATCCAACGGTGAAAGATTTTTTTAAATCGGTCCAGTAGTTTTTAAGTTTATTCGTTACATACAAAAATCCTAAAATACATATATTTCGTATTTATAATAATAGTATAGATAGATAAAATAGAGCTGTTTGCATTCCAATTAAACATTGTGATAGTCTCCATTTCTGCATGCTTTAACAAATAATTTTACTTTGCCTCATTATTCTGTCCGTCAACACTAAATTCTATGACCCATATAAAGTTCTTCATGACCTGCGACAGAATATTGTTTTCAACTCCCTCCGGAGGCAGTTACAAACACAGCTAGTTATAAAGCTAGTAGTTAATTTACTAAAATAACTCCACAGAACATACACTGCTCTATTAAAATTAACATTGGAATCGGGATATTTACCATGTACGCTACAAACAGTAAACATGGTAAATATCCCGATTCGAATGTTAATCTACTAAGATTAACATTCGATTATTAACGAAGAGAGCTGACCCTCCGTACCCATCGGATCTATCACACCTAAGAATGTTAAAATGTGGCATACGGAAGCTAAGACTTGGGGTGAGCCAAGTCTCAGCTATGGAACAAGCCAACGGCTTGTATTTGTTCAAGAGGAATATGAGGTTGTGCTTTTTATGCCACACGCTCCTCACATTCCACTGGAGAAATATTTGGTGGGACTCCATTTTTAATGTTTAATAAGAGAGAAATAAGTTGATCGGCAACGTTGGACGGTAATTGAGAGTTATTTGAAGTAGAGGAAATAAGTGATGGTAAAATTTTAAGTAAAAGTTCAATGACTGAAATGGTATTTTAACTATTGTCTCCCTTCGACTAGCTACTCTCTTTCCAGTTTCGTACACATAAGAAACGATAGGGCAGTTGGAGGCGGTGGTGGTGTTGCCATATACCTCCGTACACACATTCCCTTCTCTGTAGCCCATATGTCAGCGCAGCCGCCGCCATCAAATGCTGGTGAACACCTCTTTCTGGAAGTCGAACTACATCGCACGAAATTACTTCTTGGTGTCTATTACTGTCCTTCCTTACGCCTGAGCGGCTTTACAGCTCCGGTACCATTCTGGACAAATGGTAGTGAGTAATCATGATGCGACTCACATTTTCTCTTGAGTACCAGGGGCGAGTACTCTTGGAGGCGTGACCTACCGAAGATGGTCCCAGACACCTCGTTGCCTGGTATAGTGTGTATAAGTATAAGTTTATAAACTGTCATGGTCACTAGACCATGACAGTTTAAAAACCTATACTGCTCTATTAAATCCTAATTTATTATGATTACCTGTTGGCAAAACAAAGCTTCGTCAACAGCTAGCCCGCAATAGATAATAGCCGCTGTACCAAATCTGCGAACCACATCGCAGAACAAACGAACCAAAAATTAACTTTTGCTCCAAACAAACGTTTGTCATTCAATGTTTGCAGGGATTAGGCAACGTGGGCACGATGCCGTATTGTTAAAATATTTGCTGCTAACCAACGCGTTTGCTTAGGACCAGTAGTTCCTGACTCAGCTATGGATCCCGAAACATCGCCATACATAATCTTCGGTGCTGTAATCATGTGAAAATAGTCAAAGGTACCGCGAAATTTGGGTCAGAGCTCTTGCGGGACCGATTAGAGGGGATTTACAACCAAACCGTACTGTTTTTGCATTTTTTATATGTAATTCTCTGGATATTTTATTTCGTGTCGGTAATTTGGAGATAAATTGGTTTGTTTTGTAGCTTCAGGTCGTTTAGTAGAGATAAACTGGATGCGAAATAAAAGATTTTGCTAAAGGGAAGTTTTAGTGTGTTTGGATAATATATGCAACAGTGATCTTTGCAATAAGTTTATCAACAATTATTTGTGATCCGAGAAACACCTTAAGTATAAAGTACAAAATAACTGATTATGCTATGCTTCCTTTTATAGCACTAGCTGACCCCTGCGGCTTCGCTCCCATTAACTGGCTTTCTATCTACCTGCCTACCCTATCTACCCTACCTACCATATATATAATATAATACCACATTGATAAAACTCCTTCGCAAATGAACAAATTTGATCAACATAAAAAGGTTATAGTGAGTCAATCTTTAAAGATAGATATATGCTGTTGCGGACTTTTTTTTAGGACTTTTAAAGAGGAACAATTCTATCATAAATGATATTTGCGTAACTTAAACCGTTTACGCAACGCACGCATCGGGAGCTCTCAAAAAGGAATAGTCTTTCCCGTTTTGGCAACAATTTTCATTTATGCTCCGCTTCGATTGGTCGTAGCGTGATGTTATATAGCCTATAATAACCTTTCTCGATAAATGGACTATCCAACACAAAAACATTTTTTCAATTCCAACCAGTAGTGCCTGAGATTAGCGCGGTCAAACAAACAAATTTTTACTTCACTTTCATTTAAAACTCCTTAGATTTCTGAATAGGTCCATAATTCTTATTGTCCATTGAGCAGAAAATTATTCGGGTGATGGTTTCAGTTGACATCACGAAAACAGTGAGTAACCTAGTAAATGTATGGTCGTTTTAGGTTGATTTGGCAATATGCCTTTGAAACAGATCAACAGATTGGTCAACTATTTATAAATACGATGTTATTTAAATAATGAAAATAAACAAAAGTGTCATAATAATTAATATAATTTATCTTTACATTTTTTTAAAAAATCAGTTTGTAATTATGGGAGTGACTTACATCATGACGTCAAATATTTTTTCCATAATCTTCTTTAATTAGTTCAGAACCTCGCTCTCCAATCATGATGGTTGGTGCATTATTGTTACCACTGGTAGTGTTAGGCATTATACTAGCGTCAATGACTCTCAGATTCGATACTCCGTAAACTCTTAGTCGGCTATCTACTACGGACGTACTTATACCAGACCCCATTTTACACGTCCCAACAGGGTGATAACCGGTGGTGACAAAATTAATGGCAATACATTTCCAATACTCCTCACTATCAAGTTCAAAATCATCACAAGCAGGATGACTGATCCTACCCAAAAATCCATTGATAGATTTAAAAAAAGTAGTGTTCACAATTTTCGTGTCCATTTTAATTCCTCTAACAGCAATGTCTAAATCACTTGAATATTGAAAATAGTTTGGATATATTAGAGGAGCATCGTAAGGATTGCTTGAACTCAAAGAAATATTACCCCTTGAATAAGGGTGCAGCAGAGTGAAAAAGTGAATATAAAGTGCATGGTTTTTGTTTAGCTCAATAATAGAATTACGAGCTACTTCATTGTAACGGAATATCGAGGATAAAGAATCATTCAAAGTGGAGAAATTTTTTGGTATTATGGAAATCTGATTTTCACAATTTGGAAACGTGGCATTATCAACGGTAGAAAAAAATGATACAGCACCTGATGAAATAGCATTTTCTGTTAAATAACCTTGTCGATTTGCTAGGTAGTCTATAGCACTATAATATTGGCCCACAGATGACTGTTGTTCAGGGACATCACCACATATTGGTATGGGCACTATTGCATGCTCTTGAAGGTTTTGCCCTACTAATGGAGAATCAACGATACATGTGACATTTTTCAATAAAAGGTGTTCTTTTGGCCCCACACCCGACAACATTAATAACTGTGGAGAGTTAATTGATCCAGCACTCAATATAACTTCTTTACTAACATACATTGTCAGGTTTTGACCATCTTTTTCAATTTCAACACCGTAAGCTATAGAATTTTCATTTATCAGAATCCTTTTAGCAAATGCCCTTTTTAATATGTTTAAATTCTTTCTACCTCCGATTGGCATTAAGTAAGCTTTGTTTGTACTTTGTCTTATTCCATTCGCAGCTGTTGCTGTGATGTATCCAGAACCCATGACATTAGCGGCGTTTAAATCAGAAACTTTCTTAAAACCAATCTCAGCCCAAGATTCGATAACTTTTTGATATAAAGTATCATAGGTATGGTTAAATTTGTTAATAGTAAGTGGTCCATCATGACCATAGTGTTCTCTGATCTTAGGGTTGTTCAACATATCCTGATTTTGGATACTTTCGGCTTTCCTGAAACACCGTCTTACGTCTTCTAAACTCCATTCTTTATTGCCTGCGTCGTGCCAATTCAGGAAGTCTTCGTCATTTCCTTGTACGTAGAGCATTACATTGATACTACTGCTACCGCCAAAAACTTTTCCTCGCGGCCAACTTGCAGAGCCATTTATTAAGCCTTGATCTGTTACTCCATCATTAACTGTTAAATATTGCCAATCATATTTAGTATTATATAAGGATCCTACCAATCCGGGAATCTGAAAATATTTAAGCATCGTCAAAATGTATAAATGCTGCATGCGAAAAAATATTGGTATATATAGTGCTGCCGATTATATGACTATATAATTATAAAACATATTTTATTAAAATGTATGATATATACTCCGCGAGTAAGTAGAAAGAACACGTTTAGCAAGATGATATTCTAAATGATGCTTTTCTCTGTAGACTTCCATACAATGTGTCCGGACAGGTAGTAATAAAATTTTAAGGCCGTAAAATACAGTTAATTTTATCGATAAAAACACTCCACATAGGTGATAGAGCAATTTTTGTACCTGACTTACATATTACGATATCCACATTGTCTAATAACCATAACTTTGAACCTAGGTCTCACAGAGGCGTACAGCTAATGTTCATTTTACGGCCATAATATAGAAAATCTAAAAAACTATTATACTAACACAAGATCCAAAAGATAAAATATTTTTGTGATCAGCCATAAAAGATAAATTTGAAACGTAATTTCACAAGTGTTTATTGCATTTCCTGAAATTCTGCAAAATTTATAAAGATTAACACATATTTTCTATGCGTTTTTGTTAGTATTTGAGTTGGTCTACACACTGACAAAAGAATCACAGCTCTAAACCAATTAGTTTGAATTTCATTATTGCCTAAAAAGAACCCCTGCACTTTTTTGGCTTATATTTTTTTCAGAATTTTAATAAATGCAATAAATATTTGTGGGGATTAAACCCTATCTGTGGGATATTTTATCGATAAAATTAAGTGTATTTTACAGCCTTAAAGTTTTATTTCCACAAGTGCATATTGCATATTGTTATTTTGTTACTGACATCTGATTCCACGGGCGGGTCATCTCCTGCATCTATAAGCAGTACGTTCCAGTCTTCAACTTCAGTCAGTCGATTTGCAAGCACACTTCCTGCTGATCCTGCACCAATTACTATAAAGTCGAATACCGCAAAATCTGAAAATGGTTTATTTAATCAATTAATGTATTGAAGCACATGTATACCGTTGCTGGGGTCGCTGGCTCGTAACCATTTAACTTACATAAAAATAAGCGATGTTTGTGCGAACAAAAAAGTCTTAGAAACAAAGAAGAAAATTAAGAAATGAAAAGTATTACCTACATAGATAGTCAGCCTTTTTTACTTCTGAGGAGAACGAAGGGTAAAGTTGAATTCTTTCTAACTTGAACCCCACAGTGCCAACCCTTAGCATGAGTCGTGTGCATGGGATACAACTCCGAACGACCCCATCATCACTAAGGATTGGGTTTAGTGATGATTTATGAAAGACATGGGTCTTTCATGAAAGTTGATTTCAAATCCGACTGCCATAAATATACAAAAAGTCCAGAAAATGAAAGCTCCATTAAGTCATGATCATCTGGATACATTGGGAACTAATCCCAAACTACTCGTAAATGGTAAAGATTCGACAGCACCTTGAAAATAAAACGACTACCTATCCGTTGATAGGCAAAGTATTAGCAGAAATATTTGGAGTTTATGCCTGTCTAACCTTCTGCAATTGGAGAGGCTACTAGCAAAGTCTTACTTTGAATATCAGCTTCAGGCAGTGTTTGGTGTTTGAGGAGACACTGTGACGCCGCGAAGAACTGGAGTGCTGCTGTGAAGGTCTGGGGAGCAGTCCCGGTTGAAGAAGTGAGGCACGAAGAGGAGGAACTAGAAATTATGAGAAACATTAATTATATTTATAACTAGCTGTGCCCGCGGCTTCGCTCCCTTTAACTGCCTATCCTACCCTACTTACCTACCTACCTATACATACCGTAATTACCTACCTACCTGTACCTACCCTGCTTACCTACCTACCTGTGCCTACCCTAATTACCTGGACTTACCTACCTTACTTACCTTTGTACCTGCCTAAATCGAGCGTTCGCTGCACAGAATACTATTTACTTTAGGGAGATGAATATCGACTTCATACAAAAAAAGTAAGGACAGATTTGCTGCGCGCCATCGCAGTGCTACTGCCAGTAGCACTCCAGAACACCACACCAAAACTAAAAATGTTTTTTTTTTTCATAAAAATACTACCTACAACTAAAAAGTGAAAAATACAAAAAAATACTACGGACTTCCAAATAAAAACACTACAAAGTGAAAAATTACTTTTTTCAGTGTCTGTGGTTGGTACCAATATTTTTCGTTATGGACGTTTTCACTTTGTAGTTTTTATTTGGAAGTCGGTAGTATTTTTTTGTATTTTTATTTTTCACTTTTTAGTTGTACTTGATAGGCAAGTTCTTTAGTAAGGTCATGAATACGAATTATTCTTTAATTCTTAATTATTCTTATTCCGAATATCATGAAACTCGAACATAACCAGTGAAATAAGGGTGTACCAAAGTGAACTGTACATATCTGCGTACTCCTTAAGAGCGTGGCGTGATGTTATGTTTTGAAATGTTATAAACAATAAACAGACATGCGATTGCAGCAACCCCGAAAGATTTTCCGTTATTTAATGAAGATTTCTATTGTATAATTATCTCCCAAGTTCTTCATCAGATCTTCGCCAAATTAAAATAGGACCAATACTCTTCCAAATAAAAAAAAAAATTCAAAACCAGTCCACCATTGTCGCGAGAAATCGGGGGCAAAAAAACCTTACGCCGAACCTCCTCCTTTTTGAAAGTCGTTTAATAAATACCTGTCCTTAGCTGGGACTCGGATTCGCGACCTTAAATGTAGTAGGCCATACGTTTATCATTAGGCTATTCAGACGGGCAATAGCGGCAGCGAATTTACGGACCACATTGCACGCACGTTAACGCCATTATTGACATTAGTAGTATGATTATTACAGACCTAAAATCTCATAAAACGTATTTTTTAGTCTCGTGTATTAGGTCCCGAACTCTAGCCACACTTCAAATAGCTCTTGAACGTTGATTCGACCTTCCCTGGACGCTGCGTCCCTGCACGGGGGCGCGGCGGGCGTGATTTAGGGACCCTAACTACCTACCAATTTTTTGTTTATTTACTTTCCTCCGCGGTAAATCTTAAGACCGCCATTCAAAAAATGACGCGAAATGCATAACGCCATCTATCGAATATGGAGTTCAACATTTCGAGTATCTGAATTGCGTATGTTGCGATATTTTACTTCTTGAACACTTTAAATTGATCTAACTTTTGATAAAATGAACCGATTGCGATGAAAGAAAAACTAAGTAATACTTCAAGTTACGCACAATATGTATGTATAAAAGTTATCTACATTGGTTTCGTGCATTTGACGTGATGCGTGCACAAATTAACAGATAAAGACAAAAAATCCAAAAATGCTGGAAATGGGTTCTGTGGGTTCTCCTTTAACACCCTGGCTATTTTTGTTTTGGAAATATTTTCGATGAACAAAACAACTTTTCTACAGATTTATTATATGTATTGATAATATTCAAATCGGTATGAAAATATTCATTCTGACGATGGGCTTTTAGGATTCCGTACCCGAGAGGTCCAAACGGAGACGTACTGTTGCCACTCACGTGTCCGTCTGCCACACAATGTTGTTCCGAAGAATTTTTAACTTCCCATTGACCTATGAACTTGAAATTTGCTGATAATGTTTCTTTGAAAATCTCGGGGCCCTAGGTCCCGGTCCTTTGAAAGGCGTGGGAAGGGCCAAAGCCAACTCGCAGAGGCCTTGTTAGGTATGTATCAGTAAATGTGACACCATGTGATAATGTTTATTATTACGTATATTTTACTAACAAATACTAAAATAGTGATAAATTAGTATTTTTTTGGTACGGACCCCGAAATGTGCGAAGTCCGACACGCACTTGGCCGGTTTTTTTTTTTTTACCTATACAAGCATTCTTTATATAGGTAACTTAGGTATTGCAAATTCTGCATCATATTACTTTTAGCACCCAAATTATTTTCGTTTATTGTTGAATAAATAACTGGATTTAAAATGCCATAAAATGAAAATATAAGCCAGCCAGAGAGAAAGAAAATTAATTGAAAAAAAAGTACTGCTTTTTAAAATCTGATTGGAATAAAAATAAATAAATCTTTCAAATACCGCTTTTAAATTCTAGCTATTCGGAAATTGGTTTTTATTCAGATTCGAAAGAGAATACTGCTAGTTGAATGAAATCGGAAATAAAGTATCAAATAAAATAAACGGACTTACCACGACATTTTCCAAAAATTGTTGAACGACTACTGTAATTGTCTGTAAAATTTTCTTTCTGTATGAAGGAATAATAAAAATTGTTTAAATAATTTTTGTTTGTACAATAGAGGTTAAATAAGCGACGTCTGTTAAGAAAACGTGACACTTTTATTAAGAAGAAATTGAATTTTCCTGTTTCTGGGTGCACATGCAGTTTTCAACCTGATTTCCTAACTCGCATTTCTAAAAAGGTTTAAGGAACGAATACATAATTATCATACCAATTGTTCTAATAGTGGTTCATTCATGGAATTTAAATTCTTTATTCTACATATGTACACTCGGAATCGGAAACCAAATCAGGAAACCGTGTGGCCAGCCTAAATTCGATTTAAAGGAGAATACTTAGGTCTTTTCTCCCTACTGCTAAATGTTGTGTTATATAATATATAATTTTGAAATGCTAGAACCAAAGAAAAACAATGACCCTATTTTTGACCTACCGAAGGAATTCAACACTGTCTGTATATCTATAGTAAATTAACAAACGTATCTCGACATTTTTGAAAAATAACCTATACAAACAACAAAAATAATTAATACATTTGCAGCTATCGACCGATGTCAAGAAAACGTGATACAAAGTACACTCAGGAAAAAAATGTGGCGTCGGTTTTCGAAACAATAAATTTTGTTTAATTTTGCAGGTTCACTCATTCTTACATTCTCAAAGAGTCATCAGGCATTTAAACAACGAGATTAAAATACTGCACAGCAGTTGTGCAGGAATTTAAGGGGTTTGCTGAATGAAAACTGCAGGCATACTCAGTGCAAGAAAATCACTATATTCGGTGTTGACTACACGGGTTAATTACAGCAAGTTAAAATATGAACAAAAGAATACATTTGCGCATTGCAGGTAGAGGTAATTGCTCATTAAGTGAGTTGCTGCCATGCTGTGATGATCAGGCGCTCCGACATGCCCCCGGGCGTTGAACGCAACGGTTTCAAACAAATTCCGAAGACACGGGCAATGGACAAATTCTGTTGAAGGCTCGTCGAACGACACCAGTGGACTTCTGGATGTCTGCGACACGAGCGATACCATCCGTTCCTGGGTGAACAGAAACAATTCGTCTAAGTCTCAACTTCAGAGGCGGCAGACTATCCTCCTTAATCACGACCAAGGAGTTTAGTTTTAGACCATTTTTGCAGGAACGCCATTTGGACCGCACTTGTAATTCTGCAAAATTCTCCTTACTCCATCTGCTCCAGAAGTGTTGGCGGAGTTGTTCAATTGTATGGAAGCGATGCAGATGGTTAGCAAAGTTGTCCTGGTAGTCAGGTTGCGGCAACGAAGTTTTTTTTTCCTGGCGTAAGCGGTGTATAATCTGGAGGATCCGAAGACAACGGTGTAACTAGACGAGAGTTCAAGATGGCTTCAATTTTAGTTAGTTTGGTGTAAAGCTCCTCGAAAGTCAAATTACAATTTCCAAACACTCTTTGAAGATGTTGACTTGACGACCGCCTCACAGATACCGCCGAAATGCAGGATATAAGCGGTTATAAAGTGGAACCTTATTCCATCGTTCGCTTTCACCTAAGGACGAACTATATAATTAAAAAAAAAAAAAAAAGGTCGTTGTACGTACTGGCAAATGAGGTACCGGAATCCGAAAAAATATCAACGGGTTTACCTGTCCTAGAAATAAATCGATTCAAAGCTAGTTAGTAACTATTGCTAGTTAAATCTGTAAACTCATGAATGTGGTGGCGACAGTCAAAAAGCCGAAATGGGTCACGTGACTTTTCGATAGCGCTTGACAATATAGTATTTGAAATATTTCCCATCGCTATCGTAACGCTTTGAATGATATTATGTAAGTTGTCTAGAGCCTCAGCTTTACCTACTAAAAGCGCGATTCCATCGATATCTATAAAGTTTCTGTAGGTATAAATAATCACATACCTATGAAATATATTCATAAAGTATTGGTATTAACTTATATTTAATATTATAACAAGTGAAACTATTATAAAGAGATCTCAGATCAAATAAAAAGTCAAGATGGAACGTTGCAATAATAAAGCTCGACTGACAAGCTAAGGGGGAGTTTCGTTGTCCGTGAGTGCGTGTAATTGTGTATTTGTACGGCGAGGCACAGTTTGAACCGGCTTCATTTTGGTGTTTGCAACGTTCCATCTTGACTTTTTATTTGATGTGAGAATGAGATTATAATTATATTTAAATGAATTTAATTACTGTAAAAGTGTCTTGTCTTATAGTTCTTTGGTTTAAAACTTTACACAGTTGTTTAAACACAATAAACATGTTTACTGTCTGTAGTTTTAGACTGCCGCAAAATACGTGCCGCATTAAGGGTGGAAAAGCCTTGGGTCCCGATGGAATTGCTGTGGAAGTATTAAAACTAATTCACGACTACAACATCGATGATTTAGTGACACTCTTCAATACATTTTATGAATGTGACAATGTGCTCCCTGAAGACTGGCTCTTGTCCGTTTTTACACCTTTACCAAAGAAGCTCAATGCCAAAAGTTGCGGCGACTACAGGATGATAAGTGTGATGAGCCATTTTTTGAAGGTATTTCTAAAAATCATTCAATCCCGAGTATACAAGAAAATTGAAGAGAATATAAGTGAAACACAATTTGGATTCAGAACAGGACTAGGCACTAGAGATGCTTTAGTAGCAGTGCAAGTTTTGGTGCAAAGATGCTTAGATGTACAAATGGATGTCCATATGTGCTTTATTGATTTTGAAAAAGCATTTGATAACGTTAAACATGATAAATTAATAACAATACTAAAATCGATTGGCTTAGATAAAAATTATATTAAATTTATAGAAAATTTGTATTGGAACCAAAAAGCTAAAATAAAACTTGATCACATCCTTACAAGTGAAGTTAAAATAGAAAAAGGTGTCAGACAAGGTTGTATCTTGTCCCCTTGTTTGTTCAACCTATATTCGGAAATGATCTTTAGAAATGTCTTTGATCAACTTGATCTGGGAATCCGCCTAAATGGTAAACTAATACAAAATATTCGCTACGCCGACGATACCGTTTTATTGGCATCTAAGTCTGAAGACCTTCAAGTTACGCTACAGAAACTAAATGATGCTTTATCAGACTATGGTTTAAAAATTAACATTAACAAAACAAAACACATGATCGTTAGTAAAAATCCAACTGTCACATCACCAATACTTTTGAATGACAAAGTCATAGAAAGAGTAAATAGTTAGTTATAAGTATTTGGGTTGTTGCTTAAATGAAAACTGGGAATCTGAGAAAGAGATCCGTATAAGAATCGAGATAGCCAGGAACACCTTCCAGAAAATGAAGAAACTGTTATCTAACAGGAAAATCAATCTAAAACTAAGGTGGAGGATGGTGAAATGTTACATTCTTCCTATACTAATGTACGGATCTGAAAGTTGGACCCTAAAGCAAAACTTGATCAAAAAACTCGATGCTTTTGAAATGTGGATCTACAGACGAATGCTCAAAATTAAATGGACAGATAAAGTAACCAATGTCAGGGTTTTAGAAATGATGGGTAAAAAGATGGAAGTGGTAACAACAATTAAAAGAAGAAAAGCAGCATATTTTGGCCATATTTACAGAAACGATAAATATAACCTACTAAAGTTAATTATTGAAGGCAAAATTGAAGGTAAAAGAGGCCGAGGTAGACGACGAACATCGTGGACACGGAACATAAGAGACTGGTTGGAGGTGGACAGCACAGCCGAGTTAATTCGCATGACTGAAGATAGGGAGACATAAAGACATATGGTCGCCGACCTCCGGGATGGAGATGGCACCTGAAGAAGAAGAAGAAAATACGTGCCTAGTAACACAACATAATAAGTCCGTAGGTAGTATTTCAAGCGATGATCATACAAGTATTTCAATGCACTGCAAAATATCTGGGTGCATTTCTAACGTTTTTAATAAGTTTGTGGCATTTGACAGACTTGATAGGAATTTATATTTTATTTATCATTCTTCGCGGTCTCCAGAACTTTTCAGCCCCATCCACCATCCGTTCTGCGAACAATGTGCGTACTACCACTTAAGTTTGGCTATTCTTCGAGCTATGTCGGTAACTTTGTTCCCCCGGCGGATATTCTCATATCTTATGCGATCACGCAAGGAAAGATCTGCCACTAGGTGGACCGATGAATTGGTTAAGGTTGCGGGAATCTGCTGGATGCAATATGCGCAGGACTGGTCGATGAGGCGACACTTGTGGTCGACAGCAGTGGACGTCTTTCGGCTGAAATGATGATAATTATATACTTACCCGCATTTCTTTGGTGTCGACGCTACATGTCTTGTTCTTCCATACCTAGGTACATCTCTATTAATCATCGTCTCGGTAGTCACCCTTTCTAACCATTTCATCATTCACACAGTGCACGCATCATGTCTTTGGTCTCTTCTTACTCCAGTAACCATGCACATTCATTCATACCCTAAATTAATTTCCTTCAATATATTTGTGGGTCTTGGCCTCCTCAACAATCATCTTCCATTTCGATCTGTCTCTGGCCTCGCTTGGTCAAGATGATTTCCTTCCTATGCTTCTTAAATCGTCATGGACACAATTCTTCCGACGCTTCCTGGGTCTTCCTCTGGGTCTTTTCTGATTCGTTGTCCTCTTGGATATGATTTCTTTCAATTTATATTAAAATAAATACTCATAATGCCAATAAAACTAATTTCGGCCTATTGTTTCTCATTTACTAAGGGATATAGTAAATTATCTTTTTTATTCGGGCTTTTGTTCTAGTTCTTCGAGTATCTAAAGAAGAATATTTATCCAAATAATCATCATCATCATTTCAGCCGAAAGACGTCCACTGCTGGACATAGGCCTCCCCCAGGCGTCGCCACATTGACCGATCCCGTGCGTCTCGCATCCAGCGCCTTCCCGCAACCTTAACCAGGTCATCAGTCCACCTAGTGGGAGGCCTTCCAACGTATCGTCTTCCGGTTCGCGGTCGCCATTCCAGAACCTTTCGGCCCCATCGGCCATCCGTTCTGCGAGCAATGTGCCCTGCCCACTGCCACTTAAGTTTGGCAATTCTTCGGGCTATGTCGGTAACTTTGGTTCTCCTGCGGATATCATCATTCCTGACGTGATCACGCAAGGAAATTCCGAGCATAGCCCTCTCCATTGCCCTTTGGGTGACTTTGAGCTTTCTGATAAGGCCCATTGTGAGCGACCACGTCTCGGTCCCATAGGTGATCACTGGCAACACACACTGGTCATAGACTTTTGTCTTGAGACACTGCGGTAAATTGGACGAGAAGATACCACGCAACTTCCCGAACGCCGCCCAGCCGAGTCGGATTCGACGGTTGACCTCTTTCTCGAAATTGGACCTACCCAACTGGACCGTTTGTCTCAGGTAGACATAATCGTCTCCGACCTTGATAGGAGTGGGTGTTACATGGGCATTCACCATGATCTTGGTTTTGTCCATGTTCATTTTAAGACCCACTCTTTCGGAAGCTCTACTGAGGTCATCGAGCATTTTACTGAGGCTCTCCATGGTCTCAGCCATGACCACTATGTCGTCGGCAAACCGAAGGTGAGTAATGTACTCGCCATTAACGTTGATGCCCAGCCTCTCCTTCATAAGCTTGATGGTGTGATCTGAGAGCTTTTTGTTTCTATCTGTACGACCACCCTGGTCGACACACTCTCGATCTTCACCACGTTGTTCACAAGGGACTTGTGGACGATAAACCCGACACCACCCTGGGACTGCCGGTCACCTTCTCGGAAATAGAGCAGGTTACCGGATTTGAGGATTATCGAGTCCTCCCCCTCTCTTCGGACTTCAGATAACCCTATAATACTCCATCGCAACCTGCTCAGTTCCTCCTCGAGTTCGGTGACCTTCTCGTCGGTCCGAAGTGTGCGCGTGTTGTACGTTGCCAGGTCCAGTCGTCGGTGATTGTTGGGGTAGCCGGATATCCAAATAATGTCCACCCAAAATCAATGACAATAGTATTAGTCAAGTCAACCTTGAACCATAAACTATGATAAAAGTTGCCAATTTAGCAGGATACCCTAATAGTCCTTTATTACAGAAACTTCCTGCAAAATTGGGGTTAAGTTAATTATTGTTTAATTGTTATTTGTCGTACGGCCCAGGCTAAAAATATCTGAAGCACGTTATCACCTGACGTGGGCCTTCTAAACCGTAGCTACGGAATTATAAATTGGAAGCATCGATATATCTCTCGGCTGTCGACATCATTAATTTATTTCTGTCGCCAGGCAGAATTTCGGCTCTACTAGATGCGAGAAGCTCAGGACCGATCGATGTGGCAATGCATGGGGAGGCGTATATCCAACAGTAAATGTATTTGGGCTGAAATAATGATGATGATGACGTAGAAGAATCTGCTGTGATCCAGTTTGCAGAGTGTCGTTGCTTCTCATGCAAGGACAAAATATATTCCAATTTTATGTTATAGGCAAACACGCGTCGCCCACAAGCGTTAATGGCAATCGCGAAATTAAGACCGATAGTGGACCGTCAGCATCAACACAGTAGTTCTCCGATGGTATTGTGTCTTATACGGCGACTATCAGTAGTTCCCATTCGTTAGCGTTCGCTTGGGCTGTGCCCGGCATTACACATACAACATCCTGATTCCTTGAGCCAAGGACAACAACAACAACAAATCATCACTAATGGGTTGAATGTAGCATGCCATGAAGAAGCTGGACGCATTGAGTCAAATTGAGTCGCAAATCGCATCGGCTGATATCGTGAACTGGACATCAATACTCGATCAGTATGCAAAACAAAATGTAGGAACACAGTTTAATTAAACGTAAAACATTGGTCCCCTCATTGTTCACAAGTGCCGTCCCCAAAAGGAGCATAACCCCGCATAACGTCGAGAATTAATTAATAAAAACCCAACACCATAAAAAGGGGTACGTTTTCTATTGAATTAACAAGTAAATTGACATTAAACCAATACTGTGTGTTATTGGCCACGGTACATGTTTGCTTAGGATCGTCCGGTTGTACCCGATGTAATGACACCGCTTGGTATTCATGGAATCCTGGTCCATTGGTTACAATTTATTAATATTGAACGCTGATACTCGTTAGGTTTAAACTGGTATAGGTTTGGTTTATGAGTACCTACTGGCAAATTCTGGCGTTTTCGTTGTCAACAAAAACGAGCCTGAATTACCTAGAACCTAAGTAAAATTACAAGTTTTGAATAACATACTCGTAACATTACATAAATATTTAGTTCTCTTTGTCTATTACATAAAAGTGCAAAATTATTTGATAAATCCTTAGTGGAAGACTGGTATCTGAGAATTATTTGATAAATCCTGTCACACAGATTATCCCAAAAATCGATTATTTATCAATTTTTAAGCCCTTTGGTGAACAAGAAATAGGAAGGAATACAGTAACAAATAAAAAACATAAATAAATATATAACATATTAAATTGTGATTGATATATTATTAAATTATTTTAAAATTATTATTGGATTATTAATAAATTATTATTTAATTTAATTTCATTAAACGAGTAATTCTTGTACATATGTATATGATACAGTTAAAACCCATGATTGTATTGATACAATTAAAAACGCGTTCAAAAGTCTCAATATAAAACATACTGAAGACATGTGGGGGATTTCCGTTAGGGTTCTTGGAGATATTATTGACTCAATTGCTCCTGTCTTAACAGGCATATTCAATCAATGTTTGGACAGCGGCACTTTTCCTGACTTAATGAAACACAGTAAAGTATTACTAATTTTCAAATCAGGCTGTAAGAGTGATCCCTCTAATTATAGACCTATATCCGTGCTTACAGCATTGAGTAAAATTTATGAAAAAATCATGCTGGAACAGATGTTTTCTCACTTCAATTCAAATGGAATCCTGCATACTATGCACAGTGCATAGTCAACAGTTTGGTTTGACGAAAGGTAGGTCGACAACGGACGCGGGAGTAAAACTCATCAGCCACATATTGGAATCTTGGGAGAAGTCCCAGGATGCCATTGGCATTTTCTGTGATCTCTCAAAAGCGTTCGACTGCGTCGACCACAACACACTGATCAGTAAATTACACTACTACGGAATTCGAGGAAAATCTGCTGATCTTGTGCTTTCCTATTTATCAAACAGCAAAAAGTAAATGTTAATGGAGCAACGTCCTCCAGGTCTCTAGTCAAGATAAGCGTGCCCCAAGGTTCAATTATCGGCCCTTTCCTTTTTCTTGTTTACATTAATGATCTCCTTTTTATGATGGCCAAATTATCGGATATAATTCTATTTGCTGATGATACTTCGCTAATTTTTAAAATAGATAGACAAGATACGGATGTCTTAAATGTCAACGAAAGTCTAATCGATCTCTCAAAATGGTTCGCAGCTAACAATCTTTTACTGAATGCGAAAAAAAACAAAATGTCTAAAGTTCTCTTTACCAAATGTACCACAACGTGACATAAACTTAAATCTTGACGGCAAAAATCCTGAAGTTATAACGGAAACTGTATTCTTAGGGATTATTCTCGATTCAAAATGGCAGTGGGGTGCGCACATTAGAACTCTTTCGGGTAGGTTAAGTTCGGCTGCATATGCAGTAAGGAAAATAAGGCAGCTAACCGATGTAGCTACAGCTAGGTTAGTATACTATGCTTATTTCCACAGTATTATGTCTTATGGCATTCTGCTGTGGGGATCAGCAGCAGACGTTGACTCAATTTTCATCCTGCAAAAGAGGGCAATCCGCGCAATCTATAAAATGGGTCCTCGTGAGTCCCTCAGAGAGAAATTTAAAGAGATTGATATACTGACTCTACCTTCACTTTATATTTTGGAATGTAGTTTGTATGTCTGTAAAAATCGAGGGCTTTTCAAAACTAGAAGCGACTTCCATAATTTAAATACACGCAGTAAGCACGAAATTGTAATACCCAAATTCAGATTAACGAAAACTAGCAAGTATTTTCTTATAAACAGTATACGCTTTTATAACAAGTTGCCAAAGTCAGTTAGATACAGTTATATCCTCCTTGCCTCGGAAAGCAAGTTAGGCCGTTGGTCCCGGCTGTCATTTGAAGATCTTTGACAGTCGTTACGAGTAGTCAGTAGCTTGAGATCTGACACCAGTTTAGCCAAGGGGTATCATGTTACCCAGTTACTGGGTTGTGGAGGTCAGATAGGCAGTCGGTTCGTGTAAAACACTGGTACTCAGTTGAAGGTTAGACTGGAAGCTGACCCCAACATAATTAGGAAATGGCTAGGCAGATTGATTGATACATATGCGTATCTTTGTAAAAGGTTGGTAACCTAAAAAAAATTGTTGCTGACCACAAAGTGACACCCTCCCTGAATGCCATTGGCTGTTGGCTGCTTTATCTTAGACAATGCTCAGTTAGCTCTAAAATCCTGTGGAACAGGCCACAGGAGTAAAACCATGCAGAAAATGATGACGGAAACCAAAACATATCTATGACCAGTCTGGGGGAGGCGATAGAAATCCTGAAGAAAAGCGATTCAGAAATAGAAGATATGTCACCCCACGATATCCACCAATACGTAATATGCTACGTGTTGATGTCGATGGCTCTATGCGTGGCAGCAGCCTGGATGTGGCGAACGGGGCGATGTCGCCTGTGCCGGAAGACTTCTGCTGGGCATCGTGGCGAGCGATCCCGCCGGCAGCAGACCGCGGTGACTCCGCCGCCTCCGAGACCTCGACGCCGCAGCGAGAGTCGCTGCCAACAGGAGTAACAGCGACTCCGCTGACTCCGAAACCAACCAAAATACGCGAATCAGATAGTGAAGTGCTCAGTGCCAGTGATCTAAATAATAAAAGTGAAATCGGTTTTGCCTTACAAAATTATGCCAAACGCTGGCCTAGCGCGAACTATAGTTCGCTAAAACGGGACAAAAAATATAAGGACACATACAATCAAAATATTGCTTTTACTGTAGAAGACTCTATAGTTTAATTTTAAACCACCATTAATGTTTTTAATAATGATAGTTATTTAAGTAGACCAATATGCTTTCAATTTTTGCTTTTAATATTATCACATGTTGTTAAGCTTACCAGATAAGATTAGTGGAAACTAATATGTTTAAGTAATTTAATGTTATATACACACCATATCATCATCCCGCATTTCTTCTCGCTCTTGGGAATATGTTCGAGTTTTAACCGAACACTCAGCGAAAATGCATAATTGCATCAAACGCAAGTATGCACATTCGCTCGATTACCAAAATGTGGGCTAGTTTGCGTTTAGATCTCGTCAGAGACACCACGTACTCATAACCAAACCATAACCATTTTACTACCCTTTTTACCATTAATTTAGTTACATAGTTTACCATAATTTACCATTTCGTGTATTTAAGTGTTATATAGTGATTCAATATAGATGTTTACCTTATAATCCAAGACTTTAACTTTTACCATATCCTTTCATTACAAGAAAGGTGTGTTAGGTCACCATAGCACCAAGCACTACTTTCTACACTTAGTAAATCTGTTTTACCGATAAATAATAAGTTTCATCATAGTTTTTTTTTTAAACTGAAACAGTTCGGCTTTTACAGTAACATATACGTGGTTGTGAGGCATATACTGTTTTTAGTATTTATGTTTTTCTATTTAGGGTTCCCTAGCTTAAAGGCAAAAAAACGGAACCCTTATGGATTCGTCATGTCTGTCTGTCTGTCTGTCTGTCCGTCCGTATGTCACAGCCACTTTTTTCCAAAACTATAAGAACTATGCTGTTGAAACTTGGTAAGTAGGTGTATTCTGTGAACCGCATTAAGATTTTCAAACAAAAATAGAAAACAACTGAAACTCATTTTTTTTTTCATACTACCTGTACGTATGGGGTATCTATGGATAGGTCTTCAAAAATGATATTGAGGTTTCTAATTTTTTTTTTTCTAAACTGAATAGTTTGCGTGAGAGACACTTCCAAAGTGGTAAAATGTGTCCCCCCCTCTGACACTTCTAAAATAAGAGAATGATAAAACTAAAAAAAATATATGATGTACATTACCATGTAAACTTCCACCGAAAATTGGTTTGAACGAGATCAAGTAAGTAGTTTTTTTTAAATACGTCATAAATCGTAAACCACAATTTAACAAGTACGGAACCCTTCGGGCGCGAGTCCGACTCGCACTTAGCCGGTTTTTTTTATGGCATGCGTTGTTCCTGGCGCATATAAACATTTTCTTTCTTTCTATATTATCTTTAAACACCTACACTGTACCAATTACTTATAGCAAATAAATGATTGATTGATTGATTGATATATAACAAACAATAGCAACAAATAGTTTCATCCGTTCTCTAGTGAGACGCTTACAATCACATACGGCATTTTTAGGGTTCCGTCTATCTCCCTGTCTGTCTGTCCGTCTGTCACGAGGCTGTATCTCATGAACCGTGATAGCAAGGCAATTAATTTTTTTACAGAGGGTGTGTTTCTGTTGCCGCTATAACAACAAATACTAAAAACAGAACAAAATCAATATTTAAGTGGGGCTCCCTTACAACATATGTGTTCTTTTCCGTTTTTTGCGATAATGGTACGGAACCTTTGTGCGCGAGTGCAACTCAACATAGATAAAGTTTACATGACCGTGTTTTTTGCGCTCTGTCTATTTGTTTTTTAACTCTAATATACAGAAAAGCGGCACCACGTGACCTCACCACAGAGGGCTGATGTATATCAAAACCCAGTAAGTGCTTTGTAATTATTATATTCCAGGAGAGTGGAAAGTCATCTTGTATTAGTAACTAAATGAAATATTAAGATTTCAAGAGAATACTAAACAAGGAATAAGAACCTACTAATTGTACAAATGATATTAATAGCGTCATACATTATATTGCATATTTTAAACATGCCTAAAAAAGACAATTCCAAACCTAGTAAGTTTTGGATATTTGCTAATTTAAGGTGTCTTTACAATTTGATGTGACTTTCCTATTGTAAATAATGATAAAATTGATTACTGAAAGCACCAAATCTCAATTCAAATTTAAAGTTTCCAGTTTAATATTGCACAGTCCAATTCAGTATAGTAAAACTCTTTAAAATAATTTATATAAAATGATCTAGCTATTAAAACAATATAAAAAATGTAACGTACTGTGTTCTTATATGTGGCAGTCGCATAGAAGCAGACATAATTATAATATTTATTCAACTTGCATGGCAAAGACTCGTATGACACTAGCCAGATTACCTATTTTAGTGATCTTTATTTTCGTAGCAATAAGGTTGCATTCATAGGCAAAATAACAGTGAACGATCTGATGTCAGATACTAGACAGTTTGAAATAAGAACTTGCGCGGTTATTTTTTTGTAAAAAACCATCGGAAGAGTCCGTTTATGATATGGGCCTCTGTGGTCGGCCTTGTGTATTTAATTTTCAAATACTTTTCGCTCCAATTTAAGTTTGCCTCTAAACTATCGATGACAGTGGGCGTGGCTTGGAACCTCAGATGTTGATTGTCAACTGTTCGTCCTCAGCCCCTTAATAAAAGGCTATGAGCACTCACTAATCAAATATGGCATTCCCTTTTAGCATTATGTGCCATGATCGAGACGTGAGAGATTTTCACTAATTAAACAATTTTAAACTTTATCTGTATACATTTAGGTTATATATTTGCGAAGCACAATAGTAATTAGTTCAGTCAACAATGTTTATTTTTGTCATTTTAGTGTTTATTTAACAAGAGTGTTAATCAGGATTTTTTTATGCAAATAGATTATTAAACATTTGGGTTTTGTTTTATAATTACGTCGGCACAGTACTCAGGTGTTGTATAGAATATATCGAACTTCAAAAAGAGGCCGTCTCGTCGGTATAAGTGACAAAGTATAATAATATGGATCTTCGAGGATATTTCAACAACTAAAAATCCTTGGTCTTGTCTTTATTTATTTATTTATTTATTTTATAATTAATGTACACACAGTAAATACATAAAGACAACACATCAATACAATAGAGTACAAAGGAACTGCTTATTTCTAAAGAAATTTCTACCAGCAGACCCGCGAAAAGGAAAAATGAAAAAGAAATGTAGACAATAGTGTGTGAGAACAGGAAGAGAAGAAAAGTGAACGACTTAAACTATAGGCACCTACACAATAATGTAATGGTGCATATATACTTACATAAATACATATTTTAAAATGTATAGATTCTTAATATTTTTACATATGATTATAAAGATCAGATTTGAGAGGAAAGATAATGCTCTTCCTTATAGTCTTTCTTATAGTACCTACTTAAAAATGCCAGGTTGCCCATACATTTGAAGAATAGTCATATAGAGCACGGTTTTTGTTAATTTAATTGTCCTCCACCTATGAACTTATACCAGTTTCATTGAACTCCAAATCTTAGCAGAAAAATCGAAATGGGGATGACTATCCCCGATTTATGAAATAAATGTTCGAAATTGAGTATTTGGCCTGAAAAATTGTCAAAATTTGTCATGAAAAGTGAAAAGTGATCACTTAACACCAAATATTCAAATCAAAACCGGTCATATGATAGAAAGCCTTCAAAGAAAAAAAACAAACCTCTTTAGCTTGTAGTAAAAAATAATGTGTCTCTGGCCAACACTCAAGCGTTTAATGACTAATTTAAATAATATCCACCAAGTCAGTGACATACAAAAAATAAATCGCTATAATTTTAAAATTAATAAAGACACTAGCTTCAATCTTTTAACAATCAGGTTAATTGTTTTTGCATAATCCGAGCTGAACTAGTTTGTGGCACATAAAGAGGATTGCAAGCATTAATACAAAGGTGTCCACATTATTATTTATCTTTCATAATCTACAATGATATTAAAACTAATTGAAAAGCTGTATATTACTTTCATAAAAATGTCACTGCCCAGTGGCTAAGACCTTGCCTACCGTGCTTGAGGTCGTAGGTTCAAATACAAGCTTTTTTGAAGTGGGAACGAGAATAGGGATGTTTCCTGGGTAGAAAAATGATAATTCTATTTAGTCCTTCAGTGAGATTATCAAATAATATTGGACACTTATTTTTCGCTTTACCAAATCAATAAAAATTGACAAAGATAAAGCGCATCAAAGTTCAGGAGTGGGGGCTTGTGACGTCACTATGTCTGTATAAAATGTACAAACGGCGTGACGTCACATGATATTTCAACGCATTATATCGTCGTCACTTCATGTTTACGTGTCAAAAGAAAAATACGTGTCCAGTATTTTTTTTATTTTACTACATACATACATAAACTCACGCCTTTTTCCCATGGGGGTGGGCAGAAACAACAGAACGCAAAAAAAAAAATACGTATCCAATATTTTATATTTTACTACCTGACGGTCAAAAAACTAATTTTCACTCAACTACTAGGGTAGTTGAGTGAAAATTAGTTTTTTGAGCCTTCCGGGGCCGTACTACAAAGTGCCAACGCCATCATGATTCGGTTGTGAAAAAGTGACAAACCGTAAACATAATGATTTTAAGACGTCATAGTTGTTTTATATAACAATGGAGGTTAAGGGGCTGTATTCGAACAGTTGACAATCGACATCTGAGGTTCTAAGCCACGCCCACTGTCATTGACAGCTTAGGGGAAAACTTAAATTGGAGCGAAAAGTATTTGAAAATTAAATACACAAGGCCGACCACAGAGGCCCATATCATAAACGGACTCTTCCGATGGTTTTTTACAAAAATATAACCGCGCAAGTTCTTATTTCAAACTGGCTAGCATCTGACATCAGATCGTTCACTGTTATTTTGCCTATGAATGCAACCTTATTGCTACGAAAATAAAGATCACTAAAATAGGTAATCTGGCTAGTGTCATACGAGTCTTTGCCGTGCAAATTGAATAAATATTATAATTATGTCTGCTTCTATGCGACTACCACATATAAGAACACAGTACGTTACATTTTTTTAAATCGGTTTAATAGCTAGATAATTTTATTTATATTATTTTAATGAGTTTTACTATACTGAAATGGACTGTGCAATATTAAACTGAAAACTTTAAATTTGAATTGAGATTTGGTGCTTTCAGTAATCAATTTTCAATCATTATTTACAATAGGAAAGTCACATCAAATTGTAAAGACACCTTAAATTAGCAAATATCCAAAACTTACTAGGTTTGGAATTGTCTTTTTTAGGCATGTTTAAAATATGCAATAGAATGTATGACGCTATTAGTATTATTTGTACAATTAGTAGGTTCATATTCCTTGTTTAGTATTCTCTTGAAATCTTAATATATCATTTAGTTACTAATACAAGATGACTTTCCGCTATCCTGGAATATAATAATTACAAAGCACTTACTGGGTTTTGATATACATCAGCCCTCTGTGGTGAGGTCACTTGGTGCCGCTTTTCTGTATATTAGAGTTAAAAAGCAAATAGACAGGGCGCAAAAAACACGGTCATGTAAACTTTATCTATCTATATAAAAAAAAAACCGGCCAAGAGCGAGTTGCACTCGCGCACAAAGGTTTCGTACCATTATCGCAAAAAACGGAAAAGAACGCGTATGTTGTATGGTAGCCCCACTTAAATATTGATTTTGTTCTTTTTTTAGTATTTGTTGTTATAGCGGCAACAGAAATACACCATCTGTAAAAAAAAATATTGCCTTGCTATCACGGTTCATGAGATACAGCCTCGTGACAGACGGACAGACAGTCAGGGAGATAGAAGGAACCCTAAAAATGCTGTATGTGATTGTAAGCGTCTCACTAGAGAACGGCTGAAACTATTTGTTGCTATTGTTTGTTATATATCAATCAATCAATCATTTATTTGCTATAAGTATTGGTACAGTGTAGGTGTTTAAAGATAATATAGAAAGAAAGAAAATGTTTATATGCGCCAGGCACAACGCATGCCATAAAAAAACCGGCTAAGTGCGAGTCGGACTCGCGCACGAAGGGTTCCGTACTTGTTAAATTGTGGTTTACGATTTATGACGTATTTTAAAAAAACTACTTACTTGATCTCGTTCAAACAAATTTTCGGTGGAAGTTTACATGGTAATGTACATCATATATTTTTTTTAGTTTTATCATTCTCTTATTTTAGAAGTTTCAGGGTTTTACACATTTTACCACTTTGGAAGTGTCTCTCACGCAAACTATTACGTTTAGAAAAAAATATATTAGAAACCGCAATATCATTTTTGAAGACCTATCCATAGATACCCCACACGTGCAGGTAGGATGAAAAAAGAAATTGAGTTTCAGTTTTTTTCTATTTTTGTTTGAAAATCTTAATGCGGTTCACAGAATACACCTACTTACCAAGCATCAACAGCATAGTTCTTATAGTTTCGGAAAAAAGTGGCTGTGACATACGGACGGACAGACAGACAGACAGACATGACGAATCCATAAGGGTTCCGTTTTTTGCCTTTTGGCTAGGGAACCCTAAAAAGGAAAACATAAATACTAAAAACAGTGTATGCCTCACAACCACGTATATGTTACTGTGAAAGACAAACTGTTGTTTCAGTTTAAAAAAAACTATGATGAAACTTATTATTTATCGGTAAAACAGATTTACTAAGTCTTACCGGTAAAATTCTGAAAACATCATCATCATCCTACCTGTCCTTGTCCCATGTTACTTGGGGTCGGCGCAACACGTTTTCTTCTTCCATATCGTTCTGTCCCGCACCACGCTATAATTGACTCCCTTTTCTTTAATATCACTCCTCACACAGTCCATCTATCTTTTTTTGGCCATCCCCTCCCTCTTCATCCATCCCCAATTAAATTCATAAGAGTACACCACCGTCTAGAACCAGCCCTCACGGTACGCGTCCAAATCATCTCGGCACCTATTTCTGGGCCAGCTTCAACGGTGCGTTCCATCTTCAAGATTGTGGAGGCTTGCCCAGCGCTCAATTTGCATGCTACTAACGTGAACCGTAATGGCATTGGCCCATTTGAGCCGAACAGCCTTTTTACCCACGTCTATTATGCCCGTTTGGGAACATAGCGTGTTCCGTATTCGGTCTGTTCTTTTTACATACAGAATGCTGCGTAAATCTCTGGCAATCCCCAAGTGTAAGTCTTTTTGTTTACTCTCCAGGGCGATCGGCGGATTTTTTTTAATAAATAAGAATTGTCAGTGCCGATTTGGCAAAATGATAAGATCAATTAATAATTAGCTTAACAATATTAATAGACTAACAAACTATTATTGTAGCTCGTTATTGCAATTGGGATAGTTAATTGCGAGAAATACAGGACTGATCAATGTGGTGATTCTTGGTGAGCTTTATGTCCACATGTGGACGATTTTTGGTTGAAACGACGAAAAATGCCAAATTCGTGAGAAATAGATTATTATTTCTCACGAATTTGAAATTTTTTGGTCAGTTCTAGGTGCCGTATGTTAAAAAGAAACAAAGATTGAAACAAATGGATACGAAGAATTTTATTAGTTCTGTCATTTCGAGACACTGCCAGCGTGGTTGGTACGACCATTCCATGTTCTGTGTTTTTTGCTTCTATTGTTTTCACATGAACGAAGAAGGTTAAAATAGTATTCGACCTCACCTATATTTTAAATATTGTTTAATTCAAATTGAGATAACATTTGTTGTATTTTCAAAGAGGTTCAAATACTTTTTAGTTATGGACTTAGTAAGTAAACTAAACGACGTGAGTCGTTTATAATACAACAAAAATATAGATGCCAGTGACAGCGGTAGAGCCAAAAAATAAAAATAATACAGACTTTGACAATATTACTTGTGATTTCGTTAGTTCCAATTAAAGCCACCAGGCTACATGATCTGGCTGCATTATACCTGATATTTTTTTGACAGATTGAATTGACGAGAAATAAATTGAATATTATTTTTGCTTTTTGCGGAAAAAAGCGACATACGTCCACCTAGCAACGCCGCGAAGCGGTCACTGTCGAATTGCACTGGATGGAAAGAGAAGCACGATGGAATTTGTATAGACTTTTTTACAAAACATAATAATATGAATTACTTAAAAATAATGAATGAAACTTCAATATATAAGACAATGAAGTTTTGCGTCCTTTTATGATACGTTATTGTTGTTAATTGTACAAATGTACGCTGGTCAGTATTACCGGAAAAATCTTTTGAAGATCACGGTAAGAGGTTACTTTGCCATTCAATTGTATCGAGGTTTTTGTGCGTAAACGTGTTTCGGCCACAACAAAGTTTTCGGAAATATAATCAAGATTAACATATCTTTTTTCCGCTGCCACATCTTCAATAGATTTGGCTAAAAAATGTTTAAAAGAATGCCTATTTTGAGTATTCAGCCCCTTAAGAAGCTGTGGAGCAAAATATATCACAACATTCGAATACCAGTACAGCCTGTTTCAATTAATATTTATTCAAGTCAAAATAATGTGCAAATGCAAATCCCGTCTACGTAACAGCAACTTTCTACCGAATCTATTCCTCCTGGGATAGACAGTTAGTATTCAATAAACAGATAAAACCAAGAATTCTACTTGGCTGAGCAGCATTCCTGTGCCAACCTAGTTCTTCACTTGCTATCTTTGCTAGACTGCGCAAGTTATGTCTTTTGATGCGCCGGTAAACATCAGCAGCTGAGATGGAAAAGAGAAAATCAAGAAACAGCTCCGACTTAGGATAGATTGGTTATTGCATTTAACCAATATAAAGAAAACAATAGGACAGTGATTGCCTTCCCATTGACGAGTTAAATCTGGCGTTTTAACCCCCGACGGAAAAAGGGGGGTGTTGTAAGTTTGACGTGTGTACCTATGTGTTTGTGTATTATGTTTATTTGTGTATCTGTCTGTGGCCTCATAGCTCCTAAATGGCTGAAGAGATTTTGATTTAGTTTTTTTTTAAAGGTGACATTATCGGGAGTGGTCTTAGCTGTTTGATGAAAATCGGTTCATTTGAATTTGAATTCGTTTGAATCGGGATATTTTCGAAAAATATCGTCTCACGATTACGTGTTTGATAGATTGTTGAACGAAGCGTGTCTACTACTAGATAAAAACGTAGATTAAAATAATGAAATATAAAAAAAATGTGAGGGTTTTGGCAATTTTTTATTTATACTTGTTTACATTCTGTATTATTTAATACTTGTAGGTAAGTAGAGTTCATAAAGATTTTATCGGCAAATTGTGATCATATTTTAAAAACTGCTTCTGCCCATGTAAATGAACAACTTTCTTATAGGAAGTCACAGGCAATTCTTGAAAATAAATATCAGCCATACTAATTTCGGTCAGCTGTCGACAACGTTGTGTGGAAGAACGTATTTTTTGTTTGGGAATTGCCTTACTTCCTTGGATAAAGTACCAGCAAATAGGAGAATGACTGTGGGAATGCTTTTGACCTGACTGATTGACCTTTAACAACCTGCAGCAGTGAGGAGAGTAACGAAGTATTGAATAACACATAAAACTATATTCGGTAAAGACAAAAGTCTTTACCGAATATAGTGTTCGGTACTAGCTTTACAAAAATACTATTAACAAGTAAAATTTATTTGATTCACACACTAAAACGCCCATATCATTTGAACGGGGTGAGATATTGGTCAAGCGCAAGACCATTGAGGCTACAAAAAAAAAAACGGCTGAACCGATTAACATCAAACACTAACATTCGGAACACTCCCGATAATGTAAGTGACATTATCGGTAGTGTTCTTAACTATGATATGTCTTAGCGATGCGGCAAATGAATAATAAGGGGTTGAACAACTGGTGTAGTAAAAAGTGGATTAAGACACAGAATGAGAGTGTGTGTGCGAAACAGAGACGGACACGTGGCATATGAATTGTAATCGTAGACTTATTGTAAAAATAGTTATTATAAACTTCATTTTGTACCTATTTGGATTGTTTTATTTTGTTTTCTGACCCAAGTGATAAATTTGACGTTACTACTACCCGGGAACCTTTCATCAAAGTTTTTTCTAGGAATTCTAATAAAATAATACCCTAGCTTGTTATACCTTGTTGGATAGCTGATAAAACGTAGATATTTTGAAGCATATCTGCAGTATGACTGACATGTCATTTTTAAATATTTCTTAAAGAAAATAATATTTTTTACGAATTTACATCATTTTATAACTATGAATTGTCTACTATGATGCAGTTGGTTCATATAACTGCAATTTAAGTGTTGAGAATAATAAACAACTTATCTACTAAACAAAAATCGCAAAATCAAATACATTTGACTCAAAAAAGGCCAATATAAAAAAAAATCGGCAATTTGTTAAAAAAAAATCTTCAATGTCAAATATCTTGAAAACGGTTAAGTTCGGGGTACGGTGTTTCATAGCAAAATCAGTCCGGAATGATTAGAATTACAACCTCTTAAAGGATTTAGGTTGATTTAAGCTGTAGCCCTGTTTATAAATTACACATTAAACATTGATAATATGAGTAATACATTAAACATGACGAATATATAACAGGCACAATACAACAAAACGATATCAACTGATCTGCTTAATTCCCAACGTATAATCAAACTTCGTCTCCACAACAAAGTAAACTGACATGGTAGGGTTGCACCAATCAATGTTCCAAACTCCACTACCTAGTTAACACATACGCTAACGACGACAAGGTAACCGTCTCTTTGTCTCCATTTTAACTACAGTTAAACAGAATAGACTGGCGTCATGATATTCATAGTTGACCGAGTACGTAATGGTCAGATCTCACTGACTCTGCGTGCGCTTTTTAAATAAGCGACACAACATAGAAATTTATTTAGAACAAAAAAAATATCAAACAAAGTCGCTGCCTGTGTCTGTCTGTTTCTCCTTTTACTGCTTTTAAATCACGCAACGGATTTTGGTGATATGTTTTTCACTAGTAGAAACAGTGATAAACGAGGAAAATTTGTGTACCTAATTAGTCCTGTGCGAAGCTGGGCGGGTTGCTAGTTTACTCATTAATGAGGTTCACATTTCGGTGACAGAGTTAGAATATACCCGGCGTAGTTGCACGACATGCGACACAGCGATACGTGCTTGAGCTATACTTGAGCCTACTAAGACCGTGCGACACCCCGCGGCTTCCCGAGGCTCATTGCGACTTCACGATGCGCCTCACGTTGTCACTCGCGAAACTAATGCATCATCCTAATTGCATAACTTCAAAGAACACGCACGCGTATGCTTTGCTTCCATTCATTGTTTCATATGTAAAAAAAAATCCTTCTGCTCGCCAGCGTAAAACACTAAACGAAAACTGTTAAAATGTCAAATAGAAAGAGTTTGCGAGCGATTGCACGAATTTATATATTACGCAATTCGGCTGCAGGCCAGTTCATGTATCATCGTGACGCACTGCGTCTCGGTGTGAGCTGACCCTTAGTCCTTTGTAAAGCTTTGCCACTCTAGGTTAACATTTTGTAGTGGCAGACCGAATGGGAAACGTGAAACTTTATTTAGAGAGGAAACGAGCTGTGTCTATTCAATTTATTTCGACAGAGTCAGTATTTGAGGTATAGTCAATACTCTCTTCTCTCTAGGCTATTTTGCAAATACTCTCTATGCCGTATGGAGAGTATTTGTATAACATGATCCCGATTAAAATCATAAGGTCATCATCATCATCATCATTTCAGCCGAAAGACGTCCACTGCTGGACATAGGCCTCCCCCAGGCGTCGCCACATTGACCGATCCCGTGCGTCTCGCATCCAGCGCCTTCCCGCAACCTTAACCAGGTCATCAGTCCACCTAGTGGGAGGCCTTCCAGCGTATCGTCTTCCGGTTCGCGGTCGCCATTCCAGAACTTTTCGGCCCCATCGGCCATCCGTTCTGCGAGCAATGTGCCCTGCCCACTGCCACTTAAGTTTGGCAATTCTTCGGGCTATGTCGGTAACTTTGGTTCTCCTGCGGATATCATCATTTCTGACGTGATCACGCAAGGAAATTCCGAGCATAGCCCTCTCCATTGCCCTTTGGGTGACTTTGAGCTTTCTGATAAGGCCCATTGTGAGCGACCACGTCTCGGTTCCATAGGTGATCACTGGCAACACACACTGGTCATAGACTTTCGTCTTGAGACACTGCGGTAAATTGGACGAGAAGATACCACGCAACTTCCCGAACGCCGCCGCCCAGCCTAGTCGAATTCGACGGTTGATCTCCTTCTCGAAATTGGACCTACCCAACTGGATCGTTTGTCCCAGGTAGACATAATGGTCTACAACTTCGAGTGTAGAGTCTCCGACCTTGATAGGAGTGGGTGTTACATGGGCATTCAGCATGATCTTGGTTTTGTCCATGTGCATTTTAAGACCCACTCTTTCGGAATCATAAGGTACTACTAGCCTTTCCTAATGCTTTTATTCTCTTGGCACATCCCATATCAAACGTGATGTTTCTGGCACAAATAGCCTATGGCATTCTACATTAGTGTAGCTTTATATCAGTGAAATGACTTTCTTCTTCAGATCAGTTCTGCCAGAGATAACCTCTTAATAATATTAGTTTAAGCGGTTATGTGCCCGTTATTACCGAAACAATTAAAAAGCCATTGTGACTCGCGTGGATCCACGTTTCAGACACTCAGGGGTAAAATCAACATTCATTTTGAACGCGTTTTTCGGTATACGCCGACTCATCATCATCATATCAGCCGAAAGCCATCCATTGCTGGACATAGGCATCCGCCAAGTGTCGCCACATAGACCAGTTCCGTGCGTTCGCATCCAGCGGATCCCCGAAACCTTAACCAAGTCATAGGTCTACCTAGTGGGAACCGGAAGAACGTCTTCCGTTTCGCGGTCGCCACTACAGACCATTTCTGCTCCATCGGCCGTTATCCCCATCATAGAGATCCGCAAGAGAGCCAAGGTTACCAACATAGCCAGAAGAATTGCCAATCTTAAATAGCAGTGGGCAGGGCACGTTGTTCCGAGAACGCTGAATAATAGAAATAACATTATTACCACGAATATAGCAAAAACAAGAATAGCAAAGAAAAAAAAATGAAACCGAAAACAGTAGTGCGAACATCGCAATAACGATAAATAAAGCGAAACAATGCCAGTCTCACAAATTACTGGCACTCGCCAAAACATGGCTAAAGTTCTTTGAAAGTCAGCTAATTTAATTAACAATTGTTCGAACTTAAGTTCACAAAGAATCATTTGAATTGCAAACGAACTTAATGGTTTTCGTTTTTGATTCGTTACAATACGAACACTGAGGCAAGTAATTATGGAATAATTATACGAATATAATTTGTGAGCTGGTGTTCGTATCCTTAGTTAGCACATCATTGGTATTGAATTCGTCCTTGCCAGGGGGGTGACCACAAGCTCTTAGAGTAAGGTTATTTTGATATCGAGTAAGTGACAGATGTATACACGTCATATACATCTGTCCCTTACTCGATCTCAAAATAACCTTACTCTAACAGCTTGTGGTAACCCCCCTGAACATCACGCCCTTATTCTCCGAAGGGTGAGGCACCTACATGAACACTCACATTTTGCCAGTTATGTTTCATCATCAGCCTTTTTAATGTTTCCACTGCTGGAAAACAGGCCCCCTCTCAGTCAGAGGGTATGGGCCGTAATCCATCGCGCGGGCCCAATGCGGGTTGGTAGATGTGTTGTTGTCACATGTATGCGAAATTTTGTTTCTAGGACATTTTAGGGTTCCTCATAATGTTTTCCTTCGCCGTTTTGAGAGTAGTGGTGGTGAAATAATTTACACAAAGTAAGGCGCCTGCCTAGGTTTGAATACACGACCTGTAACTTATAAGCCGCGGCCGATACCACTAAGCAACCACTGCACTGTAATAGGGGCGAGCCTGTTGCTATAAATCGGGCACGAATCTAGACTCCGGGCTTTTAGAGACCTAACCTGAAAGAAAGATAATTTAACGCCATAAGGGTGCCTACCTGTGTTAAAATGGTCTTTCATTCAGCAATAAAAAAACATAAAAAAACAATAAAGAAACCTACTTCCAAAACACAGCAAAGCGAAAATTAACTTCCTTTTCGGAAGTCTGTGTCGTTTTTGACACCGACTTCCGAAAAGAAAGTTATTTATCATTATTATTTTTGATTTTGGTTCGTATGAAAACACGCATTATTAAGGATAACTCAAATACTACTCGTCAGATTTTGATCAAATTTAAGTGTGACCACATGAGAAGCACAAGCATTAAAATAAAAATAAAACATGAAAATCGGTTCACCTAGTAAAAAGTTCTGAGGAAACACACATAAAAAATATGGTCGAATTGCAAACCTCCTCCGTTTTGAAGTCGGTTAAATAAACTAGTATTCAGCTGTATCCAGTTAGACTAGAAGCCGACCCCAATTTTGTTGGGAAAACACTAGGCAGACTGTTTTACCCCCAGTGGGTTCCCGCATTGGCGAGGCGGGGGGGCTTAGTAACCGTTGCTTGGTCAGCCACGGTGAAGCGAAGAGGAACCCGAGGAGGGGCCGCTCTTCAGAGCTTTTGCCGATAAGCCGAAGACGTAGCGGCCAACATGTAGGTAGCGGTGCTGCCTGGGCCACATCGCAACTGAGGCGGGCCGCGATGTCGTATGGGGCCTCCCAAACCCATACGATGTAGCGGCTGATGGTTGGAGGCCGCGGCGGGAGAGGAGTGCCGGTATAACGGTGCGCTGCTCTCCCTACCTTCCGCGGCCTGGACAGGAACACCACCGTCTGATGGCGGACGCGGTGGGGCCGCAGGGGAAGAGGAGTGTCGGTATAGCGATGGCTGCTCTCCCTATCCCCTGCGGCCGAAACATGGTAGGTGGCGGGGCCATTGACCTCGACCCGTCACAAGGGGACCAAGGGTGCCATACACGGGGTCGTCTGGCTATCACCCCGTGGTAGCGCAGTATGCATGAGCATTTCTCCAAGATAAAAAAAAAATCGGAAAGGCAGACTGATTTGAAGTTGAGGATTATGTGGTCAAGCCACAATATAAAGCTGAAAAAAATGCTATATTATTTATAGGGCTTTGACTTAGGACTCCTTTTTCACCATACAGTCAAAAGATTTTTTCTACAGGACCCAGGGCATACAGGTACAGGCAGGGGATACTTTCAATGGCATGCCATAAAGAAAACCCAATTACTTTTAAATTATAGACATATCATGAGGTCAGATTCTTGCACTAATATCGGCTAATCAATAACTGTAACCTAGTCTAAATTCAGATGATACATTTTCAAGTTTCCAAAAACGAAATACTGCCTAACTTCTTAATAAATATTTGAAAGAGACGCGTAATTAGGACGGGGCGGCTTCTTAGTGAATTTTCGCTAATCCAATGAGCTCAGGTCCAAAGCTGCTGGATTAAATCGGGATTTAGGTACAAACTCGGGCAAGAAAGACCATCTAAACTAATCAGGTGACTTATTCGCGGCCGAAAACCGGAGAATTTCGCCTAAAGTTTATAATTTAAGGGCCATAATACTACAGTTAATAAGTTTCTGGAAGGCTAATTATTACAATAAATAACTTTGGCAAAGACCATTGTAAGTATTTCTGTAACTTGAAAATTGTAATAAGTTGTAATTTCAACTACTTCAGAAGAACTCATACAAAAAGATTTGGTAAATCTAGAGGTATAACATTGCGAAGTTGATACCTACGAGTATATCACTTGTTTCACTGTTTCTATCAAATCAACAAATGATTTCCTATGTTTTTACCCGACTGCTCGAAAGAAGGAGGGTTATGTTTTGTTATATAGTTTTAGTTAGAGATCAATAATCTTTATTCACAATTCGTTTCTAATACCAAAAAAAAAACCTATCCTATTAATATAACAAACCCTCCTAATCAAAACAAATCTTTGAAATGGATATGAATACAATACATTCACAATTAAAATCCAAAACTGTGAACGACCAATTTCCTCTATCACCACACTTCGGTGCCATCTTGTCTTGTGCAAACGTCAAAGAGCGAGCGCAGTGAAATTGTCAAAACCGCGGTGCGACGCGTGAGCAAGCAACTGGAGCATTAGAATTAATTTCCTGCTGTCGTGACGGCGTGCGTCGCTTCCGAAGTCGTGAAATGGGTACACACTTCATTTATTTTTCGTGGTAAAAGAATTTGTCAAACTTAATGTATTAATTGGGAGAAAAACATCAATGCGGTTTCTATTAATAGTCGGAACGCCTAGTACGATTCTTACATTACTCCTTTTGCTTATTTTATGTTCATTCATACACACACAATCTTTTTATTAACTTGTAATGTATGTATGTTTGTTCGGTTCAAATCTTGCAATTGAATATTAAAGGAGTTATCGTCAACCAATTAAGATGAAATTTTGCTTACACGTTTGGTTTGGATCGCAATGCACGGTGCACTGCGATCTAAGCTAGAAGCTTATTTAATTTTTTTTTTTTATTGGATATTTTTTTTCACTTGCGTTTATGCGTTAGTTTTTATTTAGTGACGATTTTTGACACTTTTGTATTTATGGTGTTAGAGCTATATATTTTTTAGAGACGACGTTTTAATTGTAGGAGCCTACCAACTTTCTTTGTTACCGAGTTTGTTAGAGATATTCTTGTGTTCATTTTAAACCGGAAAAAAGACACTGCTGATTCGCGAAACCGATTATTTGAGTTACCCAAATTATCGAGCCAAAAAAACCTGATACATACCCGAATCCTGAAACCTTATCATTCACAAATTGTACCTTTAGCTAAGCCCTCCCAAGCACACAACATATTTCCTCAATTGCGGCCATAATAACAAAACACGGGCTGTTGTCGTTGTTGGTGACATTCCCTCAGTTATGCACACGTGATTGTTAGTTTAGGACGTATATTACACCCACGAAATGTTGTTAAAATAAATTTTAACTCCAACACGACTCCTCGTAGATATTGTACCGTCCTATGTACACCGGTTTTAGAATCACAATGCTTCCCTTTGCTTATCATTTACTGGCAGAACTAGAAATTGCTTAACAAGCTAGATGTCAGGTGTGGTTTAGGGATGTTTAATTATGACCCTTCTTTTGATCCTTTGGGAGTTCAAGGTCGGTAGCGCCAATTTAAAACTGCCTCTAATATACTCATTTCTCACTTTCTCCATTGTTTTAATAACCATAACCCATAAAAAACAAGAAAGGCCTTCTCCTAGGTGGACCGATGACCTGGTCAAGGCTGTGGGAATCCGGTGGATGCGACGCTTGGGGGAGGCCTATGTCCAGCAGTGGACAATTTTAGGCTGAGATGATGATGATGATGAACCAATAATCAGATGTCTTATTATCAAATCCATTTTGAGTATGAGGACTTTGCCCACCAGTAGAACGTTTTAAATCTGTCATTAGCTATAATCAGAGAAGGCGATGATGTGATAACCAATCCCGATAATATTATAAATGTGAAAGTCTGTATATTTGTGTTTCAATCACGCAAAAATGGCTGAACGGATTTGAATAAAATTCTGCACCTGGATTAATACATAAGATACTTTTTATTCCGATAAACTCGGTATAACGGATAATAAAACAATTTACATGCGGGTGAAGCCGCAGGCAGCAGTTAGTATACAATAAACATTCTGAAATAGGAAAGCGATGACCACATCACAACTATTATCAGTTCAATTGCAATGATTCTAACCCTTAAGCATTATTATTCCCACGAAAACTAGCCCTCCTTACTATATTATTAATATTCCATAGGTACGGGATTAATGAAACATCTTCATTTGAATTGAAAATTACCCCAAACCACGGAATATGCGCAACAAAGCGATTCAATTCTATTATATCGTTGTATTAAACACAGTTTCGAAGATAGTAAACTTACGGATTGAGGAAATCGATTATTAAGTTATAAGTAGAATTTTTCACATAATTATGATAGCACGCCTGTGTTCCACGATAGGTTAGGCAGAGGTAAATCAGACTAATTTATCACCAAACATGTTTAGATCACTTAAATCTATTGCCATTGAACACGCACAGATCTAGGGTCCTACTAAGAAAGAGAGAAATGCCAGATGGAAAGCCAAATAAGACTTTTCCAACCCGGGAATCAAACCCAGGACCTCAAAAATGAAATTGGTGAACATGAAGAAAAATTACCTCAGGCTTGGAAAATAACGAAATAACGAAACCAATGAGATTACGATATTTGCGATAAATCTCGGTTTGATAATTTTGTAGCTCAATTATTGACTGAATTTCCAAAAAAAATTTTTAACAAAAAATACAACCGACTTCCAATTAAAAACACTACAAAGTGAAAAATAACTTCAATTTCGGAAGTCGGTGTTCCTGTTTTGGGATCTTCGTTTTTTGACACTGACTTCCGATATTGAAGTTATTTTACACTTTGTAGTGTTTTTAATTGGAAGTCGGTTGTATTTTTTGTTAAAAAGATTTTTTATTTTCACTTTTTAGTGGTGGGTACATAACGGACAAATTCTTCAAAGTGAAGCCAGAATAGATTAACCCAGAAACATGAAACTTAAACAAAAAACGGTGGAATTAGATTATACCAGGGTGAACTGTTAACACCTGCGTACTCTTTTAGAGCGTGTTAGTGTGATGTTATGTTATGAAATGATGTAAACAATAAACAGACATCCGGTTGCAGCTATCCCGAGTGATTTGACGTCATTTATTGAAGAGTTCTGATGTATATCTCCGAAGTTCTTCATCAGATCTTGATCAAATTTAAATGGGACCACATGACAAGCACCAGCTTTCAAATAAAAAATGAATTATCAAAATCGGTTTACCCAGTAACAAGTTCAGAGGTAACACAAATAAAAAAAATAAAAAAATACAGTAGAATTGATTACCCTTTACCTTTTTTGCGAAGTTGGTTAAAAAGGAGAAGGATCGACTTTTCACTTATTTTTCCGTAAATTGTGGAGCGATTTTGAAAATTATTTTATTGTTTGAAATAGTATGGTCCCAAATTGGTCGCATTTAAATTTGGTGAAGAACTTCGGCAAATATACAACATAACTCTTAAATAAATGACGGCAAATCTCTCGGGATTACTGCAAACGCATGTTTGTTTATTATTTATTCCATATCATAACATAACATCACGCCAGTACGCTCTAAAGAGGTACGCATATGGGTACAGTACACCTTGGTACACTCTCATTTTACCGGTTATGTTCAAGTTTCATGATATTCGGGTAATCTATTCTGGCATTAAGTACCTTACTATAGAACTTACCTATTAAGTACCACAACTAAAAATTAAAAATTACTACCGACTTCAAATAAAAACACCACAAAGTGAAAAATGAGTTCCTCTTCGGAAGTAGATGTTAAAAAACGAAGAAAAGAAAACAGGAATACCGAATTCCGAAAAAGAAGTTATTTTCACTTTGTAGTGTTTTTATTTGGAAGTCGGTTTAATTAATTTTGAAAAAAAGTTTTTTACGTTTCACTTTGTTGCTTGTAATAACAAATTAAACAAAAAATGCGAATCATCATTCTCAATCATCTAATATAAATCCACTCGACTAGGGTAAGAGCGCAAATAGCTAGCAGAGCAGAGATATAAAAAATGCCCTCTCATTACCCTTTGGACCGACATAAGCGTCGGGCTGTCAGATAAAGAGTGCGCTTCGACGCGACGTCGAGCACTCTCCATTTGTTTGGACGCGATCGAGTAGCGCTCGTGAGTCGTGAGTCGTGACGGACGTCAACTGGGATCATCACCATTAACATTCGTTCGTTTATGTGTAGAAAAGTAAATAGTCGTCGTCCAGTCCTATTTTCTTTTTTCATGAACAGCCGACAGCGGTCTTCTTAAACAGAACTTTATTATTGAAAGAAAAAAAAATATAGGTACCTTCTCAATAAAATTCTTGAATTAATTCGTTCACTGACAAATAACGTACAGAAGCAAGCACTTAGCACGAGAGTTCATAACTTATGTTAGGAACTCTTGTATATCAAGCAACATGATCAAGATGAAGATTTTGAAAAATCATCATCTGTAGCTATGAGTTTAAATTATATACGGAAAGTTCGTAACTTTTACCGATTGAAAAACCCATAGAGGTCTATTTCTTTTCGAAATCCTACTTTGTGGCATCACTTATAATTTGAAAAGTGTCTCTGTGTTTCCCGATAGCTACAATCTAGGGGTCTATAAGTCAAGAGTGAATAGGTTTTTTCTAGGCAAGCGTGCTTCACCGTAGACCACATCATCGCTTACCATCAGGTGAGATAGAGGTCAAACGCGTGGTTGCGTGGTTGAGTGCGCATGTTCACTGTTTTTATGGCATTATTCGGTTACAGAAACGATATATACTGATAGAAATGGTACTAAATAAAAGAATATTTGAGAATATTCTTTTATTTAGTACACATTAAACGAATAATTTTGATGTCAAATGTTCACTATATCCTTACCTAACCTTATACTTTCTTTTGTCTTACAGATACACCCCCGGTGGGTTCCCGCATTGTCGAGATGGGGGGCTCAGTAGCCGTGGCTTGGTCACCCACGGTGAAGTAAAAATGAACACGATGTGAGGCCGCTCGTCAAGGCTTTTGCCGATTAAGCCGATGACGTAGCGGCCAACAAGTAGGTTGCGGTGCCGCTTGGGCGACATCGCAAGTGAGGCGGGCCGCGATGTCGTATGGGAGGCATCGCGGCTGAGGGTTAGAGGCCTTGGCGAGAGAGGAGTACTGGTATTGCGGTGCGGTGCTCTACCTACCTTCCACGGCCTGAGGCCCTAGACAAGTCGCATTCTATCATCGAAAGCGTGCCGATAGCGATTGTCAAAAAGGAAAAATTGTATGGGATTGACAAGCGATATCGAAAAATCACGTGGCCAATCCCTTACATTTTGACATTTCGATTATCGCCTTCGCTGACATCGAATGCCACGTGTCGAGAGCCTCTGGACGGTGTCGCCACCGTCGTCGATGGTGGACGCGGTGGGGACGCAGGGGAGGAGGGAGGAGGACTGTCAGTATAGTGTTGGCCGCTCTCCCTATCCCCTGCGGCTGAAAAGTAATAGGTGGCGGCCAGTGACCTGATCCCTCACAGGGAGACCAAGAGTGCCATACACGGAGTCTTCTAGCGCTCATGTGCTGGTTTGGTCCCTGGGGTGATGAGAGTTACGCTCCAGTACGAGTGCCTGCACCTGCCCTTTTTCCGCCATAATCGGCACAGTAGGACACCGTGGAGTTTTAGTGGGTTGGAGTCCCACATAATTGCGCTATCTCGCCATGGTAGCGCAGTAAAGCTCTATCCACACATATCAGGGACGTGCCCGTGACTTGCCAGGGCCGTGGCCGTGCTGAGACCGTGCATCCCGAGTCCCGTCAGGGACTTTCTGTACACACACGTCAGGGATGTGACAGGACCGTGGACATCCGCGATCTGTGCTACTCGGTCATCATTTGTTTTCTTATCAGAGTATCGCTTCAGTGTAGTGTAGTAAAATATAAATTACAAGACACAATATACCTAAGTCATGTCTTTGTTTAATACAGACACAGATAACATAATACTAGATACAGAGGAGTTGATTTCGATTGCAATTGCTCTAGATGGAGACAAAGACAAAGATATTTTATTTCAACTAGGCCACAAAGCGGCACTTTTGAACGTTGGATACATTAAAATTTACAAGGAATAAAAATTGATTCTACCGTGAATTCGGAAAGTAGCTTGTTATGGAGAAGAACGCACAAGAAACTCCATACTTACTCTTTTAAAAAAAATATCTTTTTTTAAAATAATATTTAGGTACATAAGTACATACATTAATAAATTTATATGTGAGAGGACAATGCACCCAGAATCACTACATACTATACTACGTACAGGTACAAAGTATTACAAGTACTCACACATGTACTGTGCAGTTACATAATAGGTACTAGAAAAACACTAGCATCCGAAGCAGTTAAGTTAAGACCAATCCCAACTGACGGCGCCCGTTTACGAACATGACGCATGAATCGGCACCACCCAGCTCAACCATCATGAAGGGAACCGAATGATCCAACACACACGCCACCATCAGAGAGACATTAGAGAGAGCATGACACACTCAACTGCCAGGGCAAACATAAGTCAACGAACGACACCAAGGTACAGCAAATGGTAGATTTACAGTTGGGTACACAGTACTCACCCACGTGCTGCGCAGTTATACTATACTAAAAGAAATTGAGTCTATATAATACAAATATATTCATACAGTCTTCAGCAGGTCCAACAATTCTACAAAACAATAATGTTCTGCATATCACTTGTTTTTCCGCCCTAGTGGTTGTGGAGCAAGACTAGCATTGAGCCAAGCATTTTTATCAGTGATGTAATCCCCCAACTTATAATATGCCTACCTGCATAGTGTGCGTTTTATACAAGTTTTAAATTTCGTCTCATTCAGTTCTAGAATGTGGGGAGGAATTTTATTGTAACTTTTTGTACAGTACCCCATGAAAGAAGAGGGTATTTTAGCCAGTCTGAAACCTGGTTGAACTAATTGGTCCCTATTTCTAGTAATGTAATTATGTCTATCTCCGTTTTTACTAAAAAGATGTAAATTTTTTCTCACGTACATGATATTTTCATAAACATATTGACAAGGAACCGTCATGATGTTAATGCCCTTAAACAGTTCCCTTAGAGAATCGCGCCGGCGAAGATTGTATATCGCTCTGATGGCTCGTTTTTGCAGAATAAAAATTGACTCAATGTGTGCAGCCCTTCCCCATAGTAAAATACCGTAAGACATTATACTATGAAAGTAACTAAAATAGACCAGCCTCGCGGTATCTACATCACTAAATTGACGAATCTTTCTAACAGCATAAGCTGCCGAACTTAGCCGCCCTGCAAGTGATATTAAATGAGGACCCCATTGTAACGTTGAGTCTAGCGTGATCCCCAGGAAAACCGTTTTATCGACGAATTCTAGCTTCTCCTTGTTTAATATAATGTCACAATCAGTACTTTTGACATTCGGCAAGGAAAATTTAACGCACTTGGTTTTTTTACAGTGTTTTTACAGTTTATTGGCAGTGAACCAATCCTGAACCTGCCGTAGCGCGTTATTTACGTCGTCAACCTGACAAGTACGTCTATTTATTTTAAAAATTAAAGATGTGTCATCAGCAAATAGCACCATGTTTAGTTTGTTTTTCAATAAACGGGGTAAATCGTTTATGTATATTAAAAATAAGAAAGGACCTAAAATTGAGCCCTGGTGTACCCCCATTTTCACGTTTAACCCCGACGAATTCACACCGTTTATTTGAACTAATTGCTGTCTATCACTTAAATAAGATTCAACCAAACTTAACACTGATTGACCTAGCCCGTAATGCTCAAGTTTCAGAAGTAATGTTTCATGATTAACGCAATCAAACGCCTTCGATAGGTCGCAGAAGATACCTATGGCATCCTGCGACTCTGTCCACGCATTAAAGATGTGTTTTAGTAGGGTGACACCAGCGTCAGTTATACAACGTCCTTTGGTGAAACCATACTGTTTATCATGCAAGATGTTATTCGTATTAAAATGAATGAGCATTTGATTAAGCATTATCTTCTCAAATAAATGGAAAAGGTACAAGACTCAGTATCAGAATTGTGGCAGGACAAAGAGCTACTGGGAGAATTTCACACAATATTCAGAAAACTAACAAAAAATGCAAATGCTTATCATGATTACTTAAAAAAACATTTTACCATAAATTTTGCGACACAGCGCCATCTCTGATACATGATAGACACAAAGCACACACAAAAATGAACATGGCGTTGTGTGCTGGTTCCGGTATTGCCAGTAGATGGCGTTGCCGATTTTTCTGAAATTCATCCTATAATTCTAATATATAAAACACAAAAATGTTTCTACCTATGTCCACTATAGACTTTGAAACCATCCAACCGATATGCCCCAAATTGGTTTCATTAGAAAGGCAATCCGAAGATGGTTTAAGACCAAAAAGAATATGACTTGCTCGCATTTGGCCGATTTTTACTTATCTGCAAAATGCTCAATATAGTCCCTCAAATCACTTGAATCTTGTCTTGGTGTTCCTTCGGATTCGTTGTCAATTTCGATATTAGCATTTGGCAGTACAAAATTCAGGGGTGGCTTTTGTGTGTTACCCAACTGCTTACTGTGTGTTACCCGTCTAAATTTTTAGACGTATGTATTGACATCACTTGTCATTTGATTTGATTCTTAAAAAAACTATAGGTAAAATTAAAGAATTTCCACGACATCAACTACGTGCAGGGAAAATATCGGCAGCCGCGCACGCGGCGCACGTCACGGCGTCGGCCCAGGCATTGAAGCTCCGTCACCGGTCCGTGCACCGTTCCTTGGCAAAGACACCGCATTTAATAAGTTTTATAAGAATATGTTACTTACCCTCACAGTTATTTTTTCGCATTTAATAAGTTTTATAAGAATATGTTACGTTCCCTCACAGTTATTTTTTCAGCGATCCACTGCGAGACTATCACTGACGAACTCACAAAAACTGGAACTTTATTTATCGGGCTCGATGGACCAATGTTTAGTACCGAACACTATGAGTGTCTAGCACTCAGTACTTAAAGATTTGACCTAATGAACTAATGTGTATACTAGTAGGGTTGAGATGTGTAAATAAAACAACAATACTGTATACTGATCTATAGTTGGTAATCTCTATTTGTTAAAATTCTCAAGACCCTATATCAAATTACAAAAAAATCTCACTTGCGACTTCTATTTCGAAGACAACGCCATCTATCAAGCTTAAAGTTAAACTTTGCTAATTTCTTGGTTTGCTTGATTTGACAGCAGGTTTCAATGCTTTGACAGTCTCAAACAGGCAGAGTGCCAGTTCTCAAATCCTACACAGCCATTATTCGACCAAATCCAAATTACATTACGACTGTAACTAAAGTGAAACTTCAGATACAAAGCACAATCCACCGCTATGATAGTGAGCGACCAATTAGAGACTAAGTTCACGTATCTTATGTCGCACTAATCTACTGTATTCGCTACTTAAGGATCAGGCGGTGCCGTGTTGTATGTCTGCTGAATAAACTCGATGTGATTGGTCTCTTCGAGACTGTAATTAATTTTAGGGCGTTTTGGTTTCTTTTTTCTTCAGTGTGTCATGACACACTGTATATTTTCATCACCATTTCAGGCGAAAGACGTCTACTGCTGAACATAGGGCTACCCCAAGTGTCGCCAAATTGACCGGTCTTGTGAGTCTTGTACGTCATCTAGTGGGAGGCCTTCCAACTGTATATTCCTACTAATATTATGAAGAAGTCTCTTCTATATTTATTAAGCAAACACGCCTCAACGGCTAGACAGATTTGGATTAGATTTGGAATACAGGAACACCATGGCTTTTATTAGGGTATATAGTACCGACACCGGGAGGATATATAGTTTTTCGAAATTATGTATGTATGTGAGAGTCTATGTTCATTTCTATATTACGCTCTACAGCCCAAACGGCTTGACGGATTATGGCATATGTGGTGTCGTTGGGTTCGTCTCAAGAGTGGGAGTGACATAGGTTATATAACTATATAGCCTATGTCAAAAAGGGGGTGATATTTTTTTTCCGTTTTCATAACAATATAGGCATGAAATGAGAGCTACTAAATAGACCATTCCAAATCGAAATATATATAATTTAACACTTTTATGTAACTATTAATATTTGCACAAATTCAAGCTATGCGTAACTTTGATAGCAAAATAAATAATCTTTTACCACATAACTTATTCGGAGAATAAAACTAAAAATTCAGAAATATTATCTATAATTATATACAAATAAAATTTCAAAACGTTGAAAAACCCCCAACACATTTTTATTTCATCCTACATAATTTATCTAGTACATAGTAGATACGCTTCTATCGGCAATCATTTGAACACGTAATTATGACACGATATCTTGCGAAAACACCCCGATTCAAAGAGTAAAATGCCATGCCCATAACATTTGAACTGCTGGACCGATTTTATTCAAACATAGCTAGGAACACTCGACAAAATCACGTTTCAAACAATAAATACTGAATCAAAATCGGTTCATACGTTTAGGTGCTACGATGCCATAGACAGATACACAGATACACAGCAACACACGTCAAACTTATAACACCACTCTTTTCCTCTGCACTTCGATATTTGATGTAAGGGTCTGAACTATTTAATTGTTTTGATAACATAACATGAGATAATACCTCACCATAGACATTGGCAGAGATATGTTTCCTACACCTATATTTCACCAGTTACCTTAAAGCTCCATATAATAGGGGACGAGGTTATTACCATAAAAGGTAGGTAAGGGGGTTAAAATCCAAACTGCGGCTAATGAGAGACTACCAGTTGTTTTACCCAATAGCACTGCCCTATCGGAACACTGAATTCAAGACTCTCTGTTATATCAATCAATCTGCAACTGTTATATCTGCCGTGGCTAGATCTTAAAATTGATTACTTCATAATGTGGCCAACCATTTCATGAAATAATTAAATTTCATAAAATATAAAATACCCGCTATCTACAATCAATGAATAATCAGCGTTTGACAATATGATCAGCTAAATGCAAGGCTACTTCATAATTGGTTTGTTGAATTAAAAAAAAATACGATTTTAAAATTTATTTTGAAACTTAACATATCATAAATTATATTGTCGTTGCAAAAATCTCTTAAATATATTTTTTCAATTTATTATAAGCAATTGAAAATCGATAAAACCTGTCTACGAACGGGCCTTGATTGGTCGCCATGTTGGTGACGTCATAACGTTCAAGGAATTTTGTACTACAGTGTCAACTACACGTGAATTGACTAAAATATCCGAAAATTTGTGCAAACATATTATTTATAACAGCAAATTTTATTTAGTCATGTGTGATAAAGGATTCTTAAAGGCTGATTTCGATAATATACACACCTGATGGACGATTTGGCAGTTTTGAGCATAAATAAAGTAGTGGTAATGAATATTACGTGTTAGTGGACCGGTGTTTGTTATTGTTCTTTACCAGGTACATTAAGAAACAGAATTGTCATAACGTAATCGTTTTCACATATGGGTAGGTGATATTGGTGTAAAATAAAAAGTAAACAAACACGATTAGCGCGAAACTTCGACTTTGGATATCAAAAAACTTCATTAGATACCACTAAATATGATACAACCCAAAATATGTGCAGCCTTTATTTATATTTATTTGTTGTACAAAATCCTTAAAATGTTCGGTAATTACCATTATTTACATATCTCTTAATAATATTAAACACTATTATCTAAATTATATATTTACAAACACTAAAAAAATTTGTAGAACAAAAACGTGAAAATATTAACTTGGTACATTTTTTTTACACTAATTCTTCAGTAAATAACTCTTAAATGCGTTGACCGATTTTCACAATTCAAACAGAAATATTAGTTTTACGCCTACATCTATCATTTAAGAAAAAAATAATGAATATATCTCCATAAAAAAAAAACATGTTTTCAAGTTACGTAATAATACAACAATGTCAACTTTGCACGAAAGTTCCCATAAAAATGTACTAATCTCAGTCTGTAATGATCAAAGTAAGATATTAATACGAATCTAATACTAAATTAGAACAAGATATAACATAATAATTAACACATTCTATTTGGAATCTAGTAAGACATAGAACATTTCTCAAAACTTTAGTAGTTATAGATTGCTAGGTACTTGGCTATTGCGCGATTCACATAAAATGGGGATTTTTTTATAGTATTTGTACATAATGGTATGAAGCAAGCATGATAACATTTAAGGATCAATATTTTTGATCAATATATTTGATTTTCATTAATATATTGACGATAATAACAAGATTGAATCGGTTAGAAGTCAAAACACTGTATCAGCGATGTGCTACAATGAGTAAAAATTAACGTTGTGACGTCACACGGGCTCGGGTTTGTTCGGGTACTGTCGAGGTGTTTTCGGTACTGGATTCAAGAAAAGGTTTTTGTTTTAGGTTTTAATTTGATATTACTTTGTAATTACAGCGAATAAAAAAAAACTAAAAATAGTTTTGTATGTAAACTTATGTATGATCTTTCCATTTTTAACAAAAAAAAGATTGGTCCAACAAACCAATTGTCAAACATTAGTAACCATATTGTGACATAGTTACTTAATCTACCGTTAGAGGTGCTGATATCGTTTTGGTTTTGCGATTCAACATTACAGCGGACAATTATTCTGATAAAAAAGCTAATAATAATGTGCCAATTGAATAAAAAAATAAAGTGAAATGTCGGTACAACACAAAACTACTTGAATACAAAAGCTTTAGAGACTTTTGGATTAAAACTTTGATATCATGGATCTCTTCATTAATGATATGGCCACACGTGTTATATAGCATAATTTATCATAAAAAGTTGACGTATAAACAATATGGTCAGTTTTAGCTGGCCATATTATCATGAAATACAATCATTTCATTAAATCATCTATTCTAAGATCTATCCAAGACATATCAACTAGGGAATCCAATTCCGCAAACGCGGGATCCCGCACCTTTTTTGTGGGATCAGAAATGCGGGTCTACTCATCGGGAATGTAAAAAAGGTATTTAAATAAATGAGTTCTGAAGACGTTCTGATTACTTGATTAATAAGTGAGTGTGTCCCCAACACAACTTCATTAATAAGTGATTTAACAATTTGCCCATGCAACTCGACTTTTCTATATAATTTTATGGATAATAATTTTGTTTTAATTTTTTTTACTTACAGCTTGAATTTATTTTTTCTGTTGTGTGAATCCTGTATCCGAACGGAAATTAATGAATGTCAGTTCAATCACTCTATGACACCGATGGACAACCATTTAATTAATAATTTTATATGTTTTTTTTATGATTTGAATGTCTTTCAAAATATAAATAAGATGAATAGTAAAACTAAAATAATAATAATATATTTTATAATCTCATCGGTAATTATATTTTCAAGCCGTTTGGGATTGAAACTCTTGGTCCGTGGGGTCTGAGTGCGCTTTGTTCAAAGATCTTTCTAAACGCCTAGTTGACACTTCGCGTGACCCAAGGGCTGGCTTTTACTTTGGTCAGAAAATATGCAATGCTATGTAACGTGGCATTGCTGCCAGTCTTTTGGGCACATTAACAGTGGACAACGATGTGAAGGAGTTTTTCGACGCCATATTTCAGTTCAGTATATTTTTAGGTTTAGGTAGTGAGTAGTTTTTGGTTTATGTATATATTTGTAGTCTTAGTTAATTAAGTATTTTATATACTGTATATACTTTTATCTAGTTTTATTTATTTATATATGTATGCTTTATTGTACACCAGAAAATACAGGAACAAAAGAAACTTAAAACTAAAAAATATACAACGGGCAGCCTTATCGCGTGCCGCGATCTCTTCCAGGCATGGGGTTGACAGTGGTCCAACAATACCAACAAAAACCTTAAAGATACAATAATACTTAATAAAAACACAAATAGATAATTATATTATGCTATATAATAGATACATAAATACATACATATTTAAAATATAAGCAGTGAAAAAAGAAATACGTATGACAATCATAGACAAAATATATGTCAACAAACTAAGAGAACGATTACAGCGACAAGTAATGTTCCTTGATAAGTCTTTTAAACACAGGCAACGACTGAGCACGTTTAATTGAGTCAGGCAATGCATTCCACAGACGAGCAGCCTAGACAGTAAAAGATTTGTCCATAAAACCATCATCAAACATGAGGCGTACCTGGCATGGGTCGACGCTCGGAAGCGCAAAGCAAGCGACGTGGGTCAGCGCAAGAGAGCCTACAATAGGGCTGCCAAGTCCTGCAAGAAGGTGATGCTAAGATCTCGATTTGACCACATAAGCCGTATTGGGACCAAACTTGCTTCCTACCCAGCGGGTAGTAAAGCGTTTTGGTCCCTGGCTAAGTCGGTTGAATCGAACTTCTGCCGTCCCTCACTACCACCACTGCTGAAGCCCGACGGGTCACTGGCCCACTCCGCTGAGGAGAAAGCAAACTTGTTTGCCTCTCTTTTTGCGGAATCTTCGCGTCTGGATTCTGGTGACGCGCGGCCCACTCCTTCTCCTGATTGTTGCGAGACGAGTATGTCGGACATTCGCATACATCAAAAGGACGTTCGTAGGGTGCTGCGCAATCTTGACGTGAACAAAGCTAGTGGCCCCGACGGAATTCCAGCAATTGTTCTCAGAACCTGTGCGCCTGAATTGTCTCCGATCCTGACACGCCTGTTTCGCCTTTCATATGAGACGGGAAAAGTGCCGAATGCCTGGAAGCAAGCTAACGTTCAGCCTGTGCCCAAAAAGGGCAGTCGGGCTGACCCGGCCAATTACAGACCCATTTCAATAACGTCCATCCTCTGCAAGAGTATGGAACGAGTGCTTAATTCCAAGCTCCTGGCATACCTAGAAGCTAACGACATCCTCAGTGACCGCCAATATGGCTTCCGCCAAAATCGGTCAACTGGGGATCTTCTAGCGTATGCCATTCACATCTGGAGTGAGGCCATAGAGAGACACGGGGAAGCGCTTGCCGTCTCCCTCGACATCTCGAAGGCTTTTGACAGGGTCTGGCATGAAAGCCTAATTGGTAAGCTTCCTTCATTCGGTTTGCCCAGTGGTCTGTGCGATTGGATTGCAGACTTCCTGAGGGGCCGGTCCATTCGAGTGGTTATTGATGGCCGCTCGTCTGAATTACTGGATATTAATGCCGGGGTCCCACAGGGGTCAGTACTCTCAGCAACGTTGTTCTTGCTGCACATAAATGATCTGCTAAAACCCGGCACCTTTGGGTATGCAGACGACAGCACTGTAGCTGAGAGATACGTGTCCAACGCGCGCGCTACTGGACCTCAGATCCGGTCTCTCCGGGAGGCCATGGTTGGGCGCTTGAATCTGTCCTTGGAGGCAGTCTCCGAATGGGGCGATGCCAATCTGGTCAAGTTCAATGCTGCTAAGACCCAGGCGTGTCTTTTTTCCGCTAAAAGGAGCCAATTCCACCCGGCTCCTTCTTTCAGAGGTGTGACCGTGCCGATAACTGACCATCTTGAGATTCTTGGCATTACGTTGACATCGACGCTCAATTTTGGTCCATTCATTGAGGCAAAAGCTCAGCTGGCTTCCAAAAAATTGGGGATACTCGCTAAGGTGAGACGGTACTTCACGCCAGAACAGCTGCTCAACTTATATCAAGCGCAAGTTCGATCATGCATGGAATACTGCTCTCATCTCTGGGACGGATCTGCCAAGTACCAGCTGGATGCACTTGATGCGATCGAAAGACGGGCTAAGAGGCTCATCGACAATGAAGTATTGGCCGAATCTAGGCTCCAGAACCTCGAACATCGGCGCCGAGTTGCCAGTCTGTCGGTTTTTTATCGGTTACATTTCGGGGAGTGTGCGTTGGAATTGCATGAACTAATTCCTCCTAGCCCGTTCCATCATCGGACTACAAGACGTACGGCGTTGCGTCATCGGTACATGGTGGACATCCCACCCATACGCACCAAACGTTTTGGGAATTCCTTTATTATGCGTACAGCAAAGGAGTGGAATTCCCTGCCGGAGTCTGTATTTCCTGATACCTACAACCTGGGAGTCTTTAAGTCAAGAGTGAATAGGTTTCTTCTAGGCAAGCGTGCTTCATCGTCGGCCACATCATCGCTTACCATCAGGTGAGATAGTGGTCAAACGCAAGCCTATCAATAATAAAAAAAAAAAAAAAAAAAAAAAGTTTTGGCATGCATTGGCATTTTAAGTTGCAAGTTAACTGATGACCTTAGAGATTTCGTGTGGGAATCGCAGATAAACTGAAAACGATCCTTTAGTTAAAGAGGGGTGGAAGGAATAAAGAGCACATTAAACAAAAGAGAATGAATATGTGTATTCCGGCGAAGGTGAATTGGCAACCACTTGAGCTTTACACGGAATTCGGAAACATGGTCATATTTGCGCAAACCGAATATGAACTTTATACAATTTTTTTTAAAGCCGTTCAAGTTTATCGAGTTGTTCTTGAGTAAGTTAAATTAATTTTAAAATATACACTTCTAGTATTTAATGAATTAAAACAGTTAATTATACACTAAGCCGCCCCACACCCGCTATATATTGTTATCAAGTCTGCAGCACTGAGACATACCTAATTACAGTCACTACTGCTGTCACTACCACAACATGGACAATAAACTCACTGCCAGTCTGGACGATCTTGAGAAGTTATTTGGTACTCGTATGCAGGATTATGAAGCAAAATTGCAGAAGGCCATCACTAGTGCTCCTTCGGCTTCACCTGACATTTCTTCAATAGCAAGTAAGTTCTCGGAGTTCAAGCAGTTTGTTAACCAAGCGGTCACCAAATTAAATTCGCAGGTGGAGCTACTTGCTGTTGGGTTTGACAGGCATGAAACTATCATGAGAAGGAAGGTCCTGTTGATCCATGGTGTTCCAGAGAAGGACAATGAGAAGTTAATTGACGCGGTCCACAACTTTTTATCTGACCAAATTAAATTGACAGAGTAAGTAGGGACAAGAATATTATCCATGTCTGTCATAGACTTGGACACTCACAGCAGAAGGCCCGTCCCATACTGGTGCGATTGTTTAAAATGGAGAACCGTCAGCTAGTGTGGGATAGCAAGAAAGCTCTCATGGGCACCGGAATAACAATCTCTGAGTTTTTAACACAAGCTAGGCACCAATTGTTTGTAGCGGCACGTAAACATTTCGGCTTGCTGAATTGCTGGTCCATGGAGGGCAAATTTGTGCTTATTTATCCAGACAAATCCCGAAGAAAGATTGAGACGGCAGGTGAATTTCAAGATTTGATGGCCAAATACCCGTCCTGCTCAGTCGACACCGGGGGCTCTGCGCGATCTAGGGAACTTGGATCTTCTGTGGTCGCAACTTCGGCTGCGCCCACTAAGAACATTAGGAAGACGCAGACGCGTCTTCCACATAAATACAAAATAAATTATTGACAATAATAAGACACAAACTGACTGATTTTATAAGACATAAATTATTGTTTCTGTTTGCATTTTCAGTCCATTTAAATTACTCCTGAATTTGGTCGTTTTGCACTAGCGATTCACCATTTTCATTCTCTGGCCGGAATTTCAAAAGTTATTTTTCATGTATCACCTTTAAAATTTTAATTTATTTACCTAGGCCGGTGTTTTGTTTTTATTTTTACAATGTTTATAGTTTGACAGAATGAGTGAGACGTTGTGACACTGACAGTTGGCATCTGGCAGTTGACATCTGTCAGTTGGTCGCATTGCGTTTTGTTTTTGCTTTTTTATTGTATTTTTCAATCGGTGCGATTTGTGAATTGATTGTTATCTGGGCTTGTTGAATTATGTTATTATTTTTCTAGTTATTATTTTATCTTATTTGAGTGTTTTTTATTTAAATTCTAATTGTTAAATTTCCAATATACCAGCGGGTTGGGGTGGTTATCTAATTGACAGGAAATCTTTTTTTAGCGTTTTAGTACTTAAATAGATTTAGTCATATTTTTTATATCTATTTGTATTATTTATATTTATATATTGTTATGAATGATCTAGCTGATGTTAATGACAGCTTCCTCTCATGCTCTTCTTCTGATAGTTTTGCTAGTGCGGACAGTGAACCATCCTTGCCATTAACTTTACATGATAAAATCTCTTCTCTCTTCTCTAATGACCCTAAAAATCTGCATATTGTGCACATAAACGCCCAGAGTGTTTCTGGTCACTATTCTGAACTTCTGGCATCCTTTAGCAGTGCTAGCCTGGATGCCATATGGATATCGGAATCATTTCTGAAGCCTTCTCTCCCATTTACTTATTATTCACTCCCCGGCTTCGTTTTGATCCGCAATGATAGGACTGGCAAAGTTGGAGGCGGTGTGGCTGTGTACCTGCGGGCTGACTTCCTCCGACAGTCTGGAAGCAGGCTCACATCATACCCTTACCTAAAACCAACAATCCTTCTTTATTAACTCACTTTAGACCTATTTCTATTCTTCCATTTTTTCAAGTTTTCGAACACTTAGTCCATAGACAAGTATCTTACTTCTTGACGTCAAACTCTTTAATATCTCCCTTTCAATCCGGTTTTTGGTTGGGTCACAGCACTGTTTCTGCACTTTAAAAGTGACTGACGATATCCGCTGGGCAATGGAGAATAAGTCCCTTACTGTAATTGTATTGCTTGACTTTAGCAGTGCCGTCAACTCAGTGGATTTCGACATTTTACTCGGTGTTCTGGAATCCATCAATTTCTCTTCCTCCGCTTTAGCATGGTTCAATTCTTATCTTCGAGGACGTTCTTAGTGTGTTCGCCTTGATGAGTCTTTCTCTGATTGGTGTAGCCTCACTGAGGGGTTTACTCAGGGTAGCGTTCTCTCGCCTCTTCTTTTTTCAATCTTCATTAACTTTGTTACCAGAGTAATCTCATCTAGTTTCCATCTTTACGCAGATGACTTGCAGCTGTATCGACATTTTACTTTAGACGACGCTAGTTCTGCTATTGCGGCCATGGATCTAGACCTGGCATGTATCAGCTCATGGGCTAAGTCATTTGGGCTACAAATTAATCCAAGTAAATCATAGGCCATGGTCATAGGTAGCAAATTCGAAATCAAAGGATCTGGGGGTAATCATTGACTCTAATCTTTCGTGGCATACTCAGGTCAACGAAGTTAGTCGTAAGGTTCACTTTTCATTCCATTTGCTGAAGTGCCTTCAGAGTCTATTGCCCTTAAAGACAAAAATTTCTTTGGCGCAAACACTTATTCAGCCGATTATAGATTATGCCGATGCCTGCTACCTGGATGCTACAGAGGAGCTATTAAACAAGCTTGAGCGCCTGCAAAATTTATGCATTCGATTTGTTTATGGTCTACGTAAGTATGATCATGTTTCTCACCTTCGCAAGGAACTCAAGTGGCTCCCAATTCGTCTTCGCAGAAACACTCGGATTTTATGTCTCCTCTTCAACATCTTACACAACCCGTCTTATCCTTCCTACCTGCGTGTGCGTTTTTCTTACGCCCGCCCTAGAGATACATTATGCAGGTCACATCTTAGATCCCTCCTTAAATCCCAGCTATTATTCCTATTCCTTCTCTGTCCATGCTGTAAGATTGTGGAACTCACTTCCGCCTAGCATCAGAGATCTAGATACTATCTCGCTTTTTAAAAAACGATTAAAAGAGCATTATCTTTTCTCTGAAATCTGATCTTTATAAGCATATTTATATATATTTAGTATCTATATATTTTAGAGTTATGTATTTATTTAAGTATATATCACTTACACTATGTGTATGTTTATGTATATTTATATGTTTTTATATCTTAGGTTAGTCGTTCACTTTTCTTCTCTTCCTGTTCTCACACACTATTTGTCTACATTTCTTCTTCATTTCTCCTTTTTGCGGGTCTGCTGGTAGAAATTTCTCAAGAAATAAGCAGTACCTTTGTACTCCTTTGTCATGATGTGTTTTCTGTATGTATTTTCTGTGTGTACATTAATAATAAAATAAATATATAAATAAGGTCAAGATAGCTGGCATCAGCATAATTAAGGATGGGAAGAAGAGGAGATTGTGCAAGCGCAATCTTGGTGGCAGTCGGAAGAAAATTACGTAGTCTCCTCAAAGTTGCAGCAGATGCAAACAACTTACGGCTAGCTTCTTGCAGTTGGGCAGTCCAAGAAAAGTGCCTGTCGATGAATATACCCAAGTTTTTAACTTTCTCACTGAAGGGAATTACTGCATTGTGAAAAATAACTTGGGGAAGAGACTTCCAGTCGATCCTAGAAACCATTCTAGGACTATAAGTTTTTAAGCTGACATGGTCACAATCATTAGAATTAAAAAAACAAAATATACATGGTAAATATCCCGAAACAAATATTCATTCTAGGACTGTCTTTATAGGGTTTACCTCAAGCCCATACCTCTTGCTCGAATCGCAAATGCGAGCCAGATCAAGTTTGATGGTTTCTATAGCATCAGACAGCTTTCCGAGAGGATCTCGCGAGTATAATTGCAAATCATCTGCATAAAGATGGTAGGAAGAAATTAGTTCGTTGGAGATTGAGTTTATAAAACTGCGAAAAGTAAAGGAGATAAAATGCCACCCTGTGGTACCCCGGCAGAAGTACTACACCAGGAAGACAAGTTCTCTCCGATGCATATACGTTGCCGGCGCCCGAACAGGTAACTACGACACCAGTCAACCACCGATGGAGATATATTAAGAGAGCATAGAATGCCAAGCAAAACTTCGAAATCAACAGTATTAAAAGCATTACTGAATTCCAGCAATATAATAATATAACATTTTACGGCTGATACAGTCACTTCCTACTGCATTGGAAGTAATCGATAGTATGCTCTTCTTAACATCACATGCGGAGAATTGACTAAAAACAAATTGAGCATAACTTGGAGTCGGAAGAGATGTAAGATAATCCATATATAAATCTTTAGGGATTGACTCTTGTCGCGTTCTACCGACCCCCAATGATCTTAGAAAATTCCAAATTTCGGATGCGTCTCCGTTTTGGATAGAGTTATGAATGTGTTGGCGATTAGCATTCCTACTCATCATAATGCAGTGTTTGCGGATGGAGACATATTTGTCCTTATTCGCATCAGTAGGCCGTCGCTTATATTTAGACTTTGCTGCAGCTTTAAAACACTGTACAGCTCATAAAGCCGTGTTCTACTTTTATGAATACCAATGGTAGCCCAATCACTGAATGATGCATTACTATTAACGGAGATAGTCTTGGGAATAAAGGTCGAATTAAATTGTTTACAGTATATACTAAAAAAATCATCATATAGATGATTAGGATCAGCATCAATTGACAAAATTGGTAATTTATTAATGAGTTTAACTTTAAAAGCTGCCAAGCGACTTGCAGTTTTGGGGTTAACAGTGATATCCTTTTTAGCCACTTTGTTGTTTTGGTTTGGTATAGTAATCCTCTGCCCGGAATGATCAGAATCTAGTAAATTTATAATTTCATTGTGGACTGGTATAACATTAGTATAAATATTATCTAAGCATGTAACACTAGAAAGGGTTATTCTTGTGGGCTCCAAAAATAGGTTTACAAGATTGTAGGACTGAAACAGACTTATTATTTTACTACAAGAACCTGAGTTTTCTAATAAATTAACATTAAAATCACCACAAGTGATAATGGATTTATTCGAGTTACAAATCTTGTGTAACACTTCATCCATTACCTTTTCAAAGCAGTCATACAATCCTGAAGGGTGTCTGTATACGCTTAATACAATAAACTGCTCCAATTCTATACAAGCTATTTTAACTGTCCGCTCAACAGATAGGCTCACAATATCCTTACGGTCTTTAAATTTAAGCTGGTTACTTACTAAAATCATTGAGCCACCATGTATAGCATTAACTCTGCTGAATGAACTACCAACCTGGTGATTATTAAAATTGAACAATAACTGGTGGCTTTTAAGCCAATGTTCTGTTATACAAAGAATATCAATACTGTTAAAGTTCATAAATAATTCTACTTCTAAATCTTTGTTCATAAATCCTTGAATATTTTGATGCACCAGGTTAATACTATTTACCGAATTTAAACTTTTATTTGATTTTAATTTGCAATTTTTATCCTGTATGCTTTTGCAAGAGGTTGTCCCTATTGTCCTAATTTCTAATTTAAATTACTATTAATATCAATTTCTGATACCAAATTATTGGCTGAATTAAATAACATTCCTTGGCATTGCTCAATAGAAGCAAGTTGTTTAGCCAAATTCTTGGCTGTAATAGAAAAATAATATGATAGCGACACAGCTATCTGTCTTTTATAATACTTTGAAAGAAAGATTACCAACATAATTGTTAGTGTCAATTAAATGGAATAAATTACTACTATATGTTAAATTATGTAATGTCCTATTCAATTCATACCTATGTATGTTTTCTTCCTGTGGCAAACTTTGGCTGTATGGGAATGTGAACATCACAATTTTTTTTAAACTAAGGTTGCACAAAGAGCTATAATGTTGGAGTAATTCTCCTTTGTTCACATTGCCCCTATTACCAATAAATATTAATAATGTTGTATCCTGGTTAAAATTGCATTTTATAACTTTTTTAATTATGTCAAATAAAGAACAACCAGGCATACAGTAGTTCATTATTGAGTGTCCTGGATATCTATTTGTCAACAAGTGGCCTAGATCCTTTCCAATTTCATCACAAAATAATACTATTTGTGTATTTACATTATTTTTAGGCAAACGGTTAGTAATTTCTAATGGCAAACTTGCACTAGACTGCGGTATGGTGGCATCACATATTGTCAATGAATGGTCCGGTGTGGGTTCAACAGATGGTGGTTGACAATGCTCACATTTGTTAGTTTGTGAGCTTACCAGCTCATTCATTGCCAATACATATTCCCTCATTTGGTTTTCAGAGGCTGTATATTTGATGGTCATAGAAGTAAGTTTCTCCTGTAGTTGGTTAAGTTCATACCGCAAGTCTTCTGTGTCAGTTTGGTATTTCCTAGTACTTTTTTCTAAATTAAATGAATACCTATCTAATTGTTTAAGTAGATGCAACCTTTCTCTAAGAGCTTGTTCATACTCATTGCTACACTGGCTGAACCCGTCCACAACAACTTGGAGCCTGTCCCGGGCTGCTATGGCATCAGTGTGTTGAGTATATAACTGAGCCATTTCTGTTTTCAGTTTGCTATTCCTGTCAAGGACAGTAAGGAACTCTATTTCGTTTTTATCTTTTTCCCTCATCAGTTGGTCACAGAACTCCTGAGACGCCTTTAATTCGCTCAAAGCCTGACTGAGTTTGGTCTCTTCTAGGCGAGCCTGCGCGCTGCGAGTCATGATCATGATTAAAGAGAAGAAAGAAGAGGTCGGAAAAGAGTTCTTCGAGTAATCGGGGAACATAGATAAAAAAACAAACAAAAGATTCCGACGACCTTCTCCTTTTTGTGAAGTCGGTTAAAAATAACATCTATGTATCAATTACAAATGTTTGCAAAGAAATAAATGATTTGATTTTATTGATTATAATTTAGGTGTGACACAAAATACCTCAAAGCCTCAAACTATACTATGAACACCTCTATTCCACATTTCTGTAGAATTAGTAAACAAATAAACATCCAAATAATAATTGGAAAGAGTATCCTTAGATGGTTTGGTCATGTTGAGCGGATGAATGAAAGGCGAATTACCAAAGGTACTCGTATTTACAAGTCAGATGAGAATGAATACGCCGGGAGGACATAAACTGGCATAATTGATGATGTTCTTCAGGAAAATCAGGAAATTGTAGTCCTCACAACCGATGTACGTGTATAACCACATTTAATGAAAGTAAACGATACAAAAGAAATATATAGGTATCGAAGTATGTGGTGTTCTGTAATTTCTACTTACACTCGTCAGAAAAAGACGTGAGTTTTTTTTTTTTTATTGGGACAATCCCACCGCACTATTCCCAAACCACTGCAACTCCTGAAAGCCAGAATCAACAGTGGCGAGATAAAAGTTCCTCCCAGACATCAATATGTGGTTTAAATAATCTAGAGATTTTGGCACGGTCACTCCGCGTTAAAAAGTCCGCGTCCATGGTATCTTTTGCGGAATAGTACATTGCAGCACGTCGCTGCACTTCAAGGTCGACCGGAAATACGCCAGCAAGAACCGGCAAGGCCTCAGTACTAACCGTCCTGTATGCTTTGCATAAGAATATCAAAGCCAAACGCTGACTCTGAAGTAATTTACGTCGTACCGCCCCTATTGTGGTCCTATCAGCCCAAACAGGCGCCCCATAGCAGATACAACCCAAGTAAGTAGCCCCATAAATTGTCTTTAAAGTCAAAAAAGACAGACCCCACGTAGATTTAGATATTCTCGTTAAGGCATAGAAGTTCTTTTTTGCTTTTTCACCGACGATTTTAATATGATCTATAAATGCAAAATTACTTTCTAACACTAGACCAAGATAGCACACGGACTGCTTCCTTTTTACCGGAAATATCTAGAAAAATCCCAATTACATACTTATGTTCAGATGTATTAACTACCAGACGTTTAACTACCGCGTCTACGGTAGATTTTCCAATAGTGAAACCGAATTGATTATGATGAAATTTTGGTCCGTCCTGTAGCAACCGTGGAACGATAAGGCGCTCCAGGAGTTTTCCCAAAGATGGAAGTAATGTTATAGGCCGGTACGACTTCGGGTCGTCCGGGGGTTTGTCGCCACTTTTCGGGATTATTCGTATAAATCCGCGTCGCCAATACTAGGAAATACGCCCTCCGCAATACAACGGTTGTAAATGGTTAAAATCGCATCACCGGCTGTTTTACACGCTTCTATAATCATCCGATTATATATTTTATCTTCACCTGATGACTTGTTGAGTGGTAACCTCTTGACAACGTTAATAATTTCGTCAGTGGATGGAAGGTCTGACGCTGGTGATTCAGGTGGTACAGCGGCCCACGCTCTGATCTGTTGATGGTATTCGTTGTCATTAGCTAGTAAGTCATCAGGTATAAGAGCATTCAGCAAAACTTCAGTTGTTTCCTCAATACCAATAGTGTGTATTATTTACTTTAATATTCTGAACAAACGCGAGGTCGACTGATCGATTGGCTTCAAACTCATGATATAAAGGAGACCACGGATCTTCTTTATCTATTTTTCTACTACTGACGTGAGACGTGAGTTTATGTATCATCATCATCATAATATCAGCCGAAAAACGTCCACTGCTGGACATAGGCCTCCCCCAAGCGTCACCACATTGACCAGTCCCGTGCATCCCGCATCCAGCTGATCCCCGCAACTTTCACCAGGTCATCGGTCTACCTGTTGGGAGGCCTACCAACGCAACGTCTTCTGGTTCGCGGTCGCCACGCCAGAACTTTTCTACCTCATCGGCCATCCGTACTGCGAGCAATTTTCCCTGTCCACTGCCACTTAAGTTTAGCAATTCTTCGGGCTTTGTTGGTAACCCTTGTCCTCTTGCGGATCTCTACATTTCTGATTCAATCACGCAAGGATACTCCTATATAGGTCATAACTGGCTAGACACACTGGTCATAGACTTTCTTCTTGAGACACTGTGGTAAGTTGGACGAGAAGATACTGCGCAACTTCCCAACGCTGCCCAGCCGAGTCGGATTCGACGGTTGACCTCTTTCTCGAAGTTGGCCCTACCCAACTGAGTCTACGACGTTGATAGGAGTGGATGTAATATGGGCATTCAACATGTCCCTTGAGTGGACGCGGCTACCCGAATAAACACCGAGTTTATGTTTGTAGGTATATAAATAAATAAACAACAAATTGGCAGAGATACAAAACATTCTTTTCAAATAAAAAGCTCAATGAATCATAACATAAAAGCGAAGGTTTCCGTAGCCTTGCTAGGAGACAGCATTCAGCATCAGCATTGAGAATTAAACACGAAGATAACAATAACATTTATTTCTGAAATATTCAAATGAGGCAGGGACGTGGTCTTTGAAACATCCCTTACGTATCTACTTAATTTTTATCTGCTCTTCAAAAATGGTTTGTCCAATGTTTAGGTTTTATTTATATTATTCAGCTCATTTACATGATAATTTAAAAGTGGCATAAGCCAAGCGCGATCCCACCGTTGTGGGTATGGTCCACAACACCAATCAAGGTCGATAGACTGATGGCCAATTCTAAAACTTGCAAAACGTTCACTTCTATACCTTTGTTGAAGATTTGTCAAAATGCATGAGGAAATAGAAGTTTTTAACAGATGGCAACTGCGATGGGACAACGTTCCTTAAAACTACGGCAATTATCTCTCTGATGTTAGGTTTAGGAGAGGAATATATTGTTACATTTCTATGAATTATCAAAAAGAAATTCGAATGTATCAGAGGCAGGGTGCTAAAACAATCTCACTTGTTTTTGCATTCCAAATTCTCTTCAATTTAAATATCTTCTGACAAGGTCAAAAATGTAACTCATATGTCTGTATGGATATTAAAAAGAAAATCAAACCTATCTGAGTCGAGATGATACAATTTTTTCAAGCCCGCTACCCTCGTACTTGCATCCTTAGTTCTAAGACTGTGTTTAAATCGACACCTTTTAAGGCATCCGAGGCAGAGTGCTTACATTTTTGGATGGCCGCGACCACAACGTTTTTAGGGTTCCGTAGTCAAGAAGGAACCCTTATAGTTTCGCCATGTCCGTCTGTCCGTCCTTCCGCAGCTTAGCTCGTATTAGAAAGCTATAATTTGGCATCGATATATATATTAATCACATCGACAAAGCGGTAAAATAAAAACAAGAAAAAATAATTGTTACCTCTTGTACATGTAAAGTGGGGATGTTTTTATTTTAGTCTATCCCATAGAGTGGGATATCGTCGGATAGGTCATACGAAAATTCAAAAACCAGTTTTCGATTCAGGGAATCGTTTGCGTAAAATTAAGCTTCAAATGGAAAAAATGTTGTTAGAGTCAAGGGAAGGGCCTCTGCCAGCTAAATGGTTGCTTTTAGATAGGTGATAAATTCACGGTAGTAGTATATATAGCGAAATTAAAAGGAAAACTATCATAGCTAAGTATGCTTTCAAGTAATAGTCGACCAACTAAAATAAAATGTACTGAGAAAAGTAAAAACAATGTATATTTACGTATGGGGACAACATTTTTCGAACGGCAAACTTAATTTTATCCCTTCGTTAGAGCAATGGTAGGTGCTTTAATTGTTTATGAACGTTAGTAATGTTACCGATTTATTTTGGTGAATGCTGTTTATACGGAACCCTCTGTGCGCGAGTCAGACTTGCACTTGGCCGTGTTTTTTGAGAACTGGATCCGCCTCTGGCATACGCTCTACTTTATATATTTAAACACAGCCCATAACCACCGTAACTCTTAGCATAAATCATCTCTAATTTGACTTTGGGCTCTAGGCAAATATATGTTCTATCAACGACGACAAAATCCAAAATTCTAGGAATTGATCATATCCTATATCGGAAACAAATGTCAATTCGAGGACCTTTCGGCAGTTGTCATCATAACAAGTCTTCATCGTAATATTATCGAATCGTAGCGACCTTCCTAATGGCTCGATGCTATTCGATTAATATCATAAAGATAAGTGATTTTTACTCTAAACGAAATTTCAAGTACGTTCACATTGACGCAATGCGATGCATTCGACCAATTTATACTTGAAATTTTCGTAAAAAAAACCCGAATGCAAAGACGTAAACAAGAAGTAAATCATGCTGTGCTCTCGAAGGCTACATACTCGTGAGCTGGCTGACCAAAATCTCCGACTGCACAGCATTATTTTCTTATTGTTTACATAAGTAAATAGTTTAAAAACTGTAACGACTACGGTTTTTTAACCTATGATGCCGGGCCATAATAACGAATCGATTGACACTGTATTCCTCAAAATCGGATGGATAGTTTAGGCGCTACGGAGGAATATACGTAGTACATACAAACATACATACATACTGCTAAAATCATAACCATTGCTTTTTGCTTCGCCGTAGTTGGGTAAAATACATACGCGATATCGCCTATCGAAGCATTTAAAATTGTGTCGCGTCCAGGAAGGTCCTTTATTGAAATCACCGTATTCTAGACAAGTGGACAGTACAGTATAAGTAATTAGTGTGTGGGAATGACAACGCGCTAATTGGGCGTAAAAGGTGACTTATGGTAAGAGTTTCCAAGACGTATTGTGGACAACCCAATGTTTTGCGCAGAAAAAGTCGGATAACAATTACGCCCGAAAGCCCGAAGGGGTAGACTCACATGTACAAAAGGACAGGTACCGAATAAAAAAATGGATACGATATTTTATGCACGAATATCATTCAAGGCATACTTCCATTTCATTAAACAAAACAATAAAGGTCTAGGCGTAACTGCGCGTCAGCGGAGCGACGCGACAAAATATATTGTATGAGATAAAGTGTCGCATCGCGTAGTTCCGCTGCCGAGTAGTGCGGTTTATCTTATACAATATCATACAAAGTATATTTGACCGTGTCGCGTCGCGTCGCTCCGCTGACGCGTAGTGCGGTTTGACCTTAAAGCTCAGAAAGGCTCAAAAGAGTATTCTGTCAACGACAAAAGAGCAAAACGATTTGAACCCCTGAAGTATCTAAATCACACAAAGAAAATAACCATTAGCGCCCCACCGAGACCTCGCACGAGAAACCATAATGACCTACCTCGGCTGTACCAAAAGAATTCAAATACTACTATTTTACTTTCAAAGACAGATGGGTATCGATAAAAATTCAGCCTCGGCGGAATTTTTCCGTCATTCCCACAAGATCGTCCGCAATTACTGGCTTATCTTCTATGCGAATTTTCTGAGCGACTTTAAATAGCCATCATTTTCCCTTGTGGCTTGCCTTAATTCTGAAAAACGTTAGATCCTACCCACACGATACTTTGTGGGCGGCACCTCCACATTTTCCGTAACTTTACATTAATATTTAGATTACTTTATAGATTTGAATGCCTTGCTGCATGCTGACTGTGGTTGCAAAACATGAGGATTCGTATCCCTGGTTTTGAACAAAAACCGTCATGAAATTCTCAGAAACTGGACTTGATTCGTAAGTTGGCTACAAACGTAGAATACAAACTAACACTTGTGCACCGTAGTATCTAAGGAGTGGCCGCTATGACTGAAACTCGTCCAGGAGTTAATTGAAGCACTAGATTTTTAACAGGCGCTGCCGTTGCGGCACGGTGAACGAGTATTGCTGGTTGCAATCCAACAGGCTTAACACGAATAGCTGAGGTTATTTTTCATACTTACAGCTTATTTTACATAGTTCGCGGTCTGTGCACAAGTAAAAAATACCCAAGCTATGCGAATTAAACTTAAGCTTACTTAGCACTCGTTCTGCATTCAGCATAATAGCAAAGTTGCGGCTCCACAACACGTCATGTGGCGCGACTCTTACAGTAACCAAACGCGTTACGTTTCAGTATGTTTGTATGTTTGCCTGTTATTGTTACTTACCGTTACCTACGATGAGTGCTGCAATGAAAGTGTACTGCTTATACATACATATTGTTTGTGTTACCGTTGGCCCGAAGATTGCCATTATTAAAAATGTTATGAAAATGAGAAAAGAAAAGTGAGTATCTAAGGATTATCGCTGCGTTTGCTACAAAATGGGTCACCTTATCCCAATTAAAAAGGTGATTCAGGTAATTTCAATTAAGTTAAAATCAAATTTTGTTTGTGATAAATATCGATCTTCGATATCTGTATTAAGAATTGGAAGATGAGAGCTTGCTATACTGTATTTTAGCATGAACACCTGACGAACTTTGATATTAAAGCAGAGTTGGACACTTTCTTAACTTTAGAGTTTCAATTCAGAAATCGGGTTAAAAGTACAATTTTTTTACACATGAGTTTCATTACACCTTTTTAAGTTTTTACCTTTGTATTACTGCTGTATTAGAAGTACCACAGGAGCATTAGGAACATTAAAAAAAGATGTTCATAGATAGCTCAGACTAAGTAAATAAATGTAATTATTTCTACAACTTCCATTACAAGACTACAGCTCTCTTTTAGGATTAGCGGATTTTCCTACCCGCCTTCCTCTGAAATATTTAAATTATCATTAGTGGCGCCCCGTACATGTTAACACGATACAACTTGGTACAAAATTCTGTTTACTTTATTATTTTTGTATCATGTTACGAAAATAACGATATTTATTTTCAAAGGAGTAATCTAACAAAAAATCCATGAATTATACTCTGACTCTTATATTATATTTTTTTTTTAAATAAAACTATCCCCCACAATAAGAATTTATTCCTGTATCGTGGGTGCAATTGCAAACATATAAACTCACGTACACAATACCCATAGCCTGAACAACTATCATACAAAATTTGTATGATTGTTGTTCAGGCTTAACAAATATTTAGGTTCAGCTTAACAAATATTTAATATTTGTTAAGCTCAACCACTGCGCCAACCGTGCGCCCAAAAGAGTATTAATAAGTAGATAATGATTTAACTGTCACGCATAATGCTATTGTTAGAGTCGTGTTGTTGGTGTCATTTGCCAGTCTTTAGTTTCGTTGTCTTGCTAAAATAAATGAGCTACTCATCTCTTATTAAAAAGTACTGGATTTATTTAATTTAGTTTTTTACATCAAAAGCCATATAAAGGAAGTAAGGGTCTGTCAGAATTAAATACATACCTATATATGGAGTTTAGAGTGTGTGAAACCCTTCAAATGCTACTTTAATATCAAAGTTGTACATAAAAGGCTTAAGGGGCTGAGGACGAACAATTGACAATCGACATCTGAGGTTCTAAGCCACGCCCACTGTCATCGTTAGTTTAGGGGAAAACTTGAATTGGAGCGAAAAGTATTTGAAAATTAAATATACAAGGCCGACCACAGAGGCCCATATCATAAACGGACTCTTTCGATGGTTTTATACAAAACATAATAATATGAATTACTTAAAAATAATGAATGAAACTTCAATATATAAGACAATGAAGTTTTGCGTCCTTTTATGATACGTTATTGTTGTTAATTGTACAAATGTACGCTGGTCAGTATTACCGAAAAAATCTTTTGAAGATCACGGTAAGAGGTTACTTTGCCATTCAATTGTAACGAGGTTTTTGTGCGTAAACGTGTTTCGGCCACAACAATGTTTTCGGAAATATGATCAAGATTAACATATCTTTTATCAGCTGCCACATCTTCAATAGATTCGCATAAAAAATGTTTAAAAGAAAGCCTATTTTGAGTATTCAGCCCCTTAAGGAGGATTGACAACTACTCAACTTCAAATCCTTATCCCAGATATCGGTTGTACTCTTACATCCAAACCACATCCAGTTGCATCAAAAGTTTTATTGGAATCATCATCTTCAACATCAGCCTATAGCAGTCTACTGTTGGACATAGGCCTCTCCAATTTCACGCCATTTGGTTCGATTTTAGGCAACTGTCATCCACCTGCTACCAGCCATCCTGCGAAGGTCGTCGCTCTACCTAGTCTGAGGGCGTCCTACCTAACGTTTCACGGTCTCCACTCAAGAACACGTTTACCCAAACGGTCATCAGTTCTACGACGTATATGGCCGGACCATTGCCACTTCAGCTTACTTATTCTCTGAGAGCTATGTCGACAACTTTGGTTCTTTGCAGGATCACCTCGTTTCGCATTCGATCCCTTAGAGAGACGCCGAGCATAGCCCTTCCCATAACTCGCTGAGCAACTTCGAACTGATGATCCAGCCGTATTGTAAGTGTCCACGTCGCGGCACCATAGGTCATAACACAAAAACCTTAATTCATAATTGTAATAAATGTGAAGTAGCTACTTACCGTACCGTTATGTACTAGGATGCCAGATGACAACCCAAAGTTGCCACCGTAACTGCTTCTTAAATGTCGCAGTGGTTTTTAGAGCAAGTTCCGTTACGCGACCGTCTTTTGTTTCGAACTTGTGTTTAAGGGTGCTTTTCCACTAAAAATGTAGCGAGGCTGCGCTAGAATAAGTAGTGGTGTAAATGTGTAACAGTTTTCACAGCTGGCCGAGGTAGCGAGAAAGCGCGAGGATGCGTAGCAATGCTGTGAAAATATGTAACTGATTCCACCAAAGCTAGCTGAGGTAGAGAGGAGGTGCGAAGATGAGAAGCGATGCTGTGAAAATATGTTACTGTTTCCACAAAAACTGACCGTGATAGTGAGGTCACGTGAGGGTGCGTACCGGTGCTTCGTAAATGTGTAACTGTTTCCAATAAAGCCCGCCGAGGTAGCGAGGTGGGGTGAGGGTGCTTGCCGGTGCTGTAAAAATGTATAACTATTTCCACCAAAGCTGGCCTAGCGAGGATGCGTGGCTATCTCTTTTCAGCTATACGCCCACACATCTCTAACACACATCCCTCGCACACATTCCTAGCACATATACTTCGCTTACGACCCTCGTACACATTCCCTGCACACATCTCTCACTTTTTTCATGTAAAAATAACAAGTTCTACTAGCCCTTTCCCACCAGAGCTACACTAAACTTGACTAATATTGTCTTCGCGCACCTCCTCGCACATCTTTGTTGGGCAAGCACCTTAATGCAGGAAGATGCTTAAATGTTACTTATGTTAGAGTTCCGTTTTGCGAGATCTTGTAGCAGTTTTTGACTATCATTTGTAAACAGTTTATCTGTATAATAACATAAATATGTGTTGCTGAATCTTAATAGAGTCATTTAATCCTTGGAAAACCAGTAGTGAAGAAATAACTGCCGATTCATTTTATTTATTTATTAAAAATTCATGCAGCATACGGATAGATACATAGGTGAACTTAATGCCTGAGGTATTCCCTACCAGCCAACCAATTTACTTGAATACAAATGATTATTGATTTTGAGCTTTAAATCATTGGATTTACCCTGACAATAACAGATGGTCACGGGTATGTCCTGTTTTGGCACCTACAATTTCACCAATTCTTGACTTGATGTTTATAAAAATGCCATTATTATTAGGTACTATTTGAACTTCACTATTCTGAGCAGAATAGACAATTTTGAGGGCAAATCAGACGATTTAAATCTTTGTTTTTGATAGTTAAACACTGCCAATGCAGCTCATGGCTATACACTCATACGTTTTGAGATAACAACAATACGAGGACTGGTTTTAACAAATAATGGAAAATGAACCAGTAAGTAAGTAGCCCAGACATATTTTGAGGTTAAAATCCTTTATCACCGACCGACCAAAAATGCCAATGTCCTAGGATAAATGTTACGAGATAAACAAGTTTATGGCTCGTAAATCTAGAGCTCTCTATTTGGAAACCTTACATACGTTAGCTACATGTAACCAAGCGGCAAATAGAATTGGTACAAATATACGGCCTGTCATTTGATTATGCAATAGAACTTTATCCATATAAATGACATTCAACTTTTTAATTTCGTGCTGAGCCAGCTTTTGGTGTATCTCTAGACAAGTTTTTTTTCTATGTCAGCGATGACGATGGTCTAACTTCAAATGTTTAAGGTATTGGTCACGGGACTTTTCGATATAATGCATTATTGTCATTTTCTCAATCGCTATCACCTTGTTTCGTTCATAGAATAGCGTTTTGGGAATACTTTTATTATGCGTACAGCTAAGGAGTGGAATTCTCTGCCAGAGTCTGTATTTCCTGATAGCTACAACCTGGGAGTCTTTAAGTCAAGAGTGAATAGGTTACTTCTAGGTTAGCGTGCTCCATCACCGACCATCATCGCTTACCATCAGGTGAGATAGTGGTCAAACGCGACCTGATCATTAATAAAAAGAAAAAAAATATGTTTGTCACTTTTCTAGGGCACTCTTGCTTTGAAGGTTGTTGGATTACAGATGGTAGGAAACACAGACGCTGGCAGAGTAAAGAACTTCAAAATTGATTCAAAGATCATGAAAACTTACACCAATATATTATATACAATAGATTAATTACCTACCTTATATCAACACTACACTATTTTAGGATAAACTAAAGTTTTTTTACGGCAACTGTTCAACTGTGAACAGGCAATAGTTACACGCGCCAACAACAGCATTACAGCGTCAGCGACACAGACTGTTCTGTGTTCAGCGACATACTTTCGGTCCACGCGCCGGCAACACTGGCACACCGCCATGGCGCGCGATGGCGCCACCAGCAAAAATATTATTTTTGTCATGATGATGTTTTTTTTTACGTTATTGAACATGTTACCTTTATCGCTTTATTAAACAAGACTGGAAACTATACTTATATTTCTTTTTGTGTTTAGAATTCATCCAATGACTTTTTTTTCGGGTTGGGAAATCATCCAATGACTTCTCCCGCTCTGGGTGAAGCGGGAGGGCGTGTCAGACTTTTAGTGACTAAAACCCACCCGTGTTCCTTCAGTTGCTTGTACCAGGGCCGCAGTAACTCTCTTTCAAATTTATCCGCGACCCAGACAGACATCAGCCCTAGCGGGCCCCGTCACTTTAGCTCACATCTCTTTGAGGTGGGCGTGGAACACTACGCGCCATCGACTCGAGCCTGGTCCTTATCGGACGGCGAGCTACCCATTACTTGCCGTCCGCAAGCCCGTGCCTACGGTGGCCGGGAATCGGCTTACGATTCCCGACGCCTAGTGCGTCACCTGCGGTGGCTAGGGGCGCGAGTCTCCGTTCCGTCTCCCACATGCGTTCCGCCTCCTCCTTTGTGAGCATTACTGCTTCGCAGAAGGAGGTGACAGTTTCGCATGCCCTCTCGCTCCCTACCATAGCCTGAACCAGGGCCGGACGCGAGAGGTCGCCGGCGCTGATCGCCTCCACGAGGACAGGGTGGTGCTCCGCCCAAGCGGGGCAGACCTCCACCGTATGCTCTACCGTGTCCTCCGGGCGTTCCACACAGTGGTGACACCCGGGCGTTTCCTCCCGCCTTATCCGGAACAGGAACCTCCCGAAGCACCCATGTCCAGTGAGGACCTGCGTCAGGTGGAAGGTGAGAACGCCGTGGCGCCTCTCAAGCCACTCCTCAAAAAGGGGCCTTATCGCCGCAATTGTGGCGTGCCCAGCACTGGGTTGCGACAGTCGCTTTCTTCATGTTACCATGAGATCCTGCAGGAGCTCTGTCCGCCGAGCCGCGATTGGTCGTGGCAGCGGAGTTATGTCCCGGTGCCACTCCCAAATGTGCGCGACTGGACACTACACTGGATTCAAAATCAGAAGCCCAACACTCAATACAACTTCCAAGTAAACAAACACAGTATACACCAATATCCCTTTGTATACGTCACATTCTATCCTTGTATTATTTACACATTCGTCACGGTACATCTGGCACATCACCGCGATTGAATACATTTCGATATCCTGGAACTAATACACACATTTCTAGGAAAACTCCCTTACATTAGGCGCAGGGAAGCTGTTACCGTTTATAATAAATATCTATTGGTATTTTGTTAAGGGATAGACAGACGAATTTTGAGTAAAATAAATGTAAATTAAAAAATAATTCGTTTCTCGGCGCAGTCGTCTGCCAAATTGATTCCTGTAGTACTCTTTCGACTGGCTGTTTCTAAAAAATCTACTAGGAAAATCAATAATTTCGCGCCATGTACCTCTTTTCCCGAATATAGCTAACGAATTATCAAGGTCACGAATCTTTGCACACCGACCTCAATTAGATTTGTGATTAGAGCTCAACGTAAATAATACAATGTTTTTTTTGCGTCTGAAGCCCAGTTTTGCATCGAAAAATTTATGAGACAAATTGTCAAATGCTGTCATTGGTTAAACACGAAATGAAGAAGAAGAATTGTTTGAACGAATGATCAACATTGAATTGCATCACTTGACATGCGGTTCCTTCATTCATCCATTTGTCCCAACCTAAATCTTCTTATTAAGGTTGTTCTAATCAAGCTGTATCTGATCGTTTCTTTCTCAATGTGCAGATAATCACAGAGTTTGTGCACACTGTCTTTAATTGACATCGGAACTAATTGGGTATTTGTCACGTCCAGCGGCCAATGCTGCAGCTTAGCTATAGTGTTTATTCAATGCCTGGATTAGCGCTGTGTGCTTAATGACATGCGGATATTGATCGGAGGCTCTAGATAACTGACAAACTATCAACGAAAGCGTAGCCATAGCGACATAAATATATGGAAATGCCAAGCGCTACCGAAATTTCACGTGCTAATCCCTTAAGGTGCTCCCACACAGCTGTAAAAAGTAAGCCAAAAACTACTAAAACCCGACTACTGAAAAATCACGCTCTAAAAAGTATGAAACAAGAAAATATTTACTCTGAAATTCTATCATCTACCACGTCACCTTGATGGTAGTGTAGTTGGCGCGTTTTTTTAACGCGGTTTTGCCGATTGGCCTTTGCCACAATCTTTTGTGATCCTGTTTAATTTAATACTATTCAAAATTATGTAAGAAATTATGAAAATGATGACTGGTGGAAATTATGAAACCTATAAATTTGGTTAGAGAGGTTGGAGGCAGGCAAGCTAATCACTCGCTTTTTGTTACTCGATTTATCTTTTTCTCCAACCTCTGTTTCTGCTCATCAACATCTATTTCGGGCATATTATCAAGTACAAGTGTAGTTTGTTAATCAATTGGACCCAAAAGACTTGGGTTGGAAGTTAATCAACAATACTTTGGAACCAATTCAGACTTTACTTCCACCTGCACCGGAAAAGCTCCTCAACACAATTCCATGCAATTGTAAAAAAAGGATGCAATGCGGTTGCAAAAAAGTTGGATTGTTTTGTTTATGTTGAATCGCCATCAGAAGAGCATTCGTACGATATCAGTGAGGAGACATCTGATACATCACTGTTAGAACAACAGGAAGAAACAGTACACCCAGGTCGTCGGTACACCCAGCAGGAAGAATAAGAGCAAGGAGAAAAAGAAGTACAAGAAGACGAACAAAAACAGATGATTATGAATGAGACGGATAATTTTACGATTTTTTTTTGAATTCACACGGCTTTCATCATTTCCATTAGTACCAGTTTTTACATAATTTTGAATAGTATTGAATTAAATAGGATCACAATAGATTGTGGAATAGTCCAATCGGGGAAACCACGTTAAAAAACGCACAAGTACACTACCACCCAGGTGGCGTGGAAACGTGTGCATATTATGAAGAATACAACAATTTAACCGTTATATCTCAGAAACGGTGACGTTTAGGAGAAAAATTGTGGATACCATTTTTATAGTTAATTGCATAATCTACAATTTTTGTCGGATTTATTTCATCATAAAACTTACCGTTCGGCAAAAAAACGCAAATAATCCATATTTGCTAACTTTTCCCCTGTTTTGCAAGTGTGGGATCGATGAGGCCTTTTTACATTTCATTTATAATGGTGTTCCGAATATTCGTACCAATTTTCAGCTCTATGCGAATTACTGTAAACCTTCCCCTATTTTTTGGTCTAATTTGACCGGATTAACACGACAGATAGGAATTTACTTTGTAATTTATTTGGCCGCTAAACCACGACAGATATGGATTTTCATACAACTTTTGCCGGCCGCTGCTCGCATGTATTTGGCCAGAACAGCAATTTCGATTTATCTTGAAGAAGGTTGTCAAAATTATGCTCAAATTTGCAAGCATGTTTGAGAAATAAATATTTTATTGTACTTCATACATATTCATAGTGATATTCAGAGGATAACCGTGGTCGTATGCCACCTACCGTAACAATACAATACATTCTGCAAAGTAGTATACGTCCGATTGATTGAGATGTACCTAATCCGCCATGCAGGCGCAATGTGGATTGACAGATGTTTCACATCTGCGTATGTTTAGTTCTAGGGTAGGCAAGGTTCTTTACGATGTTTTATTTTACCGTTTTGAGAGCAGTGATTAAATAAATGAATAGTATGATTCAATATCGTCACGACTGCTCTCTTAAATTTTGCCTACTATCGAGCCCACAACCTACATCTCCTAAGTCGGAATCGTTACTACTGGACCATTACTGCTCCCTTCTCTTTGATAGAAAAGGAAAATTTCTAAGTTTAGGAAATATAGGTTAGGAAATAATTCATGAAAATCATGTTTTACCAAGGTAGTTTGATCATAGCAATTTCCGTAGTTAGCAATATAAAAGTTGTCAATATATGTTTACAAAGTTCAGCGATATACCCCTTAAATACGTTAGGGAAGTTATGTGTAAACACGAATAACTAGAACACTAGTATGAAATCGTCGACTAAATATTTTCAGTAATATATTCGTTTATTGGAGCATTTCATTTAACCAGGAAATCTAGAGCATAGATATCCGAAATAGTATATACATACTAATATTATAAATGCGAAAATAACTCTGTTTGTTTATTACCTATTCACGACTAAACGTCTAAACCAATTTAGATGAAATTTGATATGAAGATAGTTAGAGACCCCGGGAGAAATATAGTATATCTCGGTAGTGTGTTCCGTTGGAATAATAAAACACATTTTACGCGGGCGGAGCCGCGGAAAAAGCTGGTATTTAGGGTGCCGTACCCAATGGTTCCAAGCGAAGCCCTATTGCTGTCACAAGTCGTTCCGTCGCGTCATCTGTCACAAAAGAATAATGGCAGGTGCCCATACATTGTTTTAGCTGAGATTAAATTCCTATGTCATAAAACGAAAAATATCTGGTTTAACTCAAGGTGATGTTCTGAATTTTTGCAAGAAGAATTTGTGCAAGAATTTTTGTTCGAGAATGTCGAGAATAATAGATATTAATATGATATTAGTCATAACCTTTTGTAGGCTATGTCTGGGTAACTTTTAATAATGTATTTAATAGGTAATATTATTCAATTTTGTGGCAGTAAGAGGGGAATATCGCATTAGTATTTGCGTTACCTAGTTCTTGAAAATTGTATATTTATTTAAACTAAGCTACTTTGACGTGTATCAAAAGGTCGTCGTCAACAACCAAGCTATATATTTTTTAGACTTGGATACTAGTATTTTTGCCAATCATTAATTGAAAGTAATTTATTTATTTCTACTACACTATATTTTTTTTTACCTACTTGCAAGGAACATCTACACTTAGACATAAACTGTATTGTTAACTCATTTACTGCAATAAATACAATAATGATATTATTAGACAAGCCCAGTCACTGGCTTCTTTTAAGAACCTAGTTAAAAACCATTTCCTTTCTCCCTAACGGTTTTATATTTGAATCTAATTTCTTTCATTATTCAAAATATATTTTTGAATTTTTTTTTGTCCCTCCATTCTTTGAATTTGTTAACATGTAATATTGTGTATGTATATATTTAAGTATATATGTATGTAAGTATTTGTGTATTTAAGTTTATGTATAGTATTTATTGTATCAATATAGTTTTGTATATATTTATTTTTTAATGTACAGTACACCACAGACTACCTCCTTTTTCATTATAAGTTCTTTCAGTCCATACAAAGGTTTTCTGGTAGATATCGCTGTCAGCGATAAGGCCGCCTTTGTACCCGTATAATTAAGTTTTTCTTATAAAATAGATGTGTAACTTTTATGGTGTACAATAAAGTATATTCTATTCTATTATTACTTAATATAGTAACTACTTGTCACTTTGCAGTTAAAATATATATAATAGCAACACTAAGCTAAAGTAATTAACTAAAAATCAAATAACTTTTTATTTATTATGTTTTTTTGTATCCGTTTTGAAACTGCTCAAATATACATTAAAAAGTCAATTAATAGAATGCCTTTCGTATATAACTCACTTTCAGACGCTCAAATTTAATTCAGCTAAGATTTCGCCATTGTTCTTTTGTTTCGATATTTTTTTAACTTTCCGTTGACCTATGAAATTAAAATTTGGTGATAAAGTTTATTATTACGTATATTTTACTAAGGACGTAACTGAATGGTGTCCAAGGCAAAATAAAAGAAAGAGAGGGAGGCAGAGTCTAAGATGGGAAGAAGATATCCGGCAAATCGCTGGTGTAACTTGGGGGAGGACGACCCATGACAGGAGAATGTGGCAAGCTCTAGGGGAGGCCTTTGCAAAATCGCACGCAAGACAATCTTAATACCGGTGTCAAATATTAAATTATATTAGTAGGTAAGTAAATAATTAAGTACCTTATGTTATATAGTTAAGTTATTTTAGTTGTTAGTTTACTTGTAAAACTTTATTATGTAAGATTGGTAATAAAGGCTATATTATTATATTTTACTAACAAATACCAATATATTCTACATTTGGTACGGAACCCTAAATTTGCGAAGTCCGACAGGCATTTAGGCGGTTTTTTTTTCAAAAATTGATTTTATTGTTTGTCTTGGACGTATGTACGCTCTTGGATTTGCCTACAATTAAAGAAATTTTGCAAAGAACTGATTGATGTGGCGACGCTTTGGAAAGGCCTATTTAGACATATTATAATTTAGACAGACTTGCTCGTTTTCCAATCTTCAAGAAATGTTTCTCTTTATTTCCTAGTTGTATGACTGCCTTCTGCATGATACAAAGTAAAGGAAGCTTTCCTATTATAATAGGATATCGAGCAAACCCAATATATTATATTTACCCGACTTTGGGTTCGAAATCTGGACCCTCATCCTTTTTTGAGAACTTATGCATTTCTTCTTTAGGAACGTCAACAGATCTTTTCCACCATGTGTTTTGTCCTATCAACTCGGTACTTGTCCGGCCCTGGATTGAAAGAAAGAAAAATATTTATTTGTGACCTGCACAAGACATAAGAAAAACACAAACAATAATAAAAAATAAAATAAATAACTCCGTGCGAGACCAAAAAGGCTCCTATCTCAGCATGTGCAACGATATTAAAAAGAAAATAATGCTTCGTTAATAGATGATGATGTTGACTGACTGATGATGCCACGGACACATTCATGGAAACGGAACATACAATATTTAAAGGAATAAAATAGAATAGATTGGGTGAAATCAAGTTAAAAATAAACAAAGAACACTTAAAATCCAAATCCTTTTTATTGCTTTCCTTGTTTAATTCCAGTTTTCCCTTTCACGATCTATCAGAATTAAGTGGGCTTTCTTGTTTCTTTTGTCAAACGAAATTGATTGCTTCATCTTAGACTCTCACAGCTAACAAATATTAAAATTTATTTGGTATATCATCCCGAGAATATTATATCTACGTTGTTGATATTAATCCCTACGAAAATTAAAATTAAAAGTTACTTACTAAATAAATAAACTAGAAACTATCACAATGGATCTACCTATCAACGTGAAAAAGCAAAACACGCTTTAGCTGCATTTAGTAGGAAAACTTCGGCCTCATTGATTAATCATGTGGTTTTAAGCTATACTACAAATCACTTAATGCATTTATTTAGTGCCAAAGGAATTTCAGAGACAAACAGAATGATGACTAGGTGATATGTTGTGCAAGTCGGGTTTAAACACGAATAGACGTAGCAAGTCAAGATACCTCTGGTGACATCGAATTTCAACACAAATCTAAAGATGATCCACAAATCACAAATATTTATTCGTAAATAAAATAGACACGTATCACGACATAGATTAGTGCGAAGCTCAATAAGAAAAAATCAAGGCTCCGCTTCTATGTATATTTTAAGTCGATTGTTTGTTTATTCCAAACGAGCGACCCGGAAATAAGTCTGGATCAGGGATGTTAAGGAACTTCGTAACCGTAACCGAAACTATCGGATATCCGAAATAAAAATCTATCCGATATAAAAGCTTAGGATAATTGCGGATAGGGGTGGAGTTTAAATGAAACACGTTATGACAGGTAATTCTACCCGAAATTGTAAAAGTAAAACAGAAAGACTACGAGTACTTGTTTTTTACCTTTAAAATTTCTTATAAATCTAATATCCGTTACCGATACTATCCGCAACTAACGGATAATACGAAATAATTTTATATCTGTAACCGTATCCAAAATAGGCATAATATTATTTCTATATCCATATCCAGATCCAAAATTTCATATCCCTGGACTGGATAAAGTTCCATTTTCTTTCATGAAAATGACGAGGGAGATGAGATATTGCTCTGAGGACACATGTTATGCCTCAAACCAGATAGTACGTGCTGGAATCTAGTTTTGGTTCGGCTGTAATTGTGTAGGTTAGCTTCGTTTGCGCTGGATAGGTTTGCGTGGTTATCGAAATTTTATAGTTTGTGTGGAATAGCAAAACACGCTAGTCTTGATTATCTTAAAGGAATGTGTGTCAGAATTTTTCTCGAGGGATAAGCTTTTACACCTAAATAAGTAAGCTTGAACATGGACAGTGTTCCCGTTGTTGCTCATTCATTTAGGTATCGCTTAGTGTTATTTAAAACGGGCAAATGTTTTTACATACTCGTAGTCACAACTTATAACTTGCTGTCATCATCATCATCAGCCTTTTAGCCTTAGCACGCATTGCGTGCAGCCTTAATGTTCTAACTGCTGGGTCCCTTTTCTTACGGGTCCCTCCCGTATTAACTGGTTGTATTTTCAGAAAAGACTTATTTTTCGAAAATCCTTCCCATTAAACGAATTCTTATACCTTTAAACGAGCAATTCTTGTATATATGTATCTGAATCTGAATCTCGGCAAAGGCTCCAACGATTTTCATGAAATTTTGTAGGCAGGGGGTTTCGGGTGCGATAAATCGATCTAGAGAGGTTTTATTTTTAGAAAACGTCGTTTTCTCTATTTTCACTGGAGCAGAGCTCGGTCGCCCAGGTACTGAATCTGATTATGAGCTCAAAATAGGCACAAATCCTGTACCCAATCATTCTGCAGTCTGCAAAGTATAAACTCTGTGACCCAAAGCGCCTCGGCAAAGATTACTGTTTACCAAGCTGCCGAGCCCAGGATTAAGCCGGGAGACGTCACTTAGACACATTAACTGAGCCAAACAATCTATTTTTTAATGCTGCCGACTGATTTACGTCAAATATAAAAACGTTTTCGGTAAATATTTTTGATCTCTCTGTTTGCTTTGGTATTGTCCATGTTTTTTTTTGGTAAGATTATATGAGATTGATGCTAATCAGGAATTAGTAAATATTTCATAGAATCTTACCACTATCAGCTGAATCAGTGATGAATAAGATTTGTTGTTGTTACAAGCTAGATTTAAAAGATTTTTTTTCTTTATCTTAATCCAATTGGACCTTGATCTGAACAACTAGATTTAAAAATCCTACCTCTATTCAACCTTCATTATGTTAGGTCGTATTCAAATTCATTAGTATTAAGTTCTAATATTTCTAGTATTAAAGAATATTTTCTGGGCTTAATTCAATACGTTACCGCTTCGCTATCATACTTATACTGCCTAGCCACGTTAATCGAATCAAAGTCGCTAACACCTGCATCCAGCCAAATCGAAGAAAAAAACTTTATACGCATGACATATATGGTGTAATTTTGCAAATGAATCTTGTGATTTTAAGTGCACATAAAAACTAACACAAATTAAAATTAAAAATAGAATGATCCACATAGTCTTCACATTCACAATAATTAAAATAAAATAATATAATACTTTAAAAAGTAAATTTTCTTGTCATTGCAAGAAAACCAAATATATATATATATAAAATAACAAAATTCACGGTGCAAAATATAAAAATATCAAAATTAATTGGAGCAGCTCAATCCCAAGCCTTTTGTCTTCAAACGCTTTCTGGCACAACTTACGATTAATGAATGATTTGAATTTATTAAGACTTAGATCTTGTACGTGGCTTGAAAGCTTATTATAAAAGCGTACATTGACATCTAAACGAGCCACCTATTTTCTTGAGCCTTGTTGTAGGTACTACAAATTTGTGTTTGTTCCTATTATTTATGTTATGGATATCACTGTATTTTAAACAGTTTTATATTTATATGGGCATATAAAAGATTTTCATAAATATACTGAGAAGGCACAGTCATTACATTAATCTCCTTAAATTTCTCTATGAGAGAGTGTGTCGGGCTTAATTTATAAATTGATCGAACAGCTCTTTTCTGCAAAACAAAGATAGTCTGGATGTCGGCGGCATTTCCCCACAACAGAATACCGTACAACATTACACTATGAAAATAGCTAAAGTATACTAAACGGACTGTCTCTATATCAGTTAAACTACGATTTTTTCTAACAGCATATGCTGCGGAGCTTAGCTTCTTTGACAATTTATCTACATGTGGGCCCCAATGAAGCTTAAGCCTATGAATACTGTGCTATTTTCAGGATTAAATACTTCGCCCTTTATCAACACATCAGTTTTCACCTGCCTAACGTGAGCATGCAAATGCATATGTTTTTTTTTTTATATTAAGAAGTAAATTGTTAACATTGAACCAGTGAACTACTTTTGAGATCGCGCTATTTACATCGTCAGTAACCAGCTGCTGACGTTTAAGTTTAAACAAAAGTGAAGTATCATCCGCAAACAACACTGTATCATGGTTATCCTTTATGAGGTAAGGCAAGTCAATAATATAAATAAGAAACAAGAAAGGAGAAATAATTGAGCCCAGTGGGACTCCCATTGTTGCTATAGATCCGGGAGATCTTTTTCCATTAACGTCAATGCTCTGAATCTTATTACTCAAATATGAAGTAAGAAGATCCAGAGCGCTTTTCTGGATCCCGTAGTGGCGGAGTTTTCTGATTAGCGTTTCATGAAGAACACAATCAAATGCTTTGGACAAATCACAAAAGATTCCTAAGGTATCGCACGTACCACGTTCCCATGCATTATAAATATGTCCCAAAAACTCAAAACCAGCCATCTCATCACGCACGGGATCGGTCAATGTGGCGACGCCTGGGGAAGGCCTATGTCCAGCAGTGGACGTCTTTCGGCTGAAATGATGATGTTGAATGATGAATTTATGTTTATTAAAAAATCTTTGCAATTGCTCTAAAATAGTTTCTTATATATTTTACTAAACGTAGGTAGTACTGAAATATGTCTTTAATTTGTAGGTTCTGGTGTACTACCTGATTTAAACAAAGGTATTATTTTACTATTTTTCATTGGGTCAGGAAACTCCCCAAAGTCGATACAATTATTAAAGATAATAGCTAAACTATGTGCGACAGTGTCAATATTAGACTTAGTAACATTTACAGAATGACCCCACAGATCTGCAGTCTTTTTAAAATTTAAAGTGTGAAAGGTTTTAATTATGTCTTTACAAGTAATATGTTCAAAAAGAAATTCCGAATCGCAAACATTAACATTTTCTTTTAGCAAAGACTCAGCAACAGAAGTGATGAGTTTAAGGATTTAGTAGTTGAAATGGGAATATCTGAAAAACAATTTTCAAAGGCCACTGCGACTTGTGAGTCTGATTTTGTGATGTTGCCATTAATAGACAGGCCGTAGTCAATATTTCGGTTACCAGATCTTCCCGTTTCACTTTTAATAACATTACTACTGTTTTTAATCAAACTCAATTAACTCGACTTGGCCAAACAACAAACTTTTTTAAATAATTTTGAATAATTTCTAATATATAAATTTAATTTAGCAGTGTTTACATAAGCCCTTTCATTGTACAGCTCATAAAGCCGTGTTCTAATTTTATGAATACCAATGGTAGCCCAATCACTCACTGAATGATACGTTACTATTTACGGAGATACACTCAGGTTGGCCGCAGCAACGACAATCTCTATAGGTGGGGGTTCTCTGATGGCACTAGTCTTCATTGCTTGTGCAGCATCTCTTTGCAGACCATGGCCCATCATTATGTCTGCGTCACGGAATGGTGTTGCCGTGGCTGAATTCTGGGCCAAACACAATATTTAAATTTTACATTTGCCATCGACACGCTAAGAAGAAGAACTCTTGGAAAAAAAGGTCAATTTTTTTTTACAGTATATTCTAAAAAAAACATCACAAAGATGATTAGGATCAGCGTGAATTGACAAAATTGGTAATTTATTAATGAGTTTACCTTTAAAAGCTGCCAAGCGACTTGAAGTTTTGGGGTTAACAGTGATATCCTTTTTAGCCAATTTGTTGTTTTCGTTCGGTATAGAATCTTCTGCCCGCAATGATCAGAATCTAGTAAATTTATAATTTCTTTGTAGACTGGTGTTATACCAGTTATTAGTCTAAATATTATCTAAGCATATGGCACTAGTAAGGGTTATTCTTGTGGGGTCCAAAAATAGGTTTACAAGATTGTAGGACTGAAACAGACTTATTATTTTACTACAAGAACCTGAGTTTTCTAGTAAATTAACATTACAATTGTTAGCTCGTGGATGAAGAGTGGACTGTATAAAAAGGCGGTTGGTTTTAAAGCCGTTATATTTATTACAGTAACTGTCCCAGACAAACAATTATAGTTTAGGAATAGGTGTCGACTGGTGCGGTGGAGTCCGTGGTAGCGAGTGCGCCGAGCCGTGCCGCGTCGCCGCCGCGCTGCGCGCACACACTGATACCGTGTGAGTCACGCAGATGTGTGTGCAGCGTAGAAGGCGCGCTCCGGCCGCCCGAAGTGTTGGGTAGAATTCCCAACAACAATCACCCCAAGTGATAATGCATTTATTCGAGTTACAAATCTTGTGTTACACTTCATCCATTATGTTTTCAAAGCAGTCATATAATCCTGAAGGGGGTCTGTACACACTTAATACAATAAATTTCTCCAATTTTATACAAGCTATTTCAACTGTCCGCTTAACAAATAGGCTCACAATATCCTTACGGTCTTTAAATTTAAGCTGGTTACTTGCTAAAATCAATGAGCCACCAGGTAAGGCATTAACTCTGCTGAATGAACTACTAACCTGGTGATTATTAAAATTGAACAATAACTGGTGGCTTTTAAACCAATGTTCTGTTATACAAAGAATATCAATACTGTTAAAATTCATAAATAGTTCTACTTCGAAATCTTTGTTCATAAATCCTTGAATATTTTGATGCAACAGGTTAATACTATTTACTTAATTTAAACTTTTATTTGATTTTATTTTGCAATTTTCATTTTGTACACTTTTGCAAGAGGTTGTCTCTATTGTCCTAATTTCTAATTTAAATTATTATCAATATCAATTTCTGATACCACATTATTGGCTGAATTAAATAACATTTCTTGGCGTTGCTCAATAGAAGCAAGTTGTTTAGCCAAATTCTGGGCTGTAATAGAAAAATAATATGATAGCAATACAGCTATCTGTCTCTTATAATACTTTGAAAGAAAGTACCTATCCGTGAAAAGTTTATCTTTTGTCAAATAAAAGTGATTACCAACATAATTGTTAGTGTCATTTAAATGGAATAAAAAACTACTATATTTTAAATTATGTAATGTTCTTTTCATTTCTGACCTAAGATTGTTTTCTTCCTGTGTCAAACTTTGGCTGTATGGGAATGTGAACATCACATTTTTTTTTAAACTAAGGTCACACAAAGATCTATAATGTAGGAGTAATTCTTCTTTGTTCACATTACCCCTATTACCAATAAATATTAATAATCCTTGTTAAAATTGCATTTTATAACTTTTTTATTATGTCAAATAAAGAACAACCAGGCATACAGTAGTTCATTATTGAGTGTCCTGGATATTTCTTTGTCAACAAGTGGCCTAGATCCTTTTCAATTTCATCACAAAATAATCAACATAATAATTCTCTTTTCAGGCAAGCAGTTAGTAATTTCTAATGGCAAACTCGCACTAGACTGCGGTATGGTAGCATCACATATTGTCAATGAATGGTCCTGCGTGGGTTCAACGGATGGTGGTTGACAATGATCACATTTGTTAGTTTGTGAGCTTACCAGCTCATTCATTGCCAATACATATTCCCTCATTTGGTTTTCAGAGGCTGTATATTTGATGGTCATACAAGTTAGTTTCTCCTGTAGATGGCCAAGTTCATACAGCAAGTCTTTTGTGTCAGTGTGGTGTTTCCTAGTACGTTTTTCAAAGTTAAATGAATACATATCTAATTGTTTAGGTAGATGTAGTTTTACATTTTTGATGCCTTTGTTTTTTGACCATTTTCTAAGTTTTAACTATGTATTAGTTAATTTTAATGTACTTTATTATGTTATTTTTACTTGTTTGTTGCTTAAATAGTAATCCTAAAAACTTTAACCATGGATATCTCCATAACCATGGGGTTCCTTGGGGTGGGGATGGTACAATGGGGTAGCCCCCTACCCCCTTCCCTCTCCGTCACTCCACCCCTTAAATAAATGGATATTTATGGAATTTTTTATGCTAACCTGAAAACTTTAACCATGGATATCTCCATAACCATGGGGTTCCGAGTACTGGGGATGGTACAGGGGGGTAGGCAAACCTCTTCCCCTTCCTTCCTCATCCTCCCCGCGCCAAAAGTCAACGGTCCATAATGGAAATTTTAACCTCTTTTTCCCCAATCACACACACACACACACACAGAGCTCCTCAAACGCCTATTTTTTTCGCTCAAAGCCTGACTGAGTTTGGTCTCTTCTAGGCGAGCCCGCGCGCTGCGAGTCATAATCATGACTAAAGAGAAGAAAGAAGAGGTTGGAAAGTAGTAGAATGAGTAACAGATAATTAGTTGTTAACGGAAAATGAAATTTAGATTGTTAAGAAAGAAGTTCTGTCATCAAACTAATTAAGGTTATGTTTACGTTTTATAGGTCATTGATATCAACTTGTAACCGTAATAAAACCGATCCAATTAATTGTAGGCAAAAAATTAAAACGCAAAAAATCCAATATCAAGTAATATATATAGTATTGTACCTGATACCAAGACGAAAAAACAACATTCGCCTGAGCAGGTAACTGTCAACGTAACAATGAAATTTTTACACTTATTTTGCACTGTGTGCCTAAATTTAACACAAAACATTCAATTAAACTACTTAATAAATTGGAACTAGGCCTTACTATGAAGGAAATCTAATATTTAAAATTAAAATTATTAGGACAAATTCAAATCAGCTTATAGCTGTAGTGTTGCCACAGGAGAAAAAAGTAGTTAGCATAGTTATCTTAAATTTTTCGTTTATATTTGTCGCTTTAATTTGATTTGTGTCTGCAAAGACACGGAAGAGGCCTTTTCCCAGCAGTTAGACTTTGTCGGATAATAAAAATGGGTTTATTCTATCTAAAAAGCCTTTAGGATCACGCTAAGAAGGAATAAATTGATCTGCAAATAATATCTATTAAAGCTTACAACTGGACAGACGCCTCACTTGCCCAATTCTACAAAATCCTGATTTTTGCAAATGCCAGCCAGTCCTCTACAAGAGTTCGATAAAAATCTACGAAACAATTTCACAATTCATCACAAATAATAATGAAATCTCATATTCTACCAGAACAATCCTCTTTGGCTTTACATATGCAGAGTATTTGATTGCCTTAGTTCCTCAATCGTCTTATCTTTACGATTCGAAGTGCACCGAACATCACTCACTTTTCACCGCAGCCTTATTCTGAGTGACGTGACGGATTGGAACTCGAAGACAATGGCCCTATTACGTATTCTAGGTTGGGAGGCACTTTTGTTGTTTGATGTGTTTACGTATGTTATTGCGTAGTTTTTGTGAGGTCGTTATCTAAATGGTATTGCGAATAAGCATCAGCTTTGTTGTTTGCTTCGTTTTTTTTCTTCTTTGCTCTGACCAATAAGTATTGTAGCCGTAGCATGAATGCTGAAGGTATTTGAAATGAAATAGGATAATTTAAACATATTGTTCTTACTCTTGTTGCCAGGATAGGAGCGCTAAGCACTTTAAAAAATGGTGTAAATACCTAAATGAAATCGGTAAAAATACTCGAAAACCATAGTTATTAAATCTAAGAGGCAAAAAAAAATTAAGAAGAGAACAAAGAGCCGGCTGAAAACAATATTATAATTCAGATAAACACCCTTCTCCAATCTCTATTCCAAATATCAAATCGTTCAATCATAACTTGCTATGCTGTATAGTTTCTGTATGAGTCATAGTTACATGCCTAGTGAGATGATGCGAACAGTGGTTGTACCAATCGCTAAAAATAAAACTGGTGACCTCGCTGATAGCTGTAACTATAGGCCCATTTCCCTGGCTACTGTGATATCAAAGGTTTTCGACAGCATGCTTAATGCACAATTGAATAAAAGAACAACCTTACATGACAACCAGTTTGGTTTCAGGGCTGGATTGTCAACTGAGAGTGCAGTATTGTGTCTTAAGCATGCTGTCACATACTATGCGAAACGTGAGACGTCTGTTTATGCCTGCTTTCTCGACCTATCTAAGGCTTTTGATCTGGTTTCCTATGATGTGTTATGGAGTAAGTTAGAGCGGATTGATTTACCCACAGAACTAATAAACATTTTTAAGTTTTGGTATGGAAGCCAAGTCAACACTGTACGATGGGCTGGGGCGTTGTCTCATCCGTATGGGTTGGAGTGTGGGGTGAGGCAGGGGAGGTTGAGCTCACCTACGCTCTTCAACCTGTATGTGAACGAACTCATTGCCGAGCTCAGTAGTACCAGGGTTGGATGTTACGTAGACGGTATCAGCGTTAATAATATCAGTTACGCGGACGACATGGTGCTGCTGAGTGCATCAATCTGTGGGTTGAGAAAACTGGTTGCCCAGTGTGAGGTATATGCTAGGTTACATGGCCTGGCATATAACATCAAGAAGTCGGAGATCATGGTCTTTGAGGCTGGGGGTAAGAGCCCTAATAAGGTGCCACCTGTTTTACTTTATGGCACGCCTTTAAAAAGAGTCCATAAGTTTAAATATCGCAGGTTCGCAAGATGCTCACTTTCGGTCAAAATAACGCTCTTTCGAGCCTACTGTACGTCCTTTTACACGAGCAGCCTGTGGGCTAGATATACGCAAAGATCGTACAGCGCTCTCCGCGTTCAGTACAATAATGCGTTTAGGATGCTGGTGGGGCTGCCTCACTTCTGTAGTGCGTCGGGGATGTTTGCGGATGCGCATGTAGATTGTTTCTACACAACCATGCGCAAAAGGTGCGCATCCACGGTGCACAGGGTGTGGGGCAGCTCCAACAGTATCCTAAGTATGATTTCGTGTCGCCTAGACTGTGTTTTCGTGGGTCGCTGTTGTGCCATCTCACATGGCTTGTCGCAGCGGTGATTCTCTGTTGTTTTGTAGTGTCAGTTTGCTAATATATGTATTACTAACGTAGTTGTAAGTTTTACTAACCATCTTTTGAGTCATGGTTACTTGAATAAAGAGAAATTCTATTCTATTCTATAACAAAAATATCGGTTCCAATTCGAAAATAGAACACCGAATAAAAATCACAAAAATTCAAAACTGACGTTCTTGGAGCAGCGCAGTTATTTACTCAGTGCATCGCGAGTACTCGCTAAAGTATCGCATATGACTGAATTCTCTTTGAGCTCTCCACTACTCAAGTAATGCTATTTTCCCAATCACTGTGAAAAGCAGCGTTATTACATTCGTCCGTTCGTGTACTGCTTAACTGCGTTCTTTTTTTAAACAAATAAGGCATCTGGTTTAAAACGTGAGCCTGTTTGCCAGCGACATTAAAATTTATTCGGGTGGCTTTGTACAACGCTTTTGGTTATCTGCTTTGAGGTACGGACTAGGGTTTTGCACGGTGAATTATTACAACCTGTTTTGAATATAGTTTTGCCAAATAAGTAATTCAAATAAATGATACTATGTTATTGACCGGTATCACCATGATTTCGTGACGGTAGTGCTCAGTCCAATTTTCTACGTCTATGATGAAAAGTTAGCTCCCGCCGTGGGAAGTGCATTTATTCATTTTCTCTTTTGTAACATGAACGCAGATGTTTTACGAAAACTACTTGGTGTCTTGAGTTATTTTGGGAGTAAATTAAGTATCTTTTGGAATTAGTTTTTGATTGAAGACTAATTTGATAACTTTTCTTAATTAAAAATAAATAAACATGTTTAGATTGGTTTTGTTTAGTACCTATAAGATGGACTGGACTTTTGAATTATAGATATCTCTCTTTTCAGTATTTCTGTGGTAATAAAAGCCTTACGGCAGACGTGTTTGCCTAATTGTTTAGATATTAGAAGCCTTATAAATTAATATTAGAGTATAATAAATATAAATTTATTTAAAAAAATGTACACACACATAAAAAAGACAAGAAGAAGGACTAGAAAAATAAGTACAAAGGTGATCCTTACATAAATTGCCCCTAAAAACGAATACAATTTCAGCAAACGTTCCATTCCTTTTAAGTTTTGATGTCTAAATCCCGCCATCCGTGTCCCAGCTATCCAGAACTTCATACGAACACAATAAAACAGAAATAGTTCAGTTCGCACACAACAAGTTTCTGAATGCTTGAATAGGCAATTGCACGGTCCTAGCAAAGCTTTGCCTAACTGTTCTTCATGTTCCGCTGTTCTTTTTATTTTTATTCTAAATCCGATGTTTTTTCATGTTTAACTCTTCACTTATTTTTGTGTTTACTTTGGCGTTCCAATGATCTCATACCTACATAAGTATTTTTCAGGTCTTATGTCGCATATTGCTATCATTGGCCACAAAATAATATAATTATGCCCGGCACAAATAGTAAGTAGGTAGTGCCTTCAATATGACTGATTGTAGTGTACTGGCATTATTAGATGTAAAGAGTATGACAGAACGTGAACGTGAGGCAAATCTTAGCCATGGTTGGATCGTGGTAGGATCACACGTCACAAAGTATTAATCTGCACGTTTTTTAACAGTATCAACAGTGGAGGTTGTTTTTTGATCCCAGCACTATACTGCAAAAAAAACGTGCAGTACAATGTAGAGTCATACCCAGAACCTCAAGGTAAGTCACATTCTAACAAAGATACCGTTTGTCAAAAGGTCCAAAAAATCTAGACACGCGGCAGCGTGTCAAGCCAAGTTCAAGCAAAGGAACTAGCAACGCAGCAGCCATGTGTTATATTATACGAACCATTTGGAGCCACTTTTGAGCCCTCAATAACTCTAAATCTATTAAACCTAGACATACGAAATTTAGTTGATTTATTAAAACCCTGATAAGGTCCATTGTTAGCGACCACGTCTCGGTTCCATAGGTGATCACATTGCTCGCAGAACGGATGGTCGATGGTGCCGAAAACTTCTGGAATGGCGACCGCGAACCGGAAAACGATACGTTGGAAGGCCTTCCACTAGGTGGACTGATGACCTGGTTAAGGTTGCGGGAAGGCGCTGGATGCGAGACACACGGGGTCTTTCGGCTGAAATGATGATGATGGTGATTAAAACCCTTGAATTTAACTAGAACCCAAAATTTCATAAATATAGCTCAAACGGTTATTGAGATATAATAACGTAATAATAATATAATAACGTCTAAAAATCGTCATTTTAATCAATGACTGATGGATAGATAAAAAACCTAACCTACTTACAGATGACCTAGAGAATTGGAAATTGTTGTCTAGCTTATTGTGTAATGGGAAAAATCGGCCAAATGCGAGTCGAACTCGCGCACGAAGGGTTCATTTACTTTTCTATTAAAATAATTTAAGTCAATTTTTGTCTAATCTATCTTCTATCTATATCTATAAAAGCGAAAGGTGACTGACTGACTCACTGACTTATCAATCAACGCACAGCTAAAACTACTAAGCCTAGAAGCATGAAATTTGGCAGGAAGGTTCCTCACGTGACGTAGGTGTGTACTAAGAATGGATTTTTGGAAATGCGGTTGGCATTTCCAAAAATTCTAAGGGGGTAAAAAGAAAGTTGAAAGTTTGTATGAAAAATCTAATTCCACCTGCCAAAATTCTAGAAACTTAGCACAAATAGTATTCTAAGGCAATGATACAGATGGACATTATTAATTTTTCTTAATTAAAAAAATTCATAATCGTCAATAAACTTGAAACTTGCCACAAATACTCATCATCATCATTTCAGCCGAAAGACGTCCAATGCTGGACATAGGCCTCCCCCAAGCGTCGCCACACTGATCGGTCCTAGGTCATCGCTCCACCTAGATGGAGGCCTTCCAACGCTGCGTCTTCCGGTACGCGGTCGCAATTTTGGAACTTTTCGGCCCCAACGGCCATCTGGTCTGCGAGCAATTTGCCCTGTCCACTGCCACTTAAGTTTGGAAATTCTTCGGGTTATATCGGTAACCTTGGTTCTCTTGCGGATGTCTTCATTTCTGATTCGATCACGCAAGGAAACTCCGATCATAGCCCTCTCCATTGCCCTTTGGGTGACTTTAAGCTTTCTGATGAGGCCCATTGTGAGCGACCACGTCTCTTTCCCGTAAGTAATCACTGTCAACACACACTGATCATAGACTTTCGTCTTGAGACACTGTGGTAAGTTGGACGAGAAGATACCACGCAACTTCCCGAACGCTGCCCAGCCGAGTCGGATTCAACGGTTGACCTCTTTCTCGAAGTTTGACCAACCTAGCTGGACCGTGTGTCCCAGGTAGACATAATCGTCCACAACTTCGAGTATAGAGTCTCCGACTTTGATAGGAGTGGGTGCAACATGGGCATTCAACATCACCTTGGTTTTGTCCATGTTCATTTTTAGACCCACTCTTTCGGAAGCTCTACTTTGGTCATCGAGCATTGTACTGAGGTCCTCCATAATCTCAGCCATGACCACTATCGTCGGCAACCCGAAGGTGAGTGATGTACTCGCCATTGACGTTGATGCCTAGCCCTCTCCAGTCCAGAACCTTGAAGACATCTTGCAGTGCAGCAGATAACAGTTTCGAAGATATGACGTCTCCCTGTCTTATACCTCGCTGCAGAAGGATAGGTGCCGACGTCTGATCCTGAAGTCGGACTGAAATAGTGGCATTTTTGTATAAACACTTCAGCACCTCGATGTACCAGTAGTCGATTTGGCAACGTTAAATAGACTGCAGTACACCCCATGTCTCGATCGAATCGAAGGCTTTCTCGTAGTCCAAAAACGCTAAACAAAGAGGCAGGTCAGCAGTCTTCTGTATAACTTGCCGCAGCGTATGTATGTGGTCTACGGTGCTAAAGCCTTTTCGGAAACCGGCTTGTTCGGGAGGCTGAAAATCGTCAAACCTGCGCGCAAGACGATACGTGATGACTCTTGAAAACAACTTGTAGACATGGCTGAGAAGTGAGATGGGCCTATAATTCTTCAATGGGGCTTTGTCGCCCTTCTTGAAGAAGAGTACCACCACACCCCTGCACCATGCCTGTGGCGTTTTCCCTTAGAGTATGATGGAATCAAACAGCTTCTGAAGGGCTTTAAGTACCGGTTTTCCACCCGCCTTCAGGAGTTCGGCCGTAATTCCGTCATCACCCGGCACCTTGTTGATCTTAAGTTGTTTCAGAGCCATCCTAATCTCGTAGAGGCTAACATCCGGGATGTCTTCTGTATAGTGCCGGGTCAATCTAGCTCTTGGATTATTTGCTAGATTCGCAACAGGTTTGCTGACTGACGTGTACAGCTGCCCATAGAACCCCTCGATCTTCCTCAGAAGCTCCGGTTTGGCGGATACGATCCTGCCATCGTCGGTCTTCAGTTTCGTGAGCTGGCTCTGCTCAATAGCCAGATCTCTTGCAAACACCTTGGAGGCCTTATTCCGCTCGATCGTTTCTTTAATACGCTCAGTATTAAAGCGGCGTCTGAAGACTGCAGGATCATTTCACGCCTCTCCTTCATGAGCTTGAGAGTTGGATCGGATAGTTTCTTGTTCTTATTTTCACGACGGGTCTTGAAAAACTTAGACCCGACCGTATGGACAGTTTCCAAGAACCCACCGTTGTAATCGTCCACGGAGCTACCTAGGCACTCGAAACGATTCTGGAGTTTGAGCTGAAAGCTTTCGGGGTTTTGAATCTGAATCTGTGCTGGACGGAACGTAGACTTCAGCAGTCGAGGTCTTTCCAGCTTAATATTTAAGTTCAATGTGCCTCTTACCATACGGTGATCACTTCCGGTTTTAACTGCGTTGATCACAGATACATCATTGAACACTTGCTTCTTCGTCGACATGATGAAGTCTATCTCATTTTTCGTTGCACCATCGGGGCTCTGCCAGGTCCATTTCCTGTGCTCACGCTTTCTGAAGAAGGAGTTTATCATATAGAGGCCCTTCTTCTCCATAAAACTGGCCAGTAGGTGTCCTGTCGCGTCGGGGTGTACCGAGGTCGGGGCTTAGACCTGTATGACCTTCAGCGAATACCTTGAGGATATTCTGAGTATAAGGTACGCCACCCTGGTCGACACACTCTCGATCCTCACTACTTTGGCCACAAGGGACCTGTGGACGATAAAACCGACACTACCCTGGGACTGTCAGTCGCCCTCTCGGAAGTGGAGCAGGTTGCCGGAATTAAGAATTATCGAGTCCTCCCTCTCTCTTCGGACTTCAGATAAACCTATGATACTCCATCGTAACCCGCTCAACTCTTCCTCGAGTTCGGCTATCTTCTCGTCGGTCCGGATTGTTCGCGTGTTGTATGTTGCCAGGTACAGTCGTCGGTTTTTATTGGGGTAGCCGGGTCCACTCCGGGGATTCTTCGCACCCCTTGCCACGCCATCACCTCGACCGCTACCGTAGTCGAGGGTAGACGAGCTGCCGGGCACTAGGGGTCATTTCATGGTTGTGCTATTCATCGGTTTGGGGGTTTGCCATAATCGCCACGCTTGGCAGGCGGGTTGGCGATCGTAGTTTGTTATGAAGTGCACAGAGAACGCTGCTGCCCATTCTCTGGTGTGTCCCTTAGTCGCCTCTTACGACACCCACGGGCAGATATGGGATGGTGAGATTCTTAAAGTCCGACACCATACGGATCCTGAAATACTAACCTGAATGAATAATAAAGGTAGTTTGTTATTTAAACTACCCCTAAAAGATGATTTAGGGCTGTTAAAGTTTTTTTGAAGAATCTTATTACTTCAGTTAATAAACTGGACATAAATAATAATCTAAATAAACAATAAAGGTTTTCATTTTAAGTTTTCAAAACTACCCCCAAAAGAAGATTGAGGGATGTTAACTTGTTTTGAAGAATATTTTAGCTTGGGTTAGTAAACATGTCACTTGACATAAACACCAACCTCAATAAACAATACAGGTTATCATTATTAGTCTTTTAAAACAACCCCAAAGTCGATTTAGAGGGTGTGTTGTATGAAAAATTTTATTTCTTGGGTCAATAAACTTAAAACTTCCACAAACACTAACCCAAATTTTTAATAAACGTTGTTATTTTTTTTTTAACCTCCCGTATAAGACGATTTCGGGGGTATTGAAGGGTTTTTGAAGAATCTTATTTCTTGGGTTAATACATTAGGAAGTTGATATAAAAACCATCCTAAGTAAACAATATAGGTTTTCATTATTAGTTTTTCAGAACTCCCCCATATGATTTAGGGGGTGTTGAAGTTTGTATGGAAGATTCTGATTTATGCGTCAATACATGAAACTTGCCATAAATACCAAACTAAATAAACAGTAAAAGTTTTCATTATTAGTTTTTCGAAACTACCCCCAAAAGATGATTTAGGGGGTGTTAAAATGTTTGTAAAAATCTTATATCTTGGGTTAATAAATTTGAAAATTTACATTAATACCCATCCTTAGTGAACAATAAAGGTTGTCATTATTAGTTTGACTTATCTACCCCCAAAATACGATTTAGGGGGTGTTAAAGTTTGTTTGAAAAATCTTATTTCTTGGGTTAATAAATTTGAAACTTGGCACAAATACCAACTCAAGGAAACAATAAAGATTGTCATTATAAGTTTTTCGAAACTAACTCGAGCTAAAAATCTTACTGGACAGGGTTTCGTTTTTGAGGTAAGGTTCTAGGGGAGCACTAAGGCGCTATTTGGCGGCAATTCAACCTTTAAGAAGGTGAAATGGGTAAAAATTAGTTAGTATGATATGAAGTCTTAGCTAATTAGCTAGTAATAGTTATGAAGTCGCGGGCGGAGTGCTAGAACTCGTTTTGATATAATTTCAAACCTTTGTTTATTTTATTTTACTGAAGCATCACGTTCGGCATTTCGACAATCGCTGATATAATGTCACATGTTACTCTAGACTCTAAGAGTGCTTATTGCAAAACTAATAATTTAAAGAACTAACCAAACACTAAAAAAATCTAATACATATATACCTATATCAAGAGCCCCAAACTATATAGGCATCAATAACACAGGTAACACTTATACATCCAAGAAGATTTATTGAATTACTTTTCTAATTACTCCCCTAAGAGCTTATGAAATTAAATAAGAATCATTAAATAGTAATTGCTCTCACATCTTTCAGCATACTTAGGTACCAAAACAATACTCTAGATAAACCGGGTCTTACTTAATTTTCGTCCATTAAACTTATTATTATTAAGTACCAAATTGGCCTAAATATTTCTAACTTCATTAACAACTCATTTTAAAGAATTTGAAGAATCCTTTGATGCCAAAGTAGTACCTATTTTCCCTTCGGTGCGATGAGGAATGGAAGGCCTTTCTCAAAGGATCGAATTACGCAAATTCATTTCGTGTCCAAATTTAAAACTTGTCAGATTTATAATCATTTGAAACATTGAGATACTGGTCGAACAGACTGAAGAAATGAAGTAAAAGATTTTCTTCTCAATTTGTACTTTTCTTTTTATTGCCTCATACTGCCTCAAAGTGCGAATGGAATGCGTTTATCTTTTGTTTTCTTTGTTTGATCCGTGTCTTCTTTTTCCGGCAATAACAAGAATTTCTTAAGTTGGAGTAGTTACTGAATTAGGTACATAGATATATATATATATTGAAGATATTGCCATCCAAACGTTTGCTTATAGGTTCACCTTCACTATACAATAAGAATCAGCAAGTTTACCTAATGTTTCGCGCACACGACCGCTCCCGTCGACACGTGGCTAGTTGGCTTGGGTCTAGTAAGATCTGTTATGTATAACCAAGTTGAGTTGTTTAAAAATCACGCAGTCTGCCTAGTGCTTACTAACATCAATGATCAGACAAAAAATACTTAATTTTTTTTTAAGAAAATCTAAAAGTTGTTTGGACTAAAAAAAAAGGTCAGTCAAGAAACACACAATCTCTTCATCAACAAAATATTCTTTTGTAAATGAAAAGCGACAAAGTTCAAATTTCGATCATTATAACAGTAAATAAATTAGAAGGTAATCGAATTATTTTGACAGTCCCAGCGCGACGCGGATTGAATTCAATTAGGCAAGATATTGCGTTTACTTAGTCTCAGGCGTCTCAGCCAATGCTGAATCTACATACTATATTATACTACAACGAATATGAGAAAATGTTGGCCTTATTAGATTTTGTCGCACTAAAGATGGATTGAAAACGAAACAAAATATAATTTTCCGGCTATAAAAATATGTTATATATGAAATAAACGAATGCATTCATGTCTGGTGTTCCGTGATAGAAAGTATGCGAGGGTGACCACTGTTCTATGTTAATTGCATTGTTATTTTTGAATTATTGATTATAATTATTTTGCCACTCCACTGTGCCATGTTAATTGTATCGTTATTTTTGGCTTATTCATTATATGTAGCCATATAATTAATGAAGAGATCCATTATATCAAAGTTTTAATTTAAAAAATCTTTAAAGCTTTTGTATTCATGTAGTTTTGTGTTGTAACGACATTTCACTTCTTTTACACACATTATTTTTACCTTTTTTATCAGAATAATTGTCCGCTGCCATGATGAATCGTAAAAACAAAACGATATCAGCGCCTCTAACGGTGGATTGTGTTACTATCTTACGATATATTTACTAATGTTTGACAATTATGAAGTAGCCATGCATTTAGCATAATATCGTCAAACGCTGATTATTCATTGATTGTAGATAGCGGGTATTTTCTATTTTATGAAATACAACCATTTCATGAAATGGTCGGCCACGTCAGGAAGTGATCAATTTTAAGATCTAGCCACGACAGATATAACAGTTGCAGATTGATTGATATAAGAGAGAGTCTTGAGTTCAGTGTCCCGATTGAAAATTTTAATTATAAGACGTAGACCTAGTTTTAAAAGATAGTAAGTAGCTCACAGGTATCGGGGTCCAAGTTATTGGTGGTCATGGTACCAGAGAGAAACATTTAATCAATACGAGCCTTGTCCAGAAATACCAACATCGAAATTAGTCCTTGGGAACCTCCTAAGGTGTTGTGGCTCGTGGCTATTAGGCCAGTGTCTGACACACACACACAAATATCTTAATCACAAAAGTTCATAAAGTAAAATAAAATACACACATACATAAATAAACTTTTTCATCGACATAAATCATTGATCATTCTTGAAACCTAGATACCTAAGCTTAAATGCATATTCATGTTTTAACTAAGCGTTGGGGAAGTTTGGGTAAGTTGTAACAAACTTTGGATAACTTCACCGCTATTTGGAACACCTTTGCCAACTGCTTGACTTTCAGTTCAAATGGCAGCTTTCAAAACAAAATGAAAAGAATTCAGAGTTACCAGTTGTAAGCGTTAAACTTGTTTGTTAAAAGAACACTTTTGTCTTTACTGTTTCTTAAGTTACTAATTAGCACTCTTAAAATTTGTAATAGTTAATTTTATTGTTAGAAAGAAATGTAGGATGATTTCTTTGTGGGTGATATATTTCCAGAATGGTACCCGATATAGACGGCTCTGCACTTCGAAATTTGATGTGAGGGTCTGAATAATTTAATTGTTTTGATAACATAACATGGGATAACATCAATGACAAAGACAAAGATATTTTATTTCAACTAGGCCACCAAGCGGCACTTTTGAACGTTAATACATAAAAAATCTCATCTCACCATAGACCTAGGCAGAGTTATGTTACCTACACCTATATTTCACCAGTTACCTTCAAGCTTCATGTAATAGGGGACGAGGTTATTATCATAAAAGGTAAGTAAGGTAAGGGGGTTAAAATAATAGGAGCTAATTAGAGACTACCAGTTGATTTACCCAATAATTTCGGATTTAAATTAATATAATTATTTTAATTGATTTACTCGTAGCAGCAATCAAAGCAATGGCATCCTACGAAGTGGACTCCGGACATATTCTGGATGCTATCTAGACCCTAAACAGGCTTGGGAAGCATAACAGAGTAAGACTGATGTGGGTCCCTGGGCACCCAAGTGGCAGATGAGCTGGCAAGAGAGGGCTCAGCAAATGATTTTGTGGATCCAGAAACATGTGTAGGCATTTCGAGGTGTCTCATAAAAGCCACTTTTAGGGAGTTTGCAGATCACAGACAACGAACAAATTGGCTGTATATTACCGGTCTTCAACACTCCAAGAAATTCCTGGGCTCTACGTTCAAAGCACGGGAATGCATTTGGAATATGAGCAGGGTGCAAATCCGCTACTTGCTTGAGTCCTTTACAGGGCACTTTGGAACCAAAGACATCCTCATGAAGATGGGTCTAACCGCGACACCCATATGCAGGTTGTTTAGGGGACATACGGAACGCATGGAGCACCTTCTGTGCATATGCGATTCACTGGCTGGTAAGCGAATGAGTCTCCTAGGGATTGGATATCCAAAACCAGAAGACTCAGACTCATATCTCCTAGTCTCGTTGTAAAACTCATGAAATTTTCAACGAGATTGGGGAAGAGTAGGTTATCTAGGGGACCACAATGGATCTCAATGGGTCGAAGTGTCCTAGTTAATTTTTGGCCCCTCCACAAGATAAGATAACCTCTTTTAAAACTATCTCTATAAGAATATCCAAACTACTATTCCAGCCTAAAGATATACGTGGGCCTCTCCAAAGAAGGGGTAAAAAGAAAACAAACTCCACCTCTTCCTCTTCCCCCGGACCGCCGCAAGGTGCTAACGTGTATTTGGCTCAGTATTTCCTTTATCTTTAAAAAAATAATTAATAGTAAAATTTTAAATCACTAAGAAAAATAGGAGTACATAAGACTCGTAGAGGTCTAAATACAAGTTGTTATAACGCGCACCGCACTGTGTCTAACTCCACCGCTCGTGAGCGCCTGGTACTTGGAACCCGGACATTGGCTAAGAAGACCCCGCCCAGGTCTGCGTACGCGCATTGACCCCACCCAGGTTACGCCCTGCCACTGAACGTCTCTAGAATTGGCGAAGCATTGCCCCACCCTGGACATACCAGAAGCAAGACAGCGACACCTCCACTGGATCTCTGCTGCCCTGGTAGTTCATACGACCTGTTTGTGAATATAACGAGACGCGGTGAGTGTTTTTTTCTGCTTGCTTACGCTTGCCTATACAGTCAGCTTGATAGCCTCTTGACGCTTATACTTTCCTAGTATCTACCTAAAATGGATAAGTCACTCTCCGAATCGAATTTAACTAAACAAAGCTCGGATGTAACTCTCACTACTCCCCCAAATTATGTCTCTCAGCGGGGTAAAAGAAGGAGAGAGGATGAGCTGGACGTACTTAAAGAAGACATGATTAATATGATTAAATCGATGTTATTAGTACAGGAAAACGAGCTCAAAAAAATTACCCCAACACTCATGGAAATAAAACAGACCAACTCCAACATAGAAAGTTCTGTGGCGTACCTCACTGCACAGAACGAAGAGTTTAAAAAGAGAATAGAACAAATGGAGATACAAGCTAAAAAGGACAAGGAATACATCACCATTCTTGAGGATAAAGTGGAGGATCTCCAACGAGGTTGTCGTAAGTCAAACCTTGAAATAAAAAACGTTCCTAAACAATTGAAAGAATCGAAAGAAGACTTAATTAACATGGTGCTATGTTTAACTAAAACCATAAACTGTGAAATCGCAAAATCCGACATAAGAGATATATACAGAATAAAGGGGAAGAAACAGGGGACTACGAACACTCCTATTATAGTGGAAATCTCATCCACTTTATTAAAGACCGATATCATAAAGATGTGTAAGGCTCATAATACCAAGCATAAAGTTAAGCTCTGCGCCAAACACCTAGGCTTTAAAAACAATGAAGACACTCCTATCTTTATCTCGGAACAACTTACCGCGAAAGGTGCACGACTACACTTCCTGGCACGGGACCTTGTAAAATCTAAAGGATACAAATATTGCTGGACCGCCTACGGTAAAGTTTATGTTAAAAAACACGATGAATCACCGACTTACATAATTAAGACTGAATCTCAAATTCAAGCATTAATGCAAGAGATGTGACTAGAGACAAGTTGTTCATACCGCATGTTACTATCCTTACTTCTAATAACTTGTTTTTTTAAGCCTATTATAAAAATAATTTTAATTTCTTTGCATGCACTTATGCTAATCTATTTGTTAAATAATCTAATTGTAACTGTGTTAACTCCTTCGAACACTCTATACCCACTCAAAATACGCACATATAAACATGTACACTACGCTCCACACAGCGACCACAAGCATCCATCTACTCTTACATACAAACACATACAACGCGTTTATCAAATCAAAGAAAACGTTAATATAAAAATAAAATATATAACATACATTATAAAAACAATTCATCATTATATTTACAGTTTAAGCATAATTCATGATTTAATAATCAAAAATAAAAATCGTACCTGTATGGTCTTGAATCACAGCTCGCTATATTGCCTTGTCTATGAATAGTACACACACAATTATGCAAGAATTAGACGATACAGTTATTGCGCAATGTAATGAATTTCAAATTGAGGATTTTTCCAAGCAGCTCAATATAAAAAAACTTAACAGATTTCACAATTGTCTCACAAAATATAAGAAGCATTTATAGTAATCTGGACGATTTACAAGTTAGTTTGACTCACTTCAAGTTTGATGTCGATCTAATAATTTTAAGTGAATGCAGGCTGGACGCTAACAAACCTCTCCCCGAAATTGAAAATTATCTATCGTTCTCTTCTACTAACCACATAAACCGCTGCGATGGCGTAGTTGCTTATGTTAAAAACTCGCAGAAAGTTAGTGTCAAAGAAATAATATTGGCTCACGCATCTTGCTTACAAATAAGCATGCCCAATCTTGTTGTCCTGGGTATCTATCGCTCACCGTCAATCACTAATGCTGATAACTTTGTAGCTTCTCTCAATGATCATCTGAATTCCCTAAAAACATGTAATAACATTGTAATAACAGGCGATATAAATATTATCCATAAAATAAACGGGCAAACAAATGAGCGCGCTAACCGACATAGCTACCTGAACATGCTAGCAATGCACGGCTTATTGCCGGGTCATTCACTGCCAACCAGAGGCGAAAATTGTCTGGATCATTTTATTTTGAAGATAGACAAAAACAAAAAAGCTGCCTCTATTGCTGTTCTGAATACTACGGTAACGGATCACTTCATGATTTTCTTGAAGTTATCTGATATCGTAAACGCACATAAATGCTCTAAAATAAAAACATCTGTTGATTTTGAGGGCGCGATGGCTACTCTAAAAGAAAGTAATGTTTTTGACCTGGTTTCAGTGAGTGATCCTGTTGCATTGACTGAGCTTTTGGTTGACAAACTCAGATATTGCCTTTTACAAAATACCATTACTGCCTTAGTTCCGAGAAATAACCGCATAATTAAGCCGTGGATAACTTTGGGCATCTTACGTTGTATCCAGAACAGGAATAATATGCAGAGAAAATTACGCTCAGATCCTAATAACGATATCTTAAAACTAACATACAGAAGATATCGTAATCACTGCAATAACTTAATTAAAAAACTTAAAAGAAAATATGACAAGGAACAGATTAATAAGGCAAATAAAGATACAAAAAAAATGTGGAGAGCTGTAAATAATATCACGCATCGCAAAAAAAGCAAAACTCAAAATATAGATTTATTAGATATAAAACCAACTCCCCAGGACTCAGTTAATTACGTAAATAACTACTTTTCTAACGTTGGTAAGACGTTGGCTGAAGAAATTATTTCTTCCAATCTATCGCAGGATTCAAGTACTTATACTTTAACCGAATCACAAGTCTCATCATTTGTGCTTCTAGAAACTAATCCTATGGAAGTGCACAGTGTACTGATGAGTCTTAAAACTGAGAGCGCACCAGGATGGGACAATATATCTACCAAATTTCTTAAATCTTCCCACGAATTGGTGGTACCAATAATTTCACATCTGGCTAATCTGTGTTTTACGCAAGGTGTTTTCCCACCCGCCCTGAAAAAAGCCATTATTACGCCTGTGTACAAGGGTGGCAACAGAGATTATGCGAGCAATTATAGACCCATCTCGGTTTTACCTGCAATCTCAAAAATTATAGAAAAGTTAATCAACAGTCGGTTAATAAACTACCTTAACAAGTATAACATTATATCTCGTGCTCAATACGGATTTAGACAAGGATTATCGACAGAGGACGCAGTCTCAGCATTAACTTCTCATATTGTGGAACAAGTGGATACAGGAAAAAAGTGCCTGACTGTTTTCCTGGATCTAAAAAAAGCTTTTGACACCGTTTCTGTTCCCATCCTTGTGCGTAGTCTAGATAACATAGGTATAAGAGGAGTTCCCTTATCTCTGCTAATAGATTATCTCCAGGATAGAAAGCAATGTGTAAAAATAGGAAATTACGTCAGTGAAGAGTTAGGGGTGAGTTTCGGTGTCCCACAAGGTAGTGTTCTGGGTCCGACGCTTTTCCTTATTTACATTAATAATCTTTGCGAAATGGAACTTGAGAATGGACGTGTTTTCTCCTATGCAGATGACACAGCCCTTGCTTTCACTGGAGATACTTGGGTATCTGTATATGGAAATGCTGAAAGGGGGCTCACAAAGATTGCTAAATGGTTAAATTCTTATTTACTAACATTAAACACCTCAAAAACCAAGTGTATCGCGTTTACAAAGCACAACATCACTCAACCCGGACCTAACTATAACCTTAGAATCCATATTTGTAATAATCTCCATCTTTGCACGAATTGTTTTTGTAATAAAATCACAAAGGTGTCTGATATCAAGTATCTTGGTATTATGGTTGACCAACGCTTATCTTGGCATCTGCACACAGAAATGGTCATGGCTCGAACCAGAAAGCTCATTTGGATCTTCAAGACTTTGAGACATGTTACCTCGAAGACTCTCTTAAACCAAATTTATGTATCACTGGCCCAGTCAGTTTTAGTGTACTGTATACCTGTTTGGGGCGGGGCTACAAAGATTAAATTTCTGGAATTGGAGCGAGCACAAAGATCTCTCTTGAAGGTCATGTATTTCAAATCGTATAGATTCCCTACTGAAAGCCTTTATTCGCTAACCGGTCTACTCATAGTCAGGCAATTATATGTCCTCCATGCTGTTTTAAAACTCCATAAAACTCTCCCTTTTGATGTCAACCTCGAAAAAAAAAGAAGGAAATATCTTGTTGCGCCGGAAGTCTCCGTTAAAACAACATACGCAAAAAGACAGTATACCAGGCAATCCGCTTCAATCTACAACAAACTGAATAAACTTATAAACATTTTCCCCTTGACTTATCGAGATTGTAAAAAATCTCTTACAAATTGGCTCAAAATCAAAAGCTATGACGACATTGAAACTCTTTTACAAACTGTCGGGTGATGATCTGATGGATGATAAGTATCACAAACACAAACATAACTCCGAATACACTCTTTACATACATACACACACACACACACACACATACATACACTTACACAACACACACCCACTCCCACCCATACACGTACATTTTTTAAATTAATCGTTTTTGTTTGTATACATTTTACTTTATTTTTTCTTCCATTAGTTAATAAGTTACCTATTGTAAAAGTTCATGTAAGCACACTCCTACATACTAATGTACTAGTTTTAGAAGAGCGGGGCCTCCTAGCACAGGTATTTCTCATACTTAAAAGGAGACCCCTATGTAAGATATTTTGTAGAAAATGTAAAGTTACTGAAATAAAAATTTATTATTATTATTACTTTGAATGATTAATTCAAATCTAAACAAAAAATGTGTCCATAAATTAATATTTATAAACTTAATCCTTTTTATAAAAATCTCACTTAAAATAAATTGTTCCGGAAAAGCTGACATTGTAAAATATAAATCCAAGTTTGTTCGTTAATATTTTCCTCGGCACTGTTGCTAGAATATCTGTGGCTGACACTTCAGACTTAGCTATCTTTTTATCCATCCTGAGGGCCCTATTAACTGCATTGCGGCAAATGTCGCAAGCATTGACACTGGAAAATCTTAAAATTTTGCTTTGAGTACTGCACTCAGTTTTTTTTGTTATTCCGAATTTTAATTTGTCGAAACGTTGTTTTCAATTACTTAGCAATTTGACTTTTCTAGTATTTATGGATAACCTACCTGCTTTATTGTGACCTGAATCCCACAAAGATCCTGACCTTGAATAATCTATATTTCTATACTAGTATAATATTATATTATACAAAGGTTGTAGCGGGTAATCTCTGGATCTACTGAACCGATTTAGATGAAATTTGGCATAGAGATAGTTTGAGATCCAGGAAAGGACATAGAATAGTTTGCATTGCCTTGGGATGATAAAATACTGTATACGCGGGGGAAGCCGCGGGCAGAAGCTAGTTATGCATAAAAAGAGAATCGACCCTCATAAACGTACCGCAAAAGACTCATCCTCCATCTGAATCTTCATTATTGAATAAAAAAACCGGCTATAAGTACGTGTAGTGTTCCGTAGTTATCCGTACCAAAAGCCAAGAAAATAACGCTCATGTCAAAAAACTGGATTGCGGGACACAGAAGTATTTGCCATAAAACATTGCTTCTTGCCAAACTTCATTATTCTAGGTCAAAGGGATCATTGTAGATACTATATATCCATACTGCGACAGCGAAGTTGCACGTTGACTATCCGTAGACAATCTTACCAAATGACAGCCCCATGCGACGGTATCACCTTCGTAGTTACAATAGTTCTGCAGTAGCACTGCAATCTGTCGCCTAAATTGTAACCATCTTAACGGGTAAACAAACTTAGTTCTAGGTGAATTCAGTAAGTATCAACCTGCACTGCGGTGAATCGTAGTCTATTGCTACCAAGAATGTCGGAGCAAGATTCATCGTAGTGACGTTGGAGTTTTGCTACCGAACTTTAAGTTTGAATTCGTGTTTTTATGGACAACTTTATCAGGTACTTTAGTATTTTGTTTAAACTTCGGTGTGGTTATATAAAATTAATGAGACAAAATTACATGCAAAGTCTCTGGATCTGGAAAGATCTTTGAAGAAATGGGTTTTCTTTGAAAGTTGACCAAATTATCATACTAGGCGAAGTTTGAACGTGAAGGTAAATGTTAAATGATAAATGATTTTTATTTCTGTATGTTGGTTTGTACAAACACTTTGACATGTCGAACATATTTTTTAAAACTAGATGAGGTCGGCGTTTCCTATCTGACTACTCTGAGAAAAAAGGCCGAAACAAACTCAGAGGTCACAGTCTCGTTTAAAGTCCAGACAAAATATTGGTTAGATCATGTGAAGACCATGAAGACTGATGTCTGAAATGGTCTTTTGAGGAAAGAACCAGCCAGATTGAGTGTCCAGTCAGTGCAAGCATTTGTCAATAACCGAGCAGCACAACTCAGAATTTAAGGAGCTCAACGATTCGACGAACAATACCAAAGAAAGGACATTCGGGTAGGCCGCATAAATTACTCAAACTGCCAGACCATGATTAAAAAATAAGATAAATTTAAATTAAAACAAAAAATAATGATCCACATAGCCTTCACATTCACAATAATTAAAATAAAATAATATAATACTTTAAAAAGTAAATATTTTTGTCATTGCAAGAAAACCAAAAAAAAATATTATAATAACAAAATTCACGGTGCAAAATATAATAAAAACACAAAATTAATTGGAGCAGCTCAATCCCAAGCCTTTTTGTCTTCAAGGTAATCTTTCATTGTATAAAACGCTTTCTGGCACAACTTACGTTTAATGAAAGATTTGAATTTATTAAGACTTAGATCTTGTACGTGGCTTGGAAGCTTATTATAAAAACGTACACATTGACATCTAAACGAGCCACCTATTTTCTTGAGCCTTGTTGTAGGTACTACAAATTTGTGTTTATTCCTAGTATTTATGTTATGGATATCACTGTATTTTTTAAACAATTTTATATTATTATGGGCATATAAAACATTTTCATAAATATACTGAGAAGGCACAGTCATTACATTAATCTCCTTAAATTTCTCTCTGAGAGAGTGTCTCGGGCTTAATTTATAAATTGATCGAACAGCTCTTTTCTGTTAAACAAATATAGTCCGGATGTCGGCGGCATTTCCCCACAACAGAATACCGTACGACATTACACTACGAAAGTAGCTAAAGTATACTAAATGGGCTGTCTCTATGTCGGTTAAATAACGAATTTTTCTAACAGCATAAGCTGCGGAGCTTAGCTTCTTTGACAATTTATCTATATGTGGACCCCACTGAAGCTTAGCATCCAAAGTTAAGCCTAAGAATACTGTGCTATTTTCAGGATTCAATTCTTCGCCCTTTATCAACACATCGGTTTTCACCTGTCTAACGTGAGGTAGGGTAAACTTAATGCATTTGGTTTTTTTTTCATTAAGAAGTAAATTATTAACATTGAACCAGTGAACTACTTTTGAGATCGCGCTATTTACATCGTCAGTAACCAGCTGCTGACGTTTAATTTTAAACAAAAGTGAAGTATCATCCGCAAACAACACTATATCATGGTTACCCTTTATGAGGTAAGGCAAGTCATTAATATAAATAAGAAACAAGAAAGTACCAAGAATCGAGCCCTGTGGGACTCCCATTGTTACCATAGATCCAGGAGATCTTTTTCCATTAACGTTAACGGTCTGAATCCTATTACTCAAATATGAAGTAAGAAGATCCAGAGCGCTGTTCCGGATCCCGTAGTGGCGGAGTTTCCTGATTAGCGTTTCATGAAAAACACAATCAAATGCTTTGGACAAATCACAAAAGATTCCCAATGCATCGCAGTTATCTTCCCATGCATTATAAGTATGTCCTAAAAGCTCAACACCGGCATCAGTAGTTGAACGACCCTTTGTAAAACCGAACTGTTTGCTATGTAATGATTTATGTTTATTAAAAAATCTTTGCAATTGCTCTAAAATTAATTTCTCAAATATTTTGCTAAACGTAGGTAGTACTGAAATAGGTCTATAATTTGTAGGGTCTGATGTACTACCTGATTTAAACAAAGGTATTATTTTATACTTACAATCGTTCAGATTCAGACTCTGTTGGCGCTCATCGGATTCGTGAAGGGAACATCATTTATACAATAATAATAATAAATGAGATGGATAATCATTTACATTGGACGTATTTCTCGCTCTCATCGCTGAGACCCTGTCTCTGTAGTGTTAAGGTGCAAATAATAGTGACATCGCATTCCAGCAAGGTGAAGACTTATATCAGTTTTCAACTCTGTTTCAGATGCAGATAATAAATTGTTTGAGTTTAAAACATTTGTTAATAACATTATAATTATCATGATATTATTCCAAAATTAATTCCAGGCTCAGGAACGTGGTGATTGGTACAAGAGTGAGGCCTGTGCTCAGCGGTTGGCGAAGTCGGGCTGTGGATGATCATGATGATGATTCCAGAATTTAGTATTACACATTGCTTTTGAACATATTATTACTGATTATTAGGCATTCATATAACATTTATCACCAATACCAATATGAGATATTTAGTTCTAACATACTACGAGAAGTCAATACAGTAGATGAGTGATACGCCTTGCCAAGTCTACTATTTTGATATTAGTGTAATTTAAAAATATCACTAATACTGATATATTAGTTACAATATTATAATATTTCCAGGCGAATATATTAGTATTACCTATATATGTGTCAATTTTAGTTAGAACCTCGAGCGGGGCGCTTTGAATCAGCACAAAAATTAACTGTCATTTCATATAGTATGTTTAGTCCAGCGTACTTGTATGATAGAGGTCGGTGGCAGAGGCAGACACCATTATTATGCCAGTTATTTTAAATGTATCTAATAAAAAGGTTCTATTGGAGGGAACTATGGTGTACCATTGAAACGAATCATCACAGTATTTTATCTTTTTTTTTTCAAAGATTACTTTATTAACATTTTTCAAATCCGGTATCTATCATGAGGCACCAGTTTGAACATAGTGAAAAATTAGGATTCGTGTCGCTCCAATTTTGTCAAGTTAAGTAACTTCAGGCCAGCTATTTCTGTAAAGAAGATAAATTATAGATTAAAAAAAGAGTAGGTCTGGAACCATCACAGTAAAGGAGAGATCCTCCATTCAGACGGGTGTTGTGTGGTGGGTGCCCGATAGTTGTCGACGGGCTGTATTATTATTACCATACAAGCTCGAACTATGGTAAAACCTAGGATTTACCAGTATTATGGGTCAAAGGCCGAAATTATCTATGATAATTTACTATTAATTTCGGGCTTTTACAAGCGATCACGATCAAGATTTACCTCAGAGACTGATAAATGTTATAAAAATTTAATATCTATGACACACTATGCGATAGCGATTGGAAAACCGTCAAAACGGTGTGGGATTTACAAGCGTTATCGAAATGTCACGTGATCAATAAAATGCCTTGCCATTTCAACCATCGAAAGAAAAAAAGACCCACCACCAAATACCATCGACATCGCTTATGGAATGACGCCTTGCCTAGAGCCTCTGTTCTAATCTTAATATGACGGGAAAATAATACAAATTATTATCAGCGTCAATATGTAAAAAATCTTACCATAAAAGTGTGTGTGAGGGTTCCATAGTCGAAGTCACAAGTGATTTACTGCTCTTATAAGGCAATGCCTTGTATTTTTTCATGACCTTCTGGGCAGCGTTCGCCTAGCGCACCAGGAGAGGCCAATGTGATGGCAGCAAGAGCAGCGAGCACCACAAAGATGACGAGATACAGTTTCATGTTGATACGAGTTCATTTTTCACGACAATGATCCGTGATAGCTTGATGGACTGCTTTATATACCACCACAATAATACTAATATGCATAGCAACATATTTAATCTTTCAGGTTACACACTTGACATTTATACTTGTTTGTTTTGCGGAAAAAAGATTAGAAAAATAATAAATACAAAATAACTACGTCAATATATAAAAAAAGCTTCTCATTTACGTTTTAAGGGTTCCATTCCATAATTTGTAAAAGGTTGAGGAGCTCGTGGCTAAATAATAACAGCCACACGGTTCGACCTTCGAGATTAAGCAACGCTTGCCGAGGTTGATCCGTGGATGGGTGACCATTCTTGACATGCCGAGATCTCCCTGCCTCAGAAACCACGTTAAGCTGTTGGTTTTGGCTGTAGTTTCGTTACGGGTAGTCATAAGCCTGAGATCTGACACCAGTCTTGCCAAGGGGTATCGCGTTACCCAGTTAATGGTTTGTGGAGGTCAGATAGGCAGTCGATCTTCGTGAAATACTGGTATCCAACTGAATCCGTTTATATTGGAAGCTGACTATAATAGAGTTGAAAAAAGGCTAGGCAGATTTATCGATAATTTGTAGTAGGTTTCGGTTTCTTTAACAAGCGGCTTCGGCCAAAGGAACATACTCTTGATAGATAGGTATCCTATATCCTAATCCAGGACTTGGTCTACCCGAGTGCCAAGTTGCATCCAAATCTATTTAGCTGTTACGACATGAAAAGATAACAGACATACACATATAAAAGAGTAAGTTTGGAGTTTCTTGTCCGTTCTTCTCCATAACAAGCTAGATTTCCGAATGGACGGTAGAATCAATTATTATTACATTTCATTTTTATTTTTGACGTTCGAAAGTGCCGCTTAATGGCCTAATTGAATAAAGAAATTTTGATTTTGATTTTGATTTTGACAATAATACAGTAATAATAGGTACACTTTAAATTTATAACATAAGCATGGATAAGTACTTAATTATTCTTCTTTTACATCGCAGGTTTGACGGCATTTTCATAGTCTGCTGCCGGGAGAGGCCAATGTGATGGCAAACAATGAAGCTACGTAAGTATGCTAAAACTAGAGGAAGTCTCTATAGACTTAAAATTTATATATTTAATCTTTCAGGTTACACACTTGACATTTATATCAAGTGTGTAACCTGAAAGATTAAATATGTTGCTATGCATATTAGTATTATTGTGGTGGTATATAAAGCAGTCCATCAAGCTATCACGGATCATTGTCGTGAAAAAGGAACTCGTATCAACATGAAACTGTATCTCGTCATCTTTGTGGTGCTCGCTGCTCTTGCTGCCATCACATTGGCCTCTCCTGGTGCGCTAGGCGAACGCTGCCCAGAAGGTCATGAAAAAATACAAGGCATTGCCTTATAAGAGCAGTAAATCACTTGTGACTTCGACTATGGAACCCTCACACACACTTTTATGGTAAGTTTTTTTACATATTGACGCTGATAATAATTTGTATTATTTTCCCGTCATATTAAGATTAGAACAGATGCTCTAGGCAAGGCGTCATTCCATAAGCGATGTCGATGGTATTTGGTGGTGGGTCTTTTTTTCTTTCGATGGTTGAAATGGCAAGGCATTTTATTGATCACGTGACATTTCGATAACGCTTGTAAATCCCACACCGTTTTGACGGTTTTCCAATCGCTATCGCATAGTGTGTCATAGATATTAAATTTTTATAACATTTATCAGTCTCTGAGGTAAATCTTGATCGTGATCGCTTGTAAAAGCCCGAAATTAATAGTAAATTATCATAGATAATTTCGGCCTTTGACCCATAATACTGGTAAATCCTAGGTTTTACCATAGTTCGAGCTTGTATGGTAATAATAATACAGCCCGTCGACAACTATCGGGCACCCACCACACAACACCCGTCTGAATGGAGGATCTCTCCTTTACTGTGATGGTTCCAGACCTACTCTTTTTTTAATCTATAATTTATCTTCTTTACAGAAATAGCTGGCCTGAAGTTACTTAACTTGACAACATTGGAGCGACACGAATCCTAATTTTTCACTATGTTCAAACTGGTGCCTCATGATAGATACCGGATTTGAAAAATGTTAATAAAGTAATCTTTGAAAAAAAAAATTATATAATACTGTGATGATTCGTTTCAATGGTACACCATAGTTCCCTCTAATAGAACCTTTTTATTAGATACATTTAAAATAACTGGCATAATAATGGTGTCTGCCTCTGCCACTGACCTCTATCATACAAGTACGCTGGACTAAACATAATATATGAAATGACAGTTAATTTTTGTGCTGATTCAAAGCGCCCCGCTCGAGGTTCTCAGGAACTCGAGCCTTTTCGCCTGAAAATATTATAATATTGTAACTATTATATCAGTATTAGTGATATTCTTAAATTACACTAATATCAAAATAGTAGACTTGGCAAGGCGTATCACTCATCTACTGTATTGACTTCTCGTAGTATGTTAGAACTAAATATCTCATATTGGTATTGGTGATAAATGTTATATGAATGCCTAATAATCAGTAATAATATGTTCAAAAGCAATGTGTAATACTAAATTCTGGAATCATCATCATGATCATCCACAGCCCGACTTCGCCAACCGCTGAGCACAGGCCTCACTCTTGTACCAATCACCACATTCCTGAGCCTGGAATTAATTTTGGAATAATATCATGATAATTATAATGTTATTAACAAATGTTTTGAACTCAAACAATTTATTATCTGCATCTGAAACAGAGTTGAAAACTGATATAAGTCTTCACCTTGCTGGAATGCGATGTCACTATTATTTGCACCTTAACACTACAGAGACAGGGTCTCAGCGATGAGAGCGAGAAATAAGTCCGTTGTAAATGATTATCTATCTCATTTATTATTATTGTTGTATAAATGATGTTCCCTTCACGAATCCGATGAGCGCCAACAGAGTGAATCTGAACGATTGTAAGTATTAACCTAACTAGTATACTTGAGCGAGGAGATACTTGCTCAAATATACTAGTTTTAAGGATAAGTTGTTAGCCTGTCCCCATATTTAAATCTCACTGATCTGACAGTAATGCGCTATAACTTTACTAGCACGCTATCCACTAGTTTATAGCTTGCAATCTGACTGAAAATATTTTTCAGTTAACCTTTACAGCAATTATTCTATTACTTTAAAATGAATCATAATAAAAATAACTGGGATGTTTTTCTCTTACGTATTTAATTATTCTCACGATCGATAAAGCCAATAAAGTATTTTTTTTCCGAAAGCTGTGTCCCATCTCTAATATTAGTTAGTATGTTCTCTCATGTTAAGTCACGTTGCTATCAGCGCCAAAATGGCCAAATCAAATGTCTTCATTTTGTCATCGATAATATGAAATCCAGCGAACTAGTATAATAGAGGTGAGGAAAAGGTCGGCAGGGGGCAGCTTTTTATAAATAGTTGACTTATTTTATGAGGCCAATATTTACAAAAATGTACTGTTGCTCACGTCGACATTATATTTAACTAGCCAGATATTTTTTAAATAAAACAACTGGTTTTATTACTTAAGCGCACTAACTTATGTACATACAGTAAGATAAACTTGCTTGCCTTTCGTAATATGCAACCATAGATATAACACGAAAATGGCATACTCACACATCTAAGTAAACACGATCCGAAATGGGACCGTAACTTTAAACCTTACAGCTTGCCAGTAAGTCGAAGCTATACGGTCGTATTATTTGTTCAGCGCACCTGAGTCAATCTGATTGTCAAGTTAGTTGCAGCTATTTCATCGTCTGCGGATTATGTTATGCGGAAACTAGGGCTGTCATACATTCCCCCGTCACCCACAGTGAAGCGAAGAGGAACCCGACGGAGGGGCCGCTCGTCAAGGTTTTTGCCGATTATGCTGACGACGTAGCCGCCAACAAATAGGTTGCGGTGCCACTTGGTAACAGTGGCAACATCGCAACTGAAGCGGGCCGCTATGTTTTGTGGAGCTTACCAGGGCTTCTCATACGATATCGCGGCTGAGGGTTGGAGGCCTCGGCGGGAAAGGATTGCCAGTATTACGGTGCGCCGCTCTACCTACCTTCCGCGGCCTTTACGGGGTCACCACCGTCTAATGGCGGACGCGGTGGGGCCTCAAGGGAGGTCCCTATCTCCCATCCCTAAGCCTGAAATGTGGTGGGTGGAGGGGCAACTGACCTGCCCTGTCACAAGCAGACCAAGGGGGCAGGGTTATATGCATACATAAGGTCGTCTGGCGTCCATGTGCTGGTGTTCTGGAGCGCCGGTGATGGGGGTACCACCCAGACCAGGGTCCGGTGACGGACAGCCCCGGCGGGTTCGCGGTGAGAGCTAATGCGTGCCCATGTTCCCGCCATAAGCGGCACGGGAGGACACCGTGGAATTTTAATGGATTGACGTCCCACATAACTGCGCTAGTTCACCGTGGTGGCGCAATATGCATGAATTTTTCTCCAAGCAAAAAAAAAAATCTGTCATCGTGTTAAGTATTTACAGACAAGATAAAAGAAACAAGAAGGTTAGGTAAAGATAAAGTGAAGATTTGTCATCAAAATTAATCGTTTAATATGTGGTAAGAATATGCTTTTATTTAGTACCATTTTATAAGTACCTTCAGTTTGTGTCATTAAAGAATGCCATAAAACAGTGCATGTTTTTTCTTATTAATATACAGGGTGTCCCAGAAATCGACGTCAAGCCGTAAATGGGTGATAGACCAAGTTATAACAGTTCTCAGAAAAATACGAAAAAAAATCTATCTCATGTTTTAAAAAAATTATGTTCACTTTAAAAAATTACTAAAAAAATCAATCCCTGTAATGGTTCTTTAACTCCAATTGCTACAAATCCCATAATTTATCTAATTTTTTTATTATTATGTAATCTTGAATAATGCTTGTGTAGATTTTTGCCTAAAATTCAAAGCCAACTCCTCCTACTTAGAAGAAAATTAAACTTTTTCAAAACCAAATTATTTAAATTTACTATTTCGCCCAACTTTAACTGACTGTACTGAAAAAAAAATGTACTACGCTAGTTTGGCAAGTAACATGAAAAATTAGCGCATTTAATAAGGATTCAAAAATGGTGTAACACTTGCTAGATTACGTTTTCAATAATTGGTCAAATTTTTTTTTGTAAATAGTATCCGTTTTTACCCAAAATGTCCATACTTCCTTAAAATGACTTTAGCTTACCTAAAGCTTTGCTAAACTCCGTTTCTAATTCGATAGAGACGGAGAGAGTCATTTTACGAAGTGTGAGCGAGATAAGAAATTGAAATTTTACGTAATTTAAGAGCAAAGTTATGATAGTGACTCAACCTTTTCAAGACGTAAATGGGTGATAGACCAAGTTATAACAGTTCTCAGAAAAATACGAAGAAAAAATCTATCTCATGTTTTTAAAAATGTATGGTCACTTTAAAAATTTACAAAAAAAATCAATCCCTGTAATGGTTCTTTAACTCCAATTGCTACAAATCCCATAATGAGACTCTCTCCGTCTCTATCGAATTAGAAACGGAGTTTAGCAAAGCTTTAGGTAAGCTAAAGTCATTTTAAGGAAGTATGGACATTTTGGGTAAAAACCGATAATATTTACAAAAAAAAAATTGACCAATTATTGAAAACGTAATCTAGCAAGTGTTACACCATTTTTGAATCCTTATTAAATGCGCCAATTTTTCATGTTACTTGCCAAACTAGCGTAGTACATTTTTTTTTCAGTACAGTCAGTTAAAGTTGGGCGAAACAGTAAATTTGAATAATTTGGTTTTGAAAAAGTTTAATTTTCTTCTAAGTAGGAGGAGTTGGCTTTAAATTTTAGGCAAAAATCTACACAAGCATTATTCAAGATTACATAATAATAAAAAAAATTGATAAATTATGGGATTTGTAGCAATTGGAGTTAAAGAACCATTACAGGGATTGATTTTTTTAGTAAATTTTTAAAGTGAACATAATTTTTTAAAAACATGAGATAGATTTTTTTTCGTATTTTTCTGAGAACTGTTATAACTTGGTCTATCACCCATTTACGGCTTGACGTCGATTTCTGGGACACCCTGTATAGGCACGGGTTTGAACACTATTTCGCCGGATGATAAGCAATGATGTGGTCGACAGTAAAGCGTGCTTGCCTAGAAGTACCTATTCACTCTTGACTTGAAGACCCCGTTGATAATTTATTAAGCTTTTTTATCAATAATTTTTAGTGTGCCGTTCCTCAAAAGGAAAATTTGCATTACAGGATCACTTCTTCGCCTGTCTGTCTGCCCGTGTGACAAGACCTTTTTCTGTCGAACGCCTGAAGGTATTAAGTTGAAAGTAATATCATATACAGGTCTGCAAACCCTTAGAGTAGTGAAAATCAAATCTTACTTCTAGGCAAGCGTGCTACACCTTTGACCACATCATCACTTACCATCAGGTGATATAGTGGTCAAGCGCAAGCCAACCCACAAAAAAAAAAGGTTAAGCCGACGCATATTTGACGAATCACACGGCAATCAAAACCTATAGGGTACTTCAGGTTGCCCTAGAATCATGAAATTTCGCAAGAAGCAATGCACAAGTGAAGGCAAAAGGCCCAAAAACTGTAAATTTCTACCTCCATCAAAAAATAAACTAATATTCGGTATCCCGTCTGTCAAGACCTTTTTCTTAGCAACGCGTAGAGGTGTCAAGTTGAGATTAAGATAATATACTTACTCAAGACTACATTCCCTTGAAGCTGTGAAAAATCAAACTTCTATATCAACGCAAGCAAAGGAAATGGCCGTTTATGCATATTTGACCGCATATTTGACACTCGTAGGTGAATTAAAACCTAATGGCTACTTTTCGTTCCCCTAGAATCATAAGATTTGGCAAGAAGCAATGTCTTACAGGACAAGTAAAGGATAAAATCCAAATATATAAAAATGTACAAAAAAAACTATATGTCAACTGTCAAGACCATTTTCTTAGGAACGCGTGGAGGTATCATGTTGAGCAATGTTCGGTGCAATTCGTAATACCCACTTGGTTCAGTTAACTGAAATTTTAGTAGTGTTTTAATACAATTTATCTCCCTCACAAAAATCGCAAACACAAATAAATTAGAGGCAAAAATCCAAACCAAGTACAAAAAATCGGCACTTAAAAAATAAAACTTCAAAGTATAATATCTTGAAAACAGTTAAGTTTGGGATACGGTGTTTCATATAGTCAAATCAGTCAGAAATGATGGAAACTACAACCTCTTTTAGGATATACGTCGACCTAATCTATAGCTCTGGAGAAGTTTGTTATTCCTCATGAACACGGCTTCTTTCATTACAAAAAAATGCGAATCAAAATAAAAATAACTTTTGATCATACCTACCGTATCTCCCAAAACAATGGTGCAGACCTTAAAGTATCAGCTCCGTCAACAATATACAGAAAACCTTCCACATGGCTCACGATAAGGACGATTCAAAGTAGAAATGTAATTGTCAACTGCACTTCACGCAGTAAACTTCCCATGGTAAAAGAGTTGTATATTTTATCTGGAAACATTAAAAAGTATGTTAGTTTAGGATTTATCTTTTTGAGTGTTTTTCCACTGAAAGTCTTAGGCAAACGACATTGTATCAGCGAAAATGACAGTCAAAATGTAAGGTATTGACATGTGACATCGATAGCGGTTGTCCTATACATCAATCCCATTGTTTTGAAAGAAAAAAAATATGACTCGCACCGGACCGGTTCAGTCGACACCGGCTTTCGCTGAAAACCAGCTCTGTGGCGCTGTCTTGCACGTGAATCCCAGCATTATGCTGAGCGATGACCGTTTTTCGTGGTTGTGACGCATACTTTGTTGTATTCGTATTTAAGTAACTTAAACATTTTTTTATGGTATCCTGCCTGGCTCAAATAAACTCTTTTGCTTCTTTTCTTTTCTTTAGGATATAAAACAAACAAGAATAAAAAAAGACTCCGTTCAAACATCGATACTGCTTAAAGTTTGTCACTTTATCTGTGAATTTTGCATGATAGAGGTAGATGTATGCCTAGTTCTAGATACTTAATTTAAGCCTAGTTCTAGATAATTAATCCAAGCCTACTCCCTTAGATTAAGTACCTAGTTCCTAAGAGACTGTTATATTTTGGTGTCAATTGGCATAATGTCAAATGATGACATCCTCTGCTGGACATAGGCCTCCTGCAAGCGTCACCACACTGATCGGTCCTGTGCGTTTCGCATCCACCCGATTCCTGAAGCCTTGACCAAGTTATCACTCCACCTAGAGTGAAGCCTTCCCACGCTTCGTCTTCCGGTATGCGGTCGCTACTCCAGATGCAAGATGCTCCAGATGCTCGCGGTTGCAAGATGCTTTACATACTTTATTTTATAACAACGTATAATGACATACCACAGAATAATAATTTTCCAACAAACTTCGTACAAGGAAGCCATTTCATTTCTAATCTAAGAGTTACCGAGAAACTTGATAGTAATATTGCCATCATATATTAGAGGCAGATATTAAATATTGTCTCAAGTTAAAAGTTACAAGTCTAAGTTATAAGTTCCGGGCGCAGATAATAAGGAACAAAGTAGGAGTAGTGGTCGTACTATATCGCCTAGATATTCTTTACAGTATTAGCAGAGAAGTTTTAAACTTATAATTTACTAGGTTTAATGTTTTGAAGTAACTGCTTCTTGTAAGAACGCCAACGTTACGATAATGTGAATGAAGTCAAATAACTATTGTTTTTGACATGCAACTATTCACTTAACAAAAACATGATAATTTTCCAAGCTGAGAGAACCATTTAGCACCAAAGAGCCTTATTTATCAAACCTTTTTAACAATAATGATTAGTTTAAACATTGATTAGCCGATTCTAAATTTAGATAACATCACGCCTATAGTTCTCGTTGGGTTAAGCAGAGTTACATCTATAGTACAGCCGCATTAATCAATGCTAAACTAATCATAATATAGTGAGAGCCTGAAAGTCTATATAGAATAATAAAGCTTATTTTTGATCCTGAATTAAAATTGAGATGCATAACGACATACAGACAGTCTTCAAAGCAGACCAAAGTAGAAAATAACTGCACTTTGTTTAAATGTTACTGGCCACTTTCCAAGTGTAATGAGGTCTTTATAGAGAGACGTACAAACTTGTTCATGTTATTGCAATAATAGTTAACAGTATGTTTGTAACATTCTTTTTTAGTTAGTTTGTCCACTGTCACCACCATTTTGCCACGAGCTAGTTTTACAAAATCTTCTGGTCTGCCATGTAAAAGCTTGACCAGATTTTGTTTTATTTCTGTTTATTTATCTGCTTTGTTCAGGTTTTTTTCTATTTGCTATAGATGTAACTATATTTTGTAGACATCCCATGGTCGTTGATAGTTACTTCTCAATTTATAAGTGACTCCACAAAGTAGGCTTTCAAAAAGAAAAGACCTCTATGGGTTTTCAATCGGCAAAAGTTACGAACTCTCTGCCCCTATTTAAACTGTATAGCTATAGATGATGATTTTTTAAAAAAACTTCATCTTGATCATGTTGCTTGATTTTTTTATTTATTTTTTTGATGGGTTTGCTCTTGACTCTAGTCTAAGTCATAGGTGACAGAGACAGAGTCGACAATGGAGTGAGATTACCCAGTAGAAGCCTGTTCTCTCTAATTTTGAAGAGATTCGGTTTGAATGCGTTCGGAAACAAAGACGCAGGCAGTGAGTTCCATTCATTCGCTGCGCGCATTATGAAGGATGTTTGGAAGCGCTTGGTGCGAATTGGTGGAATGGCAACAAGGTAAGGATGGTAACTTGCAGTACGTCTAGATGTCCGATGGTAGAAGGAGGCTGGTGGGATGAGGTCGTGGAGTTCTTGAGCACACTCACCGAAATACAGTCAGTAGAAGACCGACTGCAGGCAACCTTGCGGTGATGAGCCTAGCTGTGAAGCTTGGTATCCACCAGTTCAATGTCACGGATGAGCCTCTTCGCTCTGCGTTTCACCAAGCTGATACTTAGCTGAGCCATCCCAAATGTGACTGCAATACTCCATGTAGGATCGGACTTGCGCTTTGTACAGGGTTAAAAGCTGTCCAGGCGTAAAGTATCGCTTCACCTTATTTAGATGCCCAGTTTTTTGGCCGCAATTTGGGCTTTGTACTCAATGAAGGCGCCGAAATTGTGACTGGATGTCAACTCCATGCCTAGGAGCTCGAGTCGATCAGTCACTGGAACAGACGCACCTCGAAAAGTAGGCGCCTGATCGAAAATACTCCTTTTAGCGGTAAAAAGACACGCCTTTGTTTTGGTGGCATTAAAGGAGACCAGATTGTCATCACCCCACTGGGAGAGAAGGCTTAAGGTCAAATCTGTCCGCTCTACCATAGTCTCTCTCAAGGAACGAACTACATCCACGTTGGTTCTTGCGCTGGACAGGTATCTCTCTGAAATAGTACTGTCATCTGCGTACCCAACAATATCAAGCTGAAGTAGGTCATTGATGTGTAGCAGGAAAAGAGTTGCAGAGAGAACAGACCTCCGAGGAGCGTTTTTGTAGCTGTATGTCAGACTAGCATAGTGCTAAGTGTTTATTTCTGTACGTTATTTGTCAGTATTAATGAATTAATTCAAGAGTTTTATTGAGAAGGTACCTATATTTTTTTTTCTTTCAATAAATAAGTTCTATTTAAGAAGATCGCTGTCGGCTGTTCACTAAAAAAGAAAATAGGATTGAACACCAACCAGTATTTACTTTTCTACACCTCATACGAACGATTCAAAATGTAGGTAATGATCCCAGTTGACGTCTGTCACGAGTCACGACTCACGAGCGCTACTCGATCGCGTCCAAACAAATGGAGAGTGCTCGACGTCGCGTCGAAGCGCACTCTTTATCTGACAGCCCGACGCTTATGTCGGTCCAAAGGGTAATGAGTGGGCATTTTTTATATCTCTGCTCTGCTAGCTATTTGCGCTCTTAACCTAGTCGAGTGGATTTATATTAGATGATTGAGATTGATGATTCGCATTTTTGTTTAACTTTTTAACAGTGAAGTAGTGGAAAATAAAAATTATTTTCTACAAAAAAATCATAATCAACTTCCAATAAAAATCGACTTCAAATAAAAACGCCAAAAAGTGAAAAATAACTTCTTTTTCGAAAGTCGGGTTCAGTTTCGACTGCCGAAAAATAAGTTATTTTTCACTTTGTGGTGTTTTTATTTGAAGTCGATTGTAATTTTTACTTTTTAGTTGTGGTAAGTTCTATAGTCAGGCACCTATAATGCCAGAATAGATTACCCGAATATAATAAAACTTGAACATAACTGGTACAATGAAAGGTGACCAAGGTGAACTGTACAAATATTCGTACCCCTTTAGAGCGTACTGGCATGATGTTATGTTATGGTATGGTAAACAATAAACAAGCATGCGTTTGCAGCAATCCCGAGAGATTTTCCGTCATTTATTTAAGAGTTATATTGTAAATCTTCCGAAGTTCTTCACCAAATTTAAATGCGACCATTTTGAGACTATACTATTTCAAACAATAAAATAATTTTCAAAATCGTTCCACAATTTACGGAAAAATAAGTGAAAGTCGATCCTTCTCCTTTTTGGAAATTCAGTTAATAACTGAGCTACAAAATTATCAACAATCTATGATTATCAATTATCTCAAATTATTTGAGATTCATCGCAAATATCGTAATCTCATTGGTCTAGTATTCGTTATTGCCAAGCCTGAGGGAATTTACCTATATGTTCACTGATTTCATTTTTGAGGACCTGGGTTTGATTCCCGGGTTGGGAAAGTCTTATTTGGCTTTCCATCTGGCATTTTTCTCTTTCTTAGTAGGACTCTAGATCTGTGCGTGTTCAATGGCAATAGATTTAAGTGATCTAAACATGTTTGGTGAAAAATGAGTCTAATTTACCTCTACCTAACCTATCGTGGGACACAGGCGTGCTATCATAATTATGTGGTACGTATTACGTAAACATTAACTTCTACTTATAACTTAATAATCGATTGCCCCAATCCGTAAGATTACTATCTTCGAAGCTGTGATTAATACAACGATATAATACACTTTAATCGCTTTGTTGCGCATATCCGTGGTTTGGGGGTAATTTTCAATTCAAATGAAGATGTTTCAGTAATCTCGTACCTATGGATTATTAATAATATAGTAAGGAGGGTTAGTTTTCGTGGTGTTGTGGGAATATGCTTAAGGGTTAGAATCATTGCTATTGAACGAATAATAGTTGTGATGTGGTCATCGCTTTCCTATTTCAGAATGTTTATTGTATACCAACTGCTGCCTGCGGCTTCGTCCGCATGTAAAGTGTTGTATTATCCGTTATACCGAGTTTATCGGAATAAAAAGTATCCTATGTATTAATCCAGGTGCAGAATTTTATTCAAATCCATTCAGCCATTTTTGCGTGATTGAAAAACAAATATACAGACTTTCTCATTTATAATATTAGCGGGATTGGTTATCACATCATCGCCATCTCTGATTATAGCTTAAATATGTCCACTGCTGGACATAGGCCTCCCCAAAGCGTCGCATCCACCGGATTCCCACAGCCTTGACCAGGTCATCGGTCCACCTAGGGAAAGGCCTTTCTTGTTTTTATTTGGAAATGAGTATATTAGAGGCAGTTTGAAAGTGGCGCCACTGACCTTGAACTCCAAAAGGATCAAAAGAAGGGTCATAATTAAACATCCCTAAACCACACCTGACATCTAGCTTGTTAAGCAATTTCTAGTTCTGCCAGCAAATGATAAGCAAAGGGAAGCATTGTGATTCTAAAACCGGTGTACATAGGACGGTACAATATCAACGAGGAGTCATGTTGGAGTTAACCTTTATTTAAACAACATTTCGTGGATGTAATATACGTCCTAAACTAACAATCACGTGTGCTTAACTGAGGGAATGTCACCAACAACGACAACAGCCCGTGTTTTGTTATTGTGGCCGCAATTGAGGAAATATGTTGTGTGCTTGGGAAGGCTTTGGAAAAAGTACAATTTGTGGGTGGTAAGGTTTCCGGATTCGGGTATGTGTCAGGTTTTTTTGGCAATTTGAGTAATTCAAATAATCGGTTTTGCGAATAAGCAGTGTCTTTGTTGGGTTTAAAATGAACACAAGAATATATTTAACAAACTCGGTAACAAATAAAGTTGGTAGGCTCCTACAATTAAAAAGTAGTCTCAAAAAAATATATAGCTCTAACGCCATGTACACAAACGTGTCAAAAAAATCGTCACTAAATAACAAACTAACGCTAAACGCAAGTGAAAAACACAACAAACAAAACACTTGTTTTCTTGAATTTTTATCCTGTATATATTTTGTGGTGTACAATAAAGTATAAAATAAATAATTAAAAAAATATTTCCAATAAAAAATACCTTTTAATAAGGTTTTTAGCTTACCGTGCATTGCGATCCAAACCAAACGTGTATGAAAAAAATCATCTTAATCGGTTGACGATACCTGCTTTAAAATTCAGTTGCAAGATTTGAACCAAACACACATACATACATTGCAAGGAAATAAAAAGATTATGAGGGTATGAATGAACATAAAATAAGCAAAAGGGGTAATGTAAGAATCGTAGTAGGCGTTCTGACTATTAATAGAAACCGCATTGATATTTTTCTTCCAATTATATTCTTTTACCACGAAAAATAAATGAAGTGTGTACCTACTCTACGACTTCGGAAGCGACGCACGCCGTCACGACAGCAGGAAATTAATTCTAATGCTCCAGACCTCCAGTTGCTTGCTCACGCGTCACACCACGGTTTTGACAATTTGACTGCGCGCGCTCTTTGACGTTTGCATAAGACAAGATGGCACCGAAGTGTGGTGATAGAGGAAATTAGTCGTTCACAGTTTTGGATTTTAATTGTGAATGTATTTGTGGAATGATTGTATTCACACCTATTTCAAAGATTTGTAGGAGGGTTCGTTAGATTAATAGGATAGGTAGTTTTATTTTGGTATAGAAACTAATTACGAAAAAATTATTGGTCTATAACTGAAACTATATAACAAAACATAACCCTCCTTCTTTCGAGCAGTCGGGTAAAAACATAGGAAATCATTTGTCCATATGATAGAAAGAGTGAAACAAAGTAAGTCAATCAGCGATCTATAAGTATCAACTTAGCAACGTTATACCTCTAGATTTACCAAAACGTTGTATATGAGTTCTTCTGAAGCACTTGAAATTACAACTTATTCCAATTTTCAAGTTACAGAAACACTTTGCCAAAGTTATTTATTGTAAAAATTAGCCTACCAGAAACGTATTAACTATACCATTATTATGGCCCTTAAATTATAAACTTAGGCGAAATTCTCCGGTTTTCGGCCGCGAATAAGTCATCTGATTAATTTAGATGGTCTTTCTTGCCGAGTTTGTGCCTACATCCCGAATTAATCCAGCAGCTTGGGACCTGAGCTCATTGGATTAGCGAAAATTGACTAAGAAGCCGCCCCGTGCTAATTACGCTTCTCTTTCAAATATTTATTAAGAAGTTAGGCAGCGTTCGTTTTTGGAAATCATCTGAATTTAGACCACTATACGTATATACGAATAGCCGATATTAGTGCAAGAATCAGGCCATAAATGTAATTGGGTTTTCTTCATAGCCATTTAAATTATCCCCTGTCTTTAAGTCCTGGGTTCTGTCGAATAAATCGTTTGGCTGTATGGTGAGAGAGGAGTCCTATGTCATAGCCCTATAAATAATTAAGCTTTTAGCTTTAAATTGTGGCTTGACAACATATTGCTCACTTAAAATTAATCTGCCTAGCGTTTTCCCATCTAAGTTGAAGTCGCCTTCTAGTCCAACTGGATTCAGCTGAATACCAGTATTTTTAACCGACTTTAAAAAGGAGGAGGTACTCAATTCGACTGTTTTTTTTTCTGTCCTCTGAACTTTTAACTAGGTGAACCGATTTTCATTTTTATTTTTATGCTGGTGCTTCTCATGTGGTCCCATTTAAATTTGATCAAGATCTGAAGAGTAGTATTTGAGTTATCCTTAATAAAGCGTATTTTCATACGAACCAAAACTAAAAAAAGAATGATAAAAAACTCGGAAAACACTACAAAGCGAAAAATAATTTTCTTTCGGAAGTCAGTGTCAAAAAAGAAAAAAAAATAAGTACGAAAGACACCGACTTCCGAAAAGGAAATTATTTTTTGCTTTGAAGTGTTTTGTTTTGGATGAAGGTTTCATTATTATTTTTTTAAGATTTTTTACAAGCTGAATGAGAGACAATTTTAACGTCTTAAGGGAAGCATCCTTCTGACGTTAAAATTGTCTTCAGGTTAGGTCTAGATTTGTGCCCGATTTATAGCAATAGGCTCGCCCCTTTTACAGTGTAGTGGTTGCTTAGTGGTATCGGCCGCGACTTATAAGTTGTTGGTCATGGGTTCTAACCCAGGCAGGCGCTTTACTTTGTTTAAATGCTCCACTGCTCTCAAAACTGTGAAGGAAAACATCGTGAGGAAACCGCCATGTCCTAGAAACAAAATTTCGAATACATGTGACAACAACACATCTACCAACCCGCATTGGGCCCGCGCGATGGATTACGGCCCATACCCTCTAACTGAGAGGAGGCCTGTTTCCCAGCAGTGGGAACATTAAAAAGGCTGATGATGAAACATAACTGGCGAAATGTGAGTGTTCATGTAGGTGCCTCACCCTTCGGAGAATACAGGCGTGATGTTTAGGAAAGGACGAATTCAATACCAATGAAGTGTTAACTAAGGATACGAACACCAGCTCACAAATTATATTCGTATAATTATTCCATAATTACTTGCCTCAGTGTTCGTCTTGTAACGAATCAAAAACGAAAACCATTAAGTTCGTTTGCAATTCAAATGATTCTTTGTGAACTTAAGTTTGAACAATCGTTAATTAAATTAGCTGACTTTCAAAGAACTTTAGCCATGTTTAGGCGAATGCCAGTAATTTGTGAGACTGGCATTGTTTCTCTTTATTTATCGTTATTGCGATGTTAGCACTACTGTTTTCGGCTTCGATATTTTTTCTTGCTATTCTTGTTTTTGGTATATTTGTGGTAATAATTTTGTTTCTATTATTCAGCGTTCTCGGGAAAACGTGCCCTGCCCGTGGACCTATGACTTGGTGAAGATTTCGGGGATCCACTGGATGCGAACGCACGGGACCGGTCAAAGTGGCGACGCTTGGCAGATGCCTATGTCCAGCAAAGGACGTCTTTCGGCTGATATAATGATGGTAATGATGAGTCAGCGTTTACCGAAAAACTCGTTCAAAATGAATGTTGACCTTAACCCTTGAGTGTCCAAAACGTGGATCCACGCGAGTCACAATGGCTTTTTAATTGTTTCGGTAATAACGGCACACAACCGATTAAACTAATATTATTAAGAGGTAATCTCTGGAAGAACTGATCAGAACAAGAAAGTCATTACACTGATATAAAGCTAAACTAATGTAGAATGCCATAGGTTTATTGTGCCAGAACAATTCACGGTTGATATGGGATATGCCACATAATAAAAGCCTTCGGAAAAGCTAGTAGTAGCTAATGATTTTTACCGGGATCATAATTATATTTATAATATAATTATGATCATATGTATCATATTTATATTTATAATATAATTATGATCATATATATCATAATTATATTATATATTATAAGCCTAGAGAGAACAGAGTATAGACTAAACCTCAAACACTAACTCTGTCGAAAGGAATTTAATAGACACAGCTCGTTTGCTCTCTAAATAAAGTTTAACGTTTCACAACGGACTGTCACTACAAAATGTTAACCTAGAGTAGCAAAACTTTACAAAGGGAGTAAGGTTTAGCTCATAACGAGAAGCGGTGCGACGCGATGATACTTGAAGAGACTAATATATAAATTCGTGAAATCGCTCGCAAACTCTTTCTATTTGACATTTTAACAGTTTTCGTTTAGCGTTTTACGCTGGCGAGTAGACGATTTTTTTACAAATGAAACAATGAATGGAAGCAACGCATACGCGTGCGCGTTCTTTGAAGTTATGCAATTAGGATGATGTATTAGTTTCGCGAGTGACAACGTGAGGCGCATTGTGAAGTCGCAATGAGCCTCGGGAAGCCGCGGGGTGTCAGTGTGCACGGTCTTAGTGGGCTCAAGTATAGCTCAAGCACGTATCGCTGTGTCGAATGTCGTGCAACTACGCCGGGTATATTCTAACTCTGTCACCGAATTGTGAACCTTATTAATGAGTAAAACACAAATGTTCCTCGTTTATAGCTGTTTCTTTCTACTAGTGAAAAATATCTCATCAAAATCCGTTGCGTGATTTAAAAGTAGTAAAAGGAGAAACAGACAGACACAGACAGCGATTTTTTTTGTTTTTTTTTTTCTAAATATTTTTCTTTGTTGTGTCGCTTATTTAAAAAGCACGCGCAGAGTCCGTGAGATCTGACCCGTCAACTATGAATATTATGAAGCCAATTTGTTCTGTTTAACTGTAGTTAAACTAGAGACAAAGAGACGGTTACCTTGTCATCGTTAGCGTATGTGCTTAAGTGTTAACTAGGTAGTGGAGTTTGGAACATTGATTGGTGCAACCCGACCATGTCAGTTTACTTTGTTGTGGAGACGAAGTTTGATTATATGTTGGGAATTAAGCAGAGCAGTTGATATCGTTTTGTGGTATTGTACCTATTAAATATTCGTCATATTTAATGTATTACTCATATTAATGTTTAATGTGTAATTTATATACAGGGCTACAGGTTAAATCGACCTAAGTCCTTTAAGAGGTTGTATTTCCAATCATTCCTGACTGATTTGTCTAAGAAATACCGTAACCCAAACTTAATCATTTTCAAGATATTTGACATTGAAGATTATTTTTTACAAATTGCCGATTTTTGTATTTTGGCCTTTTTTTACCCGACTGCCGAAGGAGGGTAATGTGTTTATCAGTCTCTGTATGTATGTAAGAATGTATGTTTGTTCCTATGTGGCGATCTAGAGAACAAACGCGTTGGCCGATTTTGATGATTCTTACGTCAATCGATTCGTCTTAACTCTGCGAGTGTTACAAATGCGGCTACATACAAATTTGAAAAGAAAAAAAATGGCGGATTTTGGCAGCATTTTGTGGGGCAAACATTTTTTTTTCCTTCCAAACCCGTAGTGTGGGGTATCAAAATATATAACACTTATATGTTTAAATGTACCTATTTAAAAAAATAAGTAACTAAAAATATGTAAATAAAAAAAGCTAATTAAAAAAATCGAAAAACCCGAAGAAAATCAGCCAGCTCGCGAATATGTATCCTCCGACTGCACAGCATGATTTTCTACTTGTTTACGTCTTTTTTTTAATGGATTTTTGCGTTAAATTTATTTGATTTTGCGATTTTTGTTTAGAGAATAAGTTGTTTATTATTCTCGACACTAAAATTGCAGTTAACTGAACCAATAGCGTCGTAGTAGACGATTGGTAGTTATAAAATGATATAAATTCGTAAAAAATATAATTTTCTTTGAGGAATATTTAAAAATGACATGTCAGTCATACTGCAGATATGCTTAAAAATGTCTATGTTTTATCAGCTATTCAACAAGGTATAACAAGCTATAGGGTATTAATAGAATTCTTAGAAAAACTTTGATGAAAGGCTCTCGGGAAGTAGTACCGTCAAATTTATCACTTGGGTCAGAAAACAAAATAAAACAATCCAAATAGGTACAAAATAAAGTTTATAACTATTTTTACAGAAAGTCTACGATTACAATTCTTATTCCACGTGTCCGCCTCTGTTTCGCACACACGCTCTGTGTTCTGTGTCTTAATCCACTTTTTACTACACCAGTTGTTATACCCCTTATTATTCATTTGCGCTTGCATCGCTAAGACATAACAAAGTTGAGTACACTACTGATAATGTCACTTACATTATCGGGAGTGTTTTTTGCTGTTTGATGTAAATTGGTTCAGCCGTATTTTTTTTACCCTTAATGGTCTTGCGCTTGACCAATATCTCACCTCGTTCAAATGATATGGGCATTTTACTGTGTGAATCAAATAAATTTTACTTATTAACAGAATTTTTGTAAAGCTAGTACCGAACACTATATTCAGTAAAGACTTTTGTCTTTACCGAATATAGTGTTATGTGTTAATCAATACTTCGTTACTCTCCTCACTGGTTCAGAATGTTAAAGGTCAATCAGTCAGATCAAAAGCATTCCCACCGTCGTTCTCCTGTTTGCTGGTACTTTATTCAAGGAAGTAAGGCAATTTCCAAACAAAAAATAGGTTCTTCCACACAACGTTGTCGACAGCTGACCGAAATTAGTATGGGTGATATTTTTTTCAAGAATTGCTTGTGACTTCCTTGAAGAAAGTTGTTCATTTACATGGGCAGAAGCGGTTTTAAAAATATGATCACACTTTGCCGATAAAATCTTTATGAACTCTACTTACCTACAAGTATTATATAATACAGAATGTAAACAAGTATAAATAAAAAATTGCCAAAACCATCACCATTTTTTTATATTTCGTTCTTTTAATCTACTTTATTTATCTAGTAGTAGACACGCTTCATTCAACAACCTATCGAACACGTTTTTTTTTTTTCCAAATTCCCTGCCGGAGTCTGTGTTTCCCGAAAGCTACAATCTAGGGGTCTTTAAGTCAAGAGTGAATGGGTTTTTTCTAGACAAGCGTGCTTCACCGTCGACCACATCATCGCTTTCCATCAGGTGAGATAGTGGTCAAGCGCGAACCTATAGAAAAAAAAAAAACGTAATCATGAGACGATATTTTTCACAAACAGTATAACACCCATAACTTTAGAACGGATGAACCGATTTTCATCAAACAGCTAAGACCACTCCCGATAATGCCACCTTAAAAAAAAAACTGAATCAAAATCGCTTCATCCGTTTAGGAGCTATGAGGCCACAGACAGATACACAAATAAAATAATACACAAACACATAATTGTACACAAAAACATAGGTACACACGTCAAACTTATAACACCCCCTTTATTTCATCGGGGGTTAAAAACGCCAGATTTAACTCGTCAATGGGAAGGCAAACACTGTCCTATTGTTTTCTTAATATTGGTTAAATGCAATAACTAATCTATCCTAAGTCGGAGCTGTTTCTTGATTTTCTCTTTTCCATCTCAGCTGCTGATGTTTACCGGCGCATCAAAAGACATAACTTGCGCAGTCTAGCAAAGATAGCAAGTGAAGAACTAGGTTGCCACATGAATGCTGCTCAGCCAAGTGGAATTCTTGGTTTTATCTGTTTATTGAATACTAACTGTCTATCCTAGCCGGAATAGATTCGGTAGAAAGTTGCTGTTACGTAGACGGGATTTGCATTTGCACATTATTTTGACTTGAATAAATATTGATTGAAACAGGGTGTACTGGTATTCGAATGTTGTGATATATTTTGATCCACAGCTTCTTAACCTCCAATGTTATTTAGAACAACTATGACGTCTTAAAATCATTATGTTTACGGTGTGAGAGAGACGGAGCTATACAGGATGAACAGCATTGTCACTTTTTCACAACCGAATCATGATGACTTTGGCAATAGGGTAGTTGAATGAAAATTAGTTTTTTGTCCGTCAGGTAGTAAAATAAAAATATTGGACACGTATTTTCTTTTGACACGTAAACATGAAGTGACGACGATATAATGCGTTGAAATATCGTGTGACGTCACGCCGTTAGTACACTTTATACGCACTCTTATACATAGTGACGTCACAAGCCCCCACTCCTGAACTTGATGCGCTTTATCTTTGTCAATTTTTATTGATTTGATAAAGCAAAAAATAAGTGTCCAATATTATTTGATAATCTCACTGAAGGACTAAATAGAATTATTATTTTTCTACCCAGGAAACATCCCTATTCTCGTACTCATTACAAATAGCTTATATTTGAACCTACGACCTCAAGCACGGTAGGCAATATCTTAGCCACTGACAGTGAGGGCAGTGACATTTTTATGAAAGTAATAAACAGCTTTTCAATTAGTTTTAATATCATTGTAGATTATGAAGGGTAAATAATAATGTGGCCACCTTTGTATTAATGCTTGCAATCTTCTTTATGTGCCACAAACTAGTTCAGCTCTGATTATGCAAAAACAATTAACCTAATTGTTAAAAGATTGAAGCTACGAGTATAGTCTCTTTATTCATTTCAAAATTATAGCAGTTTAGTTTTTGTATGTCACTGACTCGGTGGAAATTATTTAAATTAGTCATTAACGCTTGGGTGTTGGCCAGAGACACATTATTTTTTACTACAAGCTAAAGAGGTTTGTTTTTTTTCTTTGAAGGATTTCTATCATATGACCGGTTTTGATTTGAATATTTGGTGTTAAGTGGTCACACCATATTCATGACAAATTTTGTCAATTTTCCAGGCCAAATACTCAATTTCGAATATTTATTTCATAAATCGGGGATAGTCATTACTATTTCGATTTTTCTGCAAAGATTTGGAGCTCAATGAAACTGGTATAAGTTCATAGGTGGAGGACACTTAAACTAACAAAAACCGTGCTCTATATGACTGCCTATAGTCTTTAAATATATGGGCAAGTGGCATTTTCAAGTAGGTACTATAAGAAGGACAAGACCAAGAATTTTTATTTGTTGAAATATCCTCGAAGATCGATATACTTTGTCACTTATACCGGCGAGACGGCCTCTTTTTAAAGTTCGATATATTCTATACAACACCCGACTACCGTGCCGACCTAATTATAAAACAAAACCCAAATGTTTAATAATCTATTTGCATAAATAATCCTAAATAACACTCTTATTAAATAAACACTAATATGACAAAAATAAACATTGTTGGCTGAACTAATTACTTTTGTGCTCTGCAAATATATAACGTGAATTTATACAAATAAAGTTAACAATTGTTTAATTAGTGAAAATCTCTCACATAGATCATGGCATATAATGCTAAAAGCAATTGCCTTATTTGATTAGTGCGTGCTCATAGCCTTTTATTAAGTTGGAATAGGATGTTTGTTACTGGTTTAATATTAGTAAAGTCCTCCAATTGTTTGTTCATTTTCACGTTTAACCCCGACGATTTGTAATGTAATTGCTGTCGATCATTCAAATAAGATTTTATTAATTTTAACGCTGACTGGCCTAGCCCGTAATCATCAAGTTTCAAAAGTAATGTTTCATGATTAACACAATCAAACGCCTTCAACAGGTCGCAGAAGATAATATATATATGGCATCTTGTACCTCTTCCCACGCATCAAAGATGTGTTTTTATAAGGTGACACCAGCGTCGGTTGTAAAACGTCCTTTGGTGAAACCATATTGTTTATAGTGTAGGATGTAATTTGTATTCAAATTAATGAACCTTTGATGTAGCATTATCTTTTCAAATACCTAAATGGAACTAGGAATCAGAATCAATCATGCAAAAACCAAATTAACGGTGGCTCGTGCAAAACATCTCAAATTTACAGGTGCTCTATCACTGGAAACTAATCGGTCCTGGTACCTGGGTACCAATATCAGCAACACAGGGTCCAGCGAGAAAGATATTAGGAGACGTATAGGGATGGCCAAAAATAAAATGTCCCAAATGAAAGAAGAATGAAGACCAAAGTGAAACCAGTCAACTCCCTGTTGCTCTCCATTTTTAGCTATGGATCCGAAACATGCATTCAAAAGAATGCCAATTATGACTGCATAGATGGTTTTGAGAAATGGTGCTGGATGATGTTACAAATCCCTTGGAGAGCCTTTCGCAACAATGACTCTTTCCCTGTTCTATTCCTACTAATATTATAAATTCGAAAGTTTGGAGGAACGGATATTTGTTACCCAATCACGCCAGAACGTCGGATTGGATCTGGATGAAATTTGGCACAGCAATTAACTATAGCGTGGAATAGCACATACGCTACTACTTTCATAGCGAGATCATGTTCCCTTAGAATATGAAAACACTTTTCACGCGGGCGAAGCCGCTGGGAGAAGCTAGTTGATTATAAAGGTCAGACAATCTACGATCTGCCTTAGAATTTTTGAGTTCCTCGGCACATTGCCAGAACGGATGGAGACAACGTCGAAAAGTTTATGGTGACTGGCAAGATCGAAGGGAAATGTCCTACAGGGTGCAGTCCAATCTGATGGTCAGACCAAGTAGGCACATCGTTGAACACCTATTTGCACTATGCTCTCCACGACGCAAAATACAGGCATAGATGATCCAAACCGCTGAAGGGAAAGTTGTTTCCACGACGGCGGAATAACGAACGCAGATTATGCGGCCGATTAGGCCAATTCATACAAATAAATGGAAAACTGTTGTTTCCAAACATCAGCGAATGTTAGTTTTTATTACAATCGTTCTTTTGCCGAGAGAAACATATTGTGTAAACACGAAAATAATGTTTCAAATTAATGTATAAAATGTATTTCTAAACATAATTATATTTTGGCATATTAATGACCTTCTTTGTTTTGTCAACGTTTGGTGAAGCGAAAATATTACAACAAGATAACAGCCTGTCGTAAGAACACCTCAGTCTCCGAAGTAGTAGATAGAAGTATAGTACACCCACATGTCGACATTCTGAAGTCCCGTGTACCTTTATAGGGATTAACCAACAAGCGTTTCATAATTGAGAACACGGCCGAAACGTCGTGTGAAATAGGTAAATAAATAATCGAAATCATCGCGTTAAATAGCCGTGGTATATTGTTTCTCAATTGACCAACAAGTCTGGCTAACAACTCAGAATTGGTATCATTTTTTGCATAGGGACGTAATTAAGCCTAAGAAGATTTAAAAAGCATACCTAAGCTGGTCTTGTAATTCCACTGGATTAGAGATTATCAAAAAAATTAAGTCCCCTGAAATCTGTACGAATTCATCCTGCAGAAATCTTATTTCCATAGGAACTATGCGAGTAGTCGGAATAAAACCACGCTGCAACTTAAGCAAATAAAATATTTTACACGCGAACAACATATCAAATGCAAAATTTAAGTTATAATGAACGAAAAATATATTTAGTCATATGTGCATATAATCATTTTGCAATTACGGTAGACAAACACAGACCGCATAGGTATAAAAACGTCATTTATTTGCACACCTCGTAAAAAATTATGTATACATTTTTTAAATATTTTACAATAATATAATAATAAGTACCTGGGCGACGTTTTTTAAAAATGAAACCTAGCTAGATTGATTTATCGCTCCTGAAACCGAGATTCAGATTATATACCTATATATATGTTACAGTTATAACCAGTTTTTAGATATAACGCGTTTGCCCTAGATAGAACTTGTTTTTACTAAATGCCTATTTTAAAACAAGAATTAACGAATGCTCAAAATTGAATATCAGTTAAATGCCCAATATGAGTAGACAATGTGATAAAAACTATTATGATGTTATTTTTTATGGTTGACATTAGTTTTAATACAGTATAGGTAAGTACGATTACTATTTAAGTAGCAAAGTCGACGGAGTCCCGCTGCGGGACTGCGTTTTCTGTCTGCAGGTTATAAAATAACCTAACATGAAGGAGGTGAGGTGCATCTGCTTCGAACCTAACCTATCCGTGTCGGGGTGCCCTAAGCACCCGAGCTCGCTTCGCTCGCTCTTGGACTAATTTATTGACCATAATTATCAAATCTCCCAACCGTTACGTAGCAATATTCTTAATGACCAGACTATGTGTTAAATATAGAAGTTTAGATCAGTATTCATTACATTTCCCGATACTTAAAGATCGGAGTGACATCTAGTTTTATCTGAAAATTAAAAATATCAGTGATTTATTCTAGTTTTGACTAGGTATTTCTAGTTTTAACAAAGGCGTTTAGTAAAAACTAGTTTTAACTAGGGAAAACGAGTTCTAACGAAAAACGGGTCAAAATCAAGATATTTTTTTTTTATTTCACATAGGCCTACATGGGCACTTATAAACTCCATGGTTACTCTTTTAAAAATGTTTTTTTTTACAATATTTCCATATTACAGCATTAGTACTTAGATATGGGGGGACAACGTAGGCCCGACAAAAAGTCGTAAGAAACTAAAAAAAAAAACAAATATTATATATAACAAGTTAACAAATGTTAACTAGCATCTAGAAGAACTACAATGTTCACACATTCACAAAAGAATTAGTAAAAGATACAAAGTTAAAAAAAGAAGTATAACAAGACTAAATGTAACATGTGGCACAAATGTTATCAGTGCTGTAACTATTTGCCGTTTACGAGTTACCAGGGAAGCTGCATGCGCAGAAGGAGCTAAGACCAAAATTTTTATCTTCAACGTAGTCCTTGATTTTATAATATGCTAGACACGTTTGATGTAGTTTTTGAACTTTCCATCGGTCAGTTCTATAGACTTTGGCAACTTGTTATAAAAGCGTATACTGTTTATAAGAAAATACTTGCTAGTTTTCGTTAATCTGAGTTTGGGTATTACAATTTCGTGCTTACTGCGTGTATTTAAATTATGGAAGTCTCTTCTAGTTTTGATGAGTCCACGGTTTTTACGGACATACAAAATACATTCCAAAATATAAAGTGAAGGTAGAGTCAGTATATAGATCTCTTCAAATTTCTCTCTGAGGGACTCGCGAGGACCCATTTTATAGATTGCGCGGATTGCCCTCTTTTGTAAGATGAAAATTGAGTCAACGTCTGCTGCTGATCCCCACAGCAGAATGCCATTTTGTTTTTTTCGCATTCAGTAAAAGATTGTTAGCTGCGAACCATTTTGAGAGAATAATTAGACGTTCGTTGACATGTAAGACATCCGTAATCTGCCTATCTATTTTAAAAATTAGCGAAGTATCATCAGCAAATAGAATTATATCCGATACTTTGGCCATCATAAAAGGGAGATCATTAATGTAAACAAAAAAAAGGAAAGGGCCGAAAATTGAACCTTGGGACACGCCCATCTTGACTAGAGACCTGGAGGACGTCGCCCCATTAACATTTACTTTTCCTGTCTGTTTGATAAATAGGAAAGCACAAGATCAGCAGATTTTCCTTGAATTCCGTAGTAGTGTAATTTACAGATCAGTGTGTTGTGGTCGACGCAGTCGAACGGCTTTTGAGATATCACAGAAAATGCCAATGGCATCCTGCAGGTTATAAAATAACCTAACATGAAGGAGGTGAGGCGCATCTGCTTCGAACCTAACCTATCCGTGTCGGGGTGCCCTAAGCACCCAAGATTCCAAGATGTGGCTGATGAGTTTTACTCCCGCGTCCGTTGTCGACCTACCTTTCGTGAAACCAAACTGTTGACTATGCAGGATCCCATTTGAATTGAAGTGAGACAACATCTGTTCCAGCATGATTTTGTCATAGATTTTACTCAATGCTTTAAGCACGGATATAGGTCTATAATTAGAGGGATCACTCTTACAGCCTGATTTGAAAATTAATACTACTTTACTGCGTTTCATTAAGTCAGGAAAAGTGCCGCTGTCCAAACATTGATTGAATATTCCTGTTAGGACAGGAGCAATTGAGTCAATAATATCTCCAAGAACCCTAACAGGATATCCCCTACAAGTCTTCAGTATTTTTTTTATATTGAGACGTTTGAACGCGTTTTTAATTAGAATAGAATAGAATAAAAGTTTTTTATTTCTCTCAAAAAGGTACATTTCGGTAAATAGTATCTAGGTTACAGCAGATTCAAACCTTTGTGAGAGCTGGAGTCTATACTGGGTTCGAGACCAGTATGACAGATCTCCAGGCTCACACCCTTAAAATTACAATATTATGGTGCACTTACGTACAACAACAATATGAAAGTATCAAATTGAGAGGAAGAGATAATTATACAAAATCAAAAGGGGATGTGCTATGTGTGTATTTGGAGAGTGTTGTGTCCGTGAGTGCAATATAAGTAATATATATAATTGTTTCATTACAATAATGGGTTTTAACTGTATCATATACATATATACAAAAATTACTCGTTTAAAGGAATTAGATTAAATAATAATTTATTAATAATCCAATAATAATTTTAAAATAATTGAATAATATATCAATCACAATTTAATATGTTTTTTTTTTTGTTATTTTTTGTTACTGTATTCCTTCCTATTTCTTGTTCACCAAAGGGCTTAAAAAATTGATAAATAATCGATTTTATGGGGTAATCTGTGTGACAGGATTTCCTAGCGCAGATACCAGTCTCCCACAAAGGATTCATCAAATAATTTTGCACTTTTATGTAATAGAGAGAGAGAGAACTAAATATTTATGTTATGTTACGAGTATGTTATTCAAAACTTGTAACGTTAGTTAGGTTCTAGGAAATTCAGGCTCGTTTTTGTTGACGTTATCGTCAACAAAAACGCCAGAATTTGCCAGTAGGTACTCATAAACCAAACAAACCTATACCAGTTTAAACCTAACGAGTATCAGCGTTCAATTTTAATAAATTGTAACCAATGGACCAGGGTTCCATGAAAACAAAGCGGTGTCGTTACATCGAGTACAACTGGACGATCCTAAGCAAACATGTACCGTGGCCAATAAAAAACAGTATTTGGATTAATGACAATTTGCTTGTTAATTCAATAGAAAACGTACCCCTTTTTATTTTGTTGGGTTTTTAATAATTAATTCTCGACGTTATGCGGGGTTATGCTCCTTTTGGGGACGGCATTTGTGAACAATGAGGGGACCAATTTTTTACGTTAAATTAAACTGTGTCCCTCATTTTGTTTTGCATACTGATCGAGTCTTAGATTTAACCCAAGGTGCTTGAGGTCCAGTTCACGATATCAGCCGATGCGATTTGCGACTCAATTTGACTCAATGCGTCCAGCTTCTTCATGGCATGCTACATTCAACCCATTAGTGATGATTTGTTGTTGCTGTTGTCCTTGGCTCAAGGAATCAGGATGTTGTATGTGTAATGCCGGACACAGCACAAGCGAACGCTAACGAATGGGAACTACTGATAGTTGCCGTATAAGACACAATACCATCGGAGAACTACTGTGTTGATGCTGACGTTCCACTATCGGTCTTAATTTTGCGATTGCCATTACCGCTTGTGGGCGACGCATGTTTGCCTATAATATAAAATTGGAATATATTTTGTCCTTGCATGAGATGCAACGACACTCTGCAAACTGGATCACAGCAGATTCTTCTACGTCATCATCATCATCATTTCAGCCCAAAGACATCTACTGCTGGATATACGCCTCCCCGTGCATTGCCACATCGATCGGTCCTGAGCTTCTCGCATCTAGTAGAGCCGAAATTCTGCCTGGCGACAGAAATAAATTAATGATGTCGACAGCCGAGAGATATATCGATCCTTCCAATTTATAATTCCGTAGCTACGGTTTAGAAGGCCCACGTCAGGTGATAAAGTGCTTCAGATATTTTTAGCCTGGGCCGTACGGCAAATAACATTTAAACAATAATTAACTTAACCCCAATTTTGCAGGAAGTTTCTATAATAAAGGACTATTAGGGTATCCTGCTGAATTGGCAACTTTTATCATAGTTTATGGTTCAAGGTTGGCTTGACTAATAAATACTATTGTGTTTGATTTTGGGTGGATATGATTTGGATAATTATTCTTCTTTAGATACTCGAAGAACTAGAACAAAAGCCCGAATAGAAAAGGTAATTTACTATATCCATTAGTAAATGAGAAACAATAGGCCGACATTAGTTTTATTGGAATTATGAGTATTTATTTTAATATAAAACGGACACAATTTAATATAAAACGGATATAATATCCAAGAGGACTCCGAATCAGAAAAGACCCAGAGGAAGACCCAGGAAGCGTCGGCAGAATTGTGTCCAGGACGATTTAAGTTGCAAAGGAAGGAAATCATCTTGGCCAAGCGAGGTCAGAGACAGATCGAAATGGAATAAGTTTTTGAGGAGGCCAAGACCCACAAGGCCTCCCACGAGTGTCGCATCATCGACCAGACCTGTGCATATCGCACCCAACGGATTACCGCAACCTTAACCAGGTCATCAGTCTGCATAGTGGGAGATCTTTCCTTGCGTGATCGCATTAGATATGAGAATTGCCGCAGGAGGGCCAAAGTAACCGACAACGCCCGAAGAATTGCCAAACATAAGTGGTAGTATGCACATTGTTCGCAGAAAGGATGGTGGATAAGGCTGAAAAGTTCTGAAGACCGCTTATCAGAAGATGCTGCTTTGGAAGAATGATAATGTGAAATATGAATGCCTATCAAGTCTGTCAAATGCCACGAACTTTTTAAAAATGTAAGAAATGCACCCCGATATTTTGCAGTGGACTGAAATACTTGTATGATCATCGCCTGAAATACTACCTACGGACTTAATGTGATGTGTTACTATGCACGTATTTTGCGGAAGTCTAAATCTACAGACAGTAAACATGCTTATTGTGTTTAAACAACTGTGTAAAGTTTTAAACCAAATAACTATAAGACAAGACACTTTTACAATAATTAAATTCGTTAAAATATAATTATTATCTCATTATAATAGTTTCACTTGTTCAAATATTAAATACTAGTTAATACCAATACTTTATGAATATATTTCATAGGTATGTGATTATTTATACCTACAGAAGTTTTATAGATATCGATGGAATCGCGCTTTTAGTAGGTAAAGCTGAGGCTCTAGACAACTTACATAACATTATTCAAAGCGTTACGATAGCGATGAGAAATATTTCAAATAGCGCTTGACAATAGTCAAGCGCTATTTAAAATATTTCTCAAGCGCTTATTGAAGTTTCCTTCGGTTTATGCACTAACTTTCGTTACGACGAATCGCCTTATGATACCATCGTATTCCACTTCGACATGATTTTTGAGTTTTTGGAGGGTGTCTTCAGTATGAGTCCTAGCGCTGAACCTACTACTCGTATTAAACTCGTCCCATAAGTGTTCTATTGGATTCTTGCTGGCCACTAGAAAAATCATGCCAGCTTCGATATATTATTACCTACGCGTTAATACGACCTTTACAAGTGTAGATGCAAATCAAAATCCATGGATGAAGGTCATAATGAAACTTGGTAAAATCTAGATTGGTAGTACGAATAAAACACAAAAAAACTAAAATAATTTATTTGCGTCGATAAGGTACAGAAAGTTCTTAAGCAATAATTAAAGATCTCTTATTCTGCCTTAATTTCGGCGTGCAAATTAGTCATAGAAGTTATTTGATCATAAAAGTCAAAATTAATGGAAGCAGCAAAGTAAATTAAGATTAACTAACATAAATTATTATTAAATTCAAAATAAATTATACCACATGGAGTGAAATTGGAACATTACGTTTTAAGTATAATTACTATCCTCTACTGCTTTACAACTTAGAATCTAAAAAATTGAGTACACTGTAAAAGCATTTTTCCATAAGTAGATTTGTTAACTACGCTTAAATTTAAAGAATCGTAATGTTTTTATGGCACTTAGAATTTTATTTTACAATTTAATGCACATAATATAGTTGGATTTTAGCGTGAGATTAGTTTTTGGTCGATAGTTGCATCATCATGTTAATATTATGTGATCGAGGAAAACTAACTTGTCGCATGCTCAAAAAGTCCCTTATGTTTAAAAACTAATATACATGATTCCAAAATATAGATGAATGGTAAAGTCAAAATTTTGTATTTTCTAAAGAGAGGACGATAAGATTATATTTCTTTCAACCCTAATAGCTAGCTCTTAAACACTTTTTTGCATTATGAATGCTTGATCAATTTAATCACAGTGACCCCAAAGAATGATGCCGTACCGCAATATTGAGGCAACATAGCAGGTATACGCAGTAATTGCTGTGTTTCTAGATATTTTACAGCTAATTCGTCTCAGAGGGTAAATACAAGTATTCTTACCGCAAACATAATTTACGTGGTTCTTCCAGGAACAAAATTTATGTACAGTACTCGTAATCCTGAGATATTTGATTGAGTTAGTTTCTGTCAGGGCTACCCCTTTATAAGCTACCTTACCGTACTGTATGGTGACGGACGTAAAGAATTTCACCATCCCATATCTTCCGTTGGGTGTCGTAAGAGGCGTCTAAGGGACCAGACCAGAGAAAGGGCAGCAGCGTTCTCTGTGCACTTTACCAACAAACTGCGATCGCCTACCCACCTGTCACGCGTGGCGATTATGGCAACCCCCTAAAATCAATAAGAACAGCACAATAAAATAACGGCCCCGAGTGCCCGGCAGCCCGTCTACCCTCAGCTACGGTAGCGGTCGAGGCGATGGCGTGGCAAGGGGTGCAAAGAATCTCCGGAGTGGACCCGGCTACCCCAATAAACACCGACGACTGGACCTGGGACATATAACACGCAAACACTCCGGACCGACGAGAAGATAGCCGAACTGAAGGAAGAATTGAGCAGGTTACGATGGAGCATTATAGGGTTATCTGAAGTCCAAAGAGTAGGGGAGGACTTAATAATCCTCAAATCCGGTAACCTGCTCTATTTCCGAGAGGGTGACCGGCAGTCCCAGGTTGGTGTCGGCTTTATCGTCCACAAGTCCCTTGTGACCAACGTGGTGAAGATCGAGAGTCTGTCGACCAGGGTGGCGTACCTTATACTCAGAATATCCGCAAGATATTCGCTGAAGGTCATACAGGTCTACGCCCCGACCTCGGCACAGCCCGACGAAGAGATAGAGACCATGTCTAGAGCCATGCACGGTTCCAAAACTTACTTCACCGTTGTCATGGGGGACTTCAACGCAAAACTGGGCAAACGAGACGAGGACGAGCTGCAAGTGGGGCAATTTGGAGTTGGACGTCGGAACCACCGGTGTCACCTACTGGCCAGATTTATGGAGAAGGAGGGCATCTACATGATGAACTCCTTCTTCAGAAAGCGTGAGCACAGGAAGTGGACATGACAATGCTGCGATGGTGCAATTAAAAATGAGATCGACTTCATCTTCTCGTCTTGATCTTTTAGATCAGTATTCATTACATTTCCCGCAGGCTTATTACGTATGGAACAGCAATTAGCAATATTTGCGCAGAGATTGTACAATCATCGCGCGATTATCGCTTTACGTCAAAAAATTGGAAGACTTATTTTTGCGAATTAATTGCTCTTCAATCACGAATCCGCATTATATATGAGCTATAGCCACACCATAATAATTTTACGACAGCACTGCTAACAATAAAATTCTGCTAACTGAAATGTGCTATTATCGCAAGGTGATCGCGATCATTTCGTATTACGTATGGTTTTTGACAGCAGAGCGACAGCGATCTGCGAGCAAATGTGGCTGTCAAATTGCGATAACTTTTTCCCTTGTTGTTGGTCGATTGCCAATCGCTCGCTGATGGCTGAGTAGGTACAGAAGTTTTTGAGTATTTGGCGGCTTTTTTCGTGTGTTATTTTGTGGCTACTTTAATTATCCGCAAATTATAATAATAATATAAAAGTAAATATTGAAATAACAAATTCCTAGTGAATATTGTAATGACAAATTGGTGTTGTTTTGTGTCTCTAATGTCTACGCAACTGGACTATTTGTTGAATAATTGAAACAGATGTGATCACGGTAAAGTGGAGGATTTTTATATACTGTAGTGTTCGCTACCTCAGCAAAGCTTATATGTTTACCTACTAAATACTTACAAACACATAAGATTGTGATAAGTCCGCAATAAGTATCTTCTATTATATTCTTTTTTTACATGGCAAGCACCGTTGTCGACTATTCTGCCAATGTCTAAATTAAATTAGAAAAATCTATTTAACGTTTCATAGCTCAAACACGAGATAATGTAGTCTATTAAGTGATGTCCTAATGCATTATCGATTCGATTTCTTATAACAATCAACAATTCGATAAACATTGACATTTTAGTCATCCAGTTTTTCAAATTAATTATTATATTATATAAATAAAAAGAAAATAACCAATTTTCACTGCCATATTTACTTTACATCTGCGAATATTAATTTACCGGAATATTGGAGCTAAATAGTAATCAAATTAACTATTGTAAAAAAACAGCCTCCACGAAGTGTTGCTCTTTCATAAGCTGGTTAATGCATCAAATGATACATTTTATAAATCATCAGACAGATAAAATAGCTTCTGTTAAAAGTGACTGTCAAAAAAAAGACTTGACTTAAAGGCCTCAGTAGCCAGGTCACTAAATTGATCGCGCAATAATTGTACAATTATTGCTGTTCCTTACGTAATAAGCCCGCCGATACTTAAAGATCGGAGTGACATCTAGTTTTATCTGAAAATTAAAAATATCAGTGATTAATTCTAGTTTTGACTAGGTATTTCTAGTTTTAACAAAGACGTTTAGTAAAAACTAGTTTTAACTAGGGAAAACGAGTTCTAACGAAAAACGGGTCAAAATCAAGATATTTTTTTTTTATTTCACATAGGCCTACATGGGCACTTATAAACTCCATGGTTACTCTTTTAAAAATGTTTTTTTTTACAATATTTCCATATTACAGCATTAGTACTTAGATATGGGGGGACAACGTAGGCCCGACAAAAAGTCGTAAGAAACTAAAAAAAAAAACAAATATTATATATAACAAGTTAACAAATGTTAACTAGCATCTAGAAGAACTACAATGTTCACACATTCACAAAAGAATTAGTAAAAGATACAAAGTTAAAAAAAGAAGTATAACAAGACTAAATGTAACATGTGGCACAAATGTTATCAGTGCTGTAACTATTTGCCGTTTACGAGTTACCAGGGAAGCTGCATGCGCAGAAGGAGCTAAGACCAAAATTTTTATCTTCAACGTAGTCCTTGATTTTATAATATGCTAGACACGTTTGATGTAGTTTTTGAACTTTCCATCGGTCAGTTCTATAGACTTTGGCAACTTGTTATAAAAGCGTATACTGTTTATAAGAAAATACTTGCTAGTTTTCGTTAATCTGAGTTTGGGTATTACAATTTCGTGCTTACTGCGTGTATTTAAATTATGGAAGTCTCTTCTAGTTTTGATGAGTCCACGGTTTTTACGGACATACAAAATACATTCCAAAATATAAAGTGAAGGTAGAGTCAGTATATAGATCTCTTCAAATTTCTCTCTGAGGGACTCGCGAGGACCCATTTTATAGATTGCGCGGATTGCCCTCTTTTGTAAGATGAAAATTGAGTCAACGTCTGCTGCTGATCCCCACAGCAGAATGCCATTTTGTTTTTTTCGCATTCAGTAAAAGATTGTTAGCTGCGAACCATTTTGAGAGAATAATTAGACGTTCGTTGACATGTAAGACATCTGTAATCTGCCTATCTATTTTAAAAATTAGCGAAGTATCATCAGCAAATAGAATTATATCCGATACTTTGGCCATCATAAAAGGGAGATCATTAATGTAAACAAAAAAAAGGAAAGGGCCGAAAATTGAACCTTGGGACACGCCCATCTTGACTAGAGACCTGGAGGACGTCGCCCCATTAACATTTACTTTTCCTGTCTGTTTGATAAATAGGAAAGCACAAGATCAGCAGATTTTCCTTGAATTCCGTAGTAGTGTAATTTACAGATCAGTGTGTTGTGGTCGACGCAGTCGAACGGCTTTTGAGATATCACAGAAAATGCCAATGGCATCCTGCAGGTTATAAAATAACCTAACATGAAGGAGGTGAGGCGCATCTGCTTCGAACCTAACCTATCCGTGTCGGGGTGCCCTAAGCACCCAAGATTCCAAGATGTGGCTGATGAGTTTTACTCCCGCGTCCGTTGTCGACCTACCTTTCGTGAAACCAAACTGTTGACTATGCAGGATCCCATTTGAATTGAAGTGAGACAACATCTGTTCCAGCATGATTTTGTCATAGATTTTACTCAATGCTTTAAGCACGGATATAGGTCTATAATTAGAGGGATCACTCTTACAGCCTGATTTGAAAATTAATACTACTTTACTGCGTTTCATTAAGTCAGGAAAAGTGCCGCTGTCCAAACATTGATTGAATATTCCTGTTAGGACAGGAGCAATTGAGTCAATAATATCTCCAAGAACCCTAACAGGATATCCCCTACAAGTCTTCAGTATTTTTTTTATATTGAGACGTTTGAACGCGTTTTTAATTAGAATAGAATAGAATAAAAGTTTTTTATTTCTCTCAAAAAGGTACATTTCGGTAAATAGTATCTAGGTTACAGCAGATTCAAACCTTTGTGAGAGCTGGAGTCTATACTGGGTTCGAGACCAGTATGACAGATCTCCAGGCTCACACCCTTAAAATTACAATATTATGGTGCACTTACGTACAACAACAATATGAAAGTATCAAATTGAGAGGAAGAGATAATTATACAAAATCAAAAGGGGATGTGCTATGTGTGTATTTGGAGAGTGTTGTGTCCGTGAGTGCAATATAAGTAATATATATAATTGTTTCATTACAATAATGGGTTTTAACTGTATCATATACATATATACAAAAATTACTCGTTTAAAGGAATTAGATTAAATAATAATTTATTAATAATCCAATAATAATTTTAAAATAATTGAATAATATATCAATCACAATTTAATATGTTTTTTTTTTTGTTATTTTTTGTTACTGTATTCCTTCCTATTTCTTGTTCACCAAAGGGCTTAAAAAATTGATAAATAATCGATTTTATGGGGTAATCTGTGTGACAGGATTTCCTAGCGCAGATACCAGTCTCCCACAAAGGATTCATCAAATAATTTTGCACTTTTATGTAATAGAGAGAGAGAGAACTAAATATTTATGTTATGTTACGAGTATGTTATTCAAAACTTGTAACGTTAGTTAGGTTCTAGGAAATTCAGGCTCGTTTTTGTTGACGTTATCGTCAACAAAAACGCCAGAATTTGCCAGTAGGTACTCATAAACCAAACAAACCTATACCAGTTTAAACCTAACGAGTATCAGCGTTCAATTTTAATAAATTGTAACCAATGGACCAGGGTTCCATGAAAACAAAGCGGTGTCGTTACATCGAGTACAACTGGACGATCCTAAGCAAACATGTACCGTGGCCAATAAAAAACAGTATTTGGATTAATGACAATTTGCTTGTTAATTCAATAGAAAACGTACCCCTTTTTATTTTGTTGGGTTTTTAATAATTAATTCTCGACGTTATGCGGGGTTATGCTCCTTTTGGGGACGGCATTTGTGAACAATGAGGGGACCAATTTTTTACGTTAAATTAAACTGTGTCCCTCATTTTGTTTTGCATACTGATCGAGTCTTAGATTTAACCCAAGGTGCTTGAGGTCCAGTTCACGATATCAGCCGATGCGATTTGCGACTCAATTTGACTCAATGCGTCCAGCTTCTTCATGGCATGCTACATTCAACCCATTAGTGATGATTTGTTGTTGCTGTTGTCCTTGGCTCAAGGAATCAGGATGTTGTATGTGTAATGCCGGACACAGCACAAGCGAACGCTAACGAATGGGAACTACTGATAGTTGCCGTATAAGACACAATACCATCGGAGAACTACTGTGTTGATGCTGACGTTCCACTATCGGTCTTAATTTTGCGATTGCCATTACCGCTTGTGGGCGACGCATGTTTGCCTATAATATAAAATTGGAATATATTTTGTCCTTGCATGAGATGCAACGACACTCTGCAAACTGGATCACAGCAGATTCTTCTACGTCATCATCATCATCATTTCAGCCCAAAGACATCTACTGCTGGATATACGCCTCCCCGTGCATTGCCACATCGATCGGTCCTGAGCTTCTCGCATCTAGTAGAGCCGAAATTCTGCCTGGCGACAGAAATAAATTAATGATGTCGACAGCCGAGAGATATATCGATCCTTCCAATTTATAATTCCGTAGCTACGGTTTAGAAGGCCCACGTCAGGTGATAAAGTGCTTCAGATATTTTTAGCCTGGGCCGTACGGCAAATAACATTTAAACAATAATTAACTTAACCCCAATTTTGCAGGAAGTTTCTATAATAAAGGACTATTAGGGTATCCTGCTGAATTGGCAACTTTTATCATAGTTTATGGTTCAAGGTTGGCTTGACTAATAAATACTATTGTGTTTGATTTTGGGTGGATATGATTTGGATAATTATTCTTCTTTAGATACTCGAAGAACTAGAACAAAAGCCCGAATAGAAAAGGTAATTTACTATATCCATTAGTAAATGAGAAACAATAGGCCGACATTAGTTTTATTGGAATTATGAGTATTTATTTTAATATAAAACGGACACAATTTAATATAAAACGGATATAATATCCAAGAGGACTCCGAATCAGAAAAGACCCAGAGGAAGACCCAGGAAGCGTCGGCAGAATTGTGTCCAGGACGATTTAAGTTGCAAAGGAAGGAAATCATCTTGGCCAAGCGAGGTCAGAGACAGATCGAAATGGAATAAGTTTTTGAGGAGGCCAAGACCCACAAGGCCTCCCACGAGTGTCGCATCATCGACCAGACCTGTGCATATCGCACCCAACGGATTACCGCAACCTTAACCAGGTCATCAGTCTGCATAGTGGGAGATCTTTCCTTGCGTGATCGCATTAGATATGAGAATTGCCGCAGGAGGGCCAAAGTAACCGACAACGCCCGAAGAATTGCCAAACATAAGTGGTAGTATGCACATTGTTCGCAGAAAGGATGGTGGATAAGGCTGAAAAGTTCTGAAGACCGCTTATCAGAAGATGCTGCTTTGGAAGAATGATAATGTGAAATATGAATGCCTATCAAGTCTGTCAAATGCCACGAACTTTTTAAAAATGTAAGAAATGCACCCCGATATTTTGCAGTGGACTGAAATACTTGTATGATCATCGCCTGAAATACTACCTACGGACTTAATGTGATGTGTTACTATGCACGTATTTTGCGGAAGTCTAAATCTACAGACAGTAAACATGCTTATTGTGTTTAAACAACTGTGTAAAGTTTTAAACCAAATAACTATAAGACAAGACACTTTTACAATAATTAAATTCGTTAAAATATAATTATTATCTCATTATAATAGTTTCACTTGTTCAAATATTAAATACTAGTTAATACCAATACTTTATGAATATATTTCATAGGTATGTGATTATTTATACCTACAGAAGTTTTATAGATATCGATGGAATCGCGCTTTTAGTAGGTAAAGCTGAGGCTCTAGACAACTTACATAACATTATTCAAAGCGTTACGATAGCGATGAGAAATATTTCAAATAGCGCTTGACAATAGTCAAGCGCTATTTAAAATATTTCTCAAGCGCTTATTGAAGTTTCCTTCGGTTTATGCACTAACTTTCGTTACGACGAATCGCCTTATGATACCATCGTATTCCACTTCGACATGATTTTTGAGTTTTTGGAGGGTGTCTTCAGTATGAGTCCTAGCGCTGAACCTACTACTCGTATTAAACTCGTCCCATAAGTGTTCTATTGGATTCTTGCTGGCCACTAGAAAAATCATGCCAGCTTCGATATATTACCTACGCGTTAATACGACCTTTACAAGTGTAGATGCAAATCAAAATCCATGGATGAAGGTCATAATGAAACTTGGTAAAATCTAGATTGGTAGTACGAATAAAACACAAAAAAACTAAAATAATTTATTTGCGTCGATAAGGTACAGAAAGTTCTTAAGCAATAATTAAAGATCTCTTATTCTGCCTTAATTTCGGCGTGCAAATTAGTCATAGAAGTTATTTGATCATAAAAGTCAAAATTAATGGAAGCAGCAAAGTAAATTAAGATTAACTAACATAAATTATTATTAAATTCAAAATAAATTATACCACATGGAGTGAAATTGGAACATTACGTTTTAAGTATAATTACTATCCTCTACTGCTTTACAACTTAGAATCTAAAAAATTGAGTACACTGTAAAAGCATTTTTCCATAAGTAGATTTGTTAACTACGCTTAAATTTAAAGAATCGTAATGTTTTTATGGCACTTAGAATTTTATTTTACAATTTAATGCACATAATATAGTTGGATTTTAGCGTGAGATTAGTTTTTGGTCGATAGTTGCATCATCATGTTAATATTATGTGATCGAGGAAAACTAACTTGTCGCATGCTCAAAAAGTCCCTTATGTTTAAAAACTAATATACATGATTCCAAAATATAGATGAATGGTAAAGTCAAAATTTTGTATTTTCTAAAGAGAGGACGATAAGATTATATTTCTTTCAACCCTAATAGCTAGCTCTTAAACACTTTTTTGCATTATGAATGCTTGATCAATTTAATCACAGTGACCCCAAAGAATGATGCCGTACCGCAATATTGAGGCAACATAGCAGGTATACGCAGTAATTGCTGTGTTTCTAGATATTTTACAGCTAATTCGTCTCAGAGGGTAAATACAAGTATTCTTACCGCAAACATAATTTACGTGGTTCTTCCAGGAACAAAATTTATGTACAGTACTCGTAATCCTGAGATATTTGATTGAGTTAGTTTCTGTCAGGGCTACCCCTTTATAAGCTACCTTACCGTACTGTATGGTGACGGACGTAAAGAATTTCACCATCCCATATCTTCCGTTGGGTGTCGTAAGAGGCGTCTAAGGGACCAGACCAGAGAAAGGGCAGCAGCGTTCTCTGTGCACTTTACCAACAAACTGCGATCGCCTACCCACCTGTCACGCGTGGCGATTATGGCAACCCCCTAAAATCAATAAGAACAGCACAATAAAATAACGGCCCCGAGTGCCCGGCAGCCCGTCTACCCTCAGCTACGGTAGCGGTCGAGGCGATGGCGTGGCAAGGGGTGCAAAGAATCTCCGGAGTGGACCCGGCTACCCCAATAAACACCGACGACTGGACCTGGGACATATAACACGCAAACACTCCGGACCGACGAGAAGATAGCCGAACTGAAGGAAGAATTGAGCAGGTTACGATGGAGCATTATAGGGTTATCTGAAGTCCAAAGAGTAGGGGAGGACTTAATAATCCTCAAATCCGGTAACCTGCTCTATTTCCGAGAGGGTGACCGGCAGTCCCAGGTTGGTGTCGGCTTTATCGTCCACAAGTCCCTTGTGACCAACGTGGTGAAGATCGAGAGTCTGTCGACCAGGGTGGCGTACCTTATACTCAGAATATCCGCAAGATATTCGCTGAAGGTCATACAGGTCTACGCCCCGACCTCGGCACAGCCCGACGAAGAGATAGAGACCATGTCTAGAGCCATGCACGGTTCCAAAACTTACTTCACCGTTGTCATGGGGGACTTCAACGCAAAACTGGGCAAACGAGACGAGGACGAGCTGCAAGTGGGGCAATTTGGAGTTGGACGTCGGAACCACCGGTGTCACCTACTGGCCAGATTTATGGAGAAGGAGGGCATCTACATGATGAACTACTTCTTCAGAAAGCGTGAGCACAGGAAGTGGACATGACAATGCTGCGATGGTGCAATTAAAAATGAGATCGACTTCATCATGTCAACCAAGAAGCAAATGTTCAATTATGTCTCTGTGATCAACTCGGTGAAAACGGGGCGCGATCACCGCGTGGTAAGAGGCACATTGAACATTAATGTCAAGCTTGAAAGGTCTCGACTGATGAAGTCCACGATCCATCCAGCACAAATCCAGGTCCAAAACCCCGAGACCTTTCAAATCGAACTCCTTAATCGTTTCGAGTGCCTAGGGAGCTCCGTGGACGAAAACAGCGATGGGTTCGTGGAAGCGGATCTAAGTTTTTCAAGACCCGCCGTACATATAGGAACAAAAAGCTCTCTGATCTTACTCTCAAGTTCATGAAGGATAGGCGTGAGATGATTCTGCAGTCTTCAGACGATGCGTTGAAATACTGGCAGCTAAATAGACGGATCTCAAAGTCCTTGAAAAGCGACCCCCGCCGCTTTAATACCGATAGTATTAAAGACGCGACTGAGTGGAATAAGAGCTCCAAGGTCTTTGCAAGAGATCTGTCTATTGGGCAGAGCCAGCTCACGAAACTGAAGACCGATGATGGCAGGATCGTATCCGCCAAACCGGAGCTTCTGAGGGAGATCGAGAGATTCTGTGGGCAGATGTACCTGTCAACCAATAAACCCGTCTTGAATCTATGAATGACCCTAGAGCTAGAATTACCCGACACTATACCGAAGACATTCCGTACGTCAGCCTGTATGAGATAAGGATGGCTCTGAAATAGCTTAAGAACAACAAGGCACCGGCTGATGACGGAATCACGGCCGAACTCCTGAAGGCGGGTGGGAAACCGGTCCTTAACACCCTTCAAAAGTAGTTTGATTCCGTCATACTCGAGGGGAGGACGCCACAGGCATGGTGCAGGGGTGTCGTGGTACTCTTCTTCAAGAAATGTGACAATGCCTTACTGAAGAACTATAGGCTCATCTCACTTCTTAGCCATATCTACAAGCTGTTTTCAAGAGTCATCACGAATCGTCTCGCGCAGGTTTGACGATTTCCAGCCTTCCGATCAAGCCGGATTCCGTAAAAGCTTCAGCACCGTAGACCACATACATACGCTGCGGCAGGTTATACAGAAGACCGAAGAGTACAACATGCCTCTCTTTTTAGCGTTTCTGGACTTCGAGAAAGCCTTCGATTCGATCGAGACTTGGGTTGTACTGCAGTCTCTCCAAAGGTGCCAAATTGACTACCGATACATCGAGGTGTTGAAGTGTTTATACAAAAAAGCCACGATTTCAGTTTGACTTCAGGATCAGATCTCGGAACCCGTACATTTGCAATGAGATGTGAGACAGGGAGAAGTCATATCTCCGAAGCTGTTTATCGCTGCACTGGAGGCTCAAGATTCTGGACTGGAGAGGGCTAGGCACGTCAATGGCGAGTACATCACTTACCTTCGGTTTACCTACGATATTGTGGTTTTGGCTGAGACCATGGAGGACCTCAGTACAATGCTCGATGAGCTCAATAGAGCTGCCGAAACAGTGGGTCTTAGGATGAACATGGACAAAACCAAGGTGATACTGATTCCCGTGTAACACCCACTCCTATTAAGGTCAGAGACTCTACACTCGAAGTTCTGGGCGACTATTTCCTGCGACAAACGATCCAGTTGGGTAGGGCAAACTTTGAGAAAGAGGTCAACCATCGAAGTTGCGCGGTATCTTCTCGTCCAACTTACCACAGTGTCTCAAGACGAAAATCTATGACCAGTGTGTGTTGGCAGTGATGACATATGGCTCTGAGATGTGGTTGCTTACAATGGGCCTCTTCAGAAACCTTACAGTCACTCAAAGGGTATTGGAGAGGGCTATGCTCGGAGTTTCCTTGCGTGCCCGTATCAGAAATGTAAAAATCCGCAAGAGAACCAGGGTTACCGACATAGCCCGAAGAATTGCCAAACTTAAGTGGCAGTGAGCAGGGCACATTGTTAGCAGAACGGATGGCCGACGGGGCAGAAAGGTTCTGGAGTGGCGACCGCGAACCGGAAGACGTTGCGTTGGAAGGCCTCCCACCAGGTGGACCGATGACCTGGTGAAGTTGCAGGGATCCGCTGGTTGCGAGACGCACGGGACCGGTCAAAGTGGCGACGCTAGGGGGAGGCCTATGTCCAGCTGTGGACTTCAGCTGATATGATGAATCAAAACTAGCGAAATGGCGGCTGTTATAAATATATGTAAAAAAAAATATTCATGTCAGCATCGATGGATTTCGTGATAGTATCCACCCCTGTGGGTGCGAATAAAAAGCGAAACACAAGGATGACTGTCAAAATGCAAATTAATGTAAATAAAACTGAATAGGTAATACGTCTGGCTATGTATATAAACGGTTGACAATTTAACACACAATTAAAACGTTGACTTCTGTAAACCATGTCATCGAGGTAAGATTTCATTTTTTTATTATGGTTTTAATTTTTGGTCGGATTGCAATCGAATCTGTTAAAAAAGTAAAATGGCTTCCTGAAGACATATCAACCGAATTCACAGCCCGGTTCGAAACCAATTTCTTCCTTTAAATTCTTATTTTTTTATTTTACATATACTTCTTCGCCCTATCAAAAAAGTAGAAACAAAAGCAAGAACACCGACTTCCGTCATTGAAGCAATGTTTCACTTTGTAGTGTTTTTGTTTTAAGTGTTGTTGGTCGTTGGGCATTATTTTAGTTAAAAAACTAGGTTAATTGTTCGTTAAAGGATATTAATAAGTGTTGTTTTGTTCATACTTTCAGCGCAGAAACATGCTTGTCTTCAACTTTGGGTACAAACCAGAGCTTTGCAGCAGCTGTGCAGTACTTTGCTGCAGCACAGTGTTTTCTCTCGAAACCCGCACTGCCAGAAGCTGATGTAGCCGGTAAGTAGAAATGTCAACATTATTTATTTTTATATCATCATTCAGTAGACAGTCTTTCTAATCATATCATCTCTCAAAGAGTCCATGCATCGTTTATTTGATTTTCACCACGATCAAAAATATCAATGTAGTCATTGAATAGCGAAAAATGTATGTGCTATTGTTATAGCTCTGTAGAATCAATTAATTATTACTATATACTTTTTCCTCTTTATTTTTTAGGGACTCGAAAACAAGAACTGGATAACCTGTAGTTGGTTTCATGTAAATTGGTGAACGATTAGATGGGGCTTACATAAATCAGCATAATTAATCATGCATTTCTTAATACTATTAATAAAAATAAACTAAATAACGCGAGCTATGTGTTCTAAAGCGCTTTTGATGTCTGAAAAAATAACAACATTTTTACAATTTAAATTACTTTTAAAAAAGGATAGAGATAGCAAATAGCTCAGCGCACATAATGTTAACTTCAGAAAAAAAAAATTACCTGCATTTACTCCAAAATTATTACAAACTTAAGCGGCATCAATGCAATCCTTTGTCTTAGATCTATCTGTAAACATGTTTTGCCATCCTTCACGCGGCTTTACTCCCGTTAACTGGCTACCTACCTACCCATCTACCATACCTACCCTACCCTACTTAAACCGTTTACGCAGCGCACGCAACGGAAGCTCTCAAAAAGGAATAGTTTCACCCGTTTTTGCTACATTTTTCATTTATGCTCCGCTCCTATTGGTCGTAGCTTGATTTTATATAGCCTATAACCTTCCTCAATAAATAGATTATCCAACACAAAAATATTTTTCAATTCCAACAAGATTAGCGCGTTCAAAAAAACAAACTATTCCGATGTTTGGATCATTCGAAAAAGAGCGAGCTTTTAGTCAAAGACAATGCTGGTATGCAGATCTCACACTCACTAACTAAGTCGTTTTTATAAATCCTCCAATAATTCTCAGAGCTTGGTTTTGGAGCAAGTTTGACTATGAAATTTGGCTTTCGGCACTATTTTCATATAAACAACATGCATAGTATATCTTGTTACGAATCAAGGCTATGCATAACTACATAATTGTTTTGGGTGTGCTCCCCAAGTAGGTCCGGCAAATATTTTTTATAAATGAAAAAAAAATGATTATGCATGTAGTTCATTTATGTGTTCATGGAAAAGTAATTTAGTGCCCAACCACATACCTAGATATTTGTATTTTTTTACTAAGTCCAAGAAAGTACAATCTACTTTAATGTATATCAATTTATATTCTAAGAAATATTCAAACATATTTTTTTTTTTCAAATTAACAATAAGAATTGACTCTTGAAGTTAAATAAAATTATCTTTTACGTTTTAATTTCTACAATCTATACTATCTATACTAATATTATAAAGAGGTAAAGTTTGTGGGTTTGTGAGTTTGTGACGTTGTAAGGGGTAATCTCTGGATCTACTGAACCGATTTTGAAAATTCTTTCACCAGTAGAAAGCTACATTATTCCTGAGTGTCATAGACTATAATAAATTTTCAAAAAAATTAGAGATCCTTATGAAAATTGCAATAATGTAACCCAAGGTAGGAACATGTTGCCTATAAAATTCATTCTTTGGCGTGCGCTGAGAAAAACATTGAAGATAGATAAAAAATAGTAGGTAGGTGTGGTATGCAGTCTAGGCTGGCTAGGCAAAGTAGGCAGGGTAAGCAGGGTAGGCAGGGTAGGCATGGTAGGCGGGGTTGGCCGGGTAGGCAGGGTAGGCATGGTAGGCGGGGTTGGCCGGGTAGGCAGGATAGGCATGGTTGGCAGGGTAGGCAGAGTAGGCAGGGTAGGCAGGGTTGGCAGGGTAGGCAGAGTAGGCAGGATAGGCAGGGAAGGCAGGGTAGGCGCGGCAGGCAGGGTAGGCAGGATAGGCAGGGAAGGCAGGGTAGGCAGGGTAGGCAGGGTAGGCAGGATAGGCATGGTAGGCAGGGTAGGCAGGGTAGGCAGGGTAGGCAGGGTGGGCTGGGTTGGCAGGGTAGGCAGGATAGGCAGGATAGGCAGAGAAGTCAGAGTAGGCAGGTTAGACAGGGTCGGCAGGGTAGGCAGGGTAGGCAAGGTAGGCATAGTAGGCAGGGAAGGCAGGGTATGCATGGTAGGCGGGGTTGGACGGATAGGCATGGTTGGCAGGATAGGCAGAGTAGGCAGGATAGGCAGAGTAGGCAGGATAGGCAGGGAAGGCAGGGTAGGCGCAGCAGGGAGGCTAGGCAGGGTAGGCAGGGAAGGCAGGGTAGGCAGGGTAGGCAGGGTAGACATGGTAGGCAGGGTAGACAGGGTTGGCAGGGTAGACAGGGAAGGCAGGGTAGGCAAGGTAGGCAGGATAGGCAGGGAAGGCAGGGTAGGCAGGGTGGGCAGGATAGGCAGGGAAGGCAGGGCAGGCAGGGTAGGCATGGTAGGCAGGGTTAGCAGGATAGGCAGCGTTGGCAGGATACGCAGGGTTGGCAGGATAGGCAGGGAAGGCAGGGTAGGCAGGGAAGGCATGGTTGGCAGGGTAGGCAGAGTAGGCAGGGTAGGCAGGGTTGGCAGGGTAGGCAGAGTAGGCAGGATAGGCAGGGAAGGCAGGGTAGGCGCGGCAGGCAGGGTAGGCAGGATAGGCAGGGAAGGCAGCGTAGGCAGGGTAGGCAGGGTAGGCAGGATAGGCATGGTAGGCAGGGTAGGCAGGGTGGGCTGGGTTGGCAGGATACGCAGGGTTGGCAGGATAGGCAGGGAAGGCAGGGTTGGCAGGGTAGGCAGGATAGGCAGGATAGGCAGAGAAGTCAGAGTAGGCAGGTTAGACAGGGTTGGCAGGGTAGGCAGGGTAGGCAAGGTAGGCATAGTAGGCAGGGAAGGCAGGGTATGCATGGTAGGCGGGGTTGGACGGATAGGCATGGTTGGCAGGATAGGCAGAGTAGGCAGGATAGGCAGGGAAGGCAGGGTAGGCGCAGCAGGCAGGGTAGGCAGGGTAGGCAGGGTAGGCAGGGTAGACATGGTAGGCAGGGTAGACAGGGTTGGCAGGGTAGACAGGGAAGGCAGGGTAGGCAAGGTAGGCAGGATAGGCAGGGAAGGCAGGGTAGGCAGGGTGGGCAGGATAGGCAGGGAAGGCAGGGCAGGCAGGGTAGGCATGGTAGGCAGGGTTAGCAGGATAGGCAGCGTTGGCAGGATACGCAGGGTTGGCAGGATAGGCAGGGAAGGCAGGGTAGGCAGGGAAGGCATGGTTGGCAGGGTAGGCAGAGTAGGCAGGGTAGGCAGGGTTGGCAGGGTAGGCAGAGTAGGCAGGATAGGCAGGGAAGGCAGGGTAGGCGCGGCAGGCAGGGTAGGCAGGATAGGCAGGGAAGGCAGCGTAGGCAGGGTAGGCGGCGTTGGACGGATAGGCATGGTTGGCAGGATAGGCAGAGTAGGCAGGATAGGCAGAGTAGGCAGGATAGGCAGGGAAGGCAGGGTAGGCGCAGCAGGCAGGGTAGGCAGGGTAGGCAGGGAAGGCAGGGTAGGCAGCATTCTGGCTTCACTTTGGGCATTATTGGTACCTAGCCTATATAACTGGTCCATTAAATACCACAACCAGAAAAAGTGAAAAATAAAAAAAAATGTGGCTATAATAAGCGTTTTGTTTCAGACTATGCGAGTTTTGACTTCATTGTGGTAGGGGCGGGTTCTGCAGGGAGTGTAGTCGCTAGCCGGCTGAGTGAAGTTGAGACTTGGAAGATATTGCTTATAGAAGCTGGTTCTGATTCCCCACTAGAAGCTGATGTAAGTTTGGTCCATTTTGCTATGTAGTAGAAGCCGCGTTTAAGCATTTCACTCTGGGTGTTCGTCTATGTGAGTTGATATGATTGTAAACGCACCCAGGTTACAGTAAGAAATTCCTAGTGCGGGGCAAGGTCTTTTAAAAAAAAAACAGCTATAACTATTATTCACTATCATCTTCATCATAATTGCAGCCGAAAGACATCCACTGTTGGACATAGACCTCCCCCAAGCGTTGCCACAGTGATCGATCCTGTGCGTCTCGCATTCACCAGATTCCCTAAGCCTTAATAAGGTCATCGGTCCACCTAGAGGGCGGCAATCCAACCTTGCGTCTGCCTGTTCGCGGTCGCCACTAAAGAACTTTTCAGTCCTATTGACCATCCGTGCTACGAACAATGTGCCCTACCCAACAACTATTATTATTGGAATATTAAGAGGTCCTAACGTGCAACCTTTATATATGCTTTGCAACTGGGCTTATTCAAGACGTAAACGCCCCGTTGTGCCCAATGGACTAGCTTTGTTATGTTTCCTGAAATTATGGTTGTGTTAGTCTTCCACTCTTATTTTCTGATCTGCGGGATCCATACAGTTGAACCTTTTCCCGGGGACCCATCGAGCTTAATTTCTTCGGCCGTTTTGTGGTGGCCATTGGCTTCTGGCTTTCCGGGGTTGCAGTGGTTGGGAATAACAGATCAGGCTTATACAAATAAGATTTAGAATAGAAGCTTTAGTATCACGACGTTTATCACAAAATGTAAACTTAATAGTTTTACTGATTTTCAGATTCCTGGTACCGAAACCTCTTTAATAGGTTCAATGTATGATTGGAAATTTGCAGCAGAAAACAACGGCAAAACTAGTCAAGGCCTCATTAATGGTTCCGTATCTTGGCCAAGAGGTAGAATGTTTGGGGGCTGCAGTAGCATTAATGCAATGAATTACGTTAAAGGAAACGATCAAGACTATCAGACCTGGTACGATATGGGTAATGAGGAATGGAGCGTAGAAGAGGTACGGAGATGTTTTAAAAAAGCTGAAAGTCTTCAAAACGAAGACATGTTGAACAATTCTACAATAAGCGAATACTATGGTCGTGATGGGATGTTATGTATAAATAAATTCAACAACACTTACGAAAGCTATTTAGAGAATGTAATAGACTCATGGGATGAAATTGGTTTTAGAAGAGTTCCAGATGTAAACATAGATAATGTTAATACTGCCGGATATACCACAGTAAACGCATGTAACGGAATAAGGCAAAGTACAGACAAAGCATACTTAATGCCAATATGTGCAAATAGGTCGAATCTGTATATAATGAAAAGCTCTTTTGTAACAAAAGTTTTGATTCATGCGAATTTAACAGCATATGGAGTTGTAGTTGAAAAAGACGGCGTGAAGAAGATGGTTTATGCCTCTCAAGAAGTTATTATAAGTGCTGGTCCAATAAATTCTGCACAGGTTCTGATGTTGTCTGGTATTGGCCCTGCAAAACACCTTGAGGAACATGGCATTTCAGTTATTTTAGATTCACCAAATGTAGGTCAAAACCTTAACGATCATAGTTGTTTCACAATATATATATTTGCTGATATACCAGAGCAGCAGCCTAGCGAAGCTGACTTGTATCTTGATAAAATGAACTATCTTGCCAATCGTGAAGGCTCCTATTCATATAGTGATTTTATAGCACATTCTGTGGCATTTTATTCCACAAAGGAAAACGCTACCTATTCCAATTGCCAAAATCATATCACGATAATTCCGCAAAACACAACGGGTTTTAAACAAAATTTCCAGAAAATATTCCGGCTTAATGAGACAATTTTACAACCTTTAGTCGAACTGAATGAAAATCATTTTCTATTCGCTATTCACTTTCATTTCCTACACCATCGTTCAAAAGGGAATATATCATTGAGTTCTAGCAATCCTAATGACGTACCACGCATCCACTACAATTACTTCGAAGATCCAACAGATTTAGAAAATACTGCAGCCGGAATAAAAATGGCTACAAGAATTCTCAATACCACGTATTTCAAATCTATTAACGCTTTCATGCCTAGAATGAATGTGCCTGCTTGTGATGAATTCGAACTAGATAGTATAGATTATTGGAATTGCACTTCTCTTTATTTAGTAAGTACAGTATTTCATCCTATAGGCACTTGTCAGATGGGACGTAATATTAGTATGTCAGTTGTAGACAGCCGGTTGAGAGTACATGGAGTGCAGAACTTGCGAGTGATTGACTCTGGAGTAATGCCCGGTCAAGTCAGTGGTAACACAAATGCTGCATCCATTATGATTGGAGAAAGGGGATCAGAGATGGTCAAAGAAGATCGCCAAAAAGAAAATAAATGATAGTGCTTACGATCAGATTAAATTGTTTAGTTCTCTTTTTTTTTCGAATTTTCGAAGTTTGTATGTTGCCATTTTCGTTTAAAAAATGGCTGAACGGCTTTGCATGAAATTTTGTACACATAATCACATATAGCAGTAGTAGAAGATTTTAATCTACATTTATTTTAAGAGTATTTTTTATCTCTTGTGGCTTAACATATGTCGTATATTATGTAGGTAGGTCAGTGACTTGTCATTATAATAATATTAAGGTTGTGGGTACTCAATAAAAATCAGTCTTGTTCAAACCGTCTTTCATTTGCAACATGGTGGCAGCGGTGCTGAATAAATTTTAGAAATTAACACCCAATATATCCTTGTTTGTGTTCAAAAAGACAGTACAAGTGATAGTGACTACCATAAACAATTGAAAACAATGGAACACGCGCGGCCTCCGGTGGAATAGTGTTTAGAAGGAGGGCCGGCCACTCGGGCCGAAGCGTGGCAAAAATGGCTGAAGCAATTTAACGTGTTTCTAAAAGCGTCTGGTGTCCACAAAGAAACGACTGATATCAAAGCAAGTTTATTGATGAATATGGTCGGATCGGAAGGATACGATGTGTATACAACTTTCAAATTCACCAAAGACGAAAACAAAGAATGCTTTGATACTCTAGTGCAAAAATATAATGAACATTTTGGAACCAAAGAGAACACTACGATGGCTCGATTCAAGTTCTTTACAAGAAACCAGGAAGAAGTCGAATCCATAGACGACTATGTAACGACACTAAAACTCACTCAGCGATGTGAGTTCGAGCATTTAGAAGAGGGCCTCGTGCGAGACAGGGTCGTGTGCGGAGTCCGAGACGGCAAGCTGTGCTATCGACTACTTAGGGCAGTGGATCTCACTCTAGCAAAAGCTGTAAAAGTCTGTCAAGCTAACGAGATGTCAATGGTGTAGCAGATGCAGATAGAGGGCACCAAGACTCGGGTGGTAGCAGTGGTCGCAATGTACGCTCGCGGCGCAGACCGCGGGGGCTCGAGCGGAGGCGCAGCGCGAGACGGCGCAAGCACAGCGGTAGCGGCCGGGCGACATCGCGGCGGCGGCGGCGGGGCCGGTGCGCGCCAGGCGCAGCGCGGCACGCAGGCCGGACTGGGTGGTGCGCCCACCCAGCAGCGCATGCCTGGAAAAGTGTTGTGTGCTGCGTGCGCTATATGTAGTTGTGATAGCTATAAATGTGCGGCTAGAAATGCAATGTGTTTTTGGTGCAGTGAAAGAGGGACATTTTAAAAACATGTGTCCGAAATTGCGTAGGCGCGTGTTACAAATCAATGCCGGTGTCGAGCTCAACGCCGATGTGATTCACGGCGAGGACGACGACGGGTTGTACTATGTTTCTTCGCTATCGGGAAAGATGGATCGTAAGGACTCCAAATGGTATGAAACTTTGATTTTTAAGTGTACCGGTGCTAGTGAAAATTTTAAGTTAGATTCAGGGTCAGATTTAAATTTAATTTCACTAAGTACATTTCAGGGACTACAGCTGCCAAACGAAATTATATGTTCAGATAACACGAGGGCGCAATCATTTTGTGGCAATTATATTCCGATAGCAGGTTATTGTTATCTGAAATGTACTTATAAAAACATTGTGTATACATTACATTTCACTATTGCCGACGTCGATTGCCAGAGAATGTTAGGTAGATATGCTTGTGAAGAGCTGGGAATGGTGAGGCGTATATTGTCCCTCAACCTAGATTCCTATGCAGACTTGTTTCAAAGTTTAGGCAAATTACCCGGTAAATATACCATTGTAGTAGATCAATGCGCCCAGCCGTCGGTCTGTACAGTTAGAAAAATACCTATAGGAGTTCGCGACAAGTTATCACAAGAATTGGTGCGCATGGAGAAAATGGGAGTGATCCGTAAGGTGGATCACCCGACACAGTGGGTGAACGGTATCGTAGTGGCCTGTGGCGGCCAAGAAGGACGGCACCATCCGTGTGTGCCTCGACCCGCGGCCGCTGAACCGCGTCGTGCGGCGCGTGCACTACCCGCTGCCGACGCTCACGGAGATCGCAACCAAGCTCCAAAGAGCGCAATATTTCAGTAAGCTAGACGCTCGTTCTGGGTTTTGGATGGTAGAAATTGATGATGCCAGTGCAGACCTTTCTACCTTCGGGACACCGTTGGGTAGATACCAGTTCTTGCGTTTACCATATGGAATCAATTGTGCTTCAGAAGTTTTCCATCATAAAATCCGTCAGATACTCGAAGACCTGGAGGGAATCGTCTCATTCATCGATGATGTGATCTGCTGGGGCTCCAGCAAAGCCCAGCACGATGAGCGTTTAAAGAGATTGCTAGAAAGGGCGCGAGAAGCAGGTATAAAATTTAACGAAGATAAATGTGAGTTTCAAGTTAGACAGGTGAGTTACTTAGGCCACATTTTTAGCAAGGACGGCATGACCATAGGTAAAACCAAAATAAAAGCGATAGAGGAAATGCCTACTCCGGAAGATAGGCCAGCACTTGAGAGATTTTTGTGCATGATAAACTACCTATCCGAATTTATCCCCAATTACTCAGAGTTAGCATTACCGCTCCGCAACCTGTTGAAAAAAGATAGCGAGTGGGTATGGGACTCGGCTCAGGAGTCTGCAGTGGCGCAGCTAAAGCGCGCGGTGTGCGCGGCGCCCGTGCTGGCGCTTTACTCGACACACGAGCCCGTGCTGCTGCAAGCTGGACGCTGGGTCGAGTTCGCCTCAGCCACGCTTACCGACACGCAGACTAGGTACGCGCAAATAGAGAAGGAGCTGCTCGCGATTGTCTACGCTCTCGAACGGTTCCATCAGTACGTCTATGGATGTCATGACGTCACGGTTGAGGCAGATCATAAGCCGTTGGAGGCGTTATTTCAAAAATCACTCGATTCGATACCCACGCGTCTCCAACGCATGATGCTACGCGAACAAGGCTATAATTTTACAGTTATAAATAAACAAGGGAAGTACATGTACGTAGCAGACGCGTAGCATTTTGGGGGCCGAGTCACCCACGTCCGTAGGAGTGTACCCTTTGATTCCCTACACGTGGTCCCCGGGTGGTGCAAATCAGGTGACATCTGGTGGTTGGCTTCGGCCAAAGGCTTGCACCCACCGGGCAAAGACGTACCGCCAAGCGGCCTAGCCGTGTTCCGGTACGATGCCCGGTGTAGCTACTAGAGGAGTTGGGTCCAGAAAGCTGTTCCACTGCAGGCTGACCAGCCTGACGCGCGCTGTTATGGACGCATCGGGAGACTAGTCGCGGAGGGTAGCGGGATCCGAGGCACGGTGCGCCGCTGGCCGACCGCAGGTAGTTGGGGGCCCAAGTAGTGTGCCAGCCACACACGAAAGGCTGCCCCGCCAACTGTCGAAAAATTCCCGAATGCACCATCGTGCTGGTTGGCGACCAGATGGGGAGGGCCCGATGGACATTCCGGGGGGGCTCGGGCGTCCCCGCAGTCTCCAGACTAGTGCCCCTATGATGGCGGCCTTTCAGTGCGTGTCTGAAGGTTAGCAGTGTGGAACCCCGTCTCACTTCCTTCTCCTATTATCCCATGCACTCTTCAATAATAATAAAATGTCAAGAAAAAATAATAATGGATCTAAACAGCGGCTGCACCCCCTCCCCCACAAAGTGCACCTCACCAACATTAGAGGTTTGCACTCAAATCTCTCTGCAGTCCACTACCACCTGGAGGCTGAGAAACCAGCGCTGTTTTTTCTTACGGAGACGCAGATAGTGAGTCCTTCAGACGTCTGGTACTTATCATACCCAGGGTTTACCCTGGAGCACAATTTTAAAACACGCGCGGGTGTGTGTATGTACGCCCGTGACGACACTTGCTATCGGCGTCTCCATAACCTTGAGGACTCCAGATTCTCAACGCTGTGGGCTCTCGTGGACACAGGTCTGGATAAAATTATCTACGCCTTTGTCTACCGTTCGCACACAGGAGATCAGGAGACGACCAGGCTCACAGAGTACCTCAGTGAGGCGGCTGTTGCGGCACAGCAACGGTACCCTTCCACCCAATTAGTTTTACTGCGGGACTTCAATGCCCACCACCAGGAGTGGCTCTTCCCATACCAGTCCACTGACCATGCTGGACGGGAGATGCGTAAGCTTTCGCTTGCGCTAAACCTTACCCAGCTGGTCCATGGAACAACAAGGTTGCCGGATGTTGATTCGCACACGGCCAATTGCTTGGACCTTCTGCTAACAACAGATCCAGACCGATACTCTGTGCCGATAACTTCACCATTGGGTAGTTCCGACCACTGTCTGGTGAAGTCTGTGTCCGTCTACTCCCCGCCCGATCCCAGCCCAAGAGGCACCCGGCGGGTGTGGCGGTACAGGTCAGCAGATTGGGATGGCATGCGATCTTTCTTCGCATGCTATCCTTGGCAGCCTACTTGCTTTTCTTCGGCTGATCCTTCGTCGTGCGCGGACGCCGTGACGGGTGTGTTGCGTCAGGGAATGGAGTACTACATTCCTTTCTCTGACGTAACAATGTCCAGCGTTGACCAGCCATGGTTTGGCGCCGATTGTCATTGCGCCGACGCGCTTAAGCATGAGGCGTACCTGGCATGGGCCGACGCGTGGGTCAGAAGAAGAGAGCCTTTAACAGGGCTGCCAAGTCCTGCAAGTTGGTGTTGCGAAAGGCTCGGTTCGACCACATTAGCCGAATAGGGACCAAACTTGCTTCTTACCCAGCAGGTAGTAAAGCGTTTTGGTCCCTGGCTAAGTCGGTCGAATCGAACTTCTGCCGTCCCTCACTACCACCACTGCTGAAACCTGATGGGTCACTGGCCCACTCCGCTGAAGAGAAGGTAAATTTGTTTGCCTCCCTTTTTGCGGAATCTTCGCGTCTGAATCCTGGTGATTCGCGGCCCCCTCCTTCTCCTGTTGGATGCGAGACGAGTATGTCGGACATTCGCATCCTTCATAAGGATGTCCGTAGGGTGCTGCGCAACCTCGACGTGAACAAGGCTAGCGGCCCTGACGGAATACCAGCTATAGTTTTTAGAACCTGTGCGCCTGAACTGTCTCCGATCTTGACACGCCTATTCCGCCTTTCATATGAGACTGGAAAAGTGCCGAATGCTTGGAAGCAAGCCAATGTACAGCCCGTGCCCAAGAAGGGCAGTCGAGCTGACCCGGCTAACTACAGACCCATCTCTGTAACGTCCATACTCTGTAAGAGTATGGAGCGTGTACTAAACACTAAGCTCCTGGCATACCTAGAAACTAATGATATCCTTAGCGACCGCCAATATGGCTTCCGTCGAAATCGGTCTACTGGGGATCTTCTAGCGTATGCCATTCACATATGGAGTGAGACCATCGAGAGGCAGGGAAAGCGCTTGCCGTCTCCCTCGATATCTCGAAGGCTTTCGATAGGGTCTGGCACGAAAGCCTTATTGGTAAGCTTCCTTCAATCGGTCTGCCCGGTGGTCTGTGTGATTGGATTGCAGACTTCCTGAGGGATCGATCCATTCGAGTGGTTATCGATGGTCATCAATCATATCATCATAATCAACTGTCACCATACGTCAAACATCGCGCTGTGTTAAATTTAAACATTAAAATTAAGTTTTATTTATATATTTGGCTCAAGCATACATATATACACTCTTAGTGAGTAGTTTTACTAGTGACATTGTTATCTTGGTTTAAAACGGCATACATTGGCGAAAACCAGTGCAAGTGCGAATTTGCTAGTGATTGGACAACTCAACACTCATCAAACAACACCATCGAAACAGGTTGGCTTTAATATATAATTAACATCAAAGCTACAAAACACGGAGTTCTGGGCCACAAGAACAAAACATATTCACAAAAGATTGTGAAGAGTTTGATTGCTTTTTCAAATGTAAACAACAAAATTAGGAACAGCTGACTCATTTAACCAATCACAAACGTGACAGGATAATATTCGTTCGGAAACTTTAATTATTAATTTTGAATACTAGCCTTTTGAGACTACGTCCCGTTACGCACAGAATACTAAATAATAAAATTCTAAATAACAATGGAGGACTGTAACAACATTACATATCGTAGAATACACCGAACCAGTTCACTAAACGACATCTCCAGAGATAGTTCGGCGCTTTTCGATGCAACTATGATGAGTTTGCCAAATACATCGCTAAATATTAGTCAGACCGTGATCGATTTAAACGAAAAAGTTAAACAATTATCAGAAGACTTATTGATAGCGCACCAGGAAATTGAGAATCTCAATTCCGAAAACTTTCGTTTAAAATCGGATTTGCAAAAATATTTAAAAATCATAGAGACATACAAAAGTATTAAAGCAGACAATATAAATATTACACCTCGATCTGTAAAAAGACGCAAACAAAAGCAAAACACCGCTACTGCGATTGCTTCAAAGAACATAAAAATGACGTCCCCATCGGCACAAATAAGGAATGATGAAACCGACACTCCGAAAACGACGAAATCAATAACATCTACCCCTCAATCCGAAACCAAAAATAAAATAACAGAAAGTCAACGAGATGAAAGTAAACTATGTACTAAGCCAATGCAATATAAATGCACTGCATTTGCTCCAATGGAATCTGAAAATAAGACAGCACAAGTAACTCAAAAGAGCAAATCGGTGCATAAACATCCAAAATTATGCATCATAAGTAGTAACACCGCGAACAATATATTAACAACAGCTGAAAATACATTTCCAGAAACAGAAATATGTCACTTTCTGTTGCCAAACAGTGGCATCAAAAACCTTTTACGTAATATAAACGCAAAACTAGCTGACTACTCAAGTAATGATTATTGCATAATTTTCATTGGTGAAGAAGATTATCGAACAACGAACAATTATTTTGACTTAATTATTCATATTAGGGAGACATTATTGACTGTACAACATACTAATGTAATTATATGCCTACCGACTTTTAAATGTAATAACCATTCTATAATGTATAACTCGAGAATTGAAACCTTTAACAATTTGTTATATCTTGACATTCACTCTTATAATTATGCAATACTGTTTGACTCTAACCTAGATTTGACATATGACCGTACCATGTTTAAGTATAATGGATCAATTAATGATTACGGCATAAAAAATGTATTTGTAAATTTAAAACATTATTATATTTTAAATAATGATATTCAGGAAAATAATGACATTGTATCTACCAATATTTGTGTGACTCAAACAGTTGCAACTCAGACAGATATAATAGGCAGTAGTGACTTTCAGCTTAAATTAACGCAATCCCTAATGACACAAGATAATGACTATGTACAGCAATCTGATTTTTTTCGTGAATAACCTTGACTTGCATGATAGCAATACTTTTTTAAATATTTATCATCAGAATGTTTGTGGAATTAATAATAAGAAAAGTGAACTAGAAGTTTATGTACAAACACTCCACAAAAAATTAGACTACATATGTATAAGTGAACATTTCTTGAATGAGAATGCAGCTTGCATTTTTAACATGAATAACTTCAAGCTTGTCTCATACAATACAAGAAAAAATAAAAAAAGAGGAGGCAGTTTAATTTTAGCACATGTTGATAGGCAAACTGAAATGACTGAAGCTATAAATAAGTTGTATAAAGTAGAATGTTTCGAAATATGTGGTGCTAAAGATATTCAAACTGGGTTGTACATCTGTTGCTGTTATCGCAATCCAGTTGACAAAAATTTCACTCAGTTTTTAGAAAAACTTGAGATATTATTAGATTTTTTGTTCAATAGGAAAAGTGTGATCTGTGGTGATTTTAATATTGATCTGCTAGTGGACAGTAAAAAACGTACTGAATTTCTTAGTTTATTGCGGTGTTATAATTTCAGGCATTTGATCGGTTCTGTGACTTTCAGTCGGAACAGTAGTAATTCGTGCATTGACAATATCTTGACCAATCTGCCCGTTTCACAAATATTAGGTTGTGATGTAGATCATAATGGCTTGGCGGATGGGCATGCTGGTGTCTTTGCTGATCTTAGGCTTCCAAATGTATCGTCTCTGAATAATAAAACTCCGTTTATTCTCGTAAATAAAAGAGTAATCAACAAGAAAAATGGCCTATCTTTTGCACAGAGAATTCTTAAAGAAAATTGGTCGTCTATGGGAATAAATACATTTCTCAAAACGTTTTATAAATTGTTTCGAAATAGCTACAAAACAAGAGAATGTAAAATAAACCTTAAGAAAAAATCGCAGTCAGGCTGGATCACTAAAGGAATAAGAACGTCCAGCAAAATGAAACGCTTTTTATGTGCATGTAACGGAAATCATCTCGAATCAAGCGTTTTGAAGTATAAAAAAAACTATATCAGTCTTTATCGAAAGGTCATCACTAAGGCTAAAAAACATGCAATAATGATGCAAATAAACAGATCTAAAAACCTGAGTAGAGAAGTTTGGCAAGTCGTCAAAAATTGTACTAATAAAGCTAAAACAGTGCACCCGCTGTTACGGCTCAAAGTTGATGATAAGTTGATAGTGCATCCACATGATATAGCTAACATACTAGCAAAACAATTCGACTACAAATATGTCCCTAGCGATAATATAGTAGATCAGGCAATGTGTTTTTGTCATCAGAAAAATAATCAAGTATACAGTGAAATGCAAATATCTCCAGCTACGCCAAATGAGATACATACTGTGGTGAATAGCATGGAAAACAAACTTTCTTGTGGATACGATGAGATCCCGATATCTGTAATCAAAGAACACATTCTAATATTGGCCAAACCTTTATCAGACTTTTTCAATCTATGTATTGAGGAATCGATTTTCCCAGACCAATTAAAAATGGCAAAGGTAATACCTGTTTATAAAAAGGGTAGTAGGACAGATCCTAAAAACTACAGGCCTATCTCCTTGCTACCGGTTTTGTCAAAAATATTTGAAAAAATCCTAAAGAGTCGGCTCTTATCTCACTTATGCGTAAATAGAGTTTTGGATATTAGACAATTCGGTTACCAAAAAGGTGTTGGCACCTCAGATGCCATATACACCTTGTTAGATATAGTGACAGACAACATAAATAATAAAATGAGAGTTGCAGGGATCTTTCTAGACTTGAGTTCCGCATTTGACACAATAGACCATAAGTTACTCCTTGAAAAAATGAGGCATTATGGTATAAGAGGTAAAACCCTGCAACTGTTCTCTTCTTATTTAAAAAACAGAAAAATGTTTGTTGAAATTGACAAAATACAAGAAAATGGCTACAAAAATGCATGCAAATCAGCAATGATAGGAATCACAACGGGCGTCCCACAGGGATCCATCTTGGGACCTATTTTATTTATATTATTTATTAATGATTTGATTAATTATATGAATTTAATTTTACCGGACATTGGAATAGTAATTTTCGCTGACGACACAAATGCCATAGTAGCAGCTAATGACATAGTAGAGCTGACAGAGAAAGTTAATAAAGCATTGCATGCTTTTAATGTTTGGTTCACTGCGAATAAATTAATTATTAATATTAAAAAGACAAAGGTCATGTTATTTAAAACGACAGCCCGAAATAAAGATGACATGGAGATTGAAATGAATGAAGACAAAATCGAGCTCGTCAGTGAAGTTAAATTTTTAGGTATGCGAATTGACGAATTGCTAAATTGGAAACCTGAACTAAAGGCAATAGATGCTGCAATCTCATCCGCGTGTTATGCTTTGAGAGCTCTAAGAAGCGAAATCAGTGTAGAACAACTAAAAATGGTATATTTTGCGTTAGTCGAATCCAAAATTAGATATAGCATACTTCACTGGGGAAACAGTTACGATTACAATATCAAAAGAGCCTTTGTTCTGCAGAAACGCGCAATACGGACTATAGTCCGTATCCCCCAAACAGAAAGTTGCCGGCAACATTTTATAAAGTTAGGCATACTCACAGTTCCAAGCATTTATGTCCATGTACTTTTGGTTAACTTGGCTAAATACCTTCATGAATTTGAAACTACAGAAGAACATGAAATGCGGGCAGGCACCCGCAGAAAAGACCTTAAATGTAAGATTAATCCGAATTTCAATGTTGTAAAACACAGTCCACGTTACCAATCAGTTAAATTATTTAACAGGTTGCCTTTGAATCTGAAAGGCACGGTTCACACTAGTTCTTTTAAAACAAAATTAAAGGAATTCCTATTGGACAAATGTCTGTATGCCATTGAAGAATTGTAGTGCTTAATATTGTTATTGTTTTTTATTTTTTAGTTTTTATGATATCTATGGAACGTATGTATTGAATATTAAATGTAAAATGAATGGTAATTGTTTGTGGATCTATTAAATTGACACAAAGAATTGTAGTAGGTAATTAAGTAATAATTGTTTAATTTATTTTTATTATGGTGTAATTTATGGAATGTATGTAATTGAATTGAATTGTAAAAATAATGGTTTTTGTTTTTGTGACTAATTTGATTTTATATTTATTTTGTGTAAATATTCAGATACAAATTTATTGTTCATGAATAAATGACTAATGACTAATGACTAATGGCTGCTCGTCGGACCAATTTGGATATTAATGCCGGGGTCCCTCAGGGGTCGGTACTCTCAGCAACATTGTTCTTGTTGCACATTAACGATCTGCTAAAACCCGGCACCTTTGTGTATGCAGACGACAGCACTGTTGCTGAGAGTTACTTGTCCAACGCACGTGCTACCGGGCCACAAATCCAGTCTCCCCGAGAAGCCATGGTGGAGCATTTGAACCTGTCCTTGCAGGCAGTCTCCGAATGGGGTGATGCTAATCTGGTCAAGTTTAATGCTGCTAAAACCTAGGCGTGTCTTTTTTCCGCTAAAAAGAGCCAATTTCACCCGGCTCCAACTTTACGTGATGTAACCGTACCAATAACGGTCCATCTTGAGCTTCTTGGCGTTACGTTAACATAGACTCTCAATTTTGGGCCATACATTGAGGCAAAGGCTCAGCTGGCTGCCAAAAAATTGGGGATCCTTGCGAAGGTGAGAGAGTACTTCACGCCGGAACAGCTGCTCAACTTGTATCAAGCGCAAGTTCGATCGTGCATGGAGTACTGTTCTCATCTCTGGGACGGATCTGCCAAATACCAGCTAGATGCACTAGAGTCGATCGAAAAGTGGGCCAAGAGACTCATCGGCAATGAGGCACTTGTCAAATCAAAGCTCCAGAGCCTGGTACATTGTCGCCGAGTTGCCAGCTTGTCGGTTTTTTATCGGTTACATTTCGGTGAGTGTGCGATGCACCCATACGCACAAAACGTTTTGGGGACACTTTTATTATACGTACAGCTAAGGAGTGGAATTGCCTGCTGGAGTCTGTGTTTCCCGATAGCTACAATCTAGGGGTCTTTAAGTCAAGAGTGAATGGGTTTTTACTAAGCAAGCGTGCATCACCGTCAACCACATCATCGCTTTCCATCAGGTGAGATAGTGGTCAAGCGCGAGCCTATTGAAAAAAAATAAAAAGACTCCTTAATTCGAGCGCCATTACCGGAACTCACATCGGAAAAAGTATCTAAGGAAGTATAAGAACAGTCGTTTTTTCTGATAGAAAACATCCGTTTCAGTGCCAGCAAAGTAAATCTTATAAAAAACGCCATGAAAGAGGACATCGAATGTCAATTACTTATAAAATACATACAAAAAGGGTGGCCGCCGAATAAATATTTAGTAGACGAACGTGTGAGAGGTCAGTGGTCGTATAGAGGTAGCTTTGGTTTCATTGATGGAATCTTATTTAGAGATAACTTAGTTTATATACCGAAAAGCGTTCGGTCGATAATGCTGAGTAGGTTACACGAAGGTCACATAGGCATTGACAGGTGCAAGCGTTACGCTCGTGAGGTTATGTTCTGGCCGGGTATGTCACGTGATGTGGAGGAGATGTTGCGCCGGTGTCGCGCATGCGCGGAGCGCGCACACCGTCCGGCGCGGGAGCCGCTCATTCCGCATCACATACCGCCTTTGCCTTGGGCCAAAGTGAGATCAGACATATTTCTGTATGCAGGAAAGTATTTTTTAATACTAATTGATTACTTTTCTAATTTTATAGAAGTGAATCCGTTAACAAACATAGGTACCAATGCAGTAGTGACTGCCATGCGAGACCAGTTCGCGAGACACGGGATCCCGCATATTCTGATAACGGTCCCGCGTACGCATCAAAACAGTTCAACAAATTTTGTTCTGAGTGGGGCATTGAGCACACTACTAGTTCGCCAAACTATGCTCAATCAAATGGGCAAAATGAAAGGAGTGTTCAAATAACAAAAAGTATTTTGATAAAGTCCATAAACTCGGGGAAAGACTTCTACTTAGGACTATTAAAATATCGAGCTACGCCACGTAATGGAATCAGTTCGCCATCGGAACTGTTAATGGGGCGGCGACTCAATACTCAATACTCGGCAGACTAGGTTATCATCGCACGCTGAAAAGTTGAAACCAAGTCGAGATAATGACGTTGACTACAAAGAGATGTTACGTAAACAGCAGGCCGATAAGACGTATTATGCTAGGCGAGCGAAACCGCTATCAGTTTTATCGGCCGGTCAACCGATACTCGTCACTGACGAAGGCAAACACAAATATGCACGAATCGTAGGGCGCGCGGCTCAGCCTCATTCTTATTTTGTCGTAGACAATACGGGTAGGCGATACAGGTGGAACCGTCGACTTCTGGTTGAGTTGTCAACCGAAGGCAATGTAACCCCCAGTCCTTCTCATGATCAGACGAGCGATGATGAGACTTGGAGTAGTCCCAAAAGCGGCAGCTAAGAGAGCCCCGGAACAAGTGATGACTTTGTCACTCCCATTCCACCATAAGGCTCACCAATTCAGCGCAATCGCAGACAGGCGGCTATACTAGCAGGATAAAAAATAGAAAACTGTATAAAAAAACCAATAAAGAATCCTACCTACCAACGGTATGTCTATTATGTATCTATCAGATGTGATGTGATGACACTTTTTTAGTTATTTTTTAAACATACCTAATATTCAACTGGATTGAGTATTACTGTTTGTATAGTATTATCTGTGTTAACTACTTGATTTCGTAATTTATATGTTAACTAGAAAGTATAAATTACATAAGTACCAAAGTAACTAGGATCAACCGGATTAGCACTAAGATGTTATAGTTATAAATTATAGCTACTAAAATAGAAAAAGAAAGTGTACTGGATATTAGAACTAGAAACTATTCTGATAAGGATGATGTCATTTCATAGTATATTAGTTGTAGAATATGGAGCTAAAGGCAAACAAAAAGAAGAGAAAAAAAAAAACACAATGGACATGTCGTATAATAAGTAGGTAGGTCAGTGACTTGTCATTATAATAATATTAAGGTTGTGGGTACTCAATAAAGATTAGTCTTGGTCAACGAGTCTTTCATTTACAACAACATAGACTTTGGAGGATGCAGAAGCTGAGAGACTTGCTGGAAAAGTGAGCGGGCTGATAAAATCCGTTGCGTAGTTTAGAAGAAGTAAGTGAAGAAACAGACAGAGGCAAACGTTAACTTTGTTTAATAGGTACTATTTAAAAAAAAAAAAATTAAGAGAATAGTAGATATCATGTCGTAAGTGAACAGCTGTGTAAAGTTTCTAACCAAAATAACTAAATGACATGTCACTTTTACACTAATTAAATTTCACTTACTTTCTAACACCGGGGGGCCACAGAGAAATTCCGAATGCAAAAACCCAATAACATTTTGCTATACCTGGGAACCTGGGAACCTTTCAGTTGGTACAGATTATTTTTATTTGGTAAACCGACAGCTCACCCCTCAACTGTCGCGGGCATTTTGGTGCGTAAGGCGCATCTGACAGGTAGCCAGTTTTGCGTGGTCTATTGCGATATGAGCGCGAGTCATTAAAATTACGATATCTTTTAAATTCTTTAGGGCAGCTGTTTAAATGTTATGTTGTTGGAATCGTTATGAAATAAACTAACACATTATGAATGGATTAGTCCAGAGGCTCTAGACAAATGACATTCTATCATCGAAAGCGTGGTGATAGCGAGTGTTAAAAATTAAATTACAAATTTAAAAAACCCCCGACACAAAATCCTCTAAAAAGCAAAAAATAAACCTTGTACTCGCGTCGCGGAATCACTACGTAAATAAAATAAACTGCTGTTAATGTTGGCGGTTCCCCGACGCGAGTAGTAGTAGAAGATTTTTTTAAATATGTAATTTATTTTTTATTTTATGCTTTCTAAACTACATACAATATACCTAATAGCAGATACGCTTCAATCGACAATCTATCGAAACATGTAATAACTTTTCAAAACTAGAAGCAACTTCCATAATTGAAATACACGCAGTAAGCACGACATTGTAATACCCAAATTCTGATTAACGAAAGCTAGCAAGTCTTTTAGTCTTTTCTTATAAACAATATACGCTTTTATAACAAGTTGCCAAAGTCAGTTATAGAACTGACCGATGGAAAGTTCAAAAACTACATCAAACGTGTCCTTATTAAAAAAAGGGTATTATAAAATCAAGGACTACGTTGTAGTTAAAAATGTTGGCCTTAGCTCCTGCGCATGCAGCTTCCCTGGTAACTCGTAAACGGCAGAAATATATGGATGTCTCTAACTATACCGATTGTATTGTGAATGTGTGAACATTGTAGCCTTCTAGATGCTAGTTATTTGTTAACCTTTAATATAATATATAATCTTTTTTTTTTTTTTAGTTTCTTAAGACTTATTGTCGGGCCTACGTTGTCCCCCCATATCTTAGTAGATACTAATGCTGTAACATGGAAATATTGTAAAATTAAACCATTTTTAATAGAGTAACCATGGAGTTTCTTGTCGGTTCTTCTCCATAGGAAACGACCAACCCGAACCGTGCACCTTTTGTCAACGTTTTATAAGTGCCCATAAAAAAAAAAAAAGATTTTGAATGACACGATACTTGCGAAAAAACCCAGATTCAAAGAGTAAAATGCGAATAACTTTTGACCGGCTGAACCGATTTTATTTGAACATAGCTAAGAACACTCGATAAATGACTTTATACACGATTTCGTTACTTTCAAACAAAAATAACGAAATCAAAATCGGTTCACCCGTTTAGGAGCTATGATGCCGCAGACAGACACACAGATACACAGCAACAACGTCAAACTTATAACACCCCTCTTTTTCCGTCGGGGGTAAAAAAGACAAAATTGTTTGGTGATATGGAAAAATCACATGATCAATCCCTTACATTTTGAATTGGAAAGTTTCTTTTACAACTCCATTCACAGTTTACAAATCCTGGAATGAAATTGGACCAATGCTGTTAGTGTAGTTTTTGGCGGGTTTATGACGCATAAACTGATGAACCGATTGCGATGAAACTTAGCTGTTTGTTGTTTGGCCATGTGTAATAGCGAGCAACTTCGTGATATAGCATTATTCAAAATAGACATTATTTAATAGTCAAAAAATGCTGTTAGTGTAGTTTTTGGCGGGTTGCGATGAATCTTGATAGGCTTTTACTTTATATCCCGATATTCCCACGGAATCAAAACTCAAGCAGGTGAAACTGCGGGGCGCAGCTAGTAAATTATAAATGGAAACAATAAAAAACAATTCAATAAGTATGTATTTAATTTACATCATCCTCAGCCTTTTAAAGTTCCACACAGGCCTCCTCTCTGTGAGACAGAATGGGTCGAAATCCACCACGCGTGCCCAGTGCGGGTTGGAGCATGTCACATGTCTTCGAATTTTTGGTTCTAGGACGTGCCGGTTTCCTCACGATGTTTTCTTTCACCGTTTTGAGAGCGGTGGTGATGTAATAATTTACACAAAGTAAAGCGCTTGCCTGGTTTCGAACCCACGACCTAGACGCACCTACACTCGTTGGTTGCGGCCCTTACAATTCGGCCACCACCACTCTCCCTGGGCCACCACCACTCTCATTTTATTAACCGACTTCGCAAAAAGGAGGAGGTTTTCAATTCGGCTGTATTTTTTTTTTTTTTTATATGTGTTACCTCAGAACTTTTTACTGGGTGGGACCGATTTTGATGATTCTTATTTCAGTTGAAAGCTGGTGCTTGTCATGTGGTCCCATTTAAATTTTATCAAGATCTGATGAATAACTTCGGAGATATACATCAGAACTCTTCAATAAATGACGGCAAATCACTCGGGATAGCTGCAATCGGATGTCTGTTTCAGGGGCGGCTGTAGTTTAAGTTCACTCGTGCGCTGAACTGCCAGATTTTAACAGGTTTAGAAAAAAAATATAAATGTTTAATAATATCTGAATAACGATCTATTCAATATTAACGAAATTATGACCCACCAAATTAAAGCTCTTTGCTAAAGTAATAAGACGTATATTGCTATAAACAATATTCCCCGTGCGACAGCGGCGAGCGCAGGGCGAGTGTTCATACAACTTCTATGAGATACGAGCAAAAACGCCTGGCGCGTGAGACAGAGATAGTTCAATAGAAAATGTACGGAAAAATATGACCATTCTCGTGCGCCGTCCCAGCAAACCGAAGATTTCCGAGAGCGGGCGAGGTTTGACGAACGAAATGTGCCTTTGGGGTGGAGTACCAAAATTACGCGGGTGGGCATTGAGGCGGGATGATGGCGATTTTATAAATTAAATCGGCGTATCGATTTAATTTATAAAAATACCGAGTATAGACAAAATGTTGTTATTTATAATACAACTTGTTAATGATCAATAGTCACACATCAGGTCAACAAAATGTTAAATTTTTGGTCTAGTTGTATAACGACGTAACTAGATGGCGTTGGCGTTGAATTAAAAGTCGCTAGCGAGATTGTTTGCCGATTTACATAGGTTCCTGAGAATTTTTGTAAATTTAATCATTCCGCCCTCGGCCCGGCCGCCGCGCGCCGTCGCGAACGCACGCTTGTCTGCGCTCCCCCCGCCGCCCGCACCCCGCTCTCCGTAGACGTCGAGTTCTATGCTCCGTATCCGTGGTTGCGCTCCCGCACCGCTATCAGAGGCGCCTTTGGGTACCTCGCAGTCCGGACCGGTCCTTTTAAGGATAGGGAACGACATTCTATTTCTTTAAACAGATTTTGTCACGGTTATTGACCCCGTCTGGGTAAAAACCACGACTTAGTGGTCCTCTGGTGGTACCCCCCGCCCCCGCCCCCGCTCGTATCGGACGATAGTCCTGCATCTCCCCCGCCCGCATCGGACGATAGTCCCGCCTCAGCCCCGCACGTTTTGGACGTAAGTCCGCAAGAGCTCGTGATCGACGAGTCTATAATGGACTCTGACGAATACGAGACCTCCGATGACCTCTCCGCTTCCTCTGACAGCTTTCAGGTTGTCAATGTAGGTAAGAGGAAGAGGAAGAAGGGTAAGTCCCAATTAAAGGCCAATAAGGTCAAAAAGGTGACAGCGTCTCCCTCTAAATCCCCAGCTCAGCCGTCTATCTCCTCCGACGTGCAACACTCCCCCGCCGACGTCTAACTGTCCGATGACTGTCGCCGACGCCTCTCAAGGGTCGAGCCCTCAGCCCCGCTAAAGTCCCCAAGCCCCCGCCAGTATTTCTCCACGATAAGAATATGTGGACAGATGTTTCCAAATCTTGCCTAGAACGCAAGATTAATTATACTAATGCCGTCGCCTGTCAGATGGGCATTAAGATTCAAGTGCCGACATCGAGCGATTTCAGAAATCTTACTCGATTTCTTAGGGAAAGGAACGTAGCGTTTCATACCTACACTTTACCCGACGAAGCGCCCATCCGTGTTGTTATCCGACGTATCCCTAAAGAGATACCTGTTGAAGATATTCGTGCCGATCTTATCGCACAAAAAGTCCCTGTCCTCGCTGTACACCGCATGCATAAAGCACGCGGAGGTAAACAGTATGATATGGTAGTGGTTGAGTGCAGCCCTACTGAATTCCACAACCCGATTTTCAGAGTTACCTCTGTTTGTTCCCTGTCGGGTATCTCAATTGAGAAACCCTACCGTCCCTTCGTAGTTGGTCAGTGCCACCGCTGCCAACTGTATGGTCACTGTCAGAAGAACTGCTTCGCCACCCCCAGGTGCGTAAAGTGCCGAGGGGACCATGGCACGAAGGACTGTACCCGTCCCAAAAACCCCGCCGAATGCACGGAGCCCCCAAGCTGCGTGCTATGTGACCAGGTCGGTCACACGGCCAACTATAAGGGGTGTCCTCGAGCCCCCAAACTTGCGCCTAAAATGGCCAAGCGTTCAGGGGACCGCGAAGCACTCGTTGCCGATGTGTTATGAACACCATGGGCGCTTTCTCAGACTACTAACTTCAAGTTTATAAACACAAATAAAAATAATGATTTTTCTATTTTTTTCAGTTTTTACTCATAAATTAAAAGTTAATTCATATACGGTTTCCGTCTATGCTTCATTTTTTTTCCATAAAATCCTGAAATTTTTATCGAAGTACCTTAACCATTATTAAAAATGGTAGAATATTAAATAACGTATCTTTTAAATATATACATGTCATATAAATAATTAACACATTGATAGTAATTCGCTTTTTTTTAAATTTCCCTAGACCGTGTTGATGTGTTTATCAGTACTAGATCTGAGGCACTGTTATATCGATATTATCGAGTTTAGTTTAGGAGCGATCTACAAATTTGGTCAAATATCTGTAAGAATCGTCCCTGACTGCGGCTAATTTATTCTACGTTTCTTTATAACTATTTAACAAGTGAATGTGTACTCGTACAAAGTGAACTTATACATTGTAAGAGTACAATTCCACTCTTTCGTAATTTTTCTGCGCATTATACGCGTTGTATAATAATGTTAATTCATACCTTGCGCAAATACGAGGTACATAATGAGATCAAAGTGACAGTTATTGGTACACTCGTACGACTGTACAAACAGCTACTGATCAAAATACTGGTTTATAGTATGTTAGTTCTTGTGCAAGACTTTACGTCTTGCACAAGAACTAACATAAAGTAAATAATACTTTACGTCCTCGACGTATTTTGATCTAAGATGCCTTTATTCTAGACAGCCTATGAAATGTATTCCCTGAACAATAATTTAAGTATGCTTGAAAGACATCCTTTGATTATGTTCTGTTAATACACTTATTCTACTCTTGCAACCGATAGCCACACACGACATGGTTCATGCAGATAATTAAACAACAAAATTATTCCTGATATAAACGAAACAAAGGCGTGAAAACCGCGAAAAACTTTAATTAGAGCTGCTAACCAATGTAAGTTTTTAAACTGACATGGTTACTAAGATTAACATAAGAATCGGGATATTTACCATGTTTACTGTTTGCATATGCAATAACTTCAGTTTATCCGTGAACCATGGTGCTTGCAACAGCGCCGAAATATCGGAAACTCGCTCCAAACAGTAAACATGGTAAATATCCCGATTATAATGTTAATGCTAAACAATAGGTTACAACAGTGACTAAAAAGTTATCTCTTTGACGTTCAGAATGGTAGCGTTTGTCTTTGTTTTTTTTCATAGAGTTTTTCCATAAGCAAGAACGAAAGAATTGACAGTTTCTTTTTGTCGTAAATTCGTTATCTCTAGTAATTACAAACTCTCTGCTAGAAAATATTCGAATGTCAAATGTCATCATATCTAATGACAGTTGTCGATTGGAGGGGGATTGTTCGGACACGAGGCGCGTTGAGTCAGTTCGTCAGTCTAGTCCAGGCTTAGATGAAGAACCTAAGTCCAGGCCTGTGACAGCTTAGTTCCAAAAATATTGGTTGGCGCTTATCAGCAGAATGCATTTGATGGGAGCGAAGCCACGGGGGTCACCTAGTGCTATATAAGGAAGCATAGCATAATCAGTTATTTTGTACTTTATACTTAAGGTGTGTCTCGGATCACAAATTATTGTTGATAAACTTATTGCAAATATCACTGTTGCATATCGAAACACACTAAAACTTCCCTTTAGCAAAATGTTTTATTTCGCATCCAATTTATCTCTACTAAACGACCTGAAGCTACAAAACAAACCAATTTATCTCCAAATTACCGACACGAAACAAAATATCCAGAGAATTACATATAAAAAATGCAAAAACAGTACGGTTTGGTTGTAAATCCCCTCTAATCGGTCCCGCAAGAGCTCTGACCCAAATTTCGCGGTACCTTTGGCTATTTTCACATGATTACAGCACCGAAGATTATATACGACGATGTTTCGGGTTCCATAGCTGAGTCAGGAACTACTGGTCCTAAGCAAACGCGTTGGTTAGCAGTAAATATTTTAACAATACGGCATCGTGCCCACGTTGCCTAATCCCTGCAAACATTGAATGACAAACGTTTGTTTGGAGCAAAAGTTAATTTTTGGTTCGTTTGTTCTGCGATGTGGTTCGCAGATTTGGTACAGCGGCTATTATCTATTGCGGGCTAGCTGTTGACGAAGCTTTGTTTTGCCCACAGGTAAGCATAATAAATTAGGATTTAATAGAGCAGTGTATGTTATGTGGTGTTATTTTAGTAAATTAACTACTAGCTTTATAACTAGCTGTGTTTGTAACTGCCTCCGGAGGGAGTTGAAAACAATATTCTGTCGCAGGTCATGAAGAACTTTTTATGGGTCATAGAGTTTAGTGTTGACGGACGGAATAATGAGGCAGAGCAAAATTATTTGATAAAGCATGAAGACTATCACATGAAATGGAGACTATCACAATGTTTCATTGGAATGCAAACAGTTCTTTTTTATCTATCTACACTAATATTGTAAAGACGAAATATATGTATTTTAGGATTTTTGTACGTAACGAATAAACTTAAAAACTACTGGACCGATTTAAAAACACACTATCCCCTACCTATATACTTTTTATCCCAGTATTCCAACGGGAATGGTAACTACGCAGGTGAAACCGCGAGGCGTCCGCTAGTTTTTTTATAAACCCACGTTGGCCCAAACTAGGCATTTCTTCCTGTATCGTGGGTGCGTTTCATCATCTTCATCATCATCATATCAGACGGAAGACGTCCGCTGCTGGACATAGGCCTCCCCCAAGCGTCACCACATTGAAATGTCTCGCATCCAGCGGATCCTCGCAAGAAACATTTAAACTCGCATACACCACAATGACACCCAGATTCGGAACAACTATCTGTAGGCCCTAAAAATATTTGTTCCGTGAGCGAACCCGCGACACGCAGCGTGGCAGCCGATCACTAAACCACTACGCCAACCGTGTCGTCAAACTGTAAGTGTACTCGTAGTAGGTAAGATAATATAACCATCATAAATAGCAGTTACCTCCAGCAAATGAAATAGTGAAATTATGAAAATACACAATGTAACAATATTGTATGTGTAAATTAATAAATAAATAAATGAATAAAAAAAAAAGCTAATAAATATGCTACATGTCTGCGCATCGGTACTCCTAGCGGAGCTCCATATCGTTGTCAATGTGGTGAAGTAGTCGACCGCCTCGGACACCATGGCCTATCTTACAGTAGGAGCGTTGGTCGAAGAGCACGGCACGCCAGTAATAATGACATCATACGTCGGGCTCTTGTCATCGCCGGGGTGCCAGCTGTTTTAGAACCCAATGGCTTGGCACGCGACGATGGAAAGAGACCAGGCGGGATGACCATAATGCATTGGAAGGTGGGTAGGCCTTTGGTGTGAGATGCAACATGTGTCGATACCTGTCTTCTTAACACGGAGGGCTATGCTGTGGCGGCTGCTGCTGTTGCAGAAAACCTCTAACGGCGCAAATATAACAACCTTATTGGAAGTTATATGTTTGAGCCGTTTGGGGTTGAAACATTAAGTACATGACGTCTGAGTGCTAATCGAATTTCGAGACATTAGCAAACAGCTCGTAGACTCTTCACGTGCCCTTTTCTTCGGCCAGAGATCAGAAAGAATCAGCATTCCATTTTCTCGCTCCCCTTTGTGTATAGGTTTGTTTTGTTATTAGTCTTATGTTTCATTACTCCGGTTGCCCTCATTACTCCGGTCTACAAGAGTGGGGCTCAAGACAGTATCACAAACTACAGACCAATTTTTGTGCTGCCAGTGCTTTCAAAATTACTGGAAAAAGTATTAAATAACCAGGTTGTAAAGTTTTTAGAGCAAAATCACATATTATCTGACTGTCAGTTTGGTTTTAGGGTAAGGAAAAGTACAGATGGTGCCGTTGGCTCATTAGTAGATTACGTCTCAGGTTGTCTAGATAATAAACAAAAGTGTGTCGGAGTATTTATTTATCTGGCCAAGGTTTTTGACACTGTTTCGATCTCTGCTCTTGTTGACAAGTTGGAAAGGTGTGGTATAAGGGGAATGGTGCTAAAAATTTACAAAGATTCTCTTACTGGACGATTGCAAAAGGTTAGGGTGTGCAGTGCCATTAGCTCAGATGTCACAGTCACTTACGGAGTCCCACAGGGCAGCATTCTTGGTCCCAGTCTCTACCTGATTTATATAAACGACTTATGTCAAATGACACTATAAAGGCAAAATATTTACTTACGCAGATGACACAGCTTTGGTATTTAGGGGAGATACTTGGGATGAAGTCCAACAAAATGCGGAGATAGGGCTCCATAAAGCCAGCTCGTGGCTGAGGCATAACTTGCTGACCCTTAATATATCTAAAACCTCATAATTATGTACAGTTCACTAATGCTCGCATAAAACAGCCAAAAATAATTGTTCGGATTCACACATGTGAACCAACGTTTAACCAACAGTGCTCGTGTACAACTTTGAGTAATACTAAAACTGTAAAATATCTTGGGGTTCTCTTGGATGAGAGAATAACCTGGCAACCCCATATCGACATGGTCTCGTCAAGAGCCAGGAAACTTACATGGGTCTTTAAAAATCTTAGGGATCTGGTAGACGATGATCTCCTCCGTACAGTCTATCAAGCGTTGGCTCAATCAATTATTGGTTACTGTATAGGGGCTTGGGAGGTGCATGCAAAACGTACCTCTTACGCCTAGAAAGAGCTCAACGGTCCTTGCTGAAGACGATGACATTTAAACCATTCAGATTGCCAACAAAATCTCTTTACGAGCTATGAGGTACTCACGGTGAGACGACTGTTTATTCTTCATCTAATAACTAAGCAGCATGAATGTACCCCATATGATCATACAAAACTTCAAAATAAACGGAAAATACCAAATGTCATTGAATCGGGCGGATGTCGAACGTCTTTTGCAAGACGGCAAAATGCCTATCTTTCTGGTTATGTCTACAAAAAAATAAATAGGCTCCTAAACTTTTATCCGCTGTCTTTGCGAGACTGTAAATTAAAGGTGCAGAACTGGCTTTTCTCTCTTGATTACGATAGTGTAGAGAAAATACTGAATTGATTAATTAATTTTTAATTCCATCAATAATTAAATCAATCTCATTTATAATTTTTTAATTCAATCAATGATTAAATCAATCTCATTTATTAATTTTTAATTCAATCAATAATTCAATCAATCTCATTTTTTTTTTTTACATAGATACTTATTCAGTCATATACCATTACCACCATACACAAACACGCACACACATACACGCACACACACACACACACACGCATACACACACAGCACGACTTAGACTTAGTTTTAGTTATTATTGTTGAATTGTATGTTAATCCAAAATTTTATATTATTATAAATTTTTCATTTTCTTTCAAAATTTTATATTGATTTTAATTTGATTTGACATTGGATATTATACCTAATAACAATTATTATTAATAATATTTATTATAAATTTTCCTCCAAATTTAATGTTAATTTGATTTGACATAGTTATTAAGATGAAGTAGAATGGGGAGGGCGATGACTCCTGTCATACAGGTCTGCCTAGTTCGGGAGTCAGAGGCTTCAAAATTGCTGTAAACAATTATTATGTCAATAAAGAATATTTGTTTTGATTTGATTTGTTTTAGAATATTCAATTGTATATGTTAATAAATCTGTAAATAAATTACAAAAACAGGTAATATGACCATAATATTAATTCAACCTAAGTACTAATCAACTTTTCTTAGTTCTGATTATGTTTTGCTGAAAGTATTCGAATAAAATAAATTGAATACTTTCAGCAAAACATAATCAGAACTAAGAAAAGTTGATTAGTACCTAGGTTGAATTAATATTATGGTCATATTACCTGTTTTTGTAATTTATTTACAGATTTATTTAAATGATTAATATTTATTAATGCACGATTAGAAAAACGGTTTATGCTGTGTCTACGAATACGTGATTTTTTTGCACATTGAGGAAATTATGTCTCATTCCCACGGTTATCTTTTACCTTACCAAGCGAGTAGTCTTTAAAAACCCAAAAGTTTGACTTCCAATCTTACCTTAGATCGGTAAACTTTTAAATTACTCATATGACCTCCAGGCTAGTTGGAGATTTTGTTGAGCGGAGCAATGATTACTTTGGTATAATTTTTTTACAGTGTTTTGTTATTTTTTTAATAAAACGTTGCCCCAATTTTTTTTAAATGCACCCATTTAAAAATAAATATAATAACACCAGCCTGTATTTGTCTCAAAGCAGGGTTAATGCCAAATTCTGAAATTATAATTGGTAAGCTCATGTTTGCACTTGTTACCGCATTCGATACCAAGTCAGATAGAACACGCACCACCCAACTCGAGTAATTTACAACAAAACATTCGAAAAAGGAATTTACAACAAAACATGATGCTCAGAATATGTTGAATAAAGTTTCTACCACGCACGCGGTCAGTGGCGACCACACGTAACGTAAGCGATACGTGGTCAGCTAAACCTTTGCGGAACGCCGCAAATCTCTGAAGCTTACATCCACTCGCGTAAATATCATATTAAATCGTTTTTAGTTTTTTGACAGAGGGTAAAAACGGGCCCCTATTACTAAGACTCCACTGTCCGATTGTCTGTCTGTCTGTCTATGACCAGGTTGTATCTCATAAACCGTCATAGCTGGACAGTTGAAATTTTCACAGATGATATATTTATGTTGCCGCTATAACAACGAATACTAAAAACAGAATAAAATAAATACTTAAGTGGGGCACCCATACAACAAACGTATTTTTTTGCCGTTTTTTTGTATTAATGGTACGGAAACCTTCGTGCGCGAGTCCGACTCGCACTTGGCCAGTCTTTTCTTGTATTTTTTTTTATGTAGATATATCTATTCCTGTGCGATAAAATTGCGGTTTAATCGTTCAAATTGTATTCTGGTCTAGATGATAGTCAATTTGAGTAACATCATTTGGCAGTTCATGATGCCAAATGAATCCTACAATGTGACCTGTTGAAAGCTACAGAAATCTGCTGAATGCAAGAAGTACATGACCGGTTGATGTGGTGACGTTTGAGATGGTCTATGTCCAGCAGTGAGCGTCTTTCGGGTGAAATTATGATGATTATCGTATCGTATATTTAATGGTAAAAAATAATAAATACGTAAACAAATAACTTGATGCATTTGAGTCGATAGACAAATAGTCCAAGAGGCTTATCGGCAACGAACATCGACGCCGATTTGCCTCCCTTTTTCTTTTTTGCTAGTAAGAACAAAATTCTTAATAATTAAATTACGATCTAGCCTAAAAGACTAATAAGCAATTTAAGTCTAACTTAATATGTTACGTTATAGATTATATTAAAACTAAGAATCATGTCCATTTGCACTTTTACAAAAGTCCGTAGCACTTTCTTAGTGTCTGATATAATTTATAAAAACACTATGTTCATGTGTTATATGTATAGCACAGCGTTGTCACTATTATTCATTCACTTTGTACACTACACTAATTCAAAAGGTTTAGTTGTTTTTAGCCTACGCACTAAGTCTGTATTATCTAGCAGCTGGATAGCCACAACATTCACGTGTCGATGAAGTCTGTGTTCGTGGGCTTCAACAAATTTTTGGATGATGGTGGTGACGAATTCCGTTTTAAGGTCATGGTGAAGATCGTCATTTCTTATGTACCAGCCCCAGGGTGCATTCACCGCATACCTGAGCACTTTTTTTTAGAATTGCTGGATTAATTTGACTTTGCTTTGTTTAGTGCAGCCCCAAAGTTGGATACCATTTACGTCCAAATTGGCATCAGTATATGGTTATATTATTTTGTATTGATAGACAGGATTTCTTTCCGAGTAACCAATACATACTTTTATAACGTATGTCGAGTTCCTGTCTTTTCTTTTTGACATAAGCTTTCCAACGCAACTTGACGTCGAGAGTTATGCCAAGGTATTTGGCTGTATTAGCATAAGGCACTTGGCACAGGCATGCCATTTATATAGATTGGGTGATAGTCCATGTGTTTATTTGTGAAGTCAATGTGAATTGATTTTGACTCGTTCAGTTTGATTTTCCAATTTTGTGTCCAGTCATAAACATTGTTCACAGCTAGTTGAACTTTTTCTACTGCTTCTCTATGGCCTGATCCGGTAGCCATAATTGCAGTATCATCTGCAAAGCTCGCAATGTTGTTATTTTCCAGTTCTGGTATATCACATGTGTATAACAAGTACAAAATTGGGCCTAGCACACTTCCTTAAGGTACCCCAGTTTTATATCTTTTTAGCTCGGAATATGCGTCTTCTTGCCGTATTCTAAACATTCTATTAGTTATCGACGACTCTAGAATATCTGCAGATTCTGGTAGCATGCGTCTGAGTTTTAATATTAGACCATAAGGGCCAAACTTTGTCAAAAGCTTGCGCGACATCTAAAACACGGTGGCACAGACTTCCTTTTTACCAAGTGTTTTTTCAATTATATGGGTTGTTCTATGTACCTACCTGGTCTATTGTTGAGTGTTTTTCCCTAAAGACAAACTGATGATTTGGAATAAGGTTTTTATCTTCTATTATTGGTTTTAACCGTTTCAATAACAGTTTTTCGAATAGCTTTAGCTGATGATGCTTTATGGGTGATATTCCAGGCTGCGTAATCATAATGACTTCAGCGACCTTTCATGGCTCAGGTAAACATTTTAAGATAAATGCAGCATTGATAAGCTTGGTCAGCTTTACTTATATGGTTTTGCGTGGGAGGTGTTTTAGAATTTTCTCTGTAATGAGGTCGTAACCCGGCGACTTTTTCGAGCTAATGTTATTTTGGATTTCTTTCATTACTTACTTAGGAGTCACAAGCTTAATTATTTTGTTTTGTGGCAATCTTTCACTCTTATGTATTTCTATCGAGCTTTCATTGGGTTAAAGTTTTTCTTCTAAGTGTTGAGCAAACCTTAATGCTTTTTGGTCATTGTCTATGGCCCATTTTGCGTCGCTATCTCTGATGGGTGGTATTTGTTTAATTGGCCTTTTTAGATTTCTTCTTGCTTTCCAAAGGGAGTAATCAGTTGATTTGTCATTGGTTAGGTACAGAAGTGCTCCGTATGGTGTCGGACGTAAAGAATCTCACCATCCCATATCTTCCCATGGGTGTCGTAAAAGGCTACTAAGGGATACACCAGAGAATGGGCAGCAGCGTTCTCTGTGCACTTTAACACCAAACTGCGATCGCCAACCCGCCTGCCAAGCGTGGCGATTAAGGCAAACCCCCCCAAAACAAAATGAAAAGCACAAAGAAAAAACGGCCCCGAGTGCCCGGCAGCCTGTCTACCCTCGACTACGGTAGCGGTCGAGGCGATGGCGTGGCAAGGGGTGCGAAGAATCCCCGGAGTGGACCCGGCTACCCTAATAAACACCGACGACTGGACCTGGCAACGTATAACACGCGAACACCGCCATCCACCGCATCCTGCTCAATTCTTCCTCGAGTTCGGCTATCTTCTCGTCCTCCGGACCGACGAGAAGATAGCCGAACTCGAGGAAGCAAGCAGAAATCTAAAAAGGCCAATTAAACAAATACCACCCATCAGAGATAGCGACGCAAAATGGGCCATAGACAATGACCAAAAAGCATTAAGGTTTGCTCAACACTTAGAAGAAAAACTTTAACCCAATGAAAGCTCGATAGAAATACATAAGAGTGAAAGATTGCCACAAAACAAAATAATTAAGCTTGTGACTCCTAAGTAAGTAATGAAAGAAATCCAAAATAACATTAGCTCGAAAAAGTCGCCGGGTTACGACCTCATTACAGAGAAAATTCTAAAACACCTCCCACGCAAAACCATATAAGTAAAGCTGACCAAGCTTATCAATGCTGCATTTATCTTAAAATGTTTACCTGAGCCATGAAAGGTCGCTGAAGTCATTATGATTACGCAGCCTGGAATATCACCCATAAAGCATCATCAGCTAAAGCTATTCGAAAAACTGTTATTGAAACGGTTAAAACCAATAATAGAAGATAAAAACCTTATTCCAAATCATCAGTTTGTCTTTAGGGAAAAACACTCAACAATAGACCAGGTAGGTACATAGAACAACCCATATAATTGAAAAAACACTTGGTAAAAAGGAAGTCTGTGCCACCGTGTTTTAGATGTCGCGCAAGCTTTTGACAAAGTTTGGCCCTTATGGTCTAATATTAAAACTCAGACGCATGCTACCAGAATCTGCAGATATTCTAGAGTCGTCGATAACTAATAGAATGTTTAGAATACGGCAAGAAGACGCATATTCCGAGCTAAAAAGATATAAAACTGGGGTACCTTAAGGAAGTGTGCTAGGCCCAATTTTGTACTTGTTATACACATGTGATATACCAGAACTGGAAAATAACAACATTGCGAGCTTTGCAGATGATACTGCAATTATGGCTACCGGATCAGGCCATAGAGAAGCAGTAGAAAAAGTTCAACTAGCTGTGAACAATGTTTATGACTGGACACAAAATTGGAAAATCAAACTGAACGAGTCAAAATCAATTCACATTGACTTCACAAATAAACACATGGACTATCACCCAATCTATATAAATGGCATGCCTGTGCCAAGTGCCTTATGCTAATACAGCCAAATACCTTGGCATAACTCTCGACGTCAAGTTGCGTTGGAAAGCTTATGTCAAAAAGAAAAGACAGGAACTCGACATACGTTATAAAAGTATGTATTGGTTACTCGGAAAGAAATCCTGTCTATCAATACAAAATAATATAACCATATACTGATGCCAATTTGGACGTAAATGGTATCCAACTTTGGGGCTGCACTAAACAAAGCAAAGTCAAATTAATCCAGCAATTCTAAAAAAAAGTGCTCAGGTATGCGGTGAATGCACCCTGGGGCTGGTACATAAGAAATGACGATCTTCACCATGACCTTAAAACGGAATTCGTCACCACCATCATCCAAAAATTTGTTGAAGCCCACGAACACAGACTTCATCGACACGTGAATGTTGTGGCTATCCAGCTGCTAGATAATACAGACTTAGTGCGTAGGCTAAAAACAACTAAACCTTTTGAATTAGTGTAGTGTACAAAGTGAATGAATAATAGTGACAACGCTGTGCTATACATATAACACATGAACATAGTGTTTTTATAAATTATATCAGACACTAAGAAAGTGCTACGGACTTTTGTAAAAGTGCAAATGGACATGATTCTTAGTTTTAATATAATCTATAACGTAACATATTAAGTTAGACTTAAATTGCTTATTAGTCTTTTAGGCTAGATCGTAATTTAATTATTAAGAATTTTGTTCTTACTAGCAAAAAAGAAAAAGGGAGGCAAATCGGCGTCGATGTTCGTTGCCGATAAGCCTCTTGGACTATTTGTCTATCGACTCAAATGCATCAAGTTATTTGTTTACGTATTTATTATTTTTTACCATTAAATATACGATACGATAATCATCATAATTTCACCCGAAAGACGCTCACTGCTGGACATAGACCATCTCAAACGTCACCACATCAACCGGTCATGTACTTCTTGCATTCAGCAGATTTCTGTAGCTTTCAACAGGTCACATTGTAGGATTCATTTGGCATCATGAACTGCCAAATGATGTTACTCAAATTGACTATCATCTAGACCAGAATACAATTTGAACGATTAAACCGCAATTTTATCGCACAGGAATAGATATATCTACATAAAAAAAAATACAAGAAAAGACTGGCCAAGTGCGAGTCGGACTCGCGCACGAAGGTTTCCGTACCATTAATACAAAAAAACGGCAAAAAAATACGTTTGTTGTATGGGTGCCCCACTTAAGTATTTATTTTATTCTGTTTTTAGTATTCGTTGTTATAGCGGCAACATAAATATATCATCTGTGAAAATTTCAACTGTCCAGCTATGACGGTTTATGAGATACAACCTGGTCATAGACAGACAGACAGACAATCGGACAGTGGAGTCTTAGTAATAGGGGCCCGTTTTTACCCTCTGTCAAAAAACTAAAAACGATTTAATATGATATTTACGCGAGTGGATGTAAGCTTCAGAGATTTGCGGCGTTCCGCAAAGGTTTAGCTGACCACGTATCGCTTACGTTACGTGTGGTCGCCACTGACCGCGTGCGTGGTAGAAACTTTATTCAACATATTCTGAGCATCATGTTTTGTTGTAAATTCCTTTTTCGAATGTTTTGTTGTAAATTACTCGAGTTGGGTGGTGCGTGTTCTATCTGACTTGGTATCGAATGCGGTAACAAGTGCAAACATGAGCTTACCAATTATAATTTCAGAATTTGGCATTAACCCTGCTTTGAGACAAATACAGGCTGGTGTTATTATATTTATTTTTAAATGGGTGCATTTAAAAAAAATTGGGGCAACGTTTTATTAAAAAAATAACAAAACACTGTAAAAAAATTATACCAAAGTAATCATTGCTCCGCTCAACAAAATCTCCAACTAGCCTGGAGGTCATATGAGTAATTTAAAAGTTTACCGATCTAAGGTAAGATTGGAAGTCAAACTTTTGGGTTTTTAAAGACTACTCGCTTGGTAAGGTAAAAGATAACCGTGGGAATGAGACATAATTTCCTCAATGTGCAAAAAAATCACGTATTCGTAGACACAGCATAAACCGTTTTTCTAATCGTGCATTAATAAATATTAATCATTTAAATAAATCTGTAAATAAATTACAAAAACAGGTAATATGACCATAATATTAATTCAACCTAGGTACTAATCAACTTTTCTTAGTTCTGATTATGTTTTGCTGAAAGTATTCAATTTATTTTATTCGAATACTTTCAGCAAAACATAATCAGAACTAAGAAAAGTTGATTAGTACTTAGGTTGAATTAATATTATGGTCATATTACCTGTTTTTGTAATTTATTTACAGATTTATTAACATATACAATTGAATATTCTAAAACAAATCAAATCAAAACAAATATTCTTTATTGACATAATAATTGTTTACAGCAATTTTGAAGCCTCTGACTCCCGAACTAGGCAGACCTGTATGACAGGAGTCATCGCCCTCCCCATTCTACTTCATCTTAATAACTATGTCAAATCAAATTAACATTAAATTTGGAGGAAAATTTATAATAAATATTATTAATAATAATTGTTATTAGGTATAATATCCAATGTCAAATCAAATTAAAATCAATATAAAATTTTGAAAGAAAATGAAAAATTTATAATAATATAAAATTTTGGATTAACATACAATTCAACAATAATAACTAAAACTAAGTCTAAGTCGTGCTGTGTGTGTATGCGTGTGTGTGTGTGTGTGTGCGTGTATGTGTGTGCGTGTTTGTGTATGGTGGTAATGGTATATGACTGAATAAGTATCTATGTAAAAAAAAAAAATGAGATTGATTGAATTATTGATTGAATTAAAAATTAATAAATGAGATTGATTTAATCATTGATTGAATTAAAAAATTATAAATGAGATTGATTTAATTATTGATGGAATTAAAAATTAATTAATCAATTCTAAAAGAGTATTATAGGGTTATCTGAAGTCCGAAGAGAGGGGGAGGACTCGATAATCCTCAAATCCGGTAACCTGCTCTATTTCCGAGAGGGTGACCGGCAGTCCCAGGTTGGTGTCGGGTTTATCGTCCACAAGTCCCTTGTGAACAACGTGGTGAAGATAGAGAGTGTGTCGACCAGGGTGGCGTACCTTATATTCAGAATATCCTTGAGATATTCGCTGAAGGTTATACAGGTCTACGCCCCGACCTCGGCACACCCCGACGACGAGGTAGAGACCATGTATGAGGATATTTCTAGAGCCATGCATGGTTTCAAAACTCACTTCACCGTTGTCATGGGGGACTTCAACGCGAAACTGTGCAAACGAGACGAGGATGAGCTGCAAGTGGGCCAATTTGGAGTTGGACATCGGAACCACCGGGGTCACCTACTGGCCATTTTTATGGAGAAGGAGGGCCTCTATATGATGAACTCCTTCTTCAGAAAGCGTGAGCACAGGAAGTGGACCTGGCAAAGGCCCCCTGGTGCAACTAAAAACGAGATCGATTTCATCATGTCAACCAAGAAGCAAATGTTCAATGATGTCTCTGTGATCAATTCGGTGAAAACCGGGAGCGATCACCGCATGGTGAGAGGCACATTGAACATCAATATCAAGCTTGAAAGGTCTCGACTGATGAAGTCTACGCTCCGTCCAGCACAAATCCAGATCCAAAACCCGAGAGCTTTCAGCTCGAACTTCAGAATCGTTTCGAGTGCCTAGGGAGCTCCGTGGACGAATACAGCGATGGGTTCGTGGAAGCTGTCCATACGGTTGGGTCTAAGTTTTTCAAGACCCGCCGTACAGATATAAACAAAAAGCTCTCTGATCCTACTCTCAAGCTCATGAAGGAGAGGCGTGAGATGATCCTGCAGTCTTCAGACGATGCGTTGAAATACCGGCAGCTCAATAGACGGATCTCAAAGTCCTTGAAAAGCGATCTCCGCCGCTTTAATACCGAGCGTATTAAAGACACGATTGAGCGGAATAAGGGTTCCAAGGTCTTTGCAAGAGATCTGACTATTGGGCAGAGCCAGCTCACGAAACTGAAGACCGACGATGGCAGAATCGTATCCGCCAAACCGGAGCTATTGAGAGAGATCGAGAGATTCTATGGGCAGTTGTACACGTCAACCAGTAAACCCGTCGCGAATCTAGCAAAAGACCCTAGAGCTGGATTGACCCGGCACTATACCGAAGACATTCCGGACGTCAGCCTGTATGAGATTAGGATGGCTCTTAAACAGCTTAAAAACAACAAGGCGCCGGGTGAAGACGGAATTACAGCCGAACTCCTGAAGGCGGGTGGAAAACAGGTCCTTAAGGCCCTTAGGCCCTTCAGAAGCTGTTTGATTCCGTCATACTCGAGGGCAAAACGCCACAGGCATGGTGCAGGGGTGTGGTGGTACTCTTCTCTTCTTCGCATTGACATTGGCCCTACTTAAGAACTATAGGCCCATCTCACTTCTTAGCCATGTCTACAAGCTGTTTTCAAGAGTCATCACGAATCGTCTCGCGCGCATGTTTGACGATATCCAGCCTCCTGAACAAGCCGGTTTCCGTAAAGGCTTTAACACCGTAGACCACATACATACGCTGCAGCAGGTTATACAGAAGACCGAAGAGTACAACCTGCCTCTCTGTTTAGCGTTTGTGGACTACGAGAAAGCCTTTGATTCGATCGAGACTTGGGCTGTGCTGCAGTCTGTCCAACGGTGCCAAATTGACTACTGGTACATCGAGGTGTTGAAGTGTTTGTACAAAAACGCCACCATGTCAGTTCGACTTCAGGATCAGACCTCGGAACCTGTTTTTCTGCAGCGAGGTGTAAGGCAGGGAGATGTCATATCTCCGAAACTGTTCACCGCTGCACTGGAGGATGTCTTCAAGTTTCTGGACTGGAGAGGGCTAGGCATCAACGTCAATGGCGAGTACATCACTCACCATCGGTTTGCCGACGATATAGTGGTTATGGCTGAGACTATGGAGGACCTCAATACAATGCTCGATGACCTCAGTAGAGCTTCCGAAAGAGTGGGTCTTAGGATGAACATGGACAAAACCAAGGTGATGTTGAATGCCCATGTCACACCCATTCCTATCAGGGTCGGAGACTCTACACTCGAAGTTGTGGATGACTATGTCTACCTGGGACAAACGATCCAGTTGGGTAGGGCTAACTTCGAGAAAGAGGTCAACCGTCGAATCCGACTCGGCTGGGCAGCGTTCGGGAAGTTGCGCGGTATCTTCACGTCCAACTTACCGCATTGCCTCAAGACGAAAGTCTATGACCAGTGTGTGGTGCCAGTTATGACCTATGGCTCTGAGACGTGGTCGCTCACAATGGGCCTCATCAGAAAGCTTACAGTCACCCAAAGGGCAATGGAGAGGGCTATGCTCGGAGTTTCCTTACGTGATCGAATCAGAAATGTAGAAATCCGCAAGAGAACCAGGGTTACCGACATAGCCCGAAGAATTGCCAAACTTAAGTGGCAGAGGGCACATTGCTCGCAGAACGGATGGCCGATGGGGCAGAAAGGTTCTGGGGTGGCGACCGCGAACCGCAAGACGTTGCGTTGGAAGGCCTCCCACTAGGTGGACCGATGACCTGGTGAAGGTTGCAGGGATCCGCTGGATGCGGGACGCACGGGATCGGTCAATGTGGCGACGCTTGGGGGAGGCCTATGTCCAGCAGTGGACGTCTTGCGGCTGATATGATGAGGTGCAGAAGTTTGGTATTTGATATTCATCCTCAAACTGTATAAATTTCCTCTTTAATCGTTATTTTATTTAGTGATGTTTTATCCCTCCGGCACCTTGTTTGCTGCCAATGCTTCCTTTGTTTCCTTTTCTCAATTAGTAAATCTACAATTGCCTTAGGATACAAAAATCCCATATATTTACGTTTTAATTGCAGCGTGTTGTGCACATTGTTGGATATTAATTGAGTTTCCAGACTGTCGGTTTTTTTTCGTTCATGTTTCGAGGAGTGGGCGACGGAACTGCATAATTTGATTCTGCCTAGCCCTTTCCATCATCCTACAAGACGTACAGCAATGCGCCATCGGTTAATGGTAGACATTCCACCTATATTATTATGCACAAAGCGTTTTGCAAATACTTTAATTGTAGGTACAGCAAATTTCCTGATAGTTTATGTTAGGCAAGCGGGTTTTCCGTCGACCACATCATCGCTTACCATCAGACGAGATAGTGGTCAAACGCGAGCGTTACACAAATAAAAAAAGTATATACAAAACACACCGATAAGGTCCAAGAAACACAAATACACATTATCTACCTATCTACCCAAAAAAGAAAAATATCAAACATATAAAATATATTCAAAACGTGACCTCTTTTGTCACGCAGAGTCTAAGAGTTCAAAGTTATGACCACTGCCGGAATCACTGGGGACCTCAAGCAACCTCAACGATACACGACGACTATCGCACGCCTCTGGGTCACCCTTGCGGGACGCCGCCAATCTAAACAGCTTTGGTGTAAGTGGTATGATGTCGGTGACCCCTGGCGCCAGGTCTGTTATTGTTAAGTAGGTGTTTATAAGTTTTGGGTAGTTTTTGTTTGATATTATAGAAACAACCCAAATTATATTATAATGTTACCCACCTAATCAGTAAAAGCTTGGTTTAAAGTGTATAATAGTTGGTAGTTGATGTCGAACGGTTGCGATTTTCATACAATTATTTACTATTTATGCACTAAATCACTGTGGAATGCTAAACATGCACAATAAAGTATATAATAAATTAATAAATACTGATGTGTTGTTATTAAAGAAAACGTGACCCATCCACGACACGTCTTATTAATCCGAAAGACGGCTTCCACAACACCCATTGCAAAAATGACCTTTTTTCAAGAAGGCACAACATAACCAAAACAATTTATGAAGGCCACACGTTCCTCGAAAAGGCTCAGCACACAACTTTTAATACTGTTGAACTTTATCACGGGACAACGTTCGTGTGTCCTTGTTTATCTAATCCTGATTCATCTTCGATATTCCCCGATCGTTTAAGAATGGCGTCCACAAACTTGTTGTTAGTAACATAACATCACGCCTGACCTCTGGCCTACCCTTCGGGAAATCCGAAGGGTTGGCCAGAGTGTACTTTTAGTACTCCCACATTTACCAAGTTATGTTTAAGTCCCATGTAATGGGGTACGAGCCTATTTAAATTCAAATTCATTTATATCTGATAACTATATACAGTTCAATTTAATTAAAATTATATATTAACATAAACAATTAGCAACACACAAAACAATAACAATTACAACACACACAAATTACGTTTACCACAGCCGGGGGATTGGAAAGAAACCCGAAATGATTCAAAATTTTTAATTATTTAAGTTCATTACAATTAATTATCCTACAACTGTCCATTCCAAGTCGAGGCTGGAACATGGAATGGTTACAACTACTAACTACAAATAGCTAACCTACAAATATCCATTCTAAGCCGATGTTAGGATATGGATTTACACACTTATTAACTAGACTAACTGCAACTAACTGGTCTACGAATATCCATCCTACTCGAAGTAGGAATATGGCGTCTGGCGGGGGACAGAGGTAATAGGGTGGAGTCCAGAGACTGTCTGGCTGCCTGTTGATTGCCTGGCTGGGGCTGACTGTCCAACTAAACCGACTGTTCGGCAAAGGCTGAGGCGGTCCGCTCGAGGCAGGACGTCGCGGAGTAGAGTTGGCTGCGGCGTTCAGAGGGACAGGCCTACAGTTTTTTTTTTTATTCTTCCACCCTCAACATTACAATTCTCGGGGTGCACGAGAAGAGCCTCCCCAAGCGGCGTCTAGATCATAATAAAACGCCCGGCGCACCCTGGTAACAGCTGGCACTCGGTAACGCAGAGTCCAGCTGGCCAATCTTCTCACCACGATGATCCCCAAAGGCCACTACCAGAGCCAATATAATCGGAATACCTAAGTTCCAGTGAAAACTACTCCCAGATCCGACGTCACCGTCTGGCTGAACCCGCTCTGAACGTCATCTCGATAAATATAGAGGGTTTTTCTGCAGACAAAGCGCTGGTTCTTTCTGAACTATGCATGGCTACTCATTGCGACATAATCTGCGTACAAGAAACCCACCGGGACCACAATCAGCCTAGGCCGCAAATACCTGGATTTAGTCTGGTTGCGGAGATTCCACACCCTAAATATGGTAGCGCTATTTTCATAAAGCCCAACGTCACTATAGTCTCGGCTTGCTGCAAATCTGTTAACTCTATCGAAATGATAACCATAGACACCGGCAAGTGTACCGTTAGTTCTGTCTATAAACCCCCTAACCAACCCTTTCAACTTTGCCACACATCCAACTTCCACGACCGAGACAGTCGAATAATAATTGGAGATTTCAATAGCCATAGTACGTCTTGGGGATATCGGAATACAAACAACGATGGCGTGGCGGTTGAACAATGGGCAGAAGCGGAAAACTTACTCCTGCTGCATGATGCTAAACAACCTGCTTCTTTTAACAGCGGTCGATGGAAACGTGGATATAATCCCGACCTTGTTTTTGTTAGCCTGAACATAAGTCATTTTTGCCTCAAAACAGTAGACAACCCAATACCACGCACACAACACCGTCCAATATCTTGTAAGGTATAAGCTGCTGTTAAACCAATTACAGTGCCATTCAGACGCCGGTTTAATTTTGCTAAAGCAGACTGGAAGCATTATGCTGACAGCATAGACAAAAAACTGCACTCCCTCGTTCCAGCGCCCCACAAATATGATGCCTTTGTTGAAGTTGTGCGGACTGCCTCCCGACAGTTTATTCCCAGAGGATGCCACACTCAGTATATTACTGGCTTGAACCCTGAATCCTCGAGAATACTAGAATTGTACCAACATCTGTACACAAATGATCGCTTTGCAGAAGAGACTATCGCAGCGGGGGAAAAACTCCTAAATAAAGTCAGTGAAAGTCATAAAGAAAAGTGGATAAACACAATAAATAAATTGGACATGACAAGAAATAGCAAAAAAGCGTGGCCTACTCTCCGAAAGCTTACCAGCGACCCACCCGAGCCATCACCACCAAATCTGGTTTCTGCCAACCAGATAGCGCATCAGCTCCTTCTAATTGGAAAACCCCCAAAAAATCTTCCTAAAACCCCCAAAGCCTAAAATTACATCTGCCGGTAGTACTGAAATAAGCAAATCATTTACGTTGTCCGATATAATACCAGGAATTAAGACACTTAAAAATGGTAAAGCCGCTGGTGTGGATGACATATGTGTGGAACAATTAAAGAACCTGGGTCCAGTGGCAGTTGCATGGCTTCTCGTCCTTTTCAACGCATGCTTGCTAGTCGCAAAACTTCCCAAGCAATGGAGGAAAGGGAAGGTGACGGCACTTCTCAAGCCGGGAAAATGTCCATCGGATCCCAAAAGCTATCGCCCGATCTCGTTACATTGTCACACATTTAAGTTATTTGAACGGCTAATTCTAAATCGTCTACAGCCCCTAATCGACCCTGGGCTGATCCCAGAACAAGCTGGTTTCCGTCCTGGAAAATCATGCATTGGGCAAATCCTCTGTCTCACCAAGTACATTGAGGATGGATACGAATCCAATAAAATAACAGGTGTTGTCCTTGTCGACCTGTCAGCGGCGTACGACAAAGTTAATGTGAAAAGGCTGTTATTCAAGTTAACAGCATTAACAGATGACCATTCATTCATACGACTCCTGGGTAAAATGCTACGCAATCGACGCTTTATGGTCAGCTTAAACTCGGAAAGGAGCAGGTGGCGTATCTTGAAGAATGGTCTACCTCAGGGTAGTGTCCTGGCTCCCATTCTACATTTACACTAATGATCAGCCCAGTACGACCAACAAGGAAAGATTTCTCTACGCAGACGACTTGGCGCTGGCCACAAGGACGACAAACTTTGAAGATACCGAAGCAAACCTTGAACTGGCCCTGGCGAATCTCAGTGGATACTACGATGATAATGCATTAAGACCTAATCCGTCTAAAACGCAGTCGTGCTCATTCCACTTGAGAAATCGTCAGGCTGCCAGAAAATTAAACATCCAATGGCAAGTTGCTGACATTAAACACAATGACAATCTTGTCTATCTGGGCGCTACCTTGGACCGCTTACTGACATATAAAAACCACTGCGATAGTACTAAACTCAGGGTTAACACACGTAACAACTTGCTTCGTCGACTCACATCCACATCCAGGGGCGCCTCCCCTCACGTCCTTCGTACATCTGGTTTGGCACTCTGCTTCTCGGCTGGCGAATTTGCCTGCCCAGTGTGGCATCGATCCGCTCATGCCCGAAAAGTAGATTTAGCCCTTAATGACACGTGCAGAATAATAACTGGGTGCCTTAAACCAACTCCACTTGCCGCATTATACCCGCTGGCAGGAATAGCCCCTCCGGAGGTCCGTAGGGAAGTTGCCTGTTCCTCCGAAAAGCACAAGCAGGAGACCGATAACCGCCACCTACTGTACAACGCGGAACAATCACGGGGGCGACTAAAGAGTCGATACAGTTTCCTTAAGTCGGCTAAAACAACATACGACAACAGCCCTGGCGAAGCACGTAGGAAATTGTGGCCCCTCAAAAACCCCCCTCCAACTGACTATATGGATCCTGCAGAAAAGCTCCCAGCTGGGCATAAACTGCCTTGGCCTATCTGGAAATCTCTTAATAGGCTGCGAAGCCAAGTGGGCCGCTGTAGGTACAACCTGGTCAGATGGGGGTACTCCGATCAGCCACAATGTGACTGTGGAACCACACCACAAACGATGCCCCATCTGTTGTCCTGCTCTCTGTGCACAAACACCTGCACCATGAAGGACCTGTGCGAGGCCAACGCTAGGGCTGTCGACGTGGCTGAGTTCTGGTCGAAGCACAACATCTAAATTAAAATCTGAAAATGGAACCATCGACACGATGAAGACGAAGAACATTACAATTAATAATAAGATAATCAAGTTTGACCAGCCAACTGCAACCAGCGTCCCTAATATAATCTACAATTTTTATTGTGACGTGTTTCGGGGTTACCGAAAAATAAACTGTCATTCCAGTATTTGGCGTATTATTGTTTCCGAACCGATCCTACGTTACATTGGCGCCCGAACAGGGGCCGGACGGAGGTGTCTGTAGTAATTTCACTCTAAACACATTCATTTCACTAAAATTACTTTAAAAACATTTAACCTCTAATAATTTGTTTACTTAGATTTGTTTTGACAGGCTTACAGCTGTCATTTGGTGTGCAGCGTTCGCGTTCAGAAACACCCAAATAGCGAGCCGCATTGCATATTTAATAGTGTTTTTTATGGCTTTTAATTGTAAATTGTACTTGAATGATTTGTTGGATGTGATTTGGACCTGAAGTGGTGTATTTTGCGAATGGTTTCGTGTGATTTCTTAAAGAATTAAAATTCTTGAAATGTTTAGTTGAAATTATATAGTTTAGATTTTTGTGCGATGTGTTTCCGAACGGACTGACGTTTGGATTGCGATAGAGGCTGGCTGTCTTTTTTTCTTTTTTCTGTGGGACAGCGTGGCGACCAGAGGTTTGGTCGTCCGCTTGCCAACGTGCTATTCGGGCCGAAGCCCTGATGCTTGTTGCTGATGAGAGTGTCTGGTTTTGCTGAGGGACGCGTATAGTGCGTCTCGGCGACCAATAAGGCTGCTCGCGTGTTGTGAACGGTGTTGCCGGGCCACGTGTACCGAGCGGTCCGTTATACCGGCGACCCGTGTGCTGTTGGTGTGTTGCTGTGTGAACAGTGAGCTGGGCTCATTATCCCTCACGGTAAGTCGGCTTGTTCGGGGTTGTTGTAACTTCTAGTTGTGAATTCTGTGCGCTGACTTGTCGGTTTCTTTCAGAACAACGTGGCGTGGTGTTGACATTGAGCCAACCCATCTTCCCGACGGGTTTCTCTTCCTCTGACAGGAACGTGTCCGACTTTCTAAAAGTTCTGTCGGGTGGTATTTTGTTTCGGTCCGCTCGAGGCAGGACGTCGCGGAGTGGAGTTGGCTGGCTACGCTGCGGCGTTCAGAGGGACAGGCCTACAGTTGTATTTTTTTATTCTTCCACCCTCAACATTAAAATTAATAATACGATAATCAAGTTTGACCAGCCATCTGCAACCAGCGACCCTACTATAATCTACAATTTTTATTGTGACGTGTTTCGGGGGTACCGCAAAATAAACTGTTATTCCAGTATTTGGCGTATTATTGTTCCCGAACCGATCCCATGTTACACTATATTGATGCTACGTATTTTCTGTGTCAGCAAATGCCTAGCTACGTGCGTTGGCTTGAAGGTAACTGCACCGTCATCAAGGTCTATAAATACTTAGTGTCCACAATGTCAGCAGATTCCTAGTACAACAACAACAAACACAACAACAACAAACCTTCCTTCCGTTTTTCTTTCCTTTCTTTTCTTTACTTTCTTAAATATAAAAACACATTCAAATTAATAAAGGATCTCCATAGCGGAAAAGATATCCTTTCTGCTACAATCATCAGAATTCCGTTGCAGCTGCTACGCATTCTGCAGATCAGAGATACTGTTTTTAAAGCCACCAGTGCGATACCGCGCAAACATCCCCGATTAACTACAGAAGCGAGGCAGCCCCAACTTCATCCTAAATATGTGGTTATACTTGAAGTGCAAGAATGCCAGCTATATTTTGATGAGACTAACTCATAGATTTCCCGTATAAAACCTTAAATCTAGACTTCGGGCTGCTACTGAAAAATTCTAGATGGTTAAACCTAAAAGCATTTTGGCCAACCCAGGAATCGAACCCTGGACTTCATGCTGCATACTGCGACCGCTAGACCAACGAGGCAGCTTGAGTCCATTGTTTTTAGTAACGCGGTGAGAATACACATAGCCTTGTTTCTTTGTTTGCTGTAGCACGTCTTTTATTTAAAGCTGGAGTATGTGCTGGTTTTTAGGGATGGGATACTCAACATCAACAACCAAAACATCAACAATAAAAATATCAACAACATATAATCAACAGTTTCATTTTTCAATGAATCAGAATAACATTAGGTTTAAACATAAAATATCAACACTTTAGATGATCGACGTATCTGAATATTACTGATTTATAACATAAATTTTTCACTAAAGTTTAATAAAATATCGTGAAATATTCAGTCATAACATAATATTAGTTGCAGACATTGTTAAATGCTGCAATTATAGGCAATTTTTTTTAAGAATGCTGATAATTCTAGTTCTTCTCTTTGATCTATAATTTGTTGGGACATTAGCTAATAGTCTTTCTATTTGCTGTGTTGTTAATATCTGTTATTTCATTAATTCTCTAAACATTGTATTTAAATTCAATAGTGAGTTCCACCTTCTGTGCCAGGTAACAAATAAAGGTATAACATGAAGTTAAACCGCAACATTAAGTTAGGTATTAAAAACATAAGCTTTATAACAATAATAATATCATGAAAGACAATGAAATGTCAACGACCAATTTATAGGTGTACTTTATCAAGCCATCTAAGATCCTCCACTGTTTTGTATTCCGACCACGTTTGCTTCGATATTGACTCAGGTCTGTCTCGGTGAATTCAGTCGAGCGCCGCATGATTTATGTTTAGAATAATGAAACAGTTGATACAGATAAGTTCTTTTTTAGAGTTCCGTACCCAATGGGTAAAAACGGGACCCTATTACTAAGACTCCGCCGTCCGTCTGTCTGTCTGTCCGTATGACACTATGCTGAATCTCATGAACCGTAATAGCTTGACAATATAATTGAAATTTTCACTCATGAAGTATTTTTTTGCCTTTGCGATAATGGTACGGAACCCTTCGTGCGCGAGTCTGACTTGCACTTGGCCTGTTTTTATTAAAGATATAAAGGTAATATTGTAATAGACAGTAAAACATCATTTTTCTTCAGTTGTTACCCTCACAAATAGTCAAATAAAATAGAGAGTTAATTATTTAACCATTTGTTAAACTAGCAATTGAGGAATAAACGCTTTTTACGTTACGTAGTTCACGCACAAAATAAATCGGCTAAGGAAAATTTTTACCTGACTTTATGATTAAACAATAATCATATTAATTGGCATATTTAACCATTGGTTGATTTAACTACGGATCAAAAAACTGGGCCTTAGTCCGTCACTGAGATTATCAAATAATTTAGTACTTTTGACTTTATACAATAAATAAAATTGACAATATTCTGTCCGCGTGAATATAATATACTTAGGTACTACCCTACATTTACAATACTTACTACAGCTACATTTGTTTACTAACGAACTGAGAAGTTTTAAAACAGTTTTAAGTTCATTCTAATTACAACCTTGGCACCTAGTTATAAAGTCACAAATCTTCAAAATATTATCTTAGACTTAAGATCATTCGTCACAAAAAACGAACAAAGCAATAAACTACTCGTGTCACTTGTCCCCAGTTTTTAACCGACTTTCCAAAAAGGAGGAGGTTCTATGTTCGACTTCAAGTTTGTTAGTATTTTTTTTTTTTTTGTATTTTCACCGATATCTTCGTCAATTGTGGACCGATTTTGAAAATTCTTTTTTTGTTTAAAAAAGTATGTTCCGAAATTGGTCCCATTTTAATTTTGTGAAGATCTGATGAAGAACTTCGGAGATAAACAACAGAACTCTTCAATAAATAACGGCAAATCTCTCGGGATTGCTGCAATCGCATGTCTGTTTGTTGTTTATAACATTACATAACATAACATCACGCCAGTTCGCTCTTAAGGGGTAAGCAGATCTCTCTTTACACCGGTTATGTTCAAGTTTCATGAAATCTATTCTGTCGAAATAGTTCCCTTACTAACTTGCCTATTAGGTAGGTACAACTAAAAAGTAAAAAATAAAAAACTTTTCGCAAAAAAATACTACCGACTTCGAAAAGTTTTTTTTTTGATCTGTAGTTAACTCAACCAATGTTTAAATAAGCTAACAAATGGTTTCAAATTTCGTTATCACGCGTTTATTCATCAATGTAGGCTCGCGTTGATTAATAAAAATAATTAATATTATTATAGTTTAATCAAAAAGTCATGTAGAAATTTTCCTTAGCCGATTTATTTTGTGCTTGAACTACAGTCACTTATGAGTGCCTGAACCGATACAGTTAGCAATAACTTGACATGGACACTAAAGTCACTAAAACATCAGGCGCAAACACGTACTAAATGTGGGTTTACTATAGGTGAACCTCCGCTTAACCTGTCATGGAAAACAGGCACGATATGTATGATTATGTATGTATTACATTCAGGGGTTTGGCAATGGCCTCAAACTAGGCAAGGTTCAATTCGGGTTTGTCTGCGTAAACCTAACAGCATTTGGCGGTCACAAATCTTAAGGCCAAGCGTGATGTAGTCCACTTTTAAAATAGCTAACTCTTCTCTGAAATCAGCACGTACAAGGACGAGGAAAGTTGGTAACGTAGTCAAAAAAATAGCTAGTTAGCTAGTACTACTTATATAAACACACGCCTTTTTCCCAGGAGTGTAGGCAAAACTACAAAACGCCACCTGCTACGATCCTTACATATTTCTTTTACTTCACTCACGTTCATACATCTAGTCATAGTCACACATCGGTTATTAGTAGGTAAGTTCTGCGCATCTAACTTTTCGTTTTAGCTTGTACAAACTATATATAAATAAACAAATCTAAAATCCTTTCTCACGAAAAAATGGTCAGTCAACAATAAAGTCATTCATATAAATAATAGAACGACATTACTCATCATTACCATAATAAACCACATAGAGGATGCAGATAAAAATAGGGAGGAAAAAATAACCAAAGAAAAGGCCCTGAGCAAACTTGAAAAAATTTCTGATCATTTGTCTTTTACCCCGCGCACCATGATGATAGATGTCGAAGCGAAAAAAACATGGCGGATTTTCCGTCGATCTTTGCAGTGGTCTGTCTTTGCTTGGCAGTTATAGTTACGTCTTGTTGTAAGGTTAGGCTTCAATGTTACTTTATAATGTAGGTATTAATTAGTTTCGGCTCGCCCGGTATTGTAATCATTCTCGGGGTCGCGTTTCCATCAGTAAAAGATTGAATTAGGTCGGTGGGACGTCTCAGGAGAGCGGACAGAGAAATATTTTAAAAACTGATTTGTTAAAGGGCTTCATGCAGCAGCGATGAAATAGCATTCAATTGTCACCTATCTACTAAAGTCTGTTTTTTAATCTCAGAGACAAAATTAACACTTGCGAATGTCAAATTTCTTCTTTTTCAACACACTTGCTCATAAAGTGGCTCTAATTTCACCGCAATTAGGCACATAATGACACCTGTTATCAAACTGTGACTTTTTCCTTACTATTATTCACAAGTGAGATAAAGAGTTTTTTTTTTAATTTATTGGTTGAGTTGCTTTGTTCTTAAAAAAGTTTCGATACAAAAAAGATCGTGCTCAATAGTACAAATGCAACACATTTCATGCAACTTCGTATTTAAATAGATAATTTCAACTTGTACGTGTTTAATAAATAAAACTTTCACTTAAATATAACTTTTGTTTTTGTCTGTAATAAAGAAAACTTGAAATTCCCCATTTTGTACGTGGCTAAAACGCTATCCGCGAAAAGCCAAAAAAAAAGAAACATCATTATTTTTAGTCTATGGCCGATCGCCATTGTTAGATGCGCGCGCATAGGAAAACTGATTCATTTTGCCCGCCATTGCGTAAAATGTTTCACAGCTCGTTTTCACAGTTGATAATGATTTTTTTGTATTATTTTCTTCACAAGTGTGTTGAAAAACGTCGTATGAGACACGTGTGTATTGATGATTACCGGCGGCTCGGGTCTCAATGGCGCCTCAGCGGTAATCACCAACATTACACACTTGTACCATAATGTACTATTATGTATGACACAGCCGAAATATTTCTTGGATGATCCTGATTGAACCCAAAATAGATATTCACACCTAATAATCATGTAATAATCAAAGTCTGGTAAGCAGACACTCTCAAACTGGCGTTATAATTCGAAAACCGCTGGCCATAATTGTATCAAGAAACTTAAACCACCCGACCATTATCGTATAGTGTGTCTTCTTCTTATCCGGTACGCTCTTGACAGAGCGGTCGTGATCGCTATGAGCTCGTAGTATTATTGGAGGGGTCAGATGTGATCCGCTTCACGACGTTTCGCCATTGCTGCCTGCTAGACGTCATCCTGCTGCACTCATTCAGCGAGCCTCCAACCGCGGACTTGATCTGGTCAGTCCATCGTGTGGGTGACCTTCCGCGCGGTCTAGTGCCTTCCACCTTTCCTTGAATGACAAGGCGTTCTATGAACTGGTTGTCACGCCGGGAAACATGTCCAAAGAATGTTAGGATGCGAGATTGTACCACAGAAAATAGACGCTGCCTGATGCCGAGTTCCTGAAGTATCAAGACGTTTGTGCGAAACTCGGTCCACGAGACTCCAAGCATTCTTCTCCAGCACCACATTTCCAAAGCGTCCACCTTCTGTCTCTCCACTTCTCGCAGAGTCCACGTTTCAGCCGCGTAAAGAAATATGGGGGATATAAGCGTCCTCACGAGCCTGGTCTTCGTGGCTTTAGTTATATTTCTATTCTTCCATATCTTCCGCATCCCGTCCATTGCTGTTCTTGTGATGCCCATACGTCTTTTTATTTCAACCACGCATCCACCATTGCCCGAAATCATAGCCCCGAAATAAATATAAGATTGGATAACAGTGCAATTCGCGATTTGGGTTACTTCAGGCGAATTACTTCTAACACGGTCAATAATCATAACCTTGGTCTTGTTGCGATTAATTTTAAGTCCAAACTCATAACTCACTCGTTCCATCCTTGACAATAGCTCTTCCAAGTGTTGTGCACTGGTTGCAAATAAGGTGGTGTCATCCGCGTAACGCAGGTTTGCAATCTTATACCCACCAATTGTCACACCATCCGTCCAGTCCTCCAAAACGATGCGCATTATCAGCTCTGTGTACGCGTTGAATAAGAGCGGTGATATTATGCAACCCTGGCGTACGCCGGCACTAGGATGGAAATCATCAGATAATACATCATCTGTGCGCACTGAGGCTGTGCCTTCTTCATATAAGCATCTTAAAAGGTGAACAAGATGTTTTGGTGTGCCCATATCTAGTAAGGTCCTCCACAATACCGGCCATTTCACCGAGTCGAATGCTTTGGAGAAATCAACAAAACAAATGAATATGGGCTTATTGAATTCTCTCGACTTCTCTATGATCTGGCGTACTATGAGAATTTGTTCCCTAGTGCCTTTCCCCTTCACAAAACCGGCTTGCTCCGGAGCGATCTCCTTTGATGGGTACGTTTTCAATCGCTCGTTGAGGATGTGCAACATTATTTTGCTATCGTGTGATATTAGAGCAATGAGGCGGTAATTGTTACATTTCTTTGTCGAACCTTTTTTGTGCAGGGGTGTGAAAACGGTGTACGTCCATTCCGAAGGCCAAACTCCTGTCTGCCACACCTTGTTGCAAGTAAGATGAAACATCTGGTAACCGCGTTCTCCTAAAGCTTTGATTGTCTCTATCGGAATTGCATCTCTACCAGTTGCTTTCTTGCTTTTCAAGTGTTTTATGGCAGCTCTTACTTCGGATATAAGGATGTCTGGTTCCAAATTCTCTTTCTCTAGGTCTGTGCTTGCAAACTGTCGCGACTGCGGGTCTCGGAATAATGACTGACAGTAATTCTTCCACGTTTCAGAGATTTGTTCTAGTTCTGTTACCACTTCGTTCTTGTCGTTCTCAATAGCCCAGGTTTTAGTCGGCAGAGATTTGGTAATAAGACGAATTTTCTGGTACAGATCTCTAGACTCGTGCTTCGTAGCGTGTTTTTCCACATCTTCACAGATGCTACGAAGGTGGCAATTGTGATCTCGCCTACAGCAAGCTTGGATTTTGGCAGACATCTTATTTAACTCTCTTATGTCTGCTCCAGCAGCTTTCTTACGGCGCCTCTCTTCAATTAGAGCAAGAGTACTATCCGTCATCCAATGTTGACGTTTGCGTGTTTCTGTTCTTGGAATAGATTCCGCTACTGCATTTTGGATGAGATGTTTAGCCTTATTCCACAGCATGTCTGGTGTAGCTTCATTGTGGTTCATATCCACCCACTCCCTCCATTTTCGCTCAAAAGCTGTGTTGAACTTCTCGCTATCTGCTATGTCAAGCCGTCTTATTTTCTTGGCGGGTCGGGCAGATTTAAGTTCCAGCCGTATCTTCGCGACAACAAGTTCATGGTCGGATCCACAATCGGCCCCAGGAAGTGTGTGAGCATTGAGAATGGAGGTACGCCAGCGTGATCTAATAAGTATGTAGTCGATCTGGTTCTTGGCTCTACTTCCAGGTGATGTCCAGGTGAACAGCCTACGTGGGTGGTGTCGAAATAGGCTGTTTGCCACCACTAAGTTGTTTTCGTCTGCGAACTGCATAAATCTTTCACCTCTTTCATTGCGCACTCCAAGTCCGAAATTTCCCACACATTTGCTATACTGGGCAGAGTTTGCACCAATTTTCGAATTAAAATCGCCCATAATTATAAGTAGCTTTCTGTTGTTGTCTGTAGTTCTTTGTAAAAACTCTCCAGGACGGTGGGTAGAGCTTCACTGGTTGGAGCATATACCTGTATCAGGTTTAAGTTTACGGGTGACGCTTTGAGCTTCATGGTTATAATCCGGTCGCTAACTGCCTCATACCCCATCACACTGCTATTAAGATGCTGCGAAACAAGAATTGCTACTCCGTTTCGGCTACTATCGTCATTACCGGAAAAGTAGACTGCACCGGCGTCGGTGAGGAAATGCCCGCAATTTCTCCAGTGGGTTTCGGCTAGTCCACAAATACATAAATCACATCTGGTGACTTCCCTCTCTACGATGTCAAGTTTACCGGGTTTTAGCAAGCCGCGAACATTCCACGTGCCTATCTTCTGGGTTTTTCGCAGCTTGATGGAGCTTCCAATAGCATTTTTTCCATGCGGGGCCTGGTTTCCTACTCCAACATGGCCGGTAGTCCATTTCTCACCGCTCGCCCCGGACGCGGTGCGGCGCCGCTCGCTAGGCGGTTCGCATGGCAATCGTGATCTTTTTGTTTCTACTTCCATAACGATTTTCTCGGGATATTAGTTGCAGTGGTTTCCCGTTGCCTTCTGCACCAGATATTTTTAGGGATTATTTGTACCCCAAGGCCCCTGCAGCCTCTTCAAACCTCTGGCCAGGAGTGTGGTTATACCGCCACTGCTCGGTCGTACAGTGTGTACGTATAGTGTGTACGTGACTTTATGTTATCTCTCTAGTCTATGAATAAAGTAGCATGAAACAAGAACAATCGTAAAATTTCTAGTGACATTAGCAATTACGGTTTCATTGGGTTCAGTGATAGATGATCCGAGAATTCTTTTATAAATACACATCTTATAAGGATATTATGTTGGATAAACAATTTAAATTACAATCTTACTAATATTATAATGTGAAAGTTTGGATGGAGGTATGTGTGGATAATAATAATAATAAAATCGTTTATTTCTCTCACAAAATAGACATTAAAAGTTACTTACGTATGAGGAATAATATAATTAAATGTGTGAGGAGCTGGTGTCTGAGTTAAGCTTATGAATGCCTGTATAACAAATCACCAGTGGATGTATGTTTGTTACTCAATTACGCCAGAAAGGCAGAACGGATTTAGATGAAATTTGGCACAGAGATAGATTATAGTTTGGAATAGAACATAGACAATATTTTTTATACTAGATAGTGGTCAAGCGTGAGCCTATAGCTCACGCTTGACCACTATGTCACCTGATGTTAAGCGATGATATGGTCGACGGTGAATCACGCTTATTAACTTTTTTATATTAACTTCATCCCTGTATAATGTTACCTTAGGATAAGAAAAGACTTTTCACGTGAGTAAAGCCGCTGGCAGAAGCTAGTAAATCATAAGTATAACATGATATCACAGCTGTATTTCCCAAAGGGACTTAAACATAACTGAAGACTGTATAACGAGAATACTGCCATCTATTGAGCTTAAATCAGACCAAGCTGCAACTGAGAAAAACCAGATGAAACTTTGTTCGACACAGGCATCAAACCTAGGACCAGAACTGTATACGTTTAATTAAAAGATTTGTTAAAATAAATTGGGTCTAAACATGATTTTGTATAAACATTTCCCGTTTTGTTATGGAAGAGTTACTGAAAAGTATGAATTACCTTTCTTCATAATACCCAATACAACAAAAGTTGTAGTACGTACTTCACGCTTTTGTTAGGAAAAATAAAAACCCAAACAATAATACAAGAGTATAAAAGTAATTTTAAGACTTTCTTTCAGAGGTGGAAGTTCTATATTATTCATTGTAGGCACTTTATTAACGTAACAATGTTACAGGAATCCAAAGAAAAAACTTAAACATTCTTTGCAAAACATTTTTTTTGTACCCTTCTTAAGTACACAGATTTATAATTAGTTTGTTTTACGAAATCTTGTGAAACATTATGCAATTTCTTTCAATTCTTTTGTAAAGTGGAATATTACTGTTAAAACATAAATTAAAATTTCTCTATAAATCTTATAGTTATCCTTCTTGGCTTGCAAATTAGTTCTTATTTAAAGATCAGAAGCATGGATGCCACTTAAAATTAAGCAGACCACTATATCAACAAAAAGCATTTCAGGCACCTACAATATCCTTTTGTCCAAAAAGATCCTACAATGTCCTTTTGTCCCCATTAAAATGTCTTCAAAAATGATTAAATTCTTCTTTAATGAACTCTGCCGCTCTTTCGGCTATCATAATACTCGGTGCATATATATTACCACTAGTTATATCTGGCATCACACTCGCATCGACAACTCGTAAGTGCGACACTCCATGGACCTTCAATTTGCTACTGACAACTGATGTTGTGGGATCATGTCCCATTTTACAAGTACCTACCAGATGACTCATAGAAGTTACCATGTTAGTACTAACACATTCCCAATAATTTTCACCATCTAATTCAAAATTGTCGCAAGCAGGCCAGTTCATTCTTCCCAAAAATCCTCCCATGTTTTTGAAATATGTGGTTTTCGCCACTTTTGAAGCAATCTTGATTCCTTGAATTGCTGCTTTCATATCTCTTGGATCATTGAAATAATTTGTGAATATAAGTGGAACATCTTCAAGATTTTTTGTATTTAAAGAGATGTTGCCTGTTGAATATGGGTGCAAAAGGCTGAAGGCAAAGAAGTACAGCGAATGGTTTTTGTTCATCGTTACTATGGAGTCTGTAATTAAGTCTTTGTATCCGTACTGTGATTTAAAAGAAAAAGAAAGAAAAAATATTTAATTGCCACAAAACGACATACAAACATTACATTTCAAGAACGAGAATAGTGGTTAACAATAGTGTTAGTAGTTCTTAAATTATGTTAGAAATGTAAAATAAAAGACAAAAAAAATAAATGCGAGTGTAAATAAAAGCAGATGCATGTCGTGATTGTGGCAAGAAGGCTTCCACTCAGCATAATGCTGTGCCGTGGGGGACCCACAACACGGCGCTGTTTTTCAGTGGTCGCCTATGACGTGACGTACGGATACCAAGGTCTGTAGTGCATGTAAAAATAGGTACAAAAACAAAAAAAAAAATACAGTAAGATATTTAAAATAAACTACGAATAAACTATAAATATGATAAAAGGAATGCAGGTATCAGAAACACCGAAGAGATGCATATACGGCACACGATTGTCAAAACAGAAAGTGCGGATATTACACCCGCAAAAACACGTAAAATCGTTCAGTGTTCTGTCCTGCTCCCACACCCACACTCGCGCAGCGCTCCCACAAAGCCTTACTTTGTGAGCCTACGCGAAGTAGTACGTGCGTGCGCTCGTTGGATCATAGACTTATTTAAAATAAATTGAGACGTTGGATGTCGTCAGGACTCCATCAGCTGCTGTTGCTGTTATAATACCAGAACCCATTAGCCCAGCGACATTCAAATCAGGAACATACTTGATTCCAATTTCATACCATGCCTTTAAGACTTCGTTAGTTATATCTCTATTGGTGCTGTTGAATCTATTAATAACGATTGAACCTTCTTTGCCATAAAACTTGTTAATAGTGGAGTCTTTGAGTAATTTCTTATTTTGCGGGCTTTCGCCTTTCTGGAAGCATCGACGTACGTCATCAAAACTCCAGTCCACATTGCCGGCATCGAACCATTTTTGGAAATCCTGTTCGTGTCCCCGAATATAGTGCATTTCATTGAGACTGCTGCTTCCTCCGAACATTTTGCCTCTCGACAGCTTTATGAAACCGTTAACAATCGCCTGATCTATGGCTCCATTGTTCGTTGATACAGATTTCCAGTTGAATTCACTATCAACCATCGTGTGGTCTAGGCCTGGTGTCTGAAAATATAAGAGTTAAAAAACATGAGTTAAAAACGGCCTACTAGTAAAATGACATAGCACTATTTGAGTTGACTGTAAAAACAATAAAAAATGAGGTTTTCAAAATCACACTATCTGAACCCTTGGAACAGTCTAAACTTGACAATTGGCATTTACACTTAACAATTACTTTCGATAAACAGAAGCTGAGCTGAGGAGCTCGTGGCTAAATAATAACAGCCACACGGCTCGATCTTCAAGGTTAAGCAACGCTTGACGAGGTCTGTGCTTGGATGGGTGACCATTTCAACATACCGAGTTTCCTCCGTGCCTCGGAAAGCACGTTAAGCCGTTGGTCCCGGCTGTCATTTGAAGATCTTTGACAGTCGTTACGAGTAGTCAGAAGCTTGAGATCTGACACCGGTCTAGCCAAGGGGTACCGTGTTACCCAGTTACCTGGGTTGTGGACGTCAGATAGGCAGTCGATCCATGTAAAACACTGGTACCCAGCTGAATCTGGTTAGACTGGAAGCCGACCCCAGAATAGTTGGGAAAAGGCTAGGCAGATTGAAAGTTACTTTCGATAAACAGTCTTGTTCATAAAAATCACTGGACTGATTAGCTTTCAGTACAAAATTTGAATTATGAATTTTCTTCACAGTTGCAAATCTGTTCAAAGATTATTATTATAGACACATCTGAAAATAACTACTCAATGTATTATACGGTAAATAAAATGCTCAGTTGATTTGTTAAGATAGGTACATATTTGAAGACTATTTATAATATGAGTCTAACCAAAAATTTTATGACGGCCTATATCCTACGACCTATGTCCTGTTCGGTACTTACATGAGACTCAACAGGCGGCTCGCCTCCAGCCTCTAGGAGCAATATTTTCCACCCTTTAACTTCACTAAGTCGTTTCGCGAACACACTCCCTGCTGTTCCGCCACCGATTATTATGAAGTCAAAACTTTGGAAGTCTGAAAAGTAAATGTTCGTATGTTTTAAATCTTTTACTGGTTTCAAAATAATTCTTATCAATATTGAAGGTGAAATGCAAGTGCAGATAAAGAGCTTTTAAGTGATCATGACATTTAATTGTGTGGTCAAATAGAATTCGAGACTTCTAAATTGAAAGTGGTTATTGTATTTCAATAACACTAACATCAAGTCGATTTCGACAATCGACTAATGCTTTGCTAATCTTACAAGAGAGATTCTGACGATAAGTTACCTAATATATCATTTACTGCTACTTATAACCAGAAATACTGACATTACCGTGTATGTACACTTCCGAAGTTGCAGTATTTGTTGTATTACTTTTGGTGAAATAAAAGTATTTGTGAAAACCGACCCAATTTTTTTTTTTTTTTTAAATGATTGGCGTCTCGCAAACGATCAAAGTGCTCGACATATTTATAACCGGGCTTCCCTGTGGAAACTTATCTCTTAGCCTCCGGCCAGGCTTCAAAATACTAAACCTAAAGCGATAGCGCTGAGGGCTACCTCTGTTGGGGTCGGACCTCGGCTCAGGGCGTCGCTGGGGGAAGGCAGGCCGGATCTAATAAAGTAAATTTATTTCCCAAGTTTTCAGATAGAAATAACCGGAGTCGACGACATGTCAATATGTTATGCTCGAGACAGTCCAAAACGACACTAATGCATACTAGTGTTTATTGCAAAGCACCAATTATTTATGATCACATACCAGAAACAATTAAAATCTTAAACATTAATATTTTTTAAAGGCACTAAAAGAAGTTCCTTATATGTAAATCCTATTATAATGTTTCTGAATTTCTGAAGGCAAAAATAGTGTTTTAATCAATGTGGTTGTTCCGTTATTATTAGAATGTATTTCGTTTCTGAATTATTGACATTTCTGAGTTTTTTTTACTATAATTTATTTTACATCTTATTTTATGATCATTGACCACATTTTTTATTATTATTGACAACTATGTATTATTATTTAATTTGCGTTTTATAATGGCTTGATTATTATTTGACATTAAAAATTTGGATACTTAACTGAATGTACTGTAGATTTCAATTATTTAAATTATGGAGAAGCTTTTAATTGTTGATTTACTAAGATGTTAATTCGGAAATATGTATGTTTGTATTCTGGCTCTTTTTCTATTATTATTGGTAATCACTTTATTGTAACAGTAATCAATTACATTGGATATCATATTTGTACGCCTTATGGCTAAACATAGAATAACCAGAATACAGCATGCCAGTATAGTCTTGCAACTAGTCAACCAAGGGGTATCCTTTTAGCTGTTATCTAGTAATTGGTTTGTGAAGTTCAATAAAAAAAAAATATAGATACATACTTGCAACGTTAGATTCAGGAAAAGTCTCATGGTTGAGCAGGCATTGTGCTGCTGCAAAATATTGCAGTGTGGCAGTGAACATCTGAGGACCTGCCCCCGTCGTGGGCATCAGACATGTTGTATTGCTAAGGCTGAAAAACATAAACAAACAATTGTTATTTTATTTATGAACCACTACTGGGTAAAGTAACTACACAAAAGAAACAGATAATAAAAAGGTCAAGCTACTTTAAAGATAAGCTTGGCCCATACATGATACTCAATCAGCGCGTGTGACGGGGGACGTTATTACCCAATGACGTGACGGTGTGATGACGCGACAACGCTCCTGTCAGGTGACCCCGTCCCGAGCGCACGTTTTTCCACCCCCGCTGCCCCGTCACGTACGAATTTGCCAAGCTCTAGTTACTAACAAAGTCTGAAATTACCAAAGTGTGGTGATCAATGTTCCTACCTTATCTGTATGTGAAGAGGCTTTTGGCTTGCAGTGGGATAGTTACGGGCTGATATTATTCATTAGTAACATTTACACAAAATCTATGTTCAAGCCTACTAAGTACAGACTACCTATTAAGTATATTGAGACAAAGCCCTGAGGCAGATATTACGCCATTTTGATGCGTTACAATGCAGAAGAGGAGTAGGAACCGGTTCTTATGATAAATTCAAACTGTGTTACTAATCCATACTAAGCATGAACTTTGTAAGTCTATCTTGGACATCGCAGTCACCGGTGAAGGAAAATATCGTGAGATAACCTGGACTTATGGTTAATATTAGTTTCAAGTGAGCGTCAAAATGAAGGAACCAAATCTCCTTAATTTACTTAATATGCAAATAAACTAATATGCGAAAGCAACTTTCTCTTTCTGACAGTCTATTGGTTACGTTTTCACACCTAAATCGCTGAACCAATGCTCTTGAATTAGACATTCGTGAAAGACAAAGTATACTAAATAAACTTTCACGCGAAATAAAACCCTGGAAGAAACTAGTAGGTACTCATAAATATGGCGAACCTTAGAAATATCGTAATATATTTTATGTGTACCTACTTAAAAATGATTACGATAACATTATTTATTTTATTTCTGGTCCCAAAATACTACTCAAAAATAATATTGTATCTGAAGGTGGAATATGGGACCGCGATCCCGGTCCCGACAGCCCCGCGACCCGATATTAGGAAGCGATTTCATTAACAACATACATACAACACAGGGATTTTCAAACTTTTTGTCTTACTAGCAAAACAGAGGTTTTCTATTTACTAATTTGTTATGTATTATTTTACTAAAGTTACTTTAATAATAATACTAGAAAAAGAAGTCCCAGTAATATTTGCAGTGTTTATCAAAGCAAAAATAATGCAATAAAATTACTTACAAGCTAAGGGTAAGTACTCGTATATATGTAGGATTTAGAACCCGTAAACAGATCACTGCAGAGGCTGGTCCGAGATGGCTCAAGAAAAGAATACTTGCAAGGATTTGAGGAAGGCCTTTGTCCAGTAGTGAGACAATAGAGGCCAATATAAAAAATATAAAAATAGTTCAACGTTTCTTGGCTAAGTGGCCAGCACGTTGCAGGCTGGATGTATGTATAGGGAAAAAAATCTTTTCAAATTTGGAAATCTAGGTTGAATGTGGGCATGAAGAATAATTCGATGCCTTAGTTCACAATTGCACTAACTACAAAATTTTCAATTTTTACTTTTTTAATGCCAAATACACTAAATGTCATGCTCTTTCGTTTCCGCGCATCGAAATACCGTTATTCCGTCTCTATCTACCAAAACCGTGGGTCACAATTGTATTAAATGAGTTCGTTTAATGTTCCATGAATGTGGTATTATACTAATGGTCTTTATTTTTGTAAAACCAATCAAGATATACTTTAACTGATTTTAAGTTTCTCAACTGCATGAAATTTCAAAACACAAACGTATTATATACATTTGCAATATCTGCTCATACTTTTTAGCAGTGCTACAAGAGTGTATTATGTGTTGGTAGTACAAAAGGATCAAGAAAGTTTGATGCCCAAGTGTGCTAAGTACTTTTACTGGGAGGGGTTTGGCAATTTTTTAAGTGCACAAATACATTAAACCGTTTTGAGATATAGTCCGAATTGTACAAGTGTATTAAATAGTTTTACTTGAAGGGGTTTGACAATTTTTTAAGTGCACAAATGTATTAAATGGGGGGTTTTATGTTTATTTGGCCATTTTGAAAAGGTAACGTTTAAACTAATATTACAATATTGAGATATGATGGAGTAAAAGGACTAGTCTTATGAATAGATGCATATTTTTTTTGTTATTTTACTTGGATTTTCTACTGTTCTCGTCTAAACTTTAAAAAACTTTAAAGCTCTCTCCTCAAAAATGAAAATTTTGTAGTTAGTGCAATTGTGAACTAAGGCATCGAATTATTCTCTTTCATGATTCTTACGTATGACGTTTCCCACTAAATTAGCAAGCGAAGCTAAAACGAATCTCTTCGAAATTCAAAAAGATTTTTTTCCATTACCGGTAAAACATGTTCTGACTCAAAGGTGTTGCCATTTCAAAAACATTTCCTTACTTGTTTTTGAACTAGCTTGCTTTCGTCATTTAGCGGGCGTCAACAAAGTAGTTTATTCATAGGCGAGGCTCATTGCGTGTCTAACCGTTGTTAAAATCTATGTTTCAGCTCAGACTTTACTCAGGCAACGTAAACTGTCTGGTTCATGACAACTAGTTAAGGCGCGGCTGCATTATAGGCAAGGAGACAGGCTGCTAATTATGTGAAATCAAGACTTATTTCAAAAGTTATACAAACTTAGCATAGATGATTAAAAAGAATTAAATTGATTGTTAGTAGGAGGTTATCTCTAGAAGTAGTGATCCGATTATAACAATTCCTTCACTGAAAGTGAGCCACACTATTGAGGAGTGTTTTTACTCGACTACGGCGATGCAAAAAGGAAGCAAAAAGGTTATGTTTTTGACCGGTATTTGTGTATGAATGTATATATGTATGTATATATATACGTATGTATGTATGTAAGTATGTATGTACGTTCATCTGGTCCCTCATAACTTCTAAATTGCTTATCATAATTCGAAGAATAAAGTGTCGTTGGATGCGTCCGCGTCTTGTTTGTCAGCTGGTTATAGACTATGTGACGTCACATTAAATTGATTATGGCTCAATCTAGGTAGAGTTTGGTATATCACATTTTTGTCAAGCGTACCCCTCAAAGTCATGAAAAGTATTTTGTATGCGACTAACTTATATCGACTTATTAAATTAAATTGAAATGCAACCGCAGCCAGTTATCTTCCAACAATGTGCATCGTTGTATTTTGGAATAGATATATTGTACTATATAGTAAGCCTTAATGATGTATGGGTAGACATAAGCCAATTAACAATTTGATATCTCCAAGAACTAGATGCTCAGTTTCTTAGTGAAACCTTCCTACTCTCGCATACATCAGTGGTACAAGTTTTCTCGTAAGAATATATTCTTGATATTTCATAATGAGATTGAGGATAGGATAACCATCCTTTAACACCCTGGCTATTTTCTATGGAGATATTTTCAGGGTAATTAAAAAAAAATATGCCATTTTTGTAAAGATTTAATATAAACACTTTACTGTATATCGATATATTGATAATTCGTTTCAAAGAATAACAGATGGAACATGTTGACTGTAATCAAATCAACATTAAAATAACAAAAGTATGACAGACAAAGAAAAACTAACAACAGGTTAGCCATAATATAAATAACTTCCAGTTGTACTAATAAACGTATGTTTACTTGAATGATATTATTTTATAAATTTATTCTAACTAGATAATCTTCCGTAAAATAAAATGTAATAAATTAATTATGAATACGCTAGGAAGTGGAGATTTTCATATAGATAAAGACATCTTTATCTTTAAAGATGCAAATGAAGAACATAAATATATGCCAAGGTTTTTTGATATCATTGTTTTCAACACCTGTTTAAAAACAATAATTGAAAACTTTGTTAATTATATTGCATGTAAATTGCAATATATAGCTTATTACGTCGTCAAGGTCTATGAATACTTAGAGTCCACAATGTCAGCAGATTCCTAGGCATACATAACTAGCTAATGGCAGAGAAAGAAAACAAATAAAGAAATAAAAGTATTGATATCTGCCAAGATAGCAAGCTTGGAATGTCAAGATGGTTGTTGGTAATTTATTGTGTATCAGAGTAACTATGTATGTGGTGTGTAAAGGAAATGTTATATGAAGAAAAGCACAGAAAGCGAAGCCTAATTGGACTGAGACATGTTAACTTCATAAGTAAGTAAAACTCATCTTCCTGACTAGGCTGTCTTCATTACTATAGGCAAGAGTAGCTATTTGAATAACACCATTCGAAATTGGTATTTTAGCTGCATATTAATTGGAATACTACTAGACTATTGAGTCAAGTCAACAATTTTGAATATTTGCAATTTTTGCGAGCGGAACTTTTTTTTTCATAAATCATCTACATGCTATTCTGAATCGAATGACATCTTATTCATATTTTCCGAGACTGCTGAAAATTTTTGAAGAAACAAGTACTACAAGAATACAGAGCAGTGAACTGTTTGGACTTGACGATTCTCGACTCGACTCACTCGCTTTGACAAGGAAAAACAAGTGCGAGTCGGACTCGCGCACTGAGGGTACCTACATTCACCAAAATAATTAAATAAGTAAGTAGTAATACGTTCATAAACTATGAGCTCACCGAACATTGCTCTAACGATAAGATAAACAGAATTGAGAGACGTACGGTGATCCGCCATTGGTACGTAGTGGACATCCCACCCATACGCATTAAACGTTTTGGAAATATTTTCATTATGCGTACAGCCAAGGAGTAGAATTCCCTGCCGGAGTCTGTGTTTGCCGATAGGTACAATCTAGGGTTCTTTAAGTCAAGAGTTAATAGGGTACTTCTAGGCAAGCGTGCTTCACCGTCGACCACATCATCGCTTACCATCAGGTAAGATAGCGGTCAAGCGCGAGCCTATATTAAATAAATAAAAAAAATACAAAATTAATTTTGCCGTTGGAAAACTGTTATCCCCATACCTCGACATAAGTCGTGGTCAGTTTACCAAGTGCAAATAAGATCGATCCCGAGTTTTTGTGTCGTGACACGGATGATGAAAAAATGGATAGGACATTTCACTAGTTGTTCAGTAGTTGTTCGAGTGGGATATTTCTAATGTTTTTTTTATTTTGTGGGTTGTGTTTTGTTTTGTTATTTTTCATTTGGAGTCATTTTTAAAGTTATTTTTATTTCATTCCATAGTTCCCGTTCAGTTGGGACAACATCGTTGGCGTATCCATTTTTTCTGTATTCCGTGTCACATGTACTTGTGTTTTTATCGTAAAATTGTGTATGTTGGTGATTGTTTTTTGTAATGTTTTTGTATAGCAGCATGCCCTTTTGTTGTGTTTTTCAATTAGTAAATATTATTGGCATGACGATTGTGAAATAATATTTCAAATAAATGCAATAGTACTTGCTCTGTGAGCAAAATAAACAAAGCGTTTTCTTATCGCTCTTTTTCAAGTGTTTGTATTGTGGCTCATTGTTCGTAAACTAAACAATTGTAACAGCTGAAATTATGTGTGTGATGAGATTGGGTATCAAACTATGAAATACAATAGCATTTGAAGCCACTTGGTCTACACAGTACCTAGAACTCAAGTGTAAAGATACATATTTTTTGTGCCGCCGGCCGGGTCATTTTTTTTCCGGCGTGATTTTGTAAAGCTTTTGGGATGAAAAAAATGTATGGGGAGGTGTGATATTTTTATTGATTATTGTGTAATAGGGTGTATTGCTGTAATTGGTTTATTTTTTTATTTTTGTACACAAACCTGAGAAAATTTTCCTTACACTGAATTTACACAATATTTACAAATAAATTACAAGGTATGAGTAAAAGTGGATAAATCCCTTTGAAATATGATAGCCTATTTCATAGCGATTCTAACAACATAAGTTTCATATATGGGTCCCATACGAAACTGCCGAGAAATCGGCGTTTTAAAAACGCCGCGTTGATACCGCGAAATCGCTCGCGCGGACCTTGACAGATAGGCGGTGTCAGGTGTTAGCTCGACATATGACTGGTTAATAATCTTTTTTTTTTGATGTAGGTACAATTTTAAGGTTTTCGAATATTTCCTTTACTTGTGCTATAAGACATTGCTTCTTGCCAAATTTCATGATTCTAGGTCAACGGGAAGTACCCTGTAAGTTTTGATTATATTGCGAGTATAAAATATACGTCATTAACGGCTGTATCCCTTGATGTTGTTTTTTTTCACAGCTGTAAGGGGTTCCAAACTTGAGTACACGATATTAATTTCAACTTAATACCTCCACGCGTTCCCGAGATAAGGAGTTTTCACAGACAGATGGACAGACAGACAGACGGACAACAAAGTGATCCTATAAGGGTTCCGTTTTTTCCAGAGGAATCCTAAAAATACTCGATTAATGTCAATAAATGACTTTCAGTTTGATGATTCGAGGACGAGTTGACTTGAAATATTGGGTTAGTGTTCGCACAACAAAGTACCTTTGTTCCGATTTAGTTACATTAAAAAGGTTTCATGAGAATAATAATAAAAGCCAACATTGACGCCTTTAAAAATTGGCGGTCTCCTAGCCCATGTCCACGATTTAGACCGTTCGCAACGCATCGCAAGAGGTGTGTTCCGCACGGAAACCATTAGGTAATTGAATTGACTACTTACCTGATATTCACACATTGCTGTCTATTTCACACTTTATTATTAACACAATAAAGTCCATATTGTAAACGTAGATTTTATTTTGTAGGTATTAAACGGTAGTTAATGAAGATGAAATGTTTACACAGGGTGACTTGTTTTTCATTGGAAATCTTTCAGGTATTTCTAGTGTTTAAATATCCAATCAAATTTTAGTATGGGGAGAGCTCAAAAATTTAAAAAAAATAATCGGCAGTGTGTACATATACAGCTTATAGCAGCAGTATGCTTTCATCAATAACTCAATAAAATGTAGGGAACTGTTTGTTGTTTACCTACATATGACAAAATATGATATAATAGATTTTAGGGTTGGCTCTATAGTTAAAGGTGTTCAAATTCATGAGCATTTCCACCCACAGAAAGTTTGAACGCCAAAAACCCGATGAACGAAATTTCACCCCGTAGTTAATCGTTTGCGATAAGTTCGTGCTTAGAACAGTTTTAAACTTCTCTTATTTCAAACTCACCTTAGACTAGGGTACCTTTGATACTTAAGGGGGAACTAACGATGAATTTGATATTTTGGGGTGGTTTATCAAGTCAAAATATGCTAAGTTTGGCACCTACGAACATTTTCAAACATTGAAGAATGTGAGCTCAGGATTAGTTTGACTAGTTTTTGGTTTAGGGATTAAAGTAAACGCGTAAGTATTAATTAAATTAAAGTCTTTTTTTACTTTTGACTTTGATATCTAGGTATTCAACTAAACACTTTTTACTTTTCTCCAATATTTTTTAAGTCAATCCATGGTATTATAAAGGCATTATGGTAACATTTATTACCATTTGGGTACCCCAAGTTCTCCAATAATTGCGTTTATTCAGGTACTCGCAGTGAATCGTCCTTGGACAACATAACAAGAAACATAAAATCTATTTATTTTTATCCTTGCTTCTAAGATATTTTCCAACATTTACCTTCACGTTCAAACTTTGCCTAATATGATAATTTGGTCAACTTTCATAGAAAACCCATTTCTTCAAAGATCTTTTCAGATCCATAGACTTTGCATGTAATATTGTCTTATTCATTTTATATAACCACACCGAAGTTTAAACAAAATACTAAAGTACCTGATAAAGTTGTCCAAAAAACACGAATTCGAACTTGAAGTTCGGTAGCAAAACTCCAACGTGACTACGATGAATCTTGCTCCGACATTCTTGGAAGCAACAGACTACGATTCACCGCAGTGCAGGTTGATACTGTTACTGAATTCACCTGGAACTAAGTTTGTTTACCCGTTAAGATGGTTTCAATTTAGGCGACAGATTGCAGTGATACTGCAGAACTATTGTAACTACGAAGGTGATACCGTCGCATGGACCTGTCATTTGGTAAGATTGTCTACGGATAGTCAACGTGCAACTTTGCTGTCGCAGTATGGATATATAGTATCTACAATGATCCCTTTGACCTAGAATATGAAATTTGGCAATACTTATGTGAAGGAAAAAATCCGAAAACCGTATTGTAGTTACATTTCTTTTTTGTTCTTTAATATTGTTTGCAGTGGGGAAACTAACTGCGACAGTTTTCCAATGGAAAATTAAAGTTTGTCCCACAATCCAGTTTTGACATGAGTGTTATTTTCATTGTTTTTGGGAGGGGCAACACGTACTTATAGCCGGTTTTTTCATAAAATAATGTAGTGAGTCTTTTACGGTACGCGTGCCAGGGTCAATTTACTTTTTATGGGTAACGCTAAGCTTCTGCCCGCGGCTTCACCCTCGTATAAAGTTGTTTATCATTCCAAGGGAATACAAACTTCTATGGCCTTTCCAGTTTCAAAAACTAACTCTATTACAAATTTCATCTAAATCGGTTCAGTAGATCCAGAGAATACCCCCTACAAACCCACAAACTTTACCTCTTTATAATATTAATATTAGTAAAGAAGTATAGATTATTCATGGTCAGGCTATTTTTGCCCACAAATATCCGGTGTCCTGAATAATCTAAAGCAGGTAAGTTATCCATAAATACTCGAAGAGTCAAATTGCCAAGTATTTGACGACAACATTTCGGCAAATTAAAATTCCGAAACCCAAAAAAAACTGAGTGCGGTACTCAAAGCAAAATTTTAAGATTTTCTATTTTCAGTGCTTGCGGCATTTACCGCAATGCAGTTAATAGGGTCCTCAGAATGGATAAAAAGATAGCTAAGTCTGAAGTGTCAGCCACAGATATTCTAGCAACAGTGCCGGGAAAAATATTAACGAACAAACTTGGATTTATATTTTTACACTGTCAGCTTGCCCGGGACAAATAATTTTAAGTGAGATTTTTATGAAAAGGATTAAGCTTATAAATATTAATTTATGGACACCTTTTTTGTTTAGATTTGAATTAATCATTCAAAGTGAGAGAGTTTGTTTTCTTTTTACCCCTTCTTTGGAGAGGCCTACGTATATCGGTAGGCTAGAATAGTGGATTGGATAATTTTAGAGATAGTTTTAAAAGAGATTATCTTATCTTGTGGAGGGGCTGACAAATAACTCGGACACTTCGACCCATTGGGATCTATTGTAGTCCCCTAGATAACCTACTTCTTCACAATCTCGTTGAAAATTTCATGAGTTTTACAACGAGACTAGAAGAGAAGAGATGAGCCTGATAGTCTTCTGGTTTTGGATATCCAACCCCTAGGAGACTCATTCGCATACCAGCCAGTGTATTGCATGTGCACAGAAAGTGCTCCATGCGTTCCGTATGTTCCCCACACAACCTGCACATGGGTGTCGCAGTTAGACCCATGTTCATGAGCATTTTGTTGGTTCCAAAGTGCCCTGTAAAGACCCCAAGCAGGTAGCGGATTTGCCCCGCGCTCATATTCCAAATACATTCCCGTGCTTTGAACGTAGAGCCCAGGAATTTCTTAGAGTGTTGAAGACCGGTAATAGACAGCCAATTTGTTCGTTGTCTGTGATCTGCAAACTCCCTAAATGTGGCTTTTATGAGACACCTCGAAATGCCAACACATGGTTCTGGATCCACAAAATCATTTGCTGAACCCTCTCTTGCCACTCATCTGCCACTTCGTTACCATGGATTCCTTTGTGCCCAGGGACCCACATCAGTCTAACTCTGTTATGCTTCCCAAGCCTGTTTAGGGTCTGGATAGTATAATAAGTCCGGAGTTCTTTGTAGGATGCCCTGGCTTTGATTGCAGCCTGACTGTCACTAAGAATATATATGGATTTGACTCTGGTTCCTCTATCTATATTCTCTTGAGCACAGGTTATTATGGCATATCTTTCTGCTTGGAATACAGTTGCCATCTTCCCTAAGCTTTTGGTACATTTGTAACCTTTTGCGTATATGCGCGCTCCTGTACCTGATTCAATTTTGGATCCATCAGTGTACCACACCAGACTATCTTGTTCTGGTGGATCGATTCCCTTCGTCCAGTCCTCTATTGTTGGGATTTGGACCTTGAAAGACCTGTCAAACACAAACATAGTTTGCATTTTATCGCATATCATGCTTGTTACCTGATCCAGGTCTTAATTTCCATCGAATTGTGTATAGTTGGTCTTTGGCTTAGAGGCATCCCATAGTCCAGCAACAGCAAGACGATGTAATGTCTTCCTTGCCTCGATTTCAACCATCATATGCAGAGGAGGGATATTGAAGTATCTCTCAATCGCTGTCGTAGTTGTTGTCCTGAAAGCACCTGTGATTCCGGGAAACACTGTTCTTTGTAACCTGGTGAGTGGCGCTTTGCATGAGGCAAGTTTTGTTCTTAGCCACCGCACTATGCTACGTTATGTGATAATAGGTATTATCATTTTCCGGTACAGCCATCGTATCACTTTGGACTTTAGCCCTCATTTTTTACCGTAGGTGCAACGACATATGCCGAACACTCGTAGACCTAGTTTTAAAAGATAGTAGCTCACAGGTATCGGGGTCCAAGTTATTGGTGGTCATAGCACCAGAGAAAAACGTTCAATCAATACGAGCCTTCTCCAGAACTACCAACTTCTAAATCAGTCCTTGGGAACCTCCTAAGATGTGGCTATTAGGACAGTGTCTGACACACACACACAAATATCTTAATCACAAAACTTCATAAAGTATAATAAAATACACACATAATAAACTTTTTCATCGACATAAATCATTGATCATTCTTGAAACCTAGATACCTAAGCGTAAATGCATATTCATGTTTTAACTAAGCGTTGGGGAAGTTTGGGTAAGTTGTAACAAACTTTGGATAACTTCACCGCTATTTGGAACACCTTTGCAAACTGCTTGACTTTCAGTTCAAATAGCAGCTTTCAAACAAAAATGAAAAGAATTCAAAGTTATCAGTTGTAAGCGTTAAACTTGTTTGTTAAGAGAACACTTTTGTCTTTACTGTTTATTAAGTAACCGTTTAAGTTTAATTAGCACTCTTGAAATTTGTAATAGTAAATTTTATTGTTATAAGGAAGTATAGGATGATTTCTTTATGGGTGATATATTTGCAGAATGGTACCCGATACAGACGGCTCTGCACTTTGATATTTGATGTGAGGGTCTGAACAACTTAATTGTTTTAATAACATAACATGAGATAACATTTCGCCATAGACCTAGGCAGAGATATGTTCCCTGCACCTATATTTCAACAGTTACCTTCATGCTCCATGTAATAGGGTTCGAAGTTATTACCATAAAAGGTAGGTAAGGTAAGGGGGTTACAATCCAAACTCCGGCTAATGAGAGACTACCAGTTGATTAACCCAAAAACACAGCTCTATCGGAACATTGAACTCAAGACTCTCTGTTCCCCTCTCCTAGGTGTTGGCATTTCTCAACCTTGAAGATAAACCCGTGCGGCAGTTATTCTGTAGTCACGGGCTCTTCTACAATGATATTGTGTTATAGTAACTATTCATAAAATGCTTTTTTTGAGTTCAACCTGGTTCATTTCCATCCTACTATTATCACGTCCATTTCGACAACACATTAATAGTACATTGTGTATTGAGAGTGTGGGATTTTTACCTCACTAAAACCACCCCGGTGATCACCATCAGCACATGGAGAAGGCACCGTTACCTCTTAAAAGACCAGTCCCCTGAACCTCGCAATGCACGGCATCACGTGATCACTGTGCGCCTTGCCTGGTCAGTGTCAGAGTCAGTTGATGGGTGGACAGAGCCTCCAGTCTGAGCGCCTGCGACCCCAGAGTCATCAGAGATGCAGGCAGTGTTTCGGAGTTATAGGTATCGGGGCGGTTGCCTACCGACATATTCTTCATCTCCCGCTCGTAACTACTAGTACCTACAATATCATTGCAATTTATAATAAATCATCGAAATGAAAAACGTGTTCGTACAGACGAAAATACATTTCAATAACTACATGGAAAAATGTGAGAATATGACAAGAGGAAAAATTGTGGTATTTTAAAGACCATTTTTGTCTCTAAGTTGATTTTTGTTAGGGTTCCGTACCCAAAGGGTAAAATGTATCTCATGAACCGTGATAGCTAGACAGTTGAAATTTTCACAGATAATGTATTTCTGTTGCCGCTATAACAACAAATACTAAGAGAGAATAAAATCAATATTTACGTGGGGATCCCATACAACAAACGTGTATTTTTGCGATAATGGTACGGAACACAACGTTCGCCAGTCCAACTGGCACTTGGCAGGTTTTTTTATTATAAATGTAAAAATTTTACATTTCCATGTTTACCTAAATGTTAGAATATTTCAATTTTTTATATTCTTCGTGCGCGAGTCTGACCCGCACTTAGCCGGTTTTTTTTATTTATTACAGTTTAAGAATCTAACTTTTAAAACAAATAGAAATATAGTTTTTAATGAAAACAATACTGAAACTACTAAAATAACCAGTGAATTAAACCAACAATGTCAAACACACATCAAAACATCAGAATGAACTAATTTAATTAACAATACGACTAATTTTATTGCACACCGTTTGATTTGGTTTATGTAGTATTATCAATCACAGCTGTGCAGTTTTGGTCTAATACTCGTAAATAACTTTGCAGCCAAGCTTATGTGTGATTGATTTAACATTTCATTAGTTACGAGGATCGCATACCTTATTAAATGGGTTGTGAAACTATTTGTAGCATTGAAAACTATTAACTTGCTCTCCAAACATACATAAGCTTAATAATAAGCCTTTATTGCTCTAAATGCTGGGACACAGGCCTCGTCTATGGGAGAGGGAATTTGCCACAATTTACCCCGCAGACACAGTGAAGGTTGGTAGATGTCACATGTCTTCGAATTTTTTGTTCTAGAATTAACCGGTTTCCTCAAGATGTTTTCTTTCGTCGTTTTGATAGCAATGGTGATGAAATAAATGATACAAAGAAATACGCCTGCCTGAGTTCGCGCCCACGACGTACGAGTCGTAAGTCGAGGCCGTAATTAATATATCACCACTACACGATGAGGAGCTCGTGGCTAAATAATAACAGCCGCACGGGTCGATCTTCAAGGTTAAGCAACGCTTGACGAGGTCGGTCTGTGGATGGGTGACCATTTCAACATACCGATTTTCCTCCGTGCCTCGGAAAGCACGTTAAGCCGTTGGTCCCGGCTGTCATTTGAAGATCTTTGGCAGTCGTTACGAATAGTCAGAAGCTTGAGTGTTACCCAGTTACTGGGTTGTGGAGGTCAGATAGGCAGTCGCTCTATGTAAAACACTGGTACTCAGCTGAATCCGGTTAGACTGGAAGCCGACCCCAATATAGTTGTTGGGAAAAGGCTAGGCAGATGATACACACACAACTACTACACAAACACTTAAGGTCTATCCACACATACGTGACAGGGCCTGGCCCAATCATTGAAACTTCGTCACTGGTGTGTGAATGAGTTCATATAAAAGTGCACAGTGATATTTTTGAGCCCCTGACGGGGCACGTTCCGTCCACGTCCAGGGCACGGCCCTGATATGTGCGGATAGACCTTTATGCGTTTTTGCCCATAGAGGTAGACCGAAACTACATAACAAAATCAAAATCAATTTTTTTATTTCACATAGGCCTACATGGGCACTTATAAAACGTCGACGAAAGGTGCTCGGTTCGGGTTGGTCGTTTCCTATGGAGAAGAACCGGCAAGAAACTCCATGGTTACTCTTTTAAAAATGGTTTGGTTTTACAATATTTCCATGTTACAGCATTAGTACTTAGATATGGGGGGACAACGTAGCCCCGACATATGACAATAAGTCGTTTAGTGTTCACTAAACAATCAGTAAAAGAATCTATACAGAGGTAAAAAAAATAAAAATAAGTATAACAAGACTAAATTTAACATGTGGCACAAATGTTGTTATCATTGCTGTAACTTTTCTTAGCAAAGGGCTATAAAGATGATTGAAAGCCATTGTATAAAGTCTAATTAAAAGAAGGAAAGAAAAAATGAGATTGAGAATAGTTAGAGACATCCACATATTTGTGCCGTTTACTAGTTACCAGGGAAGCTGCATGCGCAGAAGGAGCTAAGGCCAAATGTTTTTATCTTCAACGTAGTCCTTAATTTTATAATATGCTTTTTTAACAAGGATACGATTGATGTAGTTTTTGAACTTTCCATCGGTCAGTTCTATAACTGACTTTGGCAACTTGTTATAAAAGCGTATACTGTTTACAAGAAAAGGCTTGCTAGTTTTCGTTAATCTGAATTTGGGTATTACAATTTCGTGCTTACTGCGTGTATTTAAATTATGGAAGTCGCTTCTAGTTTTGAAAAGCCCCCGATTTTTACGGACATACAAAATACATTCCAAAATATAAAGTGAAGGTAGAGTCAGTATATCGATCTCTTTAAATTTTTCTCTGAGGGACTCGCGAGGACCCATTTTATAGATTGCGCGGATTGCCCTCTTTTGTAGTATGAAAATTGAGTCAACGTCTGCTGCTGATCCCCACAGCAGAATGCCATAAGACATAATACTGTGGAAATAAGCATAGTATACTAACCTAGCTGTAGCTACATCGGTTAGCTGCCTTATTTTCCTTACTGCATATGCAGCCGAACTTAACCTACTCGAAAGAGTACTAATGTGCGCGCCCCACTGCAATTTTGAATCGATAGTAATCCCTAAGAATACAGTTTCCGTTATAACTTCAAGATTTTTGCCGTCAAGATTTAAGTTTAGGTCATGTTGTGGTACATTTGGGAAAGAGAACTTTAGACATTTTGTTTTTTTCGCATTCAGTAAAAGATTGTTAGCTGCGAACCATTTTGAGAGAACAATTAGACTTTCGTTGACATTTAAGACATCCGTATCTTGCCTATCTATTTTGAAAATTAGCGAAGTATCATCAGCAAATAGAATTATATCCGATAATTTGGCCATCATAAAAGGGAGATCATTAATGTAAACAAGAAAAAAGAAAGGGCCGAGAATTGAACCTTGGGGCACGCCCATCTTGACTAGAGACCCGGAGGACGTCGCCCCATTAACATTTACTTTTTGCTGTCTGTTTGATAAATAGGAAAGCACGAGATCAGCAGATTTTCCACGAATTCCGTAGTGGTGTAATTTACAGATCAGTGTGTTGTGGTCGACGCAGTTGAAAGCTTTTGAGAGATCACAGAAAATGCCAATGGCATCCTGGGACCTCTCCCAAGCCTCCAAGATGTGGCTGATGAGTTTTACTCCCGCGTCCGTTGTCGACCTACCTTTCGTGAAACCAAACTGTTGACTATGCAAGATCCCATTTGAATTGAAGTGAGACAACATCTGTTCCAGCATGATTTTTCATAGATTTTATTCAATGCTGGAAGCACGGATATAGGTCTATAATTAGAAGGATCACTCTTACAGCCTGATTTGAAAATTGGTACTACTTTACTGTGTTTCATTAAGTCAGGAAAAGTGCCGCTGTCCAAATATTGATTGAATGTGCCTGTTAGGACAGGAGCAATTGAGTCAATAATATCTCCAAGAACCCTAACGGATATCCCCCACAAGTCTTCAGTATTTTTTATATTGAGACTTTTGAACGCGTTTTTAATTGTATCAATACATATTGGTTTAAATTTAAAGGTTGGTATATCTTTAGTAAAGTTTTCTTTAAGAAGAGCTTCAGCTAATTTAGATGAGGAAGGAAGAGACTTCGTAACCTCTAACGGAATGTTGGTAAATAAATTTTCTAATGTCTCAGCTACTTCTTGCCTATCAGAAATGGTTTGATTTGTTATTTTCAAAGACAACTCATTCTGATCGCGTTGTTGTACCTTTCCAGTTTCTCTATTAATTAATTGCCACACAGTTTTTATTTTATTATTAGAAACACCAATTTTGTTAATTATAATTTGAGATTTTGCTTGAGCGCAGACTCTTTTGAATATTTTGGAACAATAACAATAACGCCACCTGCTACAATTCTTACATACTAATTCTGCTCTGTTCGTACGTTATCTAGTCATACAAGCACACCGGTTACGGGTACTGCGCACCTGGGTTTTAGTATAAGTAACGGGCCACTAAGAACATAAAACAGAAATTGTTAACCAAAAAGAAAATGTTTTCGCAAATCTTATATTTTCGCGATTCTATCGTATATATCACCTAAATATAAGGCTCAAAGCATTTTGGTGTGTTTTGTCTGCTACGAAAACCGTTTGTCGTAAAAACGATGACGAAGAAATCCTTTAACAAACGCGTTTGGGATTTAGAAAATGTTTTTTAAGTTTACTTTCTCGACTCTATCGTTTAAAACACCTAAATATAAGACTAAAAGTATCATGGTGTTTTTTCTCTCCAATCACGTGTTTTGTCGTTTATTGTAAAAGTTAAGACAAAAATTTAAAAAAATTGTTTGGATCTGTTCCAAAACCGAATTGTGTGGTATTTTGCTGGACAGATCCACATCTTTTAGTCTATTTACGTTTTATAAGAAAGAAAGAAAACATTTATTACCAAACACTGCATGTGTACAATCTTAATACTAAATAGTCTCAAACACAGATGTGGCTATATGAGTACACTCAGTACAGTTCAGTGTTATAACACTATACAAACCACATATTTTTATCTATTGTTATTGTATCAAGATCAACTCATGTGACTCATTTTTATGTATTTTTTTATACTGTCAAGAACCTGAAAAGCATATGTTTAGTTATCTCTGATTGTTTTTAACATCTTCAACTTATTTTTACTGCTAATTTGTAAAATCTTGGAATATTTTATACACTGACATTTTCATCTGATCTGACATCTGTCTGTCTATTTTATTTTCTTAAGTCATAGACATAACATACCATAGACTAGACCTTCCTTAAGCTAGTTGTATATTATAATATTGGCAACGGCAGACTGCCCCCCTCTGTAAACTGTTTTTTTTATTCGTTCTGGTTTTGATTTCTTAATTGAGATTAAAATTTGAAATTTAGAAGATATGACAGAACAAGGAAAATCGGGCGTCAGCTTTTGAGTTGGATTCTGGCAGTGAACGCTGAAAGTCGGTTGACTACTTTATACTACCAAGTTTACTATCGTATCTGAAAAACTCTTTAAACCTTAATATCCAGCTTGTGTGCGAGTAATAATATATGAAGTGCAGTAGATAAAGTATATATTGTGAGTGTTATACTGTGTATCATTTGTCTGCCTTCCTGCCTACCGTATACCTGCGTATCCGGCTACCAGCCGAATTCCTACTTGCTGCCTACCTTCCTGACTACCGTATACCTGCGTATCTGGTTACCAGCCGTATCACTATTTGCTACCTGCCGTCCTCCTTACTGTATGCCTACGTAACTGCATACCAATCCTTGTGCCTGCTAGACCGTCGTGGTGCCTGCTCATCTGTCTCGCTCGAGCATACCATGACTTTTGTAGAATTCTTCGAACGAAATTCAAAGAACGACCTCAGAACAACCCACGTCGTGCGCAGCCAGATCTTAGTTTTATTTCTCAAATATCATTTTTCTTATTTTTAGTAACTTTTTTTACTAACGTGGCTTACGTTTAGCTCGTTTGGGCTAAACGTTACGTCACAATTGAGATAACCCGTCTTCAAGTAGTCTTTTGGCTGCTACAGGGGTAGCAGCAAAAATACTACTTCGGAGGTTATATAAAACTACTACTACGGAGGTTATATAAAAACCGGAAACGCGTAAAAACAGTATGCTAATTTTAAAGCATTTGTGCGTACAACCGCAAACATGGATGTGGACTCTATCTCCGATAAGTAGGAATTTGAGGATGCATTGAGGTCACTACAGGCTAGATGGTCAGCTATCGCCCAGCTACATTGGGAGATCGAGATCGAAGTAGAGGGAGACAACGATCAATACAACAACATGTACGATAAGTATGAGAAAATATTCAACAACCTAAAAAGGGCTATTAACACGAAAATATGTGTTTCATAACAATCCTTCGTTGTCTAGCGGTCAAAATATGCAGTATCTAAAGGGTAAGGTTCGAGGAGAAGCCGAGAAACTAATCCAACATCTGTCGATAAGTACTGATAACTATTTGGCGTGCTGGGATATCCTCACTCATCGGTATGACAACAAAAAAATTATATTCTCGTCTCATATGAACATTCTGTTAGGCCTGCCCAACATAAAACAACAATCTTTACAACAGATTAAGCGGATGCATGACACCACGGTGGAATGTCTTAATGCCATCAAAAACTTAGGAGTTGACACTACATCGTGGGATCCTATGATCGTACACGTTCTAGGTCAAAAGCTCGACACAGAAAAATACACCGACTACATAGAGTCGCTGAAGAATTCGAAAGAACTTCCTGTACTCGCAGAGTTCCTAGAATTTCTGGAAACAAAATTTACATCCCTGGAAACGGTTCGACGAAAAGACAGCGTACCCCCGAAAATTTCTCATCCAAATAATTATCAACAGCAAACATCTAACAATAGAAAAAATAATTACAACATCTCGAGCAACCAAACGAAAAACAACCAAAGCAACGGAAATAGGGCAGTTGCGAAAACGATGCACGTGTCCAACATAAAATGCCCACTCTGTAATAACCAACACGGCATTTATAATTCCAAAACATATTTAAAAATGAGTGACGACGAAAGGCTAAACACTGCAACCAAATTAAAACTTTGCACAAATTGTTTATTTAGCCATTTCGGAAAGCAATGCACCTCAAACTTAACATGTCGAAAATGCCATGATCAACATAACACAATTCTACATGACGCTTTTGCGAAATTAGCGAACGCTGACAACACGAAACAAAATGGAAAGCGCAGTGAACCCGTGACGGGCATTGTAAATACTTTTCGAGATGAAAAAGGGGAGATACTGCTAGCTACGGCTCTGGTGAAGGTCAAAGGTGTGGATGGAACTTACCAAACCATGCGTGCCTTGATCGACCAAGGGACCCAGATATCTTTAATAACAGAGGGAGCTGCTCAGATGTTGGGGATCCAGAGACGGCGATGCAAAGGAGTCATCTTTGGAGTGGGGCAACAGGAGAACAGATGTAAGGGGATGATTAGTTTAGAGTGTGCCTCTACATACAACAATTTTGAATTCGAATCAGATGTCCTCATCATGAATGTGAGATGTTTGGAGTTGTACGGGATGTAGAAATAATAAGTCAGGTTGGCTGCCAATAGTATAATGAATTAGTTACAGTAAGAAACGAGTAAAACGAAGTAAAAGCTATGTCAGCATAACATGTGATACCTAATATAAAGGGGCATACATATATGGTTGTTAATCTAAAGGAGAGTATACACTTCACCTCCGGCTATATAGAAAAAAAAAAAAATAGCATAATATTGTATTTTTTTTTTTTTTACCTTTTGTTGCAAATCAGAATTTAGGATACAAAAGGCTTGGTTCGATTTTTGTGAATTATGTCGATTTTGTTATTTTTTCTAATTTTAACATTACATCCCATATCTTCTAAAACAGTAAATGGACCATCAAATAATGGGTCTAATTTTTGACCCGTTTCATTTTTAATCAATATCAAGTCATCTTTCTTATATTGAATTGGGTTCAAATATTTATCATAATAATTATCTTTGCGGTTACATTTGCTTAATATTAAATTATTTCTAGCGTCTTTATTAGCTAGTTGAAGCTTATACTTAAGTGTACTACAATAATTGTCTTGATTGTACAATGGTTCAACATCATTACATAATCTAGAAGGAACAATACATTGTCTACCAAATACAAGTTCAAAAGGTTGATATTTTGTTGCTGAATGAACAGTGGTATTGTAGCTAAAACACCAGTAAGCTAACCAATGTGACCAAGTTTGTGGATTATTATTACATTGAATTCTGAGAAAAGCTCCTAAATTTTTGTGAGAATTTTCTAACGAACCGATAGATTGATGATGGTACGCAGTTGATGATACTTTATTAATGTTTAAAAGTTTACAAACCTGTTCCATTGTTGACGACATAAATTCAGCACCTCGATCAGTTGCAATTGTTTTTGGTAGTCCAAATCTAAGGATAAAGTTATCTACTAATGCTTTACTTACAGTTATAGTGTCCTTAGTTCTAAGTGGATATGCTTCCACGAATTTACTCAATTCACACTGCAGACTCAGTATGTATACATTACCTTCGTAATCTTGAGGTAATGGACCTACAATATCTAAAAATATTTTTTCAAAGGCATAAGATGCCGTAGTAGTTATACACATGGGTTCCTTAATAGGTTTACCATGTTTCATCTTTTGGCATTTGTCACACCTTGATACAAAATCTTCGACGTCTTTTCCTATTCCTGGCCAGTAAAATTGTCTTTTAATATTATTTATCATTCTGCGCACACCAGCATGACCGCTAGTGGGCAGTAAATGAAAGTCATGTAAAATGAATTTAATATCGTCATCATCAGTAATTCTCTTGACTCCTCTTAAAACATGAATTCGTGGTCCGGACCAAGTATTCATTGATTCAATTTCTTGAAATAAGTCTTTTATAAAGCTAGCATTATTTTCATGTTTTATTATACATAACTCATTTATATTTAATTTCTTACAAAGTTTACTCAATTTCGACACAAATTCGACTCGCGTAAAATGTGAACGATAATCAAGATTTATAAATAAATTCTTTGCCTTTTCTTCGTATGCAAAACATTCTTCATTCAAGGATATCCTATTGTTTTTAATTAATTTATTTAGATGCGCACCTTCTACTAATTTCATTTCTACAGAATCAGTAGGTTTCTTTACAATTTCCACAACTCTTGGCTGATCAGACCTTGAGTTTGAGGATCTCTTAGACAAATCTGTTTTACTTGCATCCGTCATATCATTCATTCTTTTCTTTTGCGCTCTTATCAACACTGTTACTACATCATTATTCATACTTTTCAATTCATCCGATGTTATCACAATTCTGGACAATGCATCTGCGGCGACATTATTTTTTCCTTTGACATACACTATCTCATAGTCGTATTCTTCTAGTGTCAATCTAAATTTTAACAAACGACTTGAGGGGTCTTTCATCCCAAATAAATATATTAACGGTTTATGGTCTGTTTCTATGACAAAATGTTTGCCGTATAAGTATGGTCTAAAATATTTGACTGACCAAACAATAGCTAACAATTCCTTTTGAATTGTTGGGTAATTTCTCTCTGCTTTGTTTAATGGTCGACTAGCATAAGCAACCGGTTTCATATTTTTATTACATAGGACTGAGCCAATTGCTATTCCTGATGCATCGGTTTTTAATATAAATTTACTGTTGTCTGTGAAATCTGGGTATTGTAAAATTGGTGGACTTGTCATTGATTGTTTTAATTTTTCTAAAGAATTTTGACAACTTTGTGACCAAATAAAAGGTTCATTCCTTCTGCACATTTTGTTTAAAGGCATTGTAATTTCAGCAAAACAAGGTATAAATTTTCTATAATAATTGCAAAATGCAACAAACCGTTTAACCTCGTCTGCGTTTTTAGGCACGGGATATTCTTTCAGGATTTTAATTTTATCTGGGTCTGGCATGACACCTTGTGCAGAAACAACATGACCAAGATATAAAAGTTCTTTCTTTAAAAACTGACATTTTGCGGGATTTAATTTTAAATTCACTTTTCTCAGTCTTTCGAAAATGTCCATTAGATTGCGATTATGGGATTCTAGGTTACGTCCAAAAACAATCAAATCATCTAAATATATGAAACATTTGTCAAAAGTTAAACCAGACATTGCTACAGTCATTACTCTACTAAAAGCACTTGGGGAAATTTTTAACCCCATCGGCAGACGTTTCATCTGATATTGACCAGTATTAGTACTAAATGCTGTGCATTTCCTGCTTTCTGGATTTAATGAAACTTGATAATAACCTGAATGTAAATCTAGATGACTGAATAAAATAGCTCCTGTAAGAGAATCTAGAATTTCAGTAATGTTTGGTAGTGGAAATCTGTCATCCTGAATTTTTTCATTCAGTTTTCGATAATCGACTACTAAACGCCACTTCTTTTCATTATTATTGTCACTTTTCTTGGGTACTAGTAGAACTGGGCTAGACCATTCACTTTGTGCTTCTTCTATAATATCATTTTCTAACATTGTTTTAATTTGTTTATTTAATTCTTGTTTTAATTGCTGTGGTTGTCTATATTGTTTTATATATATTGGATTAGTATTAGGTTTTAGCGTTATTTTTTGTTCATAAATATTTGTTATTGTTAGTTTATCATTTGGTAAGTAAAAAATATCTGAGTATTTTTTACAAATATCTTCAATTGATGTTTTCTCTTCTAAATTAAGATGTTGTAATTTCAAAAACTTACTTAAAGTCTGAGCCCTACTTGTATCAGCTTTATGTTTATCAAATGAGTAGCATTCATATTCAGACAACGGCTGCATAATCGGTGTTATAACAGGAATACGAATATGTTTTTCACTTACATTTAAAATTTTTAATGGGATTTTATTTTTATGTGCCCTTACGATTGCACCAGCTAAAAACAAATCTTTCGCTAATTCACTTGCACAAACAACATAATCTTCTTTTAAACTTGATTTTAAGTCTATATAGTGAACAGACTCACTTCGCGCCGGAACACTCAAAAATTCAGATTGACATTCCGTAATATCAAAAATTTTAGTTCTGATTGTCTTTCCGTTTATATTTAAAGTTAAATCATTTGCCTCTAAATTAATATTTGACGAGTATTTAGTTAAAAAGTCTAATCCGATAATTCCATCAGCCTTGATAGGTAGATTATTAAACACGTGAAAGTTATGAGTGAATACGTCACTTAACAGCGGTGATGACAATGCAAGGCAAACTTGACCCAGTGAACGGATTTGACCAGCTATACCGTTTACTAAAATATCATGTCCAAAAATTGAAATATCTGGTGGTAAGCATTCTTTTCGTACAATCGACAAAGAAGCTCCGGTATCCAGTAGCCAATAAAACTGATTATTATTTAAATTAAATGAAACTAATTTAGTTTGTCCATTAAAAGCTAATATTTCTGGGTGGGTCACGAAAAAACTTATCTGCTTGGTCTACTACTTGAGCAGTTTGGGTTTGGGCGCTATTGTCGTTAGTATCAGTTGCTTGAGCCGAATATATTTGACGCGTATTACTACGATTCTGTAACGGATAATTATTTCTAAGCTTTGCGCCTCTAAAGAAACCTGAATTATGGTATAATCTTGAACGGTTACCGCGATTACTATAATTATTCCCCTTTGCATACCTATTCGTTGACTGACCTCGTCCTTGCGCACCTCGTCCTCGATGTCCTTCATGTCTGTGTCCATTGAAATTATTGTTATACATACCTCGCTTTCCTCTGTGGTGTGAACTTGACTTACCAGAATAATGCATGACGTTGCCGTTGCTTGGACTCGCACCCGGCAACATCGAACACTCCTCATCCTTAGCTGCCTGAATGGCGTCCTTTAATGAGCCATAATTTCGAGCTTTAACTATCGTGCTAAGTTTAGTGGATTTTAAACCCTCTGAAAATTTTCTTATTGCCATTTTTTCGTTTAATGGTTTCAAAATATCATATTTGGTAGGGTCACCATCTGCCTGAGCAATTGTCAAGTCCGTGAAAAGTTTTTCGAGTTCAGATCCATATTCATCAATCGAACGTTGACCTTGTGAAACATTTTGCAGACGTGATTGAATTGCTGTAAATGATTTTTTTGTTAAAAGGTGCGTACGCATGTCCTTGACAAGTGCTGTAACAGTTGAATACTTTGAAGCCATTCGCAACTTCGCGTTCTCTGATAGTCTACTTTTCAAAATAAACTTAATTAATAAATCCTTATCTGTGTCGCCGATCATATCCGAATACATCTCGATACCATCGATCAAGCGTTTCGTCACATTTTCCGAATCGTCCATAACGGGTAATAAGTTACAAGCAGTTTTCAAATCGAACTCCATTTTGACAGAGTCAATATTAGGAGAAGTACATAAAGTTTTTATATTATCGTATAGTTTGTTTATGTTTTTAAAAATATCTGCCGCTGATGAAATAATCTGCGGATCCTTCTTAGATTCTAAAAGTAAAATCAATTTACTGTATTTATCTATAATGTTTGTCGCTTCATTTAATTTTATCTCGGCAACCTTACCTAAATATCTAGCTTTTCCCTTTTTAATCAGATATTTTCTTATTTGCTCTAATAAATCATAATTCTCAATTAACGCATCTATCATTATTTAAAAATAGAATCGATCCATTTAGTCATTGCAGTATTTTATAATTAAAAGTAAAATGTCAAAACAATAGTGTAAAGTTACTTGCAGCGCGGCTAAAGAATGTCCTACGTTTCAATTTTGCTGCGAAGTATCGAGTTACGTGAGCAAAAGTACACGATTATAGAATAATTAACTCAGATCGTAATGAAATATGATCCCATTCTATTTTTCGATTTAAATATTACTTATTGTTTTCTAGTTTTAATGTCCATAACTTATAATTATATTAATTTTATCACTCGCGAGAGATTTAATCGCACTGAAATTAAAAAAAACACTCACAAAAGTCGGATAAAACACTTTCTGAAATGATCTTGGCAGGTAACTCACGGTTCTTTAGGCTGTTGTTTCGGCGTTATTGTGTCCTCTGATAGAAGCCCGGATACGTTGCATAGCTCGGAGACCAATCTCTTCCTGGATCCACTGCCGATGGCACCGTTTATATAAACGCACCACAAAGTAGGCCATTCCAATGGTGAGTATAGCCAACAGCGCGAACATCACAATATTCATCCGCTCCATGTGCTGACCAACATCCTTCAACGTGGCCTGGTTGCTGCCCGCTGCGTTTTGTGTGATGAATACCTCATCTTTTTCCACCTTTGAGTTGCACATCCTTTAGAAACTCCGATGGCTAATGTGTTATTGGTTTAATTTACAAGTAACCGAATTTCGCGGCAAGAGGCAGTAGTTGGCGATTATACTAAAACCCAAGGAGATCCTGGCAGGGTCGCCATGAGATGTTTGGAGTTGTACGGGATGTAGAAATAATAAGTCAGGTTGGCTGCCAATAGTATAATGAATTAGTTACAGTAAGAAACGAGTAAAACGAAGTAAAAGCTATGTCAGCATAACATGTGATACCTAATATAAAGGGGCATACATATATGGTTGTTAATCTAAAGGAGAGTATACACTTCAAACGAACGGATCAAAAGTTTGCCCAACCAATCATTCACTAGGCCAAACTGGACTTACATACAAAACATTAATTTAGCCGACCCGGCATTTTACAAAAGTCGACCAATTGACTTGCTTTTCGGGGCGGATATTTATGCTAACATTATGCTAGGTGGAATTATAAAAGGAGAACAGGCCCACCAGCCGATGGCACAGCAAACACAGCTGGGATGGTTACTATGCGGTAACGTCAAAACATACCACTGTAATGTGATTCTTAATAACATAGAGGAGATACAGAGATTTTGGGAAGTGGAGGAGATTGCAGAACCTTCAAATCTAACGGTAGAAGATCAGGAATGTATGGATTTCTACACAAAAACAACAACAAGAAACAGTCAGGGTCGCTACGAAGTCAAAATACCAATGAAAGAAGAAATCAAACACCAATTGGGGTCTTCAAAACCTATGGCTATCACTCAGCTAAAGAATTTGGAACGCCGATTAGAAAAACAAAAAATCGTATGGCGTGAGTCAGCAAAACAACCACTATATAATAACTATACAAGTGTAACAATTGAACACGGTAACATACGGGACAAAGGCCGCACCGTTCTTGGCAATAATGACCTTAAAACAGTTGGCGGCGGATGAGCGATGCAAATTTCTAAAAGCAGCGACTGTCTTGGAAAACAGTTTTTACATGGATGACCTGCTACACGGGTGCTATAACATTGAACAGGGTAAACAATTGATGAAGGATTTAAAACAGCTATTGAAATCAGGTGGCTTCAATCTACGAAAGTGGTCATCCAACAGTCAGGAATTACTGGAGAACATATCAACAAGTCAAAAAGAATTCATTTATAGCTTCAAAACCGATAACATGTTGAAAACCTTAGGTTTGTGCTGGGACCCAAAAGGAGATCAATTTACATTCAGTTGCAACTTTACACAATCAACCTCAAAACCAACAAAAAGGGGCTTATTATCCGAAATATCAACATTATATGACCCTCTAGGTTGGCTGACGCCCCTTTCCACGAAACTAAAACTACTATTTCAAAAGTTATGGAAACATGACCTACAGTGGGATGACAAGGTGTCAGGTGACATACATAATGAATGGATTAAATTGATGACGGAAATTGACCAAATCAACAATTGTAAGATGCCACGATGGATACTATGCAACGAGAATGACGTCGTCGAACTGCACGGCTATTGCGACGCGTCCATCAAAGCATATGCATGCGTGGTTTATGCACGAATAAAAGACCAACAAAAAACAGTAATTGTTGCAGGAAAATCTAAACTTATACCCAACAAAAAGAGTGTAACATTGCCCCGAATAGAGCTTTGTGGCGCTTATCTACTATCTAAGCTCATCGACAAAATCAAACAGGACATAAGTTGTAAGTTGGAAATCTACGGATGGTGTGACTCCATGGTGGTCATATGGTGGCTACAAGGTGATTCAGCGCGTTGGAAGCAATTTGTAGCTAATAGAGTCAACGCTATAAAACAGATAATGCCGGCAAACTGCGGGCGTTACGTAAAATCGGGGGATAACCCAGCCGACTGCGCCAGCCGAGGTTTAACAGCACCACAACTATTACAGCACCCATTGTGGTGGAACGGACCGGCATGGCTAGCATACTATGATGTAGAAAAAGAACAAAAACAACCAACCTACCAAACAGAGGAAGAAATGAAAATAATTAAATTAGTTAACATTATGCAAGAGATTAACAATAACAGCATAATAGATAACTTATTATTGCAACATAACTCTTTTATAAAAATAACATGTCTTGGCATAGGTACTGAGGACACTGAAACCTAACTCGCAACGGGAACATTTACCGAAGTATCTAACATTACTAGAACTGAGAAATGCCAAATCTGTTATCATAAAACGAGTGCAAAGTACAGCATTTACGTCAGACATTGAAATGCTAAACAAACATGGGAACGTCGCAACAAACAGCAAGTTATTACAGTTAAAACCTTTCATCGATAAAAATGGCTCTCTCCGAGTGGGAGGCCGTTTAAAGAATGCGGTTATAAACGATGAATTGAAACATTCTAGTATAATTCCTAACAAGAGTCGGTTGGCCGTGCTGCTCATAGAAGAAACTCATCAGTTATCATTCCATGGGGGGCCTCGACTAACTTTAACTACTCTCAGACAACAATACTGGATCACAAGCGGATACAGTACGACCAAGAAACAGCTAATAAATTGTGTAACTTGCCGGAAATATGAAGCAAGGAAGCAATATCAATTAATGGGAGATCTTCCCGCAGCTAGAACTAACCCCGCTCCTCCATTCTATCATACTGGGGTGGACTACCCAGGTTTGGTAAACATCAAGGCAAACAAGGGAAGAGGGGTGAGAACACTGAAAGGCTACGTAGCTGTATTCATATGCATGTAAGTAATCTATAATCATAGTCATCATAGTCAAAAGCAGCCTTTAATTGTTCTAATAGTTCTTCCCATGAGGTGACGTTTGGTTTCACATGCCTGTACCAATGCAGTGCATTATCTGTGAAGATATCAAACGCGAAGTTAAACATATCATCTCCTTTTATTTGTTTACATATTTTAAACTCCTGTATTTTTTGTATGAAAGCTCGTACGCAAGTTTTGCCACCATACTTAGGTTTACTAGGTACATGACTAGTGCATGTTACGGTTATGTTAGTGTTTGTAGTAGCGATTGTGTCAGTTCGTTATGGGTAAGAAGTAAAATTAGTTTCTAGTTTGGTTATTTGTGATTCTAGTGTATTATATTTTTCTTCTAGTTTTTGTTTCTGCAATAGGTTCTCTGGGTTGGTTGGTTTAATGCGGGCTAGTATTTTATATCGTAAAATATAGCTATTGATACGAGTATTAGAAGTCTTAGATCAATTTTATTGTCACTTTTTTTTCATTGATTTTGGAGCTAGAATTAGCGGCGTCGAAGTGATCTAAGTGAAGAAATAATTTCACAAATAACCTGTAAGATCACTTTAACAAAGTAAACCTACATAATACAATATTTCGTATGTGCATAATACGTGAAAACTGCTTAATGAAACTGTCACGCTGTTACAAAGTTTAATTTCCGCCGTGTATAATCTGGGGACATTTATTTCAGTGGTTACGCACTCTGGTTGTTGCTATGACTTCTGTTAATAATTAAAAACTTTGAAACTGGATGAATCACAATGAAAAATAAAACCGGATTTACTGGACGGGGAAATATTACGATTCTTCGGCTTAACTGGGTTGTGAAAAGTAATATTAAAAGTAAATGGTTGCAACGTTGCATTGCAAAAATTATCGACGTCACTCGAAGGTTAATCCTATTTTTTGCGTTGCGAAGATTAGCAAACTGTTTTGTGAAATTATATGAACGGTTGAATACCAACATGATTCTTGTCTTTGCTGTCTCGCAGCAAAGTAAAAATAAATTACTGCTTTATTTTCAGCACGAATTCTACCTATTTACTTCTACGTAGTCCAAAATTTAATTGTGTGTATGACTAGATGTATGAATGTGAGTGAAGCAAAAGAAGTATGTAAGGATCGTAGCAGGTGGCATTCTGTAGTTTCTGCCTACCCCCATTGGAAAAAGGCGTGAGTTTATGTATGTATGTTTTCATTAATGTGTTTGTTTCTAAGCCTAATGTTTGTGGCACAGTGTTCATGCTTGGACATGCTTGCTCTGTATTGGAAACAGTTTTCCTAGTTACAGCAACGAACGAAATCAAATTTACTTCGCCACACGTTCGACCGCAAAATACCGATACGGACGTTCTGTACGTGTTATTGTATCCTAGTAGAAACTAGAACAAATTGCCGTGCACTCAAGCATTTTTGCTATACCTATTATTGAAATAAAAAATAACAGTTCACAACCGTTAATATTAATTGAGAAACTTAAATGGCAGTGGGCAGGGCACATTGCTCGCAAAACGAATAGCCGATGGAGCCGAAAAGTTCTGGAATGGTGACCACGAACCAGAAGACGATCCGTTGGAAGACCTACCACTAGGTGGACCGATGACCTGGTTAAGGTTGCGGAAAGGCACTGGATGCGAGACGCACGGGATCGGTCAATGTGGCGACGCTTGGGGGAGGCCTATGTCCAGCAGTGGACATCTTTCGGCTTAAATGATGATGATGATGAATATGAATGTTATTTTTTACCCATGGTGCTAGGCAACTGGACCTATCCCAGTTGTAAACGATGTATGTATTTGTTCTGTCTCCTACTTGATATGGAGGGAAGTGGAAATTATGTACTTTTTTCGTTTTCCTTCGTTATTATTTTCTGATTAATTTCGTTGTGGGAACCAACACAGTTAAATGAATTCTCCTGGAACTTGCCGAGCTTCATTTCGTCGGCGATTTTCTGGTGATCGCCACTTTGGATTCGGTGAATGCGGTGGGATTAATGACAACAAATAAAATAAAAAATATTATCATAAAATGCAAATATTGATTGTGAAAATCACCACGTAATACGTCTCATTTTTGACAAAGCATTTTGCTTCCGTCCCACGTCTTTATTTTTTCATTGCTATTATGTCCCGCAAAATAGGTCATCCACACGTTTCCCGAAAGTGAAAACTGAATGTTTTCGCCATCCTGCATACCTGGATCCGCGGTCACTCGCGTCGTAAATACGCGCGATGGTCTCGTATTTGCGTTCTATTAGGACACTTAGATTTTGTGATCGCGCAACCACGCAATTGTCGTAATAATCGCGTATTCGCGTTAGTTTAGGATACACTAGTACGCGATAACCGTTAGTAAAGGTACTGGTACCGATTTCTACTGAGTACTTAACCTTTTAATGACATTGGTATGCGTCCCTAAACCATTCTCCTAGCAATATTTCATTAAATACTCCTTTTAAAGGGAAACGTCCCACGGCGCATTTTTAATCGGGTGGGTAACCACACAATGTGTGTCAATTTCAGCTGCAATATGGAGGGCGCACACCGCAAATCAGTGAACCATCTCTCCTTAATTAAATAGTGCAGACTCTCACGATACAACAAGCTTTGATATAATACAATAAATATTATTTTACAGAATGTTGTCGGGAGATATGAGAGGAACATAATTGGTTTAGTTTTTTATAACTTGGAATTCTTCAATAATTCCTTATGTAAGACATCTCTATCTTCAATAATTCTTTTAGCTGAAAGAGTCGAAATCGCCTCCGTCAAGCGTTGACACATCGACCGTTAATCTGCTACGCGCACCCAACGGACTCCCGCGGCCCTCACAAGTCAGTCACGGTCTATCGTGTTGGAGGCTTACAAATGCTACGTCTTCTTGTACGTGTCCGCCATACCAGCCAATTTTCGGTGCAATCTGTTCTGTAAGCAACGCGAAGAGAAAAACAATTTACATAATAATAAGTTTTTCAACACACTTGCTCATAAAGTGGCTCTAATTTCACCGCAATTAGGCACATAATGACACCTGTTATCAAACTGTGACTTTTTCATTACTATTATTCACTAGTGAGATAAAGAGTTTTTTTTTTTATTTATAGATTGAGATGCTTTGTTCTTAAAAAAGTTTCGATACAAAAAAGATCGTGCTCAATAGTACAAATGCATCACATTTCATGCAACTTCGTATTTAAATAGATAATTTCAACTTGTACGTGTTGAATAAATACAACTTTCACTTAAATATAACTTTTGTTTTTGTGTCTGTAATAAAGAAAACTTGAAATTCTCCATTTTGTACGTGGCTAAAACGCTATCCGCAAAAAGCCAAAAAAAGATAACTCATTATTTTTAGTCTATGGCCGATCGCCATTGTTAGATGCGCGTGATAGAATTTGAAGTATGTGTGACGTCATTAAATCGTTATTTTTCACTTTTCAATGGTTTGCTACATAATTCATACCTGTCATATTTATTAAGCACCTACCGACAAATGTCTAAGTACCTACCTTAATTATTATTGTGGTTTCAATTACCTTCAAATGTAAAAGAGTACCCACCTAAGTAAATATTGTTGTGTGTACAGGAAATAACTCTAAACTTATATTTAAGCCACGTTGATAATATACCTATAAATGATTAAGTAATTTGTAATGATCATTGTGATGTATCCTGGATTTTATAATGCTATATTGGTATTATAAGTCCTTTAAAACAATTAGTACAATACTGTCTGTTAGTATCAATATTCTTACGAATATTGATTAAGAATTACTATATAGGCGATATTAAATTCCTTAATTGTCTTGATACGTTTTAAAACATATTCACTTCATAGTAATTGATTATTGTTCTCCTAATTTTGAGATTATTTGAAGCAATATAGAAAATGGCGGGACACCGCGCCATTTTCTCATATTGGACGTATTGACCCGATATTATAAAATATTGTGTAATTGATAAGCGGACTTACTTTTTGGTGAACTACAAGCCAGTACAGGCCAGATATTGTTATTATTCACTGAAAACAGTGAATAAAAAGCACTTTTAATCACTGTTTTGGTGTTTGAATTTAGAACAAACCAATATAATATTCAAACTCCATCTCAATGCTATACAACCTCCTTGCGCATAAAATAATCGATACAAACTAAGATAGAGTTGGAGATAGAGATAGACTTAGAGATAGAGAAAGTTAGAGATAGAGTTAGAGATTAGAGTTAGAGATAGATTTAGAGATAGAGTTAGATATAGAGTTTGAGGTAGAGTTAGAGATAGAGTTAGAGATAGAGTTAGAGATAAAGTTAGAGATAGAGTTAGAGATAGAGTTAGAGATAGAGTTAGAGATAGAGTTAGATATAGAGTTTGAGATAGAGTTAGAGATAGAGTTAGAGATAGAGTTAGAGATAGAGTTAGAGATAGAGTTAGAGATAGAGATAGAGTTAGAGATAGAGTTAGAGATAGAGTTAGAGATAGAGTTAGAGATAGAGTTAGAGAAAGAGTTAGAGATAGAGATAGAGTTAGAGATAGAGTTAGAGATAGAGTTAGAGATAGAGTTAGAGATTGAGTTAGAGATAGAGTTAGAGATAGAGTTAGAGATAGAGATAGAGTTAGAGATAGAGTTGGAGATAGAGTTGGAGATAGAGTTGGAGATAGAGTTGGAGATAGAGTTGGAGATAGAGTTGGAGATAGAGTTGGAGATAGAGTTGGAGATAGAGTTGGAGATAGAGTTAGAGATAGAGTTTGAGATTGAAACACAAGGGCTGTTACCTAGCTCAGGGGTCAGGGTTTCAATTTTTTTTGTAAATTTAAAAGGTAATAAACCATTTATTTATTATTATTATTCCTTGTGCTTTTCATTTCAATCTTTCTTTTTCTCGTAGTCATGGTATAAAATATAGTATGCAACTCTTGAATAAAACGGATTTATATCGAGGGCCATGAATCATTCGCGTCGCTCATGGTTCTAACACTTGAATCACTCGCTATGCTCGTGGTTCAATCATCATGAATCACTCCCTACGGTCGTGATTCAGTCTTTAGAATCCTTCCTTCCAATTCATCTACGGCCCTCGCATTAAATCCGTCTTTTATTCACTAGTTGCATAATATACTATTCAATATATTTTTATTGCCCCAACAGAATAAATATTTTAATTTCAATTCATTTATTTTAATAATATTTTTTATTAATTTATTGAAAAAAAAAATCTCTTAAAGATAAAGGTGAAACAAACCACTCGCAATTGCTGTAAAAGTAAGATGTATGCCCATTTGGCTATAAAGTTTCACAGTTAGGTACACACAGTTTCAGCCCACCACTAAGCATTCTGATTTATATCACAAAGTACCAATAACTTACCTATTGAAGTATTAATCTGAGCACCGACCACAATACTCGTATTCGGGATATAACAGGGTTCACACAAACGAGTTCCTCCACGCACATAAACCACGAATGACTCAATAAACTAAATGAACGCCACCTAGATTTATTACATTTCCGCTACGTAGAATATTTTTGACAATACCCTAACTCAGGGGTTGCGAATATATGGCACGCGTGAAAGTAGTAACACGCGAAATCTGGGCAAGACTGAAATTAAAGTCAATTTTATTTCACTGTCTTTTCTGTCCGTCTAATTAAATGAAAGCTAATTTAATCATTATTAAGATTTATTTATTTCATAATTGATTTATTAACAAAAAACCCGGCCAAGTGCGAGGCGGACTCGCGCACCGAGGGCTCCGTACAAAACTCAGCTTAAAGGTATTATATACCTGAGTATTTGATATGAATTTCAATTTAATACCTCTACGCGTTCATGAGGAAAGGAGTAAAAAAAATAAAATTCATAAAAATATTGTCTAAAAATTTATGTTTTCGCAATTTTTCCTTGATCTGTCCTATAGGATGTTGCTTCGTACCAATTTTTTTAAGATTCTGATTTCACGAGAAGTACCCTGGGTTTTGATTCCCTTGCGAGTGACGATAATTTGCGGCATAAACGGCTGTACCTTTTGATTGTGTTGGCTTAGAAGTTTGATTTTTTCACAGCTTTAAGGGACAGTAGACCTGAGTATTTGATATAAATTTCAAAAAGGTTCTTGACAAACAGACAGACGGTCGGTCGAACGGAGAACAATGTAATCCTTTAGGGCTTCCGTTTTTTCCTTTCGAGGTACGGAACCTTAAAAAATACCAAATTGTGGTCTGTCACAAAGTAGGATGCCAACTTAGGAATACTTTACATCTGTGATGAGTAGGTAACAATACAATTTTACGATCTGATGTCCTAGCTAGGTTACTTAGTAGGCTGTATTAAGGACAATCAGCCCTCATTTCCCGAATACAGGACAAGCAGTATTTCTTAGACTTTTACATAATAAGTAACATAATTTAGAACAGATTATTAAAAGTCCAATAATATATGAATGCGCGCCCGTGTGTGTGTGTTAGTGAGTCTGAGTGCGCATGCGTGTGCGTGTGTGAGTGAGTGTATATTATTAGTTACTTATAGTTGTTAATAGTTACTAATAATTATAGTCGTAATATTGCTCCGGCTTGACAGGGTCAAGTACTCGTCAGGGAAGCATAGTATTATAGTATTAATCCGTAACTGAGTATAACATATTTATTTTTAAATCTATTTGTGATCCATCTTTAATAAAGATTTCAATGTACCTTTTTTTAAATCTAATATAGGCTTGCGCTTGACCACTATCTCACCTGATAGTAAGCGATGATGTGGTCGACGGTGGAGCACGCTTGCCTAGAAGTAACCTATTCACTCTTGACTTAAAGACCCCTAGATTGTAGCTATCGGGAAACACAGACTCCGGCAGGGAATTCGATTCCTTAGCTGTACGCATAATAAAAGTATTCTCAAAACGTTTAGTGCGTATAGGTGGGATGTCCACCATATATCGATGACGCATCGCCGTACGTCTGGTAGTCCGATGATGGAACGGGCTGGGTGGAATTAAATCATGCAATTCCATCGCACTCTCCCCGAAATGTAACCGATAAAAAACCGACAAGCTGGCAAATCGGCGACGATTTTCAAGGCTCTGGAGCTTTGACTTAACCAGTGCCTCATCGCTGATGAGCCTCTTGGCCCGCTTTTCGATCGACTCTAGTACATCAAGCTGGTATTTGGCAGGTCCGTCCCAGAGATGAGAACAGTACTCCATGCATGATCGAACTTGCGCTTGATACAAGCTGAGCAGCTGTTCTGGCGTGAAATACCTTCTCACCTTTGCAAGGATGCCCAGCTTTTTGGCAGCCAGCTGAGCCTTTACCTCAATGTATGGCCCAAAATTGAGAGTCCTAAGTAGTCTAGTACCTAAGTATTTTTGCTTTTTAAATTACATTACTTACTTTTTTTTAAACATTTTTACACCAGGTGACTAGAGGTGGCCACATCCTCACACGAAAAAGAAGACGTTTGTTACACGTCACGGCGACTATTTTAATTGCTTTTTATTAATATTTATATTGCAACAAGTTTTGTCAAAAGGTTACTCATCCCTGCCCAAACTTACACTAAAAGGGGGCACCAATAAAATGAATAGGAATTCTGCTATTGCTGAGCTGTCAAAAAAAGTTTGAGGATACGCTGATATATCACCGTTAGAATGGCGCGGATGCGAACTTTTCAATATAACTGGACGTTCTGACAAATGTGAGATGCTGATGAAAGCTGACAATGGTACAGAATAGGTGAGGTTTTGAGTTTCGAAAGCTTTCTGAGTTTTCTCGAAAAAGTTTGTTTGATCGATTATCAGGGCATAAATATGTACGTTTCTTTGTTAAGAAGATACTTTTTTTTTCTCAGAATAGTTTTTAAATTTTAATTCTAAGAGACCTCTCTAATTGCTTTGGCCAATCATTTATGCCGGGAACCTGTAGACGTTTATCGATAAAGAAACTGGGAAAGTATGCCTTAAATATTTAAAGCTTCATTGGAATTTAATTCGTTAAATTTAATTCCAATGAAGTATAAAATAAGCATTTCTATATTCAAAGCATGATTGAGCAGTCTGTTATAGGAATTTGGTACAATTTTGAGTTATTATTTAAGTACCTCATTTTGCGGAGATTAAAATCATTTTAGAAATGTCAGATTCCTAAGAAAACTGTTGAAGTTGTAGTTAAAATTAAATTCTAAATAGTGTTTTTTACTCTCACAAAAAATGATGTTTACAATAAAACTCTGCCACCAAAAATTTTCGGTGAAGAAATGTTTCAAGATAATTCGCTAATTATCTATTGTAAAAACTTTATACCGTTAAATTCGGGTCACGGGCGTTAAATCACATTTACATCCTTAATCTTTTGTACTCATCTGTATCCTGGGTTTATCCGTTTTTCTCCGTTTTCGTCGTTAGAGATGCTTTACGATTCGTTTCCTGAAAACTAAAAAGGTGTTTTCGCTAAAATATCACGGGAAATCTGTGCGTTTAGAAAAGATTTAGACTTTTTTTGTTACGTAGAGTTAGAGGATTTTATAAGGACGTTTTTTGCTAAACATCAGCGAAAATCCCACAAGCGACCTTCCCGGTGGCTCGGAGCCATTCGATTTAAAACATACCGATAAGCATGTAGATACGATAAGAAGCGATATTTACCACGCGAAATTGCAAGTATGGACGTTGACATGGACACAATGCCATGCAATTAGACAGATTTGCAATTAAAATTTTCTTAGAAAATACGTCCGCGATATTGCTATCAGTAAGGTAACTTAACGTAACTTAACTTAGTCCTCGAGTTTCATTGCCTCGGTGCTTTTCTGGTGGTTTCCACTGTTGATTCTGGCCGTCAAGCGTTGCAGTAGAAGCAGTACGTGGGACTGTCCCAATAAAAAGAAAACATTTGAACCCGGCTGTCATTTGTGGATTTTGCCAATCATTACATCAGGTAGCCAGAAGCCAGGAAACCTGTTAGCCTTCTTGCCTAGGGGTATCGTGTTATCCAGTTACAGGGTTATGGAGGTCAAAAACGCAGTTGCTCCACGTCAAAACGTCGCCTTAATTTGAAATTTAGCACACTTATCAAGGACCGATGACAATGCAATAATTTAAATAGTTTGTCCTATTATCCTTACCAGGATCTTCAGGATAAGCGATTGAACTAAAAAGTAGAAAATAACTTTCAATCAATTTAAATTAAGAATAATGTGATTAACAAAAAATGTATTTTATGTGGGGTGCTTGATGTTAATTGTTATAATATTTTAGTGACAGATATTGGTAAAAGAAGAGTCATTTTGTAAATATCTGAAAGGTTTTCTTTTAAAGCGTGTTTTTTTAATTATTAGTTTTTAATAAGAACATTACTCACGTTCATAATCAATACAAAATTAAATGTATTTGTTGCGATACAAAAAATTTACTACATTTGTCTAACTATACGACTTCGCAAAGCCTGAACATCTTCTAGACAAGATGAAAATTTAATACGAAGGCAGACTCGTAAACAAAACGGTTTTATGTCCAGCGACACACAACACTCAGGATTTGGAGCGTTTAATAACGAAACAAGCCTGGGGTAAAAAAAAAAAAAATTAACGTAGATTTAATTTAATATAAAAAATAGACGCCCGGCTTATGTACATATAATAACGATTTTTAAAGCAAATGGAACAAAGCTCAATTTAAAATATTAAATCTGTTCATGATTCGAGATAGCGCACAAAGAGACTGCCTGGGAAAGGTGAGGCCATTGCCCAGCAGTGGACATTCTAGGCTTAAAAAATACATTTCAAACTTTGGTCACCAATTCTTTTGCCTTAGTAGGTTTATCTCCTTCTCGGCCCAAAGAACACCGTTGTTTCATTCATTCTCTTTCGAAATATCAAAGTTTAACTTGAAAAATACTTTAAGTGACATCTGGAACACCTTATACAACTGCATACACTCAAAACTATAACTTACGTAACAGTTCTTGACACTAAACCCTCAAATGAACAAACAAGCATTCCTCAACAACAATAATTGTTGTTCTAAAGGAGACAACACAACACAAGTTAGTACACATGAAGACACACATATGTACTGCCCAGAACACAGCAATACCTAGCAATTACGACACACTACACGAGAACACATACATCTCAATTAAAATGGCTTGTAGTCAAGACTAACAGACGACGAATCCAAGACGAATGCATTAAGAACAAAGGTTTTAGTAAATGCGTCTTGCCTTTGCCAAAGGGAGAGATGCAAAGACTTGCGTCTTATGCAAGTCTTTTGGTTGCGTTTTATGCATGTAAAAGGTTTTCAATTGTTGAAGACTTGTTTTATTGGTATTGTACTTATTTTCTAGGTTCTCTTTTCAGCAATGAGTTATGGACGGATTGATCGATGGTCATTGAAGCTAGCTTAGGCACATTTTGTATAGGTACTACGAATTTAGAATTGTGTGCCAAAAATAATTCTGAATTCGATTTGGTGATAACTATCGGGATTGGAACAAAAATATTGTATCGCGAGTCGCGACTACTGTACCGCTATCGAGTGTTTAAGAATACCTATTACAATTCTACTTATAAATGCGTTTATATGTTTGTGTTTCAGTCACTCACCAACGGCTGAATGGATTGGGATGTAATTAGCTCACCGAAAGTTTATATCCTGGATTAACACAGTAGATACCTACTTTTTATTCCGATAAACTCGGTATAATGATCCCTTGGGATAATACAACACTTTTCACGCAGGTGAAGCCGCTGGCAGAGGCTAGGGTGAGTATAATATTAATAGTAATATAATACCAGCTTATAAACTGCCCCATTAAAGGCAAAAGGCGATCAACAAGCACTATACGCGCTACGCGCTAGGGATAGTTATAGATAAAAATCGATAGTAGTTTTTCTGCAAATATGCAGAAAAACTACAATCTATTTTTTAATAATAACAAAATTTGACATCAGACAGATTGGCGACCGTTTGTAACCAATAGCAGATAGAGGAACGCACCCGTCTCCAGATTAAAATTTACCGATCCCACAAAACCATTTCAAGGTTACATTCAACAAATTTCAAAACACATTCGTGTTGCCGTTTTGGAGTTGCAAAAATATTGCAACTCCAAACTTTCCAGATTCGTATGCTATTTAAAATTATGGCTCTCCAAGCAAAGTTAGTGTGAAAGCAGTTAATTTTTCTGCTGGGCTGTTTCGTGTCCCTCAAAATAAATCTTTTATATTTGAATGAAATGAAAAATCTGCTTTTATTCCTGATAAAATCTGTTTCATACATTTACCCTTAGCCAAAAGGTCGAAGCGTCTTACTGTTGATATAAAGGTCAAGAGTTCGAAACTAGATTATTTTTAAGTTTTAGCTATAAGATGGCAAATTACGTTTTAATAGTACTGGATATTACTATCACTCTAACAATCTCAGGATCTATTCACGTACGAGTACAACAAGTTTTATGTTAATTATAAAATAAATTAATTGGCTAGCAATAACTCGTAATAGTCCTCGAATACGTAGACCGAAACTAACGAACTGAACCGTTAAATAGATCCTTGTTAATTTAAACTGCTTAACAGTCTTCTTCAGTAATAATTTAACACCTACTTTTACAACATCACATAACATCATCAGCCTTTTAAAGTTCCCACTGCTGGGACAGAGGCCTCCTCGCATAGAGGGAGTGGGCTATAATCCACCACGCGGGCCCAGTGCGGATTTGTAGATGTCACATGTCTTTGAATTTTTGGTTCTAGGACATGCCGGTTTCCTCACGATGTTTTCCTTCACCGTTTTGAGAGCAGTGGTGATGAAATAAATTACACAAAGTAAAGCGCCTGCTCGGGTTCGAACCCACGACCTACAACTCGTAAGTCGGGACCTTAACCACTGGGCCACCACTGCTCATCAGCTCATGACTTTTACAACTATTAACAACAATATTTCGATAAGCCGAACCCTCGAAATTGCCAAAGACTTTCCCACAATTCCGTCACAAACAAACAGCCCAGTATCTGCTTATAAGCGCAGAAAACTGTCTTCTGAATTGCGGGAGGCTCACAAAAGCCACGTAAATCAGGCACTGACGGTCGCTTGTTTTGAATAGGCCGACAATTTGTCACAACAAATTATTCAGCCATTCCGCCATGAAAAGGGTGCCTTTTTGTGCCTTTTTATTTGCACAACGCGAAATGATTCAGTAATTGGGACGCCGATGAAATTGACCTTATTAAGCGATGTACTCGAGTAAACGATGTGGATTTTATAGATACGTTGAGTTAAGAGGATTATGTGATGTTCGGATTGTGTGCACGTGCGACGTTGTGAATCAGTTTTGATACCGGCCGTTTATGCTTAACTTTTTTAACCAGTCTGTTATGTAGCAATCAAAAATCCGTCTACTCAACAGCGTAAAATACGAAATGATAATGTTGAGTTATCAAAATGAAAGCGAAGGAGTGTGCTTCGTGGTGTCAAAACAGATATGCAAATAGGGTGCAGGACTTATAAACTGCGTTCTAAAGCTGTCTATGTTATTATTGATTGTGACATTTTAGATGCTGATAACGTTTAGTTTCATCACTGAAATTCGTAATGAAGTTGGCAGTGAGTTCTTTGGTTCGATACTTCAATAGTTATACTGATGGACCGATTCTACATTTGCATTGCAAAAGCGATTCTTAGGTTTTGTGTAGGCATTCTTTAGCTACATAAATAAAAACTGTAAATATTAAAGCATATTCGCCTATTCAGTATGCAAAAACAAAATAATACCAACCTGTCAGGCATTTTACTCATATTTTTTGTCCAACTATTCATAAATAATGGCGGGAGGCTGAACAGAAAGTTGTAGACCCCTTTCGCAACTTTTCGAGTGTTCGATAACATTGTATAAACTTATAATAGGGTATTTTCGCTCATATAAATACGGTAAGTCTCATCTGTTGGGGATTTGGTGAATCGATTGTATACTATTAGTTTAGAAAAAAAAAATATTTTTGTAGGATAGAACGCACCTAAGTAACTGCGAACTTCTTGTGAAAGCCTATAATATTATCATATGGGGCCTTGGAAAACTTTTCTTTGAACCAGCGTACGCCATTGAACTTTTGGAGTTATTTGTGTTTGTTTATCAAACAGATTAAATTATTTTTTAACAATTACAAATTGACATTGATCAATGATTGACCTTTGACTGCGTATTTGTGACAACACTCGTATTTTGTCTTATTATGTTCTCTCTGTAGAAGAAGAACAATTTCTATGAAAACAGGGCGACTTATCGTTTTCACAATGTCGCGTCGCACCCGTCTAATGACCAACGTATTACCCCAAACACTACATTTTATAAATGTATTACAGTTCCCCGTAAAAGCCTAATAAGAACCACGTCAAACTCGGACGAAAATATATTTTAAAAATCCAATTATAACATGGAAGACGGATGTTCAGTTCTTATTACAAGAACCATATTGCGACGACCGTTTCAGGCTTAAAAAAATATAACATACATTCGTAATTCAGACTACGTCATATTTCAGGCTTTCAGGGTACAATATTTTTTCACAAACTAACGCGAAACTAGATGTTTCGTGTTCAGTGGGTCGGGGGATATCAGTGTGATTGACTATAGCTGCTCTGGAAATTAAACTTAACTTGGCTGTGACTTTGCGCGTGTGGTTTTTGGAACACTTAAAGTGACTTTTGCCCATTAAAGCTTTGAACACTTCGCTTTATCTTCTTTTCCTTTTTTACCGATTACAAAAAGGAAGAGTGTTGGCGACAAGCAACAAACCTTTTTATATACCTATTTGTTTCCTTTTTATTTTATTCTTTTACAAAGAAAAAAAGTGTTCCGTCAGTTGTGCGAAAAAGATACGTCATTAAACATTCTGTGATCTATAAAAAAACGTATTTTCATCTACAAGCCCTCCCTCATCCTCAACATTGGTGTCAGAAGTAAACGGCTACTTGGAAATGCCCACCAAAAGATCGCAGACGAAGATCGCCATCGCGGAGACTGGTACAGCAGGTATCGTTCCAACAGGTGCTCCTAAGGAGGGTGGAGCCTCCACTGACGGCGCCATTGCGCCGGCCCCACCCTGCACTAACCCTAATGATACCTTACCACCCGCCAGCAGGACTTCTTCAAGCATCGTGCCTCAGAGCGCACGGTCAGGCCGCTCTACCAGCACGTTAAAAGCACAACTCCTGACCGCCAGGGCAGAGCACGCTCGTCGTCTTGCAAATGCCCAAGCGGAGCGTGAACATGCCCAAGCGGAGCGTGAAAACGCCATCGCGGAGTTGGAACTGCAGGCGAAATTAGCCACACTATCCAGGCTGACTCATTACATGGAGGATCCCGCTACTCGGGGCACTCCCTCGGCTCCCGATCTCAACGAGTCGAAGACTGGTTAGCCCATGCGTTCGTAGGTAATAAAGCGCGTTCATCTGTTGATAGGGCGGCAAACGAGGACCATGTCCCGACGTATCCACTCCCCGCTTCTGCCTCGACGCGACCTACCATCACCTGTGCGCCACCGCGCCAGGCTCCTGCTTTCCCTCCCACGTATCCGGCCCCCGCCGGCACATTGAAGCACCCCTGTGTCTGTACGCTCCCCGCGGGCGCGTACTCGTCAGTTGAGCCGGCTGAACACACATCACACGCACTAGGTTTAGGCACACTTGTTAAAGAAAGAAATTGTTGCTACAAAAATAAAAATCATAGCCCAGATCTAGGTACATCATTTAATCAGCTGGTCGACGCAATTACAGGCACAGGGAAGAACACAAAGGTTTGTGATATCACGAAGTTTGATGGTAATGTCTCTGATTGGTTTCACTTCAAGAAATCATACGAACAATCCAAGGCGTACTTTTCTCCTAGTGACAACATCACACGACTCGGCGCGGCGTTGCATGGCGTGGCCAGAGAGGCAGTCTCCATCAGACTGATAGCAACTGACGACCCGGAGCAGTTGTCGAAGCGCTAGAGACCAGGTTCGCTCAGCCGGAAGTCATCGTACTACATCAGATCTCCGTGGTAAAAGCACTTCCTAAATTAAGTATGTCCGAGTCTGCGCGAGAGCTGAACATTTTTGCTTGTCGCATCCGCAATTGCGTCGAAATAATCCGTTTGCTGAATCTGCCCGAGCACCTCGCTTCACTGGACCTCCTCAATATCATCATAGGCAAGTTATCCCCTCTCCTCCGGTCTAAATGGAGAGACTTTGCATCGCCAAGGATCGGTTCTGGCAAATTTAAACTCGAAATTTTGGCCGATTTCCTCGAAATTGAGGCAAAATTACATATAAAATTCGATGTCATAGTACCAGAGCCGACACTTGTCAAAAGTCAATGTCAACCCGTGAAAACCTCCAGAGATAAAATTTACACAATTGCGACAACGTCAAACACGTCAAAGTTGGAAAGTTACGTATGCCAGTACTGTAAAAACGGTAAACATGAGGTTAGTGATTGTGAAGGTTTTAAAACTCTGTCTCTAGACGATCGGTGGCAATGGGTGATGGAGAACAAGGTCTGCCGTAGATGTCTAAGAAAAGGCTCGCACCAATACCGCCTCTGCAAGAAAAAGTGCGAGATTGCAGGCTGTACGGTTGAGAAGCGGCATCACACCCTCTTGCATAGAGCCCGACCTGCGACGACAGCCCATGTTGACGTACACTCTGATGCGGGAATCGCCGAACCCAAGGTGCCAAAGCCAAGTAACTCGATAGACGAGCAGCGATCGGTCACCGTGGCCCACAACTCTGCTCCACCAAACTCATCCTGCCTTAAGCCACTACTAAAGGTTATAGCAGTCACTATTTTTGGACCCATGGGAAGCGTTAACACGCATGCATTACTTGACGATGGGAGTTCCGTAACTCTGTTAGACCAATCTGTGGCGGACTCGGTGGGAGCTAAGGGCCATACGTGTAGACTGAATATTGACTGCATTGGCGGTTTGAGTACGCAGGCCGACGTAAGTTATGTTGACATCAAAGTAAAGGGTCGACATGGTGCGGACAGTTTTGAGATCAGAGCGCGATCCATTCCCAACCTGGGCATCAACAGGCAGTCCGCACGTTTAGACGACTTCACCAGGTATGATTATCTATCCGATTTAGTGGACGTCGTATGTTATGATGATGCAAAGCCCATGTTGTTGATAGGTGCGGACAATTGGCACGTGTCACTCCCTTCTGCGGTCCGCCGCGGCACTCTTGATCAACACCCGCAGCCGCTCGTACCGCGCTAGGGTGGGTCCTCTTCGGATATATTTCTGGAAGATCAAACACTGCCACATCCGTTAACCATATCTCCCTCGCTGTCGACGACAATTCATCGCTGGACAACCTCATCAAGGAATACTTTCGACTAGACTCTATAGGGATAACAAAGGTAGACCATCGTAGTGCTAGCGAACAACGTGCTTTAAATATTCTAGAAGAGACTACCAAGCACCTTAGTTCTGGCAGGTACGAAGCCGGTCTATTGTGGCGCGATAATATCACTAACGTCCTTAAAAGCCGTGACCTAGCCTTATCTAGGTTTACTAACCTTGAGCGCAAGATGGCTAAGGCACCATGCGTATGCCGAAGCCTACAAGCAAAATATTCAAAGTATGATTAGCAAGGGATACGCTGAATTATGTTCGGGGCCACCGTCCGGCCAGGTCCCGTGGTATCTGCCACACTTTGGAGTAGTCCACCCACACAAAAAAAGCTGCGAGTTGTCCACGATGCAGCGGCGAAGTGCGCAGGTGTCAGCCTCAATTCGCTTCTGTTAACTGGACCCGATTTACTCCAGCCACTTCTTAGCATCGCCATGAGGTTTAGGGAAGGCTCTGTTGCCCTGACGGGAGATATTAGGGAGATGTTCCCGCAAATTAAAATTAGACCCGAGGATAGGGACTCCCAACGTTTTTTGTGGAGATATAGTCCCGATATGCCGCTGCAGGAATTCCGAATGTCCTCCATGATATTCGGTGCAGCGTCCAGCCCGTGTACCGCGCTATGGGTGAAAAACAAAAACGCGAGTCAATTTCAATCACGATACCCCGATGCCGTGCGGTCTATCATCGAGGATCATTATATGGACGACTTTTTAGGTAGTTTTGACAGTATTAGCGAGGCCGCACAACGAGCCTTTGAAGTATGGTCCATACATAAAGCGGCCCGCTTCGAGATGCGTTCTTGGGTTTCGAACTGTAAGGAAGCCCTAGCGTTTATCCCTCCCAACTTATGTGCGACAGACGCCATTGCTGAGGTGAGCTTAGGTCCGACGTGTCCATCACAGATTCGTGTACTAGGTCTTACGTGGAACGTTAGCGAGGACAAGCTTCATTTCGTCAAGACTCTTCCAAAGGTCCCTACTAAGTACACAAAACGTTCAGTCTTGTCCCTGTTGATGTCTATTTATGATCCCTCAGGATTCTTAACTCCTGTTATTATGAAAGGCCGCGTGCTATTCCAGAAATCCTGGAAGTTGGGCATTGACTGGGATCAGACTCTGCCGGCTAACTTGATCGAAGACTGCAAAAGATGGCTGCTCGAAATTCAAAATTTAAACAACAGTTCCATTCCCCGATGCTACTTTCGCGGCTCCGGGAGCATTAGGGATGCTCAACTTCATGTTTTTGCCGACGCCAGTGAACGCGCGTACGCTTGTGTGGCCTACTGGCGCTTCACGGGCGACGACGACAACGTATGTTTATCCCTGATAGGGGGAAAGGGTAGGTTGGCCCCTCTAAAACCTGTTTCAATCCCAAGATTGGAGCTCCAGGCCGCCCTGATCGCTTCGCGTTTCAGCGCCTATGTGGTTGAAGCGCACAGACGAAAACCCAATAAAGTTTATTTTTGGACGGACTCGCTAACCGTTCTGAAGTGGCTCCGTAGCGACGCCTGCACATTTAAGGACTTTGTCTCATTCCGGGTGGGAGAGATAGCTGAGACAACGAACATTCAGAGTTGGAAATACGTACCCACGGCTTTAAACGTGGCAGACGACGCTACGTGAGAGATTCACAATTTCACAACCTCATCACGTTGGTTCACAGGTCCCACATTTCTTCTGTCTCCACCTCCTGACTGGCCTTGTGAACCGACGCGTACCGTCCCTCCGACGACCGAAGAACTGAAACAAGTCTCGGAGTCGGTGGGACTGATAGTTGATCAGCCACGTCAGTTACCTTTACCGGTAGTTGCGGATCATCAATGATTTAGCAGTTGGACTCGGTTGCTTCGTGCCACAGCGCGAACTCATCAGTGTTTAGACAAGTTTCGATCTTTTTTGCGCCCAAATCCCAAATTTACTCTAAATGCACTTCGAGATGATCGCAATCTTTTAACTCTTTCCGTTGAAGACCTTAACGTTGCAGAGGTCCATTTGTTTCGAAAAGTTCAACGAGATTCCTTCCCCGAGGATTTGACGCGCGTTACAACAGCACGTCCCGCTTCGAGTGATAGTAGGCTTCGGAACCTTTCACTTTCGCTCGGTGAAGACGGGCTCCTTCGTCTTTCTGGTCGCACTGCCGCCGCAGAGCAAGTAGAGTCACGCCCGATTGTCCTAGATGGCCGACATCCTATTGTCAAGCTTCTGATAAGCTCTTATCACGCCAGGTACGCCCGCGGATATAATGAGCTAGTAGTTAATGAACTGCGCCATAGGTTCTACGTACTTAGCCTCAGACCAGCCATTAGAAGAATTTCTCAGAGATGCCAGTTTTGCCGCAATCGGAAGGCTAAGCCAAACTCACCACCAGTGGGAGATTTGCCAGATGCCAGGTTGGCACATCACCAGCGCCCTTTCACCCACGTTGGGTTGGATTATTTTTGCCCCCTGAGCGTCTCTATTGGCAGACGCACCGCCAAAAGATGGATTGCACTTTTTACGTGCATGACAGTGCGAGCCGTTCATTTGGAGATCGTGGAGAGCTTATCGTCCGACTCTGCCCTGATGGCACTCAGACGTTTCATTGCTAGAAGGGGATGCCCAACAAAGATTTACTCTGATAATGGGACCTCATTCGTCGGCGCGGCAAAGATGCTGCCGGAACTCTTCAATTTCTGCGAAAATAAGAGAATAGATTGGAGATTCATCCCCCCATCCGCACCGTTTATGGGGGGCTGTTGGGAACGATTAGTCCACTCGGTGAAGAGTGCCATCTCCGTGACGCTTAAGGAAAGGACGCCTAAAGAGGAGGTATTAAACACCCTACTCCTGGAAGCGGAGTCTATCATTAATTCAAGACCCCTGACACACGTCTTAGTGGAAGCTGACGCGGAGTACGCCCTGACTCCTTTCACCTTCTTAATTGGAAACCCAAGCGGCGAGCCTAAAATTAATGTCTTCGATGACGCAGACTTATTCAGACGTGCTAACTGGCGAAAGGCGCAGAGACTGGCAGACCACTTCTGGCAGCGTTTCGTACGAGAGTACCTGCCAACGCTCACGCCTAGAAGACGGTTGCAGGAGGTTCGTCCATTAACCGTGGGTGACCTAGTTTTCATTGCGGATGGCACGCTGCCCAGGAACCAGTGGCCTCGAGGGCGAATCGCGGCAGTGCACACGGGGAAGGACGGCATAGTAAGAGTGGTAGACGTCGCAATAAAAGGGGGCGTGCTGCGTAGACCCACTCGCAAAGTGGTGTTGCTGGTCGCCGCCGGCCAGTAAATTGGTGCTTACACCGTCGGGGGCCAGGGGGGCAACAAACCTTATTATATACCTATTTGTTTCCTTTTTATTTTATTCTTTTATAGTTTTACAAAGAAAAAAAGTGTTCCGTCAGTTGTGCGAAAAAGATACGTCATTAAACATTCTGTGATCTATAAAAAAACGTATTTTCATCTACAAGCCCTCCCTCATCCTCAACAAAGAGGTTTCCAGTTCGACTGATTTTTTTATGTTTATTTCAATTAGGATTACCAGTTACAGGCACTTTTAAACTGTCAAGAAGTTGGGTATTTCAAAGCATAGATCTCTATGGAGAAAAACGCGCAAGAAACTACACAAACAGTCTTTTAAATCAATAATTTGTTATAAAGTAATGTTTAAATAAAATATCACATAACCAATATAGTATATAATTCATAATTGTCCTGCACTTTGCCATGAAAAATAATTATGATTAAATAAAGATATTTTTTATCTTCATGATAAAAGCACAAATTAATAGCTATCCTAGTTTCCTGCACTTTTCATAATATTTAAAATAAGTTACAAGAAGATTAGGGTTCCCTCTTTAAACTTTAAATCAAATATAGTCTTGTAATTCTCTGACGCAGTAAAATTGTTTGGAGAGTTAGCCAGAGGGTTTCTTAATGACGATTTAAAAATGAAACTGAGAAATTTCCAATGGTTTTTGAGGTTGTAATTTTGGTAAGCAAACTCTATTATACTTTTGGGTGAACTTTCTTACATACACTCTTTTGAATGCGCGTAAGGGACAGATGTATACAAGTTATATAAAGCTGTCCCTTACACACACTCAAAATAACCTTACTCTAACAGCTTATGGTCCCCCCCTGCAGTTTTTGCATACCCGCATGAGAAAATACGCTTTTTTTACATCTTCTCCTTACGCGCATTCAAAATAACATTACTCTATGAGCTTATGGTTTCCCAGAACTCCACTTGCTACGGTCCTTACATACTCCATTTGCTTCACTCAAGTTCATACATCTAGTCATACGCGCACGTGGTTATGTGTAGTACTCACCCGGTATTTCTGGACAACATCACCAATAGAAAGAAAGAAAAAGTGTTTAATTGTCACAAAACGACATACAATTGTCGTCTTTTACTCAAAAGACTAAAATCTTGTGTGGGTATTTCAGCGGGGATGGCGATGCAAATAAAAATGCTTAAAAGGGTTTACTCACCCAGTATATTCTCATATCAAATACACAGTTACACAGAACACAGTTTATGGAAAATAGTTTACAGAACAGTTTATAGAACACAGTTGATAAAGCAATTACCCTAATACTTATTAACGATGCCTCGATCAAAAATAGACTGCCTTTGATGGCATGAGCCACTCTATTTATAACCTCGGAATGGGCGGGAAACGAGAAGTGCAAGCTTATCGTTTACCAACCTGACAAAAAACAGTCCATCTTTGTTGCAAGCGTAAAAATATCAAACAAATTATTACCAACATAGAAAAATCACTTTGTGTGCTCAATTAAATATAAAGTTTGCTAACACAATATAAGTGCGCTAAACCCTTATCAATAGAATTAGTAGTACTTAAGTCAAGTTAGTAAAGACGAGAAATAAATAAAACAATAATAACATATACTACCTACAACCTACAATTAGTATAAAACTGAAAAGTAATAGGGTGAAAAAGATGCTAGGCAGATGTATGGCTTGATTGTGGCAAGAAGGCTTCCACTCAGCATAATGCTGTGCCATGGAGGACCACAGCACGGGTGGCGCAGATTTTCAGTGGTTGCCTAGGACGTGACGTACGAAAACCAAGTTTGTTGTGTATGTACAAATAGATACAAATAAGCTCAATGAAATCCATGTTTACACTCATGGTTGCCTTGTAAATACCTACCTTTTGTTAGTCGCCTTTAATTCATTTTTCAACATGACCAAACCATCTAAGCATCGACTACTGATTGCAAAATATCACATATTGATCCTTTTGATACTATTTAACTGCTGCTACGGAATTCCCTTTCAACATTTTTCTCAATCTACTTTAGTACTAGAAGAATATCTCGATATAAAACGTAGCCTTTGGGACCCGCTCGTAAACGGTACTACAGCTAGTTAAAAGTTAACACCCTGTAATTGTGCACTGGCTACTTCTAAAATAAATGTTACGTACTCAATCTTTCTTCAAGATTGTAAAACACTGTTGTTACTAAAAAGTTTATATTTACTCTGTGTACATTTTGAATTTTCAGATTTAGCCTGAGAATCCACCAACAAACAGTCGTGTGTTTACACACAATGAGGCAATCAGGTTCAAAAAAATAATGCTTAAAAAACATGCTGGTCCTGCTCCATAGGGTAATGCTTTATTTTTATTTATTTTCTCTTCTCTTTTTGTTTAAGAAATTGACTCGCGCGCTTTTCCGTTGTTGTTTAATTAGGTAATTTACCTATGTTTTCAATATTTGTAAGTATGTGACAACCATATGCCTATTTATTAAATGAACGAATTTACCTGTTAATACTTTATACCTATAGTAGTATAGTAGTGCTGGGTGTTACGTCTTCGTCTATATGAATCTATGTATGTAAATATTGCAAAACACTTTTTTAAAAGAGCGAGCTTGGAGTTTCTTTTCCGATCTTCTCCATCACAAGCTAATTTTCCGAATGGATGGTCGAATCAATTATTATTAATTTTTTTTTTTTTTTTTACATTCAAAAGTGCCGCTTAATGGCCAAGTTGAAATAAATAATTTTTGTCTTTGTCTTTATTGCCTTTGGTTCTGTTCTAAAAAGAGTAACCAGCCTTCAGCGATAACGATTGTAAAAATGACAAATTTTTGGAACTGACCACGTGACATTATAGTAGCGCATAATCATGCCGATGCTTACTTATATTTTGGAGTATTTTCCTAGCTTATAGAATTTCACTGCGTCTAGGCGCTCTGGTGATCCCGATTACTACGATTACAGACCAAGAAAGAGAGAGAGCGGCACTCTAGGCGTTATGTTATTTAATTGCAAAAAACACAGTGAGATCATGTTCTTCTCTCACATTGATACGAACTATGTGAGACATTTGATTCGACCCATGATGCACAAAACGTACATTTAGGTGTTCCCAATCGTTGGTGATTTAATGAAAATATCTTGAGCAACTTTCATCTTATTTGCAGAACAAAAGATTCTTGATCTGCAGCGATAAAGTGTCATTCTATCAGCGATAACAGTTGTCAAAAAGTCCGAAATATGCTACCGAAATGTCACTTATGTATTCCTAAACTTTTTGGACTTTAGAGAAGATACACATTAGGCGTTTTGAAGCACGCGCTTAGGTAACGCAAGTGTAAAAACACATGTGGTCCGATACATCCGTTCACATCCAAACGCTTCTAGAGAAGCGCGCGTCAGACGCGTAGTAAGATTTTAGTTAAAGCGCTCGTTGCGCGGCAGTCAGCCACGCGCTTTAGATACATGGACCGCCATTTTGTTGTACAGTTGATTGCGCGCTTTCTGTAGAGTGGACGCATGTATTGACCAAAATTTTGATCGAGCGTCATTTTGATATCGATGAAATCCAAAAATGACGAAAATAAAGAATTAATAATTAAAAAAAAATGGGCGGAGATGGTTGAAATTTTATGTGAATCTGGAGAAAATTTGGAGAAAAAAAACGGTAGAGTAGCCAAACACAAGCAATTACTTCGACAGTTCGACGTTCAGTTTTGAACTGAGCCAGAAGTATACTCGCCCTGCTAACGCTCGTGGAACGCCATGCCGACCGCGGTGTATGTTCGCTACCAACGCGCGTCAAACGCAACAGTGGTTTTTATTTCACCTTTAAAAAAGATCACTTAATTATAAAGCTCACATAATAGAGTTAAATATCAAAGAAAAACACTTTAATTATGATTCGTTGTGACAGACTGGAGTCTATACTAGGATACCTTGAGTGACGGAGCTCTCACCAAGCTCTCACCCCAAATTCGCGACAATTTCTTATTTATTATCATAAAACTGCAAACATCATGAGGCGTTATAATAATGATAAACTAACAAAATTGTGAGATCACAGAAAATAATATGGAAATACAAATATTTAAACAAATATGCAAAAAAAAATCCTATCAAAATTAGGTGGGTACCGAATCAGATGTCGTGTAAATAGTAATAATTGTGGGTAGGTGATAAAGTGAGTGTATAGGTTAAGTGTCAGTGATACTGTGAGCGAGGAGCGTGTGTAGAGTGGCCATTTTAGTTTTGTTATGATGGATAGAGAGGCAAAGGCAATGCCGATCGCTTAATATGTACTAGCTCTTAAACAAGTGTTATCGCTGTTAGAATGTCACTTGAATTAGTCCAAGAGCGAGCGAAGCAAGCTCGGGAGCTTAGGGCACCTCGACACGGATAGGTTAGGTTCGAAGGAGAACCTAAATGAATGTTATGGTCAAGGTCAACCCAAAAAACATATCATGAAAATAACAGGCCCAAATTTTTTATTTGCTTTTCTTTACTGCCCCTAAGCGTATACTCCAACTCCTAAAACTCCACCCCTAAGACGACCCACTGACCTGTCACTTTGCCTAGCTAGACCCTCTTGTGCGCCAGACTAGAAGTTTAACAGCGACTAAACATCAAAGCTATGTGCTAGGTTTATCCATATAACATCGCCTACGTAAGTGGAGACTGTAATTAAATAGGTCCCTAGCACGCTTCGCGCTTCGCTCGGGGCGACGAACTCGAATGTGACACCTAAGTCACATATGGCCTTACAAAATATAATTAAAATAATTACTTAGTTAACTGTAGTATGACCACATTGTGGCCGGTTCATTGCCCGTCTTTTGATCCAACTTAATTGCCCTTTTGTTAACTTTATGATGTTCTGTAGCAAATATTAAGAATAACATTTGTTTGAATTCCTAATTTAAACTTTTGTGTTCATTATATTAATGCTACTATACCCCAATGGCTTATCTGTTCTGGTATGTCAAGTATATGAACCCCTTCAATCTTACTGTGTAACGTGAGACTCAGGTAAGTCTAATTGGTGGAACTGATAGAAACAGGATTACTATTTTATACGATCTAGCTATCAAAGACTTGGGGCACTCCGCTACGCCAGACCACCTAAAAGCGTTAGATTATAGTGATCTATTTAAAAAAAAGACGAACACTAAGTTACCCCAGTATTAAGGAAATAAAATTGTGGCAAAACGTATGTGACGCGCGTTGTTTGCTGTGATTGAGTAAATGAGAATAATATTCGACGAATCGATAAATTCGTTCCAGAAACCAGAACTAAATTTACCTAACAAGATAGTTACATAAGAAAACCTAATATTGTCCACATGCGTTAGACACAAACAAACAAAATCAAATTCAATCATCACATGCTCAAACAAAATATTAATTTATGTAAATATTAAAATGCCAGACGAAAATATTCAATATAATTATGATAAATTCAGGTCCACATCCCAGAGGAGAGGTGGGATAAAATTAACACGCGCCTGCATCCCCCGGGTGCAAGGTGATTATAAATTGTGCCGTGTTTTATGCGTCCATCTCGTAAACTACCATTTATATGGAGAATTTAATAAGCTATGAATTGCAATGAACCACTCAGTTCATTTTGTTGCCATGTTATTTTGTTTTCATCACACTTGCACGTAAAAAGTATCTAAACATACAGGTTAACTTGGCCGTAATGCCCCATATAAAACCCTCGGGATTTCTTTTTGTCATGAAACCCTAGGGCGGTTAGTAATATTTTTTTTAATTTATGGCACAGCACACAGGTCATGCAAGTTCAAGCAAGGAGTTTCCACGCAATTGAAAATTGTCTTAAAATGTTATCTAAACAGGAATTTCTTTGCAATTTCGCTACATGTTACTTAAATACTCAACTAATGTTCTTAATAATTGATTTTAATAGTTATAGTATGTAAACGTCGAAATTATTTATTTCTTTTTACACTGCGTCATGGCTGTTTACATTTGCCCTTAAAGTTTCTGAACGAAACACTGTATAATCTGTGGTGTGGGCAAAAATTCGCCAACCGCTTAAAAAAAAGTTTACGTATTTCCAAAGAGAATATAACCACTACGTTTTAAGTATTTCTTAACAACAGCTGTGCTGACTTGTGTTTTAAAGCTGTAATTCATAATTTTTACTCGCAAATGTGATGGAAAACATTGTATGTATCACGGGCGGTACGAGAATTACGAACCTCGACTCAGAAAGCCCTCAGTCTTCGACTTCGGGCTTTTACTAGAGGCTTTTCTCCAAAAGTCTAGGCGCCTCTTGAACAAAACAAAAAAAAAGGTACTTTTAGTTAAAAAAGATGGCGGGCGGGTTACAGGAATAGTTTGTCGTAGTTTCTGCACACTTATATTTTAAAAAACACCTACCGTCCCAATTAGTACAAAAATATTTTTCAAATAAAAACACCATAACCTTTTGTACATAAAAAATACTAGCGAAACAAACGACGGTATCTTATTTCGGTCAGGCGCCGCCGTCGACGTCCGAACGGGAACGTTTTCTCGGCAAAAAATTGTAAAGTATTCACGAAATGACACTGATAAATTACTCCGTGTTTTACAGACACATCTGAAGATTTATTACGGCACCCACAACCAAAAATACCACACATACACGATAAATACGTAAATATATATTCACAAACCGACCAATAAATCTAAAAGGCTCAACAAGAAAACTGGCTCTGGTTTCAAGGCTTTTCGCCAAGAAAACTGTCAAAGACCTGTCAAATTCCGTACATTTTATTCTAGTTCCATATTTTCCCGCGTGTCAATTTATACTGGTCTTTGTACGTAAACATACGCTTACATCGTATACATGCGTGGAGCACGGAAAGATCGATTGCGCTGTAAAAGGCACAGGAAATGTTTTATTCTGCCTTATTTTATTTTCATTAGACGTGATTTTTTCGTTGACAATTTATTGGGGTTCGTTTATGGTGATTGGGTATCTAAAATAAATCAGTTTCGTATATCTAAACCGTTGTGGAAGGAAGAAAAGAAAACAACATGAAGTACTTACTATTTCTAACTTTCTTAGAAGTTTATTCAGTGAGCAAAGAATTAGTTCCTTGTGAATTTTATAGTACCCTAATAACCTGAGTATTTGCTTAGTTTCTATGAAAGAAGAGTCACAGCATACAACGTGAAATTTACTGTTACTCGTACAACAACAACAACTTCTTTGCATTCGCACAAAAAAGTCGATTATTTTCAATGGAACACATACCCCTCAAAAATAACTTAAGATAGCCAAAAAATATATATACTATAATATAATAATATCCCCCACACATTCACAACTCCGCACCAGCCATTTAGAAAAACAAACATTCGTATTCTCAATGAGACTAGAAAACGGCAAAAACCTGCCGCCATTTTTCTCATTCATTTTCACATTTTTGTGCGCCAACTTAGTTCGCAAACAAAATACTCTGTGGGGGGGAGGGACAGGATCATCTGTCAAGGTCCAATCCACACTTAGGTCCATACTAAACCCTTTATGTTCTGTTGTACCACAGTGCATACACAGAATATATAGGTACAGAAGGCTGGCTCCATACAACGAGCGAAGACGCACTACGAAATAGATACACTACACGTACAGCGAATGCAAGCGCAGTTGCGACTGTCATTTGTTTGAAATCACCGTACGCATTCGTCTATGTATGCGTGCGTCTGTTTCCGCTCGTTGTATGGAGTGATATTTCTGCAACTATACACTTTGTTGTAAATAGTTACCTGTCTTTTATGCTTGAAAAGAAAAATAACCGAACACAAAAAGGCCTTTTCTACACCCGGATGCGTCTGAATAATTTATTAAGAAGAATTCTCTAAACAAAAGAGATTAAAGTGTTTTATGGGCTGTTTGCATAACAGCCTTATTATGTGTGTGCGATAATAAAGTGTTTGTTTGGTTGGCGTCGCAACAATGAGGGCATTGCACTGTGTTATTGTTAGATGTTTCTCAAGTACGCTAGTTTGAAGTAGGTTTGTATATTTTTTTAGCCTTCTGTTATAGTTTTCTGCCTTCTTTTTAAATGAGCCTTCGGGATGTAGTTGATTATTGTTCGTATTTAAATATCACACATCGTCGACCACATCATCGCTTACCATCAGGTGAGGTAGAAGCCAAGCGCGAGCCTATAGGATATTAAAAAAAAATCTTTACCGTGTTAGTCCCAACTCAATTTTTAGTACGATTTTAATGTTGCGGAGATTATAGTTAGTTTGTCTTTTTGAGATGTTATGCCCAACCACTGCTACTCCTGAAACACCATTAACAGTGGCTTCCACGAGAAAATAACCGAGTCAATGAAGAACGATGAGTTCCGAAGAAGCGTTTTAACTGCCTTGAATTCCGCAATGAAATTGATCGGAAAAGAGCAGCGGTGGATAAAAAAAATCTTGAAATCAAATACCAACCTATCTAAACCCATTTAGATAATATGGTAAAAAATGACCAAATCACAAATTTATGCCAGGAGCCTACGTAGATAACGCGTCGTATCAATACAGGGTTTAATGATCAAAATAATTATGTTACATTGGGCAGTCAGCCTGAATCAACAATTAGACGCGGCATGCTCTATAATTAATCGATTATTAAGACGATCTAATTAATTGTATCTCTGGACTGAAACCAAAAACATGGATTGACCCAAAGGGCAATCGCACTCTGTAATACAGTAATCCCTTTTTAAGTGCATCGAAAGGAATGCCTGGGGCTCTAGATAAAGTGTCCTTAACGCTAGTCTTGCTCCACAACCACTAGGACGAAAAAACAAGTGATAAGCAGAAAAGTTCTGAAGTAGTGTTGGACCTACTGAACACTGTATGAATATATTTGTATTGTATAAACTCAATTTATTTTAGTAATAACTGCACAGCACATGTGTAAGTGCTATGTACAAACTGTAAATCTACCATTGACTTTACCTATATGTCGTTCATTGTCTTGTGTGTGCCCTGGCAGTTGATAGTGTGTCATGCTCTCTTTAATGTTTCTCTGATGGCGGCACATGAGTTGGATCATTCGGTTCCCTTCATGATGGTTGAGCTGAGTGGTGCCAATGCATGTATCATGTTCGTGAACGGGCGCCATCAGTTCGGATTGGTCATAACTTAGCTGGCTCGGCCAGTTTTTAAATAATTTTCTCACATATATCAAATCAAATCATTTATTGGTTTGCAAATATGGGTATTTAGTACATAGATGTTTTATTATATAGTGTAGGCCTCCATGCTCTACCGTCACATGGACATGCAAAACATATTACTTAATTTATACAAATTAAAATATTGAATTATCATTTTAAATATTTATGAGAATCAAATAATAAAAATTAATGTCAATCAAACGATTGACATTAATTTTTATTATTTGATTGCAGTAAATGATGTAACCAAATACTTATAAAACACTTTTTCTTGTCCGGTCTTTTCTATAACAAGCTACTTTTCCTATTGGACGGTAGAATCAATTATTAACTTTTAAAGGACCATGGGCACTTTTGTATGAACACCCAATTTTTTAAAGTTTGTTCTACCTATCCTACCTATCCTAGCTATCCCTAGCTATCCTAGCTATCCTAGCTATCCTAGCTATCCTAGTATCCTATCCTACCTATCCTACCTATCCTACCTATCCTACCTATCCTACCTATCCTACCTATCCTACCTATTCCTACCTATCCTACCTATCCTACCTATCCTACCTATCCTACCTATCCTACCTATCCTACCTATCCTACCTATCCTACCTATCCTACCTATCCTACCTATCCTACCTATCCTACCTATCCTACCTATCCTACCTATCCTACCTATCCTACCTATCCTACCTATCCTACCTATCCTACCTATCCTACTATCCTACTATCCTACCTATCCTACCTATCCTACCTATCCTACCTATCCTACCTATCCTACCTATCCTACCTATCCTACCTATCCTACCTATCCTACCTATCCTACCTATCCTACCTATCCTACCTATCCTACCTATCCTACCTATCCTACCTATCCTACCTATCCTACCTATCCTACCTATCCTACCTATCCTACCTATCCTACCTATCCTACCTATCCTACCTATCCTACCTATCCTACCTATCCTACCTATCCTACCTATCCTACCTATCCTACCTATCCTACCTATCCTACCTATCCTACCTATCCTACCTATCCTACCTATCCTACCTATCCTACCTATCCTACCTATCCTACCTATCCTACCTATCCTACCTATCCTACCTATCCTACCTATCCTACCTATCCTACCTATCCTACCTATCCTACCTATCCTACCTATCCTACCTATCCTACCATCCTACCTATCCTACCTATCCTACCTATCCTACCTATCCTACCTATCCTACCTATCCTACCTATCCTACCTATCCTACCTATCCTACCTATCCTACCTATCCTACCTATCCTACCTATCCTACCTATCCTACCTATCCTACCTATCCTACCTATCCTACCTATCCTACCTTATCCTACCTATCCTACCTATCCTACCTATCCTACCTATCCTACAGTAAGTGAAGTAAGTAGACGTCCTACAGCCTACCTATCCTACCTATCCTACCTATCCTACCTATCTCCTACCCTAATGATCCTACCTATCCTACTATCCTACCTATCCACCTATCCTACCTATCCTACCTATCCTACCTATCCTACCTATCCTACCTATCCTACCTATCCTACCTATCCTACCTATCCGACCTATCCTACCTATCCTACCTATCCTACCTATCCTACCTATCCTACCTATCCTACCTATCCTACCTATCCTACCTATCCTACCTATCCTACCTATCCTACCTATCCTACCTATCCTACCTATCCTACCTATCCTACCTATCCTACCTATCCTACCTATCCTACCTATCATACCTATCCTACCTATCCTACCTATCCTACCTATCCTACCTATCCTACCTATCCTACCTATCCTACCTATCCTACCTATCCTACCTATCCTACCTATCCTACCTATCCTACCTATCCTACCTATCCGACCTATCCGACCTATCCTACCTATCCTACCTATCCTACCTATCCTACCTATCCTACCTATCCTACCTATCCTACCTATCCTACCTATCCTACCTATCCTACCTATCCTACCTATCCTACCTATCCTACCTATCCTACCTATCCTACCTATCCTACCTATCCTACCTATCCTACCTATCCTACCTATCCTACCTATCCTACCTATCCTACCTATCCTACCTATCCTACCTATCCTACCTATCCTACCTATCCTACCTATCCTACCTATCCTACCTATCCTACCTATCCTACCTATCCTACCTATCCTACCTATCCTACCTATCCTACCTATCCTACCTATCCTACCTATTCTACCTATCCTACCTATCCTACCTACCTGACCTACCTACCCTACTTACCCACCTACCTACCGTAGGGTACAGGGCACTCTACAGCTTACATGTTGATCAAAATAAGAGATATTTATGATCCCAGCTACTGACTGACAGGTAACTAGAATGTAATATCAAAACAAAATATATTTTCAAAAACGCACCAAAACACCAATTTCGCGCTGAATATGAACTTAGCTGCCATAGAATGAAATAAACTACAGTTCAAGAGCTTTCACATAACATACAAGTCATTACTGTTCAACAATGTTCAAAAGTGGGCCCAAAATAACGCATGGTCCTTTAAATGATTGACGTTCAAAAGTCTCTTTAACGGCCTGATTGAATAAAGACATTTTGATTTTGATTTTTTCATTCCATAAGCGATGGCGATAGTCGTAATGTCAAAATGTAACGGCGACAAGTGACATTTCGGTAAAGATTTGCTATCCCATACATTTTTCCAATCGCTATCCCGACCTTTCGTTGATAGGATGTCAGTTATTTATCTAGAGCCTCTGAGTACTATTGCACTGATGGTACTTTCACGGCTGAGCTGAATGATGAAAATCATTTAAACAAAACATCTAACCGACTTCCAAAACAAAACACTACAAAGCGAAAAATAATCTTTGGTACCTACGCATTTCGCATTCTTAAATGCCTAACAAATTCTTACATATCTCTTCACACCTTCTTCACACCCATTATTTTTATCTTCCTCTTTTCAGCGTGTGGTATACCCTGTACACCTGTACATACTATGAAGTTTCTAATAAATGTCTGTGCTTATTATGGGTTGTTCGTCGAGTAAGCCACCTTAAGTAGGGTTGAGCCACGCGATGACTTATTCATGCATGCCAACTGTCGCGAACTGACCTGCTATTCCTTTAAAAGCCAGTTTATACTTATGTTACAGTGCTGTCACGTAATCGAGGACTGCCATAAGTGTCTGGTCTTTATGGAAATCTTGACCTTGAAGGTTTCCTTTGCAGGCGCCTCTTTTTTTAACGCCGTTGGCCTACAGATTGTGTGAAAGAGTTTGATATTCGTTTTTGTGAATAGTGAACAGTAATGAGCCAGCCCACGTGACTTAATGTTCAGATGAGTCATTCCCATACATTGATTCGTTTTCTACTAGCGTTTTCGATTGCGGATTTTCAACTTGGCTACAGGTGGAGGGCGTAACATCATTAAGACTTACTGCGCACGTACGCTTAGCATTTGTAACATTATTCCGTATAACTTAGCGAAGCATCGTAGGTATCTCGTTGTTAACTCGTAACAACATTTTGAAAATTGGTTTAGCTCCTTTACACAAACTATTTAGTACAACGATTTCGTACGTTCACTGTCCACTCGACTACGCTGAGAACTCTTAACACTGCACTGGTCTGAACACTAAGACTCTCATTCTTTTCTTTGATGGCATATTGTGTTGTAAAATATGTTAGAGACGCTGTGCTATTCAGTTCCAAAGTTCTAAAGGGTATAATATTACCCAATTACTGGGTTTTGGAGATCAGATAGGCAGTTGCTTATGTAAAATACTGATACGCAGCTGCATCCAGTTACACAGGAAGCCGACTCTAACATTGTTGGGCAAATGCAAGGGACATTTCAAATCCATGCCGTAGTATAAATAATTGTCTAGCTATCATAGATTCTAGACGTAGCCAAAGCTGCTTTGATACGACGTAGTACATCTCCGTAGCAAGAGGTGTGTGCGTAGCGCTTTTAATCTTGGTCTCCGTACAGAATTGCAATCAGAACATAGAGTGAAAGCATACTGTTTTCTTACCGACTGTAATACTTACTTCTGCAAAGAAAAATGAGGTTTTGAAAATAATGCCTTCGTCTAACTCTACGTATACACACCTTAAATTTAAAGGGATACTACGTTTTAAAGGATTTCTTCGTGACATTTTTCAGTAAGGGACCTTGCTGATTGCGCAATAGGCGATATCGCAAACGTATTTTCTAAGAAAATTTCAAGTGCGAATTTTTGCGTTTTTTAGCGTTTTTTTTTTTAATCACTTATCCATGTGATGCTCGTATTGCACCAGGAAGAGTCCTTAAAGTTAGTTAGGTACTAAAAACATAGAATCACGATCAAGTCTTATATAACAAATTAGTAGCTAACCACGAAAACTACATTCCCAGTACCGTTAAGACTTCAAAAATTAAAAAGCAATTTCGTTGGGAAACGAAACGCGACCCGAAGGACCAGTCTTCGGCGACAGCTAATCGTAATAATGAGATAAGAATTTAATGGACTGCCTATCTGGCCCCGAAGCTGCGGCCTAGCATACCAGCATAACTTGACCTCGATAAAGTATTAATATTGAAGGATTGTAAGTGTCTTTCCTCCTGGTGTGAAAATACCAGTGTAAGATGACTTCCGTAAAGTATTAATATTGAAGGGTTGTGGGGGTCTTTCCTCTTGTTGTGAAGCAAGTTATTTAAGAAGATTACGCAGTTTCATTGGCCCTATAAAATACTAATGTCTTGTCGTCTGTTTCGAAGATACTGTGAAGTATAGTGAGGGAGAGATTGTCACCGTTTTAATGATGCTTGATGGGATTTTTCTCGTAAAATATTTTTTTTTATGCTTGACGGTTAATGATTGGTAAGTAAGTATACCTAATTTATAAGCAAGCAATAAAATGTACCCCTGAAATCAAAGTCAAAGTCAAAACATTTATTTAAATTAGACCATTAAAAGGCACTTACAAAATAATGATAATTGCTTCTAGTGAATGAGTATTGTATTTGCACTTAGTAGTATTTTAGTAATATTAAGATCAGATAAAAAAGCATATACAGCTGAAGTAAAATGTTGATTAACACCTTGGGTATCTAAAACGTGGATCCACGCAAGACACAATAGCTTTTTAATTGTGGATTACGGCACACAACCGGCAAATTGATTTGATTGGCAGGCGGCCGAGGATGAGATGGTCTGATCGAATCCTTTCAACGCTGAATCGTGATCATGGCCCTCAGTAATGAGGATCATGACGCGAGGATCACTACAAAGTTATTTTGTGTAACAATATTTTCCAAATACGATTTTAGCAAACTACACTCGGTCCAGTCTGTTATACTTTTGATAGCTCAAAAATTAATGATTTAGTGAAGAACTAATGCGATACCGATTCGATTTCTTATTACAATGGACTTTATTAATGAAGAAATTTGAATCGATTTAACATACGATAACACATGATTTTATTCAAGTGAAGATTCCAGTTTATATGGAGAAGTATACGATTTATCATAATAAAATCACAAGTATTTTGTTTGCTGTTTTTCTATCACACTAATAATATTATAAAGGCGAAAGTTTGTGAGTGTGTTTATATGTTTGTTACTTCTTCACGCTCAAACGGCGGGACGGATCTGGATATAATTTGGCACAGAGATAGATTATAGACTGGAATAGGACAAAGAATACTTTTTATCCCGGGAAGAAGTAAAATTATACTGGGACAGTTGAAATCGATATTCGGTAGATGGCGTTGTGCATTTGAAGTAATTTTCTGAATAGCGGTGCTAAGATTCTCCGCGAAATAATGATGAACCTAGAAAAAGAATTGGAACGTTGGTGAGTAGGTTAGGCAGAAAGGTAAGTAGGGTAGTAATGTCGGGGTGAAACTTTGCCGGGACAAATCACGGCCTGGCGCGGGTGGACAGAGCTCCGGCAGGATCTCATGGTGACATGAAGAGGGTGACTGTCGTAACCCAGCGCTGGGCTCGCCTCGCCACAACTGTGGGCGATAAGGGCCTTTGAGGAGTGGCTTGAGAGGTGTCTCGCGGCGTCTTCGTCACCTTCCGCCTGACGCAGCTCACCGCACACAGCTGTTTCGGGAGGTTCCTGTTCTGGATAAGGTGGGAGGAAACGCCCGGGTGTCACATTGTGTGGATTGCCCGGAGGGCACGGTAGAGCATACGGTGGAGGTCTGCCCCGCTTGGGTGGAGCAACGCCGTGTCCTCGTGGAAGCGATCGGCGGTGGAGACTTCTCGCGTCCGGCCCTGGTTTAGGCCATAGTACGGGGCAATAGGGCATCAGAACTTGTGAACTCCTTCTGCGATGCAGTAATGCTTGCGAAGGAGGAGGCGGAACGCGTGAGGGAGACGCGACGGAGACGCCCAGGGCGTCTCAAGTGGAGTGTTGCCAGAATGTCCCTTTTGTTAGATTGTACGTTACTCTTGACCTTCTCATGTAACCTCCATGTAACACGACTCAAAATGTAACCTTCAAGTCACTTTTAGCACTTAATGAAAAATATTGAAATATTTTCCTACAAACAAAGAATAATCGTGAAACGGAACGCATCTAAGAAAGTTTTCATTCGTCGTCTTGAGGCAACTGATTTTGTGACACACTAATTGACGTATTGCATGTTCACTCTCTCCCTCATGTGTATTTCTACATCTTACATCCCGCTTACTCCGGCGAGCGAGTGAGCATATTAGTGTCTTTTTCTACATAAAATAAGGTAATGTAACTTTTCACATGAAAATAAGTTTTTGAGATGTCGCATGTAATATTTGACTATCAGCCACTGGCAACACTCGGCCCTGGGCGTCGGGAGTCGCAAGCCGATTCCAAGCCACCGTAGGTGCGGGCTTGCAGACGGCGAGTAGTGAATTTATAATGCGATATTTACTGCTACGTAAATTCGATTTAACTGTGAATTTTAAATAATCGGAATAACGGAGCGAAAAGCATGTTGCTGCTAGCGTCGATGAAGTATTACATTTTATTGTTTATGGTTGCCTGTTACTAATTATGTAATTTCATAGGCGTGCATCTGTCAAAAGTAAAATAATACACTGGACGCAATAGAGGACCAACACTCAGCCTAGACTGCGAAGTCTTGCTATTTCGTCTAATTACATTTAGTACAAAGCCCTCATGAGCTGGCGGTAAATCTTACAGAATAATTAAGGAAACCCATTTAATAGAAACGCTAAGTTATATTTAGTGGAGGCCCTTGAGTGTTGAATCAAAAGGAAAATGTTTACTTAGGCTCCTTTTATTATGAGTACAAAATATGGACGTAGGTAATTTTCGTGTATTTAATGTACTGAGGAAGAAAACCGATATGAATTCTAATAAAAATAATACCTGTACGTAGAATATTATTTTATTTATCCAAATGAAAATATTGATTTGCCAGAAAGGAAATTGTTTAACAAGGAAATATTTTTTTAAGCAGAGGTGAACCCACCCACCCGTATTTTGCCCGTTATATTTAAGTGCCGATAATAAGACCCTATTACCATCTAAAGGACAAATAAAGCCTACGGTTGCAAAAAAAACATCGTAGTTACCTATTTAATGTTAATATTGATAAAAAATTGAATAAACAACTTTTCATAGTTTCCAACATCGAGTATTTACAGGCGTTTTCAAAAACTGGGTGCTTCTTGTGTGTGGGAATCAAACACTGAGAGGGTCCAATAGGATATTTGACAAAAATACCTATTTAGTCCGTCAGTTAGATAACCATATAATAATAATGGGCACATATTTTTCTTACATAAACTCACGCCTTTTTCCCATGGGGGTAGGCAGAAACTACAGAACGCCACCTGCTACGATCCGTACATACTTCTTTCTTCTTTTCTTTTTTTTTATCTAGTCATACACACACGCCGGTTATGAGTACTGCGCACCTGGCCTTTTTAAAGAACATCACCTATAAGGTCTATGTATGTCTTTTTAGGGCGTCCCCTCCCGGCGTTGCCATTCACGTCTGCCTTGTAAATACATTTCTTTAGTCGCCTTTCATTCATCCTCTCAACATGGCCAAACAATTTTAACCTACTCTTTTCAATTTTAGTCACTACATCTTCTTTTAAACCACATACACACACGTATTTTTTCTTTTGCCACGTAAACAAAAAATTACGACAGTATAGTGCATTGAAATATAGTGTGACGTCACGGTGTGCTACACTTTATACTGACAAAGTGACGTCACAAGCCCCAACTCCTGAACTTTGATGCGCTATATCTTTGTAAATTTTGACAAAACAAAAATACAGGACACATTTTATTTGATAATCTCACTGACGGACTAAATAGATTTATCATTTTTCTACCCAAGAAACAACTACGAGTTTGGAATGGCTTATGGTAAGTACGCCTTCTATTCCACAGGACATTCTGGCAAAATATGTGTGTACTTTTACACCTTTTTCTAACTATGTTATGTTTATTTATAACCGGCAAAATGTAGCTCGGTTATTTAATACCGGACGAGATACTTACCTCTGCGGTATTTTATATATGATATTATTGTCTGGCTGCTAGGAATATACCGTTAGTCTAATATACGGCCCTGGACGACGTCCAGTTGGACGGTATCTCACGGAATCTACACTTTACGGGTGTACTATATGGGCCGGTGACACATTTAATAATACCAATAGTAGCTACTGTTCTATAACATTAAATCACAGTTATATCTGCGGTACGAGTAAACTTTCGGATTGAGGATATAGATGTGAGTTTAGATAGTAGGTTCATAAGCCTTTTTTGACCCAGAATCTCCACATAGCTGTACCGGCTATTTGCCCTGAGAGTAAACTTCATTCGCAACAATGAGTTTTGAGTACAAATCTAGAATCATCAACCAACCTGTACCATTCCGACATAACAGATATACTTACCTGGTAAGTTTTTTTTGCAATGGGTAATAGACTTCATTCGCTCCAATTGTTTTGAGTACAACTCAGGTGACCTGTTTATTAATCGTACCAGGTTTTGCCAGCGGCTTCGCCCGCGTGTGTGTTGTGAATTGTCCCACGGACCCGGGATAAAAAAGTATACTGTGTCCTAATTCAGATCATAATCTACCTGTGCGCCCAAGCAAATCCGATAAACCTTTAAGGCACGATTGATAACAAATAGAAATATTCTAACATTTAAGTAAACATCAAAACGAAAAAAAAAACACATTTTTAATAAAAACAATATAAATAATGTAATTTCTTTACAATTAAAATAGTTAACAAAAATGAAATATATTCTCAAACTATCTATATATAATAATGTACAAGCGCGTATAAAAAGGGAAGAAAGAAAGAAGTCATTGGGCATAAAAAAAAAAACATCAATATCGCTGTCAATGGGAAAAGTGCCCAAAACGCTGGCAGCATTGTCTCCTTAAATCTTAATAATAATATAATTAATTCCTACTAATATTATTAAGAATAAAAATTTAGAATAACTGTAAAAATGTTATCTCTTTTAACTACCATGAGTCTGTTGTATTCCACTGCAGGCTGTACCTTGCAAAGAACCCCATCTGCAGCATTATTGTTACTTTTTAACCCCTATACCAAGCTGTCAGTGTAAATCTTTCATTATTTGCAGTATACTGTGTTCAGTTGCGTATCTTTCCTGTCTGGCGTTCGTTCAGCTTTGCCAACCGACCGTGGTCTGCACTGACGTACACTTTCAAGCACCACAGAGTATGAGTTTAAGCTTACACTGTTATTTTCATTGTTTTATATTTTTCAACCTGTGACCTCATTTTATGTGATGTTTTAAATTCAATTTAAAGTCTTCACACAAAGATAGCTCAAATAATTATTGTGTTTTATATTTCAAGTCTTGCTTGTAAAGCAAAATTATCCGAATTCAAATTCATGCAAGTAATAATGTAACTTTTGTAATTAGTTTTACCTACTTTCTTAGTTTGTTGCAGATATTACTGAAATCAATTAAGAAAAACATCTTAAGGAAACTTTAACTTAAAATAAGTCTGAAATCGCCTGTGTGAGTAGGCGATTTCAGACTTATTTTGAGTTCGTCGTTCGTCGAGCGTTTAAACACCACGTTTGCTCAAGGTAACAAATGTGGTGAATAATACTCTTGTCTTCTCTGTAGGTATGTCTAATTCCCAGCAGTGGGACAGTAGGCTATTTTATTATTATACCTTGGCTTCAATACAAAGTGAATTTCTATCGGAGGTGGCGATAGCCGAAATGCTGAATTGTTTGAGATTGACTACGTGAAATTTGGATAGCGCTTATACGTACATTTTTTCTCTTTAACAATCATTATATCGCTGATAACATAACAGTTTGTCTAGAGCTGGTCCCTGTATTCGAAGTTCTGTATTTGCGCGTAAGTATTAAAATACCTTTATAAAAATAATATCCGCCCCGAAAAACTCAAAGCTGCGGGATTTATTACGCCAGCGGCTGTAATTTTTGTAGTCAGCGAGCCACTAATTTACGTATGCGTTGTAAAAAATGAGATGTTATTACGGGTCCTGATAGCCTGGTCGCTGGCACTGTGCACGCTACATTGACGGGCGAATTAGGAAGAAACAGGATGAACATGTTTGCATTAGTCATGATAATGGGATAGCACGGTTATCAGTCAGTAGCGCTGACTGATTACTGTGCTGATTGCATCGAGACGAGAAGGAAGAAATAGCTGAAACAGAAGCATCGGTTTTGCAAACAATTATAAGATTAAATAGTTCCAAAGTAATACAGGCGGTATTATTGTAAATATCAAGATAGAAGTAACACGTTTCCTGAAAATATGTATCAATTAATTAAGTAGTTTTATTAATTTTTAAAAATAATCACTTACATGAAATCAGAGTTATCAACCAAGAACCCATTTAACGACAAATTTATATTGGCGATGGCATATTAAAGTAAAAATAAAAAGAGTGATATAGGGCAGGCAGACATTATCAAAGTACCAAGTAAAGAAGACAAGTGTCATCATATTGACGTGAATTTAGTCGAAGTGAAGTCCGGGTTCGTCAAATATATTTTTGCGTGTGTCTTTCTATCCGGATACATGAATTCCATTATGGTAATTAATAATCCATTAACAGTACCCCACTTTGCTGTAGAAGTTTAGAGTATGAAGCCTTGCTACAACGTTACGCTTTAATTTATCAATTAAAACACTACAAGCTACTCTAACTCACGCACGTATACATTATACGTAGAGTAAGTATTACACAGTGGTATATTAATTAAGAAAACAGAATTACCATTAAAAAAAAATAACTACTTTGAATTAACAATTTTATCCCCTTTCGTAAGAGGCCTATTTTTGACCTGCATTTTTCTGGGATAAAAGTCACCTCACTCAAAATTTTTTGAATCGGTTACATTGATATCTTTTTTGGAACGTTTCTGTTGTAATAAAATAAAAAAACTGGCATTCATAGGAACAGCCAGTCAGAAGTTAAAACTTAAACTTTGGAATAATTTTAAGTTTGTAAAAACACAGTTATTCCGTCACAAGTCACATTAGCATGTCGATGACGCAGTCAAATTAGCATATAGTTGATCCGAGCCCATAAGTTTTGCCTCTGCCTAATATCGATCGACGATTTCACTTCAAAAAACTTGCCTTGACAAACACATAAAACTTATTCAATAAACGCGTTGTATGTGTATATATTTTATCTTATTAGAACCCACTGCATGCAGCATGTGGCTTACTCGATATTCAGTAATTCCATACAAATGAGTCTACTTATGTATTAACTGAAAGCACTTGAAAGAGCTTGCAGCTACAAATTCTTTGTATATCGAGAACGTAACATAACGTCACGCCTGTACTCATAGGTAGGCAGAAGTTTTTAATTATATATACCTAATAGACATTGAGCATATTCCAGACGCCAGTTTGCTACAAAGAATTCTCTAGAAAAGTATTGGAGCGATAAACTCATTAAGGTAAAGGATCTAGTCGCAATTATTCCTTGCAACGAATAGACAAGCGACGCAGTCAAACACCTCTGTCTGGTCTGAACGTTAAAATGAATACAAATCAAAAGAAATCAACAAATAAAAAACGAATTTGGTAAAATTTATGAAAACTACCAAGAAAACTTCCCCATTTTCTGCACCGTAAAAACTCAACTATCAGATAATTTTAATTGTCCGAGTCCATTGTGGAATAATCACAAAACGTTTAAATAGATTCTCGAGAGAGCGCGGCGCTCCGTGGCCGTTTTGCATTGTTAGATAAATTCCTCGAACCGATTCCGTAAGTTCCTTAGTTCTTCCTTGCCATTTCTTTTACTAATTATTGCTCCACAGAGGCGGTACTGCGGCAAATGGGCGTAATAAGGTCTTTTGTAATCCCATTTATTAATTTTCGTCTCTCATTATTCTCTTCATTTACAACGGCGTTTGGTTCTAAACAAGTTGGTCGTATTGCCTGTGTCGGTTGTGTCGGAGAATATAATTATATTTCGAAGAGATTTCTATGTCACCCTGATGCGATGTTTCGTTTTAAAGCCGTGTTGTTTGCGAGGTAACAAATTATTATTTCTTGAGACTGGTGCAGACTATCGACTAAGCTGTGTCGTTGTTTCAATGGCGCGATGTGTTGTTCAGTTTATAATGGAAAACAGTTTACTTGGTCGTTTACACGTATAGACGACAGAATGTTTATTTGAAAACTATTTTAGATAGACTAATCGTCACTTTGACTTAATGCTAGACTAAACTTCATTAATGTGTCTACAGACATACTAAACATCAGTGCTGCTATCCTATAGCTAGACTGCACTATCGGGCAAAACCATTATTTTGAGGTGAAATGAAAAATAAAAAACCGGGAAATAATAAAAATCGATGCTGTTTATAAACTATAAGTCATATGCGCGAGTTTCTGGTGTCAAAAAATTGATCTGATTGCGTACTTTCGTATAGGCACTTTTATCAGAGGGCTGGACTTTTCTTCAGTCAGACAATCAGCATTGCCATCCAACGTGGAATGCCGCCAGAGTTCTGGGCAAATTTTGACGCTCAATGTGCCCTCCTCTTTTTATAAGCGTTCGTAGTTTTTGATTTATATGTATATATGGGTAATTTTTGTTAATAAAACATTTCATACAGTAAATGTACCAAAAGCCTTATATTAAAATTCAAGAAATAAGAACCGGCACATTATTATTAGTTTAAATCGATTACTAAATCTTATCAAAAATAGGTTTGTAAACTTAGCAATTTGGGGCATTTAAATTTTTTATCCAGAATCTATAGTAGAAAAATACTCTTAGAGGGCTGGACTTTTCTTCAGTCAGACAATCAGCATTGCCATCCAACGTGGAATGCCGCCAGAGTTCTGGGCAAATTTTGACGCTCAATGTGCCCTCCTCTTTTTATAAGCGTTCATAGTTTTTGATTTATATGTATATATGGGTAATTTTTGTTAATAAAACATTTCATACAGTAAATGTACCAAAAGCCTTATATTAAAATTCAAGAAATAAGAACCGGCACATTATTATTAGTTTAAATCGATTACTAAATCTTATCAAAAATAGGTTTGTAAACTTAGCAATTTGGGGCATTTAAATTTTTTATCCAGAATCTATAGTAGAAAAATACTCTTAGAGACATCAATAGAACTTTTTTTGCTGATTACGGAGACATTAAAACTCAAAATCGCCCAAATGTCATATAGTGACAATCTAGTTATAGAACGGCAGAGTGCCAGTTCTCAAATCCTACACAGCCATTATTCGACCAAATCCAAATTACATTACGACTGTAACTTAATTGAAACTTCAGATACAAAGCACAATCCACCGCTATGATAGTGAGTGACTAATTACAGATTAAGTTCACGTATCTTATGTCGCACTAATCTACTGTATTCGCTACTTAAGGATCAGTCGGTGTGGTGTTGTCCTCATTTAATATTACGTGCGGGGCGGTTAAGTTCGGCGGCTTATGCTGTTAGAAAAAATCGTCAATTTACTGATGTAGATACCGCGAGGCTAATCTATTTTGTCCCTTTCCCATAGTAATATGTCTTACGGCATATTACTATGGGGAAGGGCTGCAGACATTCAGTCAATTTTTTTTCTGCAAAAACGAGCCATCAGAGCGATATACAATCTTCGCCGGCGCGATTCTCTAAGGGAACTGTTTAAGGACATTAACATCATGACGGTACCTTGTCAATATATTTACGAAAACATCATGTACATTAGAAAGAATTTACATCTTTTTAGTAAAAACAGCGATAGACATAGTTATGTTACAAGAAATAGGGACCAATTAATTCAACCAGGTTTCAGGCTGGCTAAAGTAGCGTGCACGTCATGTCCTAGAACCAAAAATTCGAAGACATGTGACATCCACCAACCCGCACTGGGCCCGCGTGGTGGATTACGGCCCATCCCCTCTCACAGAGAGGAGGCCTGTGTCCCAGCAGTGGGAACATTAATAGGCTGATGATGTGATGTGTGATGTGAAAGTAGCGTCATCTTTTATGGGGTACTATATAAAATGTTACAATAAAATACCCCCACACATTCTAGAATTGAATGAGACGAAATTTAAAACTTGTATAAAACGCACACTATGCAGGCAGGCATATTATAGGTTGGGGGATTACATCGCTGATAAAAATGCTTGGCCCAACGCTATTCCAGCTCCACAGCCACTAGGGCACAAAAACAAGTGATAAGCAGAAAAGTTCTGAAGTATTGTTGGACCTGCTGAAAACTGTATGAATAATTATAATGTATATTTGTGTTGTATAAACTCAATTTATTTTTTGGATTATATAACTGTACAGCACATATGTGAGTACTATGTACCAACTGTAAATCTACCATTTACTGTACCTATGTGTCGTTCGTTGACTTCAGTGTGCCCTGGCAGTTGAGTGTGTCATGCTCTCTCTAATGTCTTTCTGAAGGTGGCACATGTGTTGGATCATTCGGTTCCCTTCATGATGGTTGAGCTGAGTGGTGCCGATCCATGTGTCATGTTCGTGAACGGGCGCCATCAGTTGGGATTGGTCATATCTTAGCTACCTCCGCCTATTTTTAATTACCTATTTATTGTATTTTTAATTGTTTGTTTTACTCTAGACGCTTTTAAGTGCGTTTTTTTTTTACATCGTTCTCACATTGCTCATTTGTTGATGCCAATTGTCTTATCTGAAATATAGGCAGCGTCTCAATTGTTGCTCTGTATCGCTCCCCTTCCTATAAAAACATCAACAATTTCATTGAAAGTTTGGATAGAGTGCTCATCCCATCGACACAAACTGTTGTCTTGATTGGAGATATTAATATCGATATCAAGATTGACAACAGCGATACACACTCGGACGAGTATTTATCATGTGCTGCTGCGCACGGGCTTCTCCCTGCTCACCTGTTCTCCACACGTATCTCTAACTGTCTAGATCACATCCTCTTAAAAACTAATTTATCAGCTACAGCTATTGTCATTGAGTCGTCTATAACTGATCATAATCCTCTGCTACTATTTTTGCAAACTAATAATAAGTATCGTAATTTACCCCGTACCAAATGTAAAATTAACCACAATGCAGTTGTAGAAATGATCAATAGCAAAGACTGGTCTCCTATCTTGACGGTGTTTGATCCAAATAGAGCGGCGGAAGAGTTAATAGGTGGTCTCTCTTCTATCATAAAGAATAACACACATGAATATACAGTCCCCAGGAAACATAGATCTCTTAAGCCGTGGATAACTCCTGGCTTGTTACGTTGTATCCGAAACCGTGACCGCATGCACGTCGAATTAAAAAAACATGCTAATAGCGAAATTCTAAGAATAACATATACTCGCTACCGTAACTTCTGCAACTCTTTATTAAGGAAACTTAAGCGCGCGTATGAAAAGGAAGAATTTTCTAAGGCAAAAATAATATTAGAGCAACTTGGGATGTGGTGAAAAAAGTATCTGACCTTCGTTCACACTGTCCTCCCCCTATTGAACTGTTACATCTTTCTGACACTCCAGGGTCCTCTCTTAATAAGGTCAATAATTACTTTGCTGGTATTGGTGAAAGCCTTGCTACTAAAATAAAACCTGTGCCCGCCACGCCTACAATTTCGCCAACGTTTTCAAGTGGCTCTATGGTTCTCCTTGAGTCTACGGAAATGGATGTTGAAGACATCATACTGAGTCTCAAGTCAGACTCCGCTACCGGTTGGGATGGCATTCCCATTAATATCATCAAGTTCACGAGAAGTGTGTTGGTCCCAATCATTACACATGTCTGTAATCTTGCCATTTCATCTGGTGTCTTCCCAGTAGTCTTTAAAAAAGCCGTAGTTCACCCAGTTCATAAGGCTGGTCCTAGAGACGACGTGAACAACTACAGACCTATCTCGGTTCTTTCTGCTGTGTCAAAGATCTTGGAACGAATTTTAAACAAGAGTCTTGTCAGTTTCCTCGATGTTAATAATATTTTAGCCCCCAACCAATTTGGTTTCCGGAAGGGTATGAGTACTGAAGATGCAATTATGGCTCTGTCTGACTACGCAGTTAGGACTGTTGACAACAAGCGAAAGTGTCTTGGTATCTTTCTTGATTTATCTAAGGCCTTTGATACTGTTTCGGCGCCGGCCTTACTGAATAAGATGGAGGGCATTGGAATTCGAGGCTTGGTGCTGGATATCTTTAGGGACTACCTCAGGAATCGCACTCAAGTGGTTCAAATTGAGCAAAATGTGAGTGAAGAGCTTCCCGTTACATACGGTGTGCCTCAAGGTAGCATATTGGGTCCCACTCTATTCCTTATCTATATAAATGAACTTTGTAAACTTCCCATTCATAATTGTAAAGTCATTACATACGCTGATGATACTTCCCTGCTTATAGATGGAGTAGACTGGGCCCAGTGCTATCGGAATGCCGCGAATGCGCTTAAACGTGTAATGGAATGGTTGAGTAACAACCTACTCACTCTAAACGTCAGTAAAACGGTTTATATGCCATTTGCTATGAGGTCGAATTTATGCCCTTCACCTTCCCTTACTCTTAAAGCCCACATATGTTCGCCTGCCACCATTTGTGATTGTCTTGCAGTCTCCCAGTCCACTAGTGTCAAATACCTAGGCGTACATATTGACCAACATCTCAATTGGCATAAACACATAGACATACTTTCTGGTAGAACTCGAAGGCTGATTTACGTTTTTAAATAATTGCGCAAGTCTGCTGATAGGGATACTTTGAGGATGGTTTATTTTGCTTTGTGCCAATCGATCTTGGCTTATTGTATTCCAATCTGGGGAGGAGCTACTGAGAGCCATTTTATCCGACTTGAAGGAGCACATAGAGCTGTTCTGAAGGTTCTGCTCTTTCGGCCACTAAGATATTCCACAGTACAGCTATATGCAGAATCTAAAGTTTTAACTGTCAGGCAGCTGTATGTCCTTCAGTCAATGCTCCATAAGCATCATACTCGTCCGTCTTCAGAGCCAACAGGCAGAATTAAATACACGGTTTTTAGTCAGGAGTCGCATAGAACTTCGTTTGCCAAGAGACAATATTATGTCGCCAGCACGAAACTTTACAACCAGCTTAATAACGTGCTAAAATTTATCCCGATACTAAATATCAACTCAAATCTAAGTTACAGGTATATCTTCTAAAACTAACTTATCGCAATACTTATATAAATAAATAGAGGAGGATATATAAATAAAGAGAGATATGAATTATGATAATTATTATACTAACGCTTAAGCTCAAACACTCACTCATACTTACACTCACAATCACACACACTCTTTTTCAAACATACTCACACTCTCAAACACCCGCACACATAACTCCAGACAAATACACTAGACATACAATACACTTTCATTTAATTGTTTTATTTTTTAATATTATTTTTTATTATGGTTTTTTTGTTTCTCTTGAACTTGCCCAAATGGATTATTGTGTATAAAGTGTGTCCAATTGTTTTTAAGCACATTACTATGAAGGGACACTGGCTTCTACGATACAGGTACATAAACCTAGTTTAGAAGTCAGGGTTTTTCACTCTGGAACACTAGCTTAAGTAATTTTTAGATCAAAATAATGTAATTAGATCAAATAATTTAATACATATATGTATTTTTCCTACAAGATTATTGTAACCAAATACTTGTAAAACACATTTTTTTTTTAAAAAGAATAAGTGTGGAGTTTCTTGTCCGTTCTTCTCCATAACAAGCTACATTTCCGAATAGACGGTAGAATCAATTATTATTACATTTAATTTTTTTTGACGTTCGAAAGTGCCGCTTAATGGCCTAATTGAATAAAGAAATTTTGATTTTGATTTTGTTGTGTGTGTGCTGAATGAACTCGATGTGATTGGTCTCTTCGAGACTGTAATTTGTTTTAGGGCGTTTTGGTTTCTTCTTATAATTTACTGTATATTTTCATCACCATTTCAGCCGAAAGACGTCTACTGCTGAACATAGGTCTACCCCAAGTATCGCCACATTGACCGGTACAAGACCGGTCAATGTGTCGATACTTGGTGCGTCTTGTACGTCATCTAGTGGGAGCCCATCCAACTGTATATTATCCTACTAATATTATGAAGAAGTCTCTCCTATGTTTATAAGCAAACACGCCTTAATGGCTAAACAGAATTGGATGAAATTGGGAATACGGAAATACCATGGCTTGATTAGGGTATATGATACCTTTTACCCGACTGCGGTAGGATATTAAAGTTTTTCGAGCGTATGTGAGTGTCTATGTTCATTTCTATATTACGCTCTACAGCCCAAACGGCTTGACGGTTTATGGCATATGAGGTGTCGTTGGATTCGTGTCAATTGTAGGAGTGACATAGGTTATATAACTATATAGACTATTTCAAAAAAGGGGGTGATTTTTCGCCCTTCATTTTTTCCCAGTTTTCCTAACAATATAGGTATCAAATGAAAGCTACCACATAGACCATTCTAAATCCAACTATATATATCTTAACACTTTTATGTAACTATATTGGCACAAATTCAAGCTATGCGTAACTTTTATAGCAAAACAAATAATCTTTTACCACATAACTTATTCGGAGACTAAAACTAAAAATTCAGACATATTATCTATAATTATATACAAGTAAAATTATAAAATTTTAATAACCCCCGACACATTTTTATTTCATTCTACATAGTTTATCTAGTACATAGTAGATACGCTTCGATCGGCATTCAATTGAACACGTAATTATGACACGATATCTTGCGAAAACACCCCGATTCAAACAGTAAAACGCCCATAACTTTTGAAGTGCTGAACCGATTTTATTAAACCACCCTTCAAACAAAAATAAAACGAAATTAAAATCGGTTCATCCGTTTAGGCGCTATTATGCCACAGACAGACACACAGATACACAGCAACACACGTCAAACTTATAACACCCCTCTTTTCCTCTGCACTTCGATATTAGATGTGAGGGTCTGAACAATTTAATTGTTTTGATAACATAACAAGAGATAACATCTCACCATAGACCTAGCAGAGATGTGTTCCCTACACCTATATTTCACCAGTTACCTTCAAGCTCTATGTAATAGGGTACGAGGTTGTTACCATAAAAGGTAGGTAAGGTAAGGGGGTTAAAATCCATAATGCGGCTAATGAGAGACTACCAGTTGTTTTACCTAATAACACTGCCCTATCGGAACACTGAACTCGATACTCTCTTTTATATCAATCAATCTGCAACTGTTATATCTGTCGTGGCTAGATCTTAAAATTTATCACTTCATGATGTGGCCAACCATTTCATGAAATGGTTGTATTTCATGAAATAGAAATACCCGCTGTCTACAATCAATAAATACTCAGCGTTTGACAAAATGATCAGCTAAACGCACGGCTACTTCATAATTGTCAAACAGATAGTGACCAAATCGTAATATAGTTACACAATCCACCACTAAAGGCGCTGATATCGTATTGTTTTTGTGATGCATCATGGCGGAAAATTATTCTGATAAAGAAGCTAATAATAATGTGTCAATTGAAGAAAAAGGTACTTGCACACAACAAACACAAAACTACTTGAATACAAAAGTACCAAAGATATTTTTTAAATTAAAACTTTGATACCATGGATCTCTTCATTAATTATTATATGGCCAAACGTGATAGATAGCATAATTTATCATAAAAAGTTGACGTATAAATAATTTATGGTCAGTATTAGCTGGCCATATCTTGAAATACAATTATTTCAAATACGAAATATCTTGAAATACGATTATTTATTAGACTTCCCAGCATAGCCTCATTAATAAGTGATTTAACAACTTTCCCATGGAACTCGACCTGGAACCTGGAAAAAATATGGAAAGTAATTTTGTTTTCAGATTTTAACTTACAGCTAAATACATTTTGAATTTCTATTCTGTGTTGTGTGAATCCTGTATCCAAACGGAAAGTAATTAATGTCAGTTCAAGTACCCTATGACACCGGCGGACACCTATATTTTTTTGTAATTTTAAATGTTTTTTTTTATTTGTCTTTAATACATATTTAAAAATGTGAAGAAAACTCAATAAACGTAAGAAAAAATATTTTTATTTTAGTTGTCTTTAATTGTTTTTATTAAATATTTAGGTATTTCAAATAAAAAAATAATAAAAAAAAACTTAATTCCGCACGGACCTCAATCAATACATGCGGGATCGCGATTTTTTGCAGGATTAGATTCCCTAATATCAACCAATGTCGGATTTGGCTTCCAACTTCCAACCAAGTATAAAACAACCATCCCACTAAGATGGATGAATCGTAACTAAATGACTCTTATTTCGACGTCGTTATTAACCTGCCTTCGTGAGAAAGAACAATCAGCATTTTACATGGAGCGACTGCCTATTTAGCCGCATGCTGAGATAGGAGCCTTTTTAGTCTCGCACGGGAATTTATTATTTTATTATTGTTTCATTTTTGGTTTTTGCTTATTTCTCGTGTCTCACAAATATTTTTTTGTTTTCTTTCATTGGTTCTTTCATCACAGTCCTAGGTGTTGGCATTCCTCAACCTTAAAATAGACCCTTGTGGTAGTTATTCTTTAGCCACGAGCTCTTCTACAAGGATATTGTGTTATATTATAATAATATAAAATGCTTTTTAGTGAGTTCAACCATGTTCATTTCCATCCTACTATTAACACGTCCATTTTGCCGACACATAAAACAAAATAACACGGCAACAAAATGAACTAAACGATTCATTTCAATTCATCGCTTATTAAATTCTCCATATAAATGGTAGTTTACGAGATGGACACATAAAACATGGCACAATTTATAATCACCTTGCACCCGGGGGATGCAGGCGCGTGTTAATTTAATCCCTCCTCTCCTCTGGGATGTGGAACCTGTATTTATCATAATTATATTGAATATTTTCGTCTGGAATTTTCATATTTACATAAATTAATATTTTGTTTGAGCATGTGATGATTGAATTTGATATTGTATGTTTGTGTGTAAAGCTTATGAACAATATTCGGTTTACGTATGTAACTAGCTTCTAAGGTAAATTTGGGTCTAGTTTATGGAACAAATTTATCGATGCGTCAAAAATTAATCTCATTTACCCAATCACAGCAAACAACGCGCGTCACATAAATTCATCGTCACATAATTTGCCATACTTTTATTTCCAGAAACTGGGGTAACTTAGTGATCGTCATTTGTTTAAACAGATCCCTATAATATAATTCTTGTAGATGGTATATGACTGGCGTAGAGGAGTGCCCAAGTTTTGGATAGCTAGACCGTATAGAATAGTAATCCTCTTTCTATCAGTTCTACCAATTAGACTTGCCTGAGTCTCAAGTTACGCAGTAAGATTGAAGGGGTTCAAAGTCATCTACTTGGCAAACCGAAACAGAGAAGCCATTGGGGTATAGTATCATTAATATAATGAACACAAAAGGTTAAATTAAGAATTCAAACAAATGTTATTCATAATATTTGCTATAGAACATCATAAAGTTAACAAAAGGGCAATTAAGTTGGATCAAAAGACGGGCAATGAACCGGCCACAATGTGGTCATACTACAGTTAACAAAGTTATTATTTTAATTGTATTTTGTAAGGCCATATGTGACTTAGGTGTCACATTTGAGTTCGTCGCCCCGAGCGAAACGCGAAGCGTGCTAGGGACCTATTTAATTACAGTCTCTACTTACGTAGGAGATGTTATATGGGTAAATCTAGCACCTAGCTTTGATGTTTAGTCGCTGTTGAACTTCTAGTCTGGTGCACGTATGTCAAGAGGGTCTAGCTAGGCAAAGTGACAGGTCAGTGGGTCGTCCTAGGGGTGGAGTTTTAGGAGTTGGAGTATACGCTTAGGGACACTATGAGCAGCAAAGAAAAGCAAATAAAAAATTTTGGACTGTTATTTTCATGATATGTATTTTTTCCTAAATTTTCCAAATTTATTGCAGTACTGGGTTGACCTTGACCATAACAATCATTTAGGTTCTCCTTCAAACCTAACCTATCCGTGTCGGGGTGCCCTAAGCTCCCGAGATCACTTCGCTCGCTCTTGGACTAATTCAAGTGACATTCTAACAGCGATAACACTTGTCTAAGAGCTAGTACACATTAAACGATCGGCATTGGCATTGCCTCTCTATAAATCATAACAAAACTAAAATGGCCACCCTACACACGCTCCTCGCTCACAGTATCACTGACACTCTCCTCTACACTCACTTTATCACCTACCCACAATTATTACTATTTACATGACATCTAATTCGGTACCCACCTAATTTTGATAGGATTTTTTTTGCATATTTGTTTAAATATTTGTATTTCTATATTATTTTCTGTGATCTCACAATTTTGTTTGTTTATCATTATTATAACGCCTCATGATGTTTGTAGTTTTATGATAATAAATAAGAAATTGTCGCGAATTTGGGGTGAGAGCTTGGTGATCCGTCACTCAGGTTACCCTAGTATAGACTCCAGTCTGTCACAAAGAATCAAATTTAAAGTATGTTTTCTTTGATATTTAACTCTATTATGTGAGCTTTATAATTAAGTGATCTTTTGTAAATAGTGAAATAAAAACCATTGTTGCGTTTGACGCGCTTTGGTAGCGAACATACACCGCGGTCGGCATGGCGTTCCACGAGCGTTAGCAGGGCGAGTATACTTCTGGCTCAGTTCAAAACTGAACGTCGAACTGTCGAAGTAATTGCTTGTGTTTGGCTACTCTATCCCGCCCATTTTTGTTATTATTAATTCTGTAGTTTCGTAATTTTTGGATTTCATCGATATCAAAATGATGCTCGATTAAATTTTGGTCAATACTCGTACATGCGTCCACTCTACAGAAAGCGCGCAATCAACTATACGACAAAATGGCATTTTAACTAAAATCTTACTACGCGTCTGACGCGCGCTTCTCTAGAAGCACGCGTTTGGATGTGAACGGATGTATCGGACCACATGTTTTCTTACACCTGCGTTACCTAAGCGCGTGCTTCAAAACGCCTAATGTGTATCCTCTCTAAAGTCCAAAAAGTTTAGGAATACATAAGTGACATTTCGGTAGCATATTTCGGACTTTTTGACAACTGTTATCGCTGATAGAATGACACTTTATCGCTGCATATCAAGAATCTCTTGTTCTGCAAATAAGATGAAAGTTGCTCAAGATATTTGCATTAAATCACCAACGATTGGGAACACCTAAATATACGATGCAATGTGAGAGAAGAACATGATCTCACTGTGTTTTGGCAATTAAATAACATAACGCCTAGAGCGCCGCTCTCTCTCTCTCTTGGTCGGTGATTGGGATCACCAGAGCGCCTAGACGCAGTGAAATTCTATAAGCTAGGCAAATACTCCAAAATATAAGTAAGTATCGGCATGATTGTGCGCTACTATAATGTCACGTGGTCAGTTCCAAAAATTTTACATTTTTACAATCGTAATCGCTGATGGCTGGTTACTCTTTTTAGAGCAGAACCAAAGACAATGAAGACAAAGACGAATAATATTTATTTCAACTTGGCCATTAAGCGGCACTTTTGAACGTCAAAAAATATATATTTAAAATTAATAATAATTGATTCTACCGTCCATTCGGAAAATTAGCTTGTGATGGAGAAGAACGGACAAGAAACTCCACACTTACTCTTTAAAAAAAATTGTTTTCCAACATTTACATACATAAATTCATATACACGAAGACGATATACCCAGCACTATTATACTACGTATAGTTTTAAAGTATTACAAGCACTAACAGATAAATTCCTTCATTTAATAAATAGGAATATGGTTGTCACAGACTTACAAATATTGAAAACATAGGCAAATTACCTAATTCAACAACAACGGAACAGCGCGTAAGTCAATTTCTTAAACAAAAAGAGAAGAGAAAATAAATAAAATAAAGTATAAAATTAACCCGTTTGATTTTGTCTATACTTAAGATTGCCCTATGGAGCAGGACCAGCATGTTTACAAGCATTATTATCTAGAACCTGATTTCTTCATTGTGTGTAAGATACACATAACTGTTTGTTGGTGGATTCTCAGGTTAAATCTGAAAGTTCAAGTGGAAGCCTTCTTGCTACAATCAAGACATGCATCTGCCTAGCATCTTTTTCACCCTATTTCTTTTCTGTTTTATACAAAATGAAGGTAGTATATGTTTTATTTATTTCTCGTCTTTACTAACTTGATTTCCATTCTATTGATTGATTCTATTGATAAGGGTTTAGCACAAGCATATACTGATATTGTAAGTCGTTTTGTGACAATTAAATACCGGGTGCGCACTACTCATAATCACCGGCTTGCGTATATGACTAGATGTATGAACGTGAGTGAAGCAAATGGAGTATGTAAGGAACGTAGCAAGTCGCGTTCAGGGGGATAACTATTAGCTCTTCGAGTAAGGTTATTTTGAAGGCGCTTAAGGGACAGATGTAAAAAAGGCGTATTTTCCCATGCGGGTAGGCAAAAACTACAGGGAAGACCATAAGCTCTTATAGTAAGGTTATTTTGAGTGTTTGTAAGGGACAGCTTTATATAACTTGTATACATCTGACTCTTACGCGCATTCAAAAGAGTGTATGTAAGAAAGTTCACCCAAAAGTATAATAGAGCTTACTTACTAAAATTACAACCTCGAAAACCGTTGGAAATTTCTCAGTGTTTCATTTTTATATCTTCATTAAGAAACCGTCTGGCTAACTCTCCAAATAATTTTACCGTGTCAAAGAATTATACGAGACCATATTTGATTTAAAGTTAGAGGGAACCCTAATCTTCTTGTAACTACTTTAATTAAATATTATTATGGAAAGTGCAGTCAACTAGGATAGCTATCAATTTATGATTTAATCATGAAGATAAAAATATCTTGATTTAATATCATAATTACTTTTCATAGAAAAGTGCTGGAAAATTACGAACTAAGTATATTATAACTATTTATTGATTTAAAAGACTGTTTGAGTAGATGTTTGCACGTTTATCTCCATTGAGATATATGCTTTGAAAAAACCTGAGTCCTTGACAGTTTAAAAATGCCTGTAACTGGTATAACTAATTGAAATAAATGCTTTAAGTTTGAGTTTGTACCGTGAGAGAACTTAACGCTGAATTAATTTTCCGTATTGACTGACAAAGAAATTGTTTTCTAATCTCTATCAATCAAGTTTCTAGACTTTACATTTTCGAGATTTTCATTTTACTAAACAGGCACACGGCACACACTAAGTCTACATCTCTTTTTTCATGTCTCCTTTTGCAGGAATGCTGAGTTTTTTTTTTTCAGAAATAAGCATGACCTCTGTACCTACTTATTTTTCTGTTCTTTCTTCTGTCTGTGTATCATTAATGTGTTAATAAATTGTTAAATAAATAAATACAATAAATTTTTCGTTTCGATGCTGGCAAAACCTACAACTTTCCAAATATAAATAAACGGATCCACATTTATTACCGTACCCCAAACCAATACGTTATTTTATTCAAGAGACGTAAAGCACCTAAGTATAAAGCACGGTAAGCGTAAAAAGCGATTTGTCACCGTCGCTCCCGAAGCGCAACTTTTTGCCCAGGGATTTGGGAGAGCCCCTGTGTTAACACAACTCGCGTCGGCTTATGACGATATAACTTGCTGTGTGTTGGTAGTTAAAACATTTATTTTTATTTTTTTGTTGATATTGTTTAGGAACGCACATTTTAGTCCTTGAATAAGTCGCAAAAAAAATTACGTTCTATATTTTGGTCCTCTAGATTTCTAAAATCGGGATAGAGAAATAAGGCTTAGTGATTTCTGTGCCATTTATTATTGCTACCAGTAGTCCAAATAGTGTTTGAATAATTATTAGCCCGATTATGGATTTGATACAATATAATATCACTAAGTTAGTTTGTCAAAACCAGAAAGTGCCCAACAAAAGTTCATAACGGACATTTGGGAATTATACCCGTTTTACTTTATTAAAATAAAAAGACAAAGGCAGGTAATTTTTATAAATTTTATAAATATCAAGGTTTTTTGAAAAGTCACGTTAAAAGGCTATCCACACATATCAGGGCCGTGCCCAGGACGTGATAGGGCCGGGAACAGGCATTGAAGCTTCGTCACTGGCAGTGTGTGAACGAGTTCATATAAAATGTACACACCGATATTATATTCAGCTTCTGACGGGACACGGTACCTCCACGACCCGGGCACGGCCCTGATATGTGTGTCTCCGTATCTAAATTTCTCTAAGTCAATTTTGTATTACACTGAACATGTAAACATGGGCACATTCTTTGTGAGAAGTTACCTAAAGACAGTTTATTTTTTATTTAGAAAAAATTACAACCGCCTTCCAAATAAAACACTTAACAAAGTGAAAACTAACTTCAGTTTCGGAAGTCGTTGTTCTTGGTTTTGTTTCTTCGTTTTTGTTTTCACTTTAGCTGTTGTGATACATATCTAGAATAGATTATCCGAATAACATGAAACTTGAACACAACCGGCGAAATTAGAGTATACCAGGGTGAATTGTACACATGCGCACCCCTTTGAAGCGTAGTAATTCTACGATAAGATATTTTAAAACATCCAATTCGTTTTGGAGGAGTATCCAAAAGTAGTGAAAAAATATCGTGTAGTTAGTAATTTTTCAAAGAAAAACTATTCGTTACAAGAAAAAATCATGTAACACAAATAGTGAACATGGATCAATAATATTTATTTTTCAAACCTTTTAACCTAGCCGCCGTTACTAAAGAGTATGCTTTAGAAAGTAACCGTTTTACGGCACTAAAGCGGTGGAAGAACCTTAATAACAAGTTATGAGATACCGTAAAACGAGGTTAAATTGATTAATTTTGATATTAAAATTAACATTACTATTTCAAATGCAGTGTTGGCGACTTCACAAGTGATTATATATTCCCTAATACAAAATTATTTTTTGCAATAGTTTGGGAGGAATTTAAAAAAAAAAACGAGCCGATGATAGCTAAAATAAAAGTGGGGTTACTTTGATACCCCATTGTTTTTAATTGCTATATAAAGTAACCCCAATTTACAATGTATTTTTAATGAATTCACACTGTACAATTCAAATTTTTTTTTCTTCATCAAGTAAACTTATTCTTGCGATGAGGTTGATGCAAAACATGGCTGACATGTCAGAGCAGCAAATTTTAAAAAGAAAATTGAGGTGCGTTTCGTTTTCACGGAGTTAGCTTTAAAAACCCTAAAAAAATAAAGTTATCATCAAAGTTACCCCAACCCCAGATCTCAATATAACCCCGTTTAACCGGTATCAAACATAAAAAAATACAGTCGAATTGAAAACCTCCTCCTTTCTGAAATCGATAAAAAGGAAAAGAAGATAAAGCAAAGTGTTCAAAGCTTTAGTGGGAAAAAGTCACTTTTAGTGTTCCAAAAACCACACGGGCAAAGTCACAGCCAAGTTAAGTTTAATTTCCAGAGCGGCTGTAGTCAATCACACTGATATCTCCCGAGCCACTGAACACGAAACATCTAGTTTCGCGTTAGTTTGTGAAAACTTATTGTACCCTGAAAGCCTGAAATATGACGTAGTCTGAATTACATATGCTATAAAATATTTTCAAAAAAAATAGAGATCCTTATGAAAATTGCAATAATGTAACCCAAGGTAGCAAAATGTTGTCTGTAAAATACATTATTTGGCGTGCGCTGAGAAAACTATTGATGATAGATACAAATTAGTAGGTAGGTAGCTAGGATAGGCAGGTTAGGCAGGGTAGGCAGAGTAGGCAGGGTAGGCAGAGTAGGCAGGGTAAGCAGAGTAGGCAGGGTAAGCAGAGTAGGCAGGGTAGGCAGGGTAGGCAGGTTAGGCATGGTGAGCAGAGTAGGCAGGGTAGGCAGGGTAGGCAGGGTAGGCAGGGTAGGCAGGGTAGGCAGGGTAGGCAGGGTAGGCAGGATAGGCAGGTTAGGCAGGGCAGGCAGGGTAAGCAGAGTAGGCCAGATAGGCAGGGTAGGCAGGAAAGGCAGGGTTGGCAGGGCAGGCCGGGTAGGCAGGGTAGGCAGGATAGACAGGGTAGGCAGGAAAGGCAGGGTAGGCAGGATAGACAGGGTAGGCAGGAAAGGCAGGATAGGCAGGATAGGTAGTGTAGGCAGGGTAAGCAGAGTAGGCAAGGTAGGCAGGGTAGGCAAGATAGGCAGGGTAGGCAGGAAAGGCAGGGTAGGCAGTGTAGGCAGGGTAGGCAGGATAGGCAGAGTAGGCAGTAAAGGCAGGGTAGGCAGGATAGGTAGGGTAGGCAGTGTAGGCTGGGTAGGCAGGGCAGGCATGGTAAGCAGAGTAGGCAGGATAGGCATTGTAAGCAGAGTAGGCAGGGTAGGCAGGATAGGCAGAGTAGGCAGGGTAGGCAGGAAAGGCAGGTTAGGCAGGGTAAGCAGAGTAGGTAGGGTAGGCAGGGTAGGCAAGATAGGCAGAGTAGGCAGGGTAGGCAGGGTAGGCAGGGTAGGCAGGGTAGGCAGGATAGGCAGGGTAGGCAGGAAAGGCAGGGTAGGCAGGGTAGGCCGTGTAGGCAGGGTAGGCCGGGTAGGCAGGGTAGACACGGTAGGCAGGTTAGGCAGGATAGGCAGGAAAGGCAGGAAAGGCAGGGTAGGCAGGAAAGGCAGGGTAGGCAGGGAAGGCTGGGTAGGCAGGATAGGCAGGATAGGCAGGGTAGGCAGGATAGGCAGGGTAGGCAGGATAGGTAGGGTAGGCAGGTTAGGCTGGGTGGGCAGGGTAAGCAGAGTAGGCAGGGTAGGCAAGATACGCGGGGTAGGCAGGAAAGGCAGGGTAGGCAGGAAAGGCAGGCTAGGCAGGATAGGTAGGGTAGGCAGGGTAGGCTGGGTAGGCAGGGTAGGCAGGGTAGGCATGGTAAGCAGAGTAGGCAGGGTAGGCAGGTTAGGCAGGGTAGGCAGGGTAGGCAGGGTAGGCAGGTTAGGCAGGATAGGCAGGTTAGCCAGGGTAGGGGCAGGGTAGGCTGGGTAGGCTGGGTAGGCAGGGTAGCCAGGGGTAGGCAGGATAGACAGGGTAGGAAGGGTAGGCAGGGTAGGCAGGGTAGGCAGGGTAGGCAGGTTAGTCAGGGTAGGCAGGGTAGGCAGGGTAGGCAGGTTAGGCAGGGCAGGCAGGGTTGGCAGGGTAGCCAGGGAAGGCAGGGTAGGGGCAGGGCAGGCAGGGTAGGCATGGTAGGCAGGATAGGCAAGGTAGGCAGGGTAGGCAGGGTAGCCAGGGTAGGTAGGCAGTTGACGGGAGCGAAGCCCCGAGGGTCAGCTAGTATGTTTGATAAACAAACACAAATAATCCCAAAAGTTCAATGCCGTACGCTGGTTCAAAGAAAAGTTTTCCAAGGCCCCTTACGATATAAGCCTTACGGCTTTCATAAGTAATAACAATTGAAGTATCGAACCGACGAACTCACTGCCAACTTAATTACGAATTTCAGCAATGAAACCTTTTTTTTTTTAAAAGACGTTGCCCCACACTAGGAATTTCAAGAACTGTTATGTAAGTTATAATTTTGAGTGAATGCAGTTGTATAAGGCGTTCCAGATGTCACTTAAATTGTTTTTCAAGTTAAACTTTGATCTTTCGAAAGAGAATGAATGAAACAACAGTGTTTTTTGGGCCGAGAAGGAGATAAACCTACTAAGGCAAAAGAATTGATGACCAAAGTTCGAAATGATTTTTTTAAGCCGAGAATATCCACTGCTGGGCAAAGGCCTCACCCAATTACCTTTCCCAGGTAGTCTTTTTTGCGCCATCTCGAATCATGAACAGATTTAATATTTCAAATTGAGCTTTGTTTCATTTGCCCTAAAAGTCGTTATTAGGTACATAAGCCGGGCGTCTATTTTTTATATTAAATTAAATCTACGTTTAAATTATCTTTTTACACTAGGTTTATTTCGTTATTAAACGCCCCAAATCCTGAGTGATGTGCGTCGCTGGACATAAAACCGTTTTGTTTACGAGTCTGCCTTCGTATTAAATTTTCATCTTGTCTAGAAGATGTTCAGGCTTTGCGAAGTCGTATAGTTAGAGAAATGTAGTAATTTTTTTGTCTCGCAACACTTTTAATTTTGTATTGATTGTGAACGTGAGTAATGTTCTTACTTAAAATAATAATTTAAAAAAACACGCTTTAATAGAAAACCAAACTATAAAGTAGAAAATACTTTTTTTATTTTTATAAAGTATATAAAAGTTCAATTTCAAAAGCCGTTTTCCTGATGCTCTAATCCTGTGCTAACTTTATTGTTCTTCTTTTATTTCCTAGAGTTATTAGTAGATAGGTACATTTCGGGGTTCCGTGTGCATCTTTGCAAAGGCCTCCTCTAGTGATTTACATAGCTTTTTGTCCTTTGTAACTCTCTGCTGTGAGATTAAGTTCGACCTCTATTTCGCTGACAGAATTGTTCGTAGAGGTGTTAGATGCAATAGAGGTTGACAATGTTAAATACTTAGGTACATTATGTTCACATAAAAACTTAATATTCATTCACATAACAAAAATACCCTTCGAAGGGCCATACAAATCCACCACAGCCACGGTAATGAGTTTCGCCAGGAAAATTACCAAAATAAATCTAGCCCACGTTATATTTAGCATACGATAATATTTACATTAGATGCCGCCATAAGATTGCATTATTTAAGTAAATAATGAGACTGCTATCTCAGAAGGGAAGACTTTGGAGCAGCCGGCAAGCTTGGGTCCAACAATAAATTTCACTTGAGGAAGCTACCACGAAAAATGAACCAAGTTTGTAGTTTGTTAAAGCGCTTGGTCATATTTTGGACAATTCTTGATTATATTGTTTATAATAAGATTATACAGGTTCAAATTGTTATTTAATTAGAACAAATTAGACGTGTCGTTGTGACTTTGACATCTAATTTGTTAATCTTTATAATTATATTTAGCAGTTCTTCAACACCGTTAAAGGTACTTTTACCCGACTGCCGAAGGAGGGTAATGTGTTTATCAGTCTATGTATGTATTTTTCTTTTTCTGCACCCATACCCCATCGGGTATTTTTTGCCGGTACTTACTTTTTCCATATTTATGTTACTAAAGTGTGTTGTAGTGGTGCATCTCTATTTCACCTTTTAGTTTAATAGACAGCCTTGAAAAAAAACATCCCGGTGGTCTTTGGATCCTGTCGGGAGCGTCATTTTTATTTCTGAACATAGTGTTACTACGGTCGCCATTTCGTATATGCAAATATTGTTTTAGTAATTAAATTCAAGGTGATTTGTGTAGTGTGGTGTTGGAAACCATGAATCGATCATCCATGGCTCCGAAAGGGCATAAATATGTAAGTATCCTTGTTAAGAAGGTACTTTTTCTCAGAATAGTTTTTAAATTATAATTCTAAGCGACCTCTCTAATTGCTTTGGCCAATCATTTATTCCAGGAACCTGTAGACGTTTATCGCTAAAAAAGCTGGGAAAGTAGGCCTTCAATATTTAATGCTTCATTGAAATTAAATTCGTTAAATTTAATTCCAATGAAGTATAAAATAAGCATTTCCTTCAAAGCATGATGGAACAGTCCGTTACAGGAATTCGGTACAATTTTGACCTATTATTTAAGTACCTATTTTGCGGAGATTAAAATTATTTTATAAATGTCAGATTCCTAAGAAAACTGTTGTAGTTGTGGTTAAAATTAAATTTTAAATAGTATTTTTTACTCTCACAAAAAACGATGTTTACTATGAAAGTCTTCCACCAAAACCTTTCAATGATAATATTATTAAGATAAATCGCTAATTATCTATTGTGAAAACTTTATACCGTTAAATTTGGGTCACGGGTGTTAAATCACATTTACATCCTTAATCTTTTGTACTCATCTGTATCCTGGGTTTATCCATTTTTCTCCGTTTTCGTCCGTTTTTCTAAGTTTTCTCCCTCATACTCTCGTTAGCAAGTCGTTAGAGATGCTTTACGATCCGTTTCCTGAAAACTAAAAAGGTGTTTGTGCTAAAATATCACGGTAAATCTGTGCCTTTAGAAAAGATTTAGAATATTTTTGTTACGTAGAGATAGAGGATTTTTTAAAGAACGCTTTTTGCTAAACATCGGCGAAAATCCCGATTTCGATTTGTAACATACCGATAAGCATGTATATAAAACTAGCGGACGCCTCGCGGTTTCACCTACGTAGTTCCCGTTCCCGTGGGAATACTGGGATAAAAGTAGCCTATGTTACCCGGGGATAGTGTAGATTACCAACGGTGAAAGAATTTTTGAAATCTGTCGAGCCGTTTCGGAGTTTATAAGGAACATACATACATACTTTCTCTTTTATATAGATAGATAGATGTAATAAATATAAGTGATATTTACTACGCGAAATTGCAAGTACGTTCACATGGACACAATGCCATACAATTAGACCGATTTGCAATTAAAATTTTCTTAGAAAATACGTGCGAGATATTGCCTCGTGCCATCAGTAAGATACCACATATCCTTACTTACCAAAAACCAACATGATATTTTTTTACAGGAAAACAGTAGTAATAGTAGATTACCTGGATTAAATTATCACGCTTTACAGAAAAAAAACAAAAAATCCTCCTTTTTCGCTAGCCGGCTGACCAAAACCCTATGTATCCTCCGACTGCACAGCATGATTTTCTTCTTGTTAAATTATTTTTAGTTCGCTTCTCAAGCAGTCGGGTATTTTGATTTTTTAATTTAAAAAGGTCATATGCCCGGAGCAAATGAAACTGCATGTTCGAGGTGTCCGGAAAACCAAAAACTGAGGCGTAATTATCAGCACCGAGACCAAATATGACGCTGATAAAGTAAAGCAAGCAGTCCAGCTCTCTACTTCAGGACTTACCGCCGACGAACCCAGCAAGCGCAAACCCCGGATCGTGATCTTAGGAGTGCCGACTTCCATGGCTGAAAATGAGGTCTTCAGATGCATTTTTGAACAAAATGTAGCCGACAAGTTTGAAGACATGCGCTTTGAATCCTTCCTGGCCTTGGTAACATTAAGCCACAAATCTGGAAAGAGAGATGCGTCTACCTGCAACTACGTCATTGAAATACCAGCTGATATACGTAAAGCCCTAATCGTTCAATCAAGACTTTTTATTAATTGGACGTCCTGTCCTGTCAGGGATTTTACACTGGTAACTCGGTGCTACAAGTGCCAACAGTATGGTCATGCAACAAAAACGTGCCGAGAAGTCAACTCGACGTGTGGGCATTGTGGTGAAATAGGGCACTCGATGACAGAATGCACGAAGAAAGCTGATGTACCAAAATGTGCAACTTGCTCACGCTTTGAAAAGCCCAGCAATCATAAAACAGGAGATCCTGAGTGCCCTGCAAGAAAGATAGCGGAATTCGAATACATCAACTCTGTCGATTACGAGGGCGCTTAGAGCGTCACACTCATGTGATACCGACTTAACAAAAACAAGCCACTGCACTGACCTACTTCGCCTGGATTTGTTGCTGTCTCAGGAAATTTGCCGCCGTGCGTACTTTGGCAAAATGGTTTTAAAACATTTTGCAATAGTGGTTAACCCAGCTCAAATATCTGCTGACGCTCAAAGTTCGTTGTCCGTGTGTGTAAATAATTATGTGCAATCAATTTAACGTTATCTAAGCTAAGTTAGGAATCATATGTTTTAGTAATTAAGATTATCAATAAATAAATATATCTGTCACTATTCTAATGTTAAGAAAATATTGTAAAAATTCCTTGTCCTTCCAATTACATTGTTTGAGCCCCCGCCGCCTGTGATACAGGATTACCTAGTATAGGCACCTAACATTGTTGTACCCACTTTATATATAAGACCAATTAGTATATTTTACCAATTTCAAGTTTGAATAAAGATTATTATTATTATTAATTAACTTTTTTTATATTTTGAATTATAATTTAAAACTATTCTGAGAACAAAAGTATCTTCTTATCAAGGACACGTACTTATTTATGCCCTAATAATCTATCAAACAAACTTTTTCGAGAAAACTCAGAAAACTATCGAAACTCAAAACTTCATCTAATCAGTACCATTGTCAGCTTTCGTCAGCATCTCACAGTTGTCAGAACGTCCAGTTATATTGAAAAAGTTCGCATCCGCGCTATTCTAACGGTGATATATCAACGGATCCTCAAACTTTTTTGACAGCTCAGCAATAGCAGAACTCCTATTCATTTTATTGCTGCCCCCTTTTAGTATAAGTTTGGGCAGAGATGAGTAACCTTTTGTCGAAACTTGTTGCAATATAAATCTTAAAAAGCAATTTAAATAGTTGCCGTGATATGTAACAAATGTCTGGCAAAAAATAAGTAATGAGATTAAAAAAAGCAAAAATACTTAGGTACATTGAAATATTAGTTAAAGATGGGTCACAAATAGATTATGAAATACATATGTTATGTATACTCAGTTACGGACTAAGACTAGGCTTCCCTGACTAGTTTTTGATTCTGGCACGGCGCAGCAGTATTACGACTATATTAATCTTAATAATTATTAAATTAGCTTTAATTTAATTGGTTGGACAGGCAGTGAAATTGACATTAATTTAAGACTTGCCCAGATTTCGCGTGCTTACTACTTTCACGCGTGCCATAGATTCGCAACCCCTGAGTTACGGTATTGTCAAAAATATTCTACGTAGCGGAAATGTAATAAATCTAGGTTGCGTTCATAGTTTATTGAGTCATTCGTGGTTTATGTGCGTAGAGGAATTCGTTCGTGTGAAACCTGTAATGTCCAAATACGAGTATTGTGGTCGGTGCTCAGATTAATACTTGAATAGTTAAGTTACTGGTACTCTGTGATATAAATCAGAATGCTTAGTGGTGGACAGAAACTGTGTGTACCTTACTGTGAAATCTTATTGCCAAATGGGGCATAAGATGTATGCCAAATGGGGCATATGCCCCAACAAATAAGGCTAGTAGGCACAAAGGGTCGTTTTCAACTGGGATAAACCCAGTTGCCTAGCACCACGCACCAATATTGTGGGTTGTTATTTTTTATTTCAATAATAGGTATGGCAAAAATGCTTGAGTGCTAGTTGCGTGGCAGAAATTTGTTCTAGTTTCTACTAGGTCCGTATAGTGAATAACTCTGTACGCAGCTTGTATATTAACCAACAAAATATTGCATTTATTCTGCCAAAGAATACAGTCCCATAAGATATGATGGTCAGATTGTATATATTTGCAGTCAGATATAGAATATTGACACAAAGGCTCGCCAAAAAGCTTGATTACCTATGTCACAAGAATCATTTGATTACATTATGCAACAAAATCATAACATATCATAAGGTTACGAATTACAAAACCACCAGAAAACGGAAACGTATTCGACATGAATATGTTTGATCGCTCGTTCGTACGACGTTCGTTCGCTCGAATAGATTATCAAAACTTTTAGAGCCAATTTCACCATTGAAACTAATCGCGGTTAGTTCAACTAAACTCAGTTTATGCAAATACAGCGTTCTGATTGGTAGTTTTTCAGCGATCTCAACCAATCAGAACGCTGTATTTGCATAAACTGAGTTTAGTTTAACTAATCACGATTAGGTCCATTGGTCGCGCGACCGTATCGCGCGATAGCCTATTAGGACACCTATTCGACATTTGTATGGTTGATAGCGGATTCGTAAGACTAAATATCGCGAGACCTTGCGATGATCTCACATTTGCGTTGTGTATTAGGATTAGAATGTACTTTCATCATACCTACAGCTAAGGATGGGAATCTCTGCTGTAGTCTGTTTCCTGATAGCTATTTATAAAATCCCGGTCTTTAACCAAATTATAGATCTATACTTCTAGACTAGTGTCAATCATCCCGAACTCATCATTGAGATATGCTCGCCTTTGTAGATGTACTTTATTATCACACTCTATTGAATATTGTTATTGGTGTTCAATAAAGCATTAAGAACTATCGCCGAAGGAAAAATAAATATCATCGCTTGCCACTAGGTGGGACAGTAGTCAAACATAGGTTCGCATGGAGTTTCATAAAAAACGAAAAGCCTAGCTTGTGGGTTGTGACGAAGTAGATTTGATTTCGATTGTTGCTGTAACTAGGAAAACTGTGCCCAATACAGCGCCAGCATGTCCAATCTTGAGCTTTGTGCCACAAATATTGGGCAGAAACAAACACGTTAATTAAATTATGGACTACGTATTTTCTCTACTAATTCGACGAAGCGTAAATAAGTATAATTCGCGCTAAACAGATATTGAAAACGAAGCAGTAATTTATTTTTACCTGACCGCGAGACAGCAAAGACAGAATTATGTTGGTATTCAACCGTTCAATATGATTTCAAAAAACAGTTTGCTAATCTTCGCAACGCATAAACTAGGATTACCCTTCGATTGACGTCGCAAATTTTTGCAATGCAACGTTGCAACGCTTTTAATTGGGACAGCCATAACAAGAATATATTCTGCAATAATAAAGTAAAATCAAGTGTGCAATTGAACCTTTACAAAAAATTAAAACCATTTACTTTTAATATTACTTTTCACAACCCAGTTAAGCCGAAAAATCGTAACATTTCCCCGTACAGTAAATCCGGTTTAATTTTTCTTTGTGTTTCATTCAGTTTCAAAGTTTTTAATTATTAACAGAAGTCATAACAACAAACAGAGTGCGTAACCGCTGAAATAAATGTCCCCAGACTATACACGGCGGAAATTAAACTTCGTAACAGCGTTACAGTTTAATTAAGCAGTTTTCACGTATTATGCACATACGAAATATTGTATTATGTAGCTTTACTTTGTTAAAGTAATCTTACAGATTATTTGTGAAGTTATTTCTTCACTTAGATGACTTCGCGCTTCTAATTCTAGCTTTAAAATCAATGAAGTAAAGGGGCAATTGATATAAGACATTTTATATAAATAGCTACCTATATCTTACTAAACAAAATGGAGTTTTATAGACCCGCCTGATAACCTGTATGAGTGCAGGTTCCCCAGTGGAGAATATGACATACATGTTGCTCCAAGTGTCCATGCCATACACAAGCACCATGGAACATCTTAAGCTCACCACTAACGCCGCACGACGAGTTTTCCATCGACTCAAGAAGCTTTATCTAATACTAGCTGCCACCCGCGATTTCCCCCGCGTTGTATTAGTACTTCTCCCAATATCTTTATAAATTGCTTTGTGTTATTCTGAAGTTCAGGCTTCTGTAAAGTTTCATCAAAATCCGTTCAGTAGTTTTTGCGTGAAAGAGTAACAGACATCCATCCATTTATCCTTACAAACTTTCACGTTCATAATAGTAGTAGGATAAATGCTTTGTTGACTTAACATACCAGAAGTGGAATAATGTTAAGCTTAATTTCTGACACGCCAGTCTGTCTGTTAAGCGAACGCAATTCTACATTCATTTTTTTTTATGGAGAATTATTTGAATAAAGAATATGCTTATCAGTTGCTAAACAGCTAAGAGATTTTTATTAATATGACCCCAAATGTCTATGAAATGTTTCTTTGTCTAGTAATAATATTTTTTTATGAAATATGTCCTTAATATGCTTGAATTGCTCTATCGAATGTCGCGTGGTGTTCCGTACATTTTAGACCTCTCTCAAAATCGTCATCAGCTTAAAGAGACATTCCTGTAGTTCCATTACCATATAAAGTTAGAAATAATATTCTTGGAACCAGGCTTTACGTCGTGCGGCGTGCCCCCGGAAATTCCATATACCACATAGTTTTCAAGATTAAACCAACCGTACAAACACACGCGGTCAGGAACTTTGACATCATAAGTTATACAAGTCCCTATATTATACAGAGTGTTACATTTTCGTAAGCAACGGCGACTTTGACTACTGAAGCTGTAATAAAGTTTATTTAAGAAAACTGTAAAAGTTGTTTTTGTAAAGATCTTTTGACCATACAAGCAATTGCTTCATAGTTGTCCTATGGAGAAGGTCGTATACCTACTACAAACTATTATGTACATAATATGAATTAAGCAAGTTCATAGGTTTATGGGTACCTATTATAAACCATGTCACTAAGTCGGTAATTAAATCGCAATAAAAAAATAAAATATTGAAAGATTTTTTTTATTTTGAAGTTTGACCTTGTATAAATTAATTACCTAATTCAATTCAGTTCAAAACTCCTACCCTGCGAGGCTGTGACTACTTAGAAAAATTGCCACTTATTGCGTTTTATCCCTAATCCACTGGTGGTTACTGTGGCACAACTCTAACTGAGGTAACACCTATTTAAATCTAGTACCTGCCAGCGTACCCTGACGTGCCAAAACTATCATACTTCGATTGTAAAAAGTGACAGATGTATATACAAGTCATATACATCTGTCCCTTACGCACACCCAAAATAAACTATTCTAAGAGCTTATGCTCAACCCCCTGCACTCAAATTTCGCCTATCAATTTGAATTAAGAATATACTAATCAGTGTTAAACTAACAATACGGTTAAAAGGTTTTTGTAAATAGGGCCCATAACATGGAAGCTTTGGAAGAGTACTGTGTAAGACTCACCTTATTTTTTTTCTAATTTTCGTAAAATAACATTCTATTCCAAAATCAAATACTGAGTTCAAGTAAGTTCATCCAGTGCCACTAGACTCTACGAGCTATTTGAAAAATTTGTTTTCATAAATCAAAACCACACGTGCAGAGAGAAATGAACTTTTATGTACATAAGTACCACCATTGTATACATACATAAATTTACGCTTTTTCCCATGGGGATAGGCGGAACTACAGAACGCCACCTGCTACGATCCTAACACACCTAAGTGTGTATATAAAATGTTGAGTGAAAATAAGGATATCCGTTCTCTACATTTTGTATGGGAACAGTATATCAATTAGTTTCTTACTTTACATAAATATTTACTTAACTTCAGAATTGCACTGAAATTGACTTAAATATCGTTCCCACGGTGCTACTTGTAACTTTGTTTGGTGTTATTATTCATTGCGAGTTAATTGGCGTGTTCAGTTGCCCATGTGAATGAAAAGAACCAAAACTTATTTCTCTAAAATGTTTTGGAAAAGGTTTGGTATAAGTAAGTATAATTCGTTAAGTATGTAATACACTGTTACACATGTTATTAACCCCCCACGGAAAAAGAGGGGTGATATAAGTTTGACATGTGTATCTGGGTGTTTGTGTATCTATCTGTGACATAATAACTTTTTCAACACACTTGCTCATAAAGTGGCTCTAATTTCACCGCAATTAGGCACATAATGACAGCTGTTATCAAACTGTGACTTTTTCATTACTATTATTCACAAGTGAGATAAAGAGTTTTTTTTTTAATTTATTGTTTGAGTTGCTTTGTTTTAAAAAAAGTTTCGATACAAAAAAGATCGTGCTCAATAGTACAAATGCAATACATTTCATGCAACTTCGTATTTAAATAGATAATTTCAACTTGCACGTGTTTAATAAATAAAACTTTCACTTAAATATAACTTTTTTTTTGTCTGTAATAAATAAAACTTTCACTTAAATATAACTTTTGTTTTTGTCTGTAATAAAGAAAACTTGAAATACCCCATTTTGTACGTGGCTAAAACGCTATCCGCAAAAAGCCAAAAACAAGATAACTCATTATTTTTAGTCTGTGGCCAATCACCATTGTTAGATGCGCGCGCATAGGAAAACTGATTAATTTTGCCCGCCAATGCGAAAAAAAATTCACAACTCGTTTTCACTGTTGGAAATAAGTTTTTAGTATTATTTTCTTCACAAGTGTGTTGAAAAACGTCGTATGATACACGTGTGTATTGATGATTACCGTCCTCGGCTCTCTTAAGACCCTCACCTAACGGCTCGGGTCTCAATGGCGCCTCAGCGGTAATCACCAACATTACACACTTGTACCATAATGTACTATTAAACGGATGAACCAATTTTGATTTAATTGTTTTTGTTTGAAAGGTGATTTTATCGAGAGTCCTCTTAGGTTCAGCTGTTTAAAAGTTATGGGTGTTCTATGTTCTATGTTAGTGAGTTTGGTTTCCGCACTTAGTCCTTCAGGTGGACCATTGAGCAAATTAATGGTGTTTTACTGGTTGAATCGGGATACTTTCGCAAAATAACGTGTCATAATTACATGTTCGATAGATCGTCGTTTGAAGCGTGTCTACTACTAGATAAATTATGTAGTTTAAAAATCATGAAATAAAAATGTGTCGAAGGTATCTAAAATTTTAAATTTTACATGCAGGTACAAATAAATATTACCAGACATCACAATAAAAACTATTTGGAAAATATAACAAGTAAAAAGGTAAAATTGATTATATGTGTGCATAAGTATTATCTGAAAGATCTGACTTGATAAAGAAAATGTTTTTAATGCGAGAAAAATTACGGATCAAGAGGAACAGTTATGACAAAAAGAATCACGGATCAAGAAGAACAGGTTTTTAAAGCGTTAAAAAAAAAGTTAGTTATTCTTTAACGTTTCATGCCATTTTTTTATCTGAATTTATTTTAATTGCTTTGTACCTATTAGTGAATTCACCAGAAAATTACATCGTGTCATCGTGTGTCATTCTTTACGATCATTATTCGGTTACAATCACTTCATTCATTCGAAAATCAAAGAAATGTAATTTATATACAGCATAAATTATGCAGGCCAACGTACCAACATATAACATTTATAGAGTTTGGTTAGTGCTCACGTAGACTCTTAAATCATTGAGCTAACTAATTCCTCAATATTTGAGCCTAAACTAAACAAATCTAACTAATAATATGTAGACAATAAACAATAGTAACAACATTATAATTCAGTTGTGTTTTAGAAACAGAGAATGGATGATGCATATTCTGTGAGTTTTGTTTAACTTGCGCAAAGTTCACCGGTGAAGGCCTTAAGTTTAGTAATCGTATTATAGTCTGAATTTTAATATCCAGCTTTTCTAGCGACTTTGCTCCTAGGACTTACAACTACCAGGTTTTAGGTTTTTTATTCAGGATCTTCTTCACATCGCTGGCACGAAGCGATGAATGGGTAGGATTTCTACCATGTATCGATGGCGCATTGCCGTACGTCTTGTAATCCGATGATGTAAAGGGCTAGCTGAATCAAATTGTGGCAAAAAGCTCAATCAGTTCTATCGCACACTCCCCGAAATGTAACTGATAAAAAACCGACAGGCTGGCAACTTGGCGACGATTTTGAAGGACCTTTGAGTCGACCAGTGCATCCTTTCCGATATGCCTCTAGGCTCGCTTGTCAATCGACTCAAGTGCATCAAGCTGGTATTTGGCAGATCCGTCCCAGAGAGCGTCCATTCATGATTGAACTTGCGCTTTATACAAGCTGAGCAGCTGTTCAGGCGTGAAGTACCGTCTTACCTTTGCAAGGATCTCCAACTTTTTTGCAGCCAGTTGAGCCTTTGCCTCAATGAATGAACCAAAATTAAAGGTCGATGTCAACATAACATCAAGAAGTTCGAGATGGTTCGTTATTGGCACGGTTACACCACAGAAAGATGGAGCCGGATGAAATTGGCTCCTTTTTGCAGAAAAAAGACACGCCTGAATCTTAGCAGCATTGAAACTGACCAGATTGGCATCACTCCATTCGGAGACTGTTTTCAAGGACAGGTTCAAGAGCTCAACCATGGCTTCCCAGAGAGACCGGACCTGAGGCCCAGTAGCCTGCGGGCCGCAACAGTGATGTCATCTGCATACCCAAAGGTTCCGGGTTTTAGCAGATCAATAACGCAGCAAGAACTATGTTGCTGAGAGCAAGGACCCCTGAGGGACTCCGGCGTTAATACCTAACTAACTGGACGAGCAGCCCTCGATAACCACTCTGATGTAACGATCCCTCAGGCAGTCTGCAATCCAGCCACACAGACCACTAGGCAAACCGAAGGAAGGAAGCTTTCCGATAAGGCTTTCGTGCCAGACCCTGTCAAAAGCCTTAGAGATGTCAAGGGAGACAGCAAGTGCCTCCCCGTGCCTTTCGATGGCCTCACTCAAGATGTGAATGGCATACGCTAGAAAACACACTTCCACGACATCGTCACTGGCAGCGCATAAATATCTTTTCCAGGATAAAGACTAGATAGCCACTCAGCGATAGTGTAGGTCCCTAACAGTGAAATAATTTACAAGCATTAAAAAAAAAAGGACAATGGGTAATGGTGGGTCCACCTCTCAATATAAATAAGATACTCATGAATAAATAGGTATTTTTATTTAGAATAAAACTTAGTATTGCGATTAAGGTTAAAACTCAGTACTTTCGGAGTAATTCTACCTATTATACTGCCATAAAAGTGATCCTAATCTAAGAAATTAATTATGGTAGTTTACTTCATTATAAGATAAACACTACCCAGACTCAAACCGGCCGGCACGATTGGTGTAGTGTTTAAGTGATGGAACTAAATATTTGTATCAGTTAACAAGTAGTTTTTCCGGTCTGGCTGTTTGTATTTGTGAGTTTAAATATTTGTAAACGAACCCACAATACAGTAGAAATTCCTAGTGTGGAGCAAAGTTTAAAACAAAAACAATAAAAAATTGCTGTAGTCATTGCATAACTCCCTACCCCTCTCTGTTCGCCGTGCTACCGTTGATGTCTGTCCGGGCGCATTTGCAAGTGGCGACCACCGGCAAGTGTCGCGCTAGCACTAGTCGTCACCGGAGTTGAGAGATATCAACCATTTGTGGCCACCGCGGGTTTTTTAAATGACTTAATTATGAAAAGAAGTATGTAAGAATCGTAGTAGGTAGCGTTCTGTAGTTTCTGCCTACCCCTATGGGAAAAAGGCGTGAGTTTATAGGACGATTAATAAATCTCATTTGTTTTAAAGTGATGCACATTTATTATTACTATCCAACCTTATAGATATCCATAAAGAATAATTTTAGACAGAGACGACTTTATTTATTGACTTTAAGACGTAGTATCACCGAAAGTACTAACATTTGACCATAGTTTTATAATTAATAATTAAATATTATACTTAAAAAGCCCTGTCCAACGGTATATCAAAATTTACTATTAAAGGATGGGCCCAGACCCCATACATTTGTTGCCCACTCTCCTTTGCCTTATCATTATAAAAATGGGATTTTCGGATTCGGTTTGTAATTTTTTTATATATCTCTTTTCCACCCAGAAGTTTCACGCGTCTCAAATAATCCTATCTTCACCCATTTATCCCTACACAAAACCCAAATAAAAATCAAAAACCCGTCTAGTCACAAGCTAAACCGATCCAATATTTTCATGAATACATTAACAAGTATTCCTTAAAGATAACAAGTGTTAAGTGTCAGTTGATTTGCATTTCATCAACATAAAGCGCTTGAGCGAGATTTTATAATTTATCGAAGGTATAAACCAAGAACGCTCAACTTATTTTGAAGGTAGGCCATATTATTGATTCCGATTCAGTCGGTTGGTCATCTAGTAAATAAAATTAACTACATTATCATGCCTGTTTTCCCCGTAGGGTAGGTGCACCTATTAAACCACCCCATATTTGGCCAGTTATGTTTAAGTGCCATGTAATAGGGGGCGAGCTTATTGCGTCAACCGAGCACAAGTCCGATTCGATTTGAGTCACGGCGGCCAATCTCAGCGGAGAGTAGTCATCGGTGGGAGATATTATAGAACCCGGAGCCTCCCAAAAAAATATCACCAGTTGCTGACCGTAGACCGGCAAACCCAAATGCATTGGCAGACCAACTGAGGCTCTAGATAAGTGACATTATGTCAACAAAAACGTTGACATACCAATTGGAAAAAGTCAAAATATAGGGGAAGCGCTGTCGAAATTTCACGCGACCAATCCTCTGGAACCGTTTCAATCCCAGTATGGCCCGCGGGCCTAGAGTTGGGTGGCTTGGTATAGGCGATCCTTTTGAAAGGCCCTTGAATAATATATAGAGGGATGAAAGATGAAGCAAAATTAATATTTTATATTTTGTTTAAGTATTATTTGGGTAGGCTAAGTCGGTGACACTATAAAGATTGTGTTTTGTAGGTGTTAATGGACAAGCTTTTTTAATTATTTGGGTCAGTGGGCCAGGCTGGTGATTAAAAGTTTATTAGAAGGTGTGAGGACTTTACGAACATCAGTATATTGACATTTGATTACTTTAACAGGGTATCTTAACTTCGGTAAAAGTGATATTTTCAGTAAGGAGAGTTTTTGTTAGACATGTCTTGTTAAAAATTCAACTCCGTGAGACTGCTTGGTGAAATAGTAGACTTGTCCAGAGGCGAAACTGCTAATTTACCAAGTGCCAGTTCACTTACAAAATGTCGCAAGAATACAATTGAGAGAACACTGACATCTTGTTAATTAATGGAGTTAAGGCCCCTTTAGGTGCCTTGCTTATTTAAAAGCGCGGTCGTCTTAGGCAGGGCAGGGCTTTTGAAAAAGTCTCTAAAAACTGAAATAAATTACTTCCGCTTACTACCAAACAGTCTTGGATCTTATTGGCGATGTCCTTCAGAATGGCCAGGTGCGCAGTACTTATAACCGGTGTGCATGTATGACTGATTTGATGTACGAAGGTAAACAAAGTAACATTAGTATGTAATAGGATTGTAGCATAGCAGGTGGCGTTCTGTAGTTTCAGTCTATTCCATCCACGCGTATGTTTATGAGTGGGAAGTGGTGACCAATTGGTTACGGCGTCGACTTACGACTCGTACGTCGTGGGGTCAGCCTCAGGCAGGCGTATTAATTTGTCTCATTTATTTCACCACCACTTCTCTCAAAACAACGAAAGAAAGCAAACAACGTGAGGAAACCGGCCAATCATTTTTTTTTTTAGCCTGGAGATCTGCTCATGCATACTGCGCTACTACGGGGAGATAGCGCAGTTACGTGGGACTCCAACCTACTAAAACTTCACGATGTCCTCCTGTGCCGCTTATGACGGGAACACGGGCACGCGTTATCACTCACCGCGAACCCTAGATCAAAAAATTCGAAGACATGTGACGTCTACCAAACCGCACTGTGTCCGCAGGGTAAATTATGGCTCATTTCCTCTCACATAGAAGAGGCCCGTTTCCCAGCATTTGGAGCAATATAGGCTTATTATTAAGCTTGGTTTTAGTTCAAGTTAATAGTTTTCAATGCTACAAATAGTTTCATACCCCATTTCATCCAGTATGCGATTCTCGTAACTAATGAAATGTTAAATCAATCACACATAAGCTTGCCTGCAAAGTTATTTATTAGACCAAAACCGCACAGTTGTGATTGATAATACTACATAATTCATTCTGATGTTTTGTTGTGGGTTTGACATTGTACGTTTAATTCGCTGGTTATTTAAGTGTGAGCTTATTTAGCTGTTGCAGTATTGTTTTCATTAAAAACTATATATCAAAAACCATAAAATATTATGCACAAGTACAAAGGCGGACTTAATGCCTTAGGCATTTTCTACCAGTCGACCTTAGGGTGGTGCAGAGATAAACTAATGCAGGTGCAACTAAATGAAAGGATAAATAGAGAAAAAGTAAAACAAAATATTAATTATATATATAAATATATACTTAGATACATACATACATAAACAATGTTATAGAGAAACCGAAACCAACAAATCAATTCTGCGATGATTCTGCAAACTTCTTGCAAATGTGCTCACGTGCCTTAAATTATTATTTGAAACTATATTTCTATTTGTATTAAAATTTAGATTCTTAGACTGTAAAAAATAAAACAGAAATCAACTCAGAGACATAAATAGTGTTTACAAGTTTTCCTTTTGGCGTATTCTCACATTTTTCCATGTAGTATAGAAAATTGTTTTCGCCTTTACTTACGTTTTTAATTTCGATGATGTACTATTAATTGCAAGTACGATATTGTAGGTACATGTAGTTAAAAAAGTGGGCGTGGCGGGTTACAGGCATGAATTTATGTGTATGTCGTAGTTTCTGCTCACTTACATTTTAACAATCACCTACCGTTATTTCAAAAATAACTTTTCAAATAAAAACTTCATAATGTTTGTCCATAAAAATTACAAGCAAAACAAACGACGGTATCTTATTTCGGTCAGATGCCGCCGTCGACGTCGGGCCGGGAACGTTTTCTCGGGTTAAAATTGTAAAATATTCACGAAAAGACACTGATAAATTAGTCCGTGTTTTACAGACACATCTGACGATTAATTACGGCACCCACATCCCAAAAATACCACCATACATACACGATAAATACGTAAATATATGCTCGCAAACCGACCAATAAATCTTGAAAGCTCCTAAGGGCGCTGTTCGTCAAGAAAACTGTCAAAGACCTGTCAAACTCTATACTTTTTATTCTATTTCAAAATTTTCCCGCGTGTTAAGTTATACTGGCCTTGGTACGTAAACATACGCTTACATCGACATGCGTGGAGCACGGAAAGATCGATTGCGATGTACAAGGCACAGGAAATGTTTTATTCTGCCTTATTTTATTTTCATTAGACGTGATTTTTTCGTTGACAATTTGTTGGGGTTCGTTTATGGTGATTGGGTATCTAAAATAAATCAGTTTCGTGTATCTAAATCGTTGTGGAAGGAACAAAAGAAAATAACATCAAGTACTTACAGACTATTTCTAACTTTCTTAGAAGTTTCTTCAGTGAGCAAAGAATTGGTTTCTTTTGAGTTTTATAGTACCTTAATAACCTGAATATTTGCTTAGTTTTTATGAAAGAAGAGTCACAGCATACAAAGTAAAATGTATTGTTACAATAAAAACAACTTCTTTGCATTCGTACAAAACAGTCATATGAAACGGATTATTTTCAATTGAACACATACCCCTCCAAAATAACTTAAGTCAGCCAAAAAAAGAACAATATCCCCCACACATTCACAACTCCGCACAATCCATTTAGAAAAAGAAACATTCGCATTCTCAACGAGACTAGAAAACGGCAAAAACCTGCCGCAATTTTTCTCACTCATTTTCACATTTTTGGGCGGCAACTTAGTTCGCAAACAAAATATTCTGTGGGGGGAGGGACAGGATCATCTGTCAAGGTCCAATCCACACTTATGTCCGTACTAAACCCTTTATGTTCTGTTGTACCACAGTGGATACACAGAATATATAGGTACAGCAGGCTGGCTCCATACAACGAGCGAAAACGCACGCAACATAGACAACCTTCACGTATAGCGAGTGAGTGCAAGCGCAGTTGCGACTGTCATTTGTTTGAAATCACCGTACGCATTCGTCTATGTATGCGTGCGTCTGTTTCCGCTCGTTGTATGGAGTGATATTTCTGCAGCTTTACATTTTGCTGTAAATAGTTACCGGTCTTTTATGCTTGAAAAGAAAAATAACCGAACACAAAAAGGCCTTTTCTACACCCGGATACGTCTGAATAATTTATTAAGAAGAATTCTCTAAACAAAGGAGGTTGGAGTGTTTTATGGGCTGTTTGCATAATAGCCTTATTATATTGCATATATATACATATATGTGTGTGTGCGATAATAAAGTGCTTGTTTGGTTAGCGTCGCAACAATGAGGGCATTGCACTGTGTTAGTGTTGGATGTTTCTCAAGTACGCTAATTTTAAATAGATTTGTATCTTAGAAATATTTTTTTATGGGATTCAGTGCTATTTTGGGGTTGCAGTCATTTCAAATGTGAGCTAACACCACCATAATTTATTTGACCGCTATTAAATAAACCCCGAACTTATGAATTTTTCCTGCCTTATATTTCAAATGAGCTTTCGGGATGTAATTGATTATTGTTCGTTTTAAATGTTCCTTACCGTGTTAGTCCCAACTCAATTTTGATTACGATTTCAATGTTGCAGAGTTTATAGGTAGGTTATCTTTTTGAGATGTTATTCCCAACTGCCATTCCCACTGCAACTCCTGAAACTCCATTAACAGTGGCTAACACGAGAAAATAACTGCGTCAATGAAGTACGAAGAGTTCCGTAGAAGCAGTTCAACTGCATTGAATCCCGCAACGACATTGGTCAGAAAAGAGCAGCGGAGCATTAAAAAATCTTGAAATCAAATACTAACCTATCTAAACCTATATAGATAATATGGTAAACAATTACTAAATCACAAATTTATGCCAGGAGCCTACGTAGATAACGTGGCGTATCAATAATGGATTTAATTATCAATATAATTATATAACATTGCGGAGTCAGCCTGAATCAACAATTAGACGCGGTATGCTCAATAATTAATCGATTATTGAGGCGATCTAATTAATTGTATCTCTGGGCTGAAACAATAAACAGGGATTGACCCAAAGGGCAATCGCACTCTGTAATATTAATACCATATTTAGTACATCTAAAGTAATGCTTGGGACTCTATATAAAATATCATTGCATAAGCGATGGCGCTGGTCGAAATAGAAAAATGAAAGGGCGACAAGCGAAATTTCGGTAACGCTTTAATTGTTTTAAATATTTAATAAGATAAATACTTAGGATTGAAATTTGGGCAAGGTTTGAAGGTATTAAGTTGAATTTACGTCCCTATCCTCAACACAATTACAGCCAGTAAATTCTGGCTTAAGCATCAAGTGGTAAAGAATCCTTAACGTCTTAAAACTAAGTTTTCATCATTGGAATTTAGATAGTATAAACTAACACATAAATACTAGATTATTTCTAACACAAATATTTATATAAATAATAATATGATTCTTCAGCCACTCGAGGGAGATCCGCGCTGGATGAATAAAAACCGCCTTCAGTGGTAGCACTCCAAAACTGGATTACGAGATGAGACCACGCCGCAGTTCTCGTAGCAAAACACAGGTCTTTGAAAAATATACGGAACTAGTTGTAAAATGTACAGATTCACGAAGACTGCTACAAGGAGACATGCGCTTTGCCCAGGGGCTGACGCCAGAATCAGCTTCTATCAACTAATACCAATATTCTTAATTATAACAGTTTAGTTATCACCATATCGAGTTAAACGAGAGGTTGCACTTTGACCAGAGAAACCGGTGCCATGACTAGAGCCCGTCAGAACATCCTGCTCAACATTTCAAATAAAATGTGCGCTCAGCTGCTATAAAAAAATATCAATAATTTGGGCGAATATTTGTAAGTAAAAGAAAAATTTTAGAAAAAAATTGATTTCTCTTTTCTTGACAATCAAAATTTGAAAAATTTGTAAAATATAACCGATCATATCAAATAAAAGGAGGCTAAACCGACCTGTGGCGGATAACGCTACAGTAGGCATTCATCTCTAGTTTTAGAAGATAGAAACAATTTGAGGCTTATTTTGGAGCTGCAAGTATGCACGTAGCATATTTAATTTTATGCCGCATTAATTAGCGAAGCATCGCAGGTATCTCGTTGTTAACTTGTAACAACATTTTCGAAATTGTTTTAATGCCTTTACAAAAACTATTTGGTACAACGAATTCGTACGTTCACTGTCCACTCGACGGCGCTGAGCACCCTCGACACTGCACTAGCCTGAACACTAGACTCTGAGGATTTTCTTTGATGGCATATTGTGTTGTAAAATATGTTAGAAAAAGAGAGGTATTGTCATTACTTTTAAGTTCCAGAGTTCAAAAAGGTATCATATTACCCAGCGTTGTGGAGATCAGATAAGCAGTCACTCCATGTAAAATACTGGTACTCAGCTAAATCCAGTTAGACAGGAAGCCGACCCCAACGGAGTTAATGATGAATGAAAGCAAAGTTGGGAAAATGCTAGCCACATTTCAAATCCGTGCCGTACTGTAAATAATTGTCTAGCTATCATAGATTCTAGTCGTAGCTAAAGCTGCTTTGCTATCGCGCCGTAGCACGTCTCTGTAGCATGAGGTGTGTGCTACGCTCCGTAGCACACGCGTAGCGCTTTTAATTTTGGTCTCTGTACAGCATTGCAATCAGAACACAATGAGTGAAAGCATGATGTTTTCTTACCGACTCTAATACACACTTCTGCAAAGAAAAATGAGTTTTTGTAAATAATGCCTTCGTCTAGTTCTACATAACTTATACTTAAAGGTATCGTGACGTTTGACAGTAAAGGACCTTGCTGATGGCGCGATAGGCGATATAGCAAACGTATTTTCTAAGAAAATTTCAAATGCAAATCGGTCAAATTGCATTGCATTGCATCCATGTGAACGTACTTGCAATTTCGCTTACTAAAAATCGCTTAACGGTGAGATACTCGTATACATTGAATCATGTTTAGCTACCAGGAGGATGCCTAAAAGTTAGTTAAGTACTAAAAACATAGAATCACGATCAAGTCTCAAATAAGAAATTAGTAGCCAACCACGAAAACTACATTCCTAGTACAGTTAAGACTTCAAAAATTAAAAAGCAATTTCGTTGGGAAACGAAACGCGGCTCGAAGGAACAGTCTTTGGCGACAGCTAATCATAATAATGAGATAAGAATTTAATGGACTGCCTATCTGGCCCCGAAGCTGCGGCCTAGCAATTCCAGCATAACTTGACCTCGATAAAGTATTAATATTGAAGGGTTTTAAGTGTCTTTCCTCCTGGTGAATCAAAACCAGTGTAAGATGACCTTCAAAAAGTATTAATTTTGAAGGGTTGTGAGGGTCTTTCCTCCTAGAGTGAAGCAAGTTATTTAAGAAGATTACGCAGTTTCATTGGCCCTATAAAACACTAATGTCTTGTCGCCTGTTTCGAAGATACTGTCAAGTATAGTGAGGGAGAGAATGTTGCCGTTTTAATGATGCTTGATGGGATTTTTATGTCTAAAATATAATATTTTATGCGTGACGGTTAATGATTGCTAAGTCAGTATACCTAATTTATAAGCAAGCAATAAAATGTACCCCTGAAATCAAAGTCACGGTCAAATCATTTATTTAAATTAGACCATTAAAATGATGAGTGATAATGACATAATAATGATAAGTGATTCAAGTGAAAGAGTATTTTAACATAAAATTTAGTAGTATTAAGATCAGATATAAAAGCATAGCCTAAAACGGTGAAGGAAAACATCATGAGAAAACATATCTAAGAACCAAAATTTCGAATACATGTGATATCTACCAACAGTACCAACCCGCACTGGGCCCGCCTCTCTCACAGAGAGGATGCCTGTGCCCAGCAGTGGGAACGTTATAAGGCTGATGATGATGATGATAAAAGCATATACAACTAAAGAAAAATTGTGATTAACACCTTGAGTATCTAAAACGTGGATCCACGCGAGACACGCTTTTTAATTGTTTCTGGAATTACGGCACACAACCGGCTTGATTTAATTGGCAGGCATCCAAGGATGAGATGGTCTCATCAAATCCTTTCTACGCTGAATCGTGATCATGACCTTCAGTAATCAGGAACATGACCCAAGGAGGAATTAATTTAATATCACTATAGAGTTAATCGCACTAGTGCAAGTTGTGTGCAGCGATATCGGCCGCGACTTAGGTAGTGGGTTCAAATACAGGCAGGCGATTTACTTAGTGTTAATTATTTCACCACCGCTGCTATCAAAGCGGTGAAGGAAAACATCGTGAGGAAATCGGCATGCCCTAGAAACAAAATTCAAATATTAAACATGTGACATCCACTACTATGGTGGATTACGGCCCATTCCCTCTCATAGAGAGGAGGCCTGTGTCCCAGCATTGGGAACATTAAAAAAGACAATGATGATGAATCGCACTGATTACTACAAAATTATTTCGTGTAAAATATTTTCAAAATACGATGATTTTCACAAAGTCTTAATATCTTTCGCGAAGTCTTAATATTTCGTCTACTTACACTTAGTACAAAGCCCTCATGAGCTGGCGGTAAATCTTAGAGAATAATTAACGGAACTCATTTAATAGAAACTCTGAGTAATATTTAGTGGAGGCCCTTGAGTGTTGAATCAAAAGGAAAATGTTTACTAAGGCTCCTTTTATTATGAGTACAAAATATGGACGTAGGTAATTTTCGTGTATTTAATGTAATGAGGAAGAAAACCGATATGAATTCTAATAACAATACATGTACGTATATTATTATTTTACTAGCTGAACCTCGCGGTTTCACTCGCATCTTTGATTACTACTCCACTCCTATTAGTCATAGCGTGATGTTTTATAGCCTATAACCTTCCTCAATAATCGGGCTATCGTATAGTGAAATAATTTTTAAAATCGGACCAGTAGATCCTGAGATTAGCGCGTTCAAACAAACAAACAAACAAACAAACAAACAAACTCTTCAGCTTTATAATATTATAGTATAGATTTATCCAAATCAAAATATTTATTTGCCAGAAAAACATTGTTTTGACAAAGGAAGAAAACCCACCCACAAACCAACATTACCATTAAATAGGTAACTAAGATTTTTAATTTTGCAACCGTGGGCTTTATTTGTCCTTTAGATGGTAATAGAGTCTTATTATGGAAACTTAAATATAACGGGCAAAATATGGGTGGGTCTGGAAAAGGCAGTCCATCTATCCTATCCTATCTATGTGATCAATTCCTTTTTAGCATTTCGACAATCAAATCGCTGGCAGAATGCGACTTTGACTAGACCCTCAAAATTATATTATTTTGTGCCCTCTTAATGCAAGTAAGTAGGTTTAGGAGTGTCGCAAGCACTGCTGTGGACTTTGGGATTCTGGTTTCGATTCTCGGGTTGGGAAAAGTGTTATTGGGGTTTTCCATCATTTTATTGTGTTCTTCTTTTTCGTATAGCTGGCAAAACAGTCGTTAAATTTTTTTTGGCCCAAAACTTAGTCACTTCTACGGCGTTGTCGTCGGTGGCAGCGCATAGATCATCCGATCGCATATTTTGGGGCACGCACAGAGGACATAACAGTAGATAGGGCAACGTTTGCAACTCGGCGCTCTGTCGAAGTAGGCCCATTTCGCGAGGTTAAGTTATATATGCAAGCATTGTCTGGCTGCTAGGAATGTACCGTTAGTCTAATATACGGCCCTGAACGACGTCCAGTTGGACGGTATCTCACGGAATCTACGCTTTACGGGTGTACTATATGGGCCGGTGACACGTTTGGTAATACCTATAGTAGCTATGTTCTACGACAATAAAACACAGTTATATCTGCGGTGCAAGTAGACTTTCGGATTGAGGATATAGATATGAGTATATGATAGTAGGTTCATAAGCCTTTTTGACCCAGAATCTCCACATAGCTGTACCGACTTTTTGCCCTGAGAGTAAACTTCATTTGCACCAAAGGGTGCAACTCTAGAATCATCAACAACCTGTATAATTGAGATTCACCAAATGGTTTTGAGTACAACTCATGTGACCTGTTTATTAATCGTACCAGATTTTGTCAGCGGCTTCACCCGCGTGAGTGTTGTGAATTATCCCACGGACCTGGGATAAAAAGTATCCTATGTCCTAATCCAGATCATGATCTACACGCACGCCTAGAGTTGTAAAAAAATGGTTCTTTTTCTGAGATGGTAAAAAAACGTTTAAAAAAAACATGAAAAAGTACAGGTTAATTTCTGGAGTAGATTTTTTTTCAGGAGTATTAAAAAACATGGTAAGGCGGTTATCGTATTGATATTACATAAAATACCATTTGGTTTTTGTTAAATAGTACTTAAAAACAAGCAGAAGTTAGTAGAATCCCTGATAGTATAATCGTTGATTCAGAATCAGATGAAACAAATACAGACACAGTACATGTCAATGATTCCGATGCCGAGAAAACAGTATGATTAGCTATAAAGAAAGAAAGAAAAATATTTGTTTATGTCCCGCATAGGAGACACGAGAAAAATGCATAAAATTTAACAATAATAACAAAAAACCCCCGTGGCACTGACACTAATTACTATAGCTACTGACACTAATTCAGATGATTTAATAGTAACACATTAAGTATTTTCTAAGTTCATAATAATAGGTACCCATTGATTTAAACATTATTTGACTTTAATTAAAAATAAAACAACCAAATTTAGTGTTTTATTCCATTTTAGTTATTGAAAAAGTTTTCTGAAAAAAAACACCAGATGTAGAAAAAAACGACTGTGCCAAGTTTTTTTTCATGATTGTGAAAAAAAAACATTTAGTTTTTTTCAATTTACATCTCTACGTGCGCCTAATCAAATCCGATAAGCCGTTAATAGAAATATTCTCACATTTAAGTAAACATAAAAATGTAAAAATATATATTTTTTTTAAATATATAAGTAATTTAAATTATTTGCAATTACAATAGGTAACTTAAATGACATTGTATACACAAACTATGTATAATAATGTACATGCTAGTATAAAAAAATTATAGGGAAAGAAGACATTGGGCATCAAAATCCACAGTTCCACACTGCTGTCAATGGGAAAAATCGTACTTATTATATAATTAATTCCTACTAATCATCATCATCATATCAGCCGAAAGATGTCCACTGCTGGACATAGGCCTCCCCGAAGCGTCGCCACTTTGACCGGTCCCGCGCGTCTCTCAACCAGCGTATCCCTGCAACCTTCACCAGGTCATCGGGCCACCTGGTGAGAGGCCTTCCAATGCAACGTCTTCCGGTTCGCGGTCGCCACTTCAGAACCTTTCCGCCCCATTGGCCATCCGTTCTGCGAGCAATTTGCCCTGCCCACTGCCACTTAAGAATATTCCTACTAATATTCTTAAGAATTTAAATTTAGACTAACTGAAAAATGTTATCTATATATATAAAAGAAGAAACTGACTGACTGACTGACTGACTGACTGACTGACTGACTGACTGATCGATCAACGCACAGCCTAAACTGCCAGGCCTAGAAGAATGAAATTTGGCAGAAAGGTTCCTCATGTGGCGTAAGTGAGCACTAAGAAAGGATTTTTGGAAATTCTACCCCAAAGGGGGTAAAAAGGGGGTTAAAGGTTTGTATGTAATTTCTACAGTTTGTAAGTTGGGCACGTGAAATTTTAAATTTACGCTCTTGGTTGATAAAAAGAATTAATGTATTTATTATTTTTTGGATATTCGACCCCTAAGGGGGTAAAAGGGGGTTGAAAGTTTGTATGAAGTTTTTACAGTTTGCAAATTGGACATATGAAATTTTACATTACGCTCTTGGTTGATAAAAATAATTAATGTGTTTATTGGTTTTTCTAAATTCCAACCCTAAGGGGGTGAAAAGGGGGTTGAAAGTTTATATGTAATATCTACAGTTTATAAGATGGACACTTGAAATTTTTGATTTACGCTCTTGGTTGATATAAAGAATTAATTTATATATTGGTTTTTGGAAATTCGACCCGTAAGGGGGTAAAAAGGGGGTAGAAAGTTTGTATGAAATTTTTACAGTTTGTAAGTTGGACACGTGAAATTTTAGATTTTCGCTTTTGGTTCATAAAAAGAATTAAAATATTTATTCGTTTATCGAAATTCGACCCCTAAGGGGGTAAAAAGAGGGTTGAAAGTTTATATGTAATTTGTTCAGTTTGTAAGTTGGACACGTGAAATTTTAGATTTACGCTTTTGGTTCATACAAAAAAAAAAAAAAAAATTGGTTTTTGGTAATTCGTACCCTAAGGGGGTAAAAAGGGGGTTGAAAGTTTGTATGAAATTTTTACAGTTTGCAAATAGAACACATGAAATTTTACATTACGCTCTTGGTTGATAAAAATAATTAATGTGTTTATGGGTATTTCTAAATTCCAACCCTAAGGGGGTAAAAAGGGGGTTGAAAGTTTGTATGTAATTTCTACAGTTTGTAAGATGAACATTTGAAATTTTAGAATTACGCTCTTGGTTGATAAAAAGAATTAATTCATATATTGGTTTTTGGAAATTCGACCAGTAAGGGGGTAAAAAGAGGGTAGAAAGTTTGTATGAATTTTTTACAGTTTGCAAGTTGGACACGTGAATTTTTAGATTTACGCTTCTGGTTCATAAAAAAAAAAAAAAAATTGGTTTTTGGTAATTCGTGCCCTAAGGGGGTAAAAAAGGGGTTGAAAGTTTGTATGTAATTTCTACAGTTTGAAAGTTGGATGAAATTTTAGATTTAAACTCCAGATAGATAAAACAAAACCAAACAAACCGTATTTATTAGTTTTTGGAAATTCTACCTCTATGGGGATAAAATAGGGGTTGTAACGTTATATGAAATTTCTTCGGTTTGGAAGGTAAAACTTCTAAAATTGTAGGTTTTCGCTCCTGATTAATAAAAAAACAATAAGTTTAATTATTTCCGGAAATGCCACCCCTAACGGGGCTAAAAAGGGGGTTGAAAGTTTGTATGTAATTTCTATAGTTTGTAAGTTAGAGTTGGAGTTGATAAAATTAATTCATGTAATTATTAGGTTTTAGAAATTCTACCCCTAAGGAGAATAAAGTAGGGGTTGAAACTTTATATGAAATTTCTTCGGTTTGGAAGGTATATAAATATCTAAAATAGTAGGTTTACGCTCTTGATTAATAAAAAAAGTAATGAGTTTATTGATTGCCGGCAATTCCACCCCTAATAGAGGTTAAAGGTGGCAATTTTTTGGGCTTATATATTTGAAACTTGGCATCAATACTAACAGCAAATATTTTATATTTTTTTTATTGATTTTAAAGTAAAGGTTGTCATTACAAGTTTTCAAAACTACTTCTAAAATACGATTTAAGGGATGTTAAAGTTTGTATAGAAAATCTCATTTCTTGGATTAATAAACTTGAAACTTGGGACAAATACTAACGTAAGTAAATAATAAAGGATATCATTATTAGTTTTTCGAAACTACCCCTAAAATATGATAAGGGGGGTGTTGAAGATCTTGGTTTAATAAACTTGACATTTTGCACAAATACTAACCTTAATAAATAATGTGGGTTGCTATTATTTATTCGTTTTTCGGAACTATCCCCAAAATACTATGTAGGGGGTGATCAAGATTTTTGAAGTATTTTATTACACATAGCTTTTTTTAATGATGTAGGTGAGCACTAAGGAAGGCGTTTTGGAAATTCAACCTTTATAGAGACATTTAATTCTATAAAAACTTTTTACAAAAAGATATTACTGACCTCCAACTAAAAACACTACAAAGTGAAAATATTTTCTTTTTTCGAAGTTGGTGTCTTTGGTAGGTACTATTTTTTTTCGTTATGGACACTGACTTCGAAAAAGAAAGTTATTTTTCCTTTTGTAGTGTTTTTAGTTGGATGTCGGTAGTATTTTTTTGAAAAATAGATGTTTTGTTTTCACTTTTTAGGTGGACCTAATAGGCAATTTGCCTTTAGTAAGGTACTTAATTATTTTTTGTGTATGTTCACCGATATCTCCGTCAAACAACACTGTTCAAACGGTCCAGTTCGGTAGTTCCAAATCGAGGAAGAGGTCATCTTAGTGCCGTAAGATTCTTCAAAAAACCGTTGACACACCTAATACATCTTCTGGGGGTAATTCTGAAAAACTAATGATGGCAATTTATTATTGGCCAAGGAATAAGATTTTAACCGACTTTCCAAAAAGGAGGAGGTTCTATGTTCTCTAAATCCTAACTTAAACCGTAGATATCTACGATATCCCATTTATAATTGATTTAACAATAGCTTATTTTTGATCGCCTTCACTAACTGCACATAATTTAGTTGAATAAAATACAAAATCATGCGAACGAAGTCGCGGGCGGAGTGCTAGTCTATCTTCTATATATATAAAAGAAGAAACTGACTGACTGACTGACTGACTGATCGATCAACGCACAGCCTAAACCGCTAGGCCTAGAAGAATGAAATTTGGCAGAAAGGTTCCTCATGTGGTGTAAGTGAGCACTAAGAAAGGATTTTTGGAAATTCCACCCCAAAAGGGGTAAAAAGGGGGTTGAAAGTTTGTATGTAATTTCTACAGTTTGTAAGTTAGGCACGAGAAATTTTAGATTTACGCTCTTGGTTGATAAAAAGAACTAATTCATATATTGGTTTTTGGAAATTGGACCCGTAAAGGGATTAAAAGGGGGTAGAAAGTTTGTATGAAATTTTTACAGTTTATAAGTTGGACACGTGAAATTTTAGATTTACGCTTTTGGTTCATAAAAAGAATTAATATATTTATTGGTTTATGGAAATTCGACCCCTAAGGGGGTAAAAAGAGGGTTGAAAGTTTTTATGTAATTTCTACAGTTTGTACGTTGGACACGTGAAATTTTAGAATCACGCTTTTGGTTCATAAAAAAAAATTAAAATATTTATTGGTTTGTGGGAATTCGTCCCCTAAGGGGGTAAAAAGGGGGTTGAAAGTTTATATGTAATTTCTACAGTTTGAAAGTTGGACACGTGAAATTTTAGATTTACGCTCTTGGTTGATAAAAAAAATTAATGTATTTATTAGTTATTGGATATTCGACCCCTAAGGGGATAAAAAGGGGGTTGAAAGTTTGTATGCAGTTTATACAGTTTGCAAATTTTACACATGAAATTTAACATTACGCTCAGGATTGATAAAGATAATTAAAGTGTTTATTGGTTTTTCTAAATTCCAACCCTAAGGGGGTAAAAATGGGATTGAAAATTTGTATGTAATTTCTACAGTTTGTAAGTTGCGCACGTGAAATTTTAGATTTACGCTCTTGGTTGATAAAAAGAATTAATTCATATATTGGTTATTGGAAATTGAACCCGTAAAGGGATTAAAAGGGGGTAGAAAGTTTGTATGAAATTTTTACAGTTTGTAAGTTGCACACGTGAAATTTTAGATTTACGCTTTTGGTTCATAAAAAGAATTAATATATTTATTGGTTTATGGAAATTCGAACCCTAAGGTGGTAAAAAGAGGGTTGAAAGTTTGTATGTAATTTCTACAGTTTGAAAGTTGGACACGTGAAATTTTAGATTTAATCTCTAGGTAGATAAAAAAAATACCATGTGTTTATTAGTTTTTGGAAATTCTACCCCTATGGGGATTAAAATAGGGGTTGTAACGTTATATGAAATTTCTTCGGTTTGGAAAATAAAACATCTAAAATTGTAGGTTTTCGCCCCTGATTAATAAAAAAAACAAAGAGTTTCATTATTGCCGGGGATTTTTTAACGGGTCTAAAAAGGGGGTTGAAAGTTTGTATGTAATTTCTATAGTTTGTAAGTTAAAGTATTAGGTTTTAGAAATTCTACCCCTAAGGGGAATAAAGTAGGGATTGTAACTTTTTATGATTTTTTATCGGTTTGGAAGGTAAATTATCAAAAATAGTAGGTTTACGCTCTTGATTAATAAAAAAGTAATGAGTTTATTGATTGCCGGAAATTCTACCCCTAATGGAGGTTAAAGGTGGCAATTTGTTGGGCATATATATTTGGTTCTTGGCATCAATACTAACAGCAAATATTTTTTTTTATTTTTTTATTTTAAAGTAATGGTTGTCATTACAAGTTTTTCAAAACTACTCCTAAAATACGATTTAAGGGATGTTAAAGTTTGTATAGAAAATCTCATTTCTTGGATTAATAAACTTGAAACTTGGGACAAATACTAACCTAAGTAAATAATAAAGGAAATCATTATTCGTTTTCCGAAACTATCCCTAAAAGATGATTAGGGGAGTGTTAAAATTCTTGGTTTAATAAACTTAAAATTTGGCACAAGTACTAACCTTAATAAATAATGTGATTTAATAATAGTTCCGAAAAACGAATAACTAATAGCAACCCTATTAGTTATTCGTTTTTCGGAACTATCCCCAAAATACTATTTAAGACCAAGATTTTTGAAGTATTTTATTACACATAGCTTCTTTTAATGATGTAGGTGAGCACTAAGGAGGGAGTTTTGGAAATTCAACCTTTAAAGTGACATTTATTTGTATAAAAACATTTTTTACAAAATTATTACTGACTTCCAACTAAAAACACTACAAAGTGAAAATACATTTCTTTTTCGAAGTCGGTGTCTTTGGTAGGTACAATTGTTTTTTCTTTATGGACACCGACTTCGAAAAAGAAAGTTATGTTTCACTTTGTAGTGTTTTTAGTTGGATGTCGGTAGTATCTTTTTGTAAAATAGATTTTCTATTTTTCACTTTTTAGGTGGACCTAATAGGAAATTTGCCTTACTTAATTATTTTTTGTGTATGTTCACCGATATCTCCGTCAAACAACACTGAACAAACGGTCCAGTTCGGTAGTTCCAAATCGAGGAAGAGGTCATCTTAGTGCCATAAGATTCTTCAAAAAACCGTTGACACACCTAAAACATCTTCTGGGGGTAATTCTGAAAAACTAATGATGGCAATTTATTATTGCGCAAGGAATATGATTTTTAACTGACTTTTCAAAAAAGAGCAGATTCTATCTCCTCTAAATCCTAACTTAAACCGTAGATATCTACGATATCCCATTTATTATTGATTTAACAATAGCTTATTTTTGATCGCCTTCACTAACTGCACATAATTTAGTTGAATAAAATACGAAATCCTGCGAACGAAGTCGCGGGCGGAGTGCTAGTCTCTTATAACTACCATGAGCCTGTTGTATTCCACTGCAGGCTGTACCTTGCAAAGAACCCCATCTACTGCAGCATTTTTATTGCTTTTTAACCCCTATACCAAGCTGTCAGTGTAAATCTTTCATTACTTGCAGTGTACTGTGTTCAGTTGCGTATCTTTCCTGTCTGGCGTTCGTTCAGCTTTTCCAACCAACCGTGGTCTACTCTGACATATACTTTCAAGCACCACAGAGTATGAGTTTAAGTTTACACTGAGATTTTTATTGTTTCCTATTTTTCAACTTCGATGTTTTAAATTCAATTTAAAGTCTTCACGCAAAGATAGCTAAAATAATTATTGTGTTTCATATTCGGTTTAAGTCTTACTTCTTATGCAAAATGTTCCAAGTTAAAATTTTTGCTAGTACTAATGTATATTTTGTAATTCATTTGTAACTACTTTCTAATTTTGACATTACTGACATCAATAAAGAAAAACATCGTAAGGAAACTTTAGCTTGAAATAAGTCTGAAATCGCTTATGTGAGTAGGCGATTTCAAACTTATAAGTTTGTCGTTCAAGCATTAATCACCACGTTTGCTCAAGGTTACAAATGTAGTGAAAAATACTCGTGTCTTCTCTATAGGTATGTCTAGTTCCCAGCAGTGGGGCAGAAATAATAATAATACTAGCCGTATTATTATTATTTCTAGGCTTCGTTACAAATATTACCACTAGATTACATTCTATCGGAGGTGGCGATGGTCGAAATGCTAAATTGTTTGAGATTGGCTACGTGAAATTTGGATAGCACTTATCAGTGCTTTTTTTCTCTTCGACAATCATTATATTGCTGATAGCATAAAAGTTTGTCTAGAGCTGCTCCTTGTATTTGAAGTTCTGTATTTGCTCCAAAATATTAAAATACCTTTATAAAAATAATATCCGCCGCGAAAAACTCAAAGCTGCGGGATTTATTACGACAGCGGCTGTAATTTTTGCAGTAAGCGAGCCACTAATTTACGTCTGCGTTGTACAAAATGAGATGTTATTACGGGTCCTGATAGCCTGGTTGCTGGCATACTGTGCAAGCTACATTGACGGGCGAATTAGGAAGGAACAGGATGAACATGTTTGCATTAGTCATGATAATGGGATAGCACGGTAATCAGTCAGAAGCGCTGACTGATAACCGTACTATTTGCATCGAGAGGAGAAGGAAGAAATGGCTGAAACAGAAGCATCGTTATTTGCAAACAATTATAAGATTTAACAGTTCCAAAGTAATACAGGCGGTATTATTGTATATATCAAGATAGACATAACACGTTGCCTGAAAAAATGTATCAATTAATTGAGTAGTTTTATTTATTTTCAAAATAATCACTTACATGAAATCAGTCTGTATCAACCAGGAATCCACTTAACGACAAATTTATATTGGCGATGGCATATTAAAGTAAAAATAAAAATAGTGATATAGGGCAGGCAGACATTATCAAAGTACCAAGTGAAGAAGACAAGTGTCCGGGTTTGTCATATATATTTTTGCGTGTTTCTTTCCTTCCGGATACATGAGTTCCATTATGGTAATTAATAATCCATTAACGGAGCCTCGACTTTGCTGTAGAAGTTTAGAGTATGAAGTCTTGCTACAACGTAACGCTTACATTTATCAATTAAAACACTACAAGCCACTCTAAGTCACGCACGTATACATATACGTAGAGTAAGTATTACACAGTGGTATATTAATTAAGAAAACGGAATGGTAATTCCGTTTTCTTAATTACCATCTCTTGCCCCCTTTCGTAAGTGGCCTACATTTTGCCTGCATTTTACTGGGATAAAAGTCACAACACTCAAAGTTTTTTAAAACGATTATATTGATCGTTTCTGTTGTAATAAAAGAAAAAAATGGCATTCATGGGGACTGCCATCAGAAGTTAAAACTTAAACTTTGGAATAATTTTAAGAATGTAAAAACACAGGTATGCATGCCGTCACACGTCACATTAGCATGTCGATGACGCAGTCAAATTAGCATATAGTTGATGCGAACCCATAAGTTTTGCCTCTGCCTAATATCGTTCGACGATTTCAATTCAAAAAACTTGCATTGACAAATACATAAAACTAATTCAATAAACGCGTTGTAAGTGTATATATTTTATCCCACTGCATGCAATATGCATGTGGCGTATTCGATATTCAGTGATTCCATACAAATGAGTCTACTTATGTTTAAACTGAAAGCACGCCAAACATAATGTGTGCACTTATCTCACTTGAAAGAGCTTGCAGCTACAAATTCTTTGTATATCGTGAACGCAACTTAACGGCAAATGGGCGTAATAAGGTCGTTTGTAATCCCATTTATTAATTTTCGTCTCTCCTTTACAACGGCGGTTGGTTCTAAACAAGTCGGTCGTTACGGTCGTGTTGCCCGTGTCGGTTGTGTCGGAGAATATAATTATATTTCGATGAGATTTCTATGTCACCCAGATGCGATGTTTCCTTTTAAAGCCGTGTTGTTTGCGAGGTAACAAACTGTTATTTCTTGAGACTGGTGCAGACTATCGACTAAGCTGTGTCGTTGTTTCAATGGCGCGATGTGTTGTTCAGTTTATAATGGAAAACAGTTTACTTGATCGTTTACACGTATAGACGACAGAATGTTTCTTTGAAAACTATTTTAGATAGACTAATCGTCACTTGGTCTTAATGCTAGACTAAACTTCATTAATGTGTCTAGAGACATACTAAACATCAGTGCTGTTATCCTATAACTAGACTGCACTATCTGGCAAAATCATTATTTTGAGCTGAAGATGAAAAACCGGGAAATAATAAAAATCGATGCTGTTTATGAACTATAAAGTCATATGCGCGAGTTGCCGGTGTCAAAAAAATTATCTAATTGCGTACTTTCGAATACTTTTATCAGAGGGCTGGACTTTACTTCGGTCAGCGTTCTGGGCAAATTTTGACGCTCAATGTAGGGCACATATTGTAAGTGTTCGCAATTTTTCATTTATATTATATGAGTAGTTTTTGTTAATAAAGCATTTCATACAGTAAATGTACCAAAAGACTTATATTAAAATTCAAGAAATAAGCACCGGCACATTATTATTAGTTTTAATGGGTTATGCGCACTTCGTCCCATTCGCACTTAGTTCCATTCGCGGTTAGTCCCATTCGCAGTTGGTTGCATTTGCGGCTGGACCCATTCGCAGTTAGTCCCATTAGCAGTTTGTCCCATGCAAGTATTTTATAAGGGAAGAGGTATGTTTATGGTCAAAAATAATTCGGTGCCCGGTGTTGCATATTTGTTGCGTGCGCTTATACAAAACTTAAGAGCAAAGTTTTAAACATTTTCGATCATTTGCCAAAGATCCTCGTGCTCGAGGTATACTACGGCAAAACACGGCCAGTGAGCTTCTCAATAGCCGCGTACTGACTGAGCAGCCGCGCGAGGCAGCTTCGGACGTTTGCCGCGCAACGTTTGCCGCGCGAGGCCACTTCGCTCTATATTTTTTTGCATGAGGCTTCAGCGCGCGCAAAGGCCGAGCCAGGGTGAGACTGAGCCAGCATCAAGCGCTCAGTTTAACGTGAAGTCGAACAGAGACTACGCGTGCCTAACGCGGCTTATAGCCAGTTTGTTCCTTCTATAAGATCCTAGCAAAGAAACCATCTTCTTTTTAAGTCCGCTTTTGGAATGTTCATTTCCCGTCTTTTGTTTCTCCACGCATCTTCTCTTAATCCTCTATTAGTATAATTTGCGTCCCAAAGTAGTCTACATCCACCATTCAAATGTTGGCACCGTCGCATGAATAGTCGGATACCTACCCAAAAATCCTTCCTTGTTTTGTTTCTGTTCAAAATACGCCGAGAAGGAACATACTGGGACAAGATTACAAAAAAAACCTCTTTTATAACGAAAAAAGGAAAAACATAAGGCTGTAGATATTAATGTTTTAGAAAATATAATAAACTGTTTAAGACCCTACAGCGGGGTACTTTATCTGTGGGTGACTTCATGCAGAAAATAATATTTTTACAGTTAGTTTAGTAACTTTTACGTGTGACTTGTAGCCTTATGACATACTCATTGTACTGTATCCACGTTTGATTGACAATATTCATTGATTGTATACCTACTTACTGTTATTAGTCAAATGAGAAGTGTGTTTATTATTTTACTTACTACATTGCTAACTTATCTAATTTGGATGTTTAATTACTTTATTTGTTGTTTTTTTCTTATAAATCCAACCCAGTTTGGTCCATAAACCTACCTCTTTCCTTACATACTATTTCAACTAGGCCATTAAGCGGCACTTTTGAACGTTAACAACTAAAATTTACAAGTAATTAAAATGTATTCTACCATGGGATGAAATGCGAATGGGACTAACTGCGACTGGGACCAGCCGCGAACGGGACCAAATGCGAATGGGACTAACCGCGAATGGGACCTACTGCGACTGCGGGACGAAGTGCGAATGGGACAAAGTGCAAATGGGACGAAGTGCGCATAACCGTTTTAATCACAGAACAGAAAAACGCCTTGTGGTATAAATCAATGAGTAAATCTTATCGAAAATAGGTTTGTAAACATAGCAATTTGGGACATTTTATTTTTTCATCCAGAATCTATTGATAGTAAAAAATACTCTTAGAGAGATCAATAGAACTTTTTTGGCTGATTATGGAGACATTAAAAACTCAATATCGCCCAAATGTCATATAGTGACACTCTAGTTATAGAACGGTAGAATGCCAGTTCTCAAATCCTACACAGCCATTATTCGACCAATTCCAAATTACATTACGACTGTAACTAAAGTGAAACTTCAGATACAAAGCACAATCCACCGCTATGATAGTAAGCGACTAATTACAGACTAAGTTCACGTATCTTATGTCGCACTAATCCACTGTATTCGCTACTTAAGGAATAGGCGGTGCCGTGTTGTATGTGTGCTGAATGAACATCATGTGATCGGTATTTTTGAGAATGTGATTAAGTTTGTTTAATGCTGTTTTTAGGGAGTTTTGGTTTCTACTCATAATTTACTGTATATTTTCATCACCATTTCAGCCGAAAGACGTCTACTACTGAACATAGGTCTTCCCCAAGTGTCGCCACATTGACCGGTCTTGTGCGTCTTGTACGTCATCTAGTGGGAGGCCTTACGACTGTATATTATCCTACTAATATTATGAAAAAGTCTCTTCTATTAAGAAAACACGCCTCAACGTTTTCATAACAATATAGGTATCAAATGAAAGCTACTACATAGACCTTTCCAAATACAAATATATATATCTTAACACTTTTATGTAACTATATTGGCACAAATTCAAGCTATGCGTAACTTTGATGGCAAAATAAATATTTTTTTACCGCATAACTTATTCGGCGACTAAAACTAAAAATTCAGAAATATTATCTTTACCTATAAAAACGAATATAACGAATATAATATATATATATAAAAAAGAAAGGTCACTCACTCACTTATCACGAAATATCGAAAACCGCTTAACGTATAAAGATGAAATTTGGCAGGGAGATTCCTCAAGTGACGTTAAGGCGCACTAAGAAAGGATTTTTAGAAACTCTACCCCCAAGGGTTAGAAGGTTAGGTTAAAAGGGAGGTTGAAAGTTTGTATGAAATTTCTACAGTTTGTAAATAAGACACGTGAAATTTTACATTTGCGCTCTTGTTTGATAAAAAGAATTCATGTATTTATTGGTTTTTTGTAAATTCCACCCGTAAAGGGGTGAAAAGGGGGTTGACAGCTTGTATGAAATTTCTACAGATTGTAAGTTGGACACGTGAAGTTTTAGATTTACGCTGTTGGTTAATAAAAGAATAATGTATTTATTAGTTTTTGGAAATTCCATCCTTAAAGGGGTAAAAAAAGGTTCGAAAGTTTGGTTGAAATTTTTACAGTTTATACATGAAATATTAGATTTTATGTATCTAAAATTTCATGTGTTTGTGTTTCATATTATTTCATCATCTTCATTCATCATTTCAGCCGAAAGACGTCCACTGCTGGACATAGGCCTCCCCCAGGCGTCGCCACATTGACCGATCCCGTGCGTCTCGCATCTCATATTATTTATTAATCTCTTTTTAGTTTTGGTAGGTACCTCCAATTATCATGAAAGCCGTTTATAGCCAAATTAAATCTCGTGTCGATTCTAATAAGCCCAAACACGATTAGGATACATTGTTTGTTTGTTTGTTATTGTTTGGTCTTCTTCATCAGATCCTCTTCACCAAATGATACTTTCTGAGTGCAAATGATTGCATTGTTGATGAAAATACCAAAATCGCTATATGTATGACTATAATATTTGAGGAGTTCCTTCGATTTTTCCAGGATCCCATACTGAACCTATCATCTTGAATCATCCCTGAACTGATGACTGTGGGATTACCTGGGAAGTCGGTTAAAATGAATTCATGTTTTTATTCGTTTTTTGAATATTTCACCACTAACAAGGTAAAATGGGGTTTGAAAGTTTGTGCGAAATTTCTACCTTATAAGTGTGACACTTTTGGCTGATAAAAATAATTCATGTATTTATTGATTTTTGGAAATTCTACCCCTAAGGAGGTGAAAATCTGGAAATTTGTAGGTCTTATTTTATTTGAAACTTGGCATAAATACTAACCTTAGTAAATAGTAAAGGTTTTATTTATTAGTTTTTCAAAACTACTCTTGAAAAACGATTTAGAGGGTGTCAATTTTTTTTTATAGTACATTTTGGTACAAGTGTGTAATGTTGGTGATTACCGCTGAGGTGCCATTGAGACCCGAGCCGTTAGGTGAGGGTCTTAAGAGAGCCGAGGACGGTAATCATTAATACACACGTGTATCATACGACGTTTTTCAACACACTTGTGAAGAAAATAATACTAAAAAATCATTTCCAACAGTGAAAACGAGTTGTGAATTTTTTTTCGCAATGGCGGGCAAAATTAATCAGTTTTTCTATGCGTGCGCATCTAAAACAATGGCGATCGGCAATAGACTAAAAATAATGTTTTTTTTTGGCTTTTCGCGGATAATGACAAAATGGGGAATTTCAAGTTTTCTTTATTACAGACAAAAACAAAAATTATATTTGAGTGAAAGTTTTATTTATTAAACACGTACAAGTTGAAATTATCTATTTAAATACGAAGTTGCATGAAATGTGTTGCATTTGTACTATTGAGCACGATCTTTTTTGTATCGAAACTTTTTTAAAAACAAAGCAACTCAGCCAATAAATTAAAAAAAAGCTCTTCAACTCACTTGTGAATAATAGTAATGAAAAAGTCACAGTTTGATAACAGGTGTCATTATATACCTAATTGCGGTGAAATTAGAGCCACTTTATGAGCAAGTGTGTTGAAAAGAATTTTACTGTACAGGGCTTCTTCTTATGATGTAGGGGAACACTAAAAATGGATTTTTTGAAATTCAGCCTTTAAGGAGGTGAATTAAAAAGTCATCTGTACGATAAAATACGGACCACGCGAACGAAGTCGCGGGTGAAGTGCTAGTAAAAACAAAAACCCGACTGCAAAAAATAATTTACTGAAAAGAGAAAAAACAAGTACTAGGTATAATTTATACATTAAATATTATGAGGTGCTGCTGCTGCTGTCAGCGGTTACAAACGAAGTTTTGGTAGGTCTTTCTATATTTTTTTTACTGTCATTTATTTCACCCTGGTAGGATCTACATTCTCTTGGAATTATTTCCGCCTTTCATACATACTTCATTTGCCTACCTATGTTCGCATTTATAATGATTGTGGTTGTAAAAGTTACCAGAATATATTATCAACTACCACTAGATTTCAACGTGATCTTATACTATGAAGGTCCTCAGATATCGTATAGAACAAATAAATAGTTATCTCAAGTTGTGCTTCTATCGAAAACACTACGACTAGTTTTGTACGTGAATTTGAACTATGAAGGTTCTCAGAAATTATAATTATAGAACAAATAAACAGTTCTCCCAAGTTGTGCTTCTCTCGAAAATAGGCCGCGAAATTATTTCAGTTACGCTACAGTAGTTATTATCAAAACTGTCAGTTTAGTTGAAACCATATATTATAGCAATACATAGGTCACTGAACACATTTTCTTTATTTTGTTTTACCCCACCAACGTGGTTTTATCTTCTTGAAGTTTTTTTTCGATAAAATTGTAAACATCGCAGTTGAAATCAACTCTAGTTCCTCAGGGGACATGCTATAGACGGTTCATGCATTGACAGACAGCGTTGTTCAACCAAAGTTCCTCGTTGTCGTTCAACAAGATGAGTAACATGTTTTGCATCATAACAAGCGTCAAATGAAGGCATCATTTGATACGCGTCAGCGAGTGGGCTTTAGAGTCATAAAATAGTATTTAGATTTGAGATACTTGGAAAAGCAACTGTCACCGCATTAGTGACGCCGGCGCCGGTTTGCCCGGAAGTCTACCTCTATCATCAAGATTTTATGTCTAACCGTAACAAGATTAACCGTAAACCAACAAAGCCCGTATCATTTTCTCCCTGCCACTGAAATGAAAAGAGAATGGAAACGCCCATACATTACAGTGAGTGCCAATTAATTCATGTAAGTAAAATGTAATGTATCTAATTATCTGGATTGTCTTGCATTGCCTTGAACTGCCGCCTAAAATACGTAGAATTCGAAGTAAAATAAATACGAGGAAAGAATCTGTATACCCATATTTATAGAATGAAAGCTAAAATTATGACGTACTAGTATCTGCCCGCGGCTTTTCTTACGTGAAGTGCTTTATTATCCTAAGTGAATTGTGTTAATCCAAGTTATGTTTTTTTTTATCTAAAACTATTCAGCCGTTTTTAAATGATTGAAACACAAACGTGCTTCAGATTTATAATTAAATGCCCATTAGTAAGATGTAATACGTAAAAGACATGTCAGGCTGCCCATTCCCTCTCTCAAACAGAGGAGGCCTTCCCAGCAGTGGGAACATTAAAAAAGTTCAATGAGGATGACGATGACTTCGCATAGAATTATTTAGAAGTTGTATTTTTTTTGCCATACATCAGGTTCCACGAGCGATTAAAACTTAATTATCACCGTTTGAGGAACCAGATTTTCGGTGCACCCCAGACTATGGAAATTCATTTATATCATAACCCCCTTTTGGCTTGCCGTAGTCGGATGAAAATAAACAACTCTTTTTACAATAGGATAAAAATCAAAGGATATAAACGCTTGAATAAGGATAGAAGATGTTACATACTAAAACTCATACAGATTTTTGTACACAGCTTACCGATTTTCCGATCCTATTTGTATTTTATATTAACGTGACTCACAAAACAGAACTATCCCTAACGAACACCTTGCACGTCCAAAAGTCTCAGAAACAAAACGTGCAAAAAGTTGTATAGATACAATGTTCTAGTTTTTCTGTTCAATGGTCGATTGAAACTCAAGTAACAAGCGCTCGAGACAAGCATCAATATCAAATAAAATATTATTTTTATCAATCTCAAAGAATCAGTTATTAACTCAGAACTTATTGAAGGTGAAGACACCGCCAATTACGAGACAAAAGCCAGAATTTAGAGCTAGGTATTCTAAAATGCTACTACAGAGGCAATATTCAGTGAAAATGGAATACAAAATATGAATTATTTTATCTCAAATTATGAAATAGCTCAAATATTACACCTGGCCTGTTTAAAATCCTCAATCATGACTATTCAAAAGTACCTTGAGTACTTTTAGTTTAATTGAAATAAACGATTGGAGTTGAGTTTTGGTATATCGCACCACCTCCCTCGTCAAGCCCATATTTTTTGACCCAAGAATGATGGTGGTAAATGCTGGATCCTTTGTTGTAAAAAAGAAAATACTTTCTTCCCTGCAGACGTAACTTTTCGGCCTAGAAATATACAATTTCCAGGCAAAAATTTGCCTGGTCCAAGTGGAACATCATATTTTCTAACTTCCTCAACATTTTACATTTCAAAGTAACCTCCGAAGACCACTATTTTTATATTAAATTGCACAATCTAATAGAAGTCAGTGTTGCGGCTAACTCAATTGTCTTATGCGCAGAAGTTGTCCAGAGCAAAGTTTAAAAGTAACCTAATGTGTGCACTCGGAAGATATGAGGGTGACAGGGTTGACCAGCATTTGTGATTGGTAGAATATTGTGCCATTTGATACTATGGATATCCGTAATAATTCCGTCTTATGAATATGGAAACCGTATTATCATGTGACAGAATTATTAACGGAGAGATCCCGGAAACAGCTGGACGGATTAAATTTGGTTCAAGGTGCCCTTAACATTGGACAGACAATTCACGTCCTTGTTATGGGAATTTCAACCATACAGATCAGGCTTTAGGTTCAGTTTCAAAGGAATCAGAAGCTGAAGTAGAATAAAATGTGTTGCCATTGATATACAACCAGCAGACGAGCGAAACAACCTACAATATTTTTTCATATAATCCAATACCTTAGAAAGGATGAGTAATAAAATCCGCCTCTCCTGCAAACAACAATAGAAATACAACCGCCACAATAGTAATATATTTCGCCAACCAACCCTGCATATAATCGACCGAGCGGACGGAGACGTCAATTGGGTTTGGGTTCCCCGCTCGATATGCAGATGGCCCCTCGTTAGTTGTCCGCCGCTCTTATGTACCCACCTTTACAAAGTCGTGGCGCCTAATACATTTACTTGCAGCGAAATTGAAACATGTTGTATGTAATTGGCCTAAAAGTGACGGTGGAGTGTGGCCAATGCTTAATTATGGAATTTGAATATGGAATGAGGATGGTGGAAAATAAATTTTCGTCTTTGTCTGGTTACTGATGCTTTTAAGCTAGCTTTGAAACTATTAGCTAGCTTTGAGTCTTTGACACATTCAGTTTCAGTAATTCCAGTTCCCTTTTTGAAAATTCTAACGTTGAAATGTCATGTTATGACTTTCACAAAGGGTGTCGATTTACTCATTTTCGGCATTTTAGTCGAAATTTCCATGTTGCATTTGAATTAGTACTAATTAACTGCATGCAAGTCTGTTCCTATTTTAAGCTTTCGTTAAGACTCACGCAGACAATCACGGCGCGGCGATAATACAATGATGCGATCAACATTCTTTACAGAGATCCTAGTTCGAAAAATACTCTACTCTCTCCTCTTTTGTTCTCTTTATTTATAAACTCCATTACTGTTATCATCAAATGTTCTTACCATCAGTATGCAGATGACTTGCAACTTTACGCTCAATCAGACATTGCCAACCTTGACAATTGCATTTCATTACTCAATGCTGATCTTCGAGCTATCAGTGAGTGGTCTGGCAAATTTGGGGTTTCTGTTAACGTCGGGAAATGTCAGGCCATCCTCATTGGTAGTTCGTACTATTTGAGAAGTGTGAACACTGGCCAACTTATGCCACTGATGTATGAGAACTCCGTCATTTCTCTTTCACCTCATGTGAAAGATTTAGGTCTGTACATTGACGACAGTTTTAGTTGGAATAAACACGTGGCTCAGGTGAGCCAGAAAGTCGCGTTCTCGCTGCGGTCTCTCTATAAATTTAAGCATTTCCTCCCATCCCGCACCAAAATCACTCTGGTCCAGTCACTTGTGCTTCCCATTATCGACTATGCTGATGTTTGTTATCCTCATCTATCCCAAGAACTTCTAAATAAATTGGATCGACTTCTCAACAATTGTATTCGCTTTGTTTATGGCCTTCGTAAATATGATCACATTTCTTCCTACCGTTCTCAGCTTAAATGGCTGCTTATCCGCCTCAGGAGGTCCCTCAGATCTCTCTGCTTGCTTTTCACTATTATGAACGATCCTTGTGCTCCCGATTATCTAAAAACTTATTTCAATGTATTGGACAGTTCTCACAGTCGTAACCTTCGAGCTGTTAAAAATCTAATCCTCCAAATTCCTTTATACCGCACCGGTTTTATGTCTAATTCATACGCTGTATCAACAATTAAGCTCTGGAACGCCCTATCCTTTGGCATTAAAAAGGCTGAAAGCAAATACATTTTTAAAAGAAAAGTACGTGACCACTATTTCAGTCAGACTAAATAGCTTTCATCTAGAGTCAAAAGTCTAGTCATTATTATTAGGTTTCTCGTTTTTTAGTATTTATTAGTCTATTTTATTTGTTTATGTGTACTATTAATATATATGTAAGTATATACATTTTCGTATACAACTTGTTTAAATATTATTTTGTACCCGTTAACAACGTTGTCCTTTTTAACCCAAAGGTTGACTGGTAGAGAATGCCTTGTGGCATTAAGTCCGCCTATGTACCACTATTGTACATGAAGTTTAAATTAATAAATAAAAATATTCGAGTAGAAAAATTTGCATAAACATGTTAGTTGCATCGTTTTTGCATTATCGCGTCGCACCTAAGTGGGAAGCTTTATACAAAGGGTTACACATCGATGTTCTGATCTTAGCTAGCGCAGCTAACCTTCGAAAATCATAAAAATAAGTGATTATAAAAACCATTGTTCTTGCCACTTGCACCACAACCAAAAGCCTTTGTTCTGAGTCAGCGTTTATTCCGTAATTTTGTTTTGTTATTGGACATAAAACAATCTAGTGTTTTTAATATAATTACCTCCACCAGCTGAGAATATCTTCACTCTAACAACTTGCTGACAATGTTATCAGCTAACTACATTTTCAGATTACTGTTGGAATTGTTGAAGCTATTCAATTTACGTTTTGTTGTAGAAGGAACTTTAATTAATTATTTTGTGCCTAGCGGTGGAGGAGTTCAGAGACAAGTGACATTTTATCAATGAAAGTGCTTTTATGCTTTATTTCAAAAATACCACGGCTACTTCTATTAATATGTTCTAATTTTTTTTCATGATTTCAATAATTCCATTGGAGCAACTAGTGTACATTTATTATTGCTAAAATTCTTAAAATTTAAAGACTGTTGCATAACTGATTGAATCATACTTTTGGATAAACCTCGTAAATAAAGTCCTCTATTTTAGAGTCAAGACCGTTTATTGAAACTGGGTGCTAGAACTTTCAATGCTGCCAAGGCTGCTAGGCTGGTACAAGTCAATATACACAATATATAGTACATTTAGATATAAGTGTACAAAGTTTGTCATTGCACTCGAGGCAAGGTTGACGTCTGACAAAGGGTCAAACGAAAACGGGACGAAACAGGGGGAAATTAGGGTAGTTGACTGAAAATTTGTCTTTGGTCCGTCAGGTAAATTAATAAAAAATATTGGACACGTATTTTTCTTTTGAAACGTATACATAAAGTGACGACAATACAGTGCGTTGAAATATCGTGTGACATCACGGTGTGCTACACTTTTGTACTGACAAAGTGACGTCACAAAGTCCCCACTCCTGAACTTTGATGCGCGATTTATCTTTGTCAATTTGTATTTATTTGATAAAGCAAAAAAAAGTGGTGCAATATTATTTGATATTCTCACTGACGGACTAAATAGAATTACTTTTTTTTCTACCCAGGAAACAGCTCTAAATTTGAACCAAACTGGTAAAATTTAGATTTAGCTGCCTCACCTCTGCTAAAACCTTCGGGTAATGCAGGCGTGGTGTTACGTCATCTTTGTTTCATAGCAAAATAAATTTCAAAAACACTACTACGTCCTAATAAACCTTCATTATTTACTTCTTAACCCTTCAAAAGCTCACGCGAGAGCGGGACCCACGTCACACGATAAATCGGATAGTTCTGACATGCCATCAGCTGCGAACGAAATAAGCTCCTTTGTAACGACGGATGCTTAATCCCTAACACGTAAGCGAGGTAAAATGAAAAACTAATGGCATCGATCGAGGTTATAATCTCATTGGTTATAAAAGGTGATAAATCTTTAGGGGAGGTTTTAATGTGAAACATCCAATGACGCACCTAGGCACTAGTAAATCCGACTCGTATTGTCACGGAAAACGCATGATGTCGCGGGTCTGTTGGTAGAAATTTGTTAAGAAATAAGCGGTACCTTTGTACTCTACTATCTTTATGTGTTTTTTGTATGTGTTATACTGTGTGTACATTGATTATTTTAATTTTTTTCTTTTTATTCTCTCTGTTTAATCAGTTATTAGCTACGCTTAACTGGAAGATCCTGTGGAGACTAATCTAGTAAACTAGAGCCTCCAGCCAGGGCAACAATATCTAAACCAAAGCGACCACGCTGAGGGTTTACCTATGGTTTACAAATTTTCGGCTCAGGGCGTCGCTGGGGGGGGACAGTAAGGGGACAGGCTGGATCCTGAGACTATTTTGTTTCTAATATCCATTCGGAAAGCACCTACTGTGGAGAAGAACGGACAAGAAACTCCAATCTGAATAATTTGATTACTCTCAGCAGGGTTAGGGCTGGGTCTACTTGGATCGGGGTGTATTTTACGGCGACGTCGCGACGGGCCTCGGTGGCGAGGACGGAACGAGGGCGATTTGTGCCTACGGATTGTGCTGGTCTCCCTGCACTCTTGGAGCAGGAGGCTGGTGTTGGTTGAAGTTGGAAGAGTTGTAATGAGAGTGAGGCTCGGCCAGCGAATTCAGGAGATTTGGCAGGGTTTGTAGCGAGAGGCCGCTTTGATTAGCGGTTTGTGACATTTGACCACAGTGTCAAAGAAGCGCTTGGTAAGGTGTTTTCTGAAATTCTTAATCGTTTGTATTCTAATGTCAACATGAAATGCCTGATTTCGGACGTAATAGGGGGTCCCGCGATTTTGCGGCGAAATCGGTTTTTAAACGCTTGCATCCTATAGATGTGGTGGGGTTTTGGTTGTGCAAAGAAAGCGCAAGCATAAGTTATGATAGGGCGGATGACCGCAGTGAAAATTCGCAGCTTGCGCCTAAGTGACAAGCCGCTGCGAGCCTAAATTCACCATCCCGTGGAGTCTGCCCATAGCGATGGCGCTCACGAGTGCGCCATCTTAATCTGCTTGGCCAAGGTGAGGTGGTTAACTAGGATGACACCTAGGTGCTTGGCTTGCCCCTCCCAAGGTGTCGGCTTACCGTATGGGTCAGGGAATGGAGGGAATATAAAAAAAAACCATTATAACGTCGGTCAGGCCTCGAGAGGATAGCCTGGCTTTTGTCGTTGTTTACCTCGATTCTCCAGAGGCTTGCCTAGAGTATTTGCTGTACTTTGGAGATTGCGGGCGATGGAATTTTATATTACATATTCAATAGGTAACACATTCCACAAACGAGTTGCTTGAACTGTAAAAGCTTTGTCGAAGAAGGATGTGGAATGCATAGGTATACTTTTTAGATTCTCCGACGATCTCAAGGATTTTGAGGTCGCTCAAGCTTGTCAGATTGGTCTTGGGTGAGATCAAGATAGCTGGCATCGGCATAGTTCAGTATAGGGAGAAGTGAAGATTGTGCTATCGCAATTTTAGTGGTCATGGGAAGAAAATTACGAAGGCGTCTCAGGGATCCAGCAGAATCCAGGAAAGAGTGCTGTCGAAATAAATCCCCAGATTCTTCACAGTGTGAGTTATAGGAATGGAATAACGGTATTGTAGAAAGAAACCTGGGGAAGTGACGCCCAATTAATCCTAGAGACAGTTCGGGAACTACCTACAACAGCCTCTTGAGTCTTAGTCGATTAGATTGATCTTCAACCCAAACTCAAGGCTCCAGTCATCTATTCGAGCCAGGTCCGTATTAATAGTGAGACTATTAATAGGGACCTGGCTCGAATAGCGTCAGAAATCTCTGCGAGAGGGGCTTGGGTATAAATATGGAGATCATCAACATACAGGTGGTAGAAAGAAGATAGTCGTTGAGTGATAGCATTAATAAAGAGTGCGAAAAGTGGAAAGATAAAACGCCGCCCTGCGGCACACCGGCAGATGTGTGACACCAAGAAGAGAATGATTCCTCAATGCAAATACGCAGCTGGTGGCCAAACAGATAACTATGAAACCAGTCAATTAGCGAAGGAGATATGTTAAAAGAGCATAACACGCCCAGCAAAATGTCGAAGTCAACCGTGTTGCTAAAGTCAAGCAAAGCAAGTACAGTTAGCTTGCCCATTTCCATGCCTGACCTGATAATTATCATCCGTAATGTGCACAAGTGCTGAGGTAGTGCTGTGTCCCGGACGAAAACCAGATTGGAAGTGATTTAGCTGTTTGTGTTTGGAAAGGAACGAGCTGAGTTGATCAAGTTTTTCAAGGACTTTGGATAGGAAAGGCAGAATAGAAATGGGACGATAATCAAAGAAAGATGCAGGATGAGATTATTTGGGTAAAGGAATAACTTGGGTATCTTTCCAGGCTTGTGGGAAGACGCCACTGGAAACAGAGAAGAGGATTGAGGATGTAAAGGATAACAGGAAGAATATCATCAAGGATGGGGATAATCATTTTATGGCTGACACAGTCACTACCAACAGCATTTTCCGATACCTAATGATTTGAGAAAATTTCAGACCTTTGCTGGATTACCATTCGGAACTTTACTATGGATATGTTGGCGGTTTTCGATTCTAAAAACCTTGCTGCAGTGGTTTCTTATTGAGAAGTATTTTTCCCTGCTGACGTCATTGGGCCTAATTTCGAACTTAAATTTCGCAGCTGCTTTTTTATTTAGTAAAATTTTAATTTCTTCAGTCAACCATGGCGCTGGAAGGTGCTTTGCTCTCACGGCTCGAATAGGTGCATGTTTGTGGTAAAGCTAAATTAGTGTAGAAACCAAGATTTGAACTTGTTGGTCGAGGGATGAGGATGTCCAGTCAATGTTACTGACATCCCTTCGAAGACGATCAATGGCCATGCTATCATAATTGCGAAGTAAAAGAGTTTTGAAGTTATGCTTATGTGGTTCAATTATATATGAAGTGAAAATTAAGTCATGGTAGGAAAAGGCATCAACTGAACATTGACCATGTTTAGTGACATAATCTAAAGATGAAACAATAATAAGATCGAGAAGAGAGGGAACAGAGTTAGAAAAATGGTGAATGGCACTAAGATCGAGAGTTGAGAAATTGACAGATCCAATAATATGACGAAGAGAAGAGGAGTGGGAATCCTTTTTAAGAAGACATGTATTAAAGTCGCCCATTATGATACCATGACTGTAAGACGGAAATAAACCTGCCAGAATTTGTTCGAAAGAGGAAAAGAAAATAAACTGAAGAGAAGGACAGTTGTAAATCCCAAGGAGTATCTTAGAATGATCCAATTCAACTTCCAGGAAAAGAAGTTCACCAGCGTTCGGCGGAGGCGGCTGTGTGGACATATTAACAATAGAAAAAGGAATATAATTACGAAGATAAATGGCCACCCCACCACCACCACCAGCCGCACTATCATTCCTGATAAGTTGAAAGCCTGGAAGAGAATAGGAGCCTAGCTTTAGTGTTATAATTATAATAATACCAGCTTAAAATGTTCCACAGCAGGGCAAAGTCCTCTTCTTATACAGAGCAGGCACGAGCGTTGATCGACACGTTTGCTCAATACAGATTGGAGATTTCAAACATATATTAACTTTAAGTCCAGGAATATTCACGATGTTTTTCTTCACCGTTGTCAGTGATGTCCAAGATCAACTTAGAAAGTACATATGAATTTGAACAAGTCACGACCTTAACCACTGGAGCACGAGAGCTCTCGTGCTCCAGTGGGCACGGAGCACAACAACCAGTGGACAGACCATGGTTACGTTTTTGTTCTAAGTCAAAGTCTTAGTGACAGGCGGGGGAAGAGGCAATATTTGCACGCTGTGATTGGGTGACAAATTGACAACCAAATGACAACTTCTCTAGGGATTCCAAGCAAGTAATTTAAAAAATACATCGATAATTGTATAACTTATTAATAGTATAAATATTTGTTTGGGATACAGAGATTACGGGTTCGATTTTGAAATAAAAAAGGAAATTATTAAATTATCTTAATTTTCTTGATTTAATATTGATTTTTATTAAGAGTATTTAAAATTTATTGATAACTTGTTTTTTAGCTAATTAGTTTCGTATGGTGCCGGAGGTACATAATTTTACCACCCCATGTCTTCCCGTGGGTGTCGTAAGAGGCGACTAAGGGACAAACCAGAGAATTGGAAGTAGCGTTCTCTGTGCTTCTATAACAACCATACTGCGATCGCCAATCCGCCTGCTAAGCGTGGAGATTATGGCAACCCTCCCATGAATAGCACAAATAAAAAATGGCCCCTAGTGCCCGGCAACCTGCCTACCCTCGACTACGGTAGCGGTTGAGGTTACGGCATGGCAAGGGGTGCGAGATCCGGCTACCCCAACAATCACCGACGACTGGACCTGGCAACGTACAACACGCGCGCACTTCGGACCGACGAGAAGATCACCGGACTCGAAGAGGAATTGAGCAGATTGCGATGGAGTATTATAGGGTTAAGTGTGAAGAGAGGGAGAGGACTCGATAATCCGGTAACCTGGTCTATTTCCGAGAGGTTGACCAGCAGTCCCAGGATGGTGTCGGGTGTGAACAACGTGGTGAAGATCAAGAGTGTGTCGACCAGGGTGGCGTACCTTATACTCAGAATATCTTCAAGATATTCGCTGAAGGTCATACAAGTCTACGCCCCAACCACGGCACACCCCACACCCCGACGACGAGGTAGAGACCATGTATGAGGATATGTCCAGAGCCATGCATGGTTTCAAAACTCATTTCACCGTTGTCATGGGAAACTTCAACGCGAAACTGGGCAGACGAGACGAGGATGAGCTGCAAGTGGGACAATTTGGTGTTGGACGACGGAACCACCGAGGTCACCTACTGGCCAGATTCATGGAGAAGGAGGGCCGCTATATGATAAACTCCTTCTTCAAAACGCGTGAACACAGGAAATGGACCTGGCAGAGCCTCGATGTTGCAACAAAAAATGAGATCGACTTCATCATGTCAACCAAGAAGCAAATGTTCAATGATGTCTCTGTGATCAATTCGGTGAAAACCGGGCGCGATCACCGCATGGTAAGAGGCACATTGAACATTAATATTAAGCTAGAAAGGTCTCGACTGATGAAGTTCACGCTCCGTCCAGCACAGATACAGGTCCAAAATCCCGAGAGCTTTCAGCTTGAACTGCAGAATCGTTGCGAGTACCTAGGGAGCTCCGTGAACGAATACAGCGACGAGTTCGTGGAAGCTGTCCATACGGTCGGGTCCAAGTTTTTCAAAACACGTCGAACAGATAGAAACAAAAAGCTCTCTGATCCTACCCTCAAGCTTATGCAGGAGGGGCGTGAGATCATCCTGCAGTCTTCAGATGAGGCGTGCAAATACCGGCTATATATATTATATATATTATTATTATTATATTATTATTTGCACGCCTCATCTGAATAATGCCGATAAATTCTTGAAAATAGACCTCCGCCGCTTTTATACCGAGCGTATTAAAGACTGATTGAGCAAAATAAAGGCTCCAAGGTTTTTTCAAGGGATCTGGCTATTGGGCAGAGCCAGATCACGAAACTGAAGACCGACAAGGGCAGGATCGTATCCGCTACACCGGAGCTTCTGAGGGAGATCGAGACATACTGTGGGCAGTTGTACACATCACTCAGCAAGCCCGTTGCAAGTCTAGCAAAAACGACCAAAGAGCTAGATTGACCCGACACTATACCGAAGAAATCCCTGACGTCAGCCTGTACGAGATAAGGATGGCTCTGAACCAGCTTAAAAACTATAAGGCGCCGGGTGATGTCGGAATCACGCCTGAACTCCTGAAGGCGGGTGGAAAACCGGTCCTTGAGGCCCTTCAGAAGCTGTTGGATTCCGAAAAGGCTTTAGCACCGTAGATCACATACATACGCTACGCCAGGTTATACAGAAGACCGAAGAGTATAACCTGGCTCTCTGTTTAGCGTATGTGGACTACGCCTACGTGTGCCTTCAATTCAATCGAGACTTGGGCTGTACTGCAGTCTCTCCAACGGTGCCAGACCGACTTCCGGTACATTGAGGTGTTGAAGTGTTTGTGCAGAAACGCCACCATGTCAGTCCGTCTTCAGGATCAGACCTCGAAACCAATCCTTCTCCAGCGCGGCGTGAGACAGGGAGACGTCATTTCTCCGAAACTGTTCACTACTGCTCTGGTGGATGTCTTCAAGGTTCTGGACTGGAGGGGGCTTGGAATCAACGTTAATGGCGAGTAAATCACTCACCTTCAGTTTGCCGATGACATAGTGGTCATGGCTGAGACCATGGACAGCCTCAGTAAAATGCTCGATGACCTCAGTAGAGGTCCGAAAGAGTGGGTCTTAAAATTAACATGGACAAAACCAAGGTCATGATGAATGCCCATGTAACACCCACTCCTTTCAAGATCGGAGACTCTATACTCGAAGTTGAAGACGAATATGTCTACCTGGGACAAACGGTCCAGTTGGGTAGGGCCAACATTGAGAAAGAGGTCAACTGTCAAATCCGACTCGGCTGGGCGGCATTCGGGAGGTTGCGTGGTATCTTCTCGTCCAATTTACCGCAGTGTCTTAAGACAAAAGTCTATGACCAGTGTGTGTTGCCAGTGATCACATATGGGACTGAGACGTGGTCGCTCACAATGGGCCTTATCAAAAAGCTTAAAGTCACCCAAAGGGCAATGGAGAGGGCTTGGCCTTGGGCCACCTCTTTTCTTGATCTACATAAATGAGCTGCCAAAGGTTACTCAACATCAAATGGTGATGTTTGCAGACGACATTACTGCAATAGTGAAATGTATTGATCGCTTAACTTACCCTAAGTGAAGTTCTATCATAATTATACGAAGTGCCTCGTCCGAAGAGATTAGTACCTGTAATTAATGATTATTATTTACATGTAGTACCGGCTACGGGAGGCTACTCAAATCACTATGTTTTAGAGACAATATTATTATTATTATTTTTTCTTTCCCTGGCAGCTCTGTGTCGGCTGTCAACTTGTCATTTAGTTTAGAGTTAAGGATGTTTTATAGATATTTCCAGAACGCTTCTGGGTTATACCTTAGGGTTGGGAGGGTGTTACTAATCTCTTCGGACGAGGCACTTCGTATAATTATGATAGAACTTCACTTAGGGTAAGTTCGTTTAATCATAAATTATACTTTGTGCCTCGTCCTCGAGATTAGTACCTGTAATTAATGATTATTAGTTACATGTAGACTTTGAGAGTTAAGTTCTGGAATTATCACATACACTATGATGAATTTGTGAAGTAAAAGCTTTCTTTCTTTAAAATTCTTAATTATATTTTTATAGACTAACCATCATAGGGGATCCCTGCACTTAGTGATGATACCGGGGCGATTCTATGGGAATGATGATGAAATAAAACCGACCACCGCGAATGTCCGTTGAACACTGATTTATTGATTTAATGTACTTACACAAATTAGCTTAGTGATAGGTACGAAATGCTGAGTGCACAGAATGCACGGCGCGTGAGTATGAAAAATAATGTGCGGTTCCGTACATCCTGCCCGCAATCAGACAACTGATATGATTGATTAACAGAAAATTAAATTAAGAGACAAGTAAAATAGTAAAATAAAATGATATAGATTGCTAATGATACAAATGTGAAAATACTAACTAAACGACTATTCTACGGTACACATGGGCGAGGTAGCCCTGTCTACACCACTGATTGTGAACACTTCACTACACTTTTGCACTGATGATCCACGCGATGCCGGTGCGACCGCCACAGGCCCCACCCCGAGAGCCTCTTGGCCCTGGGGGGCCGGCGACGCTGATGCCCTGCCCGTACTTCGTTGGCTTTTGATGAGGTACACGACGACGCCACCCAAGATGATTACCGAAGCTACACTGATGTACAACACAGTGTAGTGATGAATGTCGTGAATGCTCAGATCTGTAGATGACTGTTCCTTAACCTCGTCAATCTGAGCCCTTAATTTATTCCAAATGAGATGATGATCTTCAGCTTCACTGAAGTTCTCTGGCGCAGACGTTTTCATGATTTTGTTTAGTACGGACACCTCTGGGACTTCGATGTGATGATGAATATTCACGTGATTGATGAAATTGTTATGGGCATAGATACTGAAGGTCTCTCCTTTCAATGTGCAACCTTGACCTAGGGTAATAATCCCGTTGCCGACAAGGTTCACCATTGTGATTCCGTTGGCGCAAATAATGCGAGTTTGGCATTCCGAGCAACATGTGTACAACCAGCTGTTCGGCCTGTGTAATTTGATCCATTGCTCGTCACATGATGATTTTACGGAGTGGCATAGTTGCTTTTTATTGAATAATTTGATTTCGCAAATTGATTGTTTCATGTTTAGATTGTAGATGGGCATGTTTAATGAACATAACAAGATATCGTTAGGAACATGAGTACATGATTGAAGGTCTGCTTCTGATAGGAGAAATGCTGTATCCTTGCGCAAATTGTAGGCTATGAGCGGTACTGATGGAATGAGATGATAATATTGTTGTCCTCTCTTTTGCGAAATTGATATGATTTTGTTCAACTCAAACAGTTCGTTACTTATGAGTGGAACCTTGATCTCAATGATTAAGTAGTTAGAGAAGACTCTAGCCGAAACCTTTAGTAACCGGTACAAATCCTTGACATTCCTTAAGTCCACAGGTATCGTAAGTTTACCATTCAGTCGACTGGAGATAGTGCTCAGCTGATACGATAACTGCTCCGGTGACAGCAAATGGCTGTCAATGCGCCCGTGTGAAATATCTGTTACGGTTCCGATTAGCGTTTGCTGAATCCAACGAATATTTGTGAGAATTATTGATGCTGCTAGTGCCGATGAGGTAATGTAAAGACTATCTTCGTTTGCGAGACGTACCTTATTCACCTCAGATGATATATGTTGTAGATGTTGCTTGATAAATGAAAATTGTTTATTCATGATATCCTCGTTACGGCGTACGATGTTGAACTCAGATTCTAAGATGCTTGTTTGATTTTTTATAAGTTTCTGTAGATGTGCTTCATTATGACTGATCTGTTCGATGTCACCCTTATATTTTTCAGCAAACCTTTCGTCTAGTACACCGAATAACGAGTTGGCAATATAACCCACGCCGTCCACTAGGCCTCTCTTTAGCCTCTTTGGACTTTGATATTTAAGTAACATATCATAATGTTCAATGTCACTTATTTCGTGCTCTAATTGATGAATGATACTCTGATATTGTTTATTTGCCTGAGTTATGCATAATGACTTGATATGATTGACGTAACTCTTGATCTCGGCTAACCCTTTCCAGTATGTCGTCATATTGTAGTAGACAACTAGACGCCATTCGTCCTGGATGTACTGAAGATTGGATATTCTATCGAAGTAAATAGCTTGATTCTGATCTAATGACGTCAGATTATACGATTCTTGATTGGGTATATTTTCCGCTGAAGTCGATGATAATAACATGAAAAATAGTAATATGAAGCTAGTGAATAGATTCTTCAATGAAACGTTGTTGCGAGGAAGTCGCTTTCTCTTGCTTCGCTCATCTGATTTGTTTTGATGGTTGACTTTTTCATCCTGACTTGTATCCTCGTTTACTGGTAACAACACAAGTCTGGTGACTGGACGTTGAATGATATTATTTTTGGTTTTTAAGCTGACTACCCTTACATAGCCATCTCTCCCAGGATGAACTGCTTGAATACGTCCTAGCGCCCACTTGCCGGGTGGCAAGTTTTCGTCCTTGATAAGAACGACATCGTCCACTTCGAAGTTCCTACTTGGCTTACGCCATTTTGATCTAGCCTGCAGTTGCTGTAAATATTCGCTTGACCACCTTTTCCAAAGGTGTTTGTTCATTGATTGAATGAGTTGCCACCTAGTTGACTGGTTTATGTGATCTGGATCAGTCTGTGGTCTAGATAGAAGCGGGCCGCCGATCAAGAAATGACCTGGCGTAAGAACGTCGTCTTCAGGGCTCTCTGTCAACTGACAGAGGGGCCTTGAGTTCAGACATGCCTCGATTTGAAATAGAAGTGTAGTAAATTCCTCGTAAGTGAGTTTCTGATCTCCGATGATGCGTTTCAGATGATATTTGAGGCTTTTCACCGCAGCCTCCCAAAGACCGCCTGCACTTGGCCATGCAGGAGCGTTGAAGTGCCACTTTATGTTCATGTCATTGATGTTATTGAAGAAATCGGTGTTGATTGTGGCTATGATGTCTTGATATTCCTTCTTTATGATACGGTTGGCACCTACGAAATTTGTGCCATTATCACTGTAAACGTGACTTGGTGTTCCACGACGGGCCGAAAACCTACGAAAGGCTGCTAGAAATGATGGAGTACTGAGATCAGAAACTAGCTCCAGATGAACAGCCTTGGTAGACAAACAAACAAACACAGCAATATAGCCCTTAACGGTTTTGATTCCACGTCCCTTATTAGCCTTCAGCTCGACGTGTCCGGTAAAATCGACACCGGTGTGAGAGAAAGGTCGTGACGGGGTGACTCGTGGTTGTGGAAGATCGGCCATGATTTGATGATATTGCGTTTGAGTAAAGCGCTGACACTTAACGCATGATCTCAACTTCCTTTTGACGGTACGGATTCCACTGATGATCCAATACCTGTCTCTGATGTATGAAAGTGTCAGTCGCGGGCCTCCGTGCAATGTGGTAATATGAGCCTGATCAATGATTAAATCTGTGAGACGACTGTGGCTTGATAATATGATAGGGTGCTTTGATGAGTCGTTGATGCGTGCGTTTTTCAGTCGTCCACCTACTCTAAGGAGACCGTGTTCATCTATGAATGGATTAAGACATGATATTTTGCTCCTTGGATGCACATGCCCCTTTTGATTGATAAACAATATATCTTCATGAAATTGTTTTAGTTGGTCATCTTTGATAATGATATTCAATGCATTGTTCAATTCTGATGACGTTAAAACATCTGATTTTGATGTGCGTTTACCTCGTGATTGCGTTATGAAACGCGAGACCCAAGCGACGATTCTCAGAATGCGAGTTAAGGAACTGTAGTTCTGTAGTAACTCGTGTATCAATGAAATATGATTTTGATATAAAGCCGTGTTTACACTAGGCTTCTTGGTTTCCAAATCTGGTGATTGATATGAGGTGGTAGGGAGGGTGCTTTGTTCGAAATTGGTTATCCATTTCGGACCCTGCCACCACAGCGGATGGCTTGAAAGCTTCCGTGACGTCAGACCCCGAGTAGCGCAACCTGCTGCATTCTCTTCGGACCTCACATGATGCCAACTTGAGGGTGGAATGATAATAGTGATTTTGTTGATTCTGTTAGCTACGAATTGTTTCCATTTCTTCACGTCGCCTTGGATCCACCCTAAAACTATCATCGAGTCTGTCCAGGCGTAAATCTCCACATCTTGATTTGATAATGGTTCCATGACTTTCTTGATAAGTTGAGATAGTAGTAGCGCACCACATAACTCTAGTCGTGGTAATGATACCTTTTTTGCCAGTGGTGCTAACTTTGTTTTTGCTACAGCGAGCGTTGATGTGCGATCACCCTTATTGTCCTTAGCTACTACATACACAACACATGCGTATGCTTTGTCGGATGCGTCACAAAATCCATGGATTTGATATGATTGGTTTGTGTTGCCGAGATAACGTGGAATGATAAATTGATCTATGGTGTTGAAATCATTCTTGATCTGAATCCAGTCATCTTGAATCGGTTGCGGAACTTCTTCGTCCCATGATAAATGTGATGACCATGCGTTTTGAAAAAGCAGTTTTGCTCTGATTGATAATGGTGACAGCCAGCCTAAGGGGTCAAATATCTTTGAAATTTCCGAAAGTAGCTGTCTCTTTGTGACGCGTTTATCGTGATAATCCAATTGATTTTGAAAGGTGAAGCTATCCGTTGATGAGTTCCATCTTAATCCAAGTGTTTTTCTTGTTTCCGAGCACTTGAAGTCTAATGGGTTGTTGAGTTGATCTGGTGATAGATCTACCAGGAGGTCTGGTACGTTACTGGACCATTTCCGGAGGTTCATACCAGCTCCCTTCAGCGTCTCAATGAGTTGATGCTGAAGCTCCTTCGCTTGTTGAATGGTATTTGCTCCACTAAATAGATCGTCCATATAAAATGATTGACTCAGGGCTGACGAAGCTAGAGGATACTTGTCGGCATCGTCTATTGCCAGCTGTTTTAACGTTCGCATCGCTAAGTATGGAGCGGCCTTAGTACCGTATGTTACGGTAGTAAGATGATATTCGTTAAGTATTTCTTGAGATGATTGCCGCCAAATGATTGATTGAAGATGACGATCGGATTGCCTGATAATGATTTGGCGAAACATTTTCTCTATGTCTGCCGTGATAACGTAACTGTACGTTCTCCAGGTTAAGATGAGTGTCATGAGGTCTTTTTGTAGATTTGGTCCGCAGCACATGAGGTCATTTAGGCTTTTTCCTGATGTTGATTTCGCTGACGCATTGAAAACGACTCTAAGTTTTGTTGTTGTTGAGTCTAATTTCATTACGCCATGATGTGGTAAGAAGTAGGCACGTTTTGATTCATCGACATTATTAGCCGTACACATGTGACCCAGTTGTTGATATTCCGACATAAACGTTTTATAATTTTCTGCAAATGATTCATTATTGCACATTTTTCTTTCCAACTGTTTGAATTGTGCGATAGCCTTAGATTTTGATGATCCAAGCTGATTTTCATATTCGGGTTTCATGGGTATGCCAACCTCGTATCTACCAGTATCCAAACGACGAGTAGCTTGCTGATAAAACTCTTCACAGTACTGCTCCTCACGGGTAAGGGGTGATGATGATGTTTCTACGTCCTCTATCTCCCAATATTTTGATAGTTCTGATAAGTCATTCGTCGCGATATGACAGTTAAATGTGCGAACATTGCCAGACAGGATCCAACCGAGTGCGGTCTGTTGCGCAATCGGAGCCTGCGCTGGTCCTTTGATGAGACCGTCCATGATGATTTGAGAATAGATACTCACATCCAAGAGAATATCTATTGGCTTAGACACGTTGTATTCTGGATCTGCTAATTGAAGATGCTGAATGTGAGGCCATGATTGTTTTTTGAATGGTGCACCAGGCAAGCAGTTAGCGACTTTAGGCAGAACTAGTGCTTCTGTAGTAAAATGATAGTCGCCGTAGATAGATTGACAGTCGATTGATACCCGTCCTTTGCTTTGTCTAGTACCAGCACCTATCCCTGATACTGATGCGTTGTATCGTTGACGCTGCAACCCAAATCGCTGAACAGCGTTTTCCGATATTAATGATATTTGTGATCCCTGGTCTAGAAGTGCCCTAAGGAACACGTAGCTGCCGTCGGAACACTTGACTTTGATTGACAGCGTGGTCAACAATAACTCTTCGTCCTCCCCTGCGACATGATTAACGTTAGGGTGGTTATTTGGCGATTTTGATGATGAGACACAACACGCTTCATGGAGTATTGTGTGATGATCTCCTTGACAGGTTTTGCAACGTTTCGTTGAAGTGCATTGATTTCCGTCGTGACTGAATAAACAATTTCGACATATATTTGATTTCGTCACCAATTTCAATTGTACATCTGATGTCATTTTCATAAATTTTTGGCATGATAGCAAATTGCGAGCATGATTTGAATTGCATACAGTGCATTTCGATGTTTGCGTAATGATGGCCTGATAATTTTTGTTAGCGAAACCTTTATTATAGTTTTGCTTATTATGCGATTGATTTGGGTTCCTTTTGCTTGATGATGAGGGTTCCTTAGTAGTTTTAATGGGTTCAAGAGCAGTAAATTTACTCTCGAGATAAGACATTAATTCCTCCAGCTTTGGTAGGTCACGAGGATTCCTGCGTGCTTCTTTGTACCCAGCATATGTTTCTGGGTCCAGTTTTTTGCAGAGCAAGTGAACCAACAACGGATCCCATGTATTCGTATCAGCACCGAGATTGTGTATCGCGTGAATACATTCGGTTGAGGTATCGTATAAACCTTTGATGTCTAATGATGTTTGCCTTTGGATGTTGGGTTGATTAAGGAAGATTTCGATGTGATTGGTAAAAAGAAGTTGAGTATTATTGTACCGATGTAGTAAGATATCCCACGCTGCATCGTAGTTATCTGATGATATATGGAGATGATGAATAATACGCTCTGCCTCCCCCTTAAGTTTTCCCTTAAGATGCTGCATCTTCTGAGCTTTCGTGATCGAATTGTTGTTATGAATTGTCTCGGTGAACAAGTCATAAAATGTTGGCCATTGTGTGTAGTTCCCGCTAAATGACGGTATATCAATGTGCGGGGTTGATCTCTCTAAATGAGATGTTGAGGAGATCTTCTTATTCAGCTCTCTTTTGATGTTTTTGTAGACCAATTCATGATTCTTAAACTCCTCGTCGTATGATAAGTCACCTCCAGCTAGGATATGATCGATTTGCAAATGTTGCGTATCTATCATTGTCCACTTTACTTGGATGTTTTTGAGCTCATCCTCAAGTTCCCATTTGTCCGATATCTGATCAATCTTGATACCTTTGACCAGCCGAGTAAATGCCCTAAAGTTCGTGCGTTGCAGCGATATTAGTTCGTCTAACTTGCCATCAGGTTGAGTTGATTTGTTTGATTTGCCGTAAGACGAAATGAGATTCCGTACAAATTGATAATGATCTTTGCCCTTTTGATACGTGTTGTCGAGGAAATAGTCGACCGCCGCATCTTTATGCTCCGATATTTGCTTATGATTTTGTTCGAACTCTCCCCAGAGGTCGTCTATCGCGTCTAAACGTTTCCTGAGGTATTCCGTAGTTTTGCGAGAATCCGAGTCCTTGCTAAAGTTGACCTTGATGGTAGTAAAATTGGCGATGATTTCCGATTGACGGGCAATAAGATCTTCCATGATGTAGGTAGGTAAAAGGAACAGTCTTACTTGGAAATATGATGATCCACGTGATGACGATGCTGACTGCGGACGCTGAACCCTTGCGCCACCCGATGATGTGCTCCAGGGAGCCTGATGATGATGATGGTGATATCACGCCGTGATTTCCTTACCACGACCGTGCTGTTGACCTAAGCTCAAGTCAAGTGTAACTCAAGTATAGGATGAGAGAGTGAAAAAAAGAGTTTCTCACTGGTTTGATCACAGAACCACGTTCGCGAGAGATTGCCACTGAGCTGTGCGCGCGCTAGCTCAAAGTACCGCGACGAGGTCCTGATGCTAATCTCGAAGGACCAAAATAAATGTAGGGGATCCCTGCACTTAGTGATGATACCGGGGCGATTCTATGGGAATGATGATGAAATAAAACCGACCACCGCGAATGTCCGTTGAACACTGATTTATTGATTTAATGTACTTACACAAATTAGCTTAGTGATAGGTACGAAATGCTGAGTGCACAGAATGCACGGCGCGTGAGTATGAAAAATAATGTGCGGTTCCGTACAGTTGTCCATAGGTTTCACACATAGATTCTTAATCAGTTCATTCAGATATGTTCTTAATTATTTGTTTTGGCAAATTTATTATTTACTTTTTTATTCTCATTGTTATAATGTTTATAGATTATCAATCTGAGTTGTCATAAGATATCAAAGGTTCATATTCGGTCATTTTCTTAATTATTATTCTTATCTTAATTATCTTTATTAACAAAATATTTTTTGCCTATTATTTATTGTCATAAAGTATTAAAGTTTTTTATAGACTAACAATCACAGTTGCTCTTAAGTAACATAGGTACTTAACCAAAATGTTTATATATATTCTTAATTATCTTTTTAACAGAATATTTGTTGCCCACTTAATATCAATATTAAGGTTTGTTTATAGAATAACAATCATAGGTGTCATTGGAAAACTAAAGTTCTTAATTAACCATTCAGTTAATATTATACATATATCTGTTTTAACAAAATACAGTTTTGCTTTTTTATTACTATTGTTAGTTTCCTTATATATTGATACTCCTTCCTTATAAGTTAAAGTTGCTGGTTGTTGTATTAATTAGTACATGTCAGTTAAATAAGATATCTTTAATCACAGCTAAAGATTTATTTTGCTAAATCATTTTGATCCTTTACACTAAAGGTCTTTTATAAAATTTCCAGATGTACTTGAGTTGTAACTCCAGCCTGCTGTTTTTAGTATCTCATAAATTTTCACACCTGGCTTTAGAAGTAGCAGCGTGGCGTGTGCTGTGAGCTAAATATATGTGTACCTACATCAATACTGCTAGTCTTTAAAGTACACTTAATCCAACGACTGATAGTCTGTTTGGACATTAATTTGGTATAGTTTCTTGGTGCCTAAAATAATTCTTATATGTTTATTAATGTAGGCTACAAGGGTTTCAGCTGGATATATTACAGTTCTTTGTCTGAAGTATTGATTGATTTAGTTCATATATAAGAGATTTTTTGAGGTCTGAAATTTTGATGGTTATATGCGTTGATTCTATTTCTATACTTTGATTTTATTTTTGACAGTTGTTCTAGAGACAACATCTCATTTGTGTAACAAATTCCTAATACTTCCAGAATCTGGGCTGTTTCCCAGGTGGCATTGTATTTTTGGGCAGGTTTATTTTTGACAGTTGTTCTAGAGACAACATCTTATTTGTGTACCAAATTCCTAATACTTCCAGAATCTGGGATGTTTCCCAGGTGGCATTGTATTTTTGGGCAGGTAAAAGGTAGTCTGAACACGCCCTTAAAATATTTTCAGAGTACATTAATGTTTAAGGTATTGTCAGTGATAATGCCAATTTGTGACAGTTAAGCATTTGTTATATTTTTTACTAGAATTAGAAAGTTCTGTTAAGAAATTATATTACCATTGGTGTTCAAGATGTTATTATTATATTTCTAAAAAAGTTATACCAGTTAATTAAACATGTGTCAATTGTTTGAAAAAGTTTTCTGATAGGGATGCTATCATAATTTCTATTGATGATGTTAGTATGCTTCGTCATAATAGACTTCACTACCTACACACTAGACTCCGACAGCCAGAGTAAGGTTGGTATGGATTTTTCCCTTGCTGTGAGATACTTTATTATTTTCATTAGGTTTAAGTATGATCATCTCTAAATTATGAGAAGTTCCCAATCGGGCAGAGTTGGCCATGGTGACCACTATGATGCCCTTATCCATTATGATTTTTCGTCGATATTTTAATATGATTGAGAATGGTGGAAACGCAGAAAAGAAAATTGGTTACATGTATATTGTAAAGGCATTCGGGTTGTCATATTTTTTGTTAATGTGACTTGCAAATAGGTAAATTTCAGAATGCCAAATTTATCTTTCAATTATTAATCATATGCATTTTCTTTTAGTTTCCATTCTACATCGGGATGTGACTTCTGCAATACAGTATCAACTACTATGATTTTCAGTCAACCTAATGTAAGGAGCGAAAATTAAATATAATGGTTTTCACACCAATGCCGCTGGCTAAGTTGAAGAGATGAGGGTAATGAACTCTACCCATTCGATTAATATTATATACTATATTGCTGTTGGGTTGTTTATACATAAGGGTATTTCACAATTATTGAATAGTTTACCAAATATTTAAAAAAACAAAGAATGATGCTAATAAATCCAATTAAAATTCATTTGATATTCACATTCCTTGTCTGACCACTGGCCCTTAGCAATCTCATCCCCACAGGCAGTCCCCCCCCCCCCCCGAATGAATGGCATATGGCCACCATTCAGGGAATTATTGTAGGGATATCTTATGTATTTTTCATAATTTACTTCACCTTGGAGGTTTAGGATTTTACACATTCTAGTTTTTTGGTATATATAAAGCCATCCATATTCAATAGTAGGGCACGCTGAGAACAGTACCCAGTCCTACAAAACATATAAATTGTCAGATTTCATAATAGATAAGTTTTCTTATCTGTCAGTTATAAGTCTTTTATCAATAATATACATCCCAAAAATATACCAGTATTAGTGGGTGTAAGTTTGTTATTTACTAACTTGTGATTAACTTCTTAGTGTTTTCAATATTTTCAGTCAACAATTAATGGCCACAGGATCTTGGGTAATTTGTTGGCAGATTTCATGACTTTTGTGAAAATGTAAGTTGCAGTGTTTTACCCAAATGGTAGTAGACCGAACTTATACAATTTTCCAAGAGGGTATTCTAGATATTTGCTAGAATTTTTGTGATATTTTATAAGAGACTGCATCTTTAATGTATTTTATGTATGGCCATGGAACTATCATTTGATATCATTTTTAATTCTGTGCACAAGTCTTCAACTTTGAAACGACTTACATCAATGTTCTTATTAAGGCTTTATTGTCATTGGGTTTTTGTCTTAAGAAAAACTTGAGACAAATTTTCCTTTTCAAGGCTGGCACTTAGATATTGCATCTTAGTGTTTTTGCAGCTGGGCTATCTTAAAGTGTTGTGGATACCCATGAAACCATCAATCCATGATAACATGGTCTTATCATCAGTGATAAATTACCACTATTTATAAGAATTTATAAGCAACCAGGGTACCTTACTGAGTTTAGCAGCGTCGAGGTAGAGATGTAATGACCACTTAAAGGGTATTGTATGGCTGACTCAGGCTATAGACAGGCTCCTTGTTCTCCTGTCGCCCTTGTGGCGCTGGTGGAGCTTTCGAGTATTTTGCTTAGAATGTGTTGGGTTCTTTCTTGGCTTTGGGTGCTGTTGCAGCATCTGATTTAGAAGCCGCTTTACCAGCTCGATGAGTTTCAGCAAGTGTTTACCCGAACAGATATTTTTCTATCTTTGTGTTTTGAACTTGTCCTTAAGGTCCTTTTTTATTGAGCCGCAGCTAAATTTGCATCTAGTAATTGAGTCACAACTCACAACTTCACTTATGGTGCGAGTGGTATCCATTATTCAACTTAATAGATCTGTATCATTTTCTTTTGTATCCAGTACTTTGGATAATGTTGCTCCTAGGATGGAGATGGTGCTGAGTAGTCTTTGTTTTGCTTTTATGGCCTTGTTTATCAATAATTTGGCCATTTTTCTGTATAGCATGAGAGCCCCAAGTTTTGTCACATTCAATGTCAGCGGTTATTTTCCCTGCGCAAAGAGCTGTAGGGGAAATACCCGCCTGTGGTCTCTATGGAAACAGGCCTCATGTTGCAAGATATTCCAGACAGCTGGCCACTTCCTTGTGGAGTTCGGCCCCATCACCATACTCTGTGTTCAATGTTGGGTCAACCCAATGAATTTTGAGAGCGTCTGTGTGTTTCTGGCCTGGAATTGTGAGGAAGATCACTACTGGTCGTGGTTATTTTGGTATTTTCTTGGTCATATTCGACTTTAATTGTTTCCATTTCATTTGTGGCATCGTCGTCTAGGACTTTGCCTGGAATGATTACAAACCATTGTTTTACTGCCGGTTGATAACCGAGTTATAAAATCTGGTGGGTGTAGCAATTCCAAAGAATTGAACGAAACCAGTGAATTATTGAATGTTGTGAGACAGTCCAATGATCTGCTCGAGTGCATTCGTTAAATTCGTAAAAGAATTAAATTATATTTCATGATCTCGTAAGTATGCGGTGAGACAGCCCGATGGCTTGCCCGAAATGCATTATTCGTTTGAGAATTATTGAATGTTGTCAGACAGTCGGATACTCTGCTCGGATAAGGTAAAATAATTAAATTATGATGATCTCGTAAGTATGCGGTGAGACAGCCCGATGGCTTGCCCGAAATGCATCATTAGTTTGAGAATTATTTAATGGTGTGAGACAGTCCGATTTTCAGCTCGAATACAGTCGTTAGAAAAAAGAAATACATTTCTTTTGATTGATAATCTCGTGAATATGCAGTGGGACGGCCCGATGGCTTGCCCGAAGTGCATTATTTGTTAGAGATGCAAAATAGTTGTAGATATATGTACAATTAAATCAAAATATAATTTTACAGAGTTAGGTACCTTGTGGGTCTAAATATGGCGTCGACTCTTGAGACGATTTTGTTTTACTTCGTTTATGTCGAGCATGTTTTAAATTGTTTCCAGGTTTTTTCATTTTTCACCTGATTCTCTCGTATTCCTCGGTTGACAATGATGTGTCCTTTTTGGCATTTTCCAACTTTTAAAAACTGTTCTTTGTATTTAAAAGTTTAGTTATGTGTCGAGTAGCGACGCACTAAAACCGCGAATGACAAGTTGACAGCCGACACAGAGCTGCCAGGGAAAAAAAAAAAAAATATAATAATATTGTCTCTAAAACATAGTGATTTGAGTAGCCTCCCGTAGCCGGTACTACATGTAAATAATAATCATTAATTACAGGTACTAATCTCGAGGACGAGGCACAAAGTATAATATATTTAAAAGTAGGTACTAAAAAATCTTGCACACAAGTGTGCTCCATGTACGGCCACCACGACATTCAACTTAGTGAGTTATAGTTTTTACAAAGTTACGAATACACTTCGTGTGACTTTTATATCGCAGACATAAACTACAATAATTGGTGCGAGTTCGGGTGATACAACAGTGTAGATACTTTGAAATAGTTCAGTAATAGGTTGTAAAAATAATGCAAATGGCTTAAAGTAATAGATATTAGTGATATAGATGGAATTTCAATTTGTTAATAAGGTTATCGATAACGATGAAACAACGTAAAAAAAATTTTTTTCCTGAATCATTGTTTAATTTAAACATGTACATGAACATGCGGTGTACCCCGTCACCGCACCGCAGCATAGCCCCAGAATAGATAGAGATTCCAGACATTACTAATAGCTTTCTACACATAAACTGTAGAATTGAGTAGTGTTAGTATGTATATTGAACGTACGCATACTTGCAAGATTGGGCCGACCGCCAATTTACAGCTATCAGATGCTAAAGATACGTAAAAATCGTATACACTTTAAATGAAGTATCAGAGATGGTTTTTATGGGTGCTGTACATAATAACGCTATAAATTAAATCTCACTACCGCCAAGTATTTTCATAGGCGGTTATTTCTAACAGATACGTCAAAGGTTGTATAAAAAAACACGTAACTATACTTATTCCATCCATCATATTTTCTACATGATACTTAGGAAACTAATTCTAAACTTTTTGGAAGCAGCCAGACATATCGTAGCCGCCGAACATCTTTCCCAGACATTAAAACTTTCGCTGTGAGTCTCATACCTACTTACACCGAAAAGAACGCGTGCTATATAATTAGATGACTTTATAACACAGCTTTATTAAACTTATATAACTACTTCTGCCCATGTAAATGAACAACTTTATCCAAGAATGTCATAGACAATTCCCAAAAAAAATGATTTTCCATACATAATTGTGTTGGCTAATTAAAATTTGTATGACATAAAAAAAGTAAGTATTGTCCACGACTTCCTTGGAGAAATTTGTTTGTTCATTTACTGGGCTGAAGTAGTTATATAATTAATGGGCTTAATATATAGTCGCAATTTTCCGTTACACCATGTATCGTTCATACTCGCATGTCAGTTTCTGTGACAGTAAACACTTTTTAACCAACTTCAAAAAGGAAGAGGTTCTCAAGTTGACAGTATGTTTTTTTGGTTTTTCTTCAAATCTTGTAATTCGATTTTGATGCTTCTTTTTTATTTGAAAATTATTTCTAATGTGGTCCTTTTTACTCGACTGCCGAAGGAGGGTAATGTGTTTATCAGTCTATGTATGTATATATGTTTGTTCCTAAGTGGCGTTCTACAGACCAAACGCGTTGGCCGATTTTGATGATTCTTACGTCGATCGATGCGTCTTAAACCTGCGAGTGTCACTGGCTACATTAAAATAGGAAAATAAAAAAATGGCGAATTTTGGGCGCCATATTGTGGGGCACCAAATTTTTTTTTCTTCCAACCCCATCGTGTGGGGTATAAAAATAAGGGTTTTGAGTGGTGATTTCAAAAATATATAACACTTATATGTTTAAATGTACCTAATTCTAAAAAATAAATAACTAAAAAGTTATAAATAAAAAAAAAGATAATTAAAAAATACAAAAACCCGACTGCTTAAAAAGCGAACTAAAAAGACGTAAACAAGATGAAAATCATGCTGTGCAGTCGGGGATACACCTGGTTTTGGTCAGCCAGCTCGCGAACATGTATCCTCCGACTGCACAGCATGATTTTCGTCTTGTTTACGTCTTTTTAGTTCGCTTTTTAAGCAGTCGGGTTTTTGTATTTTATAATTAACTTTTTTTTTTTATTCGGTGAATATGTGATGATGAATATCGGAATTATACAACAGAACTCTTCAATAAATAACGGCAAATCACTCGGGATTTCTAAAGTCACGTCTGTTTATTGTTTACGCCATTTCATAACAAACCATCACGACGGTACGCTCTAAAGGGGAACGCAGATGTGTATTTATTTATTTATTTATTTATTTATTATAAGGTACACCAACAGCATTACATACAAAACAGTTTGTAGTAAACAAAGAAAAATAAAGGTGCTGGTATGCATGCCTATTACAGGTATACGCAGCTTACACCATATGGTCAGAAACACTAAATTATTTAAAATATTAATATATAATTTAATCTAAATTTAAAAAAAAAAACAAAGTAAAAATAAAAACACAAAATGAAAAACACACATAATAAAAAAAGAAAACGAAGTAGGAAGTTTTATGTTCGTAATAAGACTAAGTTGAAGTATTTGCGCACTCCCGTACCTCCGAGATTGCTCTTCTAAACTTATTCAGTGAAACACCGTGTAAGTCAGTATCTGGTGTTGTACAAAAACTGTTATAGCTTCTACACATGCGGAGAAGTGGAGCGTTGAGGCCTAGGTTGGTTTTGCGGAATGGAATATGGAGTAATTTTGTGATGGGATGTCTTGGCAGTTTTGAAGGGACTGAATATTGGATACATTCTACTAAATCACTGCACTTAATGAACCCGTTTGCTACTTTGTAAAGGAAAATTAGATCACGCGTACGGCGACGGTCACGCAGTGTCTTTATTTTGAAAAAGTGTAGGCGCTGTACATATGGACAGCGATGACTAATTCCCCTAGATATAAATGCAAGATGTTTAGTGAAAGCTCTTTGAATTTTTTCAAGTCTTTGCGAACGAACAGCGTAGAGTGGGTTCCAGGCGACACTGGCGTATTCCAACCGACTTCGCACTAGGGTGTTAAACAAAACTATTTTGGTTTTTGGTTGTTGGAAGCCTCTTGTGTTGCGTTTAACAAAACCCAGCATCTGCGCAGACTTCTTTACCACGTAGTTGATGTGTGGCTTGAAGGAGAGCCCATCATCCACCAGAACCCCTAGATCCCGGATTTCTCCAACCTTTGCCAACGAGGTGTCGCATAGTGTGTAGGTAGTTGGGAATGATGATTTTTTTCTAGAGAAACGGATGTGAAAGCATTTTTGGGGGTTTAGGGTCATATTGTTGGTTTTGCACCAATTTTCGACGTTTGTTAAATCGCTTTGAATAAGCGTGATGTCTTCAGGCCCAGTGATTTTTTTGTAAATCTTTAAGTCATCTGCAAACAACATTGTTTGACAGTGCTTGATATGATTTGTTATGTCATCAACAAATAGTAGAAACAAAACTGGGCCAAGGTGGGAACCTTGTGGAACACCGGAGCGTGCATGAAATTCGTAAGAAACATAGCCATTGACAGCAACGAACTGTGAACGATTTACTAGATAGGATGCAAACCATCTCAACAAAGATCCGTGGACACCACTAACCTCAAGTTTTGCTATCATGAGTGGATGACTCACCTTATCGAACGCGCTGCTGAAATCTGTATATATTGCATCGACTTCGTCTCCGCAATCGAGCGCTTCAGATATGTCGGATAAATATCTGACTAAATTAGTCTCTGTGGAACGTCCAATTCGGAATCCATGTTGGCTATTGGAAAGCTTAGTGTCCAAGTAGTTTGTAATGATGGGACAAACGAGACACTCAAAAAGCTTTGAAAAACATGATAGGATTGAAATAGGCCTGTAGTTTTTAATATTACTGGAGTCGCCTTTTTTGTGTACCGGCACGATCCGAGCCTTCTTCCATTCTTGTGGAAATACTCCCGACTCTAAAGATCGATTAAATATTAGACACAGTGGCTCTGCAAGTGCTCTCCCACATGATTTAACAAAAACTGGTGGAATACAATCGGGACCAGCACCCTTGGATGTATCAAGTTTCTTTATCTTCGCTAGAACTTCTTGTGGAGAAATTTTTATGTTACTAAGCACTCCGGATGATTCTTGGATGTTTGTTTTGGTACTGCCATTGGGGTCGGTGAAAATTGAAGAAAAATGAGAAGCAAAAAGATTTGCAATGTCATTACCACTATTAGCTACTACATCGTCCATGTGCATTCTGGCTGGAATCACTGATTTACTATTTCTTTTATTTTTAATGTAACGCCAGAATAATTTGGGATTTTTTGTTATTTCGCTCTCAATGTGTTGTTTATAGTCACTGTAGTTTTGGTTGATCATTGTATGACAACGGCTTCTTAGTAAATCGTAGGTCAACTTGTCTCGAGGATTATTGTATTTTCGAAATTTACTACGGTACTTTTCTTTTTCGGATAGTGCTTTTATGAGAGCTTTACTAAACCAGGAAGGATATTTTGAGTTTTTACAATTGTGTTGAGGTATGTGCTTATCGATCAACTCTTTCAATTTTGTGTAGAATACAGAAACTAGATTATTAATATCATTGGAGAGCGAAAATTCTAGATCCCAGTCAATTGCTTGCAGGTCAGACATAATTTTTACATAGTCACATTTGTAGAAGTTTGGGCGAATGTTGTTATTTGAACGCAAACATTTAATATTAACATGTGATATGGAAATGATTAGGGCAGGGTGTTTAGGATCAAGTCTAGTAAGAAGGTCGGAGGTATGGGTAACATAAAGATTGCGCATATTACTTATAACTAAATCAAGTGTTCTTTTATCAATGTTACAAACGCAGTTAAATTGAAAAAGACTGTTAGTTGATAGAAAATCAATAAAAGTATCCCCTGAAGTATTATTATAGTTCTTAGGACTAGTATAGTTTTGTCCATCTAAAGGTGACCAATTAATGAATCCGAGATTAAAATCTCCGAGGATAAGAACTTCTTCAACGTTATTTACAGTGTTACTTACAGTATTTAGAAAAAGTGATAAAGACTCTACTTTTACAGGAGGAGGTAAATATGTGACACAAATGGCTATATTTTTAACAATGTTATTAAATTTTAATTTAACTGTCACCCAGAGGTCTTCATTGTCACTTTCCCAATTGTGGACTCTGGCTGAAGGAACATCCCGAGAAATAGCTAGGAGAACACCGCCGCCATCTTTTTTAGCAGTATTATGGCATAATCTATCGCGACGGTAAACAGTATACCTAGAATCAAACAACTCACTATTCAGGATGTTAGAATTCAGCCAAGTCTCAGTAAAAGCTATTATTTTATAATCGTTCAGCAAAGTGTTTTGGTACAGTTCGTTTGTTTTCGTTCTTAAGCCTCTTACATTTTGGTAGTAAATATCAAGCATTGTGGATATGATTTTAACCAGAAACATTTTCTGAGTAGGGATTGGGGTGATAAACTAAACTAATGAGCTATTCTTTGGTTTTGAGTAATGCTAAGCTTTCCAGGTTGCGAATAAGAATCGCAGCGTGAGTAACGTCTTTACGCACAAACACTCGTCCATTTCGAACCCACACAAACTTATAGCCCAACTCCTTGGCTGACTGCCTTGTGGCAGCATGCAGCTGTTTGTTAGCTGGACACAAATGCTCCGACACGTACACTGGCGTTTGATCTCCTCCTATTCCCAAATGTTTAGAGTTGAGCTTTTCTTGGGGTTGTTTTTTTTTATTGAAATTCACGACTGCTGCTATCAAGCTGTCGCGGAGACGGGGTGTTCGTAGTTTAACAACCATAGGACGAGGCCTATTGCTCTCAGCGTTTAATTTGGCAACTCGTGTCGCATGAAGGATATCGCCATCTCCAAGTTGTTCTCCTACAGCTTTTGCTAGTTGAATAACAGTAGTGATAACATTTTCTGTTTTGTATTCCGGTATTCCATTGATTTCAATGTTGTTTACGCGTAGGTTTTGCTCTACTAATGACAGTCTCATGGAGTGGTCTGCGGATGCTGTTAATAGACGTTCGTTCTCAGCCTGTAATTTTCTTATCATGGTGTCTTTTTCCTCGAGACAGGACTTGAGAGTTTCATATTGAGTGTTGTAAAAATTCATAGAGTCTTTAAAATCTGATATTTGGTCTGTCATCTGTTTGAGCTGGTCTGTTACAAGGACTTTTATTTTAGTCTCAAGAAAGCAAAATTCCTGTTTAATGATGGTCCGTAGCTTATCCTCTAAATGAAGATCTTGTACTAAGCTATCTGTAGAAACATTACAAGTGTTAGACTTTTGTCTCAGCGTTACGTTGCATTCTCCATCATCAGAGGAACCTTCAAAATAGCTGGTGTTTACAAAGTCGGCAGATGAGCAAGTCTTATTGAGTACTATTGGGGTCGAGGAATTGGCTTTTGCTGGTTTGCTGCAACAGTTAATGCAAGTCCAAGAAGATTTATTTGTTGTCGTCATTGCTTGGAATTGTTTTTCAGTGACATTTGCGCATTGCAGATGGTGCTTGTATTTGCATTTACAGCATTTAAGAAGTCCCTTATTTGGCACGGTTTTCCGGCAAATCGAACAGCTATTATCATTCGGAGCCATGTTTATTAATAGTGCGCAAAGCAATTTGGTAAGAATTCTGTTCACCGCAATCCCAGTAGCAAGCGTGACGATAAAATATTTAGGCGTAGATAGCGTATTCAAAACATGCAAAAATAGGTAATGATTCCCAAAATTCTGAGAAACGGGCGCACCTGCGTCGCGCACCTGCGTGTCCTGTGTATGTGTGTGTACAGCGAGCCGGCCGCGAGTTGTTGTAGGTCAGGGATTGAATGGTTTTAGCAAAATTTTGAGAACTTATTTGCTAATTACTCACGAACCACGTGGAGCTTTGAGATGCCTTAAGCAATGTTGAATAGTCCTTTTACACAGCTTCACAATGGTATAAATCACTAATATGAACACCAACTTTTTCCGACTTGTATGTTTAAAAACTAACGGAGCAAAATAATTACGTGTTGTCTGTTCAACGGTCGCGAACAAAAAAAAAAAAAAAAAGAAAAAAAAAAAAAAGTGTACAGTTCTTCCTGGCACACTCTCATTTTACCGATTATGTTCAAGTTTTATGTTATTCGGGTAAACTATTCTGGAATAGCTTTGGACATTATATGCACCTTATTATAGAACTTGCTCATTAAGTATTTTAATTACTAAAAAGTGAAAATAAAAAACTTTTTTTTCGTTTCTTCGTTTTTTGACACCGAATTCCGAAATTTAAGTTATTTTTCACTTTGTAGTGTTTTTGTTTGGAAGTCGGTTGTAATTTTTGTAATTTTATTTTTATTTTTCTCTTTTTAGTTGTGGTACATAATGGACCAGTTCTATAGGCTAGCTAACTATAATGCCCAAAGTGAAGCCAGAATGGATTAACCCAATAACATGAAACTGAATTAAAACTGTGGAATGAGAGTATACTAGGGTGAACTGTTGACACCTGCGTACCCCTTTAGAGCGTGCCAGTGTGATGTTATGTTATGAAATGATGTAACCAATAAACAGACATGCGATTGCAGCTATCCCGAGTGATTTACAGTCATTTATTGAAAAATTATTATGTATATTTCCGAAGATCTTCATCAGATCTTGATGATAAATGGGACTAGATGACAAGCACCAGCGTTCAAATAAAGAAATAATCATGCAAATCGGTTCACCCAATAAAAAGTTCTGAGGTGACACACACCAAAAATAAATAATACAATCGAATTGAAAACCTCCTCCTTTTTGCGAAGTCAGTTAAAAATACAACCGACTTTCAAATAAAGACACTACAAATTGAAAAAAAAAACATTTCGGAAGTCAGAGTCAAAAAACAAAGAAACAAAAACAGGAACAGTTTATTTGGACGTCGGTTGTATATTTTTGAAAAAAAAGTTTTTATTCTTGACTTATACTAGACCAAAGTGAACTCGCTACGCAGTCGGTTATCTTCTATCTATCTTCGGGAGAGGTTGTGTGCGTGAGATGTTAAAATGCCGTGGTTATTGAATGTTGGACCCGTTTAAGCAAACGTCATATACTTTTTACTATTAAAATCTATGGTGAGTGAGGCATTATATTCTTAAAACGCGGTACACTTCACTGTCTTGTACTTACTTGTAACTGAATTGCAATCTAACCTGCTTATTCTCACAGCACAGTCTTATTCGAAACTCTTGTCGACAATGCAGTAGAAATAGATTAAACATTCCTTAGTCGCATTCACTTACAACGAAGTCAGTGTTCGACTCTTTGTTTAAGAACAGAAGTACCTACAGTCGAAAAGTTTATAGGTTGAAGCATATTGTCGCAGAGCTTAAGCGAATTGATAATAATTTTAATATCATTTGGTCGATGTCTTCTCATCATAATGCACAAATTTCTATCACGATAACAATACATATTTTTTTTGAGAGGTCTTGAAAAAAGACGGGTGCATTCGATTATCGAATTTTAGAGTGCAATCGTTTTTTTTATCTATGCCTAAACCTTCATTAGCTTTAATTCTTTCCTGCAAGAAGTCAAGACCATTTGATGCCACAGCACTGCACCTATTGTCTTCAATAATCAATTATATTTTCAATAATTGGTAACAAAGAGCATACAACTTTCACTAATGTCAGGCTATTATCAAAGTAAAACTTATTTGAATATTGGATTTGCCAATTAACGAAAAATAAAAGATATCTGTTTTATTTTATTTTCAGTGTCACTATTTTAATGAGAATGACAATCAGTTGTGTCATTCAGCGACATTGAAGTAATGAGAATTCTGCGTTTATACATCTTTCCAGTTTAAAAAAGATTCTCCAGGTGCAAATTTCAAACAAAAACAGCCCTTAGGGAAACGAACCTGTTTTATCCGTGACTTTACCTTAAGGACATTTTTAAGTCTTGTTTCGTGTGTAGTATCTTGTGTGCTACTGTGAACGAGATAGACGGGCCCATGACGGACCCAAAATTTCAGAAAGCTGGGCACGGTAAAAAGAGGGATGACAGGTTTTGGCCTTGCACTGGGGCAATATAGGCTTAATAATATAATTAAAACAAGAAAAATGAAACACTCAATCCGTCCCGTATTTTTTATAATAATAATGACTTTCAGCAGTTATAATTCATCAAAACCCACGATAGAAGTTGGCCACATAGAGTAATCTGATACCAGTGAGTTGAAAAGTATTCTACGCGCCCTCGATTTCTCTGAGTATCAAAGCACATTAAACAATCATAATAAAAAAAGTCAAAATATTGGTCAATCACATGATAAATCAATAACGGTATCAGTAACTGCCATTACTCAAAGTCATTCATTTTCGATACTGATCCTGCGTCCTCTCAGTATGTCTGCTTTTCTGTAGCTTTTTAGGGTATAGGTATGTTGTAGACATGGATCGACTAGCCAACTTGTAGCTGTCTTGTCGGAACGGTTAACTGTAAGTCGCGTTCATAGTCGGTGACTAGTAAGTGATTAGTTGGCAAAGGATGGCATCTCTACAGAAAAACAGGAAGTAAAAGAATTAAATCACCTGTTCTTATTTTAATTTTTTAAGAATTAAATTTCATAAAGAGTGCTATTAAAAAAAAACAATTAATAAAGATGGACCGACTAGCTGGCAAAGCTGACTATTTAGCCATATATAGTGTTGGCATAAGTTATAAAGTTCAAAGCCGTACAATCAATAGTCAACTAAAATAATAAGTAACAATTATTTATTTTATAATTTTGGTATTGTCGCAGCAAAAGCAGACAAGGTGGCGTAGTAGATTTAAATCCAGGTTTTATTTAAATTATTTTATCACCACTGCTTTGAAACCGAAGATGGAAAACGTCGACATGTGATATCTACCATCCAGTAATGGGTCCACGTCCACCACGCAAGACACTGTGTAACAATTAATAATATTGTTATATAGAATAGCGACATCTAGTGTCAAAGGCGTGAATCTCTTACTAGCTTTCTTTCTTAATTGTCATTACTTCTAACGCAATTCTGTCAGATGGCGCTACTGTCGATTGAAATATTCTAAATTGATTAAAAATAAGTAAATATGAATTGTGTGTAATAAATATATATTATAATAAAACACACAATTCAATTTATAAATAAAAACGAAAAGTCTATTAATTATGATCATATCTATTGGTCGATAACGCTCAATGTCTATGGCTGACAAGAGTGACATTTCCTTTCTATTGCTAATTCTTCATTGACGGTCACGAAAATATCTATGAAAAAAGTTTTCATCTAAGATAATCGGAATGACTCGGAGGCGACAAGGAACCAGCCCTAAATATAAAAATATAATGTGCCAGCAAGCGCTGTGAGTATTAGTTGAATTAAGCTATATTTTCATGCTTGTGACACATGTGCTTATATGATGCTCATCCTGCATTTTTCCCATTGACAGGGCTCATTAGGATTAATTTTAATTACACAATAAATAGAATAAATATGGTCAACTACAAATAAGAGCGACAGCTACAGTGTTCAACAACAGGCTCCGAATACCCATGATATTTTGACCGGTGAGAAACTGGATGCCAACTGCACAGAGGAACGGTGCTGATTGAGATACCATACATCTGGTACTATGTTTTAAGGGTATATTATAGCCCATACACAAGTAAGTGTCATATGTATACATTGTGAAGCTGTAGTGCTGCTGAAGTGAAAATTAAACTAGTTGACCAAATAGAAAGACTTTTACTTCTGTCGACCCTCATGCGAAATCATCCCTGCAATTGTCTCATCCTGATCACCTACCCCTGAGTTAGCTGGTGAGTAGGGTGAAAATTCTACCTTACAACTGCTTACGGCCCATTATTTATCAAAGAGAGAGCCTGTTTCCTTCACTCCTTTTCACAGAGAGGAGACTGTGTCCCGGCAGTGGGAAAATTATAGGGTGATTAGTGGCTTGCTGTGCATTTTATCACCACTCTTAGGTAGGTCATATGTTTGGTTGTTGATGTGGTCGAATACTTCACGCTTGCTTACAAGTAATCGTATATATCGTGATTTGCAAACGAAAAGATTATCTTTACGTTAGCATAAAGCTTGCAAAGTGCTTTAAACTTTTTTCATATTTCACTTTTTACTACACTCTTCCTTGTTTGTACTGTCCTAGTTTCAAATATACACCGTGTGTGGAACAAACGAACTTAACTAGTTTGTATCACGCAAACGCGAAGTCAAATAGTTAATAAATCCACATACTTGGAGTTTTTATGTTCACAGTATATTAGACTTTTTATTTCCGTGTATGAAACCGCAACGATGGGTGCGTCGTTGCTATATGAAAATTCCTTTTTTTAGCTAGCCGTTGTCCTACAGCTGGGCAAATGTTTCCCCCAATTTCTACCAGCTATTGTTTTTCTGAGCCACCTGAAACTAGCTTCTGTAGTACATTTGCCGTTTCAGGTCTGGCTTCGCAAGCTCCGTCCATCCTTAGGTAACCGCTTTATGAAGACTTACCTAGCATGAATACGGCTGACGTGACCCTCTTAATTCTATTTTCACTTGGCAGTTCTTTTGTCGACGTGTGATCCTTGTTTTAGGCGCAGCGTGGTGATCTTATTCTATTAGATATTTTTGTGCTCAGAATGCTGCGCTCCAATTACTTTACATTTAAAGTTGAATACAGTCTAAATAAAATCATAGTATTAAAAAAAGACTTAAAACAATGCGCAATCAGTTCAACTTAAATAATTTTAAATGTAATGCCTCTGAGAAGCCAACTATATCCTGACTGGAAATGCACAAAATTGGCACGACAGTGGACACGCTACAACTACACACACCACCACAAACTGTATTCAAATAAACACTTGTCTTCTTCCGTGTTTATTTAAATGCATTTTGTATCAGCCTTGAGTTAATATTGTGCTTCAACGAAATGCAATAAAATTGTTTGCATTCGTAAACAAAGTATGGTCGAAGATCCTTTCGTAAATAGAGATGGATAGGCGTTTTGAGGAAGTATTTTTGACTCTTAAGGTTCAACTTTGAGGAATTGAAGAATCATATAATTAGACTACGGTTTGGTCATATTGAGAGGATGAATAAAAAGCTAACAAAAGGCAGACGAGAGTGGAAGAACGCCCAAGAAGGACTAGGCGATTCGTTCGCTCGCTTTGTTTGCTCACTGTAGCCCCCGTCATAACCTTCATCTTAGGCTTCTTAACACCCTGCATACAGAAAAGGGAAAATGCCACGTAGTGGGGCACCGTCGAATAAATTATAAAAAATATATTAAATACTTAGAACCCAGTATGTATAAATCTAAATAACACATGTACCCACAAGCCTGTACATGTTTATTCTTGCACCTCGCTTTCTGTCTAATGTACCATTACTCGTATTAATATAAAAACTTTTTAACAAAAAATCAAACCGACTTCCAAAACAAAACACTTCAAAGTGAAAAATAACTTTCTTTTCCGAAGTCGGTGTCTTTTGTACCCATCGTTTTCAGTTATTCGACACCGACTTCGGAAAAGAAAGTTATTTTTCACTTTGAAGTGTTTTGTTTTGGAAGTCGGTTTGATTTTTTGTTAAAAAGTTTTTTATTTTTCTCTTAGTTTTGGTAGGTACCTCTAATTAATATGAAAATCATTTTTAGCCAAAGTACATCTTATGACAATTCCAATAAGCCCAAACACGACTAGGATACATTGTTTTATTTCGGGTTTCCAGTGGCCATTGTGGTCTTTTTCATCAGTTCCACTTCACCAAATTGTACTTTCTGAGTGCAAATGATTGCATTATTGATGAAAATATCAAAATCGCCACATGTATGCCTATAATATTTGAGGAGTTCCCTCGATTTCACTAGGATTCCACCATCAAATCCTGGTTTCCTTATCATGGTACCACCCTTGGGATATCTCCTTTCCAACAAAAAAAGAATCATCAAAATCGGTTCATAAACGACGAAGTTATCCGCGAACACACATAAAAAAAATATATATATACGGTCGAAATGAGAAACCTCCTCCTTTTTGGGAAGTCGGTTAAAAATGGCACAATAGAGAGTAGCATATTTATAATGACCAGAAAATGTACTAAATAATGAAATTTACATCCGTATTCATTAAGTTGCCCGATTTGACTAGTCAGTATTCATATTGCCTGGGCATTGCAAATAGTGCCTTGATTAATCACTTGGTCAATAACATATACACAGATCGTATTGGTGATATTCTTTTGAAAGGCCAGGTACGCAGTACTCATAACAGTCGTGCGTGTAGATGTATGAACGTAAGTGAAGAAAAAGGAGTATGTAAGGATTGTAGCCGGCGGCGTTCTAAGTTTCTGCCTTTATGTATGTATAATGTACATTTGTAAAGTTCAACCGGTGACTGAGGCAACATAATTTGAATAAATTTCAGCCAAAGTGATTTAATCCTAATTCTACATGTGAAAGTTTGTATGCTCAAAGACTGAAAAGATTTGAATGAAACTTGGCACTCGGGTAGACTGTGACCTGAATACAGACGTAAAATCGAAGAGAGAGGTAATAGGTTCCCTTGCGTTAATTTCCGTCTTGCTCGTGGGTGAAACTGCAGGCAGAAGTTAGTTGATATATTACAAATATATTTAATAATATAACAATAAGTATTAATAACATCGTCCATTTGTATAAACAAAACGTCGTTATTACGCACAAAATAAATACAATAAGAAGCTTATGAAACAAACAATACGTAAAAAGCAATATTTACGTGTAATCGAATTTCGGAGGGAACACCGTACTCGAGGTCACGGAACATAACGAGGATTGAGGAAGACAACGATACCTACGTTCCATTAAATTATATTAAACATGGGAATTACGGAGTCGCATTGCCACTCAGTACTGTAATAGAAAGGTTTTCATTGCACCAACGTCTGTCAGAAATGGTTTGCAATAACTTTGACGTAGATTCTTTAAACATTTCAACTCTTTAAAAATGCTTGAAAAAACCTACGTTAAAGAGGTTACACTACTGTTGCTGTCCGCTACTGGCCCTAGGCTTTTTCAATTGTAAGCCATTCATAAATCTATTCTCGGTAACTATCAGATACCCACTGTCATAATTTTTTACAATTGGCTGGTAATAACAAAAGAACTGCGATCAAAATCGATCGTGTGCCTGAACCCTTACTTGCCGTGTTTACGCACACGATATGCTCAAATTAGGGCGGACAGTCGCATGATTTGTGTCCCAAGTTAACAGGGAATTTTTCATATCTTTTGGTATATTTTTAAAAGGCAAAATTAGGGATGCCACGTTGCGTTTCGTTGTTCATAATTTGGAGGGGCAGACCTGTAGCAATTTGATATATTTTTTGTTAAAACAGGAATTGGAAAGTGCTGTGTTTTTGCTGTTTGTGAAGATAAAATTTAATGTTTGTTATTGATAATGTTTTCAGGTAGTTTTTAGAATTAAATTAAAAAAAATTCAAGGAATCATTTGTAATAAATTAAGCTAAGGATTATGTTACGTGGGATTTAAATATAACTATCGAAATGTAGGTTTACTAATAGACAAACCCTTCGGCACGATGTTATTTTTAACTTGCCTTTGCTGCCCCATTGCTGTGCAAAGGCTTCTTCCAAGTCCTTCCAGATATTCTTCTCCTGCACCGTCTCGAACCAGCCCTCATGATCATACAAACCCACATATTCTCGCCACCTCTTTCTGTCGCGATGTTATGGTTAAAAAATACCTTCCAATTCATAACCCTTAATTATGATGCGAATCATGATTCATTTGGACTCATGGTAATTCAGTCCGGTTCGAGCGAACCGCTAATTCACGTCAAGTGTCCTGAGAGTGACAGCTTTGAATACTATTGACAACGCTAGACGTATGCGACCATGATAATCTAAACCAATATTTTAAAGAGGTCATATTGTTTACGTTTATGACTAGCTGTGCCCGCGGCTACGCTCCCGTCAACTGCCTACCCTACCCTATTTATCTACCTAACTGTACCTACCCTATTTAACTACCAACTTACCTACCTACCGCCTACCCTACTTACCCTGCTAGTTGCTACCTATCCCACTTACCTACAATTTTTTTTTTCTAGAGTAATTCTTTGGCGGAGAATCTTAACACCGCCATTCAGAAAATGACGTCAAATGCACAACACCATCTATCGAATATGGAGTTCAACTGTCCGAGTATCTGTATTGCGTGTGTTGTGATATTTTAGTTCTTTACCACTTTAAATTAATCAAACTTTTGATTAGAGTGAACCGATTGCGATGAAACAAAAACAACATAATACCTTAAGTTATTCACAATTTTATGTATAAAAGTTATCTACATTGGTTTCGTTCATTTTACATGATGCGTGCAGAAATAAACAGACATATATTCCAAAAATGCTGAAAATGGGTTCTGTTGTTTATCCTTTAAAAATCAAAATCATTTTTTTTTATTTCACATAGGCCTACATGGGCACTTATAAAACATCGAAAAAAGGTTCACGGTTCTTTTTTTTTTTATTTAATATTCTACCGCGGACATGTGGCAGTCTGCGCTCTTTTTTATTGTGTTATTTTGTTTGTTTTTTTTTTCATAATGATTACAATTGTTTGACTCCTACGTCGGACATTATTTTTAGGCTTACTTAACTAACTTCAATTTACGTGAGTTCATCCCTCACTAAATACTATATATATATATTACACATTGGCATTACAATTTTATGTTTCTATTTACTACTTATCTTTATCTATTTTGTTATTCTTATTAACTATTTTGTTTACTTATTTCTGTTGATACACTGCTTATGTTATTACTATATCTATTGGTACACTTTGTGGGAAGATGCATGGCAGTGCGAGCAGACCAGCCCCGGCCGACGGTTCCGGTTCTCGCTCCACCATGCAGCTTCACATGTATATATATAGTTTTTTTTTTTTTGTTTTTGACAGGGTTATGGTTTGGGTATGTGTTTGGGTTGGAGTTTTTGGATGGGACTTGTTAGCTGGTGTTTTGGTGATGTCTGCTGACCAGGGACTTCGCTAGCGTGAGCAAGGCCTCTATGACGACTACGTCTCGATGCTGCATGGCCGTCTTAAGATTGTAGTTGACGACCGTTTTAGTCGGCGCATCCATCGCCCTCTTAGCAAGGCGGCCTGCGGCGTCATAGGCGTCGTCGGTGTAATAGACGCAACTGACTGTATGTCTGGACACCGCCACTACCGCGTGGGAGATGCTGTCGTGGATCTGAAGCCTCCTGGACTTGGTGTTGATGATGATAACGCTGTCGTAGGTCGACCCCTGAGCTTCATGTATGGTTAGCAGGCGCGATCCCTCGCCGGACCCATATCCCTGGCTCGCAAGAGAGGCTTTCTCCCCCTGCGTATGAACCAGGAACAGGGTGTTTTGGGCAATACTCGGTATTTGCGCCCCTGTGTAACCTTTTACCTTCAGGGAGTGGACCCGCGACAGCGACGACTTGTAGGAGTATATACCGGGGTATATCTCACTCAGTGCAAACGCCACGTCCATTGGATTGCGGTGTGTGCAGAGAAACTCCTGGGTGATGCCAGCCACCAGGTCTGGACGGGTATGCCTAAGCTCGAAAAGATTCTCCCCGTCCAAAAATAGAAGCTGGTTAACGTCTCCAACGAGGACAAGCTCGCTCGCTCCAGACAACTTTACTGCCATGACTATGGCCCCAAAGTGGTTCATAAGAGCCTCGTCTACCGTAAGACGGTAGCATTTGTCTTGGCTCTTGAAACCGTTTGCTAGGATTGAGGCCATAGTGCGCACCTTGGTCTTTGCTCAGTCTCCTAAGCGGCGCGCAAGCTTTTCCCTAAGATCTTTGGCAGCTTCTGTTGTCGTGGTGGCTATCACGTCCCTGTCCTCTTCGAAGTGCTTTACCAGCCAGGTTGTCTTACCGCAACCCGGAACTCCGTTAATCCACCTGATATTGGGTACCGCCCAACTTTCCTGTGATGCCGGGATACCGGAGGTCCCCGAAATGGAGTGTGCCATTTCCAGGATCTTATCGTCCGGCATGATTTTAGTCATTTGGCGGTAACCACTATCGGGTCGTCATTTGGCACACTGAACTTGAGTTTGCCTGAGCACTCCGTCTCAAGGTCAAAGGTTCACGGTTCGGGTTGGTCGTTTCTTATGGAGAAGAACTGGCAAGAAACTCCATGGTTACTCTTTTATAAAATGGTTTGGTTTTACAATATTTCCATGTTACAGCATTAGTACTATTACTGCTCGCCACTGACGCCGCAATCGGGATGGCCACCTACTGGGCCCAAAATCTATAAAGAGTTTACCATCGACACGAAAAGAAGTACTATGGGGGGACAACGTAAGCCCGACAATAAGTCGTAAAAAACAAAAAATTATAATAATATATAAAAAAGTTAACCAATGTTAACTAAAGGTGCTCCCACACAGCAGTTATATAACGTTATACAACATTGTGTAACACGATAACATTTATAATAGCGTGTAACAATACTCTGCAATTTGTTATAATTTGTTTAAAAAAGGTCAGTCTCTAACGTTATATAACTGCTGTGTGGGAGCACCTTTACATCTAGAAGGCCTACAATGTTCACACATGCACAAAATAATCGGTAAAAGAATCTATACAAAGGTAAAAAAAAACCCAGGATAACACTGGCAATTTTTTTTAGAAATAATTTCGATGTACAAAAAAGACTTTCACGCTGTGTGTGTTTTAGTAATACAGCCCTGCAAGGTTTTTAGTGTTTTACCAATAAACCTATTTATATAATTTATCTGCAGTATATCATTTACCCCGATATATTGCTCGGTTACTGTGGTCTAGCCACGAGATTAAGGACGCTATTACATTTTTCTACAAATAACAGTGCTTTTCAGGTACAATTTTAATGTATATGCAATCACAAATGTGAGGATATTATGGTCTTAATTTATGGATAATATATTCAGCTCCAGATTGGCATCAGAAAAATTGCATGACATCATACAAAATTTTCGCACAAATACGTTTTGGCCATCACAATAATCGCAAAAATATTAAAAAAGTAGGGTACGAATAGGTCGCAGTTTAGGTAATTTTACAGCATATTTTATCTTCAAAATTATGAGAAATTGCGGTAGTCCTTTCCAGGTTCAGCTAATTAATTTTTACCCACGTCAATATATTTTTTAATTATTAGCTAAAATAAAAACACTTGCCGACTTCTTCATACATTTTGCACTCGAAGCTCATTTTAGCTCATCATTCCACGGCTGACAATCTTCATAGAACGAAACACTCGATGTAGCGCCATTTTGTTTTGATGATGTATGACGTTTCTGCTTGGCTGTGATTGGCTGTCATAGGCGCCGGTAGGCCGCCTCCGCCATTTGTTTTTGTTTTGTACAAGTTTTGTACCATTTGAATTTTGACAGGACAGTACAGGTACTATGTTGATCATAATATTTTGAAAGATGTGACTAAAGCATGCTGAAACCAATTGCATTAATTTGTAACCAAGGAGCTGCTTTTCATTATGCTTCTGCTTTACGAAGCCTGAAAGCAGACACAACACGTGACCAATTACTTGCAAATCAAGAACCAGGTTAGTTTTATTCAGTTAACTTTTCCATCCTAGTGATCCATATATTCAGAAACATTTGAACTCCGCCCCTAAGACGACCCACTGACCAACATTTGCGAATGTTCATCACTAAGGGTAAAATTGCTGGTATTAATTAACTGGCTCAGCGGTGGGCATGTAGTTTAAGGAACTTGCGTCGCAAAGATTTACAACAACCAATGTTTTTAACCATATTTACATGAATACTGTAAAACTTGATGGCACTTTGAAATTATAATTTGGTTCAAAATGTTTAATCATTTCAGATGATGCAGTCACAATAAGCAGAGTCAATCTGAGTATTGTATATGACCCGTCACACCTTATAAAGGTACTGAGAAACAACGTTATGAACACAAATATGAAAATGAATGGCAAGATATAGTAGATGTGTATGAAACGGATCGCCATCACGCAGAAGCCAGACTTCTGTATAAATTAAATGACCAGCAAGTCATTCCTAAAAAGATTTAAAAAATGAAGGTTGGTTTCATATTTATTTTATTTAGCTAGCTATTTATATTCTGCTATAGTGACTGTCAGATTATATTAACACAGATTTTATTAATGCCTTTTATTTTTCAGGTAACCATTGTGTAAAGGTCTTCAGCAAAACTGTATCTGCAGCCTTGTCATATACAGCAATATTTTGTAAGTACCTAACATTATATGAAAATAAATGTTTTGCCTTGATTTATTAAGTATAGGTGCCTGCGTGGTAGAAGGTAGACATATGGCGTTACTTTATTTTAATAGAACTCGTATATATACATAAATTCACGCCTTTTTTCCATGTGGGTACGCAGAAACTACAAAGCGTCACCTGCTACGATCTTTACATACGTAAGGTCTATCCACACATATCAGGGCTGTGCCCTGGACATGGCAGAGCTGGGCCCAGACATTGAAGCTCCGTCACTGGCCCTTGCACAGACATGTGTGAACGATATAAAATATACGCACTGATTGTTTTTTGAGCCTCTGATGGGGCACGGTCTGTCCACGTCCCCGGCACGGCCCTGATATGTATGGCTAGACCTTTATATTGCTTCACTCAGGTTCATACATCTAGTCAGTAGATCTTATTAAGAGAAATCATTCCATAATACATACATTGTTTTCATATAACTCTAGAGCCTAAATCTGGGGGTAGGGTGGAGTGGGCGGTTTGGTTTATAATATTAAACATAACATCTTTTTTTTTTTCAGCTCATTATGCAGATGGAAGACCTGTCAATAGCACATTACAAAATACAGCAGAGACAGTTTTATTTTTTGACCAACTATTTGATAGTGTCAATGGAGCTGCAACCTTATCAAAAAGAAGTAAAGGAAAAATCCTGAGAACAGCAGTGGTAGAAAAATCACCACCACCAGCTTTGGAAAGAGGCAGTTAGTAAATTGAAAAAATATGTTATGTTCATTCCAATGGAAAGGAAAAATCTGTGCCCTCTAGTAAATTTTATTATAACACTAAAAAGTTACATGAGGCTGTGGCAGATATTTAAAATCAATAATATAAAAATAATCAGACCCAGATAATTTAATTCTGATCCTATAGAAAACTTTTTTGGTCAAGTAAGGGCATATAATTACCATAATAATGACCCAAGCTGCCACAGCTTCAATTGCACCTTCAATTAATTATTGATAACCAGAATCATAAAGTTCCACAACCAAACGTTTAATTGTGAGAATGACCTGGCAGACCAAGTAATAAATTTACAGTCATTGTTTACTGAAGAATTCAAAGGTCAAATGTCGAGCCAGGTCATTCAAGTACAGGTCAAAATATTGAAATGATTGTGGAGCAGGCTCTCCGAGAACGATTGAATGTCCACTCGCGAGCCTACACTGCTGTATGGGTATTACGCAAATTTTTTGATAAATTTAAATGTAATTCTTGTAAAACTAGCCTAACGAGTAATGAAAGTAGTATCCACGATTGGATAAACTACTGGGAATATACGGCAGCAAAAAAAAGCCTAAACTACCCATCTGAAGGTGCAGTGTGGTGTTTTGGTACAGTAATAACTGAAAGAAATGCTTACTTGGAACACGATGCCCATAAAAACAATGTAGCATCAAATGTAAATGATGTTATTGTTTCCAAGTATTCATTTGATTTTATTGACTGTACCGTACACAAGACAATTGTCCTAAATCATTTCATTTCCTTAGTTGTGAGGTTTACAATAATGAATTGGTGCAATATGATTAATAGAATTTAAAGGACATATTCGAAGGGTAATTTGCCGTAATTTGCCTGCGATGCAAAAAAAGCATTAGAAAAATTAAAAAATATATCATTTAATAAATAATTCTTTGTTTTAATTACTTATCCGCAAAATCAATTCCAGAAAATTAATAAGTTTGCCCCACTTTGGGGCAGCAATAGCAATAATAAAAATAAATTGAGAACCTCCTCCTTTTTTGAAGTCGGTTAATAAGCACGGCGTCTCAGGCTGTATCCGTTTTATTCCTTCGCCATTGTCAAAGTAAATAAAAAAGAAACGTCATGTATCATCAAAACAGAATGATGAGAATTTTTGTTCTAGAGTTGGCAGTCTGATACGTAGTATCTCTAAGTAGTCTGTGCATCATTCCGCGCTCAGAAGCGCTCGTGAGAGGACGAGCGTATCGCTTTTTCGCAAAAAATAAATACGATAAAAGTAATAGAAAAGATTGTAGTGTGCATGCGTGAGTCGTTTGTCGTGATCGAAAGGAGTTGATATTTTATCGGACCGAAATAAAAATATGTTAGAGTTTCCTATTATTAGGATGTGATTTAGAAATCATGTTGGGTAAGATCGGGATTTGGATTGGTTAAGCAGTTGTTGACAAGGTTAAGAAAAGGATGGGTGGGTTTTCAGCAGCTCTTAGTAAGGTTATGGTTTGGATGGGTAAGATTAAGCTGTCGGCGGTGAAGGTTAGAAGTGGATGGGTGGGAGATTTATGATTTGAACCGGTTTGTATGTATGTATGACGAATACGGGGTCAAAATAAAATACAAGATGGCGCCGACGAGGCCGCTTTTCGACATGGGTGTCATTGTCATGGTCTTTGGGGTCGCTTATATAGAATATGGGGTCAAAACCAAAATACAAGCAGGCGCCGACAAAAATCAAACATATTTTCGTCATTTTCATGATTTTTTGGGTTTCCAGTAATGAATATGGAGTCATAACCAAAACACAAGATGCCACCGTTAAAAAAATTACAACTTTTCGTCATGGATGTCATTTTCATGGATATTGGGGTCGCTTTTATCGAATACGGAGTCAAAACTAAAACACAAGATGGCGCCGACGAACATTTGACATATTTTCGTCATGGGTGACATTTTCATGGATTTTGGGGTCGCTTATATCGAATACGGGGTCAAAACCAAAATACAAGATGGCGCCGACGAAAATTTTACATCTTTTCGTGATGGGTGTCATTTTCATGATTTTTAGGGTTTCTAGTAATGAATATGGGCTTTGGTTATTACCAAAACCCAAGATGGCCACCGGTAAAAAAATGACAAGTTTTCGTCATGGATGTCATTTTCATTGATTTTGGGGTCGCTTATATCGAATTCGGGGTCAAAATCAAAATACAAGATGGCGCCGACGAAAATTTTACATCTTTTCGTCATGGGTGTCATTTTCATGGATGTTGGGTAATATGTCATTAACTGCTGCTCATTATGTAATGCACCAAAAATTTTAGATAGTAATATTTTATATGTTCCATGTAATGCAAAATGTATAAGTAATTTTTTAATCCTTGTGACCGGAAATTATTTCGTTTTAGGTACTTATTTCACGTAGCGTTTTTTTTTAAATACCTACTTACTACAATAAAGTGAAAACTAATTTTCTTTTCGGAAGTCGGTGTCGGTACCTATTGTTTTTCGTTTTTCGACACAGGAAAATTATTATTTTTCATGTTTTAGTTTTTGTTGGTACCCCATATTGGGTATACTAAATACATCTGTTTACCCTCTTAAACCGTACGAGCGTGATGTTATATTAGGGTATGGTGAAAACAAAACATAAACAAACGATCACAGTAATCGCAGGTCATTTGATGTGTTATTGAAGAGTTCCATTGTCTATCTCCGAAGATCTTTATTAGATCCTAATAAATTGTACAATAAAACCTTCCCTGAAAACACATACATTTATCGACGAAAACCCGATCAGTATCGGATCAGTAGTTTTTAAGAAAATTGCGGATACATACGGGTCGAATAGATAGAGCACCTCCTTTTTTGTAAGTCGGTTAAAAATAATAAGCTACTTTTTACGACGACGGTTTGTAACAGTTACCAAATGCATATTCAAAGAGCCAACTAACCTTCCTGAATCAACTTCCATAAAATTAAAAAATAATATCAAGGACCAATATTATTTGAGTGTTGTATAAAATCAAGCGCTCAGTAGTTTCAATGAGTGCGTGCGCGTAATGTTGCTGTGTGTGACTAGATACCTAAATTTGAGTTCGTCGAAAATGTAACAGCGTCCTTAAAATAGCTGAGCAAGCTGGTTTCGTAATAATATAGTTCTGATATGATTTTATTTCTTTGAATCATCATCATCATCGTGCCAGTTATTGCATCACTATTTTGTCAAGAAATTCAAATTGAAAATAAAAACGTTTTCACAAAAAAAAAATACTGACTTCAAAAGCAAAACACTAAAAAATGCAAAAAAAACTTTAGTTTCAAAAGACGGTGTCACAAAATGATAAAAATAAGAGATATCTACCAAAGACACTGACTTTATTTTTTGTGAAAATATTTTTATTTCTTCCTTTTTAGTTTGGTACTATCACATCATCACTATAAAGGAAGCAAGTTCTATAGTAACGTAACTAAAAGATTGACAAAATACCATTAATTTGTAACTTAATTTACACATTCGTGCTGTTTGTCGCTAAGGAGTTCGGTAGTATGTTCCATATCCTGAAAACTACTGAACCGATTTTGATGAAACGTGCACTGTTCGCAAGTTGCTTAATCCAATAAAAAAAACGATCACAATCCGATAACTATTTCGGAGAAATGCGTGGAAAACATACATACATGTCCCTTACAAAAATTTCGCACACATGTATACAAACCCACAAAGATTAACATAATTTGTATGTGAATAGCGTGCAATGCCAACAATATTCCACGAACGTATCGAATTGATAACCTCCTTTTTTTAATCGGTAAAAGAAATAAGTGTTAGGTTAGGGGCCAGGCAGGTTAATTAAACTTTCGAAGAGAGGGTAGAAACATTTTTTTTATTTTTTTAAACTATGTAATATTAAAATAGAAACCCAGCAATAGATGGGATGGGTTCTCGATATCGAGCGCGTGTTAAGTTCTAGACCGCCAAAAGAAAACCACTATCCTGTAGTTCCAGGACGTAGGTGCCTGGTGGCAGCCAGGTAGGTAGGTCGATCTTCGAATCGGAGGTAGCATGCAGGGTTGTCCAGCCAAAGCCCTTGTAGCAAAACGGAAAGATGTCCGGTATAGAAGGACCCTGGAATATCCCGAATAAGGCATTTTAACAAATGACCGAATTCTTACCACTGACTGCTACTTCCTGACAACCGTCGAACTTGGAATCTACGGTGGAAAGCGGTGATCTAGCATCAATTAGCCATCAAGATGAAGCATTCTAAGCAGCGTGGTACAATTTAAAAGCATGATGAAACATAAAAATGATAACATCTAATGATGTGAGGTAGATGGAAATATAACAATAATGATTTACAGAATTTTACAAAACAATTACTTCCATTGACTTACTACCACTCACCAATACTACTTGAACAAGGAAAACAATAGATGAAAGGATGTCTTCAAATGTTATCATCTGCCTAGCCTTTTTCCCAACTATATTGGGGTCGGCTTCCAGTCTTACCGGATTCAGCTAAGTACAGGATGTCTTCAAATGTATTTAAAAATAACCGTTACACCTATGTTACGGTCACTCGGTGAAAACATAAAAGATAAAATATGTTATTTAAATTAACGATCACCGTTGATACACCAGCGCAATTTATGTGAATCAACGGTTCAAGTGTTCAAAATAGACATTATTTCAAAATAGCGAAATTTTAGCAAGTCATGCAATGATCACATAAATCTAGATAATATATGTTTTGCAACACTCACCCAATCTGGGGATACACTGATTTTAATAGTTCACGGTAACGTCTACGTAATACAACAAGTTGTAGAAATATGTTGTTCGAGGTGACGATACGAATGTGGCAGAGGTACAAATATTATTGAACAGACACCGTCACTCTCCTGCTGCGTAGTGCCAAGTGACCGCCGGTCAAGACTGTCCCACGAATCGCAGGAAGTCCGCGAGCGTTAGTCATACCGTATTGAGAGGGAAGTAAACTACCAACATTCAACGAACCAGTTCCGTACGCGGAGTTTGCGACATTATTTAATTGTTCAATGCAGTATTGCCAGTTAAAACATCAGCTGCGAGCGTAAATAGGTATTTCTTATTTCTAATTTTGCTATTCGGATTCCGATGTGTTAGCAACCGAGTACAACGTTACATAAGAAAAGATTGGTTGCTGGTTACAAAATGATTGGGACTTACGAACTTTGTACTAGCAGCAAAACAGAGTTTTGCCAATTAGTTTTGTGTTATTTTATTAAAGTTTAATTTCTCACAACTAAAGTTTGTTTGTTTAAGTTCATCGTAGACCACATACATACGCTTCGGCAGGTTATACAAAAGACCGAAGAGTACAACCTGCCTCTCTGTTTAGCGTTTGTGGACTACGAGAAAGCCTTCGATTCGATCGAGACTTGGGCTGTACTGCAGTCTCTCCAACGGTGCCAAATTGACTACTGGTGTTGAAGTGTTTATACAAAAACGCCACCATGTCAGTTCGACTTCAGATCAGACCTCGGAACCCGTAAATTTGCAGCGAGGTGTGAGACAGGGAGACGTCATATCTCCGAAGGTGTTTACCGCTGCACTGGAGGACGTCTTCAAGGTTCTGGACTGGAGAGGGCTAGTCATCAACATCAATGGAGAGTACATCACTCACCTTCGGTTTGCCGACAATATTGTGGTTATGGCTGAGACCATGGAGGACCTCAGTACAATGCTCGATGACCTCAGTAGAGCTTCCGAAAGAGTGGGTCTTAGGATGACCATGGACAAAAGCAAGGATGAATGATGATGCTGAATGTTACACTCCTATTAAGGTCGGAGACTCTACACTCTAAGTTGTGTGCGACTATGTCTACCTGGGACAAACGATCCAGTTGTTTAGAGCCAACTTCGAGAAAGAGGTCAACCGTCGAATCCGACTCGGCTGGGCGGCGTTCTGGCAGTTGCGCGGTATCTTCTCGTCCAATTTACCGCGGTGTCTTAAGACAAAAGTCTATGACCAGTGTGTGTTGCCAGTGATCACCTATGGGACCGAGACGTGGTCTCTCACAATGGGCTTTATCAGAAAGCTTAAAGTCACCCAAAGGGCAATGGAGAGGGCTACGCTCGGCGTTTCCTTGCGTGATCACGTCAAAAATGATGATATCCGCAAGAGAACCACGGTTACCGACAAAGCCCGAAGAATTGCCAAACTCAAGTGGCAGTGGGCAGGGCACATTGCTCGCAGAACGGATGGCCGATGGGGCAGAAAGGTTTTGGAGTGGCGACCGTGAACCGGAAGACGTTGCGTTGGAAGGCCTCCCACCAGGTGGACCGATGACCTGGTGAAGGTTGCAGGGATACGCTGGTTGCGAGACGCACGGGACTTGTCAAAGTGGTGACGCTTAGGGGAGGCCTATGTCCAGCAGTGGACGTCTTTCGGCAGATATGATGATGATGAAAGTTTGTTTAAGTAGTTACACATCCTTTTTTTTCAGTGTATCGTTAAATCAGTAGTCTGGTTGAGTAGTCCGAGGTTCTTTAGCTGTAATATTTTTTGAATGAAAAGCTTTGTTTTTGCTTTTGTATTAAGTTTATTTGATGTTTTACTTTTTTTTCCATTAGGTCAAGAAAATGATATCGGCAAAGTGGCCGCACTCAGAATCTATTAACATTCGGGCCCGATTTTTGGCATTTCCGTCGCTGTTGCCAGAACATCCAGCGATAGATATTCTCTTTAATGGCTTAAAGAGTCTGAGGCTTGTTGACATAGGTCTATGTGCATTCAAAAAACCCCGCAAAAAGAAGTCTAGAACGGTAAAATCAGGCGATCTTGCCGCCCAGTGCGAATCGCCAACAGTAAACAAGCGCATACAGCCCACCATGCAGTAACTTTGAGCAGGTATAATGGGTCTTCATGGGTTATACGCGGACTTCGTGGGTTTTCGGTGCTCCTGAAGTAATATTTGGCTCATTTACTCATTATGATTTTCGATGAAAAGTTGTTTCCCTCGTGGTTGTAAGCAATTATTTCGCGTTCTTTAAGAGTACAGCGATTCATTTCTTGTTTACGTGTATTTTGTAACTGTTTTCTTCCAAAATATTAAATTAGAATTGTGAAATTCTGCCATTTGTAAACATTATAGCTACTTCCGATTATGTTTGCGCCAACTAGTAGATAACCCAAACCTAAATAACACAGCTGCCTGTAATGAAAATACAGGCCCACGTACTATATTTGGTGTGCAATAAATAGTATTCCAGCTATCCATCCAGATCCAGCCAGCTGCGAACCTCAATAGAAAAACTGATATCTACTTCATAAAATGAATATACCTATGAAATATTCATTCTGATATACAACGCTCAGCCTAAAAACCTCTGGGTCTAGAATCATGAAATATTGCACAAGTACTTATTTTCTAACGAAGGTGAGTTATGAAGGAAGGATATTTGAATTAAGGTTTGTACGGGAACTTTGCCATTTATGCTGATAAAAAAACCACACAAATCCGGTATCTTGGTTCAAATGACATATCTAAATGAAAAAGATTGTTTATTTTGCTACCCGACTGCCAAAGGAGGGTAATGTGTTTATCAGTCTATGTATGTAAGTAGTATGTATATATGTTCCTATGTGGCATTCCAGAGACCAAACGCGTTGGCCGATTTTAATGATTCTTACGTCAATCAATTCGTCTTAACCTTGCGAGTGTCACTGGTTACATTAAAATTGGAAAATAAAAAAATCGTGGGTTTTGGGCGCCATATTGTGGGATCCAAATTTATTTTTTTCGTCGTAACCCATCGTGTGGGGTATCAAAATAAATAGTTTTAAGAGGTATTTTCAAAAATATATAACACTTTTATGTTTAAATGTACCTAATTCGAAAACAAATCTTAACTAAAAAGTAATAAAGAAAAAAAGTTTATCAAAAAATCAAAATACCGGATAGACGGAGAATACATATCTGCGAGCTGGCTGACCAAAACCAGATGTATCGTCCGACTGCACAGCATGATTTTCTTCTTGCTTACGTCTTTTTAGTTCGCTTTTAAAGCAGTAGGGTTTTTGATTTTTTGAATACACTTTTTATGTACTTCTTTGAACAATAGAAGCACTCTTTTAAACCTTTAGTATCGGCAGGCACAGTCACACAACGCTGCGTTTTGCGTTGCCGGACGCATAATCCCCCTCACCACTGCTGCATACTGAGTTGAAGCCATTCCAGACGTTTTTCGTATGATTATGCGTGATTGTTATGGCAGGCAGACCTCATTACAAGCTTTTGTTTAACTTGCAATGTATGTAAATGAATGCGGGTCAAATCTTGCAACACAATTTTAAAAGAAGTTATTATCCTCCGACTAAGATGAAATTTTGCATACACGTTTAGTTTGGATGACAATGCATGGTTAGCTAAGTGACTTCATTCTAAATCCAAAATGGCGGACGGCCCAAGATGGTGGACTAGTTATTTTTTTTTGTGCACTTGCATGATATGGGCATCAAATAAAGGGTTTGCTGAGAAGAATACGAAAAAAATTGTTTAAATAAAAAAAAAAAGATTAATTTTATTTATCTTGGCTTGTTGTTTGGGTCAAATCTTGCATTTGAATTTCAATATAGTTATCCCCAACCGATTGATCTGAAATTTTGCTTACACGTTTGGTTTGGATGACAATGCACGCAAAGATAAAACATTTGTTTAAAAAAAACAAAATATTTTGCTGTCGTTAAAAATCGACTACTCTTTCTAACCTCCGGTTATTTGATTTAACATTTTAACAACGAAAAATTTATTTTTGTTTACCAATAACGTACTAAAAAATCTACAGCATCCGGCAAAAAAGCGTCGCGCCTTTGTGTCCGACGTATGATATTGAATTTAGATTAAAAAAATAACTTTGTACACACCGGGGACTGAGGGATTGTATCAAAATTAAATACCGCAAATGTTGTACATCTATGTGAATCAAAATTGTCGGCCTTACTTCGTGGGTTTTGTGATCAGTTATTTATAACCACTGAGCCCAAAGCCGCTCAAGCGCGATGTGATTGAGATTCACAGAGCACATTTTGACTAGAGTGGAGGCACATGTGTTGGTTCATTCGGTTCCCTTCATGATGGTTGAGCTGAGTGGTGCCGATTCATGCATCATGTTCGTGAACGGGCGCCATCAGTTGGGATTGGTCATAACTTAGCTGTCTCGGCCTGTTAAAGTATTTTTTTGTTTGTTACTCTAGATGCTTTTACGTACCCGTCTTTTTACATCGTTTTCACATATTTTTATTTTTCAACAACAGAATGGTATAACCAAAAACTTGTAATTAATACTGATGGAATAGAGTGTCCGTGGAGTTTCTTGCAAATTCTTCTCCATTGAGAACTACAGGCGCTTGCGAATTTGCAACTAGAGTCATCTTATTATTAATTGTAAACAAAAAGTTTTTTGGTTTTCTTGAAATAAACTACTTGATTTTTGATTGTGAGTAAAATACCTATAAGTGTTTCATCCAATTGTATTATGAAACAAGCAAAATCTTACTTTGGCTTTATCGATTCGGAAACATTGCGATAAAACAGAAAGAGTACTCAATACTATAAGAAAGATAATGAAATCACTATTCACCTGCGAAAAGCGCCCATTATTACTTGATTTTCTTTTGGTCTAGATAAGCCGTCTGCGATACATATTTATATTTCGTAGGCAAAGGTATCTAGGTAAGTTGGTCCAACAATGTATGTCGGCCGTCAGAAACACACGTCCTCTGCGAACACGAGTGGTGTGAGAACATAAAATATTAGTGTAATATTCTCCTTTCCTTTTTATTTTGTACTTCAGAATGTTTGGTTTCCTACCTAATGTCAGTTTTAAAACATTGTTTGAGACCATTCATAAATACGAAATGTTTTTTAGATAAAATATGGTTTAAGGCAATGAAAGATTGGGGTTTATAAAGGCCTGCAAAATAATGAAAATAAATTGATCGGCTTGAATTTATAACATAAATAAGGTTTCCAAATACGTGCCGAAAGCGTCGAGCCTGTTTTGCGGTCGTAGCCGCGTAGCACAGTGTGAGCTACAGCGTAGCTTCCTCTACGCATCGTGTATGATGTAGCTCCGAGGCTCTAGACAAAGTGGCCATAAGCGATGGCAAATGTCAAAATGTAAGGGATTAGTCATTTGACATTTCGATAGCGTTTGACATTCTCAAACTTTTTGACGTTTTTCCAATCGCTATCGCGTTGCTTGCGTTGTTAGACTGTCACTGGCTCTAGACAAGAAACTCATTTTATTACATTATTTTATTTAGTTTCACCAGTCCCGGTGCCTGTGTGTAATTAAAGTGTGCAAGTTAAATTTAACCCACATCCTGGTATTCGATTAGGAAAATGAAGTTTTGTATACACGTTTGTTTCTCGTGACAATGCAATTTTTTATTCTTAAACTTGTTTTAAAACAATATCTTGATGTTTGTTTGTACCAAATAGGCTCTGAAACTACTGGACCGATTTTAACCATTTTTCACTAGTAGATAGTTAAATTATCAAGAAGTAACATAGGCTATAATATATTAAAAATAAAAAAAGGATCCTTATGAAAATTGCAATAAGGTAACCCAAAGTAGCAAATTTTTGGCTATTAAATTCAATATTTTGCGTGCACTGAGAAAACTATTGATGATACATAAAAATAATGTGCTACATGATTAAAGTACTCATTATTAACTACAAAAAATACGTGAGGGTATATATCTTACTATCATAGTTAAGTCACAATATCAGCTTTTGTGTTCTAAAATTTAATTATATCGCCGCCGCGCCGGTAGATACAAAAGTTGGTTACATTCGTATCGTAGTATTCATTCACATTCAAATAAATAGTTTCACAAATTGATAGGTAGGACAGGAGAGGAAGGTTGGTAGGTGGGTAGGTGTAGGTGGGTAGGTAGGATAGGGTAGGGTAAATAGGAGGTTGCCAGTTGACGGGAGTGAAGCCGCGGGGGACAGCTAGTATTTTATATAAAAGATAGTTTTATTTGACTGAGACCTAATAGTTATCATGCTTATTTGCCGCAAAGTGGTTAAGTTGTGTGCTTATGTGTACCCGATTTTTGCGTATTTGACTAGGATATAGTTACCATACCAGAGCATGAAGTTCAAAAGACACACTTCGGATTATTCTTCATGAGCATTTTGGTGGTTGTCCGATTGAATTCATGATGTCAATTTAGTGACTCAGTGTACAGTCGATAACGATATCCCTGTATCGTGCACCAAGGGCATCATAGCGCTGAATCAATCTTGGTGGCATCCAACCAATGATAAGAATTTCCTTTACTATATATTATATGCTTCGCGTTTTTCGTCAATCCGCCGTCTAGTTACATTGTTTACCAGTATTTTTATTGCGTCAATAAAATCAATGAATCTTGGATTGTTTTACTATAAAAAAGAAAAAGCTAGTTTTATATATTATAATCCGTTGCAAAAAAAAACATCACACGTTTTTTCTTCATCGCAAATTTTCTACGCCATATTGAGGCTCGTCTGTGACTACAATATCCTGATTTTTCTTTTGTTTGTCTCAGCGGAAATTGATAAAAGGGCTTCAGCAAATATTTTGTTGATGCTGAAACAACAGACTACGCCTTTTATTATGTAAATCTGTGTGTAGAGTTAAATTGCAGACAGCTTTGTTGAGACTTTTGATTGGAACAAGGGCTTGTGATTTTATGATAATAAAAAAAAACTTTAAGAATTATATTTAGTTATTTCATTTTTGCAGGGCAAAACATCTTTCGTGATTCTCAGTATCTTTTACTGATGAAAAATTATACATTGTTACTTAGATATACCAAAAAATACTTAAGGAAAGGGCAATACTCGATATTGACATGCTAAAACAAAAAAAACTATACTTACTTTTACCGCCACGGATTGCTGCTCCAGTGATCTAGTTAGAAGAGTATTGGTGATGGAGTCTTAAAAACACATACGATGTTTTAACTTTGTGTTTAGAATGGTAATGCCACTCTGCGATACTACATAATATGTCCTAATTGATTGCTTTAAAGAAAACTGGGAATGGGTGCCACAAGAGTTGGTTGTTACAGTGGATATAACAGAAAACTGAAAGATCAAAATAATAATACATTGATATTCGTCGGAGGCAACACTTCCCTCAGAGGTGCGCAACCAACATAATTGTAATACAAAAAATAAATGGTAATTAAGTATTCGTAATTCACTACCCTCGTAGTGCAAAAAATAAACTCAAAGTACTTTATATGGATGCCCTAGTTATGCTATTTAAGAACCGTAAAATAATAGTTCTAAGTAACTTTATAACTTTAATTATTGCGTAAAATGTTGCCGGTTATAAATGTGGGCACTTTAATATTTTACTTGCGAGTTGGAACGATCAGCGAGGGATTACTGTGGGTTAATGAGGAGCGGGTTTCACTTGTTAATTATTTATGTACATCAGGCAATGTATAACTATTTGAGGTGGATAAAGGCTTAGGCAACTGTTTAGCAAAATTAACAAGAATTTTCCATCAGAATATTTGTTTTGAACTCCTTATAAGCATTGCCACGTCGCACTATCAGGAAGGTCCCTTATTTGGACGTGTCAAGGTTAGCAGACAGTTTTGAGGTGGCAGACCAGTGTCAAAAAGGAGGGGTTATTCGGTTTAGGACAGATTCTGGTTAGGGCAGATTCTTGTTACGGCAGATTCTTTTTTTGGCAGATTCTTGATAAGATAGATATTTTATAGTCATCTACAGAAGTATTATGTAAGGACTATATACAAAAAGTGTGCATTCATTGGAAAACGATTTGTTGCGGATAAAAGCACCCACGACCTGATCTGATGCTTTTTCTGGTCAGATCAGAAGCTGATATCCCCATTATGTCGTATGTTTTATTTTTTATTTTTTTTTATTTAATAATATTTTAATACAGAGGTGTGACTTAATTCTAAACTCGCCAAACATTTACGTTTGATGGCGAGAGACGCTCTTTTACATCACATTGCACCACCTTACTTACAAACCTACTACTTATATATTATACTGTTACTTACATGTTTAGTTATATTTGCTATCCTGTATAATGTTTTTTTTAATTTTGCCTTAATTGTTCCTTTACTAATTTTTACATTTTCTCTTAATAAATCTATTTTGAAAAACACTTTAGGTACCAAATACTTAGATGTTCTCTTACCATAATAATTTGTTATCTTTGGTTGAACCAGTTTGTTATCTCTAGTCCTACGTGTGTTGTACTTGTTTTTAACATTAACTTTATAATCATCGTTATAATAATATTCCAGACCTACCAAATATTCTAGTTTTTTATCTATGCGTATAATTTTACAGATGAGAAATAACTTCTCATACTCTTTGTTGCACTTATCTTTAACATTTTTACTAACTAGGAACTTTATCAGTCTTATTTGTATGTCTTTAATATCTCTTAAATATGTAATAAAGATTCGCCCGTACACAAGGAGTCCGTAGCTTATTAGCGAATCGGCAAGTGCAAAATATACCATTCTTAACGTATGTTTGTTCAATACATTTTTTAAGTGGTAAAACTTACTTAGCACCGATCTTAGCCTATTGCAAATGTCATTTACATGTGATCTCCAATTAAAGTTCTTATCTATTGTTAGACCTAAATATTTAAATTTATCTACGTAATCCAATTTTGCACAGTTACAGTTACATTTATTTCTATGCAAACATTCATATGTATCTCCTATCACTGAGAGATATTCATTATTTATTTTATATGGCATTTCGATTATATGGCGAGTGTATATGCATTCATTTAGTTTTAGAAATATTTAATATAATTAATGAATGATCCCTGTCGTTAAAACTAACATATTTTGTAGAAAATGCCCATCATAATAAAAATTAATATAAATCCAAACATTGAAATCCAATGTCAATAATAGGCAGTGTGGACTATTTGCCTATCTATTATTGCCACCCCTATTTTTATTAAAAAAAAAAATATGCGAAAAAGTGAAGTCATAGAAATGTTTGTCGATTTTTCATCAATTCACAAAATGTAAACATCAGCAAATATGTAAATATTAAAGACGAAAAGCTGTTCTAAATTGCATGCTCTTACCTTTCTGATTTGCCAACAAAATGGCGATTTTTTGTCATGAACACAGAGACGTTTAGTAAATCGACTAGTTTTGTTAATCCATGTTTGTAAAAGAACTCAGACTGTGTTCCCATAACAAAATAATAAAATACAGATGCATTTACTTCAAACAACTTTGGTTTAAATTGAACGTGAATCTTATAATTTTAATTTATCTGATAAAGTGTCAATAATAGGCAGGGTGTCAAGATTAGGGCAGTTTACCCTACTTTTGGATAAGATCGACCACAATATCATCGCTTACCATCTGGTGCGATAGTGGTCATCCGAGAGCCTATCAATAATAAAAACTGGCCAATTGCGTGTCGGACTTCGCACAATTTGCCGTTGCCCCTTCCTTTGCTTAAAATGCCTCGTGACAAATATTTGAAACGTCAGGAGAAGAAGATACAATTTTCCTTTTTAACCGACTTCCCAAAAAGGAGGAGGTTTCTCAATTCGATCGTATATATATTTTTTTTAATGTGTTTTCGCGGGTAACTTCGTCGTTTATGAACCGATTTTGATGATTCTTTTTTTGTTGGAAAGGAGATATCCCAAGGGTAGTACCATGATAAGGAAACCAGGATTTGATGATGGAATCCTAGAGAAATCGAGGGAACTCCTCAAATATTATAGGCATACATGTGGCGATTTTGGTATTTTCATCAATAATGCAATCATTTGCATTCAGAAAGTATAATTTGGTGAAGTGGAACTGATGAAGAAGACCACAATGGCCACTGGAAACCCGAAATAAAACAATGTATCCTAGTCGTGTTTGGGCTTATTGGAATTGTCATAAGATGTACTTTCGCTAAAAATGATTTTCATACTAATTAGAGGTACCTACCAAAACTAAAAAGAGAAAAATATTTTTTTTTTTAACAAAAATCAAACCGACTTCCAAAACAAAACACTTCAAAGTGAAAAATAACTTTCTTTTCCGAAGTCGGTGTCGAATAACTGAATACGATGGGTACAAAAGACACCGACTTCGGAAAAGAAAGTTATTTTTCACTTTGAAGTGTTTTGTTTTGGAATTCGGTTTGATTTTTTGTTAAAAAGTTTTTTTTATATCAATGAATTGATACGAGACCTGAGATCCAATGCTTTTTTAAACCTATTCTTATTTTCCCAAAAATATACCACCTTCCATACTTATTCTTTCTCGGAAACCAAGCGAAATGCAATCATCTGAACAACCCACTCATCTGTGACTTTTAAAAGTTACGAATTATTTAAAAATCTGTCTGAATGAATTTCTGTCAAGGTGGCAAATTTCATTGAGTAAATTACGTACACAGAAGATAACATAGTGCACAGTGCGCAGACACAGATGCGCTTTATGTACCTTTTTTTTCATAGTCTGATGAGACTGCAAACAGTAAAGCGGAAAGAGATTAGCTAATAATTCATATGTAAAATCAATTATCATTATTTTGTAACTTTACATTTTTGACATACAAAAGGGCCGCTTAAGCGGCTGTAGTCGAACAGTTGACAATCGACATCTAAGGTTCTAAGCCACGCCCACTGTCATCGATAGCTTAGGGGCAAACTTTAAATTGGAGGGAAAATTATTTGAAAATTAAATACACAAGGCCGACCACAGAGGCCCACATCATAAACGGACTCTTCCAATGGATTTAAAAAAATATTACCGCGCAAGTTCTTATTTCAAACTGGCGGCTAGCATCTGACATCAGATCGTTCACTGTTATTTTGCCTATGAATGCAACCTTATTGCTACGAAAATAAAGATCACTAAAATAGGTAATCTGGCTTGAGTCATACGAGTCTTTGCCGTGCAAATTGAATAAATATTATAATTATGTCTGCTTATATGCGACTGCCACATATAAGAACACAGTAGGTGACATTTTATTTATAACGGTTTAATTTTATTTATATCTTTTATTTAACTTTTTTCTTATTTATTACATTTTTAAATATTTTTACAAAACACACAAAAAAGAAAAACATTTAAAAATATAAAAAATAGAGGCCCACAGGTATCGGGAACAGGGTCCAAGCTACCGGCGGTCAGGGCTCCAGAGAGAGGAACCTCCTAACAATACGAGCCGTGTCCAGCAGTACTGCTTTCTGGATCAGGCCCTTGACCCAGCCGCCTAACGAGAGCCTCCTAAGGTGTTGGTCGAGGCTCGTGGCTATTAAGCCATGGGCTGACACGACTATCGGTACAATGATCGCTGAGTCCACATCCCACATGTCGACAACCTCGCGAGCCAAGTCAAGATACTTGATTTGCTTATCTTTCTCGGCTTTCACGAGGTTCCCGTCATGCGGGACAGTTATGTCAACAATCATTGCACGCCTCTCGATTCGGTCCACCACCACTATATCAGGCTTATTAGCGATAATAGTTCTGTCAGTGATGATGGACCGATCCCAGTACAATGTGATATTGCCATTCTCGAGAACTGGGTCGGGCACATACCTGTAGTACGGCACCTCCGACGCCACAAGAGTGTATTTCAGAGCAAGTTGCTGATGGATAATCCTGGCTACAAGGTTGTGCCTATGCAAGTACTCTTCGTTAGCTAGACGAGAACAACCAGAGATAATGTGGCGGATCGATTCACCCGGACGGTGACATGCCCGACAGATGTCAACCGTGCCATCCTTTACAATAAATCTCCGGTAGTTATTCGTCATGATAACTTCGTCCATAATTGCACAGACGAAACCTTCGGTTTCCCCAAAGAGGTCACCGAATCGCAGCCAGGCTACGGACGCTGATTGATCTACTTCGGACCCATGTAGGGCCCGGAAAAAGCGTCCGTGAAGCTCCTTACTCTGCCATACCTCCTTGCGGTCGTTAGTGTCAAGCACTACAGGCTTGCGCCAGTTCTCATTCGCCAAGGAGAGCGGGGTGAGTCCCCTGTCCACTGCTACTACATCTCGATGAATACCCACGTCGGTGTTTAGAAAATATTCTCTGAGATTGCATATCTCGCGGTTGTGGAGGTTTTTGGCATTTAAAAAGCCTCGGCCTCCACACTTCCGCGGGATATACAATCTCATGACTGACGATCGTGGGTGATGCATTCGATATGCAGTCAGCAGTGTACGGACCCGCCTGTCCAGGGCGTCAAGTTCCGTTTGAGTCCATTTGAGTATGCCGAAAGAGTACATCAGCACCGGCATGACCCAACCGTTGAAGGCGCGCACCTTGTTTCCGCCCGAAAGAAGGCTATTGAATACCTTCTTCAGGCGGCCAAAGAAGCGTTCCCTCAACGATTGCTTCATGTCTATAGTACTGATACCTAACGCTTCCGACATACCCAAATACTTATAGGTTTCGTTTGGAGAGAGGGATCTCAGGTTTATGGAATCCGCAAGTTGAATTCCTACGGATTCCACAATCTCCCCTCGCTTTACATGCATGACCGCACATTTGTCCACACCAAACTCCATCCTGATGGCGCTACTAAAAGTTTCAGTTACCTTTAGTAGCTCCATCAGCTGAAGATTGCTGGGGGCAAAAAGCTTCAAGTCATCCATGTAAAGGAGGTGAGATATAACCTGACCACCTCTCTTCAACCGATAGCCTAGCCCTGAATTCTCCAGCATCATGCTTAGAGGATTCAAGGCTAGGCAAAACCAAAGTGGACTCAAACTATCGCCCTGGAATATACCTCGCTCGATCCTTACAGGTTCGCTATTCCTCTGGATATTTCGACATCCTGGATAGCGAAGGACTGTGCTCCATTGCCTCATACACGACATCAGGAAGGTGCGTAGAGTTGTATCTATTTTATACAATTCTAGCACCCTCATGAGCCATGTATGCGGCACCGAGTCATAGGCCTTCTTATAATCTATCCAACATGTCGACAGATCCTTTCGGGAACGCCGAACCTGTTGGCTAATGGCCATATCAATAAGGAGTAGCTCCTTAGTACCGCGGGACCCGTTCCTACATCCATTCTGAGAGACCGACATGATGGAGTTATTGTCAACATGTTTATTAATTTTTACTCTCAAAATGGATGTAAGAACCTTATAGACCGTTGGTAAACATGTAATTGGTCTATAATTTTTGGGTTCCGCGGTGCTACCAGACTTGTGGAGCAGGTGGGTTATTCCTGTTGTAAGGAACTTGGGTAGCGAACCAGACTCTAAGGCTGCCTGGTACTGAGATGCCAAACGAGCGTGCGACCTTTGTAGCCACTTGATCCAAAAGTTGTGCAGTCCGTCCGGTCCTGGAGATTTCCAGTTCGGCAACGGACGGACTGCACGGGCTACATCTTGGGGGCTGATCGTGATAGCCCCCATTTCTTGTATTGGATCACACGCTCGTTCGACCTCCCGAGTCCATTCACCTTCGGTGTGACTGACAGGCACCGACCAGATGCTGCGCCAGAATGAAAACATAGCGTCATCATCCGGCAGGTGCGTATCAGTCACACCTTGGTCGGGTCGCTCCCAAGCCCGATAAACCCACCTTTCATTACTTTGGAATGTGCGATTCTGGGTGTATCGCTCCACTCTTCGCCTGTACCTACGAATACGGTTTGCCCATGCATACACTTTTTGCTTCAGGAAGTCGATGCGCTCTGTGACATGGGATATATAGTCTCGGGGGCTGACATCAGTCCCCGAAAACGCCCGTCTCACAAAGCGCATCACTCTTGGGCGACTATTGCCCACCCTGAAACAAATTAGTTTGCCGATGAGTGCTCTGGCCCCACCAATACGACGTTCGATCCTGCACTGCCAAGCCGGTACGGCTGGTTTCGGTCGTGTAGCTCTGTCATCTGCAAATTTGACATGAGCTACACGACATGCCGCTACAGCCGCGCAGTACATAATCGAATGTGCATCAGTGAGGTCTTCGCAGTCATCAAAATAGTTTGACAACTGCGAATCCAGAACAGCCACCAGCGCCCTATTTTTGTTATGCATGGGCAAACGAGGTAATCGTGGCCTAAGTTCGGGTGGCATGTAGCGATAATCCCGAATAGCACACTCCAAAGCACTCCTCAATTCCTCATTGCACTGGGTACTTACGTTTGTAACCCTGTCACTTCTCTCCACGTCAGCATTGATGGCAATATGGTTTGACTGTGGTGGTACCACAGCCTGCGACGATGGGGCAGTGACACGGTTACCCATTTCCGTTCGGAGGCGATCAAGTACAGTATCATCCAACATACGATTACGCTGGATGACCCGCACCTGATCCGAAAGTCGTTGGGCCGAAACGTTGACGGTTGGCTCAAGCACCTGAAACAAAGAGAGCATCCGGACACGGTACGCGGTCAGGTTGTTTCCTCCCTCTGTAGCCCCAAAGTATGCGCGCATGACATCTTCATTGATGGATGGTGTCCATCTCATGCGCTGCACACTTCCGCCGGGTGCTGGGACCCTATCAGAGACGGGTAGGCCTCGAGGTCCTAAGCGGTCCGGCGGCCGGCGTCCTCCCCGACGACGCGCAGGTGGTGGTGTCGTCGGCGGCGAGAAATACTCGTCGCTCGAGCTCGACGCAACTGCCGCGGCCGATGTCACAGCACTCACGGTGGGGCTGTGTTCCGGCGGCGGCGAGGCGGAGCTGGGCGACGAGGCCGGAGGTGGTGGGCGTGCATTGCGTGCTGCAGCTCGCGTCAACATGACGTCTATTCCATTTTTCTCGTTTCTTGTTGTAATTCGGTCATTTTAATTCGGTTAATTCGGTCAGCTTTCATTATATTATTGTTTAGTTTTTTTTTTTCTTGGAAAAACGAAATTTGTTATTTATATTATTTTTATGAGTTCTACTATATTGAAATGGAATTTGTAACGTTAAACTAAAACTTTAAATTTGAATTGAGATTTGGTGCTTTCATTAATCAATTTAATCATTATTTACAATAGGAAAGTCCCATCAAATTATAAAATATCTTAAATTTGCAAATATCCAGAACTTACTAGGTTCGGAATTGTCTTGTTTATGCATATTTACAATATCAAATAGAATTTAGGACACTATTAATATCATTTGTACAATTCGTAGGTTCTTATTCCTTGTTTAGTATTCTCTTGAAATATTGATATGTCATTTAGTTACTATAAAGATAACTTTCCATAACCTGTTTCAAATCATAGTATATTTTTGCGCTATCCTGGAATATAATAGTTTAAAGGCACTTACTGGGTTTTGATATACATCAGCCCACTGTGGTGAGGTCACGTGGTGCCGTTTTTTCTGTGTATTAGAGTTTACAAACAAATAGACAGGGCGCAAAAACCCCTTTGTTCCCATTAGTACCACCGAACTGTACCACCGGTGGTACTAACGGGAAATTTTGTTCTCTATAGTATCACCATTTACTTAGTGGTACTAGGGAGACTGTTTGTTCCCAATAGTACCTACCACCTATGCAAAACTGTATCTATCTTTATAAATAAAAATGCTGTATGTGATTGTATGCGTATCACTACAGAACTGCTGCAATGATTTGTTGCTATTGTTTGTTATATATAGAAAGAAAGAAAAAGGTGTATATGCGCCAGGCACGACGCATACCATAAAAAAATACAAAAAAAAACATATATACAAAATACCGTGTATGCCTCATAACCACGTATATGTGTCGTATATGTTACTGTAAAACCGAAATCTATTATTTACCGACAAAACCTAAGATTTACTAATTTTTACTGGTAAAACTCCAAAATCATCATCATCTTCCTGCCCTTGTCCCATGTTACTTGGGGTCTGCGCAGCACGTTTTCTTCTTCCATATCGTTATGTCCCCCATCACGCTATAATTGACTCCATTTTGTTTCATATCACTCCCCACACAGTCCATCAATCTTTTCTTTGGCCATCCCCATTTAAATTCATAAGAGTACACCCAAGTCATTCCAGACATTCTTTCCCGCACCGTCTAGAACCAGCCCTCACGGTACGCGTCCAAGTCATCTCGGCACCTATTTCTGGGCCGGCCTCAACGGTGCGTTCCATCTTCAGGATTGTGAAGGCTTGCCCAGCGGTCAATTTGCATGCAACTAACGTGAGCCGTAATGGCATCGGCCCATTTGAGCCGAGCAGCCTTTTTAACAGAATTCGGTATGTTCTTTTTACATCCAGAATGCTGCGTAACTCTCTGGCAATCCCCAAGTGTAAGTCTTTGAGTGACCATGTCTGAGAAACGTAGGTTCAGATGAGCAGAATACACATCGGCGGATTTATTGTTTATAAATAAGAATGATCAGTGCCGATTTGGTAAAATGATAAGATCAATTAATAATTAGCTTAACAATATTAATAGATTAACAAACTATTATTGTAGCCCGTTATTGCAATTGGGATAGTTAATTGCGAGAAATACAGGACTGATCAATGTGGTGATTCACCACACCATCACCACATTGATCGATAGATGTCCACATGTGAACGTTTTTTGGTTAAAACAATGATGATAATCTATTTCTCACGAATTTGACATTTTTACCCGACTGCCGAAGGTGGGTAATGTGTTTATCAGTCTATGTATGTATGTATGTTTGTTCCTATGTGGCGTTCTAGAGAACAAACGCGTTGGCCGGTTTTGATTATTCTTACGTCAATCGATTCGTCTTAAACCTGCGAGTGTCACTGGCTACATAAAAATTTGAAAAGAAAAAAATGGCGGATTTTGGGCGCCATTTTGTGGAGGGGTTTTTTTTTTGCCAAAATCATCGTGTGGGGTATCAATAAAGGGTTTTAAGAGGTGATTTCAAAAATATATAACACTTATGTGTTTAACTACACCTAAAAAAAAAAAAACTAAAAAGTTGTAAATAAAAAAAGTTAATTGGAAAAATCAAAAAACCCGACTGCTTAAAAAGCGAACTAAAAAGACGTAAACAAGAAGAAAATCATGCTGTGCAGTCGGAGGATACATCTGGTTTTTGTCAGCCAGCTCGCGAATATGTATCCTCCGACTGCACAGCATGATATTCTTCTTGTTTACGTCTTTTTAGTTCGCTTTTTAAGCAGTCGGGTTTTTTTTGGTCATTTCTAGGTGCCGTATGTTAGAAAGAAACAAAGATTGAAACAAATGGATACGGAGAATTTTATTAGTTCTGTCATTTCGAGACACTGCCAGCGCGGTTGTTACGACCATTCCATATTCTGTGTGTTTTGCATCTATTGTTTTCACATGAACGAAGAAGATTAAAATCGAATTCGACCTCACTTATATTTTAAATATTTTTTAATTCAAATTGAGATAACATTTGTTGAATTTTCAAAGAGGTTCAAATACTTTTTAGTTATGGACATAGTAAGTAAACTAAACGACATGAGTCGTTTATAATACAACAAAAATATAGATGCCAGTGACAGCAGTAGTGCCAGAAAATAAAAATAATACAGACTTTGACGATATTACTTGTGATTTCGTTAGTTCCAATTAAAGCCACCAGGCTACATGATCTGGCTGCATTATACCTGATATTTTTTTTGACAGATTGAATTGACGAGAAATAAAATGGATATTTTTATGCTTTTTGCGGAAAAAAGCGACATACGTCCACCTAGCAACGCCGCAAAGCGGTCACTGTCGAATAGCACTGGATGGAAAGAGAAGCACGATAGAATTTGTATAGACTTTTTTTACAAAACACAATAATATGAATTACTTAAAAATAATGAATGAAACTTCAATATATACGACAATGAAGTTTTGCGTCCTGTTATGATACGTTATTGTTGTTAATTGTACCAATGTACGCTGGTCAATATTACCGGAAAAACTTTTTGAAGGTCACGGTAAGAGGTTACTTTGCCATTAAAATATATCGAAGTTTTTGTGCGTAAACATGTTTCGGCCACAAAGAAGTTTTCGGAAATATGATCAAGATTAACATATCTTTTTTCTGCTGCCACATCTTCAATAGATGTGGCTAAAAAAAGTTTTAAAGATAGCCTATTTTGAGTATTCAGCCGCTTAATGGCCTAATTTAATTAAAATTAATGATTTGACTTTGAATCGAACTTGACGTCGTCTCTTGATTCGTCTTTTATTTCTTCTCACTGCTTGTCACATTATTGTGACCAAAGTAAACAGCCCCAACAATGAAACAAAAATAAACCCAAAGTAGGAAAAGTTCGTTCCACACTCCACATTTAAATGCTCGTTCATTCGACCATACATACAATTTGAACACGTTCAGTAGTGAGTTTAAGCTTTGAATAGAAAGGCGTGAACTACTCCAAGTCTAAACTTTTTGTTTAGCCTCACTTCACTAGCATTGTTAACCGCTTTAATGGCAAAGAGAAACGGTGTGTGGCTTTTCTACCTTTTTAAGGTTAGAATGCAAATGAAAGTGCTTTTTGATTAGCTTGTGTGTTTCTTGTGGGTGTTTTAAAGTCTATCGAAGCATCCGTTGAGTTAAACGAACTTTCAGTAATTGTATTTAATACTTATTTAAGTACTTAAGTAACTTATGTAAGTAAAACTTTTTAAAGAGCAAATAAAGTGAAAAGCTAGGAGGTTATCTTTGGAAATACTGATTCAAAAGAAAAGCTTTCTCTGTAAGAAAGCTATACTATCGCTGAGTACTATAGGTTACTTCTAATACAGGGATTCTGTATAAAAGCTATTCAAAAAAAATATAGTATCTATGTTTGTATGGCTCTCCTGCTCGAGCAAAACACTATCGAAGTTGACCGATTAGATAACTTTCTACATTCCACTGGTGTTAGATTAAAACCCAGACTTAGTTCTACATACATTCGCTACAACAGTCGGGGCTATATTTGCCAGATAGTTTAAGCAGTTTTAAAACATTCGAAGTTAAAAAGTTAGTTAGTTGAGATAAACAAATATTTATATGTATTATCTTAATTCTGTTAATACTGTTTCATCATCTGATCTATAGTTATGACCGAACAGCTAGCTAGCTTACTAACTTAGAGCTAGCTTAATACTTCAAAATAAATGGGATTGCCCTTAAAATTTACGAAAATATAGTTTTCCATCCTACATACCTATTCTGATCTTTCTGGAAATTCTTATCGCTAAAAGAATTGCACTACGTCGTATTGAGTCAATAGGTAATATGATGATCAATAAGGTAAGCGTATATGTTTCTCTCTGAACATACTCATGTTTCCCAAAAAGTACCTTCCGTATCTTTTCATCCCAGCACCCATTAGTAAAAGTAATACAACAGTAACCATCCCGTTAATATTAATTTGATGAAGTCAACGCCGCCCTATATTACGGGGAATGCACACAGATTGCAGTAATGCGGAGCACTAACAGTTTGTTGCGAACGCTGCCAGCACCGTGTAACCTATTTCCAGCCGATGGACGCTTAATATTTTTGTATTACCTAGTCAGCATGGCTGGGGTTTCATTTTCGTTATGTCTAAATTTTAAATGACTGTGACTGGTTTGCACGTTTGCTGATATTGAAATTGCAAACAGCAGAAATTGAGATTGCAGAAAGGCCAGGGGCCGTACTATTAAAGAGGAAAAAAAAAGTTAATCAAAACAATCAAAAAACAAATGTAAACAAGCCGACTGCACCGCATCATTTTCTTCTTGTTTACGTCATTTTAGTTCGCTTCTTAAGCAGTCGGTTTTTTTTATTTCATGAATTAACTAAATTAACTACTTAAATTATTTTATTCATGAATTAATTATTTTTATTTATAACTATTGTTGAACTTTATAACTACTGTTGAAGAATTAAACAATTGGGCCCCCACAATAAAGCGCCCAAAAGCCGCCATTTTTCTATATTCCAATTTTAATTTGAGACATTCGTCTTACATTAAATTTACGTAATTTAAATCATCAAAATCGGTCTACGCGTTTGGTCTCTAGAACGCCACATAGGAACAAACATACATACATAGACTGATAAAAACATTACCATCCTTCGGCAGTCGGGTAAAATGGGATAGAGCTCTTCGTCCTGTATAGCTCCGTCTCTCTCACAGAGGAACCATGATAGTTTGGCCAGTTAGAGTCATCCAGGTGCATAGTAATCATAACCGGTGTGCGTTTATAACCAGATATATAAACGTAAACAAAGCAAAAGGTATGAATGCATCGTAGCAAATAATGTTCTATAGTTTCTGCCTACCTCCATGGGAAAAGGCGAGGGTTTATGTAGTATGTATAACTGCAAATCCCTGAATAACATGAAAACATTCGGGTTGGAATTTCACTCAGTCAATTGAGTTTCAATGGTCATTTGAAAGTCACTTTGAACTTGATTTGATTTATTTTGAACTTTTTGAAAACAGAAATAGTTTTTTTTTTTTTTATGTCGAGGCAAAATAAAACCTCAGTGAGCAGTGTGTCTTATAACTTTGCTTAGAAATAGAAATGTTCATGTATTTTACATTACAGATTTAGCCTTATCAATAAAGTAAATATTAATTCAATAATGTAAGCAGTATACAAGTACCCATACGACGTAGGAAATGATATATTTTATCTCGGCACAATATATGTAGATGAACAGGAATAGTCTTCTAAATTCAATTACATAGTCATCCCTAAGGAGATAGAACGTGTTAGTACAGGAAAAATATTTGTCTTCCTTTCTGTGTATTTAATCATACATTATTATTTTTTGTTTGTTCTCAAGGGAATAAAAGAAAGACAGTTTACTTATCATTCCATTATCTGACTTAGAATTTTTCAATAGTTTCTAGGAAATATATTGCATCCAGCCGAAAGAGAGCACAGCGTCGGCGTTGCAGTTTCTTCTTCATCTGGGCCTATTAGCTCTAAACATTGCTCCAGACAATTCAGGTTTTATTACACATAGCAACTGTCCAAAAGTCAAAAAATATTTGCCTGTACATTTAATTGCGCTTGCGCAAACGCTATCCAAATGTTAGGTGATCAATCTCTTACATTTTAGCATTTTTTCCAGAGCCTCTGTGCTTCTCGTTGGATGAAAAGAATTAAGTTGGAAAGTCTTCCTCAAGTTGAGCCGATGGTGAAAGCCGCTAACTTTTGGATACAGAAAATATATTTATTAACATTATTGTAAATAGTCATTTTTTTTCATAAATAAACAATAAAAGTAAAATGCCAGGCATATATTACAACAATGATTTTGATAAAGCAAGAATGAGTTGCGTTTGCCACGATCAGTTCGCCCTTCCTAGCCTGTGAGAGATCAAGTTAAAAAGGAAATCCTGTATGTTACAAACAACAATCTATGTCAGAAGGCTGAAATACAGACAATCGCACTAACCTGGTTTACTGGTATCGTCCAGTAATTGGATTGGGGAGGCAATACGACTGCTGTTTCATATAAAATACAATAACAGGGCCTTAACTTTTTTAGCAAGGCCTCTTTGCCTAAATTGTTTTATACGATAAGACGTTATGATAATGTGTTTGTATTACTAAAAATCCGAATATTTAAGATATCTAAATACATTTTAAATTTTATCACATTTCATAATTTATTTGTCACTACCGAAAGTACCTTATTATTATTTTCCTCAGTAGGCAAACTAAATTATTTGTGCAAAAACATTAACTACGCCTCCAGTAAGTGACTTTGACAGTGACTTCAAACTTTATGATAAGGGTACGATATGTGGCAGTAATTATGAATTATGTAATATGACTAAAATAGCATTTCATTATATATAAAATATGCAGTAAATATATAAATAGTTTACAGAAAAAACAGGCATAAATAACTACCTTTTAACAGCGGCTGCACTCGCGTGAATGTCGAAAATTATTCGGAAAGTACTACCCGCACATGAAATATTCTAAGTCCTGATCCAAGCTATGGTCTGTCTGTGTTCTACATCCAAATTCGTAAAGTCATCGAATAAAAAAATAAAACGTCCAAATTCAGACTTTTACATTTATGCTATTAGCAGGGTCGGTCAATTATATTTGCGAGTATACAATAACGCACTTGACTGTGAACAAAGATACAAAACCAAGAACCGTATAAAACCTCCTTTACCGCAACAAATAAAATCATGAACGCAACGGTATCTACAGGTACACAGTCCCCCATACGTACAATTGTTCAATCTGAACCCTCCACCCTTTCACACAAAAGATTACGTCGTATTACGTATGTTTAGGGAGGCTTGTGTCGTTAGGGCTTCGCTCGAGCACCGGAAAGACTCGAGCATTGACTTGAGGAGCATTCAACCCTCTGAATATGATGCCTATCTGTTTAACGGGTCTCGATAAGGTAAAGGTGAAGGTTAGTTAGGAATATAAATTTAATAGTTTTGTTGTTTGTGCCCTTTTTGAGGGGAGTGGTTAAATATTTTAAACTGTTTGAAGAAAAGATATGAATAGAATTAAGAGTAGGAGTACTTAGGCATAATTTTTATTTTTTAAATGCTGCTCCATATAGTAATCGTCCTGAAAAGTACTTAAAAGACTGGCAGCATTGCCACGTTGAATGACAATGCATTTTTTTAGGATGAAGAACGGGCCAATCCACTAGTCGCGCAAAATCTCAATCAGTCGGCAAGAAAATCCTTGAAAATTAGACGCGCACTCGACGAAAACTTTTTGAAAGAGGATTAAGCACAGAGTTGCTCTTTATATATTTTCCGTTCAATATGTTAAAATGAAAGGTGCGAGCGTATGCTTTATTCATTACCTTTATTTACATTGCAAATAAAGATTTTCATGCCATCTATATCAGAAAACAAAAGGAAGCTTTGCCTGCGGCCACAAATCATGCATGTGGACTTTTAATGCAGGCTTCCCATTTTCAGGTTTCCTTTTGCAAAAACAAATTGGTTCAACGGCTTATGCCATAGTTGCCGGTTCCTCCCCCCCCCCCCCCCCTTCTCTGATTTTGATTCACCGTAATTGCTAGCCAGACTAGATACTCGTAAGCTTCTATTCCAGTGATGACTTGCTTTGTACCCTCCACATTTCTGTGTAGATACTAAGAATTTCGAAAGGCTTTACATAATATCTGCATTTTTCAACGAAGGAGAAGTGTAAATGTTATGGACCAAGTGATTGATACGGCATTATTCTAATGCCCAGAAAAATTAAAAAATGCTTAATATGAGTAGGCAATATGCTAAAAACTATTGAAATTATTAAATTGACCGGGCTTTCTGAATAATGCCAATCCCTTATTGGGCCGGGTAATAAAAATATGTGTTGTATTAATTATTTTAATGTTGACATTGGCTTTAATATAGAATACGTAAGTACGATTAATATTTAAGCAACTATGTCGATGGAGCCATTTCTGTTTGCAGGATATAAAGTAACCTAACATGAAGGGGTATACGGGACTTGAGTTCGCTCGCTTTGATCGCTCACTTCATCTTCTGTCATCCCCTGCAACCTAACCTATCCGTGTCGGGGTGACCGAAGTCCCTGAGCTCGCTTCGCTCGCTCTTTTTAACCGACTTCCCAAAAAGGAGGAGGTTCTATGTTCGATTTAATGTTTGTTTTTTTTTTTTTGTGTATGTTCACCGATTACTCCATCAATTGTGGACTGATTTTGAAAATTTTTTTTTGTTGGAAATGTATGTTCCGAAAATGGTTCCATTTTAATTTGGTGAAGATCTGATGAAGAACTTCGGAGATATACAACAGAACTCTTAAATAAATAACGGCAAATCTCTCGGGATTGCTGCAATCGCATGTCTGTTTGTTGTTTATAACATTTCATAACATAACATCACGCCAATTCACTCTTAAGGGGTAAGCAGATCTCTCATTTCACCGGTTATGTTCAAGTTTCATGAAATCTATTCTGGCGAAATAGTTCCCTTACTAACTTGCCTATTTGGTACGTTCAACTAAAAATTGAAAAATAAAAAAACCCAGGATCTCTCAAAAAGCAAATGCGTTTGCGATTACTAGACCAACCAAACAGTCGAAATTATAAAAGTGTCTGCATAGTAATCGTTCTTCGTCGATGAAATTATTATTCAAATGTTTCTTTAAGGTTCACCGTCGGAAATGATTGCTACCCATTTTCTTTGGATCTAGTTTGAAAACTTGTGAATGACAAACATTTAAGACAGAGCTAACGATCGGCTCAACTTTCTTGCTTTGAAAAGAACAGTTTTAGTTACACCAATTTTTTGCGTATTGTTAGAAGATTTTGTAATGGTAAAGAATATTTACCGTATTTTCATAATCAAGCTTAAATCTGACTTTAACTTAAGTCTCACGTAGACAGGTGTATAGCGACAATGCGATAACAATGCGGCGCGAGTTTTCATATAAACTTTTCTATCATCATCAACCTTTTTAATGTTCCCAATACTGGGATCTCTTCTCTGTGAGAGGTAATGGGCCGAGGCCGAGGTAAACTACCACGTGAGCCCAATGCGGGTTGGTGCAACTTTACTATAATTGTTCTAAAAATATAACAATTTCTTTAAAAAAGCTTCGTAGTATCGTTGTTGCATTATCGTGTCGTTCTTGTCTTTAAAACTGGGAAAAATGTGTTTATGCGGTACTGTACTGCCTAGCAACAAGAAAACTCTGTTGGGTTGGGTATTGATCACAAACCCTTGGATTTATTATACAATCCACGAAAACGCCGACACTATTCGATATTTATCGTTCCATGAAGGTTCAACATAAGCCGCAATATCCACATTTATGTCAACCCAAAGGTACAAAAATAAACAAAACTTTCCTTTTTACATTCCAAACTTATATATAATGCAAACACAATACTGAACTTTGTCGACCGACATTTCGTTGTGAAAAATGTAGGTAGCTACTGACTAAAATCAAAATATATAGGCATATTCCGTATACGGTGTGTATGAAAAATATATTTTGATTTTAGTCAAGTAAATCCGGGTTTTATCGCTAACCCCGTTCAAAGTTAGAAAGGATGATTAATGAGCTGTATAACAAGTCAGGTTCATATGTAGCAGAATCGATTACCCTTTGGCGAACTGGAAAAATTGCTTATACGTGCTATGTGGACGTTGTTTTATTACCTAGAGATTTTTTCATCGAATGAAAATCATTTGGGTAGGTCACTTTTATTTTGGATTGGCCATTTTATTGCCACATATTTGCAGAATTACTTTTGTTGATTGGATTTTTTTGGTTTATACTATAACGAAAGACGTTGTTCCACGAGCAATGGCTGAGGGCTTCCTTTGAGTCCGAAATCTTTCGGAAATATCAGCCAGACCATTCTGTAGACATCGATTTACCGTGATGAGTTAAATGAATTGAGAAGTCATTCCAAACGATACCATGAATTGTCAGCTCATTTTAAGGTAATTTCACCTAAGAGAATTTTACGGTGAGATTGTTGCATTACAGAATAATGTCCATCATCGTCTATGGACAGAAAAATTTAAATAATATGATTGCTCATTGCTAATTTATAAGAGTATTTAGTATAAGGCAATCATAGCCTTACACACATTAATGTGTATCTGTTATAGTGATAACAAAGTTAGCCCCTATTGAGGCGGTCCTTAAGTGCAGAACTTCTATATTTTCAATTGTACCCTGTAAATCGTATAAGTTTGTACTACTCAGGTCTTAAGGAGGAAACTTTGGACATTACGTGTCACCTGTGGCTTTATTTACGCCTCTACACCTAAAGGGAGCTAGAACATAACACTTAGAGACACATACTAGGATTTCTGAGAGGAATCTTTGGTATTATTGAAATTATGTCTTTGGTAAGACTCGCATTTTGTTATAACTATTGAAAACATCGCTAGTGATATTACCGCATCGACACTTCAGCTGTTAGACGTCCACTGCTGGATATAGTTGTCAAATCGACCGGTCCAATGGATTCGTGGCCCTTATCAGATCATCGTTTCATATAGTGGAAGGCCTTCCAATGCTGCGTTTTCTGTTTAAACTAGATATTTTGTTTGACTAAATCTATCTATTTTGTGAAACATCACTTCTCTTTCCTCTACTTTGATTGAAAGACAGAAAATGAATAAAATGGAGCTCCAGTTTGACGGATTGCTCATCAGACTAGCATAACAATAATCCACCTTTAGGAGAGCCTACGTTTTGCCCGAAAACACAAGTAGCTTAGGTATTTTATGTTTTCTTTCTTCCAGAAAAAGGATCTGGGTGCTTAAAATACAATTATGATTCTTTTCGGCGAAAATGTTGTTTGGTTTATTAATTACTAGCGGACGCCTTGCAGTTCCACCCGCGTAGTTGCCGTTCATTTGGGAATAAAGGGATAAAATGTCAACCGGGGATAGTGTAGCTTTCCAACGGTGAAAGAATTTTTGAAGTCGGTCTAGTAGTTTTTAAGATTATTTGTTACATACAAAAATACAAATCTTTCCTCTTTATTATATTATTAGTATAGATTGAATACTTTGTATACGAAATGACATCCATACTTACGAATGTGAAGACCTCCATACTATGATGATTCATGCGAAACGTGAATATTTACTTTTTTACTACGAATTCATTGTCCTACAGTGCACTTAACAAAATGAAAATTATATTTAAAAAACAAAGTGAATTTATAATTCTCCTTTTGAATTTTCCGATCATCATTTAATTCAGAAAATTTATGTCAATTTACTTGCTCTCTGCTCTGTTTCTGTCTACCTACAACCTATTTTGTTTCCATTTTATATGACATCTCTATCAATCGAACCCGGGCTGTGCCTTTAAGAACTCCCCAAAGTACGCAACGTAATGGATTTGGTAAAATAATACGGGAATTTGTGTGTACTTTTTACTCAGAAAGGGTTTGGATAAGTACCTATCTACCTATGTATATTTTCTTAGGGTTGGTTTAAAGATGTTATTGTTTGTTACAAGTTTATGGTTTTAAGTAGAGTGCTTTTTTAATTTTCTTTTTAAACCTCATCCTTTTGGCCTCTAGGGATGATTATAATTCACTAATTTTGTCCTCCGATTCGCTTATTCACTGTAAGGTTCGTTATAGAAAAGTTTCTGAATAAGGAGGTCGGCCCGGTAAATGAATTGTGGTTATTCGATAGTACGATGAGAATACCTCTGTCCCTTTCAAGATATTATATGGGTTTCGGCAATTATGCCATGTTCGAAATTGTCCGTATCTAGTACATATCTATATAACAGACGACAGTATCTAATCTACCGTGTCCAGTTGTATACAAGATGTCAATAGCAATAGTTAGCAATCTATTTGTGTTCGTGAACCAACCAGCCGAATTAGCCACCAACTCCTTGAATTATCAAACAGTATCTTGTATCTGTCTAATGTCAATATTGGCCACATTTGAATATCTACGTTCGTTTTTTAAAACTTCATTCTTCTTCATAGAGATATGATTTGCTTTTTTTTTTAAACAGATTACAAAAATGAACAGTGTTTCTAAATTAGTCTAGTTCATGAATTTTAAACAAGTTTTATGTGTGCGAATGTATCTAAAAACAAACTCAAAGGCCATTTCCTTTTGTACAAATGCCCCAACATTTCCACTCGATGTGATATTATTATTTACGGCGCCTGCTCGCGTGTAAGGAATAATAATGTGCTGTTGTAATAATTTTACGGACGACACATTTATCATAACAGTATTTACTATTTAAGGCATTTAGAGGCGATAATATAGCTATAAATATCGGTTTGGAAAATTCTGATATCTTTCCGTAAACTAATTAGATTTGTAATTAATAGTAATTGATTAAAGTATTTTATAGACACGCCATTATTATGTAGATTTTGCAAGTTGTAAAGGAATAGGTTTGTCGTTAAAGAATTTTACCGCCATTTAAATTCCGTCCCTAAAGTTCAATAAGGTCGATCTCATCGATAAACATTTTTAATTATAACAAGACTCTCCCTAATTTTGCTCGAGGGAAAAGTAGGAAGGGTTTTCATTGAAACGTCAAGCAAAATTGATGGGCTCGCCGTGTGCCGTGACCAATAGTCGTGGGGCGTTTGTATCGTTGGGTCGCGTCAGTCGAACGTCCGGAGTCAGTGTGGCCACACGCTTGTTTACTGTGGACACGTCCTGTCACGCGGCCACCACGTGGATACCGCACGTGACACAACAACTTTTAAATTTTTAAAAATCGGACACGTATTCGACCTTCTTGCATCGAATTTTTTTTTATCTGTCAAATTTTGGCGCGATTTTTTATCTGTCGAAGTGAAAATAGTGACGCAAACTTTTGAAATGAGAACAATAGTGACAGTTTTGGGTTTTGTTTGTAGTTTTTGAGTAATTAACAACATGTGCGGTATTCGGTTCCTCGTTCTCTGCTTCCTGGCGCTCCCGGGCCCTTCCTGCAGCAACTCAGATAATTTAGGTTGGTGTTAGATTTATTGCTAACATAATTACCGGGATATCCGCAGCTTGTGGGTAATGGCGCTTTGCTGAATAACACTGGTTGACAGCGTTTTAATGCTTTTAGATATGTATGTTAGTAACGACTATTAGCGTTATCGAATTCTGTTAATTGCCTTATTCAACGAGTTTATTATTTGTAGTGATGTTTTTATTAGTTCAATGTGTTTATTTTAAATTAATTTTAAAGTTATGACATGCAATTAGTTGAAAACATTTATACAATTATATCGTTTTATTAGTTTAATTATCATGAACATTATATAGCTTTGTATATTATAATTTGTATAAATTGATGCAATTATAGGTTCTATTCTAGTAACGATAAAACTTATAATTGCTTGTTTAAAGTTTTGTTTTATCTACGAACAAGATATGTTTTGCTAATTTTGTTATCTAGTGCTCATTAAAGAGGAGTGAAGACTTGTGTTAGGTAATCTAATTGCTTATCTTAGTACTGTTTACTTTAATGACCTAATTTGTATTATTGCTTAGATTATGCAGTAGAATTGCTTTTTCATTTCATTTTCTGCTTCAACATGATATCTGCTGAATAATTTAAGCTCACTTTGTGAATGTTTTAGTTATTCATTATTCGTATTTGTAGCAGTGTAAATAATAATAATAATAATCTTTATTCAGATAATAAAAAGGTAAAAACACTGTATGAATCTTAGATAACTAATGTAGGTATAATAATGGAAGATGCCTGTACTAGGTAATCCTGTATCACAGGCAGTAAGGAGCTCTAAAAATATGCTTATGTTAGAACAACAGAATTTAAACAATATTTAACCCAAGAAATTCTTAAAATAGTAACAAGACTAAATAAATTTGGAAAAATAAAACTAGTTTACTTAAACACTATAAACATAGAACAAAATTACTAGGTCATAATTATTTATATAATTAAATGTCATATTTATCTATATTGTTAAACGTGCACTATGATTACACACAAATAAATTAGTCGCATAAGCAGAATTGTAACAGCCAATATTGTAAAACCAAAACACATATTTTTTACGGTAAGTAGGTCACTGTGGTGTCAGCAGCAGACGTTCAACGCGTGTGACCTTGAGCATGATATAAGAATATTATGTGACGATCTTAGGTGCCCTCATAGTCTATGGAGTTAATGTAGTTGGTCTCTGCATATTTACGTGCTGGACAACTTAAATCACCAGTTGGATGGTCACATTTCCTCTTAAACCGCTTGCACGTCGCACATTGAGGGGAAGAAGATTTGCCGCTGCATTCCTTCAAGGAGTGTCCAGTTTCTCCACAGTGGCCGCACGTAGAACTGCTTTCACGGCAAAACTTGGCTGCGTGGCCAAACTGCTGGCAATTGAAGCACCTCGTGACTATGGTAAAGTCTCGCACAGGGCATGAAGTCCAGTTAATAAAAATTCGGCTTTGGTTTATAAGCACTTTTCTTATGCTAGCGGATAGTTCAACGATGTAGTTGCAGGTAGGAAGGCCCTTCTTTCCCGATTTGTGGCTCAACTTGATGTTCTCGAGGAAGGTCTCTCGACTTGTATTGGGCAATTTGTCTGACAGGTTTTGCTCGTAGATACAGTCAAATACCTCCTTCTCTGTAAGGGTTACGGGAACTCCAATGACTGCGACTCTAGGGCGTCGTTTAGACGGCTCTTCTAAAATCAGGTCTGAGGTGACAATTTTCTCGGACTTTTTTAATTTTTCAATATCACCTTTGCTTTCCGTGCTAATCAGTACGCCCCCGTTTTTCACTTTCTTTAGGCCACGGACTTGGATCTTAAGTTGTTCGGGCGAAATCAACTTCTGAACGAGTGACTTGGTGTCGTCACTCGTTTTAGTTTTATCACTCGGATAAATGGCGATTGAGCTTAGGTTAGCAGGACGGACGAAGTTGTCGGAGCCTTTCTTCACCATACTGGCATAAGAAGAGGAGGGATTCAATTTCGATTCAAAAACCTCTTTGAACTGTTCCAGTGAGTTCACCACGTTCTGCTGAAGTTGTAGGTGCTGGACGGTACTGTGGCTCTGGATCATCTTCTGCTTCAGCGATTGGTAAAGGACTGCCATCTGAGAAGTCCCACTTGAGACCTTTCGGCAAAGAGTTGACACACGGAGTTTCTGTTCAGAGTTCATTTTACCATCACCGACAATAGTGCACACTTCGTTCAGAATGCTATCTATAGATCCTAACCATTTCTGGATATCTGGCGTGCTGATAACTTCACTCGGCAACTCATTCTCCGCTGGTGCTGGTGGGTTTGGGTTTCTCGGGGGCAATTGTTGGTTAGGCGTCAGCGGAGGACTTCGTATTTGGCTAAGACCAAACGGGCTCGATCCTGGGATAGACATACTACCCGCAACACTTTATATAATGTAGAAAATAAACAATATTTCACTTCATCTTGCACATAAAAGTTGGAAAAAACTTACTAGTCATACGTGACACACTTAACTTTGGTTTTAACTGACGCCGCAAAATAATAATTTGTTGCAATTGTTTATAGATATTTCATTTTAGCAAGTACAAATAAACACGTCCGTCTAGTCTCGCGACAGGCCGAAAAAAAAAAAAAAAAAAAAAAAAAAAAAAAAAAAACAAATGTTTCACCTTTTAGCATCACGTACTTGTATTTTCATAACTACACGAGTATTTCAGCGATAACATCTCTCAGACTATACACAGTGTATCATAGTCCAGAAAAAGCGAGTGTATTACCCACATCCTAAAATAAACAAATATTTATTTTAATTAAAACGGCTTCCATAATTCTGGCAACCCTAGGCCAACATATGCTCCGCTATTTAACTCAGTTAACAACATCGTGTTTTGGCAACAGAAATTACGCAAACAGCCTCACTCGTGGAATTAAAACGTTTGCCAGTAATTCGCAGCAAAGCCTTTGGATAATCACAACATCATTCGCTACGAGCCAAGCGCTACGAGGCTACGAAGCTACGAATCTTTACTACCGCGTAGCGTTCAATTGGGCGGCATGCGAGTTACGATCTTGCATAATACTGAACTTCCATTAACTCAAGTGGAGTTCAAGTTTGGAACTCAATTAAACTTTTCTTCTATTATGCTAATGAAGCACGCATACAAAAAAGTGGCCAGTTCTCTTTTCAAAGTTAATAAATTATAAGATAAGACGTTTTATACTGTTCCAATGCTAATTGTAAGGAATATGTTGCATTTTTATGAGCGGAGGAATAATAAGAGAATACCTTTGCTATTTAAAAAGATTCTCGAGAAACATTCCTTTTGAAATCAATCTTTCTTTTGACGTGAATATATTACAGATAATTGAATGATCAATTCGGTATTTTTACTACAAACGTTATTATAATTCTTTGAAGCAAGGAAGTAGGTGAAAAACAACAGGATTACATTTTCCCAAGAAAACTGGATTTACAACTTGTTCATTGTGAAAAGCATTAAGAATGTTTTTTTATACTTATACTTTTTTCATTAGGTGAACTAAGCTGTACTTTGGATCAAAATACAGTCGTACGTTGAAGGTATTTATTTGACATTGAGAGCGCTTTTATGTCGCAGTATTAAAGTCGTTTTAGTAAATTAAAAGTGTCACCCCTAATGTTTGGTTGACTGTACATGGTAGAGCCCGACAAGTGATAATCTAGCTATCAACGTAAGTGTCGTGATTGGTCAAACGTCAAATGTGATGCCAAGCGCAATCGAAACGACACGTGATTTCGACAATCGTCATTGCTGATATAATGATGCTTTGTAGAGAGCCTATTAATGTTCCCACTGCTGGGACACTGGCCTCCTCTCTGTGAGAGAAAAGAGCCTCATATAACATCGATTAAACTAATATTAATGAGATTCCCCTAAAGTTACACTCAACTGAATAAAGCGCAGTACCCTTTGAAATTGATAGGTTCTAAAGTTGTGGGCAAGCTGGCCTCCGGTGTAGGCAGCGGGAAACAAAGCTTTGATGTTGCCGACAAAACCAACATGTGTGGTAGTTGTGAATGCTCATGAATTGCCAATTAACGTTTGTAGCTGTTCTTTTGTTTAATAAACAATTGACTTCTTGCTCAACTGAAGTGTTGAAATCAATTGTTGTTAAAAACAGTGAAATTTTGACGAGATTGTTTTGTTGTTCCTATTGTGTGTTACTCTTGAGGTGAACGCTAATTTAAATTGCTTTTTGGTTGTTTCTATGGAGGTAGGTATGAGCCGTCTCTTGGAAGTTATTTGTATTGTTTAATTTCCGTTAATTTCCTGAAGTTATATTGTTCATTAAAACGAGTTAGCCAATCACTGGGTAGACATGAAGAGTGGAAAAATATAGCGTTGACTTATTATTAAGTTACAATTAGGTACCTACCACAATTTATGGTGAAAATAAGAAAGTAAGATACAACATACTTTTTACTGAATCTTTATCTGGTTTTCGTACTTTCTTGACTCTCATAGCATCATTTACTGAATCAAATAATTAATAAGTGATTTCTAGCTGCACCGTCGTTCACATCATCTTTTATTATCAATTGAGGTAAAACGCAAGTTTATTAAAAAATCATTAATGACCAGAGCGGAAAGCGAACCCATGACCTGAAACGCAGCAAACTGACTTAATCACTGAACTACTGCAGTACACTTTTTTTTGTTTGCGGAATCATCAAATGACTTCTCCCAATCTGGGTGGAGCGGGAGGGCGTGTCAGACTTTTACTCACTAAAACCCACCCGTGATTCTTCAGTTGCTTGAGCCAGGGACGAGGTAACCAGTACCCAAGCTATAGAATTCTGCGGTAATCTGCTAATAGGAATAAAGTACTGTATTAAACTTAATATTGCAACATGTAAGTATAACGGACGTTATAAGTTCATTGTTTAGAAGCTCTAAAGTTTCTTTTGGCTTTTAAAAGTTTAGCGAGAAAATAAACTTAAGATTTTCCTCTCATTCCAAGTTTCTGTTAACTTCAGACGTAAGCCCAAGCGGCCAGTAACATATCTTTGCATTTTACTGAGAAGTTTTTTGTTTACACACCTTATTTTTATGGAATTTACCTTATAAATGTACAGTGGCCTTCTTTGTTACTTACCTGGTAGTATTGATTTTGTACAACTTATTCTATCCCACGCAAAAGTTTACGAGAATGGATGATTGTTACTATTTCACGCTTATGCGTAGTTTATACTACTGAACAGATTTTTTATTAAAATTTACAGTAACATGGCTTATACAGCGGAACGATATTTAATAAAACTGAACTGCAAAGCCAATTCAGAACAACCTAAATCCACCTCAATTAAAAAATTCGAACTACCCCAATGATTATATTCACAAACTGGATCAAACTAGTTATGCCCTAACACTATTTGTACAGCTAATTTCGGTTTACAATGATGAAAATGTAAATGTAAGTGGCCGCGGTACTAAAGCCACGTTAATTGATGAATTTCACATAAGCGTACAAAGGTTATGCGTGATACCCGGCCTCGCCCGCTCGTAAATTAATTAAAAACGTGACAACCGCGAATTTAGCCCTTTTCATGCCGTGACTGAGTGGAGTAAGGCAACAATGGAGGTTATGTTCTGAGGGCGAAGTTTAGCGGGATTTAATGTTAATCATGTTCGATGGGTCAATCGAAGGATGGATTGTGTGAGGAGTGACATGAAAGAAAAGGGAGTCAATGCGTGACAGTTGACAGGACGGATTGGCAGAAGAAAACGTGTTGCATCGACCTGAAGTAACATGGGACAAGGGTAGGCAGATGATGATGATTGATGCCACAATATATGCGCTCAACGGTGGAATTTTGGTTACGATTTAACGCTTAAAAACTATGTTGGTCAAATGTATGGATACTTTTTTTCCCACAGATATAAATCTAACTAGATGTAGCGATTGTATGTAGTTTCACGTGTCAAAAAACGGAGTAAAATTTAGCTTTTCATTTAGCATTATCGGCACCAGAAATCTACCGAAATCTAAAAATATGCCTAATTATGCAATATTAAGCTGTAAAGAATGTATAGAAAAAGTTGGCCGAGGCATTGGAAATATTTTCTTTAATTGGTAAATAAATTTGTTTTTGAATTCTGTGTGAAAAGGTTCATGCAGATGGGGGTGGGACTTGCGTTATCCAGTAAGATTTATATTTGTGATCATCCCCCATAGTCTTCCACTCTGCCCGGAGTGTTGCATTTTCCGACCAATCTGTCGTAAAAGCCTCTAAGTCGTCACGCCAGTCAATTTTATATCTAAACTAGATATCTGTTTAGCGTTTCAATAGCAAATATAAAAAAATTAAATGCTTTTTAATATTATGTTTGGCCCAGAATTCAGTCACGCAAACTCCGCTCGCTGACGCAGTATTAGTGTATAGTTATAAGTATACAGGTGACACGAAATGCCGTATAGATATTAATGGCTTAGTTATTATAGTACGAAGATAAAAATTTACGATGTTTGAAACGAACGTACGAAGTATGAAATTTTTCGCGCGTTTCGCTGACAGTAGATTTCGATGAAACGCGCAAAAACGATGTGGCTCCAACGTTTGATTGCATATTCATAGAAATTTAGATACCCATCTTAATTATATAGATGCGTGCTATTTGTATTCGGCTTAATCCAATTTCCGAATGTTTGTTTTGTACAATTTCAGTGAACACAATTTCAATATAGGCTGCACCTGTATTTGTTGAGGTCAGGAATTTAGCTCTGTGATCGACATTCGATTAAGCATTTCCACTCAATTCACTGGACAGCATGTAGATAACGTTGTCACCATCGGTAGAGCTATGTTCTAGTCCTACCTTGGGCTTCAATAAATACCTATACCAATCGATGACAATATTCTCTATTCTGAGCATTAAAAAAATATCACACCTAAAGTAGCGTACAAAACGTTTCGTTCCACCAAAAAACACGTATCACTATCGCATTTTCCTTTCATGACTAAACAGATTCGGGGAAACGACCTGGAGCAAAAACTGCGATAAATCTCATTCCATAAAGATGGTTCCGTAATGGACAGAGCGCGAATCAAACAAAATATCAAGAGTAAATAATTTAAACTTAAGATAAATTAGCATAACTTTTGTATTTATGAGGAAAAAGCTCTCAGCCATTACCGTTAAATAATACACTTTTTTCACAGCCTCATTTCTTGACATTCTACTTTTAAATATGACCAAGCAAGAGAAAATATAATTTGTTGAAAGAGGAAAATACGCTGTGAGAAAAACGAACACTTATGAGGAACGTGACAATTTGATTACGAATATTGTGCCAACATTAGCTTGCTTTATACAGCGTGTGATGTTACAAAAACATATTTTTTTATTATTTTACTTCAGACAAGTTATCTGAACAATGCTCGTCAAATCTTTTAAATATCCTTGTGTCTTTGCCAAAACTTATATGTCATACGTCGTTTCTACGATATTTTTAGTAAAATATTTTTGCTGTTTTTCTAGTTTTTGCCATTCAAAATTTTATATCTGTGAAACTTCATTTCATCTTGTTTGTTTAGAGTGTCTCGTCTAGTCTCGGTTTAATGACTTACAGTCTTTTTGCTTTAAATGAAATTAAAACTACGACTAATGTGAGTACATTAAAATTTTGGTCATAACTTTCTAACTTTTATGACTTAAATAAATGGAAGAACTTTGTAACTAAGGTGGGTAGTTAAAAATTATGATAATGTAAACACTAATGAGCAGGTTTATATTATTCTTACCTATGTAGGTGCGTTAGTAAACACCCTTTAAAATGTTGAGTGAGTGTTTCATTTACTAACGGGGCACACCCTTCGGGCTTTGCCGCGGCCTACTTTTTTATTTTTATTTTAAGGAAGGGTAAAAAGTAGTTTTTACATCACCATACCGCTGTAAATGAGCAGTTGACGCTTAAGGCGCAGATACCTCTCAGTAGCTGTTTTTAAAATGAGAATCACGTCAAACTAGTTGTTTTTTTGGAAAAAAATTATGTTCCATGAGACCATTTTCTTAATAATTATATATAAGAAAATTTTGAGTTTTGTTCGTATAACATAGCGTAATTAATTTGTAAAGTTATGACTAACACGGGCAAAAAAACAACAATCGCACCAAAACCGACGGGCGAATTTTATGGAATTAAAACCATCTCAAAAACAATTTAATTTCCTAAATTTTGATCTGAGCCTTTGATTTTTATGTCATAGAATAATAAGGAAAGTACATTTTGTATCACTAAATCATCTCAAGGTCGTTGGCGATAGTCGTCGTCTTAAAAAGCTCTGTCACATATAGCGTTGATAGTTTGTAAAAGCATCATTTCACTTCCTGCCTTTAAATAAAATTGATAATATCAAGTCTGATGTATCGGTAACTTTATAGCAAAATATAACAAAAAATACAGGTAAAATGTAACATCTACTGAACGGCAAACTCCGTCCATTCTTTTCCATCCATTGACGCTTGTTCGCATAATAAATAATGTTTTAACATTCGTTTTTGGACTCTGTAGCTTGTATAATAGAGTTTAAACTCTAAAAGCATGATACACAAGCTTATAAAGGTCGGGATTGCGGTCCCGGGATTATAATACGATCTCCAATCCACTAGCTAAGCGAGGTGTTAATAGCGAAAATGCATCAGAAGTGCGATAATCCTACGACTCAATGTTAGTCTTCAAGAAAACTTTGTCTTAGGAAAAACATGAAAACTTTCTGCTTCAGACAATTTTAGATTTAAAATTGCAAACTATAATGGTTTTTGTGGAGGTTGCTTAAGCATAATTAGGTTATTCGAATTTCATACCATTAACTCTGTTTCTTTCTTCAATGTCGTGCACTGAAACTTACAAAAGCGAAATCATCTGAAATTCTTCCAAAAAAATTATGACAGTATTCAAACGCTGCGCTGCCTTCAAACGGGCTCAAATAAAAAGAACCTTGACACTAGAAGTGACACACGGACCTATGAACTCAATGTGAGCTTTGAAGCCAGAAAAACTGCACCATTTAGTATTTTATACATATATGTGCTTGTTTTTTAATCCGTAACCAATGATTAATTATGGTAACCAATAGTTTATATTTTGGACAATGGTCAAATAAGTTAGAGAGTTCATTTATGTCATTGTGATGACACTATTTTATTGATGAAAAACGCGTTGTGTCGAAATTAAAAACCATTAGTTACTACAACTAACCATTGGTTAACGGATAAAAAACTTGGTCTTAGTAACGTGCAGAAATATTTTATGTTTTGCCATTGTTTATAATGTGCATAAAACATGAAGTCCTTCGTTTAAACTACAATATTCACCGACCTACATTGCGCCGAGTAGGTTGTTAAATATAAACTATTAAATACCTGTGTGACCTATATACATAAATATACATACATAGAGGGTTACTTAGTGAGTAAGGGGGATCAGCCGTTGAGCAACAGCCGAGAGTAATTTCTCCATAATCGATCATGATAGAATCAGTTCGTGCATTTTATCATGATTGATAACACAAATATTATAAAGGTGAAATTTTGTGACTGTGTGTGCGTGTGTGCGCTTGGTTACATACACACATATTTGTTACTTCTTCACGCTAAAACGGCTAGACGGATCGGGATGAAATTTGCCCCAGAGGCAAATTATAGTCTAGAATTTATAGGATACTTTTTATCCTGGGAATATGTTCCTTTGGGATAATTTTCGAAATTCACGCGGGTGAAGCCGCTGGCAGAAGCTAGTAGGACATAAACACAACATAGATTTTTTTGAACTAATTTAAATTAGACAGAAAGTTAAAAATGACTTCCCGTCTAATTTAAACTAATTTAAACCGACTTCAAAAAAGGAGGTTCTCAATTCGCCTGATTATTTTTTGGATATCGGTTTAGATATCTTCGCATAGTATAATTTGGTGAATACGGTGTCAAAAAACGAAAAACAATAGGAACCAAAGACACTGACTTCGGAAAACAAAGTTATTTTCTCTCTGTTGTGTTAAAAAGTTTATTATTTTTAATAATAAAAAAAAAACTGGTGACACATCCGACATAAAAAACTATCGATCCATCTCGCTGGCCACCACCATGGCCAAGGTGCTTGACGGTCTGATGAAAGGCTGCCTCTCAGAATATGTAAAAGTGCATGACGCCCAGTTTGGATTTAAGGCGGGCGTGTCCACAAAGAGTGCCATACTCAGCCTGAAGCACACCGTCAAGTACTACACCGCGAGGAGGACGCGTGTTTCCTTGACTTGTTGAAAGCTTTCGATCTTGCCTGTTATGATGTGCTTTGGGACAAGTTGAGGGGCACGGGTGTGCCGGCGGAGTACACAGCCCTTCTCCGATACTGGTATGCTCACCAGGCAAATCGGGGTGAGGTGGGTCGGTACTCTGTCGGAAGAGTATCGAATGGAATGTGGTGAATGACAGGAGGGGGTTCAGCTCGCCCCTGTTATTTAATTTATATGTTAATCAGCTTATCGAGCGGCTGAGCAGCACACATGTCGGCTGACATATAGACGGTATATGTGTCAATAACATAAGTTACGCGGACTACATGGTGAATTTCAGTCCATCGATGAGCGGACTGAGGCAGCTGCTTAGGATCTGCGAGACATATGCGGAGGTCCACGGCCTTAAATACAACTCAAAAAATAGTGAGGTGTTAATGTTTACGGCACCTAAACAAAAGCCCCGTCGTGTACCTCCAGTATATCTCAACGGCGTAGAACTTAATATGGTGAATAGATTTAAATACCTGGGTCATATTGTCACCAGTGACCTACGTGATGATAGCGACATAGAGCGTGAGCGCAGGGCGTTGGCGGTGATACGAGTGGCCTGTGGGTGTCACATACGGGCCGAGCCTACAACCTCCTACGCGTACAATACAACAACCTGCTGAAAATGATTGTTGGCAGAGTGCTCCCATCCAAAGACCCTGGGTGGAAATAGGTACAGGTTTATTTTAAATAAAATTAAGTACTAATAACACTAACATAGCATTTAAGCACAATCTGTTACTAACCATTAACAACTCATGGACTGATATAGGTCTGAAATAAAGACATTTTATTTTATTTATTAATTTAATAACAGTTATTTTACGTATTCTAAAAACGAAAATGTTTGGTTTCAAACGAATCATTACAATCATGATAAAATAAACAGAGTGTAGCAAACGTTATGTTGATTACAACTGAGTCTGTTACTGCTAATTCACTTCGTTTAATCCCATACACTCTTGAATGACACCCGAGGGAATCAAAAGAAAAACAAAACAGAGGGTGGGCTTTTCCTTGTCGAAAAACACAAACGTACCTTAGATAAGTAGGTATGTGACTGTATATTTAGCTACAGATACACACATGTCTGTATATTTAGAGCATTTTAAAAAGAAAATTTCGCGATACGTTTGAAATGTGCCCTCTGCTCCTACCATTCCCTTTGGGACAATAAAAACCCGGCTAAAAGTAAATAGGTATTCCGTTCGGTTGGTATGTTAACATTCAGGAGCACCTTTGTATCCCGTGGGATAATACGTGAGGATAATGTCAGGCTCTGTTATTATATAACAAGGATGATTCCGTTACGGACTGGCTTGCGAAACTTTAGTGGTCGGTTCGAAAAGGTAAGCAAAATGTCATCTATAGTTTTTTTCTTGGCAGCATTTTTTGTATTATTTATAGATGGAACGTTGCTTTCTGTAATAATTTCCGTGACCGTGAGATTCTTTGCGTGTCTCGAAATTCAGCTACAAGTCAAATGAAATTGTATAAAAATAAAATCTCTGACGATAAGAGAGCGCACACGAGCAACTTTCGCCTCCGCAACTAATTTTCTTTCTCATCAAGTCTATGAGTTTATATGAAAGTACGTGCATATAGCAACGTGACAGCCGGGAGACTTATTTCTTATAAACCCATAGATTTGAGGTGAGAGACAAAAATATTACTGGGCAACTAAATTGCTCGTGGGCGCACTCCCTAATTGTCAAAGAAACAGCTTAAGCTTATATCTATTTAAATGAAATTTGACGGCAAATTAAATTGACGAAGCTTAAGCAAGCTGCTGAAAATTTTAACGCCATCTTGTAGTTTTTAGGGTTCCGTACCCAAAGGGTAAAAACGGTACCCTATTACTAAGACTACGCGGTCCGTCTGTCTGTCTGTCACCAGGCTGTATCTCATGAACCGTGATAGCTAGACTGTTGAAATTTTCACAGATTATGTGTTTCTTTTGCCGCTATAATAACAAATACTAAAAACAGAATAAAATAAATATTTAAGTGGAGCTCCCATACAACAAACGTGATTTTTTGCCCGTTTTTTGCGATAATGGTACGGAACTCTTCGTGCGCGAGTCCAACTTGCACTTGTCCGGTTTTTTCTACATTACTTTGAGATTTTAGTACCTACACTTGTAAGTAGTATCAAAATGATAACAACCAATCATATCAATTTACATGAAATTTGACGGCACATTAAATTGACCAAGCTTCAGCAAGCTATCGAGAATTTGGGCGTCATCTTGTATTTTATTTTCTACATTACTTTGAGATGTTTAGGATACTCGTTCCCAGTAAGTAACTTATCAACTTTTCATCGAGTATAGATAAAATACTTTACGTATATTTTTACGATCACTGTGATGAAAATAAGTATATTTACGACAAGGTTCCATATTTGTAGCGAAATTCAATAGACACACATTGGCTACAAATTACGTTTAAAATCGATGATGAGTCGAACTCTGGCCCTGAAAATTTATGGCTCTTCACAAGCGATAAATTAAGGTTGGTCTAACGAGGCCCTGTCGAATAATAATCTAGGGTTTTGGAAACCATTAAAAGGGTTTAGTATCCCATCACTAAGCTACCGGAAAGGCTTCATGGGTTTATTCATAGCTTGCACGAGTACAATACCGAGAATAACCTTTTCTTTCACACCAACAATCTTTGACCCGGGCTCCGTTGACATAAGCCAGAGGTACAAACATTTACCTGTGTACAAACCCACATAAACCTGCCACCTAATACCGTTCCCTAACATATATTTGCCTTCTTACGTGCTAGACCTTATTAACACTAGGAAAAGCAGCCAACATACCACGAATAACAAACATCCTGATAAGGGCGAAACAGACCCAAATATACTGCTGTTAAAGTGTCCTTTAAACTTAGTATTCGGAGTCCCTTACCCAAATTCCACTCCAATTAACCCCTAAAAACTGTTAGTTGGCACCGAAATCCTAATTTTATTTATATTTTTTGACCTTCAAAGTTTTAGAAGCATTCTCGTGTATGCAAAAGGGGAACTATAATATATAGAGCAAACAAGGTACGGAAGGATTTGTTAAAGTAAATTGTAGGTATATCATGCTTATTGTGACAGTTTAAGGTGTCCTAACTAAACAATTTTATGTAAGTTAAGATCCCTTTTGTTGTGTCAATTTGTTAAGTATCTCTGTTTGTTCGGGACCTTGGAATTGGAGAAAAGAAACGGTGTTTATCAACTGTTTATTGTTCCGCACCGTTTGTAAGATTTAATGAGGTCTTTGAAGGGAATATTATTATCTTTCTAGAGACGAAATAATCATTATTTTTGTCTAGCTTTAGAATTGACTGCCATTACGGTTCCTTAATTTATTTTAACAGCGCTAGGTGTTTTTCGTCACTTTCTTGCTATGAAACTTCGAACTGATCCAGATATTTTTAAACCGTTTTCATATAAAGGTTTCTGAAAACATGCACAGTACGACAATACAACAACGACTTTCTGACGCTATCCTACGCTAAGATATAGAAAAAAAAACTGGCCAAGTGCGAGTCGGACTCGCGCACAAAGGGTTCCGTACCACTATCGCAAAAAACGGCAAAAAAATCACGTTTGTTGTATAGGAGCCCCACTTAAATATTTATTTTATTCTGGTTTTAGTATTTGCTGTTATAGCGGCAACAGAAATACATAATCTGTGAAAATTTCAACTGTCTAGCTATCACGATTCATGAGTTACAGCCTGGTAACAGACAGACAGACGGACCGCGGAGTCTTAGTAATAGGGTCCCGTTTTTACTCTTTGGGTACAGAACCCTAAAAACACGAAAAGGCTGCGTCAAAGAAATTTTTAGGTACTGCTTTGGATTTTTATATCAGTTTTCACTTAAAATTTATTGAAGTCGCATTTATTGAATTTTTTTTTCTTGCTTTGCGACACAACGATGTGACGACGCTTTTTATACTTAGAATACTTAGATATATCTTCTTATAATGCTCTAAAAATATACTTACACGTTCCATCAAAGTTTGTTTCAGGAACAGTTTCATTTCAACCTTCCAGGAAGGTATTTCATTTGCCATGATCCACTTGAGACAGGGGTCTCAATTCCGGCACGTCAGTCCCCGTCAATCACGCACGGGTCGGAAATCAAATAGCACCTTATTTGACTGCCGGATTTTTGGAAATAGTTTGCAGCTGAATCGAACACGGTTTTTAAACATTTAGAACATTTGTTTTAATATTCGCTTTGTAGTTTTGTAAAGAATAAGAACGTGTAAAAGGACCTGGAGGAGGCTTTTGCTCAGCACTGGGATAGAAAAGGCCAGAAAATAAATCCATTCTAATGCATTTAAGCGGAGGTTGCGGCATTTTTGTCTAAACGAATAGCAGAGTCGTCTCATTTTGCGCCTTCCTATTAATTTATATATATATATATATTATTTTATATATAGTATTTATTATAGGAAATAATTAAGTATATTTATTCTAACTATATACTTTTGTACTAATTTTGCATTTATGATATTATTATTTCTATTTTTATGCACCTGCCATGCTATTTCTTCACCGCCCTTGGTTGACTGGTAGAGAATGCCTAAGGCATTAAGTTCGCCTATGTACTTTTATGTTGCATGAAGTTTTAATAAATAAATAAATAAATAAATCAACTCTGTCTGTCTGTGCAGTAGTTACTTTTTCGCACAAAATTGTACATAGATAATAAATAATATTTTTATCAACATACCATGCAGGTGAAGCAGCAGGTAGAAGCTAGTGGTGTTTAACTGTATACCACTAGTCTTTACTTAAAATTGTACTATACATATTTCATGAAGGATTATTTTACAATTCCAATTTGCCATTCTCTTTTAGAGTGAAACTCTGCATAACGTTTGCACGATATATATATTTTTTTGAGTGTTTGTCATAGACCAAAACTACACTAGCTTTTGCCAATGGCTTTGCCTGTGTGCCAGCCCAAAATTATTTTAACAGAATGTACCCCCGGGATAAAAAAGTATTCCTTTGTTTTTTTAAGGTCCAGTCTATGCCTTTACCAAAACTGATCATAAAAACGTAACAAACAGCCAGAAATATAGAAATACACAAAAAAGAATTTTCAAAATCGGTCCACAATAATTGACGGAGAAATCGGTGTACACCAAAAAAAAACATAAAGTCGAACATCGAACCTACTTCTTTTTTGAAGTCGATTAAAAATGTCTTCTTTCGCATTTATAATATTAGTAAGGATATCCATAATTATCTTTAAAAAAATCAATGATCCTCAATTCTTCGTCAACCATATTCCAAACGCAATAAAACCTAATAAATATTTAGAGATCCATTCAAATATCGTAAAAAAATCTTCTCAAATAAAATGGAGTTCTATTGAATTGAAAACACTCACATCCTGCCTATTATTGTCAACAATAGATATTTAATATTCAAACACAATAGGTGTTAAATATCCATTTCGTTTTGTGTAGTGTTGTTTCGTTTATTTCGTTCATAAATTTTGGTAAAAACCCATTTTAATGGAGCTAGAGCGATGTGGATTCGGAAAACTGTTTGATTCTCTTCGGTAAATGTTTTGATAGTATTTTATGGACATGGTTTTAGTCTTTATGATGGTGAAAGTCATTATGGTTTATGTGATGCTGTATCGAAATGATAGCCACTGTATTGCGTCAATGCTCAAAAGTATTTTAAAGGGTATTTTTGTTCAAATCTACGAGTATACCTATTCTAACATGTTTTTACAAGATTTTATTTAAATTGCAATGCATGTATGTATGTTCGGATCAAATCATGCAACTGAATTTTAAAGCAGTTATCCTATACCGATTAAGATGAAATTTTGCATTCACGTTTAGTTTGGATGATAATGCATGGTTAGCTAAGTGACGTCATTCTTAATCCAATATGGCGGACGGATCAAGATAGCGGACCAGTTATTTTTTGTGCACTGCCATGATATGGGTATCAAATGAAAGGGTTTGCTAAGAAAAATACGAAAAAAGCTTTTTTTGAAAAGATTTTTTTTAAATAAATAATTGTATTTGTATTTTATTACTATTAATCTATTTATATAAAATAAGTAAACACACCACCTATCCGTTTACTTGATTTAATTAATGTACCTAGGATTTGTAATAACTTAATCTAAAATGCGTCCATAAAATTACTCGTTCTTCTCCATTTTGCTTCAAGTTACTAACTGAATCCTTAACAATCCAAAAGTGCCTACTAATAGAAATAAATGCTTTGAGTTTGATTATAACAATACCATCCTGCTTTGACAAATTGCACTAGGCGTGCCATCGAAATTACGGCCATAACTGTACGTGACGCAAATATTAAATTGCCTATTAAACGCCCAATGAATTCAATAAGCAATTAAGTACTTATCACAGCATAAATAAACCAGCTAGCAAATCAGTTGTGAAATGAAACGTACCTACGATACAGGAGAAATTTCTAGTGTGGGGCAAGATTAAAATAATTAAAAACATAGGTACATACCAACGTCTGTATTGCCTGAAGTGTTAGGACAGAAGTGTAGGTGCCAATAGTACCTACACTTATCTACTAACACTACACATATCAACCTAATGACATCTTGCCTGACCAGGGATCTAAAACCAGGAACGTAACCCTGTCAGTAGTATTTGCAACCACTAGACCAGGTATGGCGAAACTATGGCACGCGTGACTTTGGTGGCACACGAAAAAGTATTTCGGGCACGCTAAAATGAGTTTATTTAGCATCTAGGCAATTTGCAACAGCAGAAATTACACCAACTCCTACTTTTATTTAAATACAACATAAAACTGTAAATTCATATTAGGATTGCTGTAAGAATTTCTGGGTGCAAGTAAAGAATTGATTAAATCATAGCATTTAGAAATTTTTCAATATATAAAAATAATGATTTTGTTTGATTTTTTGTCAATTAAGACAAAGTCAAAATTCTTTGGTGGCACTTCAGTGTCACATAACAAAAATATATAATTTAAATGGCACGTTTTCTAATAAAGGTTCGCCATCCCTGCACTAGACCAACAGACAGATTAATCTTAACTATATCTATACTAATATTATATAAAGGAGTAAAGTTTGTGAGGAGTAGGGGGTAATCTCTGGATCTACTGAACCGATTTAGATGAAATTTAGCATGAAGATAGTTTGAGACCCTGGGAAGGACATAGGATAGTTTGTATTCCCTTGGGATGATAAAACACTTTTTACGCGAGCAAAGCCGCGGGCAGAAGCTTTTATACTATATAATATTATAATAAAGAGGTAAAGTTTGTGAGGTTGTAGGTGTAATCTCTGGATCTATTGAACCGATTTTGAAACTTCTTGCAACAGTAGAAAGCTACTTTATTCTTGAGTGACATATGCTATTTTTTAATCCCGAAAACGGGTCCTGTTGGGTAGGCCACGGGATTGAAGCCGCGGGGAACAGCTAGTTATTTATAAAGGTTTTAAATAAATGAATAGCTTTCAGAATCCAATGTTAATAGTACTCTAAGTACAGTTATATTCCTGCATGTAAATCTGTTTCCGAAGTCCGTTTCGTTGTAACTACAGCATCTACCCACTCGCTACTCATATCAGTCGACCTAAATGTCTGCGACGCTTCCGCGTGGCTGTGCGCATCTGATCCCAGGGAAATGGCCCCCGAGATACTAATGTTATATGTTAAATGTGAACTGTTTAGCGAATAACGTAAGTTAGCCTTGGTGTACACGGCATTGTACTGCACGTTTTTTGCTGTATGGGATCAAATGGAATATCACTTTATAGATACTGTTAAAAACATGCGGTGTAACGCTGTTTGACCAGTAATCCTAATATTTTACCGCAGTAATATGTGCAATACAATCCCGTGTGAATTTTAAGCCAGGTTAAATGTAAAGAATAAATAAACTGATTACCGATTGGTAACTGGTATCCTTATGTATCATAACGATCTTAGAAAAAAGCTTTCTAAAACGTGGGAAGAAATTATTTATCCAGCATTTTGAAACTTATTTTTTGAGGCTTGTCAATTTATTTATTCTTTTCAAATTGTAGTAGACACAATTTTATATGTTGTATCATCCAAAATAATGACTTTCACAATACATTGTTGATAATTTGCCAACCTTAAGATATTATTTTTACAAAATGTTACGGTTTTAGAATTTAGTTTTATTATATTGGTACCTACATTACGTAATGTGCCAAATAATCATGTCATTGTTTTCTTCCATTGATAGCACAAATGATCATGTTTATGCCAGTCAATCAGTTACAAAAAATATTTCAAAGTAGCATTCACATCGAATCAACACGCCATAATTTTATTTGCGTGTTTCAAGCAGCCACTGCACATAGATCTCAATATGCCACGTACACAAAATGCCTCATGCCTCGGCATGGCAACGAGGCATAAATATTCCAGTATATTAAACTGAACGGGGTCGGAACACAAGCCCGAAACAAAACACTGGCTTGTAAAGAGACGAATACACTAATAAATAACTGCTCTTGTATTTTTAACCAACTTCAAAATATGTGGTCTTTTTGGAAATAGAAAATCGGACTCTTGTGTTTGACCACTATCTCACCTGGTGTTTAACGATGATGGTGGTGAACGGTAAAGCACTTTTTCCTAGAAGTTACCAACTCAGTCTCGACTTAAAGATAAAAGGTTTTTCAACAGAAACAACAACTCTGTTAAACATTAATACCCTTATTGATAAAAAAGCCGAGCTATTTAGATTCGATTAACATCTTAATTCAAATTCTAACTTACTCTTTATAAAAGGATTCTTAATTCACATTTTCTAACCATTTTGAAAACACTGTATATTTAGGAACTAACCAAGTTTGGTGAAACTGGGCCTTTTCCTCTATCTCACGGCACCTGTCAGTTGTTATTGTTTTTGTAACCGAGCGAACAGCAGCCAATCAAAAACTTTTTTAATAGACCTTCTTCTGAAACTTTGCTCAACATATTTTTTCCATGTTCAAAGTCGTTACCGTCTAGTCTTGTTTCTCGTTAACCCTTGCTACTATTAAGTATAAAATCCCGGGTTCGATTCCCGGGTCGGGCAGGGTTATTGGGTTTTTCGATGTTAAATTTCTCAGTAGCAGCCCGGAATCTAGATTAGTGCCCGTTTGATGGCAATAGGCGATAGTGGTCAAGCGTGAGACTATCAGTAATAAAAAAAAAATGTTTCACTCTCTGTTACATGGGACTTAAATATAGCTGGTGAAATGTGAGTGTACTATAGGTAGTGCCTATTCTTCGGGGACTACAAGCGTGATGTTATATTAATTTTTTATAATTTTTAAGGTGGGTTTTACTTTTACCTAATAATTATTTATGCAACTGTTGTATAATAAGGGGTATTAAAACAAGAATGTGGGTTTAGTAATACTATTATCACATTAATACTCGCTATAGCACACTACACTTATGTGATACTGCTATCTCGTGTAATAATAGTACCACATGAGTGTTTGAATACGTAAGTATGTACATTTGCATACAAGATTTTATCTATAGCTATTATATGAATCCTCTATTCAAAGTTAACTCGAATAACCTATAAGTATTTTTTTTTAAATTACGGCGCTGTGGTAGTGAAACACGCTTGCATGACAATGTTCTTATTTTAATTCATAAAGATACCACGAATTGAGTAGTGTGTGTGTTTTTTTTTTTTATTATTATTATCAATAGGCTCGCGCTTGACCACTATCTCACCTGATGGAAAGCGATGATGTGGTCGACGGTGATGCACGCTTGCCTAGTAAAAACCCATTCACTCTTGACTTAAAGACCCCTAGATTGTAGCTATCGGGAAACACAGACTCCGGCAGGGAATTCCACTCCTTAGCTGTACACATAATAAAAGTGTCCCCAAAACGTTTTGTGCGTATGGGTGGGATGTCCACCATGTAGCGATGACGCATCGCCGTGCGTCTGGTTGTCTGATGATGGAACGGGCTGGGCGGAATTAAATCATGCAATTCTATCGCACACTCCCCGAAATGTAACCGATAAAAAACCGACAAGCTGGCAACTCGGCGACGATGTACAAGGCACTGGAGCTTTGATTTGACCAGTGCCTCATTGCCGATGAGTCTCGTGGCCCGCTTTTCGATCGACTCTAGTGCATCTAGCTGGTATTATATGGCTGGTATAGAATGTGGCTGTTAGATGAGTAAAGAAGGAATCTAAAAAGCAAAGGAGTTGCAAAATGAAATTTAGTACAACATTATGGTTACTATGACACTGGTTGTTTTAATATTGATAATAAGCTGTTTCAGAAACTTTTATAGAGGAATTATAGCATGGGTTTAGATAAACATAGTAACGATTGCAATATATCCCGTCTTAAATCTAATGGCGTATTACTTATCAGGCTCAACGTTCTCGTGAAAATGGACGACTTTGTTATTTTTTACTCCTAAGTAAAATAAAATAGGCACTTTGTTTGAGTACTAAGACTCAAATTATGCCTATGAAATTAAATGTGCGTGGTTTTCTTTGTCAGACAATTTGGAGGCATCTCTTATGATATAAGGTGTTTTTAAATATGAATTTTGCCTGTGTAAAATTACATAGCTAAAGTATAGATATGAATGTACACACACAGATAAAAAATGTTTTAACATTGCTTTACCTCGAGTCGTTCTCTATGCAACAACAGCTACACCCTCGAAGACCTCATCATCAGCTGCCTTATATGTTCCCACTGCTGGGACACAGACATTCTCTATGAGAGAGTTAATGGGCTTTAATCCACCACGCGGGCCCAGTGTGGGTTGGTGGATGTCATAAGTCTTCGAATTTTGGTTCTAGGACATGCCGGTTTCCTCACAATTTTTACCTTCACCGTTTTAAGTGCAGTGGTGATGAAATAATTTATACAAAGTAAAGCGCCTGCCTGGGTTCGAAATCACGACAGCAAGTCACGCGACGCGACCCAACGCGTAAGTCGGGGCTGTTACCACTGGGCCTAAAAGCCCACGAAGACCTATAAGAGACAAATGTCAGCATTGTTGACGTACTCGTAGCTCAGTTCTGGTTAAAATTTATTTAATTTGCAAAAAAAACGTGTGGTCTCAGGGGATCCCCGTCAGGAAAAAAGTTCCTTACACTAAAAACTTTTTCACAAAAAATAAACCGACTTCACTAAAAGTGCTAAAGAAATTCGTTTCGGCAGTTGGTGTCTTTGGTACCTCTTGTTTTTTGTCGTTTTGCGACACCGACTTCTCAAACGAAATTTATTTAGTACTTTTTGTGTTCTGCTTTTGAAGTCGGTTTATTTCTTTGTGAAAAATTTACTTCTTTTTAGTTTTGGTATACCATCACTAAAAAGTGGGCAAGTTCTATAGTAAGGCACCTAAAAGATTGACAAAATACCCATAATAATTAAATTAAATTAACACATTTCTGTTGTTTTCGCTAAGGCGTTCGGTTCTATGTTACATATCATGAAAATTGCTGAACCGGTTTAGCACACATGTTTAGAAGCTAACACAGAGTAACATTATGTGAATATTGTGCAATTCCAACATTATTACATATATACGTAAGCTCCGTTTTTTTTACCTACCGCAAACCGCGATAAGGAACTTTGTTCCAAAAATAAATTAAATAATTTGAATTCATGAAGAAGAAAAAAGTTTTTAAATAACATATCGTACTAAACTAAATAGATATCTTGTTGGTACTTCTGTCTTTCCTTTGGGATTCCCCAAAGGAAAGACAGAAGTACCAATAAGACTACTACTACAACTAGCTCGGTATTATGTCACAGTTACAGTAACGGGCAATATTATTTCCTCGCGCAAGAGGTCTAACATACGATATAAAACTTACATTGAAATTTTCAGTTACATTAATTAATTTATAATAAACTAGGTATTTATTCCTATACTAAATTACTGTGGTCGATAGGGGTCCAATTGAACTATACTACTGTTATAAGATCTTGTTATACACATATGAAATGCAATAAAGAATTGAATTGAATACTCGCATATAATCCTATTATAGTAGTCTTCGAGTTTGTGCACAATAATATGATTCTTTTACATTCCTTTCACCTTGCTTTATACAATTTAGGATGGCAACAGCAGTTATTGCTCTTGCCTTAATATTTCTTCGTAAATACACAATTAATTTTGTGAGTTATGAAACATGTATCATTTACATAATAAAAATGTTGAGGATGTCGAAATATGTGAATTGAGGATGAAATGCCATTTACATTTACTAAAATTTTTGAAAGTAAGAATTTCAATTCAATGGGCGATATTTCCATGCTAAAACGCAAATGCTATATATAGAATGCTCTTAAAAGTAATGAATTAACAGGTTATAAATTTTGTAATGATATTGATGGTTTTTTTCTTCAAAACTTTACTTTTTTTAAACTTTTTTAGAAATTTTCACAAAGTATAGACAGTTGCCGGCCCGTAATAGTGCTCACCTCTTAGAATAATTTGGTTCAGTAGAGCAAAGTCTCCGTTCTACATTTGTGCCAGAAAAAAAACAGTCACACTTACTTTCTTTATCGCAATATGCCTGGCGGAAAAAATAGTTCTGGCACAGGTAATTATAATACTAGCATACAAATGCCTCGTACTACACAAATAAACTTTGCCGACATAACTAGCGTTTTTTGTCGGACTATACGGACTATTTACTAAAAATACATCGATCGCTTTCGGTTCCGTTCCACGGCTATAGATGGTGTTAGCAGCGACTAGCAAGTATAAGGGTTTACTAGTTTCGTGACTATTTTTATCTTTAAATGCAGTGACGATTTGTTTTATAGTATTTTTTGCCCGTTTTTACAGTTTCATTGTACCAAATAGTGTTACAATACAAATTTAAAAAGTCGAGTGGCACGCCACAGAAATTTTAAACCGCGCCATCTATTGGAGTCAATTTTAAATGATCCGTTCAAATAATCTTTGAAATGTGAATTGAGATACCAATAAACCATAATTTTGTGCTTAGGAGCACAAAATTATGGTTTTATTTAATCAACATTAAACAAAACATACACTTTTTATGATCAATTCTCGAAAATGTTAATTTTACACACAATTCAATAACAAATCTCGCGCCATCTAGTGATATTTATTTGAATCAAATGTTCTTTCTTAGCGCTGGGACCCCGTGGTTTTGGCTAGTTTTAAACATCCAGTTTCAAAAAGTAGAGCCTTTGAATGGTTTATTTGAGACAGACAGCTCAAAGCTGACATGCTTAGCCTTTTCCCTTGCCGAACCTATGTTGAGGATGGTTTCCAGTCTAAGTAAATGCAGCCAAATACTAGAACTGGAGAGACTACTTATCTAACCACAATCCAGTAACTAGGTTCCACGATAACCCTTGCCATGACTGGAGACATTTCTGGCTTCTGACTACCGTATCGGCTGTCAAAAATCTACAAATGACAGTGGGAACCAACGGCTTAGCTTGTTTCGAAGCAAGGAACAGTGTGTGGAGACCACTGAATATCAGCGCCGTGCTGTGGGTCCTCCACGGTACAGCATTATACTGAGTGGAGGCCTTCTTGCCACAATCACGACATGCATCTGCCTGGCGTCTTTTTCATCCTATTTCTTTTCTGGTTAATACAAAATGTAGGTAGAAAATGTTATTATTGTTTTATTTATTTCTCGTCTTTACTAACTTCTTTTAAGTACTACTAATACTACTTTTAAGGGTTTATTCATGCTTATGCATGAATTTACATTGTATGTCGTTTTGTGACGACTAAATACTTTTTCTTTCTTCCATGTGTAATAGATGGTCACCCATCCCCGGAGCGACCTGGGTAAGCGTTGCTTGTTATAATGTAATCAAGAGTCCTACCTAAAGCTAGAGTACATGTAAACGTAATATCACCGAAATAACGTCGATTTATAGCCTCAGTAACAGCATCTAGACGTCGTCTGATGAACTGGGAGCACCTAATTGAAATGAACGGCACTGCAGGCGGTGCATGCTCTCCATATTGCAATCATCGCTTGTTCGGCTACTAGATTGGGAGTACAGAATACCTTGTAGATACTGTTCCATGCTGCCTTTTGAATGATTCAGGACACGGTGTATTCTTTTTTAAGTTAAAAGAGGCTGATAAGATCATTTGTATTTTTCTTTTTATATTAAAAAACAAGTACTTGTTGAGTCCTACTAAATCACAATTAAAAGATAAATTAACGCTTATGAGTCGTTTTTAAACAATCAAGCAAGGTTATTAAAAAGAAGCTAGGTGGTCTCTTTTTTACCAGAAATCGAAATATTATTTTTAAATTCACAGAATCTTCTACATCCGCAAATTCTCCTTTCAAAACTCTTAGTTTATGGTCCCTTCATGCCCAATCGTACATACAAGGTCCATACCATAATTATCTATTACATTAAACGTTCAATTGACCCATTAAACCTACACCATAACCCTAACATAGTTACGTCTAACAAATAAACAAAATGGCGTCTCTACAAGCAAGTTTATACCAGTAATTTCCGTAAACATGCTTCCCGTAATTATTTCCCTGCCGTTTATACGCGATGCATTAAAATGGCGGGCGTCGTGTTAATTTAAGTTGTATCATTGCCCTATATTTTGTTGTGGAAATAATTTTGGGTGCTTATTACAGTATGTACTGTAATATAAATGTTTGTATGTTTAAAGTAATTTTGAAAACGTTTGAGTGTTTCAGGTTTGTCTGTAACTATACAAATAAACAAAATTGAAGAGTCGGTTTGTAGTTTCAAAATAATATCTTTTTAATTAATGCATACGGATGCATATGAAAGAATATACGGTACTTATAAAAAGCAAAAAAAAATATAACATTTAAACATCTGTTTCCGCCAATTTCCGAAACGACTCTCTTACGACGACAATCTTAAACATTTAAGTAATATATGTCGCATCAAGGCTGGCCGATAGATGTAAACCATTGGGAAGTCAGGATGGTAGGTTAAGACATTGTGTGTGGGCAGGTCGGTGGGTACAATCGTGAAAATTAAATCACACAATTTATTCAAATATTCACAGTTACAATCTTGCTTACTAATATTACGGATCGACACTGATTCTAAGACGTGTTAGGTCTAAGGCTGCCAGTACTCAACTCCTATATTCTGATGTCCCCACCACGCAAATGGTTAGAAAAAGCGCGCCAATGCCTAGTTGTTCTTGCTTTGCCGCCAGATGGCATGCTTGCGATTTGTTTTGACGTCCGTACTATTGAATAAACCCGATATATATATATTTATCTACCCAGCTTTTAAAATTGCTCGATGGGTTTGGAAAAAAGTATTGGAACCGCACAATATGGTGCCCAAAATTCGCCATGTTTTTTTTTTTGTGATGTAGCTTATCTAAGAACACTTGGGCGGCCAAGACGTATCTAATGATGTCTTAATTTCTTTATTCTAGTGGTTTGAAAGATAAAGAATAAATAATATTACTTCCAAACAAGATACGCGCAAAGAACATAAACCTTTCCTTCCAGCAGTCGAGTAAAATAAATTAGAGTACGGCGCGAAAAATGTTTGACGCGTATGAAATCGCTGGTAAAAGCTAGCTTGTGAGATAAATGTGAGGTAATTTATCGGAAAATTCGAGATACGTACATTCAAATATTCAGCGGTCTAAAACAGAGCGCATATGTCATTTCGATAAAATAATGTCGCGCAGTTCGATTCGATAACACTTTATACTCATACCGTCGACAACAACTCTAAATACCGCTTAACCATATTCAATCCCATTTATGGCATAATGCGTGCGTCATAATTATCAACAATATTTTCAGTGAGTTGTGGTGGTTGTCAGTGGTATTTTTGGATCTTTGAGGCTCATAATTTACGTGTGACATCGCATGTGACATTCACCAACCCGCACTGGGCCCGCGTGGTAGATTAAGGCCCATTACCTCTCTCACAGAGAGGATGCCTGTGTCCCAGCAGTGGGAACATTATGAGGCTGATGATGATAATTTACGCTACATTTTGTTTCATACAAAAGTCCTGGGGTCGTTTTGTGACGTGACACTGCCATAACTATTCGGTTGTGAAATGAGGATAGTTATATATAGCTCCATCTCTCTAAAATACACACACTGGAACTATTACGGCTGTTACACGTTATAGTAATGCCTCTATTTGTGCCACACGGCAAAGAAAAATTTCCTAAATGATTCTTATCATCATCATTTCAGCCGAAATATGTCCACTGCTGGACATTGGCCTCCCGCAGGCTCGCCACATTGACCGATCCCGTGCGTCTCGCATCCAGCAAAAGCAGAAAAGCAGAAATGATTCTATTTTAGGTAAATAAAGAGATTCATAAAATCGCTGGTTAAAATGCAAAAGGCCTCGAACTTTAATAGTTCTATTTTTAAATCTGCAAAAGCTAGCTATCCAAATTAATTATTTTAATTTCAGCACTCCTATTACAAGGCTTGAATGGCGTAAAAATAGATCAAAGAGAGACTGTGAAAAAGAATGTTTAAATGTAAAAAGAAAAGGCGAGAGAGGTCTTAGATATATAATAGTAAATAGAACCGTTTTTCTATTGAGAAATAACTCACTAGACTCGACTATTGAATAATATATACGTAAATGTACGTATTCATATGATACAAACTCAGCTGTGAAGCCACTTAGCAAAATTAAAAAGCGATATCAAAGATACAGAAAATATCATACATTTATGTACATCTCATCTTATTCATATTCGTAGAACTCTTAGTAATAGGTACCTTTAAGAGTTGGAAATCCATCTCAATATAGTTTAGATCGAGCACCTACAGCTCGTGGCTAAATAATAACAGCCGGTTCGATCTTCAAGGTTAAGCAATGATTTCCGAGGCTGGTTGGGGATGGGTAACCACGCTTATCATTTCGAGATATCTCCGTGCTTCGTAATCGTCGCTTCTTAAGTTGTTGGTCTTGACCGTAATTTGTAAACTTTGACTTGCCATGGGGTATCTTGTTATCCAATAATTGGGTTGTGGAGTTCATACAGACAGTCATTCCATGTAAAAGACGCATTCGGTTAGACTGGAACCAGAACCCAACAGGTTAGGTAGGTGCGTTTTCATACCAACAGTTTCAGCTTCACAAAAATCGCAGCTCACCGAAAATTGCATTTAAGCTTGTCCTGCCAAAAAGCATGCATTAAACCCTGATAATATTGATATCTGCTGAAAGTAGTGTTAATGACCATTAAATTAACAACAGTTAAATTTCATAAATAACGCGGTTCTTAAGAGCATGAGTGACTAAATATGGCTGGCTATGGCCAAATATTTTAAAGGCAAGATTTTTTTGAAGTTGCAATATTTGTGACCCCGACTGTAGTTTAGTTTAAAAACTGCTCGATATTAGTTACATTAAGTAATTATCATCCATGATTGGTAATTTCGTACGCAATCACTGCCAAAACCGCTTCTAACCACATCAGGTATTTGGCATCAGCGCAGCTAAAATACAGTTAGTAACACGAAAGTGGTGAAAATTTAGTGGTTAACCACTAAACACTACAAAAAGACCTCTTGAAAAAGTGTATTTTTTGATCAATCAAGCCTACCTCAATTGCGAATTCAATGGTTAGCAAGGCCAGATGCTCTAGGCAAGTGGCATTCGATGTCAGCGAAGGCAATAGTCGGAATGTCAAAATGTAAAGGATTGATCACGTGATTTTTCGATATTGCTTGTCAATGCCATAAAATTTTGTCTGACAATCGCTATCGCCACGCTTTCGATGGTAGAATGTCACTAGTCTAAAGACAATGACTTTGGGTAATTTTTATCTCGGTAATGCATTCCCTCAGGCACTTTTTATCTCGACTTCCATACTGGGGAATCTGTGTGCTAAAGCTAGTAAAACAATCAATCCCATATAATAACATCAGTTTGCGAAGAAATTTCGGCCTCATGGTTCAAAGTATGATAAAGTTCATCGCTCACTTATCAACTCGGAAAGGGATCGTCAACGTATCAACTCGAGCCGTGCAGTATTATTTGTATGAAACTCACACGCTCATTAATCGGAATCTTAACGCAATCGCCTCGCCTCGGGACCCTCACTTGCAGTTCCCGCACTTACGGCTCAACGTCCACGCGCTTACGGCTCGTTGTCTCTGCGCTTACGACTCATCGTCTGATCTGCTGCTAGTCAGGTCAACCAGCGGTCGGCGAGCCGTAAGCGTGGCATCGCCTAACCGTAGCCGAGTCAACTTACCGGAGCTGCTGACGCCTGTTTGACTGCAAATCGAAAGACGATACGGTAACGATCCCTTTCCTAATTCATAAGTGTGCTAAGACCTTAATAAGGCCAATTTACCACCAATCTTATACACATATTCCATTGGGTTTCAACCAGGCCTTAAATGCAACTTAATTATGCAGGCCAGGCCTGCTACACAGGGTATAAATGACACAGATGTATGCGAAGTCGATCGCCGACCGTTCGTCGATTACGGACATTTAACCCGCCGATGTCGCCGTTAATCGAGGCCTGGACTTGCAACCTCGTTAGATAATTATTAATGAACCTCGAACCTCGATACCCTAGGGCGTTGTGTCGTGGAGGCGGTCGATTTTCATCTTTGATTATTAAACGGTCGGTTATTTCGATGGTGGAGGTTTTTGGACTGGCGGCTTTTCTATAATTAGGTTTATTAAAGTATTAAGTTTTGGTATCAGGGGAAATTTGCTGTCCCTCTGAGTCCTGTCCCTGAATCCTGTCATGGATTTAAAAAAAGTAATGCTTAACAAGTGTCAAGTATAGATTTGGGTAGTATGTTGCGTAACATTTGCATTGCATGCGTCTAAGCATGAATCTAGATTTAAGATTTTCGAGTTAAAGTAGACATTGTACTTTTTGCAGGTATGCTGGAAAAGATTTTTATACAAATAAGCATCACCAGTGTACCTATTTTTTTTCCTTCAGAAAAAGGAACAAAAAGGAATATCTGTATATTATGTGTGTGCATACATGGTTAAATAAATAAATAAGATATCTTTTACGTTAACACGATCGAGCACAAGTAAAACTTGAAATAAGGACACTGATCTGACTAACGAGTAGGTTAGTAGTCCACGGGGTCTTTTTCCGTCGATTTTTCCCTCTAAAATCAATTGTTACAGTGTTTTATTGCTATTGCTATTGTTAAAGTATGTTTGCTTATAGTGCCGTAGTAAGGTTTGCTATTTACTTAAATATTGATTTCGAAACGAATCAATATTTAAGTAAATATCTAACCTTCGGTAGATGAGTGATCAAAGTACGTTTTTCAATTAATATTCGTCGAAAAGTAAAGTGTTTTTCTTCTGGAGTTATAACGAAAAATAATTAGTTAGATCGAAGGTTAATAACATTCACAGATTTCGAAATCTGATTAAAAAAATACGTCTACTGAAGTATAAAAGGGTTTAATTTTTCTTTCAAACTCGAGACCTTAGTAATTATTGTGAGAGTGTTATTATTTCTTTAGCTCAAAACGTCTTTGATCATTGAAAATAATTTGTTTTATTGCGCGATTTGAATTTTAAGCGCAAAAAGATTTATTTTCTTTGTAGATATTTATTCTAGTAAGGTATAATTTTAATTTAAAATTTTAATATAAAATCAACTCAACAACTAGATTCAACTCGCTTACTCTTTAGATTAAACTCTAAACATGAATAGATCAAGTTGAAAATGAAATATGTTGGCATTATTAGTCTACATCAGCCGAAAAATATTACATCCATAGAAACATACATAAACTCACGCCTTTTTTCCATGGGGGTAGGCAGCAACTACCGAAAGTCACCTGCTACGATTCTTACACTATCCTTTTCTTCGTTTATTTTCATACATCGAGGCATACACGCACGCTGGTTATGAGTATTGCGCACTTGGCCTGGAAAAGTATTGTTTATGTAAATGCAAGCCAATACGCAAATATAACATTGATTTTCCAACTTTATAACTGATCTTCATCTTCTTCTTGAAGAGTTGTGTTACTAATTTAGTGTACAATCTTACTTATTAAATAATATTGATTAATAATATTATGAATGTGAAAGTTTGGATGGATTATGTTTGTTAATCAATCACGCTAGAACGCCTGAACGGATCTGGATGAAATTTGGCACAGTATTTATTTATTAATTAATTAATTAATTAATTAATTAATTTATTAATTAATTTATTTATTTATTTATTTATATATTTATTTATTTATTTATTTATTTATTTATTTATTTATTTATTTATTTATTTATTTATTTATTTATTTATTTATTCATTTATAATAAGCATACCAACAGCACGGTCACTTACAATTCAAATAAAATGGTTCGGACTGTTTATATAGTCTAGAATAGTACATAAGATACTTTTTATCCCGGGCATTTCTTCCCTCGGGATAATTTTCGACATTCACTTGGGCGAAGCCGCTGGCAGAAACTAGTAAAGTATATTCCGATTATTCTATTATTACTGCTCATTATTCGGGGTTTTCCTAGTTCTAAGGCGCTACTTGTTCCGCTGATAATCACAGTAAGTAGAAAGTCCGCACCCACACCACTTCTGTTCAGGTCTTTTTCAACACTCGTCATCCAGGAGGTTAGCGGTTTATCTTGAATTTGTGTCGTCACGGAAAGGCATTTTTACACCAAGTGGTCTGAGGGTCTACGCATTATATGACCGAATGACCTCAGCCTAGATTTGGTAAGCTCTTTTGGAGATATTATTGATATTTGTGACTCTATAATGTGCTCTCACTACATATTATATAAAAAAACTTTATGCAAAAAAATACTACCGACTTCCAAATACAGGACTACAAAGTGAAAAATAACTTTATTTTTTTAAGTCGGTGTCTTTAATAGGTACCAATTTTTTCGCATTATGGACACCGACTTCAAAACCTAATAGGCAAGCCAGTAAGGTACTCTATAACGCCAGAATAGATTTCATGAAACTTTAACATAACCGGTAAAATGAGAGATCTGCATACCCCTTATGAGCATACTGGCGTGATGTTATGTTATGAAATGGTATAAACAATAAACAGACATGCAATTGCAGCAATCCCGAGAGATTTGCCGTTATTTATTGAAGAGTTCTGTTGTATATCTCTGAAGTTCTTCATCAGATCTTCACCAAATTAAAATGGGACCAATTTCGGAACATACTTTTTCAAACAAAAAAAAATTTTCAAAATCGGTCCACAATTGACGGAGATATCGGTGAACATAAACAAAAAAAAACAAACATAATGTCGAACATAGAACCTAATCCTTTTTGGGAAGTCGGTTAAAAATAAAGTCCCCCGCCGCGTTTGAACTCGATAAATTCAAAAACCACTGAATGGATTTTGATGCGGTTTTCACTAATAGAAAGAGTGAGAAACGAGGAAGGTTTCTGAGTATAATTTGTCACGGGTGAAGCCGGGGCGGGTTGCTAGTAAATAAATAAACCAATCAATTCCTTTTGTGGTTATCCTACGAATGAATGATTATTCCGTTTAGTCCGCGGATCGTCAGTTCCTCTAACATAGCTCCTTTTGTTCATGTTATTAAGGGGCACCAAAATCGAAGAATAAACAATGTATCTACTCTCTTAACCCTGATCTCTTGGGAGATTCGCAAGACACCTTTTACCCGTATTATTCACATTATTTGTCCGACTATTGTTTGTTGTTTCGCATAGTTTCATCCTGACATAACATGTGGGTGTGACGGGCTGTCCTTTGTCTCTTTCGAACTTAATGAGCTTTTTGATAGTTTTAAAAGGAAATGTGTGTTCCAAATTGAAGACTATCACACGTTGTTAAGAGTAGTAAACTCGTGTTTATGCGTTGTAGTCTATAATCTCACCGCTTACATCTGCTGGTGTGTTTTTTAGATAAAACATTTTTTTAATGAAGATACTTTGTAGTATAATAGAATATTGCACGGTTGCCTGACAAAATCTAGCCGCAATTATATTTGAATATGTAAATTATTTGTATTTATTGTTTTTTAATGAACCCCAGATATATATGTTTTTCAATTGAATCCAACTTTATTTGACAGTAAGTTATGTAGAAAATAGAAAAAATAAATAATAGTTTAGAAAAACTAAAGAAACACGCTTTAATATTAAACCAAACTAAGGTTGTCAAAAATAAAAGGCCCGTCTTGACGGCTACAAAAATACTTAATAATAATTAAACTTGATGCTTGCGAATGATACTCGTCGTTATAGTGTATGGATAACATAGAACATACACACATACATACATTAGGATTATGAATTTTATTTTTCAATTTGTTTGTTTGTAGAAAGTTATCGCGGCATGTAAAATGAGAAACGTCAACGGATTTCTTAAATTGTGACGACTTTAAAAAGTAGAAAATAATTTTCAATAAATTTTATTTAAGAAAAGTTAGAACAACAAAAAAATATATTATAAAACAGCTTGGGTGCTTGATGCCAATTGTTATTATATTTTATTGACAGATATTGGTAAAGGTAGAGTAATTTAGAAACTATCTTCAAAAGCACCCCACGCTTTTATAAAAAAAAAATTGTCATCAGTGTGCTGTTGATTATTATTATTTATTTTTTTAAATTGTCTTCTACTTTTTGTTTGGTTTTCTATTAAAGCGTGTTGTTTTAGTTTTCTCAACTATTATTTATTTTTTAGTTCAATCGCTAATCCTTAAGATCCTGGTAAGGATAATGAGATAAACTATTTAAATTATTGTATTGTCATCGGTTCTTGATAAGTGTGCAAAGTTTCAAATAAATCCGACGTTTCGAAAGGGGTGAAAATCACGTTCGAAGATTTCGTTACTTAGGCTCATAGATACATAAATACCAAGCTATTAAAAGCGTGTTTAAAATGATTGCTATGTTGCCAGTTTACCTGTTAACACCCAGCTACCACAAATTGCGGCTAACTACATCATTTTCTTTCAAATGCGTTGGGCTCTCGTACTAGCTATTACACGATGGGGTTTATATCCGTTTCTATCAAGAAGAACTAACGCATTTGTTTGATCAATTGTTTGAATACAATAGTAAAATTTTCTATTCTCTTTATCTATACTTTGTTTGCCTGTTTGTTTGCTAGGTTGAGTTTTCCGGGACTCGACCAGCTTTACATGATTGAAAATAAAATATATATAATTTCAATATTTATATAATATATAAATATTGAAAAATAATAAAACAACATTGAAACATTGAAATTGAGCCTTCAATGCCCCACTGCTGGACAAAGGTCTTTCTCCGAATCCTTCCAAGTTCTTTGGCAAAGATATAACTGCAAATTCATTGTGTATTAATATTGCTTGTTACGTACCACACTAATGAATTAATGGTCATGATGTGCGTTGGCGTTTAGTCGGCAAAATATGTTACTATACTTACCGACTGGTAATCTCTTGGCAGATCTAAAAATAGTGCCAACACTTTTCAAAATTCGAACGTAGATAAGGTCGCTCTTGTTTATGTAAATGTTAGGACCGTATTCTGTGTTGTTGTTGTTACAGGTAAGTGTCCAACTGTAGATTTTACCAGATGCTTAGCAAGAACGATTAAGCGGTTTAAAAAAGAAATAAATGCTTCGAGTTATGATTAGATTTAGTATGAAGCGAAGCAAAGCTACTCAAAAAGCTTCTGCGAATTAACAATACGGCAACTTAGTTAACCTTTCAAAAGCAGAAATTTAACGCTAATGCTCATGGCATTTAAAGTTTTGCTTAACGTGAAATATAATGAAAATTCTAGTGATTTCATAACGAAACGAAATTAGCTCTTCTACGAAGGTATCCGAAATTCTAACAAATTTCGCAATACCTACAACAGCGCATTTAGATAAATTGATGTCAGCATGTCCTATGTCCCAATTAATAGGGTTGGCCGTAACGTCTATCACGGCCTAATGTCCAATGCCACACGTCCTAATGGCATCAGAGAGAACCCTGCGGTTTGTACTTCTGAGCCTACTCATTTTACTAATTGTTATTGAGCGATTCGACTTTAGTGCTCGGCTGAGCGTTGACGTTGACGTACTCTCTCTCTTGCTCCTCAAGTTAAGTCGAATTAGGAGGAGGTCTGTGTTTATCAAGTACAAACGATTGGTTTTAAGAGGAGATCGGTATTTATCTGAATCAGTTTGAACGGTTACAATAGTGGTATTTAGTAGCGTCCGTTGAGAGTGGAAGCCGAATAGAACATATACTCGTAATTATGTAGTTGAGAACAGGCTAGGCAGATCGAGTTGCAACTGTCTGAATTTGTTTTATAAGGAAGGAAAATTTATTGGTTTTATGAGGTGTTTAGCTGAGGGATCCAAATTACACACATCAAGAGTGTCCAGACACTTATCAAGTACATTTTTAACTATAAAAATTAGTCAATGTATATCTACCAAATCTAATATGTTTAACAACTTATCCCTATATCTTGTAAAAATTAAGAAAAATTGAAATGTTTGCAAGTTGTGGGGAAATTCATCTAAGTCGTCGTCAAATAAAAGGCAAAAATGAGGGTTATTCATGTTAGTATGGTAAATATAAAAAATATATAATAGAAAGAAAGAAAAAATATTTATTTGTGACCCGCACACGTTTGTGACACGAGAAATATGCATAAAATTAAACAATAATAAAAAAAAATAAACCAAGTGCGTGACCAAAAAGGCTCCTATCTGAGCAATAATCTGTGTTTTCACAAATCACACAATCACAGCGATTTGGCATGTTTATAATCAGTTCATTAAAATCACTTTGAGGAATGGCCGCCCAAGGCTCCACTGGTGTTGTAGACACTTTTGATGTGTGTATAAAAATTCTTTCTCTGATAGAAAGTTATCACTATCACTAAAAAATATTGTCTCGAAACATTACTCAGTTTCTGTGCCATAACTTTCGAGTTAGTTTATTAAGGCAATACTCGCTAAAATAGGCCAAGGCTTGCGGCTAAGGGCTAACTTCAAAGCTCTTAACACAAAAAAAAAACACTCTAAAAAAAAAAACTATTTTTTATTAGAGACTAAACGTATGGGACCTAAAAATAATTTGGTGAGGGTCAATAGTGAGTGAAAAAAATAAACATCCTTTTGTCCAGATTAAGTAACAAACAATTTACAGGGTGTAGTAATTCCACAGTTTGCCTCCCACTTGTAAAGATAAGGGTGTTCAAACAGTACATTGAACAATGTACTGATTACAGGTAAACTGCTTTTTAGGAGCCCTTTTTGGGAAATAGATATGTTTCTATCAGGGTTTTGGAGCAATGAAGTCTGCTTAGTAATTATTTACTACTAGCTTCTGCCAGCGGCTTCGCCCGCGTTAAAAGTGTTTTATCACCCAAAGGAAAATTATACCAGGATAAAAAGTAGCGTATGTGCTATTCCAGACTATAACCTTTCTGTGTGTGTGTGTGTACGTGTGATTTCAAAAACATCATCTAGATAAATTTGGCTCAAACGGGATTGAGTAACAAACATGACATCCATACATCCATCAAACCAAATAATTGCATTTATAATATTAGTAAGATTGTAAATGATTACTGAATGGTGATTAATTCTTGTCAAAATGAGAAGGAACGACAAAAATCACAGCGTAAGTAAGTAATCACAGCGAAATTATGTTTTAAAATCCAAACGCAACGGAATTTCAGAAAATATATAACCTCAAGTAAAATAAGTTTGAATCGAATGTAGGTAGGTACAAATTACTTTTGTAAATAGGTAGGTACAGACTATTCATGATTACTTTACCTTTGAACTTGCATTTCAGTTATCATAAGGTTGCTCGCAGAGATAAAATAACTGCAAGGACTATAAAATAGATATGATCGAGAAACACGTCGCTACACTTTTTGTATTTTTCAATAAAAAAGAAATGTCTCTCTATCTCAAAGAGGATCGAAAGGCAATTTTGTTCCATAATTCGTTAACGGAGCAAAATTTCAAACCTTTGACTAACATACAACTTTCTAAGCAACCAATTAGGGATTATATGCATGATATTTTAATAGTTTTAATATTTTTCATTTTCATCTAAACATTTTTATTTACTAGTGTCATAAAAATATGAATAATGAGGTATTCAGTACACAAAGTTTGACAGTGTTTGACATTTTTAGTTTAGATGTTTTTGATTAATGTGTTTATTTGAAGAAAGAAAAGTCAAAAAAAGTTGTGTGTTATTTCAAAGACAGAACATATTAAGCTTATTGGATGGAATTTAATAGAGTGCCAGATGTATGTTAAGATAGACATCGTCAAAAGGGCATAGGGCCTAATTTCCCAAAGGGGCAACTGAAAGTAGTTTTGAATAGTTCTCCGTAAAGGCTTTTCTCTTTTTTCTTCTTGGATTTTGGGGTATCCTTTCCTTCGATGTTTAAAAGGCAGGTCGATTACCATACCTTGATATTGCTTTCAATTAACTAAGTTTTGTTTTCCGAAAGTTTAGTTAAAAAAGAAAAAGCTTCTCTTAAAATCTTTTTGCTGTTGCCATCTCGAGTGGTGGAAAATTTGAAATTCTATAGCAGAATCTTTTGTTTCGAAATATGTACCCAATTTGTAAATGAAACTGTGTAAGCAGACTCTAAATTACAGGTTAGGAATATAACAACTTGCTCTGTTCGCAGATGAACGCTTTTTTTCATTTCGCTTTTCAGACATTTTATTCCCGCGCCGTCTTGAACCAGCCCTCATGGTACGCGCCGAAATCATCTCGTCACCTGTTTTATTTCTGAAGCTCTTTTTAGTGATCAACAAATTTGAGACAACAAATATTTTATTTTCACCCTTTAATCTTATCTTCAGTATAAGCCAAGTTCTATGTGCGATCATAGTTGATTATTGTAACATCAACATGCATCTTGGATCTCACTCAAAGTGAACAGGCAATGTAACTTTTGAAGACGTGTCGTACGTGGAATAAATAGCGAAGCAAATGTGGCCCGAAACATAGGTTTAACTTACAATGATCTTCATGTTACTACGTTTAAACTTAAGTTAGAGATTGTAGAACTATATAATGATGATGAACAAGAAACGTGATAATTGTGTAAGGAGAAAAGTTTTGAAAAGCTGATAAAGAATTATAATGAAATACGAGTAGATTTTTGCGGTCACTAAATATAAAATAAAATGATAAGGGTAAGGTTTTATCTTGAACTAGCTCCTGCCAGCGGCTCCACCTGCGTGAATGTTGAAAATTATCCCAAGGGAAAATGTTCCCGAGATTAAAATTAGCATATGTGCTATTCTAGACTATAATCTAAATTAATAATTATTAATTTTGTCTGCCAAATTTCATCCAATTCCGTCTAGTCGTTTGAGCGTCAAGAATCTCTCACTATCTTTCACCTTTATAATTTTAGTGTAATAATAAGCACAATTATTTACTTATCAAAATTATATTTGCATATTAATAATACATTTTTATACCTATACTTTACTTTATTCCACATCACATAATAAACACATAAGGGGGCGATCTTACATACAACATTTGGATGAACTGAAAAGAAGGACTTTTTATCATGCAGGAATTCTTCAAAAAGGCAAAAATTACTTCAATTTTAAAACTAATAAAATATTCGATTTTAACTCACGTCTTAGACATGATTCTCATTACCAACTTCAAATATATTAAAATATTATCAAACTTTTAAAAATAAATTTGCAAACATTAATCATATGTAAAGGAGCATCTTTCATTGTTAATTATGATTCAGTGAGTGTTAAAGTTTTGAGTGGATTCTCAAACTTTTCTTAGGTTTAAAGTTTGAGTTTGTTGCTTAAAGTTTCTCGAATTTTCAAGTCTGAAACTCCAACCCAGGACGGTTCTAGTACTCTTAGGATTTATTTTGTGATATTATAGTTTGGTACTTTATAGTTTCCAAACCTTTTTATTCTTGTGCTACTTTTATAAGAAAATAAATATTGCCAGATGTGTTTTTCGAAAATCTTTATATTGATGATTTTTTTTATCATTTGAATTGAATTGACATAAAATGAAAAAAAAAACTTTTTGGGAGGACATATCAGAAAAAAATATCTAAGAATATGCACTCGATTGTGTATTTTTTAAATCTAATAGACCAAATCATCAAATCTGGGATAAGCTTGCCTTAATACAACATGTAAGAATGATTGTTTTACTATCTTTAAGGTGTCGTGAAGATAAGGTACGAGTACCTAATTTTAATTTCAATCTACTTAAATATACAGTAAAGGAAATGATTATTAACTATGGGTTCTTTGAATAAAGTTGTTTATTTTAATGGGCAGAAGCTGTTTCTTCAATATGAATACATATTACCGTTACACCCTGTAGAATAAGACACAAACAATCTTTACTTTTGCGCCCTCTAAAACCTTGAGCAAATTCAAAATATAGAGTAACCTTTGAACCTTTTCCTGTATGGGTTACTCTAAGGGAAAAACATATTATCGTAAGCCACGCGATAATAATAGCTTTAAAGCGCATGGACGTACCTAAGATCGCCGGCTCTGTTTGGCACGTGGAGCATAAACTACAGGCAACGTCGATACGTTAAGCTCTCGACACTCGATTAAATAGGTGGTTACATATTAGAACGACACTATTTTACCTAGGTATTTACTGCTGTTGTTAAAATTGTCCGTTCGGATATTAGGGCGCCTTGAACATACAAGTTTGACACGACAGTGCGACAAGAAGTTCCAACACTCGATTAAATAGCTGCGTGATTGCGCCATATTTTTTTTACATGGGTAATCTACCGTTCTTCTCTTAGTCATCCATGGATATTATAGACCACAAGGATGCGACACCTCTTCGAAGAAACTTTCTACGAATTAGAACAATAATTTCTATGACAAATCGACGCATCATTGACGCGTTGGTGCATCGCTCCTTCGAACAAAAACACTCTTCAATTTTTTCATTGAAAGTATCTTTCATTGTCAACCGAATTCAAAAAGGAGGAGGTCCTCAATCCGACTGTATGATTTTGTATGTTTGTTACGCGATTGCTCTGCCAATCATGATATATTTTTATTTGAAAGCTGGTGTTTCTGACGTCATCATCATCATCATATCAGCCAAAAGACGGCCACTGCTGACATAGGCTTCCCCAAGCGTCACCACATTGATCAGTCCCGTGCGTCTCGCATCCAGCGGATCCCTGCAACCTTCACCAGGTCATCGGTCTACCTGGTGGGAGGCCTTTCAACGAAAGGTGTTCCGGTTTGCGGTCGCCACTCCAGAACCTTTCTGCCCAATCGGCCATCCGTTCTGCGAGCAATGTGCCCTGCCCACTGCCACTTAAGTTTGGCAATTCTTCGGGCTATGTCGATAACCCTGGTTCTCTTGCGGATCACTAAATTTCTGATTCGATCACGAAAGGAACCTCCGAGCATCACCCTCCCCATTGCCTTTTCTCACGTGGTCCTATTTAAATTTGATCAAGAACTGACGACTAGTTTTTAAGTTATCCTTAATAATGTGTATTTTCATGGTAATAATAAATGGTGTCACATTTCATCCAAGTCTAACAAGGCATCTGCGAGTTGGTTTCGGCCCCTGGTCCGTTTTTCAAAGGACCCTAGGGCCCCGAGAATTTGAAAGAAAATAAAGGTACCAAAACTAAAAAGAAAAAAATCGTTTTAAGAACAAAATTAAACCGACTTCCAAACAAACACTACAAAACGAAAAATTACTTTGTTTTTATTTGTTGTTGCGTTAATTTCTCAATAAATTCTAAACTTACATAGTGAGACTTTCCAGAGTCTAACTGGTTCTTTAATTTCACGTTGTTTAGTACTCACAACTCTACCTATCCTGATACTAATTAGAGATAGCGCTGTCATAACGTTAGCATTGCATTGCGGGTGGATCTTAAAGCTGATAATGACGTTGGCACTTATGCTGACGTCGCTAATCAGACTTACGCTGATGTACCATACCCGTTATATTAGCATGGCCATTTGGATTAACGTGAACTGAATTTGGCTGCAAATGTTGGCTGTGTGGTTGGTAAAGTCGATTGAGATTACAAAGTGTTGGTCGCAAATGCTACTGCTATCATGAGGTTGGATTATCGGGCCGGGTAAATTGTTATTGGATTTTTAAATTTTTATTTTACTATTTAATTCCCAATTTTTTATTATATTGATCTAGTTTATTCTATTTTAATGTATTATTGCGATTTAGATTTTATTGAAATTTTACGACTATTTCTTCACCTACATTTTATTTTATTTCTATACTAAGTTTATTGCGTCAATGTTCCTATGGGAACCTGTATTTCGGCATGCAGCTCCATGCATGCCGAAATACAGGTTCTCACTTATTTCGGCTGCAGATAATACCTCTGACAATTATTATAAACGCACGTAGTTTTAAGTCATTAAAATCCAAATTGTGAACTTTTGTCTAACTCAATAAATAACTTATCTTTTGTTTCTTTTTTCCTTCATAATATTCTGTCAGAAGCTTTAGACAAGTGACATACTACTAACGTAAGCGTCGCGATAGAAATTGGAAAAAATATTCCGTCAAACAGCTTAATTACAGACACAATAGAAAGACTATTAAACAGACGCCTTATAAGGTCGCTCGCCGGTTGAAGGAAGGATTGTCAAACGCTATCGAAATGGCACGTGATCAATCTCTTACACTTTGCCATTTCGACGTTCGCCATCGCTGACATCGAGTGACGCTTTGTATCTACCCTTTGGAGTCTGAATTTGTGCTCGGTTGATGGCAGTAGATTCAGGCCCTATTACTTGGTACTTAAACATAACTGGTGACATGTCGGAATAGGTACAAGACTAAGGGCCGATTTCAACTATGAAACTAATCGCGAAAAGTTTAACTAAACTCAGTTTAAACTAATACAGCGTTCTGATTGGTAGCTTCTCAGCGGTCTCAACCAATCAGAACACTGAATTTTCATAAACTGAGTTTAGCTAAACTAATCGCGATTAGTTTCATTGGTGAAAGCGGCCCTAAGTACACTTCTGGTGAATTATGTGTAGTACGAAGCTTTTTTTTTAGTTCATGATGAGCCAGCAATTGACGTAGATCTTACTTGGTAGAAGGCAATGATGTCTGGTACAAGCGTACCCAGAAGATGTTCAGCTTTGCTTAGAAATATTGATGCGTAAAATAAGTTTCAATAGATTATGAGAGCTGATGACTCACTGATTGATTTATTTATTGTTTAAACCAAAGAGGTTACACATAAATCGATTTAAAACAAAAATATTGACAAAGTACAGCTGTAACATCCAAAAACAAACCGTCCTTTTGAGGGAATAAAACAAATACTCCTTTTAGTAGCCAATACTCGTAAATTCTGCCTAAATAAAGCATTACACTTTTCACACGTAAGAAATTTACTGCCAGGCGTCCAGCCTAAATAAATGTTGGCATTACATTAACTATGTATTGGGTTCTGTCTGGTACAGTTCCAGTATGATTCTATTTCCATTATTTTACTTTTTCTGCTGTTTTGTGTTTTTATTTTGTTTTGGCAAACATTTTTGTTACATTCTAACACGTGCCAGAGTGGAAATAAAACCTATTGAAAACTTTCGAAATAAATGGTGTGTTTTTTTAACTACATCCATCATACAAAAAACCGTAGTTTTATATACAGTTGTTCACATAACACAATTGAACAAAGTTATAACAAAACAAAATTCTGTTTATTAAACTCCATTTTTTTCTTACCGACTGTTATTGGATAAAAAATGGTCATTCTTATGATGCACGTTTCAAGAAATTAGTCAAAATTTGTTATATTCAACGGTGGAAGAAAACATCGTAAAGTAATAGGACCTTTACAGTTAAATAGCGACCCGCCCCGGCTTCGCATGTGGCAAATTATATACGAAAACCTTCCTCCTTTCTCACTCTTTCTATTGGTGAAAACCGCATGATAATCCGTTCAGTAATTTTTGAGTTTTGCGTACAGACGCGGCGGGGGACTTTATTTTTTTTGTTACTCGATCACGCCAGAACGGTTAATGAATCTGGATGTTGGAATTTGGCACAGAGATAAGTACTTATATTTATATCCCGGTATAATGTTCCCATGGGATGATAAAATACTTTTAGTAGTGATTTAAGTCTGACATCGCCAACACATTTGGAGCGATCCTTATTTGTGTGAGATGAGGCCTTTTATCTGCAATGGGACATTTAAAGGCAAGTATTAATATTTAGGTATAGATTTATTTATTTATTTATTTAAACTTCATGTACAATGGTGATACATAGGCGGACTTAATGCAGCAAGGCATTCTCTACCAGTCAACCTTTGTCTCATAGATATTCTTTGTATAGATTAAGCATAATTATTCTAAAAGCCCCACTGCTGGGACTAAGGCATAGAGGGAATAGGCAGTAATGCACTATGCGGCCCCAATAGTAGGTAAATAGGGTCTGTAGATGTCTCGTGACTTGAAGCATACCGGTTTCCACACGACGTATCTCTTCGCCATTTTGAGAAAAATGTGATGAAATAATTTATACATTGTTGAGTAATATTTACGGAATATTATTTCAATTAATGTTACTATTTTGTATACATATGCTAAACGGGTGGTACGGACATAAATGAACAGTATTTTATAGTACCGTGTAAGATAACGTTAATGTATACGGGGTGTGTCGTGTATTTCATTTGATATTATTTTATGTACGTATTTTTAATGTCCATAGCAAACACGCAAGCTTTTTACGTGAAAAGTGTCATCATAGAAAGGGAAACCTAATTAAATGTTGACCTAATTAGGTTTTTTTTCGTTGTAGCTTGGCAAAGGCAGGGTTTTTGTAAGGTTCAAATATAGGTTAAAGAGTAAGGCCCGTAACTACTTATATACTTTGCAAAGAGACACAGTCGTGAATCTCGGTTTAAAAGTAGATTTGCAGCTTGAATAGTATGAAAGTTGTATAAATAAATTGATAATATAATCGATATAATAATCGAGTTTCTTTTTTTAAACCCAGCTCTTGAATATTGATATTAATAAAAGGAAGATATTCAAGATAAAAATCAGGAACAAAAATCTAAAACGCCTATTTTAATTAATATTTAACAGGTTGATTCAACTTTGTAATATCTTGATAAGATTCCACTGACAACAATAGGCAGTCATAGGGACTGCCGACAGAACTGCAAACTTAATACTTTGGAACACACGTCACGTTAGCACGTCAATGACGCTGTGAAATTAGCATAACGCTGACGCGAACCCATAAGTTTTATGCTTATCAAAAATCACTCAACGCAGCTAAATAAGTTTTAATTTCAAGACAGAAAAATATTGGCATCATTATTATTAAAGGGCTCGTGTGGTATCTAAAAACTTTACCAGCACTATTAGCAGAACTTTCTCTCTAGAACAAGGTCAAATGCCAAACATTAACCTTAACACTTGACTCCTCTGAAATTGCTTTCCCAAATAATAAAACGAATGAACGCGACAGTAACCAAGCAACTTATAAGCATCAAAACTTCAACTGTGAAAGTTCCAAAGTTAATCTGAACAAAACATATGTCATTACAGTATCAACATCTTCGCAAGTGTGACGTAATCAGTGTCTCGAAGATCCAAGGTTGTTATTTGTTTTCTCTTGTTTACGAAGACGACGATTATTGTTATTTGTCGAGTGTACTGGATCACGTGTCTGTTTTCCACGTGTATGTACACGCGGAGCTTGCAGAGCGACGCGACGGCTAGAGACGGCATTGTCAAAACTTTTTATACAAACCAAGTGGCAGTAGGGTAGATGCCTAACAAATCTATTTAGTACGTCAGTTAGATTACCAAAACATATTGGACACGAATATTTTATTTGTTACGTTAAAAAAGAGACGAAATAGTGCGTTGAAAGCTCGCGTGACGTCACGTCTTGGTACACTTTTGACCTAGAAGTGACGTCAAAAGCCCCCCCTCTCCTTCTTTTTTATAGCAATAATTCCGAATCCAAATCCATCCGAAACTTATTCTTAGTGCATCTGCGTGGCTATAAATATTATAAAGAATGGTGCCTGCCAACTAGGTTTCTATGCTCTGTAGTCGATCCTTCTTAACAAGATCTTGTTATATTCCCCTAATTTGGCCTGACATAATTTAGAAAATACGCCTAGCTTTCTGGATTACACCCACTTTTGTTTTGCCTAGTTTATGAAGCGAACACCTGGACTATATTGCGATTGGTACGAATTGCCTAGGGTTGTCAGTTGCTCCTCTTTTGTTAGATGTTTCTACTAATTTGGGTATGTAACGCTCAAAGACATCCTACGCAGTTTTCTAAGAACAATATATTTCCGTATTCCGAATTTCTGACGATAAGATAAGATTAAGACGGGCTGGTGTCCGCAACTCCACGTCTAAGCGCGTATTTTGCGTACGGAATTTCTGACGATATAAAAAGATTATCATTCACCTGTGTTCCGTAATGTAATATGGTTTTTGAATAATTCAATGAAAATGAAACAGTATCTTTACTTTTCTTGGTAAAAAACGATCGTCGGCTTATGGCAACATTTCGCCGACTTCCTGTTATATCTTTCTAAATGTTTAATGAAAATACACACTCTGAAATCACGAAACAAATTAATCTTGACAAAATATATTTTATGGGCAACACCTGACAACGGTGAAGGAAAACATAGTGAGGAAACCTGACTTATACATGACTTTCTGACTTATATTGTCTGACATCGCCAACCCGCCTAGTAAGCGAGGTGATTAATAATGTTCAAGCCTTTTTTGTATGCGAAAAGGTTTTCCCTGCAATGGGACTGTAACAGCCTGGTATTCAATATTATTATTACAAAATATATGAGTTACTCTCCGTCCAGCCTGTTATTTTACATTTGACAGATGGACGCTTAATAAGTTTCATAATTATTAACAGGCAAACATAGACAATAAAATGCAATACTTCGCTTACAGCGGTGACGCTGATAGCGACGTGCTTATTCGGACCGTTATTCCGATAAAATAAAATTCACAGTTAAATCGAATGAACGTAGCAATACATATCGTACCACGCGCCGCTGCTGCCACCGCCCCGCTGCCTCTGACTTCGTGTCCGCGGCCTAAAGGTGTGAAGGTTAGATTTAGAAAAATAAATATTGAATTAATCAAATAAACATAGAAATGATTTTATTATGATGAATCGTTGGATTCTTCTCCATATAAACTGGAATCATCACTGTCTAAAAGGGATGAATTAGTTTATTAAAATATATACAATTGAATATTCTAAAAAAAAAACAAACCTATTTACAAATACAAAAGGGAGACGGAATCACTATCTTGAATCCTCAGTAAAATCCTTTGTACATAAGCTGTCCTATTGTATCTGAATCTTTATGTTTTTGTGTACAATGAAGAGTGCACAAATTGTGCATAACAATGTGTTAAATCTATTATAATTTCTTCATTGATAAAGTCGATTTTTATAAGAAATCAAATCGGTACCGCATTAGTGCATCACTAAATGATTAGTTTTGGAGCTGTCAAATGTAGGCTGGACGGAGAGCAGCTGTTATTTTTAGAATTTTGGAGTTGGTTCTAGACTAAAAACCATATTTACAAAAAGAAACAAAAATTGTGTAAAAACAGTTTGTTTTAATTAGAAGAACTTTACATTGTATAGACTTTTAATAAAAAATACTTTCTCCATTTGTTACAGCACTTCTCTTGGACACTTTGAAGGTCATTCAACGGGCGGTCTGCAACGACGAAACAGTAGCCCTAGCATGCCCCAGAGGCACCACCATCAGCATCCAAGTAGCTCAGTACGGGAAGGCAGGGGAGGAGCAGGGATGTCCTGCCTTGAGCAATGAGGAAATTGAAGTGAGCAGGAACTGTAAAAGACCCAATGCTATGCAGGTTGGTATTTTGTATATATAAGTTACCATAAAAAAAAAATGAATTATGTGCTGGATGACTTTTAATTGATTCACCATCTTTCATGGGGTGAGATCACTCATTCTGAAAAAGTCTGCTGTTTAGCTGTTTTATTTTTCATAGTTTTTAGAGCCAAAGTCAACCTTTATTCTTATTTAAGACAAGGTTTAGGGTTGAAAGTTCAAACCCGGGCAGGCACTTTTTTTGGGTAATTTATTTCATCACCACTGCTCTCAAAACGGTGAAGGAAATCATCGTGAGGAAACTGGCATGTCCTGGAGACAAAAATTCAAAGATATGTGACATATTGGATTATGGCCCATTTCCTCTCACAGAGAGGAGGCATGTGTCCCAGCAGTGGGAAAATCAAAAGGCTGATGATGATAAAGATGAAGACAAACTATATTGGCAATTGATTAGCATAACTTACAACAAAATCAAAGACACTTTGTATCAGCCCAATGGCCTAGAAAGGCTTCGATCAAGAATTCACTTGACTGTTAAAGATACTGAATGTCCAAATTTCGTAGAAGTTATTTCAACAAAGCGATTCAGTGATTCCATTCAGTTAACTGTTACAAACCCCTTATTGAAACATTAGGATTCGATTACACTTTCCGTCCGCATTGTAGTTGGCCCACGATTCATTGGGTCGGTCATATAACGCATTCTGATTGGCTGGCGCAGCCTGAATTCTAATTAGGTAATGTATAGGGTCAGCTTGCATGCGGTGTGTATGCGAACAGCGAACAAATCTAACGTCCCCTTTACGTTTAATTGTATTTGTACGTTAAGGTTTTTAGGTTAATACATTTTGTTGATAGAAAGCCAGGGCCCTATTTAATATTTTTTTAATTATTAGGCTCGCTTTTGACCCCTGTTGATAAGCTAATAGTATATTGTAATGTCTGATTTTTAATTTTGTAGAGTAAACTGACATGTGGGGGTTGCCACTGGTCGTGACATAAAAATAGTGACGTGTCCTGAGTGATTGAAAATTGATCGAAAATCGAAGTAGATCGAAAATGGAACTATATCACGGCTAAAAAAATCATTTCTTAAGAAACTACCGGCCCTTATTTAATTCCTATTCATTTATGTCAGACTTCATTCTATCGGACACATTTATATTATTGTTTATGTGTATGAATGCTGCTATATTTAAATATGTTACGTTATATTCATAAAACATTTATTTACACTAATTAATAAAATTAAGTTGGAGAGTCATGTCACACCGATTCAATTAATCACTTATATGATTGACCCTTACTTACAACACTATGCTCCGCGCTAACAACATTTAAAAAAAATAAAGTCACTGACGCCAGTTTAGTCTACGAAATTATATCTCACAGTATAGTAATTTAGTTAATGATATAGTCGATGAAAGAGCAAGCTTGCTTAAAAGTAACCTAATCACTCTTGACTTGATTTTGCGACATCGGTTGTCAAAAAAAATATAACTGTGACATTTTTGCGACTGGTGCTGATTACTAAAGCAGAAAAAGTTTGAAAGTTACTAAATTGTCGAACTGCCAGATTGACACCTTTCAAATATCGCCATCGGTTTTAATATTAAACCTCTGGTCACTTTACTCCTGTCTAATGTCAACATACTTAAATCAGGATTATAGTATCTACTGAAAGAATAGGTACTTACTGTACCTAGCTAGAGAACAATCTTAAACCTAATTTACACTGCTTCTAACGTTAATATCCCGACCTCCAGACTTACCATAAAAAGTACCTTAAAAATTCGGGGAGAGTCTATTCATAAAACCTTATTTGCAAAGGTGGCGAAATTGCGGATGTCTACAGACTATACTCAGCACTTAACATCAGGTGTGCCAGAGGCCCGTTTGTCATCCAATGACATAAAAAAAGAAAGATGACTTTAATAGGAAACATTAGATCCTCTTTCGCACTTAAAGTGGTATTTTTCTTAGGGATGCTTCCTAAAGTTGGTGATGTATGTCGTTACTTAGGGAAAGGATAATATTAATTTATTTCGTTTGAATATTTTTTTGGGATTTATTGAAATTATATTAAGGTTAACAAGTATCTCTTATGCATGGCAGCGGTAGGAAGGAAAGGTCTGGAGTTTGACATAACCCTACATTCTCCTCAGACTCATGAAGATTTCCATGCTCAAACTTATGGTTTGTAATCACGCAATATAATGCTTAACAAAAATTATTCGACAAAAAACAAACGAGTGGCGATAAATCCATCCGTCAATATTGTTTTGTTTTTACCCGACTGCCGAAGGAGGGTAATGTGTTTATCAGTCTATGTATGTATGTTTGTTCCTATGTGGCGTTCTAGAGACCAAACGCATTGGCCGATTTTGACGATACGTCAATAGATTCATCTTAACCCTGCAAGTCTCACTAGCTTCATAAAAATTGGAAAAGATAAAAAAGCGGATTTTTTGCGCCATTTTGTGGCACCAATTTTTTTTTTTTTTATTCCTAACCCATCGTGTGGGATATCAAAATAAAGGGTTTTAAGAGGTGATTTCAAAAATATATAACACTTATATGTTTAAAAAACCTAATAAAAAAAATTACAAAAAATTTGTTAATAAAAAAAGTTTATAAAAAAATCATAAGACCCGACTGCTTAAAAAGCGAACTAAAAAGACGTAAACAAGAAGAAAATCATGATTTGCAGTCGGAGGATACATCTTTTCGTCAGCCAGCTTGCGAACATGTGTCCTCCGACAGCACAGCATGATTTTCTTCTTGTTTACGTCATTTTAGTTCGCTTTTTAAGCAGTCGGGTTTTTTTTGATTTTTTTATAAACTTTTTTTCAATGCTAGCAGGTAAACGTTTATTGCGGACCAAACCAATAATTCGTTTCAGTAAAAATAATTAGCATTTTCGCTCCGACACTGCGGCAAAATTTCTAGGTTGATATCCAGATTCCAAAGCATATTCAAATTGATTAACTAAAATCTTTTTCTTCTAGTATTCATTACTGCAGACGGTGGTGGAAGCTTGCCAAAAGAAGCCACAGTGCAAGTTCAGTACCCTGCCAATGGCGGGTCTCGTGGACCCCTGTCCGAGGCAGAGCAAGTATGTCGAGGTTGCGTATAAATGCCGCCCGTGTGAGTATTAGAATAGAATTAACAATTAAGTTAATATGACTAGTTTTACTTTCAGTTTTGCCTCATCTAAGACATCAAATCGACCACATTTTGAAACCATGTTGTTTATAACACACATTCTATAGGGCCAAACTCATGCACGTACACCTATATTAACGGCCTCTTTTTTGTCATAAAAATACATGGAGAAAAAATAAGGTAGATAGAAGTTATGAATAACAGGTTCTTTTGATTTCATCAAGTACCTAATCAGTGATTTAAGCATTGCCTCCTCCGACAGAAATAAATTTAAAACACGAGTGTGGTAAGAATGGTACCACGTCAATTGTGGAACGAATGCATTGAACTCACGACCTCGTCAGTTCCCCTAAGGTGTTGAGTTATTGCCATTTCAAATTGAGTAATAAGTCAGGGCAAATATGGCTTGATGGAAAGGAAGTCGAGTATGAAGTGAATAATGACGCATTGGGACAAACACTCGTCTTATTTGATTGTTAAAAATTGAACGCTGTGCGATAAATTGCAATAAAAAAATATAAAAGCTTTATGCCGTTCATTTTTACATACATGCTTTTTTTTATAATCTATATTCTCGCGTTTAACCACCATCTCGCCTAATGTTAAGCGATGATGTGGTCTACGGTGAAGCACGCTTGCCTAGAAGAAACCTATTCACTCTTGACTTAAAGACCCCCAGGTTGTAGCTATCAGGGAACAAAGACACACATGCTACATAAACTCACTCCTTTTTCCCATGGGGGTGATAGGCAGAAACTACAGAATGCCACCTACTACGATCTTTACATACTTCTTTTCTTCACTTACGTTCATGCCTCTAGTCATACACGCACGCCGCTTATGAGTACTGCGCGCATGGCCTTTCTAAAGAACATCACCAATAAGGTCTATATATCTCCTTCTAGGGCATCCCCTCCCGGTGTTTCCACCCACGTCTGCCTTTTAAATACCTTTTGTTAGTGGCCTTTCATTCACCCTCTCAACATGACCAAACCATCTTAGCATATTCTTTTCAATGTTTATCTCTACATCTTCTTTCAAAACACAACGTTATCTTATTACATTAGGCTTCAATCTATCATTCAAAGTTACACCACACATACCTCGCAAATAACGCATTTCTACTGCATTAATCCTACTTGCATGTCTTTTTTGCCATTCCCAATCTTCATTTCCATATACACACAGTACAATATCGTGTGTGTTGCATAGGAACTGTAAAGCGCTAGATTTTTTACAAATTCCAGAAAATTTGAAAAAAATCTAGCACTAACCATTGAACATTTTTGAGTGTCATATCGTTCGAAATTCATAAGAAACATAAATATATTAACAGATAAATAGAATGTTATAAAAAAAAAATCCTCACAAAAAAATTGCATAAATATTACACATGTCACTTTTACATAATAATTTATGTCACTGTACTCTTGTATGTTTATTCATATGTACGGTTACATAAATTAATATTTACATAGTTAGGTTCCTAGTACTGAATAAAACTCAGTTTATTTTTCAAGCTTTAAGCAAAAGTTAAACATTAAGTCAACAATATGTATTTATTCAGTAATTCGTTGCACAACTTCAGTTAAAATAAAATATATTCGCTGAAATACTAGGTTTTGAATATATTAATCGGGTTTGGTGTTCACTAATGAATTAAAGTTTTAGTACCGCTAACCACTCCAATAATGTTGAAGTAATAAAAACTAAGCATTAAAATTAAACTTCAATCGGTTCACGAGAGTGTAATAAACACAATTTGTAAATAATAAATCTGTGGATCTGGAAGGCGATAGGTAGATAAAATATAATAGTTTTCTGTGAATCGGATTGAAAACATAATTTTACTTATTTCCTCTCCGATTATTTTGGCAAAAAACACCATAAAATTAAGTCTTATAAAGTGCACTGTAATATATATTATAATTTATTTATTATTTATTAGTAATTCCTCGCACCGGAACGCCTTGCAGCAATTACACCAATGAAGCACAATATGAAAAGCAGAGTAGCTAATAAAATCCTTTATGATTACAACCTTACAACAGCGGATATATTTTACAGTGGACTCATATTTGTTATCAAATACAAAGAAAACAAATAAATGTATGTGATGGGTAACAAAAGTCGTTGTTGACGTCAGAAACATAAAACAAAATGCAGTTGCACTACTTTCAATGTGCAACGTTTAAATTCTCTTCTCATTCTTTAGTATTCCTTACAATATCTTGTAAGAGGGTTAATACTTTATGCTTCGACATGATTGACAATCTATTTTATAAGTACTACATTGGCTGTCTAAGCATCTGAGTGTTGAGTTTCCCTCGATTTTTCCATTCCCCTCCATCAGGGTCTTAATTATTCTGTAAAGACCGCGACGTATTCTAACGACCACTTCTAAAATTAATGAGTTTGCTTTACCGAAGATCGTCGGGTTTTTTTTCGATCGGTCAAGAAGAAATTAATCGGTTTAGCAAGCAATCGATTTAGATAAGGTGTTAAAATAAAAAACGATATGTTTTTTTCATAAAATAAAAGATTAAAGGATTTCAGCGTACACCGTTCTTTAGCCTATAATATTGATACCCTAGGGCCGGTTTTTGAAATAAGAAAATTTAATAAATTTTCGGTCTCAAGTCAAGTTTGACAAATATACAACTACAAACTCTTCAATTCTGAAATCGGGGGTACTTTTACTTTCTAAAAAACAAAAGAAGGTTTCCCAAACATAACCACAAATGAACCTATCCATTACGAAAATTGGTTCGCCCACAAAAAAAAGAGACATGGGGCATCCTACTGATAACATGACCCTCTAAAACAAAAAGAGGGTAACAGAATCACCGATCGCGTGACGTACCGTTTTTACTCCTGGAAGTGTATTGAAGTGATTTATGCCCAGTTAATAAATTCCTGGATGGGGTGAACGGCCGAAGGTAAGGGCGTGTACAGGAGTGCCACCATAGGTGTGCCTCATGCACATTAAAAGGTGTAGACGGGCGTTTTGAACGCTCGGCGTCGTATTTGTAGTTTCAATTTATGTTGGCGCATTTTTTGTTCCTAATGTTACTTATAAATATGGATATCAATCAAGTCTAACTTTGAATGATCTATCCTATACCTTTTAAATAATAAACGGGACTGTGGGTATTATGGTAGATACACTTTTTAAGCCTCATCTAGTGGTGCTATGCGTTCGTGAGTCATCATTACTTTCAAGAGTTACTGCTGGATTCTTTGAACATTTTCTACAAAAATGTGTCCATGTATTTTAATTTGAAGTCAGATAAATGTTAGTCAGGTTTTTTTTCAATATTAATCTTCAATTTCATTAAACTGACGCAAAACTATACCTCACTATAGTTAGCCATTTTATAGAAACATTTTTGTACTGAGTTGTAATGCTATCATTCACTGTGAAAAGAAATGCTGGTGGGATTCAATGACGTCATTAGTTGCTACCTCGTTATCTTGTTATTTTTTTAAACTTGAGAACACTTCGTGGCGTTCTTGTTACGGAAAATACTCTTGTTTCCACTCTGATCAAATAATTATACTTAATTAGTTATGATTTGAGACTTTTAGCTGTTTTAAGGAGAATGTTTTTAGTTTAAAAATATATTGTTTACGTACCTAGTTAATTTAAGAAAGATTTTAAAACATCACTGTTTTTGTAATAAAAATGGGCGATTCATATAATAAATAAATGTTATTTTAAAATTAAATTAAACCGCGTGCTCTTTATATTTTAGATGCAAACGTAGTGATTTAAATAAAGCCTAAAAAAGCAATTAAAATACCGTAATGAAAAACTGTAATCAAATTCCTATTATCAATTCGCAGTTTTGCAAATCATCTTAATGTTTTGCTTCAGAAATCTATGTTTTACTGAAAACAAATAAGTTATTTGATAGAAAAGCAAAATAATTACTATGCAAGATGAGATTGAGCTTTGTTTGATTGATTATTTCAATTATTATTTTTGGAAAATACTTTAATCAAGACAAAGTTTGAAGATTTTGTATATTAAGTATGAAACTCAAATATTTGTTCACATTATTATCTTATTTCTTAGCCATATATTCACCTATCTAAATCGTTATTGACAAAAATTTGTGAAAAAAAATCTTACTTGTTTTTAAATTTTATTGTAGCCGTATTCGGCTCTTTGAAATTATTATTTTTCGCCTAAGGTTATATCTTTATCGATTTTCACACAGCATTGTAACTATAACAATAAACATAATAGGGATGATAACAAAAAAAAAATAGTTCATCAGATAAAAAATAAATATATACGTGTTTTTTCTTTTGTCACGTAACAAAAAATGATGACGATACAGTGCGTTAAAATATCGCATGACGTCATGCCTAAGTACGGTTTTTACATAGAAGTTACGTCACAAGCCCTAACTTTTAATTTGACACTGAATTTTTATTGATTTGAATAAGCAAAAAATACGAGTCCAATATATTTTGATAATTTAATCAGCGGATTAAATAGTATTTGATGTTTTGTACACCGCCATCATCCCTATTCTGGTGAAAGTACACAACTGGGTTTGCTTATTATTCTGTTCTACTCGTAGCTAGCTATCCAAAGCGAATATCTTCAAAAGTTACAATCCCAAACATAAATGTAATACGAGGTCCAATATTTACAGCTAAAAATTCATAGCACCGACCCTTACTTAAGTCGTGAACAATGTTACTCCTTTATATTTTTACGACGCCATTTTGTGGCCTTCGTATGAGGTTACAGTCGTTTTACCATAATTTGGTAACATGACGTTGCATTTAAATCGGTTACGACCGCTTAGACCCGACGCTCACGGGACGACGAGGGTTTTTAGGTGACGAATCTTATTCTTATTTTATCTTATACCTAATATGAGAAGATTTAAGAAAGAATTTCCAGCCTATGTCTCGGGAAGTTATGTTAGTAAATTTGGATGTTTTAATTTTTGGATTACAGATTTGAATAAACTTTGACACATGACTGAATTATGACCAGGATTAGGTTACGGAGAATACTTTTTTGTTCCGGTGGCGGGTATCTCAGTTGGTATTATAATTGTAACTGCGAAAACCTGGGTTAAATTAATCTACACTGATATAATTTATATATATTAATCTTTACTAATATTATAAAGAGGAAAGATTTGTATTTTTGTATGTAACAAATAAACTTAAAAACTACTGGACCGATTTCAAAAATTCTTTCAACGTTGGGAAATTACTAACTACTACGTTTTATCCATGTATTCCTACGGGAACTGGAACTACGCGGTTGAAACCGCGAGGCATCTGCTAGCAATATTATAAAGAGGTAAGATTTGTGTTTTTGTGTGTTTGTAAGGAATAAACTCAAAAATAACTGGTCCGATTTAAAAATCTTTCACTATTAGAATGCTATACTATGCTTGAGTGACATAAGCTATAATTTATTTTGAAAAAATTAGAGTTCCTTAAGAAAATTGCAATAATGTAACCCCAATAAGCAAAATTTTGCCTATATGATTCATTATTCGGCGTGCGCTGAGAAAACTATTGATGATACATAAAAATTATATACTGCATGACATAAGTACTCCTTAATACCTACAAATAAAACTACAAGGGAATATATCTAATTAACATAGTTAAGTCACAATAGCAGCTTTTTTATTATAAAATTTAATAAGGTCGCCGATCGAATTAGGTAAGTAGGTAGCCAGTTGTAAGGATCGAACTCGCGGGGCAATTATTTCACTGATAGCTTAAATATTGCAAAGCATAAATATTTTTTTATTACCATAAAACACACGGGTTCTTTGTCTCACACGGGTCACTATCTACTGTCACGGGTCGTATGTAAGTCCATGGTAAAGATAATTATAATTATAAATTGGCAGTATGTATAAAATATATGTTTTATGTATAAAATTATGGTCACCTAAAAATCCCTTACGGTGTTGACCAGACAGTGGACGCCAGGCCTAAAAAGGAAGTGACGTTTCAACCGCCCGTCTGCCCCCGTCATTAATATTAGTTATAGCTTCCTCAGCTAAGCGTAAAACACTCGGACACTCCACTAATTGATACACGAACACTTACCGAAGCTTTTATCGTATTGGCGGTTTTAAGTTACAAACTAATGGATGCGAAAGGGGTGAAACTAAAAACAAAGGGAAGGTAAGTACTTTGAAATCAATAGCAGAGTCTTCTAGGGTTATCAGGACTAATTAGTAGCGAAAGTGATGCTCAATGAATGAAAGAAAGAAACATTTTTTATGGTCACAGAAACTGACATGTCTGTATAAATTATGCTTAAACTAAATCATTAACGATAGTGTTAGTACCTACTTAGAAGTACTTATGGTGCAGATACCCATGAGCAGCTGATTTTAAAATGAGTGGCATGTCTAAATGGTTTGGCAATAATATATGTTACATAAGACTATGTTGTTAATAATTTGAATAAGTTATTTTTAGTTTTAATCTTATAACATACTAGCTGACCCCCGCGGCTTCCCTCCCGTCAACTGGCTACCCTGCCAAACCTGCCTACCCTGCCTACGCAGCCTACCCTGCCTACCCTGTCTACCCTGTCTAACCTGCCTACCCTGCCTACCCTGCCTACCCTACCTACCCTACCTACCCTACCTGCCTACCTAATAATTTTTATTTATTATCAATAGTTTTCTCAGCGCACACCAAATAATGAATTTTATTGGCAACATTTTTCTACTTTGGGTTACATTATTGCAATTTTCATAAGGATTTCTATTTTGTTTGAAAATATATTATAGCCTATGATACTTAGGAATAATGTAGCTTTCTACTGGTGAGATAATTTATAAAAATCGGTTCGGTAGATCCACAGATTACCCCCTACAACGTCACAAACTTTACCTCTTTATATATAGATTGTAATTCATTTGTAAAGTTATGTCTAACACGGACAAAAAAATTACAATCGAACCAAAACCGCCGGACATATTTTATTTAATGAAATATTCATAATCTCAAAGACGTCATATAATAATAAGGAAAGTTAAAAATCTACCGAATTTTGGGTCGCGCAGGTGTGAAAGGAGTGCACGTTTTGTTTGCACAAGGTCGTTGGCGACGTTCGTCGTCTTAAATTCAAGACGAAAAAATGTAAAATCAAACCAAAGGATGGAACAGAAGTTAGGCAAATGCATTTATTTTATTACAAAAATGCTCCAACTCTGTCTGGTGCTGTGCCACAGCACGGCGCTAATTTTCAGTGGTTGCCTAGGTTATGGTGTACGGAAACCAAGTCTGATAGTTTATTTCACACAATCTAAATACAAAAAAAATCTAGCTAAGTATCCCCTAGCCTTTACGTTATTACTCATCTTTTTTCAGGCTGTATTCCAGTCTAACTGGATGAAGCTACATACCAGTATCGCACGCGGATCCACGTAATATACAATACGTGATTGCCTAATTGACCTCCACATTCCAGTAACTAACTGTAAAATCTGTCAAGACTGATGTCATATCGTTTATAAGTAATATGCATGACAGCCGGGACCATCAGTTAAATACACATGCCTGTAACTTGCATAAAAGTGTGCAAATATCTCGCATGCCATTCATGTACCTACACAAATGAGAAGTTATAGCATGCAAGCTATTTGCACATTTTTATGGAAGTTATAGGCATAATGTATTTTCAAACTAACCTGCTTTCCGAAGCACGGAGGATTCTCAGAATAATCAATAGTCACCCATCCACGGACTGACCTCGGCAAGCGTTGTTTAACCTCAAAAATCGATCCGCGCAGCTGCTATTATTTATCCACTAGCTCCTCTTCAAAAGCTAAAAGAGTCTAGGGTTATAACTAGATTCCAATTAGTGAGAGAGCGATACTTAATTAACGTCATTAAAATCTGCATCGAACAGTTAAGTTCGGTTTAATATTTGTATTATAAAGTATGATTTACGCCGGTATTAAATGTTCGAGATAATTACTATCCTCGTATGTTCAGATTTGTTGATATTCAATTTCATGATATTTGCTTTTGGACTTGATTAGTTGCTGTTATTTATAATGTCAGTAATTTAAATGTTTGGTTTTTAGTACGACACAATTGTTTTTGAGTATCTTTTCGGTATTGTAATGTGTAGGTAATAACAATAGGTTTTAAAGAAAAAGCTCAATTTCAAGATTTGATTACCAGAAATAGCAGCGTTATTATTTTACCTTTGCAAATAAAATAGGGACTTATCTTTCTTTGTTTGCTCAACCTACTCCTTATTATACGATGCCTATTCCCGTTTTTACCAACGGCAAAAAGCGACCTCTGGTAAGTAATGTCTAACGTAAGCAACCGCTCTCGATTCACTAATTTTTTTTCGGTAGGAAATTTGAAAACTCGTAAGCTTTGAAATCTAGGTACCCACATTTTCTTCTGAGTCTTTTTAAGTTTTCGGTGACTGTTAGAATTAAATCTCGTTGCTAAGCAAACTAAAAGAGTTGTTGAAGTATTATGCTTCGGAGAAGCAGTGTCGACTTGAGGTAGTTGACCTGTCTTATTAACACGCTTTTGTTAGCTTGTTATGTATGTATCTATTAATCTATATAACGAAATCTTTGAACGTAATTTTCACCCCCTTCAAGACGTTGGGTTAATTTGAAACTTTGCACACTTAACCATTTTAACTTTTTTTAACTTTGGACCATTGACAATGCAATAATTTAAACTATTTTTCTCATTATCCTTACCAGGAGTTTCAGGATTAGCGATTGACAAAAATAAATATATCAATGTAAAAAAGCGTAGGGTGTTTGATGTCATTTCTTGTAATATTTTATTGACAGATATTGGCAAAAGTAAATTCATTTTAAAAATATCTTAAAAGGCACCCCACGCTTTTTTACAATTATTCTTTACGAGTAATCACACTATTCTTAATTCTAATTTATTGAAATTTTTTTTTTACTTCTTAGGGTTCCGTGCGCAAAGGGTAAAAACGGGACTCTATTACTTAGACACTGCGGTCCGTCTGTCTCTCTGTCAGTCCATCTGTCACCAGGCTATTTCTCATGAACCGTGATAGCTAGGCAGTTGAAATATTCACACATGACGAATTTCTGTTTGCTGCTATAACAACAAATACGAAAAACAGAATAAAATAAATATTTAAGTGGGGCTCCCATACAAGAAATGTGATTGTTATGCCGTTTGGTTTTCTATAAAAGCTTGTTCTTTTAATCTATTATTTTTCTCATAAATTGTTCATTGATTACATTAAGGTGGCTGAATTCTGGACAAAACATTTAATTTTGGAATTATTGATACGACAAGGAAGATTGATATGAAGTATGGTATGATATTGGGTGTGTTAGTGTTAGTGACAATGGCCAATTTTATAATATAATACATTTTTATAATAGTACCAAATATTTCACAGATGAGTTCCGAAGTCGCACCGGTTGCGAAGGCGAGGTGATCAAGCTGAGCTGCAACCCTCACTCCAGGATCGCTATATTTGATGCCCAGTACGGCAGGACTGCTTTCGAAGCCATCATTTGTCCCCAGACGCAAGGAGTGCCGGATGAAAGTTAGTATCTTTTAATCTATATTTTATTGTGCGTACAGCTAATATAGCTAATAGTTATATCCTGGGGACTTTAAGTCAAGAGTGCTACTCCTAGGGAGGGTTACTTCTAGGCATGCGTGCTCCTTTGTCATCCGTATTCATCGCTTGCCACCAGATGAATGAATGGTAATACACGAATGTTAAATGTAGGATTAAGTTTAGGTAGATAAAAAATCATTTTCACTAAGTCCTATAGTAGTAGCTACATTCAGTCTTAATTTATATTCAGACAAGCAGTCTGCTCAGTGGGCTAAAATGGAAAATTTCAATACAAACTTTGATGGGTTATGATGAACCACTCCAGGAGATGATATTTTTTAAAGTCCTTAGGTTAGTGCTAGTCAGGCGCAAAATTGTATACTTGTATTCTGTCAGTTGATGAATTTAGGTTTTTTATTATGCAGTTAATATGAATTGTTTGGTATATGAAAGAGATAACAAAATCTTTGTGATGACAAGGAGAAATAGGCACTTTTCTTGACTACGTTGTCATAACATAAGGAAAGTTATGATTCCATCAATGTAGTCGGATAAAAGGCCGTATATTTCATTGCCTCAAGGGAAACTGGTAGAGAACTTGTACCCGTACTATCTGTTGACATAAGGTCTTATTGTAATAATATGTCGAGAGCCGCTTACTCTAATATATCGCAAGATTATTTCATGACCTTTTTATTATTGATAGGTTTCATCACTGTATCACCTGATGATTTATTTGAGGATTTAACATGCCTGCCTAGAAGTAATATATTCACTTTTGACTTAAAGACAGACAAAAGGCACAAAGATTTTGACCTTATAAACATAATTTATTAATAAAACGAGATACCTTTGTTAATAGTACTTTTAATTTCGTCTTTAATAGTTATTAACGTTATTTAAATTTTCTACTAAACTGATTTCTGACTAACAAAATTAGTTTTTAAGTACTCCATTTTCAATTTCCACTAGCAATTTTAGTCTTCAGAAGTCGTGTAGAAAATGGCCGGTAACGACTACGCAGAAGCGGGAATATTAAACTGTTTTGAGGCACACAAAGGACATAATCATTCGAAGAAAATAAGGCAAACGAAAGTCTCCAAACTTCCTAACGATTCCGAAGACAAAAACTAAACGAGGCTCCTTTGATGAAGTAGACTAACAAACTAATGAGTAATTAAATCAGATTTTATTATTGTAAGGTTTGACCTTAGGAACAGGACATCTTATCTTTCAGAGTTCTTACTATTGGGTTTGTGGCAAAGGGTAGTTAGTGTTGCTAAGAGTAAGTCTGTAACAAACTGTTGCGACGAAACAGTACAACCTTTCTTTTTTTATATAAATTTTTCTAGAACTCTAAAGCCACAGTTAGCCGTTTCCTAGGAAGAGCTCATTTTCTTGTGATAACGCACTATCGCGTCGTTGTGATATTATCGCGTAGGTAGACCTTACGCCTGTGGAAGTCTCAATTTGACCACTATCTTACCTGATGATGTGGTCTACGATGAAGCACGCTTGCCTAGAAGTAACCTATTATATATATATATATATATCTATTTAAAAATGTGCGCAAAATTGCTTTTAATATTCAGTTGACTGTTTTCATGAACGGGTGACTAAGACTGAAAATAATTTAGACGAATAAATAGAGTTATTAATTTCACACAAAAGAATTCAAAACAGCAAAACTCATAACATCACGCCAGTATTCCCCGAAGTGCTAAGTAGAGGTGCACCCACACAAAAAGTTTCTAATAAAAATAAAAGTTCAAAGAAGTCAAACGCAATATTCGTGGAATATGTGTATAATGTGTTCCAAAAATGTGTTAATTTCATTTGTCATCCTTAATGGCAGTAGGGTGTGGCACTGTCCTATATTAGTGTGTAACGCTAGCATTTGTAATTTGTTTTGACAGTCTCCAAATTAGTGGTATTATTTTTTCGCCGGAAAATTAATGAAAATGTCATATGAACACGGCACAATTGTTTGGTGTGTGTATAGTGTGATACGGGGATATAAAATCAGGATAATCACCATCGTCTTCTTAGCTATTTCTCGACTATATTGGGACCGATTTCCTGTCGGCCAGACGCCATGTGACTGCCTATCGGATCTCCAGATACTAGGTAGGATAGTATAGATTTTTATTATAGATTAAGTATGGAGAAGGAGGTCCTCCTTCTCCGTACTTAAACTCCCATTTGGTCCGTTGTGCGTTTAGGTCTCCTCTCTATGAGAGGAAATGGGCCGTAATCAAATAATCATCGTAGACATGCCAGTTTCCTCACGATGTTTTCCTACACCGTTTTTAGAGCAGTAGTGATGAAATAATTTACACAAAGTAATGCGCCTGTCTGGATCCGAAACACGACCTACGACACGTCAGTCGGGGACGTTACCACTGGGCCATCACAGCTCTCAGTTACTGGGTAATAGTATGCCCTTTAGTAACTTGTTGTCAGACTCTCGAGCTTCTGAAATCTGACTCATCGTAATGTCTGTTAAATATCGTCCAAAGACATCCGGACTGACGGTTTATGTACATTTTGAGGCCCGGAGGGTCTCGGTATTAAATAACCAGTGACCCATCCCTGGCTCCAGTCGACCCTGGTGGTTATTTTTTCCTTGCCCACGAGCCCCTCAAAGTGTCAGATTAATAAGTAGAGAAAAATAGTTCTTATTGTGCGAAGTAAAGAGCCTTAATAATTCACGTACGAAAGTGGGTTAGGCTTGTATGGACTTAATTAATTACTCGCGTAGTACATAGGCACTTCAAGCATTTTTATTCTTACCTACGAATATAACCCACGTAATAGTCGTACCACGTTCCGGAATTAAGACTTGTTCAAGGCATCTATTCATTATTATTTTTTTATTAGAAGTTGTTTTCCCTAATCTGCCTTTCTCAAATATATCGAAATCTTGGCGCAGTCTTTCTATAATCTTAATTTATACTACATAATCTACTTACTGATAAAAATAATGTTTTGGATTCTAAATTGTACCTTAATAACTTAATATTTAAGGTTCCTACAGCAATACGTGATGCAACAATGCGACAACGCGTTTTCATAAAAGATAAATTACGTCTCATTATCAGAAATTTGTTACAAATAACACTTCAAAACGTCAGTTTTTTTTTTGTTTTTAAATCCTGACGATAATTCTGTTTCCTAGCTGGTTATTCTAGCTAGAAATCGCAAAAAAAAACGATGTCAAAGAAGGCACCACTTTCCATTGCCAGGGGTCATAGAACTTATTCTACAGGCGAAATCAGATTTCAATGAAGAAAGGTTGTTTCAGTGTCGCAACACGCCAGTCTGTATACCATTATGCTAGAAATAAGTACGTAATTGATGAAAAGGAACTGGGTCGTATTTATTAATATTTTGTAATCTATAGCCTTGTCCACAGCATGCGTGACGCCTCATGCAGTGAAGACAGTGATCCAGATGTGTCTTGGGAAGAGGAGATGTCAGATAGCGGCTAACAACAAGATTTTCAACTCATCCTGCAACTATCTTTCAAGACCATATCTTAAAGTTGTCTATGCATGTGGTAAGTTCTAAAAACACCTTATACTTTCAACTCATCCTGCAACTATCTTTCAAACCTATATCTTAAAGTTGTCTATGCATGCGGTAAATTCTAAAAACACCTTATACTTCCTCGTTTGTCTAGAGATCACATTTTTTCATCTAGGATTTCTTAGTAGCAACCCGGAGCCCGGATTTATGCTCCTATTATCGGAGTTGGACATGATATCTAGACCCCCAAAGGTCTGTTTATAAAATTTCGCGCGCTCTTTTTCGTCCCAAATTATCATCCATTTAACTACAAACTTGCAAAAGTGCTAATTCGTAAGCGAATTAGCTACTTACTACTCACCACAGCATCTATCTCAAACTCGTCGACTAGTGCAACCTTAAGAAGATTTAACAAATAATGACGTACATATCTACTTAACTATAAAAAATATAGTTGAAATTTTGAAAACAAAGGAAGCGAAAGCGGTTTAAGGAACCGCTTTGAAAATATATGTGAGAGCTTATTTTTATCAGTACTTACTACACCAAGAGTACAGAGTACATTGCAACATGTTTTTAATTTTTTTTAAATCCTCTTTGCATCACGTTTACACAAAATATTTTCGCTGCGTAAAATTTTTCGTTTACATTCTTGTTCTAAGCACCGTTAACAATGTGGATGTTGCAGTCATATTGTGTATTATGAATAGTGGTGGTTAATATAACGTAAAGCAACTTTAAGCAGCGTGCTTATTATACATAACATAAAGCAAACGCTATCGTGACACTCACTTTGCGCTATGCGCTATTTGCTTTATTCGTTATAACGCAAGACCGCGCGAATTGCGCGCAACGCATAAACATAAATAAAGCAAGAAGCAGGTGGCGGCGGCGTGGCGGCGGCCAGTCGTCTCGTGCTAGCTGCTTTATTTACGTTTTTGCGTTGCTGATTATTATCGGTCGCACGCGTATTTTGCAAACCCGCGCGGCTCACGTAATATACCTACGCTATTTTGCTTCATTTTTTTTTAGTTTAAACAGTGATAGGACCAGTAATATTGACTTAGTATAATTGTATAAGTAAGGACGATTGATTGAGAGATTGTGTTGTTGTTTAACGTTTTATTTGTGTGTGTGTCTACTGGACGAAAATGTCTAAAAGAAATAGTGATTTACTGAAACGGTGAACTTAAAGTGAAATAGAATTGAAAGCACGAAGGAAAGTTTATTGTGTATTTTTTACTGCTCCATTTTATCGTAATAAATTCATAAAAGCGATGTAATATTTTTAAGCATGCTGTCTCTCCAACGAGTTCAACGCTACAGTAGGAGCTGCGAATTAACAGTCACCGCGCTTGCTTTATTCGTGCCCGCACCGCGGCCGAGCGTTATAATAAAGCGTGTAAAATAACGCGCTTAAAATATAAAGCTTATAGCATTAAGCAAATTATTGTTATATAGCAACTTTGAACACTACTCATTACGAATAGGCTCGCCCGATTGAAAAACGTCGCTAAAGCGGCGGACTCCACGTTACTAAGCCGCTTTGACGAACGCGAGGTGCTCATACAATGCGGCGTACTTTATTTCAGCTGAATTGAACGAAACGAACGGCTGAACGAAAATCGCCGCATTTCAAACCAGCGACGCTTTACGGCGTGTTATACGATAAGACTGCGACATGGATATTTTTAAAGTTCATGGAAGTTACTTACAAGTTACTGATATTGGTCCAACTTTATATACAGCTTTTCTTCAAAACACATAATATGCAAATAGGAGATCTCAAGGACCTTCACTAAATTGGTTAACTTTAAACTCTGCTAAACTTGTACACTAATCAGTAGATTGCTTTATCTCAACTACACCTCAATCTCATGTAACCTCTAACTACTCCTGAAACGTTTCAGCTCGTAATTGCGCAACTTGTTCAACTCTTGAACTACCCTATTCTGGTGCATCTTGCAAGTTTTAACAATACAAATCTCTATTTTACCTTGTAACTTTGCTCTTTGCTCCATTGTTCGGTGTGAAGTTCAAGAATCTATGGCGGTATTAGCGTGATTTTCGTCTTTTCTTTTCTTTGTATCACGAATTTGTTACAAAGTATTTATTATTATCAATTTTAGGTGCAGGGATATTGAATTTATATATTATCTACTATCAATTGTGATACAATTTAAACGTTCTCTAATCACTTTTGAAATAAATGTGTCAAAATGACTACAGTAATGCTAAAACTGACGCATAGTTTTCTTTTCCAGTTCCATTAGGTGTCCTCTCAGAGAAGTATGAGAGTGCGCCTGAAAGGGATGAGGATTCTACGAGTTTCGACCACAGCAAAGCTCTTTTTGATGAATCAGGTTAATATTGTAATTTTACTAAAAGTTAACTTACAAACGATAAAAGATGATTTCTAACTAATATTTTTATTTTGTTAGAAGAAGCAGGTGAAAAATGGGGGGAACCAAATGCTGATCGAGCTCTGCAGCCATCTATAAATGAATATAGTGTAACACCAACCCGTTCAGAAGAAGAAACAACAACTGTTCTCCAACCGAAAAAGAATATCGACAGGAACGAAGGTAAATCACGATTATCAAAAACCAAAGCATTCACTTATTCTAAATTCCTTTTCTATCTTAATATTTCACGCTCAAACGCGATCCATAAATTTCAAGTACACCAATTAAACTCCTAACAAACATAATACATCAATGTATTTGTGCCGAACCGAAACTAGAACGCATTAGTTAATTTCGTACAAATATTTGGTGCTGTATTAGAAAATATTTGTTTGTTTCAGAGCCGCAACACGGTAACTCAATATTACTGTTATCCGTCAGTGTAGGACTGTTAATGTTCATAGTCATAATTGGAACAGTCATTGCTGTCAGATGTTATATTAATCGAAAGAAAGAACATTCGAAAAATGGAGACATGTATACAACCGAAGCACCTAACGTCTTCAACGATGCATTTTCTGACATTGATAATGACGCGGACATCAGTCACATTTCGGGAACATTTCATGATCCCTTGCATCCAGACATGATTCTTTACAAGAATGTTCCCGGAAGCAGAGGAACTCTTAGAGCGATGAAACCACTATGTACAATTTACCCTACAAACGCAGAAGCTAATATGTACGGTAACGTAGACTATGTGCCTTCACACACGAGAGAGGTAGCACCTAGGTTTACTAGAAGCAGAAGTAATGAAGAAGAAATGGAACCAAATATTATGACTAGCCCTAGGAGTTTAGGAGCACATTCCAGTAATTATTACTACGGCTGACGTCACGACGACGGAGGCAGACAGGATGCCTCTAGGACTTATTGCTTTTAGAGTGATCTCAAACAAGTGCACAAAGAAACAGATGGCTTATAAAGCAAAGGATTGTGTAAAAATGATAGTTAAAGCATGGAACTGTTAAAGACTATGTATTTGTTTGTGAGATTTTTTATTGTTACATCGTATTAGTTTAAGAATCTTGATTGTTCTGTAAGTTCTCCTACTCATTGTTCAATCTGTCACGCTCATTAGAGATGCACCTATGTATCTACTTTTGCATATCGTCAACTCGGCACTTTTGTATTTCAAACTATAAATACAATCCCATCTGTGATGGTTATTATATTACTATTATCCTCTACAAGTTAAAATATAGAAAAGATTATTTGTATAGAACTGAAGCTTCATTTATAAAATTTTGCCCTACATGTAGAAAATTGTAAAAACTCCTTTTATAACATTTTTTTAAATAAAAATGCGGAAAATCTGTGTTTCATTTGACGCCAGCGCCAGAAAGATGTACAACAAAAATAATGGGTGAGTCATTAACCACAGTTATGCGATATTTTTTCTTGTTAAAACGCGATGTAATGGTCGCGTGGTTGATGTCATTATTCATGGAAATTAAGGGGAGATCCCGGTGGCTATCACTCAAGAAGCCAAATAGGGGGAGAAGGATAATGGAAGGTCGGATAACAACAAAGTTAAGCATATGAAAAATAAAAGCAACAAATTATGAAAATTGACACGCTGTTTGAAGTCACGAACGAATTTTGGAGCTGAATGCAATTTATGATGACACGAAATATCTGTTTTTGCTATCACGGAGTATAAATTAATATTGTGTGTGCTACCACAATAAGGCTGCGTTTCTACGCAAAGCTAGTTAAAGGAAGTGATTCTATTGGTTATTCACAAACACATTCTCTGGTGGCAACGCAGCCTAACAATCATACTTTTATTAGCTTTTTTGTTTATCTACAACCGGGTTTTTTACTAAATTGCATTCGGTGTATTAAAAAAGTACTAATACAGAACAGGAGCAAATTTTTTAGGCTACTATATTCATAAACAAATGGTTTTAGGTTGTCTGATAACTAAATTCTAACCTAAACCTGACTAAACTGAATGAATTTTCAAAACTAAACTTTGAAATCTTCATAGCAATATAAAATCCGATCTCAAAACGTGTAAAAATTCATATCCAAGCAATATTGCTTGTGGAGTTTCATTACCAAGTACCAAAGGCGATAAAAAATGTATTAGAGCTAGAAAGCGGCTCATGGCTCGGCTCTTGAATCCCAAGGAGGAATCTGCATAATTTTACAACTGTAATCCGAAGGTTCACAACTTCGCCTTCGTATCAATAGTTAAGACTTAGTTTCTGTCGTAATCTTTTCAATAATTCTCATTGATTATGCGAAGGATCAGTAGGTGTGATATTGGACTAAACTTGGTGATTTATTTGTTAATTACCATGAGAACCTACATAGTTCATAGTTTATACCGTTTTGCTGATGGGTGTGTTAGCTAAAATTTAGACAAATTCACGTGTTGTAGATAGAGGGTAAGGCAGGGCCCAGAAAGTCACTTTACTTTGAGTACATTTTTAATTACCCTTGATTTCAAAACGGTAAAGGAAAATATAACAAAAAACAGACTCTGTAATAAAAATATAATTCGAAGACATTTTATGGCATTCATTAACCCGAACCGGAACCATTTAGTTGCTGTCCTCGCTCTCACAGAAGGGAATCAGGCCTGTATCCCACCAGTGGGAAAATTATAGGTTGTTTATGAGTAAGCTAAAATGACGCAGTACCTACTATACATGTGCCTTATAAAAGACGCACATAGAAACTAATCTAAAAAGATAAAACACAAACTACAAAGACCGTGTGTCTGTGAATAATAAAGTTTATTTTACTTTATTGTCCACAGACACAAGGCCTATGCACTGAAATATAAAACAAAGTTCATTTCAACTAGTTATATACAATACATGTTCAGTTTCACACAACAAAATTTAAATCACACTGCAAATTAATAAATACATTTGTAAGATACAAAGCTATAACAATTTTAAAATATTCTCGCGATTCCTTTAAAATAAAACAAGAACTGCGTTGAGCTTTGACTGCGCCGAAGTTCTATAAAAACATAAATCGTTTGCAATAAAAACTATAAAGAGTGAGAAAAAGGCGGGCAGTTCATTCGGAGTTTCCCGAAGCGAGCTACGATCTACATGAAGGCCAGTCGTGCGGCAAAACTTCATTATTTAGAGTCCCGGCGCGTTAGTTCACGCTGCGATTGCTAGATGGCGTAGAACATAATTTTGCGAAGAGCTCAATAATTGTTCTTTTTTTGTACTGAGTTTTAGTTTTCAGTAAGGGAAAGACTTTTTAGTGCTTGTTTTTCAATGGAGTTATGGAATAATTGTAAAGATTTTAATTGGTGTAAAGATACTAGATTTAGAAGTAATGTTTACTACCTATTCATTCAATCATTTTAAAATTTTATATGTCTGTGTGTTGTGTGAACATAAAGAGACAGTTTAGGCTGTAGGTGCCTGGTTCTCGGGTTCTATGCCCGTTTTACTAATACGAAAGAAGGCTAATATGAGATTTACTTAAAATAGAATGAGATGCAAGCTCAACTATAAAGTCTGACAGGCTTGTAATGATTCATTACCTTGTTGGTTTAGTGATCGCAAGTGACTGTAGTTGCTGATCATATTTTCTTTGGGAAATGGTCAGTACTTTGCAACCTATTAATGGGACTTTAAAAAAGCTGAGATAACGAGAAAAATGTCCTAGACATGTAGATATAGATCTGCTTGTCTGTTTGAAACAGCCGAAAAACGTCAAAAGATGAGCATAATTATAACTTATACAAGTCATCGGTCCACCTAGTGGGATGTGTTTACTGATTCAAATCTTATATTAGAAACACAATGTGTAGACACTAGAGCTACAACATAGTGGTCTTTAAGTAAAGAGTGAATAGGTTACTTCTAGGGAAGCGTGCTTCGTCGTCTACCACATCATCTCTTACCATCAGGTCAGATAGTGGTCAAGCGCGAGCCTATCAATAATAAAAACAAGCTTTTAATTACTTTTACAAGCTTTTAATTACTTTTACAAGCTTTCAATTACCTAATGGAAAAAACAGGCCAAGTGCGTGTCAGATTTCACACATTTAGGGTTCCGTAACAAATCGCAACAAAATTAAAGAATTTCAAAGAAAATCTGTATTATCAACATATTGGTATTTTTGGTAAAATATACGTAATAATAAACTTTACCACCAAATTTCAAGTTCATAGGTCAATGAAAAGTTCACAAAACTCTTCGGAACATAGTTTGTAAAAAAGGTTTTTTTTTGGTGGCTTGTTTTCCAACATATTTTTAAACAAAAAATACAGTATTTATCTACTCACTGAGCTCTAAACAACGATCGACCCCTCTCAATGGGGTAGGACAAAATTATTTTTTCACGCCCCACCTTTATCTGTATGGGAGGCACCAAATTATTATATATACCTATACCTGTATAGTTTATAACACACTTACTTATATTTATTTACCTGTATATTTAACACCGTAAAACTGATTCACATCCATACACTTCAACGTAAGGTTCAGTTGAAAACCAGCGTCAGGCAACTCCCAGTTGTCTGGCATTTTGCTGAACTGGACCTTTTTGGCGCAGCCGCGGGGCACACTATGTATGTAATTGTTGTATAATTAAGTTTTATTTGTACCTACAATGTGTGTATCTATGTGTGCCAAATAAACTAGTTTTCTTTCTTTCTTTATTTAAAAAAAAAAAATTGCCAACTTGTATGGCTATGGGTCATATATATATATAGGTCAACAAGATGCTTATACTGTGAAATTTTAAGACTGAAGCTCTAACCGTTTGGCTGTAAAACCTGCGTGATAGACGACGGACAGACAGACACATAAGTGACAGCAATAGGGCTCCATTTGGACCCTTCGAGTACGTAACCCTAAACATTGAATGGTCACGTGAAAGTGTGTACAAAATTTCAGCTCAGTCGGACACTGGGAAATGGGTCTTACAGACACCGGGAAAGGTTTTAACTAAATAAAAGTTTCTAAAAATACAGTACGGCACGTATGTAGGCAATTAAAAATTCAACTCATAATACTGACTTCAGTAAATATACCGAACAAGTTAGCAACTCGATCGCGCGATATCAAGCTGTAGATCAACTTTGCAGACTCAAGGCACTAATTCAATAATAGTTTCATTGAGGGATTTAAGATACAAATGAAGCGATTAAGTCGGCGTTTTGAGCGAAATCTGCCTTTATATAGGCCATTTATGATTTTATTGACTTATTACTTTAAATAAAACATACGAATCGTAATAATAGTTCGAACACGAATAGTAGTCTTTCTGATCATCAACTAAGCAAAGATATAAAAAAAAAAGCCAAGTAAAAATCCTACTTCTGTTATAAACGTGAAAGTTTATGAGGATGAAATGATAGATGGATGTTTGTTACTCTTTCACGCAACAACTACTAAACGGCTTTTCTTGAAACTTTACGGATGAATGTAGCTTATAAATCAGAATAACACATAGGTTATAATTTATACAGATATTGGGAAAAGTACTAATACCACGCAGGCGGAGCCACGGGCGTTAGTTAGTCTTTTTTTTAACAAGCTTTTCATCTTACCGTTAATTGCCATCCAAACCAAATATGTATACAAAATTTCATCTTAATCGGTTGAGAATAACTGTTTTAAAATTCAGTTGCAAGATTTGACCCGAACACACTTACATACATAGGTACATTGAAAGTTAAATAAAAGCTTGTAAAAGGCAAAATAAGTTTAGAAAGGAAAGATGGGGTGATAGAATAGAATAGAATACTCTTTTTTATGTACACCATATAAGTTACAGAAAGTATAGATGAAGAAAAAATTACACTGGGTGACACAATGGGCGACCTTATCGCTAAAAGCGATCTTTTCAAGACAACCTTTGGATGGATTTTAAAAAAGAAAGGAAAGAAAGTACTGTAGATGAGGTGATGAATTGATGACATAATAAACAAAGCATAAAAAAATACGCACTCAGGCAAGGACAGGGCAAAGTGGAAAAGGATTGAGGAGGGTCGACATAACAAATAATCAAGAATAATATCTATTTATAGGAAATTGTTAAGAAAGAATAATACTTGTTGTATTTGTTAAAGGGCAGAGGTGCACCTAATACTACACCTACATATCTCTAGTTATTTTTAAATCCCATGTAATATGCGAAAGAGCATTTTGCCATCTACCGGGCACAAAGTTAGACTCCGGGCTACTACTGAGAAATGCCAGATTAAAAAAAAATCCAATAATTAATAACGATTATTCTTAATAATTATTATTATGGCTTATTAAGTATCTTGCAAGAGCAAAACGATAGCGATTTTTGTGCAATAATTGCTCTTCAAAGTTCGGGAAAGTGTGTAGGAACTACCATACTCTAGTTAGTCGGTATCGCCCAAAATTAAAATAACACAAAGTGAAAAATAACTTCAATTTCAGCAGTTTGTGTTCCTGTTTTCGTTTCTTCGTTTTTTGACGCCGACTTCCGAAATTGAAGTTATTTTTCACTTTGTAGGTTTTTATTTGGAAGTCGGTTGTATATTTTAGAAAATAAAATAAAAAAATATCACTTTTTCGTTGTGATATATAATGGGCCAGTTCTATAGGCTAGGTACCTATAAAGCCCAAAGGGATGCCAGAATAAATTAACCCAATAACATGAAACTTTAACAATTGACGGAGATATCAGTGAACATACAAAAAAAAAACATGAAGTCGAACATAGAACCTCCTCCTTTTTGGGAAGTCGGTTAAAAAAGGATAAGGAGGGCCGACCCTAAGTAAATGGGATAAGGTCGCGACTGATGATGATGATTTGTTCTTCAGATACAGGTAGGTATGTCTATATACGCAATATCATAACCAAACGGTTTACTTAAGAAGACATAAGTCGCCAACGACCTTGAGGTAACAAAACGCGCACTCGTTTCATACCCGCGCGACCCAAAATTCAGTAGTTTTATACTTTCCTTATTATTCTATGACTAAAAAAACTTTTTATAAAAAATACAATCGACTTCCAAATAAAAAAACAAAAAAGTGAAAAATAACTTCAATTTCGGAAGTCGGTGTTCTTGTTTTATTTTCTTCGTTTTTTGGCACCGACTTCCGAAATTGAAGTTATTTTTCACTTTTTTGTTTTTTTATTTGGAAGTCGGTTGTATTTTTTGTAAAAAGTTTTTTTATTTTTCACTTTTTTGTTGTGCTACACAATTTATATAGGCTTGGTACCAAAAATGCTCAAAGTGAAACCAGAATAGATTTACCCAATAACATGAAACTTAAACAAATTCGGTCGAATAAGGGTATACCAAGGTGAACTGTTTACACCTGCATACCCCTTTAGAGCGTACTAGTGTGGTGTTATGTTATGAAATGGTGTAAACAATAAACATAAATGCGATTGCAGCTATCCCGAGTGATTTGCCGTCATTTATTGAAGAGTTCTGATGTGTATCTCCGAAGTTCTTTATCAGATCTTAATGAAAATTAAATGGGACCACATGACAAACACCAGCTTTCAAATAAAAAAAGAATCATCAAAATCGGTTCACGCAGTAACAAGTTCTGAGGTAACACACATAAAAAAAAAAAAAATACAGTCGAATTGAGAACCTCCTCCTTTTTTGAAGTCGGTTAACAAAACCGGTGGAATGAGCGGTATTAGAGCGTACCAGTGTGATGTTATGTTATAAAAAAGTGAAAAATAAAAAAAAACTTTTTACAAAAAATACAACCGACTTCCAAAACAAAAACAAAAAAGTGAAAAATAACTTCAATTTCGGAAGTCGGTGTTCTTGTTTTATTTTCTTCGTTTTTTGACACCGACTTCCGAAATTGAAGTTATTTTTCACTTTTTTGTTTTTGTTTTGGAAGTCGGTTGTATTTTTTGTAAAAAGTTTTTTTTTATTTTTCACTTTTTAGTTGTGCTACATAATTTATATAGGCTAGGTACTAATAATGCCCAAAGTGAAACCAGAATAGATTTACCCAATAACATGAAACTTAAACAAAACCGATCGAATAAGGGTGAACTGTTTACACCTGCGTACCCCTTTAGAGCGTACTAGTGTGATGTTATGTTATAAAATGGTGTAAACAATAAACATAAATTCGATTGCAGGTATCCCGAGTGATTTGCCGTCATTTATTGAAGAGTTTTGATGTGTATCTCCGAATTCCTTTATCAGATCTTGATAAAAATTAAATGGGACCACATGAAAAACACCAGCTTTCAAATAAAAAAAGAATCATCAAAATCTATTCACCCAGTAAGAAGTTCTGAGGTAACACACATAAAAAAAAAAAAAAATACAGTCGAATTGAGAACCTCCTCCTTTTTTTGAAGTCGGTTAAAAATGGGGTAAACCATAAACAGACATGCGATTGCAGCTATCCGGAGTGACCGCCGTCATTTATTTAAGAGTTCTGATAGATATATCCGAAGTTCTTCATCAGATCTTGATCCCAAATTAAATGGGACCACATGACAAGCTTCAGCTTTCAAATAAAAAAAGAATCATAAAAATCGGTTCTGTGGTATACATAACAAAAAAAATACGGTCGAATTGATAACCTCCTCCTTTTTGGGAAGTCGGTTAGCGGGTAAAACCACAATAACACTTTGCAAGAACAGGGAATTCAATACAGCGGGCTTATTACATATATTGCAAAGAGCTAATACGATAGCGTTTTTTGCGCAATAATTGCTCTTCAAAGTTTTAGAGTTTTTGACGGATAAGTGCACTTGACAAACAGCGAGCGATTGGCAAACGATTGCTGACCTACCATACATACACTATATTTATGTAATACCCAACTTTTATGACATAAATAGTTTGATCGCGCAATGATTGCTGATTGCTGTTTCCTACTTAATAAGCCTGCAAGAATTCATATGCAGCTTCCGATCCCGATACAATTAGCATACAAAAAGGGCCGAATTCGTTCCGTCCTCGCCACCGAGGCCCGTCGCGTTGTCCCTGTCAATAAATTCAAGCTAGCCCGCGAAATGCTGAGCTATAGTTAAGGTACTAGCTAAAAAAGGACTTTCTTGTCCGTTCTTCTCCACGTAGGTATTTACCGAACGGATGGTAGAATCACTTAATCTCGATCCAGCCTTTGTTGTCCCCTCAGCGACACCCCGAGCCGAGGTTCGACCCTATAAGGGGTAGCCCTCAGCGTGGTCGCTTATGTTAAGCTTTTTGAGCCTGGCTGGAGGCTATAGTTTAGTCTCCATAGGGAAGACCGGTTAAGCAGATAGTAAATCGTATGATTTAACTGTGAGACGCCACTAATAAAAAAATACTAAAGAGATATTTTGCAGTAGTCTTTGCGACTACTAGGCCAACAAGGCAGCAAAACTAAGTTTATTAAGATACTAGCTTCTGCCAGCGGCTTCGTTCCGGCGTGAAAATTGTTTGATCATCCCTAGGGGAACACTATACCGAGATAAAAGTAGCCTATGTGCTATTCTAGCCTATAATATATCTCTGTGCCAAATTTTATCCAGATCCGTTCAACTGTTCTAGCGTGACTGAGTAACAAACATACATTCACCCATCCAAACTTTCGCATTTATAATATAAGTAAGAATTTAGATAATATCATCAATAATATCTTCTACAAACCGACGCATCTGGCCACCCAAACAAAAATCCAAACTGTAACCCAGTGAAACGTTCGCTATCTAAGCGATTCCTTCAAAACACGGTCCGTTTGTACCCATGTCGTTACACTGCTGATTTATTATTATAGGCCCCATTTGTTTCTTTAGTATGCATGTAAATTCCGCAAAGGATTACTTATACCAATAGAAATCGGTGCGTGCCGCGAATTTTGCTTTTTTTTACGTTTTTTGGTGCTTTCTTCTGTAGAAGATCGTCGCGGGGTTTTAGTGTTGCGGTTTCAGTATTTATGAGATGTGTTTACGAGAAGGAGATTCAATAGTAATGCTATTTGAATCTTAGGATAATATCGTAGCAGCATCTTAAACGCCACATACAGACTACAATAAAAAATTAATTACAAATTTAAAAAACACCTGACGAAAAACCTCTAAAAAGTAAAAAAATAAACCTTGTCGCCTTGGAGAACCACCAACGTTTACAGGAGTTTATTTAATTTACTTAGCAGTTCCCCGACGCGAGTACGAGGTTTGTTTTCTACTTTTTAGAGGTTTTTTCTGTCAGAGGATCTTAAATTTGTAATTTTATTTTATTTCATACTTTTTAAACATCATATAATATACCTAGTAGTAGACCCGCTTCAATCGACCATCTATCGAAACACGTAATAATGATATGATATCTTGCGATACAACCCAGATTCAAAGAGTAAAATGCAGATAACTTTTGAACGGCTGAACCTATTTTATTACAAAGTCAAATTTCAACATAAAAAAAACAAAATCTGTTCATCCATTTAGGAGCTATGATGCCACAGACAGACACATAGATACACAGATACACAGCAACACACATCAAACTTATAACACCCCTATTTTTCCGTCGAGGATTAAAAAGAATTTAAGTCGAACAAATCATGCAATCTTCAATTATATTTATGTGAAGAACATGCCACCGATATTCCAAACACAGGGGCCAGTCTTAGTTATTTGTCATATATATTTGCAATGCACCTCTAATCCCTTCATCTTAGTTCAATTGTTACCGTTAAACAATAACAATTTTTGGTTGAATAATATAAATTTGAAATGCTCCTACAGATTAACGAGAGTGCCACTCAAATACAGTAATTCCTCTTTGCGGCTGCTGCAATAAACAGATTAGAGGTATATGAAATAGGTAATTGTGCTTATGAGGATTCGAATAGGATATAACAGATTGCTGTTATTAGTAGTCAACGTCCTCCGTTGCTGCTCATACCATTAACGTAATCCCTTATTTGCCGTTTACGGTAGCCATAAATTGAAAAGTGGCTTTCAGGCAAGCACAGACCTTACTTGCTAAATATTTCTGACTAAATAGTTAAAGGCGAATTAATAGGAACGAAAAGTTTAATAGCTCCTAGAATGTTTTGTTCCATCAGAAATTAAACAATATAGGTAACTGTTAAGCAAAAAGATATATGGGGCTTCTAAACCACTGTTTTAATACGAATTTACAGTTTGTAAACAAGATAACATGACTTTGACTCATGACACTATACACCTATTTATAAGTCTATACATGTTTACAATAACCTTTTAGTTCTAGACAACTGTTGAAGCTTTAGAGGCACTTATGTCAAAGCCCGTCTTTCTCCATTCGCGCCACGTCCGCGGCATCGGCAACAAAGTCATAAGCCTCGTCGAAAGTTTCCCAACTCAACCGGCGACGCCAGACAACTCGCGAAAATGGCAATCTTAGGAAAATACTATCTTTAACATCAGACTTAAGTCGACAACTAATTCTTTTAAACTGTTATTTGGTTAGTCTTTCGAGAAAACGCTGCTTTTGTTAACTGGTTTTTAATTTGACCTTGATTAAACTTTAATGATATTTTGTTTTCCTTTGTTTTACTTCCAGTAGACGAATTGGAGTTCCTAAGACTGATTGGCTCACTAAAAAGTACTTCTTCTAGTGGCTTGGATGGTATCACTTCCTACCTTCTGAAAGTAGCAGCGCCCGTTTTAGCCTTGCCGATCACAATTATTTGTAATCTCTGTTTTACCTATGGGGAGTTCCCCAAAGCCTTGAAAAAATCAATTTTAGTACCTTTGCACAAGTCTGGGGACAGAGATGTAGTGTCGAACTATAGACCGATATCCTTGCTACCTTCTCTCTCAAAAATAATAGAAAAAGCTGTAAATAATAGACTTAAACAGTATTTAGAAAAGTATAACCTTTTATCTCGGCATCAATTTGGGTTTAGACAAAACAAATCTACAGATGATGCCATGCAACAACTTATGGCAGAAGTTGTAAATAGTATCGATAAAAACAAAAAATGTCTGAGTATATTTCTGGATTTGGCTAAAGCCTTTGACACTGTATCTATTCCCATATTGTTAAAAAAGGCAGAATGCAAGGGTATAAGGGGTTTGGCGCTACAATTGATTGCTGACTACCTATCCAATAGAAAACAAATAGTCAGGGTTGATAGTTACTCAAGTTCAGAAGAATCTATTGAATATGGTGTACCACAGGGCAGCATCTTGGGCCCCACCTTGTTTCTTATTTATATTGATGATTTATCAAGTTTAATGCTACAAAACGGAAAAATAATTACATTTGCAGACGATACGGTCATTACTTTTACTGGCAGAGACTGGAACGAAGCTAACGATAATGCAGAAAAGGGATTCAATATCGTTACTAAGTGGCTAGATAACAACCTGTTAACTCTCAACCAATCTAAAACCAAAGTAATTACCTACTACATACACGCAATTTCCAGACCATCTCCTAAAAATATTACCATAAGAGCCCACACATGCAACTCCACTCAAAATTGTGACTGTTATTGTCTTGACGTAGCTTCATCGGTCAGGTATCTGGGGATCCAAATAGATGAACAACTAAACTGGAAAAATCAAATCTCACTCCTATCGAAGCGCGTAAGAAAATTGCTGTACCTCTTCAGAAACCTACGATATGTATGTGACCCAAAGCTACTCACCACCACCTATTACGCGTTATGCCAATCAGTGATTGTATATGGGATATCAATCTGGGGAGGTTGTGCTAAGACACAACTTATCAAAGTTGAAAGAGCGCAACGGGGGAATTTTAAAAACCATGTTATTTAAAAAATATAGATTTCCGACGGACGAACTTTACAAATTAACCGCGGTTCTCAGCGTTCGTCAACTGTACATCGAGAAGATCTTACGTACTCAACATATCAAACGACCGGATTTTCCAGACACGGTACGAAGAGCTAACAAGGTATATAAACAACCTAGTTGTAAAACAAAATTTGCCCAACGATTTCTTTTCTTCCAAGCTCCGTACATTTATAATAAATTTAATGTCATCTTACTTTTTCGGAATTATAGTTCACACATATTCAAAAATATTTTACGAAAACACCTACTCACCTTAAATTATAATAGTACTGAAGACACATTTAAAATCCCTACATAGCAAGCCTTCATACATTACATAATTATATTACATACACTGCACACAACACATACACTACATACATTACTCACACTAGTTAAACTACATTCATTACATACACTACATACGTTTTCGCACCTTCTAATACACACACTCACACACACGCTAGTTAAGCCGAATAAGTGTTAAGTGTAGCAACTTATTATTGCTAAGTTTTATTATTATTGTTAAGATTTTTTTTTTATTTTATGTTTTTCTTTTTTAATATTTCACTGCCTAAAGACCTATGTTTGAAAGATCTCAGTGTTGACTAGTTTGTTGTCTTAAGGGTCACAGCAATGAGGAATAATACCCCACTGTAATACAGTACCAACTAGCACAGGGGGTATTGTGACTGATACTGGCGGCCTTTTTATTTTGTAATTATACTTAAGACCTCTACTTGAGATAACCTATTGTTGTTGAAATAAATAAATAAATAAATAAATATTCGCTGCTTCTTTCGGTGTTTGAATGCTTAGCATATATTTTGCATGATATTGTGAATAAAAAGATAACCAAGGCTTATTATAATCTTATTTCAAAACGCATTACTTACTTTAACTAAATATTATAAATTCTAAAAGACTTGCTATTTTAAAGTCTCTGTATAGAAATAAAAAGATTTCAAAAAATAATTATAGCCGTATATTTATGTGTATCCTTGGCAAACCGAATAAAATCAATGTGAATTTACAAAGTACTATAAAAATAGATAAACATTTCATATTGAACAGAAAAACAGTGGCATTGAACTTACAATGAAAATCACTGAATATATAAGAGAGTACATAACTTGTTTAGCACCATACATTCAGATTTATATATGGCAAGCGATCGTTTTCGATACGAGTGAAAGTTTCCAGAATGTTCTAGTCAAAACGAAAGATATTGGGTGTGTTTTACAAACGTAGCGAGTTATTCAAAAGTCGTTTGTTTAAATAGTGTTTTAGAAAATTTCTCGCTCGATATTTTCATGAAGGTTTCATATTGTTAGGAACTTGGTTTCTTGCGCCAGATTTCTTGGAATCTATTTATAACCAAAATGTGAAGTTAGAATGTGTTTACTTTTTTTGTTATATCAAAAACAAAAAAGAATATATATCTATGAGAGTATTGAACACTAAATATTATAATGAATACAGTGTGATAATAAAGTAAATGTACAAAAGCGAGCTTGAATATTGTAGTTCTTATCGTCAAATCAAAACGAAAACTGATCTAATTTTGAATTTATTATGAAATAATAGATATGAGCAGGGAAGACCAAAAAAAACGTGGAATCGATTGTAAAAAATATAATGGTTATGTTTGGAAAGGGTGTTTGAACTATGATGAGAACTTAAATTTTTAAGGTGTTAATAAATTGACTCTAACAAATTTAAGGAATCTTTAAAAATAATCACGAAGAAAAATTTAAATAAAGCAAACATTCCTAAGATATGCAAATTATTGAATTTGCGCACCTTACAACACCCATGCAGTCAGCCGGTCTGGCGGTCCGCGCCACAGAGCGTAGTAGGTAATGGATTACGTAAGTAGTGTTCGTAGGTAGGGTATTTTTTATATTTTTCACGAAATTATTAGAATTAATTTTTCAACACCTTACAGATCCGTGTGCGAGAAGAAGAATGCAGCTTTTACTAAACACTTTATACCTATACGTAGTATAGTAGTTTCATATTGGATGCATCGTCGTCGCGTATATGAATTAACGTGTGTTTGAAAATATTGTAAAAAACTTTTTTTAAGAGTAAATGTGGAGTTTCTTGTGCGTTCTTCTTCATAATAATCTATCTTTGCAAATGGGCAGTAGAATCAATTTAAATTATTTTTTAAACTTAAAATTATGGCATTCAAAAGTGCCGCTTAGTGCCTTAATTAAAATAATCGTTTTGACTTTGACTTTACAGAAGAAGAAAATTATGTTGTGTCGATCCAAACTAAATTGTGTTAAGATAATTATAAGAATATGTAAAATGTCTAAAGATAGATAAGAAAAAGTTGATTTACTTTAAAATGTTATGCTTTTACCCGACTGCAAGGTAAGGGTAATGATTTTATTTTAACAAATCACTGTTTGTCTTAACTATCTAAAGTCTTAATCTATTTAAGAATTACCCCGATTCCTGAATAAAGAATTTAAAGTTGGGTAATTAACAAACTCTACTTTTGCTTAAACGCCAGTCAAATTTTTGTATTAATATAGGGTTTACATTCTTATAACTCCGAATACTTAATTTAGAAACCGACCCTAAGTTATTTCTAACCCCATTCTAACTGTCCTACCAAATAACAGCCACCGAAAAACATTTTCTTCACAAAAATAACATCGCACAAGATCGAAAGCGTCTTCATGCGATCACGTACGAACGAATCCAAATTGTACGAATGTACGTAAGCCTATTTTGGCCGTGACTCGGTGGAGAGACACGTATGTTACCCTAATCGACATCTTAATGATCACTGAACGTACGCACCGTGTAATTATCTTCAATTTTCTGAGTAATTTTACTAAAGATTGGGTTGGTTCGTGTATTCATTTCAAAGAGGTGGTGTAAATTTTCATATTGTTTGGGCTTTGTTACACGTAGGTAGTACCAGTAATATGCTTTGCAAAAACTTGAATATAAGTAAGTAATTCAACGTTTACTTACTACGTATAAAGAAATATAAAATATCTGCACAAAAAGCCCCCATATGAAATTATTGGGGGCTTTTTGTATTCTTAAATACATTAATACCAACTTTGATAATAATATGCTAATGTAAACTTACGAACTACTTTTTTTTATTTATTTTTTATTTTTTTATTTTAGGTCGCTTTTTAACATCTAAGGTCATTAGCGACCACAGTAAACATTATGTTATAATAGGTTACATTCGTTTATAATTAGAATAGGTTACATAAGTTTATAATTAGAATAGGTTACATTAGTTTATACATATTTATCAATTTCAAAAACCTAAAAATTAAATTCTAAATCCTTATTTAGACAATCTTTTAGACCAGAAGGTACATTGCAAATTTGTCTTTCTTGACTGTAAGCCGTGCATTCAACTAGAAGGTGTATAACTGTTAAGTCCACTCCACATTTGCATTTGTTTTTATTAGCTTTAGTTATAAGATGAATGTGAGTTAAGTTTGTGTGTCCTATACGTAATCTGGTAATTACCACTTGATCCCTTCTGAATCTGAATGAAATAGATTTGTCAAAAATTGAATTTCTTATACCAATTAATTTAGTTGTATTTTCTATTTTCCAGTAATGATCCCAAAGAATTTTGACTTTATGTTTGAAGTATTTTTAATTTCGATTGGAGTAGATTTTATTGTTTTGCAAATCTCATTTTTATTGGTCGAATTTTTAGCTTCAGTATCCGCTCTTTCGTTGCCAACTATACCTTGATGACTTGGAATCCATATAATTTGAAAGTTGTAATTATTATTAAGAAGATTTATCATTTTTTGTTTAATATCAACAATAAGCGGATTTGTATTGATAAAATTTTGTAATGCTGTTAGACATGATTTCGAGTCGGTATAAATAATATATTTTTCTGAATTAGATTTAGTATGTATTATTTCTAAAGCTTTAAGTATAGCTATTGCTTCGCAACTAAAAATTGAATTAAAATCCCAAAGTCTATATCGATAACAACTATCATCAGACACTACTGCACCTCCTGATTTTCCATCCATAACTGATCCATCGGTAAAGAAAGTTTTACAATCCTGATATCTGTTATTAATTTCATTATACAATTTTTTGTATATACATTGAGTTGTATTATACTTTAAATTTTTGGCTAATTCTAAGTTAATGGGGAATTCAATGGTTTCCCATGGACCGCAGGTAAGTAATTTTTTTTGTAAAAACCGGGGGGATCTTAAGTTTTAATTCTTTCAAATATTTAGCTGCTCTAATTCGTAAAGGTTGCGGTAAATTAGGTCGAAATTCATATTCTACATCTGTAGAAGTTGATTTACTATAGTAATTGTAAGTTAGATTTTCAGGACAGGATAGTATATTTATAGCGTACACAATTACAAGTTCCTTTCTTCTAAATTCTAATGGCATTTTTCCAGCTTAAGCTAAAATGCTTTTAATAGGGCTTGTTTTAAACGCACCAATACTAAGACGAAGAGCAGTATTTTGAATGCTTTTTAAGGAATTTAAGGCACGAATTTTGGCAGAATCATATATAACAGAGCCGTAATCTAGCTTTTGCCTAATTAAAGCGCGATATGTATTAATCAGGCATTTTCTATCAGAACCCCAAGTTGTTGATGATAGTACCTTAATTATATTTAACCTTTTATGGCATTCAGATTTTAGTTTATTGACGTGTGTATTCCAAGTCATTTTTTTATCAAAAGTTAATCCTGAAATTCTTAAATTATTTACTTCTTTTAGACTATGTACATTTAAGGTTAATTGTATGTTTCTAGTTTTACTATTCTTATTAGACAATATTATGAATTGGGTTTTAGTTTTAGAAAATTTGAATCCTGATTTCGCGGACCAATCTTGAAGATTATTTAGAGTGTTCTGTATTAATTTTAACGTAGGATTCAGTGTCCTGCCACTACAAGTTAAGGTTAGGCCATCAGCAAACAAAAATCCTTTAAATGGTTTTTCCATAGAATACAAATCATCATGTATAGCTATTAAAAACAAAATTACACTAAGCACCGCTCCTTGAGGTAGCCCATTTTCTATGGGAACAGAGTTAGATAAAGTATTATTTATTCTTACTTTAATTGATCTTCCTGACATGAAGTTTCTGACGAACGCTAGGACATTCCCTTTGATATTAATATCTTGTAACAATTTTAGAACCCAGTGTTTCCAAACCATTTCCTAAGCTTTTTCTATATCCATAGCTACAATTACTGTATAATTATCATTTGCAAAACTGTCAAGAACTTCACTTTCAATGTTCCTTAAATGATCTATTGTTGATCGAAATTGATGAAATCCATATTGAAAAGGAGATAAACATTTATTAGTTTCAAAATACCATCGAATTCATTTACTTATTATTTTTTCAAGAATTTTACAAAGATTACATGTTAAGGATATGGGTCTGTAACTAGAGGCTAGACTTGGTATTTTTTCAGGTTTTAATATGGGAATAACTAAGCCTTCTTTCCAGTTATCTGGAAATACCTGCTTTTGCCATATAAAGTTGTATAAATTAAGTAAGTAATGTAGTCCACTGCTGGGCAAATGTTTAATTATAATATTAGATATATTGTCAGGTCCTGGACTAGAATTTTCTATCTGAGAGAACACCGATAGCAATTCATGCATAGATATTTCCTTATTAATTGGGTTAGAATTATCAAACGTATCGAAATTACATTCAATTTCCTGATTATTTTTGTATTGTACAAAATCATTATCATAATTATTCGAGCTAGAGTTGGTTGCAAAGGTTTTAGCTAATAAGTAGGAAGTTTCAATTGGTTCAGATGTAAAGGTACCGTCAGATTTTACGAGAACAATATTGTTGAATCTATTGATGCGGTGGTTAAGTTTTTGTATCTTTTTCCACATTTCCCCGATAAGGGTTTTATTGTTAATAGATGATACCCAATTTTCCCAATACTTTTTTCTTCTTTCTTTGAGAAGCCTTCTATAGAATGCTCTTTTTTTCTTATATTCAATTTTATATATCGAATTAGGGTCATGTCTAGCAAATTTTTTAAACAGTTTTAAGACCTTTTTGGTTTCTCTTATTGCGGTTTGACATTCATCATTCCACCATGGCAAATTGTTTTTCCTGAACGAACCAGATGTTTTTGGTATTGACTTGTTAGCGGCTTCAATAATTACTTCGGTGAACTTTTCAACAATATCATTGACATGATAATCAAAGGTAGAACTTAAAGGTAATACAGGAATAATTTTATCGATCTCTTCTCTAAATATTAGCCAATCAGCTTTATCAAATATCCATTTTTTAGGTAATTGAATATTGTTTTGTATATCTTGCGTAATAAGAGATTTAATTGTTATTGGAAAATGGTCACTGTCATACAAATCATCTAAAGCATTCCATTCAAAATATGACGTAATATTTTGTGAAGCCAAAGTAAGATCAATATTGCTCGTACGACCAGTATTACTGTCAAAATGTGTAGGTTGGCCGTTGTTTAATAATAGTATATCCTGGTGTTCATTAAGCCATTCAGCTATTATTCGACCTCTCGTATCACATTTTTCAGAACCCCAATAAAAATGATGGCTGTTGAAATCACCCAAAACTATGCAAGGGGTCGGCAGCTGACTAATTAAGTGATTGAATTCGTTTATGTTAATGTGATGTATGTGTTGATATTTAGATTAAGTAGGTAGTAGGTTATAATTTGTTATTGTGAGTACCGCCGCGCCACGGGCGGCGCCAGTCTGCGAATATATGCTGTGCTATCAAGACGTTGGTTGTTTCATTCTGCTCCTGGCTGACCAGGCACCTGCTTCTAACATATTTCTCAGTGGCGACGAGAAGTGAACATTTCACGTGTGAAATTGACTGTTTACCATGACGATCGGAAAAATAAGGGAGTTTAATGTACACAAAGACGATTGGAAACTATATGTCGAACGGTTAGAACAATACTTCGTTGTGAACGACATAAAGGAAGATTTACATGTACCGACGCTAATAACCGTTATGGGAGCAGAGAGCTACGAGTTGCTGGTCAATCTGTGTACACCTAATAAACCAAAAACTAAGACGTTTGAGCAGTTATCTGAAATAGTGGGTAAACATTTACAACCTAAACCTAGTGAACTCGCCGAGAGGTATAAATTCAGACATAGGAAACAGAAAGAGGTTGAAACCATATCTGAGTACGTGGCCGTACTTAAGAAGAGGTCGAAAACCTGTGAGTTCGGCAGTTGGCTAGAGGAAAGTTTGAGAGATCAACTGGTGTGCGGAATAGCGAGCGAAAATATTAGGCAACGGTTATTCGCAGAGTCAAAACTGGATTTTGCCAAGGCGTATAAACTTGCCGCCAGCATGGAATCAGCAGAGAAGGACGCCGCTATAGTAGAGGGTCCTAAATCGTCAGCGGGAACGGATACGAGTACGGTGACGTGTCAAGCGATGACGACGGCAAGGCATACAACGGGCGGGGCGGAGCGCGGCGGGCAGCCGGGCGTCGTGCGGCGCGATGTGCGCGAGCGACGAGATTTCCGGGAGCGGCGCGCGGGCCACGAGTCGGTGATGGCGGTGCCGGGTGAGCGGGCTCGGCCGGTGCAGCGAGCTCAGCCACAGCGGCCGTGTCGGGTGTGTGGCGCTAACCACAACGAATCGACGTGCAAGTTCGCAAGTTACGTGTGTAGGGTGTGCAACCAGCAAGGACACCTGCGACGTATGTGTCCCAATATGATGGGACAGTATCAGGTAGACGTGCAAACAGCAGACAGTGACGATCAGGCGGACAGTGACGAGGTAATTTTTGTTGATGTTTGTCAGTTGTCGATATCGAGTTGTAAACCTATTTATATATCACTGAACATACATAATAAAGATATTGCTATGGAATGTGACACGGGTAGTGCAGTGTCTTGTATTAGTCGCGAGTGTTACAGTAGATTATTTAGCGATCTTTCGCTACAACCTTGTAAAGTAATTTTAAGATATTATACTGGTGAGACTGTAAAACCGTTAGGTATAATAAGGCCGCTAGTTCGGTATAAGAATAGGAGTGAATTTTTAGAATTGCTTGTTATCGAAAAAGGGAAAACTGTACTTTTGGGGCGACATTGGATAGCGGCATTAAAAATACAACTACCCGATTTAAGTTATGATGTGCATAAAATGTGGGAAAGTAATGATTATGATATACCCTTTTTCAGTTCCAAATACTGTAACGTGTTCGCGGAGGGTCTCGGGCGCTTCACGGGCGGCGCAGTGAGCATACACGTGCGCCCGGGCTCGCGACCGGTGTTCATGCGCGCGCGCCCCCTGGCATACGCGCTGCGCGAGCCGGTGGAGCGCGCGCTGGACCAGTTCGTGCGCGACGGAGTTCTCACCCCAGTGGAGCGTTCCGACTGGGCTACGCCGATAGTTCCAGTGGTAAAGAAGGATGGTAGCATTCGAATCTGTGCCGATTATAAACTGACCTTAAACAAAGTGATAGAAATTGATCGTTATCCGCTGCCTAGAGTAGAAGATTTGTTATTTCGTCTGCGAGGGGGTGAACACTACAGTAAGATCGATTTGTCTCAAGCGTACGCGCAATTTGAGCTCGATGACACAAAAAAATACACGGTGATAAATACTCATAAAGGCTTATATATGTACAACAGATTAGTATATGGTTTAGCGTCTAGCCCGGGCATTTTTCAAAGGCGAATAGAACAGTTATTTGCTGACATGCCGCGGGTAGGTGTCTTCTTAGACGATATAATCGTGACAGGTAATACGAAGGCCGATCATATCAGTAATTTGCATAAAGTCTTTCAGCGTTTGCAAGACTACGGACTAAGAGTGAAGAAGGAAAAATGCGTTTTCTTCGCAAAGTCTGTCTCTTATTTGGGTCACGTTATTAGTAAAGAGGGCGTGCACACGTGCCCGGAGAAAGTTAAGGCGGTGATGGAGACGCCGGCGCCAACCAATATCACCGAGTTAAGAGCATTTATAGGGTTAGTTATGTATTATGCGAAATTTATTAAAAATATTAGCACAGTTCTTGCCCCGCTATATAATCTTCTTAAGTCGGGTACTAGATTCAATTGGAACGAAGATTGTCAGATTCGTAAAAGTGAAGCGTCTTTTAGTAGATGGTGAAGTACTAGTTCATTACAATCCAGAGCTACCGCTGATTTTGACCACGGATGCAAGTAGCGTGGGTGTGGGCGCGGTAATATCGCATGTTACGGCGGACGGCGAGCGCCCGGTGGCGTATGCATCGCGGTCGCTCACACCAACTGAGCGAGCTTATGCGCAAATAGATAGGGAGGCTCTTGGAATTATATTCGGTATTCGGAAATTCCATCAATACCTTTATGGTCGTCACTTTACACTACGAACTGATCATAAACCTTTAACATATATTTTTGGTGACAAAACGGGTATTCCAGTAATGGCCGCTTCACGACTACAGCGGTGGGCGGTACTCCTATCGGGTTACAATTACAAGATTGAGTACATCACTTCTAGTAAGAACAGTGCAGATGCTTTATCACGCCTGCCATGTAAGAGTAATTACTCGGATAAGACAAAAACAGAAAGTACGTATGTTAACTTTGTAGAAAACTTTTTACCCGTCACTAGCAGTGATATCAAGCAAGTGATATCCAAAGATAAGATACTTGGTAGGGTGATGTTATACATACATTCAGGTTGGCCGTCAGTTTGTCCTAGTAGTGATGAGATTAAACCATTCTTTGCTAGGAGAAACGAATTATATGTAGAATGTGGGTGCATAATGTGGGGCTATCGTATGGTAATCCCACATGCATTACAATGCCAAATATTACAACAATTGCATAGCAGTCATATGGGCATTGTCAAGATGAAAAGTCTGGCTAGGAGTTATGTCTGGTGGCCTAACATCGATAAAGATATCGAGGACTTGGGTAAAAGCTGTGAGACATGTGCGGCGGAAGCGAGCGCGCCCCCGCGAGCTACTATTCAACCATGGCCGTATTATACTCAACCATGGACTAGACTACACATTGATTTTTTGGGGCCATATCGAGGTATGACATTCCTGGTATTGATAGATTCGTCTTCAAAATGGTTAGAAATATTCGAAATGTCACGAACTAACGCGTCTAATGTTATTAAAGTCTTGCGTTCGACTTTTGCGCGATTCGGCTTACCGGAACAGTTGGTATCAGATCAGGGACCACCTTTTACCAGTACAGAATTCAAAAATTTTCTTGTGAAAAATGGTATTAGGCAGTATTTTTCAGCCGCGTATCATCCGTCTTCAAACGGAGCTGCAGAAAATGCAGTTAACATTTGCAAACGCACTATTAAAAAGGCAATTAGAGATCGCGTGGACGTAGACACAGCTTTACAAACATTTTTACTAGCATACAGAAACACAGCGCACAGCACTACAGGTGAGACACCCGCTATGTTGTTGCAGAAAAGAACACTACGTTCCAGGTTAGATTTGTTACGGGCAGAACGATCAGTAGGTACCAGAGTGCAGAATGCGCAGCAGAGACAAATCGATTCATCTGGTGGGGTACCGCGATCTTTCAACGAGGGGGATCCTGTTTGGATGAGGGATTACAATTCCTCAAACAAATGGGTAAAAGGTTCAATTACAAACGTGGATAGTACTCGTCGGTATATGATAGCAAGGGATAACGGCCAATTAATTAAAAGACACGTGGATCAGATACGGCGCAGATCTCGGGTATCGGTTGGTGGACCGAATACTGAAGAGGAGGGAACGATGGATGGTGAGAGCTTCGCAGCGCAGGCTAGGGACAATTCAACAGCGTCAGGGAAGAATGAGGATGACCGCAGTGATGAGTGTGTGAGTGAAGAAAGTAAGTCGAAACAAACAATAAATGATGAAGTAGGAGGTGTTGATTATGATCAGCCATCTAATCAGTCACCAGGTTTGTCAGTTCAGCAGCAAGCAGAGTACCCAAAGCGAACCCGCAAACCCGTTATCAGATACCAGTGTATTTGAATATTAAAACTTTATGTAAGTATTTAAATTAATTGAAACTATTGTAATTTAAGAAGGGAGGTGTGATGTATGTGTTGATATTTAGATTAAGTAGGTAGTAGGTTATAATTTGTTATTGTGAGTACCGCCGCGCCACGGCGCCAGTCTGCGAATATATGCTGTGCTATCAAGACGTTGGTTGTTTCATTCTGCTCCTGGCTGACCAGGCACCTGCTTCTAACATATTTCTCAGTTAAGTGGAGTACTATTAGGTAGATTAACTTTGCATATGGTCATAGCGAAAGGAAATTTAATTTTTATGGCTATTACCTCTAAAGATGTGTTTATTTGTATTTCCTCAGGAAAGGTATGTGGTTTGATAAACATAGCTACTCCACCACTGGCCCTGTTACTCTGCAACCGATTTTTATAAAAACTTTCGTACCCATTCATAGAAGCACAATAACTAGAAGTGAAATTAGTTTCTTGTAAACAAATGCAGGTTGCACTTAACCGACTGACTAAAAGTTTTATATTTTCTAATCTTTTAAAGTAACCGTTAACATTCCACTGTATAATGTCCATATTATTGATATATAACAAGAAATATATATATATATATATTATTTATTTGTTCCTTACAGTTAAGACAAAGAAAAATGTATGTAGTTAAATAGTATCCTTTTGTTCAGTAACAATGGAGGTAGTCAACATTTCATGTATTTTCTTGATAGGCGCGAACATCTGTTTTTTAAACTCTTATTCAATTTACAATGTAAATTGTTACACATTTTAATTAGGTCTTTTACATTTTCTGTATACAATTTTTTTTATATTTTGTTTACCACGTGAATTATCTAATAGACTTATAAATTGATCCAAGCTTATAGGAAATGCTTTATCACTGTTTAATTCTATCAAACTGTCTTCAATATCTTTCCAAACTTCTTTTTCATTTCTGAGATCAGTCTTTTTTAATTTCTTCTTTGCCTTAGTTTTTTCACTTCCACATCTTCAATTGAAACATTGCTGCCTGTTTCATCTGTCTCAAATTCTATTATATCAGAATCATCATCTTTTGTATACCCAATAGGTTGGGTTACATACATTTTTGACGCACCACTGACAGTTGGAGAATGAATTCGTTTTTTTCCTTCGGGGTAATTTCAGGTTGTGGGAATTCTTGTATGATTTGAGAATTAAATACGGGGTCTGGTATATAGTCATGATTTTTATCAGATATTATATTTATTTGTTTATCTTTTTCTTGAGGGTAAGTCTTTGGTATGTTTTGCGGCCATTTTTTGGCTAAGTGGCCCATTGTATTGCAAGAAAAACATTTTAGGGCATCAGTAGATATATAAATCCAGTAATTTGTACCTTCAAATCTCAACTGTATTGATTCTGGAAGACATGAGTCATCTTCTGGGCTATTATATAATTGTCTTCTAAAACTTAATACGTGAGAGAATCCAGGATCAGTCACACCAATTTTCATAAATGTTATAGGCGACTTTATTTTTATATTTAATTCTTCGAATTTTTGTTCAATGACATAATTTGGTATTACGGGACAAACATTTGATAATACTATTCTTTTGTTTCTCGTAATTAAAGGTTTTATTTCAAGAACATTTTGATGAATATTAATCTTTTTCTTTTCTTCAATAAGGTTGTCAGCCGTTTTTTTTTAAATCTTGTATATACATATACGTGCATTCGATATACGAGATATAAATCGAAAAGATGACGTTGGTATAATAGACGATAGGGCAATAAGGTACTCCCTGAGTGTTATTCCATCGATCGAGTCCAGTATAATTGCTTGATCTTTCTTGGGAAAACATGTTGTTGACGTCACATTGGCATAACTTGAAGTATTGGGTGTTGGATGCAACTGTGTAGGTATTTGAGACATTGGAGGTATTTGAGACATTGAGGGTATTTGATACGTTGGGGTGAAAAACATTTTAAAATAAAGGGCCCCCTGTTACCAGGAGTAACCCCGTTTTCGTTATTCCAATATTCGTCGCGTAATTACTTATCGCGTAAAAAATAAACACTAACGGGTCAAGCGGAGTGAGACACGCGCGTCCGCTGTGACTACCCGCGCGGAACTGTTTCATTTTTTATAAACGCTAAAAACGAAAGAAAGCAGTTTTCTTATTTATTACGAGTAATAGGAATAATACTTTTTGAGCAGATGTTTTATTTTTCTTTATACTGCGCTCTGTGGTGCGGACCGCCAGACCGGCCGGCTGCCTGGGTGTTGTAAGGTGCGCAAATTCAATAATTTAGGCGTAATACAAATAATTGCATATCTTTGGAACGTTTGCTTTTATTGACATTTTTCTTCGTGATTATTTTTAAAGATTTTATTACGGAATTCCTTAAATTTGTTAGAGTCAATTTATTAACACCTTACAAATTTAAATTCTCATCATAGTTCAAACACCCTTTCCAAACATAACCATTATATGTTTTACCATCGTTTCCACGTTTTTTTAGTCTTCCCCTGCTCATATCTATTATTTCATAATAAATTCAAAATTAGATCAGTTTTCGTTATGATTTGACGATAAGAACTACAATATTCAAGCTCGCTTTTGTACATTTACTTTATTATCACACTGTATTCATTATAATATTTAGTGTTCAATACTCTTTTAATTATATATTCTTTTTTGTTTTTGATATTACAAGACCAAAGTAAACACATTCTAACTTCAACTTTTGGTTATAAATAGATTCCAAGAAATCTGGAGCAAGAAACCAAGTTCCACAATATGAAACCTTCAAGAAAATATCGAGCGAGAAATTTCTAAAACACTATTTAAACAAACGACTTTTGAGTAACTCGCTACGTTTTTAAAACAAACACAATATCTTTTGTTTTGACTAGAACATTCTGGAAACTTTCACTCCTATCGAAAACCGATCGCTTGCCATATTGGATAAATCTGAATGTATTATGCTAAACAAGTTATGTACTCTCTTATATATTCAGTGCTTTTCATTGTAAGTTCAATACCACTGTTTTTCTGTTCAATATGAAATGTTTATCTATTTTTATATTACTTTGTAAATTCACATTGATTTTATTCGGTTTGCCAAGGATATACATAAATATACGACTATAATTATTTTTTGAAATCTTTTTATTTCTATTCATCCAATACAGAGACTTTAAAACAGCAAGTCTTTTAGAATTTAGTATATTTAGTTAAAGTTAGTAATGCCTTTTGAAATAAGAGTGTAAAGCCTTAGTTATCTTTTTATTTACAATATCATGAAAAATATAGGCTAAGCATTCAAACACCGAAAGAAGCAGTGTATACCATTAAAGTTTAATCAAGGTCAAATTAAAAACCGGTTAACAAAAGCAGCGTTTTCTCGAAAGACTAACAATATAAGAGTTTAAAAGAATTAGTTGTCGACTTAAGTCTGATGTTATAGATAGTATTTTCCTAAGATTGCCATTTTCGCGAGGTTGTCTGGCGTCGCTGGTTGAGTTGGGAAAATGTTATACCCGTGACAAACTTATCATGAAAGAGTCCCAATGGCCTTTTGTGTGTCTTCTTCATCAGTTCCCCTCTACCAAATGATACTTTCTGAGTGCAAATGCCTGTCATGTTGATGAAAATACCAAAATCACTATATGTTTTCCTATAATATTTGAAGAGTTCCCTCTATTTCCATGGTATCACATCATCAGAATCTGACTTGCTGACAATGGGACTACCTGGAGAGCCGATTTGTTAATACAAAAAGTATTTTAAAAATCGGCCCACAATTGACGGAGTAATCGGTGAAAATACGTTAAAAATAGATGTTTCACATCAAAAAATACATACAGTCGAACACAGAACCTCCCCCTTTTTGGGAAGTCGATTAAATAGACACTTCACAAAGTAGAGTGTCCATGGATCTTACGAAACTTTTTTGTTCGTACCTTCCGGATCGTACTGACAAAGGAACCTCGGTAAATAGAAGGAGATATTGAAGTTTAAACTGCAACATCTTTTGATGATTGTTTTATTTAAAATTAGCTTCTGCCCGTAGCTTCATCCACGTAAAAAGTGTTTTAACATCCCAAGGGAATACAAACTAGAGCACCATTGAGTACAAAGCCCAAATTGCGGCCAAAAACTGGTCATCCAACTGGAAGCGATACTTTACGCATGGACAGCTTTTAACCCTATACAAAGCGCAAGTCCGATCCTGCATGGAATATTCAGTATTAAGCGCTTCCAAACACATAGCGCACACATAATGCGCACAGCGCACACATAATGCGCACAGCGCACACATAATGCGCACAGCGCACACATAATGCGCACAGCGCACAGCGAATGAATGGAACTCACTGCCTGCGTCTGTGTTTCCGAACGCATTCAACTCGAATCTCTTCAAAGTTAGAGTGAACAGGCTTCTTCTGGGTAAGCTCACTCCAGCGTAGACTCTGTCTCTGTCACCTATGACCTAGACAAGAGTCAAGAGCAAACCCAAAACACAAAAAAAACTATTCTATTCATTCCCAGGATCTCAAACTATCTCCATGCCAAATTTCATATGAATCAGTTCAGTAGATCCAATATTAGTATAGATTATAATATGGAAAACATGTTTTAAAAACATTACAGGCAGCAATCCAAGCATACCTATTCCGTTCGTTCCTTTCATTACAAATGTTAATGCACTCTGCTTTTTCAAAATGAACTAAGTATATAGATTAGCCATATTATAAAAATGCTTTTAAATACGTATTTTTTTGTAATGCACCTTTGCTTTAGTATTGAGTTGGCTCTTTCATATTAAGAGAAAATTAATTTCTTTTTGCGGCAATATATTATGATGAAGCCATGTGGCGAATCTTGGTTACTTCGAATTATTATGTAATTTTGATTATATTTAATAGTGGTTTTTCTTCTTTGTGGCGTTGGCACAATTGTATTTAATTGTTATTCAGTATTTTGTCCTGTAGTTGAAAGAGAAGATGGATTGTTGTCAATGGCCTGTGCCCAGCAGTGGTCATATCTTTCTAGAACTGTTAGAATAACGATGATTGCATTGAAAGCTAAGCATAGGAACTACACGTACGCTCTAAAGGAGTAAAAAAAGAAAGACAAAATATTTATTTGTGACCCGCATGAGAAATAAGCAAAAACAAAAAAAAAACAGTATTAAAAATAAAACATCGTGCGAGACCAAAAAGGCAGCATGTGCAGCGATATCCAAAAAGAAAATAACGCTGCGCTGATATACTGATAAGGCCCACTGATGTGTACAGTTCACCCTAGTACAGCCTCATTTCACCGGTTATGTTCAAGTTCTGCTATTTTTTTTTTTATTTCTTCCTGTGGCAACACTACAGCTAACAACAGATTTGAATTTGTCTTAATAATTTTAATTTTAAATATTAGATTTCCTTCATAATAAAGACTATTTCCAATTTATTAACTAGTTTTAAAGCGTAATTGAATGTTTTGTGTTAAATACAGACACTACAAGTGCAAAATAAGTGTTAAAATTTAATTGTGTTTCATTGACAGTTACCGGCTCAAGCGAATGTTACTTTTTCGCCTCGGTATCAGGTACAATACTATATATTTTACTTGATATTGGATTGTTTGCGTTTTAATATTTTGCCTACAGTTAATTGGATCACTTTTATTACGGTTACAAGTTGATGCCAATGACCTATAAAACGTAAACATAACCTTAATTAGTTAGGTGACAGAACTTCATTCTTAACGATCTAAATTTCATTTTTCCGTTCAACTAATCATCTGTTACTCATTCCACTACTCTTTTCCAACCTCTTCTTTCTTCTCTTTAATCATGATTATGACTCGCAGCGCGCGGCTCGCCTAGAAGAGACCAAACTCAGTCAGGCTTTGAGCGAATTAAAGGCGTCTCAGGAGTTCTGTGACCAACTGATAAGGGAAAAAGATGAAAACGAAATAGAGTTCCTTAGTTAATGAAAAACAAATTAAATAAACTTAATGAAAAACAAACCAAATGCATTAGGTTTACCCTACCTCACGTTAGGCAGGTGAAAACCAATGTGTTGATAAAGGGCGAAGAATTGAATCCTGAAAATAGCACAGTATTCTTAGGCTTAACTTTGGATGCTAAGCTTCAGTGGGGCCCAAATATAGATAAATTGACAAAGAAGCTAAGCTCCGCAGCATATGCCGTTAGAAAAATTCGTAATTTAACTGACATAGAGACAGCCCGTTTAGTATACTTTAGCTATTTTCATAGTGTAATGTCGTACGGTATTCTGTTGTGGGGAAATGCCGCCGACATCCAGACTATCTTTGTTTTGCAGAAAAGAGCTGTTCGATCAATTTATAAATTAAGCCCGAGACACTCTCTCAGAGAGAAATTTATGGAGATTAATGTAATGACTGTGCCTTCTCAGTATATTTATGAAAATCTTTTATATGCCCATAAAAATATAAAATTGTTTAAAAAATACAGTGATATCCATAACATAAATACTAGGAATAAACACGAATTTGTAGTACCTACAACAAGGCTCAAGAAAATAGGTGGCTTTTTTGTTTTAATTTAAATTTATCTTAGTTTTTAATCATGGTCTGGCAGTTTGAGTAGTTTATGCGGCCTACCCGAATGTCCTTTCTTTGGTATTGTTCGTCGAATCGTTGAGCTCCTTAAATTCTGAGTTGAGCTGCTCGGTTATTGACAAATGCGTGCACTGACTGGACAGGGCCACTCAATCTGGCTGGTTCTTTCCTCAAAAGACCATTTCAGACATCAGTCTACATGGTCTTCACATGATCTAACCAATATTTTGTCTGGACTTTAAAAGAGACTGTGACCTCTGAGTTTGTTTCGGCCTTTCTTCTCAGAGTAGTCAGATAGGAAACGCCGACCTCATCTAGTTTTTAAAAATATTTTCGACATGTTAAAGTGTTTGTACAAACCAACTTACAGAAATAAATCATTTATCATTTATGACTTATTCGGGTAATCAATTCTGGCATAACTTTGCGCATTAAGGAACATGCTCACTGAGAGCATTCACGTGTAATGAGCATTCGACGTCGAATATTCGCGTGGTGTGGACGTTGAGCCGAGCTTTACAAAGCTTACACGCAAGCGCGAACTTCGGCCGGTGTGGACGTCGCAACGATTTTCGCGGAAACGGCTCGAATTCGAATGTTCACGCAAATAAATGGCTCGAAAGCGGGTACTCAGATAATGAAATCAATGAGTATGTATGTAGTAATATTACTGGCCACTTGTAAAGCAAGGAACAGTTTCTTGATCTTAAGTGTTTGTGACCTTCTTGGTCAATCGTACTATCGAATGAATGACATTTAAGATCGTATTCGAATGCTCTAAGCTCACAAAGGAATGTTTGACTCGAACGTTCATAGATTTGTTCGAAAGTAAATGCTGGGCTCGCTGGGAAGCATTTGTTCCTCGGCTACGATTGCCAAAAACTATTGGACAAAAATAAAAAAATACAATTTCGGAAGTCGGTGTCAAAAAACGAAGAAACGAAAACAGGAACACCGACTGCCGAAATTGAAGTTGTTTTTTACTTTGTAGTATTTTTTTGGAAAATCGTTTGTACTTTTTTTGGGAAAAGCTTTTTATTTCCAATCTCTATGGTGACGATTTCGTTGATGCGATATCTCTACTATTCTTAATCTCATTTTTTCTATTGCTTTTTTTTTTAATTGGATTTTTAACTATGGTTTACTTATAGCCCTTTGCTAAGAATAGTTACAGCACTGATAACAAACATTTGTGCCGCATGTTAAATTTAGTCTTGTTATACTTTTTTTATCTTTCTATAGATTCTTTTACCGATTGTTTTGTGAATGTGTGAACATTTTAGGTCTTCTAGATTTCTAGATGCTTGGTAACATTTTTTAAACTTTTTATCTCGTATTACATTATTATTTTTCTTTTCAAAGTCAAAGTCACTTTTGAAAGTTAAAAAATCATTTTCTCAAACATGCTTGGAAATTTGAACATTATTTCGACAACCTTCTTCGAGATAAATCGAAATTGCTGTACTGACCAAATACATGCGAGCAGCGGCCGGCAAAAGTTGTATGAAAATCCATATCTGTCGTGTCTAGCGGCCAAATAAATTACATAGTAAACTCATATCTGTCGTGTAATTTAAAAATGGAACGATCTTTTTCTCCGAAGCATGGCCACCAAGGAGGTAACTTATCAAAGGTTTTATTTAAATTTCGAACTGGCTTGCATCTAGAACGCTGTTTATTGAAAAAAAAAACAAATGAACACTAACGCGGGAACAATTATTGTTGTTCGTCACTGATTTTGACAAAATTAGTTCTAGGTACTACTTAGTTTAAATATCCGCGCATATTTGAGAAAAGTACTATACAAGCCTTGGCCACAACTAGGCATTGATGGACTTACGTATTACACGTTCGTCCATCAATGCCTCTTTTGCTGGCCGCTGCAGTAATGTACTATTACAAGTATTACAAATTGATTCTACCGTGCATTCGGAAAAGTAGCTTGTTATGGAGAAGAACGCACAAGAAACTCCATACTTACTCTTTTTTGTTTATATGACTAATATATTATCTTTTTTTTAGTTTCGACTTAATTTCGGGCCTACGTTGTCCCCCCATATCTAAGTACTAATGCTGTAAAATGGAAATATCGTAAATCCAAACCATTTTTTAAATGAGTAACCGTGGATTTTCTTACCGGTTCTTCTCCATAGGAAACGACCATCCCAAACCGTGCACCTTTTGTCGACGTTTTATAAGTGCCCATGTAGGCCTCCGTAAAATAAAAATAAATATTTTAATTTAGTTTGTTGATTTTGTTTTTGATGTAGTCCACTTATGCAAACTCATTACTCAACTTATATACAAATGTAGTATAAATTGATGATTGGTGTGACAAATGTGTAAGGAACCTTATTATTACTCTTTGGACATGTACTTACACGCGATACTCTAAAGAAAAGACTAGACATTTTTAAAGAAGGAGTGACTCCTTACTTATTTAAATACAGCTTCGTAACTTAAAACAAAAATCTCAGGGATTCTCAGAAACGTTAGTCACAAATACGCTGGCTATAAGCTAAAGCGAAACAAAGTACTAACTTATTTTACTAAAACCTTGACATAGAATAGATAGGTTCAGAAGACCAGGGGGGTGACCATAAGCTCTTAAAAACAGGTAATTTTGAGTTTGCGTAAGGGACAGATGTATACAAGTCATATATAATCTGTCCCTTACACACACTCAACATAACCTTACTCTAAGAGCTTATGGTCACCCCCCAGGGGCCTTACTCTGAGTAGTGACAAAACTATCATGGTACTACTGTGAGAAGGACGGATCTATACAGGACGAGGAACTGGAATTATGATGGCGTCGATACCTCATATTTATTTAATGGCTCGCGCTTGACCACTATCTCACCTGATGGTAAGCGATGATGTGGTCGACGGAGAAGCACGCTTGCCTAGAAAATACCTATTCACTCTTGACTTATAGACTCCTAGATTGTAGCTAGGCTATAGTATGGTCCCTGCTCCTTGTTACGAATTAAAACAACCGTACACACGCATAGACCTGTTTCGAAATACAAATGCCAGTTGTGAGTTCGCTTGCCAAAACGACTGTCCAAAAGTCCAAAATGTTTAGTATTGACCAAAGCTCTAGACAAGTGACATTCGATGTCAAAATGTAAGGGATGGATCACGTGATTTTTCGATATCCCTTGACAATCCCTTACAATTTGGCCACTGAGTCTTTAGACAATTGTCATGTAATCAACAAAAGCGTCACGATAGTGATTGGTTAAAAGTCAAAAAATTTTATAATGTAATCCACGTGATTATCCCTTATACTTTGCCATTGCGACCATCGCCATCTTTGATAGAATCAAACTTTGCGTAGAGCCTTATTTAACATTTTAGTAGCAAATGACAAATACATACATTTTAGTATTTTCGCCAATCTTTTTCGGAAATAGAATCCTACTTTATCTAGAGGCTCGATTCCTTGCAACGAACCACGGTGTCCCTGCGCTAAGAAATACAATTTGGTTCAAATAAATATCGCTAGATGGCGCGATATGCACTGATTTGTGTGTAAAATTAACATTTGTAGGGATTGAACATAAAAATTTTATGTTCTTGTTTAATCAACTCTCCTTTGCACAAAATTATGGAATATTGGGCTCATATTTCACATTTCACAGATTATTTGAACGGATCATTTAAAATTGATGCCAATAGATGTCGCGGTTTTAAATTTCGAAAGCATTCCACTGGATTGTTTACATTTGTATTGTAACACATTTTGGTGCAATGAAACTCTAAAAACGTGCAAAAAATACTTTAAAACAAATCGTCACTGAATTTATAGAAAAAGATATTCACGAACCGAGTAAGCCCTTTTATTTGAAAGCCATGGAACGGAACCGAACGCGATCAATGTACTAAAAATAATCAGTTTTATCAGACGAAGAACGCCAGTTACGTTAAGTTACGCGTATGCTAGTATTATATTTTCTGTGAACGAGCAAAAGGTGAAGGTGTGAAACGGTTAAGAAAAACATCGTGAGGCATGTCCTAGAACCAAAAATTCAAATACGCAATTAATACAAATCTGCACTGGGCCCGCGTGGTGGATTATAGCCCACTCCCTCTATGAGAGGAGGCCTGTGTCCCAGCAGTGGGAACATTAAAAGGCTGATGAGTGATGTGTGATGTGAACGAGCAGAAAAAGCGTTCGTGAAGAAATGCCAGTCTTTGCGCGCATTACTCGATGTACGTGAAGCGTGTTTTTGTGTGCGTGTATTCTTGCTCATTGTATGAAGCTGACCTTCTGTACATATCTATATTGTCGCCTGATCTGAGTCTAGTACTGAGGGATAGTGCTCCGAGTCCCGATGTAAATGGAAGTGGTCGCTGGCGGGTAGTCTCGCAAGTTCTGTTTTAACCTACTTTTTCTTTCCCACTGTCTGTTTATATGTTTGTGAGTGTGTTTATAAAATTATGCTGTGTGTACGGTGAACCCGCACATTAGTACAATTAAGTAGGTTTTGCTGCGTTTGCACACGCGCGACCATTTTATATAGTTGTTACTAAGTAAAATAAATTAGTGATTTTTCTACACTCAACACGGGCGGTTTTATTATCATCCCCGGTTTCTATCTTTTTACCATAAGTGTGCAGACTATCGTCGTACATTTTTTTTGGTCCTTCGAGCCGGATCTGATATCACGCGTAGTAACAGTCCGTCGGGTATATATATCAAGGAAATATTAGAAGGACTTAATAGGATAAAGGTCAATTTCGGTAAGGATCCATTATCGAGAAAAACTCCGGATTATATCCAAAAAAGAATTGAGTCGTTGGATAACCTCTGGGGAGAATTCGAACAAAATCACCTGAAGCTCTCCGAGTTTCCAGACAAGGAACCACAATACTTCTCCTCAGACATATTTCATCAGGGTAAGATTCTCTACCAGTCTACCCGTAACCTGCTTACTGCGTTTGGCTCTGATGAGAAAGGAAGCTAAGCAAACACGGAAGCCAATGAACTGTTGGCTCAACAAAGAACCAACTTTAGGGCCTTCAACAGGTTGGTGAAGAGCATCAGCGTGAACGAAATATCGGAAAAATGGGAACTTGAAGACGAGCTTAGGGCTATACAAACCAAGTGGAACACTATTGACTCGTTGCATCTGCGTATCGATCATTTACTTCAAGGCGGTGACGTATTGTACGAAGATGAATTTAGCATGTTGGAGCGTAATTGGACATCAAACGTTCACTTAATAAGAAAATATCGTCCATGGTACATGTACAGCAAGCTACGCCGAAGCTCGAAATTCCTACTTTTACGGGGAAATACACGCAGTGGCCAACGTTTTGTGACCTGTTTACAGAAGCTATTCACGAAAACAGCACCATTACCAAGGCTCAGAAGATGCAACACTTGAAAGGGAAGCTCAAAGGAGAAGCTGAACGCCTTATCCAGCATCTTCATATTTCGGCAGAAAATTACGATACAGCTTGGGAAATCCTAACTCACAGATATAATAATGCTCAAGTTCTCTTTACTTATCAAATAGAGATATTTTTAAATCAGCCTTCTATTTCCAAGCAAACCGCTTATGAACTGAAGCGGCTATATGACACCACCACGGAGTGTATCCACGCTATACACAACCTTGGTGTGGACACAAACACATGGGATCCGTTGTTAGTGCATCTTCTCAGTAAGAAACTGGACCAGGAGACGTACTGTGATTATAAGGGGGCGCGTACAACACCACGAGAACTACCATCCTTGTCAGAATTTATGACGTTCCTCGAAAACAAATTTATTGCTTTGGAACCCTTACACCGTAGAGAGAGAGAAACAGCGAAGCCTGCTGTTAAACGGGAGTCAAGTTGGCAGAATACCAAACCTGTTAACCAGGGGAACCACTATAAGAAACAATATCAAGCGGCCGCTACTCAAGGACCTAACTGTCCGATTTGTAATACGCGTCACTTCATATTTACCTGTAGGAAATTCATGAAAATGACTCCAGAGGATCGTTTGACCTGGGTGACAAAGAGTCAATATTGTAAAAATTGCCTCAACTATCATCCAGACAATGATTGCACTAGTTCCAAACGTTGTAAAAGGTGTAACGCTAGCCACAACACCCTACTACACGACGTTTGTGTACCACAACACCAAACCACCACAACCACGAGCTCAACCGTGCAGCCTTCCTCGGCACAACATAACGTTAACCACGTCGCTGCTGACAATGAAGAAATCCTGCTAACTACGTTGCTGCTCACAGTTTTATCAAATAATGGTACATACGTTACGTTAAGGGCGCTTCTTGATCAGGGGTCTCAAATTTCACTGATTTCGGAAAATGCGACACAAATGTTAGGTTTACAACGGCGGCAATATCATGCCTCCATTTCAGGGGTAGGGCCGGTCTCTAAACAGAGCAAAGGCATTGTAACCCTAGATTGTAAGTCTATCTACGGAGATTACACCTTGCAAACTCAGGCGTTAGTTGTGTCCAAGGTTATAAACAGTCTACCTAACTCATCATTTAGCAAACAGGCCTGGTCACACTTGAAACACCTTCAGTTAGCAGACCCGGAGTATAATGTATCTAGACCTATTGATCTTCTTCTGGATGCCAGTGTATATTCAGAAATCATATTAAGCGGCCTTATAAAGGGTCCAGCTCAGGCTCCGATAGCTCAACAAACCAAAATGGGTTGGATCTTATCAGGAAATGTCAAAAAATTCAATTGTCATGTCGCCATCAATAACCTTGAAGAGATAGCCAAGTTTTGGGAGTTGGAGGATATCCATGACTCATCATCATCAAACGTAACTATTGGTGATCAATTTTGTGAAGACTTCTACAAAAACACCACGACACGTTTAGAGAATGGAAAATATGTAGTTGGACTACCTATGATGCCAGGCTTCGAACAGCAACTCGGATCATCAAAGTTCAAGGCTATAGCGCAATTTAAACAATTAGAGTCTAAGCTTTCCAAAAATAAATCATTTTCAAGCCAATATAAACAATTTATAAACGAATACCAGGAATTAGGTCATATGCGACAAGTCGAAACAACCGCTGATCAGGCGTATTATCTACCGCATCATGGTGTATGGAAACTTGATTCGACAACTACGAAGCTGAGAGTGGTTTTCAATGCGTCATCCAAGACTACATCGGGTAACAGTCTAAACGATTTGATGTACAGTGGACCAAACTTGCAACAAGACTTGTTAGCACTGATAATAAATTGGAGGCAGTACCAATATGTAATCACTGCGGACATCGAAAAGATGTTCCGCCAGATATTAGTCAGGGAGCAAGATCAGACTCTGCAAGCAATAGTGTGGAGAGATTCAATGGATGATCAATTGAATCAGTATAACTTAACCACTGTAACGTACGGGACCAAGGCGGCGCCCTTCTTGGCTATGCGGACGCTGAAGCAACTTGCGACTGATGACGCTGAAAAATATCCCTTAGCAGCAGTAGCTGTGCAAAACTCCTTCTATATGGATGATCTGCTGAGTGGACACAACTCAGCTGATCAAGCCATGGAACTACAACAGCAACTGATCAAAATGCTCCAGGGTGCTGGTATGAATTTGCGGAAATGGTCCAGCAACAAACCAGAACTCTTGCAGCATTTGACAACTGAACAATTGAACAGTCCTTACGAATTCAAGGGCCTCGAATCCAGAAAGACTCTTGGATTAAAATGGAATCCATCATCTGATTCATTCTCGTTTCAAAGCAATATAATTCCTGATGATAAAGTCGCGTTTACAAAGCGTCAATTATTGTCAGAAATATCTAAGATTTTCGACCCACTTGGCTGGTTATCACCGCTTACAATCAGAGTGAAGCTACTGTTTCAACAAACGTGGTCCATGGAAACCAGCTGGGATCAAGAACTACCCGAGGTCATACAAGATAATTGGCCTAAACTAAAGGAAGACTTTAACTGCATCGATAAACTCCGCATACCAAGATTTTTAGGTAACACAGAAATAAACAGTCAATTACACGCATTTTGCGATGCTTCAGACAAAGCTTACGCTTGCGTTATTTACCTCATCACCAAGAACCATAAGGGCGAGTACACATCGACTATTGTTGCTGCAAAAACAAAGTTGGCACCAGTTGCAAAGAAAACATCTCTGCCCAGACTTGAACTCTGCGGTGCTCTACTTCTATCCCAACTAGTGAAGAAGGTCATTGATTCCTTACCAAAAGCACGTATGACTCTTCATGCGTGGACGGATTCAATGATAGTCTTGGGATGGCTACATGGAGATATATCCAGATGGAAATCATTTGTAGCTAACAGAGTGAAGCAGATAACCGACATAATACCGGCAGAACGCTGGTGTCATGTCAGCTCGGAGGAAAACGCAGCTGATTGTGCCACACGAGGAATAACATTTCTTCAGTTATTAAACCATTCCTTGTGGTGGGAAGGGCCGAAATGGCTAAAAGGTTACGAGGGAAAAGATGAAACTCATCTCATGTACCAGTCCCCCATCATAGAAATAAAAGCAGCTTGTGTGAACACAGCCTTAGAACAAAATAATGTAACATTCATCAGTGACCTACTGCAAAACTGTAGTTCATTGACTCGAATTGTGCGCATTATTTGCTGGGTTTCACGTTTCGCCAAGCGCATTTGCGACAAACATATTTCAACATACCATAGTTACCTATCGTCATCAGAAATAAATAACGCATATAATTTAATTATTAAAGAAGTGCAATCACTGGAATTTCATCAGGAATTGCAACATATTAAATGTAAACAACACGTGAGTTCGAAAAGCAAGATTTGCAGTTTAAACCCTTTTCTAGATGAAAACGGCCTATTAAGAGTTGGTGGACGGTTAAATCACGCCAGTATAAGCACATCAGCGAAGCACTCTATCATTCTGCCCAGCCACAGTCGACTTACTGATCTTGTTATTAGCCAGGCTCACATAACAACTTTACATGGTGGCCCCCGACTAACCCTTTCATACATAAGGGACAGGTACTGGATTATCAGCGGAATCAGGACGGTAAAACGGCAATTAAGACTTTGTGTTAAGTGTCGTCGATTTAACAACGAAGTACAACAACAAATTATGGCGGATTTACCACGAGCCAGAGTTACGCCGTCAAGGCCATTTACGCATACTGGTGTCGACTTCACGGGCCACGTAGAACTGAAAGCCAATAAAGGGCGCGGGATCAAAACGACGAAGGGATATGTAGCAGTCTTTGTCTGCCTGTCAACGAAGGCCGTCCACCTGGAACTGGTATCTGATCTGAGTACGGCCGCTTTTCTAGCTGCATTTCGCCGGTTCTGCTCCCGGCGTGGATCACCAGGTCACATGTACAGTGACAACGGTACAAACTTCGTGGGAGCTAATCGACTCATGAAAAAGGAGTATAAGGAGATCATCCAGAACATCAACCCGGACTTCTTTAACAAAATCGGTGAGATGAACATCCACTGGCACTTCAATGCCCCTGCCTGGCCTAATGCAGGTGGGCTTTGGGAAGCCGCAGTGAAGAGCCTGAAATACCATTTGAAAAGGGTCATAGGTGATCAACGTCTTACGTATGAAGAGTTTTCAACGTTACTTTGTCAAATAGAGGCGTGTCTGAATTCCAGGCCACTATGTCAACTTACTGAAAACTCTGACGACGATTGCTTAACTCCAGGACATTTCCTCACTGGGACACCAATTGTGTCAAGACCTCAAACTGAACCGGAGTCTACATCGTTAACCACGCGGTGGCAACTCGTTCAAGCTTTAACCAAAAATATCTGGCAACGGTGGTCATCGGAATATCTTCAACAACTTCAAACGAGAACTAAATGGCAAAAACCACGAAGTAATCTTGAGGTCGATGACCTCGTCCTCATCCGGGAAGAGAACGTACCACCGGGAAAGTGGGCAATGGGTCGAGTAAAGCAGCTGCATCCAGGAAAGGATGGGTATGTGAGAGTTGTTACCGTCAAGACGAGTAACAATACCATACAGCGTCCAGTCAACAAGCTTGTATACTTACCCGTAAATGAGCAGAGACCCTCATCCGAATCCGCGGCACAGTGCGTGGATGAGTCCTCTCCACGATTACCAGCTGAACCTGACGCTAAAAGGCGTTCCCCGCGACTACGAAAACAGAAACCTTTACAAGTCTTTTTCATGTCCGCTTTACTAATGCTTTTGTTTGTATCACCCAGTGATCAGACTCAGCAACTCAAATTGACGCCATATAATGTTACGCAAATTTCGAGCAACCAAGGTCTTTACTTCGACAAGATGTCCAACCTCCAAGTTATCAAGGACGAATGGAAACTCATTGTGTTTTACAACATGTCCACGTTCTATCACGGAGTAACGAACGTAAAGAGCTACATAACACACTTGAAATTCACCGCCGATTGCATGGGCTCGCAATACGATAGCGTCATCCTACAACTAGAACAGGAAGTAAAAGAACTTGAGCATTATCAAACACTCCTCGAAAAACCTAACGCAAGAAGGCAAAAACGTGGCTTGATAAATGGAGTGGGGTATCTGGCAAATACTATGTTTGGAGTATTGGATGACAGCTTTGCTCAACAATACAAACAGGATATAGAAAAGATAACCACCCATGAGAATCATCTCCAAAAATTACTCAGGAACCAAACACTGGTCTTGGAATCAGAATACAACATTCTACGACGCAGCGAGGAGACAATGAACAACCAGTTCCATTTCATCAAGGAACATCTTCGAAACGCCACTGCTGAAATCAATCGGGTGCGTCTAAACAATAGGAACGGTTTATATGTAACATCTACCGCCTTAGCCGCGAGTGTCATTCTGGCAAATCTAATGCGCATACAGCACACACTTATTGACACCGTGACAGACATCAGCCACGGTCGTATTGACCCTTACCTCCTGTCACCAGAACAACTGGCTCAACAGATCAATATCATCTCCGGGCAATTGCAGGGAAACTTAATGACCCCAATTGAGTCAACAAACCTATCTGACATGTACAAAATCATGAAGGCGTCAGCAACGTTATATGAAGGCTATCTTATCATAGAGATAAAGATTCCATTGGTGAGCAACGACATCTTCGAGTTAGACAGGATCGTACCTATCCCTCAGAAAAGGGGAACGAATCGCATCATTCGCACAGTCCCAAGCTCGCCATTTATTGCCTACAACATCCAAAAGGACCTCGCTCTCTTCTTATCAGATAGTGACCTGCAGGCTTGCATACATGTTCTAAGGAGCAAAAAATTATTGTGTACCTATGACAAACCTGTCTATAATCTAAAAATAAAACAATCGCTGTGTGATATTCAAGATGCAAGTGATATCAGAAACGTTTGTAAACAAGAAGTATCCACGTGCCACAATTATTGGGTCAAATTACATAATGTGAACTCCTGGTTTTATACCTGTTGTGAGTCATGTGAACTTCGTATTTCCTGTATTGCTGATACAACAACTACAGTCATTCAAGGCAGTGGTATCATTAACGTAGGTCAGGGATGCACATTGAAATCGGACGCTTATAGTATCCATGCGCACAACAACTTTCTACGTCACTTGAATATACAATCGAACATCGAAGTCCTGCATTTACCTCGTTACAAGAGGGAAGTGTCAGAACGCACTTGAAAAGCAGCAGCACGAGATGGTGGAAGTACGTGGGCAGCCGGACGAGCGCGCCCCTGGGGCGGAGGCGCGAGCCGAGCACGCAGGGCCGAACTCAACGGAGAGCGTGAGGGTAACTGTGCCAGTGCCAGTGTTCAGTGAGTTTAGTGATATAAGTAAATCTACCGAAAGTGTCGATAAGGGGACCTCACCCATGGTCCGTCAGTGAAAGTGAACTTGAGAAACCAGACAATTTAATGTTACAGACTTTACGACTTAGATTAGTTACATAGATATAAACCTAATGAAATCACCTTGTATCATCTTTCAACTGAAATATGTACCATTAATGTAAGTCATCAGTTTTCATGTGTTTAACTTGACCACTTATCATCTAGGATTAAACACGTCTCCTGTCTTCTCCTTTAGAGTTGGCAGTATGTACGGTGAACCCGCACATTAGTACAATTAAGTAGGTTTTGCTGCGTTTGCACACGCGCGACCATTTTATATAGTTGTTACTAAGTAAAATAAATTAGTGATTTTTCTACACTCAACACGGGCGGTTTTATTATCATCCCCGGTTTCTATCTTTTTACCATAAGTGTGCAGACTATCGTCGTACACTGTGTCTGTCTTTATTTTATTGTAATGAAAGTCCAGTTGGAATTCCCTTGTTTGTGTTATTCGCAGGGTTATAGAGGTGCTTCTTAATTTCAGTTATTCTAAGTTAGGTACTGAAAATCGTGGTTTGGCACTTGAGTGCTTTTGTGGTATTGGAATCGGGTAGGTAGTTTTGTTAGTCGCGATGATATTTTATACAGCCCGTCTACAAAGCGCGGAATTGTCACACCGGCAGAAACTAGACGCTTTTACTAAAAAAAACTGGTGCCCGCGAATAGTGCATTGAGCACAAACTTCAGTTGTCAGAGCCACAGTGAGAGTGGCTACGGTCCGACAATTTCTATGATCAAACACTGACACTCACTGACTCGCTGTAGTTCAATTTTTTTTAACAATCTCGTTTCTCTAAGACCCCAACAAAAACACAAACCATCATCAATTTCTTTATCAAACAAAAGCAGTACTTACCACAAAAGTCATTTATACGAAGTGTCAAATGGAAAGCCTTTCTTGATACCGTGTTCTACGATCGAGACGTGCGCTGTACCCTTGTATTAACAGTTTACGATCCTCTTTACGTGCCTGTAGTTAAAACCGTGGAGATATTTCGATTGAACGGCTGGCATGGAACACCTTTATTTTTTAACCGACTTCGCAAAAATGAGGAGGTTATCAATTCAGCTGTACTTTTTTACGTTTGTTACCTCAGAACTTTTTACTGGGTGGACCGATTTCGATGAACCTTTATTCATTTGAAAGCTGGTGTTTGTCATGTGGTCCCATTAATTGCATCAAGATCTGGTGAAGAACTTCGGAGATATACATCAGAACTCTTCAATAAATGACGGCAAATCACTCGGGATTGCTGCAATCGGATGTCTGTTTATTGTTTACATCATTTCATAACATAACATCACTCTAGCACGATACTGTTCACCCTTTAATACTCTAATTCCACCCTTTTTGTTTAAGTATCATGTTTTTGGGTTAATCTATTCTGGCTTCACTTTGGAGAATTGGTCCATTATGTACCACAACTAAAAAACGAAAAGTAAAAATCTTTTTAACAAAAAATACAACCGACTTCAAAATAAAAACACTACAAAGTGAAAAATAACTTCAATTTCGGCATTCGGTGTCAAAAAACGAAGAAACCAAAACAAGAACACCGACTTCCGAAATTGTAGTTATTTTTCACTTTTGTTTCTATTTTGAAGTCGGTTGTATTTTTTTTTCTTATCTATAATATAGAATAATATTTTTATATTCTTCGTTTTCTGCCAAGTTCAGTTGCCAAGTATACCAAGTAAAATTTTGTAGGAGTAGGTTTCTCTATAAAAGGGTTGTCAAATGTGTGTGACAAGGCTATATTTAGGTTTCAAATATATCCGCTTGAAACATAATGTATTTTTGACGATATAAATCTGATATCCCTCGTCTGGGTTAACCCTAATAGGTATAGGTATATGTAAAACATTTGAAATAAGAACCAATGATTTATTTTCTAAAGATGTATTTTTACTTATTTAAAACCTTGAAGACAAAGGCAATCAGTTTCAAAAATAGAATCCGAAAAAAAAGGTAACTGTAAGCGGGAAAACAAAAGTGAATTCGCAAAATGGCGATCAAACGTTCGGATAGTCACCAAGCTAATAAGGAATCGTGATGAAATCGAACAAAAGTATTATAACTTTCCTTATTGAGTATATTAAGTAAAATCGGACCCGGTCATACGTATAATTAAGGAACCTCAAAGTTCGTTTAATATAATCGTCTGTTCTACCGATTGTCGGATTGGAAGTCTTGAGAAACTTGTGTTAAGGAATATTAAAGGGAGGATTATAGGGCTTAACAGATAGGTTTTATAATAAAAGTTTCTGCTGGGATTATATTTGGAATATTCTCTCAATAATGAAAATTACATTTTGCGGTCGGGTGGCCCCCGTCAGAAACGAGTTTTCGCACGCCTTTTCTTCAACTCCAAATGTAATTTGAAATGGGTATTTTGATTCGTATTTATATATTAAAAAAAAAAGTTTTGCTGTTGGAAAACATTTATTGAACTGGAATAAGTATGCTCTGAGTACCAGGCAAAAGTTACGTTTAACTATCACATGACGTAACAAGTATAACGGGCAGCGCTTGACCGTAAGACTGATATTAAAGTTACGCTGACCGTCGTCGCTGACGGTAACTGCGAGCTGGTCTTTAGTGGAGTCTGACAGCTGTCAGCGCTGAACCGAGTGACTCGATCAATGACGAGCTCGTGACGACCGTCAGCACCGACAGTCAGCGTGACTCTAAAATTGGCCTTATATCCGAACTACGCTGGACGGAACCGAACGTCTCGAGCCCCCTCAAGATGTTTGCTTCTAGTTTTTTTGTTACGTGACGATTTATACCTGGCAACTCCTGCCGTAAAAAAAATCGGAGCACTTTTATTATAGGGACCGAAAATAATAATAACTGTTATTGTTAATTAAGTTATTAAAGACAACTTGCGCCACAGCATAACTTAACCTAAATACGTATTATATTCATAGTGTTAGTAACAATACAAACGTATACCTAGTAACACAATAACAACAGACAACATTACACACAAAAAAAAAAAACATTTACATATAAGATTGGTTCAACATTCCAGCCGAAATACTGGAGCAACGATTCAACACAACACAGTCCAGCCTATTAGCAATCATGCCCAGAATGCAGGTGGAGCTGGCCCGCACCCTGCGCACCAAGAATGCACCTTTATTACGCATCAATGTATAAAAGCAATCGATGCGCATTTCCACAAACATCCCTGATGCGCTACTGAAGCGAAGCAGCCTCATCAGCACCCTGCAGGCATTATAATACTGAACGCAAAGGGCGCTGTACGATTTCTGCCTAAATTGAACCCATAGGCTACAGGCGTAAAACGAGATACAGAAGGTCCTAAACAGAGTGTTCGTAACCCCCACAGATGCACCTGAAATCTTGCGCGCAACCAAATTCGCTCTGACCGACAGCGCCTTCCGCTCTCTCTCAATGTCGTCATCGTCCCTGAGGCTAACGGTCAATACGTGCCTTAGGGTACTTTAACGTATGTACCCCCAATATAGGTACACTATTTAGTCTAACTGAAGTTATCGTTTCCGGGTATGTTCCACCAGCCCCAAATACCATCACTACACTCTTTTGTATATTATACAACAGGCCATGGGCACTGGCATACACTCCACCAATTTCCTCAGGCCACAAACTGAGACCCTGATCAGCACCATGTCATCTGTATAATGTCAATATAGCATCTGACTCTGATGCTACCACTGGGGTGTAGGTTCAGCCCATTGCAGAACTCAAAAACAAACCAACCATAACTTAGGACTTGTTAGTCGTATGAAAAATAATATCCGCCAAATTTGCTGCTAAAATATTAGAAAAACACTTGAACAAACATGCCTGTATAAATAATAAATTGTCATTGAAGAGTAAACGAGAATAATACCATAAATCATCTGTCAGTGATGTTTATATGACTTAATTTGATTTAGATGGGTATTTCAACTGGAATAATAACGGTTTTTTGTCGGTATTCGTTCCTGCGATCATTTGGGAAGTAAATGAAAATGTTGGTGGGTAACGGTGGTAAATCTTGTCGCTTTTGGACTATAATGCAAAGGATAAATCACTGGACTGCTGACCTGGGAATCGACTAGATGTAAGACGCACGGGAATGGTCGATGTTGATATACTTAGGGCAGGTCTTTTTCCAGCAGAGGAAGGCTCTAAGCTGAAATTATGATGATGATAACGATAAAAAGTAGTGGTTAAACATTCAGGATGTAAAAAGACCCACCACATAGCCGTCATCTACACATTCTGGATATGAAACTATAATAAGTAAGATTGTACAAAAAACATACGTCGACGAAGCAAAAGGAGTTCGAGATCGTAGCAGGTGGCGTTCTGTGGAAAAAAGGCGTGAATGCATGTTTGTACAAAAATAATTGCTGTAAAACGACTTTTATTGTTTGTGTAAAAAATGCAGGGAAAATTATAAGGAAAACATATTTATTTGTAACCAGCACAAGAGGCACGAGGGATAAAAAAACAAAAACAATAAGTTCAAAAACTAAAACCCGACTAATGAAAAATCACGCTCTAAGAAGTATGAAAAAATAAAATAGTCTCATCTGAATTTTTATGTACAGACTGTTCCGTAGAGAATAACTGTGGTCGTATGCCACCTTTTTTTTTTTTTTTTTTTGTTGGGAAATCATCCAATGACTTCTCCCGCTCTGGGTGAAGCAGGAGGGCGTGTCAGACTTTTACTGACTAAAACCCACCCGTGTTCCTTCAGTTGCTTTTGCCAGGGCCGCGGTAACTCTCTTTCAAATTTATCCGCGACCCAGACAGGCATCGGCCCTAATGGACCCCGTCAGTTTTGCTGACATCTCTTTGAGGCGCGCGTGGAACACTACGCGCCGTCGACTCAGGCCTGGTCCTTATCGGACGGCGAGCTACCCACTACTTGCCGTCCGCAAGCCCGCGCCTACGGTGGCCGGGAATCGGCTTGCGACTCCCGACGCCCAGGGCGTCTCCTGCGGTGGCTAGGGGCGCAAGGGAGTCTCCGTTGCGTCTCCCTCACGCGTTCCGCCTCCTCCTTCGCGAGCATTACTGCTTCGCAGAAGGAGGTGACAGCTTCCCATGCCCTCTCGCCCCGTACCATGGACTGAACTAGGGCCGGACGCGAGAGGTCGCCACCGCTTATCGCCTCCACGAGGACACGGCGGTGATCCGCCCAAGCGGGGCAGACCTCCACCGTATGCTCCACCGTGTCCTCCGGGCGATCCACACAATGGTGACACCCGGGCGTTTCCTCCCGCCTTATCCGGAACAGGAAACTCCCGAAACAACCATGTCCGGTGAGGACCTGCGTCAGGCGGAAGGTGAGGACGCCGTGGCGCCTCTCAAGCCACTCCTCCAAGAGGGGCCTTATCGCCGCAATTGTGGCGTGCCCAGCACTAGGTTGCGACAGTCGCTCTCTCCATGTCGCCATGAGATCCTGCCGGAGCTCTGTCCGCCGAACCGCGATTTGTCGTGGCAGCGGAGTTATTCCCCGGCGTTTTGCCTCCTCGCGCCAATCCCAAATGTGCGCGAGGATTTTTGCCTCCAGATCCCATGGCGGCAATCCGGCAAGGAGGCTCGCCGCCTCACCGGAGACCGTGCGGTATCCCCGGACCAGCCGGATGGCCATGACCCTTTGGGACGCGTTCAACGAGCGGGCTGGTCGCCACCTCAGGGAACGCGCCCACACCGGTGCGCCGTAAAGGGCCATGGACCGCACGACCCCCGCATAGAGCCTCCGGCAGGAGGCGTTTGGACCCCCTAGATTGGGCAAAAGACGCTTGAGGGCAGCCCCGGCCCGCTCCAGTCTGGGCGCCAAACGTCGGAAATGCTCCACGAAATTCCACCGGCTGTCGAGGACGAGTCCCAGGTACTTCATCGTCAACCCGACGCCGATGTGAACCCCTCCTACCGTTATTTCGGAACCCGGCGGTGGCGCATTCCGAGGACCATGAAAACACATGGCCTCGGACTTGTGCAGGGCCACCTCGAGTCCCAATTGCCGGATCCTCTCGACGACTATCGCAACCCCGCGTGTCGGTAATTCAGCCGCTGCCTGGTGTGACCTCCCCTGTGCCAGGACCAGCGTGTCGTCAGCATAGCAAATTACGTTGACGCCGCTAGGGAGGTCGGCGCGCAGCACCCAGTCGTACCCGATGTCCCACAGATACGGCCCCAAGACCGATCCCTGTGGGACACCGCACGACATCTCTCGCCGGTTCCACTCTCCCTGGTGACCGGGGTAGATGACGGCCCTGTCCGTCAAATAGGCCTCGACCACGCGACAGAGGTAGGGCGGCATCCGGTGATACCGGAGTGCTTCCCTGATGCAACTCCAGGGCAGGGTGTTGAAGGCATTGGCGATGTCTAGAGACACCGCCAAGACGACCCTACCCCGGGCGACTGCATCCCCCGTCGTGAGGGCTCGCACGCGCATGATTGCGTCCACCGTAGAGCGCCCCCTGCGGAAGCCAAACTGGGTCTCCGCCAGATCCGGCCCCACCCGCACTAGCTGCCCAACGAGGCGGTCTGCAATAACTCTTTCAAAGAGCTTGCCCACCTCATTGAGCAGCACAATGGGCCGGTAAGCGGACGGAGAGTCCGCTGGGCGCCCCGGCTTCTTAATGAGGACCAGTTTCCCCGTCTTCCAGCGAAGTGGGAACTGGCCCCTCTCCAAGCATGCGCTAAGGAGCCCCCTTAGTCGAGGCCCGAGAGCCTCCAAGGCCAGAACCCAGGCTTTCCCAGGTAAGCCGTCGGGTCCTGAGGCGGGTATTTTTGGCATTCAGCCTACGTACCGCCACTCTCAGTTCTACCTCGGTCACCTCCGGAGCATTATCGTCGTCGTCGGCGGTGTGTTCCGCATCGGGCACCGTAAGAGGTGGAGCCATTGGCGGGGGAGTGTGTTCCCCTTGCGAAGGGAACAGAGTGCCCACCACGCCCTTCACGAGCTGCGGCCTGAGACTCTGCGTCAGCGGAGGCGCCCATGGGCGGAGTTTATCCCGCACCATTTTGTAGGGGCGCCCCCACGGATCCCTGTTTAGAGTCCCTAGCGACTCCTCGCGGGCCAAGGCCTTGGCTCGCTTGATCTCCACTCGGAGGGCGCTCCTCGCCGCTCTGTACCCCTCGTACAGCTCCACTTCAATGGTCTCCGTATCCGGAGGACGGTTACGGAGCCTGCGGTGCCTTGTGTACCGGCGTCGCGCATCAACGCACGCCTGGCGCAGAGCCGTAAGTTCTGGCGACCACCAGTACACCTGGCGCTGGGCGCGTTCTGGCTGGACCCGGGGCATTGCTACGTCACATATCTCGGACATGGCCTTCCGGAACCACTCCGCCTCGTTGTTGATGTCAGCAGGCCTATCCGGTGATGACACCCAGGCGTGCACGATCGAGGCTTCCAGGAGGAGCTCCCGGTCCAGCTGTTTCAGCGCCCACCGTGGACCGCTCGGGGTCTGTCGGACCGGCGCGCTCGAGGTCTGGGTGGAGCCGTCGAACTGGATATACCGGTGGTCGGAAAAGGTCTCCACCTCCTCCATAACGCGCCAGTCGATTACACGCGGTGACAGAGCGGGGCTGGCGAATGAAATATCCACCACCGATTCGCCCTGCATCCGCACACACGTAGGGACAGAACCCCGGATGAGAATGACCAGGCCTGTCTCCAGAGCCCAGTCCTCAACCATCCTGCCCCGTGTGTCCGTATATCGGGAACCCCAAGCCACATTCTTGGCATTGAAGTCCCCGAGGACGAGCACAGGGAGGGAGCGGTACCCGACGACGACGATTTTCAACTCCGCAAGGGAGTTGTGGAACTCGGCGAGAGTTCGGTTCGGGGAGAAGTATACCCCCACCACGGCTATTTCCCCGAACCGTGCTGCCACGCAACCCTGTCCTCTCTTGACACCCTCGAGGGACGGTGTGCCGGTGGCGGCCGACGAAATTAGGGTCACTGAGCCGCTCAGGTCCTCCACCCAGTCGTCCCTGGGCGGGACAAAATACGGCTCAGCGACCACGGCGATGTTAATCGACCACTGCGCCATGCTTTGGAGCAATAGATCCTGAGCAGCGGCGCAGTGGTTAATGTTCGCCTGGAGGAGGCGTAATGGGGCCGTTATTGGCACTCCATTTCAGCCCCCTCTCGAACCCCCGTTGAGGGTCCTGCCGCGGTGGTTTCGGCGGCGACGACGGCAGTGGAGGCGGCAGCGGCGGCGCAAGTGGCGTTGGCTGCGGCGGTGACGGCGGTGATGGTGGCCGCGGTAGTGACGGCTGTGGAAAAGCGCAGGTCTTGCTCCCGGCCCGGTGATCGGCCGGCTTGCCAGCTGCTGCACATACGACGCAGTGTGGCATGGCATTGCACGTACCAGCCTTGTGACCGGGCTGACCACAGCGGCAGCAATGGTCGCTGCGGTCCACCTCCGAGGTGCATTGAGCTCCCACGTGATTGCCTACATGGCAGCGGAAGCACCTCAGAGGTCTGGCTGCCAGCACTTTCACCTGCGCGGAAACCCAGCCCACCAAGAGCCTTCGGCCCTCTCTGGTAATTTTTTGGGCTGCCGAGACGGGGCAGCTTACCGTTACGGCTCGCATCCCCGTGGCATCAGGACGTATGATGCCTGCCCTTATCTGCTCGGCAGAGCACCCCCCAGTCTTGGCGACGGCGGCCACCAACTCTTCCTCCGTCACAGAATCGTCCAGGCCCAGAATGCGCATGTCAGCGCACTTGGTGGGCCTAGACACTCGGGCCTCGTCCGCATTTAGGGATGCCCTGAGCCTATCGGCCAGAGCGTCGGCGGTCGGGCCGCTGGCTGCACCGGGGACTGCCAGCATACGAGCCCCAGTCGCGGTGACCCTAACTCGGATACCCTCGGTGACGCCGAGCTCCTCCAAGTTCACCGCCGCCCTCGCTTTGGCGAGCACGTCGCGGTAGGACACGCCCTTCTTTTCCGCTTCCGGCTGTAGTGTAATCACTACAGCTGCGGACTTCGGGGCGCGGAGCCTAGCCGCGACGCTTCTCTCCTTGCGCCGCTTTCGCCTCTCCTTCCTTTTGGCCGCCCTTGCTGCCTTGTTCGCCTTCTTTTTCTCCCCGGCCACTTGCCATTCGGCGTCGGCCGCAGGAGTTTTAGGAGGTGGAAGAGATTGGGGCGGCTGACACGCCGCCCGGGATGGGGCCCTCGCTGCCTGTGAAGCCGTTCCGCCCCCTTTGGGTGCAGATTTTCCCGGTATCGCTGGGGTCGACCTCGCAATTGCAGGCATGGCCTCGTGATTCGCTTGTCCCGACGAGCCCGATTTAGCCGCGGCGGCGGAAAACGAGGCTGCCTTCCGCTGGCCCAGGGCTGCCTGGCTCGCAGCTAGTGGGGGACGCAGGACGATAGCCTCCAGAGCAGAAAAACGACTCTGGAAGGCGGCCAGCTCCTGCCGCACCAGGTTCAGAACCCGGTCAGTTGCAGGCACGGGCTGACCTTGCCCATACTGCGCCCCCTCCTGCGGCATCTCCCGAGGGCTGGCTCATGATCATTATTTTTAACCGACTTCAAAAAAGGAGGAGGTTCTCAATTCGACTGTATTTTTGTTTATTTTTTTATGTGTAGTACCTCAGAACTTGTTAATGGGTGAACCGATTTTGATGACTCTTTTTTTATTTGAAAGCTGGTGTTTGTCATGTGGTCCCATTTAATTTTCATTAAGATCTGATAAAGAACTTCGGAGATACACATCAGAACTCTTCAATAAATGACGGCAAATCACTTGGGATAGCTGCAATCGCATTTATGTTTATTGTTTACACCATTTCATAACATAACATCACACTAGTACGCTCTAAAGGGGTACGCAGGTGTAAACAGTTCACCTTGGTGTACCCTTATTCGACCGGTTTTGTTTAAGTTTCATGTTATTGGGTAAATCTATTCTGGTTTCACTTTGGGCATTATTGGTACCTAGCCTATATAAATTATGTAGCACAACTAAAAAGTGAAAAATAAAAAAACTTTTTTACTTTTTGTTTTTCTATGGAAGTCGGTTGTATTTTTTGTAAAAAGTTTTTTTTTTATTGCAATAGTATCTCTCGACTTATGTCATAGTGCATTTTTCATCAAAATCGGTTTTTAACCCCCGACGGAAAAAGAGGGGTGTTATAAGTTTGAGATGTGTTGCTGTGTATCTATGTATCTGTGAATCTGTGTATCTGTGTATCTGTGTATCTGTGTGTCTGTGTATTTGTGTATCTGTGTGTCTGTCTGTGGCATCATAGCGCCTCAACGGATGAACCGATTTTGTTTTTTTTTTGTTTGTTGGAAAGGTGATTGTATCGAGAGTGTTCTTAGCTATGTCTGAATAAAATCGGTTGAGCCGTTCAAAAGTTATGCGCGTTTTACTGTTTATATCAAAATCAAAATCAATATTTTTTATTTCACATAGGCCTACATGGGCACTTATAAAACGTCGACAAAAGGTGCACGGTTCGGGTTGGTCGTTTCCTATGGAGAAGAACCGGCAAGAAACTCCATGGTTACTCTTTTAAAAATGGTTTGGTTTTACAATATTTCCATGTTACAGCATTAGTACTTAGACATGGGGGGACAACGTAGGCCCGACTTATGACAATAAGTCGTAAGAAACTAAAAAAATAAAATAAAAGGATTATATATTTTATAAAAAAGTTAACAAATGTTAACTAGCATCTAGAAGGCCTACAATGTTCACACATTCACAAAACAATCGGTAAAAGAATCTATACAAAGGTAAATAAAAATAGTATTACATGACTAAATTTAACATGTGGCACAAATTTTGTTATCAGTGCTGTAACTATTCTTAGCAAAGGGCTATAAAGATGTTTGAAAACCATTGTAAAAGTCTAATTAAAAGAAGTAAAGAAAAATGAGATTGAGAATAGTTAGAGACATCCACATATTTGTGCCGTTTACAAGTTACCAGGGAAGCTGCATGCGCAGAAGGAGCTAAGGCCAAATGTTTTTATCTTCAACGTAGTCCTTGATTTTATAATATGCTTTTTTAATAAGGATACGTTTGATGTAGTTTTTGAACCTTCCATCGGTCAGTTCTATAACTGACTTTGGCAACTTGTTATAAAAGCGTATACTGTTTATAAGAAAAGACTTGCTAGTTTTCGTTAATCTGAATTTGGGTATTACAATTTCGTGCTTACTGCGTGTATTTAAATTATGGAAGTCGCTTCTAGTTTTGAAAAGCCCCCGATTTTTACGGACATACAAAATACATACCAAAATATAAAGTGAAGGTAGAGTCAGTATATCGATCTCTTTAAATTTTTCTCTGAGGGACTCGCGAGGATCCATTTTATAGATTGCGCGGATTGCCCTCTTTTGTAGGATGAAAATTGAGTCAACGTCTGCTGCTGATCCCCACAGCAGAATGCCATAAGACATAATACTGTGGAAATAAGCATAGTATACTAACCTAGCTGTAGCTACATCGGTTAGCTGCCTTATTTTCCTTACTGCATATGCAGCCGAACTTAACCTACCCGAAAGAGTTCTAATGTGCGCGCCCCACTGCAATTTTGAATCGATAGTAATCCCCAAGAATACAGTTTCCGTTATAACTTAGATCGTGATGTTTTCGCAAGAGAAATGTGTCGGGGGTTTTTTATATTTTGAAATTTTACTTGTTAAGATATGGAGCATACATCCGAGCTATTTAACGACAAACAGCACGAATTTGTAAATTGTTATTATGTTCTTTGTCAATACTTTAGGTACCTTACTACGGGACTTGCTCAATTTTTATTGTTGGTGAACCAAAACTAAAAAGAGAAATAAAAACTTTTTCGTAAAAAATGACGACTTCAAAAAGAAAACACTAAAACGTGCAAATTAACTTTCATTTCGGAAGTCAGTGTATTTCGAACCTTATGTTTTTATCGTTTTTTAGAAACTTCCGTCGGTATTTTTTTTTTTGCGAAAAAGTTTATTTTTTAATTAACTTAATAAAAACTTTGCCCCCTACTAAAAATAGATTCTTACAACACATCTACATAAAAAAATTCACAAATTTATTCACTGGCAGACAATGCACGCCGAAAGCCACTGGGCCCATATTCTTTTTTAGCGTGTCGATGGCAAATATAGTTTATACTTATAAAATTTTATGTTGTAACGATACGTTTACCTCAGAGGAGCTAAACGTAAGCCACGTTAATAAAATAAGAATGATGAAGAATGAAATCTAAATAAATAAGGATATCGGGTATCAAAAAATGGGCCGGCTTCTTACGACGTACCACCCCTGCAACACGTCCAACTATGAGATCCGCTGTGGCTGTAGGTGCAAGCGCCCGCTTACTCCAAGCTGGCGAATGGGTAACCACAACAGTGCAGCGTGATACGTCATGACGGGACGGCAGCGCAACCTGCGCGTGCTGTTGGGAGCCGCGCTGTGGCCGCGCGCTCCACTGTAGTCTTGACTGCTGCAGCTCATGCACCACGTATGGGTAGGTAGGCAGGAAGACAACGAGTGTTGAAAAACCGGGTTGTGGCATTATACGCCGAACACACAGGGGTAGGCAAGGCACTACACACACACAATATTTATTGTCAGATTCGAGTAAGTATTGTTAGTTTGAACACACAGTGGGTAAGTTAAATATACATGCTAGTCACACTAAACTGGCCAGGCTAGACTTCAAGTATTTAGACCAATTTGTTTAAATAAATATACTCAAGCAAAAAAATTGTAGGCTTCACTAGCAAGAACCAAAACCAAACTAAAAAACTGACGCCCGTTTTCCCTCGTTCTGTGTCATATCTTCTGAATTTCAAATTCAAATCTCAATTCTAAGAAATCATGACCAGAACGAATAAAAACGGTTTACAGAGGGGCAGTCTGCCGCTGCCCTTATTTTGAAGATTATACTGTGCAACCAGCTTGGTGGAAGGTCGAGCAGAAGAAGTGTCCATGGTATGTTATGTCTATGGCTTAAGAAAATAAATTAGACAGACAGATGTCAGTTCCGATGAAAATGTCAGAGTATAAAATATTCTAAGATTTTACAAAATAGCAGTATAAAATAAGTTGTGGATATTAAAAAAATCGGAGATAACCAAAAGTATGCTTTTCAGGTGCTTACAGTAGTAAAGAATACAAAAAAAGTGAGTCACATGAGTTGATACAATTTCAAAAGATAAAAAGGTGTGGTTTGTATAGTATTATAGGTATAAAACGTAAATAGACTAAAATATGTGAATATGTACTGCAGAATACCATAATGTTTGGCCTAGAATTCCACTACACGGAAACACCACTCGCTGATGCAGTTATAACATCTTCACACAGGTGATCTTACGTCTTGCGCACCATGCCGGGGCGCAAGCCGTAAGATGGACCATGGAAAAGAATGAAAGGAAAGAAAGAAACAGTATTTTATTGCCACAAAATGACATACAAACATTAGCACATTATACGAACAAAAACAGTAGAAGTATATTTTGCTTAAACTAAACCCCGATAGTGTTAGCAGTTCTTAAATTATGTTTGAAAGACAATATTTAAGAACTGTATAAATAATAGCAGATGCATGTCGTGATGGTGGCAAGAAGGCTTCCACTCAGCATAATGCTGTACCGTTGGGGACCCACAACACGGCGCTGATTGCATGGCTTACAGAGAGATGTCAGCAGAACTGAGGGGTCCGCTAGGGCCGATGCCTGTCTGGTTCGCGGATAAAAGTCGCGGAAAAAGGGTTACCGCGGCCCTGGCTAAAGCAACTGAAGGAACACAGGTGGGTTTTAGTCAGTAAAAGTCTGACACGCCCTTCCGCCTCACCCAGAGCGAGAGAAGTCATTGGATAATTGCCCACCCAAAAAAAAAGAAGGTAGATTTTGGAAAATCCATTCTTTAAGAAGTTTTAATAGGGTATGAAACTGTATAAGTTTACTTTATAGGAAATCCCATCAAGAACACTGCTTACTGTATTGGCAAATTTCTTTTATAATTTTTAAATTACTTCGTTGCATGTCTTCGTCTAGCGAGCTTGCACCATTGCATGTTTCAAACATGTTATTTCTATGTGCATAATCTATTACCAGCTCAAGTAAACAATGTGTAAGGAAGCCACAAGTTCTCAATATTATTTGACGTGTATGATGCATGAGGAGGTCGGTGTATCGCCATTTATACCTGGCTGAGTTGATAAAGGGGAAGAGTTATGTTTCGTAATTCTGTGGCTTTTTATCATAATTTATCGTATACTGAACTACCAGTTTTGTACAAGCAGCTTCCTTCTTGTTTACACCGATAAATATTTACTAGTTAGCAAGGTAAGTTAGCAGCTCGTGGCAGGCCCAGTTTTTTTATATTGTAGTTTACTCAACCAATGGTTAAATAAATGTTAACCAATGTTTTCACGTTTCGGTAAAACGCGTTTAATCATCAACTGTTAGTCTAACAAATCATACTGGTATTATAAAGGCGGAAGTTTGTGAGTGCGAGTTTGTATATTTGTTACCTCTTCACGCTTAAACAGCTGGACAAATCTAGATGAAATTTTGCAAAGATAAAGATTATAGTCTGGAATAGCACAAAGCATACTTTTTATCCCGGGATAATTTTAGACAATCACGCGGGTGAAGCCGCTGGCAGGAGCTAGTGGTCAAATAATTAACTATCTATCTTATTTTATCATTTCTGAGGGTAGCAACACCAGCAACTGATGAAAGTACATTTGCTTTTAAATGCATTTTACCCAAATTTTAAACCATTGGTTAGCATATTGATTGAGTTAACTATGGATTAACAAACTGGGCCTAAATGTGGCTACAAAGCAGCTTCCTTCTTATTTTCTCCGATAAATATTTACCTACCGGTTATCAAGTTTAGTTAGGAGCTCGTAAATAAAAACAGCCGTACGTGTCGATCTTCAAGGTTAAGCAATGCTAGCCAAAGTTGGTCCGTGGATGGGTGTCCATCTTAACATACCAAGGTTCCATTGTGCCGGTTGTCCTTTGTAAATCTTTCACAGTTGTTATTTATAGTCAGAAACCAGGCAATCTTGCATCAGTCTTGCCAAAGGTTATCATATTACCCAGTTACTGGTTTGTGGAGGTCCCTTAGGCAGGCAGTCCATGTACTGTACTGATACTCAGCTGCATCCGGTTAGACTAGAAGCTAAAATTAACATATGAGGAGCAGTAACGCGTGAAGGAGACGCAACGGAGACGACCTCACGCCCCAAGCCACCACAGGAGACTCCCTGGCCATCGGGATACGCAAACCAATTCCCGGCCACCGTAAGCGCAGGCTTGCGGACGGCGAGTAACCTGCCGCTTGCCGCTGCCCAGAGCTGGAGAAGTCATTGAAAGATTTCCCACACAAAAAAAAGGTGTACCTAACGTCCTAACGATATTATGGCCTCGTAATTGTTTAATAAGTTCATACTTAAAATATCATACCATAATATCAAATATGAATGCCTTGGGAGCATTATAATTAATAAGTGCAACCAGAATTGATACCCCAACTGGCTGTAAGTATCTTATTCCCCAAAACTAAAAGATATGGGATAAATTTAGACGCGCTTAGTACGTGATTTCCACTTTTCTGTCCATATAACTTAAGATTTTTATCTGTTTGTAGGTGTTTTATGCCTAAAACCTATAGAAAGTAATAGGGTAAATTTCAACGCGTTTGATCGAGATTTGCACTCCTATACCACTATAGTACACGGCAGTTTGATAATCATCACTCCTCCGTCTTCTAGCCAGCAATCTTCTGCATCACTTACGTGCCATTTACTACCTCTACATACTTAAACCCCTAATCTTATTCACTCCACACTATGTTAATGGTTTGAAGAACCTTAGCGCCATAAATTCAGATATAAAGCGAGCGTTAGTACTATTTTATGGTCTTCATAGATGGTATACTTCGTTCACTGGAAGTTTATGGGTTGTTAGCCATCCTTGGAATTTATAACGTGCTCCAATTATGGCGTTATAGAAGTGCTTCAGAATCCATCATTTCCTTGTGATTAAATATTTGGTGATTTGCTTCTGTAGGTTTTAGATAAGCATTGCCAAAAAGAGTTTTCTGTATGTGACAGAGAATTTCATAGTGACTCTTGAACATTTATGAAGTGATCAGAGTAATTGGTGGGATTGGATAGTACAAAACTGTCGTGGCTTTCGTATGTCGGGATGTCCGGATGCCAATAGTTTAAACTTAAGATTTATAACCCCTATGATTTCTATTAGCACGCAAGAAATACTGCCAGTACCTAGAATTATATTCTCGTGATCCTTCTTCGTCGTATCGATGATTCCTTAATTATATACGTTTTGACCAGAATTCAGCCACGGCAACAGCGTTTTCATTTGCCTCATAAAGGTCCTTCAGGGTGCAGGTGTTGTTGCACAGAGAGCACGATAGGAGGTGGGGCATTGTTTGGGACGTAACTCCGCAATCGCACTGCGGGTCACTGGAGTACCCCCATCTAACTAAGTTGTGCCTACAGCGACCAACTTGGCTTCGGAGGCGGTTTAAAGATTTCCAAGTGGGCCATGGAAGTTGGTAGCCTTCAGGGAGCTTTTCTGCAGGATCAACATAGTCAGTCGGAGGAGGATGTTTGAGGAGCCACAGTCTCATCTTTGTCTCACCAGACCTGCTGAAAAATATGAATATACGTAATTTATGTGTTTTCTTTTCTTTTCCTTCATCTTTGGTAAGTATATTACATTCACTCATCGTGTTTGCCTGCTCTTTAATCGGTGTAAAACAGCGTTACAACAAAACAAACATAAAAGAATATTGCCACTTGTGTTAGACCAGCAATCTCCCAAAAAATACGGAAATGTTTCGGCCAGTAAATTCATATCTTCCCTTTGGAGCTTACCGTAGTCAGCCTAAATGAAATTTAATGCAACATCCAAAAGGGATTTTCGGCGAAATGTACTAATTGAACGAAATGTTTACTTAGGATGCTTTGAGCTCTTCGTAATTAAAATTAAAGTACCTATATTATTTCTGGTAAATCGTGCTGTTTTTATTAAAATTTTGGAAAGATGTTCTTGATTTAGTTTATGTAAACGGTTTTATTTCTTTTCCTTTCGTATTTATCAGCTGACAAAGGATATATTTTATATAACGTTAACTCAAATATTTTATTTCAATTACATCATTTACAGGTATTTACTTTTGAGTTGTCAAGCAGTCGGTCAGCCAAAAACATGACGCTATATAGTTGCACATTTGCAAACGTAGGTTTCTAGCTACGCTTATTGAGATCTGTCTATGGAGAAGAACATGCAAAACCCTCCAGGAACTCTTTACAATTAATAAATATTTATTACAATATATTGATGAAGTATATGACCTAGCGGCTGGTCATACAAAGTTATTTTACCAATACTTTTAATTGAAGACAAAATACTAGGTGCCTATTGTCTCCAATTTGATTTGGACGGTGGTGGATTTGGTGTGGTGTGTTTATGTGTCAATCACATGATCATGATCACGAAATAAGCATTTATTTATTTATTAAAACTTTATGCAAAAGTACAAAGGCAGATTTAATGCCTTAGGTATTTTCCACCAGTCGAACTTAGGGTGGTGCAGAGACAAAATAAGGCAGGTGCAACTAAATGAAAGGATAAATGGAGAAAAAAAATACACAAATAATGTTATAGAGAAACCGAAACCAACAAATCAATTCTGTGATGATTCTGCAAACTCCTTGCGAATAAAAAGAAAAAGACAAAAGATCAAAAGAAAAATCAAGATAAATTTGAAAGAGAACCTAACACTTATTATAGTCTATTGCATATAATAAAATTGTAACTCGACGATGTCTGTATCTTGAAGATATTTATGAAAATATTATACATACAGAGGCAAAAAAAATTAGGATTTTTTTGATTTTCTGAGACGGAGGATGTTTGTACGTAGATGATGAAAAACTGCAGCACGGAACCGGGTGCAGCTTTTACAGTTGTATTGTTGCTGCTTTAACTTAAAATCTTGTAGATGTTTTATCTTGATACGCCGCCTAGAAATCGAGTTTTCCTTGACTTTGTCACTGTCAGTACGGAAAAATCGAAATCCATTGGAATCTCTTTGAGGACCCGTATGTGCTTTGTTGTGAGACCAATTTTGCCATAGGAAAATTTTTGGTCAAGCGTGAGATGTCCATGTAAATTAGTAAAATTTGCATTTATTTTTTGATGATGTCGTTCAACCCAGTTTTATGTAAGTAATTTTATTTTACAGGAAGAAAACCATTGGGACAGCAGAAGTTATTCAAATTTAGAAAGAAAAATAAATCATAAAATTTCTACGTACCTACAACATAATCTGCTAAGTAGGAAGATACTTTTTCTGGAAACAACTTTTATAATGGCTCCAATGGGATATATCAAATATAAACGAAGACATTATTTAATTTATAGACACAATATAATACATATGTTGACAAGCCGTTCCGGTAAATTAAAATAATTTCCGTAAAAAGTATACAGTAAGTCGCGTGTGCTCGCATCACGTAAACAACAACTACAACATGTGTTAGTCTGGTCAATATTATTTGTATACAGGCTATAAATTGTCACGTTTTTTGCTATGCTATTTGAGTAGTAGTTGTTATAAGAAGGCACAACATTGTAGATACTTACGAGGTTACCTTAAGAATAATTATCATCACGGTATACCTTCGAGGAGATAAGCAGTCAATTATCATAACGTACTGATAAATATTAAAAGATCGGATATCTTATCCAATCGTCAACTGAATTCGTAGACTGGTGGTTTAGGAACTGCCTTTCAAAACTTTTCTTATAAGATCGAACCCCAGCTTCCGTAATTCTTTATTAGATAATATTAATTATTTTATGCCTTTTTATATCTACTTATATACTACTATTCTAAATATATAATAAATTATTAAATAATGAGATAGTAACTCTGTCTGACTGTTTGTTAACTTTGCACGCTTAAACCGCTGCATCGATCAAGATAGTTTGAGACCCTGGGAAGGACATAGGATAGTTTTTATCCGGTAGATCATCCTTAAGGGGATGGAAAGGGGGGTGGGAGTTTGTATGGTGAACTAATAATTTCTCAAGTATGGCGACTCACACTACTACAAAATTATTGCGCTATATAAAGAAAATGCTGTTCGAAGTACTAATGCTACGCAGACGAAGTCGCGGCAACAACTAGTGTATTGAATAAGTACCATCATGGAGATAAGCTCAAAGGACAATACCTAACCACAGACCAGTCTATTACAGAACACTGTCACGTCAACTTTAAACCACCGCTTAACTTATCTTTTGGTCCCTAAATTAGAATTTCTGAGGTACCCCAGTATCAGTCATTGACCTCCGCAATTCATCAACCCGTAAACGGAAAAGTGAAAAACGTAGATGTAAGCATTATAATATTGTGAAGTGACACGAATATTTAGGTTGAGCGCACTCGGGGACGCGTGTTTGCCAAAGATCGGAGACGGTACCTCGGTTATCGCTTTTTGTAGACATGGTAAAAACAATGTCGTACAAGGCTAGAGCTTCCAGTGAACTGATCTTTGTCAAATTGCTGTATTCTGACGGGAATACTTTAGGTTGCCTAATAATGACTAACATGAATCGTTTAGATACGCTTGCATTGCTGAAGTCGTCTCTTGTACTTGTGCAAAATAGGTAAACTCAACTGCTTACCTAAGTACGAAACTAGCTGAAGTAATTAGCTTAGCAACCGGCTTTAAAAGTCAAATATTATTATTCCGTAAGTTTCTTAAATTAAAGAAAGGGACGATCCAGGACTAACAGCTCTGTTTTTTTTTTCTTTTAAATTAAACAAAAGAATCGTATTAGGTTGCGTTATGTAAAAAGGCTCCATGGGAAAAAAGCGTAAGTTTATGTACATGTGTATGACACCTTATCAAATTATTGGCAAGTTAAATAAATAAAAATATTATTACCTGCCTTTTCCAGGAATAATTTATCAATTCTGGGCCATCACAGTCCGTACGCCTGTCACGTTTTTTATATGAATTTAGCGCAAAGGGAGAAGAGTTTACGTCCTCCATTTTCCTTGTCGGTAGATCTCGACATGCTGGATTTATGTATTTTGTACGTCATAAACATTTTGACTAGTGTAAGCAAATCCACAAAGCAAAGGCAAATCTAAGCATCTCAAGATTATCGTAAATTATTTTGATTGATATTTTTGGATAAAAAAGTCATCTATTAATCACCAGAGACCCACCCCAGCTTCGCTTTGGTGCATTGTGTGTGTTTAAAAATCAACGTTTGATTGATTTAAATTTTATCACTTTAATGTTTTCTTTAAAAAACAGTACATAGCAAGAAACACTTATATCTATTTAGTTTTATAACAATTAATAAAAGCTCGCCCCGGTCAACTTATCCCCTTTTCTGCCATTCAATGTTAAATTACGTAAGCCTTTGAGTAACGCAGAATTATTTGCTTGCGCGAGTTATTTTAATTTAGCGATATCTCCTAAGATATTCATCTAAATTAATTGGTGTAAACGGCAATTTGGTCCTAAATTAAACATTCAAGATGACTAACATATTTATTTAGATAAGAATTTATACTAAATTGGTGAAAACACATTTGCAAATAAAGCAGTGTTTTACACGAAATTTGAATATCATTATAAACTATTATTGAATCAACCTTAATAGATAGACTTATCCTCTCCTACTTTATTTTAGAACTTTTTGAGACAAATTTTGCCGCCATACATAGTTTTGTTATATTATCACAAACGGCAGCGTTTTCGTTTTTTATAATATTTAGTGATCATCAAGTTGAAAAACGTTTAGTGATAAACAGAAGCCACCCCATAGATATAAATCTAATTAGATGAAGCGAATGTATGTACTTCGCCTGTCAAAAAACGGAGTAAAATTACGATCGATGACCGGGATTTGAGCTTTCCATTTAGCATTATCGGCACGGAAAATTCACCGAAATCTAGAAATTCTTTTTATGGCATACTGAGCTGTAAATACTGTTTAGAAAAAATTGGCAGAGGCATTGGAAATGTTTTCTTTTATTGGTAAGTAAATTTGTTTTTAAATTGTGTGTGAAAAAATGGCACGCTTGGTTTTCATACAGATGGAGGGACTAGCGTTATCTAGTTAGATTTATGTCTGGTGGTCCTGTCCTTCTTGCATTCAGCGGACTCCCACAGCTCTCATCGGTCCACCTTGTGGTAAGCCTTCCAACGTTGCGTCTTCCTATACCGTGTCGCCACCCCGAAGACACGGTTGGCGCAGTGGTTGTACAGTCGGCTGCTGCGCTGTGTGTCGACGGTTCGAATCCCGCACGTAACAAATATTTGTATTGTCTACAGATAGTTGTTTAGGGTCTGGCTGTTTGCGTATGTAAGTTGAAATATTTGTAAACGTATCCACGAAAAAATCTTGATAAGGGGCAAGGATATGAAAAAAAAAACTGTCACATTGCGAATTTCTGATGTGACTAACCTCTTGCACAATTTGAGCGCGGTGAGCTGACAGCCTGAATATTTAGGGAGAGCCTTACTACTCTACTTATACTACACTGGTGCCTAATTACCACAAATAAAAAGTAAATAAAAAACTTTTTTACAAAAAAATACTAACTACTTCCAAATAAAAGCACTACAATGTGAAAAATAACTTCTTTTTCAGAATTCGGTAACAAAAAACGAAGAAAACAAAACAGGAACATCGAGTTCTGAAAAAGAAGTTATTTTTCACTTTGTAGTGCTTTTATTTGTCGTTTGTAGTTTCATGTCATACAGTTTTATTTAACATATGTATTAGTTACTCGGCTAGTAAGGAATTTAGCTCTCACACCAATCATTATGAACCGTTGGGTTCTGGGTAGTTTTTGCCTTCCCGGGTGGTCTTTTAAGAGCGAACGTAGACCGTTCTACATGCTGATGGTAATTATCGGGTGATTTTAGTGAGGTAAAAATCCCACACTGCCTGGTCTTTTCCCCAAAAGTCCATGCGCCTTTTGAGGGTAACCCCGTTAACCTGGGTGGTTTACTCCATGCCGTTAACAATATAAAAACACACGGCCACTCATCAGTGGTATGTTAACCAGTATAAGTTGGCCTCTTATTCTATTTTAATTCCGTACTGTGGTGACCAGTGTGTGTTGCCAGTGATGACTGACGATATGGCTTTGAGTCGTGGTCGCTCACAATGGGCCTTATCAGAAAGCTTACAGTCACCCAAAGGGCAATGGAGAGGGAGTTTCCTAGCGTGATCGAATAAGAAATGTAGAGATCCGCAAGAAAACCAGGGTGATCTACATAGCCCGAAGAATTGCGAAACTTAAGTGGAAGTGGGCAGGGCACATTGCTCGCAGAACGGATGGCCGATGGGGCAGAACTTTTCTGGAGTGGCGACCGCGAACCGGAAGACGTTGCATTGGAAGGCCTCCCACTAGGTGGACCGATGACGTGGTGAAGGTTGCGGGGATCCGATGGATGCGAGACGCACGAGGCCGATCAATTTAGGCGCTTAGGGGAGGCCTATGTCCAGCAGTAGACGTTTTTCGGCTGATATGATGACGATTTCTGCGCTGGGCAAGTTCATGGTCAAAGTGTTATATACGATTAATAACTATAATTGAAAATAGCTTTACTTGACTTTAAACATGGACTAATGCACATCCAACATGCAACCTACCTTCTAGATTATCCTGTCTGCCCTCTACAACCGCAAAAGTCACCTAGGAGTCTAATGTACCAGAATTAAGCAATACTAATTCAGAGCCATTAGTTATTTACCAAATAATTTACGTAGCATGTCCAATGTCCATTGTCCAGTAGACCGCACCATCACACGATATATTGCAATTGACGGCTCTGTAACAAAATTATACGCCTAATAGAAACTATTATCCAACATTTTGAATTATGAATACACAATTATTTGCAAACATAGATTGTTCTAGACTAGACGGTATATAAATTTAACCTTCGCTGGAACTTAGAATGGCATATTTGCGTAAACAAATTTTATAAGAAGATTATATTGTTTTTTTGTTTTTAGTTTATGTGTTTTTGATCTGATAGCGCTGATTGATTAAAAAGGGACTTGAAACAATTGTTTTCTATTGTGTCTGCTAATTAGCACTTAAAGATTTATGATTAATGCAGAAAACCATGGTATACTTTTTGTAAATAAAAACTTTAAAACTTCCCAGGCTTATTAAATCATGCTTTTTAAATGACATAATGTATCTCGTATAAATATGACTCGCTTCGATCGACACGTTATTATAACATGATAACTTGCAATTAAAACAGTTAAATGCGCATATCTTTTGAACAGCTGAACCGATTTTCATCAAACAGGTAAGAACACTGACAGAGATGTGTAACTTTGGTTTTTGGTTTACAATAAAGTATATTCTATTCTATTCTAACACTGGATCAAGTCACCTTTCATTGCAGGCCCACTCTCCCCCGTTGCATGCGCCCGCCTCGTTTCGAGGTATGAGTCCATAACTAAGGAGCTCGATAGCCTTATCTACAAGGACGGTCAATGGGTTCGTAAATAGTACGAACTCTCTGTCCATACAAACTTAGCTACAAACGACCGTATTCGTTCCGTCCTCGCCGCAGAGGCTCGTCACGTAATCCTTGTCAATTCATATAAGCCAGCCCGCGTAATGCTGTGCCATAGTTAACTGCCAGTTAGATATTCATTGGAGTTTCTTGTCCGTTCTTCTCCACGTAGGCTTTTCCGAACGGATGGTAGAATCACTTTATTATTAATCCGGCCTTAGCCTTCCTCCCAGCGACGCCCTGAGCCGAGGTCCGACCCCAACTGGGGTAGCCCTCAGCGCTGTCGCTTTAGGTTTAGTATTTTGAAGCCTGGCCGGAGGCTAAGAGATTAGTCTCCACAGGGTAGCCCAGTTAAGCAGAAGACGGCCACTTTGGTCGAACTGTGAGACGCCACGTATTAATAAAAAAAAACACCTTTCAAATAAAAAAAAAACCTATAAAATCGCTTCATCTATTTAGCAGCTACGATGCCACAGACAGACACACAAATACACAGATACACAGCAACACTCGTCAAACTTATAACATCTCTCTTTTTCCGTCGGGGGTTAAAAATGCAAAATGTCAGACTTAAAGATTTACATGCGCTAAAGAAAACTCACATGAGTCTCTAAGCTAGACAAACCAAAGATCTTATACGTATTTTTTACTACGTATAAGGTCTTTGAGACAAACCGATAATGTTTCAACGAAGGCGATGTATGTAATGCCAAAATGTAATGGATTGGTCACGTGACATTTTGATAGCGTTTGACATTCCCATAAATGTTTGAGTATTTCTAATCTTTATAGCCACGCTTTCGTTAGTATCGAAGTTTTTTTTTCTTGCAATGACAAGAATATTTACTTTTTAAAGTATTATATAATTTTATTTTAATTATTGTGAATGTGAAGACTATGTGGCTCATTATTTTTTTTGTTCGAGGTGGTCCGGCCAGTGCTCGAGCGCTGGCTCGGGAGGAGGCACAGCTCCCTGTCGTTTCGGGTGAAGCAGGTGCTCTCGGGGCATGGTTGCTTCGGGAAGTACCTGTGTCACATAAACAGGGAGCCGGACGCCCGGTGTCACCACTGCGTCGACTGCCGGGAGGACACGGCGTGGCATACGCTGGCAGAGTGTGCCGCTTGGGAGGAGCCACGCCGTGCCCTCATCTCAGAAGTAGGCAGTGACCTGCCGCTGCCGGCCGTAGTCGAATCTATGGTCGGTAGCGAAGAGTCCTGGGACGCGGTGGTATCCTTCTGCGAGACGACTGTTTCGGGCTGGCTGCGGAGAGGGAGAGGGAGATTTCATCCGCCTCTTCACCACCCTAGGTTGACTGATAGAGAATGCCTAAGGCATTAAGTCCGCCTGTGTACCTTTGTGCATGAAGTCTAAATAAATAAATATGCATCTAGACACACACACGACTAATACCAACCCGCCGTCGTGAGATAGAATAACTGTACGAGTATATTAGAGTGGCCAGTGCGAGTAGTCTATCTGGAGATAGACACACTCTAATTGCACTGCGACTGCAAATTTGCAGTTTGAATGCAGTTATTACGACTGCAATAAAACTGCACACCGACTACAATCAGACAGGTCGATCATCACGGTTAAGCCACGCTAGCCGAGGTTGGACCGTGGATGGTTGACCATCTTAATATACCAAGACACATTTTTAACTCGAAAAGCACGTTACGCCATTGGTTCGTATTCTGTGACAGTCGGAATACGGATAGACAGAAGCCAGGCAATTTGCCATAGAGTATTTGTATTTATTTATTCCAAAAAAAAATTACATTGTTTCGAACAATCATAATTGGCAGCAAGCACCACTACACGATACAAACTAACTTTGAAAGAATTACAAAACAATTAGGAAATATTTTACACAATTACAATAATACACTTTTATATAACCTTCAAATAGTCAGACAAGTATTCAATGATGTCAAATCGATACTCATATAATATACAGATAATATGTCAAATAAAAATGTCAAACGCAAATATAAAAACAAACACATTCAGATTCCGTTTGAGATGTCAATCGTAAAATATAATATCGTCAAAAAGGCAGAGAAAAAAAAAAAAAAAGTTGAGTATCGTGTTACCCAGTAACTAAATAGTGTAGGTCAGAGAATGAGTCGTTCCATACAAAATACCGGTACTGGTACCGGTTAACCGAATGCAGTTGGCATTCGGTTAAACTAGAAACCAATTTCAACATAGTTGGCAAAGGCGAGGAAGATATCCAATACGCGTTTTTCAAAGGCAATAAGTAGTACTCAATCGACTTCCCGTACAAAGCTCAAAGCAATAAACTGGCTAGCTAATTGCGTATGATATGCAAATTACATTATGAGGTTATTATTACATAGAACAATGTTTAGTCAATACTCTAACAGTAACATAACATAACATCACGACAGTATTCTCAGAAGAGTTGGACAAATGTGCACTTAGAGTACACTCACATTTCATTTTCTTTTTTAAATTCTATATTGTTTATTTATTTATTAAAACTTTATGTACCATAAAAACTCATTGGCGGACTTAATGCCTGAGGCATTCTCTACCAGTCAACCAAGGATGGTGGACATATAGCATGGCAAGAACATATTTTTTTTGTAATAATTATAAAAGTAAAATGGACACAAAAGTACCCATGAGTATATTTATGTAGGTAATATATGAGGTACAGTACAACTATTTTCATAATGTTCCTCGGCAATCATCACAATTCCGAATATAAGAGAATGCTAATTTCCATGTCCATCAACTATTACATTTGCCGTGTATAAAAATTTAAATACAGAACTCCTTTATTGTTGTTTTGTTATGATTTCCGTATCAACAACTCTATAAACTCATTAAGAGCAACAACCAAGTTCATTAAGAGCGTCCGGTCTGCACCAAGTGCAAAGGGCAACTGATATAAATCTGACGACTGACGAAACATGAAGTTTTCCGAGGGACATTAAGAAAATGTTTGTACTGCATATGTTTAAGCATCCGTGTATTTATGCTTCAATCTTATAATATATGTTTCATTATTTTAAGTTATAATAGGTATAATTGCCTGCATTTCATCTTTCTTTTATAAATCACTATAGGATAGTGAGTATAATGCCTAGACCTGGATATTTTTGCACTATTGCATACCTAATTAAAACTAGGAGTCTTTGACTCACTTGCAACATAAGAACATACAGAAATAAACTTCTATGAGATCTCTTTGGTATCAAAACATTTGTCTAAATCTGACCGATGACATTTATCTAGCCTCCACTATACTCATCAAGAAAACAAGACACAGGATGCTCAAAGGTAGTCACGAAGCTTGGACGTTCAGCCGTCATCAATCATTAGCGAGATGATCCGGCATCACTCCGCTTGATACGCCACATCATCAATCACATGGCAACTATCGAAAAACTTGTGTGTCTAGATGAGAGAAGACTGCATTATATTGGAGTTTTTTTGTTTATTTCCGATATATTCTTCTTCATATTCATGTCCCTGAGGGTCATTCAAGTTGGTTTGGCCCAAAACTTAGCCACTTCCAAGTCATCATCGGTGGCACCGCAAAGATAACTTTGTTCTGCATTTGGGGCATAGCAGGCAGGATAGGAGTTGAAGCATGGTTTGCAATTCAACTCCACATACACACCATGCTATTGTTCCGTCGAGGTAGCCACATTATTCTAAAATTCATAATCTCCAGCCTTCTTTTCACTGTGTGTCATTTTGTTACAATCCTTTTACTAGTCCATGTTCAAATCGAATTCACAACATAACAACAACTGTGATAATCAGCATTTTTTGTATTTCATTTCTGAGATAAACAGCACTGTAACTTTATATTTATTTTAAGATTTTTACACCCGACTGAAATAAAAATGCCCGTAGATAATTAAATAAACCCACACATTGTACAAGAGGATGAATGCAAGAAGAAATTTAGTATAAAGAATAAAAGTACGAGAGGCAAGAAAGATTGACCGGAATGAATGTGTTTGCAATTAATAGGCGCCAATTTCGTTAGTGGGGATTAAAAATTGAATTCCAATGAAACAAGCTTAATACCAACGCTTAAAATGAATCTTCTAGGAAATTCTTATTTTCTCTGCAAACAAGTTAACGTTACTTTGACGAATATCCATGACATTCCAAATTGCAATCACAAGGTGCTGATAATTGGAAGTATCAATGTGCTATGTGCGATAGCTCTTCTCTAAATAATATAAAACAAAGTCGCTGTCCACGTCTGTCGCCATAATTTATATTTCTTCGCTAACTTCTTCTAAGCGACGCTACGGTTTTTGTTAAAAATTTCACTAACAGAAGAGCGATAAACGAGAAAGATTTGTGTGCACAATTGTCTCGTGCAAAGCTGGGACGAGTCTTACCCAAAATTAGAAGCTTTTCATCAAAATCATCCTGTAAAGAAATTTCCTCTATCCAAATAGTACGATATAATATTCCAAATCCAAAATAACCTTGACATAGACCTTATCCAATACATTCCGATCAAACAGTTTAGTGAATCAAGTGTACCAGAAACGTTCTGATGTATTGAATGGGCTTCCAGTTAATTAGGCAAAGGATATTCTCTCTGTGGAATCAGGCGAAATTGAGGACGCTGTTGATTTTGTCAACATCTAGTACTTATTGAGAAATACGGTTGTGCTATAGATATTTTTACTATTTGAGTTGATAAAGGATTAGAGGGAAAAGTTTGTAATTGTTTAGTATAGGAAATAAATAAAGATTTACGGCTAAATTTCCCAACGTTGACGGGGGCGAATTAAATACGAAAATGCTCTGCAGAGCATTGAAGGCCCAGTGGTAACAGCCATGACTTACAAGTTGTGTGTCATGGGTGCGAAACTAGGCAGGCGCTTTCATCATCATCAGCTTATAGCAGTCCACTGCTGGACATAGGCCTCTCCCATTGCACGCCATTTAATTAGATTTTTGGCAACTGTCATCCAGCTACTACCAGCCACCCTGCGAAGATCGTCACTCCACCTAGCTTGACGGCGTCCTACCTTACGTTTCCCAGTTCGCAATCTCTACTCAAGAACACGACGTGTACACACGCTTATGAACACACTTTACTTTGTTTAAATTATTTTATCACCACTGCTCTCAACACGGTAAAGTAAAACATCATGGTTTCCTACCGACATTTTGATGCCTAGTTTGTTAGATGCCTAGACCCAAAATTCTAAGACATGTGACATCCACCACACTGCACTGGGCCCACGTGGTGGATTACGGCCCACTTCCTTTCACAGTTAGGCCTGTGACCAAGAAGTGGGCACAATATAGGTTGATTTTATGTTGTGAACCCAAATAATGAGAGAGGGACAAGGGTATGTGAGTTGGTGATGAGGATGATGGTTGAATTCTTAACCTAACGCTATTTATTCTCAATCATCAAGTCAATCAACAATATCAATCAATCAAGTGCCATTATGACACTTTAGTGTTGGGGTTTAGACACCGAAAAATCTCTTCTGTTTCCAAAGTGACGTATATGTAAATGTAATCAAGTAGGGATTACGAAGAAATTCTACTTATATTATAAATATGAAAGTCTGTATGTTTGTGTTCCCGATAAACTCCGTATTCCCTCAATCTAGTACTTAGTTAATAAAAAAGATAGTGTTACGAATTGCTATCCTAAGTAACATGTACCAAACATAAGTCCAAAATCTTCAACTTCCCAAAAAACAGACAAAATAACTGAGGCACTTTCAGTAGCGTCCAATATCCGTGATAAAGGCGGTAGTGACGTTCAATCATATGATCAAAACGGGTTCAAACAGCACGTGAAAGCTATGGTCGGCAATAGGATGCCTAATTTGCCCCTCCTGTATGTCTTTGTAGTTTCAGAAAGGATAAAGGATTTTGAAGAAGATTGCTCTGTGGTTCTACTAGATAAAATTAAGTCGTAATTTTAAGCTCTGGATTTGAAAGTGTTTGAGATGATAATTATTAAGTATCTTTTTCTTTGCTATTTTGGACCAGTTTTAGCTTTGGTATGACAAGTTGATTAAAAGTATTGTTCTTTTTTTGTTTCATCGTTATTAGATACCATAAATCACGCCTAGGAAGTTTCGTTCGTTGCTCAGGATAGGAACTGAGCAATCAACCCACTTATATATATATGCAAAGGTACCAAATATCAAAATTTTTTGTTTGTGAGCATAAGTTTAAATTACTTTGACTATACATGTAGTGTAGAAGAAAGTCAAGCTTTAATGCCTTGAAATAACTAAGTAACATTATTATTTACCCACAGCTGTGCTTATCTTTTCCAGGAATTGACCATAGAGCCTCATGAATATCCTGTTGGTAGATCTAGAATCTAGACGAAGGATCACAGTATAAATTAGGTGCAAACTAGGTTAGACATCTAGTTAAGATATATCAACTTTATAGTTCAGCGAGATTCATGCAGATGACCTGGATCCGCGCGAAGAATGTTTTTAAAACTTTGGAAAACATGATTGCAAGACTCCTTATTAGCATTCAAGTTGTGAATAATCCATCGGAAAACGTTGATGGCTTCCAATGTGGTCGTTATGAATGTATTTATGTATGCTTAAATAATAATAGTTGAGTTGGTGACATTAGGGAAACCGCAGGAAGGAATTGTGAAATAAAGATCGTTCTTGTTGATGAACGGTGGGGAATACTTGACTGTGATATACATAAATACGAATTTATAGTGATCATTGATATACACTATATTAGCTTGGCAATACTACATACACAACAGGGAATACTTTAAATATTCATCTGGCGAACCTTTTATCACAGTCTGTGCTGTTCTCTTCATTTTTGTTTTTATACTGATAGAAGATACGAATAAAATAATGCTCGTAAAGTTAAATGACATGTTGAATTTGTTATTAATCTCAACGTGAATGAAAACTATAATTGTATAATTAAATTGTTTATTAATTACGAAACTGAAACCTATTACAACTTAAACCCTATTTAATGGATTTAATTTATAGTTAGTACAATATAAGTGTGTATTTAGACCTTATCAATAATATATTGACAGATAAAGGGTCTAACATAACAATAGAACGTTTTGATTGGAACATGCAAAGGTCGCAGGTGGCCCATTGACCTTTGGGGCCAGTTTTTTGGATTGAAAAAGAAAACGACGGTCAGAAAGCACTTAAGGATGCCATAAAATCGACCTCTTATATCCCGAATAGTCGAGAATAGTAGTTTTTTGTGTGAATTTGATGTTTCACAAAATTATGAGATTGATTTAACATTTTCGAAGGTTTTTTTAAGCTGAGCCTGAGAAATAAAATACTTATGTGATCTCAAAAATTTATAAATGTTAATACGATTGTTTTATTTAAAACGTTTGTTTTCGTCTACCCCCATCAAAGTATGACAACAACCCAATTAATTTATGTATTTCTTATTGCAGAAAATAAAGTAAAAAATAACAAAATAGTTTAATTTCTAGGAATTCAACATCATCCTTTATCATAATTTATGGATTTAGTTTTCTCTGAATCAAGGCAACCTAAAAGTACCTCACTATTGTCAAACTATTTCCTACCGTCAGTAAGTAGTAAAGTTTATTTAAGAATCATTTAAAATAATTGAAGGTCATTTCTATAGCCTCAAAAGCTTTAAAAGCCTCATCATCATCAGTCTATTAATGATCCCACTGCTGGAACACAGGCGTCCTCTTTGTGAGGAGGAATGGGCCGTAATTCACCAAGCGGGCCCAGTGCAGTTTGGTGGACGGTTCTAGGACCTGCCGGTTTCCTCAAGATGTTTTCCTTCACTGTTAAAAGCCAGCCTACTTTTAATTATTTAGACTTAAACATCCAAGTCTACGTTCTGGCATGTTTGATATATCAGAATCAAACAGGGGGGTAACAATAAGCTCTTAGAGTAAGGTTATTTTGAGTATGCGTAAGGGACAGATGTATACAAGTCACATACATCTGTCCCTTACACATAGTCAAAGTAAGCTTACTCTAAGAGCTTATGGTCATCCCCCAGGTCTCGATTTCGTATTCAACCTGACCATCTAAGCTGGAAATTATCTGCATACTCTAAAGTCTCGGTCACTGAAATGCATTGTATAAAAAGAGCATATAAACGTCTACAAATGACAGACTGTGGGCAATATTGTTACAAAAAAATGCTACTAAATGCAAGGCGGCAAATCATAAAGTAAAGATGAATAACAAACAAACAACCAACCATCCAAATCTCCGTATTTATAATATTAGTAAGATAAGATAGTAAGAATTAAGATAATACCATCAATAATACCAATCTTCTACAAACCAAGGCATCTCGACACCCAAACAAAAAGTCCAAACTGTAACCCAGTGAAACGTTCGCTATCTAAGCGATTCCTTCAAAACACGGTCCGTTTGTACCCATGTCGTTACACTGCTGATTTATTATTACAGGCCCCATTTATTTCTTTAGTATGCATGTAAATTCCGCAAAGGATTACTTATACCAATAGAAATCGGTACGTGCCGCGAATTTTGCTTTTCTTTTACGTTTTTTGGTGTTTTTTCTGTTAAAGATCGTCGCGGGATGCGTTTAGTGATGCGGTTTCAGTGTTTATGAGATGTGTTTACGAGTGGAAGATTCATTAGAAATGCTATTTGAATGTTAAGATAATATCGTAGCAGCATCTTTATCGCCACATACAGACTACAATAAAAATTGAATTGCAAACTTAAAAAAACCCCGACGAAAAACCTCTAAAAAGGGAAAAATAAGTACTCACGTCGAAGAACCGCCAAAGTTTACAGGAGTTTATTTTATTTACTTAGCAGCTCCCCGACGCGAGTAAGGTTTATTTTTTACTTTTTACAGGTTTTTCTGTCAGAGGTTTTTTAAATTTGAAATTTAATTTTTATTTCATACTTTTTAAACTTCATATAATATACCTAGTAGAACACTCGCTTCAATCGACGACCATCTATCAAAACACGTAATAATGATACGATAACATGCGGAAAAACCCAGATTCAAAGAGTAAAATGCGGATAACTTTTGAACGGCTGAACCAATTTTAAAAGTCAACTTTCAGCCAAAAAAAAACAAAATCTGTTCATCCATTTAGGAGCTATGATGCCACAGACATACACACAGATACACAGACACACAGGTACACAGCAACACACGTAAAATTTAAATTATTTTTAACCCCCGACGTACGTTAAAAAGAATTTAAGTCGAACAAATCATGCGATCTTTAATTATATTTATGTGTAGAACATGCCACCGATATTCCAAATACAGGAGCCAGTCTGAGTTATTTGTCATATATATTTGCAATGCACCTCTAATCCCTTCATCTTAGTTCAATTGTTACCGTTGAATACTCTCATTTAAATAATATAAATTTGAAAAGGTCCTACAGATTAACAAGAGTGCCACTCAAATACAGTAATTCCTCTTTGCGGCTGCTGCAATGAACAGATTAGAGGTATATGCAATAGGTATCGTGTTTATCAGGATTCCAATGGGATATTACAGATTGCTGTTATTAGTAGTCAACGTCATCCGTTGCTGCTCATACCATTAACGTATTCCCTTATTCGCCGTTTACGGTAGCCATAAATTGAAAAGTGGCTTTCAGGCAAGCATAGATCTTACTTGCTAAATATTTCTGACTAAATAGTTAGAGTCGAATAAATAGGTATGAATTAATAGGAACGAAAAGTTTAATAGCTCCTAGAATGTTTTATTCCATCAGAAATTAATCAATATAGGTAACTGTGAAGCAAAATGATATATGGGGCTTCTAAACCATTGTTTATATAAGAATTTACGGTTTGTAAACAAGGTAACATGACTTTGACTCATGACACTATACACCTATTTATAAGTCTATACATGTTTACAATAACCTTTTAGTTCTAGACAACTGTTGAAGCTTTAGAGGCACTTATGTCAAAGCCCGTCTTTCACTATTCGTGCCACGTCCGCGGCATCGGCAACAAAGTCATAAGCCTCGTCGAAAGTTTCCCAACTCAACCGGCGACGCCAGACAACTCGCGAAAATGGCAATCTTAGGAAAATACTATCTTTTACATCAGACTTAAGTCGACAACTAATTCTTTTAAACTGGTATTTGGTTAGTCTTTCTAGAAAACGCTGCTTTTGTTAACCGGTTTTTAATTTGACCTTGATTAAACTTTAATGATATTCGCTGCTTCTTTCGGTGTTTGAATGCTTAGCCTATATTTTGCATGATATTTGTAAATAAAAGATAACTAAGGTTTATTATACTCTTATTTCAAAACGCATTACTTACTTTAACTAAATATTATAAATTCTAAAAGACTTGCTGTTTTAAAGTCTCTGTATTGGATGAATAGAAATAAAAGATTTCAGAAAAGAATTATAGCAGTATATTTATGTGTATCCTTGGCCAACCGAATAAAATCAATGTGAATTTACAAAGTACTATAAAATAGATAAACATTTAATATTGAACAGAAAAACAGTGGCATTGAATTTAAAATGAAAAGCACTGAATTTATAAGAGAGTACGTAACTTGTTTAGCATAATACATTCAGATTTATCCAATATGGCAAGCGATCGTTTTCGATATGAGTGAAAGTTTCCACAATGTTCTAGTCAAAACAAAAGATATTGTTTTTGTTTTACAAACGTAGCGAGTTACTCAAAAGTCATATGTTTAAATAGTGTTTTCGAAAATTTCTCGGTCGATATTTTCTTGAAGGTTTCATATTGTTAGGAACTTGGTTTCTTGCTCCAGATTTCTTGGAAAATATTTATAACCAAAAGGTGAAGTAAGACTGTATTTATTTTTGGTCTTGTAATATCAAAAACAAAAAAGAATTCTGTATTGAACACTAAATATAATAATTAATACAGTGTGATTATAAAGTAAATGTACAAAAAGGAGCTTGAATATTGTAGTTCTTGATAATATTTTATAATTATCGTCAAATCAAAACGAAGACTGATATAATTTTGAATTTATTTTGAAATATTAAATAATAGATATGAGCAGGGGAAGATCAAAATAACGTGGAATCGATAGTCTATACCAATATTATAAAGAGGAAAGATTTTTTTGTTTGTTTGTACCGAATAGGCTCCAAAACTACTGGACCGATTTCAAAAATTCTTTCACCGTTGGGAAGCTACTCTATCCCCGGGTGACATAGGCTACTTTTTATCCCTGTATTCCCACGGGAACGGGAACTACGCGGGTGAAACCGCGAGGCGTCCTCTAGTAAAAAATATAATGGTTATGTTTGGAAAGGGTGTTTGAACTATGATGACAACTTAAATTTGTAAGGTGTTAATAAATAAACTCTAAGAAATTTAAGGAGTTCTGTAATATAATATTTAAAAAATAATCATAAAGAAAAATTTAAATAAAAGCAACCGTTCGAAGGATATGCAATGGCCTGATTAAAATAAACTTTTTGACTGTGACCTTACAGAAGAATAAAATTATGTTGTGTCGACTTAAACGTGTTAAGATCAAGAAAATGTTGATTTACTTTAAAATGTTATGTTTTTACCTGACTGCAAGGTAAGGGTTATGTTTTTATTAAAACAAATCACTGTATGTCTTAACTATCTAAAGTCTTAATCTATTTAAGAATAACCCTGATTCCTGAATAAAGAATTTGAAGTTGAGTAATTGTCAAACTCTACTTTTGCCTAAAAGCCTGTCAAATTTTTGCATTAATATAGGGTTTAGGTTCTTAACTCCGAATACGTAATTTAGAAACCGACCCTAAGTTATTTCTATCCCCATTCTAACCGCTGTCCTCCCAAATAACAACCACCGAAAAATATTTGCTTTACAAAAATAACATCGCACAAGATCGAAAGCGTCTTCATGCGATCACGTACGAACGAATCCAAATTGTACGAACTTACGAATGTACGTAAGCCTCTTTTGGCCGTGACTCGGTGGTGAGACACGTATGTTACCCTAATCGACATCTTAATGATCACTGAACGTACGCACCGTGTAATTATCTTCAATTTTCTGAGTAATTTTACTAAAGATCGGGTTGGTTTGTGTATTCATTTCAATGGGGTGTTGTAAATTTTGATATTGGATGGGCTGTGTTACACGTAGGTAGTACCAGTAATATACTATGCAAAAACTTGAATATAAGTAAGTAATTCAATGTTTACTTACTACGAATAAAGAAAAATAAAACATCTGCACAAAAAGTATTATTCGTATAAAAAAAATACGAAAATTGCTTTTTTGCGTTTTTAGCGTTTATCTATCTATACTAATATTATAAAGAGGTAAAGTTTGTGAGTTTGTGAGTTTGTGAGTTTGTGACGTTGTAAGGGGTAATCTCTGGATCTACTGAACCGATTTTGAAAATTCTTGCACCGGTAGAAAGCTACATTATTCCTGAGTGTCATAGGCTATAAAATATTATCAAAAAAAATAGAGATCCTTATGAAAATTGCAATAATGTAACCCAAGGTAGCAAAATGTTGTCTGTAAAATACATTATTTGGCGTGCGCTGAGAAAACTATTGATGATAGATACAAATTAGTAGGTAGGGTAGGTAGGGTAGGTAGGATAGGCAGGTTAGGCAGGGTAGGCAGAGTAGGCAGGGTAGGCAGAGTAGACAGGGTAGGCAGGGTAGGCAGGGTAGGCAGGGTAGGCAGGGTAGGCAGGGTAGGCAGGGTAGGCAGGATAGGCAGGGTAGGCAGGGTAGGCAGGATAGGCAGGTTAGGCAGGGTAGGCAGGGTAAGCGGAGTAGGCAGGGTAGGCAGGGTAGGCAAGATAGGCAGGGTAGGCAGGAAAGGCAGGGTAGGCAGGGTAGGCAGGATAGGCAGGGTAGGCAGGGTAGGCAGGGTAGGCAGGATAGGCAGGGTAGGCAGGGTAGGCAGGATAGGCAGGGTAGGCAGGAAAGGCAGGGTAGGCCGGGTAGGCAGGATAGGCAGGTTAGGCAGGGTAGGCAGGGTAAGCAGAGTAGGCAGGGTAGGCAAGATAGGCAGGGTAGGCAGGGTATTCTGGGTAGGCAGGGTAGGCAATATAAGCAGGGTAGGCAGGAAAGGCAGGGTAGGCAGGATAGGTAGGGTAGGCAAGATAGGCAGGGTAAGCAAAGTAGGCAGGGTAGGCAGGAAAGGCAGGGTAGGCAGGATAGGTAGGGTATGCAGGGTATGCTGGGTAGGCAGGGTAGGCAGGGTAGGCAGGGTAGGCATGGTAAGCAGAGTAGGCAGGGTAGGCAGGGTAGGCAGGGTAGCCAGGGTAGGCAGGATAGGCAGGGTAGGCAGGAAAAGCAGGGTAGGCAGGGTAGGCAGGAAAGTCAGGGTAGGCAGGGTAGCCAGGGGTAGGCAGGATAGACAGGGTAGGAAGGGTAGGCAGGGTAGGCAGGTTAGGCAGGGTAGGCAGGGTAGGCAGGGCAGGCAGGGTTGGCAGGGTAGGCAGGGTAGGCAGGGAAGGCAGGGTAGGGGCAGGGCAGGCAGGGTAGGCAGGAAAGGCAGGAAAGGCAGGATAGGCAGGGTAGGCAGGAAAGGCAGGGTAGGCAGGAAAGGCAGGGTAGGCAGGATAGGTAGGGTATGCAGGGTATGCTGGGTAGGCAGGGTAGGCATGGTAAGCAGAGTAGGCAGGGTAGGCAGGGTAGGCAGGGTAGCCAGGGTAGGCAGGATAGGCAGGGTAGGCAGGGTAGGCAGGAAAAGCAGGGTAGGCAGGGTAGGCAGGAAAGTCAGGGTAGGCAGGGGTAGGCAGGATAGACAGGGTAGGAAGGGTAGGCAGGGTAGGCAGGGTAGGCAGGGTAGGCAGGGTAGGCAGGGCAGGCAGGGTTGGCAGGGTAGGCAGGGTAGGCAGGGAAGGCAGGGTAGGGGCAGGGCAGGCAGGGTAGGCATGGTAGGCAGGATAAGCAAGGTAGGCAGGGTAGGCAGGGTAGCCAGGGTAGGTAGGCAGTTGACGGGAGCGAAGCCCCGAGGGTCAGCTAGTCCAAAATAAAAGTGGTTCAAAAGTTTTCATAAGCATATCAAAGATGGTGTTAATGTATATTACAATACAAATAGCCCCCAATAATTTCATATGGGTCAAATTTCAATTGGTAATGTCTGAAGTATCCTAACTTTCTTATAATGACAAGTATAAAAAAGTAGATTGTTCATCTAGGGCGTGAACGACTATTTTATAGGCGAGAGTGTTTTTGTCCAGAGTGGAGCGAAAGATTCTTAAGTAGAATCCTGAGCGCAGCGAGAGATTCAAAGTACGTCGAGCTTAAAATAGTGTTGCTCCCGAGGTGGACACTCTACTTTTTACCACACTTTATGAGAAAATAAATAAGTGCAACTTATGTATAAGAAAGTTACGTTTATTTATTTATCTACAATAAGGGACCATAAAACATAACATAGAAATAATTAGAGGCTAATAATGATTGTATTTGAACAATTTATGGAAATGCATTGTAACGATTTTATTAGTACCATCCGTTATAGTTGTAGATTTACTTTTTAATTTGGCTCGTGCGCAACCAGTCACTTGTTCAAAACAATGTTCCCGTGCGGTCCGAAATATAATTACAATCGCTCATTAGCCACTCACCTCAAACATTCGTCGTATTCGATTTGAGCGATGTAATCCTATTTTGGACCGCATGATTTGCTGATTGGAACATTTACTAACAATATCCATATTCTAAATTCAAATCACTTTTAGTCCCTAGAGATTAATGAATTGTTTTAGTCGCTGTTTACAAAAAAAAACTAACTCTTTTTGAATAGATGTGATAAAAAACTAATCATCAAAAAATTTACCGACTTTTAAAGCAAAACACTACAAAGCTAAAAATTACTTTCTCTTCGGAAGTCGGTATCTTTGGTACCTATTTTTTCATTTTTGACACCGACTTCTGAAAAGAAAGGTATTTTTCGCTTTGAAGTGTTTTGCTTTGAAAGTCTGTTATTTTTTTTGTTAAAAACTTTTATCTTTTTAGTTTTGGTACTTCATATTAGGTACCATGAAAACCATTTACACCCAGAGTAAATCTCATGACGATACCAATAAGCCCAAAAAAGATTAGGGTACATTGTTTTATAGCGTAGTTCAAGTGCCTACCTTCCGGCTTCATTGTCAGATCAGTTATATGGTACCATTTGCATCAGCAAATATGTATTTGCTTTTGCATAGTCGGTGAACTATTCGAGATATATTATACCCGTGACAAACTTATCATTATCTTTTTCATCAGTTCCACTTCACATGTTGATGAAAATACCAAAATCGCTATGATATGTTTGCCTGTAAATATTTAAGGAGTTTCCTCGATTTCCATGGAATCCCATCATCAAATTTTGACTTGATGAGCCTCCTGGAGAGTATACCCTTTCAATAATAAAAATAATTTTCGAAAATCGGTCCACAATTGACGGGGTAATCGGTGAACAGAATATAAGTTCTGTCGAAGCAATGAGTAGTCGTACTATTGTTTTTCGAAATTGAGACTGTGACGAAATAAATAACTGTCGAAATTCAGAATGACACTCGCTGCCGGATCTTACTGACCTAAGAACCTCGGTTACAGATATTGAATAGATATTCAACGTAAAAACTGCAACATCTTTTGATGATCGTTTTATTTAAAAATAACATAGCCCGCGAAAGAAGTGTTTTATCATCCCAAGGAAATACAAACTATTATTTGTCCTTCCCAGGGTCTCAAAATATTTCCATGCCAAATTTCATATGAATTGGTTCAGCCCCCTACAACATCACAAACTCACAAAATTATAGTTTATATATATATATATATAGTATAGAAACATGTTTTAAAAGCATTACATTACATTTACATTATTTATTTTACTATAATATGAAAACGTCGAAATTATTTAATTCTTTTTACACTCCGTCAGGGATGTATACCTACGTAAGTATTTGCCCTTAAAGTTTCTAAACGAAACACTGTACAATCAGTGGTGTGGGCAAAAATTCGCCCACCGCTTAAAAAAAAGTTCACGTATTTCGTAATAACAGCTGTGCTGACTTGTGTATTAAAGCTATAATTTATAATTATTACTCGCAATTGTGATGAAAAACATTGTATGTATCACGGGCGGTACGGGAATTACGAACCTCGACTCAGAAAGCCCTCAGTCTTCGACTTCGGGCTTCTACTAGAGCCTCGATCGTAATTCCTTACTTACCGCCCTTAATACACAATGTACTATTACGCCCCATTAGAGCATACCGGCGTGATGTAATGTTATGAAATGGTGTAAACAATAAACAAACATGCGATTGCATCTTTCAATTAGCCGTTATGTATTGAAGAGTTCTGTTGTATATATCGAAGTTGTTTAGCAGATGTTCACTTTTTAAGTCTTTTTGTGGTCCCAACATGAGAAGCACCAGCTTTCAAATAAAAAAAAAACACCAAAATCGGTTCAACTATTAAAAAGTTCTGTGTTGACACGCATCAATAAAAATACAGTAGTTAAAACGTGAAAAATTTATGGGAATTGGAAGCGCTATCAAAATCTCTAATGTGGATTGATAAATCCGTTACATTTTGGCATTTTCAAGCATTGCCATCGCTGAAAGAATGAGAATTTTAGTGAAGCCTCAGATTGGCGACATACAATTACAATTGGCGATATACAACTGTACCTGTAGTTCCTGTGCTTAGCTTTGCGATCAGCATTATTATAAAAGTTGCAGAAAGATATGACCACTACTGGGCTCAGGCCATTGACAACAATCCATTTTCTCTTTCAACTACAGGACAAAATTCTGAATAACAATTAAATACAGTTGCACCAATGCCACAAAGAAGAAAACCACTGTTCAATATAATTAAAATTACATAATAATCCGAAGTAACCCATTGCATACCAGATTCGTGACATAACTGCATCATAATAGTGTACAAAAATTTCACAAAAAAAACAAATAAAATTGCCACGAAAAGAAATTAATTAACTTATAAAATGAAAGAGTTAACTTAATCCTAAAGTAAAGCTGCATTACTAAGAAAGACGTATTTAAAAGCATTTTATAATGTAGCTAATGTATTTACTTAGTTCATTTTGAAAAAGCAGAGTGCATTAACATTTGTACTTAAAGGAACGAACGGAATAGGTGTGCTTGGATTGCTCCCTGTAATGCTTTTAAAACATGTTTCTATACTATATATATATATATTATAATCTATAATTTTGTGAGTTTGTGAGGTTGTAGGGGGCTAAACCAATTCATATGAAATTTGGCATGGAAATATTTTGAGACCCTGGGAAGGACAAAGGATAGTTTGTATTTCCTTGGGATGATAAAACACTTCTTTCGCGGGCGAAGTTAGTTTTAAATAAAACGATCATCAAAAGATGTTGCAGTTTTAACCTTGAATATCTATTCAATATCTGTAACCGAGGTTCTTAGGTCAGTAAGATCCAGCAGGGAGTGTCATTCTGAATTTCGACAGTTATTTATTTCGACACAGTCTCAATTTCGAAAAACAATAGTTCGACTACTCATTGCTTCGACAGAACATATATTATGTTCACCGATTACCCCGTCAATTGTGGACCGATTTTAGAAAATTATTTTTATTATTGAAAGGGTATACTCTCCAGGAGGCTCATCAAGTCAAAATCTGATGATGGGATTCCATGGAAATCGAGGAAACTCCTTAAATATTTATAGGCAAACATATCATAACGATTTTGGTATTTTCATCAACATGTGAAGTGGAACTGATGAAAAAGATAATGATAAGTTTGTCACGGCTATAATATATCTCGAATAGTTCACCGACTATGCAAAAGCAAATACATATTTGCTGATGCAAATGGTACCATCGAACTGATCTGACAATGAAGCCGGAAGGTAGGCACTTGAACTCCGCTATAAAACAATGTACCCTTATCTTGTTTGGGCTTATTGGTATGCTTATTGGACTACCCGCCAGCGACCACCTCCATTTACATCGGGATTCGGAGCACTATCCCTCAGTACTAGACTCAGCTCAGGCGATAAAATATAAGTACAGAAGGTCGGTTTTACACAATGAGCAAAAACACACGCACACATAGACTCGCTTCACGTACATCAAGTACATGTGCGCAAGACGACTGGCGTTTCTTCACGAACGCCTTTTTTCGCTCGTTGCAATGAATCGAGCCTCTAGAAAAAGTAGGTTTCTATCACCGATAAAGATTGCCGAAAATACTGAAATGTTCTCACACACACATGTTTGACATTTGCTACTAAAATGTTACCAAAGGCTCTATACCAAATGTCATTCTATCAACGATGGCGATGGTCGAAGTGAAAAATGGTCTAAAATATAGGTAAAGGATTGATCACGTGACATTTTGACATTTACATACGTATAACATTTTTCCTATCGCTATCGCGGCGCTATTGTTGATAAAATGTCAATTGTCTAGAGGCTCTAAACTTGTGATATTCTATCATTGGGAGCGTGGCGATAGCGATTGCCAAAAAGGCAAAATAGTACGGGATTTACAAGCGATATCGAAAAATCACGTGATCAATCCCTTACTTTTTGACATTTCGACTATCGTCTTCGCTGACATCGAATGTCACTTGTCTAGACCATTGGTCAATAATAAGCATTTTGGACTTTAGACAGCCGTTTTGGCAAGCAAACTCGCAACTGGCATTTGTATTTCGAAACACGTCTATGAGTGTGTACGCCTGTTTCCGTTCGTAACAAGGAGCAGGTACTGTACTATAGTATGGCTATAATCTAGGGGTCTTTAAGTCAAAAGTGAATAGATTTTTTCTAGGCAAGGGTGCTTTGCCGTCGACCACATCATCGATTACCATCAGGTGAGATAGTGGTCAAGCGCGAGCCTACAGACAATAAAAAAAATTACGGGTCAACGCCATCTTAATTCCAGTACCTCGTCCTGTATAGGATCCGTACTTCTCAGAGTAGTAGCATGATAGTTTTGTCACTGCTCAGAGTAAGGCCCCTGGGGGGTGACCATAAGCTCTTAGAATAAGGTTATTTTGAGTGTGTGTAAGGGACAGATATATATGACATGTATACATCTGTGCCTTACGCAAACTCAAAATTACCTTGCTCTAAGAGCTTATGGTCACCCCCCTGGTCTTCTGAACCTATCTATTCTAAGTCAAGGCTTTAGTAAAATAAGTTAGTACTTTGTTTCGCTTTAGCTTATAGCCACCGTATTTGCGACTAACGTTTCTGAGAATCCCTGAGATTTTTGTTTTAAGTTACGAATCTTTATTTAAATGAGTAAGGAGTCTCTACTTCTTTAAAAATTTCTAGTCTTTTCTTTAGAATATTGCGTATAAATTTATGTCCAAAGAGTAATAATAAGGTTCCTTACTCATTTGGCTATCAAATCACCAATTTTTACAGAATTATTTTTTAAGTTGCCTAAGTGGACTGCATCAAGTTGCGATCATAATCATACAATCTTATTAATAATCAATGAAATTGTTGCCATAGCGATTGGAAATAAAACTTTTTTACAAAAAAATACAACCGACTTCCAAAAAAAAACACAATAAAGTGTAAAATAACTTCAATTTTGGCAGTTGGTTTTCCTGTTTTTGTTTCTTCGTTTTTGAACACCGACTTCCAACATTGAAATTATTTTACACTTTATAGTGCGTTTTTTGGGGAGTCCGTTGTATCTTTTTGTAAAAAAAAGTTTTTATTTTTCACCTTTTAGTTTTTGGTACATGCAGAAAGTTATGCCAGAATAATATACACGAATAAAAGAAATCTTGAACATACCCGGTGAAATGAGACTGCACTAGGGTGAACTCTTCACATCTGCGTCCGTGGCATTAACAGTGGGCCTTATCAGAATATCAGCGCAGCGTTATTTTCTTTTTGTATATCGCTGCACATGCCTTTTTGGTCTCACGCGGTGTATTATTGTTTTTTTTTTTGTTTTTGCTTATTTCTCGTGTCTCCTGTGCGGGTCAAAAATACATATTTTATTTTATTTTTTTCATCACACTTGCACGTAAAAAGTATCTAAACATACAGGTTAACTTGGCCGTAATGCCCCATATAAAACCCTCGGGCTTTCTTTTTGTCATGAAACCCTAGGGCGGTAAGTAATATTTTTTTAATTTATTGCACAGCACACAGGTCATGCAAGATTAAAATCAAAATAATTTTTTTTTTATTTCACTTAGGCCTACATGGGCACTTATAAAACTTCGACAAAAGGTGCACGGTTCGGGTTGGTCGTTTCCTATGGAGGAGAACCGGCAAGAAACTCCATGGTTACTCTTTTAAAAATGGTTTAGTTTTACAATATTTCCATGTTACAGCATTAGTACTTAGATATGGGGGACAACGTAGGCCCGACTTATGACAATAAGTCGTAAGAAACTAAAAAAATAAGATAAAGATAAGACTGCACTAGGGTGAACTCTTCATATCTGCATATGAAGAGTTCACCCTAGTGCAGTCTCATTTCACCGGTTATGTTCAAGATTTCTTTTATTCGTGTATATTATTCTGGCATAACTTTGTGCATGTACCAAAAACTAAAAGGTGAAAAATAAAAACTTTTTTTTACAAAAAAATACAACGGTCTTCCCAAAAAACTCACTATAAAGTGTAAAATAATTTCAATGTTGGAAGTCGGTGTTCAAAAACGAAGAAACAAAAACAGGAAAACCAACTGCCGAAATTGAAGTTATTTTACACTTTATAGTGTTTTTTTTTGGAAGTCGGTTGTATTTTTTTGTAAAAAAGTTTTATTTCTTTATTATGATCGCAACTTGATGCAGTCCACTTAGGCAACTTAAAAACAAATTCTGTAAAAATTGGTGATTTGATAGCCAAATGAGTAAGGAACCTACTACTACCTATTACTCTTTGGACATAAATTTATATGCAATACTCTAAAGAAAAGACTAGAAATTTTTAAAGAAGTAGAGACTCCTTACTCATTTAAATACAGATTCGTAACTTAAAACAAAAATCTCCGGGATTCTTAGAAATGTTATTCGCAAATACGGTGGCTATAAGCTAAAGCGAAACAAAGTACTAACTTATTTTACTAAAGCCTTGACAAAGAATAGATAGGTTCAGAAGACCAGGGGGGTGACAATAAGCTCTTAGAGCAAGGTAATTTTGAGTTTGCGTAAGGCACAGATGTATACATATATATCTATCCCTTACACACACTCAAAATAACCTTATTCTAAGAGCTAATGGTCACCCCCCAGGGGCCTTACTCTGAGCAGTGACAAAACTATCATGCTACTATCTGAAAAGTATGGATCCTATATAGGACGAGGTACTGGAATTAAGATGGCGTTGACCCGTCATTTTTTTTATTGTCTGTAGGCTCGCACTTGACCACTATCTCACCTGATGGTAATCGATGATGTGGTCGACGGCAAAGCACGCTTGCCTAGAAAAAATCTATTCACTTTTGACTTAAAGACCCCTAGATTATAGCCATACTATAGTACAGTACCTGCTCCTTGTTACGAACGGAAACAGGCGTACACACTCATAGACGTGTTTCGAATTACAAATGCTATTTGCGAGTTTGCTTGCACAAAACGGCTGTCTAAAGTCCAAAATGCTTATTATTGATCAATGGTCTAGACAAGTGACATTCGATGTCAGCGAAGGCGATAGTCGAAATATCAAAAAGTAAGGGATTGATCACGTGATTTTTCGATATCGCTTGTAAATCCCGTACTATTTTGCCTTTTTCGCAATCGCTATCTCCACGCTCTCAATGATAGAATATCACAGGTTTAGAGCCTCTAGACAATTGACATTTTATCAACAATAGCGCCGCGATAGCGATAGGAAAAATGTTATACGTATGTAAATGTCAAAATGTCACGTGATCAATCCTTTACCTATATTTTAGACCATTTTTCACTTCGACCATCGCCATCGTTGATAGAATGACATTTGGTATAGAGCCTTTGGTAACATTTTAGTAGCAAATGTCAAACATGTGTGTGTGAGAACATTTCAGTATTTTCGGCAATCTTTATCGGTGTTAGAAACCTACTTTTTCTAGAGGCTCGATTCATTGCAACGAGCGAAAAAAGGCGTTCGTGAAGAAACGCCAGTTGTCTTGCGCACATGTACTCGATGTACGTGAAGCGAGTCTATGTGTGCGTGTGTTTTTGCTCATTGTGTAAAACCGACCTTCTGTACTTATCTTTTTTGTCGCCTGAGCTGAGTCTAGTACTGAGGGATAGTGCTCCGAGTCCCGATGTAAATGGAAGTGGTCGCTGGCGGGTAGTCTCGCAAGTTCTGTTTTAACCTACTTTTTCTTTCCCACTGTTTGTTTATATGTTTGTGTTTATAAAATTATGCTGTGTCTATCTTTATTTTATTGTAATGAAAGTCAAGTTGGAATTGTTTGTGTTATTCGCAGGGTTATAGAGTTGCTTCTGAATTTCAGTTAGCCTGAGTTAGGTACTGAAAATTGTGGTTTAGCACTTGAGTGCTTTTGTGGTATTGGAATCGAGTAGGTAATGTTGTTAGTCGGGATGATATTTTGTTTAGTCCGTCTACAAAGCGTGGTATTGTCATACTGGCAGAAACTAGACGCTTTTACTAAATAATATTAGTGCCCGCGAATTGTGCATTGATCACAAGCTTCAGTTGTCAGAGCCATAGTGAGAATTGCCACGGTCCTTCAATTTCTATGACCAAACACTGACACTCACTGACTCGCTGTAGTTCAATATTTTTTTTAACAATCGTCGTTTCTTATCTATCTGTGGTAGCCGAGGCGTACAGTGCTCTATGACCCCAACAAAAACCCAAACCATCATCAATTTCTATATCAAACAAAAGCAGTACTTACCACAAAAGTCATTTATACGAAGTGTCAAATGGAAAGCCTTTCTTGATACCGTGTTCTACGATCGAGACGTGCGCTGTACCCTTTTATTAATAGTTTACGATCCTCTCTACGTGTCCGTAGTTAAAGTCGTGGAAATATTTCGATTGCACGGCTGGCATGGAACACATTTCTTTTGCTTATCTGTAATTTAGAATAATATTATTATATTCTTCGTTTTCTGCCAAGTATACCTAGTAATATTTTGTAGGAGTAGGTGTCTCTATAAAAGGTTGTCAAATGTGTGTGAGAAGGCTATATTTAGGTTTCAAAAATATCCGCTCGAAACATAATGTATTTTTGACGATGTAAACCTGATATCCCTCGTCTCGGTCAACCCTAATAGGTACTCCTATATGTAAAACATTTGAAATAAGAAGCTATGATTTATTATATAAAAATGTATTTGTGCTCATTTAAAACCTTGAAGACAAAGGCAATCAGTTTCAAAAATAGAATCCGAAAAAAAGATATCTGTAAGCGGGAAAACAAAAGTGAATTCACAAAATGGCGTTCAAACGTTCGGATAGTCACCTAGCTAATCAGGAATCGAGATGAAATCGAAAAGTAATATAACTTTGCTTATTGAGTATATTAAGTAAAATCGGACCCGGTCATACGTATAATTAAGGAACCTCAAAGTTCGTTTAATATAATCGTCTGTTCTACCGATTGTCGGATTGGAAGTCTTGAGAAACTTGTGTTAGTGTATATTAAAGGGAGGATTATAGGGTTTAACAGATAGGTTTTATAATAAAAGTTTCTGCTGGGATTATATTTGGAATATTCTCTCAATAATGAAAATAACATTTTGCGGTCGGGTGGCCCCCGTCAGAAACGAAGTTTCGCACGCCTTTTCTTCAACTCCAAATGTAATTTGAAATGGGTATTTTGATACGTATTAATATATTAAAAAATAAAAAAGTTTTGCTATTGGAAAACATTTATTGAACTGGAATAAGTATGCTCTGAGTTTCAGGCAAAAGTTACGTTTAATTATCACATGATGTAAAAAGTATAACGGGCAGCGCTTGACCGTAAGACTGATTTTAGAGTTACGCTGACCGTCGTCGCTGACGGTAACCGCGAACTGGTCATTGGTCGAGTCCGACAGCTGTCAGCGCTGACACGAGTGACTCGACCAATGAAGAGTCGTGGCGACAGTCAGCGTGACTCTAAAATTAGCCTCATATCCGAACTACGCTGAACGGAACCGAACGTCTCGAGCCGCCTCAAGATGTTTATATGTATATTATAGGTACCGAAAATAATAATAACTATTATTGTTAATTAATTTATTAAAGACAACTTGGTCCACAGAATAACTTAACCTAAATACGTATTTTATTCATAGTGTTAGTAACAATATAAACGTATACCTATGTTATTAACACAATAACAACAGACAACATTACAATACACGAAAAAAATAACATTTACACATAGAATTGGTTCAACATTCCAGCCGAAATACTGGAGCAACGATTCAACACAATACCGTCTAGCCTATTAGCAATCATGGCCAGAATGCTGTTGGAGCTGGCCCGCACCCTGCGCACCAAGAACGCACCTTTATTACGCATCAATGTATTAAAGCAATCGACACGCATTTCCACAAACATCCCTGATGCGCTACTGAAGCAAAGCAGACCCATCAGCACCCTACAGGCATTAATATACAGAACGCAAAGGGCGTTGTACCATTTCTGCCTAAATTGAACCCATAGGCTACAGGCATAAAACGAGATACAGAAGGCCCTAAACAGAGTGTTCGTAACCCCCACAGATGCACCTGAAATCTTGCGGGCAATCAAATTCGCTCTGACCGACAACGCCCTTAGCTCTCTCTCAATATCTTCATCGTCCCTGAGGTTAATGGTCAACACATGCCTTAGGGTACTTAAACGTATATACCCTCAATATAGGTACTCTATTAAGTCTAACTGAAGTTATCGCGTTTCCGGGTATATGCAACCGGCCCCAAAGACCATCACAACACTCTTTCGTACATTATACAACAGGCCGTGGACACTGGGGTAGTTCTAACACACAAACCAGTTTCCTTAGGCGACAAACTGAGGTACTTTGCAGCACCATGTCATCTGTATAATGTCATTATAGTATCCGACTCTGGTGCTACTACTGGTGTATAAGTTCTGCCCATTGCAGACCTCAAAAACAAAACAACCATAAAACAAGTCCTATGAAAAATAATATCCGCCAATTTTCTGCTAAAATATTAGAAAAACACTTGAACGAAAATGCCTGAAAAAATAATAAATTGTCATTGAAGAGTAAACGAGAATAATACCATAAATCATCTGTCAGTGATGTTTATATGACTTAATTTGATTTAGATGGGTATTTCAACTGGAATAATAACGGTTTTTGTCGGTATTCGTTCCTGCGATCATTTATGAAGTAAATAAAAATGTTGTTGAGTAACAGCGGTAAATTTGATCGTTTTTGGACTATAATGCACATGTTTAATCCCTGGACTGATGATCTGAGAATTGACTGGATGTAAGACGCACGGGAATTTTCGATGTGGCAAAACATAAAAAAACCTCTGTGCAGAAGAGGAAGGCTCTCGGCTGAAATGATGTTGATAATGACGATAAAAAGTAGTGGTTAAACATTCAGGATGCAAAAATCACCCACCACATAGCCGTCATCTACGCATTCTGGATATGAAAAATCAAGGCGCCTCTTAAAGGTTTCCCCCTGTAAACAAAAAATAAAGGTGGCATACGACCAATGTTATCCTCTACGGAATAGTTGGTACATAAAAAAATTAGATTTGACTATTTTCTTGTTTCATACTTTTTTGAGCGTGATTTTTCAGTAGTCGGCTTTTAGTTTTAAACTACCGTACTCATCCACAACACATACATACATCACACACACAAATACATCCATTCGTTCTTCGTTTTACTTTTTTTTTAAAATTTTAGATCTTAATTTATTTTAATTGTTAATTTCTTAATTTATTTCAATTATGAAGTTCTTAATTTATTTTAACTGTTAATTTTATAGTTTTAATTTATTTCGATTGCTATATATATTTAATAATTGCCATTTTATAATTTCAATCTAATTTATCCTTTAATTTTATTGATGAAGTATAAAGATTTTGTCATTTTAATTAAACCTAATTTTTAATATTATTCTTATTTTATTGCTTTTGTATTAGGTTCCGTATTTTAATTAGTAATAATGAAGTTTATTGCGTCTATGTTCCTGTAGGTGGAGCTGCATGGTATACTCTCACCTAGTTCGGCTGCTGAGGAACCCTCTGACAATTGGGTTGTTGAATTAAAAAAAAATACGATTTTTAAAAATTTATTTTGAATCTTTACATATCCTAATATATATTGTCGTTGCAAAAATCTCTTAAATATTTTTTTCGATTTATTATAAGCAATTGAAAATCAATAAAATTTTCAAAAACACCACCTGTCTACGAACGGGCCATGATTGGTCGCCATGTTGGTGACGTCATAACGTTCAAGGAATTTTGTACTACAGTGTGAACTACACGTGAATTGACTAAAATATCCGAAAATTTGTGCAAAAATATTATTTATAACAGCAAATTTTATTTAGTCATGTGTGATAAAGGATCTTAAAGGCTGATTTCGATAATATACCCACCGGGATGGACGATTTGGCAGTTTTGAGCATAAATAAAGTAGTGGTAATGAATATTACGTGTTAGTGGACCGGTGTTTGTTATTGTTCTTTACCAGGTACATTTAGAAACAGAATTGTCATAACGTAATCGTTTTCACATAATATGGGTAGGTGATATTGGTGTAAAATAAAAAGTAAACAAACACGATTGGCGCGAAACTTCGACTTTGAATATCAAAAATCTTCATTAGATACCATTAAATATGATACAACCCGAAATCTGTGCAGCCTTTATTTATATTTATTTGTTGCACAAAATCCTTAAAATGTTCGGTAATTACCATTATTTACATATCTCTTAATAATATTAAACACTATTATCTAAATTATATAAACCAGTACAAATCCATTTGGAACGTCTTGGTGTTCTGATACACTATCGGATTAAACTATCGACGGTTGTATCGAGAGAACGTCGGATTGCATACCCAGCCTCAGGGAAATTGATACTATTGTAAATTGTACACAATTATGAGGAACTGGTTTATGCAAGTTTGGTAATTGACTGCATTGTTAACCAACTTAAAAAAAAAGAGTTTCTCAGTTTGAACCGTTTGTTTGTATGTATTTAAGTATGTTTGTCCGCGACTTTCTCGCATTTGGCTGAACCGGTTTTCAGAAAAGTATTCGTTATATTCTGGAGAAGGTTTTGGTATACAACAAATGGATACCCCGTGACGTCGTCCATGGATCCGTTATATGTATGTATGTATGTTTGTCCACGCATTTATTAGAATCAAGTAATCGGATCATGATCATTATTTTTTTATTGCATTAGTATCTCTCGACTTATGTCATAGTGCAAGTTTCATCAAAATCTTTTTTAAGATATGGAGCATACATCCGAACTATTTAACGACAAACAGCACGAATTTGTAAATTGAGTTATTATGTACTTTTTCAATACTTTAGGTACCTTACTATGGAACTTGTTCAATTTGTATTGTTGGTGAACCAAAACTAAAAAGAGAGAAATAAAACTTTTCGCAAAAAATGACGACTTCAAAAAGAAAACACTAAAACGTGCAAATTAACTTTCGTTTCAGAAGTCGGTGTATTTCGAACCTTATCTTTTTACCGTTTTTAGAAACTGCCGTCGGTATATTTTTTTTTGCGAAAACGTTTATTTTTTAATTAACTTAAAAAAAAAATTACCCCCTACTAAAAATAGTTGCTTACAACACATCTACATATTAAAATTCACAAATTTATTCACTGGCAGACAATGCACGCCGAAAGACACTGGGCCTATATTCTTTTTTAGCGTGTCGATGGCAAATATAGTTTCCACGCGTTTTCCGCGCGCTCCACTGTAGTCTTGACTGTTGCAACTCATGCACCACGTATGGGTAGGTAGGCAGAAAGACAACGAGTGTTGTAGAACCGGGTTGTGGCGTTATACGCCGAACACACTGGGGTAGGCAAGGCTTCGGACAAAAGATACGCAGTAATACACACACAATATTTATTGTCAGATTCAAGTAAGTATTGTAAGTTTAAACACACAGTGGGAAAGTTAAATGAACATGCTAGTTACACTAAACTGGCCAAGCTAGACGTCAAGTATTTAGACCAATTTGTTTAAATAAATAGACTCAAGCAACAAAATTGTAGGCTTCACTAGCAAGAACCAAATTAAAACTGACGCCCGTTTTTCTCGTTCTGTGTCATATCTTCTGAATTTCAAATTCAAATAATTGAGATTTGATATTTGATAAGAAATCATGACCAGAACGAATTAAAACGGTTTACAGAGGGCAGTCTGCCGCTGCCCTTATTTTGAAGATTATACTGTGCAACCAGCTTGGTGGAAGGTCGAGCAGAAGAAGTGTCCATGGTATGTTATGTCTATGGCTTAAGAAAATAAATTGGACAGACAGATGTCAGTTCCGATGAAAATGTCAGAGTATAAAATTTTTAAGATTTTACAAAATCAAAATCAAAATCAAAATCAATATTTTTTATTTCACATAGGCCTACATGGGCACTTATAAAACGTCGACAAAAGGTGCACGGTTCGGGTTGGTCGTTTCCTATGGAGAAGAACCGGCAAGAAACTCCATGGTTACTCATTTAAAAATGTTTTGGTTTTACAATATTTCCATGTTACAGCATTAGTACTTAGACATGGGGGGACAACGTAGGCCCGACTTATGACAATAAGTCGTAAGAAACTAAAAAAATAAAATAAAAGGATTATATATTTTATAAAAAAGTTAACAAATGTTAACTAGCATCTAGAAGGCCTACAATGTTCACACATTCACAAAACAATCGGTAAAAGAATCTATACAAAGGTAAATAAAAATAGTATTACATGACTAAATTTAGTAATAGTAATAGCAGTATATAATAAGTTTTGGGTGTTAAAACAATCGGAGATAACCAAAAGTATGCTTTTCAGGTGCTAACAGTATCAAAGAATACATAAAAGTGAGTCACATGAGTTGATACAACGTCTCTACGTCTCCCTTACGTGTTTCGCCTCCTCCTTCTGGGCTCGTAATCTAACGTGGGTCTAGAGTTTTCCCAAATATGTTGAAGTCGGCTTCTAGTCTCACCGGATGCTGATTTCCAGTACAGTACTTGGAGGGGCTGCATATCAAATCTCTACAACCCAGTTACTGGGTAATATGATAACCCATGGCAAAATTGTAAGATATCCTGGCTTCTGAAAACTGTCTAAGATTTACAAACAGCAGACGGGAACAACGGTTTAGCGTACTTTCCGAGGTACGGAGGCATCTCGGTATGTTAAGGTGGTCACCCATCCACGGACCAATCTCGGCTAGCATTGCTTACCCCGAAGATTGACACGTACTGTTGTTATTATTTAGCCACGAGCTCGTAACTAACCTTGTTAACGGGTAGGTAAATATGTATCGGTGTAAACAAGAAGGAAGCTGCTTTTTAGTCCCACATTTAGTCCTAGTTCTTTAATTAATTCGTAACATGATAGGTGAGCATATTTAACCATTAGTTGACCAATGGTAAAATATGCTCACCAATCACAGACATAAATCTAACTAGATAACGTAAGTCCCTCCATCTACGTATGTACGAGCCCAGAAGGAGGAGGCGAAACACGTAAGGGAGACGTAACGGAGACGCCCTCACGCCCCAAGCCACCGAAGGAGAGGCCCTGTGTATCAGGAGTCGCAAGCTGATTCCCGGCCACCGTAGGCACGGGCTTGCGGACGGCGAGTAACGGGTAGCTCGGCATCCGTGCGTATTGTTCCACGCACTCCTCAAAGTACTTCTTTAATAAGTACGAGGCCATATAATATCAAAATTGCTAATAACGCGATTATGAATGCCTTGAGAGCATTATAATCGCCATACCTATAATTTACAAACAAGTTTGCATATTTACAACCAGAATTGCTAACCCAACTGTCTGTAAATATCCTATTAATCAAAACTGTAAAGATATGGTACAAATTTAGACGCGCTTGGAACGTGATTTCCAGTTTTCTGTCCATATAACTCAAGATTTTTTATCTGTTTGTAAGTTTTTTATGCCTAAAACCTATAGAAAGTAATAGGGTAAATTTCAACGCGTTTGATCGAGATTTGCACTCCTATACCACTATAGTACACGGCAGTTTGATAATCATCACTCCTCCGTCTTCTAGCCAGCAATATTCTGCATCACTTACGTGCCATTTACTACCTCTACATACTTAAATCCCTAATCTTATTCACTCCACACTATGTTTAGGGTCTGAAGATCCTTAGCGCCATAAATTCATATATAAAGCGACCGTTAGTACTATTTTATGGTCTTCATAGATGGCATCCTTCGTTCTCTAGAAGTTTATGGGTTGTTAGCCATCCTTGGAATTTATAACGTGCTCCAATTATGGAGTTTTGGAAGTGCTTAAGAATCCATCATTTCCTTGTGATTAAATGTTTGGTGATTTGAATAGAATATGCTTCTGTAGGTTTTAGATAAGCATTGCCAAAAAGAGTTTTCTGTATGAGACAGAGAATTTTATATTGACTCTTGAATATTTATGAAGTGATCAGACTAATTGTTGGGATTGGATAGTACAAAACTGTCGTGGTTTTCTTATGTTGGGATGTACCGATGCCAATAGTTTAAACTTAAGATTTATAACCCTCATGATTTCTATTATCACGCAAGAAATACTGCCAGTACCTAGAATTATATTATTCTCGTGATAAATATGAATATTCGTCATTTATGTGTTTTATTTTCTTTTCCTTCATCTTTGGAAAGCATATTACATTCACTCATCGTGTTTGCCCGCTAATTAAACGGTGTACAAACAGCGTTACCACAAAACAAACATTAAAGAATATTGCCACTTGTGTTAGACCACCAATCTCCCAAAAAATACGGATACTTTTCGGGCAGTAAATTCATATCCTCCCTTTGGAGCTTACTGTAGTCAGCCTAAATGAAATTTAATGCAACATCCAAAAGGGATTTTCGGAGAAATGTACTAATTGAACGAAATGTTTACTTAGGATGCTTTGAGCTCTTCGTAATTAAAATTAAAGTACCTATATTATTTCTGGTAAATGTTGCTGTTTTTATTAAAATTTTGGAAAGATGTTCTTGATTTAGTTTATGTAAACGGTTTGTTTTTCTTTTCCTTTCGTATTTCTCAGCTGTCAAAGGTATATTTTATATAAGTTTAACTTAAATATTTTATTTCAATTAAATAATTTACAGGTATTTACTTTTGAGTTGTCAAGCAGTTGGTCAGCCCAAAACATCACGCTATATAGTTGCACATTTGCATACCTAGGTTTCTAGCTACGCTTATTGAGATCTTTCTATGGAGAAGAACATGCAAAACTCTCCAGGATCTCTTTACAATTAATAAATAATTATTACAATATATTGATGAATTAAATGACCTAGCAGCTGGTCATACAAAGTTATTTTTCCAATACTTTTAATTGAAGACAAAATACTAGGTGCCTATTGTCTCCAATTTGATGTGGACGGTGGTGGATTTGGTGTGGTGTGTTTATGTGTGAATCTTTGTGCTAATTAAATGTACCTTCTTACTTTAAATTAGATCAGTTTTTCTAGAAATTATCTCCTAAAAACAAACACATACCTACCTCTTTATATTACTAATTTAGACTGATGCCTTATTCGTGCGTTGCGTTGCGTCGTCGCAACGTCGACGCTGCGTTGTTTTATTTTTATTTTTTGTGATATGCTACATGTTTCTACGATTTGACGGTCGAGAGACAAAGCAGGGGGAGAGTGATGCGATGAGTTTTGTTCGACGCTGGTCAGTATTTGTTCCGATCAACTGTCGAATCTGAAATCCACACTGAAACGCTGTCCTGCGACGAATTTACCTAACTCACTAATGAGGGATCAGCCTTGGATGATCAAGAAATAAGCATTTATTTATTTATTAAAACTTTATGCACAAGTACAAAGGCGGATTTAATGCCTTAGGCATTTTCCACCAGTCGAACTTAGGGTGGTGCAGAGATAAAATAAGGCAGGTGCAACTAAATGAAAGGATAAATGGAGATAAAAAATACACAAATAATGTTATAGAGAAACCGAAACCAACAAATCAATTCTGTGATGATTCTGCAAACTCCTTGCGAATAAAAAGAAAAAGACAAAAGATGAAAAGAAAAATCAAGATAAATTTGAAAGAGAACCTAACACTCATTAAAGTCATAGACATATAATAAAATTGTAATTCGACGATATCTGTATCTTGAAGATATTTATGAAAATGTTATACGGTGATCATAAAAGCAGCAAGAGAGAAATAGAGGCAAGCAAAAAAAATAGGATTTTTTTTAATTTTCTGTGACGGATGATGTTTGTACGTAGATGATGAAAAACTGCAGCACGGAACCGGGCTCAGCTATTACAGTTGTATTATTGCTGGTTTAACTTAAAAGCTAGTAGATGTTTTATCTTGATACGCCGCCTAGAAATTGAGTTATCTATAAAATACTGTTTTCCTTGACTTTGTCACTGTCAGTACGGGGAAATCGAAATCCATTGGAATCCGTTTGAGGACCCATATGGGCTTTGTTGTGAGACCAATTTTGTCATAGGAAAATTTTTGGTCAAGCTTGAGATGTCCATGTAAATTAGTAAAATTTGCATTAATTTTTTGATGATGTCGTTCAACCCAGTTTTTCATTTTACAGAAAGAAAACCATTGGGACAGCAGAAGTTATTCAAATTTACAAAGAAAAATAAATCATAAAATTTCTACGTACCTACAACTTAATCTGCTAAGTAGGCAGATACTTTTTCTGGAAACAACTTTTATAATGGCTCCAATGGGATATTTCAAATATAAATCAAGACATTATTTAATTTCTAGACACAATATAATACATATGTAGACGAGCCGTTCCGGTAAATTAAAATAATTTCCGTAAAAAGTATACAGTAAGTCGCGTGTGCTCGCATCACGTAATCAACAACTACAACATGTGTAAGTCTGGTCAATATTATTTGTATACAGGCTATAAATTAGCACGTTTTTGCTATGCTATTTTAGTAGTAGTTGTTATAAGAAGGCACAAAATTGTAGATACTTACGGGGTTGCCTTAAGAATAATTATCATCACGGTATAACTTCAAGGAGATAAGCAGTCAGTCATCATAACGTACTGATGAATATTAAAAGATCGGATATCTTATCCAATCGTCAACTGAATTCGTAGACTGGCGGTTTAGGAACTGCCTTCCAAAACTTTTGTTGTAAGATCGATCCCCAGCTTCCGTAATTTTTTATTAGATAATATTAATTATTTTTTATGCCTTTTTTATATCTACTTATATACTTCTATTCTAAATATATGATAAATTATAAAATAATGAGAATATAATTTTGTCTGTCTGTCTGTCTGTTAACCTTTCACGCTTAAACCTCTGCATCGATCAAGATAGTTTGAGACCCTGGGCAGGACATAAGGATAGTTTTTATCCGGTAGATCATCCTTAAGGGGATGGAAAGGGGGGTGGAAGTTTGTATGATGAACTAATAATTTCTCAAGTATACCACGTTGTTTACCCACGCACCTACGCGATATAAAGAAAATGCTGTTCGAAGTACTAATACTAATCAGACAAAGTTGCGGGCAACAGCTAGTGTATTGAATAAGTACCATCATGGACATAAGTTCAAAGGACAATACCTAACCACAGACAAGTTTATTACAGAACTCTGTCACGTCAACTTTAAACGACCGCTTAACTTATCTTTTGGTCCCTAAATTACAATTTCTGAGGTACCCCAGTATCAGTCATTGACCTCTGCAATTCATCAACCCGCAAACGGAAAAGTGAAAAACGTAGATGTAAGCATTATAATATTGTGAAGTGACACGAATATTTAGGTTGAGCGCACTCGGGGACGCGTGTTTGCCAAAGAACGGAGACGGTACTCGTACCTCAGTTATCGCTTTTTGTAGACATGGTAAAAACAATGTCGTAGAAGGTAAGAGCTTCCAGTGAACTGATCTTTGTTAAATTGCTGTATTCTGACGGGAATACTTTAGGTTGCCTAAGAATGACTAACATGAGTCGTTTAGATACGCTTGCATAGCTGAAGTCGTTTCTTGTACTTGTGCAAAATAGGCAAATTCAACTACTTACCTAAGTATGAAAAATTACTTCAGCTAGATGAGCTAAGCTAGCTGAAGTAATTCATTCAGCTGAATAAGATTAGCTTAGCAACCGGCTTTAAAAGTCAAATATTATTATTCCGTAAGTTTCTTAAATTAAAGAAAGGGACGATCCAGGACTAACAGCTCTGATTTTCTTTTTTTCTTTTAAATTAAACAAAAGAATCGTATTAGGTTGCGTTATGTAAAAAGGCTCCATGGGAAAAAAGCGTAAGTTTATGTACATGTGTATGACACCTTATCAAATTATTGGCAAGTTAAATAAATAAAAATATTATTACCTGCCTTTTCCAGGAATAATTTATCAATTCTGGGCCATCACAGTCCGTACGCCTGTCACGTTTTTTATATGAATTTAGCGCAAAGGGAGAAGAGTTTACGTCCTCCATTTTCCTTGTCGGTAGATCTCGACATGCTGGATTTATGTATTTTGTACGTCATAAACATTTTGACTAGTGTAAGCAAATCCACAAAGCAAAGGCAAATCTAAGCATCTCAAAATTATCGTAAATTATTTTGATTGATATTTTTGGATAAAAAAGTCATCTATTAATCACCAGAGACCCACCCCGAATTCGCTCAGGTGCATTGTGTGTGTTTAAAAATCAACGTTTGATTGATTTAAAGTTTATCACTTTGATGTTTTCTTTAAAAAACAGTACATAGCAGGAAACAATTAATAAAAGCTCGCCCCGGTCAACTTATTCCCTTTTCTGTCATTCAATGTTAAATTACGTAAGCCTTTGAGTACCGCGGAATTATTTTAAGCTTGCGCGAGTTATTTTAATTTAGCGATATCTCCTAAGATATTCATCTAAATTAATTGGTGTGAACGGCAATTTGGTCCTACATTAAACATTCAAGATGACTAACATATTTATTTAGATAAGAATTTATACTAAATTGGTAAAAACACATTTGCAAATAAAGCAGTGTTTTACACGAAATTTGAATTTCATAATAAACCATTATTGAATCAACCTTAATAGATAGACTTATCCTCTCCTACTTTATTTTAGAACTTTTTGAGACAAATTTTGCCGCCATACATAGTTTTGTTATATTATCACAAACGGCAGCGTTTTCGTTTTTTATAATATTTAGTGATCACCAAGTTGAAAAACGTTTAGTGATGGACAGAAGCCACCCCATAGATATAAATCTAATTAGATGAAGCGAATGTATGTACTTCGCCTGTCAAAAAACGGAGTAAAATTACGATCGATAACCGGGATTTGAGCTTTCCATTTAGCATTATCGGCACGGGAAATTCACCGAAATCTAGAAATTCTTTTGATGGCATACTGAGCTGTAAAGACTGTTTAGAAAAAGTTGGCAGAGGCATTGGAAATGTTTTCTTTCATTGGTAAGTAAATTTGTTTTTAAATTATGTGTGAAAAAGTGGCACGCTTGGTTTTCATACATCTGTATGAAAACCAAGCGTGCCACTTTTTCTCTCCCTCCATCTGGAGGGACTTGCGTTATCTAGTTAGATTTATGTCTGGTGGTCCTGTCCTTCTTGCATTCAGCGGACTCCCACAGCTCTCATCGGTCCACCTTGTGGTAAGCCTTCCAACGTTGCGTCTTCCTATACCGTGTCGCCACCCCGAAGACACGGTTGGCGCAGTGGTTGTACAGTCGGCTGCTGCGCTGTGTGTCGACGGTTCGAATCCCGCACGTAACAAATATTTGTATGGTCTTCAGATAGTTGTTTAGGGTCTGGCTGTTTGCGTATGTAAGTTGAAATATTTGTAAACGTATCCACGAAAAAATCTTGATAAGGGGCAAGGATATGAAAAAAAAACTGTCACATTGCGGCCCTATCGGTCCACGTACCCTGCCTCTAATTTCTGATGTGACTAACCTCTTGCACAAATTGAGCGCGGTGAGCTGACAGCCTGAATATTTAGGAAGAGCCTAAGTACTCTACTTATATTTATACTACACTGGTGCCTAATTACCACAAATAAAAACTTTTTTACAAAAAAATACTAACTACTTCCAAATAAAAGCACTACAATGTGAAAAATAACTTCTTTTTCAGAATTCGGTGTGAAAAAACGAAGAAAACAAAACAGGAACATCGAGTTCTGAAAAAGAAGTTATTTTTCACTTTGTAGTGCTTTTATTTGTCGTTTGTAGTTTCATGTCATACAGTTTTATTTAACATATGTATTAGTTACTCGGCTAGTAAGGAATTTAGCTCTCACACCAATCATTATGAACCGTTGGGTTCTGGGTAGTTTTTGCCTTCCCGGGTGGTCTTTTAAGAGCGAACGTAGACCGTTCTACATGCTGATGGTAATTATCGGGTGATTTTAGTGAGGTAAAAATCCCACACTGCCTGGTCTTTTCGCCAAAAGTCCATGTGCCTTTTGAAGGTAACCCCGTTAACCTGGGTGGTGTACTCCATGCCGTTAACAATATAAAAACACACGGCCACTCTTCAGTGGTATGTTAACCAGTATAAGTTGGCCTCTTATTCTATTTTAATTCCGTACTGTGGTGACCAGTGTGTGTTGCCAGTGATGACTGACGATATGGCTTTGAGTCGTGGTCGCTCACAATGGGCCTTATCAGAAAGCTTACAGTCACCCTAAGGGCAATGGAGAGGGCTATGCTCGGAGTTTCCTAGCGTGATCGAATAAGAAATGTAGAGATCCGCAAGAAAACCAGGGTGATCTACATAGCCCGAAGAATTGCGAAACTTAAGTGGAAGTGGGCAGGGCATAGTGCTCGCAGAACTGATGGCCGATGGCAGAACTTTTCTGGAGTGGCGACCGCGAACCGGAAGACGTTGCATAAGAAGGCCTCCCACTAGGAGGACCGATGACGTGGTGAAGGTTGCGGGGATCCGATGGATGCGAGACGCACGGGGCCGATCAATTTAGGCGCTTGGGGGAGGCCTTTGTCCAGCAGTGGACGTTTTTCGGCTGATATGATGACGATTTCTGCGCTGGGCAAGTTCATGGTCAAAGTGTTATATACGATTAATAACTATAATTGAAAATAGCTTTACTTGACTTTAAACATGGACTAATGCACATCCAACATGCAACCTACCTTCTAGATTATCCTGTCTGCCCTCTACAACCGCAAAAGTCACCTAGGAGTCTAATGTACCAGAATTAAGCAATACTAATTCAGAGCCATTAGTTATTTACCAAATAATTTACGTAGCATGTCCAATGTCCATTGTCCAGTAGACCGCACCATCACACGATATATTGCAATTGACGGCTCTGTAACAAAATTATACGCCTAATAGAAACTATTATCCAACATTTTGAATTATGAATACACAATTATTTGCAAACATAGATTGTTCTAGACTAGACGGTATATAAATTTAACCTTCGCTGGAACTTAGAATGGCATATTTGCGTAAACAAATTTTATAAGAAGATTATATTGTTTTTTTGTTTTTAGTTTATGTGTTTTTGATCTGATAGCGCTGATTGATTAAAAAGGGACTTGAAACAATTGTTTTCTATTGTGTCTGCTAATTAGCACTTAAAGATTTATGATTAATGCAGAAAACCATGGTATACTTTTTGTAAATAAAAACTTTAAAACTTCCCAGGCTTATTAAATCATGCTTTTTAAATGACATAATGTATCTCGTATAAATATGACTCGCTTCGATCGACACGTTATTATAACATGATAACTTGCAATTAAAACAGTTAAATGCGCATATCTTTTGAACAGCTGAACCGATTTTCATCAAACAGGTAAGAACACTGACAGAGATGTGTAACTTTGGTTTTTGGTTTACAATAAAGTATATTCTATTCTATTCTAACACTGGATCAAGTCACCTTTCATTGCAGGCCCACTCTCCCCCGTTGCATGCGCCCGCCTCGTTTCGAGGTATGAGTCCATAACTAAGGAGCTCGATAGCCTTATCTACAAGGACGGTCAATGGGTTCGTAAATAGTACGAACTCTCTGTCCATACAAACTTAGCTACAAACGACCGTATTCGTTCCGTCCTCGCCGCAGAGGCTCGTCACGTAATCCTTGTCAATTCATATAAGCCAGCCCGCGTAATGCTGTGCCATAGTTAACTGCCAGTTAGATATTCATTGGAGTTTCTTGTCCGTTCTTCTCCACGTAGGCTCTTCCGAACGGATGGTAGAATCACTTTATTAGATCCGGCCTTAGCCTTCCCCCCAGCGACGCCCTGAGCCGAGGTCCGACCCCAACTGGGGTAGCCCTCAGCGCTGTCGCTTTAGGTTTAGTATTTGGAAGCCTGGCTGGAGGCTAAGAGATTAGTCTCCACAGGGTAGCCCAGTTAAGCAGAAGACGGCCACTTTGGTCGAACTGTGAGAAAAAAAAAAAACCTTACAAATAAAAAAAAAACTACATATATAAAATCGCTTCATCTATTTAGCAGCTACGATGCCACAGACAGACACACAAATACACAGATACACAGCAACACTCGTCAAACTACAAATCTAAATCAAACTTATAACACCTCTCTTTTTCCGTCGGGGGTTAAAAATGCAAAATGTCAGACTTAAAAATTTACATGCGCTAAAGAAAACTCACATGAGGCTCTAAGCTAGACAAACCAAAGATCTTATACGTATTTTTTACTACGTATAAGGTCTTTGAGACAAACTGATAATGTTTCAACGAAGGCGATGTATATAATGCCAAAATGTAATGGATTGGTCACGTGACATTTTGATAGCGTTTGACATTCCCATAAATTTTTGAGTATTTCTAATCTTTATAGCCACGCTTTCGTTAATATCGAAGTTTTTTTTTTCTTGCAATGACAAGAACATTTACTTTTTAAAGTATTATATAATTTTATTTTAATTATTGTGAATGTGAAGACTATGTGGCTCATTATTTTTTTTGTTCGAGGCGGTCCGGCCAGTGCTCGAGCGCTGGATCGGGAGGAGGCACGGCTCCCTGTCGTTTCGGGTGAAGCAGGTGCTCTCGGGGCATGGTTGCTTCGGGAAGTACCTGTGTCGCATAAACAGGGAGCCGGACGCCACGTGTCACCACTGCGTCGATTACCGGGAGGACACGGCGTGGCATACGCTGGCAGAGTGTGCCGCTTGGGAGGAGCCACGCCGTGCCCTCATCTCAGAAGTAGGCAGTGACCTGCCGCTGCCGGCCGTAGTCGAATCTATGGTCGGTAGCGAAGAGTCCTGGGACGCGGTGGTATCCTTCTGCGAGACGACTGTTTCGGGCTGGCTGCGGAGAGGGAGAGGGAGATTTCATCCGCCTCTTCACCACCCTAGGTTGACTGATAGAGAATGCCTAAGGCATTAAGTCCGCCTGTGTACCTTTGTGCATGAAGTCTAAATAAATAAATATGCATCTAGACACAAACACGACTAATACCAACCCGCCGTCCTGAGATAGAATAACTGTACGAGTATATTAGAGTGGCCAGTGCGAGTAGTCTATCTGGAGATAGACACACTCTAATTGCACTCCGACTGCAAATTTGCAGTTTGAATGCAGTTATTACGACTGCAATAAAACTGCACACCGACTACAATCAGACAGGTCGATCATCACGGTTAAGCCACGCTAGCCGAGGTTGGACCGTGGATGGTTGACCATCTTAATATACCAAGACTCATTTTTAACTCGAAAAGCACGTTACGCCGTTGGTTCGTATTCTGTGACAGTCGGAATACGGATAGACAGAAGCCAGGAAATTTGCCATAGAGTATTTGTATTTATTTATTCCAAACAATTTTTACATTGTTTCGAACAATCATAATTGGCAGCAAGCACCACTACACGATACAAACTAACTTTGAAAGAATTACAAAACAATTAGGAAATATTTTACACAATTACAATAATACACTTTTATATCAACCTTCAAATAGTCAGACAAGTATTCAACGATGTCAAATCGATACTCATATATTATACAGATAATATGTCAAATAAAAATGTCAAACGCAAATATAAAAACAAACACATTCAGATTCCGTTTGAGATGTCAATCGTAAAATATAATATCGTCAAAAGGGCAGAGAAAAAAATAAAAAAAATTGAGTATCGTGTTACCCAGTAACTAACTCGTGTAGGTCAGAGAATGAGTCGTTCCATACAAAATACCGGTACTCAGCTGCATTCGGTTAAACTAGAAACCAATTTCAACATAGTTGGCAAAGGCGAGGAAGATATCCAATACGCGTTTGTCAAAGGCAATAAGTAGTACTCAATCGACTTCCCGTACAAAGCTCAAAGCAATAAACTGACTAGCTAATTGCGTATGATATGCAAATTACATTATGAGGTTATTATTACATAGAACAATGTTTAGTCAATACTCTAACAGTAACATAACATAACATCACGACAGTATTCTCAGAATAGTTGGACAAATGTGCACTTAGAGTACACTCACATTTCATTTTCTTTTTTAAATTCTATTTTGTTTATTTATTTATTAAAACTTTATGTACCATAAAAACTCATTGGCGGACTTAATGCCTGAGGCATTCTCTACCAGTCAACCAAGGATGGTGGACATATAGCATGGCAAGAACATATTTTTTTTGTAATAATTATAAAAGTAAAATGGACACAAAAGTACCCATGAGTATATTTATGTAGGTAATATATGAGGTACAGTACAACTATTTTCATAATGTTCCTCGGCAATCATCACAATTCCGAATATAAGAGAATGCTAATTTCCATGTCCATCAACTATTACATTTGCCGTGTATAAAAATTTAAATTCAGAACTCCTTTATTGTTGTTTTGTTATGATTTCCGTATCAACAACTCTATAAACTCATTAAGAGCGACAACCAAGTTCATTAAGAGCGTCCGGTCTGCACCAAGTGCAAAGGGCAACTGATATAAATCTGACGACTGACGAAACATGAAGTTTTCCGAGGGATATTAAGAAAATGTTTGTACTGCATATGTTTAAGAATCCGTGTATTTATGCTTCAATCTTATAATATATATTTCATTATTTTAAGTTATAATAGGTATATTTGCCTGCATTTCATATTTCTTCTATAAATCGCATATGTTTAAGCATCCGTGTATTTATGCTTCAATCTTATAATATATATTTCATTATTTTAAGTTATAATAGGTATATTTGCCTGCATTTCATCTTTCTTCTATAAATCACTATAGGATAGTGAGTATAATGCCTAGACCTGGATATTTTTGCACTAATGCATACCTAATTAAAACTGGAGTCTTTGACTCACTTGCAACATAAGAACATACAGAAATAAACTTCTATGAGATCTTTTTGGTATCAAAACATTTGTCTAAATCTGACCGATGACATTTATCTAGCCTCCACTATACTCATCAAGAAAACAAGACATAGGATGCTCAAAGGTAGTCACGAATCTTGGACGTTCAGCCGTCATCAATCATTAGCGAGATGATCCGGCATCACTCCGCTTGATACGCCACATCATCAATCACATGGCAACTATCGAAAAACTTGTGTATCTAGATGAGACAAGACTGCATTATATTGGAGTTTTTTTGTTTATTTCCGATATATTCTTCTTCATATTCGTGTCCCTGAGGGTCATTCAAGTTGGTTTGGCCCAAAACTTAGCCACTTCGACGTCATCATCGGTGGCACCGCTAAGATAACTTTGTTCTGCATTTGGGACATAGCTGGCAGGATAGGAGTTGAAGCATGGTTTGCAATTCAACTCCACATACACACCATGCTATTGTTCCGTCGAGGTAGCCACATTATTCTAAAATTCATAATCTCCAGCCTTTCTTACACTGTGTGTCATTCTGTTACAATCCTTTTACTAGTCCATGTTCAAATCGAATTCACAACACAACAACAACATCTGTGATAATCAGTATTTTTTGTATTTTATTTCTGAGATAAACAGAACTGTAACTTTATATTTATTTTAAGATTTTACACCCGACTGAATTAAAAATGCCCGTAGATAATTAAATAAACCCACACATTGTACAAGAGGATGAATGCAAAAAGAAATTTAGTATGAAGAATAAAAGTACGAGAGGCAAGAAAGATTGACCGGAATGAATGTGTTTGCAATTAATAGGCGCCAATTTCGTTGGTGGGGATTAAAAATTGAATTCCAATGAAACCAGCTTAATACCAACGCTTAAAATGAATCTTCTAGGAAATTCTTATTTTCTCTGCAAACTAGTTAACGTTACTTTGAGGAATATCTATGACATTCCAAATTGCAATCACAAGGTGCTGATAATTGGAAGTATCAATGTGCTATGTGCGATAGCTCTTCTCTAAATAATATAAAACAAAGGCGCTGTCCACGTCTGTCGCCATAATTTATATTTCTTCGCTAACTTCTTCTAAGCGACGCTACGGTTTTTGTTAAAATTTTCACTAACAGAAGAGCGATAAACGAGAAAGATTTGTGTGCACAATTGTCTCTTGCAAAGCCGGGACGAGTCTTACCCAAAATTAGATGCTTTTCATCAAAATCATCCTGTAAAGAAATTTCCTCTATCCAAATAGTACGATATAATATTCCAAATCCAAAATAACCTTGACATAGACCTTATCCAATACATTCCGATCAAACAGTTTAGTGAATCAAGTGTACCAGAAACGTTCTGATGTATTGAATGGGCTTCCAGTTAATTAGGCAAAGGATATTCTCTCTGTGGAATCAGGCGAAATTGAGGACGCTGTTGATTTTGTCAACATCTAGTACTTATTGAGAAATACGGTTGTGCTATAGATATTTTTACTATTTGAGTTGATAATGGATTAGAGGGAAAAGTTTGTAATTGTTTAGTATAGGAAATAAATAAAGATTTACGGATAAATTTCCCAACGTTGACGGGGGCGAATGAAATACGAAAATGCTCTGCAGAGCATTGAAGGCCCAGTGGTAACAGCCACGACTTACAAGTTGTGTGTCATAGGTGTGAAACTAGGCAGGCGCTTTCATCATCATCATCAGCTTATAGCAGTCCACTGCTGGACATAGGCCTCTGCCATTGCACGCCATTTAATTAGATTTTTTGACAACTGTCATCCAGCTACTACCAGCCACCCTGCGAAGATCATCACTCCACTAGCTTGACGGCGTCCTACCTTACGTTTCCCAGTTCGCAATCTCCACTTAAGAACACGACGTGCACACACGCTTATGAACACGCTTTACTTTGTGTAAATTATTTTTTAATCATTTATCACCACTGCTCTCAACCCGGTGAAGTAAAACATCATGAGGAAACCGACATTTTGATGCCTAGTTTGTTAGATGCCTAGACCCAAAATTCTAAGACATGTGACATCCACCATATTGCACTGGGCCCACGTGGTGGATTACGGCCCACTTCCTGTCACAGTTAGGCCTGTGACTAAGAAGTGGGCACAATATATGTTGATTTTATGTTGTGAACCCAAATAATGAGGGAGGGACAAGGATATGTGAGTTGGTGATGAGGATGATGGTTGAATTCTTAACCTAACGCTATTTATTCTCAATCGCCATTATCACACTTTACTGTTGGGTTTTATAAACCGAAAAATCTCTTCTGTTGCCAAAGTGACGTATATGTGAATGTAACCAAGTAGGGATAACGAAGATATTCTACTTGTATTGTAAATATGAAAGTTTGTATGTTTGTGTTCCCGATAAAATCCGTATTCCCCAAGCTAGTATTTAGTTAATCAAAATAGATCGTGTTAAGAATTGCTATCCTAAATATCACGTACCAAACAAAAGTCCAAAATCTTCAATTACCAAAAAAACAGACAAAATAACTGAGCCACTTTCAGTAGCGTCTAATATCCGTGATAACGGCGGCAGTGACGTACAATCAGATGATCACAACGCGTTCAAACTGCACGTGTAGGTAGGCAATAGGATGCCTAATTTGTCCCCCCCTATATGTCTTTGTAGTTTCAGAAAGGATAAAGGATTTTGAAGAAGATTGCTCTGTGGTTCTACTAGATAAAATTAAGTAATTTTAAGCTCTGGATTTGACAGTGTTTGGGATGATAATTATTATTTATCTTTTTCTTTGCTAGTTTGGACCAGTTTTGGCTTTGGTATGACAAGTTGATTAAAAGTATTGTTCTTTTTTTTGTTTCATCGTTATTAGATACCTTAAATCACGTCTAGGAAGTTTCGTTCGTTGCTCAGGATAGGAACTGAGCAATCAACCCACTTATATATTTATGCAAAGGTACCAAATATCAAAATTTTTAGTTTGTGAGCGTATGTTTAAATGACTTTGACTATACATGTAGTGTAGGAGAAAGTCAAGCTTCAATGCCTTGAAATAACTAAGTAACATTATTATTTACCCACAGCTGTGCTTATCTTTTCCAGGAATTGACCATAGAACCTCATGAATATCCTGTTGGTAGGTCTAGAATCTAGACGAAGGATCATAGTATAAATTAGGTGCTAACTAGGTTAGACATCTAGTTAAGATTTATCAACTTTATAGTTCAGCGAGATTCATGCAGATGACCTGGATCCTCTCGAAGAAAAACTTTGGGAAAACTTGCTCTATAAAAAATGATTGCAAGACTCCTTATTAGCATTCAAGTTGTGAATAATCCATCTTCCGAACGTTGGATGGCTTCCAATGTGGGTCGTTATGAATGTATTTGTGAATGCTTAAATAATAATGGTTGAGTTGGTGACATTAGGGAAACCGCAGGAAGGAATTGTGAAATAAAGATCGTTCTTGTTGATGAACGGTGGGGAATACTTGACTGTGATACACATAAATACGAATTTATAGTGATCATTGAGATAACATTAGCTTGGCAATACTACATACACAATAGGGAATAATAAAAATATTCATGTGGCGAAACCTAGAGGTTATATTTTTATCACAGTATGTGCTGTTCTCTTCATTTTTGTTTTTTTACTGATACGAATAAAATAATGCTCGTAAAGTTAAATGACATGTTGAATTTGTTATTAATCTCAATGTGAATCAAAACTTTAATTGTGTAATTAAATTGTTTATTAATTATGAAACTGAAACCTATTACAACTTAAACCCTATTTAATGGATTTTATTTATAGTTGGTACAATATAAGTCTGTATTTAGACCTTATAAATAATATATTGACAGATAAAAGGTCTAACATAACAATAGAACGTTTTGATTGGAACATGCAAAGGTCGCAGGTGGCCCATTGACCTTTGGGGCCAGTTTTTTGGATTGAAAAAGAAAACGACGGTCAGAAAGCACTTAAGGTTGCCATAAAATCGTCCTCTTATATCCTGAATAGTCGAGAATAGTAGTTTTTCGTGTGAATTTGATGTTTCACAAAATTATGAGATTGGTTTAACATTTTCGAAGGTTTTTTTAAGCTCCTGAGAAATAAAATACTTATGTGATCTCAAAAATTTATAAATGTTAATACGATTGTTTTATTCAAAACGTTTGTTTTCGTCTACCCCCATCAAAGTATGACAACAACCCAATTAATTTATGTATTTCTTATTGCAGAAAATAAAGTAAAAAATAACAAAATAGTTTAATTTCTAGGAATTCAACATCATCCTTTATCATAATTTATGGATTTAGTTTTCTCTGAATCAAGGCAACCTAAAAGTACCTCACTTGTCAAACTATTTCCTACCGTCAGTAAGTAGTAAAGTTTATTTAAGAATCATTTAAAATAATTGAAGGTCATTTCTATAGCCTCAAAAGCTTTAAAAGGAAGCCTCATCATCATCAGCCTATTAATGATCCCACTGCTGGAACACAGGCGTCCTCTTTGTGAGGAGGATTGGGCAGTAATCCACCAAGCGGGCCCAGTGCAGGTTGGAGGACGGTTCTAGGACCTGCCGGTTTCCTCAAGATGTTTTCCTTCACTGTTAAAAGCCAGCCTACTTATAATCAATTATTCAGATTTAAACATACGAGTCTACGTTCTGGCATGTTTGGTATATCAGAATCAAACAGGGGGGTATCCATAAGCACTTAGAGTAAGGTTATTTTGAGTATGCTTAAGGGACAGATGTATACAAGTCACATACATCTGTCCCTTACACATAGTCAAAGTAAGCTTTCTCTAAGAGCTTATGGTCATCCCCCAGGTCTCGGTTTAATATTCAACCTGACCATCTAAGCTGGAAATTCTCTGCATACTCAAAATTATCGGTCACTGAAATGCATTGTATAAAAAGAGCATATAAACGTCTACCCATGACAGACTGTGGGAAATATTGTTACAAAAAAATGCTACTAAATGCAAGGCGGTAAATCATAAAGTAAAGATGAATAACAAACAAACAACCATCCATCCAAATCTTCGTATTTATAATATTAGTAAGATAAGATAGTAAGAATTAAGATAATACCATCAATAACACCTGTCTTCTACAAACCAAGGCATCTCGACTCCCAAACAAAAAGTCCAAACTGTAACCCAGTGAAACGTTAGCTATCTAAGCGATTCCTTTAAAACTCGGTCCGCTTGTACCCATGTCGTTACACTGCTGATTTATTATTATAGGCCCCATTGGTTTCTTTAGTATGCATGTAAATTCCGCAAAGGATTACTTATACCAATAGAAATCGGTGCGTGCCGTAAATTTTGCTTTTCTTTTACGTTTTTTGGTGCTTTTTTCTGTAGAAGATCGTCGCGGGATGAATTTAGTGTTGCGGTTTCAGTATTTATGAGATGTGTTTACGAGAGGGAGATTCAATAGTAATGCTATTTGAATCTTAGGATAATATCGTAGCAGCATCTTTACCGCCACATACAGACTACAATAAAAATTGAATACTATAATATATATTTATAATATCATCATCATCATCATTTCAGCCAAAATACGTCCACTGCTGGACATTGGCCTCCCCCAGGCGTCGCCACATTGACCGATCCCGTGCATCTCGCATCCAGCGCCTTCCCGCAACCTTAACCAGGTCATCAGTCCACCTAGTGGGAGGCCTTCCAACGTATCGTCTTCCGGTTCGCGGTCGCCATTCCAGAACCTTTCGGCCCCATCGGCCATCCGTTCTGCGAGCAATGTGCCCTGCCCACTGCCACTTAAGTTTGGCAATTCTTCGGGCTATGTCGGTAACTTGGGTTCTCCTGTGGATATCATCATTCCTGACGTGATCACGCAAGGAAATTCCGAGCATAGCCCTCTCCATTGCCCTTTGGGTGACTTTGAGCTTTCTGATAAGGCCCATTGTGAGTGACCACGTCTCGGTCCCATAGGTGATCACTGGCAACACACACTGGTCATAGACTTTTGTCTTGAGACACTGCGGTAAATTGGACGAGAAGATACCACGCAACTTTCCGAACGCCGCCCAGCCGAGTCTATTTCGACGGTTGACCACTTTCTCGAAATTGGACCTACCCAACTGGACCGTTTGTCCCAGGTAGACATAATCGTCTCCAACTTCGAGAGTAGAGTCTCCGACCTTGATAGGAGTGGGTGTTACATGGGCATTCACCATGATCTTGGTTTTGTCCATGTTCATTTTAAGACCCACTCTTTCGGAAGCTCTACTGAGGTCATGGAGCATTTTACTGAGGCTCTCCATGGTCTCAGCCAGGACCACTATGTCGTCGGCACACCGAAGGTGAGTAATGTACTCGCCATTAACGTTGATGCCCAGCCCCCTCCAGTCCAGAACCTTGAAGACATCCTCCAGCGCAGCAGTGAACAGTTTCGGAGAAATGACGTCTCCCTGTCTCACGCCGCGCTGGAGATGGATTGGTTTCGAGGTCTGATCCTAAAGACGGACTGACATGGTGGCGTTTTTGTACAAACACTTCAACACCTCAATGTACCGGTAGTCGATCTGGCACCGTTGGAGAGACTGCAGTACAGCCCAAGTCTCTATCGAATCGAAGGCTTTCTCGTAGTCCACAAACGCTAAACAGAGAGGCAGGTTATACTCTTCGGTCTTCTGTATAACCTGCCGCAGCGTATGTATGTGGTCTACGGTGCTAAAGCCTTTTCGGAATCCGGCTTGTTCGGGGGGCTGGAAATCGTCAAACCTGCGCGCGAGACGATTCGTGATGACTCTTGAAAACAACTTGTAGACATGGCTAAGAAGTGAGACCTATAGTTTTTCAACCGGGCATTGTCACCCTTCTTGAAGAAGAGTACCACCACACCCTTGCACCATACCTGTGGCATTTTGCCCTCGAGTATGACGGAATCAAACAGCTTCTGTAGGGCCCTAATGACCGGTTTTCCACCCGCCTTCATGAGTTCGGCCGTAATTCCGTCATCACCCGGCGCCTTGTTGTTTTTGAGCTGTTTCAGAGCCATCCTAATCTCGTACAGGCTGACGTCCGGGATATCCGTGTCGGGTCAATCTAGCTCTTGGGTCGTTTGCTAGACTCGCAACGGGCTTGCTGATCGAAGTGTACAACTGCCCATAGAATGTCTCGACCTCCCTGAGAAGCTCCGGTTTGGCGGATACGATCCTGCCATCGTCGGTCTTCAGTTTCGTGAGTTGGCTCTGCCCAATAGCCAGATCCCTTGAGAACACCTTGGAGCCTTTATTTCGCTCGATAGCGTCTTTAATACGCTCGGTATTGAAGCGGCGGAGGTCTCTTTTCAAGGATTTAGAGATCTGTCTATTATCACGCCTCATCTGAAGACTGCAGGATCATCTCACGCCTCTCCTTCATAATCTTGAGGGTGTGATCAGAGAGCTTTTTGTTTCTATCCGTACGACGGGTCTTGAAAAACTTAGATCCGACCGTATGGACAGCTTCCACGAACCCGTTGCTATATTCATCCACGGAGCTCCCTAGGCACTCGAAACGATTCTGGAGTTCGAGCTGAAAGCTTTGGGGTTTTGGACTTGGATCTGTGCTGGCCGGAGCGTGGACTTCATCAGTCGAGACCTTTCAAGCTTAATATTAATGTTCAATGTGCCTCTTACCATGCGGTGATCGCTCCCGGTTTTTACCGAATTGATCACAGAGACATCATTGAACATTTGCTTCTTGGTTGACATGATGAAGTCGATCTCATTTTTTGTTGCACCATCGGGGCTCTGCCAGGTCCACTTCCTGTGTTCAAGCTTTTTGAAGAAGGAGTTCATCATATAGAGGCCCTCCTTCTCCATAAAACTGTCTAGTAGGTGACCCCGGTGGTTCTGTTTTCCAACTCCAAATTGCCCCACTTGCAGCTCATCCTCGTCTCGTTTGCCCAGTTTCGCGTTGAAGTCCCCCATGACAACGGTGAAGTGAGTTTTGAAACCATGCATGGCTCTGGAGATATCCTCATACATGGTCTCTACCTCATCGTCGGGGTGTGCCGAGGTTGGGGCGTAGACCTGTATGACCTTCAGCGAATATCTTGAGGATATTCTGAGTATAAGGTACGCCAACCTGGTCGACACACTCTCGATCTTCACCACGCTTTTCACAAGGGACTTGTGGACGATAAACCCGACACCACCCTGGGACTGCCGGTCACCTTCTCGGAAATAGAGCAGGTTACCGGATTTGAGGATTATCGAGTCCTCCCCCTCTCTTCGGACTTCAGATAACCCTATAATACTCCATCGCAACCTGCTCAATTCCTCCTCGAGTTCGGTGACCTTCTCGTCGGTCCGAAGTGTGCGCGTGTTGTACGTTGCCAGGTCCAGTCGTCGGTGATTGTTGGGGTAGCCGGATCTCGTCCGGAGATTCTTAGCACCCCTTGCCATGCCGTAGCCTCGACCGCTACCGTAGTCGAGGGTAGGCAAGCTGCCGGGTACCAGGGGCCATTTTTTATTTGTGATATTCATTGGGGGGGGGGGGTTTGCCATAATCGCCACGCTTGGCAGGCGGGTTGGCGATCGCATTATGGTTGTAACGCTGCTGCCCATTCTCTGGTTTGTCCCTTAGTCGCCTCTTACGACACCCACGGGAAGACATGGGATGGTGAAATTCTTTACGTCCGGCACCATACGGAACCTTTTTATTTATAATATAATACTTTTTAAACTTCATATAATTTACCTAGTAATAGAACCGCTTCAATTGACCAGCTATCAAATCACGTAATAATGGTACGATATCTTACAAAAAAACCCAGATTCAAAGAGTAAAATGCGGGTAGCTTTTGAACGACTGAACCAATACTAATATTCAAACATAGCTAAGAACACTGTCACAAAGTCAAATTTCAATAAAAAAAAACAATATCTGTTCATCCATTTAGGAGCTATGATGCCACAGACAGACACATAGATACACAGAAAGACACGACAAACTTAAATTCTTTTTAACCCTCGACGGAATAAAAAAAGTTAATAAAAAAATCAAAAAATCCGACTGCTTAAAAAGCGAACTACATCTGGTTTTGGTCAGCCAGCTCGCGAACATGTATCCTCCGACTGCACAGCATGATTTTCTTCTTGTTTACGTCTTTTTAGTTCGCTTTTTAAGCAGTCGGGTTTTTTGATTTACCTTTTACCTTTACCATTTACCTTTTACCTTTCTTATTTACAACTTTTTAGTTACCTAATTAAAAAAAAAAAAAAATTAGTTACATTTAAACATATAAGTGTTATATATTTTTGAAATCACCTCTTAAAACCCTTTATTTTGATAGCCCCATATAAAAAAAATATTTACCCCCACTAAATGGCGCCCAAAATCCAGCAATGTTTTCTTTTCCAATTTTTATGTAGGCAGTGACACTTGCAGGGTTAAGACGAATCGATTGACGTATGAATCATCAAAATCGGTCTACGCGTTTGGTCTGTAGAACGCCACATAGGAACAAACATACATACATACTTACATACATAGACTGTTAAACACATTACCCTGCTTTGGCAGTCGGGTAAAAAAAGAGCTTTTCCCGTCGAGGGTTAAAAAGAATTTAAGTCAAACAAATCATGCAATCTTCAATTATATTTATGTGTAGTACATGCCACCGATATTCGAAACACAGGGGCCAGTCTGAGTAATTTGTCATATATTTTTGCAATGCACCTCCAATCCCTTCATCTGAGTTTAATTGTTACCGTTGAACACTCTCATTTAAATAATATAAATTTGAAATGCTCCTACAGATTAACGAGAGTGCCACTCAAATACAGTAATTCCTCTTTGTGGCTGCTGCAATGAACAGACTAGAGGTATATGCAATAGGTAATCGTGCTTATGAGGATTTGAATGGGATATAACAGATTGCTGTTATTAGTAGTCAACGTCCTCCGTTGCTGCTCATACCATTAACGTAATCCCTTATTTGCCGTTTGCGGTAGCCATACATTGAAAAATGTCTTCCAGACAAGCACAAATATTACTTGCTAAATATTTCTGACTAAATAATTAGAGTCGAATAAATAGAAACGAAAAGATTTAATAGCTCCTAGAATGTTTTGTTCCATCAGAAATTAAACAATATAGGTAACTGTTAAGGTAAATGATATATGGGGCTTCTAAACCATTGTTTTAATACGAATTTACGGTTTGTAAACAAGGTACACCTATACACCTATTTATAAGTCTATACACGTTTACAATAACCTTTTAGTTCTAGACAACTGTTGAAGCTTTAGAGGCACTTATGTCAAAGCCCGTCTTTCTCTATTCGTGCCACGTCCGCGGCATCGGCAACAAAGTCATAAGCCTCGTCGAAAGTTTCCCAACTTAAACGGCGACGCCAGACAACTCGCGAAAATGGCAATCTTAGGAAAATACTATCTTTAACATCAGACATAAGTCGACAAATAATTCTTTTAAACTGTTATTTTGTTAGTATTTCGAGAAAACGCTGTTTTGTTAGCCGGTTTTCAATTTGACCTTCTTTCGTTGTTTGAATGCTTAGCCTACATTTTTTTATGATATTGGAAATATAAAGATAACTAAGGCTTATTATACTCATATTTCAAAAGTCCTTTTTCCGTTACTTTAACAAAATATTATAAAAGCCGAAGTCAAAGTCTTTTTTTAAAATACAATTATGTTTCCATTGTATTGGATGAATTGAAATAAAAAAAAATCAAAAAAAGACTTAAAGCCGTATATTTATGTGTATCCTTGGCGAACCGAATAAAATCAATGTGAATTTATAAAGTATTATAAAAATAGATTAACATTTAATAGAGTACATAACTTGTTTAGCATAATACATTCAGATTTATCCAATATGGCAAGCGATCTTTTTCGATACGAGTGAAAGTTTCCAGAATGTTCTAGTCAAAACAAAAGATATTGTGTTTGTTTTACAAACGTAGGGAGTTACTCAAAAGTCGTTTGTTTAAATAGTGTTTTCGAAAATTTCTCGCTCGATATATATTTTCATGAAGGTTTCATATTGTTAGGAACTTGATTTCTTGCTCCAGATTTCTTGGCATCTATTTATTACCAAAAGGTGAAGTTAGACTGTGTTTACTTTTGGTCTTGTAATATCAAAAACAAAAAAGAATTCTGTATTGAACACTAAATATAATAATTAATACAGTGTGATAATAAAGTAAATGTATAAAAGCGAGCTCGAATATTGAAGTTCTTATCGTCAAACCAAAACGAAAACTGATCTAGATCAGTTTTCGTTTTGGTTTTTGAATTTATTTTTAAATAATAGATATGAGCCGAGGAAGACCGAAAAAACGTGAAATCGATTATAAAAATTGTATGGTTATGTTTGGAAAGGGTGTTTGAACTATGATGACAACTTAAATTTGTTATAAAACATTTAAAAAATAATCATGAAGAAAAATTTAAATAAAAGCAACCGTTCCAAGGATATGCAATTATTTTTATTATGCCTTAATGATTGAATTTGTGGACCATAGAATGCCCAGGCAGTCAGCCAGTCCGGCGGTCAGCGCCACAGAGCGCAGGATGTAATGGAATACGTAAGTACGAGTAGTATTCGTAAGTAGGTAGATAAGTTATTTTTGTGAAGTATTAAAATAGTTTATTTTTTGTTTTTATCGTTTTGTTTATCGATACCGGGTACCCTCACGAAATTATTAGAATTAAATTTTCAATACCTTATAGATCCGTGTGGCAGAAGAAGAATGCAGCTTTTACTAAATACTTTATACTTATACGTAGTATAGTAGTTTCATATTGGATGCATCGTCGTCACGTATATGAATTGATGTATGTATGAAAATATAGTAAAACACTATTTTTAAGAGTAAATGAAGAGCTTCTTGTGCGTTCTTCTTCATAATAATCTATCTTTGCAAATGAACAGTAGAATCAATAATTTTTATATTCCAAATTAAATTTTTTGGAATTCAAAAGTGCCGCTTAGTGGCCTGATTAAAATAAACTTTTTGACTGTGACCTTACAGTAGAATAAAATTATGTTGTGTCAACCTAAACGTGTTAAGATCAAGAAAATGTTGATTTACTATAAAATGTTATGTTTTTAACTGACTGCAAGGCAAGGGTTATGTTTTTATTAAAACAAATCACTGTATGTCTTAACTATCTAAAGTCATAATCTATTTATGGATAACCCCGATTCCAGAATAAATAATTTGAAGTTGAGTAATTGTCAAACTCTACTTTTGACTAAAAGCCTGTCAAATTTTTGCATTAATATAGGGTTTAGGTTCTTAACTCCGAATACGTAATTTAGAAACCGACCCTAAGTTATTTCTATCCCCATTCTAACCGCTGTCCTCCCAAATAACAACCACCGAAAAATATTTGCTTTACAAAAATAACATCGCACAAGATCGAAAGCGTCTTCATGCGATCACGTACGAACGAATCCAAATTGTACGAACTTACGAATGTACGTAAGCCTCTTTTGGCCGTGACTCGGTGGTGAGACACGTATGTTACCCTAATCGACATCTTAATGATCACTGAACGTACGCACCGTGTAATTATCTTCAATTTTCTGAGTAATTTTACTAAAGATCGGGTTGGTTCGTGTATTCATTTCAATGGGGTGTTGTAAATTTTGATATTGGATGGGCTGTGTTACACGTAGGTAGTACCAGTAATATACTATGCAAAAACTTGAATATAAGTAAGTAATTCAATGTTTACTTACTACGAATAAAGAAAAATAAAACATCTGCACAAAAGGTATTATTCGTATAAAAAATACGAAAATTGCCTTTTTGCGTTTTTAGCGTTTATCCAAAATAAAAGTGGTTCACAAGTTTTCATAAGCATATCAAAGATGGTGTTAATGTATATTACAATACAAATAGCCCCCAATAATTTCATATGGGTCAAATTTCAATTAGTAAAGTCTGAAGTATCCTAACTGTCTTATAATGTCAAGTATAAAATAGTAGATTGTTCATCTAGGGCGTGAACGACTATTTTATAGGCGAGAGTGTTTTTGTCCAGAGTGGAGCGAAAGATTCTTAAGTAGAATCCTGAGCGCAGCGAGAGATTCAAAGTACGTCGAGCTTAAAATAGTGTTGCTCACTCTACTTTTTACCACACTTTATGAGAAAATAAATAAGTGCAACTTATGTATAAGAAAGTTACGTTTATTTATTTATCTACAATAAGGAACCATAAAACATAACATAGAAATAATAAGAGGCTAATAATGATTGTATTTGAACAATTTATGGAAATGCATTGTAACGATTTTATTAGTACCATCCGTTACAGTTGTAGATTTACTTTTTAATTTGGCTCGTGCGCAACCAGTCACTTGTTCAAAACAATGTTCCCGTGCGGTCCGAAATATAATTACAATCGCTCATTAGCCACTCACCTCAAACATTCGTCGTACTCGATTTGAGCGATGTAATCCTATTTTGGACCGCATGATTTGCTGATTGGAACATTTACTAACAATATCCATATTCTAAATTCAAATCACTTTTAGTCCCTAGAGATTAATGAGCTGTTTTAGTCGCTGTTTACAAAAAAAAACTAACTCTTTTTGAATAGATGTGATAAAAAACTAATCATCAAAAAATTTACCGACTTTTAAAGCAAAACACTACAAAGCTAAAAATTACTTTCTCTTCGGAAGTCGGTATCTTTGGTACCTATTTTTTCATTTTTGACACCGACTTCTGAAAAGAAAGGTATTTTTCGCTTTGAAGTGTTTTGCTTTGAAAGTATGTTATTTTTTTTGTTAAAAACTTTTATCTTTTTAGTTTTGGTACTTCATATTAGGTATCATGAAAACCATTTACACCCAGAGTAAATCTCAGGACGATACCAATAAGCCCAAACAAGATTAGGGTACATTGTTTTATAGCGTAGTTCAAGTGCCTACCTTCCGGCTTCATTGTCAGATCAGTTATATGGTACCATTTGCATCAGCAAATATGTATTTGCTTTTGCATAGTCGGTGAACTATTCGAGATATATTATACCCGTGACAAACTTATCATTATCTTTTTCATCAGTTCCACTTCACATGTTGATGAAAATACCAAAATCGCTATGATATGTTTGCCTATAAATATTTAAGGAGTTTCCTCGATTTCCATGGAATCCCATCATCAAATTTTGACTTGATGAGCCTCCTGGAGAGTATACCCTTTCAATAATAAAAATAATTTTCGAAAATCGGTCCACAATTGACGGGGTAATCGGTGAACAGAATATATGTTCTGTCGAAGCAATGAGTAGTCGTACTATTGTTTTTCGAAATTGAGACTGTGACGAAATAAATAACTGTCGAAATTCAGAATGACACTCGCTGCCGGATCTTACTGACCTAAGAACCTCGGTTACAGATATTGAATAGATATTCAAGGTTAAAACTGCAACATCTTTTGATGATCGTTTTATTTAAAACTAACTTAGCCCGCGAAAGAAGTGTTTTATCATCCCAAGGAAATACAAACTATTCTTAGTCCTTCCCAGGGTCTCAAAATATTTCCATGACAAATTTCATATGAATTGGTTCAGCCCCCTACAACATCACAAACTCACAAAATTATAGATTATAATATATATATACATAGTATAGAAACATGTTTTAAAAGCATTACATTACATTTACATTTATTTTACTATAATATGAAAATGTCGAAATTATTTAATTCTTTTTACACTCCGTCGGGGATGTATACCTACGTAAGTATTTTCCCTTAAAGTTTCTAAACGAAACACTGTACAATCAGTGGTGTGGGCAAAAATTCGCCCACCGCTTAAAAAAAAGTTCACGTATTTCGTAATAACAGCTGTGCTGACTTGTGTATTAAAGCTATAATTTATAATTATTACTCGCAATTGTGATGAAAAACATTGTATGTATCACGGGCGGTACGGGCATTACGAACCTCGACTCAGAAAGCCCTCAGTCTTCGACTTCGGGCTTCTACTAGAGCCTCGATCGTAATTCCTTACTTACCGCCCTTAATACACAATGTACTATTACGCCCCATTAGAGCATACCGGCGTGATGTAATGTTATGAAATGGTGTAAACAATAAACAAACATGCGATTGCATCTTTCAATTAGCCGTTATGTATTGAAGAGTTCTGTTGTATATATCGAAGTTGTTTAGCAGATGTTCACTTTTTAAGTCTTTTTGTGGTCCCAACATGAGAAGCACCAGCTTTCAAATAAAAAAAAACACCAAAATCGGTTCAACTAGTAAAAAGTTCTGTGTTGACACGCATCAATAAAAATACAGTCGGATTGAGAATTTCCTCCTTTTTGAAGCTGGTTAAAACGTGAAAAATTTATGGGTATGGCTAGCGCTATCAAAATCTCTAATGTGGCATCCGTTACATTTTGGCATTTTAAGCATTGCCATCGCTGAAAGAATGAGAATTTTAGTGAAGCCTCAGATTGGCGACATACAATTACAATTGGCGATATACAACTGTACCTGTAGTTCCTGTGCTTAGCTTTGCGATCAGCATTATTATAAAAGTTGCAGAAAGATATGACCACTACTGGGCTCAGGCCATTGACAACAATCCATTTTCTCTTTCAACTACAGGACAAAATTCTGAATAACAATTAAATACAGTTGCACCAACGCCACAAAGAAGAAAACCACTGTTCAATATATTCAAAATTACATAATAATCCGAAGTAACCCTTGCATACCAGATTCGTGACATAACTGCATCATAATAGTGTACAAAAATTTCACAAAAAAAACAAATAAAATTGCCACGAAAAGAAATTAATTAACTTATAAAATGAAAGAGTTAACTTAATCCTAAAGTAAAGCTGCATTACTAAGAAAGACGTATTTAAAAGCATTTTTATAATGTAGCTAATGTATTTACTTAGTTCATTTTGAAAAAGCAGAGTGCATTAACATTTGTACTTAAAGGAACGAACGGAATAGGTGTGCTTGGATTGCTCCCTGTAATGCTTTTAAAACATGTTTCTATACTATATATATATATATTATAATCTATAATTTTGTGAGTTTGTGAGGTTGTAGGGGGCTAAACCAATTCATATGAAATTTGGCATGGAAATATTTTGAGACCCTGGGAAGGACAAAGGATAGTTTGTATTTCCTTGGGATGATAAAACACTTCTTTCGCGGGCGAAGTTAGTTTTAAATAAAACGATCATCAAAAGATGTTGCAGTTTTAACCTTGAATATCTATTCAATATCTGTAACCGAGGTTCTTAGGTCAGTAAGGTCAGTAAGTGTCATTCTGAATTTCGACAGTTATTTATTTCGACACAGTCTCAATTTCGAAAAACAATAGTTCGACTACTCATTGCTTCGACAGAACATATATTCTGTTCACCGATTACCCCGTCAATTGTGGACTGATTTTAGAAAATTATTTTTATTATTGAAAGGGTATACTCTCCAGGAGGCTCATCAAGTCAAAATCTGATGATGGGATTCCATGGAAATCGAGGAAACTCCTTTAATATTTATAGGCAAACATATAATAGCGATTTTGGTATTTTCATCAACATGTGAAGTGGAACTGATGAAAAAGATAATGATAAGTTTGTCACGGGTATAATATATCTCGAATAGTTCACCGACTATGCAAAAGCAAATACATACTTGCTGATGCAAATGGTACCATCGAACTGATCTGACAATGAAGCCGGAAGGTAGGCACTTGAACTCCGCTATAAAACAATGTACGCTAATCTTGTTTGAGCTTATTGGTATGCTTATTGGACTACCCGCCAGCGACCACCTCCATTTACATCGGGACTCGGAGCACTATCCCTCAGTACTAGACTCAGCTCAGGCGACAAAAAAGATAAGTACAGAAGGTCGGTTTTACACAATGAGCAAAAACACACGCACACATAGACTCGCTTCACGTACATAGAGTACATGTGCGCAAGACGACTGGAGTTTCTTCACAACCGCCTTTTTTCGCTCGTTGCAATGAACGAGCCTCTAGAAAAAGTAGGTTTCTATCACCGATAAAGATTGCCGAAAATACTGAAATGTTCTCACACACACATGTTTGACATTTGCTACTAAAATGTTACCAAAGGCTCTATACCAAATGTCATTCTATCAACGATGGCGATGGTCGAAGTGAAAAATGGTCTAAAATATAGGTAAAGGATTGATCACGTGACATTTTGACATTTACATACGTATAACATTTTTCCTATCGCTATCGCGGCGCTATTGTTGATAAAATGTCAATTGTCTAGAGGCTCTAAACTTATGATATTCTATCATTGGGAGCGTGGCGATAGCGATTGCCAAAAAGGCAAAATAGTACGGGGTTTACAAGCGATATCGAAAAACCACGTGATCAATCCCTTACTTTTTGACATTTCGACTATCACCTTCGCTGACATCGAATGTCACTTGTCTAGACCATTGGTCAATAATAAGCATTTTGGACTTTAGACAGCCGTTTTGGCAAGCAAACTCGCAACTTGCATTTGTATTTCGAAACACGTCTATGAATGTGTACGCCTGTTTTCGTTCGTAACAAGGTTCGCTACGGACTCAGATGTGAAGAGTTCACCCTAGTGCAGTCTCATTTCACCGGTTATGTTCAAGATTTCTTTTATTCGTGTATATTATTCTGGCATAACTTTGTGCATGTACCAAAAACTAAAAGGTGAAAAATAAAAACTTTTTTTTACAAAAAAATACAACGGACTTCCCAAAAAACTTACTATAAAGTGTAAAATAATTACAATGTTGGAAGTCGGTGTTCAAAAACGAAGAAACAAAAACAGGAAAAACCAACTGCCGAAATTGAAGTTATTTTACACTTTATAGTGTTTTTTTTTGGAAGTCGGTTGTATTTTTTTGTAAAAAAGTTTTATTTCCAATCGCTATGGCAACAATTTAATTGATTATTAATAAGAATGTATGATTATGATCGCAACTTGATGCAGTCCACTTAGGCAACTTAAAAACAAATTCTGTAAAAATTGGTGATTTGATAGCCAAATGAGTAAGGAACCTACTACTACCTATTACTCTTTGGACATAAATTTATACGCAATTAAAGAAAAGACTAGAAATTTTTAAAGAAGTAGACTCCTTACTCATTTAAATACAAACTCGTAACTTAAAACAAAAATCTCCGGGATTCTTAGAAATGTTAGTCGCAAATACGGTGGCTATAAGCTAAAGCGAAACAAAGTACTAACTTATTTTACTAAAGCCTTGACATAGAATAGATAGGTTCAGAAGACCAGGGGGGTGACCATAAGCTCTTAGAGCAAGGTAATTTTGAGTTTGCGTAAGGCACAGATGTATACATATATATCTGTCACTTAAACACACTCAAAATAACCTTATTCTAAGAGCTAATGGTCACCCCCAGGGGCCTTAATCTGAGCAGTGACAAAACTATCATGCAACTATCTGAGAAGTATGGATCCTATACAGGACGAGGTACTGGAATTATGATGGCGTTGACCCGTCATTTTTTTTATTGTCTGTAGGCTCGCGCTTGACCACTATCTCACCTGATGGTAATCGATGATGTGGTCGACGGCAAAGCACGCTTGCCCAGAAAAAATCTATTCACTTTTGACTTAAAGACCCCTAGATTATAGCCATACTATAGTACAGTATCTGCTCCTTGTCACGAACGGAAACAGGCGTACACACTCATAGACGTGTTTCGAAATACAAATGCCAATTGCGAGTTTGCTTGCACAAAACGGCTGTCTAAAGTCCAAAATGCTTATTATTGACCAATGGTCTAGACAAGTGACATTCGATGTCAGCGAAGGCGATAGTCGAAATGTCAAAAAGTAAGGGATGGATCACGTGATTTTTCGATATCGCTTGTAAATCCCGTACTATTTTGCCTTTTTGGCAATCGCTATCTCCACGCTCTCAATGATAGCATATCACAGGTTTAGAGCCTCTAAACAATTGACATTTTATCAACAATAGCGCCGCGAAAGCAATAGGAAAAATGTTATACGTATGTAAACGTCAAAATGTCACGTGATCAATCCTTTACCTATATTTTAGACCATTTTTCACTTCGACCATCACCATCGTTGATAGAATGACATTTGGTATAGAGCCTTTGGTAACATTTTAGTAGCAAATGTCAAACATGTGTGTGTGAGAACATTTCAGTATTTTCGGCAATCTTTATCGGTGATAGAAACCTACTTTTTCTAGAGGCTCGATTCATTGCAACGAGCGAAAAAAGGCGTTCGTGAAGAAACGCCAGTCGTCTTGCGCACATGTACTCGATGTACGTGAAGCGAGTCTATGTGTGCGTGTGTTTTTGCTCATTGTGTAAAACTGACCTTCTGTACTTATCTTTTTTCTCGCCTGAGCTGAGTCTAGTACTGAATGATAGTGCTCCGAGTCCCGATGTAAATGGAAGTGGTCGCTGGCGGGTAGTCTCGCAAGTTCTGTTTTAACCTACTTTTTCTTTCCCACTGTCTGTTTATATGTTTGTGTGTTTATAAAATTATGCTGTGTCTATCTTTATTTTATTGTAATGAAAGTCAAGTTGGAATTGTTTGTGTTATTCGCAGGGTTATAGAGGTGCTTCTGAATTTCAGTTAGCCTGAGTTAGGTACTGAAAATTGTGGTTTAGCACTTGAGTGCTTTTGTGGTATTGGAATCGAGTAGGTAATATTATTAGTCGGGATGATATTTTGTTTAGTCCGTCCACAAAGCGTGGTATTGTCATACTGGCAGAAACTAGACGCTTTTACTAAATAATATTAGTGCCCGCGAATTGTGCATTGATCACAAGCTTCAGTTGTCAGAGCCATAGTGAGAATTGCCACGGTCCGGTCGCTGTAGTTCAATATTTTTTTTAACAATCGTCGTTTCTTATCTATCTGTGGTAGCCGAGGCGTACAGTGCTCTATGACCCCAACAAAAACCCAAACCATCATCAATTTCTATATCAAACAAAAGCAGTACTTACCACAAAAGTCATTTATACGAAGTGTCAAATGGAAAGCCTTTCTTGATACCGTGTTCTACGATCGAGACGTGCGCCGTACCCTTGTATTAACAGTTTACGATCCTCTCTACGTGTCCGTAGTTAAAGTCGTGGAAATATTTCGATTGCACGGCTGGCATGGAACACATTTATTTTTCTTATCTGTAATTTAGAATAATATTATTATATTCTTCGTTTTCTGCCAAGTATACCTAGTAATATTTTGTAGGAGAAGGTGTCTCTATAAAAGGTTGTCAAATGTGTGTGAGAAGGCTATATTTAGGTTTCAAAAATATCCGCTTGAAACATAATGTATTTTTGACGATGTAAACCTGATATCCCTCGTCTCGGTCAACCCTAATAGGTACTCCTATATGTAAAACCTTTGAAATAAGAAGCTATGATTTATTTTCTAAAAATGTATTTGTGCTCATTTAAAACCTTGAAGACAAAGGCAGTCAAAGTTTTAAAAATAGAATCCGAATAAAAAGATAACTGTAAGCGGGAAAACAAAAGTGAATTCACAAAATGGCGATCAAACGTTCGGATAGTCACCTAGCTAATCAGAAATCAAGATGAAATCGAACAAAAGTAATATAACTTTCCTTATTGAGTATATTAAGTAAAATCGGACCCGGTCATACGTATAATTAAGGAACCTCAAAGTTCGTTTAATATAATCGTCTGTTCTACCGATTGTCGGATTGGAAGTCTTGAGAAAATTGTGTTAGTGTATATTAAAGGGAGGATTATAGGGCTTAACAGATAGGTTTTATAATAAAAGTTTCTGCTGGGATTATATTTGGAATATTCTCTCAATAATGAAAATAACATTTTGCGTTCGGGTGGCCCCCGTCAGAAACGAAGTTTCGCACGCATTTTCTTCAACTCCAAATGTAATTTGAAATGGGTATTTTGATACGTATTTATATATTAAAAAATAAAAAAGTTTTGCTATTGGAAAACATTTATTGATCTGGAATAAGTATGCTCTGAGTTTCAGGCAAAAGTTACGTTTAACTATCACATGATGTAACAAGTATAACGGGCAGCGCTTGACCGTAAGACTGATTTTAGAATTACGCTGACCGTCGTCGCTGACGGTAACCGCGAGCTGGTCATTGGTCGAGTCCGACAGCTGTCAGCGCTGAACCGAGTGACTCGACCAATGACGAGTCGTGGCGACAGTCAGCGTGACTCTAAAATTAGCCTCATATCCAAACTACGCTGGACGGAACCGAACGTCTCGAGCCCCCTCAAGATGTTTGCTTCTAGTTTTTTTGTTACTTGACGATTTATACCTGGCAACTACTGCCGTAAAAAAAATCGCAGCACTTTTATTATAGGTACCGAAAATAATAATAACTATTATTCTTAATTAATTTATTAAAGACAACTTGGTCCACAGAATAACTTAACCTAAATACGTATTTTATTCATAGTGTTAGTAACAATATAAACGTATACCTATGTTATTAACACAATAACAACACACGAAAAAAATTACATTTACACATACGATTGGTTCAACATTCCAGCCGAAATACTGGAGCAACGATTCAACACAATACAGTCCAGCCTATTAGCAACCATGGCCAGAATGCTGGTGGAGCTCACCCTGCGCACCAAGAACGCACCTTTATTACGCATCAATGTATTAAAGCAATCGACACGTATTTCCACAAATATCCCTGATGCGCTACTGAAGCGAAGCAGACCCATCAGCGCCCTACAGGCATTAATATACAGAATGCAAAGGGCGTTGTACAATTTTTGCCTAAATTGAACCCATAGGCTACAGGCGTAAAACGAGATACAGAAAGCCCTAAACAGAGTGATCGTAAACCCCACAGATGCACCTGAAATCTTGCGGGCAATCAAATCCGCTCTGACCGACAGCGCCCTCCGCTCTCTCTCAATGTCGTCATCGTCCTTGAGGTTAATGGTCAACACGTGCCTTAGGGTACTTAAACGTATATACCCTCAATATGGTACTCTATTAAGTCTAACTGAAGTTATCGCGTTTCCGGGTATATGCAACCGGCCCCAAAGACCATCACAACACTCTTTTGTACATTATACAACTGGCCGTGGACACTGGGGTAGTTCTAACACACAAACCAGTTTCCTTAGGCGACAAACCTGTTATATAAGTTCAGCCCATTGCAGAGCTCAAAAACAAAACAACCATAAAACAAGCCCTATGAAAAATAATATCCGCCAATTTTCTGCTTAAATATTAGAAAAACACTTGTACAAAAATGCCTGTAAAAATAATAAATTGTCATTGAAGAATAAACGAGAATAATACCATAAATCATCTGTCAGTGATGTTTATATGACTTAATTTGATTTAGATGGGTATTTCAACTGGAATAATAATGGTTTTTGTCGGTATTCGTTCCTGCGATCATTTGGGAAGTAAATAAAAATGTTGTTGAGTAACGGCGGTAAATTTGATCGTTTTTGGACTATAATGCACATGTTTAATCCCTGGACTGATGATCTGAGAATCGACTGGATGTAAGACGCACGGGAATTTTCGATGTGGCAAAACATAAAGAAAGCCTGTGTCCAGAAGAGGAAGGCTCTCGGCTGAAATGATGATGATAATAACGATAAAAAGTAGTGGTGAAACATTCAGGATGCAAAAAGACCCACCACATAGCCGTCATCTACGCATTCTGGATATTAAAAATCAAGGCGCCTTTTAAAGGTTTCCCCCCGTAAATAAAAAAAAGGTGGCATACGACCAAGGTTATCCTCTACGGAATAGATTGTACATAAAAAAAATAGATTTGACTATTTTCTTGTTTCATACTTTTTTGAGCGTGATTTTTTAGCAGTCGGCTTTTAGTTTTAAACTACCGTACTCATCCACAACACATACATACATCACACACACACATACAGACACACACACAAATACATCCATTCGTACTTCGTTTTACTTATTTTTTTAAAATTTTAGATCTTAATTTATTTTAATTGTTAATTTCTTAATTTATTTCAATTATGAAGTTCTTAATTTATTTTAACTGTTAATTTTATAGTTTTAATTTATTTCAATTGCTAATTTTATGGTTTTAATTTATTTCGATTGCTTTTTATATTTAATAATTGCCATTTTATAATTTCAATCTAATTTATCCTTTAATTTTTATTGATGTAGTATAAAGATTTTGTCATTTTAATTAAACCTAATTTTTAATATTATTCTTATTTTATTGCTTTTGTATTAGGTTCCGTATTTTAATTAGTAATAACGAAGTTTATTGCGTCAATGTTCCTGTAAGTCGAGCTGCATGATATACTCTCACCTAGTTGGGCTGCAGAGGAACCCTCTGACAGTTGTATTGTATTTATTTTTTAAGTCACTAATCCAAATTGTGAATCTTTGCCTCAGACAACAAACTTTATTTTTTAGTTTCGTATACTTTTTAAAGCGTGATTTTTCAGTAGTCGGGTTTTAGTTTTTGAACTTATTTTTATTTAAAGTATTTGAAGTTTTTGCAGAGCCACATCACTTTTTTTTCTGAGTAGGGTTTGTTGTTTTACATGTATCTAGATAATGCAGAAGTTACAAGAGTGGACGTTGCGACGCCGCTCGCCGTAGTTGGGTGAAAAATAGACTTCATGGCTTTGACTGGATATACCTCGCAAACGGTACGCTTGAAAAAAATAAAATGTACCAATCCCTACCTTCATTTTAAAATCCCTGTGATTCTTTTTTGTTCTTGACTGTGTACCCCCCAGAAGGAGCTATATTCAATTTAATGCGACTTCACATGGCCTATAACCAGCGGACAAACTAGACGCTTCCAATGACACCTCATATATTAAATTATGGTAAGCAGTTTAGAAGTTATGAGGGAACAGATAAAAATATATACCATACGTACCGGTCAAAAACATGGAGGGTTATGTTTTGGTGTGAGCTTTTGCTTCGCGTTAACAAGACAAAATTTAAAATAAAAAAAACCCGTGCGAGACTAAAAAGGCTCGTAAAATGACAAGCGTACCGTTCGCGAGACAAATCCCTTCAAAATCATGAAAAAAAAAATTCACTACCCGGCCCAATAAGCGATGGGCATTATTCAGAAGTGTGTATGTATGGTCTAAGCCACTTTAACAGTCGATGATATATATTTTCGAGTAGCCGAGGACATAAACTGCTTCAAGCTGAGATAATGATTGATTTCCATGTCTGTTCGCCTGATCCAACCACCTGTAAGATTTCCTTCCGTAAGTATTGTGTATCTGTCCGAAATCCAAATAGCTTTGCGGTCATCCCAACATCCCGCCGATTTGATTATGAAATTTGAAGTCAGGATTTCGAAGCTGGACTAAACAAAACCAGTACAAATCCATTTGGAACGTCTTGGTGTTCTAATACACTATCGAATTAAACTATCGACGGTTGTATCGAGAGTACGTCAGATTGCACACCCAGCCTCAGGGAAATTGATACTATTGTAAATTGTACACAATTATGAGGAACTGGTTTATGCAAGTTTGGTAATTGACTACATTGTTAACAAACTTAAAAAAAAGAGTTTCTCAGTTTGTACCGTTTGTTTGTATGTATTTAAGTATGTTTGTCCGCGACTTTCTCGCATTTGGATTGGGATTCGCTATTGGCGCTTGTCGCATACAGACGTGCCCACAAGCAATATTTAGTTGCAATAAATTATTAATAATAGTGACCTCCTTAAGTGTATAGGTAACTTTGCACTTTTAATTTAGCTTAGTATGTGTGCATTTACAAACTATGAACAAGTAAAAGTGATTTAGTGTACGCATAAAATGGAAAACAGACCCTCGAATTCAGGGGGGCCAGTGCTCTCCTTTGCTTCGCCTGTAGAGGCGCCACCTGAAATCATCACCACGCCCGAGATTCAAAAATGGATGACTTCTATTGAGCTGCATCTGAATGAAGTCTGCTCTATTGCCGCGGATGGAAAACTCAATTCGGAGCAGAAAATGAAAATAGCAAACCTTTGCCGTAAAATAGGATCCGGTACCTCACAAATGGCAGTAATATACCAGTCGCTAAAGGCTAGATCTCTTCTAATGCACAATGCGGTTGAATCCCTTACTGAAAAACGAGACCTGTCAGACCACATCATGGACCTCAAGAAGACGATACAGGACTCAGGTACTGCGGGAAATGTTTCTTTTGCCGAAATGGTAAAAAAGGGAGCAAATAACTTTGTTCGCCCCAATAATTTAAGCTCGGTTGCAATTTATCCCCAAGATAAATTGAAATCGAGTGACGAAACAAAAGACCTCATTAAAAAGATCATACGCCCGGAGCAAATGAAACTGCATGTTCGAGGTGTCCGGAAAACCAAAAACGGAGGCGTAATTATCAGCACCGAGACCAAACATGACGCTGATAAAGTAAAGCAAGCAGTCCAGCTCTCTACTTCAGGACTTACCGCCGACGAACCCAGCAAGCGCAAACCCCGGATCGTGATCTTAGGAGTGCCGACTTCCATGGCTGAAAATGAGGTCTTCAGATGCATTTTTGAACAAAATGTAGCCGACAAGTTTGAAGACATGCGCTTTGAATCCTTCCTGGCCTTGGTAAAATTAAGCCACAAATCTGGAAAGAGAGATGCGTCGACCTGCAATTACGTCATTGAAGTACCAGCTGATATACGTAAAGCCCTAATCGCTCAATCAAGACTTTTTATTAATTGGACGTCCTGTCCTGTCAGGGATTTTACACTGGTAACTCGGTGCTACAAGTGCCAACAGTATGGTCATGCAGCAAAAACGTGCAGAGAAGTCAACTCGACGTGTGGGCATTGTGGTGAAATAGGGCACTCGATGACAGAATGCACGAAGAAAGCTGATGTACCAAAATGTGCAACTTGCTCACGCTTTAAAAAGCCCAGCAATCATAAAACAGGAGATCCTGAGTGCCCTGCAAGGAAGATAGCGGAATTCAGATACATCAACTCTGTCGATTACGAGGGCGCCTAGAGCGTCACACTCATGAGATGCCGACTCAACAAAAAGAAGCCACTGCACTGACCTACTTCGCCTGGATTTGTTGCTGTCTCAGGAAATTTGCCGCCGTGCGTACTTTGGCAAAATGGTTTTAAAACATTTTGCAATAGTGGTTAACCCAGCTCAAATATCTGCTGATGCTCAAAGTTCGTTGTCCGTGTGTGTAATTAATTATGTGCAAACAATTTAACGTTATCTAAGCTAAGTAAGGAATCATATGTTTATTATTATTAATAGAATTTAATTTAAATCTGTTTTAGTAATTAAGATTATCAATAAATAAATATATCTGTCACTATTCTAATGTTAAGAAAATATTGTTAAAACTCCTTGTCCTTCCAATTACATTGTTTGAGACCCCGCCGCCTGTGATACAGGATTACCTAGTACAGGCACCTAACATTGTTGTACCCACTTTATGTATAAGACCAATTAGTATATTTTACCAATTTCAAGTTTGAATAAAGATTATTATTATAAAGATTATTATTATTTGGCTGAGCCGGTTTTCAGAAAAGTATTCGTTATATTCTGGAGAAGGTTTTGGTATACAACAAATGGATACCCCGTGACGTCGTCCATGGATCCGTTATATGTATGTATGTATGTTTGTCCACGCATTTATTAGAATCAAGTAATCGGATCATGATCATTTTTTTTTTATTGCATTAGTTTCTCTCGACTTATGTCATAGTGCAAGTTTCATCAAAATCGTTTTTAAGATATGGAGCATACATCCGAACTATTTAACGACAAACAGCACGAATTTGTAAATTGAGTTATTATGTACTTTGTCAATACTTTAGGTATCTTACTATGGAATTTGTTCAATTTGTATTGTTGGTGAACCAAAACTAAAAAGAGAGAAATAAAACTTTTCGCAAAAAATGACGACTTCAAAAAGAAAACACTAAAACGTGCAAATTAACTTTCGTTTCGGTAGTCGGTGTATTTCGAACCTTATCTTTTTACCGTTTTTTAGAAACTGCCGTCGGTATATTTTTTTTTGCGAAAACGTTTATTTTTTAATTAACTTAAAAAAAAAATTACCCCCTACTAAAAATAGTTGTTTACAACACATCTACATATTAAAATTCACAAATTTATTCACTGGCAGACAATGCACGCCGAAAGACACTGGGCCTATATTCTTTTTTAGCGTGTCGATGGCAAATATAGTTTCCACGCGTTTTCCGCGCGCTCCACTGTAGTCTTGACTGTTGCAACTCATGCACCACGTATGGGTAGGTAGGCAGAAAGACAACGAGTGTTGTAGAACCGGGTTGTGGCGTTATACGCCGAACACACTGGGGTAAGCAAGGCTTCGGACAAAAGATACGCAGTAATACACACACAATATTTATTGTCAGATTCAAGTAAGTATTGTAAGTTTAAACACACAGTGGGAAAGTTAAATGAACATGCTAGTTACACTAAACTGGCCAAGCTAGACGTCAATTATTTAGACCAATTTGTTTAAATAAATAGACTCAAGCAACAAAATTGTAGGCTTCACTAGCAAGAACCAAATTCAAACTAAAAACTGACGCCCGTTTTTTCTCGTTCTGTGTCATATCTTCTGAATTTCAAATTCAAATAATTGAGATTTGATAAGAAATCATGACCAGAACGAATTAAAACGGTTTACAGAGGGCAGTCTGCCGCTGCCCTTATTTTGAAGATTATACTGTGCAACCAGCTTGGTGGAAGGTCGAGCAGAAGAAGTGTCCATGGTATGTTATGTCTATGGCTTAAGAAAATAAATTGGACAGACAGATGTCAGTTCCGATGAAAATGTCAGAGTATAAAATTTTTAAGATTTTACAAAACTAGCAGTATAAAATAAGTTTTGGGTGTTAAAACAATCGGAGATAACCAAAAGTATGCTTTTCAGGTGCTAACAGTATCAAAGAATACATAAAAGTGAGTCACATGAGTTGATACAACGTCTCTACGTCTCCCTTACGTGTTTCGCCTCCTCCTTCTGGGCTCGTAATCTAACGTGGGTCTAGAGTTTTCCCAAATATGTTGAAGTCGGCTTCTAGTCTCACCGGATGCTGATTTCCAGTACAGTACTTGGAGGGGCTGCATATCAAATCTCTACAACCCAGTTACTGGGTAATATGATAACCCATGGCAAAATTGTAAGATATCCTGGCTTCTGAAAACTGTCTAAGATTTACAAACAGCAGACGGGAACAACGGTTTAGCGTACTTTCCGAGGTACGGAGGCATCTCGGTATGTTAAGGTGGTCACCCATCCACGGACCAATCTCGGCTAGCATTGCTTACCCCGAAGATTGACACGTACTGTTGTTATTATTTAGCCACGAGCTCGTAACTAACCTTGTTAACGGGTAGGTAAATATGTATCGGTGTAAACAAGAAGGAAGCTGCTTTTTAGTCCCACATTTAGTCCTAGTTCTTTAATTAATTCGTAACATGATAGGTGAGCATATTTAACCATTAGTTGACCAATGGTAAAATATGCTCACCAATCACAGACATAAATCTAACTAGATAACGTAAGTCCCTCCATCTGTATGTACGAGCCCAGAAGGAGGAGGCGAAACACGTAAGGGAGACGTAACGGAGACGCCCTCACGCCCCAAGCCACCGAAGGAGAGGCCCTGTGTATCAGGAGTCGCAAGCTGATTCCCGGCCACCGTAGGCACGGGCTTGCGGACGGCGAGTAACGGGTAGCTCGGCATCCGTGCGTATTGTTCCACGCACTCCTCAAAGAGATGTCAGCAAAAACTGACGGGGTCTGCTAGAACCGATGCCTGTCTGGGTTGCGGATTAATTTGAAAAAGAGTTGCCGCGGCGCTAGCTCAAGCAAATGGAGAAACACGGGTGGGTTATAGTCAGTAAAAATCTGACACGACCTGCCGCTAGCCGCTGCCCAGAGCTGGAGAAGTCATTGAAAGATTTCCCATATAAAAAAAGGGTGTACCTAACGTCCTAAAGATATTATGGCCTCGTACTTCTTTAATAAGTACGAGGCCATATAATATCAAAATTGCTAATAACGCGATTATGAATGCCTTGAGAGCATTATAATCGCCATACCTATAATTTACAAACAAGTGTTGCATATTTACAACCAGAATTGCTAACCCAACTGTCTGTAAATATCCTATTAATCAAAACTGTAAAGATATGGTACAAATTTAGACGCGCTTGGAACGTGATTTCCAGTTTTCTGTCCATATAACTCAAGATTTTTTATCTGTTTGTAAGTTTTTTATGCCTAAAACCTATAGAAAGTAATAGGGTAAATTTCAACGCGTTTGATCGAGATTTGCACTCCTATACCACTATAGTACACGGCAGTTTGATAATCATCACTCCTCCGTCTTCTAGCCAGCAATATTCTGCATCACTTACGTGCCATTTACTACCTCTACATACTTAAATCCCTAATCTTATTCACTCCACACTATGTTTATGGTCTGAAGATCCTTAGCGCCATAAATTCATATATAAAGCGACCGTTAGTACTATTTTATGGTCTTCATAGATGGCATCCTTCGTTCTCTAGAAGTTTATGGGTTGTTAGCCATCCTTGGAATTTATAACGTGCTCCAATTATGGAGTTTTGGAAGTGCTTAAGAATCCATCATTTCCTTGTGATTAAATGTTTGGTGATTTGAATAGAATATGCTTCTGTAGGTTTTAGATAAGCATTGCCAAAAAGAGTTTTCTGTATGAGACAGAGAATTTTATATTGACTCTTGAATATTTATGAAGTGATCAGACTAATTGGTGGGATTGGATAGTACAAAACTGTCGTGGTTTTCTTATGTCGGGATGTACCGATGCCAATAGTTTAAACTTAAGATTTATAACCCTCATGATTTCTATTATCACGCAAGAAATACTGCCAGTACCTAGAATTATATTATTCTCGTGATAAATATGAATATTCGTCATTTATGTGTTTTATTTTCTTTTCCTTCATCTTTGGAAAGCATATTACATTCACTCATCGTGTTTGCCCGCTAATTAAACGGTGTACAAACAGCGTTACCACAAAACAAACATTAAAGAATATTGCCACTTGTGTTAGACCAGCAATCTCCCAAAAAATACGGATACTTTTCTGGCAGTAAATTCATATCCTCCCTTTGGAGCTTACTGTAGTCAGCCTAAATGAAATTTAATGCAACATCCAAAAGGGATTTTCGGAGAAATGTACTAATTGAACGAAATGTTTACTTAGGATGCTTTGAGCTCTTCGTAATTAAAATTAAAGTACCTATATTATTTCTGGTAAATGGTGCTGTTTTTATTAAAATTTTGGAAAGATGTTCTTGATTTAGTTTATGTAAACGGTTTGTTTTTCTTTTCCTTTCGTATTTCTCAGCTGTCAAAGGTATATTTTATATAAGTTTAACTTAAATATTTTATTTCAATTAAATAATTTACAGGTATTTACTTTTGAGTTGTCAAGCAGTTGGTCAGCCCAAAACATCACGCTATATAGTTGCACATTTGCAAACGTAGGTTTCTAGCTACGCTTATTGAGATCTTTCTATGGAGAAGAACATGCAAAACCCTCCAGGAACTCTTTACAATTAATAAATAATTATTACAATATATTGATGAATTAAATGACCTAGCGGCTCGTCATACTAAGTTATTTTACCAATACTTTTAATTGAAGACAAAATACTAAGTGCCTATTGTCTCCAATTTGATGTGGACGGTGGTGGATTTGGTGTGGTGTGTTTATGTGTGAATCTTTGTGCTAATTAAATGTACCTTCTTACTTTAAATTAGATCAGTTTTTCTAGAAATTATCTCCTAAAAACAAACACATACCTACCTCTTTATATTACTAATTTAGACTGATGCCTTATTAGTGCGTTGCGTTGCGTCGTCGCAACGTCGACGCTGCGTTGTTTTATTTTTATTTTTTGTGATATGCTACATGTTTCTACGATTTGACGGTCGAGAGACAAAGCAGAGGGGAGAGTGATGCGATGAGTTTTGTTCGACGCTGGTCAGTATTTGTTCCGATCAACTGTCGAATCTGAAATCCACACTGAAACGCTGTCCTGCGACGAATTTACCTAACTCACTAATGAGGGGTCAGCCTTGGATGATCACGAAATAAGCATTTATTTATTTATTAAAACTTTATGCACAAGTACAAAGGCGGATTTAATGCCTTAGGCATTTTCCACCAGTCGAACTTAGGGTGGTGCAGAGATAAAATAAGGCAGGTACAACTAAATGGAAGGATAAATGGAGAAAAAAAATACACAAATAATGTTATAGAGAAACCGAAACCAACAAATCAATTCTGTGATGATTCTGAAAACTCCTTGCGAATAAAAAGAAAACGTCAAAAGATCAAAAGAAAAATCAAGATAAATTTGAAAGAGAACCTAACACTTATTATAGTCTATTACATATAATAAAATTGTAACTCGACGATGTCTGTATCTTGAAGATATTTATGAAAATGTTATACGGGAATATTTATATAAGCAATAGAGGCAAAAAAAAAATAGGATTTTTTTGATTTTCTGAGACGGAGGATGTTTGTACGTAGATGATGAAAAACTGCAGCACGGAACCGGGTGCAGCTATTACAGTTGTATTATTGCTGGTTTAACTTAAAATCTAGTAGATGTTTTATCTTGATACGCCGCCTAGAAATTGAGTTATCTATAAAATACTGTTTTCCTTGACTTTGTCACTGTCAGTACGGGGAAATCGAAATCCATTGGAATCCGTTTGAGGACCCATATGGGCTTTGTTGTGAGACCAATTTTGTCATAGGAAAATTTTTGGTCAAGCTTGAGATGTCCATGTAAATTAGTAAAATTTGCATTAATTTTTTGATGATGTCGTTCAACCCAGTTTTTCATTTTACAGGAAGAAAACCATTGGGACAGCAGAAGTTATTTAAATTTACAAAGAAAAATAAATCATAAAATTTCTACGTCTTAATCTAAACTAAACTTAATCTGCTAAGTAGGCAGATACTTTTTCTGGAAACAACTTTTATAATGGCTCCAATGGGATATATCAAATATAAATCAAGACATTATTTAATTTCTAAACACAATATAATACATATGTAGACGAGCCGTACCGGTAAATTAAAATAATTTCCGTAAAAAGTATACAGAAAGTCGCGTGTGCTCGCATCACGTAATCAACAACTACAACATGTGTAAGTCTGGTCAATATTATTTGTATACAGGCTATAAATTAGCACGTTTTTGCTATGCTATTTTAGTAGTAGTTGTTATAAGAACTTAAGAAGGCACAAAATTGTAGATACTTACGGGGTTACCTTAAGAATAATTATCATCACGGTATAACTTCAAGGAGATAAGCAGTCAGTCATCATAACGTACTGATAAATATTAAAAGATCGGATATCTTATCCAATCGTCAACTGAATTCGTAGACCGGCGGTTTAGGAACTGCCTTCCAAAACTTTTGTTGTAAGATCGATCCCCAGCTTCCGTAATTTTTTATTAGATAATATTTATTATTTTTTATGCCTTTTTTATATCTACTTATATACTTCTATTCTAAATATATGATAAATTATAAAATAATGAGAATGTATCTCTGTCTGTCTGTTAACCTTTCACGCTTAAACCGCTGCATCGATCAAGATAGTTTGAGACCCTGGGCAGGACATAGGATAGTTTTTATCCGGTAGATCATCCTTAAGGGGATGGAAAAGAGGGTGGAAGTTTGTATGATGAACTAATAATTTCTCAAGTATGGCGACCCACGCACCTACGCGATATAAAGAAAATGCTGTTCGAAGTACTAATACTAATCAGACAAAGTTGCGGGCAACAGCTAGTGTATTGAATAAGTACCATCATGGACATAAGTTCAAAGGACAATACCTAACCACAGACAAGTTTATTACAGAACTCTGTCACGTCAACTTTAAACGACCGCTTTACTTATCTTTTGGTCCCTAAATTACAATTTCTGAGGTACCCCAGTATCAGTCATTGACCTCTGCAATTCATCAACCTGCAAACGGAAAAGTGAAAAACGTAGATGTAAGCATTATAATATTGTGAAGTGACACGAATATTTAGGTTGAGCGCACTCGGGGACGCGTGTTTGCCAATGATCGGAGACGGTACTCGTACCTCGGTTATCGCTTTTGTAGACATGGTAAAAACAATGTCGTAGAAGGTAAGAGCTTCCAGTGAACTGATCTTTGTTAAATTGCTGTATTCTGACGGGAATACTTTAGGTTGCCTAAGAATGACTAACATGAGTCGTTTAGATACGCTTGCATAGCTGAAGTCGTTTCTTGTACTTGTGCAAAATAGGCAAACTCAACTACTTACCTAAGTATGAAAAATTACTTCAGCTAGATGAGCTAAGCTAGCTGAAGTAATTCATTCAGCTGAATTAGATTAGCTTAGCAACCGGCATTAAAAGTCAAATATTATTATTCCGTAAGTTTCTTAAATTAAAGAAAGGGACGATCCAGGACTAACAGCTCTGATTTTCTTTTAAATTAAACAAAAGAATCGTATTAGGTTGCGTTATGTAAAAAGGCTCCATGAGAAAAAGCGTAAGTTTATGTATTTTCTTTTGAAATTTGACACCTTATCAAATTATTGGTAAGTTAAATAAATAAAAATATTATTACCTGCCTTTTCCAGGAATAATTTATCAATTCTGGGCCATCACAGTCCGTACGCCTGTCACGTTTTTTATATGAATTTAGCGCAAAGGGAGAAGAGTTTACGTCCTCCATTTTCCTTGTCGGTAGATCTCGACATGCTGGATTTATGTATTTTGTACGTCATAAACATTTTGACTAGTGTAAGCAAATCCACAAAACAAAGGCAAATCTAAGCGTCTCAAGATTATCGTAAATTATTTTGATTGATATTTTTGGATAAAAAAGTCATCTATTAATCACCAGAGACCCACACCAACTTCGCTCTGGTGCATTGTGTGTGTTTAAAAATCAATGTTTGATTGATTTAAAGTTTATCACTTTGATGTTTTCTTTAAAAAACAGTACATAGCAGGAAACAATTATATCTAATTAGTTTTATAACAATTAATAAAAGCTCGCCCCGGTCAACTTATCCCCTTTTTTACCATTCAATGTTAAATTACGTAAGCCTTTGAGTACCGCAGAATTATAAGCTTGCGCGAGTTATTTTAATTTAGCGATATTCATCTAAATTAATTGGTGTAAACGGCAATCTGGTCCTAATTTAAACATTCAAGATGACTAACATATTTATTTAGATAAGAATTTATACTAAATTGGTGAAAACACATTTGCAAATAAAGCAGTGTTTTACACGAAATTTGAATATCATAATAAACCATTATTGAATCAACCTTAATAGATATACTTATTAATACTAGTTTATTTTAGAACTTTTTGAGACAAATTTTGCCGCCATACATAGTTTTATTATATTATCACAAACGGCAGCGTTTTCGTTTTTTATAATATTTAGTGATCATCAAGTTGAAAAACGTTTAGTGATGGACAGAAGCCACCCCATAGATATAAATCTAATTAGATGAAGCGTATGTATGTACTTCACCTGTCAAAAACGGAGTAAAATTACGATCGATGACCGGGATTTGAGCTTTCCATTTAGCATTATCGGCACGGGAAATTAACCGAAATCTAGAAATTCTTTTTATGGCATACTGAGCTGTAAAGACTGTTTAGAAAAAGTTGGCAGAGGCATTGGAAATGTTTTCTTTCATTGGTAAGTAAATTTGTTTTTAAATTGTGTGTGAAAAAGTGGCACGCTTGGTTTTCATACAGATGGAGGGACTTGCGTAATCTAGTTAGATTTATGTCTGGTGGTCCTGTCCTTCTTGCATTCAGCGGACTCCCACAGTTCTCATCGGTCCACCTTGTGGTAAGCCTTCCAACGTTGCGTCTTCCTATACGGTGTCGCCACTCCAAAGACACGGTTGGCGCAGTGGTTGTACAGTCGGCTGCTGCGCTGTGTGTCGACGGTTCGAATCCCGCACGTAACAAATATTTGTATGGTCTACAGATTGTTGTTTAGGGTCTGGCTGTTTGCGTATGTAAGTTGAAATATTTGTAAACGTATCCACGAAAAAATCTTGATAAGGGGCAAGGATATGAAAAGAAAAACGTTCACATTGCGGCCCTACCGGTCCATGTACCCTGCCTCTAATTTCTGATGTGACTAACCTCTTGCACAAATTGAGCGCGGTGAGCTGACAGCCCGAATATTTAGTAAGAGCTTAAGTACTCTACTTATATTTATACTACACTGGTGCCTAATTACCACAATTAAAAAGTAAATAAAAACTTTTTACAAAAAAATACTAACTACTTCCAAATAAAAGCACTACAATGTGAAAAATAACTTCTTTTTGAGAATTCGGTAACAAAAAACGAAGAAAACAAAAAAAAGAAGTTATTTTTCACTTTGTAGTGCTTTTATTTGTCATTTGTAGTTTCATGTCATACAGTTTTATTTAACATATGTATTAGTTACTCGGCTAGTAAGGAATTTAGCTCTCACACCAATCATTATGAACCGTTGGGTTCTGGGTAGTTTTTGCCTTCCCGGGTGGTCTTTTGTGAGGTAAACACCCACACAGCCTGGTCTTTTCGCCAAAAGTCCATGCGCCTTTTGAAGGTAACCCCGTTAACCTGGGTGGTGTACTCCATGCCGTTAACTATATAAAAACACACGGCCACTCTTCAGTGGTATGTTAACCAGTATAAGCTGGCCTCTTATTCTTTTTTAATTCCGTACTGTGGTGACCAGTGTGTGTTGCCAGTGATGTCTGATGATATGGAGTCGTGGTCGCTCACAATGGGCCTTATCAGAAAGCTTACAGTCACCCAAAGGGCAATGGAGAGGGCTATGCTCGGAGTTTCCTTGCGTGATCGAATCAGAAATGTAGAGATCCGCAAGAAAACCAGGGTGATCTACATAGCCCGAAGAATTGCGAAACTTAAGTGGCAATGGGCAGGGCACATTGGTCGCAGTCGCGGATGGCCGATGGGACAGAAAGGTTCTGGAGTGGCGACCGCGAACCGGAATACGTTGGAAAGCCTCCCATTAGGTGGACCCATGATCTGGTGAATGTTGCGGGGATCCGGTGGATGTGAGACGCACGGGGCTGATCAATGTGGCGGCGCTTGGGGGAGACCTATGTCCAGCAGTGGACGTTTTTAGGCCGATATCATGATGATGATGACTGCGCTGGGCCAGTTCATGGTCAAAGTGTTATATACGATTAATTACGACACTTGACAATAGCTTTACTTTACTTTACACATTAATTAATGGACAGCCAACATGCAACCTACCTTCTAGATTATCCTGTCTGCCCTCTACAACCGCAAAAGTCACCTTTTTTTTAGGAGTCTAATGTACTAGAATTAAGCAATACCAATTCAGAGCCATTAGTTATTTTCCAAATAATTTACGTAGCATGTCCAATGTCCATTGTCCAGTAGACCGCACCATCACACGATATATTGCAATTGACGGCTCTGTAACAAAATTATACGCCTAATAGAAACTATTATCCAACATTTTGAATTATGAATACACAATTATTTGCAAACATAGATTGGTCTAGACTAGACGGTATTGAAATTTATCCTTCGCTGAAACTTAGAATGGCATATTGGCGTAAACAAATTTTATATAAAGATTATATTGTTTTTTTGGTTTTAGTTTATGTGTTTTTGATCTGATAGCGCTGATTGATTAAAAAGGGACTTAAAAAAATTGTTTTCTATTGTGTCTGCTAATTAGCCCTTAAAGATTTATGATTAATGCAGAGTATCATGGTATACTTTTTGTAAATAAAAACTTTAAAAACTTCCCAGGCTTATTAAATCATGCTTTTTTAACGACATAATGTGTCTCGTATAAATATGACTCGCTTCGATCGACACGTTATTATAACACGATTTCTTGCGAAAATACCCCAGTTCAAAGAGTTAAATGCGTATAACTTTTGAACGGCTGAACCGATTTTCATCAAACAGGTAAGAACACTCGATCAAGTCACCTTTCAAATAAACAAAAACTATATAAAATCGCTTCATCTATTTAGGAGCTACGATGCCACAGACAGACACACGAATACACAGCAACACTCGTCAAACTTACAACACCTCTCTTTTTCCGTCGGGAGTTAAAAATGTAAAATGTCTGACTTAAAGATTTACATGCTTTAAAAAACTCACATGAGGCTCTAAGCTAGACAAACCAAAGACCTTATACGTATTTTTTTACTACGTATAAGGTCTTTGAGACAAACCGATAATGCTTCAAGGAAGGCGATGTATGAAATGCCAAAATGTAATGGATTGGTCGCGTGACATTTTGATAGCTTTTGACATTCCCATAAATTTTTGAGTAATTCTAATCGTTATAGCCACGCTTTCGTTAATATCGAAGATTATTTTTTTGTTTTCTTCCAATGACAAGAATATTTACTTTTTAAAATATTATATAATTTTATTTTAATTATTGTGAATGTGAAGACTATGTGGCTCATTCTTTTTTTTTGTTTGTTCTTTATTTAAATTTTTCTCAGTTGTTTTTTAATCATGGTCTAGCAGTTTGAGTAATTTATGCAGCTTATCTGAATGTCTTTTCTTTGGTATTTTTCGTCGAATCGTTAAGCTCCTTAAATTCTGAGTTGAGCTGCATAGTTATTGACAAATGCGTGCACTGACTGGGCTTGTCCACTCAATCTGGCTGGTTCATTCCTCAAACGACGATTTTACAATGAACCTCTTCTAGTTAAAAAAAATATGATTGACATGAAAAAGTGTTTGTACAAACGAACTTACAGAAATAAATCATTAATCATTAATTGTCTAGAGCCTATGGTCAAAGACAAACATTTTAGACGTTTGTTAATCGTGATAACTCAGAGAATGTTACTTTACCTTGGGCAATACAAACCAATGTCAGGAATGTTTTTATCTAACGTCCCGTGTTTTAACTCACTGAGGACCTCAAGTCTACCCCATAGTCGTACTTTCGCTCAATATGGTAATGTACCCAAATACGGTTTCTCTTAGTCCGTAGTAAAATCTGTAGAACAGAGAGCTTTGAGCCAATTAATTTGTGGTTTTACTGCAGCATTTTAAAATCAAGAAGATCGATACTTGTATAAAAGCCCGACGTTTTGTTTATTTGAAGCTCCTTTCTGATTGATTTAATCATTGAAAATGGAAAAACAGCTCAATATTTGCATAGAATTTTTATTTATTTAAATATACTTTAGTGTACACCATAGTAAAACAAATAAAAATAAACTAACAACTAAAATACATACAACGGGCGGCCTTATCGCATGCCGCGATCTCTTGAGATTAGTTGCACTGAATTTATTTTTACTCGTATATATTTTACCATGCCCCGCAGTAGGATTCCTCCTGTATCGTGGGTATATTAATAAAAATTTAAACTCACAAACGCAAACACTCCAACAAATTTGTTGGTTAATAGTTGTCCCGTTTTCGTCAGTTGTCGGATTTTTATCAGTTGCCCTTGGCACTTGGTGCAGACCGGACGCTTTCGATCAACTTGGAAATATAAGCCATGGAGAAAGATAGAAAAAAAAAATGTAGGTACTTTCTTTCACAAGTAGAAGATGTTCTTTGCTTTCTTTTGTTGAATATATAAAATGTATTCAGTTTCTCTAAACTATCACCGCTCGATACTGCGTTTCCAACCCATATCATTATTTATCCTTATTGTTCCCACTCTACGTCCACTACTTAACTTTAGTTTAGACTCCAGATTTTGGGGTCCGTTGTTTATTTTACTTAAGCTATGGATATCTGACATTTATTCGAAGAGACCGGTCGAATTTCTCGCCTTATTGTCAGTAATATCGGGCCATTATTGGCCCTATTGAGTCCTGCTGGATGATATACTGATATTGCTTTAGTAAAGTTTTTGGGAGGATCGGCACGTCATAAGTTATGTGGATGAAGTTGTCTATAATATGTTTTAAAATTTCTTGGAGTCATTTTTGCTTGAGAGAACATAAAGAAGAGAAAGCAAGGTCAGGTTAGCTGGTCACATTAGCAGCCCGGATTTGGTTCCAGTTGATGGCAATTGGCTCACTCCATTGTACATGGGACTTAACAAAACTAGCGAAATGTCGGTGTACTACAGGTACTCTGCCCAATCTTTCTGCCAAAAACGCACCGACGGGCGACTTGCTTAGTGCCTATAGCTTAAAGAGTAATGAAACAAACGTTCTAAAATGTTTATAATCAGCCGCACTACACACTTGACACCACAGAACAGTTAAAAGAGGACATCTTTTAAATGTTCTGTGCTTGACACCTTCGCGTGTAGCTTAGCGTACAGTAGTTCTATCTCAGGACGCGCAACAGCGGGATGGTCTTAATCGTTAGTGTGATGCACATGCACATTTTTTCTGAGTGCGTAAGCTCGGGAACGCCTGAGCACACAGAAACAAGGTGCATAATTTCTACTAGTTTTTTATTATTTAACAATGCACCGCCATGTTGTCTCTTCACCACCTTTGGTTGACTGGTAGAGAATGCCTAAGGCATTAAGTCCGCCTGTGTACATTTGTGCATGAAGTATAAATAAATAAATATGCATCTACACACACACGACTAATACAAACCCGCTGTCGTGAGATAGAATAACTGTACGAGTATATTAGTGTGGCCTGTGCGAGTAGTCTATCTGGAGATAGACACACTATTCGTGCACTCCGACTGCAAATTTGCAGTTTGAATGCAGTTAGTACGACTGCAATAAAACTGCACACCGACTACAATCAGACAGGTTGTCCATCTGAACATACCAAGACTCCTTTTTACCTCGAAAAGCACGTTACGCCGTTGGTTCGTCTTTTGTGACAGTCGGAATACGGATAGACAGTAGCCAGGAAATCTGCCATAGAGTATCGTGTTACCTAGTAACTAACTCGTGTAGGTCAGAGAAGGAGTCGTTCCATACAAAATACCGGTACTCAGCTGCATTTGGTCAAACTAGAAACCAATTTCAACATAGTTGGCAAAGGCGAAGCAGATTTCCAATACGCGTTTGTCAAAAGCAATAAGTAGTACTCAATCGATATCCCGTACAAAGCTCAAAACAATAAACTGGCTAGCTAATTGTGTATGATAAGCAAATTACATTATGAGGTTATTATTACATAGAACAATGTTTAGTCAATACTCTAGCAGTAACATAACATAACATCACGACAGTATTCTCAGAAGGGGTGGACAAATGTGCACTTAGAGTACACTCACATTTCATTTTCTTTTTTAAATTCCATTTTGTTTATTTATTTATTAAAACTTCATGTACCATAAAACTCATTGGCGGACATAATGCCTGAGGCATTCTCTACCAGTCAACCAAGGGTGGTGGACAGATAGCATGGCAAGAACATATTTTTTTTGTAATAATTATAAAAGTAAAATGGACACAAAAGTACCCATGAGTATATTTATATAGGTAATATATGAGGTACAGTACAACTATTTTCATAATGTTCCTCGGCAATCATCACACTTCCGAATATAAGAGAATGCTAATTTCCATTTCCATCAACTATTACATTTGCCGTATAAAAAATTAAATTCAGAACACCTTTATTGTTGTTTTGTTATGATTTCCGTATCAACAACTCTATAAACTGCCAAGTTGATTAAGAGCGTCCGGTCTGCACCAAGTGCAAAGGGCAATTGATATAAATCTGACGACTGACGAAATATGAAGTTTTCCGAGGGACATTAAAAAAAATTTTGTACTGCATATGTTTAAGCATCCGTGTATTTATGCTTCAATCTTATAATATATATTTCATTATTTTAAGTTATAATAGATATATTTGCCTGCATTTCATCTTTCTTCTATAAATCACTATAGGATAGTGAGTATAATGCCTAGACCTGGATATTTTTGCACTAATGCATACCTAATTAAAACTGGAGTCTTTGACTCACTTGCAACATATGAACATACAGAAATAAACTTCTATGAGATCCTCCACTATACTCATCAAGAAAACAAGACATAGGATGCTCAAAGGTAGTCACGAAGCTTGGACGTTCAGCCATCATCAATCATTAGCGAGATGATCCGGCATCACTCCGCTTGATACGCCACATCATCAATTACATGGCAACTATCGAAAAACTTGTGTGTCTAGATGAGACAAGACTGCATTATATTGGAGTTTTTTTGTTTATTTCCCATATATTCTTCTTCATATTCGTGTCCCTGATGGTCATTCAAGTTGGTTTGGCCCAAAACTTAGCCACTTCGACGTCATCATCGGTGGCACCGCTAAGATAACTTTGTTCTGCATTTGGGACATAGCTGGCAGGATAGGAGTTGAAGCATGGTTTGCAATTCAACTCCACATGCACACCATGCTGTTGTTCCGTCGAGGTAGCCACAATATTCTAAAATTCATAATCTCCAGCCTTCCTTACACTGTGTGTCATTTTGTTACAATCCTTTTACTAGTCCATGTTCAAATCGAATTTACAACATAACAACAACTTTGATAATCAGCATTTTTTTGTATTTTATTTCTGAGATAAACAGCACTGTAACTTTATATTTATTTTAAGATTTTGACACCCGACTGAAATAAAAATGCCCGTAGATAATTAAATAAACCCACACATTGTACAAGAGGATGAATGCAAGAAGAAATTTAGTATGAAGAATAAAAGTACTAGAGGCAAGAAAGATTGACCGGAATGAATGTGTTTGCAATTAATAGGCGCCAATTTCGTTGGTGGGGATTTAAAATTGAATTCCAATGAAACCAGCTTAATACCAACGCTTAAAATGAATCTTCTAGGAAATTCTTATTTTCTCTGCAAACTAGTTAACGTTACTTTGAGGAATATCTATGACATTCCAAATTGCAATCACAAGGTGCTGATAATTGGAAGTATCAATGTGCTATGTGCGATAGCTCTTCTCTAAATAATATTAAAAAAAATTGGCTGTCCACGTCTGTCGCCATAATTTATATTTCTTCGTTTCTTAATTTTCACTAACAGAAGAGCAATAAACGAGAAAGATTTGTGTGCACAATTGTCTCGTGCAAAGCCGGGACGAGTCTTACCCAAAATTAGATGTTTTCATCAAAATCAACCTGAAAAGAAATTTCCTCTATCCAAATAGTACGATATAATATTCCAAATCCAAAATAACCTTGACAAAGACCTTTGCCAATACATTCCGATCAAACAGTTCAGTGAATCAAGTGTACCAGAAACGTTCTGATGTATTGAATGGGCTTCCAGTTAATTAGGCAAAGGATATTCTCTCTGTGGAATCAGGCGAAATTGAGGACGCTGTTGATTTTGTCAACATCCAGTATTATTGAGAAATACGGTTGTGTATAGATATTTTTACTATTTGAGTTGATAATGGTTTAGGGAGAAAAGTTTGTAATTTTTTTTTTTTTTTTTTTTTATTTGAGATGGGTTTGCTCTTGACTCTAGTCTAAGTCATAGGTGACAGAGACAGAGTCGACGATGGAGTGAGCTTACCCAGAAGGAGCCTGTTTACTCTAACTTTGAAGAGATTCGGGTTGAATGCGTTCGGAAATACAGACGCAGGTAGTGAGTTCCATTCATTCGCTGTGCGCATTATGAAGGATGTTTGGAAGCGCTTGGTGCGAATTGGTGGAATGGCAACAAGGTAAGGATGGTAACTTGCAGTGCGTCTAGATGTCCGATGGTAGAAGGGGGCTGGTGGGATGAGGTCGTGGAGTTCATGAGCACACTCACCGAAATACAGTCTGTAGAAGACCGACAAGCAGGCAACCTTGCGGCGATGAGCCAAGCTGTGAAGCTTGGTATCCACCAGTTCAATGTCGCCGATGAGCCTCTTAGCTCTGCGTTCCACCGAGTCAAGCGCGGCAAGCTGATACTTTGCTGAGCCATCCCAAAGGTGGCTGCAATACTCCATGCAGAATCGGACTTGCGCTTTATACAGGGTTAGAAGCTGTCCAGGCGTAAAGTATCGCTTCACCCTATTTAGGATGCCCAGTTTTTTGGCCGCAATTTGGGCTTTGTGCTCAATGGAGGCGCCGAAGTTAAGACTGGATGTCAAATCCATGCCTAGGAGCTCAATCCGATCAGTCACTGGAACAGACGCACCACGAAAAATAGGCGCCCGATCGAAAATACTCCTTTTAGCGGTAAAAAGACACGCCTGTGTTTTGGTGGCGTTAAAGGAGACCAGATTGTCATCACCCCACTGGGAGACAAGGCTTAAGGTCAAATCTGTCCGCTCAACCATAGTCTCTCTCAAGGAACGAACTTTATCCACGCTGGTTCTTGCGCTGGACAGGTATCTCTCTGAAACAGTACTGTCATCTGCGTACCCAACAATACCAAGCTGAAGAAGGTCATTGATGTGCAGCAGGAAAAGAGTTGCAGAGAGAACAGACCCCTGAGGAACTCCGGAATCAATAGCCATAAGGTCAGAGGAGCAGCCGTCTATGACTACTCGGATCGACCGTTCGCAAAGGAAATCTGATATCCAGCTACAAAAACCAGCGAGGATGCCATACGCAGGAAGCTTACTGAGTAGACTTGCGTGCCAGACCCTGTCAAAGGCCTTCGAGATATCCAGCGAAACAGCAAGTGCTTCGCCGTGTCTCTCGATGGCTTCGCCCCAGCAGTGCGTGACATACACAAGAAGATCGCCAGTAGACCGTCCCCGGCGAAAGCCATATTGACGGTCACTGAGGAGATTATTGTCTTCAAGGTAGGTCAGCAACTTACTATTCAGTACCCTTTCCATAACTTTGCACAGAATGGAGGTAATGGCGATTGGACGGTAATTGACAGGGTCTGCACGGTTGCCTTTTTTGGGCACTGGTTGCACATTTGCAAGCTTCCAGGACTTTGGTACCGTTCTTTTTACAAGAGAGAGGCGGAACAAGCGTGTCAACACAGGAGAAAGTTCGGGCGCACACAGCCTCAGTACTCTTGCTGGAATGCCGTCAGGCCCGCTGGCCTTGTTCACGTCTAGACTGCACAATACTCTTCGGACCTCTTTGGTGTGCACAGCGATCTCCGGCATCGAAGAGTCACAATGAGGGACAGTAGGTGGTTGCTTGGATCCAGCGTCCAGACGTGAATTGCTAGCAAACAGAGATGCAAATAAATTTGCTTTCTCACTTGCAGAGTGAGCCAGCGACCCATCAGGTTTCAGCATTGGAGGTAAAGTGGTAATTGTTTAATATAGGATATAAATAAAGATTTTCTAAATTTCTAAACGTTGACGGGGCGAATGAAATACGAAAATGCTCTGCAGAGCATTGAAGGCCCAGTGGTAACAGCCATGACTTACAAGTTGTGTGTCATGGGTGCGAAACTAGGCAGGCGCTTTCATCATCATCAGCTTATAGCAGTCCACTGCTGGACATAGGCCTCTCCCATTGCACGCCATTTAATTAGATTTTTGGCAACTGTCATCCAGCTACTACCAGCCACCCTGCGAAGATCGTCACTCCACCTAGCTTGACGGCGTCCTACCTTACGTTTCCCAGTTCGCAATCTCTACTCAAGAACACGACGTGTACACACGCTTATGAACACACATTACTTTGTTTAAATTATTTTATCACCACTGCTCTCAACACGGTGAAGTAAAACATCATGGTTTCCTACCGACATTTTGATGCCTAGTTTGTTAGATGCCTAGACCCAAAATTCTAAGACATGTGACATCCACCACACTGCACTGGGCCCACGTGGTGGATTACGGCCCATTTCCTTTCACAATTAGGCCTGTGACCAAGAAGTGGGCACAATATAAGTTGATTTTATGTTGTGAACCCAAATAATGAGAGAGGGACAAGGGTATGTGAGTTGGTGATGAGGATGATGGTTGAATTCTTAACCTAACGCTATTTATTCTCAATCGCCATTATGACACTTTAGTGTTGGGGTTTAGACACCGAAAAATCTCTTCTGTTTCCAAAGTGACGTATATGTAAATGTAATCAAGTAGGGATTACGAAGAAATTCTACTTATATTATAAATATGAAAGTCTGTATGTTTGTGTTCCCGATAAACTCCGTATTACCTCAATCTAGTACTTAGTTAATAAAAAAAGATAGTGTTACGAATTGCTATCCTAAGTAACATGTACCAAACATAAGTCCAAAATCTTCAACTTCCCAAAAAACAGACAAAATAACTGAGGCACTTTCAGTAGCGTCCAATATCCGTGATAAAGGCGGTAGTGACGTTCAATCATATGATCAAAACGGGTTCAAACAGCACGTGAAAGCTATGGTCGGCAATAGGATGCCTAATTAGCCCCTCCTGTATGTCTTTGTAGTTTCAGAATGGATAAAGGATTTTGAAGAAGATTGCTCTGTGGTTCTACTAGATAAAATTAAGTCGTAATTTTAAGCTCTGGATTTGAAAGTGTTTGAGATGATAATTATTAAGTATCTTTTTCTTTGCTATTTTGGACCAGTTTTAGCTTTGGTATGACAAGTTGATTAAAAGTATTGTTCTTTTTTTGTTTCATCGTTATTAGATACCATAAATCACGCCTAGGAAGTTTCGTTCGTTGCTCAGGATAGGAACTGAGCAATCAACCCACTTATATATATATGCAAAGGTACCAAATATCAAAATTTTTAGTTTGTGAGCATAAGTTTAAATTACTTTGACTATACATGTAGTGTAGAAGAAAGTCAAGCTTTAATGCCTTGAAATAACTAAGTAACATTATTATTTACCCACAGCTGTGCTTATCTTTTCCAGGAATTGACCATAGAGCCTCATGAATATCCTGTTGGTAGATCTAGAATCTAGACGAAGGATCACAGTATAAATTAGGTGCAAACTAGGTTAGACATCTAGTTAAGATATATCAACTTTATAGTTCAGCGAGATTCATGCAGATGACCTGGATCCGCGCGAAGAATGTTTTTAAAACTTTGGAAAACATGATTGCAAGACTCCTTATTAGCATTCAAGTTGTGAATAATCCATCGGAAAACGTTGATGGCTTCCAATGTGGTCGTTATGAATGTATTTATGTATGCTTAAATAATAATAGTTGAGTTGGTGACATTAGGGAAACCGCAGGAAGGAATTGTGAAATAAAGATCGTTCTTGTTGATGAACGGTGGGGAATACTTGACTGTGATATACATAAATACGAATTTATAGTGATCATTGATATACACTATATTAGCTTGGCAATACTACATACACAACAGGGAATACTTTAAATATTCATCTGGCGAACCTTTTATCACAGTCTGTGCTGTTCTCTTCATTTTTGTTTTTATACTGATAGAAGATACGAATAAAATAATGCTCGTAAAGTTAAATGACATGTTGAATTTGTTATTAATCTCAACGTGAATGAAAACTATAATTGTATAATTAAATTGTTTATTAATTACGAAACTGAAACCTATTACAACTTAAACCCTATTTAATGGATTTAATTTATAGTTAGTACAATATAAGTGTGTATTTAGACCTTATCAATAATATATTGACAGATAAAGGGTCTAACATAACAATAGAACGTTTTGATTGGAACATGCAAAGGTCGCAGGTGGCCCATTGACCTTTGGGGCCAGTTTTTTGGATTGAAAAAGAAAACGACGGTCAGAAAGCACTTAAGGATGCCATAAAATCGACCTCTTATATCCCGAATAGTCGAGAATAGTAGTTTTTTGTGTGAATTTGATGTTTCACAAAATTATGAGATTGATTTAACATTTTCGAAGGGTTTTTAAGCTGAGCCTGAGAAATAAAATACTTATGTGATCTCAAAAATTTATAAATGTTAATACGATTGTTTTATTTAAAACGTTTGTTTTCGTCTACCCCCATAAAAGTATGACAACAACCCAATTAATTTATGTATTTCTTATTGCAGAAAATAAAGTAAAAAATAACAAAATAGTTTAATTTCTAGGAATTCAACATCATCTTTTATCATAATTTATGGATTTAGTTTTCTCTGAATCAAGGCAACCTAAAAGTACCTCACTTGTCAAACTACTTCCTACCGTCAGTAAGTAGTAAAGTTTATTTAAGAATCATTTAAAATAATTGAAGGTCATTTCTATAGACTCAAAAGCTTTAAAAGGAAGCCTCATCATCATCAGCCTATTAATGATACCACTGCTGGAACACAGGCGTCCTCTTTATGAGGAGGAATGGGCCGTAATCCACCAAGCGGGCCCAGTGCAGGTTGGTGGATGGTTCTAGGACCTGCCGGTTTCTTCAAGATGTGTTCCTTCACTGTTAAAAGCCAGCCTTATAATCAATTATTTAGATTTAAACATACGAGTCTACGTTCTGGCATGTTTGATATATCAGAATCAAACAGGGTGGTAACCATAAGCTCTTAGAGTAAGGTTATTCTGAGTATGCGTATGCGTGAGTAGTCATATACATCCGTCCCTTTCACATAGTCAAAGTAAGCTTACTCTAAGAGCTTATGGTCACCCCCAGGTCTCGATTTCATATTCAACCTGACCATCTAAGCTGGAAATTATCTGCATACTCTAAAGTCTCGGTCACTGAAATGCACTGTATAAAAAGAGCATATAAACGTCTACATATGACGGATTGTGGGCAATATTGTTACAAAAAAATGCTACTAAATGCAAGGCGGTAAATCATAAAGTAAAGATGAATAACAAACAAACAACAAACCATCCAAATTGCCGTATTTATAATATTAGTAAGATAAGATAGTACAAATTAAGATAATATCATCAATAATACCAATCTTCTACAAACCAAGGCATCTGGCTACCCAAACAAAAAGTCCAAACTGTAACCCAGTGAAACGTTCGCTATCTAAGCGATTCCTTCAAAAAACGATCCGTTTGTACCCATGTCGTTACACTGCTGATTTATTATTATAGGCCCCATTTATTTCTTTAGTATGCATGTAAATTCCGCAAAGGATTACTTATACCAATAGAAATCGGTACGTGCCGCGAATTTTGCTTTTCTTTTACGTTTTTTGGTGTTTTTTCCTGTTAAAGATCGTCGCGGGATGCGTTTAGTGATGCGGTTTCAGTGTTTATGAGATGTGTTTACGAGTGGAATATTCAATAGAAATGCTATTTGAATGTTAAGATAATATCGTAGCAGCATCTTTATCGCCACATACAGACTACAATAAAAATTGAATTGCAAACTTAAAAAACCCCCGACGAAAAACCTCTAAAAAGGGAAAAATAAGTACTCACGTCGAAGAACCGCCAAAGTTTACAGGAGTTTATTTTATTTACTTAGCAGCTCCCCGACGCGAGTAAGGTTTATTTTTTACTTTTTACAGGTTTTTCTGTCAGAGGTTTTTTAAATTTGAAATTTAATTTTTATTTCATACTTTTTAAACTTCATAATAATATACCTAGTAGAACACTCGCTTCAATCGACGACCATCTATCAAAACACGTAATTATGATACGATAACATGCAGAAAAAACCAGATTCAAAGAGTAAAATGCGGATAACTTTTGAACGGCTGAACCAATTTTAAAAGTCAACTTTCAGCCAAAAAAAAACATAATCTGTTCATCCATTTAGGAGCTATGATGCCACAGACATACACACAGATACACAGACACACAGGTACACAGCAACACACGTAAAATTTAAATTATTTTTAACCCCCGACGTACGTTTAAAAGAATTTAAGTCGAACAAATCATGCGATCTTTAATTATATTTATGTGTAGAACATGCCACCGATATTCCAAATACAGGAGCCAGTCTGAGTTATTTGTCATATATATTTGCAATGCACCTCTAATCCCTTCATCTTAGTTCAATTGTTACCGTTGAATACTCTCATTTAAATAATATAAATTTGAAATGCTCCTACAGATTAACGAGAGTGCCACTCAAATACAGTAATTCCTCTTTGCGGCTGCTGCAATGAACAGATTAGAGGTATATGCAATAGGTAATCGTGTTTATCATGATTCGAATGGGATATAACAGATTGCTGTTAGTAGTCAACGTCCTCCGTTGCTGCTCATACCATTAACGTATTCCCTTATTCGCCGAATAAATAGGTATGAATTAATAGGAACGAAAAGTTTAATAGCTCCTAGAATGTTTTATTCCATCAGAAATTAATCAATATAGGTAACTGTGAAGCAAAATGATATAAGGGGCTTCTAAACCATTGTTTATATACGAATTTACGGTTTGTAAACAAGGTAACATGACTTTGACTAATGACACTCTACACCTATTTATAAGTCTATACATGTTTACAATAACCTTTTAGTTCTAGACAACTGTTGAAGCTTTAGAGGCACTTATGTCAAAGCCCGTCTTTCTCTATTCGTGCCACGTCCGCGGTATCGGCAACAAAGTCATAAGCCTCGTCGAAAGTTTCCTAACTTAAACGGCGACGCCAGACAACTCGCGAAAATGGCAATCTTAGGAAAATACTATCTTTAACATCAGACATAAGTCGACAAATAATTCTTTTAAACTGTTATTTTGTTAGTATTTCGAGAAAACACTGTTTTTGTTAGCCGGTTTTCAATTTGAAAAGTTCTTTCGTTGTTTGAATGCTTGGCCTACATTTTTTCATGATATTGGAAATATAAAGATAACTAAAGCTTATTATACTATTATTCCAAAAGTCATTACTTTAACAAAATATTATAAAAGGCAAAGTCAAAGTCCTTTTTTTAAAATACAATTATGTTTCCATTGTATTGGATGAATAGAAATAAAAAGATTTCAAAAAAGAATTAAAGCCGTATATTTATGTGTATCCTTGGCGAACCGAATAAAATCAATGTGAATTTACAAAGTACTATAAAAATAGATAAACATTTCATATTGAACAGAAAAACAGTGGCATTGAACTTACAATGAAAAACACTGAATTTATAAGAGAGTACATAACTTATTTAGCATAATACATTCAAATATATCCAATATGGCAAGCGATCGTTTTCGATACGAGTGAAAGTTTCCAGAATGTTCTAGTCAAAACAAAAGATATTGTGTTTGTTTTACAAACGTAGCGAGTTACTCGAAAGTCGTTTGTTTAAATAGTGTTTTCGAAAATTTCTCGCTCGATATATATTTTCATGAAGGTTTCATATTGTTAGGAACTTGGTTTCTTGCTCCAGATTTCTTGGAATCTATTTATAACCAAAAGGTGAAGTTAGACTGTGTTTACTTTTGGTCTTTTAATATCAAAAACAAAAAAGAATATTATATTGAACACTAAATATAATAATTTACCGCTGTCGGTAAATTATTATATTTAGTGTAACAGCAGTGTGATAATAAAGTTAATGTACAAAAGCGAGCTCGAATATTGAAGTTCTTATCGTCAAACCAAAACGAAAACTGATCTAGTTTTGAATTTATTTTTAAATAATAGATATGAGCAGAGGAAGACCAAAAAAACGTGAAATCGATTATAAAAATTTAATGGTTATGTTTGGAAAGGGTGTTTGAACTATGATGACAACTTAAATTTGTTATAAAACATTTAAAAAATAATCATGAATAACAATTTTAATAAAAGCAACCGTTCCAAGGATATGCAATTATTTTTATTATGCCTTAATGATCGAATTTGTGGACCATAGAATGCCCAGGCAGTCAGCCAGTCTGGCGGTCCGTGCCACAGAGCGCAGTATGTAATGGAATACGTAAGTACGAGTAAGTAGTGTTCGTAAGTAGGTAGATAGGTTATTTTTCTGAAGTATTAAAATCGTTTATTTTTTGTTTTTATCGTTTTGTTTATCGATACCGGGTACCCTCACGAAATTATTAGAATAAAATGTTCAATACCTTATAGATCCGTGTGGCAGAAGAAGAATGCAGTTTTTACTAAATACTTAAACGTAGTATAGTAGTTTCATATTGGATGCATCGTCGTCACGTATACATATGAATTGATGTATGTATGAAAATATAGTAAAACACTTTTTTTAAGAGTAAATGTGGAGCTTCTTGTGCGTTCTTCTTCATAATAATCTATCTTTGCAAATGAACAGTAGAATCAATAATTTTTATATCCCAAATTAAATTTTTTGGAATTCACAAGTGGCCTGATTAAAATAAACTTTTTGACTGTGACCTTACAGTAGAATAAAATTATGTTGTGTCGACCTAAACGTGTTAAGATCAAGAAAATGTTGATTTACTATAAAATGTTATGTTTTTACCTGACTGCAAGGCAAGGGTTATGTTTTTATTAAAACAAATCACTGTATGTCTTAACTATCTAAAGTCTTAATCTATTCAAGAATAACTCCGATTCCTGAATAAATAATTTGAAGTTGACTAATTGTCAAACTCTACTTTTGCCTAAAAGCCTGTCAAATTTTTGCATTAATATAAGGGTTTAGGTTCTTAACTCCGAATACTTAATTTAGAAACCGACCCTAAGTTATTTCTATCCCCATTCTAACCGCTGTCCTCCCAAATAACAACCACCGAAAAATATTTGCTTTACAAAAATAACATCGCACAAGATCGAAAGCGTCTTCATGCGATCACGTACGAACGAATCCAAATTGTACGAACTTACGAATGTACGTAAGCCTCTTTTGGCCGTGACTCGGTGGTGAGACACGTATGTTACCCTAATCGACATCTTAATGATCACTGAACGTACGCACCGTGTAATTATCTTCAATTTTCTGAGTAATTTTACTAAAGATCGGGTTGGTTCGTGTATTCATTTCAATGGGGTGTTGTAAATATATATATATTGGATGGGCTGTGTTACACGTAGGTAGTACCAGTAATATACCATGCAAAAACTTGAATATAAGTAAGTAATTCAATGTTTACTTACTACGTATAAAGAAAAATAAAACATCTGCACAAAAGGTATTATTCGTATAAAAAAATACGAAAATTGCCTTTTTGCGTTTTTAGCGTTTATACAAAATAAAAGTGGTTCATAAGCATATCAAAGATGTTGTTAATGTATATTACAATACAAATAGCCCCCACTAATTTCATATGGGTCAAATTTCAATTGGTAATGTCTGAAGTATCGTAACTTTCTTATAATTACAAGTATAAAATAGTAGATTGTTCATCTAGGGCGCGTGTTTTTGTCCAAAGTGGAGCGAAAGATTCTTAAGTAGAATCCTGAGCGCAGCGAGAGATTCAAAGTACGTCGAGCTTAAAATAGTGTTGCTCCCGAGGTGGACACTCTACTTTTTACCACCCTTTATGAGAAAATAAATAAGTGCAACTTATGTATAAGAAAGTTACGTTTATTTATTTATCTACAATTAGGAACCATAAAACATAGAAATAATTAGAGGCTAATAATGATTGTATTTGAACAATTTATGGAAATGCATTGTAACGATTTTATTAGTACCATCCGTTACAGTTGTAGATTTACTTTTTAATTTGGCTCGTGCGCAACCAGTCACTTGTTCAAAACAATGTTCCCGTGCGGTCCGAAATATAATTACAATCGCTCATTAGCCACTCACTTCAAACATTCGTCTTAATCGATTTGAGCGATGTAATCCTATTTTGGTCCGCATGATTTGCTGATTGGAACATTTACTAACAATATCCATATTCTAAATTCAAATCACTTTTAGTCCCTAGAGATTAATGAGCTGTTTTAGTCGCTGTTTACTAAAAAAAACTAACTCTTTTTCAATTAAATAATTTCGACGTTTTCATATTATAGTAAAATAAATGTAAATGTAATGTAATGCTTTTAAAACATGTTTCTATACTATATATATATATTATAATCTATAATTTTGTGAGTTTGTGATGTTGTAAGTGGCTGAACCAATTCATATGAAATTTGGCATGGAAAATATTTTGAGACCCTGGAAAGGACAAAGGATAGTTTGTATTTCCTTGGGATGATAAAACACTTCTTTCGCGGGCGAAGTTAGTTTTAAATAAAACGATCATCAAAAGATGTTGCAGTTTTAACTTTGAATATCTATTCAATATCTGTAACCTGAGGTTCTTAGGTCAGTAAGATCCGGCAGGGAGTGTCATTCTGAATTTCGACACTTATTTATTTCGACACAGTCTCAATTTCGAAAAACAATAGTTCGACTACTCATTGCTTCGACAGAACATATATTCTGTTTACCCCGTCAATTGTGGACCGATTTTCGAAAATTATTTTTATTCTCTCCAGGAGGCTCATCAAGTCAAAATCTGATGATGGGATTCCATGGAAATCGAGGAAACTCCTTAAATATTTATAGGCAAACATATCATAGCGATTTTGGTATTTTCATCAACATGTGAAGTGGACCTGATGAAAAAGATAATGATAGGTTTGTCACGGGTATAATATATCTCGAATAGTTCACCGACTATGCAAAAGCAAATACATATTTGCTGATGCAAATGGTACCATCGAACTGATCTGACAATGAAGCCGGAAGGTAGGCACTTGAACTTCGCTATAAAACAATGTACCCTAATCTTGTTTGGGCTTATTGGTATTCTTATTGGACTACCCGCCAGCGACCACCTCCATTTACATCGGGACTCGGAGCACTATCCCTCAGTACTAGACTCAGCTCAGGCGACAAAAAAGATATGTAGAGAAGGTCAGTTTTACACAATGAGCAAAAACACACGCACACATAGACTCGCTTCACGTACATCGAGTACATGTGCGCAAGACGACTGGCGTTTCTTCACGAACGCCTTTTTTCGCTCGTTGCAATGAATCGAGCCTCTAGAAAAAGTAGGTTTCTATCACCGATAAAGATTGCCGAAAATACTGAAATGTTCTCACACACACATGTTTGACATTTGCTACTAAAATGTTACCAAAGGCTCTATACCAAATGTCATTCTATCAACGATGGCGATGGTCGAAGTGAAAAATGGTCTAAAATATAGGTAAAGGATTGATCACGTGACATTTTGACATTTACATATACATTTACATTTACGTATAACATTTTTCCTATCGCTATCGCGGCGCTATTGTTGATAAAATGTCAATTGTCTAGAGGCTCTAAACTTGTGATATTCTATCATTGCAACGAGCGAAAAAGATCATTGGGAGCGTGGCGATAGCGATTGCCAAAAAGGCAAAATAGTACGGGATTTACAAGCGATATCGAAAAATCACGTGATCAATCCCTTACTTTTTGACATTTGGACTATCGCCTTCGCTGACATCGAATGTCACTTGTCTAGACCATTGGTCAATAATAAACATTTTGGACTTTAGACAGCCGTTTAGGCAAGCAAACTCGCAACTGGCATTTGTATTTCGAAACACGTCTATGAGTGTGTACACCTGTTTCCGTTCGTAACAAGGAGCAGGTACTGTACTATAGTATGGCTTTAATCTAGGGGTCTTTAAGTCAAAAGTGAATAGATTTTTTCTAGGCAAGCGTGCTTTGCCGTCGACCACATCATCGATTACCATCAGGTGAGATAGTGGTCAAGCGCGAGCCTACAGACAATAAAAAAAATTACGGGTCAACGCCATCTTAATTCCAGTACCTCGTCCTGTATAGGATCCGTACTTCTCAGAGTAGTAGCATGATAGTTTTGTCACTGCTCAGAGAAAGGCCCCTGGGGGGTGACCATAAGCTCTTAGAATAAGGTTATTTTGAGTGTGTGTAAGGGACAGATATATATGTATACATCTGTGCCTTACGCAAACTCAAAATCCCTGGTCTTCTGAACCTATCTATTCTATGTCAAGGCTTTAGTAAAATAAGTTAGTACTTTGTTTCGCTTTAGCTTATAGCCACCGTATTTGCGACTAACATTTCTGAGAATCCCGGAGATTTTTGTTTTAAGTTACGAATCTGTATTTAAATGAGTAAGGAGTCTCTACTTCTTTAAAAATTTCTAGTGTTTTCTTTAGAGTATTGCGTATAAATTTATGTCCAAAGAGTAATAATAAGGTTCCTTACTCATTTGGCTATCAAATCACCAATTTTTACAGAATTTGTTTTTAAGTTGCCTAAGTGGACTGCATCAAGTTGCGATCATAATCATACATTCTTATTAATAATCAATGAAATTGTTGCCATAGCGATTGGAAATAAAACTTTTTTACAAAAAAATACAACCGACTTCCAAAAAAAAAACACAATAAAGTGTAAAATAACTTCCATTTCGGCAGTTGGTTTTCCTGTTTTTGTTTCTTCGTTTTTGAACACCGACTTCCAACAATGAAATTATTTTACACTTTATAGTGCGTTTTTTGGGGAGTCCGTTGTATTTTTTTGTAATTTTTATTTTTTATTTTTCACCTTTAAGCTTTTGGTACATGCACAAAGTTATGCCAGAATACACGAATAAAAGAAATCTTGAACATAACCGGTGAAATGAGACTGCACTAGGGTGAACTCTTCACATCTGCGTCCGTGGCATTAACAGTGGGCCTTATCAGAATATCAGCGCAGCGTTATTTTCTTTTTGTATATCGCTGCACATGCCTTTTTGGTCTCACGCGGTGTATTATTGTTTTTTTTTTGTTTTTGCTTATTTCTCGTGTCTCCTGTGCGGGTCACAAATACATATTTTATTTAATTTTTTCATCACACTTGCACGTAAAAAGTATCTATACATACAGGTTAACTTGGCCGTAATGCCCCATATAAAACCCTCGGGCTTTCTTTTTGTCATGAAACCCTAGGACGGTAAGTAATATTTTTTTAATTTATTGTACAGCACACAGGTCATGCAAGATTAAAATCAAAAAAATCAAAATATTTTTTTTTTATTTCACATAGGCCTACATGGGCACTTATAAAACTTCGACAAAAGGTGCACGGTTCGGGTTGGTCGTTTCCTATGGAGAAGAACCGGCAAGAAACTCCATGGTTACTCTTTTAAAAATGGTTTGGTTTTACAATATTTCCATGTTACAGCATTAGTACTTAGATATGGGGGGACAACGTAGGCCCGACTTATGACAATAAGTCGTAAGAAACTAAAAAAATAAGATAAAAAGATAAAATTAATATTCTTAACAATCGATTTTAATAGTTATAAACTATTTAAATCGATTATTAAGAATATTCGTTATATAGTTATAATTAATTAAAATCGATTATTAAGAATATTCGTTGAGTATTTAAGTAACATGTAGCAAGATTGAAAATAAATTCCTGTTTAGATAACATTTTAAGCAATTTAAGAAAATTTTTCAATTGCTTGTAAACTCCTTGCTTAATATATAATCTTTATTTTTTTAGTTTCTTACGACTTATTGTCATAAGTCGGGCCTACGTTGTCCCCCCATATCTAATTACTAATGCTGTTACATGGAAATATTGTAAAACCAAACCATTTTTAAAAGAGTAACCATGGAGTTTCTTGCCGGTTCTTCTCCATAGGAAACGACCAACCCCAACCGTGCACCTTTTGTCGACGTTTTATAAGTGCCAATGTAGGACTACTTGAAATAAAAAAAAATTGATTTTGATTTTTTTGATTTTAAACTTGCATGACCTGTGTGCTGTGCAATTAATTAAAAAAATATTACTTACCGTCCTAGGGTTTCATGACAAAAAGAAAGCCCGAGGGTTTTATATGGGGCATTACGGCCAAGGAAACCTGTATGTTTAGATACTTATTACGTACAAGTGTGATGAAAAAATTAAATAAAATATGTATTTGTGACCCGCACAGGAGACACGAGAAATAAGCAAAAACAAAAAAAAAACAATAATACACCGCGTGAGACCAAAAAGGCATGTGCAGCGATATACAAAAAGAAAATAACGCTGCGCTGATATTCTGATAAGGCCCACTGTTAATACCACGGACGCAGATATGAAGAGTTCACCCTAGTGCAGTCTCATTTCACCAGTTATGTTCAAGATTTCTTTTATTCGTGTATATTATTCTGGCATAACTTTGTGCATGTACCAAAAACTAAAAGGTGAAAAATAAAAAATAAAAATTACAAAAAATATACAACGGACTCCCCAAAAAACTCACTATAAAGTGTCAAATAATTTCAATGTTGGAAGTCGGTGTTCAAAAACGAAGAAACAAAAACAGGAAAACCAACTGCCGAAATTGAAGTTATTTTACACTTTATAGTGTTTTTTTTTGGAAGTCGGTTGTATTTTTTGTAAAAAAGTTTTATTTCCAATCGCTATGGCAACAATTTCATTGATTATTAATAAGAATGTATGATTATGATCACAACTTGATGCAGTCCACTTAGGCAACTTAAAAACAAATTCTATAAAAATTGGTGATTTGATAGCCAAATGAGTAAGGAACCTTATTATTACTCTTTGGACATAAATTTATACGCAATACTCTAAAGAAAACACTAGAAATTTTTAAAGAAGTAGAGACTCCTTACTCATTTAAATACAGATTCGTAACTTAAAACAAAAATCTCCGGGATTCTCAGAAATGTTAGTCGCAAATACGGTGGCTATAAGCTAAAGCGAAACAAAGTACTAACTTATTTTACTAAAGCCTTGACATAGAATAGATAGGTTCAGAAGACCAGGGATTTTGAGTTTGCGTAAGGCACAGATGTATACATATATATCTGTCCCTTACACACACTCAAAATAACCTTATTCTAAGAGCTTATGGTCACCCCCCAGGGGCCTTACTCTGAGCAGTGACAAAACTATCATGCTACTATCTGAGAAGTATGGATCCTATACAGGACGAGGTACTGGATTTAAGATGGTGTTGACCCGTCTTTTTTTTTTATTGTCTGTAGGCTCGCGCTTGACCATTATCTCACCTGATGGTAATCGATGATGTGGTCGACGGCAAAGCACGCTTGCCTAGAAAAAATCTATTCACTTTTGACTTAAAGACCCCTAGATTATAGCCATACTATAGTACAGTACCTGCTCCTTGTTACGAACGGAAACAGGCGTACACACTCATAGACGTGTTTCGAAATACAAATGCCAGTTGCGAGTTTGCTTGCCAAAACGGCTGTCTAAAGTCCAAAATGCTTATTATTGACCAATGGTCTAGACAAGTGACATTCGATGTCAGCGAAGGCGATAGTCGAAATGTCAAAAAGTAAGGGATTGATCACGTGATTTTTCGATATCGCTTGTAAATCCCGTACTATTTTGCCTTTTTGGCAATCGCTATCTCCACGCTCTCAATGATAGAATATCACAGGTTTAGAGCCTCTAGACAATTGACATTTTATCAACAATAGCGCCGCGATAGCGATAGGAAAAATGTTATACGTATGTAAATGTCAAAATGTCACGTGATCAATCCTTTACCTATATTTTAGCATTTCGACCATCGCCATCGCTGACATCGATTGACACTTATTTAGAGCATCTGAACCTCTAGAGTCTAGACAATTGACATTTTATCAACAATAGCGTCGCGACAGTGATTGGTAAAAATTCGAAAATGTTTAAAATGTAATTCACGTGATTAATCCCTTATATTTTGGCACTTCAACCATCGCCATCGTTGACAGAATGACATTTGGTGTAGAGCCTTTGGTAACATTTTAGTAGCAAATGTCAAACATGTGTGTGTGAGAATATTTCAGTATTTTCGGCAATCTTTATCGGTGATAGAAACCTACTTTTTCTAGAGGCTCGATTCATTGCAACGAGCGAAAAAAGGCGTTCGTGAAGAAACGCCAGTCGTCTTGCGCACATGTACTCGATGTACGTGAAGCGAGTCTATGTGTGCGTGTGTTTTTGCTCATTGTGTAAAACCGACCTTCTGTACTTATCTTTTTTGTCGCCTGAGCTGAGTCTAGTACTGAGGGATAGTGCTCCGAGTCCCGATGTAAATGGAAGTGGTCGCTGGCGGGTAGTCTCGCAAGTTCTGTTTTAACCTACTTTTTCTTTCCCACTGTCTGTTTATATGTTTGTGTGTTTATAAAATTATGCTTTGTCTGTCTTTATTTTATTGTAATGAAAGTCAAGTTGGAATTGTTTGTGTTATTCGCAGGGATATAGAGGTGCTTCTGAATTTCAGTTAGCCTGAGTTAGGTACTGAAAATTGTGGTTTAGCACTTGAGTGCTTTTGTGGTATTGGAATCGAGTAGTCTAGTTTCTGCCAGTATTGTCATACTGGCAGAAACTAGACGCTTTTACTAAATAATATTAGTGCCCGCGAATTGTGCATTGATCACAAGCTTCAGTTGTCAGAGCCTTAGTGAGAATTGCCACGGTCCGTCAATTTCTATGACCAAACACTGTTTGTATATATAATAGTTTAATATTTTTTTAACAATCGTCGTTTCTTATCTATCTGTGGTAGCCGAGGCGTACAGTGCTCTATGACCCCAACAAAAACCCAAACCATCATCAATTTCTATATCAAACCAAAGCAGTACTTACCACAAAAGTCATTTATACGAAGTGTCAAATGGAAAGCCTTTCTTGATACCGTGTTCTACGATCGAGACGTGCGCTGTACCCTTGTATTAACAGTTTACGATCCTCTCTACGTGTCCGTAGTTAAAGTCGTGGAAATATTTCGATTGCACGGCTGGCATGGAACACATTTATTTTTCTTATCTGTAATTTAGAATAATATTATTATATTCTTCGTTTTCTGCCAAGTATACCTAGTAATATTTTGTAGGAGAAGGTGTCTCTATAAAAGGTTGTCAAATATGTGTGAGAAGGCTATATTTAGGTTTCAAAAATATCTGCTTGAAACATAATGCATTTTTGACGATGTAAACCAGATATCCCTCGTCTCGGTCAACCCTAATAGGTACTCCTATATGTAAAACCTTTGAAATAAGAAGCTATTATTTATTTTATAAAAATGTATTTGTGCTCATTTAAAACCTTGAAGACAAAGGCAGTCAGTTTTAAAAAGAGAATCCGAAAAAAAAGATAACTGTAAGCGGGAAAACAAAAGTGAATTCACAAAATGGCGATCAAACGTTCCGATAGTCACCTAGCTAATCAGAAATCGAGATGAAATCGAGCAAAAGTAATATAACTTTCCTTATTGAGTATATTAAGTAAAATCGGACCCGGTCATACGTATAATTAAGGAACCTCAAAGTTCGTTTAATATAATCGTCTGTTCTACCGATTGTCGGATTGGAAGTCTTGAGAAACTTGTGTTAGTGTATATTAAAGGGAGGATTATAGGGCTTAACCGATAGGTTTTATAATAAAAGTTTCTTCTGGGATTATATTTGGAATATTCTCTCAATAATGAAAATAACATTTTGCGGTCGGGTGGCCCCCGTCAGAAACGAAGTCTCGCACGCCTTTTCTTCAACTCCAAATGTAATTTGAAATGGGTATTTTGATACGTATTAATATATTAAAAAATAAAAAAGTTTTGCTAATGGAAAACATTTATTGAACTGGAATAAGTATGCTCTGAGTTTCAGGCAAAAGTTACGTTTAACTATCACATGATGTAAAAAGTATAACGGGCAGCGCTTGACCGTAAGACTGATTTTAGAGTTACGCTGACCGTCGTCGCTGACGGTAACCGCGAACTGGTCATTGGTCGAGTCCGACAGCTGTCAGCGCTGACACGAGTGACTCGACCAATGAAGAGTCGTGGCGACAGTCAGCGTGACTCTAAAATTAGCCTCATATCCGAACTACGCTGAACGGAACCGAACGTCTCGAGCCACCTCAAGATGTTTATATGTATATTATAGGTACCGAAAATAATAATAACTATTATTGTTAATTAATTTATTAAAGACAACTTGGTCCACAGAATAACTTAACCTAAATACGTATTTTATTCATAGTGTTAGTAACAATATAAACGTATACCTATGTTATTAACACAATATCAACAGACAACATTACAATACACGAAAAAAATAACATTTACACATAGAATTGGTTCAACATTCCAGCCGAAATACTGGAGCAACGATTCAACACAATACCGTCTAGCCTATTAGCAATCATGGCCAGAATGCTGGTGGAGCTGGCCCGCACCCTGCGCACCAAGAACGAACCTTTATTACGCATCAATGTATTAAAGCAATCGACACGCATTTCCACAAACATCCCTGATGCGCTACTGAAGCGAAGCAGACCCATCAGCACCCTACAGGCATTAATATACAGAACGCAAAGGGCGTTGTACAATTTTTGCCTAAATTGAACCCATAGGCTACAGGCATAAAACGAGATACAGATGGCCCTAAACAGAGTGTTCGTAACCCCCACAGATGCACCTGAAATCTTGCGGGCAATCAAATTCGCTCTGACCGACAACGCCCTTAGCTCTCTCTCCATGTCTTCATCGTCCCTGAGGTTAATGGTCAACACATGCCTTAGGGTACTTAAACGTATATACCCTCAATATAGGTACTCTATTAAGTCTAACTGAAGTTATCGCGTTTCCGGGTATATGCAACCGGCCCCAAAGACCATCACAACACTCTTTCGTACATTATACAACAGGCCGTGGACACTGGGGTAGTTCTAACACACAAACCAGTTTCCTTAGGCGACAAACTGAGGCACTTTGCAGCACCATGTCATCTGTATAATGTCATTATAGTATCCGACTCTGGTGCTACTACTGGTGTATAAGTTCTGCCCATTGCAGACCTCAAAAACAAAACAACCATAAAACAAGTCCTATGAAAAATAATATCCGCCAATTTTCTGCTAAAATATTAGAAAAACACTTGAACAAAAATGCCTGTAAAAATAATAAATTGTCATTGAAGAGTAAACGAGAATCATATTATAAATCATCTGTCAGTGATGTTTATATGACTTAATTTGATTTAGAAGGGTATTTCAACTGGAATAATAACGGATTTTGTCGGTATTCGTTCCTGCGATCATTTGGGAAGTAAATAAAAATGTTGTTGAGTAACGGCGGTAAATTTGATCGTTTTTGGACTATAATGCACTTGTTTAATCCCTGGACTGATGAGAATCGACTGGATGTAAGACGCACGGGAATTTTCGATGTGGCAAAACATAAAGAAAGCCTCTGTCCAGAAGAGGAAGGCTCTCGGCTGAAATGATGATGATAATGACGATAAAAATTAGTGGTGAAACATTCAGGATGCAAAAAGACCCACCACATAGCCGTCATCTACGCATTCTGGATATGAAAAATCAAGGCGCCTTTTAAAGGTTTCCCCCCGTAAACAAAAAAAAGGTGGTTTACGACCAAGGTTATCCTCTACGGAATAATTTGTACATAAAAAAATTAGATTTGACTATTTTCTTGTTTCATACTTTTTTGAGCGTGATTTTTCAGCAGTCGGCTTTTATTTTTAAACTACCGTATTCATCCACAACACATACATACATCACACACACACATACAGACACACACACAAATACATCCATTCGTACTTCGTTTTACTTATTTTTTTTTAAATTTTAGATCTTAATTTATTTCAATTGTTAATTTCTTAATTTATTTCAATTATGAAGTTCTTAATTTATTTTAACTGTTAATTTTAAAGTTTTAATTTATTTCAATTGATAATTTTATGGTTTTAATTTATTTCGATTGCTATATATATTTAATAATTGCCATTTTATAATTTCAATCTAATTTTTCCTTTAATTTTATTGAGATATAAAGATTTTGTCATTTTAATTAAACCTGTGTTTTTATATTATTCTTATTTTAGTGCTTTTGTATTAGGTTCCGTATTTTAATTAGTAATAACGAAGTTTATTGCGTCAAAGTTCCTGTAGGTGGAGCTGCATGATATACTCTCACCTAGTTCGGCTGCAGAGGAACCCTCTGACAGTTGTATTGTATTTATTTTTAAGTCACTAATCCAAATTGTGAATCTTTGCCTCAGACAACAAGCAAACTTTATTTTTTAGTTTCGTATACTTTTTAAAGCGTGATTTTTCAGTAGTCGGGTTTTAGTTTTTGAACTTATTTTTATTTAAAGTATTTGAGGTTTTTGCAGAGCCACATCACTTTTTTTTCTGAGTAGGGTTTGTTTTACATGTATCTAGATAACGACGTTGCGACGCCGCGCGCCGTAGTTGGGTGAAAAAATAGACTTCATGGCTTTGACTGGATATACCTCGCAAACGGTACGCTTGAAAAAAATAAAATGCACCAATCCCTACCTTCATTATAAAATCCCTGTTTATTGATACCACACATGATAGGATGAGACGATATTTTTTTTGTTCTTGACTGTGTACCCCCCAGAAGGAGCCATATTCAATTTAATGCGACTTCACATGGCCTATAACTAGCGGACAAACAAGACGCTTCCAATGACACCTCATATATTAAATTATGGTAAGCAGTTTAGAAGTTATGAGGGAACAGATAAAAATACATTCCATACGTACCGGTCAAAAACATAGAGGGTTATGTTTTCGTGTGAGCTTTTTCTTCGCGTTAACAAGACAAAATTTAAAATAAAAAACAAACCCGTGCGAGACTTTATTATGAGATTATTTTATATGAGGAACTGGTTTATTGCATGAACCAGTTCCTCATAATTGTGTACAATTTACAATAGTATCAATTTCCCTGAGGCTGGGTGTGCAATCTGACGTACTCTCGATACAACCGTCGATAGTTTAATTCGATAGTGTATCAGAACCCCAAGACGTTCTAAATGGATTTGTACTGGTTTGGTTTAGTCCAGCTTCAAAATCCTGACTTCAGATTTCATAATCAAATCGGCGGGATGTTGGGATGACCGCAAAGCTATTTGGATTTCGGACAGATACACAACACCTACGGAAGGAAATCTTACAGGCGGTTGGATCAGGCGAACAGACATGGAAATCAATCATTATCTCAGCTTGAAGCAGTTTATGTCCTCGGCTACTCGTAAATATATATCATCGAGTGTTAAAGTGGCTTAGACCATACATACATACTTCTGAATAATGCCCATCGCTTATTGGGCCGGGTAGTGAATTTTTTTTTTCATGATTTTGAAGGGATTCGTCTCGCAAACGGCACGCTTGGTCATTTTACGAGCCTTTTTAGTCTCGCACGGGTTTGTTTTTTATTTTAAATTTTGTCTTGTTAACGCGAAGAAAAAGCTCACACCAAAACATAACCCTCCATGATTTGACCGGTACGTATGGAATGTATTTTTATCTGTTCCCTCATAACTTCTAAACTGCTTACCATAATTTAATATATGAGGTGTCATTGGAAGCGTCTTGTTTGTCCGCTAGTTATAGGCCATGTGAAGTCGCATTAAATTGAATATGGCTCCTTCTGGGGGGTACACAGTCAAGAACAAAAAAAATATCGTCTCATCCTATCATGTGTGGTATCATTAAACAGGGATTTTATTATGAAGGTAGGGATTGGTACATTTTATTTTTTTCAAGCGTACCGTTTGCGAGGTATATCCAGTCAAAGCCATGAAGTCTATTTTTTCACCCAACTACGGCGCGCGGCGTCGCAACGTCGTTATCTAGAAACATGTAAAACAACAAACCCTACTCAGAAAAAAAAGTGATGTGGCTCTGCAAAAACCTCAAATACTTTAAATAAAAATAAGTTCAAAAACTAAAACCCGACTACTGAAAAATCACGCTTTAAAAAGTATACGAAACTAAAAAATAAAATTTGTTTGTTGTCTGAGGCAAAGATTCACAATTTGGATTAGTGACTTAAAAATAAATACAATACAACTGTCAGAGGGTTCCTCTGCAGCCGAACTAGGTGAGAGTATATCATGCAGCTCCACCTACAGGAACATTGACGCAATAAACTTCGTTATTACTAATTAAAATACGGAACCTAATACAAAAGCAATAAAATAAGAATAATATAAAAAAATAGGTTTAATTAAAATGACAAAATCTTTATATCTCTATAATAATTAAAGGAAAAATTAGATTGAAATTATAAAATGGCAATTATTAAATACATATAGCAATCGAAATAAATTAAAACATTAAAATTATCAATTGAAATAAATTAAAACTATAAAATTAACAGTTAAAATAAATTAAGAACTTCATAATTGAAATAAATTAAGAAATTAACAATTGAAATAAATTAAGATCTAAAATTAAAAAAAAAAATAAGTAAAACGAAGTACGAATGGATGTATTTGTGTGTGTGTCTGTATGTGTGTGTGTGATGTATGTATGTGTTTTGGATGAGTACGGTAGTTTAAAACTGAAAGCCGACTGCTAAAAAATCACGCTCAAAAAAGTATGAAACAAGAAAATAGTCAAATCTATTTTTTTTATGTACAAACTATTCCGTAGAGGATAACCTTGGTCGTATGCCACCTTTTTTTTTTGTTTACGGGGGGAAACCCTGAAAAGGCGTGAAAAAAAAATTTCACTACCCGGCCCAATAAGCGATGGGCATTATTCAGAAGTATGTATGTATGGTCTAAGCCATTTTAACAATCGATGATATATATTTACGAGAAGCCGAGGAAATAAACTGCTTCAAGCAGAGATAATGATTGATTTCCATGTCTGTTCGCCTGATCCAACCACCTGTAAGATTTCCTTCCGTAGGTATTGTGTATCTGTCCGAAATCCAAATAGCTTTGCGGTCGTCCCAACATCCCGCCGATTTGATTATGAAATCTGAAATCAGGATTTTGAAGCTGGACTAAACCAAACCAGTACAAATCCATTTTGAACGTCTTGGTGTTCTAATACACTATCGAATTAAACTATCGACGGTTGTATCGAGAGTACGTCAGATTGCACACCCAGCCTCAGGGAAATTGATACTATTGTAAATTGTACACAATTATGAGGAACTGGTTTATGCAAGTTTGGTAATTGACTGCATTGTTAACCAACTTAAAAAAAAGAGTTTCTCTGTTTGAACCGTTTGTTTGTATGTATTTAAGTATGTTTGTCCGCGACTTTCTCGCATTTGGCTGAACCGGTTTTCAGAAAAGTATTCGTTATATTCTGGAGAAGGTTTTGGTATACAACAAATGGATACCCCGTGACGTCGTCCATGGATCCATTATATGTATGTATGTATGTTTGTCCACGCATTTATTAGAATCAAGTAATCGGATCATGATCAATATTTTTTTATTGCATTAGTATCTCTCGACTTATGTCATAGTGCAAGTTTCATCAAAATCGGTTTTTAAGATATGGAGCATACATCCGAACTAAAACGACAAACAGCACGAATTTGTAAATTGAGTTATTATGTACTTTGTCAATACTTACTATGGAACTTGCTCAATTTGTATTGTTGGTGAACCAAAACTAAAAAGAGAGAAATAAAACTTTTCGCAAAAAATGACGACTTCAATAAGAAAACACTAAAACGTGCAAATTAACTTTCGTTCCGGAAGTCGGTGTATTTCGAACCTTATGTTTTTATCGTTTTTTAGAAACTGCCGTCGGTATATTTTTTTTGCGAAAAAGTTTATTTTTTAATAAACTTAAAAAAAAAATGCCCCCTACTAAAAATAGTTGTTTACAACACATCTACATATTAAAATTCATAAATTTATTCACTGGCAGACAATGCACAACGAAAGACACTGGGCCTATATTATTTTTTAGCGTGTCGATGGCAAATATAGTTTCCACGCGTTTTCCACGCGCTCCACTGTAGTCTTGACTGTTGCAGCTCATGCACCACGTATGGGTAGGTAGGCAGAAAGACAACGAGTGTTGTAGAACCGGGTTGTGGCGTTATACGCCGAACACACTGGGGTAAGCAAGGCGTCGGACAAAAGATACGCAGTAATATAATACACAGTAATATAATACGCAGTAAAATAAAAAAAAACACACACAATATTTATTGTCAGATTCAAGTAAGTATTGTAAGTTTGAACACACAGTGGGTAAGTTAAATGAACATGCTAGTTACACTAAACTGGCCAAGCTAGACTTCAAGTATTTAGACCAGTTTATTTAAATAAATAGACTCAATCAACAAAATTGCAAATTCACTAGCAAGAACCAAAACCAAACTAAAAACTGACGCCCGTTTTTTCTCGTTCTGTGTCATATCTTCTGAATTTCAAATTCAAATCTCAATTATAAGAAATCATGACCAGAACGAATTAAAACGGTTTACAGAGGGACAGTCTGCCGCTGCCCTTATTTTGAAGATTATACTGTGCAACCAGCTTGGTGGAAGGTCGAGCAGAAGAAGTGTCCATGGTATGTTATGTCTATGGCTTAAGAAAATAAATTGGACAGATAGATGTCAGTTCCGATGAAAATGTCAGAGTATAATTTTTTTAAGATTTTACAAAATAGCAGTATAAAATAAGTTGTGGGTGTTAAAACAATCGGAGATAACCAAAAGTATGCTGTTCAGGTGCTAACAGTATCAAAAAATACATAAAAGTGAGTCACATGAGTTGATACAATTTCAAAAGATAAAAAGGTGTGGTTTGTATAGTATTATAAAACGTAAATAGACTAAAAGATTTGGTTGTGTACTGCAGAATACCACAATGTTTGGCCTAGTATTGCACAACACGGTAACACCACCCGCTGAAGCAGTTATAACGTTCACACACAGGTGACGGCATGGAGCGCAAGACGTAAGATGGGCCATGGAAAAGAATGAAGGAAAGAAATAAAAAGTAATTTATTGCCAAAAAAGGACATACAAACATAAGCAGATTATACGAACAAAAACAGTAGAAGTATATTTTGCTTAAACTTAACCCCGATAGTGCTGGCAGTTCTTAATTTATGTGTGAAAAAACAATAAAAAAGTATAAATAAAAGCAGATGCATATCGTGGTTGTGGCAAGAAGGCTTCCACTCAGCATAATGCTGTGCCGTGGGGGACCCACAACACGGCGCTGATTGCATGGCTTACGGAGAGATGTCGCACAACGACTGAAGATTATATTAGATATATAAGATCTTTGCTGCGGCTGACCTGAGAACGGAGTCTATAATCTTGAAATGCACAACATTTTCTGACACAACGAAGGTTGACTCAGATAGATTTTGGAAATTCCATTCTTTAAGAAATACGGTATGAAAATGTATACGTTTAGGAAACCACATCAGGAACATTGTGTATTTACAAATTTCTTTTATAATTTATTAAATTACTTAGTTGCACGTCTTCTTCTAGCGAGCTTGCACCATTGTATGTTTCAATCATATTATTTCTATGTGCAAAATCTATTACCAGCTCAAGGAAACAATGTGTAGGGAAACCACAAGTTCTCAATAATATTTGACGTGTATGATGAATAAGGAGGTCGGTGTATCGCCATTTATACCTGACTGAGTAGATAAAGGGGAAGAGTTATGTTTCGGAACTCTGTGGCTTTTTATCATAATTTATCGTGAACCGAGCTACCAGTCTTGTACAGCTTCCTTCTTGTTTACACCGTTAAATATTTTACTGGTAAGCAAGGTAAGTTAGGAGCTCGTGGCACGCCTAGTTTTTTGATCCGTAGTTAACTCAACCAATGGTTAAATATACTAATTAATAGTTTAAAATTTCGGTAAAATGCGTTTTTCATCAGTTGTTACCCTCACAAATGGACAAATGTGATAGAGAGTTAATTACTAGAGTAACAGTTAACCATTGGTTAGACTAACAGTTGATAAATAAACGCGTTTTACCGAAATCTGAAACCAGTGGAGACACAGACATAAATCTAACTAGATGATGCCATTGTGTGTACTACGAGTGCCATAAAACGGAGTGAAGTTACGATCAATGCTCGTAATCTGAGCTTTTCATTTAGCATTATTGGCACCGGAAAGCCACCGAAATCTAAAAAAATGCCTTTTTATGCCATATTGAGCTGTAAAGAATGTATAGAAAAAGTTGGCTGAGGCATTGGAAATGTTTTCCTTCATTGGTAAGTAAATTTGTTTATAAATTGTTTGTGAAAAGTGGCACGCTTGGTTTTCATACAGATGGAGGGACTTACGTTATCTAGTTAGATTTATGTCTGTGATTGGTGAGCATATTTTACCATTGGTCAACTAATGGTTAAATATGCTCACCTATCATGTTACGAATTAATTAAAGAACTAGGACTAAATGTGGGACTAAAAAGCAGCTTCCTTCTTGTTTACACCGATACATATTTACCTACCCGTTAACAAGGTTAGTTACGAGCTCGTGGCTAAATAATAACAACAGTACGTGTCAATCTTCGGGGTAAGCAATGCTAGCCGAGATTGGTCCGTGGATGGGTGACCACCTTAACATACCGAGATGCCTCCGTACCTCGGAAAGTACGCTAAACCGTTGTTCCCGTCTGCTGTTTGTAAATCTTAGACAGTTTTCAGAAGCCAGGATATCTTACAATCTTGCCAAGGGGTATCATATTACCCAGTAACTGGGTTGTAGAGGTCTGATATGCAGCCCCTCCAAGTACTGTACTGGAAATCAGCATCCGGTGAGACTAGAAGCCGACTTCAACATATTTGGGAAAACTCTAGACCCACGTTAGATTACGATCCCAGAAGGAGGAGGCGGAACACGTAAGGGAGACGTAACGGAGACGCCCTCACGCCCCAAGCCGCCGAAGGAGAGGCCCTGTGTATCAGGAGTCGTAAGCTGATTCCCGGGCACCGTAAGCACGGGCTTGCGGACGGCGAGTAACGGGTAGCTCGGCATACGTGCGTATTGTTCCACGCGCTCCTCAAAGAGATGTCAGCAAAAACTGACGGGGTCTGCTAGAACCGATGCCTGTCTGGGTCGCGCATAAATTTGAAAAAGAGTTGCCGCGGCCCTGGCTCAAGCAACTGGAGGAACACGGGTGGGTTATTGTAAAATCTGACACAACCTACCGCTAGAGAAGTCATTGAAAGATTTCCCACACAAAAACAAGGGTGTACATAACGTCCTAAAGATATTATGGCCTCGTACTTCTTTAATAAGTACGAGGCCATATAATATCAAAATCGCGCGATTATGAATGCCTTGAATTTGGACAACTTCTGCTGTCCCGATGTTTTTCTTCCAGTCAAATTAAATGATAATTACATGAAATTGAGTTAAAGGACCGAAGGAAGAAAATTTTACTCATTTACATAGAAAATTCACGCTAGACCAAAACATTTTCCTATGGCAATATTGATCTCACAACAAAGTACCTATGGTTCCTCAGACAGATTCCTAGTATCACCTTTGGATTTCGATTTCCCCGTACTGACACAGTAAAGAAAAACACTCTTTTATAGATAACTCAATTTCTAGGCGGCGTATCAAGATAAAACATCTACTAGGTTTTAAGATAAACCAGCAACAATACAATTGTAAAAGCTACATCCAGTTACGAACAGCAGTTTTTCATCATCCACGTACAAACATCCTCCGTGTCAGACAAACAAAAATTCATCAACAAAAAGCATCTATTGCTTATATAAAGATCCCCGTATAAAATTTTCTCAAATATCTTCAAGATACAGACATCGTCGAGTTACAATTTTATTAAATGTATAGATTATAATATAGGTTCTCTTTCAAATTTAAGGCACGTGAGCACATTCGCAAGAAGTTTGCAGAATCATCACAGATTTGATTTGTTGGTTTCGGTTTCTCTATAACATTATTTGTGTATTTTTTTCTCCATTTAACCTTTCATTTAGTTGCACCTGCCTTATTTTATCTCTGCACTACCGTAAGATCAACTGGTAGAAAATGCCTAAGGTATTAAATCCGCCTTTGTACTTGCGCATAAAGTTTTAATAAATAAATAAATGCTTATTTCGTGATCATCGAAGGCTGACGCCTCATTAGTGCGTTCCGTTGCGTCATCGCAACGCTAGACCAAAACATATTCCTATGGCAATATTGATCTCACAACAAAGTACCTATGGTTCCTCAGACAGATTCCTAGTATCACTTTTGGATTTCGATTTCCCCGTACTGACACAGTAAAGAAAAACACTCTTTTATAGATAACTCAATTTCTAGGCGGCGTATCAAGATGAAACATCTACTAGGTTTTAAGTTAAACCATCAACAATACAATTGTAAAAACTACATCCAGTTACGTACAGCAGTTTTTCATCATCCACGTACAAACATCCTCCGTGTCAGACAAACAAAAATTCATCAACAAAAAGCATCTATTGCTTATATAAAGATCCCCGTATTAAATTTTCTCAAATATCTTCAAGATACAGACATTGTCGAGTTACAATTTTATTATATGTATAGATTATAATATAGGTTCTCTTTCAAATTTAAGGCACGTGAGCACATTCGCAAGAAGTTTGCAGAATCATCACAGATTTATTTTGTTGGTTTCGGTTTCTCTATAACATTATGTGTGTATTTTTTTCTCCATTTAACCTTTCATTTAGTTGCACCTGCCTTATTTTATCTCTGCACTACCGTAAGGTCAACTGGTAGAAAATGCCTAAGGTATTAAATCCGCCTTTGTACTTGTGCATAAAGTTTTAATAAATAAATAAATGCTTATTTCGTGATCATCCAAGGCTGACGCCTCATTAGTGAGTTAGGTAAATTCGACGCAGGACAGCGTTTCAGTGTGGATTTCAGATTCGACAGTTGATCGGAACAAATACTGACCAGCGTCGAACAAAACTGATCGCATCACTCTCCCCCCTGCTTTGTCTCTCGACCGTCAAATCGTAGAAACATGTAGCATATCACAAAAAATAAAAATAAAACAACGCAGCGTCGACGTTGCGACGACGCAACGCAACTCACTAATAAGGCATCAGTCTAAATTAGCAATATAAAGAGGTAGGTATGTGTTTGTTTTTAGGAGATAATTTCTAGAAAAACTGATCCAATTTAAAGTAAGAAGGTACATTTAATTAGCACAAAGATTCACACAAAAACAAACCACACCAAATCCACCACCGTCCACATCAAATTGGAGACAATAGGCACCTAGTATTTTGTTTTCAATTAAAAGTATTTAGAAAAATAACTTTGTATGACCAGCCGCTAGGTCATTTAATTCATCAATATATTGTAATAATTATTTATTAAATGTAAAGAGTTCCTGCAGAGTTTTGCATGTTCTTTCTTCTCCATAGAAAGATCTCAATAAGCGTAGTTAGAAACCTACGTTTGCAAATGTGCAACTATATAGCGTGATGTTTTGGGCTGACCAACTGCTGGACAACTAATTATATAATTGAAATAAAATATTTAAGTTAAACTTATATAAAATATACCTTTGACAGCTGAGAAATACGAAAGGAAAAGAAAAACAAACCGTTTACATAAACTAAATCAAGAACATCTTTCCAAAATTTTAATAAAAACAGCACCATTTACCAGAAATAATATAGGTACTTTAATTTTAATTACGAAGAGCTCAAAGCATCCTAAGTAAACATTTCGTTCAATTAGTACATTTCTCCTGATAATCCCTTTTGGTATTGCATTAAATTTCATTTAGGCTGACTACAGTAAGCTCCAAAGGGAGGATATGAATTTACTGCCCGAAAAATATCCGTATTTTTTGGGAGATTGCTGGTCTAACACAAGTGGCAATATTATTTTATGTTTGTTTTGTGGTAACGCTGTTTTTACAGCGTTTAATTAGCGGGCAAACACGATGAGTGAATGTAATATGCTTTCCAAAGATGAAGGAAAAGAAAATAAAACACATAAATGACGAATATTCATATTTTATCACGAGAATAATATTATTCTAGGTACTGGCAGTATTTCTTGCGTGATAATAGAAATCGGGAGGGTTATAAATCTTAAGTTTAAACTATTGGCATCGGTACATCCCGAAATACGAAAACCACGACATTTTTGTACTATCCAATCCCACCAATTAGTCTGATCACTTCATAAATATTCAAGAGTCAATATAAAATTCTCTGTCACATACAGAAAACTCTTTTTGGATGCTTATCTAAAACCTACAGAAGCATATTCTATTTAAATCACCAAATATTTAATCACAAGGAAATGATGGATTCTTAAGCACTTCCAAAACTCCATAATTGGAGCACGTTATAAATTCCAAGGATGGCTAACAACCCATAAACTTCTAGAGAACGAAGGATGCCATCTATGAAGACCATAAAATAGTACTAGCGTTCTCTTTATATCTGAATTTATGGCGCTAAGAATCTTCAGACCATTAACATAGTGTGGAGTGAATAAGATTAGGGATTTAAGTATGTAGAGGTAGTAAATGGCACGTAAGTGATGCAGAATATTGCTGGCTAGAAGACGGAGGAGTGATGATTATCGAACTGCAGTGTACTATAGCGGTATAGTAGAGCAAATCTCGATGATGTTGAAATTTACCCTATTGCTTTCTATAGGTTTTAGGCATAAAACACTTACATACAGATTAAAAATCTTGAGTTATATGGACAGAAAAGTTTAAATCACGTTCCAAGCGCGTCTAAATTTGTTCCATATCTTTACAGTTTTGATTAATAGGATATTTACAGCCAGTTGGGATAGCAATTCTGGTTGCACGTGTTAATTATAATGCTCCCAAGGCATTCATAATCGCGCGATTTTGATATTATATGGCCTCGTACTTCTTTAATAAGTACGAGGCCATATAATATCAAAATCGCGCGATTATGAATGCCTTGGGAGCATTATAATTAACACGTGCAACCAGAATTGCTATCCCAACTGGCTGTAAATATCCTATTAATCAAAACTGTAAAGATATGGAACAAATTTAGACGCGCTTGGAACGTGATTTAAACTTTTCTGTCCATATAACTCAAGATTTTTAATCTGTATGTAAGTGTTTTATGCCTAAAACCTATAGAAAGCAATAGGGTAAATTTCAACATCATCGAGATTTGCTCTACTATACCGCTATAGTACACTGCAGTTCGATAATCATCACTCCTCCGTCTTCTAGCCAGCAATATTCTGCATCACTTACGTGCCATTTACTACCTCTACATACTTAAATCCCTAATCTTATTCACTCCACACTATGTTAATGGTCTGAAGATTCTTAGCGCCATAAATTCAGATATAAAGAGAACGCTAGTACTATTTTATGGTCTTCATAGATGGCATCCTTCGTTCTCTAGAAGTTTATGGGTTGTTAGCCATCCTTGGAATTTATAACGTGCTCCAATTATGGAGTTTTGGAAGTGCTTAAGAATCCATCATTTCCTTGTGATTAAATATTTGGTGATTTAAATAGAATATGCTTCTGTAGGTTTTAGATAAGCATCCAAAAAGAGTTTTCTGTATGTGACAGAGAATTTTATATTGACTCTTGAATATTTATGAAGTGATCAGACTAATTGGTGGGATTGGATAGTACAAAAATGTCGTGGTTTTCGTATTTCGGGATGTACCGATGCCAATAGTTTAAACTTAAGATTTATAACCCTCCCGATTTCTATTATCACGCAAGAAATACTGCCAGTACCTAGAATAATATTATTCTCGTGATAAAATATGAATATTCGTCATTTATGTGTTTTATTTTCTTTTCCTTCATCTTTGGAAAGCATATTACATTCACTCATCGTGTTTGCCCGCTAATTAAACGCTGTAAAAACAGCGTTACCACAAAACAAACATAAAATAATATTGCCACTTGTGTTAGACCAGCAATCTCCCAAAAAATACGGATATTTTTCGGGCAGTAAATTCATATCCTCCCTTTGGAGCTTACTGTAGTCAGCCTAAATGAAATTTAATGCAATACCAAAAGGGATTATCAGGAGAAATGTACTAATTGAACGAAATGTTTACTTAGGATGCTTTGAGCTCTTCGTAATTAAAATTAAAGTACCTATATTATTTCTGGTAAATGGTGCTGTTTTTATTAAAATTTTGGAAAGATGTTCTTGATTTAGTTTATGTAAACGGTTTGTTTTTCTTTTCCTTTCGTATTTCTCAGCTGTCAAAGGTATATTTTATATAAGTTTAACTTCAATATTTTATTTCAATTATATAATTAGTTGTCCAGCAGTTGGTCAGCCCAAAACATCACGCTATATAGTTGCACATTTGCAAACGTAGGTTTCTAACTACGCTTATTGAGATCTTTCTATGGAGAAGAAAGAACATGCAAAACTCTGCAGGAACTCTTTACATTTAATAAATAATTATTACAATATATTGATGAATTAAATGACCTAGCGGCTGGTCATACAAAGTTATTTTTCTAAATACTTTTAATTGAAAACAAAATACTAGGTGCCTATTGTCTCCAATTTGATGTGGACGGTGGTGGATTTGGTGTGGTTTGTTTTTGTGTGAATCTTTGTGCTAATTAAATGTACCTTCTTACTTTAAATTGGATCAGTTTTTCTAGAAATTATCTCCTAAAAACAAACACATACCTACCTCTTTATATTGCTAATTTAGACTGATGCCTTATTAGTGAGTTGCGTTGCGTCGTCGCAACGTCGACGCTGCGTTGTTTTATTTTTATTTTTTGTGATATGCTACATGTTTCTACGATTTGACGGTCGAGAGACAAAGCAGGGGGGAGAGTGATGCGATCAGTTTTGTTCGACGCTGGTCAGTATTTGTTCCGATCAACTGTCGAATCTGAAATCCACACTGAAACGCTGTCCTGCGTCGAATTTACCTAACTCACTAATGAGGCGTCAGCCTTGGATGATCACGAAATAAGCATTTATTTATTTATTAAAACTTTATGCACAAGTACAAAGGCGGATTTAATACCTTAGGCATTTTCTACCAGTTGACCTTACGGTAGTGCAGAGATAAAATAAGGCAGGTGCAACTAAATGAAAGGTTAAATGGAGAAAAAAATACACACATAATGTTATAGAGAAACCGAAACCAACAAAATAAATCTGTGATGATTCTGCAAACTTCTTGCGAATGTGCTCACGTGCCTTAAATTTGAAAGAGAACCTATATTATAATCTATACATATAATAAAATTGTAACTCGACAATGTCTGTATCTTGAAGATATTTGAGAAAATTTAATACGGGGATCTTTATATAAGCAATAGATGCTTTTTGTTGATGAATTTTTGTTTGTCTGACACGGAGGATGTTTGTACGTGGATGATGAAAAACTGCTGTACGTAACTGGATGTAGTTTTTACAATTGTATTGTTGATGGTTTAACTTAAAACCTAGTAGATGTTTCATCTTGATACGCCGCCTAGAAATTGAGTTATCTATAAAAGAGTGTTTTTCTTTACTGTGTCAGTACGGGGAAATCGAAATCCAAAAGTGATACTAGGAATCTGTCTGAGGAACCATAGGTACTTTGTTGTGAGATCAATATTGCCATAGGAATATGTTTTGGTCTAGCGTTGCGATGACGCAACGGAACGCACTAATGAGGCGTCAGCCTTCGATGATCACGAAATAAGCATTTATTTATTTATTAAAACTTTATGCGCAAGTACAAAGGCGGATTTAATACCTTAGGCATTTTCTACCAGTTGATCTTACGGTAGTGCAGAGATAAAATAAGGCAGGTGCAACTAAATGAAAGGTTAAATGGAGAAAAAAATACACAAATAATGTTATAGAGAAACCGAAACCAACAAATCAAATCTGTGATGATTCTGCAAACTTCTTGCGAATGTGCTCACGTGCCTTAAATTTGAAAGAGAACCTATATTATAATCTATACATTTAATAAAATTGTAACTCGACGATGTCTGTATCTTGAAGATATTTGAGAAAATTTTATACGGGGATCTTTATATAAGCAATAGATGCTTTTTGTTGATGAATTTTTGTTTGTCTGACACGGAGGATGTTTGTACGTGGATGATGAAAAACTGCTGTTCGTAACTGGATGTAGCTTTTACAATTGTATTGTTGCTGGTTTATCTTAAAACCTAGTAGATGTTTTATCTTGATACGCCGCCTAGAAATTGAGTTATCTATAAAAGAGTGTTTTTCTTTACTGTGTCAGTACGGGGAAATCGAAATCCAAAGGTGATACTAGGAATCTGTCTGAGGAACCATAGGTACTTTGTTGTGAGATCAATATTGCCATAGGAAAATGTTTTGGTCTAGCGTGAATTTTCTATGTAAATGAGTAAAATTTTCTTCCTTCGGTCCTTTAACTCAATTTCATGTAATTATCATTTAATTTGACTGGAAGAAAAACATCGGGACAGCAGAAGTTGTCCAAATTTACAAACAAAAAAAACATACAATTGCCACGTACTTATCTGGTAAGTAGGTAGATACTTTTTTTTGGGATCAACATTTATAATGGCTCCAATGGGTCATACATCAAATTTAAATCAAGAAATTCATAAATTGATAGACATGTAGACGAGCCGTTTTTGTAAAAAAAAAAATCCGTAAATAGTATACAGTTAAGTAAGTCGTGTTTGCTAGCATCACGTAAACAACAACTACAACAGTCGTAAGTCAGGTCAATATTATTTGTATACAGGCTACAAATTATCAGGCTTTTTGTTATGCTATTTTAGCAGAAGTTGTTATAAAAAGGCACAAAATGCTACAAAATTGCAGATACCTGAATGATAAATGATAAATGATTTTATTTCTGTAAGTTGGTTTATACAAACACTTTTACATGTCGAACACATTTTTTAAAAATAGATGAGGTCGGCGTTTGAGAAGAAAGGCCGAAACAAACTCAGAGGTCACAGTCTTTTAAAGTCCAGACAAAATATTGGTTAGATCATGTGAAGACCATGTAGACTGATGTCTGTCTGAAATGGTCTTTTGAGGAAAGAACCAGCCAGATTGAAAGGACCTGTCCAGTCAGTGCAAGCATTTGTCAATAACCGAGCAGCTCAACTCAGAATTTAAGGAGCTCAACGATTCGACTAACAATACCAAATAAAGGACATTTGGGTAGGCCGCATAAACTACTCAAACTGCCAGACCATGATTAAAAACTAAGATAAATTTAAATTAAAACAAAAAAAAAACAAAAAAGAATGATCCACATAGTCTTCACATTCATAATAATTAAAATAAAATAATATAATACTTTAAAAAGAAAATATTCTTGTCATTGCAAGAAAAAAAAAAAAAAAAAATTATAACCAAATTCACGGTGCAAAATATACTAAAAAAAAAACAAAATTAATTGGAGCAGCTCAATCCCAAGCCTTTTTGTCTTCAAGGTAATCTTTGTTGTATAAAACGCTTTCTGGCACAACTTACGTTTAATGAAAGATTTGAATTTATTAAGACTTAGATCTTGTACGTGGCTTGGAAGCTTATTATAAAAGCGTACACATTAACATCTAAACGAGCCACCTATTTTCTTGAGCCTTGTTGTAGGTACTACAAATTTGTATTTATTCCTAGTATTTATGTTATGGATATCACTGTATTTTTTAAACAATTTTATGGGAATATAAAAGATTTTCATAAATATACTGAGAAGGCACATTCATTACATTAATCTCCTTAAATTTCTCTCTGAGAGAGTGTCTTGGGCTTAATTTATAAATTGACCGAACAGCTCTTTTCTGTAAAACAAAGATAGTCTGGATGTCGGCGGCATTTCCCCACTACAGAATACCGTACGACATTACACTATGAAAATGGCTAAAGTATACTAAACGGGCTGTCTCTATGTCAGTTAAATTACGACTTTTTCTAACAGCATATGCTGCGGAGCTTAGCTTCTTTGACAATTTATCTATATGTGGGCCCCATTGAAGCTTAGCGTCCAAAGTTAAGCCTAAGAATACTGTGCTATTTTCAGGATTCAATTCTTCGCCCTTTATCAACACATCGGTTTGCACCTGCCTAACGTGAGGTAGGGTAAACTTAATGCATTTGGTTTTTTTTTCATTAAGAAGTAAATTATTAACATTGAACCAGTGAACTACTTTTGACATCGCGCTATTTACATCGTCAGTAACCAGCTGCTGACGTTTAAGTTTAAACAAAAGTGAAGTATCATCCGCAAACAACACTATATCATGGTTATCCTTTATGAGGTAAGGCAAGTCATTAATATTAATAAGAAACAAGAAAGGATCAAGAATCGAGCCCTGTGGGACTCCCATTGTTACCATAGATCCAGGAGATCTTTTTCCATTAACGTCAACGGTCTGAATCCTATTACTGAAATTTGAAGTAGGAAGATCCAGAGCGCTGTTCCGGATACCGTAGTGGCTGAGTTTCCTGATTAACGTTTCATGAAAAACACAATCAAATGCTTTGGACAAATCACAAAAGATTCCCAAGGCATCGCACTTATCTTCCCATGCATTATAAATATGTCCTAAAAGTTCAACACGGCATCAGTAGTTGAACGACCCCTTGTAAAACCGAACTGTTTGCTATGTAATAATTTATGTTTATTAAAAAAATCTTTGCAATTGCTCTAAAATTAATTTCTCAAATATTTTGCTGAACGTAGGTAGTACTGAAATATATCTATAATTTGTAGGGTCTGATGTACTACCTGATTTAAACAAAGGTATTATTTTACTATTTATCATAAGGTCAGGAAACTCCCCACAGTCGATACAATTATTATAGATAATAGCTAAACTAGGTGCGACCATGTCAATAACAGACTTAGCAACTTCTATAGAATGACCCCATAGATCTGCAGTCTTTTTAACATTTAAAGTGTGAAAGGTTTTAATTATGTCTTTACATGTAATATGTTCAAAAATTAATTCCGAATTGCAAACATTAACATTTTCTTTTAGCAAAGACTCAGCAACAGAAGGTGATGAGTTTAAGGATTTAGTCGTTGAAATGGGAATATCAGAAAAGAAATTTGCAAAGGCCACTGCGACTTGTGAGTCTGATTTTATGATGTTGCCATTAATAGACAGGCCGTAGTCAATATTTCGGTTACCAGATCTTCCCGTTTCACTATTAATAATATTCCAAGTCGTTTTAATAACATTACTACTGTTTTTAATCTTTGAGCTCAAATAACGCGACTTGGCCAAACAACAAAGTTTTTAAAATAATTTTGAGTAATTTCTAACATACAAATTAAATCAGCAGTGTTTATATAAGTCTTTTCACTGTACAGCTCATAAAGCCGTGTTCTACTTTTATGAATACCAATGGTAGCCCAATCACTGAATGATGCGTTACTATAAATTAACGGAGATAGTCTTGGGAATAAACGTCGAATTAATTTTTTTACAGTATATACTAAAAAAATCATCATATAGATGATTAGGATCAGCATCAATTGACAAAATTGGTAATTTATTAATGAGTTTAACTTTAAAAGCTGCCAAGCGACTTGCAGTTTTGGGGTTAACAGTGATATCCTTTTTAGCCACTTTGTTGTTTTGGTTTGGTATAGTAATCCTCTGCCCGCAATGATCAGAATCTAGTAAATTTATAATTTTTTTGTGGACTGGTATAACATTAGTATAAATATTATCTAAGCATGTAGCACTAGAAGGGGTTATTCTTGTGGGCTGCAAAAATAAGTTTAGAAGATAGTAGGACTGAAACAGACTTATTATTTTACTACAAGAACCTGAGTTTTCTAATAAATTAACATTAAAATCACCACAAGTGATAATGGATTTATTCGAGTTACAAATCTTGTGTAACATTTCATCCATTACCTTTTCAAAGCAGTCATGCAATCCTGAAGGGGGTCTGTATAAACTGTAGCGTTACGTTAAGCTCAGAGAGAGCTAAACGTTAGCCACGTTAATGATATTAAATAATTATAAACTAAAAAATTAATAAAAGGATATTGAGAATAAAAACAGAAGGGCCGGCTTTGCACGACGTGGGGTGCTGCAGTTAGGCAGCTAACCAGGCAGCAGGACGGGCTGGAAGCCGGGGTAGCCCGAGGTAAGCGGGTGAGTGGGCACCACGACGACAAGCAGGTAATCGGGCAGGCAGGCAGTAGAGTAGGTAGCAAATCGGTTAGGCAGGCAGCTGGACGGACTGGAACTCTTCAAAAGTCGTGGTAAGCTTGAGAGGGACAGGTGAGCAGACACCACGACGGTCTTTCAGGCACACAGTTTGGTATGCAGTTGTATAGGCATACAGTAGGTAGGAAGGCAGGCAGCCAGGAGTGAAACGGGTAGTAGTCAGATACGTAGGTAAAATCATACACAGTATATCACTCACAATATTTATATTTTAGTGCACTTCAGATATTATTACTGGATATTATATACACAAGCTGGATATTAAGGTTTTAGAGAGTTTTAGATTTAAAAGACCACTTCGTATTACTCAGTAAATAAATCGACATTCGGCGTTCAGTCCCGTTTTTCTTCGTTATGTGTTCTATCTACATTTCAAATTCAAATTTCAATTAAGAAATAAAGACCAGAACGAATAAAAACGGTTCACAAAAGGGTCAGTCTACGCTACCCTTATAATAGTGTAAACCTAGCTTAAAGGAGGTTTAGTCCATGGTACCTATGTTACGGTCTCATTTAATATCACTTGCGGGGCGGTTAAGTTCGACGGCTTATGCTGTTAGAAAAATTCGTCAATTTACTGATGTAGATACCGCGAGGCTGGTCTTTTTTAGTTACTTTCATAGTATAATGTCTTACGGCATATTACTATGGGGAAGGGCTGCAGACATTCAGTCAATTTTTGTTCTGCAAAAACGAGCCATCAGAGCGATCTACAATCTTCGCCGGCGCGATTCTCTAAGGGAACTGTTTAAGGACATTAACATCATGACGGTACCTTGTCAATATATTTACGAAAACATGATGTACGTTAGAAAGAATTTACATATTTTTAGTAAAAACAGCGATAGACATAGTTATGTTACTAGAAATAGGGACCAATTAATTCAACCAGGTTTCAGGCTGGCTAAAGTAGCGTCATCTTTTAGGGGGTACTGTATAAAATGTTACAATAAAATACCGCCACACATTCTAGAATTGAATGAGACGAATGTACAATGGGCGGTATTATTGCACAGGGCAATCTCTTACAGACAACCTTTGGATGGACTGTACGATAGGAGAAGAATTTAGGGCTGTCAGTATACAAAATTAAATACTTAAATAATATTACTTAGACATAATAACATACAATACATACATACAATATTATATAATATACTAATACATATCAAATATCTAACAGAGAAAGGAGAAGAATAAAAATTATAGTGACAGGTAATGCTCTTTTACCATTTTCTTAAACGTTGGCAGTGTTTGAGCACGTCTTATTTCAATTGGTAATACATTCCACAAACGAGCCGCTTGAATGGTGACAGGTTTGTCAAAAAAGGAAGTGGAATGCATACGAATATTTAGTTTAAGATTTTTCGATGACCTCAAGGACCTAGAATGGGTGTCACAGAGGAACTGAAAGAGTTCTTTGAGATAAAAAGGAGTAAAAGGATTAAATAGCAAGTTATAAAGCAAAGAAAGTATGTGGGCATTCCGGCGAAGGCGAATAGGAAGCCATTTGAACTTAGTACGAAATTATGTCAAATAAAGAACAACCAGGCATACAGTAGTTCATTATTGAGTGTCCTGGATATCTATTTGTTAACAAGTGGCCTAGATCTTTTCCAATTTCATCACAAAATAATACTATTTCTGTATTTACATTCTTAATAGGCAAACGGTTAGTAATTTCTAATGCCAAACTTGCACTAGACTGCGGTATGGTGGCATCACATATTGTCAATGAATGGTCCGGTGTGGGTTCAACAGATGGTGGTTGACAATGATCACATTTGTTAGTTTGTGAGCTTACTAGCTCATTCATTGCCAATACATATTTCCTCATTTGGTTTTCAGAGGCTGTATATTTGATGGTCATAGAAGTGGGTTTCTCCTGTGGATGGTCAAGTTCATACCGCAAGTCTTCTGTGTCAGTTTGGTAATTCCTAGTACTTTTTTCTAAATTAAATGAATATGAAATGAATATCTAATTGTTTAAGTAGATGCAATCTTTCTCTATTAAGTTTTACATTTTTGATGAAAAACCTTTGTTTTTTGATCATTTTCTTAGTTTTAACTATGTATTTGTTAATTTTAATGTACTTTTTTATTTTATTTTTACTAGTAACCACCCTCAATGATTTAATTGATTTTGAATCATCATGACCTGTTAAATCTATTGTGTAAGAGGAATTTATTGCAGTAACCAATGACGGGGCAACAGGCACCAATTTATTGATTAGACTTTGATTCAACGAGGCAGTGATGTTATGATTTGTAGTTTCAAGATGTTCAATCTGACTTTGAGCCTCATGTAGCTGCTGTTGTAGTAAATATTTGTGACTAAGAGCTTGTTCATACTCATTGCTACACTGGCTGAACCCGTCCACAACAAATTGGAGCCTGTCACGGGCTGCTATGGCATCAGTGTGTTGAGTATATAACTGAGCCATTTCTGATTTCAGTTTGCTATTCCTGTCAAGGACACTAAGGAACTCTATTTCGTTTTCATGTTTTTCCCTTATCAATTGGTCACAGAAGTCCTGAGAGGCCTTTAATTCGCTCAAAGCTTGACTGAGTTTGGTCTCTTCTAGGCGATCCCGCGCGCTGCGAGTCATAATCTTGATTAAAGAGAAGAATGATGAGGTTGGAAAAGAGAAGTGGAATGAGTAACAGATGATTAGTTGAACGGAAAAATAAAATTTAGATCTTTAAGAAATAAATTCTGTCACCAAACTAATTAGGGTTATGTTTACGTTTTACTTACGGGCTTACCTTAGAAATAATTATCATCACGATATTCCTTCGAGGAGATAAGTAATCAATCGTGTGTACTATACATATAAGATCGGCTATCTTATCCAATTGTCAACGGAATTCATAGATTGGCGTTTTAGGAACTGACTTTTACACCTTTTGTTGTAAGTTCGATGCCCAGCTTCAGTAATTGTTTTTAAAGTAATATTAATTATTTTTTATGCTTTTTCATATCTATAAAATAAAAAGAAAATAACTCTGTCTGTCTGTCTGTTAATTTTTCACGATTAAACCGCTGCACCAATTTAGATTAAATTTTGTGTGGAGATAGATTGAGACCCTGGGTAGGATAAATTATAGTTTTATTCGGTAAATCATCCTTAAGGGGCTGAAGTCGAACAGTTGACAATCGACATCTGAGGTTCTAAGCCTCACAAGGCCGACCACAGAGGCCCACATCATAAACGGACTCTTCTGATGGTTTTTACAAAAATATTACGCGCAAGTTATTATTTCAAACTGGCGGCTAGCATCTGACATCAGATCGTTCACTGTTATTTTGCCTATGATCACTAAAATAGGTAATCTGGCTAGTGTCATTTGAGTCTTTGCCGTGAAAATTGATAAAATATAATAATTATGTCTGCTTCTATGCGACTGCCACATATAAGAACACAGTAGGTGAGATTTTTTTATAATGGTTTTATACCAGATAATTTTTATTATTTTAATGAGTTTTACAATACTGAAATGGACTATGTATTGTTAACCGTGTAATGAAAACTTTTTATTTCAATTGAGATTTGGTGATTTCATTGATCAATTTAATTATTTATTTATTTATATACACTTTATTGTACAACATAATAAACAAGAAAAAGAAACTTAATACTAAAACAAAATACAATAGGCGGCCTTATCGCTTTCCGCGATCTCTTCCAGGCAACCTGGAATGGAATGGTTAATCATTATTTACAATAGGAAAGTCCCATCAAATTGTAAAACACCTTGAATTTCCAAAAATTACTAGGTTCGGTATTGTCTTTTTTAAGCATATTTAAAATATCCAATAGAATTTAGGACACTATTAATATCATTTGATCAATTCGTAAGTTCATATTCCTTGTTTAGTATTCTCTTGAAATATTAAGATGTCATTTAGTTACTCATACAACATGACTTTCCATAGCCTACTTCAAATCATAATATATTTTTGCGCTATCCTGGAAAAGTTCAAGGCACTTACTGGGTTTTAATATAGACCAGTCCTCTGGGGTGAGGAGGTCACGTGGTGCCATTTTTGATATAAAATTAGTTATATTTTTAAAGAGGTTTAAATACTTTCTAGTTATGGATTTAGTATGTATACTAAACGACATGAGGCGTTTATAATACAACAAAAATGTAGATGCTAGTGACAGTGGTAGTGCCAAGAATAAAAATAATACAGAGTTTTACAATATTACATATGTTTCAATTAGAACCACCAGGCTAGATTTTCTGTCTGCATTATACCTGTTTTTTTGACAGATTGAATTGACGAAAAACAAATCAATTTTTTTTTTGCATTTTGTGGCAAAAAGCGTCATACGTCCTCCTAGCAACGCTATAAAGCGGTCACGAACTGCACTGGATGGAAAGAGAAGCACGATGGAATTTGTATAGATTTTTTTATAAAATATAATAGTATGAATTATTTAAAAATAATGAATGAAACTTCAAAATATACGACAATGAAATTTTGCGTCCTGTTATGATACATTATTGTTATTAATTGTACAAATGTACGCTGGTTAGTAATAATTAAACTAGGTAATTAACGGAAAAAAAATTGAAGATCACGGTAAGAGGTTACTTTGCCATCCTATTGTAATGAGGATTTTGTTCGTAAACGTGTTTCGGCTACAACGAAGTTTTCGGAAACATGATCAAGATTAACATGAATTTTATCCCCTGCTACATCTTCAATAGATTTGGCAAAAAATAAATAAAATAATGCCTATTTTGGGAATTCAGCCCCTTAAGGGGATGGAATGAGGGGTGAAAGTTTGAATGGTGATCTAATAATTTCTCAAGTATGGCGACCCACACACGTACAAATGCTCGAAGTACTAATGCTACGCAGGCGATGTCGCGGGCAACAGCTAGTTTATTGAATAAGGACCATCATGGAGATAAGTTCAAAGGACAATATCTAACCACAGACAAGTCTATTACAGAACACTGTCACGTCAACATTAAACGACCGCTTAACTTATCTTTTGGTCGCTAAATTACAATTTCTGAGGTACCCCAGTATCAGTCATTGACCTCTGCAATTCTTTAACCCGCAAACGGAAAAGTGAAAAACGTAGATGTAAGCATTATAATATTGTGAAGTGACACGAATATTTAGGTTGAGCGCACTCGGGGACGCGTGTTTGCCAAAGATCGGAGACGGTACCTCGGTTATCGCTTTTTGTAGACATGGTAAAAACAATGTCGTACAAGGCTAGAGCTTCCAGTGAACTGATCTTTGTTAAATTGCTGTATTCTGACGGGAATACTTTAGGTTGCCTAAGAATGACTAACAAGAGTCGTTTAGATATGCTTGCATAGCTGAAGTCGTTTCTTGTGCTTGTGCGAAAAAGGCAAACTCAACTGCGTACCTAAGTATGAAAAATTACTTCAACTAGATTAGCTAAGCTAGCTGAAGTAATTCATTAACCTGAATTAAATTGGCTTAGCAATAAGCATTACAAGTCAGTTATTATTATTCCGTATGTTTCTAAAATTAAAGAAAGGGACGATCCAGGACTAACAGCTCTGATTTCCTTTTTTTCTTTTAAATTAAACAAAAGAATCGTATTAGGTTGCGTTCTGTAGTGTCTGCCTACTTCCATGGGAAAAAGGCGTAGGTTTATGTTCTTTTGAGATTTGACACCTTATCAAATTATTGGTAAGTTAAATAAATAAAAACATTAATACCTGCCTTTTCCAGAAATAATTTATCAATTCTGGGCCATCACAGTCCGTACGCCTGTCACGTTTTTTATATGAATTTAGCGCAAAGGGAGAAGAGTTTACGTCCTCCATTTTCCTTGTCGGTAGATCTCGACATGCTGGTTTTATGTATTTTGTTCGTCATAAACATTTTGACTAGTGTAAGCAAATCTACAAAGCAAAGGCAAATCTAAGCATCTCAAGATTATCGTAAATTATTATGGTTGATATTTTTGGAAAAGTCATCTATTAATCACCAGAAACCCACCCCAGCTTCGCTCTGCTGCATTGTGTGTGTTTAAAAATCAACGTTAGATTGATTTAAAGTTTATCACTTTGATGTTCTCTTTAAAAACAGTACATAGCAAGAAACAATCATATCTATTTGGTTTTATAACCATTAATAGAAGCTCGCTTCGTTCAAGTCATCCCCTTTTCTGCCATTAAATGATAAATTACATGAGCTTTTGTAGTACCGCAGAATTATTTGGTTGCGCGAGTTATTTTAATTTAGCGATATCTCCTAAGATATTCAACTAAATTAATTGGTGTGAACGGCAATTTGGTCCTAAATTAAACATTCAAGATGACTGACATATTTATTTAGATAAGAATTTATACGTCTTTTACACTAAATTTGAATATCACAATAATGGTTATATATGTTGATTCAACCTTAATTTTTATTTATTTATTGAATTAAGATTCATCAACAGTTGTTACAGATATTTTACAGATAGGAACATATAAGCAAATGTGTCTTAAATCTAACTGCACCACCAATTACAGGCAAACACCACATGCATATTGCTCTTTTTAATTATAATTAATAGATAGACAATATCCTATCGCGCACTTTATTTTAGAACATTTTGAGGCAAATTTTGCTGCCATACATAGTTTTGTTATATTATCTCAAAGGGCAGCGTATTCGTTTTTTTATAATATTTAGTGATCATCAAGTTGAAAAACGTTTAATGATCTAACTAGATGAAGCGAATGTATGTACTTCGCCTGTCAAATTACGATCGATGACCGGGATTTGAGCTTTCCATTTAGCATTATCGGCACGGGAAATTAACCGAAATCTAGAAATTCTTTTTATGGCATACTGAGATGTAAAGACTGTTTAGAAAAAGTTAGGCGAAGCATTGGAAATGTTTTCTTTCGTAAGTAAGTTTTGTTTTTAAATTGTGTGTGAAAAAGTGGCACGCTTGGTTTTCATACAGATGGAGGGACTTGCGTTATCTAGTTAGATTTATGTCTGGTGGTCCTGTTCTTCTTGCATTCAGCGGACTTCCACAGCTCTCATCGATTCTCCTTGTGGTAACCCTTCCAACGTTGCGTCTTCCTATACGGTGTCGCCACCCCGACGACACGGTTGGCGCAGTGGTTGTACATACCCCTATTTGTCTACTGAGTTTTCCTATAGTGGCCTCCTTCACCAACCTTACGTTATGGAAAGCGGCACACTATACCAGGCAACCCCTTACGAGGTGTCTGGGACCATCTTCGGTAGGTCACGCCTCCGAGAGCACTCGCCCCTGGTACTCAAGAGAAAATGTGAGTTGCACCGTGCTTACTCACTACCATTTGTCCAGAATGGTACCGGAGCAATAAAGCCGCTCACCACACGCACCCCAGCACGCCAGCACTAGTGCAAGCACCAACACCAGCGCAGTTGGTGCTAGCGGATTCAATCCCCGTTAAGGACGCCAGAGAAGCTGGCTCCCATTTCTCCAGAATGGTCCCGGAGTTGTAAGCACGCTCACCTCTCGAATACAAATCATCGCATCTACCCAATGCCTACAGCTGGGTTGCCGGAAAACTAATCCAACGGGTAGTCCTCTTCTTTCTATCCAGGAAAGTGCCGGAGATGCAGCTCGCTCACAGGAGCTCACTTGCTTGAGGGTTACTCACGAACCCCGCGTCTGACCACCAGGTGGCCCTTTGCCTTGGGCCTGTAACTTCAGACACTTGTTGCGCGCGAGGAATGACGCTCGGCCCACACATAGCCGAGCAGACAACATGCCACTCCTCTGCAGTGGTTGTACAGTCGGCTTCTGCGCTGTGTGTCGACGGTTTGAATCCCGCACGTAACAAATATTTGTATGGTCTACAGATAGTTGTTTAGGGTCTGGCTGATGTAAGTTGAAATATTTGTAAACGTATCCACGATGCAGGAAAAAAACTTGATAAGGGGAAAAGATATTTAAAAAAAACCATCACGTTTCGGCCCTATCGGTCCATGTACCCTGCCTCTAATTTCTGATTTGACTACGCTCTTAGACAAATTGGGCGCGGCGAGCTGATAGCCTGAATGTTTAGGAAGAGCCTTAACTACTGGTGCGTAAATAACAAGGGGATGATGGAAATACCTGAATAGTGGACTGTAATTTAAGATAGGTGCTGATTGACTGACTCGTAGTTGCACATTGGACAATTGTACCTAGGCTTGGACGTACCTGCATATCCCGAAGGCGAATGCTCCTGCCTCCATGTACCTCTTCAGGAACCACAGATGCACAGGTTTGATATCACACACAGTCTTTGAACGTAGAATCTTCAGAAAGAAAAACAACCGAAAACGGGAGCCGACGGAAGATGCGTTAGCTCGCGAGCGCCGACATTAGAAGACTTTTTATTGGTTGATGATGTATGACAGTTCGGGGTTCGCAATCCAAACGGGCCAATGGCGAGCAAGGTTTACATTAACCCGCGTAACACACAAGCATCCAAACCAGAGTAACTTTGACATAAACAACTATGAGTAGTTATTATAATTTAAAATAAAAGCAAGTAATGATTTTTACAAAACTGGCGTAACCATTTCCTCCAGCCTTGAAAGAAAATCTTTCAAAGAAAAAGAAAAAAATATATATAATATACATTTTACTGATGTGAACCTTATTACCTTGTACGTTAAATAACTTATTACTATAATACACTACCTAGCCAAAACCTGACTACCTTAAGTTTTGCTAGTTTCTATTGAGTTGGTAGTGGACACAGTTTAACAACTGGTCTTTGATAAATACCGTGCTTAGTCTTTACCGTCGCTACGCGGATAACATCATCCTTGCCTTTAAAGGTTTGTACTATGACGCCTAAGGGCCAATGCAAGGGTGTGACATTATCCTGTATTATAACTACAACCATTCCTTCTTTGACAGGAAGGGATGGTGAGTTCCATTTTTGACGAACTTGTAATTCATGCAGATATTCTCTCCGCCATCGCATCCAGAATGACTGTACTAATTTATCTAAGAGCTCATATCTCGTTAAAAGATGTGGAATCGAGTCAACTACATCAGATGCTGGCAGAAATTTGAGAGGAGCCGTATGCAAAAAATGAGCTGGCGTCAAGGCCGTTGGATCTGAAGGATCAGAGGTAAGCACGGTCAGTGGTCGCGAATTTAGTAATGACTCAATCTGTGCCAAAACAGTTTGAAGTTCTTCAAAAGTTAAAATCTGGTGGCCGATGACTTTATACAAATGAGTTTTTATGCACTTGACGTTACTCTCCCAGCAACCACCAAAGTGGGGAGCGTTTGGAGGGATTAATTTCCATTGAATACGGCTTTCGGCTAACTCTTTCTTCCAAATTGGTCTGTATTCATTTTCTAGAAAAGTCGTAAATCGCGAAGATAAGAACGGGCACCAATAAAATTAGTTCCGTTATCCGTATAAAAATATTGAATAGATCCACGTCGAGCCAGAAAACGTTTCATTGCTGCCAGGAAACAAGCTGTACTTAGATCGCTTGCAAGCTCTATATGTACTGCTCGTGTGGTGAGACAAGTAAATAGGCAGATGTAAGCCTTACGACTTCGTATACCTTTGCCGCGATAAGGGGTTACTTGGATTGGACCGGCGTAATCGCAGCCAGTATGAACAAAAGCTTTGTTTACAGCTTTCACTCGAGGCACTGGAAGATCTGCCATCATATGAAACCCAGGTCTAGGCCTAAATCGAAAACATACATTGCATTTAGAGACAATGGATCTAATTGCTCGTCTAGCAGATAATATCCAGTATCTAGCACGGAGAACAGATGTCAATAATCCAGAACCTGTGTGCAGATATTTCCAGTGATAAAAACGTATAAGCATGTCTACCACATAATCCTTACCAGGAAGCAGAATAGGGTGTTTAAATTCAAAACTCTCATCTGAGTTTATCAGGTGGCTACCCACACGTAAAATTCCATCCTTTAAAAATGGATTTAATTTTCTAAGAGGTGGAGAACAACAATTTCCCTTTTCTAAGTTTTGAATATCATCACCAAAATGAACTAACTGGATCTCTTTAATTATTTCGCGTTCCGTAAATTCCAAATCCGTTACAACAATAGGCCCAGCGGGCAGCTTTTTCATGAACTTGAAAACTTAACTCGCGACATTTAGGAACTTTTGCCACGACGAGTAATTACGCGCCAGTTCATAGAAAAAGGGTTCCTCACTAACAGGTTTCACTGTTGTCAGTGAAAGTGACTTAAGCTCTGGTATGTCAGGAGACTCATTTGGAACGAACGCTTTTATAGGCCATTCATGCCTGGATAAACTGACCCAGGAGGGTCCATGCAACCACAGAGGGTGATTAACAAGCTGTGTTGGAGTTAACCCGCGGGACAAACAGTCACTTGGGTTTTCGCTGCCTTTAATGTGGCAAAAGTGATCAGACGACAAATTATCCTGAATTTTTGAAACACGATTGGCAACAAACGTGTGCCATCTATGAGGTGAAGAGTGGATCCAATTTAATGTTACGGTTGAATCCGAAAATGCAAATATAGAATTGATTGGATATCTGCTCGAATAAGTTTCAAAAACCCTTTTTACTAATTTAGAAAGCAATAAGGCTGCACATAATTCCAGACGTGCCAAAGAGATAACCTTTAAAGGTGCAACCTTCGATTTTGCGCACGATAACATGACAGTTGCTTGATTCTGTTCAGTGTCTACTCGGATATAAACGACAGCACCGTAGGCTTTTTCGCTTGCATCAGCGAAACCAAGAATGGTCACTAAACAACCCTCTGTTGGTACAACTCCAATTACTTACTAAATTGATTATCTGTATTGATAGTCCGGGGCATCTCTAAGTCTTTCCGGACACAGACAACTGCGAATAAAAATCCTCTTCCGGTGGTCTTTGTCTTCTATGATGTCTCGCTTACGAGTGGTCGATATTTATATATTTGATACGGATGTGTAATCTGAATAAATCCATACGAGTGCCAAGTCAAGGAGTTTCATTTAATGCTCAACTTACCATAACATGGTGTCAGAAGTGAAGAACAAGGAAGATTTTAAAAAAAAAACATTGCAAAAATGTCGAAAGATGCTGAAGAAACCAAGGAGGTACGTGACGCGAGCTCTCAAAATTATGCCAATTTTAGCAAGATACCCAATTTGCAAATAGGCATCAATCAAAACAATGGTTTGGAGTGGAAGAAATGGTGGCAAAGTTTTGAAGTATTCCTGTTAGCTACCAACTATGTAGCCGCCTCCGAAAAACGAAAGATCGCCATTTTGTTACATTCGATTGGGGAGAAAGGCGTAGAAATATACAACTCTTTCAACATGGACATGGATAAAGTCACGATTGAACAAGTAAAAAACAAGTTTCAAAACTACTTTGAACCGATGAAAAACTTAACCATGATTCGACATTCATTCTTCACACGTGCTCAAAAGGCTGATGAAAATATCGATACTTTCTTGACTGATCTTACCAACATAAGCAACAAGTGCGAGTTTGGAACCTTAAGGGAGTCGCTCATTCGTGATGTTTTCATAGCAAATTTAAGCTCGAAACTTATCCATGTACGTCAAAGATTATTACAAGAAATAGATCCAACATTAGAAAGGACAATTTCACTAGCAAAAACCGTCGTCATGGCACAAGAAAATGCGCAGAAAATAGATATGCAGAACTCGGAAAATATACTTCAAATACAAAAGTATAACTCAATGTCACAGTCAACGGGCACAAAAAGAAATACTTCAAATCGAAACAAACAAGCGTTCGTCAGGCAGCGCAGTCAGAGCCCACATGGTCAACGTAAGGACAGCAACAAATCTTGCGGTCGGTGTGGTCAACATCATAGATTCAAGTGTCCAGCATCCGGAGTAAAGTGCAATTTGTGTAAGCGTATTGGTCATTTTGCTAAATATTGCTTCACTGTTAAAAATAATGTTAGAAATTTAGAGTCAGGACATAACCCTAAAGAACAGGCACATGTCAGCACAGAAAACTTTTTTATAGGTATGGCAAATATCCAAAATAATACAGCTCATTCTGATAAGTCATGGTACCTAAGTGTATTTGTCAACAATGTAGAAATAAAATGCATATTAGATTCAGGAGCTGATACAAATATTATGTCATTAACAACTTTCAACAGCTTATTACTGCCAGAAACAAAAATTATTAAGTCAGAAGCCAATGTCAAAGGGTTTGATGGCTCAACAGTACCCATATTGGGTCAATGTCACTTAAATTGTTACTTTAACAAAAGCAAACAGGTCATAACATTTTTGATAGCAAATATTAATTGTGTGACGGTCATAGGTTTACCTACATGTGTGCAGATAGGTGTGTTAAAAAGAGTATTTGCACTTAAGAGTGAAAACTTAACTGATGACAAAATATTTACAAATTATAATGATGTATTTCAGGGTCTTGGCTGTCTACCACCTGTCTGTCACCTTAAACTACAAAAGGATGCAATTCCATGCATTGATCCTCCAAGAAAAGTACCATTTGGATTGTACAATAAACTGAAGGAAGAATTGGATCGCATGTCAAAAATGGAAGTCATAGAAAAAGTTACAAAACCAACCGAGTGGGTAAATTCTGTTGTCATAACAATGAAAAAGTCAGGTCAGTTAAGAATTTGTCTAGATCCACGAAATCTTAACAAGTACATAATTAGGGAACATTATCCACTCAAAACTATTGATGAAATAAGGTCTATTTTAAAAGGAGCTTCTTATTTTTCCCATCTAGATGCATATTCTGGATTTTGGATGATCAAACTTGATAATGCTAGTTCAGATCTGTGTACTTTTCAAACACCATTTGGTCGTTATCGTTATTTAAGGTTACCTTATGGTATAAATGCATCATCAGAGATATTTCAAAGAATAATGACTGACATGTTTGCGGACTTGGAAGGTGTCTTAGTATTTGTCGATGACATTTTAGTGTATGGAGAAACTAAAGAAATACATAATCAACGTTTACATAAGGTCCTTCTAAGAGCTAGAGACTCAAATTTAAAACTAAATAAGTCTAAATGCATATTTTCTGTCCAAGAAGTTTGTTTTCTAGGTTATGTATTTAACAAAGATGGTGCAAAGGTAGATCAGGAAAAAGTAAAAGCCATTGTCAGCATGCCTACTCCTAGTAATGTCAAGGACTTGCAAAGAATCTTAGGCATGATTAACTATTTATCACCTTTTATTGAAAACTTGTCTGAAAAAACCAAACCATTGAGAAGTTTGTTAAAAAAAAACTCAACATGGGTATGGGATGAAAATTGTAATAAATGTCTTGATAACTTAAAAGCAGAAATAACAAAAGCACCAGTCTTAGCTCATTACAACCCTAATGTTCAACTCGTTTTATCAGTAGACTCATCTAAGTCCGCACTAGGTGCAGTACTCATGCAAAATAAGCAACCTATAGCATATAGTTCCAAAACTTTAACTTCTACACAAGAAAGGTATGCACAAATAGAAAAAGAACTACTGGCTATTCAATTTGGTTGTGAAAAATTTCACCAGTACGTCTATGGTAACACAGTCACAGTGCATACTGATCACAAACCATTAGTCTACTTGTTTAAGAAACCTCTCCATGGTGTACCAGCACGTTTGCAGAGAATGATGCTAGCACTACAAGCATATGATTTAAATGTAATTCATGTTCCTGGTAAAGAAATGTACATATCTGATACATTGTCTAGGGCTGCTTTAAGCGAAAACTATATTCCAAAGTATGAGTCTGATCTTGTATGTCATGTCAATTCTTTATATTCTAATTTAGCAATTACCCAAGAATACAAAGACAAAATTAGTCAAGCAACTGAGAACGACAGTCAGTTACAATTATTAAAAGAATATTGTTTAGGGGGATGGCCTAATAGTAAAGATAGGGTTAATCAATGGCTAAAACCTTATTGGAATATCCAAGGTGAAATTCATGTCATCAATGACTTGCTATTTAAAGGCGACAAGTTGATAATTCCCAAGTCCATGCAAAGTGAAATGTTACACAAAGTGCATGAAGGGCATCAAGGTATAAATAAGTGTCTAAGTCTAGCTAGGAATATTCTCTTTTGGCCTAATATGAGTGCAGATATTAAAAATATAGTTGAGCAATGTCTTATTTGTGCAAAATTTAAAACAAATAATCAACAAGAACCTCTTCAAAGTTACAATATTTCTAAATATCCATGGCAACAAGTTGGGATAGACTTAATGCATTTTAATAACAAAAATTATTTAGTAGTTACAGATTATTATTCCAAATACATAGAGCTTGCAATAATCAATAATCAATATACTGCAAGTAACATAGTCATTTTATTAAAATCCATTTTTGCGCGTCACGGCATTCCAATGTCATTAGTATCAGATGGAGGTCCGCCATTTAATTCAGTGGAATTCAAATCATTCTTATACAACTGGGATATTGAACACGTCATGACAAGTCCATATCACCCAAAGTCAAATGGTCAGGCTGAAAGTTCAGTTAAAATTATGAAAAATTTATTAAAGAAATGTCTAGAGTCAAACTCAGATCCTTATATGGCACTATTACAATATAGAAACACACCAAAAGCTAACTTTGCATCTCCAGCTCAATTGTTAATGTCTAGAAATTTAAGAATGCACATACCAGTTAGTAGTGAGAAACTTAAACCAAAGGTAATTACTTTTAGTAAATATAAAACAGGCTTTGAAAAAGACCGTGCTCAATCTAAATACTATTATGATAGGAACAAAAAACCATTATTAATTTTACAACCAGGAGATCATGTGAACTTTAAGAAAAAACCTGATTCAGATTGGCTACCAGCCATTGTATTAGAGAGATTGAAATGTCAAAGATCATATATAATTCAAGATAACAAAGGAAATAAGTATAGAAGAAACAGAATACAAATAAGGTTCAGATGCAATGAAAGTTGCCACAAGTATGACCACAATGACATGCAATCCAAAGATTCATTATCAGAGAACATCAAGGAAAGGGAAAAGAAGATGGGTGATAGACAGATGGTAGCAGACATTGCCTCCAACATTAACTACAAAACTAGGTCAGGAAGAGAAGTAAGAAAACCCAAGAAGTTTTGCCAAAATTAGTTTGGTCTATTATGTTTTGTTATTATTATTAATAATACTAATGTTTGTATAAACTTACACTTAACTTACTTATAGTTGTGTTAACTTTTAAGTTAAATTTAAATATGTTTATTTTTAATTAATAAATACTCAAAAGGGGAGATGTTGGTACAACTCCAATTACTTACTAAATTGATTATCTGTATTGATAGTCCGGGGCATCTCTAAGTCTTTCCGGACACAGACAACTGCGAATAAAAATCCTCTTCCGGTGGTCTTTGTCTTCTATGATGTCTCGCTTACGAGTGGTCGATATTTATATATTTGATACGGATGTGTAATCTGAATAAATCCATACGAGTGCCAAGTCAAGGAGTTTCATTTAATGCTCAACTTACCATAACACCCTCCACCACACCAATGTGTCGAGGAAATCTTATTTTGACAACTTCGGGAAGTTCCTTTTGGAACTGATTCCACAATCGTATAATCCGTTGGGGGGGAACATCGTCCCAGTCAATTTTGGCAATCCAAAGCTCTTTGATTAAAAGCTTGGCATACAAAATGATCGGTGCCACTAGGCCAAGAACATCGAACAAACGTGCAACAGAGGACAAAATGTTCCTCTTAGTGCAAGGACGATCATCTGACGTCACTTTGAACGCGAACTCATCATCATAAGGATGCCAACATAGGCCTAATATTTTCAGAGTGTCATCTTTATCAAATTCGACATTCTGTGAAAGACGATAATCTTCAGGAATTTGTTCGAGTACCCTTTTACAACTACTCCATTTGACTAGGTGGAAACCCCCAGCTTTGAACAGCTCGATCAGCTCCTGGAAGGCTGCAATCGCTTGATCAGAGCTCATTAATGAACTAGCTATATCGTCCATGTAAAGATCTCTCTGGACAATTTCTTTCGCGATAGGAAAACGATGACCCTCGTCTTGTGCTAGTTGTGCGACAGTGCGTAGTGCTAAAAATGGACTGCATTTCAATCCAAAGGCTACTCGATTGAATTCAAACGTCTTTACAGGGTTTTGGCTATCTGCAAAATTGCACACAGGTGAATCATCATGGGCTGAAATGAAACGGTATAAGATTCGCTGAAAACAACGATCTTGCTCACGAACGCCTATTCTAAGATACATCTGTCTTACGTCAGCTGAGATAGCAACAGGTAATAATCTCATATTCAATAAGATCGTGAAAAGGTCACGTTGGAGATTAGGACCAGCATGTAAGAGGTCATTTAAGGAAAATCCACTGCTAGACTTAGCACTTGCGTCCACGACAGGTCTGACCCGTGTAGTTGCTTTGTCATCCCGTAAAACCGCGTGATGTGGCATATAAAAGTGTCGAAAATCCGTATCGATCATGTTTACAGCAGATAAATAACCTTGATCTATATAATCCCTTATGACATTGTCATATGCCTCTCTCAGAGCGGGCTGAGCATTAAACCTACGCTCTAAGTATGAGAATCTGCGTTTGGCAATCTCAAAAGAATTACCAAGCAAGTCGGGGTTGAATTTAAAAGGTAAAGCTACTTCGTATTGTCCGGAAGTATTGCGTGTGACAGTCTCCGTATAAATATCTTCACATTGTTTGTCATCCGCACTCAAAAATTGTTTAGGATCTATCTCGTCGAGTTCCCACATTTTCCGAACTAAAGAGTCTACCTCGGAAGTGGTGACAGTATGACATGCCACAGAAGTTGCAGCGTGAATTTGGGAAGCCGCTGGAGCATCACCTAGAACGATATACCCCAAAACCGTCTCAAGGGCATCTGGAGATCCGGGTTCTCCGACTATTTTTCCGGACCGCAACATCTCAGCAAAAAGACTAACACCTATTAACAAATCTATTTCTCCTGGCGTACCCCAGGTACTATCTGCCATGGGAATGTTTCGCAAACTATCAAGGAATGTTGTATCTACAGGACACGTTGGTAAGTCACTTGTGATTTGATTCAGTACTAGTGCCTGAATATTAAATTTAGAATTATTAAACCGAGATCTGAAATTAACTTTCACAGTGCCCTTCACTATCTGTGTTGAGCCACCTATACCTTTCACAGCGACAGGTGAGTCAGATTTAATCTTTAATCCTAGCTTAGAACAGCATTTTGTTGTTATATAATGTTTTTGAGATCCGGGATCCAATAAGCATCTAACCACTACATCTCGACCATTGCGACCGGTGGCGTAAACATTTGCGGTCGCAAGAATTTGCGTAGTTGTTTTCGATTCGCACTTTGTAGAAGACAATGTGCAAAACGATACTTCTGGATTCTCCTCTTCAAGCGAAGAGTCATCCAAGACAGGATTTGAGGTGAGTTCCTCCTCGATTTCAAGTAAGTTCAAGACCTCACTTATTTCAGTCTCCTGGTTTACAGCTACAGTGGAGGTGCTCGACTGCGCTGGTGAAATTTCCTTACCAAAATGAAGCAACGTATGATGCTTCGCATTACACTTACGGCAAGAAGTGCTCGAGTTACAATAAAACGATGTATGTTGATTACTCAAACAGTTAACGCAGTAACGATTTTCTTTTACAAATTTAAATTTATCGAGAGCCGAAAGTTCCGTAAATGGTTTACATGCATAAAGATGCGTGTGCGCGGTGTTGTTACAAAGCTTACACAGCTTACCGGAAGCTTGAGTCTGCTGAGTGGAAACTAAAGCGCGCGGAGGCGCGGGAAAAGCACGCGAGGTGGCGGCGCGGCCGCTCCAAGCGGGCTGCAGTGTCGTAGGGTTGCCACGAGCTTGTTGTGATGACGACGAAGTGCTCGTGCGATACAAAATTTTAACTTGTTCTCGTAAGAATTTAACAAATTCATCATATTTAGGCATATCCGTTTGACTACGAATCGCAGTTTCGAAACTTTTCGCTGTATCTGAATCTACAAGCCTAAGCCCCATATAAACAAAAACAAAATCACTCAAATTATCAATGTTAAGTTGTTTGAGGGCCGCGATAGTAGCTGCATATTGATCAACAAATTTTTCCAAATTATTTGCTGAAGGACCGTTTATATTTTTTAATGCAAACAATTGACTCAAATATGTCGTAGCTAAAGCTCTGTCATCCTTATATTTATCCAGCAATGCCTGCCAAATAACAGTGTAATTTTCTGCAGCCGGGGCTATACCAGCACATATGTTTTTAGCCTTTCCAGAAAGATGACTAATTAGGTAATGGATACGTTCCGAATCAGTCAAAGTCTTGTTCTCATGTATTATACGTTTAAACGTTTCGTAAAAATACGGAAAGTTCAGAATTTCACCGTCGAATATAGGTAATTCAATACGGGGAATCTTAATAGTATGTTCCTGAATACCGGCATTTAGCGCGGCTTGTGGAGGGGAGTTTGGTTTATCCAACCTATTGAAAATCTCCTTTATAAAATAATATAAATCGTCAAAGGCCGCTATCGGCTGGTAATTAATATCGTAGTCGGGATCTACTTGCAAATTTAATAAATTTATCTCATCAACCAAACTTACAAATTCCTTACGTAATTGACCAATAGCGCGAGCTTGAGATAAGAAATTATACCTCGACTTCTCATCTGTTTTCGATGATAACTGGAATGTCTTATTTATTTGTTCAAAATACAATTGACGCTTAGCTTAATTTAATTTGTAACAAATGTATATCCACATCCTTTGCCGCCATTGTTGAAACTTAACAATGCACAAACTGTGTTAACAACTCCCGCGACAAACAAATTAAGCGTAAAGATTTACGCGCGATAAAATAAAAAGATACGATGTGATTAGTCAATAAGTAAATTAAATATCTGAAAAGTGTACGATGCGATGCGAGCGAAATAACCGCAAATATTACAAGCCGATGCGATAAGTTACCTACGATGCGACTTATTTACATACGTACCTATACCTCTATAGGTGCGATGCACAAATTGCGATATTCTACGCCGACGGTTAATACCTGCCCACGGCGCGGCGGTAATATAATATATATGTATATACCTTCCCTACCTATTAAATTAAATATTAAACCCAAATTATTTATACCTTTGCAGTATGTATAAGCGAAGATTTAAACAATATAATAGCTGTCTACAATTCGATGCGCTTTTAATAAAGTTATTTACTTAAAACCCAAGTAAATAACAATCAACTTGTAAACAACTGATTGCGAACAACTATCCGACCAGTGACTAGAACCCTAGCGTAGTTATAATAAGTATGACTAGTGCGGGTCTCACTTATTTGGTTGGTTTAATTGGCGAAAAACACTAATCTAATTTTTAGACTAGGGCGAATATTTAACGAAATCTGTAAGTAAAACAGATAAGAATACTAACTGCGAACATATGAACGTCTGCAGAAAGGCGAATGCGAAGCGAATGTAGGTAGATAGGAAATAAACGTAATTTTCGTATGTACGGACGCGCGAGCGATTTACTTTATTAAACACGTTAGAAAACGTATAAATATTGTAATTAATAATAAAATAACGTTATAAACTGTGATTTAATGCGTAATAAGTGAATACTACAGGATATTTGCAAAATATGAGTCGTTGACCTATGGTACTAATAATCGACTTTCAACCTAACGTATGAAGTAACAAGGTTCAATATCAACTATGCGTAAAAGCCAACTCGAGTCGAATCACGATCGGATTTTTCTCAATGATTCTTATCCGATTGCCATCCGGTGAGATGGACCAAATTAAATGGTGCGTAAATAACAAGGGGATGATGGAAATACCTGAATAGTGGACTGTAATTTAAGATAGGTGCTGATTGACTGACTCGTAGTTGCACATTGGACAATTGTACCTAGGCTTGGACGTACCTGCATATCCCGAAGGCGAATGCTCCTGCCTCCATGTACCTCTTCAGGAACCACAGATGCACAGGTTTGATATCACACACAGTCTTTGAACGTAGAATCTTCAGAAAGAAAAACAACCGAAAACGGGAGCCGACGGAAGATGCGTTAGCTCGCGAGCGCCGACATTAGAAGACTTTTTATTGGTTGATGATGTATGACAGTTCGGGGTTCGCAATCCAAACGGGCCAATGGCGAGCAAGGTTTACATTAACACGCGTAACACACAAGCATCCAAACCAGAGTAACTTTGACATAAACAACTATGAGTAGTCATTATAATTTAAAATAAAAGCAAGTAATGATTTTTACAAAACTGGCGTAACCAACTACTCTACTTATACTACACTGATGCCTAATTACCACTACTAAAAAGTAAATAACAAATAAAAACTTTTTTACAAAAAAATACTAACGACTTCCAAATAAAATCACTACAATGTGAAAAATCGTTAGATTCTGTGAGATACTCAATAAAAACACATTATAAGATTCCAAAATGTATTGTGCTCCGCACAGGCAAACGATAAGACCATGAGTGACATCTGTCTATAAAACTTATTCTAGACAACATAGAGTTTACAATGGAAGACATACAAACTCCTTGAAGGTATATTATATTTCTAACAAAAATAACTTCTTTTTCGGAAGTCGGTATCAAAAAACGAAGAAAATAAAACAGGAACATCGAGTTCCGAAAAAGAAGTTATTTTTCACCTTGTAGTGTTTATATTTGTCGTTTTTAGTTTCATGTCAACCAATTTTTTTTAACATATGTATTAGTTACTCGGCTAGTAAGGAATTTAGCTCTCACACCAATCATTATGAACCGTTGGGTTCTGGGTAGTTTTTGCCTTCCCGGGTGGTCTTTTTAGACAGTAATGGATTGGTCGCGTGACATTTTGATAGCTTTTGACATTCCCATAATTTTTTGAGTATTTCTAATCGTTATAGCTACGCTTTCGTTAATATCGAAGATTATTTTTTGTTTTCTTGCAAAGACAAGAATATTTACTTTTTAAAGTATTATATAATTTTATTTTAATTATTGTGAATGTGAAGACTATGTGGCTCATTCTATTTTTTTGTTTGTTCTTTATTTAATTTTTTCTCAGTTGTTTTTTAATCATGGTCTGGCAGTTTGAGTAATTTATGCGGCTTATCTGAATGTCTTTTCTTTGGCATTTTTCGTCGAATCGTTAAGCTCCTTAAATTCTGAGTTGAGCTGCATAGTTATTGACAAAGGCGTGCACTGACTGGGCTTGTCCACTCAATCTGGCTGGTTCTTTCCTCAAACGACAATTTCACAATGAACCTCTTCTAGTTAAAAAAAATATGATTGACATGAAAAAGTGTTTGTACAAACGAACTTACAGAAATAAATCATTTATCATTAATTGTTTAGAGCCTATGGTCAAAGACAAACATTTTAGACGTTTGTTAATCGTGATAGCTCAGAGAATGTTACTTTACCTTGGGCAATACAAACCAATGTCAGGAATATTTTTATCCAACGTCCCGTGTTTTTACTCACAGAGGACCTCAAGTCTACGCCATAGTCGTACTTTCGCTCAATATGGTAATGAACCCAAATACGGTTTCTCTTAGTCCGTAGTAAAATCTGTAGAACAGAGAGCTTTGAGCCAAATAATTTGTGGTTTTACTGCAGCATTTTAAAATCAAGAAGATCGATACTTGTATAAAAGCCCGACGTTTTGTTTATTTGAAGCTCCTTTCTGATTGATTTAATCATTGAAAATGGAAAAAAACAGCTCAATATTTGCATAGAATATTTATTTATTTAAATATACTTTAGTGTACACCATAGTAAAACAAATAAAAATAAACTAACAACTAAAATACATACAACGGGCGGCCTTATCGCATACCACGATCTCTTGAGAATAGTTGCACTGAATTTATTTTTACTCGTATATATTTTACCATGCCCCGTAGTAGGATTCCTCCTGTATCGTGGGTATATTAATAAAAATTTAAACTCACATACGCAAACACTCCAACAAATTTGTTGGTTAATAGTTGTCCCGTTTTCGTCAGTTGTCGGATTTTTATCAGTTGCCCTTGGCACTTGGTGCAGACCGGACGCTTTCGATCAACTTGGAAATATATGCCATGGAGAAAGATAGAAATAAAAAATGTAGGTACTTTCTTTCACAAATAGAAGATATTCTTTGCTTTCTTTTGTTGAATATATAAAATTTATTCAGTTTCTCTAAACTATCACCGCTCGATACTGCGTTTCCAACCCATATCATTATGTATCCTTATTGTTCCCATTCCACGTCCACTACTGAACTTTAGCTCAGACTCCATATTTTGGGGTCCGTTGTTTATTTTACTTAAGCTATGAATATCTGACATTTATTCGAAGAGACCGGTCGAATTTCTCGCCTTATTGTGAGTAATATCGGGCCATTATTGGCCCTATTGAGTCCTGCTGGATGATATACTGATATTGCTTTAGTAAAGTTTTTGGGAGGATCGGCACATCATAAGTTATGTGGATGAAGTTGTCTATAATATGCTTTAAATTTTCTTGGAGTCATTTTTGCTTGAGAGAACATAAAGAAGAGAAAGCAAGGTCAGGTTAGCTGGTCACATTAGCAGCCCGGATTTGGTTCCATTTGATGGCAATTGGCTCACACCATTGTACATGGGACTTAACAAAACTAGCAAAATGTCGGTGTACTACAGGTACTCTGCCCAACCTTTCTGCCAAAAACGCACCGACGGGCGACTTGCTTAGTGCCTATAGTTTAAAGAGTAACGAAACAAACGTTCTAAAATGTTTATAATCAGCCGCACTATACACTTGACACCACAGAACAATTAAAAGGACATCTTTTAAATGTTCTGTGCTTGACACCTTCGCGAGTAGCTTAGCGTACAGTAGTTCTATCTCAGTACGCGCAACAGCGGGATGGTCTTAGTCGTTAGTGTGATGCACATGCACATTTTTTCTGAGTGCGTAAGCTCGGGAACGCCTGAGCACACAGAAACAAGGTGCATAATTACTACTAGTTTTTTATTATTAAACAATGCACCGCCATGTTGTCCCTTCACCTGGTTGACTGGTAGAGAATGCCTATGGCATTAAGTCCGCCTGTGTAAATTTGTGCATGAAGTCTAAATAAATAAATATGCATCTACACACACACGACTAATACAAACCCGCCGTCGTGAGATAGAATAACTATACGAGTATATTAGTGTGGCCAGTGCGAGTAGTCTATATGGAGATAGACACACTATTCGTGCACTCCGACTACAAATTTGCAGTTTAAATGCAGTTAGTACGACTGCAATAAAACTGCACACCGACTTCAATCAGACAGGTCGATCATCACGGTTAAGCCACGCTCGTCGAGGTTGGACCGTGGATGGTTGACCATCTTAACATACCAAGACTCCTTTTTACCTCGAAAAGCACGTTACGCCGTTGGTTCGTCTTCTGTGACAGTCGGAATACGGATAGACAGAAGCCAGGAAATCTGCCATAGAGTATCGTGTTACCCAGTAACTAACTCGTGTAGGTCAGAGAAGGAGTCGTTCCATACAAAATACCGGTACTCAGCTGCATTTGGTTAAACTAGAAACCAATTTCAACATAGTTGGCAAAGGCGAGGCAGATTTCCAATACGCGTTTGTCAAAAGCAATAAGTAGTACTCAATCGATTTCCCGTACAAAGCTCAAAGCAATATAGTGGCTAGCTAATTGTGTATGATATGCAAATTACATTATGAGGTTATTATTACATAGAATAATGTTTAGTCAATACTCTAGCTATAACATAACATAACATCACATCACAACAGTATTCTCAGAAGGGTATGGGGTTGTGAACCTACAGTACACTCACATTTCATTTACTTTTTTTAAATTTCATTTTAATTATTTATTTATTAAAACTCCATGTAATATTAAAATCAATTGGTGGACTTAATACTTGAGGCATTCTCTACCAGTCAACCAATGGCGGGGGTAGATAGCACGGCAACAGCGTAACAAAAGTATTATAAAAGTAAAATGGATACAAAAGTACCCATGAGTATATTTATGTAGGTAATATATGAGGTATACATTATACATCCGTGTATTTATGCTTGAGTCTTATAATTATTTATTAAAAAAAATTAAAGTTATTATAAGTATATTTGCACGCAGACACCGTCACGACACGACAAGTCCTATTCGCAAAACGACATTATGAGCAGATCGTCCTATTCTCAAAATGACTCAGTAGCAAAATATCCAATAAAAAATACCTTTAACTGACTTCCAAATAAAAACACTACAAAGTGAAAAATAACTGCAATTTCGGAAGTCGGTGTTTTTGTTGTTTTAGTTTCTTTGCTTTTTGACTTTGCTTTTTGATCAAGAATGATTCGATGGTACTATTTTCATCAGTACCATTTATTTATATGTGTTAGCTTCAGATTGGTCGCTTAATAACTATATATTTGAGATATCTTAAACCCATGACATACTTACTAAGGCGTTCCAGTAGCCATCTGTGGTCTGCTTCATCAGTTCCACTTCACCAAATGATACTTTCTGCAAAAGTAAGCTTAGTGCAAATGCTTGCCATGTTATTGAAAACCAAAAATATAGAAATACCAAAATCGCTACATGTCTGCCTAAATTATTTGAGGAGTGCTCTCGATTTCCAAGGGATCCCATCATCCGACTCTGATTTGGGGATAATGGGAACTCTTCGAGAGTATACCGTAATAAACAAAAAATGTCAGTATATACATAGGTGCATAAAAAATAGAAACAGCTGAATTGAGAGCCTCCTCCGTTTTTGGAAGTCGGTTAACAAAGGAATGGGCATGGTACAGTCACACCACATAAATAATATAATTTTCAAACCCTCCTTTTAAACTATGATTTAAAAATTGGAATTCACCAGCCTACACGATTGGCTAGTGGGAAATGCATAGACAATATCATACATAACATTAGAGGTAGTAAGTGTGCAGTACTTGATCTTGCGCTATCTGATCATACTGCCCAAGTGATCAATCGCCCTGTGAAAAAAACCTGTTCCATTCAGCATTGGTATACTCTGAGGCGCGACTATTGCCAAGAAAAATTGAATAAATTCATTGACTCTCTTCATAATCTTGGTTTTAGTGAAGTCTATCTACACGACAATCCTGAGGAAGCATTTAATTGTTTCTATGACCAATTTATGCTTTTTTATGATCTCTGTTTCCCTTCAAGGAAAATAAGAATCACTCAGCGTAAAAAATCAAACTGGATTTCCATGGGAATTAGGCTCAGTTTGCAAGCGAAAAAGAGAGAAATGTTATGGCAATACAGGCGAGCCCCTACTTCTAAAAATAAACTTTTATTAAAGCATTATACTGTTCGTTTAAAGAAAATAATAGCATTGACCCAAAAATCTCAGAATGACTTTCACATAAATTCGGCCAGGAATAAATCTAAAGCGACTTGGAGCATTATTAATAAAAATAAAATTAACTATCCCAGGGAAATAATACCTGAATATTTAACAATAAATGACAATAAAATATATAAACCTCGACTAATTGCACAAGCTTTTAATGACTATTTTATAGACGAAATTCAACCGAATAATTCTACACCTTGCTATGCAAATATTGATACAAATTGTAACTCCATATTTATTCGTCCTACAGTACCAGCAGACATAGTTGTTATAATCCGCTCTTTAAATAATACCAATAGCCATGGATATGACGGCATTGTTACAAAAGTGGTCAAACAAGTAGCGCCATTAATAGGACCTGCTATGAGTTATGTCATTAATCTTTGCATTGAGCATAGCCATTTTCCTGAAAAATTAAAAATAACTGTTATTAAACCTATCCATAAAAAAGATGATAAAAGTATTATGAGTATAGACCGATAGCACTTAAACCAATTTTTTAAAAAATTATAGATAAGGTGATATACAAGAGCCTTTAGTCGTTTTTTAACCGACTTCAAAAAAAGGAGGAGGTTCTCAATTCGTCGGAATCTTTTTTTTTTTTTTTTTTTTATGTATGTTCCCCGATTACTCAAAGACGCCTGGACCGATTTCAAAAATTCTTCTTTTGTTTGAAAGGGTATACTTCCTAGTTGGTCCCATAATCATCAAGTCAGGATCTGATGATGGAATCCTAGAGAAATCGAGGGAACTCCTCAAATATTATAGGCAAACATATAGTGATTTTGGTATTTTCATCAACAATGCAATCATTTGCACTCAGAAAGTATCATTTGATGAAGTGGAACTGATGAAGAAGACCACAGATGGCCTCTGAATCTCCTAAATGCTAAATATGTCACGGGCATAAGATATCTCGAATAGTTAACCGACTATAATGAAGCAAATACTTATAAATAAATGATACTGGTGAAAATGACACCATCGAACTGATCTGATGATGAAGCCGGAAGGTAGGCACTGGAACTCTAATATAAAACAATGTATCCTAGTCGTGTTTGGGCTTATTGAAATCGCCATGAGATGTACTTTGGCCACAAATGATTATCATGTTAATTGGAGATACCTACCAAAACTAAAAAGAGAAAAATAAAAAACTTTTTAACAAAAAATCAAACCGACTTCCAGAACAAAAAACTACAAACCAAAAAATAACTTTCTTTTCCGAAGTCGGTGTCGAAAAACTGAAAAAAATGGGTATAAAAGACACCGACTTCGGAAAAGAAAGTTATTTTTTGGTTTGTAGTTTTTTGTTCTGGAAGTCGGTTTGATTTTTTGAAAAGCATGATCTCATAGTCAGAGAGCAATTTGGATTTAGGAAAGGTAAATCCATTAACATGGCGATCTATGACGTGATCGAGAAAATTGTTTCTAGTGTTGATGCTAGAATTCCGGTAGCGGCCTTGTTCATGGATATGTCTAAAGCATTCGACCATGTAGATCATGGTATACTGCTAAACAAATTAGAGCGATATGGGATTAGAGGAACTGCATTAAACCTATTAAAATCTTATCTCTCTAATCGTACTCAAATCACAGCGCTCGATAGGCTATGTGCAAGCTCGAAATTTGAAAGAACATATATGTCACGTCCTAGAAAAACTACTTTCGGTGTTCCACAAGGTAGCATTCTTGGCCCTCCATTATTTAACATTTACATCAATGATATGCCTAAGGTCAGTAAACATCAGATGGTATTATTTGCTGATGACAGCACTATTTTGTTCTCTAGTAATGACATTAATATTCTTGAACATGACATAAATGACGATCTTAAAAATAAAATAAATTGGTAAATTAATAATAATCTAAAAATAAATCTTAACAAAACTAAAATAATGACATTTAATCAAAAAACGAATAAACCGAAACTGAATATAAAATATGGTAACGTAGCAATCTCTGAATGTGACATCGCAAAATTTCTGGGCCTTTACATAGATAGTCATCTAACTTGGAAACAACATATCGATGCTTTGTCAAAGAAGCTTAGCCAAATTGCATATGCTCTGTACAAACTATCAACAACGGTTAACCGCATTACAGTACAAATAGCTTACAATGCTTATGTGGCTTCTGGCATTAGGTACGGAATCATATTCTGGGGCAACTCCACTGACAGAGACATTGCTTTTAAAGCTCAAAAGAAATGCTTGCGATCGTTTACCAAATTGCAATCGATTGATAGTTGTAAACCATTGTTTCAGGAACTCAGTTTGTTCACTCTACCGTCTATGTACATATATGAAATGGGAGTGTTTGTTCGCTGTAACCTGCATTTGTTTGAAAACCTGCGCTCTCACCGCTATCAGAATACCATTCATGTTACCTCTCATAGAACCGCATTTTTCAGCAAAAGTGTGCTAGGTATGGCCCCAAAAATATATAACAGTATACCAGCAGCTATTAGAAATAAAGAGTGTCTGGGATCATTTAAGAGGTCTTTGTTTAAATTCCTTGTAGATTGATGTTACTACTCCATCACTGAGTTTACTACTGATAAACAGAGGTATGACGATCCTGACTTGCCAATTAGATACTTATGATTTTATTTATTGATTATGTATGAAACTGTTTATTTATAAAAAAATGTAATGACCTGTTTACCTAATTGACATATTTTAAATTGATTTATTTTTATAATGTAATCTATTGACTTCATTGTATTATTTAATTTATTATTTATTGTTGCTTGCTTATGTTAATTTTGTACGCCAGATATTGGCAAAACATAGTGCACATATTGTAACAATATACCAACTGTAACCATACATATGTTATACAAAATAAATAATTGATTGAAATATGAGATGTTTATAGGAATAATTTTATTCAACGTTTTCTTGATGATGTTAGTTTTAGAATAAAATGAAAAAAATAAATGTTTGCATTGTGTTTTTTGTCGTTCAGTTTGAAAGTAATAATTTTTTGGATGGATGGAAATTCTTGTGGATGTTCTCCGCCCTTGAGCAGTCGGATGGATTGATGATTTATGCACTATTGCATACCTACTTATATTTAAGAGTCTTTGGTTCACTTGCAACATAAGAACATACAAAAATAAACTTCTATGAGATCTCTTTGGTATCAAAACATTTTTCTAAATCTGACCGATGGCATTTATCTAGCCTCCACTAAACTCATCAAGAAAACAAGACATAGGAAGCTCAAAGGTAGTCAAGAAGCTTGGACGTTGAGCTTAAATCAATCATTAGCGTGATGATCCGGCTTCACTCCGCTTGATACGCCACATCATCAATCACACGGCAACTATCGAAGAACTTGTGTGTCTAGATGAGACAAGACCGCATTATATTGGAGTTTTTCTGTTTCTTTCCGATATACTCTTCTTCATATTCGTGTCCCTGAGGGTCATTCAAGTTGGTTTGGCCCAAAACATATCCACTTCCACGTCATCATCGGTAGCACCGCAAAGATAAATTTGTCTGCATGTTGTGGGGCATAGCAGGCAGGATAGGAGTTGAAGCATGGTTTTCAATTCAACTCCACATGCACACCCTGCTATTGTTCCGTCAAGGTAGCCACATTATGCTAAAATTCATAATCTCCAGCCTTCCTTACACTGTGTGTCATTTTGTAACAATTCTTTTACTAATCCATGTTCAAATCGAATTCCAATGAAACTAGCTGAATACCTACGCTTAAAATGAATCTTCTAGGAAATTCTTATTTTCTCTGCAAACTAGTTGACGTTGCTTTGAGGAATATCCATGGCATTCCAAATTGCAATCACAAGGTGCTGTTAATTGGCAGTATTAATTTACTATGTGCGATAGCTCTTCTCTAAATAATATAAAATAAATTCACTGTCCACGTCTGTCGCCATAATTTATATTTCTTCGCTAACTTCTTCTAAGCGACGCTACGGTTTTGTTAAAATTTTCACTGAAAGAAGAGCGATAAACGAGAAAGATTTGTGTGCACAATTGTCTTTTGCAAAGCCGGGACGAGTCTCTAGTCCGTGATAAAAACGCAACTAAAAACCACGATTTAACCCAAAATTAGATGCTTTTCATCAAAATCACCCCGTAAAGAAATGTCCTCTATCCAAATAGTACGACATGGTATTCCAAATTCAAGATAACCTTGACAAAGACCCTTGCCAATACATTCCGATCAAACAGTTCAGTGAATCAAGTGAACCAGAAACGTTCTGATGTATTGAATGGGCTTCCAGTTAATTAGGCAAAGTATACTCTTCTGTGGAATCAGCCGAAATTGAGGACGCTGTTGATTTTGTCAACATCTAGTACTTATTGAGAAATACGGTTGAGCTATACATATTTTTACGATTTGAGTTGATAAAGGATTAGGGGAAAAGTTTGTAAGTGTTTAGTATAGGAAATAAATAAGGATTTACTGCTAAATTTCTCAACGTTGACGGGGGCGAATGAAATACGAAAATTCTCTGCAGAGCATTGAAGGCCCAGTGGTAACAGCCACGACTTACAAGTTGTGTGTCATGGGTGCGAAACTAGGCAGGCGCTTTCATCATCATCATCATCAGCTTATAGCAGTCCACTGCTGGACATAGGCCTCTCCCATTGCACGCCATTTGATTAGATTTTTGGCAACTATCATCCAGCTGCTACCAGCCACCAAAATCTTTTTTTTTTTTTTTTTATTTCACATGGGCCTACATGGGCACTTATAAAACGTCGACAAAAGGTGCACGGTTCGGGTTGTTTGTTTCCTATCGAGAAGAATCGGCAAGAAACTCCATGGTTACTCTTTTAAAAATGGTTTGGTTTTACAATATTTTCATGTTACAGCATTAATTTTTGGGGGCTGAGTCACCCACGTCCGTAGGAGTGTACCCCATTCGATTCCCTACACGTGGTCCCCGGGTGGTGAAAATCAGGTGACAAACTGGTGGTAGGCTTCGGCCGAAGGCTTGCGACCACCCACCGGGCAAAGACGTACCGCCAAGCGGCCTAGTCGTGTTCCGGTATGATGCTCGGTGCAGCCACTAGAGGAGTTGGGTCGAGATAGTTGTTCCACTGCAGGCAGGCCGGCCTGACTCGCGCTGTTATGGACGTATCGGGAGACTGGTCGCGGAGGGTAGCGGGATCCGAGGCACGGTGCGCCGCTGGCCGACCGCAGGTAGTTGGGGGCCCAAGTAGTGTGCCAGCCCCACATGAAAGGCTGCCCCGCCAACTGACGAAAAATCCCGGAATGCGCCATCGTGCTGGTTGGCGACCAGACGAGAGTGCCCGATGGACATTCCTGGGGGGGCTCGGGCGTCCCCGCAGTCTCCAGACCAGTCCCCCAATGATGGCGTCCTATCGGCGCGTGTCTGTAGGTTGCAAGCGTGGAACCTTATCTCACTTCCTTCTCCTCTCCCTCCTTTTCACTCACAACAATAATGCCAAGGAACAATAGAAGAAAAGCTGAACAGCGGCAGCACTCACTCTCACATAAGGTGCACCTCAGCAACATCCGAGGTCTGCACTCTAACCTTGTCGCAGTCCATCACCACCTTGAGACTGAGAAACCAGCACTTTTGTTCCTTACGGAGACGCAGATCGGATGCCCGTCAGACGTGGCGTACCTATCTTACCCAGGGTTTACCCTGGAGCACATGTTCCAGCCACGCGCTGGTGTATGCATGTACGCCCGGGACGACATCTGCTATCGGCGTCTCCGTGATCTTGAAGACTCAAATTACTCAGTGCTATGGGCCCTGGTGGACACAGGTCTGGATAAGATCATCTACGCCTGTGTCTACCGATCGCATAGCGGTGATCTGGAGACAACCAGGCTCACACAGTACCTGAGTGAGGCGGCAGATGTGGCTCAGCTACGGTACCCCTCCGCCCAACTAGTGTTACTGGGGGACTTTAATGCCCACCACCAGGAGTGGCTCTTCCCATTCCAGTGCACTGACCATGCTGGACGAGAGATGCGAAATCTTTCGATTGCGCTTAATCTCACCCAGCTGGTCCAAGGGGCTACGAGGGTGCCAGATGTAGATTCACATACAGCCAATTGCTTGGACCTTCTGCTGACAACTGATCCAGACCGATACTCAGTGTCGATATCATCACCTTTGGGTAGTTCCGACCACTTTCTGGTGAAATCTGTATCTGTCTACTCCCCGCCCGATCCCAGCCCAAGAGGCACCCGGCGGGTTTGGCGGTACAAGTCAGCAGATTGGGATGGTATGCGATCTTTTTTCGCTTGCTATCCTTGGCGGCCCACTTGCTTCTCTTCGGATGACCCATCGTCATGCGCTGACGCAGTGACAGATGTGTTGCGTCAGGGGATGGAGTACTACATTCCGTTCTCTGACGTAACGGTGTCCAACGTTGACCGTCCGTGGTTTGGTGCTGAGTGTGACCGCGCAAACGTGGTTAAACACAAGGCATACCTAGCATGGGTCGACGCTCGTGTGCGCAAGGCAAGTGACGTGAGTCAGAAGAAGAGAGCCTTCAACAGGGCTGCCAAGTCCTGCAAAAAAGCGATGCGAAGGGCACGATTTGACCATATTAGCAGAATCGGGGACAAACTTGCTTCACACCCTGCAGGTAGCAAGGCGTTTTGGTCCCTGGCTAAATCGGTTGAATCAAACTTCTGTCGCCCCTCACTACCACCACTGCTGAGGCCCGACGGTTCGCTGGCCCACTCCGCTGAGGACAAGGCTAACTTGTTTGCCTCCCTCTTTGCGGAATCTTCGCGTCTGAATACTGATGGCACGCGGCCCCCCCCTTCTGCTGTTCGATGTAAGACGAGTATGTCGGAAATTCGCATCCATCAGAGAGAGGTCTATAGGGTGCTGCGAAACCTTGACGTGAACAAGGCTAGTGGCCCGGACGGGATACCGGCAATTGTACTTAAAACTTGTGCGCCTGAATTGTCTCCGATCTTGACACGCCTTTATCGCCTTTCGATGGCGACTGGAAAAGTGCCGAAGGCTTGGAAGCAAGCTCACGTTCAACCCGTGCCCAAGAAGGGTAGTCGAGCGGACCCGGCCAACTACAGGCCCATATCAGTAACGTCCATCCTCTGTAAGAGTATGGAACGTGTATTGAATAAAAAGCTCCTGGCATACCTAGAAGACAACGACCTCCTTAGTGACCGACAATACGGCTTCCGCCGAAACCGGTCAACTGGGGATCTTCTAGCGTATGCCATTCACATCTGGAGTGAGGCCATCGAGAAGCACGGGGAGGCGCTTGCTGTCTCCCTTGACATATCGAAGGCCTTTGACAGGGTCTGGCACGAGAGCCTTATAGGTAAGCTTCCTTCCTTCGGTCTGCCTAGTGGTCTGTGTGACTGGATTGCAGACTTCCTGAGGGATCGGTCCATCCGAGTGGTTATCGATGGTTGCTCGTCCGGTCAGTTAGGTATTAACGCCGGAGTCCCTCAGGGGTCAGTGCTCTCGGCAACATTGTTCTTGCTGCACATTAATGATCTGCTAAAACCCGGAACCTTTGGGTATGCAGACGACAGCACTGTTGCTGAGAGATACGTATCTGGCGCACGGGCTACTGGGCTTCTAGTCCGGTCTCTTCGGGAGGCTATGGTTGAGCGCTTGAACCTGTCTTTGGAGGCAGTCTCCGAATGGGGCAATGCCAATCTAGTCAGTTTCAATGCTGCTAAGACCCAGGCGTGTCTTTTTTCCGCAAAAAAGAGCCAATTCCACCCGGCTCCATCCTTCCGTGGTGTAACCGTGCCGATAACGGACCATCTCGAACTTCTTGGTGTTACGTTAACATCGACCCTCAATTTTGGTCCATTCATTGAGTCAAAGGCTCAATTGGCTGCAAAAAAGTTGGGGATCCTTGCGAAGGTGAGACGGTACTTCACGCCTGAACAGCTGCTCAACTTGTATAAAGCGCAAGTTCGGTCATGCATGGAGTACTGCTCTCACCTCTGGGATGGATCTGCCAAATACCAGCTAGATGCACTTGAGTCGATTGACAAACGGGCCAAAAGGCTTATTGGCAACGATGCACTGGTCGCCTCAAAGCTCCAGAGCCTCGAACATCGACGCCGAGTTGCCAGCCTGTCGGTTTTTTATCGGTTACATTTCGGGGAGTGCGCGACGGAACTGCACAATTTGATTCCGCCAAGCCCTTTCCATCATCGGACTACAAGACGTACGGCAATGTGCCATCGGTACATAGTGGATATCCCACCCATACGCACAAAGCGTTTTGAAAATACTTTCATTGTGCGTACAGCTAAGGAGTGGAACTCCCTGCCGGCGTCCTTGTTTCCTGATAGCTACAACCTAGGGGTCTTCAAGTCAAGAGTGAATAGGTTACATCTAGGCAAGCGTGCTCCACCTTCGACCATATCATCGCTTAACATCAGGCGAGATAGTGGTCAAACGCGAGCCTATAACGAATAAAAAAAAAAAAAAAAAAAAAATTAGTACTTAGATATGGGGGGACAACGTAGGCCCGAGTTATGACAATAAGTCGTAAGAAACTAAAAAAATAAAATAAAAAGATTATATATTATATAAAAAGTTAACAAATGTTAACTAGCATCTAGAAGGCCTACAATGTTCACACATTCGCAAAACAATCGGTAAAAGAATCTATACAAAGGTAAAAAATAATCATAATAAGTATAACAAGACTAAATTTAACATGTGGCACAAATGCTGTTATCAGTGCTCTAACTATTCTTAGCAAAGGGCTATAAAGATGATTGAAAACCATTGTAAAAAGTCTAATTAAAAGAAGGAAAGAAAAAATTAGATTAAGAATAGTTAGAGACATCCACATATTTGTGCCGTTTACAAGTTACCAGGGAAGCTGCATGCGCAGAAGGAGCTAAGGCCAAATGTTTTTATCTTCAACGTAGTCCTTGATTTTATAATATACTTTTTTAATAAGGATACGTTTGATGTAGTTTTTGAACTTTCCATCGGTCAGTTCTATAACTGATTTTGGCAACTTGTTATTGCCCACCATTTACTTTTTGCTGTCTGTTTGATGAATAGGAAAGCACGAGATCAGCAGATTTTCCACGAATTCCGTAGTGGTGTAATTTACAGATCAGTGTGTTGTGGTCGACGCAGTCGAAAGCTTTTGAGAGATCACAGAAAATGCCTATAGCATCCTGGGACCTCTCCCAAGATTCCAAGATGTGGCTGATGAGTTTTACTCCCGCGTCCGTTGTCGAACTCTTAAACTTAAACTGTTGACTATGCAGGATCCCATTTGAATTGAAGTGAGACAACATCTGTTCCAGCATGATTTTTTCATAGATTTTACTCAATGCTGGAAGCAAGAATATAGTTCTATAATTAGAAGGATCACTCTTACAGCCTGATTTGAAAATTGGTACTACTTTACTGTGTTTTATTAAGTCAGGAAAAGTGCCGCTGACTTTGGTCAGCGGCACTTTTCCATTGATTGAATATGCCTGTTAGGACAGGAGCAATTGAGTCAATAACATCTCCAAGAACCCTAACGGATATCCCCCACAAGTCTTCAGTAAAAATTAAATGTCAAAAATAGAAATACAAATGTCAAAACAAAAGAATCTACCATAAAATCAGAATAAAATAATAAATGTCAACAAAATAATTACAATGTTAAACCAAAAGTTTTATCATTTACAAAATCAGTAATAGTGTAGTAACACTTGTCCAATAGCATTTTTGTCAACTGTTTTTTAAATACATTGGTTGGTGTTTCTAATAGAGTATTGGGTAGCTTATTATAAATAAGAGGACCCATGGATAAAATATTTTTTCTTAATAGGGCTGTTTTGTGACCACCTGTATACAGTTAATTTTTATATATAGATCTTATGGGTCCTGTGCGTTTTCTTATATCAGTCAATGAGGTAAATAACTGTTTATTAGTTTTAACGAATAGGGCAATTTCAAAAATATATAGGGATGGTAATGTGAGAATTTTTAGTGACTTAAATACTGGTACACAACTTTCTGTAGACTTCAGACCGGTCATCGATCTAAGGCAACGTTTTTGGGCCCTAAATATTATTTCCCTTTCACTACAATTACCCCAAAATATGACTCCGTATCTTAACAATGACGCAACTAAGCCATGGTATGCTGTCACTAGTGTTCTTAAATTTACTTTTTTGGAAAGAATGTAAAGTAGATAGGCAGATTTACTTAGTTTTTGACAAACGTATTCAGCATGGGGTTTCCACGTCAGTTGACTGTCGATATGTACTCCTAGGAATTTTGCCACTGAGGTTGTTTCTATGATTTGATCTTTATATTTAGTAATTATGTCATCTGGCTGAAGCCGCTGATAATAATGCATCACTTTGGTTTTATTTAGATTTATGACTAGGTTATTTTTATTGAGCCAATCAATTATTACTTTAAGTGTGGAGTTTATTTCTTTTTTGTATTCAGTTTTGTCTAAGCTTGCAATTATGGCTGTGCTGTCATCTGCAAATAATGTCATTGGATGACGAATTTGGCGAGGCAGGTCGTTTATATAAAGTAAAAATAACAGTGGCCCAAGTACACTACCTTGCGGCACCCCAAATTTGTTTGTCCTACATGTAGATCGATATTTGAATTCACGTTTAGTTTTGGTACATACTCTTGATATCTCTGTGTATTGATTTCGATCAGTGAGGTAAGATTTTATTAGGTATAAAAATCGTTAAGCTTTTTTAGGAGCGTGTCATGTTTTACATAGTCAAATGCTTTCGACATGTCTGTAAATATAGCACAAACAGGGTTTTTAATATCCACTTTAGTCATAATCACCTTAATAAGCTCAAATATAGCCATATTGATATTTTTATTTTTCCGAAAGCCTTTTTGCTCTTCGCATATATATATTATGTTTTGTAAAAATTTATAGAGAGATTCATAAATTATCTTTTCAAATATTTTAGAAAATACCTAAATTAAAGCTACAGGTCTATAGTTCGCCATATCTTCCTTGATACTTTTTTATGTAATGGTTTTATGATTGTTGTCTTTAATTTTTGCGGAAATATACCTGAGCTTATAGATGCATTTATAATATGACTTAGGGGATTTGCTATTATATCAGCAACAAATTTAACAACAGCGGTAGAAACGCCATCACAACCAAAACTTTTTTTTATTTTTAAGTTTTTTATTACCCGTATGATATCTTGAGGCACTACAGGGGGCATAAACAAAGAATTTGGTATAATGGTAATGCCACCCATATTTTCCCGAGCGTTACCAGTAACATCCTGCACCTGATCCACGAAGAAATCATTAAACGAGTCCGCAATCCGCTTAGGATTTATTATAACTTTGTTTTTCTTATTTATTTGCAAAATTGGTTCTTTTATTTGATTAAAATTATTAATTAACTGCCACGATGCCTTGGATTTATTTTGTGGGCTGTCAATCAGGTAATTATTTTGAGCTATCTGAGTGAGATTTACAATTCTTTTAAGTCTCTGTGAATAGTTTTTTAAAGTATTTTTATTTTCACATGTTGGTGCTTTTCTGTATTTCCAAAGCAGGTTTCTTTGTTTTTTGCTACATAACCTTATTCCTCGCGAAATCCATTTTACTTTTTTATTCGATTTAACATTAATTAATTGCTTAGGAAAACATAGATCGTAGAGTAAGCGAAATTGATCAATAAAATTATCATATGCCTCCTTGGAGTTATCTGTTTCCAAAGTTTCATAGAAAGATAGGCATTGGAGGTGTTTTTTAAATAACATTAAGTTTTCTCTGGATAAGTTTCTTTTATGAACGTGCCAAGAATTTAGTATGCATGTTTTGTTTACCCGGATTTTCAAAATTTGAGCCATATGGTCGGATAATCCAAAATCTATAACTTCACTTACAGATTTTTGTCTGGAACTATGAGCAAAGTTATCCAAACAAGTACCACTTTTCGGTCTAGTTGGTTCATTGAATTCTAATTTAAGATTATAATTTAACAGTAAATTTTCAAAGTCTAATGTAATGTTGTTTCTTTTCAGTGTGTTAATGTTAAAGTCCCCGCAAAGGACTATCTTTTTATTGGCTTTAGTACACAATTTTTTAATAAGATATCCAAATTATCTAGGAATGTATTTATACACGACACATTCGGCGGTCTATAGATGCATACAATAATCAATCTCTGCTGTAACAATTCTATTGCACAGTATTCAAATACACCTGTGATAGACGTGTTAAGAAGTTCTTTATATGTAAGCCTATTTCGTATGAGGATACACGCTCCTCCGCGCTTCTGTTTATTTCTTGAAAAGCAGGATGCAAGTTTGAAATTCGGTACGTTCATCAATGATTCCTGTCCTGAAGTTACGAAGTATTCGGTTATGCATAATATATCGATGTCAATACCTTTTTAGTAAGCAATTCTGGTATGGAGCGTCAGCATTTCTGATTTATTCAGAAGCCCGGCGATGTTTTGATGCATAATGTTTATGTGGTTGTAATAGAAAAAACTGATCATTTGCTGTGTTATTAAATAACTGATTAGTTAATAAATCGGGGTTATGTGTCACAGGTAAACCGTTTTCAATCCCGATGTGTTTGCTTTTTGAAACTCCCTGAGACCCGAACAACTTGTAATCTATCTGTATGTTGGACATGATCTGTTCGAAGATGTTTCTCCTTCCATATTTATTTAATTTCCCTGTACTGTATGAGAACATGTCAAATGATAGGGTGTGATTGCTGTCAAAAACATAGGCATATTTGTGATTCTTGATGTCCATATGTAGAAGGTTATTGAACATCTCAACTTTATAGTTATGGATTAATGCCCCTTTTATATAAGTTGGAGCACAAACAACAACATTTGTGTGAGTAACATTTTGCAAGGAGTTTTTCAAATTATCAATTATGTCTACATACTTATTATCTCGAAGGTCATTTTCTCCAATAAAAATCAAGCAATAATCTTGCATTGAAAAGTCTTTCAGTTTGTTTTCGATCCTGGCCAAGGAATTCCCTGTGATGACGTTAGGTAGTAGATAATGACAATAATTAAATTGCCCAGAGAAGACTTCTTCGACTAAAGGTAATGTTCCCTTTGAGCAGCTACTACTTATTATCGAAAGTCTATTTTATGTTCCAGCATTACAACCCCCTGATGGTTTTTTTCTAGCAATGTCACTCAATGGAGAATTAGATAACATCTTTTGTTTTTGAGTCGGAATGTCACAAAAAGTCATATCGGAGGTTTGTGTATCTTTACTTATCATGTCAACTTTTATTTCCTTAGTCTTGGAGTCATTATTTAAGGCTAATGGTGTGTTTATGTAGTGACAGGATTTTCTTTTGCGTGATGATGATGGTGTAATATTTTTCCTTTCAGGCGCTAGGCAGATCCTTTTGCAAGTTTCGACATTCTTGAGAGATTTTTGTAGGTCAGATTTTAGTCGGAAGTTTTCGCTGTTAAGGTCTTCTATTTCCTGTTGTGCGCTCATAAGTTGCATCTTTAGTGTTTTAACTTGTAGATGCAGGTCGTTAAACATTTCAGTGTCGCTAAAATTGTCATGCAGGCTGTCCGGTATGCTCATGATTGTAGTGTCAAGTATGGTTTTCTCATCGTCATTTGTCAAGGTAGATAGGTTAGTCAAAGATCCAGTGTACTGTTTCCGATGTGTGACGTTATTATTATCTGAGTCCATGTTTTTGTAAAAATGTGACTTTTTATTTGTGTGACTGTGGCGCCCTCTGATAGCGCTTACTTAACCTTGAGTATTTTGTGTTCTGATTTAGAGAAATCAAATCTCACAAAAAGACGTCAACTGTGTGGCAGTGATTTGAACTTGGTGCGAGATTGCGATTTGATGTCTGATGTAGGTATCTCAACCTCCGAGCCACAATGTAGTTAGTGTTATAAGGTGAAATTAAGTAGTATATCTCAGTGGGGCATTAATTTGTATACAACAAGGCGATTGATATGATTCAAATGTCACGATTTTTTTTTCCACTTTACGTAGGTAGACCATTTTGATAAAAAAAAAATATGTTTATCACTTCTTGTTTAGGTTTATTTTCTCTTTACACACTTTAATACTATGTGTTGGATTGATTGTGTTGATGATAGCCCCCGATTATTGGCACTGTAAGTTGTCACTTTTATAGTTTGTCGTATTCACTATTGATAATTGGTCACTTTTATTTTAGTCACTGTTATTTGAGTCACTATTAACCAATAGTGACTCAAATAACAGTGACTAAAATAAAAGTGACCAATTAAGTTTCCAAACTAATTTAACCAAATTAGTTTGGAAACTTTCCCATTACTAAATTGGGCCTTTAAACACTGTTTTTTTTAATATAGAACGATTGTAAACATTTTTAAATTAAAGTATTTACTTTTAATTAAAACGGAGCTTATTTATTGAGGTGTCAAGCGAAATAGCGCCCTGGGGGAGAGTATTCCACAGAGAAATAGACTGAATGAAGAAATAACAGTGAATGAAGTCAGTGCGGTGAGTAGGACATTGAAGAAGGCGGTTATTTGATGACGTAGATTTTTATAGTGGTTGTCGCAGATGTATTGAAAGTAAGGGGCCAGACAACTAGGGGAATTCGGAGAGTCAAGAAATGAGTACAGTGAGTTAGTTAGTGCCCTTTGTTCACTGCGCTGGCGTATGGGAAACCACTTTAGAAACGAGCGATGCGCAGAGACGAGACGATCATATTTATGTATATTTAAAACAAATCGAATGCAGTAATTTAGAAGACGGTCAAGTTTGTTGAGGAGACCTGCATTCAGGTCATAATAGCACACGTCACCATAATCGATGATAGGAAATATTAGGGTCTGCACAAGCATTGTCTTATAAAAGTTTTTCAGATGATACAGAGCCCGGAGCGTTCCAGTAACGTTCTGACTGACACTAGCAACTTGAGTATGCCAGCCCAGGGTTTTATCAATACGTTCTATCAGTACCTAGATCCTTCACATCAGTATTGTGTAGCGTGTAAAAGTGTAGCGGGCAGCGCTTGACCGTAAGGCTGATTTTAGAGTCACGCTGACCGACGTTGACCGTCAGCGCTGACGGTAGCCGCGAGCTGGTCATTGGTCGAATCTGACGACCATCAGCGCTGAACCGAGTGACTCGACCAATGACGAGCTCTGAAGCTCTTCTCAGCTCCGAACTACGCTAGAAAGCACCGAATGTCTTGAGCTCCCTCAAGATGTTTACTTTTTTTTTTTTTTTTACGTTACGATTTATACCAAACAACTCCTGCCGTAAAGAAAATCGGAGCACTTCCATTATAGGTACCGAAAATAATAATAACTATTATTATTAATTCATTTATAAAAGGCAACAGGGCCCATAGAATAACTTAACCTAAATACGAATTATATTCAAAGTGTACCAAATATCATATTCATAGTAACACAATAACAACAGACAACATTTCAACACACTTAAAATTAAACATTTGCACATAGGATTGTTTCAGTTTCCAGCCGAAATACTGGAGCAGCGATTCATCACAACACAGTCCAGCCTATTAGCAATCCTGTCCGGAATGCTGTTTTAGCCGACCCGCACCCCATGCACGGTTGCACATACGAGTATTTTAGGCATCAATGCATAAAAACAATAGACGCGCTTTTCCACAAACATTCCTGATGCACTACTGAAGCGAGGCAGCCTCATAAGCACCCAATAAGGTACTTAAACGTGTGAACCCTCAATAATGATACACTATTTAGTCTAACTGAAGTTATCGTTTCTGGGTATATTCTACTAGCCCCAAAGACCATCACAACACTCTTTCGTACATTATACAACTGGCCGTGGGCCTGGCGTAGTTCTACATTTCTTAGACCACAAACTGAGGCACTGAGCAGCACTCTGTCATCTGTATAGCCAATGTTGTTGACACATATGCCATCAATATATCATCCGACTCTGGTGGTACAGCTGGTGTATAGGTTAAACCCGTTGAAGACCCCAAAAACAAAACAAACATAAAACATGTCCTATGAAAAATAATATCCGCCAATTTGCTGCTAAAATATTAGAAAAACACTTGAACAAAAATGCCTGTAAAAATAATAAATTGTGATTGAAGAGTAAACGAGAATAATACCATAAATCATCTGTCAGTGATGTTTATATGACTTAATTTGATTTAGATGGGTATTTCAACTGGAATAATAACGGTTTTTTTGTCGGTATTTGTTCCTGCGATCATTTGGGAAGTAAATGAAAATGTTGGTGAGTAACGGTGGTAAATCTTGTCGCTTTTGGACTATAATGCAAAGGATAAATCACTGGACTGCTGACCTGGTCGACTAGATGTAAGACGCACGGGAATGGTCGATGTTGATATACTTAGGGCAGGTCTTTTTCCAGCAGAGGAAGGCTCTTAGCTGAAATTATGATGATGATGACGATAAAAAGTAGTGGTTAAACATTCAGGATGTAAAAAGACCCACCACATAGCCGTCATCTACACATTCTGGATATGAAACTATAATAAGTAAGATTGTACAAAAAACATACGTCGACGAAGCAAAAGGAGTTCGAGATCGTAGCAGGTGGCGTTCTGTGGAAAAAAGGCGTGAATGCATGTTTGTACAAAAATAATTGCTGCAAAACGACTTTTATTGTTTGTGTAAAAAATGCAGGGAAAGTTATAAGGAAAACATATTTATTTGTAACCAGCACAAGAGGCACGAGAGATAAAAAAACAAAAACTAAAACCCGACTAATTAAAAAACTCAATATTTCGAACCTTTTGTTTTTATCCTTTTTTAGAAACTTCCGTCGGTACTTTTTTTTTGCGAAAATGTTTATTTTTTTATTAACTTAAAAAAAATCTTTGCCCCCTATTAAAAATAGATGCTTACAACACATCTACATAATAAAATTCACAAATTTATTCACTGGCAGACAATGCACGCCGAAAGCCACTGAGCCTATATATATTCTTTTTTAGCGTGTCGATGGCAAATATAGTTTATACTCATTAATTTTTATGTTGTAACGATACGTTTACCTCAGAGGAGCTAAACGTACGCCACGTTAATAAAATAAGAATGATTAAGAATTAAATCTAAATAAATAAAGATATCGGGTATAAAAAAGGGCCGGTTTCTTATGACGTACCACCCCTGCAACACGTCTATGAGATCCGCTGTGGCTGTCGGTGCAAGCTCCCGCTTACTCCAAGTGGGCGAATGGGTAACCACAACAGTGCAGCGTGATACGTCACGACGGGACGGCTGCGCAACCTGCGCGTGCTGTTGGGAGCCGCGCTGTGGCCGCGCGCTCCACTGTAGTCTTGACTGCTGCAGCTCATGCACCACGTATGAGTAGGTAGGCAGGAAGACAACGAGTGTTGAAAAACCGGGTTGTGGCATTATACGCCGAACACACATGGGTAGGCAAGGCACTACACACACACAATATTTATTGTCAGATTCGGGTAAGTATTGTTAGTTTGAAAACACAGTGGGTAAGTTAAATATGCATGCTAGTTACACTAAACTGGCCGGGCTAGACTTCAAGTATTTAGATCAATTTGTTTAAATAAATACTCAAGCAAAAAAATTTTAGGCTTCACTAGCAAGAACCAAAACCAAACTAAAAAACTGACGCCCGTTTTCCCTCGTTCTGTGTCATATCTTCTGAATTTGAAAGAAAGAAAGAAAGAAAGAAAAATATTTATTTGTGACCCGCACAGGAGACACGAGATAAGCAACACAAACAATAATAAAAATTAAAATAAATAACCCCGTGCGAGACCAAAAAGGCTCCTATCTCAGCATGTGCAACGATATTAAAAAGAAAATAACGCTGCGCTGATATTCTGATAGGGCCCACTGTTGATGCCACGGACACATTCACGGAAACGGAACATACAATATTTAAAGCAATAAAATAGAATAAGATAAATAATAACAAAATAGTATAAACACAGAAGGTGAGTCACAGTATGTATGTGTATAACGTAGACAAATATATGAATAAAACACAATAAATATACGACCAAAATCCTGACGGCTCAATTATCATTTGTCGAAACCGTAGACAAACGACAGAGCGCGCCAATCTCTATCTGTGGTCAGCGTCGGCTGTCAAAATAAAAAAACGAAATAATGGTGAAAAGATTACTATTATGTAAGACATTTCTGTAAATAAACAAAGTGAAAAAGGTTGCAAGTATTCGATAAAACAGAGTTGTGTAAATATTACTGTGTGTGGTGAAGTGTTCGCCAGAAAGTTTAAAAACTAAGAACGAGGAACATGACTGTAGAAAACATCAACTGCGTGAAAACCCCGAGTAAGTATAGCCGCTGGCTTCCTTTTGCTTGAGTAATAAGTACTGCTTGAAATTAGTACTAAATGTTCCAATTGTCTTTATAGCGCGAAACGGTGGAGGAAGATCATTCCAGATACGAGAGGCAGCAATTTGAAACTGCCACGGAATGCAGCAGTTTTATGAGACGTCAACAGAAGGTACGCAGAAGCTCTCGTTCTGACTTTGTTTACATCTCGAGACCAGGTCAGTTTACTAAATAGATAGTCTGGCTTTTTTGTGAGAATTATGCCAAAGAGCAGGGTAGCCAAATGAAGCTTTCTACGATCTGACATTCTCATCAAATTACCCTTATTTAGAAAAGGAGTTACATGAGATCTAGGAGGAATGGTGAAACAAAATCTTGCACAAGCATTCTGTACTCGCTGAATCAACCTTTCGCTCCTGCCCAGAATGCACGCCCCATACACAGTGTCAGCGTAGTTAAGCTTGGATAGAACTAGTGATTCACAGAGCAAGATACGCATATCTACACTTATGTAGGAACGCACACGGTACAGGAGCTTAAGCCTGTAAAAGCAGTTGCGCACAGCCTCCATAATGTGGGTCTCAAAGTGCAGATACTCATCAAATACTACCCCGAGATTACGGGCTTCCCGTACGCTTTCAATGGGGCAGCCGTCAATCTTCAAGTCTAAACTTCCACTAGCCATTTTGCTCAAAAAATCTCTAGATCCCATTAATATAAATTTAGATTTGGCTGGGTTCAAAACTAAGGAGTTTCTCATAGACCAGGCTGAGATCCTATCCAAATCCTCATTCATTCTTTTTACAGTGTCAGCAGACTGCTGGGGATGAAAAGAGAGATACATCTGGAAATCATCAGCATATAAGTGGAACTTGGTGTTGAGTAGGCAGTTAATGATGTCAGCACTGTAAAGAATGAAGAGTAGCGGACCCAGGATCGATCCCTGCGGTACACCCCTATTCACACGCTTAGGACCAGAGGATTTAACGGCTCCATCACTGTCGCTCGTCACCTGGACAAACTGAGAACGGTGAGTCAAGTAACTCTCAAACCACTTTACTGTCTCAGGCTGACATCCGTAGTAAGACAACTTCGATAGGAGGAGCGAGGTATTAATAGAGTCAAAAGCGCGCGAAAAATCTAGTAAGACCAGCAGGGTACCCATGCTCTTATCTCTAGCTTCAAGAATATTCCCAACCACATCAAGAAGAGCTGTGGCTGTGCGGTGCCCCTTGCGAAAACCCGATTGAACAAGCGGCAAAATGCTATGTTCCTCAAGTTAAGAGCGAAGCTGGTTAGAGACAACCTTCTCCAGGACCTTGGAGAGGCATGGCAATAAGCTAATCGGGCGAAGTTCTTTCACGCTGGTAGGATTAGAAACTTTAGGGATGTGTCTAACTATTGCCAATTTCCACAGATCCGGGAAAGATGAGGTGGTGATGGAACGGTTAATGATGGCTGTTATAGCTGCAAGGGTCCGAGGAATGGTCATCATCAGCATCTCCAGAGAGATATGGTCACAACCCTGTGCATTGGACTTGAGACTATGCAACAGCTTCAGCACCATATCCTCATTAACGGGCTCAAGCTGGAAGTGACCGTTACTGAATCTGTGGTGCTCAAAGTACTTCAAGTCAGCAGTAGAAACCCTACCGGTGCCAGGCACATCCAAAAAATGTTCATTAATTTTTTCCGGGTTGTTACAAAAATGTGGTAATCCGTGGTCAGGTTTATTAGAGATACTAGTGGCTATGGTAGATTTGATGTGCTTCCATAATTTTTTAGGTTGTTTAATGTTATTATTTATGTATGATTTAAAATATGCACGTTTCTCACTCTCAATAGCAGCCCTAACAATATATTTGAGCTCTTTATATGAGTTGACATGACGCAAGGATTTAGTGGCTTTTGACTTTATGTGGCTCTTGTCCCGCAATTTCATCATTTGTTTGATAGTTGAAGTTATCCACGGGCAAGACTTATCTTTTATTAAGACTTTTTTAAGTGGTGCATGTAAATCAAACAAGTTCAAAATAAAATTATTAAATGTTTCAACCATGCTGTTCACATCCTCTAATCTTTCAATATATTCCCAGTCCATCTTGTTCAGGTCCTCGTTAAACTGGTCAATTAATATATCCCTGAGAGGTCTGTAGGTGACCCAGTGTGGGGAAGGCTTCTCCACCCTGAAGTTTAGCTCAACCGACACAACCGCGTGTTGACCGAGCTCAGGCACGTGAGATACGGAGACCTCACGTATACGGGCGTCGGTGCACACGACGTCAATAAGTGATTCACTATGATCAGTGAAATGTGTCGGTTCATTAACTATTTGTTGCAATTTACAGCATGTTAAGAAGTTGTTCAGTAACTTAGCTTTGTTGTCCGAAGGGTTTAACATGTTTATATTGAAGTCACCCAACAAAACAATCTTGTCAGCGCCAGCAAAGGAGAAAATTCAAAGCTCAATTCTAAGAAATCATGACCAGAACGAATAAAAACGGTTTACAGAGGGGCAGTCTGCCGCTGCCCTTATTTTGAAGATTATACCGTGCAACCAGCTTGGTGGAAGGTCGAGCAGAAGAAGTGTCCATGGTATGTTATGTCTATGGCTTAATAAAATAAATTGGACAGACAGATGTCAGTTCCGATGAAAATGTCGTAGTATAAAATATTCTAAGGTTTTACAAAATAGCAGTATAAAATAAGTTAGAGATAACCAAAAGTATGCTTTTCAGGTGCTAACAGTATTAAAGAATACAAAAAAGTGAGTCACATGAGTTGTTACAATTTCAAAAGATAAAAAGGTGTGGTTTGTATAGTATTATAGGTATAAAACGTAAATAGACTAAAAGATGTGGATATGTACTGCATAATACCATAATGTTTGGCCTAGAATTCCACTACACGGAAACACCACTCGCTGATGCAGTTATAACGTCCTCACACAGGTGATCTTACGTCTTGCGCCCCGGGCGCAAGCCGTCAGATGGACCATGGAAAAGAATGAAAGGAAAGAAAGAAAAAGTATTTTATTGCCACAAAATGACATACAAACATTAGCACATTATACGAACAAAAACAGTAGAAGTATATTTTGCTTAAACTAAACCCCGATAGAGTTAGCAGTTCTTAAATTATGTTTGAATGACAATAAAAAAAAGTATAAATAATAGCAGATGCATGTCGTGATGGTGGCAAGAAGGCTTCCCCTCAGCATAATGCTGTACCGTTGGGGACCCACAACACGGCGCTGATTGCATGGCTTACAGAGAGATGTCAGCAGAACTGAGGGGTCCGCTAGGGCCGATGCCTGTCTGGTTCGCGGATAAATTTGAAAAAGGGTTACCGCGGCCCTGGCTCAAGCAACTGAAGGAACACAGGTGGGTTTTAGTCAGTAAAAGTCTGACACGCCCTCCCGCCTCACCCAGAGCGGGAGAAGTCATTGGATAATTGCCACCCAAAAAAAAGAAGGTAGATTTTGGAAAATCCATTCTTTAAGAAGTTTTAATAGGGTATGAAACTGTATTAGTTTACTTTATAGGAAACCCCATCAAGAACACTGCTATTGGCAAATTTCTTTTATAATTTTTAAATTAGTTCGTTGCATGTCTTCGTCTAGCAAGCTTGCACCATTGCATGTTTCAAACACGTTATTTATATATGCATAATCTATTACCAGCTCAAGTAAACAATGTGTAGAGAAGCCACAAGTTCTCAATATTATTTGACGTGTATGATGCATGAGGAGGTCGGTGTATCGCCATTTATACCTGGCTGAGTTGATAAAGGGGAAGAGTTATGTTTCGTAATTCTGTGGCTTTTTATCATAATTTATCGTATAATGAGCTACTAGTTTTGTACAAGCAGCTTCCTTCTTGTTTACACCGATAAATATTTACTAGTTAGCAAGGTAAGTTAGCAGCTCGTGGCAGGCCCAGTTTTTTTATATTGTAGTTTACTCAACCAATGGTTAAATAAATGTTAACTAATGTTTTCACGTTTCGGTAAAACGCGTTTAGTCATCAACTGTTAGTCTAACAAATCATACTGATATTATAAAGGCGTAAGTTTGTGAGTGTGTGTTTGTATATTTGTTACCTCTTCACGCTCAAACAGCTGGACAAATCTAGATGAAACTTGGCAAAGATAAAGATTATAGTCTGGAATAGCACAAAGCATACTTTTTATCGTAAATAAAAACAGCCGTACGTGTCCATCTTCAAGGTTAAGCAATGCTAGCCGAAGTTGGTCCGTGGATGGGTGACCATCTTAACATACCGAGGTTCCATTGTGCCGGTTGTTCTTTGTAAATCTTTGACAGTTGTTATTTATAGTCAGAAACCAGGCAATCTTGCATCAGTCTTGCCAAAGGTTATCATATTACCCAGTTACTGGTTTGTGGAGGTCCCTTAGGCGGGCAGTCCATGTACTGTACTGATACTCAGCTGCATCCGGTTAGACTAGAAGCTAACATCAACATATGAGGAGGCGGAATGTGTGAAGGAGACGCAACCGAGACGACCTCACGCCCCAAGCCACCACAGGAGACGCCCTGGCCATCGGGATACGCAAACCAATTCCCGGCCACCGTAGGCGCAGGCTTGCGGACGGCGAGTAACCTGCCGCTTGCCGCTGCCCAGAGCTGGAGAAGTCATTGAAAGATTTCCCACACAAAAAAAAGGTGTACCTAACGTCCTAACGATATTATGGCCTCGTAATTGTTTAATAACTTCATACTTAAAATATCATACCATAATATCAAATATGAATGCCTTGGGAGCATTATAATTAATAAGTGCAACCAGAATTGATACCACAACTGTAAGTATCTTATTCCCCAAAACTAAAAGATATGGGACAAATTTAGACGCATATAGTACGTGATTTCCACTTTTATTTTCATATTACTCAAGATTTTTTATCTGTTTGTAAGTTTTTTATGCCTAAAACCTATAGAAAGTAATAGGGTAAATTTCAACGCGTTTGATGGAGATTTGCACTCCTATACCACTATAGTACACGGCAGTTTGATAATCATCACTCCTCCGTCTTCTAGCCAGCAATCTTCTGCATCACTTACGTGCCATTTACTACCTCTACATACTTAAACCCCTAATCTTATTCACTCCACACTATGTTAATGGTTTGAAGATCCTTAGCGCCATAAATTCAGATATAAAGCGAACGTAAGTACTATTTTATGGTCTTCATAGATGGTATACTTCGTTCACTGGAAGTTTATGGGTTGTTAGCCATCCTTGGAATTTATAACGTGCTCCAATTATGGCGTTATAGAAGTGATTCAGAATCCATCATTGCCTTGTGATTAAATATTTGGTGATTTGCTTCTGTAGGTTTTAGATAAGCATTGCCATAAAGAGTTTTCTGTATGTGACAGAGAATTTTATAGTGACTCTTGAACATTTATGAAGTGATCAGAGTAATTGGTGGGATTGGATAGTACAAAACTGTCGCGGCTTTCGTATGTCGGGATGTCCGGATGCCAATAGTTTAAACTTAAGATTTATAACCCCTATGATTTCTATTAGCACGCAAGATATACTGTCAGTACCTAGAATTATATTCTCGTGATCCTTCTTCGTCGTATCGATGATTCCTTAATTATATACGTTTTGACCAGAATTCAGCCACGGCAACAACGTTTTCATTTGCCTCACAAAGGTCCTTCAGGGTGCAGGTGTTGTTGCACAGAGAGCACGATAGGAGGTGGGCCATTGTTTGGGACGTAACTCCGCAATCGCACTGCGGGTCACTGGATTACCCCCATCTAACTAAGTTGTGCCTACAGCGACCAACTTGGCTTCGGAGGCGGTTTAAAGATTTCCAAGTGGGCCATGGAAGTTGGTAGCCTTCAAGGAGCTTTTCTGCAGGCCCAACATAGTCAGTCGGAGGAGGATGTTTGAGCAGCCACAGTCTCATCTTTGTCTCACCAGTTCTGCTGATAAAATATGAATATTCGTCATTTATGTGTTTTCATTTCTTTTCCTTCATCTTTGGTAAGTATATTACATTCACTCATTGGTGTTTGCCTGCTCATTAAACGGTGTAAAACAGCGTTACAACAAAACAAACAAAAGAATATTGCCACTTGTGTTAGACCAGCAATCTCCCTAAAATTACGGAAATTTTTCGGCCAGTAAATTCATATCTTCCCTTTTGAGCTTACCGTAGTCAGCATAAATGAAATTTAATGCAACATCCAAAAGGGATTTTCGGAGAAATGTACTAATTGAACGAAATGTTTACTTAGGATGCTTTGAGCTCTTCGTAATTAAAATTAAAGTACCTATATTATTTCTGGTAAATGGTGCTGTTTTTATTAAAATTTTGGAAAGATGTTCTTGATTTAGTTTATGTAAACGGTTTGTTTTTCTTTTCCTTTCATACTTGTCAGCTGTCAAAGGTATATTTTATATAACTTAAACTCAAATATTTTATTTCAATTAAATCATTTACAGGTATTTACTTTTGAGTTGTCAAGCAGTTGGTTAGCCCAAAACATGACGCTATATAGTTGCACATTTGTAAACGTAGGTTTCTAGCTACGCTTATTGAGATCTTTCTATGGAGAACAACATGCAAAACCCTCCAGGAATTCTTTTCAATTAATAAATAATTATTACAATATATTGATGAATTAAATGACCTAGCGTCTCGTCATACAAAGTTATTTTACCAATACTTTTAATTGAAGACAAAATACTAGTTGCCTATTGTCTCCAATTTGATGTGGACGGTGGTGGATTTGGTGTGGTGTGTTTATGTGTGAATCTTTGTACTAATTAAATGTACCTTCTTACTTTAAATTGGATCAGTTTTTCTAGAAATTATCTCCTAAAAGCAATCACATACCTACCTCTTTATATTGCTAATTTAGACTGATGCCTTATTAGTGCGTTGCGTTGCGTCGTCGCAACGTCGACGCTGCGTTGTTTTATTTTTATTTTTTGTGATATGCTACATGTTTCTACGTTTTGACGGACGAGAGACAAAGCAGGGGGGAGAGTGATGCGATGTGTTTTGTGCGACGACGGTCAGTATTTGTTCCAATCCATTGTCGAATCTGAAATCCACACTGAAACTCTGTCCTGCGACGAATTTACCTAACTCACTAATGAGGCGTCAGCCTTGGATGATCACGAAATAAGCATTTATTTATTTATTTATTAAAACTTTATGCACAAGTACAAAGGCGGATTTAATGCCTTAGGCATTTTCCACCAATCTACCTTAGGGTGGTGCAGAGATTCGGGAGGTTCCTGTTCAGGATTAGGCGGGTGGAAACGCCCGGGTGTCACCATTGTGTGGATCGCCCGGAGGACACGGTGGAGCATACGGTGGAGATCTGCCCCGCTTGGGCTGGGCACCGCCGTGTCTTCGTGGAGGCGATCGGCGGTGGAAACCTCTCGCGTCCGGCCCTGGTTCAAGCCATGTTACGGAGCGAGAGGGTATGGGAAGCTGTCTCCTTCTTCTGCGAAGCAGTAATGCTCGCGTAGGAGGAGGCGGAACGCGTGAGGGAGACGCAACGGAGACGCCCTCACGCCCCTAGCCACCGCAGGAGACGCCCTGGGCGTCGGGAGTCCCAAGCCGATTCCTGGCCACCTAAGGCGCGGGCTTGCGGACGGCGAGTAATGGGTAGCTCACCGTCCGATAAGGACCAGGTCCGAGTCGACGGCGCGTTGTGTTCCACGCGCGCCTCAAAGAGATGTCAGCAGAACTGACGGGGTCCACTAGGGCCGATGCCTGTCTGGGCCGCGGATAAATTTGAAAAAGAGTTACCGCGGCCCTGACTCAAGCAACTGAAGGAACACGGGTGGGTTTTAGTCAGTAAAAGTCTGACACGCCCTCCCGCCTCACCCAGAGCGGGTGAAGTCATTGGATGATTGCCCACCGAAAAAAAAAAAAATAAAAGAAAGGGTTGTGCAGAGATAAAATAAGGCAGGTGCAACTAAATGAAAGGATAAATGGAGAAAAAAATACACAAATAATATTATAGAGAAACCGAAACTAACAAATCAATTCTGTGATGATTCTGCAAACTTCTTGCGAATAAAAAGAAAAAGACCAATAGAAAAATCAAGGTAAATTTGAAAGAGAACCTAACACTTATTATAGTCTATTACATATAATAAAATTGTAACTCGACGATGTCTGTATCTTGAAGATATTTATGAAAATGTTATACGGGGATCTTTATATAAGCAACTAGCTGACCCCCGCGGTCCCGTCAAAATTATAGCCTATGTTATTTGGAAATAATGCCAAAGGTTAAAGAATTTTTAAAATCGGTTCAGTAGTTTCGGAGCCTATTCGGTACAAACAAACAAAAAAATCTTTCCTCTTTATAATATTGGTATAGATAGAGGCAAAAAAAATAGGAATTTTTGATTTTCTGAGACGGAGGATGTTTGTAAGTGGATGATAAAAAACTGCTGCACGGAACTGAGTGCAGCTTTAACATTTGTATCGTTGCTGGTTTAACGTAAAATCTTGTAGATGTTTATCTTGATACGCTGCCTAGAAATCGAGTTATCTATAAAATACTGTTTTCCTTGACTTTGTCACTGGCAGTACGGGGAAATCGAAATCCATTGGAATCTGTTTGAGGACCCATGTGTGTTTTGTTGTGACATCAATTATGTCATAGGATAATTTTTGGTCAAGCGTGAGATGTCCATGTAAATTAGCAAAATTTGCATTTATTTTTTGATGATGTCGTTCAACCCAGTTTTATTTAAGTAATTTTATTTTACAGGAAGAAAACCATTGGGACAGCAGACGTTATTCAAATTTACAAAGAAAAATAAGTCATAAAATTTCTACGTACCTACAACTTAATCTGCTAAGTAGGCAGATACTTTTTCTGGAATCAACTTTTATATTGGCGCCAATGGGATATATCAAATATAAATCAAGACATTATTTAATTTATAGACACAATATAATACATATGTAGAAGAGCCTAGTTCTGTAAATTAAAAATATTTCCGTAAAAAGTATACAGTAAGTCGCGTGTGCGTTTTTTGCAATTATTCATCCACTGGGATTAGTGACACAGAATTTTTAAACATTGCCTATGGCCACCGCTGGGACACAATATTTCAATATATTTCACTTAAATATAAAAAAAAACATCATCCTATTACTTATTAAAGGTGTGATTGCTTATTATTTTATTAAATTAACCGACATAATATTTTCACAGCGATAAAAGACTTCTACAGACTGTACTTCGGGAAGAATAATTAAATATCCGTGCCGCTGTCCCCCAGTGGTGGACAGCGGGAATATTTTTTACAAGTTTTCCCGCTGTCCCCCAGTGGTGGCCAACCAAGTGGAGGACATCGGGAATAATCGGTGGATGACAACGAGAATAATTAAAAAATCCGTTTCGCCCTCCCCCAGTGGTGGACAGCGGGAATCATTTTTTAAAGTTTTCCCGCTGTCCCCCAGTGGTGGCCAACCAAGTGGTGGACATCGGGAATAATCGCGTTTTTTGCTATGCTATGTTAGTAGTAGTTGTTATAAGAAGGCACAAAATTGTAGATACTTACGGGGTTACCTTAAGAATAATTATCATCACGGTATACATTCGAGGAGATAAGCAGTCAATCATCATAACTTACTGATAAATATTAAAAGATCGGCTATCTTATCCAATCGTCAACTGAATTCGTAGACTGGCGATTTAGGAACTCACTTTCAAACCTTTTGTTGTAAGATCGATCCCCAGCTTCCGTAATTCTTTATTAGATAATATTTATTATCTTTTATGCCTTTTTATATCTACTTATATACTACTATTCTAAATATATAATAAATTATAAAATAATGAGAATGTATCTCTGTCTGTCTGTTAACCTTTCACGCTTAAACCGCTGCATCGATCAAGATAGTTTGAGACCCTGGGCAGGACATAGGATAGTTTTTATCCGGTAAATCATCCTTACGGGGATGGAAAGGGAGGTGGAAATTTGTATGGTGAACTAATAATTTCTCAAGTATGGCGACCCACACACCTACGCGATATAAAGAAAATACTGTTCGTTGTACTAATACTATGCAGATGCAGTTGCGGGCAACAGCTAGTGTATTGAATAAGTACCATCGTGGAGATAAGCTCAAAGGACAATACCTAACCACAGACAAGTCTATTACAGAACACTGTCACGTCAACTTTAAACGACCGCTTAACTTATCTTTTGGTCCCTAAATTACAATTTCTGAGGTACCCCAGTATCAGTCATTGACCTCCGTAATTCATCAACCCGCAAATGGAAAAGTGAAAAACGTAGATGTAAGCATTATAATATTGTGAAGTGACACGAATATTTAGGTTGAGCGCACTCGGGGACGCGTGTTTGCCAAAGATTGGAGACGGTACCTCGGTTATCGCTTTTTGTAGACATGGTAAAAACAATGTCGTACAAGGTAAGAGCTTCCAGTGAACTGATATTTATTAAGGGAATACTTTAGGTTGCCTAAGAATGACTAACATGAGTCGTTTAGATACGCTTGCATAACTGAAGTCGTTTCTTGTACTTGTGCAAAATAGGCAAACTCAACTGCTTACCTAAGTATGAAAAATTCCTTCAGCTAGATGAGCTAAGCTAGCTGAAGTAATTCATTCAGCTGAATTAGATTAGCTTAGCAACCGGCTTTAAAAGTCAAATATTATTATTCCGTGGGTTTCTAAAATTAAAGAAAGGAACGATCCAGGACTAACAGCTCTGATTTCCTTTTTTTCTTTTAAATTAAACAAAAGAATCGTATTAGGTTGCGTTATGTAAAAAGGCTCCATGGGAAAAAAGCGTAAGTTTATGTATTTTCTTTTGATATTTGACACCTTATCAAATTATTGGCAAGTTAAATAAATAAAAACATTAATACCTGCCTTTTCCAGAAATATTTTATCAATTCTGGGCCATCACAGTCCGTACGCCTGTCACGTTTTTTATATGAATTTAGCGCAAAGGGAGAAGAGTTTACGTCCTCCATTTTCCTTGTCGGTAGATCTTGACATGCTGGATTTATGTATTTTGTTCGTCATAAACATTTTGATTAGTGTAAGCAAATCTTACTCTTCGGGAATCTGATTATGAAGATGATCGTAAATTATTTCGATTGATATTTTTGGATAAAAAGTCATCTGTTAATTATTACCAACGACCCGCCCCGACTTCGCACGGGTGCATGTGTGTGTTTGAAAATCAAAGTCTAATGGAATTAAAGTTTATTTATTTATTTAAACTTCATGTACAATGTTTATACATAGGCGGACTTAATGCAGCAAGGTATTCTGTACCAGTCAATGTTTGGGTTCAAAAGGACACAACAATAGTAGGTAAACAAAATATAAAATATGAACAATAATTAAATTCGGATATTAATAAATTACCTAACTATTAAATACATATATAATTTCTAAAACAATAGACTAATAAATATTATAATAAAAACCAAACTAAATGAGACTGAAATTTAAATAAAATAACTTTGACGAAGACCTCTGATTATATTTTGGATATTCTCTTTAAAAATAGTACATAGCAAGAAACAATTTTATCTATTTAGTTTTATAACAATTAATAAAAGCTCGCCCCGGTCAAGTCATCGCCTTTTCTGCCATTCAATGTAAAATTAGGTAAGCTTTTGTAGTACCGCAGAATTATTTGGTTTCGCGAGTTATTTTAATTTAGCGATATCTCCTAAGATATTCATCCAAATTAATTGGTATAAACGGCAATTTTGTCCTAAATTAAACATTCAAGATGACTAACATATTTATTTAGATAAGAATTTATATTAAATTGGTGAAAACACTTTTGCAAATAAAGCAGTCTTTTACACCAAATTTGATTATCATAATAATGGTTATATTGAATCAACCTTATTTTTATTTTATTTTTTTAATTAAGATTCACCAACAGTTGTTACAGATATTTTACAGATAGGAACATATAAGCAATTGTGTCTTAAATCTAACTGCACAACCAATTACAGGCAAACACCACATGCAAATTGCTCTTTGTAATTATAATTAATAGATAGACAATATCCTATCGCGCTCTTTATTTTAGAACTTTTTGAGGAAAATTTTGCTGCCATACATAGTTTTATTATATTATCTCAAAGGGCAGCGTATTCGTTTTTTTATAATATTTAGTGATCATCAAGTTGAAAAACGTTTATGGCTGGTTTCTGATTTAAGTAAAGCAGCAATAATCAGTTGAGTATTGTCAAATCAGTGTGAAATAATTTAGGAAGCGTTTAAGTTTTTTACGTTTCACAATTGAGAATCTACCTAGCTCAGTTAAGTAAGTACCTACATAAGTATGGACCTGTCAAAGATCCATTCACTTTCTCTTTCACTCTTACGTTCAGTTTTACAATAGAAATCCGAGACATCACAAGATTGCATAAAATTTACTAATATAAATTTTATACAGCTATGAAAATTGCGTTAGTATTATATTACTTCATTCATGATTAAAAAAAACAAGTTATTAAATATGTTATAATCTTTAATTACTTTATTTTTCATAATTAAGCAATTTAATAGATACCTATTTGAAATGTATACAACCTTATTATGAAACTATGAAATGGATCGTAGGCACTAGTCAATTACTTCAAGATTGTCATAGCCGCCCAAAGACCTTATACTTCTTGAAATACGTATAAGGTCTTTGTAGCCGCTAGAGTAAAAATGTTCTGTGGTCATAGCAACCGTAATTATTTAGTCAAAGATGTCTTATCGAAAGAAAATAATATCTAATATAATTTGTTATTGCCCATTGATATTCAAATAAATATATCTGTTTATTTGAATATAATTTTTATTGCCAAAGTCAAGAATTTAAGCTTATAATTACTAAAACTGAATATGTTCAGAGCGAGCAGTTGCTGGTTCTTGTGATACCTCATAGAACTACAGAATATTTTACTCAGAATTTCATAAGATCTCTCAAGAGGGAAGAGAACCGACACACACACAGAATTCGTGCATCTGCATTGGAATCTGATTGCAATTGTGATTTACCAACAAATATGGACCTTTGTGATAAAATTTGTAATAATTGGACCTGGGTTTTCAATTCAAGATCAAAGCCTTTGCTAGCCATCGAAGAGCCTCCGAAGGAAAACAATATTAGCCAGGGTCGGTGCCATTGGATATGTGCCGATAAAGGAGGACTGCGTTTTAATATATGTTAACGAACAATATATTATCTGTCTACTTATTTTGTAAAATAATAAATAAATGAGACTTATCATGCTGTTTTTATCATCTTTATTGTAGGTACTGATACCAAAATCGTATCATACAAAAGCCAAATTCTGTACACATTTTCATCGTTGTAACCTTTTCTTATCGTTAGGATCCTAATAATATTCTATGTAGGTATGAAAGTCTGTATGTTTAGATATTAGTTAATCACTGGTTGAACGTATTTGATAATATATCATTTAGAATACAATTACACAATGACTAAGAATAAAATGATTTAATAATAAAAAAATGATATAATAATAAATAAACGGAATAACAAAGCCTTTTATTCTGAAATCAGAGATATAAAACTGTAGTCTATACATTGAGGTAATAATGTACTACGCACTAGAGAAGTCACCACACATCACTGCTGTATTCCGTTCAAGTGGCATCAGCCGGCCGCACTTTACTCAGTTGCTTGCTAGATCTTGAGCGCCCATGTCATTGTTTGTTTTTAAACAAAAAAACGTTCAAACGCATTAAATACGCTGTCGTGTGTTTTAAGATATTGCACTTATAATTCAACTAATACGGCGAAATGCAAAGGAATAACTTTTCGTCGATGAGTAACTAGATAATCATTTTTGAATTGAAATATTTGGTGGACGCCATGTTGCCTCATTTCTCATATAGACTCAAAAATTAAGATGTGACATTTTGTGTGTGTAGGTAGAATTAGCTGACTTTGGTTTTTATAGCGGAAAATAACACTCTAAAGTATATTCAGAAAGGAACTGACTGGTTATTCAAATAAATAGTTTAACAAATTGGTAGGTATGATAGATGGGTAGGTGTCTAGGGTATGTAGGTATTGGTGGTTATGGTATGGTTGACAAGAGCGAAGTCACGGGGGACAGCTAGTACCTAAATAATGGGACGACGTAAATTACTTCAAAGTCAGCGTTTAGTTTTGATATTCTTATGCAAAGCAAACAGGACGGTTAATACTGAGACCTTACTGGTACTTGCTAACGATATGCTGCAATGAACTATTCCGCGAGGAACTTTTATCCGAATGGCAATGTAGGTGGGATAATTCCATTAAGGGCCGAAAGCTCCACCAATTCTTTCCATCTGTTCGCGTGCGACTAGCCAGGACGTGGCTGGAGGTGGATGTTGCCCAATTTCTCACAGGGCATGGTAACTTTAAAAGCAAATAATTTTCCTTCAAGCTCGTTGCCTCGCCTTTATGTCAGTGTTCTACATCTGACTGCGAATATGTACAATCTGCCGATCATATCTTATGGGAGTGTATTCTTTGGCAGAATGAACGCAATACTATGTTGAATAATGTACAGGCTGCATCAGAAGATGTTTACTATACGGATCTTGTGGTAACTAGAACAAATTTCCGTGCGTTAAAGCGTTTTTGCCATACCTATTTATTATTGGAATCAAATATAACAGCTCACAATGTTAGGACCCATTAATATTCATGCTAATTTTTTTCCGTGGTGCCAGGCAACTGGGCTTATCCCAGTTGTAAATGACCCTTTGTGCCTATTGAGCTTGTTTGTTCTGCCTCCTATTTGATATGGAGGGAAGTGGTTTTTTTTTATTTTTCTTCCTCCTCCACTATTCTTTTCTGATTCATTTCGTTGCGGGATCAAAGACAGTTAAATTCATTCTCCGGGACTTCGTCGAGCTTCATTGCTTCGGGCCTTACCGGTGGTCGCCACTATTGATTCTGGCTTTCAGGAGTTGCAGTGATTTGGGAATAGTGCTGTGGGAATGCCCCAAAAAAAAAGTACATAAATATTAATAAAATATTACTTTACTAAGGTTATACCAACATTTTTTTTTTTTGAAAAATGTTTGAATTCTAATGAAGCTTGTTAGGTATAAAGCTATGTAGGTACCGCTTCTGTAGTCAGTTTAGCAGTTTAGTCTACATGAGTGACAAGTTGTTGCAGAAAGTTGAACGAAACGCGTAAGTGCCATGAAAATCACGGCGCTTACGTCTTTTTGATCGCGAGAAAACTATACCTTAGAAGCACTATAGCGCTGCGTGTTTATACTGTTTTGTTAGACGATTAATTATTGTTGCAGCGCTGCAGCGAAATTTAGTTTAAACTCTTGTCAAAATGGAGCATGTCCTTTACTTAGGATAGCTTCTCTAGTACATATTATCTCAATAAGTCTATACAATAGACATCTTTATAGTTTATAAAAAGTTCTTAATCTCAGTGAGCCTCTTGGCTTAGGCCTCCACTAACAGTTGCCACTGGGGTCTCTCACGAACTACTTGGCAATACCACAGGGCGCCATCGCTTACACTTTGTGCCTAAATCTTGGTGCTTTTAACCATTTCCTTTGGTTATCGCGAATCATATGACCGGTCCATCTTCACTTTTCACAAAGTTCCTGTAGGATAACTCTCGGTTTTCGCGCAGGAAAAGCCACTGGCAACCACAAACACAAAAACTGGCACTTTTAAATATTTTTGTTGAGGATCTCACTCATCATAATAATCATTTCTGCCCAAAGACTGCTTCATACAGGCCTTCCCGGCACTCAGCATTCAGTGTCACCACATCAACCAGTGCTGTGTGTCTTTTATACATTGGATGCCCGCGACCTCAACCTGGTTATCGGTCTGTAGAGGGAGGCTTTTCAGCCCCATCGACCACCCGTTCTTCGAGCAACTGAGATCTATCAGGCGTGAAATATTTGCATCCAATCTAATGTTTTCGATAATTCAGGTCGAACACTCTTCTGCCACGTATCGGTCTTCGTTGAGGCATCTCTAAGGAAGACAAGGATGTATCTTCATCACTCGTTTTATAAGTTTTTATATGTTTTTTTGTATTTATTTCGCTTGAATAACGTTTAAGCAAGGGCTTGTCAACTATCAACTGCCAAATGTAACCAGTGTAGCCAGATTTGACGAGCCCCAAGTCGCCGAAAATTTCGTTTTTCCATTTATAAAAACTCAAGACGACCACTATTCATTAAAACCACGAATCATTCTACGAAACGTAAATTTCCATTGTTGCCTTGAACACCTTAGAATCTAATATCAACTTTAATGCGTTTGACACAATAATCATTATTGGTTTCGCATAAAACATTTTTTAGCATTTCTTTATTTTCCGTATGTTGTCACGACTGAAATATAATGAAAAAAGAGATGAACTGTTAAAAGCATTTTGATTTCCAGTTATTTTCATCATTCCTGAGGACTAGACATTCTTATTCCGAAATCCCATGTTTTTAGGGTTCCGAACCCAAAGGGAAAACAGGACCCTTTTACTAAGACTCCACGATCCGTCTGTCTATCCGTCTGTCACCAGGCTTTATCTCATCATCTTGAAATTTTCACAGATGATGTATTTTGTTGCCGCTATAACAAAAAATACTAAAAACAGAATAAAATAAATATTTAAGTGGGGCTTCCATACAAAAAACGTGATTTTTTTGCCGTTTTTAAGTAATGGTACGGAACCCTTCGTGCGTGCGTCTGACTCGCACTTGGTCAGTTTTTTTAAGGTAGCCTAGTCGGCGATCAGTCGCCGATCTTAAAATTTGTCGCCTCTGCCACCCTTTCGAGTCTAAGCCTAAATGGCGTAAAGTCGCCCAATCTGGCCGCACTGATTATGTAACGTTGACAACGGTTTGAGAATTTGAGAATGATCAAATGTGTTTTTCTCAGTTGTGGAACCCAATTGAACGTCAATGTAGGTTTTTTGTATGACATAAGGTATACTTTGGCATGACTTGACTACGTATACTCAAACCTTGCTCAGCATCGCAGAAAACTTAAAGTGGCAGATGATCAAGAGTGACATATGCTTAAATTGAGATAAGCACATACTTACTTCAGAAACCGGCCATTAGTGATCTAACTAGATGAAGCGAATGTTTGTACTTCGCCTGTCAAAAAACGGAGTAAAATAACGATCGATGACCGGGATTTGAGCTTTCCATTTAGCATTACCGGCACGGGAAATTCACCGAAATCTAGAATAATGCTTGTTATGGCATATTGAGATGTAAAGACTGTTTAGAAAAAGTTGGGCGAAGCATTGGAAATGTTTTCTTTCGTAAGTAAGTTTTGTTTTTAAATTGTGTGTGAAAAAGTGGCACGCTTGGTTTTCATACAGATGGAGGGACTTGCGTTATCTAGTTAGATTTATGTCTGGTGGTCCTGTCCTTCTTGCATTCAGTGGACTCTTTCCAACGTTGCGTCTTCCTATACGGTGTCGCCACCCCGACGACACGTTTGGCGCAGTGGTTGTACAGTCGGCTGCTGCGCTGTGTGTCGACGGTTTGAATCCCGCACGTAACAAATATTTGTATGGTCTACAGATAGTTGTTTAGGGTCTGGCTGTTTGCGTATGTAAGTTGAAATATTTGTAAACGTATCCACGATGCAGGAAAAAATCTTGACAAGGGGCAGGGATATTAAAAAAAAAATGTCACATTCCGGCTCGGTCTATGTACCCTGCCTCTAATTTCTGATGTGACTAACCTCTTGCACAAATTGAGCGCGGTGAACTGACAGCCTGAATATTAGGGAGAGCCTAACTACTCTACTTATACTACACTGGTGCCTAATTACCACAAATAAAAAGTAAATAAAAAACTTTTTTACAAAAAAATACTAACTACTTCCAAATAAAAGCACTACAATGTGAAAAATAACTTCTTTTTCAGAATTCGGTGTCAAAAAACGAAGAAAACAAAACAGGAACATCGAGTTCTGAAAAAGAAGTTATTTTTCACTTTGTAGTGCTTTTATTTGTCGTTTGTAGTTTCATGTCATACAGTTTTATTTAACATATGTATTAGTTACTCGGCTAGTAAGGAATTTAGCTCTCACACCAATCATTATGAACCGTTGGGTTCTGGGTAGTTTTTGCCTTCCCGGGTGGTCTTTTAAGAGCGAACGTAGACCGTTCTACATGCTGATGGTAATTATCGGGTGATTTTAGTGAGGTAAAAATCCCACACTGCCTGGTCTTTTCCCCAAAAGTCCATGCGCCTTTTGAGGGTAACCCCGTTAACCTGGGTGGTTTACTCCATGCCGTTAACAATATAAAAACACACGGCCACTCATCAGTGGTATGTTAACCAGTATAAGTTGGCCTCTTATTCTATTTTAATTCCGTACTGTGGTGACCAGTGTGTGTTGCCAGTGATGACTGACGATATGGCTTTGAGTCGTGGTCGCTCACAATGGGCCTTATCAGAAAGCTTACAGTCACCCAAAGGGCAATGGAGAGGGCTATGCTCGGAGTTTCCTAGCGTGATCGAATAAGAAATGTAGAGATCCGCAAGAAAACCAGGGTGATCTACATAGCCCGAAGAATTGCGAAACTTAAGTGGAAGTGGGCAGGGCACAGTGCTCGCAGAACGGATGGCCGATGGGGCAGAACTTTTCTGGAGTGGCGACCGCGAACCGGAAGACGTTGCATTGGAAGGCCTCTCACTAGGTGGACCGATGACGTGGTGAAGGTTGCGGGGATCCGATGGATGCGAGACGCACGGGGCCGATCAATTTAGGCGCTTGGGGGAGGCCTATGTCCAGCAGTGGACGTTTGTCGGCTGATATGATGACGATTTCTGCGCTGGGCAAGTTCATGGTCAAAGTGTTATATACGATCAATAACTATAATTGAAAATAGCTTTACTTGACTTTAAACATGGACTAATGCACATCCAACATGCAACCTACCTTCTAGATTATCCTGTCTGCCCTCTACAACCGCAAAAGTCACCTAGGAGTCTAATGTACCAGAATTAAGCAATACTAATTCAGAGCCATTAGTTATTTACCAAATAATTTACGTAGCATGTCCAATGCCCATTGTCCAGTAGACCGCACCATCACACGATATATTGCAATTGACGGCTCTGTAACAATATTATACGCCTAATAGAAACTATTATCCAACATTTTGAATTATGAATACACAATTATTTGCAAACATAGATTGTTCTAGACTAGACGGTATATAAATTTAACCTTCGCTGGAACTTAGAATGGCATATTTGCGTAAACAAATTTTATAAGAAGATTATATTGTTTTTTTGTTTTTAGTTTATGTGTTTTTGATCTGATAGCGCTGATTGATTAAAAAGGGACTTGAAACAATTGTTTTCTATTGTGTCTGCTAATTAGCACTTAAAGATTTATGATTAATGCAGAAAACCATGGTATACTTTTTGTAAATAAAAACTTTAAAACTTCCCAGGCTTATTAAATCATGCTTTTTAAACGACATAATGTATCTCGTATAAATATGAATCGCTTCGATCGACACGTTATTATAACATGATATCTTGCAATTAAAACAGTTAAATGCGCATAACTTTTGAACAGCTGAACCGATTTTCATCAAACAGGTAAGAACACTGACAGAGATGTGTAACTTTAGTTTTTGGTTTACAATAAAGTATATTCTATTCTATTCTAACACTGGATCAAGTCACCTTTCATTGCAGGCCCACTCTCCCCCGTTGCATGCGCCCGCCTCGTTTCGAGGTATGAGTCCATAACTAAGGAGCTCGATAGCCTTATCTACAAGGACGGTCAATGGGTTCGTAAATAGTACGAACTCTCTGTCCATACAAACTTAGCTACAAACGACCGTATTCGTTCCGTCCTCGCCGCAGAGGCTCGTCACGTAATCCTTGTCAATTCATATAAGCCAGCCCGCGTAATGCTGTGCCATAATTAACTGCCAGTTAGATATTCATTGGAGTTTCTTGTCCGTTCTTCTCCACGTAGGCTTTTCCGAACGGATGGTAGAATCACTTTATTAGATCCGGCCTTAGCCTTCCCCCCAGCGACGCCCTGAGCCGAGGTCCGACCCCAACTGGGGTAGCCCTCAGCGCTGTCGCTTTAGGTTTAGTATTTTGAAGCCTGGCCGGAGGCTAAGAGATTAGTCTCCACAGGGTAGCCCAGTTAAGCAGAAGACGGCCACTTTGGTCGAACTGCAAGGAACAGTTCCTTGCTTTACTTGCGTTCCTTAAGTGTTTGTGACCTTCTTGGTCAATCGTATTCGAAAGCTCCAAGCTCGCAAGGGAATGTTCGACTCGAACGTTCATAGTTTTGCTCGAAAGTGAATGCTGGGCTCGCTGGGAAGCATTTGTTGCTCGCCTACGATTGCTTGTATACAAATGCTCACGAATGAATGCTCCCAGTGAGGAAATTCCTTTTTGTTAATCGTTATAGCTGAAATAATGTTACTCTCCCTTGGGCAACACAAAGCTAGTGAAAATAATAAATAAGAAATAAACCTCTGTCGAGAGTGTTTTCATCCAACATCCACGTGTTTATTAAACTCACAGAGGACCTCTAGTCTACTCCAAAGTCGTACTTTCGTTTGACTGACGTTTTGTTTTTTTTAAGCTGCTTTCTGATTGATTTAATCATTTGAAATGGAAAAAAGCAGCTCAATATTTGCATATCATATTTATTAATATATTCTTTATTGTATATCATAGTAAAACAAAGAAGAAGAAACTAACAACTAAAATACATACAACGGACCTTATTGCATACCGCGATCTCTCGAGAATAGTTGCAATGAATTTATTTTTACTCGTAAGTATATATTTTACCATGCCCCGCAGTAGGATTCCTTCCTTATCGTGGGTGTATTAATAAACATTTAAAAACTCACATACGCAAACACACCAAAAAATTTGTTCGTTAATAGTTGTCCCGTCCGGGAATCGAACACGCGGCACTCAGCGCAGCAGCCAACGTGTCGTCGCGTTGGTCGTTGAATAGATGTAGGCACAGTTTAACTATTTTCCTAATGCCCCTCGGCAACCTTCGTGTTTCGTCAGGTGTCGGATTTTTATCAGTTGCCTTTGGCACTTGGTGCAGACCGGACGCTTTCAATCAACTTGGAAATATATTTCATGGAGAAAGATAGAAAAAAATAATATGTAGGTACTTCTTTCACAATTTGAAGAAGTTCTTTGCATTCTTTTGTTGAATATATAAAATGTATTCAGTTTCTCTAAACTATCACAGCTCGATACTGCGTTTCCAACCCATATCATCATTTATCCTTATTGTTCCCATTCTTCGTCCACTACTTAACTTGAGTTTAGACTCCAGATTTTGGGGTCCGTTGTTTATTTTACTTAAGCTATGGATATCTGACATTTATTCGAGAGACCGGTCGAATTTCTCGCCTTATTGTGAGTAATATCGGGCCATTATTGGCCCTATTGAGTCCTGCTGGATGATATACTGATATTGCTTTAGTAAAGTTTTTGGGAGGATCGGCACGTCATAAGTTATGTGGATGAAGTTGTCTATAATATGTTTTAAATCTTCTTGGAGACATTTTTGCTTGAGAGAACATAAAGAAGACAAAGCGAGGTCAGGTTAGCTGGACTGACCTGGAGCGGTTCACATTAGCAGCCCGGATTTGGTTCCAGTTGATGGCAATTGGCTCACTCCATTGTACATGGGACTTAACAAAACTAGCGAAATGTCGGTGTACTACAGGTACTCTGCCCAACCTTTCTGCCAAAAACGCACCGACGGGCGACTTGCTTAGTGCCTAGAGCTTAAAGAGTAGTGAAACAAACGTTCTAAAATGTTTATAATCAGCCGCACTACACACTTGACACCACAGAACAGTTAAAAGAGGACATCTTTTAAATGTTCTGTGCTTGACACCTTCGCGAGTAGCTTAGCGTACAGTAGTTCTATCTCAGGACGCGCAACAGCGGGATGGTCTTAGTCGTTAGTGTGATGCACCTGCACATTTTTTCTGAGTGCGTAAGCTCGGGAACGCCTGAGCACACAGAAACAAGGTGCATAATTACTACTAGTTTTTTATTATTAAACAATGCACCGCCATGTTGTCCCTTCACCACCCTTGGTTGACTGGTAGAGAATGCCTATGGCATTAAGTCCGCCTGTGTAAATTTGTGCATGAAGTCTAAATAAATAAATATGCATCTACACACACACGACTAATACAAACCCGTCGTGAGATAGAATAACTGTACGAGCATATTAGTGTGGCCAGTGCGAGTAGTCTATCTGGAGATAGACACACTATTCGTGCACTCCGACTGCAAATTTGCAGTTTAAATGCAGTTAGTACGACTGCAATAAAACTGCACACCGACTACAATCAGACAGGTCGATCATCACGGTTAAGCCACGCTAGTCGAGGTTGGACCGTGGATGGTTGACCATCATAATATACCAAGACTCATTTTTACCTTGAAAAGCACGTTACGCCGTTGGTTCGTATTCTGTGACAGTGGGAATACGGATAGACAGAAGCCAGGAAATCTGCCAGAGAGTATCGTGTTACCCAGTAACTAACTCGTGTAGGTCAGAGAAGGGAGTCGTTCCATACAAAATACCGGTACTCAGCTGCATTCGGTTAAACTAGAAACCAATTTCAACATAGTTGGCAAAGGCGTGGCAGATTTCCAATACGCGTTTGTCAAAAGCAATAAGTAGTACTCAATCGATTTCCCGTACAAAGCTCAAAGCAATATAGTGGCTAGCTAATTGTGTATGATATGCAAATTACATTATAAGATTGTTATTACACAGAACAATGTTTAGTCAATTCTCTAGCTATAACATAACACAACAGTATTCTCAGAGATACTGTAGGTTCACATCTGTCCCCTAGATGTGAACCTACAGTACACTCACATTTCATTTTCTGTTTTTAAATTTCATTTTAATTATTTATTAATTAAAACTCCATGTAACATTAAAATCCATTGGTGGACTTAATACTTGAGGCTTTCTCTACCAGTCAACCAAGGGCGGTGGATAGATAGCACGGCAACAGCGTAAAAAAATATTATAAAAGTAAAATGGATACAAAAGTACCCATGAGTATATCTATGTAGGTAATATAATATATGAGGTATACATTATACATCCGTGTATTTATGCATTAGTCTTATTTTTTATTTTTTTTTACCTTATAATAGGTATATTTGCTTGCAGACTCCGTCACGGCACGCAAAACGACATTGTGAGCAGATCGTCCTATTCTCAAAATGACCCAGTAGCAATATATCCAATACTAGAGGACGCCTCGCGGTTTCAACCGCGTAGTTCCTGTTCCCGTGGGAATACAGGGATAAAAAGTAGCCTATGTCACTTGGGGATAGAGTAGCTTCCCAATGGTGAAAGAACTGTCTCCGATCTTTTCCTGAACTGTCTCCGATCTTGACACGCCTATTCCGTCTTTCGTATGAGGCTGGAAAAGTGCCGAATGCTTGGAAGCAGGCGAACGTACAGCCCGTGCCCAAGAAGGGCAGTCGAGCTGACCCGGCCTACTACAGACCCATATCTGTAACCTCCATACTCTGTAAGATTATGGAACGTGTACTCAATACTAAGCTCCTGGCATACCTAGAAGCAAACGATATCCTTAGTGATCGCCAATACGGCTTCCGCCGAAATCGGTCTACTGGGGATCTTCTAGCGTATGCCACTCACATCTGGAGTGAGGCTATCGAGAGGCACGGGGAAGCGCTTGCCGTCTCCCTAGACATCTCGAAGGCTTTTGATAGGGTCTGGCACGAAAGCCTTATTGCTAAGCTTCCTTCATTCGGTTTGCCCGGTGGTCTGTGTGAATGGATTGCAGACTTCCTGAGAGATCGGTCCATTCGAGTGGTTATCGATGGCTGCTCGTCGGACTACTTGGATATTAATGCCGGGGTCCCTCAGGGGTCGGTACTCTCGGCAACTTTATTCTTGCTGCATATTAACGATCTGCTAAAACCGTTACTGAGAGATACTTGTCCAACGCTCGTGCTACCGGGCCTCAGATCCAGTCTCTCCGGGAAGCCATGGTGGAGCGCTTAAACCTGTCCTTGCAGGCAGTCTCCGAATGGGGCGATGCCAATCTGGTCAGGTTTAATGCTGCTAACACCCAGGCGTGTCTTTTTTCCGCAAAAAAGAGTCAATTTCACCCGGCTCCAACTTTCCGAGATGTGACCGTGCCAATAGCTGACCACCTTGAGCTTCTTGGCGTTACGTTGACATCGACTCTCAATTTTGGGCCATACATTGAGGCAAAGGCTCAGCTGGCCGCCAAAAAGCTGGGGATCCTTGCAAAGGTGAGAAGGTATTTCACGCCAGAACAGCTGCTCAGCTTGTATCAAGCGCAAGTTCGATCATGCATGGAGTACTGTTCTCATCTCTGGGACGGATCTGCCAAATACCAGCTTGATGCACTGGAGTCGATCGAAAAGCGGGCCAAGAGACTCATCAGCGATGAGGCACTGGTTAAGTCAAAGCTCCAGAGCCTTGAACATCGTCGCCGAGTTGCCAGCTTGTCGGTTTTTTATCGGTTACATTTCGGGGAGTGTGCGATGGAATTGCATGATTTAATTCCACCCAGCCCGTTCCATCATCGGACTACCAGACGTACGGCGATGCGTCATCGATATATGGTGGACATCCCACCAATACGCACTAAACGTTTTGGGAATACTTTTATTATGCGTACAGCTAAGGAGTGGAATTCCCTGCCGCGAGTCTGTGTTTCCCGATAGCTACAATCTAGGGGTCCTTAAGTCAAGAGTGAATAGGTTACTTCTAGGCAAGCGTGCTCCACCATCGACCACATCGTCGCTTACTATCAGATGAGATAGTGGTCAAGCGCGAGCCTATAATAGACAAAAAAAAAAAAAAAAAAGAATTTTTGAAATCGGTCCAGTAGTTTTGGAGCCTATTTGTTACAAACAAAAAAATCTTTCCTCTTTATAATATTGGTATAGAAAAAATACCTTTTTAACAAAAATAAAAATACAACTGACTTCCAAATAAAAACACTACAGAGTAAAAAATAACTGCAATTTCGGAAGTCGGTGTTCTTGTCTTTGTTTCTTTGCTTTTTGACTTTGCTTTTTGATCAAGAATCATTCGATGGTACTATTTTCATCAGTACCATTTATTTATATGTATTTGCTTCAGCTTGGTCGCTTAACTATATATTTGAGATATCTTATACCTATGACATGCTTACTAAGGCGTTCCAGTAGCCATCTGTAGTCTTCTTCATCAGTTTCACTTCATCAAATGATACTTTCTGAGTGCAAATGCTTGCCATGTTATTGAAAACCAAAAATATAGAAATACCAAAATCGCTACATGTCTGCCTAAATATTTGAGGAGTTCCCTTTATTTCGAACGGGTCGTATCATCCGACTCTAATTCCGTGATATTGGGAACACCTCGAGAGTATACCGTTTTAAACAAAAAAAGTCAGTCTTTACATAGGTACATAAAAAATAGAAACAGCCGAATTGAGAACCTCCTCCTTTTTTGGAAGTCGGTTAACAAAAGAATGGGCATGGTACAGTCATACCACATAAATATGAGATGTTTATAGGAATAATTTTATTCAACGTTTTCTTGAGGAAGTAAACTTTACAATAAAATGAAAAAATTAAATGTTGATATTCTGTTTTTTGTCGTTCAGTTCGAAAGTAATAATTTCCAGTTTAAGTTATAATTCGGTCCAAGTGGAAATTCTTGCGGATGTTCTCCGTCCTTGAGCAGTCGGAGGGATTGATGATTTATGCACTATTGCATAACTAATTAAACTTATGATTCTTTGGTTCACTTGCAACATAAGAACATACAATAAAAAAACTTTTTGCAAAAAAATACTACCGACTTCCAAATACTAAACTACAAAGTGAAAAATAACTTAATTTTTTGAAGTCGGTGTCCATAACGCAAAAAAATGGTACCTACAAAAGACACCGACTTCAAAAAATTTAGTTATTTTTCACTTTGTAGTTTAGTATTTGGAAGTCGGTAGTATTTTTTTGCAAAAAGTTTTTTTATTTTTCACTTTTTAGTTGTACGTACCTAATAGGCAAGTTAGTAAGGGAACTATTTCGCCAGAATAGATTTCATGAAATTTGAACATAACCGTTGAAATGAGAGGTCTGCTTACCACTTAAGAGCGAACTGGCGTGATGTTATTTTATGAAATGTTATAAACAACAAACAGACATGCGATTGCAGCAATCCCGAGAGATTTGCCGTTATTTATTGAAGAGTTCTGTTGTATATCTCTGAAGTTCTTCATCAGATCTTCACCAAATTAAAATGGGACCAATTTCGGAACATACGTTTTCAAACAAAAAAAGAATTTTCAAAATCGGTCCACAATTGACGGAGTAATCGGTGAACATACACAAAAAAAAAAATAACTTGAAGTCGAACATAGAACCTCCTCCTTTTTGGGAAGTCGGTTAAAAATAAACTTCTATGAGATCTCTTTGGTATCAAAACATTTTTCTAAATCTGACCGATGGCATTTATCTGGCCTCCACTATACTCATCAAGAAAACAAGTCATAGGAAGCTCAAAGGTAGTCAAGAAGCTTGGACGTTGAGCCGTCATCAATCATTAGCGCGATGATCCGGCATCACTCCGCTTGATACGCCACATTATCAATCACACGGCAACTATCGAAGAACTTGTTTGTCTAGATGAGACAAGACTGCATTATATTGGAGTTTTTCTGTTTCTTTCCGATATAATCTTCTTCATATTCGTGTCCCTAAGGGTCATTCTAGTTGGTTTGGCCCAAAACTTATTCACTTCCACGTCATCATCGATAGCACCGCAAAGATAACTTTGTCTGCATGTTGTGGGGCATAGCAGGCAGGATAGGAGTTGAAGCATGGTTTTCAATTCAACTCCACATGCATACCCTGCTATTGTTCCGTCGAGGTAGCCACATTATGCTAAAATTCATAATCTCCAGCCTTCCTTACACTGTGTGTCATTTTGTTACAATTATTTTACTAGTCCATGTTCAAATCGGATTCCAATAAAACCAGCTGAATACCTACGCTTAAATTGAATCTTCTAGCAAATTCTTATTTCCTTTGCAAACTAGTTGACGAAAAATCGAAAAATCTCTTCTGTTGCCAAAGTGATGTATATGTGAATGTTACCAAGTAGGGATAACGAAGAAATTCTACTTATATTGTAAATACGAAAGTTTGTATGTTTGTGTTCCCAATAAACTCCGTATTCCCTCAAGCTTGTACTTAGTTAATAAAAATAGATAGTGTTACGAATTGCTATCCTAAATATCATGTACCAAACTAAAGTCCAAAATCTTCAACTTCCAAAAAACCAGACAAAATAACTGAGCCATTTTCAGTAGCGTCCAATATCGGCGATGAAGGCGGTAGTTACGTACAATCAGATGATGACAACGCGTTCAAACAGCACGTGAAAGCTATGGTCGGCAATAGGATACCTAATTAGCCCCTCCTGTATGTCTTTGTAGTTTCAGAAAGGATAAAGGATTTTGAAGAAGATTGCTCTGTGGTTCTACTAGATAAAAGTATGTAATTTTAAGCTCTGGATTTGAAAGTGTTTGGGATGATAATTATTATGTATCTTTTTCTTTGCTAGTTTGGACCAGTTTTGGCAAGTATGACAAGTTGATTAAAAGTATTGTTCCTTTTTTGTTTCATCGTTATTAGATACCTTAAATCACGCCTAGGAAGTTTCGTTCGTTGCTAAGGATAGGAACTGAGCAATTAACCCACTTATATATTTACGCAAAGGTACCAAATATCAAAACTTTTGTTTGTGAGCGTAAGTTTAAATGACTTTGACTATACATGTATTGTAGGAGAAAGTCAAGCTTCAATGCCTTGAAATAACCAAGTAACATTATTATCTACCCACACCTGTGCTTGTTTTTCCAGGAATAGACCATAGAGCCTCATGAATATCGTGTTGGTAGATCTAGAATCTAGACGAAGGATCACAGTATAAATTAGGTGTAAACTAGGTTAGACATCTAGTTAAGATTTATCAACTTTATAGTTCAGCGAGATTCATGCAGATGACCTGGATCCTCTCGAAGAATGTTGTTAAAACTTTGGAAAAACTTGCTCTATAAAAAATGATTGCAAGACTCCTGTTTAGCATTCAAGTTGTGAATAATCCATCGGAAAACGTTGGATGGCTTCCAATGTGGGTCGTTATGAATGTATTTATGTAAGCTTAAATAATAATGGTTGAGTTGGTGACATTAGGGAAACCGCAGGCAGGAATTGTGAAATAAAGATCGTTCTTGTTGATGAACGGTGGGACATAAATACGAATTTATAGTGATCATTGAGATACACTAAATTAGCTTGGCAATACTACATACACAACAGGGAATACTTAAAATATTCATCTGGCGAAACCTTGAGGTTATATTTTTATCACAGTAAGTGCTGTTCTCTTCATTTTTGTTTTTTTACTGATAGAAGATACGAATAAAGTAATGCTCGTAAAGTTAAATGACATGTTAAATTTGTTATTAATCTCAACGTGAATCAAAACTTTAATTGTTTATTAATTACGAAACTGAAACCTATTACAACTTAAGCCCTAATTGGATTTAATTTATGGTTGGTAAAATCAAAATATAAGTCTGTATTTAAACCGTAGGTATAAATAATATATTAACAGATAAAGGGTCTAACATAACGATAGAACGTTTTGATTGGAACATGCAAAGGTCGCAGGTAGCCAATCGACCTTTGGGGCCAGTTTTTTTGGATTGAAAATGAAAACGACGGTCAGAAAGCACTTAAGGATGCCATAAAATCGACCTCTTATATCCCGAATAGTCGAGAATGGTAGTTTTTCGTGTGAATTTGATGTCTTGCAAAATTATGAGATTGGTTTAACATTTTTAAAGGTTTTTTAAGCTCCTGAGAAATAAAATGCTTATATAATTTCAAAAATTTATAAATGTTAACAAAATCGTTTAATTTAAAACGTATTTTTTCGTCTACCTCCATTGGAAATTATGAAAACAATCCAGTTAATGTATGTATTCCTTATTGGAGAAAACAAAAATATAAAAAAAACAAAATAGTTTAATTTCTAGGGATTTAACATCATCCTTAACCAGAATTTACAGATTTAGTTGCCTCTGAATCCAGGCAAGTTAAAACTACGTCACATGTCACAACCGACGTCCTATCTTCAGTAAGTAGTAAAGTTTATTTAACAATCATTGAAAACAATTGAAGGTCATTTCCATGGGCTCAAAAGTTTTATAAAGCCTCATCATCATCAGATTATTATTGTTCCCACTGCTGGAACCCAGGCCTTCACTTTGTGAGAGGGAATGGGCCGTAATCTACCACACGGGCCCAGTGCAGGTTGGTGGATGTCACATGTCTGTGAATTATCAGTTCTAGGATATTATGCCGGTTTCCCCAAAATATTTTCCTTTACCGTTAAAAGCTAGCCTACTTATAAGCAATTATTTAGACTTAAACATACGAGTCTACGTTCTGACATGTCTATTTTGATTTGAATCTACCATTTTGTTATCAATATGATGGTGTTGTTAATTTTGGTAATGAGTACCACCTCTAATTTTGATTTGTTGATTTCTTTGTTGATAACTATACTTAATGCAATTTAAAAATTAACTTGAAATCATACTTCTCATCGCTCTTGTTTCCCAAACCTAATACAAAGATACGGCTTTAAGTGGGGTCGCGAGTTCGATCCCCAGACAAATTCAGATTGGAATAGGCTATTCGATATCAAAACTTTCGTATTAGCGTACCAGTCTAACAGTTTTTAGAAATAGCGTGCGTCGCAATAACGTCATTCGATATAGCGGTTTTCGATTCAATGTGTTTTCGAACTGGCGTACCAGTCGTAAAGTTTTTCGCAATAGTGTGCATCGCAATAATGTCATTCGAAACTTCATATCACTCTTGTTCGAAATGTCAGCATCAAACAGGTCTCGGTCTCATATTCAACCTGGCCATCTGGAAATTCTCTGCATGCTCTAAAATATCTGTCGCTTAAGCGAACTATAAAGATGTAATCAAGAAGAAGTCGGATTTTTTGATTTTATTAACTTTTTTATTTACAACTTTTTAGAACTGCTATATTTAATTACTTCTTAAAATCCTTCATTTTGATACACCACGCGACGGGTTCGGCAGACAAAAAATTGGGACCCGCAAAATATGGCCTATATAAAGTCGCCATGTTTGTTTTTTACTAACTTCACCTATCTAAGAACACTTGGGCGGCCAAGATGTATCTTACGATGTGTAAATTATATAAATCCATCTAGCGGTTTGAAAGAGGTTATAAAGAATATTACATACATACATATATACATACAAGATGCGCGTCAAAAACATACCCTCTCCTTGCAGTCTGGTAAAAATAGCATATATAAACCTAAACCATAAATCTACCCATGACAGACAGTAGGCAAAGTTATTACAAAAAAAAATATATTAAATGCAAGGCGGTAAATCTACATGATTTACCGCCTTGCATTTAATATATTTTTTTTTGTAAAAGTAAACCACGTTAACTTAAAAAGTTACTTCCATTGCTAATGACTGTCTTTTGTAGATCTTCAACAGTCGTAACGGACAGTCAGAACACCAGAAGCCAGGCAACCTGACACCAACTTGACATGGTCTAAAGTGATACCTAGTTACTGGGTTGTGGAGGTTAGAGAAGCAGACATTCCATGTAAAATACTGGGCTTACTAATGATAAGCATAAAATATATTCCCATAATTTACATTGTCCTTACGAAATTCAGTTTAATAATCATAATGCATAAATGCTTTGCCCTAATTTATCAACCCATAAATACTGTTGGCATAATAATAATGATGCATAATCTTATAATGCATAATGTTGAAAACGCTTAATGATATTTACACATATGTTCATTGGAATTAAACAAACATGTTCGTGGCTCAAGCCGCACCTTAACCTTGAGTCCATATTTCAAATATTATATTTAATAAGACATTTTAAGCTTAGGTAAAACAATTTTCAATCGATACAAACGATATTAAAAATATCGTTTGTATCGATTGGAAGCTAGATGGCGCTGCGTCTAGCCAAACGTTGAAACAATCGCTCTGTTATTAAATATCAGTTAAAAATACTATTTGTGCTTTTATGTGAATAAAAATAAGTGAACTAATAAAACATCACCTAATACTTAAGTGACAGTGTTATCCATGGATTTCTTACATAAACTGTGAAGTTAATACAAATTATACTGTGAACAATAAACTGTGCTTTAAAATAGCAAATACGACCATAAAATCAACAATACCAATGAAAATAAACTAAAGATTGCAAAATGTACAATATTCTGTGACTTAATTCGATGAAAAAAAGTGTGTTGAAAAAATAACAACAAAGATCAAGTGAAAAAGTGACTCACACAGTGATTTGAATTTAAACTGTCACGCTGACCTGCCTATTCAAAATAAAAAACATCTACTGCAATAGGTTGACAAATTTAGCGAACTTTAGTAACGTTCAGTTGGCGTAATAGCTAACACCACTACTTTTGCAGTTAAACTAGCCTCACACGAGTGGCCGCGGGTTCAAACCTCAGAGACTACATCACTTTTCGTAAGTTCCAAAATTCATATTTGGAATTTATAAAGAGACTAGTACAACAATTATTGCAAGATGGCAGCACTAGTAACATGTTATAAATGCAAAAAATTAGTAAACATAAAAAGCACTGCTTTGTGTTCTGCCTGTGATAACCGGTATGAATTGGATTGCGATGGTTATCCAGAACATACGTATCGCCTCAAAGACGCGGAATCCAGAAAAAAGTGGAGATGTAAGGTATGCATTAGAAGCAAAAAATACGCTAATACCGACTGTACACCCAATATTACCGTGAGGAAAAAAGTAACACCGATGGAAACACCCTCACCAACGGAACAACCACAAAGCACTAAGGATAGTACGTGATGATTCGTTTAAACGTATATCTACGGTTCAAAATACTGCAGATTTACTTGATTCCCACGTATTGACTGAGTGCGAAACATCTATTGAATCGCATAGTACTCCCAACAAACTGTCAATGAGTGTTGACGGTACTGTGTCTGACTTAGTATCAGCCTCAGAAATGAAGGAGATAACTGCACAACTCTCATTAAAACTCGAAATTACCGAAAATGAACTAGGAAATATACTGTTGGAAAACACCGATCTACACAAGCAAATAAACAAGTTAACTTCAGAAAACAAAACATTAAAATCTTTATGCCAGTCGCCCTCCATATTTTCAAGTCCAGGTCCAAACACTAAGAAAAAGAGGCCAGCTCTGTCAACTCCATGCAACATACTTTCTACACCATCCTCTTTACCATCATCATCCAGAAAGTTGAAATCCAAACCCAATGACAATGTTAATGTGTCATCCCTGGAACAAGAAATCGTAACCTTACAGCAGCAATTAAAGGTTGCACAGCAGGAGATTGCAGCTCTCCAAGAACGCATTGCAATCATAATGCAAAGTAGTTACAATGTCTGTGAACCTGCCGTAAGTCAAGAACAGAAGCAAGAGACTGTGGCCATCGTCAGCGCTCAGACATATGTTGCCATAGACGGGAATAATATCCCAGAAAGGAAGATATTTATCTTCGGTACTCAGCGTTGCGTCGGATTAGCAGCAGCCATCTCACACTCAAGGACTAATACGCAGTATGAAAAATACAGGCTCGTTGCTGAAACAAAGCCAAATGCGCCTAGCAACGAAATTATAGCAAACTGCAGAAATACTAAATTGACCACTGAAGACAAACTTGTAATATGCATAGGTGAAAATGACAACAACCCTAACCTTTTGTTGTCTCAATTGCAAATTGTTTTAAATACATTTATAAATAACACTATTATTGTGTTAAATGTCGTCAATAACATGCACCTCAATGTACGTAAGTTAAACTACTCTCTAAAAAATGTTTGTAATAGTTATAAAAATTGTCACTTCGTAAATCAAACATCCACGGATCTATCCAGTATTTGTAAGTCGATAAATTATCTTATAGATTGTTGCGATTATAGTGATAAGTATTTAAATCCGAGCGAAATACGAAAAATAATAGCGAGTAACAAATCAAGTTCCAAATTAAACGTGCCTACTGATAAACCCAAAAAAGGGACAATCCCTTACTACTTTGGTCGTGTTGAGTGTACAAAGCCCTACGAACATAGTTCCTCTCTGCAACACAACTCAAAAGGTCAAATAGGGACTATACCTTATTACTTTCCTGTGTTAAACAAGCGTGAGTCTTTTTTTCGTACCTCAAACTAATAAAACACACCAGTTTAGAATACTCCATCAAAATATAGCGAGTTTATTATCTAAACAAGAACTACTAGAAATTACAATTCAGGAGTTAAAAGAAGCGAATAATGATCCAGATGTTATATGTCTATCGGAAACCTTTGTAAAAAAAGGTTATGAAAATTATGTGAAAATCTGCAACTATCAGTTGGCTACCAACTACTGTAGAGAGAAGCAAAGAGGTGGCACATGCATATTAGTTAAAATGGGTTTACTTTATAAAGAGCTGTCATTTGTGAAAAACTATGCAACTCAAAACACCTTTGAGGTTTGTGGCATAGAAATTATAAATAATAAATTAATAGTAATATGTGTTTATAGAACACCACAATCTGATCCTAATCTGTTTTTGACAAAATTACACAATCTTTTGCATGATTTGTCAAATAAATACAAGTCCAAAATAAATATAGTTGTGGCCGGTGATTTCAACATAAATACTCTTAAAAAAGGTAACATCACAAATGGATTACAAGATTTATCTAACAATCATAATTTAAAAATCCACATCAATGTACCCACTCGCAAATTGACTTGTATTGACCATATTTTAAGCAACATTGCCAACGCGACTGCCACTTTACTGCCCCTGTATCTGTCTGATCACGACACAGCACAAATGTTAAGCTTTCCAATCAAAAAGAAACCACAGAAATCAACAATATACTATATTTATAAAAGAGACTATAACGTCGACAACATTCGAAAATTTAAAGAATGTCTGGAAAATCTTTCTTGGTCCGATATATATTTCAAAACTGACACTAACTGTGCATTCAATGATTTTCATGAGCTATTGTGTCTGTTGTATGGTCTCTGTTTTCCTAAAGTAAGAGTTAAAATCAATAGTAATAAGGAAAACAAACAAAAGTGGATAAGCAAAGGTTTGAGACAAAGTTGTAAAACTAAACGGATGCTACGTTACAGATATTATAAAAATAAAAATTTAATTAATAAAACTAAATATAAAAACTACTCCAGTCTACTAAATAAATGCATTTATAATTCAAAAAAGAGTGCAAATATAAAATATATTCATAATCATGATAACAAGTGTAAAGCCACATGGAATGTCATTAAAACCGAAATAAACAGTAACACTCACAAAGACAACATAGAAAGTATTAAATTCAATGAAACAATAACTACAGACCCTGTACAAATGGCTACTATATTTAATAACAATTATGTTAATTTAACGCATGTGCAAGGGGAAAGAAGCACAAATCAAAACCGCTGCAAAAGTACGAGTGTCAACTCTATGTTTCTTAGACCAATGGAAGCTAACGAGGTAAGACAGGAAATAATGTCTCTGTCCAACACTAGGTCGGAGGGCTATGATGAGATCAATACAAAAATCGTCAAAGCCTGTTGCAACGAACTGACTGGTATTCTGACGCATTTAATAAACATGTCATTTTCACAAGGCACCTTTCCTGAAAAATTAAAGCTATCTTTAATAAAGCCCTTATTCAAGAAGGGAGATAAATGTGACATCAACAATTACCGACCTATAACTCTTATACCCATATTGTCTAAAATTTTTGAAAAATGTATGCTAAAAAGGTTAACTGACTTTTGCAATAAATTTCATATTATAAGTGACCAGCAGTTTGGATTCCAAAAGAACAAGTCCACATCGTTAGCTATTTTTTCCCTTATGCAAGCTATACTTTCAAATATAAATAATAATTTTATAACTACAGGCCTATTTTTTGATCTATCGAAAGCTTTCGATCTGGTGTCTCATGACATATTGCTACAAAAATTGGAAGCTGTTGGTATTAGAGGACCGGCACTTCAGTGGCTGTCGTCCTATTTAAGCAATAGAAAACAATGTGTTATTATCAATAAAAAAAATGAAAATAATGTAATAATATCCTATTTATCGAAATATAAACATAATAAATATGGCGTTCCACAGGGAAGTGTGCTAGGCCCAATATTATTCCTCATTTATATAAATGACATCATAAAAATAACTAACCATAAATGCGTATTATTTGCTGACGATATTTCTATTATAGTGACATCTAATAAAAAACTAAATACCATTTTAGAACATGAACTTGACATTAATAATACAATTGACAAATTATTGCATTGGCTTGACATTAACCATTTGATGATAAATTTAGATAAATCCATTTACATCCAATTTAATCGATCAAATAATTCCAAAAATGACATTAAACTCAATATTAATAAAATCAATGAAGTAACGCGTACCAGATTTTTAGGTGTAATAATAGATAAAGACATAAACTGGAAAGAGCACATAGACAATGTTAGCACCAAAATTAATAAATTTGTTTATGCATTAAAAAAAGTAAAAAATATAACTAATATAAAAACTGCTGTAATGTCATACCACGCATACGTCGAATCGTTGTTACGTTATGGACTAATAATGTGGGGTAACAGCACTGACTTCCAAAGAGCATTCATCGCTCAAAAAAAGTGCATGAGAGCAATTTGTGGACTTAAGCCCGACGACTCATGTCGACCCATATTTAAAAAACTTGGTTTGTTACCGTTACCGTCGCTTTACATTTACGAAATATGTGTTTTTGTTATGAAAAATAAGCAACTATTTAAGACTGCAAATGATGTAAATCCTCGGAATCGACGAGATCCATATAAACTAGTGTTAAATGATTCGCCTAGACTGTCTAAATACAATAGTAACTGCTTGGCAATGTGTGTGAACATTTATAATAAAATACCAAGGCATTTCAAAGCTTTAAACACAAAATTATTTACAGTAAAATTTCATAAGTGGTTAGTCGAGTGTAGTTTTTATAGTTTAAAAGAATTTATAGATAAAAAATGTTGATGTTTTAAAAAAAAAAAAGAAACGGTTGTTGTTGCTTAACTTGTTTTTTAAAATTTTGCATGCTATGTTTTATCCTAGCTAAACATGCTTGTGCCTCAATTTGTACATAACACCCTTGTATACCATGTTTTACGCAAATAAATATTCTATTCTATTCTATCGATATTTTGAAAATCGTCATGTTGACGATGTTGTTGTTTGTTGTATTTTAATTTTTGACGTTCAAATTGTGTATCCATATAATTATTATGCCTTAAATATTTATGCAACTCCAAATTATGGCAAAGCAAATTAGACCAAATGACAGTTATGCTAACCTTTACATTATGCCAAAGTATTATTATGCCGCAGTATCACTATGCTGATAAACGTATGCGAAAACGTTATGCCAAGCAATATTTTGCCTAAAAAAATATGCCAAGAGGGGGACTCCAAAATACTGGTACTCAGCTGCATCCACTTACAATGGAAGCCAACTTCAACATGGTTGGGAAAAGGCTAGGCAGGTAGGTGGATCGGACAATATCAACGCCATATTAGGCAGCGGTTTGCGGCGAGGGCACCAACCGCATCGTTATACGTCTTGCTATTGATAGATCATAGTTGGTCAAGTGGTTTGCGGTTATAATAATGTGCCATAACATCATGCATGAGTTCATAAAGAGGTACACAGAGAGAAAGAGAAACATGGTATGCCTATATTTCGCAAATTATATTTAAATCTTAGCGTGAGCGAAATTCATAAGCAGACCCAAAGCAAATTAGCCTTAACTGAGCCTTGGCGGTCAGGTTATAACCGACTAAGAAAAAAACAGGTGAAGCATTTAGAATTTAATTATTAAACATTGTATAATAAATTTACATCTTTTGATTTATAGGCACTAATTTGAATAAAGTGGAAAATCAGGTTTCGTTTCGGTTTAATGTTGTGATGATGGTTCATTTTAGTTCCAGTATTTCTGAAAAAGAATACATCAAAAACAACAGATAGGTATAAAAGTATGCGGGACATGGTGGAATGTCTTGCAACCTGCGTTGCAAAGGAAAGTTCCTCCGGTGAGATGGGGGTTTTGTCTGGTGGGCAACTGCCTGAAGGGTTGTTGTCACGCGGAGAATTTTGATTACGCGATACATCGGATTTGTGTGAAGGCAGGTCTTCTTGTAATAAGTATGTGGTGGTATAAGTGTGTATACATGCCGCTACATGACCCTCCTCCGGAGAGCGGACGTCGATACCAGGATGGATGTCCATACATCTTGTGATGCTTACCGGGTCCCATTCTCCTATACTAAGAATGACCCAATTGTTTAATTAAGCATTTTTTGTAACTTGTATGTGTTATATAATCTACTATCACGCACTTATCTCACTCTGATCAAACTATAGACTTCTAGACGACATCTAGCCGCACTCAATTTACCATTCTTATATAGTTGCCATTCCACTAATTTCGCACCAGGCGCTTCCAAACATCCTTCATAATGAGCACAGAAAAAGAGTTGAACTCATTGCCTGCGTCTGTGTTTCCGAACGTATTCAACCCGAATCTCTTCAAAGTTTGATTACGGAGATATGCCAAGAGAGAGAGATATGTAAAGGCTTCTTTTAGCTAAGCACTCCATCGTCGACTCATCGTCGTTGACCATTGTCTCTGTCACCTATGTCCTAGACTGGAGTCAAGAGCAAACCAATCTCAAATAAAAAAACTTATCACTTATCTCACTCTATTCAGCTATTGTTCACTTGACACGAGAGTTAAGTGCGATACATCGTGATGGACAACTTTATATACCACCACAATAATACAAATAATATTTTTTTGTACATAAAATGTGCCACACTAAAAAAACAAGCTGATCTAAATTGGACATTGATTTATAAGTTTGTATGCAGATTTTTTCTAAACCAAATTAATATACAAAAACGGTAGGTACATTTGATTTTTTTAGGATTCTATCATTGTAGTCACAAGTAGTTGACTGGTTTATCTTTCTAGAATAAGGCATTCACGTCCTAATCGAAATGGGCAGTCTTCATCGTTTTGATCAGAGGCAAATGTGATGGACGCGAGAGTAGTAAGCACCCCAAAGATGACGAGATATAGGTTCATGTTGATACGAGTTCTCTTGTCACGACAATGTACTCTGATACCTGGTGGACTGCTTTATATACCACCACAGTGATACTACTTTTCACGACGACACGGTTAGCGTAGTGGTTGAGCGATCGACTGCTACGCTGCGTGGCGTGGGTTCGATTGCCGCACGGAACAAATATTTGTATGGCCTACAGATAGTTATCGGATCTGGGTGTCTTGTGTATGTGAGTGTAAATGTTTATAAACGCACCCACGATACAGGAAGAAATTCCTAGTGTGGGCAACACTTAAAAAAAAACCGGCGAAGTGCGAGTCGGACTCGCGCACGACGGGTTCCGTACCGGCAGAGAAGAATCGGCAAGAAACTCCATGGTTACTCTTTTACTCCATGGTTACTCTTTTAAACAGACAGACGGACCGCGGGGTCTTAGTTATAGGGTCCTGTTTTTACCCTTTGGGTACGGAACCCTAAAAATGCAACATGATTAGTTTTTACAGAGATAGGATTTTTTTAAATTATTTAAATAAAATCAAATTATACTATAATCAATTTTTTAAACTTAAATATTTAAAGCTTATCAATGTAATATTAATATGAAATATTCTCGTTAAGAAACAGGATCCAAACTTGACATTTATAAATGGTTTTGATATTTATATCATCATTTGTTATTTATTGTATTTGCGAAAAAACAAATTCAAATTAACTCCGTCAAAATAATCAAAGGTTATCATTTTTAAAGTTCCGCAGACAAACAAGGCATTCTTACTGACCAAAAAATCTTCAATGAAGAAAAATTATTTAAAGATCATGGAAGTCTCAGTAAACCAACAAAGTTTAAAAATTCAAGACACAATGAGACACTTATATTCTCTGAATACGGCAAAATAGAGAAGGCTCGACCAAACGAAAAAAACTGCAGAAAGCGTTTTTATTTTTTCATTTTGAGTACAGTTTCACTTTGTTTTTTGTAGCATTAAACCTGAATGGGTTTGTGTTGGTACTAACATTCGCTATAACCGTCTTAACCCCACAATTGTGGACCCCTCGATTGCCGTAATCTTTAGAAGTCATATCTTCAAAAATCCTTCAAAAAGCAAAGGTTTATCGGGTAAGTTTACCAACATCTCTGTTAGCATAATGTATTCAGGGATTCTAATATTGAAGTGTCGAACTGTTGAGAGACTTTCGAATATCTGTGACACAATATGGTTGACCTAGATGAATGTTACCTACGGGAATTTATTCCGTCGTAGACTTACTTATTATATTTAACAATCCTCGTGCGAGAATCGGTTTCTCTTGTTATATTTTCGTATAAGATCTTGAGGTCTTTGATACCCATAGACAAGATAAGATACCCATCTTGTCACGCGACCTTGAGTGTAGCGAAGTTTGATTTTAAAGAAAAGCTTTTCTTTGAATCTTTTGGATAACGCCTGAAAAAAACGACTGTATTCGCTATTTACCCATTTATTTGGCAAGCAGGTCCATTACTATTATCGCTTTCTGAACAAAGTATGTTGTAGTCATCTTTTAGTGTAAGCAAATGCGGTTGAATATCAATATTTCACCCGTATTGACCGTCGTAAATGTTTTATTGGAAACCGAGATCTATAGTTTGTCGTTTTCTCTAAAGCACGAGTTCTTGACGTGTGGAGCATTTGGTCAGTGGTGACCTATCCACAGGCAAGCCATTACTAAGACCAGCCCAGGGCTGGCCCTACGAAGAAAACTATGCTCACAGCTGTTATTTAGTAACGAGCCTCACCTAGAAACGGTAGAGTCGTCATGATCATCATTTCAGCCGAAAACCACGTCGCAGTTACCGGATCAGTGAAAAACGGCGGAGTACTAAGAGGGAAATCACGTTACATGTAACCGCACTCCCCAAAAGTATTAGGTATCTACTGAACCCATTATCGACTATGTATTCCAGGTATATAGATACCTATTTTTACGATTACATGCGATACACCGACGCGACAGGTATGTTTTATTAGCAAAATTCGCAGTATATTGCATTCTTCCCAAACAAAACCAGTCGGTTTAGCTATTTTACATAAACTATTTTAGAATGCGATTGGTCTGTTTATTAAAACATGACAACATAGCTGCGTTTCCTGAAGTTAAAGCATAGGTATGTATACCAATGGTAAGTACACCTAAATTTCGCCAGTACATAACTGAACAGAACTGTCATTTAATAAAGGGCGATTTTTTTTAATATGTTTATATATATATTTATTATCATCATCCACAGCCCGACTTCGCCCACTGCTGAGCACGAATCACCACTCTCTTCTTGTACCAAGCACCACGTTCCTGTGCTAACCTCATCCAGGTTCTACCCGCAATGGCAACAAATATATATCTTATTTGGTAAGAAAAATGGACCTTTGAAAAATCGCACTTTTTACGGTTCTATTGTGAAGTTAGAAATCACATGTAGAATATTCCATTGAATAAGGAGGCAAATATGAAACAAATATTTGGGACCCTTTGGCCCGTCACAGACTACAATAGTCGATAGAAAATGAAATTTTAATCAAGAAGTATCACGTCAAACCCCTTAACTTCGTAATAAAAATATCTCAGCATATTTAGGATTTAACGAAAACTTCTAAATCTTACGCAATAAATTAATTTAACAAAATAATTACTTTAACCAAGAACTTAATAACTCAATTAAGAAACTTTTGAATTGATAGATAATTACGTTGGTAACGAAATTAATGTTACGATTTCGGGCAGCATTCCTTCCACATAGGCAATTTACGACAAATATTCAGAGAGCTACCTCTCAGTAATCAAGCCAGGCCGACTTGAGCAAGATTAATTAAACCAACAGAGCATCAATCATTGGCCGGATTTCCCATCGTAGTGGCAGACGTTTCACCAGTTCAGTTCGTAGGTTACTTAGATTGTTCCTACTTTGTTTTGGACTTACTAGGTGCTTTTGACGCTGAGTAAACGCACTGTGCTGGCTTCTTGAACTGGATTAAAAACGTTACTAAAGTCTCCGCCAAATAACAAAAAAATAGAAGTCACTGATCCGACTTGTACCAAAAAGTATAATAACGTAACTTGTAAACATGATTTTTTGGTTATGGAGACATTTTGATAAATTTGGTCTCAAATGAAAGGTGTAAGGTGTAGAACATTTTTATCCGTTTAAATAATGCAAATCGGTGCACGCGTTTATGAGATATTAACTCATTACTGAATGCCAATTTAAAGGGTCAAAGACGCCCCTTATCACGATACGTTTGTTTTGATCGTGTTACCAAAACTGCCTTTACATTTTTGTCGTATTGTTTTGAAATATTGGAATACATTGGTAGATAACCAATAAATAGAAGTCGTTAGCACCTGGCTAACGACTTCTATTTATTGGTTATCTGGCGGTGACTTTAGTTTTGTCTTCTATGATCTAGTCCCGATCTTTATTTGTTATTTCATATGCATTTTCTTAGTACCCAGGCATGGCAATAGGCTTGCCCCTTCTCACATGGTATTCAAACATAACAGATGAAATGTGGCTGTATTATCAATTGTAAGGTAGTGTAGGTTTCGCAAAATACATGTATGCAGTATGAATAACATTTTTCGTCGCCCATTTTTTATGACTGGCTTTTCTTCCGGTACCTTTATTTAGCCTAGTGCGTGAACAAGTTGATTGGGCGCGTATTACGTCAGTCGTTTGCCTTCCATATGGAGTAGGTATTTACTTATAAGGTTGTGGTAAAATTAGTGCTTGGATTACATAACATTGGGATCACTTTCCTTTGTTATAAAAGTGTTGTTTTACTTTTGTAAATACCTGTGAATAGTGTGTTATAATACCTATTATAATTATTTATTTTAAACTATACTGATATTAAATTATCTACGTATATATCCCTCTCATAGAGAGGCATATATTGAGAACATTTGGAGCCATTTGTACCAGTAGTGGGAATATTAAAAGGATGGTGATGATTTATGTATGTACTGACCCTAACATAGTTGAGAAAGCATTTGGCTAGGTAGATAACGATGAAAATTGAATCAAAAATATAATTTTTATTTTTACTTACTTTTTTTTATCTTTTCACTGTTAGTTTACTGAGACCATATAATAAAACAAATAAATCAAAGTTAATTTAGTACAGAACGCCAGAAATGAAAGCTCATCCTACAAAACACGAATCTGACGTCTATTAATTTGATTATACGACAGTTTTTATTAAATTAACAAGAATGAAAGGAAAACGTGATTTATTAGCCGGCTAATAAAGCCTTTGTTTGTTTAACTTCTTAATTACATTAGAGAATTCAATAAACTGGAGCTTATTGTGCAGTCTATCATAAGATTCATTGTTTATTTGGGAAGATTTTGGTAGAACCGTGACGGACTTGTCAAGTCATTTAACCCGAATTAGACGAGGATTTTTTATTATTATTAACGTACTTAAAGTATTACTAACAGATACTTAAATAAAGTATATATGATGCCACCTCTCGTGCTTGAGCTCGTGGGTTCAAAGTCCGGCAAGTAACAATGTGACTTTTACAATTCATATTTACTTTCTAAGTTAATCTTGGTACTCGCTGACAACGGTGTAGGAAAAAATCGTGAGGCGGCCTGTACTAATTTATGTATTGGCCTATATACAATTGTTACACAAACCTTATAATACAAGCAATAATATAAATTTAGTCAAAGTCAAATATATTTATTCAACAAGGCCGATAAATGGCAGTTTTGAACGTCAAACAATTAAAATTAACAAGTATTAAAAATTTATTCTACCGTGCATTCGGAAAAGTAGCTTGTTATGAAGAAGAACGCACAAGAAACTCCATGCTTACTCTTTAAAAAAAAATAGATGTGCATACATTAATAAATTAATTTATGTGAGGACGACGTATCCGGAATAGCACTACACTCTATACTACGCACTAAAGTATTAAAAGCATTAACAGGTAAATTAATTAATTTAATAAATAGGAACATGATTCTCACATACTTACAAATATTGCAAACATAGGTAAAATACCTAATTCAACAGAACAGTGTGTCGGTAAATTTCTTAAAAAAAAAATGATTACCATAACTATGAATAGGAATAATTAATTACAAATTTGATTTTATCTACACTAAAGATTTCCCTATGGAGCAGGACAAACATGTTTCCAAGCATTCATATTCTTGAATATAATCATCCCAAAGTAAAATACCGTATGTCATAATGCTGTGAAAGTAACTAAAATAGACCAAACGCGCGGTTTCCACAACCGTTAACTGTCTTTTCTATCAAACAGCATACGCGGCTGAGCTTAGCCGACCCAAAAGTGATGTTATGTGAGGACCCTATTGCAATTTGTCGTCTAGAGTGATTTCCAGGAAAACTGTTTGATTTACAAAGTCCAGCTTTTCACCATTTAATATGATGTCGCATCCGGTACTTCTAACATTCGGCAATGTGAATCTAATACATTTGGTTTTTTTTCATTTAGTACCGAATTGCTTGCCGTGAACCAATTTTGGATCTGATGAATATAGTTATTCACATCATCAAGATTCTGTGACCGCCGATCTATTTTAAATATCAAAGATGTGTCATCAGCAAACAACACCATCTTCGGTTGATTTTGTAGTAATTGTGTTAAATTGTTAATATAAACTAAAAAAAGAAATGGACCCAATATCGAGGCTTCAGGAACACCCATTCTCATTTCAGACCCTAGTGAGTTTACGCCGTTTACCTGAACTTTAACTTGTCTGGCTTTCAATGGTCGTATGTCTAATCCCATAGTGCTCGAGTTTCAGCAATAGTGTCTCATGGTTAACGCAATCGAACACTTTCGAGAGGTCGCAAAAGATTTTTAGATTAGAGAAAAAGAGTTCTGCAACTGACGCCTGTAGTGGGACAGTAATAGGCTGGTATTATTATTATATTAAGGCGCTGATACCCCTTTGTAGCTGATTTTAAAATGAGAATCATGTCTAAACGGCTAGTCGTATTTTTTGGAAAAAGTTTATTTTATTTTATAACATGTTATTCATAATTTGATCTAAGAAGAATTTGTATTTTATTCGTATAACATAGTGTAATTAATTTGTTAAGTTATGTCTACCACGGACAAAAAACGACAATCGCTCCAAAAGCGGCGTGCGTATTTTATTTAATGAAATTTTCAACATCATAAAGACGATTTAATTATATACATTTTTATTTAAGCCTTTTTATTAAGTCATAGAACAATAAGGAAAATATAAAAATCTGTCGCGCAGGAGTTAAACGAGTAAGCGTTTTGTTCCCTCAAGGTCATTGGCGATTGGCCTCGTCTTAATAGACATGCGCTTGACCATCTCACGTGATTGTAAGCGATGGTATAGTCGACGGTGTAGCACGCTTGCCTACAAGTAAACAATACACTCTTGACTTGAAGACCCCAGAGTTGTACCTATCAGGCAATAGATTCTAAGAAGTTGTCATGAACAATTTCGACGTTGCCATGGTTATTGTTTTTGGTTGGCTGAAAGATAAAAAAAAATACGTTATGTAAAAAAATATGCTGCTGGCAAGAGAGAGTCTTTGGTTTCGCGAGAATCCCAAGTTTATTAAAAGAAACGATTGGAAAAATTGAATAACAAGAACACAGACATTTATTAACATAACAAGAAAACCTTGTTTTAGTGTATTGAAACGACGTGACGTAGACGTTGACTTAGTCCTTTGTTCATAAAGACAGACTAGCAGAAGGACAGATTCTCTTAAGGACAGTTTCGCATAAAGACAAAGTACAGTTAAGTTGAAAATAATATATATAAATATATTTATTTACTTTTATACTTTACAACTAAACCAAAACAAAATTATTTTAATGTACTATACTTGCTACCATATTCAATTCATTAAAAATACTTTTCTTAAACCTAGTCACTGTAGGTTTGGTACGGTTCAGATTTTGCACGTCTCAGTATTGCGAGGCGTTAACTCTATGGCCGATATTTTATCGTTTGCGAAATCCAAAATAATGTTCTAAATTTTACTGTCAACCAAAATATCAGATTTCCTTCTTTTCCTGCACAATAAAAACCGCTTATTAGACCACCACCGCCTATTTTTAAATTGGCCAGTTTTGCTTCCTCTTTCAAGAGTGTGATGAAATAAAATAAAGGTGGTCTTTTAGGAATCTAAAAATCTAATCCTTCGATGGCATTCGTGGTTCGAAATTTGGATATAGCAAAAAAATATCGTTGGTAATGAGTTTCATCCACTGTATACTGAAATAGTCTTGTAAAAATAAGCTTTTCTCATTACTAGGGACTAACTCGCATAAACAACACCGGTACGCCACCGGTATAAGCGTTGCTGGAAATAGTGCTAATAGGGAGAAAAGTTGAGTGTATTTACCCTCTTTAGAAGATCTGAATCCAATTAACTTTAGACTTCTGCCAAATTGCATTTATAAAATGATAGTAGCAGCCTTTTAGTACCAAGTCAGGATATGTTAACTTGATAGCTTGGATAATAGCTATTTCATAATCACACTGCTTTGGAAAACTGTATGAATGCGTGGCGGTGAAAATGTTAAGGGCCTAAAATAGTGTGCGGAACTATACCTTTTCTGTCTTTATGCGAAACTGTCCTTATGAGAATCTGTCCTTCTGCTAATCTGTCTTTATGTGAATCTGTCCTTATGCGAACAAAGGGACTTAGTGACTGACAATCTTAAGGAAACAAGCATACCAAAAAAAAATACTAACAAATTTTATCGTAACATACTCGTATATAAGGTTTTCTGTAGTACCACAAGATGTTTGTCAAAGTGGATCGTTTTTATTATAAGTGTTTATCTTGTAAGGAATTGATCAATAAATCAATTTGATTTGTAACGAGAATTAGGTGACTATGACTGTCTTATAGTGAGGACAGTAAAAATGGAAGATAACCTTACCTTACTCGTTTTATCACCCCCGCTGCCTTACGTCCTCTGCGCCAGCGTACCATGGGAGTTTCAAGTACATAAAGGAAGTGAGGCTATTAGTTATAGAAGAAGATATCGCCGACTCCCATTAAATTGGGATATGGGCTGATGGTTGATGATGCAAGTAAAACGAGGTGGATAGTGATCACCGAGGTGGTTTTTATCATCATTTCAGGTAAAAGACGTCCACTACTGGACATAGGGCACTGCCAAGGAACATATTAGATCGTACTATCTGAAGCGGGCGGAGCAAGATGGCCTTCATATAAGGCCAATTCACTCATATCAGTCACAGTATCGACAATTCATCCGCACATTCATACTGAGGAAATTGTGATTGTTGCTATGGCTCTGGTCTTGGTGATTGAGGTGATCACCGGGGTGGTTTTAGTGAGGTAAAAACCCTACACCCCCTGGTCTTTTCCCCAAAAGAGCAGACGCTTTTTGAAGGTTTTCCCCCGTTAACATAGAAAAAACGTGCAGAGACTTACCTATGAACAATAATTTTTCGTCAGACAGGATTGTTTTCTTCTGCCAACACTTTTTGCCAACCATTATGTTATATGATATTAGTCGGCAGATGGAAAAAAACATGTCATTGAGTATATACATCCTAAATTGATAGTATACAGTGCCATTAGTCTAGTCGGAGTCACTAGCGCTACTAATGACTCGAAGATCCTGGGTTCGAATCCCGGGTTGAGCAATCACCTAATGGGTTCTGTTAACTGGATTTTCTCAGAAGTAGTCTGGAGCCTGGATTTGTGTCAGGTTGATGAAAATAGGCTCGCTCTCTCCGCGGTTTTGTACGTGGGTGTCATAAAGGTACACCTGTTTAACCCTTCGAGGCACACAAGCGTCAAGAATGTAGAGAAGTTATTTAAAATATGTTAATTTAGGTACCTCATTTTCAAGGTAAAAAAGACATGTTATTATTTATTCTAAAAGTCATAAGACTTGATTTTATTGCGATGCATGTTACCGGTTCCGAACTAAGCTAGACCGGCAGGCTTATTACGAACGAAACAGCAATCAGAAATAATTGCGCAAAAATCGCGCGATCAATCGCTTTATGTCATATAAATGTGTATTACTTATACAATCATTTGCTAATCGCTCCACTGTTTGTCAAAAAACTTTATTTCGAAAAAAAAAACCGCCAAGTACTCTAAAATATCTGCGCTTAGTAATTTGGTTGGCTATACAAAAACCAGGAATAAAGTAATTGCAATTTGAAAAAAGTTGCTCACCGATGGCTGTCGCGCGATATAATTGCGATCAAATTAACATTTTAGTCAACTTATAGTCCCATAGTGGCAGCACTGTTGAAAAATTGCTATGTCGTGGCTATCGCTGATACATAATTCGGATTCTTGATTTAAGAGCACTTATTGCGCAAAAATCACTATCGTTTTGCTCTTGCAAGATACGTAATAAGCCTGCAGAAAGATATTGACAAAACAAAACGCAAACATTAGCTAATAATATTAATAAACCTGTCTAGATTCACACGCCGTTTTATATAATGATGTTATCAGCTTGGAGATGTCGCTAATTTAGAATTGCTACTTTTTAGTTCAGAGAAAAAAAAATAACATGTTTTGACAGCAATATAATATTTAGGGTTCTTAAAAAAACGGCATGTTTTTCATCGACAGTACTAAAGGAAAAAATAAACAGTTTTGAACAGGTAATGTGTCAATTTTGTAAAATGTCTACAGTATTTATCCTTTCCATCTGTCACGCAAAATACATTTGTTTTACTGCTCTCGTTGCCGCCTGTGTCACCAGTCCGTGGGAGCTGTAGCGCCTTAATATATTATTATTTTTTCTATTCTTACCTACCAGAAACTTATTTTTACAATCCTACCTACCTATTTTTATTTAATATAATATTTACTATATCTGTTACTATATATATTTACTATAAGTTCTAATCTATATCTATAAAGACTGAACTTTTGTTTTGGACACTTGTATCGTATTTGTTTTTAATCATTTATTTGTTTATTTTATTTGTAAATGGAACATGTTCGCTCCGTCACTTGACCTTATGGTTACATTGTTTCGGCGTCACCCAATCGTCACCGGCAGCGACCGAGAGCGCAGTGGCTATGTCTTGCACGCGAGTCCCAGCATTATGCTGAGCGATTATCATTTTGCGTGGTTGTGCCGCATACTCTGTATTTAAGCTTTCCTTTGTTATTTTTATGGTATGCGTCGTGCCTGGCGCAAATAAACGTTTTTCTTTCTTTCTTTCTAACATAATGAAATGCAAGAAATAATAATAGGAATATAACTGTACCTAATTGGAGACCAATCTGCGAAATAAAGTATCTAGTTGAGTACTGTTATCGGTATTGTTTTAAGATACTTACAATGCTGTATGAAAAGTTCATAAACATCTCAAGTGCGAAAAAAATGGATGTATCCAATTTTTTTTAAATCTAGTATTGGGGCGTATACGGACTGGTTTTCCATCTCAAGCGGTGTTAGACAGGGCTTTGTAGCGTCCCCGTGGCTGTTCAACTTGTACATGGGTAGTTCTCTGAAAGGTTTGAAAGAGCATGAGTGCGGATTGAGGTTGAATGAGTTGCCAAATATCTTCTGTATGCAGATGATCAAGTTCTACTTGCATCGTCAGCAGAACAGTTGCAAGGCATGGTGACTGTTATGAATTAAGCTTTTACGTTAAAAGGGATGAGTTAAATGTGAACAAGACTAAGGTAACTAAGGTGTTGCAAAGAGAAAACGATGTATCGAAGTATGAAGTGAAAATACACGATAAGAGTGAGTCGACAAGTTTGTATATCACGGAAGTATGTTCACAAGGGATGGAAATATTGAAGAGGATGTGGAAAGGAGAAAGAATGGTGGGAATTAAGTGAATGGTGCTATACATGCGGTTGTGACGACCAAGTCGATGTCTCCGGAGGCTCGTTCACCAGCTCGCCGTTCACAACAGCGTACTGGGGCCTACACTTATGTATGGAAGTGAAGTTTGGGTATGGCAAAAAAGACTGCAGTAGAATGCGGTTCTTGCGAAGTATGTATGGTTACATATATTATATACTTTAAATGATAGATTCAGACAAGGCAGACGTGAATGGGAACGCAGGGAGGGGCGCCCTAGAAAGACATACAAAGGCCTTATTGGTGATTTTCTTTAGAAAGGCCAGGTGCTCAGTACTCATAACCGGCGTGTGCACAGAAATATAAAATACTTGTTTATTAATATTTATAACTTGTTTATTATATGTTCTTGTTTATTATAACTTGTTTATTATATCCATGGGCGTGTGTGTATGACTAGGTGAAGGAATGTGTGTAAAGCAAAAGAAGTATGTAAGGATCGTAGCAGGTCACAGGTGGCAATCTGTAGTTTCTGCCTACCCCCCATGGGAAAAAAGGCGTGTTTATCTAGTATTATATCTCACATTTCATTATGTTCCATTTTGCAACGAGGTATATTTCAGTACCTACCGTTAACTTTCTCTTATTCCATATTTTAAGTATCTACCCAAAATAGAATAGATAATATTGCTGTCAAAACATGAAAACATACCAGAAAACATCAATCACTCGCCGCGAATAAAAAAAAAACTGATTTAAGGCCTTGACATTGAATAACTTACGACGCAGACTCGATTTTATGAGATTATGAGACCACTTTTAGAACGCTAAAATGAAGGTGTATTACGAGTTATCAGCTTATTATCTCTCATTCCGAGGTTGGCCCCTTAATTATGCTAAAATGACTGGGCTAGACAGGAACGTGTTTAAATCCTTACTTTGTAGCTTGACTTACCTGTTGAGTAGAATTTAGAATTGAATAATATTATATAATAATTTTCATATTTAATTCTTCTTATGTCATTTGAACGGCCCATTCCCTCTCACAGAGATAGGCTGATGATGTGGTGTGATGTGTGTGATGTCAATTGACGGAGTAATCGGTGAACACAAACAAAAAAATACACACATAAAATCGAACATAGAACCTCCTCCTTTTTGGCAGTTCGGTTATTAAAAAAGGCAAAACAAGTGGGTGACTTATAGCTCATTGGCAATCTGTGATATTAAAGGATCACGAGTATGAACAACTTTTTGTGTACGATTTTTTACGAATAAATCGACAACATAATTGGAAGCAACTTTTACTAAAGGATCGATCCTTAGTAAAAGTTGTCTGTGTTTATAAGGGCTTGTTTTCTAGTTGGTATTAAATTAAAATTGACCAATGCGAATCTACCGGGATATGGTTGATCCCTAACCTTGAGTCAGTTTCGAGACTAAATCCCCCCCCCCCCCATTTCTCCCCATTCGTGTTTTATGCAAAAAGATTAGCTTATGTCCTTCCCAGGGTCAAAAATTATCTCCATGCCAAATTTATTTAGCAGTTTAAGCCATACGAGTAATAAGATGTTTCATACAAAATTAAACCCACCCCCCATTTTTAACCTTAGTGTTTTATGTAAAAAGGTTGCCCATGTCCTTTTTACGGTCTCAAACTATCTTCATACCAAATTTTATCTAAATTGGTTCAGTAGTTTAAGCGTGAAAAGGTAACAGACAGACAAACAGAAAAAGTTACTTTCGCATATAATATTATAAGTATGTATAATTATATAAGGTAAAGTCAGGTCCGGTTAACTTATAGCTCTTCACACATGGAACTCTAATAATAAATACAAAATGATCTGGCATCAGAACGTGACCGAAAAATAAAACAGTTTCAAAATAGCTAATAACAATAGTACCGAACACAGCATATTATAAAGGTCGATCGTTGATCACCTATTGGTTCGACTATTTATTTTATTTTTGACATAAGCACGCCTGTATAGTTCAATGAATTACTGACAGACAACTGTAGGAAAAAAAATACTTTACATATCTCTTGCTCTGTAAGTACACCCTTACACCCCTGAATGCCGGGGTGTATGACTATCATTACAGCATAGGTTTTGGAATTTGAAAAAAGAACTGTCATACTCATACTGCACGAAGAATATTTTTAAAAAGTTAATATTTTTTTTCTCGGTATCCATTAATTACTCGAATCGGAATCTAGACAATTTATTTTATAAAGATTTTATTTTAAATATGGAACTATTTGTTTCCACATCGTATGTTAGATGGAATCGATTTAAAAATCAAACTGGCCAGCAAGATTTGACGCGCTTGCGTGCGTGAAAAAAAAAAAAGGCAGTCTACTAGTAGGCGCGAAAGCATCGCGAAAATAATTAATTTTCTTGTTTGAGTTCTTTTTCAAAAGTTTTAAACATGTCTAGTGAAGAAGACATAGATCTAACGCCCGATTTTATTAAAGAAAGGGCAAAAACAGTTGTCGAAAATATATTACCGCCGAACTCGAAAGAAAGATATGTAAAGGCATACGACGAATTTATGAAATGGCGGTCAGAAAAAAAGTGAAATCTCTTTCTGAAAGTGTTTTTATATCATATTTTGATGAATTATCTAAGAGGCTACAACCTTCCAGTTTATGGTGCTTTTATTCCATGCTAAAATCTGCAATGATGACAAAACATGACGTGAATTTGAAAGATTTTTCTAAACTTACTGCTTTCTTGAAAAGGCAGTCTGACGGCTTTAAAAGCAAGAAATCGAAGGTATTTACTGCAGAAGAAGTACAGAAATTCTTAAATGAAGCTCCGGATGAAATTTATTTAGCAATAAAGGTACCTACGTATTTACTTGCCCTTTTTAATAAGTTACCAAAATATTTCACAAAAATACTATGCGAATTTGGTGCCTTTAATACAACTTATGTCTTTTTTACAGGTTGTTCTAATTTTTGGGATATCGGGAGCCTGCAGAACCGTGGAATTGACAAACTTGACAATAGAAAATGTAGAAAAACATAACAAATTACTACTCATAAAACTGCCTAACACGAAAACTAAAATTGACCGGTCATTTGTAGTGCATGAAGAATTTGCAAATTATGTTGAAAAATATCAAGCTCTTCGGCCTGAAATCGTGGATACAAATCGTTTTTTTCTTAATTACAGTAAAGGAAAATGCCACAGACAAGTAATAGGAAAAAACAAATTTACAGGCATGCCAAAGCAAATAGCCACATATTTAAAACTGAGTAACGTAGAGTTATACACCGGGCATTGCTTTCGCAGAACATCAGCGACTCTATTGGCTGATTCGGGAGCCAACCTCACTCTGTTAAAAAGGCACGGCGGCTGGAAGTCCAGCAAAGTGGCCGAAGGTTATATCGAAGATTCGATGGCAAACAAAAGCAAAATTACTTCTAAAATAACAGAAAATATAAACTTGAAATCACCACGTCAAAGCACATCATCTGAGCCATTTTTTAATGAAGAAAATAGTACCAGTCAACTGCCGCCATTTACGATGCAAGAACCTCAAGTCACTCAAACTCAAGTCTTATCATCACAAACTCATATTCAAACTATAAATATTCCTAAAAAGAACGTGACCATATCTCTTACAAATTGTAATAATTTTACTATTAATTTTAATTAAATACACATTTTTTTCTTCTTAATAAATGTTCATTGAAACCTGCTGTCTTGTTGTTTACTTACCTCACAATCGATATGTAAAGCAGAGTATTTATCTCGGGCGTAAGCATCAATTGCATACTCGGGTTAATTAGCGCCTTCGCTTCGCTCAGGCGCCAAAAACCTCGTATGCAATTGATGTCATACAGCCCTTGGTTAATAATCTACTATTATAGACGCTGCTCTTTCATTACAATAGTGAAGCGATGTGATCTTTAGGTCCGATATTTACACAGGTTATAACGGAAAGATGTAGTTATATTTTAGAAACTGTTTCTGCAAATCAATTAGACAATTTCCAAAAAAGAACTGTGCCTTCCATATTAATTTTGATCAGCTGGTGATAACTATGTACGGAAAACACAAATTTTTATGTGCACTGTCCAGCAGTTCTTTAAAGCAAGTTATTCAATTCTTAGAGAAAATAGTACATTGTGTATTAAGGGCGGTAAGTAAGGAATTACGATCGAGACTCTAGTAGAAGCCCGAAGTCGAAGACTGAGGGCTTTCTGAGTCGAGGTTCGTAATTCCCGTACCGCCCGTAATACATACAATGTTTTTCATCACATTTGCGAGTAATAATTATGAATTATAGCACAAGTCAGCACAGCTGTTATTACGAAATACGTGAACTTTTTTTAAGCGGTTGGCGAATTTTTGCCCACACCACAGATTATGCAGTGTTTCGTTCAGAAACTTTAAGGGCAAATACTTACTTAGGTATACAGCCATGACGTAGTGTAAAAAGAATTAAATAATTTCGACGTTTTCATACTTTAACTATTAAAATCGATTATTAAGAACATTATTTGAGTATTTAAGTAACATGTAGCGAGATTGCAAATAAATTCCTGTTTAAAAAACATTTTAAGACAATTTTTCAATTGCGTGTAAACTCCTTGCTTGAACTTGCATGACCTGTGTGCTGTGTCATAAATTAAAAAAAATATTACTTACAGCCCTAGGGTTTCATGACAAAAAGAAAGCCCGAGGGTTTTATATGGGGCATTATGGCCAAGTAAACCTGTATGTTTAGGTACTTTTTACGTGCAAGTGTGATGAAAAAAATATTGTAGGGCAATCTCAATGATAATTGCCGACTTTCAGGCGGGTTAAGTCACTGGCCGAAGCAAGCTACAATGGTGGTCATATTAGTTTGTTTTTTTTTGACATTTTTATTATTATACTCGAAATTTATATTATTTGGATGTAATTTTAATTTTTCATTTATTGTTAACTGTTGATGCAATATTTATTATTTCTTGTTGTTCGTTTATTTGTGTTGTTACTAACAATAGTTTCCAAGTTGTTTCTACTAACAAATAATTAATCACGTTGTTCGATAAATAAATTAAATTAGTTACAAACAAATAAAATCTTGTCAAAATAAAATTCTTTAATAGGATTCGTTGTTTTAGTTGCGCTCGCAACATTTCGATGGCAGCGAAGAACAAACGGCTTTCTACAAAATAACTAGTTTTCAGGAGAGCGTTTTAACGCGAAAATGTTATAACTTCTACAAGAACAATGCTAGCTTTTTCAACTTTGCAATAGGTAATTAATACGGCATTTCGAAGAAAACATAGAGGGTCAGGGGGCCAGGTAACCGATATATTATTTTTTCGAAATATGGTGGATGTCTTTATCTCCTTCGCACTGTAGTAGTAACTAGTCCTAGTGTGGGATAACGTGTTTTAAAAAAAAAACTTTATCAGTTTCTTTTTGTTTTCTTGCCAAACTTTACTATAATTTATTTAATATTTCTTACAATGTATTATTATGAAATGTACATTTATAAATGATGTTGTAAGAATAACTAAGTGCATTCTTACTAGTTTAAAAAAGTCGACCGCCCATGCTGAAGCAGACAACTACTGTAGACGTGCGTTCGCACTTCAATACATCGTCAAAAGGATCACATTTTTATTAGTATTTTTACTAGACCTGACATAGTTAAGATACTAATAAAAATATGATCCTTAATGAAAAAAAATATCACTAGACATAGTAAAGAATTCTGAATTGAAGAAAAATTCAGATGTCTTTTTGTTATTTGCTGCTTTCGATTTGGTTTTACCAACCGTGAAAAAAACTCTTTAATCTTTACTTTTTAATGTAGTCATATAGGCATGCATCTGCACAAATAAACTAGTTTTATATATTAAACATTATTAATAAGATACCTGATATTATGCTTATTATGCATGGGTATAAATAAAGGAGTCCATCAGGTATCACAGATCATTCTCGTGAGAAGACAACTCGTGTCAACATGAAGCTGTATCTCGTCATGTTTGTGGTGCTTGCTGCACTTGCTGCCATCACATTGGCCTCACCCAGTGTGATAAACTCAGAGGAGTGTGACAAAGGTTACTTTAAAATTGGAGGAAAATGCCAAGAAGAATAAGTAAGTAAACAATAGAAAAACTTGATATCCCTGTTCTTTGTATGACAGAAGTTTTGTTTTGATTCATTCATTTCTTTTTTGTTTTTCTAGCCGCATCGAATAACACTATCCTTTTCTGTCAACTAGAAAAAGTCGCATCCTTTCGCCGTCGATTGCGTGTGGCCGCGCGCTATCGCTTTCATTTCTTGAAAATTCGATTTCGCTTCTTGCAAATTCGATTTTGCTTTCATTTCTTGCAAATTTGATTTTGCTTTCAATTCTTGCAAATTCGATGTCGCTTTTATTTCTTGCATATTCAATTTCGCTTTCATTTCTTGCAAATTCGATTTCGCTTTCATTTCTTGCAAATTTGATTTCGCTTTCATTTCTTGCAAATTCGATTTCGCTTTCATTTCTTGTAAATTCAATTTCACTTTCATTTCTTGCAAATTCAATTTCAATAGAACGTGTGAGCAAATGGTAATAGAACGAGACAGCATGCTGCAGCACAGGCGAAACAAATGCGATTCCATACTACCAGATGTAGTTCAACCCTTTATACTACCTGCTGGGCCTGAGGTCCAGGGTTGGTTAGGGTGTTATTGAGTTTTTCCATCTTGAATCTCATCTTGATGACCATCATCATCTGCCTAGCCTTCCTCCCAACTATGTTGGGGTCGGCTTCCACTCTAACCGGATTTAGTATCATTTCTTTACATGGAGCGACTGCTTATCCGTTGCTGACTCGTGGTCACACCAGGTTATCACACCAGTGTGACAAACAGGATTTTTATTTCTCGTTTGTCACACCACTGATTTTTCCACACCATGTATACGATAATTGCTAGAGCAGTACCTATATATTCTAAAAAAGTCGATCTGCTGATGATGATGATTTTAGTTTTTTATGCCGTTTTAACGCAGTATTTCAAGGAAATGGTCGACCCTTCTTTTTTTTTCGATATCAATTTTCTTTTGATTGAAAAATACTGTTAAAAATTTATTATTCAGTTACTTATGCCGAATCACCATGGCAAGTTACACGATTGAACAGCACGTTCAAATGATAAAAAATCCGCATGAGCGATTTGAGCGTATGGTTTTCTCTCGCAGGGGTGATGTGAATTGGTCACAAAGATCATGAAATTGGACACCGCTAGACCTTTTCTTGTAGGGTTTTTTGAAGTCTCAGGTCTATGCAAACAAACCACAATCAACCGATGCCCTAAAGGTAAACAGACACTGGCCATTGCTTAAATTCAGCCGGATCTATGCAGAAGAGTCATTGAAAATTGGACCATTCGGATCCGTGCCACTGTAAACAGCCGAGGCGGGCATTTGAATGATGTCATATCATATTCCACACTTAATGGCACAAGCCTTTCAAATAAAAAAAGAATTTTGTTAATACCTTACACACAGCTTCTTTTATTTCATTTCAACATCTACCCGCCCTTATTGAAAAAAAATCGAGAGTTAAAAATCCTGTTTGTCATACTGTGTGATAATCTGGTGTGACTACGAGTCGGCAAGGTTGAAAAACCCTTTAGTATAACTAGGACAGCACTAGTTAGGAATAAATGGTGTGGAAAAATATGTGGTGTGACAAACAAGAAAAAAAATCCTGTTTGTCACACTGGTGTGATAACCTGGTGTGACTACGAGTCAGCACTCCTGCTTATCGGACCTCCACAACTCAGTAACTAGGTAACACGATACCTCTTGGCTAGACTGGTGTCAGATCTTTGGCTTCTGACTACCCGTAGCGACTGTCAAAGATCTTCAAATGACAGCCGAGACCAACGGCTTAACGTGCTTTCCGAGGCACGGAAGATCATCTTGCTATGTAAAAGTGGTCACCAACGGGTGGTGAAAATCAACCCGTGTGGCTGTTATTATTTAGCCATGTGCTGTCGCCTATCTTCGGGTTTACGGTTCTCAGACATACCGGTTTGCTCACGATGTTTTCCTTCACCATTTTGAGAGCAGTGGTGATGATATAATTTACACATAGTAAAGCGCCTGTCTGGATTCAAACCCTACTAGGCTTCCACTGCTCTAACTGGGCCACCACTCCAACACTGCTCTGCGGAAGATCATCATAATAATTGTATAAATAAAAAACACAGGGTTTTCAAATGCTTATAAATTCGCAATATCATTATCATAAAATTAAATAAATGTTTGTTTATAAGGCTTAGTCCCGTTTTCACTCTTTGCATACGGATCTCTAATATTATAAATCCATACTGGTCTGGCATCAAATCGTGACCGATGGCGACGATTAAAACAGTTTCAAAATATTTAATAACAATAGTAACGAACACATCATTTAAAGGTCAGTTGATCATCTATTGGATTTTCGACCATTTATTTTATTTTGAAATAAGCACGCCTTTGGCGATGAATAATTAATTACTGACAGGCAACTATAGGTAAAAGAATGCAATAAAGTATTGCATTTTTGAAGGCAGTTTCTTTAAGAGCACGTTGTTTAAGCTTCGATATTATTTATTATTATGTTTGTATTTATTCATATCTTTATTTATTTATTGAGCCCGCAGATGAAGGTAACGAACATTATTGAAGTTAATATTTCAAGAAAATATTATGGCACATACAATATTGTAAAAATATTTAATAAGGTATTTTTAGTCACAACTGAATACAAGCAAATAGAATACTGTCAGAATGTGATTCTATCTAGTAAAGCGGGCCACACACCTTCAGTTTAGACGGAACAGTTTGTGTCTGATGTTTCAGTTCGAAACGATATTCGTTTGGAGACACATGTTCGAGGAATCATGACTTTATCGGATGAGGCACCAGCTGTGCTTCGGCAAAACTAACCAACTGCGCAGATTTTTGCTACATACCATCAGTTCTAACTGTCCAGTTTTATGTAACGAAAATTTGTTTAGGTTGTCAGTTCAGCCGTATACGTCTCAGTTTTCTCTACACACATACAAATTTAACTGAACAGCCAGACAACGATAGTTTAAACTGTGCAATTAAAACAGAAGGTGTGTCGCCCACTTAATATTCGTTGTGTTTGCTGCGCTCGCAAAATTTAGTTTTATCAACCTTGTAGGCTACACTTTTACCTTATTCAATGTTGATGAAGTCAGCTAGGTATACATCTCCGTAAACAAAAAACCAAACTTTATTATTCGATTTGCATGATATTATGCTAATTATGGATGGGTATAAATAAAGCAGTCAATCAGGTATCACAGATCATTGTCGTGTCAAGTGAACTCGTATCAACATGAAGCTGTATCTCGTCATCTTTGTGGTGCTCCCTGCTCTTGCTGCCATCACAATGGCGACTCCTGGTACCCTTCAAGGAGCACTCTGTCCAGAAGATTACGTTAAAATTGGAAATAAATGCCGTATTGCAGAATTTGTGATAGAGACACAGCCACCTTCTGAACAGGCTATTCCTAGCAAGGTAGTACCAACCAAGAAAGGAAGAGATTGTCCCGAAGGTCACTTTAAAATTGGTTATAAATGCCAAGTAGAATAAGTAAGTTAACATCATTATAAAGTAAACAATGGAAACAAATTAGATCTCTGTTCTTTGAAAGAAAGAAGGAAAATTCGTTTGGTTTAAATCGTTTCTTTTGTTTTTTTTTTACAAGATTTTTATTATTTATTTAATTTTGTGTATGTATGTAAGTGTGCTCGGGTCAAATTTTGCAAATTAATTTGAAAGCAGTTATCCTCCACCGATTAAGATGAAATTATGCATACACGTTTAGTTTGGATGACATTGCATGGTTAGCTATGTGAAGCTATGTCCAATATGGTGGACGGCCCAAGATGGCGGACTAGTTATTTTTTATGCACTGCCATGATATGGGTATCAAATGAAAGTGTTTGGTGAGAAGAATACGAAAAAAGCTTGTTTCAGAAAAATATGCTTATACTTAAACTACTACGTTATTGCTGAGCATGAGGTCCAGGGGTTAGGTAATTCCCGGCTCGGGCAATGTGTTAACGAGTTTTTCTGTCTTGCATATCTCAGAAGCAGGCCGGAGCCTGGACTTGTACCCAGTTTACTTATGTCTCTCCTCCTATTAATACATGGAGCTCAAACATAACTGGTGAAATGTGGGTGTACCTCTACCTTCGAACATTACAGCCGTGATGTTATGTTATGTATTTACATTTTTTTTTCTGTTTATCCAGAATCAACATCGATGTAATTTGCCGCTAGCCGCCTCCATATTGAACACGATTCCTGATTCACCACAAAGTTATTGTATAAGACCGGTTCGTAATAAAATGAAGAAAGGAAGCGATTAAAAAATCATTTTTGGAAAATGACATATTGTTTTATTTACTGGTAAATTTTATTTATGGAAGTAAATGTTGAGTGTTTCAAAATACAAATAGTTATGAGAAGAATATTTATTAATGTTGTAGAGGAGCGTTCTTTGCGAAGTATTTGTACATTTAATGATAGAAGAAGTACCTACCTTGGTTTAAAAAAATATGTTTATAGTAACCAAAATTGATTGACGTAAGGTCGCTGCATACGTAACTTGTTTTATTCCGGACGGAACGGAACAATAAGTTTTGAAAATATCCTTTTATAAAAAATGTACCTACACGAAATAAGAAATAATAATAATAATGTACCTGCACGTCACGGGTGCAAGAACGGGACGGCGACGTGCGCTCCATCCGGAAAAATATTCGTTATGTATGCAGTGATCTGCTCAAATTGAGAATAAGTACGAAGGGTAATTAACAAAAAGTATTTACAAGGCAGACGTGAGTTGAAACGCCAGCGCCGGGAGAAAGCATCTTAGGAGGAAACAAAAATCACACAAGATTTTCTTAAGATAGGCTAGGAGCGTAGTACCACAGATAATAATATAATACTACAGTACATCATACATACCCAATCTCATACAAAGAAATATCACCTCCTTATAACGGGCTATTGGTCGGGCTATTTTTCTTTCTCCATATTTTTAACAGGCGGCAGCACCAGTGACTCATTAATAGCACGAGACTGTAGTTTTCTAACGCCATCTAGTGGTTTGCCAAGATACTAAATGGCATCGATAAATATAGCACTTTGACTGAGCGAGGAATCGCATTATGTGCTCAGAGACGTTATTTGCCAGTTGTCCTTGAACGCTCACTTCGTATTCGTAGTAATAACAATAGGTATGATCGGGTCAGACTCGGCTCAGACCGCGGCAACTTCTTATTGTGTAGCGAATTTCGCGATATTCACGAATATGCCAAATCAATCAAAATTAAAGAATTTCTTGTTGAATTAAATGTAGGTATGTAGCTTGCTTCCGCGGCAACGGAATGACTTAAGTAGGTACCTACTTCATACCATTTTATTATTCATTATAAGGGTTATCCTTTTTTATTTTAGGTAAGTACTTAGTAAATAAAGAACAGGATGTTTTTAATACAAAAATTGTTACTTTTAATACTTTCTTTAGCTACGTAGCATGGGCAACTTGAACAAATTTGATGTAGTAATTTGTATTTTTGTATTTGAATCAAACTTAATGGTGACTTGCAACAGACACTGTATATTAAAAAAATAATTGTGCCAGTGTTGGTTAGGGGTGCGCAGCGACTCATACGAGTGTTCAAAGCCGCCATTAATTTTGAATCGGACATGAAAATTATGCACGATTCCTATTTACTAACGGGACATCAATTCAAACTTAATAGAGGTTGTAAAATTCGTTATTCACTGGGAAGTAACTCACTCCTTTACCCCCCGCTGTCACAGATTTTGCTACTGCTCAACTGCGTAACAAATCGCGGAGTGTCCCGAGCCACCATTAAGTTTGATTCGAACTCTATTAGTAAAGCCAGTCAGTCTCCAAGGAAAAAATGCTCCAGGTTCAAACTTAATGATGTTTTAAAAAACGCTACTCGCTGCGCAGTACCCTACCCCTCACCCCCGCTGTCACATGAAATTGCTAGTGCGTAGCGACTCACAAGTGCTTCGACGGCTACGTATTAAAATCCCGAAATTTCATGATAACTATGACTGAAATACCGATGGCCAAACAATGCAATTCAAAATACCGTAAGTTTTAAAAGCCGATAGCCGTTATATCGAAATATAAAATACCGAAGTTCAAATGCCCGAAAGGATGAAACCCCGAAGGGACGAAATCCGTGTTCCGACATGATAATATTCGCTAAAGAATATGTTAAATGTTTGCAGTGGAGGACAGACTAATGACTAATAGCAATGCGTTGACAGATTATGACAATTTCAAATCTGCCTACATTTTTGCCACTCATGTTGTCATAGTCTTAGAGATTTTAGGCTTTGGTGGGGTGTTATTTCGTGATTTTGAACTACGGGATTTTAAGCTTTCGGGATTTAACACTTTCGACCAAACAATCATTCGGCGTTTAATTTTTCGGGATTTCTTCCATAGGTATTTTAAAATACGGTCTTTTAAATTTCGGTATTGTAATACCCGTACCTGTATCAACACTCCATTAAGTTTGAATCAAACTTCCTACTATGCGTCGCGTAAACTCGGACGGCAAGTGGCACACGCGTCACGTTAACTCTCATTTTATAACCCGTGCGGGTTGAGTAGGCCCTAGCGCGATACGAGTCCTGTTCCAGCGGGGTATCTAGTTAATTTGTTCGGGTCCTTTGTGACCTCGGGTTGTTCGTAAACAAGCTTCACAAAAAAGTGATTTTAAGTATTATACTAAGAAGTTAATATTTAAATATACGCCGATATAATAAATAATATCTTTAAAATTACGTCTATAATAAATAATATAAATTACGCATATAATAAATAATATCTTATAAATTACGCCTATAGTAAATAATATATATTAAATTACACCTGTAATAAATAATAATTGTCTTGCAGAATGGTTCTTGCATGATTATATAGTTTAGGACAAATTGGGAAAAACGCCATCCCTTGCAAAAATCTCAAAACCAAATGACAAGTCGATTCCTACTTTTAACTATTTTAACATACATACAGTCTTCATTATCTTTTTTGTTCAATAAACCTGATTAGTGAGTGTAAATGGATAAATTAATTTTATAGAAGGAAGTTTTGTTTTTTACTAAACTTAGTTCAGCCTAAAATTTAAATAAATATATTTAAAATTTATAAGTGATTGTTACTTTCACAATTGTCACCTATATTGCCATTTATTATCTTTTTTAAGAATAATTATAATTTGTTTGAATTGAGACCCTATGACAGGTAGTACTCACAGCTGGAGTACGTAGTTCAGACGGTTATGAAATTATAATGGTTATTACTAGCTATGGAACCCTAAAACATAAACATTTTGTATATATTTTTTTCTAATACTTTTGCTGCATAACAATTAAAATGTAAATGTCAATTTTAAAACCAGTTAAACATAGAACTGAGGAAATAAGTATTATTGCGGTGGTATATAAAGCAGTCCATCAGGTATCACAGATCATTGTCGTGACAAGTGAACTCGTATCAACATGAAGCTGTATCTCGTCATCTTTGCGGTGCTCGCTGCACTTGCTGCCATCACATTGGCGACTCCTGTTACCATTCAAGAAGCACTCTGTCCAGAAGGTTACGTTCAAATTGGAAATAAATGCCATATTGCAGAATTTGAGATAGAGCCACTATCAAAGCACTGTACAAGGGAAGACGAATAAGTAAGTTAACATTTAACTATCTTTTTTAGTATTTGGTATTTATAATAATATTTGCTAGTCTATTGCTGTAGAAATTATTAACGTATTTCTTTTTTTTTTTTTTCTATTTAACATTTGGTTTTAGCCACACAACAAAAACCTCACAGGGCTTAACTGTGTGATGGCCAGCCGCTTATTTTAATTTAAATTACAAATTGTGATGCTGAGTAAATATAATATTACACATTAATTATTAAATTACATATAATAATTAGATTATTAGTTAGTTGATTTATGAATATCCGACTCTTATTATTGTTCTTATTTTTTATTTTGTATACCTACCACTGTTGTGTCCTTTTTAACCTAACCTTTTACATCCGTTATGTTATTTTATGCATTTACATATATATTTTTTCTGTTTTTCCAGAAGCAACATCGATGTTATAAATTTGCCGCTAGCCGCCTCCATATTGAACACGATTCCTGATTCACCAAAAACTTATTGTTTAAGACCGGTTCGTAATAAAATGAAGAATGAAAACGGTAATAAAATATATTTTTGGAAAATGACAAATAGTTTTATTTACTGGTAACTGGTTTGGATATTTCAATATGCAAATAATTATGAGAAGAATAATTATTAATTTTGAAGAGTTGCATTCCTTGCGTAGTATGTGTAGTGACATTTAATGATAGACTGATTACCTAATGATGCGCTAAGACACTGGTTTAAAAGAAGATGCGTGTAGTAACAAAAATTGAAGAGAGTCGGTATACTAAGTTGGTATGGTCATGCTGACATGAATGAATGGCGACTGACAGAAAGTATTTACAAGGCTGACGCGAGTGGAAACGCCAGCGCCTGGATAAAATCTAAGGAGGTCATAATAATCCCGCAGGCCTTTCCTAAGGAAATCCTTAAGAAAGGCCAGGTGCGTAATGCTCGCAGCTGGGTTGCGTACATTACGAGATGGCTATGCAATTATAATACTTTGACAATCTCGTGACCCTGTGATCCTGGTCCTTTAAAAGGCGTGCGAGGGGCCGAAGCCAAATCGCAGAGGCCTTGTTAGGCATGTATCAGGAAATGTGACACCAACTGACGATGATCCCTGTATGCACTACGCAAGTTCACCCAATCCCCGGTTGGTGCAGAACTATTGCAAAATATGGAGAAAAAAATTATTCGGCTATGGGTTTGGTAGGTTTTGTGGATCGATTGCCTAAAACTATATGAGGACTACTGGCACTTGCCTGACCACTGTTGAACTACACGGCTATAAAATAGCAGAAAGTGACTTGCACACTCAATAAATGTGCCTGCATAAAGGATCGCTAGCACTTTAGTGACGTAACGTCAAGGAGCCAACATATCCGTAGGTGCTTGAGGAGTGAAGAGTTATACCACGGCTATCAGGAAAATCCCGGAAGTACGATCAAGATCCCTTCCAGCATCTTACTGGGTTAACTTCCAGCCTCCGAGCACGTTTGCTCTTGCGAATCTCCACACAAGTCAGCCAATTAAGGCAAGAAAGAGGTGGGAGCTCTGGTCCCCGTCAGTTTTTACGCCGACCGGCCAATAAAGGCAAGCCAGAGATAAGGAACAATATTTCTCCCTGGAGATCAGGTCCGTGAGGTCGCCACTGCCCACCACCTCGCCACAAAGCTGCCCTGCGGATGATGGTTATTACAAGCTATGGAACCTTTATTATATTGCATTTATTTATTTTTATGCAAGATGAGCATAATATAAATGTCAATTTTGAAACCAAAAACCGCGCATCCTAAAAGCGTTGTTATACTGAATGCGCAGGGCGTTGATTATCCTCTGCGTGTACTTGAACCATTAGACTGCACGTGTAAAAGATTGGCAAAAAGTCCTAAACAATGTTACTTTTACTGCCTTGATTGATGAGATGAGGTGAGGTTAAACCACCTTGCTTAACTCCACACTTCAATCTGTACGCCTCGGAGGTCACGCCTGCCCGTCTTATTACATTAACCAGTTGTTGTACCAATAATCAAAAATGTCAATTACCTTTCAAATGTTAATTAGTTAGGGGTGACTTTCCTCATTTTGTGCCAAAGCAAATCATAGAACACCAAAACGAAAGCTGTCGAAAGGTCTAAAAACAGGCATTTACACCTTCATGCCAGTGTATTACAGGACAGTATGCTTGAGGCACAGAACAGCCGTTTCTGTCGACAGCCCCTGCCTAAAAGCGAACTGAGCGTTAGCTTTATGTGGCTGTTCAAAATACGATCAAGCAGATTGTCCAGCACTTTCGCTACGGTTGTAGCTAACGAAATGGGCCTATACTTGCTGTTGTCTGACGAATCACCAGTTTTATTTTTGATTGTTGGCACAACCACGGTCTTCATACACTCGTCCGGCAGGTATTTGTAGAGAATAGAGCTGTTAAAAAAGCTTAGAAAAATTGATTGATTGTATAAATATGAATATGTTCCGTATGGTGCCGGACGTAAAGAATTTCACCATCCCATGTCTTCCCGTGGGTGTCGTAAGAGGCAACTAAGGGACAAACCAGAGAATGGGCAGCAGCATTCTCTGTGCTTCTATAACAACCATACTGCGATCGTTAACCCGCCTGCCAAGCATGGCGATTATGGCAAATCCCCCCCCCCCATGAATAGCGCAAATAAAAAATGGCCCCTAGTACCCGGCAGCCTGCCTGCCCTTGACTACGGTAGCGGTCGAGGCTACGGAATGGCAAGGGTGCTAAGAATCCCCGGACGAGATCTGGCTACCCCAAAAATCACCGACGACTGGACCTGGCAACGTACAACACGCGCACACTTCAGACCGACGAGAAGATCACCAAACTCGAAGAGGAATTGAGCAGGTTGCGATGGAGTATTATACGGTTATCTTGAGTCGAAAGTGAGGGGGAGGACTCGATAATCCTCAAATCCAGTAACCTGCTCTATTTCGGAGAGGGTGACCGGCAGTGCCAGGGTGGTGTCGGGTTTACCGTCCACAAGTCCCGATCGAGAGTGTGTCGACCACGGTGGCGTACCTTATACTCAGAATATCCTCAAGATATTCGCTGAAGGTCATACATCATAAAAAAATATATTTATAGTAACCAAAGTTGATTGACGTAAGGTCGCTGCAGACGTAACTTGTTTTATTCCGGACGGAACGGAACGATAAGTTTTGAAAATATCCTTTTATAAAAAATTTACCTACACGAAATAAGAAATAATAATAATAATGTACCTGCACGTCACGGGTGCAAGAACGGGACGGCGACGTGCGCTCCATCCGGAAAAATATTCGTTATGTATGCAGTGATCTGCTCAAATTGAGAATAAGTACGAAGGGTAATTAACAAAAAGTATTTACAAGGCAGACGTGAGTTGAAACGCCAGCGCCGGGAGAAAGCATCTTAGGAGGAAACAAAAATCACACAAGATTTTCTTAAGATAGGCTAGGAGCGTAGTACCACAGATAATAATATAATACTACAGTACATCATACATACCCAATCTCATACAAAGAAATGTCACCTCCTTATAACGGGCTATTGGTCAGGCTATTTTTCTTTCTCCATATTTTTAACAGGCGGCAGCACCAGTGACTCATTAATAACACGAGACTGTAGTTTTCTAACGCCATCTAGTGGTTTGCCAAGATACTAAATGGCATCGATAAATATAGCACTTTGACTGAGCGAGGAATCGCATTATGTGCTCAGAGACGTTATTTGCCAGTTGTCCTTGAACGCTCACTTCGTATTCGTAGTAATAACAATAGGTATGATCGGGTCAGACTCGGCTCAGACCGCGGCAACTTCTTATTGTGTAGCGAATTTCGCGATATTCACGAATATGCCAATTCAATCAAAATTAAAGAATTTCTTGTTGAATTAAATGTAGGTATGTAGCTTGCTTCCGCGGCAACGGAATGACTTAAGTAGGTACCTACTTCATACCATTTTATTATTCAGTATAAGGGTTATCCTTTTTTTATTTTAGGTAAGTACTTAGTAAATAACGAACAGGATGTTTTTAATACAAAAATTATTACTTTTAATACTTTCGTTAGCTACGTAGCATGGGCAACTTGAACAAATTTGATGTAGTAATTCGTATTTTTGTATTTGTGACTTGCAACAGACACTGAATATTAAAAAATAATTGTGCCAGTGTTGGTTAGGGGTGCGCAGCGACTCATACGAGTGTTCAAAGCCGCCATTAATTTTGAATCGGACATGAAAATTATGCACGATTCCTATTTAATAACGGGACATCAATTCAAACTTAATAGCGGCTGTAAAATTCGTTCTTCACTGGGAAGTAACTCACTCCTTTACCCCCCGCTGTCACTGATATTGCTACTGCTCAACTGCGCAACCACTCGCGGAGTGTCCCGAGCCACCATTAAGTTTGAATCGAACTCTATTAGTAAAGCCAGTCAGTCTCCAAGGAAAAAATGCTCCAGTCATGCGCACATGCGCGACTCGGTTTTACTTATGGATCGTTGCATTGGTTCAAACTTAATGATGTTTTAAAAAACGCTACTCGCTGCGCAGTACCCTACCCCTCACCCCCGCTGTCACATGATATTGCTAGTGCGTAGCGACTCACAAGTGTTTCGACTGGTACGTATTAAAATCCCGAAATTTTATGATAACTATGACTGAAATACCGATGGCCAAACAATGCAATTCAACATACCGTAAGTTTTAAAAGCCGATAGCCGTTATATCGAATTATGAAATACCGAAGTTCAAATGCCCGAAAGGATGAAACCCCGAAGGGACGAAATGCGTGTTCCGACATGATAATATTCGCTAAACAATATGTTAAATGTTTGCAGTGGAGGACAGACTAATGACTAATAGCAATGCGTTGACAGATTATGACAATTTCAAATCTACCTACATTTTTGCCATTCATGTTGTCATTGTCTTAGAGATTTTAGGCTTTGGTGGGGTGTTATTTCGGGATTTTGAACTACGGGATTTTAAGCTTTCGGGCAAATGAACTTTCAGGATTTAACACTTTCGACCAAACAATCATTCGGCGTTTAATTTTTCGGGATTTCTTCCATAGGTATTTTAAAATACGGTCTTTTAAATTTCGGTATTGTAATACCAGTACCTGTATCAACACTCCATTAAGTTTGAATCAAACTTCCTACTATGCGTCGCGTTAAGGACGCTATTACATTTTTCTACAAATAACAGTGCTTTTCAGGTACAATTTTAATGCATATGCAATCAAAGATGTGAAGATATCATGGTCTTAATTTAAAGATAATATATTCAGCTCCAGATTGGCATCAGAAAAATTGCACGACATTATACAAAATTTTCGCACAAATACGTTTTGCCCATCACAATAATCACAAAAATATTAAAAAGGTAGGATCCGAATAGGTCCCAGTTTAGTTAATTTTACAGCATTTTTTATCTACAAAATTATAAAAAAATTGCGTCCTTTACAGGTTCAGATAATTATTTTTTACCCAAATCAATATGTATTTTAATTATTAGCTAAAATAAAAACACTTGCCGACTTCTTCATACATTTTGCACTAGAAGCTTATCATACCGCGCTCAGAAGCGCTCGTGGAAGGACGAGCGTATCGCTTTTTTGCAAAAAATAAATACGTTAAAAGTAATAGAAAAGATTGTAGTGTGCATGCGTGAGTCGTATGTCGTGATCGAAAGGAGTTGATATTTTACCGGACCGAAATAAAAGTATGTTTGTGTTTCCTTTTATTATTAGAATGTGATTTATAAATTATGTTGGGTATGATCGGAATTTGGATAGGTATTGTTAAGCAGTTGTTGACAAGGTTGAGAAATGGATGGGTGGGTTTAAGCAGCTCTTAGTAAGGTTAGGATTTGGATGGGTAAGGTTAAGCTGGCGGCGGTGAAGGTTAGAAGTGGATGGGTGAGAGGAGATTTATGATTTGAACTGGTTTGTATGTATGACGAATACGGGGTCAAACCAAAATACAAGGTGGCGGCGACGAAAATTTGGCATCTTTCGTCACAGGTGTCATTGTCATGTTTTTTGGGGTTGCTTCTATCGAATATGGGTTCAAAACCAAAATACAAGATGGCGCCGACGAAAATTTGACTGCTTTTCGATATGGGTGTCATTTTCATGGTTTTTGGCGTCGCTTATATCTAATATGGGGTCAAAACCAAAATACAAGATGGCGCCGACGAAAATCTGACATCTTTGCGTCATGGGTGTCATTGTCATGGGTTTTGGGGTCGCTCATATCGAATACGGGGTCAAAACCAAAATACAAGATGGCGCCGACGAAAATTTGACCGCTTTTCGATATGGGTGTCATTTTCATGGTTTTTGGCGTCGCTTATATCTAATAAGGGGTCAAAACCAAAAAACAAGATGGCGCCGACGAAAATTTGACATCTTTGCGTCATGGGTGTCATTGTCATGGATTTTGGTGTCGCTCATATCGAATACGGGGTCAAAACCAAAATACAAGATGGCGCCGACGAAAATTTGACATCTTTTCGTCATGGGTGACATTTTTCATGGTTTTTGGTTAGTATGTCATTAGCTGATGCTCATTATGTAATACTCCAAAAATTTTTGATGGTAATATTTTATATAATACTAGCTTTTGCCCGCGACTTCGTTCGCGTGGAATAGTGACTTCCGTCAGATTTTTGGTTTTACCCACATAGTTCCTCCAGAACAGCACATACCCGGAGTTTCCTCTTTCCATTTTAGTGCCATACAATATGTGCACTTTTTAGCCATCCGTCCTAAGAGCACTAATCGATGGTTCATGTAATCGATTAAAGGGTCGTAATCAAAAGCAGCATCATGAAATACCTCCCACGTATTACGTGTAAATATATTTCGTCTTTGTGCTTGCCGTGCAGCTAATAGAGCACGTCGTCTATGAGATTCTTCATGTGACTCTGCAGAAATCAGAGACGCATGACGTTCAGCATCCAAGAGCCGTCGCTCCCGAGCCATCTCTTCTGTCTCAGCAGCTCTTTGTGTTGCATGACGCCCAGCATCTAAGAGCCGTCGCTCCTGCCTCACCTCCTCAGTCTCAGCAGCTCTTTGAGCAGCATGACGTTCGGTGTCTAACAGCCGGCGCTCCCGAGTCATGTCAGCGGTCCCAGCAGCTCTTTGAGTTGCATGACGTTCGGCATCTAAGAGCCGGCGCTCCCGAGCCATCTCTTCGGTTTCAGCAGCTCTTTGAGTAGCGTGACGCTCAGCGTCTAAGAGCCGTCGCTCCTGCCTCACCTCTTCAGTCTCAGCAGCTCTTTGAGCAGCGTGACGCTCGGCGTATAAAGTTAAACGGGCTTGAGTCTGTTCTTGAGACTCTTGACTTCTTGCAACTCTTTTAGCTCGAGCTCCGCTGGAACTACGTGCTAAATTGGACTTGCGTTTTCTCGTCATTGAAAAAAGTAGTTTAAAAAAGAACTTAAACTAAAGAAATATTACAATCTTTCCGAACTTAAATTGAAAACTAACTGAAAACCAAAGAATTTAAAAAAATACGAATTACGAACTTAATAACAATTTAAAAGAAATTATATTACAACCTATTCTCTTAATAACCAAGCATAAAACTAAATAATTTAAAAGGAACGATCTAATTAATTTAAAAATTAAAACGAATTTAGGCATACAATTTTAGTATCTACTAATAATCGAGATCAAACTAAACTTACATTATACAACAACCAGACAACCCAACAAATAAACCTTTTAATCGACAAATACAACGGGACCAATTTTGAAAACAACCACCAGACAACCCAACAAATAAACCTTTTAATCTACTAATACAACGGAGCCAATTTTAAATTTACGAAACGATCAACCCACAATTCCACGACAGTACCGAAGCGCTCGGCCGATACCCAACCAAATGCGTGTAACGAAACCATAGCGCGATCTATTTCGATCCCAACGCCAACTATCGAGCATAGTGACAACTCGGATTATTTATCTATACTCCGTTCGGGCATTTTCTTTGTACTAAAAGTTTTATTATATTGATATTATTTATTCATACCTTTTTACTATTTATTTCCTTTTTTCCGATGAATTAAAACAATAACATGAACCGAACCAATCGACGCGATCACCAACTCGACATATAGTACTAATAGAATTATCTATTCTCCGTTATAGCATTTTCTTTGTACTAAAAGTTGTATTATATTATATTATATTTTCATACCTTTTTACTATTTATTTACATTTTTCCGATGAATTTTCAGTACTGAATTGATGCCGACTCTTGACCAATAGATGGCGCTGTATGTCCAGAATAAATTTTATTTTATATTTTATTTTTTGTAATAAAAACTATCCTATGTCCATTCTCAAGTTCCAAACTATGTCTGTACCAAATTTCACACAAATCGGTTCAGTAGTTTAGGCGTGAAGCAAAGACAGACAGACAGACAGACAGACAGACAGACAGAAAGTCAGACAGACAGACAGAAAGTCAGACAGACAGAGTTACTTTCGCATTTATAATATTAGTTTGGATGTACTAGCTGACCCGGCAAACTTTGTTTTGCCATAAAAACACCAAACATTCATCTACCCTACCTAACACTATCTACCCAACTCTACCTACCCTACCCTACCTACCCTACTCTACCTACCCTACCCTACCTACCCTACCCTACCTACCCTACCCTACCTACCCTACCTACCCTACCTACCCTACCTACCCTACCTACCCTACCTACCCTACCTACCCTACCTACCCTACCTACCCTACCTACCCTACCTACCCTACCTACCCTACCTACCCTACCTACCCTACCTACCCTACCTTCCCTACCTACCCTACCTACCCTACCTACCCTACCTACCCTACCTACCCTACCTACCCTACCTACCCTACCTACCCTACCTACCCTACCTACCCTACCTACCCTACCTACCCTACCTACCCTACCTACCCTACCTACCCTACCTACCCTACCTACCCTACCTACCCTACCTACCCTACCTACCCTACCTACCCTACCTACCCTACCTACCCTACCTACCCTACCTACCCTACCTACCCTACCTACCCTACCTACCCTACCTACCCTACCTACCCTACCTACCCTACCTACCCTACCTACCCTACCTACCCTACCTACCCTACCTACCCTACCTACCCTACCTACCCTACCTACCCTACCTACCCTACCTACCCTACCTACCCTACCTACCCTACCTACCCTACCTACCCTACCTACCCTACCTACCCTACCTACCCTACCTACCCTACCTACCCTACCTACCCTACCTACCCTACCTACCCTACCTACCCTACCTACCCTACCTACCCTACCTACCCTACCTACCCTACCTACCCTACCTACCCTACCTACCCTACCTACCCTACCTACCCTACCTACCCTACCTACCCTACCTACCCTACCTACCCTACCTACCCTACCTACCCTACCTACCCTACCTACCCTACCTACCCTACCTACCCTACCTACCCTACCTACCCTACCTACCCTACCTACCCTACCTACCCTACCTACCCTACCTACCCTACCTACCCTACCTTCCCTACCTACCCTACCTACCCTACCTACCCTACCCTACCCTACCTACCCTACCTACCCTACCTACCCTACCTACCCTACCTACCCTACCTACCCTACCTACCCTACCTACCCTACCTACCCTACCTACCCTACCTACCCTACCTACCCTACCTACCCTACCTACCCTACCTACCCTACCTACCCTACCTACCCTACCTACCCTACCTACCCTACCTACCCTACCTACCCTACCTACCCTACCTACACTACCTACCCTACCTACCCTACCTACCCTACCTACCCTACCTACCCTACCTACCCTACCTACCCTACCTACCCTACCTACCCTACCTACCCTACCTACCCTACCTACCCTACCTACCCTACCTACCCTACCTACCCTACCTACCCTACCTACCCTACCTACCCTACCTACCCTACCTACCCTACCTACCCTACCTACCCTACCTACCCTACCTACCCTACCTACCCTACCTACCCTACCTACCCTACCTACCCTACCTACCCTACCTACCCTACCTACCCTACCTACCCTACCTACCCTACCTACCCTACCTACCCTACCTACCCTACCTACCCTACCTACCCTACCTACCCTACCTACCCTACCTACCCTACCTACCCTACCTACCCTACCTGCCCTACCTGCCCTACCTGCCCTACCTGCCCTACCTGCCCTACCTGCCCTACCTGCCCTACCTGCCCTACCTGCCCTACCTGCCCTACCTGCCCTACCTGCCCTACCTGCCCTACCTGCCCTACCTGCCCTACCTGCCCTACCTGCCCTACCTGCCCTACCTGCCCTACCTGCCCTACCTGCCCTACCTGCCCTACCTGCCCTACCTGCCCTACCTGCCCTACCTGCCCTACCTGCCCTACCTGCCCTACCTGCCCTACCTGCCCTACCTGCCCTACCTGCCCTACCTGCCCTACCTGCCCTACCTGCCCTACCTGCCCTACCTGCCCTACCTGCCCTACCTGCCCTACCTGCCCTACCTGCCCTACCTGCCCTACCTGCCCTACCTGCCCTACCTGCCCTACCTGCCCTACCTGCCCTACCTGCCCTACCTGCCCTACCTGCCCTACCTGCCCTACCTGCCCTACCTGCCCTACCTGCCCTACCTGCCCTACCTGCCCTACCTGCCCTACCTGCCCTACCTGCCCTACCTGCCCTACCTGCCCTACCTGCCCTACCTGCCCTACCTGCCCTACCTGCCCTACCTACCCTACCTACCCTACCTACCCTACCTACCCTACCTACCCTACCAACATACAACTAACATACCTACACACGCAACTCTTTACGGGGCATGGGGAGAAACTCCCAATATCTTAACCGTTTTAAAAAAAAGGACTCACCTTCATGTATCTGCGACCCGGTCGCAGAGGAAACAATTGTACATCTGATAACTGAGTGCCCAATGTTTGGGCTGGCCAGATTCAAACTGGAACAAGAAATAAACATGCAAATTAGCGAGAGTAATATAAATACAATTATGATAAATAAAGACATACGAAGCCAATTCTTGAAATATTGTTTAAATATAATAAGTATTGTAATAGATAGAAATAAAACATAGAAAAAGAAATTAACACAGTAAATATTGTGAGTTATATTGTACTTAGTGTTAAATTTATAAGGTAAAGTAATAGGAAGAGGCAATAAAAATATAAAAAAAAAAAAAAAAAAAAAATTGCAGCCCAAAATAGCTAATATTGTTATAAATAGCCTGTAATACTATTAAGTAGATTAACAAATATAGTCTGTTGTTATGTTAATTAGGTTGAATAAATTAGTCTGTACTATTGTTAAAGTAGATTAATAAAAACTGCCCATATAGTCAGTAATCTCAGTGGTCCCAATCTGCGACTACAGTATTGATGGATAAATATATATATATGACAAAATTGTCACAGAAAAATAAGCCTCCGACAGCAATATCGGAGAGAAACTGTATACATTATAAATAAAAAAAAAAAAAAAAAAAATACCTACCCTACCTACCCTACCTACCCTACCTACCCTACCTACCCTACCTACCCTACCTACCATACCTACCCTACCTACCCTACCTACCCTACCTACCCTACCTACCCTACCTACCCTAGCCTACCCTACCTACCCTACCTACCCTACCTACCTACCTACCCTACCTACCCTACCTACCCTACCCACCCTACCTACCCTACCCACCCTACCTACCCTACCTACCCTACCTACCCTACCTACCCTACCTACCCTACCTACCCTACCTACCCTACCTACCCTACCGACCCTACCTACCCTACCTACCATACCTACCCTACCTACCCTACCTACCATACCTACCCTACCTACCCTACCTACCCTACCTACCTACCCTACCCTACCTACCCTACCCTACCTACCCTACCCTAACTACCCTACCCAACCTACCCTACCCTACCTACCCTACCTACCCTACCTACCCTACCTACCCTACCCTACCTTACCCTACCCTACCTACCCTACCCTACCTACCCTACCCACCTACCCTACCCACCTACTACCCTACCCTACCTACCACCCTACCTCTCACCTACCCTACCCTACCCTACCTACCCTACCCTACCTACCCCCTATCTACCCTACCTACCCTACCTACCCTACCTACCCTACCTACCCTACCTACCCTACCTACCCTACTACCTACCTACCCTACCTACCCTACCTACCCTACCTACCCTACCTACCCTACCTACCCTACCTACCCTAACCCTACCTACCCTACCTACCCTACCTACCCTACCTACCCTACCCTACCTACCCTACCCTACCTACCCTACCCTACCTGCCCTACCCTACCCTACTTACCCTATAAACCTCACGGAGCCCGAGACCTTTCCAACGAATGCAAAACCGTGGAAATCGGTTCGTGCGTTCTGGAGTTATAGCGTCAGGTTATTGTGACTGTCAAATAATAACAGACAAATAATTAGCAATAAATTAAAATTGCGACTATAATTTGAAATTTAAACTATCCTATCTCTCAAGTTGGATCGAACTGCACATGGTGTGCGAATTTTATTATAATCGGTTAAGTGGTTTAGGAGTCCATTGAGGACAAACATTGTGACACGAGATTTATATATATTAAGATATAATATGTAAGGCAAAATGTTCAAGTCATTTTTAGGGTTGCCCCTATTACTAAGACTCCGCGGTCCGTCTGTCTGTCTGTCTGTCACCAGGCTGTATCTCATGAACCGTGATAGCTAGGCAGTTGAAATTTTCACAGATGATGTATTTCTGTTGACGCTATAACAACAAATACTAAAACAGAATAAAATAAATATTGGGGCTCCCATACAAAAAACGTGTTTTTTTTTGCCGTTTTTTGCAATAATGGTACAAAACCCGTCCGTGCGCGAGTCCGACTCGCACTTGGCCGGTTTTTTAATCCTTGTGACCGGAAATTATTTCGTTTTAGGTATCTACTTATTTTACTTGCGTTTTGTAAAAATACCTACTTACTACAACAAAGTGAAAGCTAATTCTTTTTTCGAAAGTTGGTGTCGGTATCTATTGTTTTTCGTTTTTCGACACGGAAAAGTTATTATTTTTCTCTTTTTAGTTTTTGTTGGTACCCCATATTGGGTAGGTATACTAAATAAATCTGTTAACCCCCTAAAAACGCACAAGCGTGATTTTATATTATGGTATAGTGAAACAAAACATAACTATACGATCACACTAATCGCAGGTCATTTACTATTTGTTATTTAAGAATTCCATTGTCTATCTCCGAAGATCTTTATCATATCCTAATATATTATACAATAAAACCTTCCCTGAAAACACATACATAAATCGACGTAAACCCGATAGTATCTGATAAGTAGTTTTAAAGAAAATCGCGGATACATAAGGGTCGAATAGATAGAGCACCTCCTTTTTTTGAAGTCGGTTGAAAATAATACCAAAATAGCACAATAGCATAATACATAAATAGCTAATATTGTTATAAATAGCCTGTAATACTATTAAGTAGATTAACAAATATAGTCTGTTGTTATGTTAATTAGGTTGAATAAATTAGTCTGTACTATTGTTAAGTAGATTAATAAAAACTGCCCATATAGTCAGTAATCTCAGTGGTCCCAATCTGCGACTACAGTATTGATGGATAAATATATATATATGACAAAATTGTCACAGAAAAATAAGCCTCCGACAGCAATATCGGAGAGAAACGTGTATACATATAAATAAAAAAAAAAAAAAAAAAATACCTACCCTACCTACCCTACCTACCCTACCTACCCTACCTACCCTACCTACCATACCTACCCTACCTACCCTACCTACCCTACCTACCCTACCTACCCTACCTACCCTACCTACCCTACCTAACCTACCTACCCTACCTACCCTACCTACCCTACCCACCCTACCTACCCTACCCACCCTACCTACCCTACCTACCCTACCTACCCTACCTACCCTACCTACCCTACCTACCCTACCTACCCTACCTACCCTACCTACCCTACCTACCCTACCTACCCTACCTACCCTACCTACCCTACCTACCCTACCTACCCTACCTACCATACCTACCCTACCTACCCTACCTACCATACCTACCCTACCTACCCTACCTACCCTACCTACCCTACCTACCCTACCCTACCTACCCTACCCCACCTACCCTACCCTACCTACCCTACCCAACCTACCCTACCCTACCTACCCTACCTACCCTACCTACCCTACCTACCCTACCCTACCTACCCTACCCTACCTTCCCTACCCTACCTACCCTACCCTACCTACCCTACCCTACCTACCCTACCCTACCTACCCTACCCTACCTACCCTACCCTACCTACCCTACCCTACCTACCCTACCCTACCTACCCTACCTACCCTACCCTACCTACCCTATCTACCCTACCTACCCTACCTACCCTACCTACCCTACCTACCCTACCTACCCTACCTACCCTACCTACCCTACCTACCCTACCTACCCTACCTACCCTACCTACCCTACCCTACCTACCCTACCCTACCTACCCTACCCTACCTACCCTACCCTACCTGCCCTACCCTACCTACCCTACCCTACTTACCCTATAAACCTCACGGAGCCCGAGACCTTTCCAACGAATGCAAAACCGTGGAAATCGGTTCGTGCGTTCTGGAGTTATAGCGTCAGGTTATTGTGACTGTCAAATAATAACAGACAAATAATTAGCAATAAATTAAAATTGCGACTATAATTTGAAATTTAAACTATCCTATCTCTCAAGTTGGATCGAACTGCACATGGTGTGCGAATTTTATTATAATCGGTTAAGTGGTTTAGGAGTCCATTGAGGACAAACATTGTGACACGAGATTTATATATATTAAGATATAATATGTAAGGCAAAATGTTCAAGTCATTTTTAGGGTTGCCCCTATTACTAAGACTCCGCGGTCCGTCTGTCTGTCTGTCTGTCACCAGGCTGTATCTCATGAACCGTGATAGCTAGGCAGTTGAAATTTTCACAGATGATGTATTTCTGTTGACGCTATAACAACAAATACAAAACAGAATAAAATAAATATTGGGGCTCCCATACAAAAAACGTGTTTTTTTTTGCCGTTTTTTGCAATAATGGTACAAAACCCGTCGTGCGCGAGTCCGACTCGCACTTGGCCGGTTTTTTAATCCTTGTGACCGGAAATTATTTCGTTTTAGGTATCTACTTATTTTACTTGCGTTTTTGTAAAAATACCTACTTACTACAACAAAGTGAAAGCTAATTCTTTTTTCGAAAGTTGGTGTCGGTATCTATTGTTTTTCGTTTTTCGACACGGAAAAGTTATTATTTTTCTCTTTTTAGTTTTTGTTGGTACCCCATATTGGGTAGGTATACTAAATAAATCTGTTAACCCCCTAAAAACGCACAAGCGTGATTTTATATTATGGTATAGTGAAAACAAAACATAACTATACGATCACACTAATCGCAGGTCATTTACTATTTGTTATTTAAGAATTCCATTGTCTATCTCCGAAGATCTTTATCATATCCTAATATATTATACAATAAAACCTTCCCTGAAAACACATACATAAATCGACGTAAACCCGATAGTATCTGATAAGTAGTTTTAAAGAAAATCGCGGATACATAAGGGTCGAATAGATAGAGCACCTCCTTTTTTTGAAGTCGGTTGAAAATAATAACCTACTTTTTACGACGACGGTTTGTAACAGTTACCAAATGCATTTTCAAAGTGCCAACTAACCTTCCTGAATCAACTTCAATAAAATTAAAAAATAATAACAAGGACCAATATTATTGAAGTGGTGTATAAAATCGAGCGCTTAGTAGTTTCAATGAGTGCGTGCGCGTAGTGTTGCTGTGTGCGACTAGATACCTAAATTTGAGTTCGTCGAAAATGTAACAGCGTCCTTAACTCGGACGGCAAGTGGTACACGCGTCACGTTAACTCTCATTTTATAACTCGTGCGGGTTGAGTAGGCCCTAGCGCGATACGAGTCTTGTTCCAGCGGGGTATCTAGTTAATTTGTTCGGGTCCTTTGTGACCTCGGGTTGTTCGTAAACAAGCTTCACAAAAAAGTGATTTTAAGTATTATACTAAGAAGTAAATTTTTAAATTTACGCTGATATAATAAATAATATAAATTACGCATAAAATAAATAATATCTTATAAATTACGCCTATAGTAAATAATATATATTAAATTACACCTGAATAATCTATACCAATATTATAAAGAGGAAAGGTTTTTTTTGTTTGTTTGTTTGTTTGTTTGTATCGAATAGTCTCCAAAACTACTGGACCGATTTCAAAAATTCTTTCACCGTTGGGAAGCTACTCTATCCCCGGGTGACATAGGCTACTTTTTATTCCTGTATTCCCACGGGAACGGGAACTACGCGGGTGAAACCGCGAGGCGTCCTCTAGTAAATAATAATTGTCTTGCAGAATGGTTCTTACATGATTATATAGTTTAGGACAAATTGGCAAAAAAACGTCATCTCTTGCAAAATCTCAAAACCAAATGAAAAGCTGATTACTACTTTTAACTATTTTAACATACAAAGTCTTCACTTATCTTTTTTGTTCAAAAAACCTGATTAGTGAGTATAAATGGATAAATTAACTTTATAGAAGGAAGTTTTGTTCTTTACTAAACTTATTTCAACATAAAATTTAAATGAATATATTTAAAATTTATAAGTGATTGTTCCTTTCACAATTGTTACCTATACTGCCATCTATTATCTTTTTTAAGATAATTTTTTTTTTTTAATTGAGACCTCATGACAGGTAGTACTCACAGCTGGAGTACGTAGATCACGGTTATGAAATTATAATGGTTATTACTAGCTATGGAACCCTAAAACATAAACATTTTGTATATATTTTTTTCTAATACTTTTGCTGCAAAACAATTAAAATGTAAATGTCAATTTTAAAACCAGTTAAACATAGAACTGAGGAAATAAGTATTATTGCGGTGGTATATAAAGCAGTCCATCAGGTATCACAGATCATTGTCGTGACAAGTGAACTCGTATCAACATGAAGCTATATCTCGTCATCTTTGTGGTGCTCGCTGCACTTGCTGCCATCACATTGGCGACTCCTGTTACCATTCAAGGAGCACTCTGTCCAGAAGGTTACGTTCAAATTGGAAATAAATGCCGTATTGCAGAATTTGAGATAGAGCCACTATCAAACCACTGTCCCGAAGGAAAAATTAGAATTGGAAATAAATGCGAAGACGAATAAGTAAGTTAACATTAAACTATCTTTTTTAGTATTTGGTATTTATAATAATATTTACTAGTCTATTGCTTTAGAAATTATTAACGTATTTCTTTCTTTTTTTTTTCTATTTAACATTTGGTTTTAGCCACACAACAAAAACCTCACAGGGCTTAACTGTGTGATGGCCAGCCGCTTATTTTAATTTAAATTACAAATTGTGATGCTGAGTAAATATAATATTACACATTAATTATTAAATTACATCTAAAAATATTTTCATAATAAACGTTGATAAATTATTAAATTACATATAATAATTAGATAATTAGTTAGTTGATTTATGAATATCCGACTCTTATTATTGTTCTTATTTTTTATTTTGTATACCTACCACTGTTGTGTCCTTTTTAACCTAACCTTTTACATCCGTTATGTTAATGTATGCATTTACATATATATTTTTCTGTTTTTCCAGAAGCAACATCGATGTTATAAATTTGCCGCTAGCCGCCTCCATATTGAACACGATTCCTGATTCACCAAAAAGTTATTGTTTAAGACCGGTTCGTATTAAAATGAAGAATGGAAACGATAATAAAATACATTTTTGGAAACTGACAAATAGTTTTATTTACTGGTAACAGGTTTGGATATTTCAATATGTAAATAATTATGAGAAGAATAATTATTAATTTTGAAGAGTTGCGTTCCTTGCGTAGTATGTGTAGTGACATTTAATGATAGACTGATTAGCTAATGATGCGCTAAGACACTGTGGTTTAAAAGAAGATGTGTGTATTAACAAAAATTGAGTAGAGTAGGTATACCAAGTTGGTTTGGTCATGCTGAGATGAATGAATGGCGACTGACAGAAAGTATTTACAAGGCTGACGCGAGTGGAAACGCCTGCGCCTGGATACAATCTAAGTAGGACATAATAATCCCGCAGAATTTTCTTAAGAAAGGCCAGGTGCGCAATACTCGCAGCTGGGTTGCGTATATGACGAGATGACTATGCAATTATAATACTTTGACAATCTCGTGACCCTGTGATCCTGGTCCTTTAAAAGGCGTGCGAGGGGCCGAAACCAACTCGCAGAGGCCTTGTTAGGCATGTATCAGGCAATATGACACCAACTGACGATGATCCTTGTATGCACTACGCAAGTTCACCCAATCCCCGGTTGGTGCAGGACTATTGCAAAATATGGAGAAAAAATTTATTTGGCTATGGGTTTGGTAGGTTTTGTGGATCGATTGCCTAAAACTATATGAGGACTACTGGCACTTGCCTGACCACTGTTGAACTACACGGCTATAAAATAGCAGATAGTGACTTGCACACTCAATAAATGTGTCTGCATAAAGGATCGCTAGCACTTTAGTGACGTAACGTCAAGGAGCCATCATATCCGGAGGTGCTTGAGGAGTAAAGAGTTATACCACGGCTATCAGGAAAATCCCGGAAGTACGATCAAGATCCCTTCCAGCATCTTACTGGGTTAACTTCCAGCCTCCGAGCACGTTTGCTCTTGCGAATCTCCACACAAGTCAGCCAATTAAGGCAAGAAAGAGGTGGGAGCTCTGGTCCCCGTCAGTTTTTACGCCGACCCGCCAATAAAGGCAAGACAGAGATAAGGAACAATATTTCTCCCTGGAGATCAGGTCCGTGAGGTCGCCACTGCCCACCAGCTCGCCACAAAGCTGCCCTGCGGATGATGGTTATTACAAGCAATGGAACCTTTATTTTATTGCATTTATTTATTTTTATGCAAGATGAGAATAATATAAATGTCAATTTTGAAACCAAAAACCGCGCATCCTAAAAGCGTTGTTATACTGAATGCGCAGGGCGTTGATTGTCCTCTGCGTGTACTTGAACCATTAGACTGCACGTGTAAAAAAATTGGCAAAAAGTCCTAAACAATGTTACTTTTACTGCCTTGTTTGATGAGATGAGGTGAGGTTAAACCACCTTGCTTAACTCCACACTTCAATCTGTACGCCTCGGAGGTCACGCCTGTCCGTCTTATTACATTAACCAGTTGTTGTACCAATAATCAAAAATGTTAATTACCTTTCAAATGTTAATTAGTTAGGGGTGTCTTTCATCATTTTGTGCCAAAGCAAATCATAGGACACCAAATCGAAAGCTTTCGAAAGTTCTAAAAACAGGCATTTACACCTTCATGCCAGTGTATTACAGGACAGTATGCTTGAGGCACAGAACAGCCGTTTCTGTCGACAGCCCCTGCCTAAAAGCGAACTGAGCGTAAGCTTTATGTGGCTGTTCAAAATACGATCAAGCAGACTGTCCAGCACTTTCGCTACGGTTGTAGCTAACAAAATGGGCCTATACTTGCTGTTGTCTGACGAATCACCAGTTTTATTTTTGATTGTTGGCACAACCACGGTCTTCATACACTCGTCCGGCAGGTATTTGTAGAGAATAGAGCTGTAAAAAAAGCTTGGATAAATTGATTGATTGTATAAATATGAATATGTTCCGTATGGTGCCGGACGTAAAGAATTTCACCATCCCATGTCTTCCCGTGGGTGTCGTAAGAGGCAACTAAGGGACAAACCAGAGAATGGGCAGCAGCATTCTCTGTGCTTCTATAACAACCATACTGCGATCGTTAACCCGCCTGCCAACCATGGCGATTATGGCAAATCCCCCCCCCCCCCCATGAATAGCACAAATAAAAAATGGCTCCTAGTTGCCGGGTACTAGGAGGCCTGCCTGCCCTCAACTACGGTAGCGGTCGAGGCTACGGAATGGCAAGGGTGCTAAGAATCCCCGGACGAGATCTGGCTACCCCAAAAATCACCGACGACTGGACCTGGCAACGTACAACACGCGCACACTTCAGACCGACGAGAAGATCACCAAACTCGAAGAGGAATTGAGCAGGTTGCGATGGAGTATTATACGGTTATCTTGAGTCCGAAGAGAGGGGGAGGACTCGATAATCCTCAAATCCGGTAACCTGCTCTATTTCGGAGAGGGTGACCGGCAGTCCCAGGGTGGTGTCGGGTTTACCGTCCACAAGTCCCGATCGAGAGTGTGTCGACCATGGTGGCGTACCTTATACTCAGAATATCCTCAAGATATTCGCTGAAGGTCATACAGGTCTACGCCCCAACCTCGGCGCACCCTGATGACGAGATAGAGACCATGTATGAGGATATCTCCAGAGCCATGTATGGTTTCAAAACTCGTGTCATGGGGGACTTCAACGCGAAACTGGCCAAACGAGACGAGGATGAGCTAGCTGCAAGTCGGGTAATTTGGAGTTGGACGACGGAACCACCGGTGTTACTTACTGGCCAGTTTTATGGAGAAGGAGGGCCTCTATATGATGAACTCCTTTTTCAAAAAGCGTGAACACAGGAAGCGGAACTGGCAGAGCCCCGATGGTCCAACAAAAAATGAGATAGACTTCATCAGTTAACCAAGAAGCAAATGTTCAATGATGTCTCTGTGATTAATTCGGTAAAAACCGGGAGCGACCACCGCATGGTAAGAGGCACATTGAACATTAATATTAAGCTAGTCTCCATTGATGATGTCCACGCTCCGTCCAGCACAGATCCAAGTCCAAAACCCCTAGACCTTTCAACTCGAACTCCAGAATCGTTTCGAGTGCCTAGGGAGCTCCGTGGACGAATACAGCGACGGGTTCGTGGCAGCTGTCCATACGATCGGGTCTCAGTTTTTCAAGACCCGTCGTACAAATAGAAACAAAAAGCTCTCTGATCCTACTCTCAAGCTTATGAAGGAGGGGCGTGAGATGATCCTGCAGTCTTCAGATGAGGCGTGCAAATACCGGCAGCTCAATAGACAGATCTCTAAATCCTTGAAAAGCGACCTCCGCCGCTTTAATAAGCGCATTAAAGACGCGATTGAACGAAATAAAGGCTCCAAGGTTTTTTCAAGGAATCTGGCTATTGGGCAGAGCCAGCTCACAAAACTGAACTGAAGACCGACGATGGCAGGATCGTATCTGCCAAACCGAAGCTTCAGGGGAAGATCGAGACATTCTATGGGCAGTTGTACACATCTATCAGCAAGCCCGTTGCGTGTCTAGCAAACGACCCAAGAACTAGATTGACCCGATACTATAACGAAGATATTTCGAACGTCAGCCTGTACGAGATTAGGAGGGCTCTGAAACAGCTTAAAAACCACAAGGCGCCGGTGATGACGGAATCACGGCTGAACTCATGAAGGCGGGTGGGAAACCGGTCCTTAAGGCCCTTTTGAAGCTGTTTGATTCCGTCGTACTCGAAGGCAAAACGCCACAGGCATGGTGCAGGGGTGTGGTGGTACTCTTCTTCAAGGAGGGCTACAATGCCCGGCTGAAGAACTATAGGCCCATCTCACTTCTTAGCCATGTCTACAAGTTGTTTTTAAGAGTCGTCACGAATCGTCTCACGCGCAGTTTTGACAATTGCTAGCCTCCCGAACAAGCCGGATTCCGGAAAGGATTTTGCACCGTAGACCACATAGATACGCTGCGGCAGGTTATACAGAAGACCGAAGAGTATAAGCTGCCTCTCTGTTTAGCGTTTGTGGACTACAAGAAAGCCTTCGATTCGATCAAGACTTCGGCTGTACTGCAGTCTCTCCAACGGTGCCAGATCGACTACCGGTGCATTGAGGTATGTTTGCCGACGACATAGTGGTTGAAAAGGCTTTAGGATGAATTTCCTAGTCCCTTTCTTTCCTTGATCTATATATTTCAAATTTGCCGCCAAAACGCACTCATACATCTGCGAGTGCTCAAAAGACATTACCTCAACTCCGCCATCTGACGGCGGGTAAAAAAACATTCAGTAAGAACTCGATAAAAATGCCGGGCTGCTAACTTTCACGTGCGCGAAGGTAAACTATCGTGAAATAAGACTAAATGGACAAGTGTGGTGATCACTCGAATCCAAGCAGTGTTCCAAATATCCTGTAAGTACATCAATACCTCATTATATCCTTTAGCCTGTTTTTGTAGGAAAAATACTTCAAGCCACGTCCTTGGTCGGACGTGAAACACATTCATATTTTTGGTCCATTTCTACTGATTACAGTTTTTTCAGACATTCTCAGGTTCAATTTCAATAAAAACTCTGAGATTTGCTAGATATTTGCATTTTACAAGTATTATCCTAATAAAATTATGTTGGTCATACTCTCCATTTAACCTATACGGATTCAGAGATCATCTTAATTTTATCCGTATTATATTTTAATAACTTGTGTATTTTACGTAATTTATTGCAAGTAATTACATTATCTATAGCTATTTAACGTATTTATTAACTTATAAACATTATTTCACAACCATTTCACCTAAAAGTATCGAAAAACCCCTAACCTGGTAAAATCTCAACTCAAGTTCGTATTTTCATACCTATTTTTCACACACAGAACAAAATGGAGGAAGGCAAACTTAAACTTCTTCAATCTCAACGCGAATATGTTTACCGTGATATCCAAATCCTTTATGACTTATCAAAAACTATGATTCAAGATCGTTCAAAGGAATCGTCTTTCAAGGCGAGATATACTCGAATACATTCAATTTGCGAAGATTTTTTTTTGATATGTGGTAAAATACAGACTTTGGAGTAAGCCATGAAACCCGACTCCCGGGTGTGCCAAGAGTCTTTGAGTTCGTTTGATGATATGTACTATGCCGTAATCAGTGCAGAGGCTGAGTTGCAGATTACTGATAGGTGCGGGAACGTCGCTGGGGCATCGCAGCAGATGGCGCCGCCCGTGCTTGTGGGGGCTTACGATTCCGCACAATCGGGGCGTACCGCGCGGCTTTCTAAGCTTAAGTTACCTAAATTTGATAGTAAAATTGAAAATTGGCAAACGTTTTATGATATTTATAACGATTCATGATAACAACTCGATTTCTCAAATAGAAAAATATCACTATTTAGCGTCTTGTTTACAAGGCCCGGCTTTGTCTATTGTCAAAGAGGTTCCGATGACCGCGGATAATTACGAAGTTGTTTTTAATAGTTTGATCGAGCGTTATCAAAACAAGCGTATTATAGCTTTATCATACCTATGTAGATATATTTTTAGATCAGCCAGCTTTAAAATCGGGTAACTTCCAAGATCTACAAATTTTAACAAACGTAATTTATGAGGCATACCATGCACTCCAAGCCATGAAAATTGAAAATTTAGGTGATTTCATTTTATTTTCTTTAATTTCGCGCGCATGCTGAACTCGGGCACGCGCAATCGGTTCGAATCTCAAAACATTTCACGAATACCCACCTTTTGTGAATTGTTAAAGTTTCTTTAAAACTACGTAAAAGTCTTAGAAACTAGTCAGTTATTTTCTAAACATAATATCAGGCATATTATTATGTCTTACCCTCGTAACCTTGAAGGGAAAAAACCTCCGCCTGCGACTAGTAGGCAATATAGCAGCGGATCCCAACGCTCATCTTATCTCGCAAAATCAAACCCACCTGCAAATGTGACTTGTGCTCATTGCAGTGAGTTGCACTCGATTTATCGGTGCCCTACCTGTCAATCCTTAGATTCTCGTGCTAGACTCGCGTCAGTACAAAGTAAAAATAATATGTGTACAAATTGTTTGCGTACAATTCACGTCATAGATAAATGCCTATCTAAAATGGCTTGCACGTTATGTGGACTACTTCACCATACCCTATTGCATATTGACCCAGCGCCATCAAGCGCCAGCGCAACCACTGGAGCGAACATTACTGCTCATGCCCACGCCGCCGTTCCCCCCTGCGATATGGTATTACTAGGGACATGTCAGGCGCGCGCGTTCAACACTGCCGCCGGCACTCAATGTACCATCCGTGCACTCAGTGGGGCGCAGGATTGTTTTATCACATTCAGCGCGGCGGCGCCGTGCGCACGATCGCTCGGGTTAAAAATCCGCCGGTGTAAGCTTATTATAGCCTGACCAGGACAAAACTCAGTCACTCAAGTAAGGGGGGTGATGGAATGTACTTTACGGTGAAGCTCCGCATTTTTAATCGACTTCCCTAAAAGGAGGAGGTTATCAATTCGACTGAATGTTTTTTTTTTTATTCGTTACCTCAGAACTTGTTACTGGGTGAACCGATTTTTTTATTTGACAGCTGGTGCATGTCATGTGGTCCCATTTAATAAAGGTTCCACTTTTCATCAAGATCTGATGAAGAACTTCGGAGATATACATCAGCACTCTTCAATAAATGATGGCAAATCACTCGGGATAGCTGCATTCGCATTTCTGTTTATGGTTTACACCATTTCATAACATAACATCACACTAGTAAGCTCTAAAGGGGTACGCAGGTGTAAACAGTTCACTTTGGTATACTCTTATTCCACGGGTTTCGTTTAAATTTCATGTTATTGGGTTAATCTATTCTGGCTTCATTTTAGGAATTATTGGTACATATCCTACATAACTGGTCCATTAAATAACACAATTAAAAAGAGGAAAATAAAAAAATACTTTTACAAAAAATACAATTTATTTGGAAGTCGGTGTATTTTTAGTAAAATTTTTTTTTTAAATGTAAAGCCAGTCGTATTAGATAACATCACTGCTCTAATACTTAGCGTTAAAGTACCATGAGTCATTCGAGAATGTTGCAACCATTTAGTGTTAGCTGATCGCGACCAGGATGTACCGATTCTTAATATATCGATTTATTAATAGGGGCAGAGTTATTCCCCGAAATCGTATCAATCTGGGGCCCGGTTTACTTACAGCTCTGCAGAGCGATTTCGGGTGGATTCTTACCGGGACAGTATTCGCGTACTCTGTGCCTTTAAACACCGCGTGCTCTTTAGTGGCCACCACATTCATATTAGATGACCAAATTAAAACAAAATGGGAAGTGGAGGAACCACCGCGCGTGGACATCACTGTCCCTGAGAATTATACCTGCGAACGCATGTACACTGATTTAACCTATCGTGAACCTAACGGACGATACGTCGTACCTATCCTCTTAAAGGATAGCGATCGTTCTTTGGGTGAATCTTATAATAGTTCTTTGTCGTTGTATAAAAAAAACTTAATCGTCAGATTGAACTTAAATCCGATTATATTAATTTATGCGTGAGTACGAGAATTTAAATCACATGTACACCATACCTAACGCCATCGTACCTACTCTCAATTGTTATCTCATCCCTCACAGTTGCGTCGTTTGCCCGGAGAGCGCGACCACTAAATTGAGAGTGGTATTCGATGCCAGTTCTAAAACCATTAACGAACTATCGTTAAACGATATTGTATTTACTGGTCCTAAGCTTCAAGTGGATATTGTAGATATCATAGCTGGCTTCACACTTCACAAAGTAGTTCTAACTTGTGATATCTCAAAAATGTATAGAGAAATCTTGATAATACCTGAGGATCGGAGCTTTCAAAATATTCTATGGCGAGAATCCCATAGTGATCTAGTTTGAGTACGAACTCGCGTCTGTCACCTACGGAGTTAGTAGCTCACCTTATCTGGCTATCCGCAGCCTCCACCAATTAGCTGCTGATCATAGTGCCGCGTATCCACGCGCAGTCGAAGCGCTTCTTCACGAGACATATTTCGACGACATTACGAAAAGGGCGCCAACTGTACGTGAAGCCATGGAACTAAAAGATCAACTTATTCATTAGTTAGGTTGTGCTCAACTTGAGCTCCGAAAAACTACAAAGTGAAAAATAACTTTATTTTTTGAAGTCGGTGTCTTTCGTAGGTACCAATTTTTTTGCGTTATGGACACCGACTTAAAAAAATAAAGTTATTTTTCACTTTGTAGTTTTGTATTTGGAAGTCGGTAGTATTTTTTTGCTTCAAAAAATAAAGTTATTTTTCACTTTGTAGTTTTGTATTTGGAAGTCGGTAGTATTTTTGCAAAAAGTATTTTTATTTTCACTTTTTAGTTGTACCTACGTAATAGGCAAGTCAGTAAGGTAAACTATAACGCCAGAATAGATTTCATGAAACTTGAACATAACCAGTGAAATGAGAGATCTGCTTCCTCCTTAAGAGCGTACTGGCATGATGTTATGTTATGAAATGGTATAAACAATAAACAGACATGCGATTGCAGCAATCCCGAGAAATTTGCCGTAATTGATTGAAGAGTTCTGTTGCATATCTTCGAAGTTCTTCATCAGATCTTCACCAAATTAAAATGGGACCAATTTCGAAACATTCTTTTAAACAAAAAAAGAATTTTCATAATCGGTTCATAATTGACGGAGATATGCGTAAACACACAAAAAAAAAAAAAAACAAACATAATGTCGAACATAGAACCTCCTCCTTTTTGGGAAGTCGGTTAAAAAGGAGTAGCAGCTCACAATCCTTTCTTAAAACTTTGCCAGTATATTCACGGACAGCTCGACTGTTTTGTCGTGGTTGAATACTGAGCCACATACACTTATGACCTTTGTTCTGCACAGAGCAGCTCTAATTAACGACAGTCCTGTGACCACTGAGTGGCGACATGTGTCCACCCATGACAATCCACGACAACTTCGTATTACGTTACGCTCAGAACGTTTAGCTTTCGCGTTTTTAATGAAATGGGAGATCCATGCAACGACTCTTTTCACTGGAAAAAGAGAGGAGTGGCGTTCTATGAGGGATTCAAGCACGTCGGCTTTGGGTGTCACACTAGCATGACACGCGCGTGTTGTTGGCTTGAGTTCGAGTACGTTATCTTACACTTCTACTGCTGAAACAGGCCAGTTGAAGAATTCGTTAGACAACCACTGAGAACCATACCACCAGATTTTGGCAGAAGATAAAGATAAGCAAGACAAGCCACGACTACAGATGTCGACTGACTGACCCATGACTGCCAATAAACCTTTAACCAAACAGTTATCTAAGCTCTCCTCTTATCTTGACACTAGCGGATTCTTGCGAGTAAGGGGACGTCTCAAGCATGCATCGTTACCAGTTCTCGTCAAAAGTCCATACCTCTCACCTAAGACTTCTCGATTGAGTACTCTTCTTATTGACCATTTACACACAGCTTCTCTTCACTGTGGGTCTAGCCTACTCCAATCTATATTTATGCGTCGATTTTGGATACCCAGCATTAGAATTCTTATCAGATCGCGGTTATCGAAATGCGTGACCTGTTTTAAAACTAAATCTGTTCTACTTCAAACTGTACTAGGTGACCTTCCACCTTCCCAAATACAACTGGATCATTATTTCCAAACAATTTGCATCGATTTTGGAGGTATCATACAAGAAGGTAGACGTCGTAACGCTTAAACTTACAAAGCTTATCTTTGCCTCATAGTTTACCACTCCATAGTTACAGATGGTGGTACTAACTTCGTGGGTGCCAAGCGCTATTTCTCCGAAGTCAGCGAAATCCTTAACCGTGAAAGCGATACTATTTCCAGACAGCTCGCTTCTCGAGGTATCACGTGGAAGCTTAACCCTCCGTCCGGTCCTCACTTCGGAGGCATCTTCGAAAGCGGTATAAAATCAACAAAATACCATCTCAAATGTGTCATCGGATCGCAGATTCTTACTTTGGAAGAATTTTATACTATTCTAACAAAAGTGGAAGCCATGTTAAACTCTAGACCGTTAGTGGAACTATCTTCTAATCCCGGCGAGGTTGACGCTCTTACAGCTGGTCACTTTCTCATCGGTCGACCTTTAATCTCCCTACCTGAACCGGTTTTTGCTGAAAATGAGACTTTACGTACTCGTTGGCAGCTACTACAGCGCCTATCAGAAAGCTTCTGGCGCACCTGGCAAAGGGACTATTTGCATACATGGCAACAGTGACTGAAGTGGTTTAAACACGGCAACCGTCAGCCAAAACTGAACGATCTTGTAACCATTTTTGAACCTAACTTACCTGCTAACGAATGGAGACTAGGTCGCGTTGTACATTTCCATCCGGGTTAAGATAATATTACTCGTGTGGTGATAGTCAAAACATCTAAAGGCTTACTTGTAAAACCTGCCGTCAAAGTTTGTCCACTTCCCATCGAACTAAATAATTGATTGTCTACATATAACCTAACATTTATATATATTACACTTCACATTTATATATTACATTTACAAACTTATTTAGTTCTTAACTCCTTAACTTAATCTTAAATTCAATATCTATCTTATCAGCATAGTGACTTACAAATCAGTCACGAACTTTATCTTACCTGAAAAAATGAAAAAGTGTTTATTCACAGAAAAAACATTGTTACATTTAAATATTACCTCTGCCAAACTGCAAAGCAGTTTGTTGGCAGACGTAGCTCCTTTTTTTTGTATATAATATTAACTTATATTTTTTACAATGAGACCTTGACAAAATGTATTAAGGAGGTAGTTGTGTATTTTATTTTAAACGTTGCTTTTGTGATACAACTGTTTATATCTAAAGGAAGGTCATTAAAAATAGTTGGGACTAAAAAAATACTACCACTACAAATAGTCCCATATTATTATGCCTTTGAGATCTTGTTTGTACAATATTGGATTTAAATTCATTGCTACAATACTGTTCTAAAGCTACTGACATTACTACCCTCTCATGAACCGGCAGCATTTTACATTCCAAAAATAAGTCTTCGTAGTCACTACTTTTACAACGGTTTTTTGTTTTTTTATCTACTAATAATTTCATGAATCTGATTTGCAATTTTTTTATTTTGTCTAAACATGTTTTAAAAGTGTTACCATAGCATGCCAGCCCATAAGAAAGCAATGAGTACGCCAGAGCATAGTAGACCATGTACAATGTTGCCCTATCCAGCACAAAACTAAGGTGGTAGAATTTTACAAGCACATACCTGAGTTTGTCGCACACGTGTATAATATGTGTTTTCCAAGAAAAGCTGTTGTCTATGACTAATCCCAAGTACCTGTATTCCTCCACCACCTCAAAATTTGCACATTCACACAGTTCCAGTCCACCACTGTGCAGGCACTCATAGCTATGCCCCACTATGCGCGGCGAACGTTAAATTTTTTTAAGATAAGGCGATCTTATATGCATACATTTGGTTTTATTTATGTTAATACCATTGTCGTGAGCTCATTTTATGATATTAGTAAAGTCCTCCTGAATGTTACTTTCAATTAAATTTAAGTCTTTATCTGCATAAACCAGACAAGTATCATCAGCATACATATATACGCGACAGTTATGAACCACATTGCACATGCATGATGTATCCGACGGGGCCAAACACGGATCCGGTCGCCACACCACACGTGACGTGTCTGGGCTCTCCGATGACGCCGTCAATGACCGTTCTCAGTGTCCGACCTGTAAGGTAGGCACGGAACCACCTGTTCAGTGGTCCCGCGACTCCACACTCCTCCATGGCTTGAAGCAGCTGGTGGTGCTCCAAAGTGTCAAATGCTTTTTTGAAATCAATTTAGACCACCACCACCTGCTTTCGCCGATCCAAACACTCATTGACGTCGTCCGCGAACCGCGCCAAGGCCGTCGCCGTGCTCCGCCCCCTTCGGAAACCATGTTGCGCATTTGTCAGAATATTGAGTTTTTCCAAGAAAACACTTACCTGATTCACAATAAACTTTTCTACTATCTTGTTTATAACTGAAAATAAGGCTATTGGCCTATAGTTTGCGTAATCACTATGAACACCTTTTTTTAAAATAGGTCTAATTAATGCTGTTTTTAGTTTCTCGGGGTATAACCCATTTTCAACACACAAGTTAATAAATAAAGCTATTACAGGGCTCAACTTAGATTTTAATAATTTTATTTCTTTAACTCTAATTTTATCTACCTCATCAGACTTATCACAACTTAGCAAATTTATTATTTTATCTATATCTATTGGATAAGCTTTCTGAAACCGCAGTGACACATTTCCGGGATCAACATAGCTATTTCTTTCCAAAAACCTATGACTACAGGCATGTTTTATATCTAATATTTCTTTAGTAAATGTTATTGAGAATTTGTTACATATACTATCAACCCGCATTTTAATTTTCCTAAGTACTTTAAAATAACAGAATCTACACTTCTTTTTTCATTTCCTATCCATGAATTAATTTTAGTCCGCATCTTTCTAATATTTTTTTTATATTTCTTTATTTATTCTTGACGGTATTTATTTTTCGCTTTATTTATACATTTATTTAATCTATTTCTAAATCTATTATATTGTCTACGCAAATTCATATCTTCTGGTTTATTTTTACAATTTCTAAACATCCTGTCCATAATACCTATCATTTCCTTAAGTTCTTTTGTGATCCAAGGTTTACTTTTCCTTTTAGTTCGTACCACAACTTGGATTTATGCTTCATTATAAACATCAGAAAAAATTGAACATAATCTGTTATATAAGTCTATTGGACATTCCCAATTTAACAGCTCATTCCATGAAACATTTTCAAGCTGTTCTGCCACCTTTTTATCACAAATAATTGTCCTATAAGATTTCAATGCACTCGGAGCATCATCCAAGACCGATTCACTTGCGAGGCGCACACCTAAAACATAATGATCTGATATATTTACTGTTAAAACATACGCAGATATGGAACGATAAGTTCGAACCTACACATGGTCGATGCACGACTGCGTCACTCACACCTCTCGCGTTTCGTCACGGATAGCACATTTCAAGCCCAACTCACTCATATTATTTGTGTAGTTACTGATTACGCTGCTTGAACACAAAAGATCTATGTTTGTATCACCAATCATAATTACGTCACAGCCTAATGGAATCCTGGATAATAGTCTATGTACTTCTTCAATAAAACCGTGACTGTTGGTTTTTGGCGACCTGTATATAACCAAAATCTTATGAAATTCCTGGTTGATTTCAAAATGAATCTCCTAGTCCCTTCCTTTCCTTGATCTTATATTTCAAAAACGCCGCCAAAACGCACTCATACATCTCCGAGTGCTCAAAAGACATTACCTCAACACCGCCATCTGACGGCGGGTAAAAAAACATTCAGTAAGAACTCGATAAAAATGCCGGCCGGCTAACTTTCACGTGCGCGAAGGAAAACTAACGTGAAATAAGACTAAATGGACAAGTGTGGTGATCACCCGATTCCAAACAGTGTTCCAAGTATCCTTTAAGTATCTCAATAACTCATTATATCCTTTAGCCTGTTTTTGTAGGAAAAATACTTCAAGCCACGTCCTTGGTTGGACGTGAAACACATTCAGTTGTCATGGCTGAGACCATGGAGAGCCTCAGTAAAATGCTCCTTGACCTTAGTAGAGCTTCCGAAAGAGTGGGTCTTAAAATGAACATGGGCAAAACCAAGGTCATGGTGAACGCCCATGTAACACCCACTCCTATCAAGATCAGAGACTCTACACTCGAAGTTGTAGACGATTATGTCTGGGACAATAGGTCCAGTTGGGTAGGTCCAACTTCGAGAAAGAGGTCAACCGTCGAATCCGACTCGGCTGGGCGGCGTTCGGGATGTTGCGTGGTATCTTCTCGTAAAATTTACCGCAGTGTCTCAAGACAAAAGTCTATGACCAGTGTGTGTTGCCAGTGATCACCTATTGGACCGAGACGTAGTCGCTCACAATGGGCCTTATCAGAAAGCTTAAAGTCACCCAAAGGGCAGTGGAGAGGGCTATGCTCGGAATTTCCTTGCGTGATCACGTCAGAAATTATGATATCCGCAGGAGAACCAAAGTTACCGACATTGCCAAAGAATTGCGAAAAGTTCCGGAATGGCGACCGCGAACCGGAAGACTTTACGTTGGAAGGCCTCCCACTAGGTGGACCGATGACCTGGTTAAGGTTGCGTGAAGGCGCTGGATGCGAGACGCACGGGATCAGTCAATGTGGCGACGCCTGGGGGAGGCCTATGTCCAGCAGTGGACGTCTTTCGGCTGAAATGATGATGATGATGATAAATAAGAAAACACGGGACTTACCTACTAAATTCATAATGTTAAGAATCTCTGTAACAGAAAACTATTGAATTCCTGATAGTAAATTTATGTTTGCTTATGCGACTTAGTCAGGCCCTGGTTTCACAGTACACGCACGGAACTCTAATTTTATTATAAATCTAAATCTAATAACTAACACATCATTTATAAAGGTCAGTTGATCACCTATTGAATTTCTGATTATTTTTACGTAAGCACCCCTGCTGGTAGCAGTGGTGGTCTAGTGGTAGCAGCCACGACTTACGAGTTGTAGATCGTTAGTTCGATCCCAGGCAGACGGTTTTTTGTCATCACCACTGCTCTCAAAACGTTGAAGCAGGATTCGTGAGCAAAGCGGCACGTCCTAGAATCAAAATTTCGAGGGCATGTGTCGTCTACCAACCCGCAATGGGCCCGCGTGGTGGATTACGGCTTAATCCCTCGCACAGAGAGGAGGCTAGTGTCCTAGCAGTGGGAACAATAAAATGCTGATAGGGCTTGCCGATGAAGATCAACAATAACTATCAGAAAAAAAAAAAAAACTTTGTGGATACTGTTTATACTTTACAATAGTAAAGCGACGTGTTTTTTGCTCTATAATGGAAAGTGATTTAGCTTTTAGCGTATAGGCGTTTTATGTTTCATGAGAATATTAACATATAAATGTATTACGTAATTAACTGTTGCCCGCGACTATGTCTGCGTAGCATTAGTACTTCGAATAGTATATTTTTTATACCGGGCAATAATATTTTAGGTGTGTGCGCCGCCATACATTGAACTTCGAATAGCATATTTTTTATATCGGGCAATAATATTTTAGGTGTGTGAGCCGCCTTACTTGAGAAATTATTAATTCTCCATTAAAAAATCCACCATCTGATGTTTTCCATGATAAAAATATCCTCTATCCTTCCCTGGCTCTCAAATTATCTCCATACCAAATTTAATTTTAATCGGTTCTGCGGTTTAAGCATGAAAAGGTAACAGACAGACAGAGTTACTTTCGAATTTTTTATTTTAAGTATAATTATAATATTTATTGCATAGGTTACTTTGTTATGGCTTTTGTAATTAAAATTATATGTCATAAATATATTTATAGGAGGACATTCAATATTATATAATATTTTTTGCGATGTGAATCATCAATCAATCAATCTAAAATCAAACTCGACGCATACGAGGAGCTGTGAATATAAAAAAAACAACAAATTACTATGAGAGGTAAAAAATATGAAGGATATTATGTATAACAGCATCACATCCACTCTCTCTTTTTGAAGAAACAGATATTATAGGCAGATACATATATTATTGCATGTTAATTGAATATTTGGGCTACTGTTAAAAAACCCAACAACTTGGTCAAACCTATAATTAATGAAAAATCATTTAAACAGGTTCATAATAAAATGAAGAGTGGAAAGGACTCAATAAATAAAATTTTGGAAACTGAGGAATTGTATTATTTACTGGTAACTTTATGTATGCAAGTAATTGTTGAGTGTGCCAAAATAAACATTAAAGAAGAATGGCATACGTATTGTAACGCATCTGGGGTACATGTATGACCAGATGGTTATGAAATTATAATGGTTACTAGCTGACACTCGCGGCTCCACCCGCATATATACTATTTATTAGTACTTCGCCCAATATCTTTATAAATCCTATGTGACCTATGTGTTATTCTGATTTATAAACTACTAGCTGCGCTACGCGGTATTACCCACTGTTTTACATAAATTATAGCAAAGGTGACTGGCATAAGAACATTTGTGATAACAACCATAACCTTAAACATTATTTTTGTTTTTTTCCATACCGAATCAAAGAACTTTGCTTTTTCTTTTCGGTGGCGATAAAATAATTATGATGGGGATAATGATCATAATCAATGAATATGACATGGTTTTCATAGTCTGTCTCTTAATATGTTTCGGAGATAGTACTGAAGTAAGGTAGCGTTTTAAAGTTTTATCGCACTGATGGAAATCGTTGATGATTATGATAATGACTTGTAGCCTACGTGTTAAGTTGGGGTATAAGCTAGCTGATTTAAAATTTTATGCAAATCGGTCTAGCCGTTTTTAACCGACGTCAAAAAAAGGAGGAGGTTCTCAATTCGTCGGAATCTTTTTTTTTTTTTTTTTATGTATGTTCCCCGATTACTCAAAGACGCCTGGACCGATTTCAAAAAATCTTCTTTTGTTTTGAAGGGTATACTTCCTAGTTGGTCCCATAGTCATCAGGTCAGGATCTGATGATGGGATCCTAGAGCAATCGAGGGGACTCCTCAAATATTATAGGCATACATATAGTGATTTTGGTATTTTCATCAACAATGCAATCACTTGCACTCAGAAATATATATATATAATTTGGTGAAGTGGAACTGATGAAGAAGACCACAGATGGCCTGGAACTCCTAAATGCTAAGTATGTCACAGGTATAAAATATCTCGAATAGTTAACCAACTATGATGAAGCAAATACTTATAAATAAATGGTACTGATGAAAATGGTACCATTGAACTGTTCTGATGATGAAGCCGGAAGGTAGGCGCTGGAACTCTGAGATAAAACAATGTATCCTAGTCGTGCTTGGGCTTATTGAAATCGTCATGAGATGTACTTTGGCCACAAATGGTTATCATATTAATTGAAGATACCTACCAAAACTAAAAAGAGAAAAATAAAAATCTTTTTAACAAAAAATCAAACCGACTTCCAGAACAAAAAACTGCAAAGCAAAAAATAACTTTCTTTTCCGAAGAAGATTTTTTGTGCTAACACACAAACATACTAAATTTCGCCTTTATATAATTATATGTTTTTTAAATAATCTATAGGCTCGCGCTTGACTACTATCTCAGCTGACGGTAAGCGATGATATGGTCAATGGTAAAACACGCTTGTCTAGAAATAACCTATTCACTCTTTACTTAAAGATCCCTAGATTGTAGCTGTCGGGAAACACAGACCCCAGCAGGGAGTTCCACTCCTTAGCTGTACGCATTATAAAAGTGTTCCCAAAACGGATATTTGTAGAATTAGTTAGATAGACATACCGAATCATCGAAATAGACTCCTAATTTGCTAATAGCCTTTGCGCCGGCGCAAAGGCTATTAGTATTGTTACAGTGGTGTAAATTGATCGTGTGGAAACAAATGTTGATGAATAGGCGATGATGTTTATTGTCCTATTGAACATCTGATAACTTATTTTCGTACTACAAAAAGTACCCGGAGCGCTGACACTTATCGAGGAGTGTGAACGGGAGAGCTGACCAAACTGACTTATTAAATTGAATTTTGTGTCGGGTCATAGAGAGCCAGAAATCTTTTTACTGCAGTACATTCCGGTAAACAACATTACGGGACTTATCGGCTTCTGGCTCTCGACATACGCGAGCAACCTACGTAAAGCTGCCCGTGGGAGAAGCAGGTGATGCCCAGGTGGATGCCGGCTACTTTTAGAGTTTGCCCCTGACTTTTATGTATCGTAATAGAAAAAACCACCTTCAGAGGGAATTGCAATCGCTTAATCTGGAATGGCAAGTTGGTGGGTATTATAGGTATTCTGGGTTTCAATACCGTCTCTCCTTTGGTCTCTCCGGTGAGGATGGTGGCCTGCACAATGTACCGTCACTGCTCTGTGACGCGTAACCTGGTGTCGTAACACAATCGGGGCGCGTTCAGGTTACGCGTCAATATGACAGGCACTCCAGCCTTGAGCTCCAACTTGTAGAAGGGCACCCCTGACAGGTCGAGGGAATTTAAGTACTCTACATGGTATGTAGTTGCGTCGTCAGTTGTCATCACCGTGTCTATTGACATATAGAGATATATAGACATATAGATGTCAATAGACACGGTGCTCGTGCTATTTCAGACTATAATCTATCTCTGTGCCCAACTTCATCCAGATCCTTCCAGCCGTTTGAGCGTGAAGAAGTAACAAACATATACACTCACAGACTTTCACCTTTATAATATTATAGTGTGATTACAAGCTATGGAACTCTAAAAACATAAATGTTTTGTATTTTTCTGCACGTATTTATTTTTCTAATACTTTTCCTGCAAAGCGGTCGTAATGTAAATGTCAATTTTAAACCAGTTAACCGTGAAGCTAAGGAAATGAGTATTATTTTGGTTGTATATAAAGCAGCCCATCAAGGTGTCATAGTACATTCTCGTTACAAGTGGATTCGTATCAACATGAAGCTGTATTTTGTCATCTTTGTGGTGCTTGCTGCACTTGCTGCCATCACTCTTGCCACTCCTGGTACTCTTTTAAGTCTAGAATGCCCAGACGGCTCTATTAAAGGACCATCAGGATTATGCATTAAACAAGAATAAGTAAGTTCCAAACATTACCCATTATTATTAAAACTAAATGATTAACCAGAAATTGGTTATTGAAATGAAAATTTATTTAGTTAAAATACAGTATTCTGTGGCTTATCCGCCTAGTACCTAAGCATTTGTTTTGACTTTATTATATATTGTTCGACAATATGTATAACATTTTATTTTTTGTAATATTGATACTTGGTAATCTAAATTAAATGTAAAAAATATGAAACAGTTACCCAGTTAATAACGTAAATTTTAAGGTTATATATAATTCTGAAAACAATTATACTGAATAATGTCTTGCAGGATTAAGGTCATTTTAATTTTATTTTATTTTTAAATTTTTGATAAAAATGCGTGAGTTTATGTATCTAAACAAGGAAACCTTGCTATACTTATTAAAATAAAAAATATCAAGGAAACTACACGAATTTTGTGTATTTTTTATTTTACTTTTTTGCCAGAATATAGTTTCTTTTCATTTTTGTCATTCCCTCTCACCGAGAGGAGGCCTGTGTGCAAGCAGTGGGAACATTAAAAAGCTGATGAAGAAGAAGACATTTTTGTCTCGTATTTTATATAATTTTTAACCGTGTTGCCTGATATCGCATTTTTCTATCCGGCTTCGTACTTTGTATGTATTTCCCAATAAAATGTATAAAGGAGGAAAAAGAACCATACACGAGGCTTTCTTTTTGACATGATTAAATTTTATTTCACTTTAATGAGCAATAAAGACAATAAATACGTCTTTATTTATTACATAAAAACATCGATCAGACCCGTGCAAAAGCACAAATCAAGAAACAATGCGAAGAAAACAAAACATGTTCCAACATTCGCGCAGGCAGCGGTTGCGACTTGCGCGCGAATCAGCTGCATACAAAGCGTCACGGCTATTGCTGAATACGCCCAAAACCCATGATTGGCTTGGCGGACTAGTCGGCCGACTAATTGGCCTCTTTACAACCGACTAATCAGCTAGTCGGCCAAAGTCTCTATTACTTTATTTACTCTATGTACTAACTAGGAAGTCCTCAGTAGGCACGAGCCCAGACCCCGCTTATAGCAATGAATATACTACCTTTACATAGGACTTCCCAGTCATAACATATCTGAAGTTTTTTTTGTGTTCTTTAATGACTCTTCTTACCACTTTAGGGAATACTGGCGTGATGTAACAATAAAGTCAAGTAGTGTGTGTTACTACAATGCCTATTCTGTGTCATTGAATAGTAGAACTATTCTTTTGAAGAGTATTAATATCATTTTTTTTTATTTCCTTTACAGGAGAAACCGGAATGAAGTATGACCTCAGTTTTGAACAGGCACGATTCTTGATTTGCAACGATTCTTATTATTCCAAACTATGCACTATTTTAAACGCTGTATTTAATTGTAAGAATGAAATAAATAAATAAATACCTATCTATTTTGTGGATTCTCTTTGTGATTCGGTAACCTAGCATTAGCCTGAAAGTCACCCTGTCGCACCTAAATTACCCATTTTCTTCCTCTTCTTGAGTCTATGGAAAACATGATAAATATTACGCAGTAGGTGGCCACGCCTATTCACGCAGCATCAGTGACTAGCATAAGATCTTTCAAAGTTCGGGGTTTATGGGCACTTGGGACACTCCATACTCATCACCACCACTCCATACTATGTGTGTCATAGTTTGTACAGAGGCACCGCACTCACGCTGGGTTTCAGACTAATCTATAAAACCCAACTTCGGCAAACTGTCTTTGCAGTGGCTTACCTGGGTGCGTAACCATATTAGTCCATTGCAGATGATGTCCAGATTATATATTATTTTATTTATTTTAGGTGGCAGGTTTTCGTGAGGTTTCAAGAAGTTGGGTGGTGGTGGCTGAAGTTCTGCCCACAGCTTTCTTCTCATTTAAGGTGGAAAATGGCCTGTGTACAACTTAGAAATCTCTTCCGGCTCTTAAGTCTCCCTGGGGCTGTTATGTGTTCATAGAGGGGATGTCGGGAGTCGTATTCTAATTTTTTTTTCGACTCGCATTCTACATCTGTTCGTACTACTGGCGGTGCAATACCAGCCAACGGGTAGACTTTGTTATACGGGTTCAGTTTAAGGCATCCCAATACAATTCAACACGTCTCGTTGAGGGCGATGTCGACTTGCTTAGCGTGTGCAGAGCGGTGCTACACTGGACATGCAAATTCGCCGGCAGAGAGGCATAGGGATTTGCCTGTTGTACGAAGCATATCGGGTACAGCTTCCCAGTTGGTGGAAACAAGTCTATGGAATAGGTTGTTTCGAGACCCAACCTTCTGCTTTGTGTTATGGCAGTGCACATCAAAGGTTAAGGCTCTATCCAGTACAAAGCCAAGCTATTTGGGGTTCTTGCAGTTTTCTACGCCAATTCCTCGACAAGTGATATTAAGATTCCTATTTGTGAGACTATTGCGGAGATGGGAGGTGCTTGATTGAGTTTTGGATGGGTTCGGGCGAAAAGCATAACTATCATAATACCTACTTAGTGACTTAAGTGGAAGTTAGTGTTAACTTATATTCGACCTCCGTGAAAGTAGATAATTGCGCCGCCAAGGCTAGGTCATCCGCATACAGAAAGCGTTCAGTGTGCTCCATAGCAAACTGATAGTTGGTGTGGATATTAAACAATGTGGGTGCTCGCACACTGCCTTCAAGGAAACCATTTTGTGTAGACAACTGACTGTATAAAGCGTATATTCAATATGTATGGTGCCGTATGCTGCAAAAAGGTCAACAAATACGACATCTGTTATTTTCGGGCTTCGTAATCATCCTGTATTAAGGATCTAACAAGGCCAATTTCGCCGAGAACTTGGCCAGTACAAGACTTAACATCTGCGTAAATGTGCTAGTGAATTCGGCAAGGCAAAGGGTTTGACCGCCATCAATCTACCAATCACATAAACGGAAATCCACTTTTTTGTTCGATCCTTAGTAAAACTGGTTTATATTTATAAGAGCCCCCTGAATAAATATAAGCTTTCCGCATTTCTAGTTGGTACATTAAACTTAAGCAAAATGAAGATACTGGGATATAGTTGATCCCTAACCTTGAGTCAGTAATACCGTTTCAAGACTAAACTAGCAAAGCGTTCGAAATTCGAGTCTTAAAGTTCAGCGGGCAGAGTTGACTAATTAAATATTTATTGATGCAGTTATTTTCTATAAAATTTTCATCATCATCATCATTTCAGCCGAAAGACGTCCACTGCTGGACATAGGCCTCCCCCAGGCGTCGCAACATTGACCGATCCCGTGCGTCTCGCATCCAGCGCCTTCCCGCAACCTTAACCAGGTCATCAGTCCACCTAGTGGGAGGCCTTCCAACGTATCGTCTTCCGGTTCGCGGTCGCCATTCCAGAACTTTTCGGCCCCATCGGCCATCCGTTCTGCGAGCAATGTGCCCTGCCCACTGCCACTTAAGTTTGGCAATTCTTCGGGCTATGTCGGTAACTTTGGTTCTCCTGCGGATATCATCATTTCTGACGTGATCACGCAAGGAAATTCCGAGCATAGCCCTCTCTATTGCCCTTTGGGTGACTTTGAGCTTTCTGATAAGGCCCATTGTGAGCGACCACGTCTCGGTCCCATAGGTGATCACTGGCAACACACACTGGTCATAGACTTTTGTCTTGAGACACTGCGGTAAATTGGACGAGAAGATACCACGCAACTTCCCGAACGCCGCCCAGCCGAGTCGGATTCGACGGTTGACCTCTTTCTCGAAATTGGACCTACCCGACTGGACCGTTTGTCCCAGGTAGACATAATCGTCTACAACTTCGAGAGTAGAGTCTCCGACCTTGATAGGAGTGGGTGTTACATGGGCATTCACCATGATCTTTATTTTGTCCATGTTCATTTTAAGACCCACTCTTTCGGAAGCTCTACTGAGGTCATCGAGCATTTTACTGAGGCTCTCCATGGTCTCAGCCATGACCACTATGTCGTCGGCAAACCGAAGGTGAGTAATGGCCCCCTCCAGTCCAGAACCTTGAAGACATCCTCCAGCGCAGCAGTGAACAGTTTCGGAGAAATGACGTCTCCCTGTCTCACGCCGCGCTGGAGAAGGATTGGTTTCGAGGTCTGATCCTGAAGACGGACTGACATGGTGGCGTTTTTGTACAAACACTTCAACACCTCAATGTACCGGTAGTCGATCTGGCACCGTTGGAGAGACTGCAGTACAGCCCAAGTCTCTATCGAATCGAAGGCTTTCTCGTAGTCCACAAACGCTAAACAGAGAGGCAGGTTATACTCTTCGGTCTTCTGTATAACCTGCCGCAGCGTATGTATGTGGTCTACGGTGCTAAAGTCTTTTCGGAATCCGGCTTGTTCGGGGGGCTGGAAATCGTCTAACCTGCGCGCGAGACGATTCGTGATGACTCTTGAAAACAACTTGTAGACATGGCTAAGAAGTGAGATGGGCCTATAGTTCTTCAACCGGGCATTGTCGCCCTTTTTGAAGAAGAGTACCACCACACCCCCGCACCATGCCTGTGGCGTTTTGCCCTCGAGTATGACGGAATCAAACAGCTTCTGAAGGGCCTTAAGGACCGGTTTTCCACCCGCCTTCAGGAGTTCGGCCGTAATTCCGTCATCACCCGGCGCCTTGTTGTTTTTGAGCTGTTTCAGAGCCATCCTAATCTCGCACAGGCTGACGTCCGGGATATCTTCGGTATAGTGTCGGGTCAATCTAGCTCTTGGGTCGTTTGCTAGACTCGCAACGGGCTTGCTGATCGATGTGTACAACTGCCCATAGAATGTCTCGATCTCCCTGAGAAGCTCCGGTTTGGCGGATACGATCCTGCCATCGTCGGTCTTCAGTTTCGTGTGTTGGCTCTGCCCAATAGCCAGATCCCTTGAAAATACCTTGGAGCCTTTATTTCGCTCGATCGCGTCTTTAATACGCTCGGTATTGAAGCGGCGGAGGTCTCTTTTCAAGGATTTAGAGATCTGTCTATTGAGCTGCCGGTATTTGCACGCCTCATCTGAAGACTGCAGGATCATCTCACGCCTCTCCTTCATAAGCTTGAGGGTATGATCAGAGAGCTTTTTGTTTCTATCTGTACGACGGGTCTTGAAAAACTTAGACCCGACCGTATGGACAGCTTCCACGAACCCGTTGCTATATTCATCCACGGAGCTCCCTAGGCACTCGAAACGATTCTGGAGTTCGAGCTGAAAGCTCTCGGGGTTTTGGACCTGGATCTGTGCTGGCCGGAGCGTGGACTTCATCAGTCGAGACCTTTCAAGCTTAATATTAATGTTCAATGTGCCTCTTACCATGCGGTGATCGCTCCCGGTTTTTACCGAATTGATCACAGAGACATCATTGAACATTTGCTTCTTGGTTGACATGATGAAGTCGATCTCATTTTTTGTTGCACCATCGGGGCTCTGCCAGGTCCACTTCCTGTGTTCACGCTTTTTGAAGAAGGAGTTCATCATATAGAGGCCCTCCTTCTCCATAAAACTGGCCAGTAGGTGACCCCGGTGGTTCCGTTGTCCAACTCCAAATTGCCCCACTTGCAGCTCATCCTCGTCTCGTTTGCCCAGTTTCGCGTTGAAGTCCCCCATGACAACGGTGAAGTGAGTTTTGAAACCATGCATGGCTCTGGAGATATCCTCATACATGGTCTCTACCCCATCGTCGGGGTGTGCCGAGGTTGGGGCGTAGACCTGTATGACCTTCAGCGAATATCTTGAGGATATTCTGAGTATAAGGTACGCCACCCTGGTCGACACACTCTCGATCTTCACCACGTTGTTCACAAGGGACTTGTGGACGATAAACCCGACACCACCCTGGGACTGCCGGTCACCCTCTCGGAAATAGAGCAGGTTACCGGATTTGAGGATTATCGAGTCCTCCCCCTCTCTTCGGACTTCAGATAACCCTATAATACTCCATCGCAACCTGCTCAATTCCTCCTCAAGTTCGGTGACCTTCTCGTCGGTCCGAAGTGTGCGCGTGTTGTACGTTGCCAGGTCCAGTCGTCGGTGATTTTCGGGGTAGCCGGATCTCGTCCGGAGATTCTTATCACCCCTTGCCATGCCGTAGCCTCGACCGCTACCGTAGTCGAGGGTAGGCAAGCTGCCGGGTACCAGGGGCCATTTTTTATTTGTGCTATTCATTGGGGGGGGTTTTGCCATAATCGCCACGCTTGGCAGGCGGGTTGGCGATCGCAGTATGGTTGTTATAGAAGCACAGAGAACGCTGCTGCCCATTCTCTGGTTTGTCCCTTAGTCGCCTCTTACGACACCCACGGGAAGACATGGGATGGTGAAATTCTTTACGTCCGGCACCATACGGAAATAAAATTTTAATAAATAAGAAAGAAATAAAAAATCTGACACCAGTTTTGCAAAGAGTTATAGTGTCAGTTAGGCAGTCGCTCCTTGTACAATACTGAAAATTAGCTGTATCTGGTTAGATTGGAAGCCGACGAAAATAAATTTGGTAAAGAGCTTGGATACTTTGCTTGATCGTATAAATAAGAAAACACGGGACTTAAAACTCCTCATAAATTCATAATGTTAAGAATCTCATTATCATTAAATTATTGAAAACCAGATTATAAATAAATGTTTGCTTATGCAGCTTAGTCAGATCCCGACTTCACTGTTCATGCACGGAACTCAAATTATAAATCCATAATGATCTAGTACCTAACACATAATATAAAGGTCAGTTGATCACCTATTGGATTTCCTATAAATTATTTTACATATTACGTAAGCACGCCTGCTGGGAGCAGTGATGTCGTCCAGTGGTAACGGCCACGACTTACGAATTGTAGATCGGGCCGACCGATCTACAATTTGTAAGTGGTGCAATACTTTGTGTACATTATGTCATTACCACTTCTCCCAAAACGGCGAAGGAAAACATCATAAGGAAACCGGCATCTCCCAGAACCAAAATTTTGAGGACATTGTGACAACCACTAACCCGCACTGGGCCCTCGTTGTAGATTACGTGCCCAATCCCTCTCACATTTAGTGCTAAAATTATTTATCAAAATACATAAACAGTGCAAAAGTGCGTTTTTTTTTAATTGCGAAAAAGATAACCTCAAAATAAAATATAGTAAAGTACATCTGCAACCCGAACCATGGACAAATAAACAAATTGTACCAAAGATATATAGAACTGCGAGAAATAACTGACAGTTAGTGCTTTCACCACGATAATTTAAAAAGTGACTATTTTGTCAGGGTGGCCAGACTAATAATTAAAATTACCTCAAAATTACTAAGTAGACGCGCACAAAAAAAGACTAATTAACCCAGATGTTACCGAAACTATTTTTGACATCCGATAACTGTGATTTTTGGATATGTTTCCTTATATGACTCATTATAACTAGTAAAAATGATGAAAAAAAACAACTTTTCAGGAAAAGCCTTTTTAAAAGGTTGTGATGACAACTCGTCACACTAGCTATAGCGTACCTATCCTTAATAGGTCACTTTCACTAATACGTCACTTTGTACATGTAATCAGCTTCCCAATTCGTTTCAAGCCGTATTACGTCTCTTTCTCAACTCGTCCGACGCGTATATATATTCTTAAGCACAAAATATTTACTTCTACACATTCTCATTACAGCATAATTATAATAAAAATAATTTTTAGTAAGTAGGTAATCCTATTTCAATATTTAGGAAGAGACTAAATGGCATGAAGGTTAGGACGAAAAAAAGAAAATCTTTTTAGAAATTTTATGACAAAATCCACCTTTTTTATTAATAACTAGCTTTTGCCCGCGACTTCATCCGCGTGGGTACGATCAATTAAGATTATAGATATATATATAAAAGAAGAAACAAACTAATTATTATAAATTTCCGCTTGTTTGCTGTCGCGCTTTCCACCGACATAAGGAAAATGTTTCTTTTTATTGGTATTCGCGAAAGCGACCGCAGATTTCAACGTTTTTTGTATAGATTTTCGCCTCAAGAACCTTTGAAAGTTTACGAGTTTAATCGTGTTTGTTTTGGGCTGAAGTCGAGTCCTTTTCATGCGCTTCGCACTATTAAGCAATTGGCCGCTGATGAGGGCGAAAGATTCTCGCACTGACAGCCGGTCAGTTTGATCTTGTGAAGTGGACAAGTAACTCGCAAACCGCTCTAGATTCGATTCCACTATCACATCAATTGTCTTCGGTGAAGGAATTTGATGGTGATGATACGCACAACGTTCTAGGATTAAGTTGGTCACCCGCGTCTAACATGTTCAGTTCCGCCTCCTCCTTTGCGAGCATTACTGCTTCGCAGAAGTAGGTGACAGCTTCCCATGCCCTCTCGCTCCGTACCATGACCTTAACCAGGGCCGGACGCGAGAGGTCAACACCGCCGATCGCCTCCACGAGGACACGGCGGTGCTCCGCCCCAGCGGGGCAGACCTCCACCGTATGCTCCACCGTGTCCTCCGGGCGATCCGCACAATGGTGACACCCGGGCGTTTCCTCCCGCCTTATCCTGACCAGGGACCTCCCGAAACAGCCATGTCCGGTGAGGACCTGCGTCAAGTGGAAGGTGAGGACGCCATGGCACCTCTCGAGCCACTCCTCAAAGAGGGGCCTTATCGCCTCAATTGTGGCGTGCCCAGCGCTGGTTTGCGACAATCGCTCTCTCCATCCGGAGCTCTGTCCGCCGAGTCGTGATTTGTCGCGGCAACGGTGTTTCGCCCCGGCGTGTCGCCTCCTCGCACCACTCCTATATGTGCGCGAGGACTTTTGCCTCCAGATCCCATGGCGGCAATCCGGCAAGGAGGCTCGCTACCTCACCGGAGATCGTGCGGTATCCTCGGACCAACCGAATTGCCATGACCCTTTGGGACGTGTTCAACCGGTGGGCTGGTTGCCGCCTCAGGGAACGCGCCCACACTGGTGCCCTGTAAAGGGCCATGGAACGCACGACCCCCGCGTAGAGCCTCCGGCAGGAGGCGTTTGGACCCCCTAGATTCGGCAGGAGCCGCTTAAGGGCAGCTCCGGCCCGCTCCAGTCTGGGAGCCAAACGTCTCAAATGCTCCACGAAATTCCACTGGCTGTCGAGGACGAGTCCCAGATACTTAATCGTTGACCCGGCGCCGATGTGAACCTCTCCTACCGTTATTTGGCGCGTTCCGAGGACCATGAAAACATATATACTCGGACTTGTGCAAGGCCACCTCGAGTCCCAATTGCCAGATCCTCTTGACGATCGTCGCAATCCCGCGTGTGGCACGCTAGTCTACTCAGCAAGCTTCCTGCTAATGGCATCCCAGCCGGTTTTTCTAGCTGGATATCAGACTTCCTCAGTGAACGATCGATCCGAGTAGTCGTTGACGGCTGCTCCTCTGACCTTAAGGCTATTAATGCCGGAGTTCCTCATCTATTCCTGTGACTGATCGGCTCGAGCTCCTTGGCATGGAGTTGACATCCAGTCTCAACTTCGGCGCCTCCATCGAGTACAAACCCAAATTGCGGCAAAGAAACTGGGCGTCCTAAACAGAGTGAAGCGATACTTTATGCCTGGAGAGCTATTAACTCTTTACAAGGCGCAAGTCCAATCCTGCATGAAGTATTGCAGCCACCTCTGGGATGGCTCAGCTAGATATCAGCTTGCCGCGCTTGACTCGGTGGAACGCAGAGCTAAGAGACTAATTGGCGACGTCAAACTGGTAGATGCCAAGCTTCACAGCTTGGCTCATCGCCGTAAGGTTGCCTGCTTGTCGGTCTTCTACAGACTGTATTTTGGCGAGTGTGCTCATGAACTCCACGACCTCATCCCACCGGCCCCTTCTACCATCGGACATCCAGACGCACTGCAAGTTACAATCCTCACATAGTTGCCATTCCACTAATTCGCACCAAGCGCTTCCAAACATCCTTCTTAATGCGCACTGCAAAAGAGTGGAACTCACTGCCTGCGTCTTTGTTTCCGAACGCATACAACCCGAATCTCTTCAAAGTTAGAGTGAACAGGCTTCTTCTGGGTAAGCTCACTCCATCGTCAACTTTGTCTCTGTCACCTCTGACCTAGACTAGAGTCAAGAGCAAACCCATCATAAATAAAAAAAATAAAAAAACCCGCGTGTCGCTAATTCGGCCGTTGCCTGGTGCGACCTCCCCTGCGCCAGGACCAGCGTGTCGTCAGCGTAGCAAACTACGCTGACGCCGCTAGGGAGGTCAGCGCGCAGCACCCAGTCGTATCCGATATCCCACAGATATGGCCCCACGACCAATCCCTGTGGGACACTGCACGACATTGCCCTTGAACCCTGGTGAAGTGATTTAGTGCAACGACGCGACTACGCGAACACGGGGTTCCCGCAAATGTTTGTGCTTCCTCCCTTGATTATTTTCGGATTGAATTCTGTTGTCCCACACCTCACAACTCGAATTACCTATCGCCAAGCGTTTGTCAATCGTTTTACTCCGCATCGCAGATACAATCCATTAAACCAGCCCTTCGCTACCATTATGTTTGCATCAAATCTTTTAAACTTTCAATGATTTTTTATAGTAACAAACAGAAAAACACAATTATTTTAATTATAACTTAGGTGCAACAGGGTGGCTTTCAGACTAAAATTAGGTTTTGGAATCACAAAGAAAAATTTAGCACATTTTCGCAAATTCGTTTATTAAATCATATTTAAAATGATTTAACAAGGTTTGAAAATAAATACAGAGTAAATATTGCATGTGGTTTGGAATAAAAACATCCGTTGTAAATTAAGAATCGTGTCTGTTCACAACTGAGATAATACTTCGTTCTGGTTTCTCCTGTAAAGGAAATAAAAAACAATGATATTAATACTCTTCAAAAGAACGCTACTATCTACTAGAAAGAAAGAAAACATATTTATTTGTGTTGTAGTAACATACTATTTTTATTATTGTTACATCACGCCAGTATTCTTAAAAGTGGTAGGCAGAGGCATTACAGTGCATAAACAAATCTCCATATGTTGAGACTAGGAAATCCGATCCAATAAACAGAAATTATATATTAGTAAATACATTACATAACTTGACGCCTGTATGAAATCCACATTTCGCACGTAATGTTTGAATCCCATGTATTAGGGGAAAAGCCTTTTGCTATGAAACGGGCACAAGTTTACACTCCGGGCTACTACTGAGTTATTTCAGATCAAAAACCTAATAACACCTTGCTGGACCCGGGCATTGGACCCTGGATCTCAAGCTCTGTAGTAACCTTGAATTAAATATTACAAACAAATACAAAGGAAGCAATTGACATTAAACGAATTGTCCTTCTTTTTTTCAAAGAACAGGGATCTCAAGTTTTCCATTGTTTACTTTATAATGATGTTAACTTACTCAATTGTCTTCAGAAACGCATCCATCTGGAGATCTAACTTTGCCTTCTGGGCAGGTTTGTCCTAGCGCACCCGGAGAGGCCAATGTGATGGCAGCAAGTGCAGCGAGCACCACAAATATGACGAGATACAGCTTCATGTTGATACGAGTTAACTTGTCAAGACAATGTAGTGATACGTGATAGACTCCTTTATTTATACCTATTCATAATAAGTATAATATCATACTTGACTAATTATAATGTTTAAAATACCACGCATTAACCACTTCCTATTTTTTTGCGGCAATGCATAATATGCCAAACTTCATTAAACATAAGGTTAAAGTGCAACCTTCAAGATTGACCTATCTAAATGTCGCTAGTGCAGGAAACACAACGAATATAACTTGATAGAATTTTATTGTGACGATTATGATGGCACAATACAATTATACTTATATGTAAATGAAGTATAAATATATAATATGAACTGCCAAAAAACTACTTAAATAATCTTCATTACGCCTCTGGACTCTGTCTGCAAATACTCACATGCAACCATAGAAAAAAAATGCAATACTTCATGGACGCTGTTTTTCTTTATAGAAGTGCAGCGACATGCTTTTTAGCTGCGATATTTAGAATAGGGTGTAACAAAAAGTTCTGGTCATATTTTAGGATTTCCTTCTGCCGTTATAACTGGGAAACTCTTTTTAAGGAAGTCATTGTCAATTACCACAAAAATAATTTTTCTTTTCGACGTTAGTTGATCAAAATTAATATGGAAGGCAGCTTTTTTTTTGGCAATAACTTATGACTTCCTTGAAGACTGACAGGCGTCAGTTATTATTAAACTTCATAGGCAGGCGTCATCATCAGCATCATCAGCCTTTTAATATTCCTACTGCTGGGACACAGGCCTTCTCTCTGTGGGAGGGATTAGGCACGTAATGGATTACGCACTGGGCCATCGTTGTGGACAACGAGGGGCTTAGTGGATGTCACAATGTCTTCGGTGTTTTGGTTCTAGGAGATGCCGGTTTCCTCACTATGTTCTCCTTCATCGTTTTGGGAGCAGCGGTGATGAAATAATTTACACAAATTAAAGCGCCTGCCTGAGTTCAAACCACGATCTACAACTCGTAAGTCTTGGCCGTTACCACTGGGCCAACACTGCTCCCAGCAGGTGATCAACTGATCAATCCAATAGGTGATCAACTGATCTTTTTATGATAATAAGTTAGGTATTAGAATTCGAGTTCCGTGCATGGGCAGTGAAACCAGGACCTGGCTAAGCCGCATAAGCAAACTTTTATTTATTATCTGGTTTTCAATAATTTTATGATAAAGAGATTCTTAACATTATGAATTTATGAGCAGTTGTAAGTCGGGTGTTTTCTTATTTATACAATCTTACTAATTTAAGTATCCAAGATTTTTTGCAACTTTATTGGCGTCGGCTTCCAATCTAACCAGATTCAGCTAGTTTTCCGTATTTTACAATGACCGACTGCCTAACTGACACGATACCTCTGGCCAAAACTGGTGGCAGATTTTTATTTCTTTCTTGTTTATTAAATAAACTGCCAAGCAATAAGTATAATGAAATATATTTTATTATGCAAACTCTTTTTAATACTGGTCTTTTTGAAGCCATGGATAAAAAAAGTAGAAAAACAAAATTTTGGGGTTTGAAAATTTCGGAATACATTTGTTTCATTTTTTGTTTTGCTTTTGATTTCATCCTTGTTTTCGCCGTTGTGAAAGAATCTTAAATTGTAAAGTCTTACGGCTCTCGTACCCATAAATCATGCCTCTATCACCCGAGGATTGTACGAGAATCATCACTATGGTGGAATTGGGGACCAGCCAAAGAAATACGGCCAGAATAATGGGCGTGACACATACTACTGTCCGATGAGATTGTGTGTGAGTGATTAAACCTGAGAAGTCCAGGTACTGGCAAGCCAAGGTGCACAACAGTCCGAGAAAATCGTTTCATTGCGGCAGCCATGTTAAGAAATCGACATCAGACGGGAGTTACGGTTCAACAACAACTTTTGCAAGTTCTAAGGGAGCCAATAAGCGAGTGGACAGTCAGGAGACGTCTTGCCGAAAGAGGATTGAAGCCTTACAGGCCACCAAATGGCCCAAAACTGGAACGGCATCATAAAGTTGCCCGATTGCGATACTTCCGCGAACATACAGAATGGGGTGAGGACGAATGGGGCAGAGTGATGTTCTCTGATGAGTCAAGATTTATGCTGTAACATCATGATGGGAGGAAAAGAGTATACCGACGACCAGGAGAACGTTTTGCACAAGCATGTTTTGAAGAAATAGTGTCACACGGCGGAGGTACCGTTCTCGTGTGGGCTGGTATCTCTGCAGAGGGTGGAACAACGTTAGTTCCAATCGAGAACGGGAACCTAACTGCTGTGAGATACATCAATGAGATTCTCAATGAACATGCTGGTCCGTTTTTGGCCAATATGGGCATCAATGCAGTGTTCATGCACGATAATGCACGGGCCCACATTGCTCAAGTTGTAAATGAGTATCTTCAGGACGTAGGAATCCACAAAATGGAATGGCTAGCAAGGAGCCCCGATTTGAATCCTATTGAGCATGCTTGGGACGAGCTTGACAGACGTGAGACAAAATGAGTTCCACCTCCAATTACTCTTCGTGACTTGAATTACGCGCTCATCGAAGAATGGGAGAACATTCCTCAGCATATGCTGAGGAATCTGGTATTCAGCATGACCAATCGCGTAAAAGCTGTATTGAGAGCACATGGAGGAAACACCAAGTGCTGAGTTATCAAAACCTACGATTACACCTAATAAAACCCCTACTTAGAGATTTGGTTTTATTTGCCAATTGAACACAATATTTACGTTTTTAGTTGGTAATATTCTGATGCGCTGTTAAATGTACTTCAATATTGCAGACGGCGTCATTAAGCTTGCCTTTACGGCAATTTTTTGCAGTGACATAGCACCAAATTACTCCTAAACGGGTTAGGAGTAATTTGGTGCTATGTCACTGCAACTTTTTCATTGCTCGCGAGTGTATTTATATAAAATAACTGCATCAATAAATATTTAATTAGTCTACTCAGCCCACCGTACTTTAAGACTTGGATTCCGAACGCTTTGCTAGTTTAGTCTTGAAACGGGATTACTGACTCAAGGTTAGGGATCAACTATATCCCAGGATCTGCATATTGCTTAAGTTTAATATTATACCAACTAGAAATGCGGAAAGCTTAGATTAATTCAGGGGGCTCTTATAAATATAAACCACTTTTACTAAGGATCGAACCCAAAATAGTAAGAAAAAGCCGGCCAAATGCGTGTCGGATTTTGCACATTTGGGGTTTCGTGCGGTTTGCGCAAAATCAAGTGGGTTGTAATAGAAAAAATGAGGGAACTCGAAGAAAAAATCAGATTTATCAATATATTGGTATTTGTTAGTAAAATATACGTAATATTAAACATTATCACCAAATTTGAAGTTCAACGGGAATTTAAAAATAATCGTTTTTTTTTGTAAAATAAGCTGTCTTTTTGTGGCTTCTCATTCCTTTGTTTTAAATTATTAAAAAAAAAATGCTGTATTTATCTACTCAACGAGCTCTAAACAACAATACCCCCTCGGTGGGGTGGTTTAAATTTTATTTTTCGTGCTCTCCTTAAAACCATTTAAAATATTTTTTGACAATTTGTATGACTTTAAATCAATAAAATACTTATACTCTGAAATTTTGAAGACTGTAGCTCCAACCATTTGGCTGTAAGACCTGTGTGACAGACGATACGGAAGCCTAAAAATCACTCACAATGATATGAAATTAAATGAAATTGTCTATTTGCTAAATGTAGATATATAGATTAGATGTTGTTTTTTTGTAAAACAGTTCCGATACATTTTGCCTCACGGCATGCAAAATTGTTTAATTTAATGTAATTACAGACATCGATATTTTTAAAGCAGTAAAACATAGAATGACTCACAACATAGTACAGTAAAGAACTTTATGGTTATCATTAAATAAATTGCCATTTAAATACAATAATTAAAAAATATTCATATTAAAATAATAATAATCAATTATAACAATGGAATTTAAGCACAATAGTTAAGAATGTAGGAATGATGAATAATATTAATAATGTCAAAATATCAACAAAATGTCTAATAGAAATATGCATTATGTCAAATTAACGTAAAATTAAATAAATGACAAATAATAATGTTAAAGTCTTTAACTCCAGTAAAACCTTGTGTGGATATTTTAGCGGGAATGGCGATGTAAATAAAAATGCTTAAAAAGGGGGCACTCACCCGTGTGTTTTCATATCAAATACACAGTTATACAAAAAACAATTATAGCACTTAATCTTTTGAAGGTTCTAGTTGTTCATGTACTTATTACATTTCGTAAAAATACCTACCAAAACCACCATACAACCAGCACTATTTATTCGTACAAGTACAACGATAGGCAATCAATCAATCAATTTATGCGTAAGAACATCATACTTTTTCACATAAATGTAGTTGATCTCGTTCTAAAAGTTCATATTTGTAATTAACAAATTTAGATAAAAGAAAAATGGCGGATTTCGACATATTGTGGAGACCCATTATTTGTTTTGTTTTCGAAACCATCGTGAGGTGTATTAAATTAAAGGGACTTATAAGAAGATTTCAAAAATAACACTTATTTGTTTAAATCTACCTAATTTGAAAAAAATAATGTTAACTAAAAAGTTATAAATAAAAAACTTATATTTAAAAAATCAAAATCCTGGCGGCTTAAGAAGTGAACTAAAAAGTTGTAAACTAGAAGAAAATCGGTGGATACCTCTGGTTTCGTCAGCCAGCTCTCGAATATTCTGTGACTGCACAGCTTGTTTAAGTCTTTTTAGTTCAATTAGTCTTCTTAAGCAGCCAGATTTTTTTATTTTTGTATTAACTTTTTTTCACAACGTAATCATGATGGCATTGACACGTTATAGTACAGTCTCTGCAGCTCTATAATAAGCCGTCCATTGACTTTTCTATGCCTCAGAAAGCACATTAAGCTGTCGGTTCTGACTGTAACTTACTATCTTTAACATTCATTATGGGTAGTCAAATACTAGAAAACCCGTAATAGTCTCGCCAATGGGTTTCATATTACCCAGTTACTGGTTTATGGTGGTTCGATGCCTGGCTGGTTCCATGTAATACTGGTAATCAGTTGGATCCGTTTAGACTGGAAGCCGACCCCAAAAAAAAGACTTATGGTTACAAATAAATCGATACGCTTATGGATTTATTGTGAAAATTTAAAAATATTCGGGATTTAACTCGTGAAATTTCGGTAGCAAATGTCACATCCACATATATCGTAATCGCTGATAGAATGGCGCTTTTTTCGGAGGCTCTGAAGTATTTTTTAACCCCGAGGGAAGAAAGAGGGCTGTTATAAGTTTGATACGTGTGTTTATGTCTGTGGCATCATAGCTCCTAAATGGATAAACCGATATTGATTTAGTTTTTATTTTGTTTGAAAGTTTACTTTATGGAGAGTGTTCTTAGCTTCTGCGCATACAGGAGGCAGACGCTCTGTATGAAGCGAGGAGAGGGTCATCCCGGTTTGTGCCAGGAGTGTTTGTGTTTGATGAAAATCGGTTCAGCCATCCAATGGTTTTGGGCGATTTATTGTTTGAATCGGGGTATTATAATTATGTGTTTTGATGGTCGATCGAAGCGTAGAAAGAAAGACGTAAACTGTACTACTATAATAAATTATGTAGTATAAACGGGAAATTGTGTTCGGAGTTTTTTAAATATTAAATGTTACTTGTTAACTTTTAGACAATCATTTTCGCTCGTAATATCCAGCTTTGTTGGGAGGCTCAGTATTTTCTAGGCTTCTTACATGAGGTGTCACTGTCAACTTCTTCTGCCTCTCGAGTCGATTAAATTCTCTTTTAATATTTTGGTCCCATTATGTGGCCATCCCGATTGTGGCATCAGTGGCGAACTTATGGTTGTTTTTTTACTGGCAATTTATATACACACACACTTATAACTTATGTACACATATACATTCCTTTTTGTGGTTTCAGTTCACACGTGGCAGGGTTTATTGATCGCGTTAATATACAAGAAATCAAGCATCAGTTTAGTTTCTAATATTTTTGTTTGTAATATTTCCAATCTTGTATATTTTTGTTTACAATATTATTCACAGAAGAGAATATTTACATAATGACGTATTGAATTAATGTTAAAGGCAAAAACCATTATTGCATTTAATATATTTTCGTATTTTTATTATTTTGACTTTTGTCATATAATCTGTTTCTAGAATTAAGTTTGGGTTGACATAGGAGTTAAAAATGATTATATCCATAGAAAATTAAGTGTTATATTATATTAATGAAATATTAGAATTATGAATGTCTTAATTGTATATTTATTAAATAACCTTAAAATAAAAAAGCCTTTTATTTCTTGCTTTACAATAGAGATTGACAATTTAGAACAGTGTGCATGTATAATTAAATTAGATTAGCTTGCTGTTAGTAACAGTAAATAATAATTAAATGATTCAATGGTACTGGGTTAGTGGTATTTTAGTAAGTATTACATTTCATATTTAGGTATTTAAATCATAAAATCGAATTTCAATTTCCAATAAATTAATTACACTACTATTTACAATTTAACCTATTAAAATAGTACAATAAACTTTAAATTTCCATTAAATTAATTGCATTACACTACAATTAAATTAAACGAGCAATATCTGTATATAATGTTTATTTTGTGCAATGTATGTATGGGTTTTCGGAGTCGAAAAATCGATATGCCTAGGTCTCATAAGGGAATATACGTTTAAACGAAAAAATTGTTTTCTCTGTTTTCACCTGCGCAGAGCTCGGTCGCCCAGGTTCTAATAATAATGTAAATCTAAAAAAAATACTTAATTCTAATACACATACCTACCTCTAGTTGGACTGCCTGAAAGTTTACCTATCAAAAGCCTTCACAAAGTACCTATTACTAAGCTAAAATTATGTAGACCTCGCGAGTATTTTTGATTTTTTTGTAAATTTTGTTTTCTGAAATATTTCAGAATAGCATAGAATAGAATAATTATACTTTATTGTACACCTGTTTTTCTTATAAATGTTATAAACATTTACAAGAAAAACTTATATATTTATTAGTTATATATATTATATCCAAAAAATAATAATATTATTATCGAACCTACTCACTAAATTTCACGATAATCGGTTGAGAAAATAAATGCGACCTGTAGAGGAGAACAGCCGGACATCTAGATATCTGGATATACGAAAGCATTATTGTTCAAGCTGATACGGAGACGCTTCGCTCACACTTCGCGGTCGCTCAGTCAATAAAACTAAAACAAATGAAAACCTTACTAACTAATATAGTTTCTCATATAAACCAAATTAAATAACGCCACTGCTGAGCATATGGTCCTGGTTTTGATTGAGTTGGGTGTATTATTGGGTTTTTCAGCCCGGAGCTGACTATTACATGGGACTTAAACATAATTGGTGGTATTCCCCTTTCGTAGAATACTGGTGTGATATTATGTTAACCAAATTAAATTAGTAGCGGGCCAGCTAATCGGTTCCGCGGTTAGTTTGCACAGCTCTAAAATGGTGTACATTGAACCTGCTGCTTTATTTTCGTTCTGTGTATCCTAATGAAAACTACCGATTAGATAAAACCAGTGTTGTTGTTTCTGATTTAAGCATATTGTGTTATTTATAATGTTTGTTTTTGCAAAATAAGTTTTTGAGTTGATTTTACAAGTTATGCGATTAGATCTTGAAAAAAAACATGGCGCCGTCGTTTTTTTCTACATTTTTTTTTTCAGAAAACGCGAATCACTAAATTTGGTTGTTTTGTTTTAATTAAAGTCAAATAATGTTTAAATCAATGGGTACCTTTTATTATGAACTTAGAAAATACTTAATTTGTTACAATCAGAATCATATTTTCTTTGTAATTAGGAAAATCTCCGTCCGTAAATGGTAAACTTCAGTGGGTGTTGCCAATTATTCTTAGATATTTATGTACTATTTTACAAAAAAACAAATGGTATTTTCTAATTGAACAAAAAAAATTTAATATCAACTCATAAACAATAACCGCCTTACCATATTTTTATTTTCGTACTCTTGAAAAAATACCTAATCCAGAAAAAACTGATTTTTCAGGTTTTTTTTAAGGATTTTTTTCATCTCGGGAAAAACAAACTTTTTTTTACAACTCTATATGCGGTAAAATAATAAATCGTAGAAACGTGTCGCACAATCGTTTTAATAAAAAATGAAGCTTGCGGCGGTTCGCAATCTTTCCATTGTGGGCCTCCATAGTTTTGTGAGTATGTTACAAAATTTTCTAAGAACCCACTTAGGAGCAGGCACAGCTTAGGAGGAGAATTCCTTGCCAGAATAACATGCCTTGTTTTTCCTGATAGCTATAATCTGGAAGGGAGTAAAGAGTGAATGGTTACTTAGAAGTAACCATTCACTCTTTACTGCAACCATTATCTGTGATCGACCACATCACAGATAATGGTTGCCTGTGATCGACCACATCACAATAATAAGGAATGTTATTGATTCGTTTGGTAACATATGTATCAAGAAATCTTGAATAGTGGGTAAAACCAATTCTACAAACCTTTTCATTGATTCCGTAACCAAAAATTGAGTAGCAAAGATATCGTTCAAGACATTTAACCTACTAAAAGAATTTAGATTACACAATTCTTTCACGGAAATATCCTATAAACGTACGCATCGCTAAAATATAAAGGGTTTCAATTGATTATTTGGCCCAGTCGTAAAAGTTTACTAAGGAAAAAGGGTTTCTATGGCGTTGCTTCGAAATAAATAAGTATTTATGTTGTGATTTGGACCTTTAAACGCCTTGGGAATAGCGTCCGAGAATGTAAGCTTATTTTGGGATGTCTGTCTACATTTTCACGGTTGTTTTTCTTTATGATATGGGCAGACAAATTGACTTAAAACGACTCGATTTTTTTGCAGAGCCAAATCTCTGTGCAAATATGTTTATTCTAACAACATAATGTATTATTTACTTAAAGAAAAGCCCTTCATTTAGTAGTGGGTAAAATGGACGTAGAACGAGATGGCCGATGGAGCCGAAAGGTTCTGAAGTGGACACTGCGTAAGTAAAGACTTAGCATTGTAACCATAAGGTGGACTAATGACCTGGTGTGAATCCATTGATACGGGAAGAACAGGTCTGGTCGATGATACGATGCTTAGGGAAGGCCTTAGAGCGGTTACACACTACACGTCCGTGATTTGTGTTCCGAGTTCAAAATGTTCTTAATTATGACAGATTATGACGAATAGAGTTGGGATGATTAGGATGTGGTGCGTACTACATACGGCTACTTCGGAACCGGAAATTTCACGGCAACGGTGTAGTGCATAACCGCTATTCGTCTTGTGGTGGTCGTGTTTTAGCTTAAATAATGTTGATGTTGAGTAAAAGCTGGTGATGATGTAACCAGTCGCTTCAATGAAATAAGCCAAGATGGCGACTTTGAGACTTATTGAAGCCCTAAAAAGGTCTCAAATTTCGTTGAAAACCCAGTGAATCTATCAACACATACGTCGTACGATTGGGGTTATTCCAACACACATAAGTGCGAGACAACCAACAACTGCCACTAACCCTGATCCTAAGCTAACAGAGCGACTATCTCCAATCAGTAACTGAAGTGGTTAACTCACAGATAAACGGTTATCCGCCGGGATAGAACTTTCTGACGTTGTGGGGACGGGTCCATAAATTCGTACCTATAACTACTTGAGGAAGATGGGTTTCGTATCTTCAGATGAATTAATATTTGGACAATCTCTGTCAGGGACATGACAATTTCTTAAACTATTTCAGGTAGTTTTTTTCTCAAATACCGAATTAACGTTTGGCACCCAGACGTTTCGTTTTGTTTCTCATACTTATAATGTATATCCAACTCAGTATCTATTTGTAGTAGAAGATTTAATAATTATGAAACTAACTAATTATGAGAGAATATTATCTGAATATTATCGACCCACTACAGGTCAAATGGATCAATTACATCACGTAAGTTGAGGCCGTTGCCACTAGGCCACCACGGGCTAGTGGCAACGGCCCCGACTTACAGGTCGTTGGTAATAGGTTCGAACTTTACTTTGCAGGCACTATACATTGTGTAAATTATTTCATAGCCACTGCTCTAAACATGGTGAAGGAAAGCATGGTGAGGAAAACGCCATCTCTCTCACAGAGAGGAGGCCTGTACCCCAGCAGTGATAACATTAAAAGGCTGATTATACTTTTGCAGGGCAAATACCTCTTCTTAAGGTCTATCCACACATATCAGGGCCGTGCCCGGGACGTGACAAGGCCGTGCCTAATCATTGAAGCTTCGTCACTTGCCCGTGCACGGACGTGTGTGAACGGGTTCATATAAAATGTACACAATGATATTTTTTGGGTCCCTGACGGGGCACGGTCCGTCCACGTCCCGGCCACGTCCCGGGGACGGCCCTGATATGTGTGGATAGACCTTTATACAGAGAAGACACGATCATTCATCGACAGGCTTGCTCAATGCGAGATGCTTACCTATCATAATAATGATATACCTATCAACTATAAATCTTCTTTCTTTTTCGAGTGAGGATATGACCATAAATTCAAATATAATTTAATTCAGTTGGCAAAACGTATTTTTATGCATTCATGCTTAAGAATTCCATCGATATACTGAAATACGTCACTACTAATTAGTGCATTGGTATTGCTATTGAACACGATTAGGGTACTGTTGCTTGCATATGCTACAGATCGATCATCATCATCATTTCAGCCGAAAGACGTCCACTACTGAACATAGGCTAGCCCCAAGTGACACCAATTTGACTACTGGCAGCTTCCCGCAACGTTCACCAGTGTGCTTATGCCGAGATTATTAAGGTTCTCACTCGCGATAACGTAAACAATCTCTTATGTCAAAATGTATAGAAAAGAGGTTTCTTCTTGCCGTCCCCAGACGGCGTTTATCCAGTTTCAATACAAATTGAAGTTTACATTGACGCGAATGAGCGTGAGTAAAAACTCGCACTAAAGCCTCAGGTCATCGGTCCACCAAGTGAGAGGCCTTTCATGTTTCAACGCAACGTCTTTCAATTTGTGGTCGCCAATCCAGAACTTTTTGGCCTCATCGACCATCCGTTCTGCGAGCAATGTGCCCTGCCCAATGCCATTTAAGTTTGGCAATTCATCGGGCTAAGTAGGTAATCCTGGCTCTCTTGCGAATTTCTTCATTTCTTATTCAATACTCTCCACCCAGCGAAACTCCGAGCATAGCCCTCTCTATTGCAATTTTGGCTGACTTTAAGTCTTCTGATGAATTACTGCGCACATTGTGCGCGACCATGTTTCGGCTGATATGCACTTGAAATTATCATAGAAAATATTTGCGCGATATTGCCTATCAAAGCAATTTAAAAAAAAAACATATTTTACATTATTTTAATTTCATATTTTTACATTATTTTAATTTCATATTTTTACATTATTTTAATTTCATATTTTTACATTATTTTAATTTCATATTTTTACATTATTTTAATTTCATATTTTTACATTATTTTAATTTCATATTTTTACATTATTTTAATTTCATATTTTTACATTATTTTAATTTCATATTTTTACATTATTTTAATTTCATATTTTTACATTATTTTTTAATACATAACTATGTATTTTGCCCAGAATTCAGCCAAATTGACAGCATTAGGATTTACTACTCCGCATAATTGCGGAGGAGCATCCATGTATGGAGGCACGATTTCTAACGCAAAACAGCAACTTACGGAGACGAGGTAAGGTTAAATTACTAGTGCAAACGTACTATGTCGTGGTTGAAAACGTTATTGAACTACCTCATTCAACGATTTGCTGGCTGCATAGTATATGATTGTCAGGCAGGACAATAGTGAACTGAATTACTTAAATTATTGGCTCAAACGATTAGGATATTGGTATTGATTGTTGACACGTGCATAATTACAATTTAAGTACTTTAGACATTGGCACATTGGCAGAATAGTTAACGTCTGCTTTGCTTGCCATTAAAAAATGTACAATACAACAGTGATGATTACAACCTTTCCGTAGTAGTTATGCGTATAATGCGATCAAAAAAAAATACTGGCTTCTAAAGCAAAACACTACGAAGCGAAAAATAAATTTGTTTTTCGAAGTCAGTGTCGAAAAACGAAAAACCGAAGACACCGACTTCGATTTTTTTTACTCTCTTTAGTTTTGGTACCTCATATTACTATGAAAATCTATCTAATAGCCAGAGTACATTTATTTCGATTCCAATAAGCTCAGTCACGACTAGGATACCTTGTTTCATTACGGAGGTTCAGTACCTACCTTCTGGTTTCATCAGTTTGTTGGTACCATTTTCATCAGTAGATACCATTTAATATACATGAAGTGGACTGTATTTTGGTTGTTCGTTGGAGTCTTGTTGAGGAAATGAAAATACTATCTTGATTCGTATCATAAAATTTATTCCTTACTTGTTACTCCTTGTAGAGTGGAAGACCGACTGTGTCTCTGCCCCCAAGCGGGCCGCCCTTTATACAAAACCGCTCGGCGAGAACAAAAGGCGCCCCTCTCTCCCAACGCTACTCGGGAATGGCGCCATAGAAATGCCGTTTTAATCTATCTTATCTTACTTAAATCTACACAAATTATACATTTCCTTAATCTACATACTTAATTCTACATATAAAAAATATAAAAGGTGTACAAAGGTCAACACAAAAGTCTTAACCTAGATTCCTCCTTACTCCAAGTATGAAACTATGAAAATATACATAATTTTATCTAATTAGCTACTTTTTCTCTAAATCTTATGTATATTACAAGTTTTATTATACTCCTACTATAAAATTCGCGTGGAACATACGTGTGTCATATTCTAAACATCCACGTGGTAATTTCTTAGTTACACTAAGAAGAGAAAGCTGGGACAATCCTAACGGGACCCATTGTTTTCTCTCGCCCCGTCCGCTCCATGTGCTTGGGTTACAATACAGGCCGACACACATTAATTTCTGGTTTTATGACGGTTGCGATGGTCGCTTTTCAACAGTTTAAATGACGGTTCAGTTTACAATTCCAAAACAATAAGCATTGATTTTAGCCAACAAGCGATCTATATTGCGTCATTCATAAACCCGCTAAAAACCCCAAACACATGTACCTTTAAAAAGCCATTATCAAATTTAGAGTGGGAAGTGTCCGTTTCTAAATTACCACGCGAAGTCTCGTGTCTTTTACAATACATTTATGTACTCATTTGCTTCATCACTTAACTATTCGAGATATCTTAAGCCCATGACATAACTACTTCATGTGGCCATCTGTGGTCTTTTCATCGGTTCCACTTCACCAAATTATACTTACTGAGCACAAACGCTTGCCATAATCATAAAAATAATAAAATCGCTATATTTCTGCCTATAATATTTAAGGAGTTCCCTCGATTTCCATCAGATTCTGACTTTGTGACATTGGGACTACCTCGAGGTTATACCGTCTACATAATAATATGACGTAGTTATGCCCGAACATACATTACAAAATATAAACACCCGAATTGAGAAGCGCCTCTTTTTTGGGTAGTCGAAAACAATTAAATTAACACTTTAGTTTCTTTGGGATATGATTTTAATTTTGTTTTTGAAATGTGGGTGTACTATAGACGCACCTCTAGCCACCCCTTTGGGGAGTTCAGTCGTGATGTTATGTAATTTTAATTATATACTATCTTTAGCATTTACCTTACCTCAGTAAGCCATAACTAAATATTAAAAGAGGCATTTATTTTCTTATTGTATCGCTATTTTTCCTTTCTCCAATGTTTTGTCCACTTATTCTATAAATAAAGCATTCGAACCCTCACCTTGGTAACATACGCCAGCTGCCCAATTCCAAATAAAGCAAAGAGGCTGGTATAAAAATAGAAATATCTAAGTTTCTCTACCCTTGTTATTTTGTTACATACATCTGATAAATCGTCTTCATTTTTTCATTGAATATATACAAGAGCCTACTGGGTAGCCTCATAATTTGTATCAACATACTACCTATTTTATAGGACAAATAATTTTGTATACATAAAAAGTCTGCTTTTTTGCAAATTGAGAGACATTTTTCAGATAAACGTTTTCGTGATATATACTATTTCAGGTCGTTTCAAACAAAAATTAATAGAACAAGTACTTGATAAATTAAAGTTTTACAACACTAGAATCGAATTATAAAAAAAAACAAACATAATTGTTGCTCCAATACCATGTAGCATGGAAAAAATGGAAAAAGTTGATGATGGAGGAGGAGGATTGCACAAGAATTTTATAGAGACTTTGTACCTAATTTAATTAGTAAAACGGTTCATTCTAGCTAAAATATTTTGTGTATTGCTCTGTATCCAAGAGGTGGTTTCTTCCACACAATGTTTTGCTAAACACTAAGTAGATATCCTGTTTGCCCCCAAGGAAATGTTATATTAGAAACAGTACTCCTTTAGGTCATATATTTACGTTGTGTGTAAGGTAATTTAATACTATACAGGATAGAGCTTGTATGTATATTATTTAACAAGCTCCTTAAGCAAGGCTCTCCCTCTAGGGACAGATGATCTTAAACAGACGGCAGAAAATATTGTATGCAATATGGAAGCTGTTTTCTGATTGTTTGTTTACACAGGACCTTAGGGATTGGTAAAGGAAAGGCCTAATGGGTAAAGTCAGGATGTGCATGACGATGTTGATGGTACACATGTCGCTTGGACGAAGAGACATTTGAGTTGTATATGTTTGGTAAGACCTTCACAGTGTCGAGAGTATAGAAGGTATAGCCGTTAAAGCCGTCAAAATATGGCTCTTGAATACAGACAAAAAAATATGTTTTTCAATATACAACTGTTCATCATCATCATCATTTCAGCCGAAAGACGTCCACTAGTGGACATAGGCCTCCCCCAGGCGTCGCCACATTGACCGATCCCGTGCGTCTCGCATCCAGCGCCTTCCCGCAACTTTAACCAGGTCATCAGTCCACCTAGTGGGAGGCCTTCCAACGTATCGTCTTCCGGTTCGCGGTTGCCATTCCAGAACTTTTCGGCCCCATCGGCCATTCGTTCTGCGAGCAATGTGCCCTGCCCACTGCCACTGAAGTTTGGCAATTCTTCGGGCTATGTCGGTAACTTTGGTTCTCCTGCGGATATCATCATTTCTGACGTGATCACGCAAGGAAATTCCGAGCATAGCCCTCTCCATTGCCCTTTGTTACAATTGTTCATATTGAGACAATTGAGAAAAACAAGAAGACTTCTGGGAAATAAGCCGTTTCTTTTTTTAAGCCACTTAAGCCGACTGGTAACCATACCTTGGCTTGTGTCTTAAACATGAAAATAAGGCATCCAGAAGTACGGATCATTTTGTAGGCTAGCCTCCCTTTTTCACAAAAGTATTACGTATTCCAAAATTTTGCAAGTCCAACTAAACCGCATAGCCCATTAGTCACACACAATTACCGCCACGGATAGACGACACGTTTTTGCATAAGTTAGCGCGCTGTTTGACCAACTTCACGCTCCAAGCGACCAACTTTGATTGAGATCCCCGTCCCTTACCTGGAATTTAAACGAGGGATCTACTAAGTTATTAGAAAACTTTTGAACGTCTCCCAATTTTATAATAATAAAGGATAAATGTTCGAGAACACCGAGACGACGACGATATGGTTTTATTAAGGAATTCAAACTTTTATATCCGATTAACCCGTGGACGTATCTCTGTAATTCGTCGGGAATTAGATTTGGCAGCCATTCCTTTCTTCTGCTTTATCTCTGGTAGTCTGAAATTCGTTTTCATCAATAATATTTGATAATTTTGGCTTGAGTTGAGAGGTATTGAGTGGGAATTCTAAATAATTTTATGAATTCTGAATAATTACTACCTTAAATTGTTTGAGTCAATATTGCGATAGTACAGCATCTAGCCGATAGGTGGCACACCAAGTTGGACATGAACACCCATTGGCTCCACTCGATTTAACTTCAACTCAGGCTGCCGCAATGAAATTTCTAGTGATTGATAGTCATTGACTTTATCATTCAAGTTTTCCTCATTCCGACTGATTTGAGTGGAGTGGTGGAACATTATTTTAAAAGGGTTTAAAAAGTGGGTATTAGGCTAATTTCGGCATTGTAGAATCACTTCTTTGTCCCTCGTACCAAGGTAAGCTGTATGGTAGGCTCTTTCTAAAGACTCACTTCCGATCATAGCGGCTCAGTCATTCACGTAACTGTCGTCGCGACACTGGGAATTCGCAGAAGGAATGTCTTAAGCGTCGTGTAATACGCTTACGCGTTTCAGTCCAACTGCCGCGGCCGTTGCGATCGAATTGTTTTGACTGGAACGCGTAATACGGCTCCTAAGACCGAATTCCCAATGACGCAGTGGCACTGACGCCGGAGCTGCTGTAATCCTTAAAGTTTGATGCGTCATATTACCTACTCCCATAAAGAAGGTTTTCTGACCACTAATCATCTTAAAAAATGGAAAACATCAATAGAGTTTTTAATTAATTCAATGGTTCGTTTTACGATCACGATTTGCTCATTTGGAATATTAAAATTTTATAATGACTATTTTACTCATTATTTTCATGATGGTCGCAAAATATTGATTAGTTATGTACATACACAGGCTGGGGCAGTAGTAATGTCATAATGTGAATGCACCATAATTTTTGTACATGCAATGCAATATAACATCACGCCAGTATTGCCCGAAAGGCTAGGCAGAGGTTTGATTTCCTTGTAATATTGCCATCAACTGGCAAAAATCTAGACTCCACGCTGCTACTGAGAAATGTCTACTAACTGAAGCGCCATCCGTACATAGTGGAAACCCTACACACAAAACACACACCATACACACAAAACGTTATGGAAATACCTTCGTATTTCCATAACGTTTGGAAATACGTAAGTGGAATTCCCTGCCGGAGTCTATGTTCCACGATAGCTTCAACCTCGGGGTCGACCACATCATCGCTTACCATTAGTTGATATAGTGGTCACGTGCGAGACTATAATAAATAATAATAATAATTTATTCATTCATCAAGCCATACAAAAAATTGTTTACAAATAATAAATACATGATAAGGCAAAATACAAAAGATGGAACCCTGACTTCCAAACTAGGCAGATGCCTGTATCTTAGAAGTCAGTGTCCCTCCAGGAAAGAAAATTACAAATATTTTTAATAGAGCATGCATGAATTTACAATTTTCACTGCAAAATAGTCAAAGTCATGTTGCAGAAAATAGAGTTTAAACTAAAGCTAATTTAACCTTAAATTAAAGAAGTGAAATTAAAATAAAGTATAAAAATTAAATTAAATTAATGAATTTATTAATATTTCCACCAAGGTAGGGTTCCATTTTAATACTGTATGAACAATAAATTAATTATGGGAATATCTTCTTATTACAAAATAAAATTAATTACATTGATTACAATTGCAGAATTATTTAAATTAAAATTAAAAATGAGAACCATAATTGAAATCAAAAACAAAATCAATGACAAAATCAAAAACAAAATCAAATCTATACAACGTTAATATGGTCGAGAAGAGTGTTACTATTGGAATCAGGGCGTGTGGGTGTGTGTTCATTGCGTATGTTGAGTAAGTTGTGTGTGGTGTGTAGTTCTTGTGTGTAGAGCTGTGCATGTATGTATATATGTATGTACGTCTGTCAGTATTAATGTATGTAGATGTTCTATTTAAGTTTTATTTGTTCAGCTAAGATGTCCTCCGTTTCATCGTAATTGAGGTTGAGCAACCATGTCCGCAATGTATTTTTGCAGTGAAAGTAGCTCAAGCCGAAAATACCAAGGTGTCTATTGATGGTATTGTATATCTTAGAACTAGCTATAAGGTAGTGTCGACTAGCAAAAGTAATTCTATGGGATTCCACCGAAAACACCCTATGTTTCACTCTACCTGTTGGAGCTTCCAGCGGGCGAACTAAATGTTTACGCAAAACACATTGAAGGACGTATAGCTGTCTAACAGTCAGTATTTTACAGTCCGCGTAAAACTGGACAGTAGGGTATCTGAACGGCTTGCGTAACATAACCTTCAGAATCGCACGCTGCGCCCTCTCAACTTGGAGAAGACGGGTTTTTGCTGCACCACCCCAAACCGGAAGACAATAAGTTACCATTGACTGGCACAGTGCATAGTAGACTGTTTTCAAGGTAAGTGGATCAGCAGAATTACGCAGTTTCTTGAAAACAGTCATCAGCCTTCGCATGCGTGAGCTAAGGCTGTCCAAATGCTCGCGCCAGTCAAGGCGATATCCAATAAGAACACCCAAGTATTTTATAGTAAGAGCCCTGTTTATAGTTAGGCAGGCGCAAACTTCTGGAGAAGAAGCGCATGTGTGGGCTCTTAATACGTAATTACCTGGTGGGGATTGGTTGGACGTGATCGAAAACGCTATGTACTGTGTTTTGGCGATGTTGAGGGTTAGAAGGTTAGTGCTCAGCCACGTCATTACAACAGTGAGAGCAGATTCAGCTTTTTTGTATGTTTCCGACCAGTTGTCTCCCTGAATAAAAAGGGCCGTGTCATCTGCATATGTATAAATGCTACAATTGGGAAGGTTCAGTTTACATAGCTCGTTGATGTATATTAGGAACAAGGTTGGCCCAAGAATAATGCCTTGTGGGACACCATACCTAGTTCCAACCTCTCCACTAACATATTTTCCGACTCTAACGGACTGAGTACGCTCTGAGAGGTAATCACTGAAAATTTTTAGTGGGATTTCACGGACTCCGATGTTCTCCATCTTCCTGAGCAAGATGGGAACAGAGACAGTATCGAATGCTTTGGATAGGTCTAGAAATATAGTTAGGCACTTCTTTTTCCCATCCAATGCCCTAACTGCACCATGCAATAAATCCCTCACGGCATCTTCAGTACAAACACCAGATCTGAATCCGTATTGATTCGGGGCTAGAATTGAGTTAGCGGTGAGATATTTTACCAATCTATTGTTCAAGACACGCTCAAGGACCTTTGACAACGCCGTCAACACAGATATGGGCCTATAATTGCTAATACTGTCTCTATTCCCTGCTTTGTGGATTGGGTAGACTATGGCTTTTTTAAAAGCTGTAGGAAAAGTACCAGATCCAATGGCGAGATTGCACACATGAGTTATTATCGACACCAAGGTCTCGCTAGCAGATCGAATAATTCGGGCAGATATCTGATCCCATCCAATAGCACAGTCGGGTTTCAGAGGGGATATAATTCCGGCAATCTCATCCTCGTCGGTTTCCAAAAGCACCATAGAGTTGGATTTTGATGAACTTGGCGATATTACGGATGAAACTGGTTGCGTGGGAGGAGTTATTTGCGAAGCTAAGTTTTCACCAATGGTAGCAAAGAAATTATTAGCCAGATCAACTGATGTTTGGGGACAGCTAGACAAATGCAGAAGTTCGTTTGGTGGTGTTGTGTGAGGTTTTAGATCTGACACCCTTTTGACAATATCCCAAGTTGCTTTGATATTCCCTTTTGCTTTGTAAAATTCGTCCTTTTCGTATTGTGTTTTCAGCTTACGCAGGAGCGCGTTGAGGAAGTTACGGTATCTAATATAAATAATCCAGTCAGTATCATTATTAGGTCTTGGTTTACATTTTAGGTGGAGGTAGTCACGATGACGTATGCAACGAGTCAACCCAGGAGTGATCCATGGTTTGATACATCGCTGTGACCTTGGTATTTTACGTTCGTACGAGTGTTCCCTGACGATCGCCGAAAGAGCTCCAACAAAAGCGTCGGCGGCCTGATTTGCGTCCTGTGACATCGCTACAGTCGACCAGTCACTGTATTTAATATCTGACAGGATAGCATCCTGATCCACAAAAGTTTTAGTACGCGTTGGAGGGGAATTAGTTTTACATGTTTCAATGTACAGCAAGACTGGTTCATGATCAGTGATATATGTCTCTAGAACGAGGGTAATGGCGAGAGAGTTGGTCTTTAGTAGGACATGATCGAGGCAGTTTTGCAAACGAGTGGGTAAGGTGTGAGATGGTATAAGACCGTGTGAAGCCATGCAAGTAAGGTACTCGCCAGAGTGTTGATCGGTATTACCCTCTTTGATATCTATTTTAATATCACCAATAAGAATAGTAGTGCGACTATTTTCGGTTAAAAGCCCATTCAAACTATCGACAAAGGAATCTATTGATCTGTAATTAGGTGACCTGGGCCTGCAGTCTCGACATAGATAGCGATCGTTATCTCGTAACGATCGGTCGCTAAGTCCTAACGATCGGAAGATAACGATTTTTGGTAGTCTCGACAGTCAAAGCTATCGATTTTTGACGTTTGTCATCGCAAACTTAACGTATATTGTCGCTAAGTTAACGATTTATCGGTATGATAACGAATTTCCTAGCGAGCATTTTTGACAGCCCGATAAGTGTCGTAACGATCGTTATCATTGGTTTTAGAGGTTACAAAAACAATAAATAAATAATAATTAGAGTAATATGGCTGTATAGTATTAAGCGTGGGCTTTGGTCGTGCTAGAAAACAGACTCGATATAATAATGAGGCGAAAAAATGCACGAAACCGGCGTGAAGGTGAAAATCCTTTGGATTTAGAGGATGGCCAATTTATCTATCTTTACCGAATAATCAAGGACGTTTCATGAGCTCGTTGGTGAACTTCGTCCATCTATACAAAGATGAGGGCCTTACGGACTTTCTGTGGAGTTTCAAGTGAGTGTCTATGCGTTGGGTACATAATGTGCCTAAATAATATTTCTATTATTTTTTTCTAATATCCAAGATGTAATGTAATTTTCTTCATAATAATCAAGTGGGTGCTAACAATTACATATTGGCTTGCAGTGGGGCTGCAGCATAAGCTAAATGTCAGTTAGCCGATTAGTACATGCTGTAACTTTGGCTATCAATGAAAACCTTTTAAGAAGATATGTCAAATTTCCTATGACCCAAGAAGAACAGTCTGTAGTTAAAGCAAAGTTTAGAAATACTCCACAGCTATTCCCAGTTGTGATTGGAGCCATAAAACACAACGGGACCACCGTACATGGCTGCTTGGTAATAAATAATAAATGTTCATTATAATCTGTCTGAACAGTTGCCCATTAAAATGCTGAAAGTACTTTCTATGTTTTATGTTTTAGGTGATGATGGATATCCTCTTTAATGACTCCTTTAAAAAATCAACGCCCTGGGACACCGGAGTATCAATAAACAAATGCTCATTGTTCAGCCAGGAACGTCGTTGAAAGATGCTTTGCTGTGCTGAAGTCTGTTTAACGGGGTCTGTCCCACTCAATGCATGTGCAGTGTTACACAACAAGCATATAAAATATAAATTACATGAACCGGAGAACACCTCACCCATGCAAATAGTGGACAATGATGGTAGTGTTCATGATGATGGCCTAGAAGTTACAGGTACCAAATCAAATGATTTATTTTAAGGTATTCATTTAATATTTTATTATATTTATTTATATTCTTTATTGTAAACCACACAAATATATATACAGGACAAAAAGTCATAAAAGCAAGTGTATAATGGGCGGTCTTATCGCACAGGGCAATCTCATACTATATTTATTAATTAGGTATACCTACCTATATTTGCATAACATATAATTTTCCCTAGATCTTTATACCTATTTCATTAGCATCTCCATTTATTTGACCCAAAGGTGATATATAATAGCTTATAGCATCAAGTCCGACTTATGCCGTTGTGTATCATTGTATGAATACTCCTAAAATCTTGTTTTGTTATACAGGACTTGTGTGGTGCAATGGGTGAGCTGTTGCAGAGTGCATAAGAAGATCATCATCATCAATAATACTAGTTTTACATAATTTTATTTTATTGACCCTCTGTGATTTAAATAAAAAACATATAAAATCATTTATTATTTTTATTTACAAAAGTTATAAAACTCCGCTATTGAATTTGCAGCCTATGCAAATAGCACCCACACCTCGGCTTGTACCTTGCCTGCCTCTGGCAGCGTCTGATTGCACTTGAGTTGCAGCTGCCACCATCTGTAAAAAAATTAGATGTACTAAAAATGTCTCTTAATGCTCTAGTGTGCTAGTGATTCTAATAATAAAAAAGGAAATGGCATAGCATCCGGGCAGTCAGTGCCAAATATGTACTCTACACTAATTAAGGACGTTATGCGTCTCTCCACTTCAGTCAAAGAAGCAGTGATGACGCCTCGGTTGCCAGTTTGAATGATTTGTTTTTATAATTTTGCTGCCTTAGTGCAGGCGCAGCTTTTTAAGTCTATCCAAACCTGTAATTAGGATACCTAATGTATTCTACTAAAAATAAATAAAACTGACGTGTCTTGTACTTACATTTAAAAACCAACTTGATATTTAACGTCATGCACTGCTCGGGCGACTTAATGGTTCCATTTGGGAGTTTGTTGAGTTCATCGGGAACCTCCTTTCAGCATGTTTCAAAATTTGCCCGTGTGGAGATATGGACGAGCTTCTATAGTTGCCAAATGCGCATCAATATGCCCCGAAGTACGCCTGAAACATTTAAGATATTCATTAAGTAAACACAAACTACTTCGGACATATGCAAAGTATTCAATTTAGTACCAAAAATAGGAATCGAAAATGGTTGTAGGATTACCTGACGCTCACGCTGCTTGTTAGCACTCGGGCTAGGGCCTGCGCCTGTGTCACTGTCCCCCACTATAGAAATACGGTTCTTTTCCAGTTAATCAATTCCAATAATCCAATTCTATCTCATTGTCGTATTTTGTGTACAAACAAACTTGACAATTGACATTGACAGTTTGTTTCCCAGTTCGCTTCCTTGCAACACAGACGTTGACGTCTGTGTTGCAAGGAAGCGAACTATTTTCTTCTTTGTTATGCGTATTTTTAAAAACGGCATAAGCTACTTACAAGTTTCGATGCAAACAATTGTTAACATGATAAGGTTTACCTATCTTCTGCACAATCTTCAAAGAAAAATTGTTTTTTTTTAATATCTTGTCTACCAATTTTCCCTATGATACAAGGATTTTTTTCAACTGCCATAATTTTTCAAAAAAATCACCGCACTATGAATACGAACATCGCTAGCCTACCGACAACGTTAAGTCAATATAGTGACAGATTTTGCACGCTAACTCGGCTGTCGAGACTTGCGTTTATCGTAAGCGTCGTTACGGCAAGCGTATTTTGTCGGTAAGAGATAACGATCGTTACTTAACGTATCGATCGCAAACTATGTCGAGACTGCAGGCCCTGTATACAGCAACCAGAAGCAAATCATTTTCGAGGCGGCAAGTCAAACACGTGCCACCCAGAAAAACCGGCTCCGAGATCCTATGTTTAATACATGATCTAATATAGATCGCGCAACCGTCATTCTGGTTCTTTATATTAGAAATGTAGTAGGAACAATATCCACTGAGAGTCGGAAGTGAATTTACTTTACATAGCCAGCACTCTGATAGGACTAGTATGTCACACTGGACACCGATTATTTGCAGGAGAGCGGTGAGTTCATCAAAGTTTTTGTTAATACTCCTTATATTGATATGCAGGACTTTTAAACCCTTATTATTGTGAGGAAAATACGATAAACACATAATTATCGGGTGCGCATTTGTGGGATTTGAACTGATACAATGAATCTAATTTTTCTCCTATTAGTTCATCAATGTTAGCCATTGGAGAAAGTAAAACTCAAAACTGGTATTGTAACAGATTTCGGCTTCAGAACGTACTGACTGTGGCTGTATTAAGAGTAATTGAGTGCAAGATACAGATTAACTCAAACCAGCAAGGTCGAATAAGTTGTTCAGGACTTAGGTTGTATACTGACTGCATATGATGTGTGATGAAGGACATGAAAAGAGGTTTTTTTTGAGATGTGAGGGTCTTACGTAATGAATTGTGACATGTAATCGTGTTAGGTGTGTGTACTAAATAGGAGTGGAAGCTCGCTAAGTATAGCAAGACATTCCTTACAGTATAAAATGAAAAAACAATACGATCAATACATTTACCAATCAGCTTAACAGTTACGAATAACGATAGAGTCGGCTCGTGTAACCGTCATTGACTTAAGTCACTCAGACATTTTTCAGATTTAATAAGCAACTGCTTGGCGCCGACGTCTTTTCGAATGAATATGAATATTATTTTTATAATAATACTGCCATTTGAAATCCAGCAAAACTTAAAATCTTTCTCCTTTGCAAACTCTCGCGCTGTATGGAACAGCTTCCTGGCTGACGGCGGGAGAAATTCCGCAACGTATATGGGTTTCTTATCAGTTAGTCCGATAGCTGTTGTATTCAATTTTTCACTCGACTGACGAGTATTATTGAAATTGCGTACAGAAGATAGCAGATTGTTCTTGGTCTGGACGGAGTTAAACTCGGCAATAATCGTAGTCCTTTTCGCACCGTTCTTGCCTGGAAGCCGGTAGATATCACGGATGTGGGACTGCTGAATGGGTAGTTCGACTGTAGACGCGATTTTGGTAAGCGTAGTGCATAATTGTGATTGGGTCTCATTTTCTTTCGTAGGTATGTTCCGAATTTCCACACTAGCTGACCGTGACATATGTTGCAGATCATATATCTTGGTTTCAAGAATTTCTATATGAGTTTGAAATACCTTGCGCTCCTTTTGGAGGGTTTCCAGCTGTTTCTTGGTCTCTTCAAAATTTTTGTTTAGAAATTCAGCTGATTTCATAATTTCGGCATTTGATTGTTAAATGAGTGAAACTTGAAGTTTTAAATCGGACATGTCGGTTACCAATTTTTTAAGGGTTTTGTCATTGTCGGCTTTCCAGGACGTCAACATGGATCGAAGTTCTTCAATTTGGCTGGTTTGGTTGGCGTCCGAGTCCTCAACCTCAGCATCCGTTCGCATGCGCTTCCTCATATGGACATTTTTGTCTCCCTTGGCCATAGCTGGGTTGGTTGGATCCGGTTCGGTGGACACAGCCTTAGAAGACTTTTTGTTCGGAGACTAAGCTTGAGGCGAGCGCTGAGATCGGTGCATTTTTATTCGATTATGGACAGGAGTTAAGTAGACCGAAGTAGACACCCACTCCACAAGGCAAACGTACAACAGCTCGCAGTGTAAGGGCCACGAAAAGGTGCTTCACACCGAACAAAAAAAGTGCCAATATGTTAAAAGTTAATACCGAAAAAAACCAAGCAAAAATATGGCCAAAAAGCAAAAACAACTTTTGTTATTCGCCGGGCTCGAACTCGGACGGCTCGCGCTGGTGAGAGTTCGTGAGTGCGGTTACTATCGCCACTTAGCCAAACGCGCTGGTAATGAAGTAGGCGAAATAGGCTAGCAAGTTGGTCAATATCGGCAGTTCTCGACGTGCTGAGTGCGCGACCTTGACTATCGGTCGCAATAACTACCCTCACTTTTACGAGTTACAAGTCATTCACCACAACACTACACTTTTATTCTAGAAACTGTTTTAATAATAATTTACACGTGAAATGTTTATGTAGAGTATTGAATTTTCACTAGTATATTTCACACAGCTGTGCCCATAGGATTTTAAAGATTTCGTGGTCGGAAATTGGATTTTGTCTTTTTTCTGAATTAATAACTTCGGGAGCACACAAAACACGGCTGCTCGTCACGACGGTCAGGCGGGGGGGGGGGGGGGACTAATTAGAGACAATAATAAAAATCTCGCCTTTTTCACAAACCATTTTGTGTCAAAATTATACATGAATTACTTTAGTACCTGATAATTGTAACATTTACATAAAAACCAGCAAAAAAACTCCTGATAATTCGTTTATCCCCCAGACCCAAAAACAAAAGGTTAATTTATTGGCCAGCAGATTGTTCTAAATTCGGTACAAACCAAAAATACACCAACCGAAATCGAGAGCCAACATAATAAACATAAATTACGTCGTAAAATCCCAATTGTATGGATTACACGTACAAATCCGGACGTCGACCAATGTTGTGGAATGTTTACATGTACCACATGCATGTATTAGGCTAAAATTAAGAATTAAAGGTATTTTGTCAAGTGATTTTACAAGAGTAGTTATTAGGACATCATAAACATTTCAGCCGAAAGAAGTCCACTGCTGAACATAGGCCTTTCCCATGTTTCACCACATAGAGCGCTCCCGTGCCACTCACCTCCAGCGAATTCACGCAATCTTAACCTGCAGCGTAATTGCGTAAGTGAATTCGGCTAAGCAAAGGGTTTGACCCTTGAAAGAGTAAGACAAGTACTTTTTAAATAATAAGGTATTACCAAAAATTATTGAAAGCTTTCATTGGTGACGATATTAGTTTCGAAAAAGTGCAATATTTTTTTGGCAATACTTAATAATTTAAAGAGTACTTGTCATACTTTTTCAAGTGGTCAAACCCTTTGCCTTCTCGAATTCACATACGCAATTAGGCAGCAGATAATCCGTTTTAGAACGATAAAACCAAAATTAATATGATTAATAGCCAATCGCGCGTTCGTAGATGTAATTCGTTGAATGAATTTAGATAACAGTCAATTGTAAGACTTCCAGAAACCGTGGCTGTATATCCAGTACATGCTGATTATTTCAAACTGTGTCATGAATTGAGTCCGATGGTAAAACTTGTTCTTTGAGATACACTACTTGGATGAACCACGAAAACCACCTCTGCAGTTCTTTAAATCATTAAAACTACGACAAGCGTATCTTACGATTCAAGTAACTTAAACGTCGATTTCATCTTATCTCTGTTGAATAATTACACCAATCACTTACGGTGAAAACGGATTAACTAGCTTTTGGTAAGCGAGGATTAAGGTTTCAATCGATCCACTGTAGTTATTTAATCAAGAGTACCTCCTTGTGGAATAAAGATCTATGTGGTGAAATTAAACTATTCCACTAGATGAACGCACTGGCAACTAATCCTCAGTAAATTGGAACGCACAAGACAGACTACTCCCACTTAACGGGAGGTTAAGTTATTCGCCGATTACACAAATCTGATTCTATTAATTACATTTCAGCTTAAGTGTTACAGTTGACTATAGTAATTACACTGTAGTTAATTATCTGGTTTAATTAACTGTAGCAATAACGGTAAACAGGAAATTAATTGTGTTTATCTTCTTACTTGGGTTTGGTTAAGCTTCTGTTTGTTTAAGAAGATTAGGTAAATTACTTTTTCACAGGCAATATAGGTTCGGCTCCTTTTACATGGGACTTAAGGTGTATAATATTCCCCAATGCTAACGCAGTACTGGCCGTGCGCCCACTCCGAGCCAGAATATCAATATTGAACCTCCTATGGACAGTTTTGTTTGCAAAATATTCTTTGATTTACATATGCTATTTCATTTTTGAAGTAATTCTAGCCATACATTTTACTGTGTAAAGATATTTTTAATTATCCAAGTCGTTTTGGAGGAGTATCCAAAAGTAGCGATAAAATATCGTGTTGTGAATTATTATCTTATATCAAAACTATTAGTTACACGAAAAAACCATGTTTCATAAATAATAAACATGTATCAATAATATATTTTAATTTCCAAACCTTTTAACCTAGCCTTTACTTAGGAGTATGCTTTAGAAAGAAACCGTTTTACGGCACTAAAGTGGTGGAAGGCGCGGGTGTACTATAGATGCACTTATTTCTGCCTAACCGTTCGGGAGATACGGGCGTGATATTATGATATACTTTTTCACGTGGTATCAGGAATTGATTTCAATCTATGGACTTTCAAAAGCTTTAAATATAGAAAAAATAAAATACCGTTCGATGTGTGAGGGGACAGATGTAAATCAGTTTTATACTGCAACGTGACGTGTGCATGCATACTGAAATAAAATAATTTTGTGTCCGATAAAAATAGTGAGGCATATGTACATAAATAGTATGATAATAAGTTGGTGACATTGCAAAAATTCAAAATACTTAAGTGAGTAGGCAATTATGTCTTATAATTTAGAAATTTAGGTGGCCATATCTAGCTTCCTTGGTGCTTCTAGGAGGTACTGCCGTAAACGACTTCTAAAAACGTGTACAGTGTTAATTACTCAAATCGGTGGTGGTGACTTATTACATATTTTGGAAGCCGCATAACGAAAGCTGCCTCTTAAAGCGATCCTGAGACTGAGTCAAGAGTTTTTGTAAGCAAATAACTTCGGTCAAGGCGATTCACACACTGTCCCGCTATACGCGGGGTGCGTGGAGACGAAGTTACGACACTGCGCGTGAATGCGTTTTCTGTGTTGCACTACGCAAAGAGAGATACTTTCAAGCAACGTAGCACAGAACCACGGTAAAGATATCTAACAGTATTATCACTCGGCCCTGGCCTTGAAATAAGTGTCTACAAGTCCGCGTCACCTAAACACGCATTAGGGCTGCCCGCCTCTACATACTTGAGTTTCTTTCAAGTTTTGTGATTGTAAATATCCCAGATTCTTTTCTCTAATCTGAGGTAAATACCTATTATATTTTTATTATACCTATTTTAAATCTTACCAGGTAGGTACCTACCATTTATAACTCTCTTATGTAATCATTTCATAATGATATTTCGTCAAATTCAATAATATATGTAAGTAGCTAAATACATAAGTAAGTATATAGCCTAGCCTAGGAAACTATATTATACCTACAATTTTTTTTTAACCCGAGCGTAGATAGGTCACCCGTGTGACTTTATCACCCTATCCACTAATTTATTTATTATTCCAGATATTTTACTGGGCGGTATAAGCGAAATATCTACCTCTTAAAAAAATAAATAAATTACGTACGCGAGTAGGTTAGGCATATTTTTTTTATAGTCTTGCCTTTCGGAGGTTCCAGGTAATTTAAAAATATTATCTCTGGGTGCGTTATAGAAGAATTCAAGCAACCAAAAAAAAACACAATATAGTATATAATTGCTCTCTTAAGTAAGTAAGTACTTGTACGTATTTTAATCAAATACTCACAAATCGCAAGCTTACTGCTAACAAACCCTTCTCACCGTTCGTTCGTCACTGCGGCGCGTCCGCGACTGGTAGTATACTGAGCGTGGGCTGAGCTCGAGTCACGTAGGCATATCTCGCGTTCCGGCCGTTTGTATGAAGATAGAATACTGTAGATATATTTACCGTGACAGAACACGCATTCCCGCGCTACGCTGCGTAATGCACAGTAGATATATTATGATGGTGGTTTATGTACGGTATAATTTCTTTACTTGTCGTTTTCCTTGCACCGTGTTCCCATACTGTTAGTCGTGATTCCCCCGACGGAAGATCAACTTTTCTGTGATGATGTTTCTCCATTGAATGGAGTTTGTTGTTCAGCGTTGAATGGGTCAGAATGTTTACCTAAACTATAAGTGTGAACCGAATAAGTTGTGATTTTAGAAATAAGAAAGAGGTTTAAGGTTCTCGTATAAACACTGAAGTAGTCTTTTAGCCGGCTTTGATTTCATGGGAAACTGTAAGTGTATCTTACCTTAGCTACAACTACAGATCTTGGTTCTCAGAATTCCAAAGGGAAGTATTGAAGTCGGTACACAGCAGTTTTCTCGCTAAGTAAACAGTACTACCTCACAAATTTCAGAATTAAAAACCGGGTTATGAATGCGTTGTTCCGAAGTATGTTAAGTTTCTGCAAAATTTACCCAATCAACTCCGCGAGCCCGCGAGAAGTTTTAATCAAAGTTTTGTTATGTTGACATTTTTGGGTGGGCTCTTTAATAATAAAATACCCACATGCTCAACGTTCCTTTGGAGTGCCTTTGTTGAAGTTCACGAATGTAAGAACTTTTTAAGAGATGTTTAGATGCTTTTAGTGCTGACGTTTTTTGTCTGTGTAAACTTGAAATATTTGACAGCAAAAATACTTAATTGCCTACCCAGGTATTATAACAGAAAATTACATTTTCATCATCATCATCCGCAGCTTGACTTCACCCACTACTGGACATGGCTTCTCTCCTCTTGTACCAATTCCCACGCTCATGCCACCTCCACTCAGGTTCTACCCCCTCTTATTCGAATTTATGATTGCATTTTCATGTTGATTTGTTTAGAGGTTTCGATTTTATTGTAAAACATACCTAATCTTAAGAACAAAAAACTTTTTGCCAAAAAAAATACCACCGACTTCCAAATAAAAAACTACAAAGTGAAAAAAAAACTTTATAGTTTTTATTTGGAAGTCGGTGGTATTTTTTTGGCAAAAAAGTTTTTTTATTTTTCACTTTTTAGTTTTACCTAGCTAATAGGCAAGTTCCGTATGGTGCCGGACGTAAAGAATTTCACCATCCCATGTCTTCCCGTGGGTGTCGTAACAGGCGACTAAGGGACAAACCAGAGAATGGGCAGCAGCGTTCTCTGTGCTTCTATAACAACCATAATGCGATCGCCAACCCGCCTGCCAAGCGTGGCGATTATGGCAAACCCCCCCCAATGAATAGCACAAATAAAAAATGCGAAAACTAAACTACGGTAGCAGTCAAGGCTACGGCATGGCAAGGGGTGCTAAGAATCTCCGGAAGAGATACGGCTACCCCAACAATCACCGACCACTGGATCTGGCAACGTACAACACGCGCACACTTCGGACCGAAGAGAAGGTCACTGAACTCGAAGAGGAATTGAGCAGGTTGCGATGGAGTAGGGATATCTGAAGTCCGAAGAGAGGGGGAGGACTCGATAATCCTCAAATCCGGTAACCTGCTCTATTTCCAAGAGGGTGACTGGCAGTCCCAGGGTGGTGTCGGGTTTATCGTCCACAAGTCCCTTGTGAACGACGTGGTGAAGATCGAGAGTGTGTCGACCAGGGTGGCGTACCTTATACTCAGAATATCCTCAAGATATTCACTGAAGGTCATACGGGTCTACGCCCCGACCTCGGCACACCCCGACGATGAGGTAGAGACCATTCCAGAGACCACTCCAGAGCCATGCATGGTTTCAAAACTCACTTCACCGTTGTCATGGGGGACTTCATCGCGAAACTGGGCAAACGAGACGAGGATGAGCTGCAAGTGGGGCAATTTGGAGTTGGACAACGGAACCACCGGGGTCACCTACTGGCCAGTTTTATGGAGAAGGAGTGCCTCTATATGATGAACTCCTTCTTCAAAAAGCGTGAACACAGGAAGTGGACCTGGCAGAGCCCCGATGGTGCAACAAAAAATGAGATCGACTTCATCATCTCAACCAAGAAGCAATTTTTCAATGATGTCTCTGTGATCAACTCGGTAAAAACCGGGAGCGATCACCGCATGGTAAGAGGCACATTGAACATTAATATTAAGCTTGAAAGGTCTTTACTGATGAAGTCCACGATCCGGCCAGCACAGATCTAGGTCCAAAACCCCGAGACCGAGCTTTCAGCTCGAACTCCAGAATTGTTTCGAGTGCCTAGGGAGCTCCGTGGATGAATACAGCAACGAGTTCGTGGAAGCTGTCCATGCGGTCGGGTCTAAGTTTTTCAAGACCTGTCGTACAGATAGAAACAAAAAGCTCTCCGATCATACCCTCAAGCTTATGAAGGAGAGGCATGAGATGATCCTGCTGTCTTCAGATGAGGCGTGCAAATACCGGCAGCTCAATAGACAGATGTCTAAATCCTTGAAAAGAGACCTCCGCCGCTTCAATACCGAGCGTATTAAAGACGCAATCGAGCGTAATAAAGGCTCCAAGGTGTTTTCAAGGGATCTGGCTATTGGGCAGAGCCAACTCACGAAACTTAAGACCGACGATGACAGGATCGTATCCGCCAAACCGGAGCTCCTCAGGGAGATCGAGACATTCTATGGGCAGTTGTACACATCGATCAGCAAGCCCGTTGCGAGTCTAGCAAACGACCCAAGTGCTAGATTGACCCGACACTATACTGAAGATATCCCGGACGTCAGCCTGTACGAGATTAGGATGGCTCTGAAACAATTTAAAAAACAATAAGGCGCCGGGTGATGACGGAATTACAGCCGAACTCCTGAAGGCGGGTGGAAAACCGGTCCTTAGGGCCCTTCAGAAGCTGTTTGATTCCGTCATACTCGAGGGCAAAACGCCACAGGCATGAAGCAGGGGTGTGGTGGTACTCTTCTTCAAAAAGGGCGACAATGCCCGGTTGAAGAACTATAGGCCCATCTCACTTCTTAGCCATGTCTACAAGTTGTTTTCAAGAGTCATCACGAATCGTCTCGCGCGCACGTTTGACGATTTCCAGCCCCCCGAACAAGCCGGATTCCGAAAAGGCTTTAGCACCGTAGGCCGCATACATACGCTGCGGCAGGTTATACAGAAGACCGAAGAGTATAACCTTCCTCTCTGTTTACCGTTTGTGGACTACGAGAAAGCCTTCAATTCGATAGAGACATGGGCTGTACTGCAGTCTCTCCAACGGTGCCAAATCGACTACCGGTACATTGAGGTGTTGAAGTGTTTGTACAAAAACGCCACCATGTCAGTCCGTCTTCAGGATCAGACCTCGAAACCAATCCTTCTCCAGCGCGTCGTGAGACAGGGAGACGTCATTTCTCCGAAACTGTTCACTGCTGCGCTGGAGGATGTCTTCAAGGTTCTGGACTGGAGGGGGCTTGGCATCAACGTTAATGGCAAGTACATTACTCACCTTCGGTTTGCCGACGACATAGTGGTCATAGCTGAGACCATGGAGATCCTCAGTAAAATGCTCGATGACCTCAGTAGAGCTTCCGAAAGAGTGGGTCTTAAAATGAACATGGACTAAACCAAGATCATGGTGAATGCCCATGTAAAACCCACTCCTATCAAGGTCGGAGACTCGACTCTCGAAGTTGTAGACGATTATGTTTACCTGGGACAAGCGGTCCAGTTGGATAAGTCCAATTTCGAGAAAGAGGTCAACCGTCGAATCCGACTCGGCTGGGCGGCGTTCGGGAAGTTGCGTGGTATCTTCTCGTCCAATTTACCGCAGTGTCTCAAGACAAAAGTCTATGACCAGTGTGTGTTGCCAGTGACCACCTATGGGACCGAGACGTGGTCGCTCACAATGGGCCTTATCAGAAAGCTCAAAGTCACCCAAAGGGCAATGGAGAGGGCTATGCTCGGAATTTCCTTGTGTGATCACGTCAGAAATGATGATATTCGCAGGAGAACCAAAGTTACCGACATAGCCCGAAGAATTGCCAAACTTAAGTGGCAGTGGGCAGGGCACATTGCTCGCAGAACGGATGGCCGATGGGGCCGAAAAGTTCTGGAATGGCGACCGCGAACCGGAAGACGATACGTTGGAAGGCCTCCCACTAGGTGGACTGATGACCTGGTTAAGGTTGCGGGAAGGCGTTGGATGTGAGACGCAGGGGATCGGAATGTGGCGGCGCCTGGGGGAGGCCTATGTCCAGCAGTGGACGTCTTTCGGCTGAAATGATGAATGATGAGGCAAGTTTTTTAGTAAGGTAAATATAATGCCAGAATACATTACCCGAATATCATGAAACTTGAACATCAGGTGAATTGAGAGATCTGCGTACCCCTTAAGAGCGTACTGGCGTGATGTTGTGCTATGAAATGGCATAAACAATAAACAGACATGCGATTGCAGCAATCCCGAGTGATTTGCCGTTATTTATTGAAGAGTTCTGCTATATATCTTCGAAGTTCATCATCAGATCTTCACCAAATTAAAATGGGACCAATTTCGGAACATATTTTTTCAAATTAATTTCAAAATCGGTCAATAATTGACGGAGATATCGGTGAACATAAATAAAAAAAAAAACATACTCCAAGTCGAACATAGAACCTCCTCCTTTTTGGTAAGTCGGTTAAAAACTAACCTCAATGTTGAAAAATAATTTATTTTGTATATTTAACCCGTTTACTGTGCATGTGGTGTTAGCCTATAAGTGATTTTTACACTTGCAAATGTATGTCTGTCAATCGCAATGTACTTGTTTATATGTGTAAACAATTGTTGGTTAACCTAATAGATAAATTCATTTTCTGATTGTATCGCAATTTTTTCCTTTCTCCTGTTTTGTCCACTTATTCTATAAATAAAGCATTCGAACCCTAACCTTGGTAACATACGTCAGCTGCCCAATTCCAAATAAAGCAAACAGGCTAGTATAAAAATAGAAATATCTAAGTTTCTCTACCCTTGTTATTTTGTTACATACATCTGATAAATCGTCTTCATTTTTTCATTGAATATATACAAGAGCCTACTGGGCAGCCTCATTATTTGATGACAAATTATCAAATACAATATTACCTATTTTATAGGACAAATAATTTTGTATACATGAAAAGTCTGCTTTTTTGCAAATTGAGAGACATGTTTTCAGATAAACGTTTTCGTGATATATACTTTTTCAGGTCGTTTCAAACAAAAATCAATAAAACAAGTACTTGATAAATTAAAGTTTTACAACACTAGAATCGAATTATAAAAAAACAAACATAATTGTTGCCCAAATACCATGTAGCATGAAAAAAGCAAAAAGTTGATGATGGACGAGGAGGATTGCACAAGAATTTTATAGAGACTTTGCACCTAATTTAATTAGTAAAACGGTTCATTCTAGCTATAATATTTTGTGTATTGCTCTGTATCCAAGAGGCGGTTTCTTCCACATAATGTCTTCCTAAACACTAAGTAGATATCCTGTTTGCCCCAAGGAAATATTATATAAGAACCAGTACTCCTTCAGGTCATATATTTACGTTGTGTGTAAGGTAATTTAATACTATACAGGATAGAGCTTGTATGTATATTATTTAACAAGCTCCTTAAGCAAGGCTCTCCCTCTAGGGACAGATGATCTTAAACAGACTGCAGAAAATTCTTTATGCAATATGGAGGCTGTTTTCTGATTGTTTGTTTACACAGGACCTTGGGGATTGGTAAAGGAAAGGCCTAATGGGTAAAGTCAGGATGTGGGTGACGATGGTGATGGTACACATGTCGCTTTGACGAAGAGACGTTCGGGTTGTATATATTTGGTAAGACCTTGACAGAATCGAGTGTATAGAAGATACAGCCGTTACTTCCGGCAAAATATGGTTCTTGAATACAGAAAAAAAAAAAATTCAATATACAATCTCAATATGAACAATTGAGAAAAACCAGAAGACTTCTGGGAAATAAGCCGTTTCTTTTTTTAAGCCACTTAAGCCGACTGGTAACCAAACCTTGGCTTGTGTCTTAAACATGAAAAAAGGCATCCAGAAGTACGGATCCTTTTGTAGGCTCTCCTCCCTTTTTCACAAAAGTATTACGTATTCCAAAATTCTGCAAGTCTAACTAAACCGCATAGCCCATTAGTCACACACAATTACCGCCACGGATAGAAGACACGTTTTTGCATAAGTTAGCGCGCTGTTTGACCAACTTCACGCTCCAAGCGACCAACTTTGATTGAGATCCCCGTCCCTTACCTGGAATTTAAACGAGGGATCTACTAAGTTATTAGAAAACTTTTGAACGTCTCCCAATTTTATAATAATAAAGGATAAATGTTCGAGAATACCGAGACGACGACGATATGGATTAACCCGTGGACGTATCTCTGTAATTGGTCGGGAATTAGATTTGGCAGCCATCCGTTTCTTCTGTTTTATCTCTGGGAGTTAGAAATTTGTTTTCATCAATAATATTTAATAATTTTGGCTCGAGTTGAGAGGTATTGAGTGGGAATTCTAAATTATTTTATGAATTCTGAATTATTTCTACCATAAATTTTTGAGGCAATATTGCGATAGTACAACTTCTTTCAGATATCTAGCCGAAGGGTGGCACACCAATTGGACATGAACACCCATTGGCTTCACTCGACTAAACCTCATTTCAGCCTGCCGCAATCAAATTGCTAGTTATTGATTGACTTTATCACTCAAGCTTTCCTCATTCCGACTGAGTTGAGTGGAGTGGTGGAACATTTCTTCAAAAGGGTTTAAAAGTGGGTATTATGCTAAATTCGACATTCTAGAAACTCTTCTTCGTCACTCGTACCAAGGTAAACTGTGTGGTAGGCTCTTTCTTAAGGCTCCCTTCCGATCATAGCGGCTCAGTCACTCACGTAACTGTCATTGCGACACTGGGAATACGCGAAAAGAAGGTATTAAGCGTCGCGTGTCGTGCTTACGCGTTCTAGTCCAAATGCCGCGGCCGTTGCGATCGAAGTGTTTTGACTAGAACTTTTGATATTTTTGGCGACTCTAACCGGGCGATCCTGTGGAGACTAAACTATAGCCTTCAGCCAGACATTATGACTAGAACGCGTAACATGGATCTTTAGACTTTATTTCTGCGAATTCGCAGTGTCGCAGCGACAGTGACGCCGGAGCTGCTGTAATCCTTAAAGTTTGATGTGTCATATTTCCATGCGTATACAATTCTCTCGGTTCTGCGATCCAAAGTATCTTGGCACCCGAAAGAGAACTTTCCTACTCTCATAAAGAAGATTTCCCGACCACTAATCATCGTAAAAAATGGAAGACATTAATGGAGTTTTTTAATTAATTCAATGGTTCGTTTTACGATCGCAATTTGCTCATTTTGAATATTAAAATTTTATAATGACTATTTTACTCATTATTTTGATGATGTTCGCGAAAGATTGATTAGTTATGTACATACACAGAGTGGGGCAGTAGTAATATCATAATGTGAATGAACAATAATTTTTGTACATGCAATGCAATATAACATCACGCCAGTATTCCCCGAAAGGCTAAGCAGAGGTTTAATTTCCTTGTAATATTGCCATCAACTGGCAGAAATCTAGACTCCACGCTGCTACTGAGAAATGCCTACTAACTGAAGCGTCATCGGTACATGGCGGAAACCCCACCCATACACACAAAACGTTTTGGAAATACTTTCTTTATGCGAACAGCTAAGGAGTGGAATTCCCTGCTGGAGTCTGTGTTCCACAATAGCTTCAGCCTCGGGGTCAAGAGTGAATAAGTTACTTCTAGACAAGCGCGCTACACCGTCGACCACATCATCGCTTACCATTAGTTGATATAGTGGTCACGTGCGAGACTAATTAGAGACAATAATAAAAATCTCGCCTTTTTCACAAACCATTTTGTGTGAAAATTATACATGAATTACTTTAGTACCTGATAATTGTAACATTTACATAAAAACCAGCAAAAAAAATCCTGATAATTCGTGTATCCCCCAGACCCAATAAGGTTAATTTATTGGCCAGCAAATTGTTCTAATTTCGGTACAAACCAAAAATACACCAACCGAAATCGAGAGCCAACATAATAAACATAAATTACGTCGCAAAATCCCAATTGTATGGATTACACGTACAAATCCGGTCGACGACCAATGTTGTGGAACGTTTACTTTTACCACATGCATGTATTAGGCTAAAATTCGGGTTAAAATTGAGAATTAAAGGTATTTTGTCAAGTGATTTTACAAGAGTAGTTATTACGACATCATAAACATTTCAGCCGAAAGAAGTCCACTGCTGAACATAGGCCTTCCCCAATTGTCGCCACATCGAACGCTCCTGTGCGTTTCGCATCCAGCGAATACCCGCAATCTTAACCTGCAGCGTAATTCAGTAAGTGAAAGCTTTCATTGGTGAAAATATTCTTTTCGAAAGAGTGCAATAATTTTTGGCGATACCTAATTATTTAAAGAGTCCTTGTCATACTCTTTCAAGGGGTCAAACCCTTTGCCTTGTCGAATTCGCTTACGCAATTAGGCTGCAGGTCATCAGTTTTAGTACAATAATACCAAAATGAATATGACGAATACCCAAATGCGCGTTCGTAGATGTAATTCGTTGAATGAATTTTGATAACAGTCAATTGCAAGACTTCCAGTAACGGTGGCTGTATATCCAGTACATGCTGGTTATTTCAAACCGTGTCATGAATAGAGTCCGATGGTAAAACTTGTTCTTTGAGATACACTACTTGGATGAACCACGAAAACCGCCTCTGCAATTTCCAGAAACCATTAAAACTACGACAAGCGTATCTTACGATTCAAGTAACTTAAACCCCGATTTCATCTTACCTCTGTTGAATAATTCCCCCAATCACTTACGGTGAAAACAGATTAACTAGCTTTTGGTAAGCGAAGATTAAGGTTTCAATCGATCCCCTGTAGTTATTTAATCAAGAGCACCTCCTTGAGGAATAAAGATCTATGTGGTGAAATTAAACTATTCCACTAGATAAACGCACTGGCAACTAATCCTCAGTAAATTGGAAGGCACAAGACAGACTACTCCCACTTAACGGGAGGTTAAGTTATTTGCCGATTACACAAATCTGATTTTATTCATTACATTTCAGCTTAAGTGTTACAGTTGACTATAGTAATTACACTGTAGTTAATTATCTGGTTTAATTAACTGTAGCAAAAACGGTAAATAGGAAATTAATTTTTTTATCTTCTTACTTGGGTTTGGTTAAGCTTCTGTTTGTTTAAGAAGATTAAGTAAATTAATTAGTCACAGGCATAATAGATTCGGCTCCTTTTACATGGGTCTTAAGGCGTATAATATTCCCCAATGCTAACATAGTACCGGCCGTGCGCCCACTCGGAGAAACAATATCAATATCGAACCTCCTTTTCGACAGTTTTGTTTGCAAAATATTCTTAGATTTACATATGCTATTTCATTTTTGAAGCAATTCTAGCCATACATTATACTGTGTAAAGATATTTTAATTATTCAAGTCGTTTTGGAAGAGTATCCAAAAGTAGCGATAAAATATCATGTTGTGAATTATTTTCTTAAAGCAAATCTATTAGCTACACGAAAAAACCATGTTTCACAAATAATGTACGTGTATCAATAATATATTTTCATTTTAAAACCTTTTAACCTAGCCTTTACTAAGGAGTATGCTTTAGAAAAAAACCGTTTTACGGCACTAAAGCGGTGGAAGGCGCGGGTTTGTGGCCATATCTAGCATTCTTTGTGCTTCTATGAGAAACTGCCGTAAACGTCGTCTTAAAACGTGTACAGTGTTAATGACTCAAATCGGTGGTGGTAACTTATTAAATATTTTGGAAGCCTCATAACGAAAGCTGCCTCTTCAAGCGGTTGTATCCTGAGACTGAGTCAAGAGTTTTTGTGAGCAACTAACTTCGGTTAAGGCGATTCACACACTGTCCCCCTATACGCGGGGTGCGTGAATGCGTTTTCTGTGTGTTGCACTATGCGCATTTTCAATGCAAAGAGAGATACTTTCAAGCAACATAGCACAGAACACGCAGGCCCGCGCTACGCTGCGTAATGCGCTACAGTAGATATATTATTATGGTGGGTTATGTAAAGTATAATGCCTTTACTTGTTGTCGTCTTCCTTGAACCGTATTCCTCATTAGTCGTGATTCCCCCGACGGAAGATCAACTTTCCTGTGTTGATGTTTCTCCATTGAATGAAGTTTGTTGTTCAGCGTTGAATGCGTCAGAATGTTTACCTAAACTATAAGTGTGAACCGAATAAGTTGTGATTTTAGAAATAAGAAAATGGTTCAAGGTTCTCGTATAAAACTGCAGCAGTCTTTTAGCCGGCTTTGATTTCATGGGAAACTGTAAGTGTATCTAACCTTAGCTACAACTACAGATCTCGGTTCTCAAAATTCCATAGGGAAGTACTGAAGTCGGTACACCGCAATTTTCTCGGTAAGCAAACAGTACTACCTCACAAATTTCAGAATTACAAACCGGGTTATGAATGCGTTGTTCCGAAGTATGTTAAGTTTCCGCAAAATTTACCCATTCAACTCGGGGAGGCCGCGAGAAGTTTTAATCAAAGTTTTGTTATGTTGACATTTTTGGGTGGGCTCTTTAATAATAAAATACCCACATGCTCAACGTTGCTTTGGAGTGTGGAGCCTTTGTTGAAGTTCACGAATGTAAGAACTTTTTAACAGATGGTGAAGATGCTTTTAGTGCTAACGTTTTTTGTCTGTGTAAACTTGAAATATTTGACAGCAAAAATACTTAATTGCCTACCCAGGTATTATAACAGAAAATTCCATTTTCATCATCATCATTCGCAGCTTGACATCACCCACTACTGGACATGGCCTCTCTTCTCTTGTACCAATTCCCACGGTCCTGCCACTAGGTTCTACCTCCAGGTAGAGGCTCTAGGTCCACTCAGGTTCTACCCCCTTTTATTCGAATTTATGATTGTATTTTCATGTTGATTTGTTTTAGAGGTTTCGAATGTTATTGTAAAACTTACCTAATCTTAAGAACAAAACTAACCTAAATGTTGAAAAATAATTTATTTTGTATATTTAACCTGTTTACTGTGCATGAAGTGTTAGCCTATAAGTAATTGTTACACATGCAAATGTAAGTCTGTCAATCGCAATGTATTTTTTTATATGTGTAAACAATTGTTGGTCAAATAAATAATAAATAAATTCATTTTCGTATTGTATGGCAATTTTTCCTTCCTCCTGTTTTGTCCACTTATTCTATAAATAAAGCATTCGAACCCTAGCCTTGGTAACATACGTCAGATGCCCAATTCCAAATAAAGCAAAGAGGCTGGCATAAAAATAGAAATATCTAAGTTTCTCTAACCTTGTTATTTTGTTACATAAATCTGATAAATCGTCTTCATTTTTTCATTGAACATATACAAGAGCCTACTGTGTAGCCTCATAATTTGATGAGATTGTATTTGTTATTTTTATATCAACATACTACCTATTTTATAGGACAAATAATTTTGTATAGATAAAAAGTCTGCTTTTTTGCAAATTGAGAGACATTTTTTCAGATAAAAGTTTTCGTGATATATACTATTTCAGTTCGTTTCAAACAAAAATCAATAAAACAAGTACTTGATAAATTAAAGTTTTACAACACTAGAATCGAATTATAAAAAAACAAACATACATTATTGTTGGCCCAATACCATGTAGCATGGAAAAAAGCAAAAAGTCGATGATGGAGGAGGATGATTGCACAAGAATTTTATAGAGACTTTGCACCTAATTTAATTAGTAAAACCGGTTCATTCTAGCTATAATATTTTGTGTATTGCTCTGTATCCAAGAGGTGGTTTCTTCCACATAATGTCTTGCTAAACACTAAGTAGATATCCTGTTTGCCCCCAAGGAAATGTTATATTAGAACCAGTACTCCTTTAGGTCATATATTTACGTTGTGTAAGGTAATTTAATACTATACAGGATTGAGCTTGTATGTATATTATTTAACAAGCTCCTTAAGCAAGGCTCTCCCTCTAGGGACAGATGATCTTAAACAGACTGCAGAAAATTCTGTATGCAATATGGAAGCTCTTTGTTCACACAGGACCTTCGGGATTGGTAAAGGAAAGGCCTAATGGTTAAAGTCAGGATGTGAATGACAATGTTGATGGTACACATGTCGCTTTGACGAAGAGACATTTGAGTTGTATATGTTTGGTAAGACCTTGACAGTGTCGAGAGTATAGAAGATATAGCCGTCAAAGCCGTCAAAATATGGTTCTTGAAAACAGACAACAAATATATTTTTCAATATACATTCTCAATATGAACAATTGAGAAAAACAAGAAGACTTCTGGGAAATAAGCAGTTTCTTTTTTTAAGCCACTTAAGCCGACTGGTAACCAAACCTTGGCTTGTGTCTTAAACATGAAAATAAGGCATCCAGAAGTACGAATCATTTTGTAGGCTAGCCTCCCTTTTTCACAAAAGTATTACGTATTCCCAAATTCTGCAAGTCCAACTAAACCGCATAGCCCATTAGTCACACACAATTACCGCCACGGATAGACGACACGTTTTTGCATAAGTTAGCGCGCTGTTTGACCAACTTCACGCTCCAAGCGACCAACTTTGATTGAGATCCCCGTCCCTTACCTGGAATTTAAACGAGGGATCTACTAAGTTATTAGAAAACTTTTGAACGTCTCCCAATTTTATAATAATAAAGGATAAATGTTCGAAAATACCGACGACGACGATATGGTTTTAGTAAGGAATTCAAACTTTTCCATCCGATTAACCCGTGGACGAATCTCTGTAATTCGTCGGGAATTATATTTGGCAGCCATTCCTTTTTTCTGTTAGTCTAGTCTAGTCTTTATCTCTGGGAGTCTCAAATTCGATAATTTTGGCTTGAGTTGAGAGGTATTGAGTGGGAATTCTAAATAATTTTATGAATTCTGAATAATTACTACTTTAAATTGTTTGAGTGAATATTGCGATAGTACAGCATCTAGCCGAAAGGTGGCACACTAAACACCTATTGGCTCTACTTGATTTAACCTCAACTCAGCCTGCCGCAATCAAATTGCTAGTTATTGATAGTCATTGACTTTATCACTCAAGTTTTTCCTCATTCCGACTGATTTGAGTGGAGTGGTGGAACATTACTTCAAAAGGGTTTAAAAAGTGGGTATTAATTTCGGCATTATAGAATCTCTTCTTTGTCCCTCATACCAAGGTAAGCTGTATGGTAGGCTCTTTCTAAAAACTCACTTCCAATCATAGCGGCTCGGTCATTCACATAACTGTCGTCGCGAAACTGGGAATTCGCGGAAGGAATATCTTAAGCGCCGCGTAATACGCTTACGCGTTCCAGTCAAACTGCTGCGGCCGTTGCGGTCGAATTGTTTTGACTGGGACGCGCAACACGGCTCCTCAGACCGAATTCCCAATGACGCAGTGGCACTGACGCCGGAGCTGCTTTAATCCTTAAAGTTTGATGTGTCATATTACCGCGCGTAAATAATTCTCTCTGTTCTGCGATCCAAAGTACCTTAGCACCCGAAAGAGAACTTTCCTACTCCCATAAAGAAGATTTCCGGACCACTAATCATCGTAAAAAATGGAAGACATTAATGGAGTTTTTAATTAATTCAATGGTTCGTTTTACGATCGCCATTTGCTCATTTTGAATATTAAAATTTTATAATTGCTATTTTACTCATTATTTTGATGATGTTCGCGAAAGATTGATAAGTTATGTCCATACACAGGGTGGGGCAGTAGTAATGTCATAATGTGAATGCACCATCATTTTTGTACATGCAATGCAAAATAACATCACGCCAGTACTCCCCGAAAGGCTAGCCAGAGGTTTGATTTCCTTGTAATATTACCATCAACTGGCAGAAATCTAGATTCCACGCTGCTACTGAGAAATGCCTACTAACTGAAGCGCCATCGGTACATGGTGGAAGCCCCACCCATACACACATAACGTTTAGGAAATACTTTCATTATGCGAACAGCTAAGAAGTGGAATTCCCTACCGGAGTCTGTGTTTCACGATAGCTTCAACCTCGGGGTCAAGAGTGAATAAGTTACTTCTAGGCAAGCGCGCTACACCGTCGACCACATCATCGCTTACCATTAGTTGATATAGTGGTCACGTGCGAGACTAATTAGAGACAATAATAAAAATCTCGCCTTTTTCACAAACCATTTTGTGTGAAAATTATACATGAATTACTTTAGTACCTGATAATTGTAACATTTACATAAAAACCAGCAAAAAAAATCCTGATAATTCGTTTATCCCCCAGACCCAATAAGGTTAATTTATTGGCCAGCAAATTGTTCTAAATTCGGTACAAACCAAAAATACACCAACCGAAATCGAGAGCCAACATAATAAACATAAATTACGCCGTAAAATGCCAATTGTATGGATTACACGTACTAATCCGGCCGACGACCAATGTTGTGGAACGTTTACTTGTACCACATGCATGTATTAGGCTAAAATTCGTGTTAAAATTGAGAATTAAAGGTATTTTGTCAAGTGATTTTACAAGAGTAGTTATTAGGACATCATAAACATTTCAGCCGAAAGAAGTCCACTGCTGAACATAGGCCTTCCCCAATTGTCGCCACATCGAACGCTCCTGTGCGTTTCGCATCCAGCGAATACCCGCAATCTTAACCTGCAGCGTAATTCAGTAAGTGAAAGCTTTCATTGGTGAAAATATTCTTTTCGAAAGAGTGCAATAATTTTTGGCGATACCTAATTATTTAAAGAGTCCTTGTCATACTCTTTCAAGGGGTCAAACCCTTTGCCTTGTCGAATTCGCTTACGCAATTAGGCTGCAGGTCATCAGTTTTAGTACAATAATACCAAAATGAATATGACGAATAGCCAAATGCGCGTTCGTAGACGTAATTCGTTGAATGAATTTTGATAACAGTCAATTGCAAGACTGCCAGAAACCGTGGCTGTATATCCAGTACATGCTGGTTATTTCAAACCGTGTCATGAATAGAGTCCGATGGTAAAACTTGTTCTTTGAGATACACTACTTGGATGAACCACGAAAACCGCCTCTGCAATTTCCAGAAACCATTAAAACTACGACAAGCGTATCTTACGATTCAAGTAACTTAAACCCTGATTTCATCTTACCTCTGTTGAATAATTCCCCCAATCACTTACGGTGAAAACAGATTAACTAGCTTTTGGTAAGCGAAGATTAAGGTTTCAATCGATCCCCTGTAGTTATTTAATCAAGAGCACCTCCTTGAGGAATAAATATCTATGTGGTGAAATTAAACTATTCCACTAGACAAACGCACTGGCAACTAATCCTCAATAAATTGGGAGGCGCAAGACAGACTACTCCCACTTAACGGGAGGTTAAGTTATTTGCCGATTACACAAATCTGATTTTATTCATTACATTTCAGCTTAAGTGTTACAGTTGACTATAGTAATTACACTGTAGTTAATTATCTGGTTTAATTAACTGTAGCAATAACGGTAAATAGGAAATTAATTTTGTTTATCTTCTTACTTGGGTTTGGTTAAGCTTCTGTTTGTTTAAGAAGATTAAGTAAATTACTTTGTCACAGGCAATATAGATTCGGCTCCTTTTACATGGGTCTTAAGGCGTATAATATTCCCCAATGCTAACATAGTACCGGCCGTGCGCCCACTCGGAGCAACAATATCAATATCGAACCTCCTTTTGGACAGTTTTGTTTGCAAAATATTCTCAGATTTACATATGCTATTTCATTTTTGAAGCAATTCTAGCCATACATTATACTGTGTAAAGATATTTTAATTATTCAAGTCGTTTTGGAGGAGTATCCAAAAGTAGCGATAAAATATCATGTTGTGAATTATTTTCTTAAAGCAAATCTATTAGCTACACGAAAAAACCATATTTCACAAATAATGTACGTGTATCAATAATATATTTTCATTTTCAAACCTTTTAACCTAGCCTTTACTAAGGAGTATGCTTTAGAAAGAAACCGTTTTACGGCACTAAAGCGGTGGAAGGCGCGGGTTTAGGTGGCCATATCTAGCATTCTTTGTGCTTCTATGAGAAACTGCCGTAAACGTCGTCTTAAAACGTGTACAGTGTTAATGACTCATATCGGTGGTGGTAACTTATTAAATATTTTGGAAGCCTCATAACGAAAGCTGCCTCTTCCAGCGGTTGTATCCTGAGACTGAGTCAAGAGTTTTTGTGAGCAACTAACTTCGGTCAAGGCGATTCACACACTGTCCCCCTATACGTGGCGTGCGTGAATGCGTTTTCTGTGTGTTGCATTATGCGCATTTTCAATGCAAAGAGAGATACTTTCAAGCAACATAGCACAGAACACGCAGGCCCGCGCTACGCTGCGTAATGCGCTACAGTAGATATATTATTATGGTGGGTTATGTAAAGTATAATTCCTTTACTTGTTGTCGTCTTCCTTGAACCGTATTCCTCATTAGTCGTGATTCCCCCGACGGAAGATCAACTTTCCTGTGTTGATGTTTCTCCATTGAATGAAGTTTGTTGTTCAGCGTTGAATGCGTCAGAATGTTTACCTAAACTATAAGTGTGAACCGAATAAGTTGTGATTTTAGAAATAAGAAAATGGTTCAAGGTTCTCGTATAAAACTGCAGCAGTCTTTTAGCCGGCTTTGATTTCATGGGAAACTGTAAGTGTATCTAACCATAGCTACAACTACAGATCTCGGTTCTCAAAATTCCATAGGGAAGTACTGAAGTCGGTACACCGCAATTTTCTCGGTAAGCAAACAGTACTACCTCACAAATTTCAGAATTACAAACCGGGTTATGAATGCGTTGTTCCGAAGTATGTTAAGTTTCTGCAAAATTTACCCATTCAACTCGGGGAGGCCGTGAGAAGTTTTAATCAAAGTTTTGTTATGTTGACATTTTTGGGTGGGCTCTTTAATAATAAAATACCCACATGCTCAAGGTTGCTTTGGAGTGTGGAGCCTTTGTTGAAGTTCACGAATGTAAGAACTTTTTAACAGATGTTAAGATGCTTTTAGTGCTAACGTTTTTTGTCTGTGTAAACTTGAAATATTTGACAGCAAAAATAATTATTTGCCTACCCAGGTATTTTAAAAGAAAATTCCATTTTTATCATCATCATTCGCAGGTTGATTTCACCTACTACTGGACATGGCATATCTTTACTTGTACCAATTCCCACGCTCCTGCCACCTCTAGTCAGGTTCTACCTGCAGTGGCAACAATGACGTCTTTCCATCTCGATTTTATCCTAAACAAATCTCATATATTATTACATACATACATAAACACTTGTCTCTGTCCCATGGGTGTAGGCAGAAACTACAGATCGCCACCTGCTATACGATCCATACATACTTATTTTCCTTCACTCACGTTAATACATCTAGTCATACATGCACGCCGGTTAAGAGTACTGCGCACCTGGCCTTTCTGAAGAACATCACCAATTAGGTCTATGTATGTATTTCTAGGGCGTCCCCTCCTGGTGTTTCCATTCACGACTGCCATGTAAATACCTTTCGTTAGTCACATCATCGTCTCAACATGACCAAACCATCTTAGCATACTCTTTTCAATTCTTGTCACTACATTTTCTTTTAAACCACAACGTGGTCTTATTACATCATTTCTCAATCTATCATTTCAAATTACACCACACATACTTTGCAAGGAATGCATTTCATATATTATTAATTAGCATAATAAATACACACAGCCTATAACACGCCTTTTATTGTCACACAAGCCACCTCACTGAGAAACCTCCACCCGGATATCATATTATTTCGTCGAATGTTTTATTCATCCGTTTTGAGAGCTAGTATGATGGAAATAAATTACAAAATTACTTTGTTCGTGTTCGAACCAGCATTTATAAATCGTAAGTTGGAGCCGCTACCACTGGGCCATCGATGCCCTCATATTTTTTTATAAAGCATTTTTTTTTGTTTTTTCTATACCAAGGTTTTCACAATAGTTATAGAATACTAGTCCAAGATCCGATTTGCCCAGTCGTTATTTTGGTAATGAGTAGTGTTCGTATTTACTTTAAACGTACGCATACCTGCTAACCTGGTTCAAAGGCCAATTCACAGGTACTAGGTTATTAGGGTACCCAAAAACCTTACTCATTCCCAAACATTTTGTGCAGGAAGAAGTAAGTGACATCTAGGGGCTCTGGGATCTTGCTCTATACCAGTGATGTGCCTGTTTAAATGAGTTAGTTTATTTTTCAGTCAAGCGCACCTGCTCTTGACAACCATTTAACCAAATAGTTAAACTATTCCCACTTAAACAATTAGCGGAGATCTTAAACAATTGTGAAGTCTCTCCAACTGTCGACTGCGCGAAGTTTCGTCCAATCGGGTTGGCCGAGTTTGGTCCGTGAGTTATGACTAAGTTTCAGTTCGTTGACAAGGCTACCGTAATGACTTTCAGACGGAGCTCTACTGGTCGTCCTTGAGAATTTCTTTCAAGTTTGGCAACGTTGTTCACTAGTGGAACTTTTGGAGTATGCTACAAGATAGTGGGAAAACGCGCAGCGTGCTAGTATCCGCAGAGTGCGATACACACGGGACCAGTCAACCTTCCGGAGCAACGGAAACGGCTATTACATCCAGGGAAGGAAGTAGGCACGCTTATAATTACCCACTCTCATCACAGAAAGATAGTTGCATTAATAAATAGTCGTTTAAAAAACTAAAAAAACACGCTGTAATGGTAAATTTAACTAAAAAGTAAAAATAATTATTAATAGTTTAAATAAACTAAAAATACGTATATAAATAGAAAACCAAACTAAAAAGTAGAAAATCATTTTCAATAAATTTAAATTAAGAATGGAATTAACAAAAAAATATTTTTTGTTAATAAGCGTGGGGTGCTTGATGTTAATTGATATGACATTTTATTGACAGATATTGGTAAAAGTAGAGTAATTTTGAAATTATCTTAAATATCACCCCACGCTTTTTTTATAATAAAATACATTTTTAAACAGAGAGAAAACGCCATGTGTTTGCATCAGAGGGTGATCACGGGGTCATAAAGCTTCCTATGTAATGAAACTAGAAATAATTGCCTACTTAAGCAGGGCCTCAAATAAAGCAGCCGCTTCTGTTATTACTAGCAATTGCCAGCGGTTTCCCCCGCGTGGAAGCCAGCAATTGTCGCGTGGAATAAGAAAAGTATTTTTGTCGTAATCCAGAACCTGGTCTGCCATTATTCCATTCAAATCCTTTAAGTCATTGAGGTTTGATTGAATAACTGGCAGAAATAGTATTAGTAACTCTGATTTTACTGCAAAAGTAAGACTTTCTTCTATTGTTCTATGACCCTGCATCGTACTTAACATAATCCTACTTCCTACTATATAATAATACGAGTATTATATAATTCTATAACAAAATGTGTTGTGATACACGTATATTAAAACAAAACTGAAAGAAAATTTAAAACTATTGTTAAAATTATACCGCGTGTATACAATCACTTGCCAAAGTCCATACTAGAAACTCCATCTATCGGTGAATTCAAAAAGAAATTAAAAAGTTTCTTGCTATATAAATGTTATTATAGTATTCAGGATTACTTAAGAGAGGGTGTAAGGACATATTGTTGATGTGACTAGTGCACTTATTTTATTATTAATATTATTACCTTGATTTTACTTTGACATTTATTCAAAAATATATCTTGACTTTCTCATCTAATAGGTACATGACATTTAAATTTTAATTAATATAGTGACATTACTATTTGCTTCATGATTGTTGTGTGTCATTATTATGTGCCGTGGTGAAATTATCAAATAATGCACGAATTTAATTATTATATATTATTAACTTGACATTTTCATTTAATACATGACATTTTAAATTTATTTATTTTAGTAACATTATTGATAGCTTTATTTTTCATGTTTTCATTGTTACTTGCCAAGCAATGAAATAGATGTGTTGTAAATTATAAATTATCTTTGCAAGTAAATGGGCGTTATCAAGCTTGTGATTTGCATGCCTTAAGGTGTAATATGGTTGGACAGTGCAATATTTTTAACAACTTTATGTAATTACCCATATTAGAAATTAAATGATTATGAATTATGAAAATTATAAAAGCACATTTTGCAAACAAGTATATTACAAATTAGATGATTATATTCAAGATAAGAATGCTTGGCAACATGCTGGTCCTGCTCCATATATCTTTAGTGTAGACAAAATCAAACTGGCTATATTCATAATTATAGTAATGCTATATTTTACTTTTTCTTCTGTTTTTGTTTAAGAAATTGACTCGCACAGTGTTCCTTATGTTAATTATGTAATTTACCTATGTTTGTAATATTTTAAATATGTGAGAACCATGTTCCTATTTATCAATTGAATAAATTTACCTGTAAGTGCTTGTAATACTTTATTATCTATACGTAGTATAGTAGCATTAGTTTGGATTCGTCCTCACGTATACTCGTATGAATTAATGTATTTATGTAAATGTTGGCAAACCCTTTTTTTTTAAAGAGTATGTGTGATGTTTCTTGTCCGTTCTTCTTCATAACAAGCTACTTTTCCAAATGGACGGTAAAATAAATTATTACTACTTTTAAATTTAATTTTTTGACGATTTGTGCCGCTTAATTTCCTTATTGAAATTAATAAGTTTTGATTTGATTTTTGATTTATAAATGCAATAGTTTGTTGGATGTATGTTTGTTATGTATGGCGAGACTATTGCCAGCAACCGGCCACAAATTCAGACACCGGGCTGTTACTGTTACAGATAAATTCCTAATAAAAAAAAAGCATTTTCTGACCTGGGAATCAAACCCAAGACATATCAGCAGTCGAGGTTGTGGACAATAGACCTTAAGCTTGCATTGTAATATTAAGCTCCTTAAACATTATAATGCTTTTTAAAACTTGATAGAAGTTAAAAAGAAATAAAGGGAATTGCGTTTTTGCGTAATTTGCCAACTTAATTGCAAATTTTAATGTTTTTTAAATGACCCTCTTTGGATTTAACTCAGTGGATGCGTACCGCGAAACATTTCAAGTGATTACGGTTTAAGGATGGAGCAGAACCGGCAGGCTTATTACGTAAGAAACAGCAATCAGCAATCATCGTGCGACCAAACGTTAAAAGTCATAAAAGTCGGCATTAACTACAGTGTATATTTAGGGTTGGTCCTACACAATCGTTTGTTAATCACTCGCAGTTTGTCAACTGCACTTATTTCCAAGAAAACTGCCAAAAGCTCTAAAACTTCTGTATTGAAGAGAAATTATAGCGCAAACATCGATATCGTTTTGCTCTTGCAAGATACGTAATAAGGCTGCCGATATTATGGTGCAACTTGGGATAGACCTATGTTCAACAATAGACAAACAGTATTCTTTATTGATAACGTGTTGAATCTCTGAAAAGTAAAAAATAAAATTGCTGGCTGCGTCTATCGATATCATTTCAGTTTCTTCGCTAACTTTTTCAAAACCACGTAGAGAATGTTGATATGGATTTCACTACTGGAAAGAGCATTAGACGAGAAAGATTTGTGTATATAGTGAGTGCCATGCGATGCCAGTGTGAGTCACTGGTGTGATATTTGTCTCGGTTGTTTGGATCGTTAAGTTCAAGCATAGATTATGGGTATGTTCTGTGACTATTAACACTTTTTATTAAGCGTTTTTTCTTATTGTTGTACTAGTATTACTGAGTGTGTAGTTCAATTTCCCTCACAAATATCAAATGTAAGTCAACTTCCATAATAATAGACTCTTCAATATGAAAATTGAGTTTCATTTTGTTTTGTCAAGCAAGTGATACGTTTTCGTACCAACTTCGACTAAGAATAAGAATTCGAAACATATTCAATGAGCCAAGTTTGTTGATAAGCCACAAAGTGATTACGTCATCAAAATAAGAAATACCGAACTTTACGCATATTCAGCATTTCATCAGACTATTCTGTATTATTCAAAAGAACAAATTTCCATAATGATGTAGGGATAAAAGAAAATTTACATAGTACATCTCCACACACGTAGATCATAGTAGGTGCATTGACCTCGAGAATTAAGAAGGTTATCATGGCTGTATCCAACGAAAGGGGTAAGCAGAGATATGAATTACACCACCACATTCTACACCAGTAATTTTTCGAAATTCCATCAAATATTTTCGGAGCATATTTTGTCTTTGTGTAGGCTCACAATAAATTCAACCTACAGTGTGCTAGTTACAACTTACAACGCTGGACGCTACTCTAGGTTAGTTTTGGTATTCTGATTTAGAGCTACATAATGCTGTCTCAACGAATTAGGAGGGTAACAAGAGAGATTGGGCCAGAACTGGAAGGAAGAAGCGCGGGTTCATAAAAGCTGAAAGAGGTGGATGAAGCCTTTGCCCAGGAATTGGACAGAACCAGATAGTAAATAACCATCATTCGGCAGTCAAAAACTCCCCCCCCGGTGGTTTCCTGCAATGTCGAGGCGGGGGAGCTCAGTAACCGTGGCTTGGTCACCCACGGTGAAGCGAAGAGGAACCCGAGGAGGGGTCGCTTGTCAGGGCTTTTGCCGATTAAGCCGACGACGTAGCGGCCAACTAGTAGGTTGCGGTGTCGCTTGGTAACAGGCGACATCGCAACTGAGGCGGGCCGCGATGTCTTATGAAGATTCCCAGGTCCCATACGATGTCGCGGCTGAGGGTTGGAAGCCGCGGCGGGAGAGGAGTGCCTGTATTGCGGTGCGCCGCTCTCCCTACCTTCCGCGGCCCGGACGGGGTTGCCACCGTCTGATGGCGGACACGGTGGGGCCGCAGGGGAGGAGGAGTGTCGGTATTGCGTTAGCCGCTCTCCCTATCCCCTGCGGCCGTAAAATGGTAGGTGGCGGGGCCATTGACCTTGACCCGTCACAGGGGGACCAAGGGTGCCATACACGGGGTCGTCTGGCACCCATGTGCTGATTGGCCCCTGGGGTGGTCACGGCATACAGTGTGTTCTGGTGCGCCGGTGATGGGGGGTACTCCCCCGAGGAGGATCCGGTGACAGACAGCCGCGGCGGGTTCGCAGTGAGTGCTAACGCGTGCCCGCGTTCCCGCCATAAGCGGCACAGGAGGACACCGTGGAGTTTTATTGGGTTAGAGTCCCATATAACTGCACTATCTCCCCGTGGTAGTGCAGTATGTATGAGCATTTTTCCAAGAAAAAAAGGTCAATAAACTGCCACCCCATATAAATTTGCCAAAGCTCCATTTATATATTTTCTCTCTACGCCCCAGACTTACAAGCTCAACTCTCAAGTAGTACAGTTGCACGACCTAGTCTTAATCGACGACCCTTATTAAAAATTTCATAACCGACAAGCAAAGCAATTAAGACCCCCGCCATTTTGTTTAATTCCTCCGCCATTAACCTTGCCTGTTCCTAGACAATCTCCCAAGTCGGGGAATTAAGAGAAAACAGTTTCTGAATACAATTCTATACTCTTAATAGGCAGAATTTCGATTAGGACTGACAATTAGCGGGGAACAGTTAGAATGGTCATCTAACTTGAGAAATTGAACTATAAATTACCGTGGCACCAGTTTCTTGACAGAATTACTTGGCATAGATTGATGTGCCAAGGAATACGAGAAATATCGTACGCCAGTTGAATTTATAGGGGGCCTTTAAACAGATGGTGAGAATAATGGATTTATGAGAATGCGTGTATTTGCGTATGGTTATGTTCTTAACGAGTGAACAAGCTTTTTTGAGAGAAGCTATGCAGGGATGAAAGGCAAAACGCATCTTGTTTGTTCAACATTAAATTAGGTAGCTGACTATTTATTTCCCTCTTCCATTCTGGTCTTGACAAAAAATATGGAAAAAATAGCGAGTATTTTTTTGCATTTTTGGAATTTGGGATCCCACGGAAATACATAATAATGGTTTGTGGGATCCAACACCAAAAATATTAAAATGGGATTCAAAACTGGGATCCAACGAAAATAAATCGGTTCTTCAAGTGTGTGTGACAAAGAAACAACTGAATAAGCGCGATGTTAATCGTCTTGCTAGTTGCATATTATCAACAAAAAGTAACTAAAGATGAGTAATAATACGTTTTAAAGTAGTAATACGTTTTAAAGCTACGTGTTGTTGTTTGAATTTTATGTTTCTTTACAACATTTAGGTAGATTCATTGAGTTGTATATTCAGCTCAGGCCACATGCCAGTGGTAACAAAACCTATAATCAAAACAAAACTTATAATCTAATCACTTTTTCTATTGAAACTCCCTTACACTCTCCGTTAGTTTAAAGCCTTTTCTTCCTACTTAACACTACTTACTAGGCACACAATTTAAAGTCCCTCGGCAAACTTCGGCTCCGTCAGTCCTCGGATTTCTATTAGACTTCCACGTTGATTGAGAGCGTACAGTCTGAACCAAATGCAAAGGGCAACTGATAAAAGGCCGACGACTGACGAGGTATTAAAAAACAGTTGAACTGTACAAATAAACATATTACTAAAGCGCGATTTTTATAAAATAACCCATATATAACTAAATATGTTGTTAAGAACTAACCTTACTTTGACCTAGACGTCAATTACATTGTCAATCTTTAATAAAAGGGACTATTTATCGGACACGATTGTCGTTTTTATAGGCAACCTTGATAAAAGATTTGACGGGAATGTCATTGTCCAATAAGATGGCTCCTTCTAAGCCCATTATTATGGTCGTAAGGAAATCGTAAAAACATTAAGGATCTTTGTAAAAATCCTTAAAATGTTGCCGGATTTTATTATCTTCCTGTCTCTTCAGTTTTGAGAGAAATGGTTTGTATTAGTGTCGGATTATTTATAGGAATTAATATTTGAAGAAAATACAGCATTTGAATTAAGAATTTAGCCGCCTGGTGAAAAAAGATTTACGCACGCCTACGCTGATCTTTTTTCATTTCTTTCTGCGCAAATCTTACTTATTATTTTATTTATTTGGTTTACCAACAATTGAATACACTGATACAAAGTTATGAGATACATCGAATATACTTATAGACTAGTGAACCAATTTCTTACAGGTAAGCACATCATGAATTACTTATTTTCTGATTGACATTTGGCGCTTATTTATGATTAGATGAGTTCTTATGGTCATATAATTTTAAGTAGGCACACATGATTATGTTTTTCAAAAAAATCAAAACACCCGACTGCCTAAAAAAAAATCCGGTCGGTTTGGTCTGCCTAAAAAGCGGACTAAAAAGACGTAAACAAGAAAAAAATCATGCTGAGCAGTCGGAGGATACATATTCGGCTGACCAAAACCAGATGTATCCTCCAACTGCACAGCATGATTTTTTCTTGGTACATTTAAACATACAAGAGTTATATATTTTTGATATCGTCTCTTAAAACTCTTTAATTTGATACCCCACACGATGGGATTGGATGGAAAACAAAAATTGGGCCACCACAATATGGCGCCCAAAACCCGCCATTTTTAGATTTTTCAATTTTAATGTAGCCTGTGACACTCGCAGGTTTAAGACGCATCGATTGACGTACGAATCATCAAAATCGGCCAACGCGTTTGGTGTCTGGAACGCCACATAGGAACAAACATACATACATACATACTTACTTATATACATACATACTTACATACATACATACATACATAGACTGATAAACACATTACCCTCCTTCGGCAGTCGGGTAATTAGTCGGTCAGCTAGTTAATGGTGGGTCTGACTGCTCGAATATCGTATATACCTATTGTAATGCTCCATTGCGCGGAAGCAACCAGCAGAAGGTGAACCACGTGAAATTTTTGTAGCGCATGTAAATGATAATAAATGATATATGATTTTATTTCTGTAAGTTGGTTTGTACAAACACTTTTACATGTCGAACATATTTTTAAAACTAGATGAGGTCACCGTTTCCTATCTGACTACTCTGAGAAGAAAGGCCGAAACAAACTCAGAGGTCACAGTCTCTTTTAAAATCCAGACAAAATCTTGATTAGATCATGTGAAGACCATGTAGACTGATGTCTGAAATGGTCTTTTGAGGAAAGAACCAGCCAGATTGAGTGGACCTGTCCAGTCAGTGCACGCATTTGTCAATAACCGAGCAGCTCAACTCAGAATTTAAGGAGCTCAACGATTCGACGATCAATACCAAAGAAAGGACATTTGGGTAGGCCGCATAAACTACTCAAACTGCCAGACCATGATTAAAAACTAAGATAAATTTAAATTAAAACAAAAAAAAAAGAATGATCCACATAGTCTTCACATTCACAATAATTAAAATAAAATAATACTTTAAAAAGTAAATATTCTTGTCATTGCAAGAAAACCAAAAAAAATATAATAACAAAATGCATGGTGCAAAATATAATAAAAAAACAAAATTAATTGGAGCAGCTCAATCCCAAGCCTTTTTGTCCTAAATGTAATCTTTTGTTGTATAAAACGCTTTCTGGCACAACTTACGTTTAATGAAAGATTTGAATTTATTAAGACTTAGATCTTGTACGTGGCTTGGAAGCTTATTATAAAAGCGTACACATTGACATCTAAACCTGCCACCTATTTTCTTGAGCCTTGTTGTAGGTACTACAAACTTGTGTTTGTTCCTAGTATTTATGTTATGGATATCACTGTTTTTTTTAAACAATTTTATATTTTTATGGGCATATAAAAGATTTTCATAAATATACTCAGAAGGCACAGTCATTACATTAATCTCCTTAAATTTCTCTCTGAGAGAGTGTCTCGGGCTTAATTTATAAATTGATCGAACAGCTCTTTTCTGCAAAACAAAGATAGTCTGGATGTCGGCGGCATTTCCCCACAACAGAATACCGTACGACATTACACTATGAAAATAGCTAAAGTATACTAAACGGGCTGTCTCTATGTCAGTTAAATCACGAATTTTTCTAACAGCATATGCTGCGGAGCTTAGCTTCTTTGACAATTTATCTATATGTGGGCCCCACTGAAGCTTAGCATCCAAAGTTAAGCCTAAGAATACTGTGCTATTTTCAGGATTCAATTCTTCGCCCTTTATCAACACATCGGTTTTCACCTGCCTAACGTGAGGTAGGGTAAACTTAATGCATTTGGTATTTTTTTCATTAAGAAGTAAATTATTAACATTGAACCAGTGATCTACTTTTGAGATCGCGCTATTTACATCGTCAGTAACCAGCTGCTGACGTTTATGTTTAAACAAAAGTGAAGTATCATCCGCAAATAACACTATATCATGGTTATCCTTTATGAGGTAAGGCAAGTCATTAATATAAATAAGAAACAAGAAAGGACCAATAATCGAGCCCTGCGGGCTCCCATTATTACCAGAGATCCAGGAGATCTTTTTCCATTAACGTCAACGGTCTGAATCCTATTACTTGAATATGAAATAAGAAGATCCAGAGTGCTGTTCCGGATCCCGTAGTGGCGGAGTTTCCTGATTAGCGTTTCATGAAAAACACAATCAAATGCTTTGGACAAATCACAAAAGATTCCCAAGGCATCGCACTTATCTTCCCATGCATTATAAATATGTGCTAAAAGCTCAACACCGGCAGCAGTAGTTGAACGACCCCTTGTAAAACCGAACTGTTTGCTATGTAATAATTTATGTTTATTAAAAAATCTTTTCAATTGCTCTAAAATTAATTTCTCAAATATTTTGCTAAACGTAGGTAGTACTGAAATAGGTCTATAATTTGTAGGGTCTGATGTACTAACTGATTTAAACAAAGGTATTATTTTACTATTTTTCATAAGGTCAGGAAACTCCCCACAGTCGATACAATTATTAAAGATAATAGCTAAACTAGGTGCGACAGTGTCAATAATAGTCTTAGCAACTTCTACAGAATGACCCCACAGATCTGCAGTCTTTTTAACATTTAAAGTGGTTTTAATTATGTCTATACAAGTAATATGTTCAAAACGAAATTCCGAATTGCAAACATTAACATTTTCTTTTAGCAAAGACTCAGCAACAGAAGGTGGATGAGTTTAAGTATTTAGTAGTTGAAATGGGAATATCTGAAAATAAATTTTCAAAGGCGACTGCGACTTGTGAGTCTGATTTTATGATATCGCCATTAATAGACAGGCCGTAGTCAATATTTCGGTTACCAGATCCTGTACATTTTGAACTTTTGGACAATCGTCATCCCTGTTCATTAAGTCTAAAATCTTAGGACGAAGCAAGTAAAACGAAGGTGTAAAAGGGACATATTCCTATTCCGGTTGGCTAGTCTGTCTGAAACTTATTTTCAGCTGAAAAGGAATTCTCGAAATCACCCTCCCTGTTCTTTCAGATGGGTGCGTCTCATATCATATATAGTTATTTAGTATAGGTTAATTTCAATAACCTTGTCCGTTCTTCTCCACGTAGGTATTTTCAGAACGAATGGTAGAATCACTTAATCATGATCCAGTCCTAGTGTATAGGATAGCCCACAGCATGGTCGCTTATGTTAAGCTTTTTGTAAATAGCTGGAGGATCTAGTTTAGTCTCCACAGGATCGCCCGGTAAAGCAGTAGTCAATCACTTTGATTGAACTTCGAGACATCCATAAAAAAATACCGGCGAGGTGCGATAGGGTCTCGTTTTTACCCTTCGGGTACTACGGAACCCTAAAAATATTAAAAGAACATTTAAATAACGTGAGATATGCCAACTGTCGATATAATTTCTTTCCTTATAACATTTATATACTCTAAAACTTATTTCGTATAATGTTATTGGATAAGTATAACGTTTATTTTATAGAAAATCATTAGGTCTATCGTTTAAAATATAATAATATGTGTAAGTTTTCTTTCATTTTGTGTCGGTGATCTGATATGTCATTCATGCCGTTCCTCTTATGGTTCACTTCATGGTTAAAATAGTTCAAATCTGTTCCAAAACCGAATTGGGGCACCCCGATTTCACGTAATCTCTTGGCTGCTATCCCTAGAGTGCATATAGAAACCGGAGGCGCGACGGGAGAGCAATCCCCACCCGCTGTAACGAAGCATAGCTCCACAGCTTCGACTTGCTGGACTCTGGCGACCAGTCTCAGTCGCTATGGCTCACATGGGTGCCTATCCTTTGTTATGTAAGGGCGAAGGGGTTGCACTTCCCGCAGCGCCGGAGATGATGCAGAAGCAACTTTAAAGTTCAATAATTTATGCAAAACAATACCGTTATGATCACTTTGTGACTGGTTTAGAAAATGTACTATTTGTTGATATTTAGTATTTTAAAAGTGTTTTTTCCAAAAGAATCTAAATATTAAATGATAAATGTATCAATGATTGGCTAAGTATGACGACTTTATAATGTGGAATCCAACTACTAACACAAAAAATCCAACATGCAATTTTACTTTGTTTTTAACTAGGCGTTTTAATCATATTAGACTAAATAGGTTTTATGTCTTTTGAGTGGTATATCTAATGATTTCATATTCAATTTATATTCATATAAAATTATAAGTTCAGTAGTTAAATATCTTGTAAATATTTGAGATTTTAATCTCACTAATGTTATAATTTATGGATGGATGTATGTTTGTTAATCAGTCACGTAAGAACGGCTGAACGGATCTGAATGAAATTTGGCACAATAATAGATAGAATACATAGGCTTTTCATCCCGGTAAAATGTTCCTTTGGGAGGTGCAGGTGAAGCCGCTGGCAGAAGCTAGTTATATCATATATTACTTATCCTTTCAGATTGGTTTGATTAGTTTTATTTCTCAGATATTTTTATTACATAAAATGCTTTGAAGAAAAAGAAAGAAGTATACATAATAAATGGGTAAGTAGTTAATAGTTTTTCCAATAAGATAGGAGTTTCTTCTTTCTTTTTTTTTAATATTTTACTGAACGCTGATGGAATAAGAACTTGTGCGGGTATGCTATAAGATTTATTAGTTTTCCTTATAAAAATAAATTAAAAACATGATTCATTTTGATTAGATTTTCTTAGAAAGCCGACGTTATTAAATTCAATTGTCAAATGTTGGTCTTTGATAGACAAAGCCTTCATTTTGAATTAATAATGAATTTGAATTGTCCTTTATAGCTTTGTTTAGAAAATAAATTAGTGACGACTGATTACTCAAATACTAAGAACTCACCTGCCTAGATAAATACTTCAACCGAAAATACATACATTTGTATTTAAATGGTTTTTCAACATTTAAATGTTGCTCATCATCGTCTTCCTGCCCTTGTCCCATATTACTCAGGGTCGGTGCAACACGTTTTCTCCTTCCGTTTCGTTCTGTCAACCGTCACGCTATCATCAATCCCTTTTTGACCGACTTCAAAGAGGTGTAGGTTCTTAATTTGACTGTATTTTATTTATGTGTGACACATCAATACTTTTTACTAGGTGGGACCGATTTTGAATTTTATTTGAAAGCTGCTGCTGCTCGTGTGATTCTATTTAAATTTGGTGAAGATCTGATTAAGAACTTTGGAGATATACAGCAGAACTCTTCTTAATATTATAAGGAGGTAAAGTTTGTGAGGTTGTCGGGGGTTATCTCTGGATCTACTGAACCGATTTAGATGAAATTTGGCCTGGAGATAGTTTGTATTCCCTTAAGCGAAGCCGCTGGCAGAAGCTAGTCCTGTAAAAAAATAAAATGTTTATTGCACGGTGTCTGTCACGGTGATTTTTCTTCGTTGTGTTTTTTTGGAAGTCGGTTGTATTTTTTTGTAAAAAGGTTTTTTTCCATATCAAACCTTACACATGCCATTTATATTTTATTTGCCTTTCGTCTTCCTTCCATCCACATTTCAAGGTTGGTATAAAATCATATTCAAGAGTATTTTACCTTTTGAAAGAATGCCAGTAATAAAGTTATCCCGTAGGTATAAAAAGAAAATGTTTATTGCACTATCTAAGTTATAGATGGCAATTGTCCACATAAGATCCCATGTCGTCCGTTGATATAAAATACTGCATTATTTACATAATATTCTAACTTAACATTTGTAACCTGTTGATTAAAACGTTGCAAACACGGGCTTAGCTCCAATCTTCATCATCAAACGCCATTTTCCGTAAATAAAACGTATAAAAGCCATGCTATCAAGTGACACGAACCAAAATCCATAAGCGACCACAACATTATCTCGATTATTTATGGCTTAATGTGGACCTAGTCGTGTAATGACATAATTAAAGCTAACATAACAGGGATTCCTATAAAAAGTAGGCCCATAGCAGCCGGCTTAATACGTGCCTTGTCCAATAAAGTAGCGCGACTTTGTAGGATTATCCCTCTTTACCTTACGTCACACATAATTTAATATGCCTCTTCACTGTCTACCCTCATCCGTGTCTTTATAAGAAAAATGTTTATCCCTCTTAAAGGTGTTGGGCTATGTAAATATTGAATAATAAAAAAGATTATTCGCTATAAGGATTTCCGATTCGTGTTGTTTTGGTGTGATACTCTTAATGACCTTCTTTTGCTACAACTCCAGCTGTCCAATAGCTTACTCATTTTCTGCTAAGATTGAACTCCAGTACCTAAGATGCCATTATAACAAAACGTATATCAGAACAATACTAAACGCAAAAGAGATTTACAAAATCTATTAACCATTTCTCCTTTCACGCTGAAAACCTCTCAAACAAGTCTCGAAGAAACCACTTTGTAAAACACAAATCAAACTCCCCGGTTCCATTACATCTAAGATTCGTTTCCATTTCCCTGTTTTAATAATAAGTACCGATACCTAAGTACGTCCGATACCTACCTAAGTACCGATATTGAAGTCACAGAGTAGATAGCTACAGAAGGTTAGCTCCTTAGAAGAGTAATGCATAGAAGCCGCGTCTAGCACAAAACGCGAGCGATATCGTGTCCACTTCATTTTCTTTGTGTGCGTGAGCCGAATGTATTTACGTTCCTCAAACGCACACAAATATAGCTTTCAGTGATACCATTACCAGGCCGTTACCCACAAAAATATGGGAAAACGCACTACTGTGTCGCTGGATCAAATCAAATATAAGATGAAGATGATGACCAGGTAAGTACTTACAGCACTTGGTTTATGTACCTAATCAAACAATTACAAGCAAATAATCACAATTAAACTTCGTAATTTGGTCCGGTTTATTTAACTACAATAAATTACCAATTAACTTTTAGTTTAAAAACACTGTGAATAGCAGTGTCGATAACGACCATAATTTAGAGGCTGTAAATAAATATAGTTTAGTTTGACGCACACAGAATCGTCACCAGTATCCTATTTACAAAGACTAATATTATAAACTACGTAATGCCAAGTTAGTTTCTCGAAACTGGCAAAATGTTATATCGTAGAGTAGAGACATATCAATAGCATAGGTAGAAGGTACATCAAAAACTTTTTTTTATGCTAAACAAAATATGAAAAAAATTAAGAGGAATACGGGATTTTTTTTCCGCAACAATAGCAACACTGTATTGTCATAAGTTAGGTATTAAAATTTTTGTTTGATGATTGATTTACTTAAAAATAATGTATAAAAATTAAGTAATTACTTGTGAAGTATAATTTGATCACATTTTTTTATTTTCCTGTTGTGCTATGACATCCCTTCAAGCAACAAACTGTCATTTTAAATTATTTACTAGCGAGCTTTGTTCAACGGAACGTGATCTTGAGTACTGACGGCTCGTCGAGAGAAGTTAGCCACTATGGCTAAGTTTTAGTTGCCTCACTTTTTGCACTCGTACTAGATTTCTATGCGTTATTATTCTAAGGTTAGCTCCAAAAAAAAAAGATGCCGACGAATTGAGAACTACCACCTTTTTTGTGAAATCGGTTAACAACGAGCGAAAATGCACGCACACATACAGCGTACAGCGTGCGTCTACGTACAGCGAGTGCTAGGGCACTCGCGATTGGCTTTTATTCAAAATCGTAGCCCACCGTATATGGGCGTCTATATTTCCACTTGCCAGGCCGCGATTGAACGCATCAGAACATATTTTGCAAAATGTTGAGGAATATTGAAGCAATTGTGACGGTCGTATTAGCATGAAATATTATTTTAAAAATAATCCGCGTGGATCTCTACGAACGCTGCAGTTCCTGGTCAGCCATGCAAATATGACATTAACTACTTCATGGTCGATTGCGCTCAGATGCGGCCAGACGCGCGCTTGTCGGTGTAAATCGAACTTCGTGCGTGTACCTTTCACTGGTTGCCTTAAGTGAGCCTTCTGTATTTGTAAAGTCTGTGCTCAAGTATCGTGGCCCATTCAAATAAGAGCGGGGCTCATTCAATATTCACAATGCGATGGCGTGGTGACGTTGGCATCGTTAGGCGGCGTGCGGCGCTTCAGTGTTCCCGCTTGTTTTGCACCTCGGCAACAGGAAATTTCGTGAGTGATCTCCAGGGAGCTTTGCGGTATGATGTGCATAACGTACTTTGTGGAATTAATTTTGAATATTTTGGGATTTTAAAGTAGGTAGCGGTACATTCCGCGTAAGAGGAGCCTCGTTAATAATTTAGTGAAAGACTGAAAGAGATGCGCGGTCCTATTTTTGTACGTATTTGTGGTAGGTTTCAGAATTGAGTGTGATAAGTGTTTAGAATGTGTCAAACCCTAATTTAATGTCAATGTTTACAGGTTTTCAGGCAAAAAGTACAGTTTGACAAACAATCCAGTTCAAATTCTTAATTCAGAAAGCCGAGTTTAATGGTGTGGATTAAATTTAAGTTACTGGATTGCCGTTTAGTAACTATTTATCCTTAAATTGTAACTATATAAAAATTAAACTATATATATATTTTTAAACATGCTTTTTTCATATTTTTCTTAGGAAATTCTTTTATTTGATACCCATATCAGCAGTGCACAAAAAATAACTACTTTTCCTATTATAAATAAATAATAAATATGGCGCCATCTTGGGCCGTCCGACATATTGGATTTAGAATAACGTCACTAAGCTATCCATGCATTGTCATCCACACTAAAAGTGTATGCAAAATTGAATCTTAATCGGTTGAGGATAACTGCTTTGAAGTTCAGTTGCAAGATTTGACCCGAACACACTCACATACATACATACATTGCCAGTTAAACAAAAGCTTTTGAACGTGGACCGTTCGTTAGATTTCTATGCCGGGCTAAGTGTTATATAGTTAGTCATAAGGAACTTATCAGTAAGTAGTCTGTCTAAATGTCAAATACTCATTCATTAAATTATAATCTTTTTAAATTCATATTAAAAGTTGTTCGTCGTTAATGAGCTGTATAATTCGTTTCGTGCGACGTTTAATCTTGATAACGTTGAAAAGTGAAATTACTTTGGATATAAATAAAATTCTTCGTAAGAAAATTCATCAACATATTTTAATTATTAAAGAAAGCTTACTCGTAAATGAAATCTAAGTAATAAAATTAATTAAGAGTGTCACGCATTCGAGAAAAGTTTGACGTAATTGTGAAATATATTCAAAGTTGGCTACAGTTGGACACGTAAGTAGGTTAATAATAATAATATTCTGCCAGTTACCCCCTGCCATTTTATAGCCATGTAGTTCAACAGTGGTCAGGCAGGGGCCAGTAGATCTCCAATTGTTTTACGCAATCGAACCACTAAACCTACCAAACCCATAGCCCAGTAAATGTTTCTCCATATTTTGCAATAGTTCGGCACCAACCAGGGATTGCCCTTGGGTGCACTTGAGCAGTGCATACAGGAATAATCGTCGGTTGGTATCACATTTCCTCGACTACTTGATAATAAATAATGAATAATCCTGGCTACTTGATTATGTCTGTGTAAGTACTCGCCGTTAGCCAGACGAGAACAACCAGAGATAGGATAATAAGCCTGATATAGTGGTGGTGGACCGAATCGAGAGGCGTGCAATGATTGTTGAAATAACTGTCCCGCATGACGGGAACCTCGTGAAGGCCGAGAAAGATAAACAAATCAAGTATCTTGACTTGGCTTGCGAGGTTGTCGACCAACGGCTTGTGATACAAGCCTAGCAAGGCCTCTGCGAGTTTGCTTCGGCCTCTCGCATGCCTTTCAAAGGATCATAGGTCGGAGGATTAACAAATAAGTCTTAAGACCTCTATTTGATTCAAATTCATTTTTATTTTACATAGGCCTACATGGGCACTTATAAAACGTCGACAAAAGGTGCACGGTTCGGGTTGGTCGTTTCCTATGGAGAAGAGCCGGCAAGAAACTCCATGGTTACTCTTTTAAAAAATGGTTTGGTTTTACAATATTTCCATGTTACAGCATTAGTACTATGGGGGGACAACGTAGGCCCGACATAAGTCGTAAGAAAAAAAAAAAAAAAAAGTTTATATAATATATAACAAAGTTAACAGCTGTTAACTAACATCTAGAAGGCCTACAATATTCACACATTCACAAAATAATCGGTAAAAGAATCTATACAAAGTTAAAAAATAACAAGACTAAATTTACGGTATAGATTGTATTTGAATTTGAATGATGAATTATAAGGGGAGCTTTAAGTCAAGAGTGAATATGCTACTTCTAGGCAAGCGAGCTCCATCGACCACATCATCGCTCAAAAGTAACACAATAATAATTACACACAACATAACACTACTCCTACACAAGCATCCCCAAGAACGGTGGAACACTTCCCGAAGGGCAGAGACATTTCGCCAATTATATTGTCATCTTCAAGATCATCAACCTTTTAACGTTCCCACTGCTGTGACACAGGCATCATCTCTGTGAGAGAGAAAAGTGTAAGTGAGAGAGGGTTACGTTATAGTTCCATGTAATAGGAGCGAGCCTATTACTATTAACCAGACAGGAATCCAGACTTCAGGTTTTGTACTGAGAAATTCCAGATGGAAAAATCCAAACATTTCCCCACCCCGGGATTTAAACCAGAACCTCATGCTCCCTCTCATCAGCAGGAGTCTCATCTTCCTGCCCTTATCCCACGATACTTGGGGTCGGCGCTATACGTTTTCTTCTTCCATACCGTCTTGTCCCCCGTCGCGCTATCACTGACTCTCTTTTCTTTCATATCACTCCTCAGCAGTAGTGCATTCACACTTATATTATAAAAGCGAAGAAGGTGAATGTGTTGTTATGTTTCTTACTTGTTCATACTCAAACGGCTGGACGGATCTGGATGAAATTTGGCACAAATATAGATTAAAGTCAAGAATAGCACATAGGATTTTTATCCCAGGAATAGGTTTTCCCGGGATAATTTTCGACTATTACGCGGTCGTAGCCGCTGGCAGAAGCTAGTACTAATATAAAATACTAGAGGACGCCTCGTGGTTTCACCCGCGTAGTTCCCGTTCCCGTGGGAATACAGGGATAAAAAGTAGCCTATGTCACCCGGGGTTAGAGTAGCTTCCCAACGATGAAAGAATTTTTGAAATCGGTCTAGTAGTTTTGGAGCCTATTCGGTACAAACAAACAAACAATCAAACAAAAAAATCTTTCCTCTTTATAATATTGGTATAGAAAAATATTTCGAATTGAAACACACCGGTTTCATAAACATTTCAATTCTAAACTAGTTCTAAATCATGATCCAATCAACCATCTTTCAAAATATACACTCCAAGTAAAACAAAATCACACAACACAAACAAAACTAACAAAAAGGAAGATGGTGTCCAAACACAGGTACTGCGTCTCGTGACCATTACATTTACATAAGCACTTGGTACCGTAGAGGTGACCGCATCAGCTTGTATGCGAGAATTCAATTTGCCACAGAATGCAACACAAGAATACTACAAAATATTCGCACAACTTTTATATTGCACCACTATTCACTCTTTTGAGTAAGTTGCTGTTAAATTTATGTGCATTTTTTACGAGAAGAGTGCAAATTACCATCTATTGGTGAGAAAATGTTCTTGGGAATTCCGTGGTGTAGGTGTGATGGTATTTTGGTATAAATACTTAGTACTAAATATAATTACAATAATTGTGTACTGTTATAAAGCTCTAGTCGGACAGGCAATGCCTTAAAATTATGTGTGTATGATAACCAAGAAGAATTTCCAAAATTAAACGGAAGTGAGCAGAGCACATTGCTTCCAGAGCGGATGGTCAATGAAGCCTTAAGTTCTATAGTGCGGCAGACGTCCCGTTGGAAGGCCTCCCACTAGGTGAACCGATGATGACCCGCAGGCTTATTATTTATAAAACTGGAATCAACAATAATTGTGCAGTCATCGCGCGATCAATCGTTTTATGTCATAAAAATCGACAGGATTATTACGTATCTTTTGCAAGAGCAAAACGATAGCAATCAAATGCTTTATATCATAAAATTCGGATCTACGTGCAGTACCTGCACTGGTAGGTCCTACACAATCGTTTGATAATCGCTCACTGTTTGCCAAATGCACTTATTTAAAAAAAAATCACCAACAACTCTAAAACTTTTGTTTTTATTGAATAGCAATTATTTCGCAAAAATCACTATCGTTTTGCTCTTGCAAAAGATACGCAACAAGCCTGCCGGATTACCTAAAAAACCGTTTGCTAATCGCTCACTGTTTGTCAAAAGCACTTATTTCGAAAAAACCTTAGCAATTTAGGAACGGTTGGTAATCAAGCAACAACAAGAGAAAATGTAATCACAATTTGACAGAACTTTCTCACTATAATCGCGATTACCTTGCGTTCAAATGAACATGGTAGTTAACTCATTGTTCCATAGAGGCAAAACTGTTGAAAAATTGCTATGGTTTGGCTATCGCCGATACATAATTCAGATGCGCGATTGAAGAGCAATTATTGCGCAAACATCGCTGTTATTTTGCTCTTGCAAGATACATAATAAGCCTGCCGGTTAACGTTGCGGGAATCCACTGGATTTAAGACGCACAGGACCGATCAATGTGGCGACACTTGAGGGAGAAATATTTCTATCAGTTCATTGCTTTTGCCCTAAAATGATGATGATGATGACCTAGACACCAGCTCTCATACATCTACATTTGTAAATATGTACGATTAGGTGGTATTCCTAAAAATAGATAAACATTGATTATGACAAAACTTGGATGTGTTTAAATGGCCAAATTAAAACAGTATTTGATGTGTTCAATCAAATTGGTGTTTCGTACAACGCAAAGACGCGTGACATAAAGCGCCTTAATTGGTTGAATTAATTAATTATTTAATTAAAACAAGTATCTACGACAAAAGGAAATTAAATCTTAATTTACAATTACTACAACGACACGTCCTATGACTAGTCAAATAACCCGCCCCAACTATGCATAAAATAATGAATAAAAATATGCTGTTCAGAATTTTATTTATGCGACAAAATGTAGAGAACAGCTGATTTTTAACGGTCAAAGAGGAATCTTTGTTTTTATTTTTTCATTGCTAAAAAATAATATTAAAAGTAATAATACTTGATTCTAGTGATTCTTTCGCAAAAGCAGTGTGGTATGGAGAAGAACGGACAAGTAACTTCATATTTACTATAGTATTTTTGCTGAAATTGTTTTGGTTGTAATGATGGTTAAGATTATATGTACCCTGATACTCAATCACTTAAAATAATAAAGAATAATAAAGCACCAAATACCGGTATATCAGTGTTTATTCTGCCATTCACCCGAAACACGTCACAGATAGATTTAATGGTAAAATAAGGTTAAATAGGTATATATGTATATAGGGTCGTTGGTTCAGTTGGCTGGTCAAACTTAAAAATCGAATCATTATACAATATTTTAAGTTGTGGATGGAAGAACAAAATAAAATAAAAATATAAAAAAAAAACAGAAGGCTCTCGTAAGTTCGCAGTGCAGCCAGCCAACTCCACACCTCAAACAGTAAGAACACTTACAGGCCACTTACAGAACTATTAATGCTATTGACTTGGACAAAATAAGGAATGATTGTCTACTTTATACGTGTCTAGACTACTAGGAATATCAGAATTGAACACGGAACGACTAATTTATTCAACATCCACAACCCTCGAACTTGAGTTCGTGAGTTCGATTTCCAGTGGGATTTTCCATTACAGATTACTCAATATTACAAAAATTCTTGCTTATATATTATGTAACAGGAAATCTCTAGAAGTACTAATCCGACTATAGAAAAATAATCTAATATTGGCAAAATGCAAGGTTCTTGTGAAGTGATCGCGGAAAAAAAAGGCAGTGTCAACACTGAGAGGAACCTTTGAAAATCAAGTTACTTACCTATCAAAGCTACTTGATATTCGAAAACCAAATTTTATTCAAATTTTCATACAATTTGTCGATGTGTCGGAAGCAATAAAAGTTTTCAACGTAATGAACATTGGAAGTCGAGGGCCCAATCACAGGCCTCATTAACGCCACGTACAAACTTTTTATTTACTTCGCGCCCAAAGTTTTTAAGCAGATGTTTATTACGCTTTTACTTTATTTTTTTATGAATCTCGTGACTTTCCTTGTTATGTTTATCAGGGGTGTTAGGCTGAAATCATCATTCAGCTTTAAAGTAGGATTTGATTTCTAACACAACACAGACAGACAAGTGACATTTTATAAACGTAAGCGATCTTGACGCTTTTGTTTATAAAGTGTGTGTGTAAAGTGACTCGTAAAATGTAAAAAATGCATGGCATTTTCAAGCGATATCGAAATCGTGAACAATCCATACATGTTAGCATTTCGACAATCAGCATCGCTGTTAGCATTATTTTTATATATTTAATTTATTTAATTTATTTTGCTTCTTTAATTTATTTTGTTTATTTTATTTATTCTATTTACTTAATTTATTTATATTATTTAAATAAATTTTAGTGTACACCATAATTAAATAACACACTACTTACTTGTACACACTTTGTTTAGACTCTACACAAAGTTCTCAAGGCTCTAGGCTCTCTAGCTAGAGCCTCTTGTAATCGTTTGTTTCGTCTAAATCCGTTGAGGTGTGATTGATTAACAAACATACAAACTTTCACATTAATATCAGTAAAGTAGGAGCCGTAAATATCCTATAATTACCGTAAACACAAAAAAACACTTCCCATAGCTATTTTTAAGGTACATCATAGGAGTTGATAATAATCTACTTAAGCCACCCCCATCAACGTCAGTTGTGTAACCCAATCCTGATAATAAGCCCTTTGTATAGATAACGTAGAAAAACAAAGGCAAGCTTAGGAAGAGATTACATTAATATTGTGTTAGTAGTTCAGCTGGGCTTTTAATTAATTAAAATGGTTTGTTGGTCACAAAAGGAGCTGATTGAGAGAAGTAGGTTAAATTTAAAGGCTTACAGTGATATGTTACGGCAGGTAGCTTAGTTTATTTTTGATTGCTAGTTTCTTAGCGGTCTCAACCAATCAGAACCCTGTATTTGGATAAATTGAGTTTAGTTGAACTAATCGCGAATATTGAACATTGGTGTATCGGCCCTAAATAGTGAATCAAGAGGCAAACATTCAAGAGTTTAGGAACCATAATATATTTTTGGAGATGATGCATTTTTGTGTACACTAAGGATTTTTGTATCTATTTACGACAAGCCTATGTTTTTTTAATCTTATTTATAAGTTGAACTAGAAAACACGTTTTTACAATAAAAAATTACCAAGAATTACAAACGACTGCCAAAAAAATACTAAAATGTGAAAAGTAACTTAAATTTCGGCAGTCAGTGTCAAAAAAACGAAGAAACAAAAACAAAAACGCCGACTGCCGAAATTGATTATAGTTATTGAATTGTTACTAACAAGTTTTTCACTTACAAGTGTTTTTTTGGAAACCGGTTATATTATTTTTTGTAAAAAGTTTTTTTTTTTTTTTTTTGTTGTGGTACATAATAACAAAATTCTATAGTAAGGTACTATAATGCAAAGCGTTATGCCCGAATAGATTACCCGAATAACATAGAATTTGAACTTAACAAGAGAAATGAGGTTCTACCAGTACCAGGGTGAACTGTACATATCTGCGTACTCCTTTAGAGCGTATCGACGCGAATGATGTTATTTTATTTTATTTATTTGGGAAAACAAACGACTGCACACTGCAGCAATACATACAATTGATACAAAATGTGCAATCAGCACCATTTTCCACATAATATAAAAATATTATGTTCCACAAAACATCATGTTATTAACGTTATGTTATGAAATGGCGTAAACAATTAACAGACATGCGATTGCAGCAATCACGAGATATTTGCCGTTGTTTATTGAAGAGTTCTGTTGTATATCTCCGAAGTTCTTTATCAGATCTTCACCAAATTTAGAAACATCAGAAAAAAGAATCATCAAAATCGGTTCAAACACATTTACATTAAAAAAATACAGTCAAATTGAGAACCTCCTCTTTTTTGAATTCGGTAAAAAAGTGACACATTATCAGTGATTATGTTTGTCAAATGTTCAAACAACAATTTAGATGTTTCGTTATTACTGTAATAATGCACCGTTTTCTAGAACTCCTCTGTTGTACTAGTCGTTTATATGCCAGTGCTTGCTACCATCTATTATCCTGCCACCAAATCTCATACTGAAACAGATCCGCAGTCTGTAAAGATCCTAACAGGAAGCGATAGAGTGTCTTATTTATATCCAAGGCCACACACAACAAGAGAATCCTTTTAAGACGCTTTGTCTTATACTGTTTGATAGATTATAAGAAAGTATGGAGTAACATTGATCTGATACTAAACAAACATAACAGCATGTTGTTTTATAATAGTCAAGAAAATGTGTAGAGGCACAAAACGTTTTGGGAACACTTTTATTACGCGTACAGCTAAGGCGTCAGGTGCGATAAGAGTTAGGTGGTAATAAAAAACATGGTGTAGAGGATGATGTCGTGGTCACCACGATTATAAACTACTTAATTCATGACTAGATTAATTCACGAATTTGTAGGTACGTCTTAGTTTGAGTGATCCGACAGAAAACTAGTTGATGACATTGCTCGCAGAATAAGCATGCTTAAATGGCAATGGGCCGGCCAAGTAACCCAAAGAACAGATAACCGTCGGAGTAGACATGATATTGAGTGGAGTTCCTGAAACTAAGGTGAAACGTTCTCAGGCTAGGAGTGACGATCTTCGCTGGATATCTCGAATAAATGGATCGAGTTAAATGGCGTGTGAATGGAAAAGCCTATGTCATGCAGCTTTTTTTAGAGTTTGGGTAGGTATTATATAGATAAATAATTATGTATGTATAAATATAACCAAAACTACTTACTTCAGTGTTTGAATCATTGTTTCTGCATTACTAAACAGATTTTCACGGTCGTATTAATTTCACCATGGCAGGCGCTTTACTTTGAGTAAATTATTTCATCACCACAACGGTGAAGGAAAACATCGTGAGGAAACCGGCATGTCCTAGATGAAAAATTCGAAGACTTGTGACATTCACCAACCCGCATTGGGCCCGTGTGGTAGATTAAGGCCCATTACCTCTTTCACAGAAAGGATGCCTGTATGCCAGCATTGGAGACATTAAAAGGCTGATGATGATTAATTTCATATCTAAGTCTTATAGGTAATATCGGTTGCTTTTCATGCCAGAAAATGTGAAATCTCTACACACGGCCTCGGAAACAACTAGTCATTTAAATTCACATTTCATTCTAATTTTACATACTAGCTGACCCGACAAACTTTTTTTTGCCATAAAAACACCAAACATTTATCTACCCTTCCCTACCCTACCTACCCAACCCTACCCTACCCTACCTACCCTACCCTACCTACCCTACCTTACCTACCCTACCCTACCTACCCTACCCTACTAAAATTTCATGAGAGTCGGTCAAGCCGTTTCGGAGGATTACGGGAACGAACATTGTGACACGAGAATTTTATATATAAGATTATATAGTGCAACAGTACTACCGCAACAGCAGCACCGTGATGAATTAGGTGAAGTGAGCAGTCAAACCCGAGCATCAATTAGAATTACAGTTCACTTCATGTCCACTTCACCAAATTATTCACTACTCACCGTGAATAATTTGGTGAAGTGTTTTTACAGAATTGACATCTAGATTGGATGCTGGATTCAATACTAGTACAACCAAACGGCACGAGCTTCCAAATTGAATTCGTAAAGTAGATACATTACCAGTCATTTAACTTGCCCCGTTAAACTGTGGTTAAACTACGATTAGGGACCGGCAGTTTCATCTTACGCTTAAGCTTGAGCTCCCTATTCCCTGGTGTAATAGTGTTAAAAACTAAAATTGAATCTAGGTTAGGGAGTGGTTAAACCAGTTAACGTTGAAGCGTTTCGTCCGAAGCACACTGAAGCGAGGCCTTTAATTTGAAATCGAACGAAACTTGTTGACTGTTCAATTTAAAATATAGGTCGGTAGTCTAGGTCTATTTTTGGGTTCGAATATACGAGTAAATTGAATTTTCGAGTTGTTATCTAAGTATAACCCAGTATCCTAGCAGAGTATACAGAAAAAACTCATGTTCACAATCAGATTTCACTTTTTAATGCATGAGGAAAACAATGTTATATGCCAAAAGATTTTAATATTTTGTATTAAATATAAGTTATTAACCAAAGCCTGAAATATATAAATGTAAAGTATTTTTTATTACTAATTTACTAACCCATTTATAATTTTATTATATAAGCATTATAATATGAAAAAAAAACAGTTTTTAACTATTCCATTGTAAGGTAAATACCTCTTCTCATACATAGCAAGCGTGAGCATTTAACACCACGCTTGGTCAAGACGGTCGGCGATCCGTCTATAATAACTGTAAGTTCTAACAGATAACAGATTTCTTCACGATGTCCAAGATAAACTTAGAAAGTACAGTACAACTATTTTCTTAATATTCCTCGGCAATAATCTAATTGCCGAATGCTAATTTCCACGTCCATCAATTATAAGATTTATCCTGTTTAATAATTTGAATACAGAATTAAGTACTTTATTGATGTCTTGTTTTGATTTCTGTGTGAACTATATAGAGTTGTAAGCTATTTATGTCTGCTACATTAGCAGCTTTCTTCCCATTTTCAAAATGAATTATATTAAGATAAAATATTATTAATAACTGTATATACTCCCAAGTTGATTGAGAGCGTCCGGTCTGCAGAAAGTGCAAATGGCAAATGTTAGAAAGCCGATGACTGACGAAACACGAAGTTTGCCGAGGGTCATTAAGAAAATAATTGTTCTGTATACTTAATACAAATTCTGGGTCATTTTTAGCAAGCAGCATTAAAAAAACGCATATCAAACTAATCCGGACACATGTTAAATACTTTACAAGCTTATTCCTTTCTCAGAAACATGATATCAATCTATCATCAGGAACATTCCAGAAGATCTACGGAAGGAAATATATGTCCCTATTAAACTAAATGATTTACATACAAGCAGTTAAATTGCGTACATTAAAATATCCATCGCAGGTGTTTTGCTTCATTAAGGAACATTTTAGAAATTCCACTGACATTATACAGCGTGTTCACTTTTGGATTTCAAATTTTAAATGTTTTTTTTCATGTAAACCTTAACTGACACTTTAGAAACGTCAGAAAAGAGGTATTTGAAATGTAAAATAATGTAAAAAAGAGACATTGCTGTGAATGTGAACTATGTGAGTATGTGTTTTTAGCAATTCTAGTTATTCGTTTATATTTAAAACGACGGCGATGGCCACGGCACCAGGTAAACCAGGTAAGTGCCTAGTTGAGCAGGATGGTGGCAGCAGGATCTGACACCACCGTTAGGTAAGAAGCACGAACAGGCTCGATCACGTTGTGAACTCACACGGTGTGAACACGTGGCACCACGTGATGGCGAATGGCTAGAGGGTGGCAGGTTTACGTGGTAAGACTTACTGTAGTACCATCCCATCCCAATGATATTAGAGTCAGTTTTCAGTCTGTATACCAATATTTTACATGAAGCAACTACCTCTCTGACCTCCACAATCTGATTAATGGGTAACACTGTACCCAGTGGTAACACTAGCTAACTTCAGATTGACTACTTAAACAAATGGCTTTCAAATTGACTCTTTCCAAATAAAATCCAACAATGAACAAAGTTAAAAAAATACTCATCTAAAATACCTCAGCCTGTATACTATTAGATGTCGCAGTGATTTTCGTCAGTCAACGGCTCGTGTTTTATTACACCCGACTTCGTCTCCCTTAATTATTTCTCTTCGTTTTGTAACAAAAAATAACTTGACGCGTTTAAGAGTCAGATTTGGGATAAATATAGCTTCCCCCCTCCTTAAGTTTTTTATTCACTTCAGGTTTATAATTAACGCTTGCTCCGATGAATGCAGTTTTTAGTTCAAGTAGATTTGTTTGAACTGAAAAATAGATTGCGGAGTTTTTAAAATGTTGTGTTTACAATTTTTATTCCTTTTTTTTAGTTTTATATTTTTTTTTACAAGCTCTGGTTTTGAAAGTAAATAAAATTAGAAAATGATGTAATCTTATTTGCTTATATTATAACTGTAAGTACTGTTTGGCGAAGCAGATTCAAAATCATCTGTACCTATTTTTAATTTATAAAGCACAGAAAATAAACTATACCGCACACACACTTTGACGTCGAGATCAATTTCTTCTGCCGATGATGCGATCTTTTGTCTGTAAACTTTCATCGGGTCCTTTGACACAGTAAGCGCGATAAAAAAACAATGCATACGGTTTTTCATCGCGTTGACACCGATAGTATGTTTACACCTATGGGCCAGCTCACACCGAGACGCGACGCAAGGCGGCTCTACGGAAACTCTTTAAAACCAAATGGAACTTTATTTACTACACAAAAAGGTACCCATTTCAGTGAGAGAATAAAAACAAAAAATGCAGGCGTCCTAGTGCACTTCGAGGCGCCTCGAAGCGCTGCGTAATGCAGCCTTGCCTCGTCTGTGCTGCGCCTTGTGATATATACGCTCCGTGGCTTTACGATGCGCCCAGCAGTTTCATGACACGCTCCGCGGCTTCGTGATGAGCCCAGTGACTTCGTGATATGCCCCGTGCCTTTGCTTTACATCTCGCGTCATTGCAATTCGATTCATGGCAGCGCCACGCAGGGCAACGCAAAACAAATAGCAACGCAACATTTTCAAGCATCATCGAGGATCGATCGATCTATTTCTGCTGGGCATTTGCCTCCCGAAGTGTCGCCATATAGCTCGGTCTTATATCAGCTCGTATCCACCGAGTGCGATGCGAGTCACAACCTTAACCAGATGCCCTAAACAAGTGATATTCTATCATCGAAGGCGTGGCGATAGCGATTGTCAAAAAGGCAAAATTATATGGGATTGACAAGCAATATCGAAAAAGCAGGCAATCAATCCTTTTCATTTTGACTATCACCTTCGCTGACATCGAATGCCAGTCGGATTATCGGTCCACCTAGCAGGGAGGCCTTCCAATGCTCGTAGAAACTTTCAATTAATAACTGTTAAATACAGGTCTTCGGGTCCCAAGCCAGAAGCTAAACACTGGGACCCATAGCAGCGTTGGGACTCCTGGACCCTGTCTGAACCTGTACCCCACGAAACTGCCGTAACGCAGCAGTGGAAAGCTAGGGGGTTCGTTCCTTATTGAGAGATATACTGGTTCCTACTACGGGTGTAAGGTGGCACAAGGGTTATTATAATATTCACTTAGAATTAATATTTGTTTCGGGATATTTACCATGTATATTTTATTTTTGGTTGAGAGCTCGATATTTCGGCACCGTTAAAAGCGCCATGATCACGAGAATTAAAGTCTTTGCGGGTGGGTGTTGTTTACGAGCTGACATATCTGTCTACCCTCTACCTCACTCGTTTTTCACGCACGATGTCGCTACCACCAGAACTCGTCTCACTAGTTACTCGACACTGTTCAGCACTCGTCTCACTAGTTACATGATATTGTTCACGACAAACGATGCTCACTGTATCCACTTTTGACAATTGATCAGTAGTTTTTCGATCTTTACATAGTTGAACCACTGGATTCCAGGCTCTCGACAATTGAAACCCGTCGTCCCTATTGAAATTTTTGCACTTGGTTATTTCAATTGCTTCCCGAACCATTCTAGGTATGTAATGGCGTTCAGTCGAGATAACCTGTGGGTCATGTAACTCAATCCAGTGGTTTGGCCCTGATTCGAGAAGATGTTCTGCTATGGCCGATTTTTGGGTACCGTTGTTTTTCACTGCCCTAATGTGTTCCTTGATTCGGCAAGCAACAGTTCGCTTCGTCTGTCCAATATATGATTGCCCACAGCTACAAATAATCTTATAAACTCCAGGCTTTTCCAAGGGAAAGTTATCTTTAGGCGAACGCAGCATTTGAGATACTTTCTTGAAAGGAGTGAAAATAGTTTTTATGCAGTATTTACTGATAATGTTTGCGACTTTATCTGTCACTCCTTTCACGTATGGCAAAAATGCTGGCTGTCTCTCGACCTTGTACTTCAATTGTTTATTTGATGATCTTCGAGCATGTGGCAAGATCTTCATCCTGTACCCATTCCTCTGTAGGACTTGTTTAACGTGCGTTAGTTCGCCAGTAATATGATCCTCGTCACGAAGATCATATGCACGTTTAGTGAGTGACGTCACTACTGAATTTAGATGCTGTGGATGATGGTGTGAGTCACCGCGTAGATACCGATCAGTATGAGTAGGTTTCCTGTAAACCGAGTGGCTTAGAGAGCCGTCCTCGCGTACTTGTATTGTTACGTCCAGAAAGGCGATTGTCCTGTTTTGTTCCATTTCGCAGGTAAAACGAATCTTCTCATGTATGCCGTTAAGGTGTTGAAGGTAGCCTTGTACATCATGCTTGTCCCCTTTAACTATGGCATACACATCATCAACGTATCTTTTCCATAGTCTGAGTGACGTCGATGCAGTTGAGATTGCTAGCTCTTCAAAATACTCCATCCATATATTAGCTGTTATGGGTGCCACTGGACTTCCCATGGCTACACCATCAACCTGAAGGTAGTATTCGCCTTGATATATAAAGTAGGACGCAAACAAGCAATGATGAACGCCATTACATACCTAGAATGGTTCGGGAAGCAATTGAAATAACCAAGTGCAAAAATTTCAATAGGGACGACGGGTTTCAATTGTCGAGAGCCTGGAATCCAGTGGTTCAACTATGTAAAGATCGAAAAACTACTGATCATTTGTCAAAAGTGGATACAATGAGCATCGTTTGTCGTGAACAATATCATGTAACTAGTGAGACGAGTGCTGAACAGTGTCGAATAACTAGTGAGACGAGTTCTGGTGGTAGCGACATCGTGCGTGAAAAACGAGTGAGGAAGAGGGTAGACAGATATGTCAGCTCGTAAACAACACCCACCCGCAAAGACTTTAATTCTCGTGATCATGGCGCTTGTAACGGTGCCGAAATATCGAGCTCTCAACCAAATACAAAATATACATGGTAAATATCCCGATACAAATATTAATTCTAATGATTGTGACCATGTCAGCTTAAAAACTTATAATATTCACTTACCTAGGATTGCTGCGGTTGGCTCCTGGGGTTCGATCAATACCGTACCGTGCCGGGTGATTAGGGATAGGAGAATATACATAATATTAGGATGATAAGGGATAAACTGACGGCTGTCTGGACCGAAGGCTCCGGAGCCCACCAGGCTGAGCACGTTCCCATCAAAAGCACTTCAATGTGCGTGAAATATATTCAAAACCGACTTCGCGGGCGCCCCACAAACCGATTGCGAACGGCGGGCGCAATTAGCAATTACAATGGGCGAAACACATCTCGATTAGATATGTTTCCACAAAGCCCGAATTCACCGTGTGCTAACTACAAATTTTCTTTTCCGACTCTTGTCAAATGTCAGCTGTCAATCAAAAGCTGTCAAATCGCTGACAGCCAACTGACCTGGTGTTGCAATTAAATATCAAATAGTGAACGAAACGTCTGGTTCAGAACAATAACTTAGAATCATTGATAGGAATAAGAATCACCATTACATTGGGACACGTTTCGGAATCTCGGTATGAGCTGGCCCTATAACTCTACAAATAAACGAGTGACTTTGACACGTCGGGCGACGACTCAGTAAATGAAAACGTTTCTATAGAATATTGTTCGCTTTCATATCAGCATTGGTATCGAGGGCTGAAGCTTTGTCATGTGGTTTTTTATTGAATGATTATATGTGGGAAGTGACTAAATATAGACCCTTACATTGTTTATTTTGTATTTATTCTTGCAGATTTTTTTCTCTTTGAGCAACAAATAATATTCAAAGGCAGTCGCTACATTATCAATATACAAAGAAAGGTATTCTACTTATATTATAAATGTGGCAATCTGGATGTTTAAATGTTTGGATGTAACTTTGCTGATGTTTAGACCATAACCTGGATTAGGGCCCTTTTTGCCCGATTGTACATTTCCGTTACTACTTTCACACAGCTGGAGTTGCTGGATAAACATTTTTTCATCATCATCATTTTAGCCGAAAGACGTCCACTGCTGGACATAGGCCTCCCCCTAGCTCCGCCACATTGATTGGTCCTGTGCGTTTCGCATCCACCGGACGCCCGCAGCCTTGACCAGGTCGTCGCTCCACCTAGAGGGAGGCCTTCCAACGCTGCGTCTTCCGGTACGCGGTCGCCATTCTAGAACTTTTCGGCTCCAACGGCCATCCGTTCTGCGAGCAATATGCCCTGCCCACTGCCTCTTAAGTTGTGCAACTATGTGGCAGTGGCCTAATTATTTATTATAACGCCAGCACTCGGTATTTTTAGCGTTCCGTTCCTCAAAAGGAAAAAATAAACCCTTATAGGATCACTTCGTTGTCTGTCTGTCAAAACCTTTTCTCTGGAACGCCCGGAGACATCAAGTTGAAATTTATATCAGAAGATATAGAAATACTCAAGTCTGCAACACTTTGCAACTGTGAAAAAATCAAACTTCTAGAACAAAGGAATCAAAAGATATCGCCGTTTATGTCATTTTGCCGAATCACAAGGGAATCAAAACCTGATAACTTTCCCGTTGACCTAGAACCATGAAATTTTACAAGAAGCAAAGTATAAAAGAACAAGTAAAGGAAAAAATCCGAAACCCTTAAATTTTTACAAATTTACGGGTTTCGGTACAAAGTCACTCGTTTATTTGTAACATGTTTATTTGTAGTTTGCATATTGATGCCGGCTGTCAAGACTTACTTAGCTTGCTAGTTAAAATTATTTTTTTATGTTCAAAGCTGCAATCCCTTGAAGCTGTGTATCCCGTTGATCAAGAATCATTAAATTTAAAAAGCAAAGTCTAACAGCACAAGTAAAGGAAAAAATCCGAAACCCGTAAATTTTAACTAAATTAAATATATATTATAATCTCATTTACAGTTGGTAATCTGACCGAATCATATGTCTTGACTCGCTGTGTGGGGCCAACAGTTTTCCAACGGCAAAGTTAATTTTGGCTCTCAATCCATTGTATATATTCGTTAATGTAATATTTGGAGCTTTTATTGTTTATGAACTTCAGTAATGTTACCTATTTTGGTGAATGTAGATAATTGTACGGAACCCTCGGTGCACGAATCTGACTCGTGCTTGTCTGGTTTCCTGGAGGTAAAATTACTTTGTTTACCTACCGTTTTTCCTATATCCCTCACATCCTGCGTAAAAGTACTCGTAAGCACGTATTCAAGGGATTTGCCTAATAATTCAACGGGGCCCCAATACTTAACACCTGGGCAGAGCAATAACTGGCCTTTTTGGTGTCATTTATCCAACGTTGGTACACTTATTGGTTTCAATGATATATTAGTTATTGGTCCATGCCCTGTTATGGTTTTTTGGGGATTTAATGACCTTCATATTGTTTTCCGTAATGTAGGTAACAGTTATATGTTTGTTTATGATGGCAATATTAGACCTGTAGGTTTCTTAATTGGTTGTGCTATGTATTAGCAGTGGCAGTGTCGTGACAAACACATTATTGCAAAGGCAGGTGCACCGCGATAATGCTTCGACCTGTATTCACAGAAATTGTTATAAAATTGTACTGCAGATAAAACAAATTTTAAGAAAACGCTTCCACGCATCGATGTCACAATGTCGCGTCGCGCCTATTTATGTGCGCCTTTAACATCGCTGCTTTATACATTCATGGAGTTAGGCAGTTACTTCGTAGTTTTGTTTAAGACAAAGAGAAATGAAAGTAAGTAGGTGAGTAGTTTATGTTTGTTACCTCAGAACTTTTTTCAAAATAGGTTTGCCTCGTTTAAACCGATTTTGATGGTTATTTTTTAGGGCTCCGTACCTCAAAAGGAAAAAAAGGAACCCTTATAAGGTCACTTTCTTGTCCGTCTGTCTGTCTGTCCGTGTGACACCACCGACATTTTCTCAGGACAGGGTGGACCTTGCAAGTTCAAATTTATACCAGATACTGACATCTATTGTCCCTATTAGGTGTATAAAAATCAAGGTCCTGAGTCAACACGATAAAATGATATGGGCAAATTTAGAATATCGCGGCAACTTGTAAGTACCAAAATTTACTAATATTATAAATTTTTTCAACTTTTTTTATTTTTTAGAATTTTCCCTTTACTTGTGCAGTAAGGCCTTGCTTTTAAACAAAATTAACGATTCTAGGTCAACTGGAAATACCCTATAGGTTTTTGGTCGAAAAGCTATATGATAGTTTCCTTTGACCTAGTTACCTAATTATGTTGGTGAATGTAGCTGTTTGTACGGAACCATTCGCGCGAGTCCGACTCGCACTTGACTGGTTTTTATTTATAAAGTTGGTGATTTTCATGTGGTCCCATTTAAATTTGATCAAGATCTGACGAGTCGTTTTTGAGTTATCCTTAATATTTCATTGACTTCGACAACATTGATAATGTTCTCATTTTATTACTTGTTAGCGATAGTGTACTTAAAGTAAAAAGAGAGAAATAAAAACTTTTTCACAAAATAAACCAATTTCCAAAAGCAAAACAATAAAAACGCAAAAATAAATTTCGTAAAAAAAAAATACAGTCGAATTGAGAACCTTCTCGTTGAAGTCGGCTAAAAATACAGCTTTCGACAACTTTCCAAATTAATTTCAATTAATTATTATAATCATTTTGAAAAACATTTTAAGCCTTTTATACAAAGGCATTAATTGTGTACCAACCTCTACATAAAAGTAGATGTAAAATGTTTCATCATCATAATTTACTCCTAGTGAGCTAAAAAGCCACTTCAGTAATCCATTGCTGTCAAAATAAACTGTGTTCATGGTATAAACTTTCATTATGTACTTACTAATGTTAAATGGGGCGCGCGTCACACCGCGCGGTAACAAGGGAAATAAAATTATTCAATCCTTTACCGAGATCACGATGAAAATCTTTATCTCGAAATAGTATGCTGGAAAAAAACTGCGAGTTATGATCTTTTCAAATTACATTCTATTGTATTATGATTGGTGTGCAATACAAAAAATCAATCTGCCAATTAAAAGAGCAAAGCAACTACAAAATATCTACATATTATTTACATCCGCTTACACCTGGAGAAGTACGAAACAAAATCTTTCAGTACATTGTCATTTGTTCCAACATTTTTTAACTACTAATAGCCTACTAGTTTATGGATAAATAGTTAAAACGTAGAGAATCTTACACCAAAATAGAGAATTATAATAATACCGCTATCGCTACACTTTCGATTATAGAAAGTCACTGGTTGTTGTCACTTGGTCTTATTGTTGTTGTGTGTCACTTATTGTCTTATTGTTGTTCCCTATTAACTATTAAACTATCGGGTCAGTTTTATTCGCATAGTAGTTTTAATTACGATTTATATATGTAAAAAACAAAACGTCTGTCAAATATACCTAATGGCTGAGTAACAAATAAATAAAAAAGTAGTTTGTCAAACTACGGTGTAAGAGGTAGCCCTCTAGTCTCGCCACGACATGTTTCAGTGACGTTTTTCGCTTGGGGGATATAATCTCCGAACGAGTCGGGTCCATTAGTGGACTTTCCCCTTTAATAAATGCGTGGTTTCGTGATGACAAAGTCCAGGATATTTTGTTACAGTGATAACAATTTTGAGGCCAATTTAAACGTTAGGAGGTGTTGAAGATTTATGAAGAAATTTTAACTTGGGTTTAGATATTTCTTTTTGATATTGCAGTTGCCTTGACGTCTCGTATTTTTATTATAAACCAGCGATCTGAGGCTTTTCAAGGATCCAATTAAATATCTGGTCGGCTTTCCAAAATTTCTTTCATACAAACCTTATCCTGACAATTACAAACACAGCAGGAAAACAGTCAGTTCAGTTTAGCCGCACAGGTAGCATTTTATTTTTATATATAGATAGATGAACACAATCCTACTACCAGCCTATTCAGATTGATAATTACTGAGAGAGATATGAGGTTCTTCCTCTACCACGTACATATCAAAAAGTATCAAAATCATATTCCCAATACATTTATTTTCAAATATATATACCTTACAACACATGTATTGTGACCTAAAATGATCAAATCTTCTGATATTGAAGACTGGATATTGATGCTATTCAATATACGATGTATGTCCATGAATTCAGGAGTAATACAGAAACAAATGGACGCAAATGATATCAGAATACCGAAGCTGGAGCATCAGTGTAGTATTATTGTTCGTTACTGCAAAATGGTCTGCATCTTGGCGTGTATCTGCTTTGATGACTACCCAATATAGCCGGCTATCAGAAATAGATGAATCATAATTTATATTATGTCTCTAGTGAAGATATTATATTATATATTTCGTTTTCTAAACTAATATTATAAAGAGATAAAATTGCTGGTTTTAAAACAGTTTGATAATATCTAAAATAGCTGATCCGTGATGAATGAGTGTCATAGGCAACTTTTATTCGAAATTATATCTGCTTTGTGTGTGGATGCATTAGTCACGGGAGCAAAGCCTCAGGAAAAAGCTAGTTTGAAATTAAATGTTAAAGTCAAATAAATTGATCCCATTTAAAAACAAGTTGTAAGAACCTTGATTGTTGCTTTATGTTACTAATTAGTTCTAAAAATAACAAAGGTCCGTAATTGCAGCAAAAAATAATTTTGAAGGAAGGTGGAAAGAGCAAAAAACCATTCGGATCAAATGACCTTAAAATCGTATTTCCTCGGCTGAGTTTTGACAAAAGAAAAACATAATGAAAGAAAAGTTTAATATATTTAATTAAACGCTTCTATTTTGTGTTTCTTGAATAATTTGAGTGTCTGGTATTTATTTTTCGAATAAGATTTTTTAGTGGACCATTTATTGGTGGTAGTCAGCTCTGATGATCTTACTAACTACTTTGATGATCTTACATCTTATCTTACAATATTATAAAGAGGAAAGATTTTTTTGTTTGTTTATTTGTACCGAATAGGCTCCAAAACTACTGGACCGAATTCAAAAATTCTTTCACCGTTGGGAAGCTACTCTATCCCCGGGTGACATAGGCTACTTTTTATCCCTGTATACCCACGGGAACGGGAACTACACGGGTGAAACCTCGAGGCGTCCTCTTGTAATACGTAAGGATAGTATTTGCCTAATTTACTACTACGTTATGTGAAGTTTCTTGTCCGTTCGTCTCCACAACTACCTTTTCGAATAAAGGACAGTAGAATCAATTTATTCTTGTTTTATAACATTTCATTTTGACGTTGAAAAGTGCCGTTTAATGGCCTAACTAAATAGATAAATTGTTTGACTTTTGGCTTTGAACACTCGTAACATCAATATGAATATAACAAGTAAAATTTGTATTATTATTAAAACTACATAATTTATGTAGTCGCTTCGATCGAAAATTTATCGAACATTATAATATCTTGCAAAAATACCCCGATTCAGAAAGTAAAACGCCTGAACCGATTTTCATCAAACATAGCTAAGAACACTTTAGATAAAATAAACTAAAACGAAAAAAAAAAAACAAAATCGGTTTGTCGGTTTAGGAGCTATGATGCCATATACAGATACACATGTCAATGTGTTATAAGTATAACACCCCTCTTTTCCGTCGGGGGTTAAAAACAGGATAACCTAATTTTAGAAACGGAGCATTGATGGCTCTGTTTCCTGTTTTATAAATTTCGTATCCAATTACATAATTCCTTTGTTCTCTACAGCATCAAAACAAGCAAATTCTAATTCCATTTTCCATATTAGCCGATCCCACAAAAATCGTGATAGAAGGAAATAAAACACTACAGTTTCAATGGCTGAAGGAAACAGGAGTAGTCCTTTAAGGGACGATGTAAATTTATGACCACCTACAAGAATTTACGGGCGCTAAGCGTGAAAATGGGTAATTTGTCTTTTGGTTAATATCCGACCGCCGAGTTTTGTGCTAATTGAATTAGCTGGCTATTATTCTGTTGGAATGGAGACAAATATGCTTAGGACAGCGCTGATGCAAAATTTGGAGTCGACATTTTGATTTTATCATGTTGTGCTGTCAATTTATTTATGATATGGTAGTGCTAGTAAACAATAGATAAGTCCTATGTTTTTTATTGAAACTTGTTTCTTTGATTTCCATTACACACAAAAATCTTTCAAAAATACGCTTCATTTATACATTGTATTTACAAATTACAACATATCCCTCATTAATTTTCGATTCATCTTTTTTTTAATTTAAATACCACGGGGTATTTAATTTTATTGCTGAGATATCTACATAACGTAAAGTACCTACACTTTTCTCTCCAGATATATTATAAAGTCGTGCACATTAATTAATAAGTAAAAGCTTTATTAATGACTAGCTGACCCTCGGGGCTTCGCTCCCGTCAACTGCCTACCTACCCTGGCTACCCTGCCTACCCTGCCTACCTTGCCTATCCTGCCTACCATGCCTACCCTGCCTACCCTACCTGCCCTGCCCATACCCTGCCTTCCCTGCCTACCCTGGCTACCCTGCCAACCCTGCCTGCCCTGCCTACCCTGCCTACCCTGCCTACCCTGCCTACCCTGCCTACCCTGCCTACCCTGCCTAACCTGCCTACCCTGCCTACCCTGCCTACCCTGCCTACCCTGCCTACCCTGCCTACCCTACCTGCCCTGCCCATACCCTGCCTTCCCTGCCTACCCTGGCTACCCTGCCAACCCTGCCTGCCCTGCCTACCCTGCCTACCCTGCCTACCCTGCCTACCCTGCCTACCCTGCCTACCCTGCCTAACCTGCCTACCCTGCCTACCCTGCCTACCCTGCCTACCCTGCCTACCCTTCCTACCCTGTCTATCCTGCCTACCCCTGGCTACCCTGCCTACCCAGCCTACCCTGCCTACCCTGCCCCTACCCTGGCTACCCTGCCTACCCTGACTTTCCTGCCTACCCTGCCTACCCTGCCTTTCCTGCCTACCCTGCCTACCCTGCCTATCCTGCCTATCCTGCCTATCTTGCCTATCCTGCCTACCCTGCCTACCCTGCCTACCCTGCCTACTCTGCTTACCATGCCTACCCTGCCTACCCTGCCTACCCAGCCTACTCTGCCTACCCTACCTATCCTGCCTACCCTGCCTTTCCTGCCTACCCTGCCTACCCTGCCTTTCCTGCCTACCCTGCGTATCTTGCCTACCCTGCCTACCCTGCCTACTCTGCTTACCCTGCCCACCCAGCCTACCCTGCCTACCCTACCTATCCTGCCTGAACTGCCTTTCCTGCCTACCCTGCCTTTCCTGCCTTCCCTGCCTACCCTGCCTACCCTGCCTTTCCTGCCTACCCTGACTTTCCTGCCTTTCCTGCCTACCCTGCCTACCCTGACTACTCTGCTTACCCTGCCTACCCTGCCTACCCGGCCTACCCTGCCTACACTGCCTTTCCTGCCTACCCTACCTATCCTGCCTAACCTGCCTACCCTGCCTACCCTGCCTACCCTGCCTACCCTGCCTACCCTGCCTACCCTGCCTACCCTGCCTACCCTGCCTACCCTGCCTACCCTGCCTACCCTGCCTACCCTGCCTACCCTGCCTGCCCTGCCTTTCTCGCCTACCCTGCCTATCTTGCCTACCCTGCCTACCCTGCCTACTCTGCTTACCCTGCCTACCCTGCCTAACCTGTCTTTCCTGCCTACCCTGCCTATCCTGCCTACCCTGCCTACCCTGCCTACTCTGCTTACAATGCCTACCCTGCCTACCCTGCCTACTCTGCTTACCATGCCTACCCTGCCTACCCTACCTATCCTGCCTACCCTGCCTTTCCTGCTACCCTGCCTATCCTGCCTACCCTGCCTACCCTGCCTACCCTGCCTACCCTGCCTACCCTGCCTTTCCTGCCTACCCTGCCTATCTTGCCTACCCTGCCTACCCTGCCTACTCTGCTTACCCTGCCTACACAGCCTACCCTGCCTACCCTGCCTACTCTGCTTACCCTGCCTACCCAGCCTACCCTGCCTACCCTACCTATCCTGCCTACCCTGCCTTTCCTGCCTACCCTGCCTATCCTGCCTACCCTGCTTTTCCTGCCCACCCTGCCTATCCTGCCAACCCTGCCTACCCGGCCTACCCTGCCTACCCTGCCTATCTTGCCTACCCTGCCTACCCTGCCTACTCTGCTTACCCTGCATGCCCTGCCTAACCTGCCTATCCTGCCTACCCTGCCTATCCTGCCTACCATGCCTACTCTGCTTACCATGCCTACCCTGCCTACCCTGCCTACTCTGCTTACCCTGCCTACTCTGCTTACCCTGCCTACCCTGCCTACTCTGCCTACCCTGCCTAACCTGCCTATCCTACCTACCCTACCTACTAATTTGTATCTATCATCAATAGTTTTCTCAGCGCACGCCAAATAATGTATTTTACAGACAACATTTTGCTACCTTGGGTTACATTATTGCAATTTTCATAAGGATCTCTATTTTTTTTTTAAATATTTTATAGCCTATGACACTCAAGAATAATGTAGCTTTATATCGGTGCAAGAATTTTCAAAATCGGTTCAGTAGATCCAAAGATTACCCCTTACAACGTCACAAACTCACAAACTTTACCTCTTTATAATATTAGTATAAGATAACGGCAACATTTAAAAAAAAATCTTCGTCTTCAACTACTCTGATTTTTCATAACCATACCAACTTTAAATCAATGGGGTCACAAATGTTCAATCTCTAAAACAGAGTCCATTTCTTACTTTAAGTATTCATTTAATTAAGAAGCCTTAAGTTAGACAGTAATTATTCTAAATTACGGTCTAACAAGAATGATAAATGACTGAAAGGTCTAATGCTATTGTCAGTCCATTAATTCAATTGTTCTAGTATTCAGAATCGCTATCTTGTCTCTCAGTTGCCAAATACTATAGCTTATCTTTGCTATGTTTCATTCATTTCGTTTTAGAATTTGAATCAACGTTTGACAACTATTTTAACCAAAAACTATTACTAAAATAAAACTATTTTAACTAAAATTATAAATTTACTAGATTCTGATCATTGCGGGCAGAGGATTACTATACCAAACCAAAACAACAAAGTGGCTAAAAAGGATATCACTGTTAACCCCAAAACTGCAAGTCGCTTGCTTTTAAAGTTAAACTCATTAATAAATTACCAATTTTGTCAATTGATGCTGATCCTAATCATCTATATGATGATTTTTTTTTTGTATATACTGTAAACAATTTAATTCGACCTTTGTTCCAAAACTATCTCCTATAATAGTAACGCATAATTCAGTGATTGGGATACCATTGGTATTCATAAAAGTAGAACACGGCTTTATGAGCTGTACAGTGAAAGGACTTATGTAAACACTGCTGAATTTAATTTATATGTTAGAAATTATTTAAAATTATTTAAAAAAGTTTGTTGTTTGGCCAAGTCGCGTTATTTGAGCTCGAAGATTAAAAACAGGAGTAATGTTGTTAAAACGACTTGGAATGTTATTAATAGTGAAACGGGAAGATCTGGTAACCGAAATATTGACTACGGCCTGTCTATTAATGGCAACATCATAAAATCATACTCACAAGTCGCACTGGCCTTTGAAAATTTCTTTTCAGATATTCCCATTTCAACTACTAAATCCTTAAACTCATCACCTTCTGTTGCTGAGTAATTGCTAAAAGAAAATGTTAATGCTTGCGATTCGGTTTTTTTTTTGAACATATTACTTGTAAAGACATAATTAAAACCTTTCACACTTTAAATGTTAAAAAGACTGTAGATCTGTGGGGTCATTCTGTAGTAGTTGCTAAGACTATTATTGACATTGTCGCACCTAGTTTAGCTATTATCTTTAATAATTGTATCGACTGTGGGGAGTTTACTGACTTTATGAAAAATAGTAAAATAATACCTTTGTTTAAATCAGGTAGTACATCAGACCCTACAAATTATAGAACTATTTCAGTACTACCTACGTTTAGCAAAATATTTGAGAAATTAATTTTAGAGCAATTGCAAAGATAAACATAAATTATTACATAGCAAACAGTTCGGTTTTGCAAGGGGTCGTTCAACTATTGATGCCGGGTGTTGAGCTTTTAGGACATATTTATAATGCATGGGAAGATAAGTGCGATGACTTGGGAATCTTTTGTGATTTGTCCAAAACATTTGATTGTGTTTTTCATGAAACGCTAATCAGGAAACTCCGCCACTACGGGATCCGGAACAGCGCTCTGGATCTTCTTACTTCATATTTGAGTAATAGGATTCCGACCGTTGACGTTAATGGAAAAGATCTCCTGGATCTTTGGTAACAATGGGTGTCCCACAGGGCTCGATTCTTGGTCCTTGCATTTTGTTATTATATATATATTTTTTTTTGTTTTCTTGCAATGACAAGAATATTTACTTTTCAAAGTATTATATTATTTTATTTTAATTATTGTGAATGTGAAGACTATGTGGATCATTTTTTTTTTTTTTTTATTTAATTTTATCTTAGTTTTTAATCATGGGCTGGCAGTTTGAGTAGTTTATGCGGCCTACCCGAATATCCTTTCTTTGGTACTGTTCGTCGAATCGTTGAGCTCCTTAAATTCTGAGTTGAGCTGCTCGGTTATTGACAAATGCGTGCACTGACTGGACAGGTCCACTCAATCTGGCTGGTTCTTTTCTCAAAAAACCATTTCAGACATTAGTCTACATGGTCTTCACATGATCTAACCAAGATTTTGTCTGGACTTTAAAAGATACTGTGACCTCTGAGTTTGTTTCGGCCTTTCTTCTCAGAGTAGTCAGATAGGAAACGCCGACCGCATCAAGTTTTAAAAAAATATGTTCGATGTGTAAAAATGTTTGTACAAACCAACTTACAGAAATAAAATCATTTATCATTTATAACCCTGGAATACCTGGGTCGTGAATTCGTTGTGTTTGCTGAGATCGCAATGTGAAAATTTCTATAATTTTGTGTAGTTTTTATAACATTTTCCAAAATGATCATGCGCTTATCAAAATTAAACTTGTAATTTCTAATTAACGTTTCCAAATTAATTACCGGAAGTGTCAACACAATAAATACGGAAATGACGTCACAATTGGTATGCAAACAAAATGCTACACTGATTGTTAATTATATTGTTTGGTGGTTTAACTGATTAATTTTGTATACAATGTAAAATTTAAACGTCATCAACATTACTTTCATTTGCTATTTTATATAAGGTAATTAATTTAATCTAATTTAATTTACACATAATGCTTGCAGCTTGTTCAGTAGACGTTAAATTATTTACTCTTCAACACTTGAAAATTGACTCGTAAAGTAACCGATTCTAAGCTCACAATGCAGTTTATTTCACATGCATTTCCATTCTGTTTTTGTTCTCGTGCGAAAAAGTACGCTCCTTGCCCCCGAAATTATAATACTGGGTCGGTAAGCGGCTTCCTCCTAAAAAATCGAACACGTGTACAAAAAATATCTGGGCGCCGTTTATAATATTCTTAACACATCATATTATGATACGTGTGAGCATTTGTCATTGCACTCACGGCCCCATAATATCTATCTCACCTCGAACACAATGGAAATCTTCACCCACTTGCATCATTTAGTTGACGCCCTGCCTTTCATAGCATACATCCAATGTCACGAATCTTTAGAACCCGCAAAATAATATCACTTACATCACTGAAAATCAAAAATAGAATTTGTCTAACAAATTAAACAAAAATCAAACAAAAACATAACAAAGTAGGTTGTATAAAACACACACCTTATTTCTTTATTCTTCGGTATACATTTGTTCAGACTAGAGTTTATTTTATTATACGCAGATGCGATCTCCGCATTCATGAATCCAAATGTTCCTCTCTATTATTGCCGACGATTTTCCGTACATAGCTGTGTTGTTTCTGGTTTTGTAGAAATAAAAGACTGGGATCCGGGTTTGGATTTTTACTTACTTTTTGACCTGATTTGTGACTGGCTGATTTAAATAGTTTAAGTAAGTTTTTCGTTTTCGTTTGCAGAGTTAAATTCTTTATTAAATATATACGTAGCTTGGTTGCTTTTAGCGGAATTTTGTTTTCCTTTCTTGGTTGGGAAAACCTGTCAATCAATGAAGCTGTCTAGCCCTTGCCAAGCAATTTTAGGGTTAGCTTCCATTCTTGCCGTATGCAGCTGAATAAGAGCACTTTACCACCAATCTGACCTTCATAACGCAATAAATGAGTGACACGATATAATAACACCACGTTTGTAAGACCCATTCACTCTTGCTTGTGTCCCAGCAGTGGCAACCTTGAAATGCTGATGATGATGATATGGTAACACCGGTAGTTAGACTTTCATGATTCTGACTACCAGTAAAGATTGTTGAAGATCTAAAAATAATAGCCGGGACCATGGCAATTTATTCATTTTTGAAGTTCGAGACGTGTACAAATTGGTACATTAACTCCAGCTCACTAGAGCCAGTAATTTGTATCATCGTTTACACCTCCTGAGGATTCTGAGAAATTGCCGATAGCATCGGGCGCTTACTTATTATTTAATAATTTGTTTTTGGATAGATATATATTAAAGAACGTTTTATTTAGAAGAATACCACGATACGAAATTTACATGTGCTTGTACCGGTAGACCACTTATTAATACCAACCTATTACTGTCCCACTGCAGGGCCTCTTCTCATACAGAGAAGGTAGGATTTATTACCACGCTTGCACAATTCAGATGGCGATTTCAGACTATATGTAAGTCTAGAGGACTTAGGGTCTGGCTACATGCTCAATCTTATTTGCACGAATCCTTGTTTGTACAAGCAAACGTTAAGACGCAAAACGGTATACCCCATAAATGGCTTGCACAAAATGCTACTTTGTACAAAATTGATTTGCTCAATTAAGCATTTACGTGAAGACGGTACAATATTAATGCGCAGGCATTTGCACCATCAAGCAAACAAGCAAAAAGTATGCAAGTTGGTATTGTGTGGACTGCAGGCAGTTTTTGCGCAAATCGTTTGCTTATACAATTTGCTATCGTGTTGACATCATGCAGTTTTGAGCCAATTTTGCATAAACTGTGCATGTAAGATTAAGTGTGTAGCTGAACCTTTAAACAAGTGTCATCACATCAAGATCAAGATCAAAGAAAGCGTCACGATAGTGATTAAAAAATAATAAAAATGTCAGGGATTGTCAAGCACTATCGAAATGTCACGTAACCAAATTCCTTACATTTTGGCACTTCGATCATCGCCATGGCTGACATTACTTGTCTAGAGCCCCAGGTTTCCTCACGATTTTTTCATCCGCCAATATCAGCATAATATCATCCACGGAGCAGGTGATATCGACTGGTCTCAGGTGATATCGACTGGTCTCTCGTTGTTGATAGCGCTATCTATATTGTGTCGAGGATATGGTAAACTGCTTCAATGCCAAACTGCTGAATTTATACGACAAGCATGCGCCGCGTCGGCGAGTTAAAGTTAAGCATAATCCTGCTCCGTGGATGAATACTCAAATTAAAGACGCAATTGCTCGTAAGGACAAGGCGAAGAGCAGATATAGGCGCAGACCCACGGATCAGAATCTTACTCATTTCAAAGCACTACGTAACCGCTGCAATCGTCTGTATCGGGATGCTAAGAGACGCTATTTCCATGAATCTCTAGTAAATCGCAAGTCCTCTGACGTTTGGCGATTTCTAAAGTCTGTCGGTATCGGCAAATCTCCCACTAATACCTGTAAAGATGTCGACTTGTCGGCTCTTAATAGGCACTTTTCTCTTCCACCTGTCACACTCGACCCTATAGTCAAAACTTCTACTTTGACTGAACTTTCCGAATTGCCGTTACCGAATTGCCCACTATTTAATTTAAATTCAGTCTCTGATGACGATGTTAAAAAATCTCTTCTTGCTATTTCATCCTCTGCTGTTGGCCATGACAATCTGTGTTCGCGAATGATAATTCCTATTCTCCCGGAACTCCTTCCCATTCTTGCTCATATTGTTAACTTCTCTTTATTCACTGGCACATTTCCTTCAGCCTGGAAACAGGCACACATTATACCACTTCCCAAAATAACCAATCCTTCTTCTTTATCTCATTTCAGACCCATCTCCATACTACCTTTTCTCTCTAAAGTTCTCGAGCACATCGTTCATGGTCAAATTTCCAGATTCCTCTCGTCTAATGCTCTTATCTGTCCTTTTCAATCTGGCTTCCGGACTGGTCACAGCACGGCAACTGCACTTCTGAAGGTCACTGATGACATCCGCTGGGCTATGGAAAATAAATCTCTCACGGTGTTAGTCCTGCTTGACTTCAGTTGTGCATTTAACTCGGTGGATTTTGACATTCTGCTCGGGGTCCTTCAGTCTATTAACTTTTCTCCCTCTGCATTAGCCTGGTTTGACTCTTATCTTCGGGGTCGCTTGCAGTGTGTTCGCCTTGAAGAGATATTCTCTGATTGGTGTAATCTCACTGCTGGTGTTCCTCAGGGTGGCGTTCTCTCTCCTCTTCTTTTCTCTATCTTCATAAACACTGTTACCAAGATAATCAGCTCCAACTTCCATCTTTACGCAGACGATTTGCAGCTTTATCGACACTTCTTGCTTGCGGATGTGGACTTTGCAATTGACGCCATGAATCGTGACCTGAAAAGTGTTAGTGAATGGGCTAAGTCCTATGGATTACAGATCAACCCATCCAAGTCCCAGGCTATGATCATAGGCAGTCGATACTATCGCACTGCGCTTGACGTGTCCACTCTGACACCTTTATCCCTTGACGGCTCGACCATAGCTTACACTGATACTGCTAAGAACCTTGGCGTCTTAATAGACAGTAATCTCTCTTGGCGAGCTCAAGTTAATGAGATAAGTCGCAAGGTGCACTTTTCATTTCACTCATTGAAAGCCCTTCAAAACCTATTGCCCTTTAAAACCAAAATCCATCTAGCTCAAACTCTAATTCAGCCGATCATCGATTACGCTGATGCCTGCTATCTGGATGCCACGGAGGAGCTCTTAAATAAGCTTGAGCGCTTGCAAAATCTGTGCATCCGTTTTGTTTTTGGTCTGAGGAAATACGATCATGTCTCTCAGTTCCGCAAGGATCTCAAGTGGCTCCCGATCCGTCTTCGCAGGAACACTCGAGTATTATGTCTCCTCTTCAACATCCTTTTTAACCCTGCATACCCTGGATATCTGTGCGATCGCTTTTCCTTTACTCGCCCTGCCGATGTCCAGTGTAGATCCCACCTAAGGCATCATCTAAACTTCCCCTCCCACAATACTAATTTCTATTCCCACTCCTTCTCTGTTCATGCAGTACGACTGTGGAACTCACTTCCACCTAAAATCCGTGACTCTAAAAATGTATCCTTATTCAAGAAGCAGGTCAAAGAACATTACCTTTCCACGATCTTGTAATTTTATATATTATTATATTATAAGTTGTATGTATTTTTATCTTTTATATATTTAGTTAAGGTATATGTGTAATTTATATAAAATTAGTTAAGTTATTATTGTCTATTTTAAGTTTCCTTATTTCTTTCTACACACTGTGTCTTCGTCTATCATCCAACTTTCCTGTCGCAGGTCTGCTGGAAGAAATTTCTATTGAAATAAGCAGTACCTTTGTGCTCTTCTATCTGTATTCCTTCTTTTCTCTGTAAGTTTTTTTTTGTGTGTACATAAATAAATAAAATAAAATAAATAAATCAGTAATGTCCAAAATAAACTTCGAAAGTACATAAGTATGAATTGAAAAAGTTACATTGGTATTTGCCCGGATTTAAATTGAGCCTCAAGAAAGAACGAGAGGCGAGGTCACAATCCCACCGAACTATTCCCAAACCACTGCAACTCCTAAAAGCCAGAATCAACAGTGGCGACCACCAGAAAATCGGCCAGGCGATGAAGCTCGACGAATTCTCGAAGAATGAATTAACTGTCTTGGATCCCGCAACGAAATTAATCAGAAAAGAATAAAGGAGGTGGCGAGGTCAGGCGAACACATACCGTTCCGAAAATCTATTATCCCAATTTCATCACAAAATAACATATAACCAGTTCGATCAGCAACACCATTAGCCCATTCTGCCCATAATCATGGTCCTAACGGTCGATAATGTACCCGTTCGTGCCCGAAACGGGCCGTCTAGTAAATTAAGCCGAATTAATCACCCATTCTTACACATTAAGCTAATCTACAGAGATAAAGTTAAGACTGGAATTAACGTCAAATGTACACAGTTCAATTAGGTTTGAAAGTGAAGCGTAAGTGACTGATATGGATGCTTTTAGCCTAGTTTAACATACATGAACTCGAACTTGCCAGAGTGGTACACGTATAGTACCATTATTTTCCACCAATTACGTTGAAGTCCCATTAAATAAAGGATGAGCCTATTGCCATCAATCGGGCACAATAGGAATGTTTCCTCGGTAGAAAAATTATAATTCTATTTAGTCTGTCAGTGAGAGTATCAAATAATATTGGACACGTATTTTTTGCTTTACCTAATAAATAAAAATTGACAAAGATAAAGCGCATCGAAGTTCAGGAGTGTGGCGTCATTTCGTCAGTATAAAGTGTAGCAGACCGTGAAACGATATTTCAACGCACTGTATCTTCGTATTTTTTGTTTACGTGATAATAGAAAAAAGGATAGTATTTATAGCGAAAATAAATTCAAATTAAAGGTGTACAAAAAAACTGAATATGGCTTACTGAAATACTAAGTGGGTGAAAAACAGTGGACTCCTTTTTCTGTCTGCGGGATCTAAAGTAACCTAACATGAAGGAGATGAACCTTCCAACCTAACCTATCCGTGTCGGGGTTCTCTAAGCTCCCGAGCTCTCTTCGCTCGCTCTTGGACTAATTCTTTGAAAACACGAATACAGTCGAACGCTCGTGCTGCACAGCGATGCAGCGATGTCACCTCGATGGTTGTTCAGATATTTTCAAAAGTACAATATGCTAAAATAGAACCCCAAATACAATCTCAAACTGGTTAAATAGTTACTTACTTAGTATAATAGTGGCCCATATAGTATATTTTTCGCCCGGTTAACAATTCCCCAAGAAAAATACGTATCCAATATGTTTAGGTTATCTAACTGACGGACTAAATAAATATTTTTTGTCAACTCTAATCAAACCCAGAATCTTATGATCAGCAGTAGCGATTGCTATCTCTTAGAGACCAACGAGGCAAAGAAAGAAAGACATCACTTATTTGATTTTTTTATGATAATGTAGGTATATACATAAGTAGGAGTATTTGTAAATTGTCCCGATACATTTTGCCTTACGGCATGCAAAGTATTGGATCTGAATTACCTCATGCTTAGCAGTGGCAATTGCTACCACTTAGAGACCAACGAGGCAAAGAAAGAAATAATTTATTTGCTGATAATGTAGGTATACATATGAGTTGGAATATTTCTGAATTGTCCCGATACAATATATTAGATTTTAATTTAATAATATAGTTACAACCATCACAATTATTATTAACACAGTCAAAATTTAATAGGTAGGTTTAATAGATCAGTCAAAATGAATGAATAAAATATACAGACAGGTGAGTCAGTCCAGTTTGAAGTTATACTATTAAGGCGCCGATTCCCTTGAGTAGCTGATTTTAAAATGAGAATCACGTCTAAACGGCTAGTCGTATTTTTTTGGAAATAATATATGTTACATTAAACCATTTTCTTAATAATTTGGTCTCAGAAAATATTGAGTTTTATTCGTACAACATAGTGTAATTAATATGTAAAGTTATGTCTAAAACGGACTGAAACACGACAATCGCTTCAAAACCGCTGAGCATATTTGAATTAAATCAACACCGTTTGAAAGACAATTTAATTATCTACATTTAGATCTGAGGCATTTTTTTTTTAAATCATAGAATAATACGGCAAGTACAAAATACTACTAAATTTTGGGTCGCAAAGGTGTGAAACGAGTGCGGTTCCCTCAAGGTCGTTGGCGTTAGTCGTCGTCTTAAAGTTATGTGCAGTCTGTGTTTAAGTCTGGCTTTAGACTGACCATATATCTATACAAAAATAAAGATGCCCGCAGATGCAACATAACTTTATTCAACAAAACTTTCGGTCAGAAAACAACTGTCAAATTAAATTCCGCAGAACCGTCTCTGGAACGTGTAAACAAATTATGATTCTTTTGCACGCGAGTCCAACTTGCACTTGGCTGTTTTTCGTTTTATCTTCATTCGGTATCGTCTATGGACTTTCGCTAGCTAATTAAGTTTGATCCTATAACATAAATAAAAATGCGAATGAACAGGTGGTCTCGTGGCAGAAGTAAGAATTAAAAGTTAAATTAAAAAATAAGTACTATTGATATGTTTATTTCAATAACTATTACAAAGAAAACAAGTTCGGCTTTTTTATAAGTATTTCTTGTTATTCGACTTCAAAAAAAAGAGGAGGTTATCAATTCGTCGGAATCCTTTTTAACCAACTTCAAAAAAGGAAGAGGTTCTCAATTCGTCGAAACTTTGTTTTTTATGTATGTTACCCGATTCCTCAAAGACGATTGAACCGATTTCAAAAATTCTTATTTTATTTGAAAGGTAACTGATAAATGATTTTATTTCTGTAAGTTGGTTTGTACAAACACTTTTACATGTCGATCATTTTTTTTAAAACTAGATGAGGTCGGTGTTTCCTATCTGACTACTCTGACAAGAAAGGCCGAAACAAACTCAAAGGTCACAGTCTCTTTTAAAGTCCAGACAAAATATTGGTTAGATTATGTGAAGACCATGTAGACTGATGTCTGAAATGGTCTTTTGCAGAAAGAACCAGCCAGATTGAGTGGACCTGTCCAGTCAGTGCACGCATTTGTCAATAACCGTGTAGCTCAACTCGGAATTTAAGGAGCTTAACAATTCGACGAACAATACCAAAGAAAGGACCTTCGGGTAGAACGCATAAACTACTCAAACTGCCAGACCATGATTAAAAAATAAGATAAATAAAATTAAAAACAAAAAAAAAACAGATTGACATAGTCTTCACATTCACTATAATTAAAATTAAATTATATAATACTTTAAAAAGTAAATATTCTTGTCATTGCAAGGAAACCAAAAATATAAAAATAATAAAATTCACGTTGCAAAATATAAAAAAATCAAAATTAATTGGAGCAGCTCAATCCCAAGCCTTTTTGACCTCAACGTAATCTTTAATCGTATAAAACGCTTTCTAGCACAACTTACGTTTAATGAAAGATTTGAATTTATTAAGACTTAGATCTTGTACGTGGCTTGGAAGCTTATTATAAAAGCGTACACATTGACATCTAAACGAGCCACCTATTTTCTTGAGCCCAGTTGTAGGTACTACAAATTTATGTTTGTTCCTAGTATTTTTGTTATGGATATCACTGTATTTTTTAAACAATTTTATATTTATTATACCGAACACCCTGTATTTTATACATCATACTATTTTTATACGCATAATCAATTACAGCAACTATTGTAATATCGCCCAACATTAGACTTATGCCATCGAAGTTGGCTCGACCTTTGTATAAAAGTGTAATTAAGATTCCTTGTAAAAATACTTGGCTGGACGCCCACGATTGAGACTGCGGCTGATAAACGGCGATAGGATTTGCTATCACATTGGGACTTAATATCGGAAATACGCGAATGGCTGTAAAGACGTGACGAGAATACGAAGAATGCTTGCCAGGTAAGTGGGTGTGATCTACAGATTCCAAAGCTTCCTCTCAGGTGTGATTAAATCAAGGGGTTTTTGTTCTTCTTTTATTTAAGCATCTATCTTAAAGTATGATTTTCCGTTCTTTTGCAGCATCTTCTTTTCTAAAGCTCTACAAATAGACTCTATTCTGGGTATACATTGCGTGTACAGAGTCCCTCTCTGTACACGCAATGTATACCCAGAATAGAGTGAGATGGAGAACTCTCGGAAAAACGCAACCATCCTATCGGATGATCCGTAAACACGATCGATCCGTTAGGAGAAGAAGATTCTTTACCAGTACTGGATAAAGACCTTTTTAGTCCTTACCTACGTTTTTACATATGTTTTAGGGTTCCGTACCTGAAGGGACAAATGGAGCCCTATTGCTGTCACTTGCTTGTACAGACAGACGGTGTCTGTACGTCTGCCGGTACGTCTGTCACACAGGTTTTACAGCCGAACGGTTGGAGCTACAGTCTTCAAATTTCACAGTATATGCATCATTACCTGAAGCCATACAAATTGTGAAAAAATATTTTTCTGTTTTTTTAAATGTTTTTGAAAACAGACAGTACAACAGTTATATCACTCATCGAGTTCTAAAAAATGATACCCTACTCGATGGGGCAGGTAATTTTTTTTTAGCGTCTCGCATTTTAAAAAGTCACCAAAGTCAGATTTTTTACAAACTTTTTTGATCTGAAGATATGTTGTTGTCTTGTTTTACTTTTCATTGGCATATGAACTTCAAATTATTATTACGAACATTTTACAAAAAAAATACCTATATATTGATAAATCAGATTTTTCTTTGAAATTTCCTATTTTTCTATTCAAAATAACTTGTTTTTGCGATTTGGTACAGAACCATAAATGTGCAAAGTCCGACACGCACTTAGCCTATTATTTATCTTTTTTGTTCTTTTTTGTATTACAAATATTTATTTATATTTATCTAGTTGGCCCAGTTTTCATGTCGCAAAAGTTAAAGCAAAATGAAGCTTTATAATAAAGCTATTATTCCGCTAAATACCTCTCAAATTCAACTCGCAAAGCTTATTTATTGTGTCTCTCAGAATCTCATTATGATTATTAAGAAAACGACTGCTTAGTACAAAACTCATCAATCCTTGCGAAGCAAAAAGGAGCGGCGCCTATTAATTTTATTATAGCGATAAAATAATAATTCAGAACGATAGCATGACCGGAAATAATTCCTCGGAGCATTAAACAAAAGGTAAGTAACGGTTGGTCGTTCTTTTGGCAATATTGGGGAATTTGCCGAGGTGTGGCTCCTATTATGAGATTGGAATCCGCAGCCGTAATTTTATTATGCGTCTGAATTAAATTAGCAGACGATTTCATTTTTAATCAAGTGAAGTAGCTCGCTTTACACATTGACCGCATTATATATCCCCTAAATCTATTCATTTACAAAAATGAACCTTAAAACAAACTGACTAAAGTAGATAATCGACTACTTGGTTCGACTGGACATCGAAGTCAAGTTAATTGTAATAAAATTTCAGAGTCGTTTTTGTAATGGTTAATTTTAGCTGCTAAGGCTTTGAGACGAACTCTGACCCAGAAACGGTGTCGGATAAGAAAACACGTTTTTTCATCTTATCGATAGAAGGATGGAACCCGATAATATATAAAATAAATCACTTTGGACCTACTTTTAAAGTGAAAATTATATTTTACTACCGACCAGCCCCGGCTTCACACGGGTAGTAAAACATGTCTACTTGTTTTTCTTAAAATAAGTACTTATCTACCTCACACAGAACAAAATAATTCACTATATAAAACAAAACCAACTCAATTGCAACCTTCCAGCAACACCCAAAAAAAAAAGAAATGCATAATTGGAGTCATCACCAAATTGCTCAAAAGTATTTTTATTTTATGAATACGCACGCGTTATAGCAACAGTGGGCGACAGCAATTTATTTTAGCGCGCGAATTTTTTTATTTTGCGATAACTCAGATATTAATTTAAATTATATGTTGTAAAGGATTATCATAATGTGCATGAAATGTTTAAGGTAACTAACGTATTTAAATTGATAAAGATGAGAAGACTAAAGAAAGATGGAAAGCTATTTAGACGGAAAATTGATACTGTATCCGTCTAAATAGTTTTCCAATTACCGCATTGAAAGAAACTTTTTTTTAAGTTAGAATGGGTAAAGTAAGCTATCATTAAAAGATAGATATATGCCATCGTGGATTTTTCGGTAGACATATAAAAGAGGAATATCTTACCATACATTGTTTTGTTTTATCTCAGCGTTTTCAATGAAACCTCCCAGGTGGCTTGACATTTTCCGACATTCTCAACAATTATCGTCATTATTCAATCAATATACACAAAAAGTTAAGTAATTTTACACCTAAACCTTCCTCATAAATCACTCTGTCTATTGGTGAAGTTATTGAGTTTATCGCGAACAGACAAAGAAATAGACAGACACAGCGGGAGTCTTTCGTTTATAATATTTAGTGGGAGTGATAGTGATGTGTAGGTACCAATGGCTCTGAAAAATAAGGATTGGTATTTTATTATAATTCATGGCAGGCATGTAGGTCGTAAGTCGTAGTAAAACATAACCTAACATAACGCTTGTATTTCCCGAAGGGTTGGGCAGAGGTGTTAGCCTAATAGAACACCCACATTTCACCGGTTTTGTTTAATTCCTACTTAATAAGCACACATACAGACTGAAACCCGAAACCCAGCACAAATACGGAGTTAAATCGGCAACTGAGAAATTCATATGGAAAATCCCAATAACATTGAGCACGACTGAAAATCGAATATTTGAATTTCATTTTAAGGAATGTAAGGTTTAAAACCTCTATCACCAACTACTAGAGTCCATTTCAGGAGTTAGCTCTGCAGCCACCATATTAAATTCACTTTATGTATTCTAAACTTCCGGTTACAAAGTTACCGAAATAGCCCGAAGAATAGTAGTAGGCAGGGCATATTGCTCACAGAATGGATGGTCGATAGGGCTGAATAGTTCTAAAGTGGCGACCGCGAACCGAAAGACGCAGCGTTGGAAGGCCTCCCCCTAGGATGACCAATTACCTGGTTAAGGTTGCGGGAATCCTCTGGATTTGAGACGAACAGGACCAGTCAATGGTCTGACACTTCGTGTCGAGCAGTGACAGTCTATCGGCTGATAGACTCTGGCTATTATATAACCATGTAGAAGTCATAATAATAGGAGTGAAATTATATGAACGATAGTGTGGAAATAGTAACAGATGTGATAGAGATCAAAACTGCAAAATGTATGTCGTTAAGGCTTATAAAATCTCGCATTGACTAGTCCTTATATAAGACTCTGAAAGCTAGACCATCAACAGCTACTACTTATCACGTTGTCAACGGAGTGCTGATATGTCAGCTTTGTGCTCGGATTATTTCGACCATAGGTGGGTATGTAAGTTACATGAGGGTGTTAGAATCATGAATGGAACTCTATATAAAAGTATTGATATCTACTAAGATAGCAAGTTTGGAAGGTCAAGATGGTTGTTGGTTATTTACTGTGTATTAAGTTCCAATGTTCGTAGTGTGTAAGTGAAGGGTTTTACGAATAAAAGCACAGAGAGCCAAGATTATGTATTTATTTAAATAAGGCTTGTCAATTAATTCATATTGAGAAGGCTTAGTGAGCTTACCACCCAATCTGTAGACTAATTCTCGTGGAGAAGAAGGGCAACAAACTACCACGAAAGTTTTTTTATAGTATTTATCGATATCTTTTACAACCACATAAAGTATTTACAATATTATAACAAGGATAAGGCAAAGAACATAGACTTACCCTTAAATCAATTTAACATACTAGGAATAAAAGCCATAATATATAGAAAAAAAGAAGAAGTAAAAATATTTATTTGTGAACCGCACAGGAGACACGAAAAAAATACAATAGAAAACAAAAAACATAACAAACACAACAATTTCAACACGGTTGTGTTGAAATTGTATCTAAATCATATTGTGGCATATTAGCAATAATGAAGTTATAATATCAAATAACTTACGTTAGTCTTGTGTGGTCGACCTTACACCAAGTATTATAAGTAGTATACTTCTAAATAACAATAGCTGGCCTGTACTGGCGTGTAGTTCACAGAAAAGTAACTCAGCTTATCAATTACACAATATTTCCGGTTGGTAACCCGCCATTTTCTATATTTCTTTAAATAATCACAAAATAAGAATAATAATATAATATAGCCATTTATTTCCTTAACAAATATTGACATACATTTCATTGTTATTGATTTGATTTGAATTGAAACATTTTCATTTAACATCTTGGATTAGCTTAAGAAATATCATTTAAATAAAATATGTCATCGTATTCAAATATAATCCTAGTCAAATTTTCATTAAAATAAATCATTAAAATAAAAAATAATATAATCATAGTCAAAAGTTCATGTCATCATAAATGTCAAATAAATCATGATAAATTCTCAATTTGTCAGTTTTTGTTAAGGATCTCTCGACGAGTATAGGCCTCCTCCATTTTTTTCCACTTTTCTCTATCTTGGTCTGTGGCAAACCAGTCATCTCCTGCAATCTTCGTAATTTCATCAGTCCATCTCTCTAGCGGTCTCCCTCTTTTGCGTTTTCCAAGAGGGCCACTCCAGGTAATCACTTTCTTAGGCCATTTTTCATTTGACATACGTGCAATATGGCCTACCCATTTCCATTTTAATTTCAGACAGTGTGATAGAGCATCTATGACCTTTGTCCTTTTCCTTATATCTGTTTTTCTTATTTTATCTTTAAGTTTCAGATTTAGAATACTCCTTTCCATGTTTCTCTGACAAGTTTCAATTTTCCTCTTTGTGAATGTATTATAAACACATGTTTGGCTTGCATATGTGAGACATGAAAGTAAACCTGAATCCAAGATTTTCTTTTTCAGTCTTAAAGGAAGGTTTGATTTTAAGATCTCTTTGTAACTTCAAAATTTCCTCCACGTCATGTTCACACGTCTGTTAAGCTCGGCTCGATGCCTAGATCTTTTAAAAGATATCTCTTTACCCAGATATATATATCCTTGCACAAACTCCAATGGTTTGTTGTTTACTTTTATAGGTTGTTGGTCATAATCTTAGTTTTCTCTGCGTTTAGTTCCAAACCAATAGTGAGACTGACTAAGTTCATTTATCATTTCGTCGAGTTGTGAAGCTGTTTCAGAGAACAAAACTATATCATCAGCAAATCTTAAATTACTTAGATAGTTTCCCTTTATATTAACGCCTTTTTTAGACCAGTTGAGCTTCTTCATTACACTCTGGAGTACGGTTATAAATATTGTTGGAGATAAGGGGTCGCCTTGTCTTACTCCTCTACATATGTTGAACTCCGGACCTGTCGACATCACAAACATCTTTCAGGAGTGCAATCGTTTCTGTTGGTATTTTGCAATCTTCCAAAGCTTTCCACATACTGCTGTGAGAAATTGAGTCGAAAGCCTTTGCATAATCGATGAAAGCCAAGTAGAGTGGACGTCTGTGCTCTCCGAATTTCTCTATCACTTGTTCCAGAGTGTATATGTGGTCTGTAGTTGAGAAACACTTTCTGAAGCCTGCTTGTTTGACTGGTTGATAATCTTCTGTAAATGCAGAGATGCATTGTTTTAAGCATAAGGCAAATAGTTTGTAGAGGCACGATTGTAAGCTGATAGGACGATAGTTGGAGATATTAGATGGATCGCCTTTTTTATAAAGTATAATTATATCGCATTTTGCCCATTCACTTGGTATCTTTCGAGAGTCTAATATTTTATTGAAAAGTGACGTCGCTAGTACGTATCTGCCTATTATAATTATTTCGTTGGGGATGTTATCTGGTCCACAGCTTTTTCCTTTCTTCAGAGTATCTATTTCAATTTTCAAAATTTCAATCACAAAATTAGGTGAACAATATTCAATTATCATGTGATGAAACCATTTTAAAACGTGATATTAAATTCCTGAATTGTATATTAAGGAATTTAATATGACCTCTTTAGTCATTCTTAATCAATATTCGAAAGAATATTGATACTAACAGACAGTATTATTCTAATTGTTTCATAGGACTTATATAAAAAGCTAATATAGCAATATAAAATCCAGGATACATCACAATGATCATTACAAATTACGTAATAATTTATAGTAATATCATCAATGTGGCTTAATATGAGTTTAGAGTTATTTCCTGTACACACAACAACATTTATGTGGGTACTCTTACACATTTGTAGGTAGATGCTTAATCAATGCAAATGACAGGTATGTATTAGGTAGCAAACCATTGTGACTTGAAAATAAAAAATCATGTTTTAATGATGTCACACATACTTCAAATTCTAACAAGGGCATATAGCAGAGTAGCAAATCTAAGCACGCAACCACAATGAGGATCCAAAAAATGCGGCCACTATGGCCAAAACAGGCTAGATGGCATCATCATCATAATCATAATATAAGAATCTATTCTATATTTTTTCCTACAAGACCGCTTCCAAGCGAATAATAAATATATCGCAGTATCCTGCAATAACTTCTTCTATCATTCCTTTACGTTAAATCTCAAAACAGAATTTAAATTTTCGTTTTCATAATATCTAGAAACTTTAGCAAGGATAACCTTAAGACTTGAGAATTAACGATAAAGTTGGCTCAGTCTCTTTCTTGTTTACGAGATAATTTCAAATCCACGTGAAGCAAATCTATCCGCTTCTTAAAACAAATCGTGGCCATTAAACTATGTGAAGAAGCTTTAAAATTATCATCCAACTCGAAACGAATTTAAGCAGGTAGGTACGGAAAAAGTAGTTCAGAAGGTCTACTGACTAAGTCTGAGCGAAAATGAAAGGACTTTCCTGGTTGCTCGATACGAAACAATTTATATCACTTCGATAAATGATAGTGCAAGTAGGTTCATATAGACGCAGTGCGATGCAGTTCGACCGATTTGCACTTTAAATTTTCTTAGAAACAATAAAATTAAACCAATTTCCAAAACAAAATACCTCGGTACTATAAAGCGAAAAATAATTTTCTTTTCGGAAGTCGGTGTCTAAAAGTTTTTGATTTGTCTAAATATAATATACACTAAATACACACTCGGGATAGCTGCAATCGCTTGTCTGTTTATTGTTTACACCATTTCATAACATAACATCATACTAGTATGCTCTAAAGGGGTACGCAGGTGTGAACAGTTCACCCTGGTATACTCTCATTCCACCGGTTTTGTTTAAGTTTCATGTTATTGGGTTAATCTATTCTGGCTTCACTTTGGGAATTATAGGTACCTAGCCTATAGAACTGTTCCATTAAGTACCATAACTAAAAAGTGAAAAATAAAAAAGGTTTTTACAAAAATTACAACCGACTTTTTACAAAAGAATACACTAAAAGTGAAAAATAACTTCAATTTCGGATGTCGGATGTCGGTGTCTAAAAACGAAGAAACGTAAACAGGAACACTGACTTCCAAAATTGAAGTTAGTTTTCACATTGTAGTGTTCTTTTCTGGAAGTCGGTTGTAATTTTTGTAAAAAAGTTTTTTTGAACACTGACTTCTGAAAACAAAGTGTTTTTTTTTTTTTTTTTTTTTATTCGTTATAGGCTCGCGTTTGACCACTATCTCGCCTGATGTTAAGCGATGATATGGTCGAAGGTGGAGCACGCTTGCCTTGAAGTAACCTATTCACTCTTGACTTGAAGACCCCTAGGTTGTAGCTATCAGGAAACAAGGACGCCGGCAGGGAGTTCCACTCCTTAGCTGTACGCACAATGAAAGTATTTTCAAAACGCTTTGTGCGTTAGTTATTTTTAGCTTTGAATTATTTTGCTATAGAAGTAAGTTTTTCTTTTTTGTTTTGAAAAATAATGTTTTACTTTTTAGTGTTGGTACCTCATATTACCCTGAAAATTATTTAAAGCCAGAGTACATCTTATTTCAATTCCAATAAGCACAAAAACGACTAGGATACTTTGTTTTATTCCGGCGACTGGAACTCTGTAATGAAACAGCCTACCTTCCAGTTTCATCATAAGATCAGTTCAATGGTACCATTTTCAACAGTAGGTACCATTTATCCAGGGGATCCCATCATCAGATTCTGATGTAGTGACAACGGGACCACCTCAAGAGTATACCCTTTCAAACAAAAGAATAATTTTGCAAATCCGTCAATATACGACTGAGTTACATGCTCGAAAAAAATACATCCGTATTGAGATCCTCCTCCTTTTTGTGAAGTCGGTAATTAAAACAAAATCGGCTCATAATTGGCGGAGTAATCGCATAACAAACATACAAAAACATACAGTCGAATTGAGAAGCTTCTCCTTTTTGAAGTCGGCTGACAATACGTAGTTGATTTAAATTAAATCGCTTCATCAGGAAAATCCCTTAGAGTGTTTGTGCACTCCCTCGTTATCGTAATTATTCGTAATATTTGTGTGAACAAGTTCTGATCCGTTTCTAGCGTTCGTAAAAATATGAATATAGGTGTGTGTATGATTATGATACCTTTGTAATATGACTATTTATGACGAAATTTTAATTATAATCGCACAGACGCTCACAAACGTTTTTACGTACAAACTTCTAGAAAGCCAAATCCACCGACCATCGCTTCTGTAGGACTGTTTAATGACTATAGTCTATAGGTAAGTCCGTCAAATGATATCCCCGCTTATAATCGTCTAAGATTGCCGTACGTGCGCGTTTTTGTGCGCATTTGCCTGTTTTTGGTCGTAGTATACAGTCGACCTTCTGCAGCGACTGTTCTATGGCTACGGCAAAAATAAAAATACGGTAAAAATAATGTTGACCTTGTCAAAAACAATGGAAAGGAATTAATTTTATCAACATTTTTATTTTGCCATTCTAAGAAGTGAGAAAAATACATTCCTTTACCGAGTGGTTGACAACGTTTTTTATGAGCCATATTCAGATTTGAGAAGTTCGAAATTCTTTATGAATGTAAATGAAAGCATTCGGTTTCATTGACCTTTGAGGTCAAAACAATTCTGAAGATAATAGCACAAAGTACGTAAGTGGCGCAATGCAACATTCTATCTGCAACAACGATTTGATTGACTTACGCTATCGAAATGTCACATGTAAACCCCTTACATTTTTAATTTTTGAAAATAGAATGTCAGTTTGTCGGCAGCCTGGAACCTTGCTGATGGCGCGACGCAAATTGAAAATGAGAATGGTTGTTGTGTTTGTGTTGTGGGTTGTTTGTGTATTTGCGTATCTGTCTGTGGCATCATAGTTACTAAACAGATGTACCGATTTTGATTTTGTTACTTTCTGTTTGAAAGGTGACTTTATCGAGAGTGTTCTTAGCTACATTTGGTGAAAACCGGTTCAGCCGTTCAAAAGTTATGCGCGTTTTACTGTTTGAATCGGTGTGTTTTCGCGAAATATCGTACCATAATTACATGGTCAATAGATTGTCGATCAAAGTGTGTCTACTACTAGATAATTTATGCAGCATGCAATAAAAATATTTCGGAAGTTTTCAATTTGTTTTAATTTTACTTGTGTCAAAAAATGTCAAGTGCAAATCGGTCGAATTGTATCGCATACGTTCTTGTGAACTTGTATGCAATTTTGCTTAGTAAAAATCGCTTATCGGTCTGATAAAAAGCAAATCGCGTGAAGCTGTCAGGCAGATCGCTTAAGTAGGCCTAAACATAAAAATTAAAATCATAATTTTTCCTCTACTGAAATGGCGAAAAGAAACGATTGTATGATAACTTCGACCACAAATCTTATTCATATTGCTTCCCTATTTTTACGTCAAACCACCAAAAGGAGATAGTCGATTCTTCCTTCAATAAACCCGGAACCATTCCTTCCTTTATTCGTTATTTCCTAGGTTCATTCTCCGGATAATATATTACCCGAATAAGAAAATACAATGATGCACGCTTCACGATACTTTTCCTTTAGTTGGATGTCGTGGCTGATGAACCCTTTCCGCGCGGCGTAAAAGCAATAAATTATACGATAATGAAGGCAGGGACCCTACCAAGGGTTACGGTGATTGATTTCTAATACCTTTATGTTTTGAATAAAGAATAATGTTTTATTGCCTATATTTTGAGGATTTTATACAAGGTCCAAATCTGACAAAAATCACAGGCGTGTTTCGAGAAATTCGTTAACTAATGATGTGAAGTTTTGCTGGTTAATTTAATTTGATCTCGTAACATCATCATTTTGGCCGAAATATCCTTTCAACTGGACTGGCTGCGTAACCCAAGCCTCGCTACATGTCCTCGGTCTTTCTTCCAGCGAGCTCCCGCGACCCTAGCCTCGTATTCATTAGCCTGATAGAGTTTTTGGCCATTTTGCTGTCTAAGCTCTTTATCCTTATTAGCCGTCAAAGGTTGGTTTTATAATAATAAATAACAACATAATATTATTTAACTGCGCGGACTAACAAAGAAGTTACTGTGTTGACATCTTTACTGTATTTTTTAATATTTTGTTCTAATTTTATTATTATTTGAAAGTATTTTTTTTTATAAATAAGTAATTTTTTAGGGTTCCGTACCCGAACGGTCCAAATGGGAGCTCCGTATTGCTGTCACTCACGTATCTGTCTGTCCGCCGTCTGCCACACAATCCGAAGAATTTATTTAACATCCCATTTACCTACGAACTTGAAACTTGGTGATAATATTTATTACTACGTATACTTTAATAATAAATACCAGTATATTTATAAATCTGATATTTTCTTCGGTACGGAACCCTAAATGTGAGAAGTCCGACACGCACATGGCCAATTTATTTAATAATTTGGCAAAATGCATAATTATTATGATTTGATTTATTATTTTGACCTTTTTTAATATTTCTGTTTTGGCATTCTAGAATGATAATATTAACATTTGCACGAAATGTTTTAATAATTTGGCTATATGAATGTATAATAAAAATTATGAATGTAATATTCATAATTTTGATTTGAATTTAATTATTTTGATTTGTATTATATTATTAATATTTGCATGCCATTATCTAAGCCAAACATGACGTTCTGTAATTAAAAACGAAATAATATTGACAATTACTTGCTGTATGTTCTTTATTTATTGGCAAATCTTCAATTTTTACACTAATAATAACCTTATAATACAAGCAATAATTTAAACCCATGTACTCATGTTTGAACAAATAAATAATTAGTTATTTACTACTAGCTGTACCACGCGGCTTTGCTCCCGTCAACAGGCTTCCTACCTACCCTACATACATGAATGCTGCGTAAATTTAACCGCTTAGTGCTTACGCAGCGAACGCAAGGAAGCTGATAAAAAGGAATATGTTTTTCCCGTTTTGCAACATTTTTCATTTATGCTCGGCTCCTATTGGTCGTAGCGTGATGTTATATAGCCTATAACCTTTCTCGATAAACGGACTATCTAACACAAAAATATTTTTTTATTCCACTCTGCAGTTCCTGAAATTAGAGCGTTCAAACAAACAAACTAACTCTTCAGCTTTATAATATTAAAGTATAGATGACCCGAATTGACACGGGAAAAGAGCAAAAGAACGACGTTATTTTAAGTAACAAAGATTGAAGTTGAGTTCTAAATTATAATAAAACGTAGTAAAATAGACTGTTTCCTTCAAACTTTCTTTCATTTACAGCTTAATCGCAAAGGCTAATTCGGCAGTTTGGCTTGAAAAGAACATTATCCATCCATGTAACCTCATTGCTTGGCAGTTTATTGTGCAAAATTAAAATAGGAGCTGTAAACGTGCCAAGTATTAAGTAAGTTAATGTGCGTCCACAAACGACATTCTTAACGCCGCAAATCTCACAAAGCAATAAGGGTAACAACTAGGGCGTTTTACTCAAGGTCTCAGTTAGACAATGCGAAAGTTTTCTTGCGGCCGTCACACGATCGGTGCAGCTCTCATGTGAATGGTGAATTTGGATTCTATTTACTAGGTTTTTACATTTAAATTCGTCGGATACATTAAACCAGGCGGACGTCACGTGGATGCCACGAAAACAGAACTGGTGTGGTGCACGCACCAAACCGTTCTTTTTTACCCTGGAATCCTACAAAAGGCGCCTGGACTTTTGATGAAAAGACCACGGAGTGTGTGAACCTTAACCACCAAGACCACCAGGATCAGAGCCATAGCAAACAATCACAATTTTCTCTGTATGTCACATAGGTACGTTTTGCCTGAAGATCCGTAGAGAACTGAATACTGACATGGGTGAATAGGAGCATAACCGCATCACTGTAGCACTGATACGGACCTGTGCGGATGCATTGTCGATACTGTGACTGATATGAGTGAATCAGCCTTATGAAGGCCACCACGCCCCGTCCGCTTCAGATAGTACGATCTATTATGTTCCAGTCAACGCCAGCTATCTACCAACCCACACTGGGCCCGAATAGTGGATTACGACCCCAAAGAAGAGAAAAGGGAAAGAGAGGAGGCCTATGTTTCAGCAGTGTGAACATAATAACGTTGATTATACTTATGTTTATGCATCGCCGGCTGTTGCTCAAAACCAGCGCTATTACTCTGTATACTCTAACAAGAGTTTCAGCATTACGCTTAACGATGACATTTTGCGCGGATGTGACACATATTTTCCTTATTTACACTATTGCCCAAAAAGGAGTGAATGTTTTCTGGGTTCATGCCATATTATATATGAATGTTGTTACTATTATTTTATATTGATAAGCGTCACACCTGGTGCAAATAAACTCATTTTCTTACTTTGAAAAAATTCCGTCGCATCGTTGTCACATTGTCGTGTAGTACCAGTCTTTCGGAGCTGTTAATCACAACGCATTGTGCTCTTATTTTGAACTTGAATATTGTGTTCCGAACGTCTTTATTTGAGACTGGCGGACGCCTCGTGGTTTCATCCGCGTAGTTCCCGTTCCCGTGGGAATACAGGGATAAAAGGTAGCCTATGTCACTCGGGGATAGTGAAGCTTCCCAACGGTGAAAGACTTTTTGAAATCGGTCCAGTTTCCTCTTTATAATATTATTATTAAGCATAGATAGTATAGATATAGATTAACGCGCTTTTTCTAACCAAAAATCTCGCAATCTCACTAACTCTATATTTCAATCTTCATCTCATAGTAGGGGATAAGAAACTCTTAGCACAGCTCGCTGCCGGGAACCATTCGGATGATGGATGACCGCCAATGAGGCTCAAGTAGTGAATATTAAGAATTATTTATCAAAACTGTTCCGATAAGGGAAATATAACGTTTTCATTGAGACGAATGTAGGCAGCGAGATATTTTATTATGTGGATTGAAAGAGATTATTGTAAAATTTTTGGTTATGTTTGTTTCTAATTTGTCGCACGTGCTTAGATTTTGAACTATTGCTTTAGCAAAATCTGGACGAAGAACCTCTCATACAGGTGCGCTCTTCAGCAGATAGAACAATGCCTATTAAAAACTCGTCGATCCGTCATTGTCGCGTTGTCGCGTCGCACCTTTGAAAGTCGAAAAGCTATTTATATATTTTGTGCAAGTAAATAAAAACAATTTATCCAAATCCAACAAATGAGTGTATTATCATTATCAGTTACTGTTGTTAAAATCAGAGCATCGTCCTCAATACAGGTACCCTATCGTCAAGCTGACCACCTTTATCATGACCCTCCAGAGCCCTGTCTATCTGCCACTCCCTCAAAGTTTTAACCTCAGTTCCAGGCACAGTATCCTTATCCACGTACTTGGCTTTATACAATTCACTTCTAAAAATTTTCAGTTGATCTTTTACATACGCTATAGGTACTTTAGTTATGGCCAGCATTTTTGGCTTGTAGTTGTCGGCATCAGCCTCATTCTTAACTTCATATAACTCGTACACGAGGAACTTATCGTGAGATTTTGGAGTACGCAGGAATATGGCGTAATCATTGCCAACATGAAGGAATCCTTGAAGTTTGTGTTCAGATTGGAAGCCGTCGATGAATTGGAATGTCTTGTACAAACGAACTGAATTGGATTCGTTGAAAAGGAAGACGCAAATTGTTATTATTATATGGGTCTGGAACAGAAAGATGAAAGGGATTATGTGTAATCACAAAACGTCCTCGAATTCGGAATTTTCAAAAGTCAATGATAACCAAGAAATTAAAGTTTAATGAGTTTGTTGTTATGTTTCTCTGGATATATACGTAACTAGCGTTCCGCCCCGGCTTCGCACGGGACAAATTATATACAAAAACCTTCCTCGTTTGTCGGTCTTTCTATTAGTGAAAACCGTTGCGTGGCTTAGGAGGAGTTAGTTTATATACAGACAGACGCGGCAAGCGACTTTGTTAGTGAAGACCAAACCCCGATTTCTGAATTTTAAATTTAAAATTGAGTTTAGAAGCTCTTCTTTAGCATGATAATTTGTCAATCTTTGGCAATTCAGCACGGATTCATACTTCTTTTACTCGAAATTCCGAAACCGGCCCCTCTATAACAACATCAACGTCAAACAAAAATCTGGAAGCCGAAATATTCAACTAAAACATTATAACAAATGCTAGGATCCCATCACATAATTTAATGGCAAAAATTGTCAGAGATGCAGAAACAAAACAGCCGAACATTTTTATTTCGTTTGCCTTAATAAAATATAATGTTTTGGGAAAATTATGGTGAAAAAGATGCATTTGAAGATTAAATTACGCTTTGTGCTTTACTGACAGTGTTTTAAAAAGTACGCAAAGTTTCAGAAGTGGAAATATGACACCCTATTAGGTGACTCCAGAGCTCTTTTTGAAAAGGCGTTGGGTTTTATGGACTACCATTTTAAAAGTTAGGAGTATTATGGTAATTTAAGACAATGCTTTTATTATCCCGTAGTTATATGCAAAAGAAGACGTTTTGTATCTTTTCTTTTTTGTGCTGAACCAGATAAATTATATTATGAATAAAACACATGGCACATTTTTTAAAACAATCCAACCAGTAAAATAAACTGTGTTTCAGCGATCGATACACATCATTACAATACGCGAAATTTAACTTTAAACCCGATATAAAACACGAATATTTTACGACGCTTTTAAAAATAATGTAACACCATTTTTTTCCAATATTTTTATACTGCAGCCAAACGAATTCGTAACGTTTGTTGTGGAAAGTATATTTTTATTATAAATTTTAACGATGTGCCTTCGTGCAGGATTAACAAGTGCTTCAAAGTTTGAATATATGTACGTAACTGCAATGAATGGAGGCAAAACACACTGGTGTGAGAAGAAAGGATAAAAAATGCATCACCAGTTCGTTACTCTACACCTTAATGCTACTAAAGCCATAGCAATGGTACAGTTAAGGATATACAGTGCAGTAGCATTCCCGCAAAACGAATGTAGCTAAAATGTATTCATAGAAGAAGATACGAATACTTTAAATTCTATACTACAGTAGATGGTACGACTTTGATTCGTCAGATGCCTCAAAATCTGACACCAGAGAGATCAGATAAGCAAAATTCTGGTACCCAGCTGAATCTGGTTAGACTGGAAGCCGACCCCAATAAAGCTGGAAAAAGTAAAATACTATATAAAAGGGCTGAGTTAAACAGTGGTTATGCTTCAAAATCTATGTATTAAAGACCATCAGTATTGATAAAATCTTCCTTAATTTTAAATCAAAGTCGTTCCAATAGTATTTTGGCTAAAACATTCCAAAAACACTGCCTATGCGTTAAGTCAAAGAGAGCCCTTATTTATTGTCAAGCTCTTGCCACCGTTCTCTTAAAATGCAAAAAGATTGCCAGATTTATTCACCATCACATTCTACTAAGGAAGCAAGTTGAAAATTGATTTTCCTACGCCCGTTATTTTATTCTGATTAACTTTGTTGCAAACTCCAACACAGTTTATCTTTTACCGAGACACTTTTAGTTCCTCGCTTTTCTGAGGATGTGTGAGAAAGAACTGAAATGACTAGTACTGTTACTGTTACTAAATTTCAGAAATGTAGAAATTTTATTCTGATGTTAAACAAGATTGAACAGCCAACTGGGTTCACTTGTTTCAGTGTCAGATTGAGGCTATGAAATGCTGGCCATGAAATAATAAATGAGTAAACAGATGGAATGTTTCGAAAACAGACTTGACGATAGAGTAAAGTACATACTTTGGAGCTCCTCCGATGTAGCTGAGACCGGACGAGATGTTATAACAACTAAACTAATGTCGCACAAAAGGTTTGGAGTATATAATTCAGTTTGTGAGTCTCTAATCTAATACCTTTAAACGAGCAATTTTTATATATATATATATATATATATATATATATATATATATATATAATCTGAATCTCGGAAACGACTCCAAAGATTTTCATGAAATTTAGTATGCAGGGGGTTTTGGGGGCGATAAATCGATCTAGCTAGTTTTAATTTTTAGAAAACGCCGTTTTCTCTATTTTCACCCGAGCAGAGCTCGGTCGCCCATGTACTCGCTATGGTAAAAGCAAGAAAACTATGGAAAAGCTGCACTAGATCCCAGTAATATATATATTATAATTGTGAAAGTCTGTATATTTGGATGTTTGTAAAATGTATTAATCCATTTAACGTCAGAAAAACTGTCCTTCAAGATACAGGATTTGCCTAGTTTGAAGGCCACGGATATTAATTAAGTGTAATAGTCATATCCATTTTTGTATAAATGCAAACACTGATGTAACCTAGGCTAATACTTTTGCAAAATAAAATGAACACTTGTTGATCAATCACGCCGCAACTGCTAATTTTCTGAATTCCTAATTCAGAAAATTTGCAGTTGCGGCATAGGTTCCCGAGAGAGGCTTTTTAACCCGGGCAATACGTCCTCTTTAGGCTTTTTTTCTCTTTAAGAATCCCTCTTTAGGTTTTTACGTGGGAATACCCTCTGAGAGAATAGAATAGAATAGAATAGAATAGACTTTTATTTGCTTTGAATGCAGGTAAATACAAATAGGATCGTAAATAACATAATAAAGAACCGTGTACATTCTGCCTTGTTGGCATGCAAATACAATACTTATTATATAAGTTATAAAAACAGGTTATTAAAGTGTATCATTTAGGAAATCCTGAACAGAATAATAACATTTATCCACAAGTAGTTCTGTAAAACATTTTTTAAATTTCATCAATGGCAAGGTTTTCATATGATCAGGAATTTTATTAAAGACAACAGGAGCCATACAGATCACACTTTTTTTTAATAAACTAGTTTTAAATGTGCCTGTGTGAAGTAAATTCTGATATTGTGATCTTAATGATGTACTCCGCTTTCTGGTTTCTGTTAGTGTGGCAAATAGATTACGGTTTGTTTTAACAAATATTGCTAATTCGAGGATATAGAGGCATGGGAAAGTTAATAGTTTCTGAGACTTAAATATAGGCACACAACTGTCAGTAACTTTGAGGCCAAATATAGCTCTCAAACAGCGCTTTTGAGCTTTAAAAATGCTTTCTCGTTCACTACAATAACCCCAAAATATTACACCAAACCTTAAAATAGAAGTTACAAGACCATGGTAGGCCACTAGTATTGTTGTCAGATTTACTTTTTTGGATAGGTTGTATAACATAAACGCGGCTGTGCTCAGACGTTTACAGATATCTTCTGCTTGCGGCTTCCATGTTAACTGGCTATCAATTAAGATTCCTAAAAATTTTGTGCTTTTCACTTTATCGATAGTTTGGCCGTTGTAGTTGATAACCATGTCACCTGTAGATATACGTTGGTGAAAATGCATAGTTTTAGTTTTTTGTAGATTTATAACTAGGTTATTATTGTCAAGCCATTTTATTAAACTGCTGATTGAGTTATTGATGTCATTTATGTAAGAGTCTTTATTGATACATGAAACAATAGAAGTACTGTCGTCTGCAAATAAAACCATTGGATTAGATATATGACGTGGCAGGTCATTAATATATAGTAGGAATAGTAGAGGTCCGAGGACACTTCCCTGCGGGACTCCATATTTTATTTCTTTAAATGACGATAAAGTTTTTAGTTCCTTCCTAGATTTTAAACATAGGCTTGATATCTCTATACATTGTCTACGGCCTTTGAGGTAGGTTTTTATTAAATTAAGAGCATTTCCACGAATACCGTACGCATCAAGTTTGGTTAAGAGAATATCGTGGTCCACGCAGTCAAAAGCTTTCGACATATCGGCATATATTGCACATACCGGTATTTTGGAATCTACTTTAGGCATTATTTCATGAAGAAAATCAAAGATGGCCATGTTTATATTTTTGTTTTTCCTGAAGCCCTTTTGTTCGTCACATAGTATGTGGTATTTAGTTAGGAAGTTGTTAAGAGATTCATAAATAATTTTCTCTATGATCTTAGAGAATATAGAAATAAGAGCAATTGGCCTATAATTTACCATTTCTTCTTTATCGTTTTTTTTATATACTGGTATGACTAATACGCTTTTGAGACTTTCTGGAAATACGCCAGACTGTATGCTCAAATTAATAATATGAGCAAGGGGTTCAGCTATACAATGTGCAACAAATTTAATAACTGTTGTTGAAATGCCATCGAGGCCAGTGCTCTTTTTATTTTTCAGGTTTCTAATTATACGCATTACATCTTGAGGTATAATTGGGGCCATAAATATTGTATGTGGGTTTATATTTATGTTAATGGTATCGCATAACGTACGTTTAGGAATGCCAGAGGATTGTTCAATGAAAAAATTATTAAAAAATTCGGCTATTAAATTAGGTTTTGATATTATTTCATCTCCTTTTTTTATTTGAGAAATGGGTTCTCTTAAACTCTTGTTATTATTTATAATTTGCCAGGCCGTTTTGGATTTGTTTTTTGAGTTATTTATTAAGTAGTTATTCTGCGCTTTTTGAGTAAGTTTAATAATTTTCTTGAACCTCCTTGAGTAAATCTTAAATTTATTTTTGTTTTCAGACGTTGGCTTTAGTCTCTGTTGCCATAACAGTTGCCGTTGTTTCTTGCTACATATTCGTATCCCTCGAGAGACCCATTTTATTTTTTTCTCAGATTTTACACTAACTAATTTGAACGGGAAACAGAGATCGTGTAACAGTAGGAAAATATCGAGAAAGTTATCACAGGCTTTGTTAGCATCCTCTATATTATATACATTAGAAAATGATAGACTTTCGAGGTGCGATCGAAACTTAATAAGGTTTTCTCGAGTTATATCTCGTTTTAATGTTCTCCATGTTTTTATTCGATTCGTTTTATTAATTTTTATCTTAATTATTTGAGCAGAGTGGTCAGATAATCCAAAGTCAGTGACTTCATGTTGGCACTTCTGCTTAAGATTATGTGCAAAATTGTCTAAACAAGTATTACTGATAAATCTAGTTGGCTGATTAATTTCCAGTTTAAGGTTGAAGCTCCTGAGAAAGCATTCAAATTCAGAGGTGATTCTATTCCTGTTCAAAACATCTATATTAAAGTCTCCACATAAAATAACTTTTTGAAGGGGTTTTTAACAGACATTTTTTAAAACGAGATCTAAATTTTCATAAAACTTACTTAGATTACATAATTTAGGAGGCCTATATACACATATAATTATAGTTTTTTGAGAAGGGAATTCTACAGCACAACATTCTATAATTCCTGATATCGAGTATTTCATTACGTCAGGTCGTTCTTTATACTCGTGTCCAACTCTTACTAGGATACAGGCACCGCCACGTTTTTTATTCTGTCTAGCAAAGCATGCCGCCAGCTTATAATTAGGAATATATAATAACTTTTCTTGGCCTGACATTATAAAATGCTCGGTTATACATATTACGTCGACTACTTTTTGCTGACTCAACAATTCCTGAATGTAAATATTTAAAAGGTCTGATTTATTTATAAGTCCGGCAATATTTTGGTGAAGAATATACATAGAATCAAAGAAAAAGCTCACGACTTGGGGATGCAACGACGTTGTTATCATTCTCGTGAATAAAGGCATCACATTCTATCGAAATCTCAGATATAGTTTGCAGTAAGTTATTAAAAATATTGCGCATTCCGCGGTCGTTTAACTTTCTATTTATTCTTGAAAACATAGACAAATCATACAGTAGATCTAAGTTAGTATCAAATGCAGTTGCGTAACCATAAGTTTGAAGATCAAGATGTAGTAAGTTGTTAAAGGTCTCAATTCGCCAATTAAACATAGTTGAGAAATTACTTAATTTAAAGGTAGGAACACATAAAATTACATTTGTATGCTGAATTTTAAGCAAGGATTCTCTTAATTCTATGATTATATTAACATAGTTTTCTGTTTGCTGAAAGTCTTTTTCACCAATCAAGATGACACAATAGTCGGACATTGTAAAGTCCGCCAATTTGTCATCCAAATTATTAATAAGTTGTGATATACCACAGTTTGGCAAAATATAATGACATATTTGAGAGTTTTTAAATGTTTCTTCAGCTATTGATGTAATATTATTAACTTTGTTAGCACTAACAACACATAATTTATTCTTCACTGGTTTGTTTACAGCTTCTATTATTTGGTTTTCATGGTTTCTAGGTGTAATAACAGACGTCTTGCTAGAGTCCAGGTTCTCATTGAAGGGGAGTTTATTACAATGCTTCCTGTTTTTCTTTTGAGAGTTAATACGTGGAGTTGATGAGGTAGGTGTATTCTTGCTTTTGCCAGGAGTTCCTACTGAAGTTAATGTTTTGGTAGCTTTTTTTAAAATATCATATTTAGAAGTGAGTTCAAGGACGGTATTCTTTAGTGAAGTATTTTCGAGATTTAGGTTCTGAATCTCCTCGTGTGCCGAGTTTAATTGTAAATTGAGCTGTTGTATTTGGCTTTGGAGTTGTTGAACCTGCACATCATTTTCATCGGTGGATATATTTGGTAAGCTACAGGTGCTGCCATCTATCTTAGAACTGTTGGGACTAGTTTCTACCGAATTGGTCTGGGTCAACGAACGACGTTTTGTATTCGGTATTCTGAACGTGATGTTCTCGAAGAAATTCATTATTGAATATTTATAATATTATCCTTAGACATTCACAAAAAGACAATCCGTATGCGAGGATCGAACTCAGACCACTCAAGTTACTTCTTATAAGGTTGGTTGCCGGGACACTAGACCAGCGCGACAGTTAGTCAAGGCGTTGAAATTGTTGATCAGTAAACTCTTTGAAATAGAAAGTTCGTTATATACCCGTCAATTTTGAAAACAATTTGAATGTTAGCTTTTACCCACTATCTAAGCGTCACTTTTATAAAATTTAGTTTTTAAACTTTATATCGTTTTGTTTTTAATGTTTATAAAACTCACAGTGATATTGGCCATGTATCTAGCAGTTTTATGCAAAAATAAGTAGTTATTATCACTCACAAAGCTAAAATAGTCACAATGTTTTGATCACTCACTAAAGTTGTGTTTATTTTGTTTACATTGAATAAATTATTTAGATAACACTTGCACTCACGAATTGTACTATTCTCATCACTTTCATAAAAAGATTTCAGTAGATACAGGTAATTAACTATTTTTAAACAATTTTAATACGGGAGCAGTATGTTTACGTGACGGCTGTCACAGAAGCAGAACAGAAGCTAGTAGAATCATAAGTCTCTGTCTACCATCAGGTTATTAAAAGTTTGAAGATCAGTTACATCATTATTAATCCAGAGCATACACAAAGATTAATTACATTCACATACCAAACACATTCAGCGATTAATAAAGTGGTTTAAGTATCTAGGGCAAATATACACGAAAGAGAAAAGAACACAAAAGAAAATGTAATGCAAAACGTCAAGTTAAATATTCAGCCTGCTATTTTGAAACAATTTCGACATATTGTTCTATCTACAAGGAAGGCTTGCTGGAGTTTCGGGTAAAAAGTTAATCTTAGATTAAGCTTTTGTCAGACCACATTTATTTTTGGGGAAACAGACGCAGTTTGTCGAGTCTTTGACGAAAGTTTGTGGCTTTATAGGGTTCCATACTCGAAGGGTCCGAACGGAGCCCTATTTCTGTCACTCACGTGTCCGTCTGTCTGTTCCTCTGTCACACAATTTTGTTGCGAAGAATTTTTTAACTTCCTATTGACTTGAAATTAGGTGATAATATTTATTATTACGTGTATTTCACTAACAGCAGCGTTTGGGAAGTTGCGCGTTATTTTCTCATCCAACTTACCACAGTGTCACAAGACGAAAGTCTATGACCAGTGTGCGTTGCCAGTGATGACCTATGACTCTGAGACATGGTCGCTGACAATGGGCTTAGTCAGAAAGCTGACAGTCACCCAAAGGGCTATGCACGGAGTTTCAATGCATAATCGATTCAGAAATGTAGAGATTCGCAAGAGTACCACCAGTATGCCGACAAAGCCCGAAGAGTTGCCAAACTTAAGTGGCAGTGGCCAGGGCACAATGCTTGCAGAACGGATGGCCGATGGGACAGAAAAGTTCTGGAGTGGTGACCAAGTTTGGAAGGCCTCCCACTAGCTGTACTGATGACCTGGTGAAGGTTGCGGGGACCCGCTGGATTTGAGACGCTCAGGACAGGTCAATGTGGTGACGCTTGAGTGAGGCTGATGTCCAGCAGTGGACGTATTTCGTCTGATATGATGTTGATGATGATATTATACTAACAAATATATTGATAAATCTGAATTTTCTTTGGTACGGAATCCTAAATGTGCGAAGTCTGACAGACACTTTTTAACGGCCGGTTTTTAACGTAAAGATGAGTTTGTGAAGCTAAGCAAACAGTTAAGTTTTAGTATCTTTAATCTCTGTTACTTAAAAACATATAAAACTTTCACGATTTGCGATTCGTACATGCTCGTTAGATGAACCTTACGCAGTCATACCAACTAGAACTCTACTGACTGGCTGATATTTTATGAACATGAACACAACACTATTCGAGTCCAAAGAAAATAAAAGATGAGAAATCGTTTAAAACAAAATAAAGTGTATGACAGCGTGATGGGTGACAGGTGAGAACGGAAAAGAAAAAGTGTTGCTCCGACCTTGATTAACAAGTTAAAAACAAACTCTTATGGCAGGAATAAAATGTATTAGTTTTTAACGGTTAGGTATTTCGTGTCTCCTTATCAATGGAACACCTTCCAACATCCTCTTTGAATTCGTGCATCGCGGAGCGCCTTCGTGCATCGCGTCTTTTATTTAATACTAGTGGCTCACCCCGGTTTTGAATTGGTCATAATAATTTAAATTAAAATTATTAATAATATTTTTTTAATAACAAAGGATTTATAAACTATAGCCATATGTAATAAAAGTGTCGCTTAATGGCCTAATTGAAATTAAAAAAAAAAAACTTTGAATAATATATTTTTTAAATGGTGAAATATTTTTCAAATAAGTGTAATAGTTCCAGAGATTACCCTACACATCTGAACAAAACTCAAAAAATTAGGCTCTATCTTTATAAAATTAGTTAAAACTGCTGTGAGCCGCGGCTTCGCTCCTGTCCAGTTGACAGGAGCAAATCCGCGGACACAGCTGCTGTTAGTAGGTAGGGTAGGCAACTGCCTACCATTTTTTTCTAAGGTCATTCTTTTGTCGAGTATCGTAATATCACCATTCAGGAATTGACTTCAAATGCACAACGCCATCTATCGAATATGGAGTTCAACTGTCCGAGTATGTGAATTAGGTGTTTTGTGATAATTTTACTTCTTGAACACTTTAAATGAATCTATCTTTTGATAGGGTGAACCGATTGCCATGCAACAAAAACAAAGTAATACTTAAAGTTACGCGCAATTTTATCCATGAAAGTTATATATATTTTAGATCCGTATTTCACATGCACTAATAAAAAGATAAATTGTTACATAGACAAACATTCCAAATATGATGGAAATGGGTTCGGTTGCTTATCCTTTTACACAATGGCTTTTTTTTTTGAAATATTTTCGATGTACAAAAACGACTTTTCTACAGATTTACTAAATGTATTTATTTCATTATAACAGGTTGCCGGTGCAAATCATAATATCATAGACCTTTGTCTATACACTTCCCTTCAAACCGACAAATAAATCCTTTATACTAAAGAATATTTTTAAAACAACATGCTTCTGCACTCGATTCTAAGATAAGGGTCCCTCGTTAAAATTTATATTCGACGTAAAAATGTTAGGTAATAGAAACCTTGAATTTTCTGGGATCGAAGTATTAGCTGGCGACAGGCGACAGTGAGTTATTATTTTAATATATTTTTCTGTTTGTGCCGACTTTTCTTGTTTGTTGAAGTAGGAGGTTTTTCGAGAGGGGTTGTTATATAAGTTTCGTCTAGTGTACCTAATATATGTGTACTATAAATTCGAAGGTCGAAGCAAATTAGTAGCAGTTCATAGAATAAATAATCAGTTTAAGTACCGATTGCCGAATCAAGAATTTGAAGTTGAATATTTGTGTAACTCCACTTAAGAGACTGTCTCAAAACGGTGAAGGAAATACTTGTGTGAATACTTGTGAGATCCACTAACCAGCATTGGGCCCGCGTGGTGGATTATGGCCCGTTCCCGCTCACAGGGAGGAGGCCTGTGTACCAGTACTGGGAACAATAAAAAGGCTGTTACTGATGATGATGAGTTTAGGAGACTGTCTACTTAAAAGTAGAGTTTTAGCATAAACAGTAGGGTTTGACACATTTATAACTCTAAATACTCAGAAATCAGCTCAAAAACATCTCTTGACTGTATATTTACATCCTACTATATCTACACTAATATTATTAAGAGGTAAAGTTTGTGAGGTTGTAGAGGGTAATCTCTGGATCTACAGAACCGATTTTGAAAATTCTTTCACCAGTAGAAAGCTACGATATTCATGAGTGAAATAAACTATTTTTTAATTCCAAAAACGGGTCCTGTGGAGTGGGCCACGGGTGCGAAGCCGCGGGAAACAGCTAGTATATATATAATATTATAAATGCGAAAGTTTGGATGGATGGATATTTGTTACTCAATCACGACAGAACGGCTGAAATGAGCTGGATGAAATTTGGTACAGAGATAGATTATAGTCTAGAATATCACTTAGAATATTTTTTATCCGGGGAATATTTTCCCTCGGGATAACTTTCACGTTCACGCGGGCGCAGCTGCTGGCAGAAGCTAGTAATCTTACTGATATTATAAATGTGAAAGTTTGGATGGATGTATGTTTTTTACTCAATCACGCCAAAACGGCTGAACGAATCTGGATGAAATTTGCAGATTATAGTCCGAAATAGCACATAGGCTACTTTTCGTCCGGGTGGTAAAATTATAAATGCGAAAGTGTGGATGCTTGTTACTCAATCACGCCAGAACAACTAATCAGATCTGGTTGGAATTTGACACAGAGATAGATTAAAGACTTAAATAGCACATAGGCTTTTTTAATCTTTTTCTGACAACGGCCCTATTTAGATCTCTGTGATCTTTTAACCTACTCAGTGATAGAAATAAAGTTTCAAGTTCCATAGATCCTATGTAGGTAGTTATAGTAAAATATCGCCATGTTATTATTTGTTTATAATGAGTCTGACGAAAACTTTATATACATAGTGGTATGTATATATATATAATACTACTGACATGTAGTATTCAATTTAAAAAGTACCAATTATGAAGCCACCTAATTCCATGAACTCCATAAATAACTCCACATAATTCTCAAAGATTAGACAACTATAAAGCCATCGTAAATATGGGAAGTTTGATAGAAAGACGAAATATACCCGTATACTGCCTCGAAATTACCTTATCGTGCCTCCTTCCGCTTGAACTGGCTTCATTACTGACCCGGCCCTTATCTGTGGGGGGTTACAAATTTTGTAAACGACTAAAAGATATTTTGGGACAGCGATTGATGTGATCTGAACGGAGCATCGGTTTTATTTGTGCTAAAACTATTTCGGTAGATTAATCAAAGGGAAGGTTGTTTTACGTGTGTTGTGTGTGTGATCTTTTCCATTGGGCTGGATAGTTTGTTTTGTTATTTTTAATCCCCGACGGAAAAAGAGGGGTGTTATAAGATTGACGTGTGTTTGTGTATATGTGTATTTGTGTATCTGTCTGAGGCGTTTATTTTTTGTTTGTAAGGTGACATTATGGGGAGAGTTTTTTGAATTTTATTTCGGTTCCTGCCTGTTACATAATTTTGTTCAATGAGATTTTCCTGGAAAAGTGTTTTAAAATACCATTGATGTAGGTCCTGTAAAGCCTTATAAGTCCAAATATCTTTATTTGAAACTAGACAAGGATAACGTGGCATTAACTTTCATTAAGTCAGCAATGGTAAAATAATTGTATGAATAAATAAAAAAATAAAATCCAGCATGTTATTGTCTCAATACAGGGCAAAGGCCTGTTCTCATACATAGAAGGCACGAGCATTGATCACCACGTTTGTTCAAGATGGGTTGGCGATTTCAAATTTATATTAACTATATAAGTCCAGGTTTCCTTTCGATGTTTTCCTTCACCGTTGTCAGCGATTGACGTTTAAATATCGCGGCCTGTACGGAATTTACTGCTATATCCGAATAAAGTATTACCTAATTAATTCAATTTATTAATACGGGCCCCAATTGATTAGCTTTTCCCTATCGAAGTTAGCATAATGCAAGTCATTTTTAACCCCCGACGGAAAAAGAAGGGTATTATAAGTTTGATGTGTGTACCTGTGTGTTTGTGTGTTAGTGTATTTGTGCATCAGTGTATTTGTGTATAGAAAAGTGTGGAAAAAGAAGGGATTTTGATTTCGTTATTGAGAGTGTCCTTAGCTATGTTTGATGAAAATCGTTTTTCAGCCCTTCAAAAGTTATTGGCGTTTTGCTATTTGAATCGGGCTGCTCCCGTAAGATATCTTGTCATAATTATATGTTCAATGGAGTGTTGATCGAAGCGTGTCTACTACTAGATAAATCACATCACATCATAAGCCTATTAATGTTCCCACTGCTTGGTGTGGCCTCCTCTCTGTGAGAAGAGATGGGCCATATGGTTATATGGGAATGTCTAGATAAATCATGTAGTATGAAATAAATATATGTCAGGTGCTTTTAAAATTTTACTTGTATAAATTTTGTACAACAGCCAATCGTTTTGATATGTGCACAAAATAGAATGACGTCAATCGAGGGTACAATCGTGAATACATTAAATCATATATCAACCAAAATGTTGTGTTGTGTCAATAGAGGTATTTTTGGAAGTACACATACTGGAATGTGCGTGCAGGGTTGTCGTGGCAAAATAATTTCAATATATAGTTAAATGTTAACTTTTCTGAGATTTCAGAAATGCAATTTATTTTGACCTTTACATATCGCAGTCATGATTTGATACATAGCCCGCTCGCACCCGATGATGAGCGACCATCAATTACATAGTGGAATAATATCCTAATATCCTACTTCCTACTTATATATTATATTTATATAATATTTATATCCTATCCTACCATCCTATCCTACTTTAATATTATAAATGCAAAAGTTTGTGAGGATGGATGGATGGATGTCTGTATGTTTGTTACTCTTTCACACAAAAACTACTCAACGGATTTGGTTGAAACTTTAGAGTAATATAGGTTTTAAATCAGAGTAACACATAGGCTACAATTTATAATATTTTTTTTGTAATTTGGTCATAATATAATGATAAGTATGAAGTAAGTAGGAAAAAATACTGCCCTCTGAGAGCTATCTTCGCGTGCGCTGCCTAAACCGTTGGAGATACACAAATAAAATGTACCATAGGATTGTTTGTCTTAAATAGTTCTAAATAAAAGTCCGCGACAGCATATATATCTTCCTTTTATGTGGAAGCCACTATGACCAAAGCGGGGGAGCGGGACGAGGGGTGATGTAATCCAAGCAATGACGCATCAGAATCCATCAGTTTTGAAGTTAGACATCTGAAATTTCGGTGACGAGTAGAAATTATAGTTAAAAAAAAAATGTTTGTCACGAAACTCTATGTGGCAGACCAAATTCCACGCGAGCGAAGCCGCGTGCAAAAGCAAATGTATATATATACCCGCGTAGGGTAAGGCACGCAGTTCCCTCCCGTCAACTGCCTGCCTTACCCTACCCTATCTTTCTTAACCTACCTACCCTACCTATCTACCCTACCCTACCTTCCATAGCCTACCTACATACCTACCCTACCTAAATACCTTTTTTTCTTTCCTATGAACTTCTCCTACAAATCAAATCAAATCAAATTATTTATTTGCTTAATACGGGTACGTTCAAACAGCTGTTACAAATAGATATAAAGTGCACTGTATCATTACTTAATAAAGTGTGCAAATATTTATATTATTGACAATCTATTCAAATAATTGTTAAAATAACATTACAAATACCAACCACAAACAAATAACAAACAAATACCAATTACAAATACACCAAAAATATAATTAGCGAAATCGGTCCAGCCGTTCACGCGTGATGAAATCTATTTCCCTTGGTAACGGACCAAGGGAAATAGGGATTCATTTTTATGATATAGAGATTTGATTTAGAACCTTCCGTGCGTCGAACAGAATGCCTATTGGTACCAGCTGTCATTCGGGGATCTTTAACAGTCGTTATAGATAAACAACAGCCCGAAAACCTTTCTTTTGATTGAGTTATACCAAGGCAAATATCGTCTTATATACTTTCCCCTCAAGTAGTATTATCAATGTCCACCTCATTCCTTAACTTGAATTACAAGAAACGAGTAGAAGCCTTTCTAGATTACATTTTAAACCAGTAAGACGAAGGAATGGAGTGGACTGGTGCTATGCATTATAAATGATCAAATCTCAGAAGTTAAGATTTTACGGGACGCATTAAAAAATATCAATACAATAGAATTGTGAATTCACCTTCCCTGAACAAAAGCCCATCCCTTGACAACATTTCCTAATTGAAAGATGAGAATGGGAATTAATTTTTCGAAGTGAACCCATTAAACGATTGTGTACCGTTTAATATCCGCAGTTCGCTTGAAATCTTTTTTTATTTACAAAAGTAACAGCACTTCCGATTGGAAAAAGTTCCATTGCATACAATATTGATCGTTATAAGATCTGGGCAAACGATATAATCGTACGGACTGATGTTATTAATATGACTAATAGATTGTTTCAAATATTGTCTACCCCTTTTGTGAGTGAATTTTATTCTGAAAGTAATAACAATAATGTAATATGTTATAGAAATAAAGACAATAGCAATCTGCAGCAAATTGAAAGCTGTCGTGGTATGGGTCCCTCACAGCACGCATGGCATAGCATCATGCCTCGTCTTCTTTTCATAATCACGATATGCAATCTGCTTAGTTTCTGTTACATCCTTTTTCTTTCTTCTGTTTTTGCGTTAAATGTAGATTGTATATCGTTATTACCCCACTGCAAGGAAAACGCATATCTTGTATGCATGTAATATTATTTATTACCTCATACATTTAAACCACTGGACGGATTTATATAATTAAGACATCATTAGATATGTCTTGACCGCCCAAGTGTTCTTAGATAAGTGACGTTAAAAAGAACAAACGTGGCGGATATTGGGTGCTGTATTGTGGCGGTCCCAATTTTGTTTTGTTTCCTATCCATCAAGTGGGGTATCAAAATGAAGGGTTTTAGTGGCGATAACAAAAATATATATCACTAATATGTTTAAAAGTAATTTGAAAAACCAAAACAGAACTATTAGTTGTAAATAAAAAAAAATCCGACTGCTTATTTAGCGATCAAAAACATGTAAACAAGAAGAAAATTCTGTCGTCCAGTCGGAGGATACATTTGGTTTTGGTCAGCTCGTAAATATGTATCCTCCGACTGGACCGCATGAATTTAGGTCCAACTAATGCTATCGTTACGGGTTTAGTTTAAGCATATTTATGTAAGTTAATGTCAGTATCTGCCACACTGAAGACTTCTTCTTAATCTCTTTCTTTCAATAGTTTAAGCGGGCTTAGAGATTGAGAGCAGTCAGGAACCTACTGGAGCAGAAGAATAACTTACAAATAGACATACAGAAGGATATCCACATCATCATCATCGCTTATCATCCAGGGAGTGAGAGGTCAATCGCGAGCCTATTAATACAAAAAATAGTTTATTAAGGAGTGATTCGTGCACCCAACCCTTGTATTCTAATAAAAGTATGTATTTTAGTGCCGGTATTTATTTTCCAGTGGCATGTTTGATTAGTTACAAAGCAAACCGAAAGCGTTGCATGAAAAAATATGAATGCTAAAATTTTTCAGAGAATGACAATTTATTTATTTAGATTTTGTATATTTTAAACCTATTCGTCAATTTGAAAATGTTTGCATTGTCGAATGAAGCAAATCATGATCAGTTCCACTGCTCGGACAAAGGCCTGTGAGATAGGGAATGGGCCTTAATCCACCACGCGGACCCTGAGCGGGTTGGTGGATGTCAAAGTCTTTGAATTTTTGGTTCTAGGACATGCAGGTTACCTCACGATGTTTTCCTTCACCGTTTTTAGAGCAGTGGAGAAGAAATAAATAACGCAAAGTAAAGCAACCTATGCTTAGTGTAATCAAACGACTCGGGGAAGTGCTCGATTAAAATAACCTTTGCAAGGCAAATAATAAAACAAAATTACGGTTGAAAACAATATTTACTGTGCAGTAACGGATTGTTTTGTTGGTTTCGGTACTATAGGAACGTCTCTGCTTAACACTTTGGGGAATATAATATTATGTAGGTTTGGTTTTATGAAGTAAATCTATACCAATATTATAAAGAGGAAAGATTTTTTTGTTTGTTTGTACCGAATAGGCTCCAAAACTACTTAACCGATTTCAAAAATTCTTCCACCGTTGGGAAGCTACTCTATCCCCGGGTGACATAGGCTATTTATCCCTGTATTCCCACGGGAACGGAAACTACGCGGGTGAAACCGCGAGGCGTCCTCTAGTATTTTATAACCTGTATGGATGGTTAACACACATACTTAGAACAAGTTTCTAATTATATTATATAGGCGAAAAGTCAAATTCATAAATATTTCAGCACCCTCTCCATAATACCTTTAATTAGATTTCGATATTATGAGAGGAAAACTTAACAGCAAAGTGTTGTTGTAAGAAAATATGTTTTATTGTTACTGTCAAACCTATTTTTTTGTTAAGTATTCCTAAGAAACAGTGATTCCGAAACATACCAAGAAACAGAAGTTGTTGCTCGACCACCGGGTTTCAAAGTTGTCCCTGTCTTCCAAAATAGCTATTCTAAAAAATATTTTACCGTTTCCATTGATCAAGTTTATAAGTCCTTCTTTATTTAAAAGTTGTATCAGAAATTCTAAGAAAAAAAGTCATTTAAGATATAAGATGTTGATAAGATCAGGCACCGTTTGCAAATCAGTCCGAATCCGATCAAACCCAATCGTAAGTATGAACTTAATGTAATCAAACTTGATTCGGGCAGGTGCTCGATTGAAATAAACTTTGAAAGTCAACTCAAAGCGTATAGTGGAGTCAACGAACTGCGAAGCATGTGTTTATTGCTAAAGAAATCAAATATTTTCCTTTTGACACTGTAGCTTCAGCTTTTCGCTGAATTTCCGCAAAATTCTGCAGCGAAAGAAAAATTTGCGAGCAATATTTTTTGCCGTGCATCTTCGTAGCAAGGTGCGGACTTTAATACTTCTTATTAAGGAGAATATGTCTAGTGGTTGCTCTGTTAAAGTCCGGGTATTCGGGATCTTTGGTTACATTTGATTTAATCATATGGAGCGGTCCTATAGGCGTAACCTATGAAGAGAAATTAACGGGTCTCTTTTCAATAATGTATCCATGTATTATTAGGATTCCAAGAGAGAAATTTAAGCTGTTCTGCAAGCATATTATGATGAGGGTTTAGTTATGGATGGTGGAAAATAATTTGATGCTTTGATCTGATGATTTATAATAGTGGAGACAGCTCTGGTAACGAAAGAAAGAAAGAAAAAATATATATTTGTGACCCGCACAGGAGACACGAGAAATATGCATAAAATTAAACAATAATAAAAAAATAAACCCCGTGCGAGACCATTGAGATAATATGTACTACGTACTAGTACATTATTACCTCAATTTGCGATATCCAAAAAAAGAAAATAACGTTGCGCTGATATTCTGATAGGACCCACTGTTGATGCCATGGACACACTTACGGAAAATACTTAAATACTAAAATAATATATAAATAACAAACAAAATAGAATAAACACAGAAGGTGAGTCAAAGTTTATATATATAATTAAGTGTAAGTTTAATACAAATCTATAAATGAAACATATTAAATCTAGGTAGACCTATGTACAAAGTCCGCGATGCTCAATGATCATTTGTCAAAACCATAGACAAATGACAGAGCGCGCGGACCAAAGGGTAATGTATTAAATTTCTTAGGTAAAAGACTTTTAATACCTATGGAAAAATGAAATCTATGGTCGGCTGTCAAAAGAAATATGTTATGAAAAAGTCTAAATAAATAAGTGTAAATAAACCAGGCGAAAAGAATATATATGGTACCTAATGTTTTTAATTATTATTAAGGATTACTTTCAACGATTGATTAGCCTTGTATATGATGATTAGAATGTATAAAAAACAGGCCAAGTGCGTGTCGGACTTCGCACATCTAGGGTTCCGTACTAATTTATCAATTTATTTATTTTTTGTATTTGTTACTAAAATATAAGTAATAATAAACATTATCACTAAATTTCAAGTTGAGAGGTCAATGGGCAGTTAAATAATTATCCGGTACAAAATGTATGATTGACGACGCGGCGACGTACAGACGGACATACACGTGAGTGACAGCAATAGCACTCCGTTTGCAACCTTAGGGTACAGAACCCTAAAAAGATGAAATAGCATATTTCCAATTTCTTATTCTATATCAATTGTTCTGTACAAAGTTTAAGGTAGTCGAACTTAACATATTTTCCCGTTGTCTCGCTTTTCCATTCACAAAAGTATTCTCAAACTTAATGTAAGTAAATAAAGTACGTTAAGGGTGTTATATTCTTTGAAGCGGAATGTACTTACAGGAGCGCGTTGGGTTTCAACATAAAGAAAAGTATACATACAATAGAATAATGAAGGAACTGGTCGATGAATTCTCGAGTTATCGAATCCAGGCGCTCGTGGTTAAATAATAACAGCTGGGTAGATTTCTAAGGATAAGCAGCGCTTGTTGAGGTCGGTCCGTGGATGTGTCATCTTAACTTACCGATATTCCTTCGTGTCTCGAAAACACATTGAACTGTTTCTCCCGGCGGTCATTTATAGATTTTCAAAAGTTGTTACGGGTAGTCAGAAATCAGAAAATCAGATACCAACCTTGCTAAGAGGTACCTTGTTACTGGACTGTGAAAGTCAAATAGGCAATAACAACATGTAAAACACCAGTACTCAGCTGCAACCGGTAAAACTAAGAGCCAACCCCAAAATAGTTAAAAAGTCTGGGTAGATTGAGGTCGTTGACATCAGCGGAAGGTTAACGTTTCGCTGAGTAGACCTACTCCTAATTGATATTGGATACCATTTTTTTTTCTTAGCGGGCAGAAACCTTCAGAAGGGCTGGACTTCTGGGGAAAACACGTGGAGCATGGGATTTTTACGTCACTAAAACCACCCCGGTGATCACCATCAACTCGTAGAAGGGCCTGTGACTTCTCAACAGACCACCGTGGAACCCCCTCTGTGCAACGCCTGTTAGAGCACATTCCTGGGGTGATATTGGATACCATAGTAGGAGTATTTCAGGAAACGGTTAATTTCGAGGAGCTTCTCAATTCCACTGTATGTTTTTTGCGCGATTACGCCGCCATTTATGAACCGATTTTGGTGATTCGTTTTTTATTTGTGATGCTTGAGATGCTTCTCATATTCCCATTTAATAACATCTGACGGGTTTGTTTTAAGTTATCCTTAATAATGCGTATTTTCATTGTAATATAAGGTACCAAAACTAAAAAATATAAAACTTTTTAACAAAAAAAAAATCAAACCGACTTCCTGAACAAAAAACTACAAACCAAAAAATAACTTTCTTTTCCGAAGTCGGTGTCTTTGTACCCATTTTTTTTCAGTTTTCGACACCGACTTCGGAAAAGAAAGTAATTTTTTGGTTTGTAGTTTTTTGTTCAGGAAGTCGGTTTGATTTTTTGTTAAAAAGTTTTTTTATTTTTCTCTTTTTAGTTTTGGTAGGTATCTCCAATTAACATGATAATCATTTATGGCCAAAGTACATCTCATTACGATTCCAATAAGCCCAAGCACGACTAGTATACATTGTTTTATTTCAGAGTTCCAGCGCCTACCTTCCGGCTTCATCATCAGAACAGTTCAATGGTACCATTTTCATCAGTACCATTCATTTATAAGTATTTGCTTAATCATAGTCGGTTAACTATTCGAGATATTTTATACCCGTGACATACTTAGCATTAAGGAGTTTCAGTGGCCATCTGTGGTCTTCTTCATCAGTTCCACTTCACCAAATTATACTTTCTGAGTGCAAGTGATTGCATTGTTGGTGAAAATACCAAAATCACTATATAAATGCCTATAATATTTGAGGAGTTCCCTCGATTTCATCATCAGATCCTGACCTGATGACTATGGGACCAACTAGGAAGTATACCCTTCAAAACAAAAGAAGATTTTTTGAAATCGGTCTAGGCGTCTTTGAGTAATCGGGGAACATACATAAAAAAAAAAAAAAAAAAGATTCCGACGAATTGAGAACCTCCTCCTTTTTTTGAAGTCGGTTAAAAATAACCGACTTCCAAAACAAAATACTACAAAATAACTTACTCTTCGCGAGTCGGTATAATTTCACACATAAACTCACGCTTCTTTTTCATGAGAGTAGGCAGAAACTACAGAACGCCACCTGCTACGATTCTTACATACTCCGTTTACTGCGTTTACGTTCATACATCAGAAGTTCTACACTCCATTTGAAATAACATTAGAAATTGTTACAACCCCTTTTTACAGTCCGTTCAACCAATTTTGAGTTCTATCGCGTAAAGATAAGAAGCATAAACCTATTACCAAAACTGACTGTTTAATACAGCTGCCATTTGTCTTATCACCAACGCAATATGAGTCATAATTGGTTGAAGGGGATGTAAAATGGGATTATTTAAATGTCTTATGTTATCTCAAATGGAGTATAGGCAAAGTCTAACTCTACCAGCGTTGATGATTGTCGAAATGCCAAAATGTAATTTTGATTGATCACGTGACCTTTTGATAGTGATTAGGCTTTAAACAGTTTAAGTGTCATTCAAGTCAGCGAGGACTGTGGTCGAAATTTCAAAATTTAAGGGATTGATCGCGAGATTTCGATAGCGCTTGATAATCCCAGACATTTCTGTATCTTTTCCAATCATTGTCGCGATGCTTCTTTAGTTGAATGTCACTTGTCTAGAGTCTCATATGGATTACATTAAAAAAATACATTTTATCATTTGCTAGCTAGATACCTTAAGGTTGCCCTAGTCGACCATTCTTTCATACAAACGTAGTATGGCGATTACTCCACTATTTGATCGTGTACGTTCAAAATAAAAAAATATATCAGACTGTCTCATCATTATCCTGTATGGAAACAAAAAGGTAACAAAATATATATATGAAAGTTATGAGCGTCGAAAGTGCCATATTTTAACACATATTTGGGCGGCAATAAATACCATAAGAAGAAGATAAATTGCAAAACAGTCACCATACAGGGATAGATTAGTATTTCAACAATGCAAATAATTTTATTTTGAACAAATACGTTTAGTTAGTTTTTCATAATATCCATATTCCCAAAGGTCTGTTTATAAAATTTCGCGCGCTTGTTTTCGTCTTATATCATCATCCATTTCGCTACAAATTTGAAAGTGTGTATTTTGTATGCGAACTAGCTTCTTACTGATCATTATATCATCTATTTCTTTCGCACGTGTTGTCAGATGAGATAGCATGCATTTTAACCCCGTGCACAAAATATTTCGTGCCGTCGACTAGGCCAATCTTCATAGAATGTCACTTGGTGCCGTAAAACTGTTACTTTCTAAAGCATACTCCTTAGTAATAATGGCTAGGTTAAAAGGTTTGGAAAGAAAAATATTATTGATTCATGTACATTATTTTTAGAAACATGTTTTTTTCGTATGGCTAATACTTTTGCTTTAAAACAATAATTAACAACACGATATTTTTTCGCTCCTTTTATATACTGCTCCAAATTTAACGCATGGATGTTAAAAAGTATTTTATACAGTATTTTTTTTTAGATTATGTTCTTTATAATAGATAATAATAGTACATGACATAAAAATAGAAAATTGTAGGTATATTATTAGGTACATTAAACCAAATAAAAACATTGGAAATACAACTGATATGTTATTATGGAACAATATTAACCGCTATTCCTCTCTCCTAGACACTGACTGTATCTAGAATGTTTCTGTGCCCGATAGGGTCTATGATTGTTTCTGTAACTTATATTTACCACCTGTATACATTATGGATGCAATAAATTGAATTTGAATTTTGGAATTTTGAATTTTATGTTATTCAAAAAATTGATATTCTGGCACCGAGCGGGCGCACGGCCAATACTGCGTTAACATTGGAAACGCCTTAATACAATGCTAATTATTAATTTCACGTTTCTTTCAGTGAATCTATGAACCTAATTTCTTTCTCATTTGAAACTCTAATAATGGCAATATGTTCTCCTTCCTACTACTAAAGGGTTCTGTATCTGACTTCTATATACCAACATAGATAATTAATATGAAAATATATATTCAGTCTATCCTTTTTGTTATCCCAGATGAGATAATTTTGGCAATTATTTTAGCATCGTTATGGTTATTTGTTACATTTCATTTAAATAATAAAGGCAATTAGCTAAACGAAATGTAACAAATTATTAGTACAATAGGTACATTGAACTCTAAAATGTTACAAATTATCCTTTGTTCTGTATCGTTATTAAGCATGGACCTAAAATATATAGTTTTAAATATTAATTATGAAAATTACTATTCCAAAAAATAAGCTTGTTAGGAATGGCTGTTACAAATCCTTTCTAAGAAATCCTTGTAAAAGAAGGAACAAGGCTCTTAGAAGTTGTGCCTATAAGTGAGTTGGTAACAATATTTCTCGTTAGGTAATACGTTTTTCGCAGAATAAGAATAACGTAAAGCTGTCCGAGTACTTATGGTGAAAATGACATTTTTTCTCTCAATTCCTCCGATATATTTCACATCGCAACGGCTATATTAACTACCAGCAATGAGACAGATGGCGCTACCTGTATCCCATAATTGAACAATCCAGAATTAATTAATGTAAGTTAATTGAACAATTAATTGGATATCGACGTACGTGTATCGAAATAATTGTTCGATAATAATTGCAATTAAACTGTCACCTATATTTTTCGATACAGTTACTTATTCGTCTTCAATGAGGAATTGTTGTTTTCAAAATCACAAATTTTCACTAGGTGATTGAGAACGTATGGCATAAGAAACAAGCTTACTTGTCCGTCATTACGGGCAAGTAAGCCAGCTCAGACTGACTCTGCTCTGCTCTTTGGCTCTGAGCCATCGTTCTCAAATTCAGACAGTATACTGTGCAGTAAAATGTTTATGTTTATGTATTAGAAAATCCTAAGCGAATAAAATGGCCAATGTAGGAGGTGTGTAAGCCATATTATTTATTTTCATATCCGTTGCAAGCCCAATAAAAAGGCCTTTCTTGAACTACTTTTAAACCTCAAAACAACAACAATGTAAAATACTTTTTATTTGCAGTATTCCATACTTTGTGCGAAGATTCATTTGTTTTTGTTTCAAAATTAATAAATTTTCCGATTGCACAGTTTGCAACAGATTTTCACTGCAATTTTGCTCGAACGCTGTTTGTTCTCTCAAAAGGAAACATACAGAAGCCGTATGACTACCACACTCTGATTTTTCTACAGGATTTAAGGGTAAACATATTGTGAATCGAGGTTTGCACCCGTTGTAAATAACAGTGTATCGAGTTTCATCCTTGTTATCCAACTAATCTCACTTTATATGTAGTTCCTTCCTTCAAATATCAGACTCTAGAACTTTCACCTTGGTATTTCAAATGTGAAAGCTTTTAGCAATGTATATTACTTAACTAATTTTCAACCAGAAGCCAGATAGAGTAACTCTTGTAGATTATCAAGCAAGAAGCTTTTAACCTGGATACATTTCAAATCAAATAAGCAATGACTGAACGATGATGTATGAAAGTAAATTATGCAAACGGAGAACGTAAGGATCGTAGCAGGTGGCGTTCTGTAGTTCCTGCCATCCTCCATGGAAGAGCTAGAGCTAGCTCAAAAGCCCTGACTTTTGAGCTTGCTAAACCTGTGTGATACAGATTTCAGTGTCTTCTCCCATTAGTGACGCTTAGGTACAATCAAAATAATATTGAGTATGTATCCCACTATGCGAGTGAAACCGCGGGCAACAACCATGAAATCATAAATATAGGGCCATCTTTTGTAAGACGATTAACAAAAGAGGAGGATGTCAGTGAAAATGCCGGAAGCTGATGCCATAGAGGGACACAAAGCTTAACCAATCTTATTGGTCCTTTGTCAGATTCGTAGCATGGCAACGGGCGCGCGTGTATGACAAGATTAAAAAAACGTGGACGACGCAAAAGGAGTCTCAATATATGGATCGTGGCACGTGGAACATTGTATTTTCTGCCTTTGCCTAAGGGGGAAAACGTGGCTTAGTGTATGTGGATTACCTTGTTGATCCGTTGGTCGCAAGCGACTGCTGACCTGGTTCATGATTTCGAACCCCAGGTTTGCCAAAGAGTTATTATTAGGTTTTCTATTGTAATTTCACAGTTGTAACCAAGTATAGTTTACTGGAATTTGGTAAAACATCTCATTATTTATTTAAACTGTATGTAACATATAAGGCACAAAGGCGGAGTCGATACATGAGGCATTCTCTACATACCAATGGCGGTGTGGAGATTTAAGATGGCAGGTGCATTACTACTTCTAGTTAGAAGTAGAAAGCATGGATAAAACTTAAACGCCCCTGGAAAATGACTTCATACTAACTACGCATGTATGAAAGCAATAATAAACTCTAGATCTTCAACCATTTGGGTGAACCATTGGCCATTGGCACATGATGATTACTCCCTGACATAACAGTTGGCACAGCCTATCATATTTCGTCGATTGTCTTGTAGAGATAAAAACATCCTAATCTGAATATTGTTTTAAACCTCTCAATATTTTTCGAATTATATCTTTAGGATAATTAAGATCTAAAATAAGATATGCATCAACCGTTCGCTTAACTTTGATTTGAAAGAATCAATCAAACAAGTCAGCTTGTTTAGAATCAAAATGAGTTACACAGCGGAACTCCGCAGACGTGAAGGAAGAATTCAGTCTTTTTTAAATAATTAATTAATTTGACCCTTTAAAGCAGTCCCCAGTTGAACATAGGCCTCCTAAACCATGCGCATCCAAACCATCCTATTTCTGATTTCCAGAGTTACAAGTTAGGATGTCTCACATTGACAAAATATACTAGTTTACGCCGTTTTCAATCAAACCTTTAATTATAATTGATAACTCATCGAACATCGAATATAAAAAAAAAAACCCTACAATCCCTACATTGAACCCAATAATTAAACATTAACAATCTTATCCAATCAGGAACTTGCAACAATATCACATTCACTGAACATCAATGCCATATCCAATATATTAATTCATGATTAACGGCATTTTCGACGACGTGCGGATATAAGCCGGTGACGGGATCCCGATAACAGTGCTGAGCCCTTCCAAGCCAGACGAAAGCCAAGCAATGTGATTTATAGGTGGAATATGGAAGATTCGGTTAATTATTTCTGATAACTATAAAACTGGGTCTTGAAGTCAAGAGTGAATAGGCTATTTCTATGCAAGCGTGCTCCATCGTCAAATAGACATTATCACTTAGCTTCTTCTAGTTGTCTATCTTAAGACAAACAATCTTCTTAGAGTGTCGATGGCTAACCCAATTACTTAGTTACGCCGATGCCAAAAATAGGTTCACCATTTTAATCGGTAGATATGTCTCTAAATCCACACTAATATTCTAAAGAGGAAATATTTGATTATTTGTTTGTTTGTAAAGGATAAGCTCAAAAACTACTTAAACGATTTAAAAAATTCTTGACCTGTAGAAAGCTACATTATTCCAGAGTGTTATAGATAGTTTTTATATTTTATGTCCTGTAGGGTGGGCTACGGGAGAGCGTAGCCGCGGGTAACAGCTAGTATTAAATATTATGTTTGGCTCAATACAGACTAACAATATTAATAAAATAATACCTTATATTATAATGTATTAGTCTTCTAGCCTTTAACCAACTATGTTTGTGTTGGCAGCTGAAATCTATTATTTTCTTGGAACGACTGCCTATCTTCCATTCCATTTGCTAAAATAATGATTATGTCACAGTGTTACATTATAAATAACTGTGATGATCGAGGAAAACTATTCCACTGCAACACAGTTTATATTAGTACGGAGAACATCGTGAATTAAACTTTTATAGGTATAATTATGAAAGTTAGTTTATTGTTTCTGCACAATGCAGTTATTAGTTGAGTGATGACACGGTTATATAGTAGCATGCTAGTTTAATAATAAAAGATAATATTGCAAGGCAAAATCCTGTTTCATACATAGATAAGAATAGCTGGTTTATTCTGTAAACATCTCATCGTGATAACGTGAACTTTCCCACTGTGTTGGGATCACGTTGATTTGACCGATTTATCAGCTGACTTCATGTTCATTTGATTTCATATCACATAATGATTTTTTGAATAGCACTACAGGCATTAATCCCGTTTGTTCTGTGTGATGTTGATTTACGGTTTGAAGTATCATCATCAGCCTTATAATGTTTTCACTGCCAGGACACAGACATTCTCTCTGTGAGAGAGTTAATATAGGCCTTAATCCACCACGCGGGTTGGTGAATGAACTTCGAAGACGAGTGAAGTTTTGCTTCTAGGATATAAAACTGAGGAAACTGCCTCACGATGTTTTCATTCACCGATTTAAGAGCAGTGCTGATGAAATAATTTACGAAAAGTAAAGTGCCTGCCAGGGTTCGAACAAACGACCTACGATACATAAGTCGGGGCCATTACCACTGGGCCACCACTGCTCGGAAGTTAAAGCTCGCTGTTTGAAGCATATTATAACATAATCACGTTTCTAATGCTGAGACACAAAACTGGGCTAATCCTCTAAGTGGATCCAGTGTTTTCGAAATGTTGGTACTTGGATATTTCCTTTTGGTACTTGATGTTTCCTCACGATGTTTACTTTCACCGTTTTAAGAGTAGTGGTCGTGGTTGGTAAGCAAATAAACATACACAAAGTCATAAAACTTCTATTAGATACCTTGGAATTTGTATCTGAATTAATATCGAAGGTAATATCTTCTATAACCATAAGTTGCCTTTTAAGACCTTCAAAGAAAATTTTAAGACTTGAACAGACAAAATACGTAAATATTATGCTTAAATATCATATACCTACAACACTCTTGCTTTTTCCATTACACTTCTCATTTTCTTGGAAAGCTTAACCATTATGTCGGGAAATATAATATGTTGCTTGGATGGTATGCCGAAAAAATAATATTCGATGTTCACACGTCCTATCCAATTATGCAAAAAGGTTTAGGGTAGTCATTTAAATTAATCATCCAAGGATCGGCCTTGGATCTTGATATTCCTGTGCCTATTTGTGTCATATTTAAGTCATGTTTGGGACAACCCTATATTTCCTGTGGGTGTTTAATAATGAGGGTAGTAACTTGAGGATTAAACTTAGCGGCGGAGTAAAGAGGATGTCATGGTTTCTTTGGTATGCTTGCCAAAAGTAGTAATGTCTTCATAAAGCGGTTTATTATAGCGGTCTTTAGCAACTTCGTGATCTATGATAATGAGCCTACCGCTTTTCTGATTAATGTTTTCTAAAATTTAATTAGGTTGCATTATTGGACGTATCTACAACATGACAAACAATGAGCCAAACTCACGATCCTGAGAATCCCTATCCACTCTGACGTCCTAATGTGTTATCCCACAACTGAATCTAACGTCCAGGGAGCATCTTTTGGCACAGCCACTCTTAATTCTTAAGGCATATTTCCAATTAAAAGCGTATTATCTCGTTAATTACTGCAGCTACACCAAAATAAAAAATACGTGTGTATAGTTGAAACTATGCAAAATAGTTCGTAGTAGTTAAAAAGACATGTTAACTTGAAATAATGGGATTGATTGTAGTTTGTGTCAATTAAACCTATTTATAATTAAACTAGACCATATAGCCTTTTCTTTGGTATCCGTAAGTCATTATCTGGAATTTTATGAGTTTCAAATTAAATTATTATACATAGCAGATGGCATAGCGGCAGGCTGCGATGGAGATGGCGGGATGATATACAGCCAAATTGCGTAAGTGAATTCGACAAGGCAAAGCGTCTTTAAATAATTAGGTAAAAATTATTGGACTCTTTCGAAAAGAGTATCATCACCGATGACAGTATCCAATATTTTTTGGAAATATTTAATTATTTAAAGATCATTTGTCATACTCTTTCATGCGGTCTTTTTTCTTGATAAGAACTGGTTCTTAGTAGACCAGAAGTGCGTGATAGAAGTGGAAAAACAGTAAAAAGACCTTTGCCCTGTAGTGGGACATTACAACATAGCATGAGAATAATCAGCCTATAATTTTCCCATTGCTGAGACACTGGCCTCCTCTATGTGAGAGGGAATAGGCCAAAATCTACTATGCGGGCCCAGTGCGGTGCAGTGTTGATAGATGTCAAATGTCTTTGATTTTTGTTTACTTCTGGACATGCATGAGATTCTTCACTATGTTTTCCGTCACCGTCAAGTTTGGCTTAACTTATTTACTTTAAAATGCTGAAAATCGGACCAAACCCGACTTTCACATACGTTAAAGTTTAACGCGAAGCACTCAAGCGTTCAACAACAAAGCTTTAAAAACTGACACACAGTGATATAGTCCATTTGCCAGCACTCGCAAATTAGTCTGGGCGCTGCACATTAAAAAAGAAAATAGAAAGTGCACAAGCCATAATGATGCTTCAGAACCTTCTCTATTCTAAAACTCATCTATTACTAAAACTCAAAACCAATATTTGCTTGTTGTGCAAAACTGAGGACCTTCATAGAGTGTATTTCCATCAAGTATATCGATTCTCAAAATTTTTAAATGTATGGGATGGTCTACTGAAATGTAATTTGGTTTTTCCTAATTATTTTAGACTTTTGACCATATTATTGCTTACTATCAGGTGAGATAGTGGTCAAGCGCGAGCAAATAAAAAAGCAAAAGTACGCTCTGTATCTTTCATAACATAATTTTTTAAGGATAGTACTTAAACGAGCGAAAATAAATTCAAATTAAAGGTTTAAAAATACTGAATATGGCTTACTGAAATACTAGGGTGGGCGACAAACAGTAGGTGAATAAAAATGTCGACTTGAAAATAAAAGTTTGTCAACGGAACTCCGCTGAGCGGGGCGCTCCTTTTTCTGTCTGCAGGGTCTATAGTAACCTAACATGAAGGAGACATCCCCTTCGAACCTAACCTATCCGTGTTGGGGTTCTCTAAGCTCCCGAGCTCGCTTCGGTCACTCTTGGACTACATATTAGTGATGGGCGATTACTACTAAAAGTAATCGAATTAGTCGATTGTTCAGTTTAATCGATAAAAGTCGATAGCAATCGATGTCAGTCGATTGTTATCGACCAACGGCTTGCGGCGAGCCACAATGACTGATACGGTTACCGCGTCAACTTTAACTACTATTTTGTTGCCCAGCGCACCCATTACTACACATGTGCGTAGTGCGTACTACTAAATAAGTAATTGCAGAAGATGGTGCGGCGGGCGTGCGCTGCGCTACAATTCGATAGTTAAAAGTCTGTGCGCTACTTCTTAAGTACAACTGCAGCTTTTATGCGATAGTAGCTAATATTTTATACAATCTATCTAATAATCTCCAATTCTGCATCAGTTGAGGGAACATCTATTACGAAATTACGAATAGATGGGTTGACTAAAATAAAAATTAGGTAAAAAGTTTTATTTATTAAAATTGCTTTTCCACAAGAGCAACTAAACTAAACGAATTGAAGTACTAATACGTGTAAACGCAATTGACGCAACACCGTCCCGCATGCACCGCCCCGCGCGGCCTTACGCAGTTCAACCCGCGTTAGTAGTTAGTAGTTTGTCGATTGTTATTCGAATAATAATTGTAAGGAACTACTAAATCGACAATCGAATAAGCAATAAATCAATTTTCGATTCAGTCGATTGTTTTTTTTGCAACAATCGCCCATCGCTACTACATATACACCCATACTCCCGCGCTGCACGGCAATGTCGCCTCGATGTTTGTTCAACTATTGTCAAAAGAATAATATGCAAAAATAGAACCCCAAATATAATAAAAATATGTTACAATATTAGTACCGTAGCTCACAAAAACCTCCTAAAAGGTATTACTCAAACCGGATAAATAGTTACTTACTTATTATAATAGTCGCCCATTCAGTAAATTTTTCGCCCGGTTAATAAATTCCCATTTTTTTATTAGGTTAATTTTTGCTTGCACTTTGTTAACCTTTGTGAAAGTAAAAAAATATCCCAAGGGGACCTAAAGTACTAATTAAGGTTATTATATTATGGCCTAAATTAGGATTAATATATGTTGTTAATGAAGTTTGGAATCCGTCTAAACATTGAAACATACTTTTACGTTTATAAAATTCCAGCTTCTGCCAGCGGCTTCGCCCGCATGAATGTCGAAAATTATCCCAAGGGATCATATTCCCGAAATAAAAAGTATCCTTTGTGCTATAATAATAATAAAGCCATTTAATCCCAAAAAATTTAAGTATTACAAACTATTTTATGACATTCCTTATTAACTAACTAATCTATTTCATGCGTTACGAAATCACTTTAAACAAACTTATAATTTATATTTAATATTTAAATTAACTATATAAATCCAATAATTTATGATATCACATAGTAATTAAAAATTTTAGATTTCAATTTCACACATTAAAAGACATATTTACCTACTTTTAATCGTTCATGATTTTGCATAGTATTTACAGATTCTATAAGTATTTTCAATTCTTACATTTAATTATATATATATAAATCCTTTGTGCTATACCAGACTATAATCTATCTCTGTGCCAAATTTCATCCAGATCCTTCCAGCCGTTTGAGCATGAAGAAGTAACAAACATACAAAAACACACACACTCACAAACTTTCGCCTTTATAATATTAGTGTGATTTTATTTATCTTCTTAAATTGACATCGAACTTAATAATGCAAGACGCACGCCAAAACTGTGAAAGTCAAAGTTTACTTTGCTGACTTCGAGATAAATAGAATCTCAACGAATAGTTTTAATTAAACAAAACACATATGAGTCGGTAAGCACAGTTCGTTGTTCGCCATTCTGACAGAGCTTGAGTTACTGAATTTGAAATACAATGAATTATTTAGTTTGGACGAAGACTGTGGCTGGCTTTTCAGACGCGAATGTCGTTCAGGCGATTACTTAACTGAGTGCAGACTTTAGAAATTGTTGTTATTAATTGAAGAAATTGGGGCATTGCTGTCCATTAAGTAGAACCTGAGACTTTGAGCGATTGTAGAAATGCAAAAATATAAGAGTTTGGTCATGTGACATTTTGACAGCACTTGGCAATCCCATACTTTTTTCCCGCGTATATTGTCTGTATGTAACTGTAGTAATATTCTTTATATTTCAAAACACTAGACGGATTTATATAATAAGGATTTTTCCTGGGTATAAAAATGATAAATCTATTTCGTCCATCAGAGAGATTATCAAGGAATATTGGACACGTATTTTTTGCTTTACCAAATCAATAAAAACTTACAAAATTAAAGCGCATCGAAGTTCAGGAGTGGGGAGTTGTGACGTCACTAAGGCAGTATAAAGTGTACTAGCGGCGTGAAGTTTCACGATATTTCAACACATTATACAGTCGTCACTTTATGTCTCAAAAGAAAAAATACGTGGCCATTATTTTTTTATTAGTATAAAGCTAATCAATAAAAGACATCGTTAGATACGTCTTAGTTAAGTGTCGTTAAAAATAAAAATCATGGCGATTTTGGGCACCATATTGTGGGGGATCCAACTTTTTTCTACCAGACCTATCGAGTCATCAAAATGAAGGTTTTAACGCTGTATTTGCATAAACTGAGTTAAGTTGCACTAATCGCGATTAGTTTCATTGGTGAAATCGGCCCTTAGTTTCCTCCTGACCTATAAACATTGACAATTTTGAGATCACTGCTAATAATAAATTTGCTAAGCTATAGTATAATAAACTAGCTAACCCTACTGTAGAACGTAAAAAGACACGTTATAGTTACACTGAGGAAGTTAGGAATAAATTTCCGAGTCTGCAACTTTACGAGAAGTAGTCTATGAGATATACGGTCATTACTTCTAGGTTCTAGTAAGTTAGAGTTATTATTATACCACGATGGGCCAAACCTTAGTTAAGTACTCGGTAAATGATACTGATACATATTATAACAAACACTACGTAACCCATATCTAAGATACACAAGCATATCAATTGGAATACAGTAAAATTTTCCCAAAATCTACACGGACTGGTTACGTGTTTATTCAAACTTTCAAGACAGACAACAGAACAGAACAAAAGCGTGTTACATGCGAACTTTCTCGGTAATGTAAAACAATTTCGTTTCAGTCTAGTAGTTTTCTTGCAATAACAAAAGTTACGGGTTTCGAAATCTAACAAATACATCTTGAGAATCCTTTATTTTCCAACGATTTCCACATGGAGATATTGAAGAATAGTTTTAATTAGCAGGATACTCATCGATGTGACCGATATTAGAACACCATAAAAGATCCTTTGGTTGCGTCTCTGCGCAGTTTTGCCGCGTTGATTCTCGCTGAAACATCCCAGAGTGTCAGTCGCCCGCGCGGTCCCACCACGGTCGCACGTTCCCTGTATTCCTGAATACTGGATGAATCAACCGCGTATTTTACGTGAGCGTATTTTAAACTTCAGTGTTAAAATGTGAAACTTTAAATACGTGCTTTGTTTGATGATGTGCCACGTTGATAAGTGCGGTGTGGTTCTTAATGAATTTTGGTTTTGAATGCAAATAAATTAAAGACTGGCTGGATTTCTGTAATTAATTTCTGTCTGTGGTGGCAGGTACGTTGATTGTGTATTAGCCGAATTTTCGGCTTAGTTAGAGTTAATTTAAGCAAAACTAACTTTAGAATAAATTAAATTCGCCCGTTGTAACTGCCGGCTTATCTGATGGGTAACCTAAGCGTAAGGGACTAAGGCGTTCTTTCCCTTTGATTCAAAGAGATCCGAGTTTATTTTTAGTAAATGTCATCTGGCCACTGAAGACGATATTTCCTGGAAATGATGAAAGTAATCAGTCAGAATCTAAAAGGAGATAATGAAGTTGGAGATTAGGATAAAATAATCTTCTGGAAAATATAATTGCTTTCAGGATAAGACTAACGGGTATCTATTTACGTAAATCTTAATTAAACCGATGATTTAATAAAAAAAAAAACGCGACTTCACATACGTTTCTATTTATAATTCTAATTAAATTAGGGACCTTTCAAGAATTCCGGTGCGCGTGAACGCACAATTGCTCGGTCAGAGCTGAAGCTAAAAATTTTGCCAAACTTGTCAGGCGTGTTAAATTGGTAGATACATAAAACATAGATTTATTTACATGCAAATATACACGTACAAGCTAGTTCAATATTTTATTTTCTGGCGTATTTTTTTTGGTAAAATATGATATATTATAGTTTGCTCGGTACAAGCTCGTTCAATATTTTATTTTCTGGCGTATTTTTTGTGGTAAAATATGGTATATTTTAGTTTGCTCGAAAGTGTCGAGCTTGCTTCGAGCTATGGGTATTAACAAGAGTATTGGATTTTAATTTTATTTATTCGCGAAACTTTTTAGAATTACTCAAATTTTGTTTCTATGTTCATGAATCTCGATATAAAACTAACATGAATCTAATCTCGACTTTAAACTAGATTTTTGATAAGTACAGAAAACTGTCAGCTTGGAATCGAATTTTGATTCATAATTTGGTATTCATGCAAAGCTTTTGATACGTTTATACATTCTTAAATTTTGTATATACAATATTTTAGTCGTTTAGGATTTTTTGTTTTGGAATATACCCCGAACTACTTTTTCAAGCTTATATTTGGAAGTTCCGTTTACTATTTTAATTGACTTGATGTAAAACTCCCGAGTTTGAAAATGCCCTCCGCATTGAATATTATTATTGCCATTTGTTTTAAATTTCGTAATCAAGTTAAATAATTAATTATGATTTACAAGACGTAAATCATACTTAATTTTTTATAAAAATCAAAACGTATTAAAATATTTTTTGTAAATTTACTTTTTAAATATGCATAAAATAAAGGTCTGTTTTATTTTATTTATTTATTACAGCAATTAATACGGAAAATCCTGTTTGCGGTGATGACGCTCCGCGCAGATTTTCATAAATTGCTGTAAACTCTAAAAATAGTAGTGGCTAGTTAAAGTTAGATTCTAAATAAAGTGACGTCCTTTTTTTAAAGACATATAAAGAAATATGTTAGTGGTTGTAGATATAGCTTGGAAGGCCAACCCCTTTCAAGTTATATCTACCACCACTCACAGTGTTCTCTGTATATAGCAGAGGCTGTGGACAAATGTAAAATTCTAAATTCGAAATCAGCGAGGGCGACGGTCAAAATGATCACGTGACATTTCGATCGTGTTTGATATTCCCACACATTTTTACATCGCTATCGCCACGCTTTCGTTATTAGAATGTCACTTGTCTAGTGCCTCTAGAATGCTATAACGACCGGATTTTAAAAGGAACATTATACTGGAGTATCTCCAAATACATTGGAATATGGGCAGAATAGTTAGGCTAGATATAATAGTGGTTTTAGAGCTCCATGTAATAGGATTAGTTATCAAAAGTACCATCAGATCCATTTCTGAAGTCAAGCAGTTTGCTTTGAAGAGGTAGGTAAAATGATAGCGATATGTGTTACCCAATTTACCTAAGCGTTATGGCAATATAATAACCACATTAGGATATTTCTAAGGCATGAATTTAGTATTGTAAATGACAGAGGTTAGGACGGTATCGCTGTGAATTTACTTCGATCAGCTGGAGTGGGCTCAATTAATTAAGTAGATACCTACTTTAAATAACTCTCATAAATACTTTGAAAAGAAAACCAATTTATAAACTTTAAAAGAGATCAGACAAAATGCCTAGTGTTCTCAAGCGCTACTGACTAGCATGAGGTCTCGGGTTTGATTTACGGGTCGGGCAGTGTTATTGTTTATTTTTCACGTAGAATTTTCTATGAGGGTCCGAATTGCTACCCGGTTGGTGGAAATAGGACCGCCCCTATAAATGATCTAAACATAAGTCAAAGTCAAATATATTTATTTCAACTAGGCCATTAAGCGGCACTTTTGGTTTTGAACGTTAACAATCAAAATTTACAAGTAAAACAAATGTATTCAACAGTGTTAGTAGCTAGAATGTAGGTACACTACCCTTCGGCCAATACTATACTAAACTGACAAAGTCTATCTTTGGTTCACTAATGTTTCACCAAAACACCATTGACAAAATTTTAGTCTACAACCAACGTGTCGTATGGTATTTATTTCATAAACAACTTATTCCGCAAATGTTAAATTTTATAAACACTCGCTTTACAAACATTGATTTGGCAAATGTTTCTCTTTACAAATGTTTGGGATGATATTTAATCATATATACATTTTTCATTTAATTTTTAGTTTCTTTTGGGAAAAGCACGTTTAAACTAAATAGCATTTTATAATACATTTTCTGAACCAGTCACAAAATGATCATAACTGTATTGTTTGCATAATTTTATTGAACTTTAACGTTATCGTTGCTACTGTATCGTCTCCGGCGCTTCGGGAAGTGCAACCCCTTTGCCCTTACGTCACAACCAGTCACCTCTGTTTTTTTGTTCTCATTACTTTATTAGCTTGTTATGAATGTATAAATGTAACGGAATCTTCGAACGTGATTTTCACAGCCTTCAAAACGTCGCTTTTTATTTCAAACTTTGCATACCTATCAAGGACCGATGACAATGCAATAATTTAAATAGTTTGTCCCATTATCCTTACCAGGATCTTCAGGATTAGCGATTGAACAAAAGAGTAAAAAAAAATACGGTTTAATAGAAAACCAAACTAAAAAGTAGAAAATAATTCACAATAAATTTAAATTAAGAATAGTGTGATTAACAAAATATATTTTTTATTATAAATTAATTAATTTAATACACTTTAGGGGTAGCATCCAAAAGACTACGTGAAGTCGGGGTGCCCCGATTCAGTTTTGGAACAGATTCGACCTTTTTTACCATGCAGTGTCATGAACTACAAGAAGTGTTGGAATTTTTTTTCTTCTCCTCCGTTATTCTTTTCTGATTAATTTCGTTGCGGGATCCAAGACAGTTAAATTCATTCTCTGGGAATTCGTCGAGCTTCATTGCCTCGGCGCTTTTCTGGTAGTCGCCACTGTTGACTCTGGCTTTCAGGTTTTGTAGTGGCTTGGGAATAGTGCAGTGGGATTGTCTCAAACACGTTCCGTTTCATGATCGTAGAAATAATAAGTCAATATGTAATACATTTTTATTCCAAACATATTTTATGAGATAAATGCAAAAAAAAAAATGAATTGTTTGTCAAATAATATAATTTGACAAACTTTTTTTTATATAATGATGAAATGACAAATCATGTTACCAATCGTTGCTTGTCAAGTAAAAATTTTTATAAAATTTTTGGTGGACTGACAGGACACCCCAATCTTTGAAAATTAAAATTATGACTTGAATCTTAACCAGTATTCTTCATCACAGCAAAGTAGCAAAAATTTAATCCAATTGTTTTACCTCTACATAATAATATATTTTTATCTGTGACAATCTCTCTGTTTTATTTCACTTTTTACTACTCCTTTATAATTTCATTTCACACGAGCCAGCAGGGCTGTCTCATCATGAGAATTATCCGTTATCTTAAGAGACAGGAGAAATGGGTGAGCACGAATTTTATACTAGTCATAGGCGTATAAGAATAAGATTCTTTATTTGCGAGTATGAGTAGTAATTTCACTGTTCACTTGTGGAATTGATTTTAGTGATGTAGCCTGTACCTTACCTGGACCGTACTACAAGGTGCCAATGCGATCATAATGCCGCTGTGGCAAAGAGATAGTTCTATTCGTCTTGTATGGCTCCGTCTCTCTCTTACACCGGAATCATGATGGTTTTAAGATATCATAGTAATAGATTGACTGACTGAGAAGACACAATAAAGAGGAGTCCTGAATTCTGAGTCACAAGACAGAGTAGGTTTCCAGGGTCCAGTGTAAAAAACTCTGATCCGCCCAATAGGATACTGTGTATGTATAACTTCAATGTAAACCGTTATTGAAATATTTTTTTTTTTTTTTTTTTTTTTTAATCAGTAACACATACATTTTATATAATTAAGTTGATGCCAACATAAACTCATTAGAGTTTTACCGTGCACCAAAAACATCGACTACATAATATAAAAAAAAAATATAACCACTTAAGTAGGTACTTAGGTAAAAAGTAACAACAAAAAGAATAAGACTACAGCGGGTATATGCGAAATAATTCTCTAATACTAACAAGCGCACATCAGTGACCACTCCGGCCTTCCATCCTTAAAACAAAAGTGGTGGAGAGTTTTTAAGTTGATACAGGTTGTTCCCAAAATAATAACTAGTGTTTTTATTCATTGTTAATTTTCAACTTTATTTGTGTTTTGATATTATAGTTAGGTATTATTTTTGTTTTTTATTGCTTTAAACTTCTTATTTATAAATAATTAAAAAACATATTTTTATTAGTGAATCTATGTATTTAACTTTTGTAGAAAATATTTCTTTAGTTTGTTTTTTATGAAATCAAAGATTATTATTAGACAAACCTTAACAATACCAAGAAACTAATAACAAGCTCTCAACCCAAGGGTCTACCTACATTGTTGAAGTGGAAAATCCACCCATTATCTGCTATAACACATAAATAACCTCTGATCCATGCCTTGCGTGATATAAGTATCCCGGCAACATATTAAGTTTCTATTTTACGCCTTGCCAACCTTTGTCCCCGAAACCCTTAAGAGTACCTACCATGTTATTGTCATACTTCTTGAGAGTGGTGACGATATTATATGAGAAAATAATTATCTTGTATTATCCTCATCAGTTTCGGCACATGACAGGTTTTGATAGACATAGTACTATCTACTACTACTCTCAATAATAGACGCTATCAATAAAGTAAATACCGTTTATTATTTGGTATTTAGAATTGGTAATTGAACTATTAAAGTATTAGTAACTAGCTTCCAAAATCATCCCTTTACTCAAAATTTGATCCTCGCGAACTCATTGCTTTAGATCGTAACACGTACCTAATAATTCAGCCAACTTGCAAATTTTGGAGGAGTTCATAGTAGCGTAGTTTACAATGTTAATGGGGCTCTTTGATAAATATTCAAAGAAGAGCCGATTGAACTTTCCGATGCTCAATTAAGGTAAAAGACAAATTACGCAACGATTCACTTCACTTGATTCACTCAAAATGTTGGCTCCAGAGTGACAAATAAAAAGAGCTTTTCACTCATTTGTTTTTCGAAGTCCAATCACTTAAAAGCTTTGGGAACAATACTTCTGAATTAAACAATCTGTAACTGAATCGAGATATATCCTGGAGGACGAGTTTAATCGTGGATTTGTTTACTGAACTGTGGTTAAGAACTGTGGTTAAGCTACTGCCAATCGGGCTCGTAATTGGATGGGTGGTTTGTGGTTTCCCGTCTTATTACGTGCGTGAAGATATCTCATTTTCTCCATTTTATAGCGATATATTTTCCTTGAACTAAGTTATAGCACTGATTCTTGACACTTTATATAGCGAAACTAATAAATAAGAGAGTTATCAATTGATTTGTTATGATAAAGATTTGAATCAGACTGAAATAATTCATTTGCTACGCCTGAATATTTCCAAATTAAACTACCTGAGACACTTTACCTGCCATGAATACTAAAATTTGGACAAAGAATTCATCTTGAAATATTTCAACTTCATGATATTCTGCCTTACCTATATTTCTTCTCGAAGCTGGAGTCAAGACTATTAATGCGTAGGAATTGAAAATAAGCTTATTAAAATCAGACAATGACGTTCCTTTGATATTTGGCAGTGAGGTATTTGGTATAATCAGCACCTCAGTGATCAAAGGTTCGCTTCAGGGAGCCTTCTTGTAGTACCTACTTGGGAGATCCAATCTGAAGAAACAAACATGTTTCTCTGACAGGGACTGAAGCACTTTGCTAAGACAATGAACTTTCAATGACCGATTTTGTTGGATATCCCTTAAATCGCAAGGAGTGTTTTTCAATTCATTTGTAAGTCGAAAACCACTTTTTAATTAATGTGACTTAGATATTCGGTGTTATTTCATAAAACTAGTGTATTGCTGCGTAATTAGTAAGTATAGTATAAGTATTATAATTTGAATCAAACGCAACATATTTTCTGTCCCTCCCATTAAACGAACTCCGGAACTAGATACTTATCAAATTTTAGAGTTTGAATCTATACGTACTAGGGGGTACCATACGCTCTTAGAGTAGGGTTACTTTGAGTGTGTGTAAGGCACAGATGTATATGACTTATATACATCTGAACCTTACGCAAAATCAAAATATGATATCATTTTTAGGCTAGCTTTTGTTATGTTATGTAAGTATCCTTCTTCCTAGTTATATTGTGAAAGTATGTATGTTTAGATGTTTTTTTCATACATCATTCCTCAACGACTTGCCTCTGGTAGGTAGAAATTTGGATGAACGGCCTGGTTCAAGACATAATTATGATGCTTTTATTCTAATATTATACGTTCCCGAGGCATAATTCTCGAATTTCACGCAGACAAAGTCGCTGACAAAGGCTAGTATGTGCCTAAATATATTCGAGGGCTCCTTATGGAAGCTGAATTGGCAACGTCAGTGACAAGCGTGGGTGTTGGAGTAATGTATGTTGTTTTGCTATGTTATATTGTTCAATAGTGTCAGAGAAGCGGCTTTCGTGACCTGAATAGTTATCGGTTTTGGGAACTTCATATATATTATTACGCTATTAGGTAGTTGACTTCATAGACAGTAAAATTAATAATTTTGTACGAATTTTTAAAATGGTTTGGAAGTATTAAAGAGGTTTCATAAACGATTTTTTTCATACATATAAGATTTCCCAGAAGCCTTTGTAAATAAATACTTAATTTTATTTTGGCTTTTTCTTCTGTGTTGAGACAATTAATGAAATATTTTAAAATAAATATTAAAAGTTAATTTAAAAATAAAAAACTCTAAAAAGCTGTAAACAAGACCAATTCATGTTGTGCAGTCTTTGTGAGCTGGCTGAGCCTCTGATCCTCCGACTGCACAGCGCGGATTTTCTTGTTAATAGCTTTTTAATTCGCTTCTTTAGCAGTCGGGTTTTTGATTTTTAAATTAACTTTTTTTACTAACAACTTTTTAGCAAGCCCTTCATGAATGTTTTATTAGGCATTCTACTACTATTCTTTAAATATTCACCTACACCATGAGAGACCTTTGTGAGGCCAGCGCTAGAGCTGTAGACTTGGCTCAATTCTAGTCGAAGTACAAAATCAAAAAAAAAAAAAAGAATTTAATAGATTTCCATCATTGACAAGAAGAAGAATTATTTATAAAGTTTATTTTTTGTAACATTCCTCATCTTTCAAATCGTAGCTAAGTCAGAGAAAAATATTAGATTCGTTTTACTGAGAATTTTCAAAGTTGGTTATCAATTGCCGAGAATTTACTTCTCCAGTACCTCAGCTTACTGCTATACAAATACCGGCTCAATATTGTAAATTCAGCTTTAAGGTGTATTTTAGCACTTCATCGTACGAGCCGAGAATCAATGCCTTACCCATATTTCATTTTCATGAGTACGCTGGCTTAAAGCGTTTGGCTAGGTTTTATGGATCAGAAACTATAAATTTCAATGAAGCCGGTTTAAAGGATTATTTTACAGTTTATCGGTTGTTTAAGGTATTGGCCAAAGCCAAAATTATTAGAAATAATATTTAAAGGTTACGTAATGGAAGAAAAAGAAAAGTCACAAAAAAATAAATATTTCGATGGTATAAAAAATGTACTAGAAATGTAAAGAAAAAGAATAAAGTTGTCAGAAAGTGAAATCAACTGAATAGAGAGAAGCGAAACTTAAATCATAACATCCAATCGAACACTGCTTACGTTTTTCGTAATTCTGTTTGTGAATTATATATTTCGAGGGTAATTATATAAAGAATAACTTAACCCTGTCTTTGCTGTCGTGTAGTCGGGTAAAAAAATGTGTGGTAATAAATCTACTGATATTTGATTTTTTCTATTATAATGAAAGCGTGTTTGTGTTTCAATCAGGCAGAAACGACTGAAATGATTTCTATGAAATTTTGAACATGGATAGTTTATAACCTAGATAATCTCATAGGATATTTGTATAGGTATTTTATCCCGATATACTTGATATAATACTCCCTTGAGATAATAAAACAGTTTTCTGGCGGGTTTCGCGTGCAGAAGTTAGTAATTATATGAAGCTTTCTAAAGAGAAATTAATTCAATAAGTTCAAAGGAGAATGCTCATGGATGTATGGAATCCCGTACCATGATGCATCAAAATTAAACTTTGTTTTTATACACTACACTGACCATGTTAACTCTTACAAAAGTTCTTTTTGAAAACAAATCCCGGATTTCGGAGTTATTTTATAAAATCGAAAATAACCTAAAATTTGGTCTATTTTGTACGACGCTACCAACGACGTAATTTATATAGACACAATATACATGGATGTTATAGTTATTTATTACACAAAAGAAACAATTACTGGTTCGTCTTTTCATCAAAAATCGATTCTATTAGATACATTCTATCTACATCTTTATGACCGGCTGTGAACGGCCAATTAGCCATAGATAAAATAATGATAATCTTTTAAATAAAGATTCTATGAGATTCTAGTTTATTTTTAATTTATGTAGAATCGCCTAATTATATTTTTTTAAGTGATCATCACTCTTTCAAAAATCAAGGGTAAGTTAATCATATCATGTGAAACGGAACGTCATTTAAAGGGAGTAGTATAACAATATCCATACTTTTAAACTCAACATTAAATTCCCTATTCAAAAATCAAATACCCGACGCGTAATGTCGTAAAAAAATATGTTACTTTTACTCTTTACTTTTATTACTATATAATTTTGGTCTTGATGCGTGAGACTTTTTGGTACCATTTTTGGTCATTCTCCTTTCTATTATAATAAAATAAAAACATTTAAGCGAGAATTGTACTGGAGATAATATTGTTTATTTTAAGTTAATTCTAACTAAACCATACGTCATGATCCTAAACCAATAGAATTTATGAGATTTACGGGAAATGTATTTATGAGAAATTGTATCAGTATCGTATCGAAATCGTAGAAAACTTATCTTCTAAGATAAGTTTTCTACGAAGCAGAATTTAATTCAATTGCAGTTGTTTTTGAGGGCATATTTTCATACGAGTTACATTTATTCTTGTTACTTTTTTTTTGCATAGTCGAGAAAGAGGTCTTAGAAGGTCCTTAGACTAATGTATTTGCATTTTTTATAATTTTTACTTGTATATCACTAAGGAAACATTTACATTCTGAAAAATTGAAACATCGCAATTTTTTTGAGTCTACGTCAAAGTTACTTCAAATTCAAATAGTCTTAATTTATAACACATTTTACATATTTTTTTGTGCATATCAGACATCGATTTGTTTGTTTTGCTTACCAGCATAGGCCTCCACCAGACCCTTCCACAGTACACAATCTACTATTGAGAACTAAATCATAAAAAAGTTGTGCCAGATGCAATAGTTTTTATTTTTCTAAACATATTCCTAACCAACAAACACACTCATTCTGTAAACACTACATTCATTCTGGATCCAGTTAAGTTCAATTCTAAAAACTTCTTTTTATCCTACTGTTTTCATGCATTTTATTCATGCATTCTGCGCTCAGGAACTCCCAACTTCCGGCGGTCTTTTGTTCAAGCCAGTTCAATCTCGGTCTCTTTGGCCAGTCCAACGCTAAAATAAGGAAAATTGCAAATATCTACCTACCCTGTTCTCCGGTTTCCGAAAAATATGGTTCAAGGCGATACTGGTCTCAAATGTTTGGGAAAAAGTTGGTATTAAGAATTTGGCTTTTTTAAATTGCAAAGTTAGTGACGTCATCTGCAGTGAAACGAATTTTGAATAAAGAATATGTTCATTATCTTTCTCTCTAGTCTTGAAATCGATTCTTTCTACAGGTTCTTATCAAGTAAATGCATGGCAAATGAGGCACTTGAAAATATCTCAAGGAAGATTTGCATATTACCTTCCAAGAACTGTTAGTCAAATGAGACAATCGTTTTCTCGGGACTTTAAGCTTTATATCTTTCTTTCTATTTAATTCACTATATATTTAAACTACACTGATTCATTGCACTTTTGTTCTCTTAGAATATTATATCAAAGAGAGTACCCATAAGCTTTGAATATTATTCTTATTAAAATTCACAATAGAGAGCTAAAATGAAAATGAGCGTGTAGTAGCAAAGTACGAAAAGCCTTAACTCTTCTACAATTTTCCTTATTTATCATTCCATGAATAATGCTGGACATTTCAACCACAAAGAAACTTCGGTACTAATTCAATTAATTCACACTCTTTTGTCTTTATTGCAGTCTTGCTTAATCCCCTGTGCATACAAAGAAAAATCACAATACTACTTAGCATAGCGGCATTAAATTTCTTTCCTCCAGAAAAAAATAAAAAAGATATGCGTGTTTCAGGGTTCCGTCAGAGAAGTCAACTTTTCCTTTTATTTTTTACTACATGGATGACTTCTTCAGAAAATATTGTTGAATTTTATTTTAATTTTGGTTCGTTAATAATACCGCAATGTTTTTATATCAATATGGGGAATACGGTATGCTAATAAAATATATATACTTATCTGTTACATATTTACTTTCAGCTTTCTAAAATACATGAGCTACGTAAAGTATTTGTTCAGTTATTCTTATAACCACGCTTGTATTTTTTACATTGAAAGATATGTAAATACCTTTACATAGGAACTCAGAGTCATTGTCTTACAGCAATGACAAAGAGCATTCCCTGTAAATAACTATGTAAAAGTACCCTACTTACTTAAGGGAAGGTTAAGACAGGTACTTTAAGTCTTAAAGTACCTAATCACGTTTCAGATTTTGTAAAGTCAGTGTGTTATTATACATTCCTTTTTTAACTTTGTGAGTAGCAGTTATAACTTGAGAAACTATTACATTTCCAACTAAAACATGCTTTAAATTAAAACTTGTTGATGTTCGCCATCAAAATATCCTCTTCCAAAGAATTTCTGCGGGATCAACTTATTTACTCTAGTACCGCTGAATTCCAACCAACTGAAGGACCACAAAAAAACAGAGCCAAGTTAAATAAACATCCAAAAATACTCCGAACACTTACGGAAAACGGAACCCGCTGTGTTTACGAAACACACTCACCCATAAAACTCATCAGAATAAATGAAGGCAATCGCAGGAGCGACTCACTTTACGAATGAAATGGTTTAACGTTGGTCACAATTAATGACTTTTTATATAGAAAGGAATTGGGTTTAATTTAAGGACATAATTTTTTTTTTGTTTATTTTTATAGATATTTTATTTATTTTTATTAGAACGAGCTTGCGGGAGATGCCAAACCTTCATCAGTTAACAGCATCATTAGAATGTTGACCTATGGAAGGATATATACAAATAAAACCTTTTTAATTTTTTGTTTTCATAAATCATACACATGAAAAAAATGAAACTCATAACAGTAATGTGAAAATTTCTTTTTTCGTGATCAAAATCTTATCTACTTTACTTTTGTTTTGTAATTAAAAATTAACCTACCTGATATTTAAATTTTACCTAGCGTGGCTTTGCTTTGCAGTAGAACGGTCAAGACTAGTTAATGAAAAAATCATGTCTTTTCAAACCCACTTAAATATACCCACTGATTAAAACTGTTAGTCTGCATTATCCCAATCCTTACAGATTCAGATTTTCAAAGCCTACATAAACCATACTATGTATAACAACAATGTAACATCGTATTATATACCAAGGAATTGGGAGTTGAACTTAAGGCCTCACTGCCTTTGTTTTGTTTATATTAAAGTTTATGCCCTGTTTACTCTGTGGGGGAGTGTGTATAGTGGTTCGCGAGACGTGTCCTGAATAATAAGTGTTATATCAATTAGAAAATGTTGTTGGCTTAAGATTTCGTTTTGTTAGGCGAGTGTGTGGGATTAGTCGAGAGTTTCAGTAGGTATTTTCTTTCATGTTGCTGCGAATATGTGGCAATATTGTTATTGATTTTCTTGACTGTCGCACTGATCATGTTTTTCAGACAATTTTACTGACACATAGGTTCGCTCTTTAATTCTTTTGCCGGTGTTCTTTTGCATGAAAGTATTCCAGGTCTGTTTAAAACTGGGCCAGGTCCATTAAAGACTACAAACTTTCTGGAAACATCTGTGATGTTAACTGCCTGAAACCGATTTTTCTTTTAATACTCCTTAGAATCACCCTCTTTGTTCTTACACTAAACCAGATAGAGTACACACAGTCAAAATTAGGAACGTATGTTATGGTGGAGTATTCTGCAAAATTTCGTTTTGCATATTTTTATTTTCGCACTGATCATGTTTTTCAGACAATTTTATTGACACATAGGTTCCCTTTTCTTCTTTTGCCGGTGTTCCAATTTTCGCTGTTTTTTTGACACGGACTGCCGAAATTAAAGTCATTTTTCACTTTGTAGTGCTTTTATTTGAAAGGCGATTGTATTTTCTTGTAAAAAAGATTAAAACTTTATAATTGACATTTTTCACTTTATGATAAGTGTGAGTTAAACTTTGTTGGTATCATTCGATTGTATAGCAGGAAAAAAATACAGTTTCCATTTTAACTGAAATTTAATACTTTCCGTTTTTTCAACTTTTTTGTTTTTACCCTATTGCGCGATAGAAAAAACAGGCATATGGTTTTCTTTTCACTCAAAAATAGCTGCCAGCCCAAAAACTCACCTGACTCTTAAATTTAAATGTTCTGTAGGTCTCTGCTAAAGTACCCTTCTTTTATTATCCCACTTTACGTCACCAGCCCCTGTAATAAAATTAATAATTAATCCCACATTATCTGCCACTGCTTCTCTAATCTACTTTAATTAGTGAATTTTATTTTCATGGGATTTAATACTTTACTGGATGAGGGTGCATAAATAACGAAGATCGCCGAAACGCTTCAGAAACTCTGACAAGGATAGAGGGAACTGTGGGAAGTACCTAATTTAAAATGTATAGGTATCGTTAATTGAGAATTTGGCTGAGCTCCTTTTTTGAAATTCCGTAGTATGGTGGGGGAGGGTATGAACAGTTTATGGTTATTACGGTTTTCTGCTGTAAATAAGTTTCTATTGTATCATTTTTGTGCAACAAACAATAAATTAGGTGGTTTAAGTAGATAGTAGCATAAATCGGCAATCCCTTTTGGTGATAGGATGTCACTTTGTCTTAAGTCTAGAAAGAAAACCGGCCAAGTGCGAGTCGGACTCGCGCACGAAGTGTTCCGTACCATTATCGCAAAAAAACGGCAAAAAAATCACGTTTGTTGTATAGGAGCCCCACTTAAATATTAATTTTATTCTTTTTTTAGTATTTGTTGTTATAGCAGCAATAGAAATACATTATCTGTGATCATTTCAACGGTCTAGCTATCACGGTTCATGAGATACAGCCTGGTGACAGACAGACAGACGGACCGCGGAGTCTTAGTAATAGGGTTCCGTTTTTACCCTTTCGGTACGGAACCCTAAAAAAGGATTCAAAGAAAGAAAAAGTATTTAATTGCCTCAAAACGACATATAAATATTACATTACAAGAACAGTTGTAGTAGATTTTGAAAACTTTTCGATAGTCTGGCGATTTTTCTTAGAACGCATTTCTGTATGAGTGGCACCGCGTTTGAATTTGCTGCTAGAGGTGTTGGTGTTTCCACGCGCGCCTCAAAGAGATGTCAGCAATAACTGACCGGGTCCGCTAGGATGAATAAATTTGAAAAAGAGTTATCGCGCTCCCTGGCTCAAGCAACTGAAGGAACATGGGTGGGTTTTAGTCAGTAAAAGTCTGACACGCCCTCCCGCTTCACCCAGAGCGGGAGAAATCACTGGATGACTTCCGACCCAAAAAAAAGGAAGGTGGTTTGTCAGGCATTAAAGATTCATTCGATGTCGTCTTTGGTCATCTATTTATTATGTACTCTCACCAAAAAGGCAAGGAAATCCATTTCATGACTGAGTTTTTGAAAATCGTATCTAAAATGAAAGAAAAATATAGTACTCAATGGATCGGATGGCCCACTTTCTTTATGTTCTCATTTCAAGTCTGCATATAAATTATCACATGCATAATTTTCAGGAAAAAATATACTTTTATTTTAACAAAAAAAAAGCAAAGATTAAACATACTTTAACAATACTGTCCATCTCAATTTTTTCACATCAAGAACCTTACTGAAGATAGAATAAATTAGCACGAAAGTATACCAGGTCTGTTTAAAACTGGGCCAGGTCCATTAAAGACTACAAACTTTCTGGAAACATCTGTGAAGTTAACTGTCTGAAACCGAATTGTTCTTTTAATACTCTTCAGAATCACCCTCTTTTGTTCTTACACTAAACCAGATAGCACACACACAGTCAAAATTGGGATCGTATGTTATGGTGGAGTATTCTGCAAAATATCGTTTTGCATATTTTTATTTACATAAAAAAATGTCTGGTTTGTGCAAGAGCGTGTTGTTAAATTGGAGAGTTTCAAGACACAAAGTAGGTGTGAGTTCCAACATGTTATGTTACTTGATTTTTCCGTTTACTACTTATCCTAATAGGTATATAATTACGGATTTAATCATGACTGCACGTAAAATGTGGTTGTTATAGGTAAACCTCTGCTGAATTTTTCGGGGCACACAAACGTATTGTAATGTTATGTTAGGTTGTAGGACAACAGTTAATAGATTTAAACTCTTCATTAGATTTTTCTATTTGGCTCACCAACATATAAAATATACGCAATTTCAGCAAGAGTACGGCTACTCCTGTATCATAAAGAAAAGAAACAGGTTTGGAATAAATCTGCTCTATCATCGTCATCATTATCATCAATTCAGCCGAAAGTCGTCCGCTGCTGGACATAGGCCTCCCCTAAGATTCGCCATATTAACGGGTCCCGTGCGTCTCGCATCCAGCGGATTTCCGCAACTTTCACCAGGTCATCGGTCCACCTAATGGGAGGCTCTATGATAGTTCTTGGTATAAAAGTTTAGTTTTAAGATATTTTAATAACATACCTATTTGTTTGTACTAAAACAAAATAGGTTTTGTAATAACATTCATAAAGTGGCTATGTAACTACAAGAAACGATCACGATCTTCAGATATTGTAACAGAATTACATTTACCTTATTTATATTGCCAATGCTTTGCCTGCACTTTATCGAGTTTCCAGCAAAAGTATCGTTGCAACTGGACTGTATTGTGATCGGTATCTGCTTTTTAAATCTCCGCTCTTGCCTACAGCTGCCAAGAACGGTTGGATTCTCTTAGCTAGGGATATTGTCTTTTATCTGAGGCGCTACTACTCTGTATATTTTCTGTATTTTTATTGTTTTAAGCTGTTGGTAATCGATTACTACACTTACTTATTTAAAGTAACAGAATTTTTGTTTATGTGTTACTTGCTTTTTTCGGTTTCACTCCCATGGCCATTACAACAATCGTGCATTTTTAATCATAAAAAAAGTTATCATAATGCACTGTAGCTGAAAAAATATTCTTGTTTTCTTTCCTATGATACTCAACAACGGTGTAGCTATAACAACTAAATTATGAATTACACATATTAAATTTTTATCGTAACCGGATCAGTTGTTCCAGATATTTTATCTATTCAAATATATTTTATTTACTTATGATTTTTTTTGAATTTTTTCAGATTTAAAATTCGACAGTATTTATTATTGTGTAATTCGAAATATGTTTAACCATTTATTTTTAAACTCGACAAAATGAGCTCAGATAAGTTTAGCTAGGTACAACCCTTGCTAAACTTATCTCAGCTCGTATAAACTGTATGTATCCAATATCCATATCTGTTGAAAATATAAGTTACTAAACTCGGCATTTCTATTCCAGGAAAGCAATATATTATTTGAAACAGTGCCAAAATAGGAAGTTGGTATAATCATGATAGATTACAAAAGTTATTGTGTGTAATGAGTTTCTCGATTTAGCTCAAAATGAATTGAAAGCAAAATGTTGCGAGACGTGAAAATAACAAAACTTGAAACAAGTAATGTAATAGATAAGCCATTAGTTTTTATGTCTTCGAAATGTACTGTTTTAGTTAACTCACTAGGCAGCCCTAGTGTGGTTATAACAACGGTACGTCTGTCATCCTCTTCTTGAATACTAGACTTTAGAAGTTTGTAGTATATTTTAATATTGTGTTTCTTTCTGTAAGAAAACTGGTATGAAATAAAACAATCAACGGACACAACGGTGGTAGAAGCTACTGATGTGTTTTTTATAATATCAAATCAAATAATGCTTTCAAATGTATTTTAAAATATATTAACATATATACAAATGAATATTATAAATAAACCTATATACAAATACAAAGGGGAGAGGGAAAAGGACTTATTGTGCATCAAAAAAATCGTCCACATCGATAAACGGGAAACGTGCCCAGAACGCTGGCAGCATTGCCACGTTGGATGGCAATGCTGATTCTCTGGCCGAAGAAAAGGTCAGCCCTCTGGTCACGTGAAGAGTCGACGAGTTTTTTGCAAATTTCTCGAAAAACTCGATGGGCACTCGGACCCCTTGGAATTAGGTCCAAGGGGTCCGAGTGCGCATCGAGTTTGTTGGTTGTTTCATTCAAATAATTGAATCATCTTAGACGCTATATCAATGACAATTATTGAGTGATGAGGACAGTATGGTGAATATATCATTATAATAATTAATTAATTAAATAAATATGCTATTTAGCGGAATCAGTGATTTGCATAATATGTTACAAACATTTTTTTTATAATCTTTGCCTCACACTTGGAACACCTCTCACCTCTTCCTGTAACGTCGTAGGTGCGCTTACAAACATATAAATTCACATACACAACACCCAGAGCTGGAATAACTATCTGTAGGTCACACAAATAATTGTTCCGTGCCGGAATCGAACCCAAATCGATAGTATATTCTAGTAGCATATACCATCAGAGTATAGGAATTATCTACACTACTGTATCAAAGCTGCAGCATTGATACAATCAGACAAATTACTAGTAATTTCCATGTGTTCCAGAATTCTGTGAAACGTGGTTCCAATCAATAGTCATTCTGTTAGATATGAAAAAGCCCACCAGTTTTCTGAATATAATATTATTTTTCATCACACTTGCACGTAAAAAGTATCTAAACATACAGGTTAACTTGGCCGTAATGCCCCATATAAAACCCTCGGGCTTTCTTTTTGTCATGAAACCCTAGGGCGGTAAGTAATATTTTTTTAATTTATGGCACAGCACACAACTCATGCAAGAACAAGCAAGGAGTTTACACGCAATTGAAAAATTGTCTTAAAATGTTATCTAAACAAGAATTTCTTTGCAATCTTGCTACATGTTACTTAAATACTCAACTAATGTTCTTAATAATCGATTTTAATTGTTATAGTATGAAAACTCCGAATTTTTTTTTTTTTTTACACTCCGTCATGGCTGTATACCTACGTAAGTATTTGCCCTTAAAGTTTCTGAACAAAACACTGTATAATCTGTGGTGTGGGCAAAAATACGCCAACCGCTTAAAAAAAGTTCAAAGTTTTATAGTATTTCGTAAATTTTCGTAATCAGCTGTGCTGACTTGTGTATTAAAGCTATAATTCATAATTATTACTCGCAAATGTGATGAAAAACATTGTATGTATCACGGGTGGTACGGGAATTACGAACCTCAACTCAGAAAGCCCTCAGTCTTCGACTTCGGGCTTCTACTAGAGCCTCGATCGTAATTCCTTACATACCGCCCTTAATACACAATGTACTATTACCTACCTATTAAGTTATTCATTTCATATAATAAAGAGTCACTGTTGAAACATAAAACTCTCCAGTTATGTTACGCTGAAATTATAATAAGTTAAATAAACGTTTTAATAAGCGGTACAATATAATTAAGTTCTGTGTTCAAATATTATATTAAATTACTTTGCTTTAAAAGCTCACATTATTAAACATTTTGTGTAAGGGTCAGCTCACAACGCGAGGCGACGCGACGCAACGTACGCATGAACTTTTTATATTAGCGATACAAAAGTTATAATAAGTGATTTTTTTAAAACAAAAGAAAACGTAACCCGCGGCGTTTCGCTGCAACGATGCTTCTCCCGTGCTGCGCCTGGTGAATGAGGGTTTTCTGATATGACGTGCACCTCCTGAAATGACGTGCACTGCACTTCAGGTCCGGGCACTTGTCAAAGCGCTTATATTGTCTGACAAACCGAAATTGATTTCAACGTTATGTTGACGTTATATGTTACAAGACACGATTTTAAAGAGGAGGACCGGGCCAAATATAATATTTAGAGACCTGACCAAATATTTATTAGAGCGTGTCGATATCAAAATAGTTGAAGTAGATAAAGTTTCCTGTAAAATCTTTTTGAAATATACACAGCGTCGAAACAACGGGCCTCTTCATGCATCGATACAACGCGTTGCGTGACGCGTCGCGTCTCGGTGTGAGCTAACCCTTGGACCTTTGTGTTTCTTTTACAAACTAACCTAGTTTTCGTTACCGTTACGGCCTTCCGTAACTTGATATTTTAGGTATACTGCTGGTAATGGTTCAGTAATTTTCGCGTGAGAAATAACAAGAGGTGGCCAAAAGGTAAAATATCGGCAGTAACAATGAGTGCCTATATATAAAACCGTATTAATTTATTCGTTTATAAATGTGAATATCTAGGTATCCTATTGGCCGTGGGGTGATTATTTCTTCCCATACTTTAACAAGCAAACAGAGTTGTAATTAGTTTTGCCTTGCCTTGCCTTAAAGTCAAGAGTGAATAGGTTACTTCTAGGCAAGCGTGCTTTACTGTAGACCACATCATCGCTTACCATCAGGCGAGATAGTGGTCAAACGCGAGCCTGTCGATTATAAAAAAATAACTGCAAATAAAACTATATAGGAAGTAATAGGAATCTACACACTTGTCATGATAAAATATATTTTTCAGCCATCCAGGTTTAGTAGCGTAGCTGTGCCTAGTGTCCAGGAACTCCAGGCAGCGATGATAGCTTACCACAAAATATTTGGGTTTGACCACGCCTTTTTGGTCTCGCACGGGGTTTTTATTTACCAGTTTTTTTGTGTTTTTGCTTATCTCGTGTCTTCTGTGCGGGTCACGAATAAATATTTTTTCATTATTTTCTTTGACGAGACTTTTCAGTAGCGCATGTCATACATTTTGACTTTTTCGAATTCGTTATCCCTAATAAAATATCACTTTGTATAGACAGGGCTTTGTCTAGGTCCTTAGAGTACCTATGTCTGACTTCATCATCAGCTTTTTAATGTTCCCACGGCTGGGACGCAGGCCTCCTCTCTGCGAGAGGGATTGGGGCGTAATTCACCACGCGGGCTCAGTGCGGGTTGGTGTATGTCACATGTCTTAAAATTTTTGGTTCTAGGACATGCCGGTTTCCTCACGAAGTTTTACTTAAAAGTTTTGAAAGCTGTGTCTGATTTACCAACTCACATTTAAGTAAGTACCGCTATGGAAGTAGACTATGAACATAATGTTGAAAACCACTACCTAAATAAACATACGAAGACTTGATATAAACAAACTTATTTGCAACTTCTTTCAAACTTAACGGTAGCCTGGCAAAACTTAAACCTTACTTTAAGACCTGAAATTCGAAGGTCTATTGAATATTCAGCTCTCGAATCGAGGTATGATTTTAATATTAACTAGTATACCAAAGAAAACTGTTCGACATAGAAGTTTCTGTGAAAATATTATTCCCAAACGGATAAATGTTTTTAAGTTGTTCTTAGAGAGGATCGAGATTTAATAATAGATTGAATAAGGAAAATATTAAGATTTACTATTAGGGAAGAACTGCTGATATCATTTTCGCGTTTATTTTCCGAGCAAAGGGGCCATCCGAATGTTTTCTCTTACTTATGACCTACTTTCAAGATTTATTACGTGTTAAATGAGTATGGGCCTATTTACACTTCCATAGATCAGTAGCGAGATAGCTTTCTTAGTAGATACGATTATCAATTTTCGAGGGGCGTCTCTGAGTGTCGCATTGTTTGACTACTTTTTTATCTTGGGTTCTAGCGGTAAAAATTGTAATCTTAAGTAGTATCTTTTTATGTGTTGTAACTGTTTTCTTCGTTGTATTTTGTGTTGTTTGTTTTGTTTATTGTCTGTATTGTTTTTTTTTGTATTGGCAGTGCAGTAGTGGCCTAGTGATATCAGCCGCGACTTATAAGTTGTAGTTCGTGGGTTCAAACTGAGGCGCGCGCGTTTCAATTATGTCACCACCACTAATCTCAAAACGGTGAAGGAAAACATCGTGAGGAAACCAGCATGTCCTAGAAACAAAAATTCGAATACGTGACATCCACCAACCCACATTGGGCCCGCGTGGTGGATTACGGCCCAATTCCCTCTCACAGAGAGGAGGCCTGTTTCCCAGCAGTGAGAACATTAAAAAGGCTGATGATGATGATGAAGCACTTGGTATCACTGACGAACATCACCAATGCTAATAGATCTGGGTATCTAAATGCTCTTTTATGGCATCCCCTGTTGAAAAATCTTAGAAGGTTGTTAGAGTTCTAGTGCAAAATAGACCTTCGGCCGTTTTGCCGAAGAAAAATCTAAGAACTATGCTTCAAGAAGTGTTAATAGCCTTAAGGTAGGTACTATAAAGTGTCAAAAACTACAAAAAGTTCCTTGGAAAAAAAGGTTGGTAATATTCGCCCTGTATAAGTATCTACATCTCGCCCCCACACCAAAGTAATATTAAAATATTACTGGAATACGAGACGCCTGGTGTCCCTTTACTGTGTATTTACATAACTAATTGAGCCTAAGATCAGATTTCATTCGCAAATGAACACCCACCTACATTATCGCGCCGGGTATTCATTTCCCGAGAGGTTTTGCAAAAGCATCAATTAAATTATACGAGAAGTGTACGAAATCCCATCGTTAAAATCTGCAGGTTATACTTTTTGCTATATATTAATTTTCATGAATATTACTAGATAATAGCATAAATTACTGTGTTTACCTGCCAATATCTATGCTACCAAAATGTCACATGGTCAATCCCTAGCATTTTATCATTTCGAAAATCACTATTGGTGATAGGATATCACTTTGTCTAAAGTCTAGAAAGAAAAAGGATGAAAAGAAAGAAATAGTAGTTCATGCAATGGTCATATAATAGGGGTTATTAAAACACGAGCGTGGGTTTATCACATGAGGCGAAGCTGAATGTGATAATTATTACACGCGAGTGTTTTAATACCTAATTATATGCCGTTGCATACACCATTTAATCTTCACTCATACTGTTGAAATCAAACAAAAGTGGAAACGGAAAAATTATGTGGTATGGCGGGCAATTTAGATTCTCATTGTGCATGACTGCGCAGCGCGCTACTCCATAGACAATGACACAATTTTTTTTACATTAAGCCAATGAGCCCTTAAGCGCCAATAAATTAAAAAATAAAAGTGTGCTTTAGAAATTAAAAGTTATTTTATGATGTAGTTGTTTGAAAACCGAAGGAAAATGATGCACTGTAATGACTGTAATGGTATTTTTTTTATTTTACCCATCCACGAATATAATATTTTATCAATTCATTGTTGGAACATTACGTTGTGAGTGTAGATAAAAGTATTTAATTGCCACAAGGCAACATATAAATATTAAATTACAAGAACAAGAACAGTCGTAGTAGATATAGTCTAGAGTTTATTCTTAGAACGGGTTTCTGAATACCGCGTTTGAATTTGCTAGTGGCGCTGGTGTAGAGTGAGGTATTCAAAATGTCAATTTGCATAGTTTTCCGCTTTTAGCGCAAGTTTATTTATTACTTTTTATCTTTGTGAATATTTTCCAAATATGGTGGATTAAGATAGGTACCTACGGGTTTTACCAATCCACTGCTTTAATAGAGTTTTATGTTTCGAAAATTTTTAACTTCTTTTATTTGGAATAAACTGCGGATTATTCGATGTTGTATTTAATCGCACTTCTACGGTATTATCATGATTTTAATTCAAACTTAGCTTCCGTACGCTTAATAACAACGTTTAACAGCTATATTTTTATGGAGCTTACTCGCCAGTGGCGCCAACTACTGGGCACAAAAAAGGTAGCCCTCATTGAGTATTATAATTAAGAACGTGTAAAAACCATTTTTTTTTATTATTTGTATTATATCCATCTATTTTTATCTTTTATAAGTAAGTACTTGTTTCATATACACATTTTGTCACTAAAAACTGCTTCACGTCCGTCACGTCGGTCATAGGAACAGTTAAAAACCAGCGTCAGGCACTAGTTGCCCGACATTTTGCTGAACTGGTCCTATTTGGCGCAGCCGTGGGGCACACCTTTATATTTTTTTCTGTCTTTTTATTGTTGTTTCGTTTTAAGTTTTCTTGTTTCATGATTATATTGTGTGCTCTAGTGGCTTGTGACAAATAAATATGATTTCTTTCTTTCTTTCTTTACTTTACTTTAATGCCAAAGTTTGACAGGTTTTAGGCTAAAATAGAATTTGACAAATACTTAGTAATACACAAATATTTCAATGCTAATCGCATGCAGTTCTGACCATAGTTACAAACTATTACGGTACCACTAACTACTAAACGGTCTTAACCAGCGAACTTAATGAACTACAGATTTATGCAAGTTCTCCCAATTTTACAAAACAATTACCCGTAGTTGCGTGGCCCCGTTAACGTGAGATTTACATAGCGGAGCAGTCTTTAAGCATTTATGAGGAATAACTTGGCCTTATTTCCTCGTTTTGAGGAAGAACTTTCTACCCGCGGCTTTGTCTGCGTAAAAAGGTTTTTATCTACTTCGGTTTCGTTATATTCGAATTACAAAATTGACAGCGGTTTCATTATGATACCCATAACTACATCGGGTTGCATTATGCGAATCGTCATAAATTCTAAAACACAAGCAAAGACATTCTGAACATACAGCCATGTACCTATAATATTACTTGGAAATCGAGACAAAATAAATTATATTTTTAAAAATGCAACAAGTTAAGAACAAAAGTATAGTATACTATTTGGCTGTTGCGGCTACAAGATCATTGCCTTATACCTAATAAAGACTAAATAAAAAAAAAGTGGACGCATGAAAAAAATTCTGAGTGAAATTTAATTCCAAATTATATTAAAAATGTCTTCAACATCAAGTGATATTGAAAATACTCCACGAGATATAACAAATAGAGCAGTTGCGGCTACAAATAATTTACTAACAGAAAAATCAAGACATGTATAATTATGAGAAATGAAATACATAAACACACTTCCTGAAATACTTATTTGTCTATATCTGTGTTTTATTCCTTCCTTCGTAGATAAAATCTTGTATGCAACTGTACGTTATTGGTCTTTTAATAACTCGTGCCCACCTATTTCGGTACGCGCTACGCTTGTACCGAAAAATGGCACTCGTATTAAAAGACCGTCCATAACGTAACAGTTGCATAAATAGCTATTATCGTCCCGAGGGGACGCACTACTGGAAATCACGTTTTATCAAAAACAAAGTTCCAAATCTCATACTATTATCATAATCTAGGTTTTACCGGCGTTATCATCCCATGGGACTTACTGGATAAAAACTAGCCTATGTCCTTGCCAGGGTCTCAACCTATCTGCATACTAAATTCCATTAAATCTGTTCAGCCATTTCTCGTTAAAAGGTAAAAAATTAACTAACAGAAAAGGTAACTAACAAACCAACTAAAATACAAACAAATTTTCAAACAAACTAAGAAAAAGGCTAACTAACAAACAAGAATAGTTACTTTCGCATTTATACTATTAGTATGGATAACTTGGCCTTATTTCCTCGTTTTCCGGGACACGGAACCCGACATATCATTGCGGGACATTTAACTTAATTTACATAGTGTTGACGCGGTTCAAAGTGTGCTAGTAGTAATTATGGCAGCAGTTAACACATTATACTAGTTTTAAACGACTTATAACTTAATTAAGCCATTAGGTATTTGGTTTACTCTGCAGCTGCTCGGAGTCTGGCCTTTGTGTCCTGTTGATGGCGATAGGCATGCTCCTATGGAACTTAAACAAATCTGGCGAAGTGTGGGTGTACTATAGGTGCACCTCTCCCCCCCCCCTCACCACCTCTACCTCTCTCTCCTCTTCCTCCTCTCTGCTCTCTGTTTGTTTTTCACGATGGGCGCAGTGGTTGAGTGATTGACTGCTGCGGTGCGTGTCGCGGGATCGATTTTCGCACGGAACAGATATTTGTATGACCAACAGATAGCTGTTCCGGCTCTGAGTGTCTTGTGTATGTGAGTTTATATGTTTGTAAAAACACCCACGATACAGGAGAGATTCTAAGCTTGGGACAAGGTTTAAAAAAAACAAGCAATCTCTTCGGGGACTACAGACTTGACAGATGTTATGTTATTAGATAAGTAGATAGGATTGATTGAAACAAACGCTTTTCTACAAAACTGCAGGAAAGCGTTTGTTTGTTCATGAGTAGGACAGCACAGGCTAATGAAAAGGAACAATAATATATTCTTGTTTGTTGTCCAAAAAAAATTGTCTTTCGACAACATTTTCCTCCACAGGGTTCTTTTCATACAAATAATGAGTAGACATTGATCACCCCGCTAGCTTACTAAGTGTGGGTAATTTGAGACCATTAAGTCACGGTTTCCGCGATATTTTAGTACATAGATTGTGCATGTCTTAGAATAACTAAGGACGTACAATTGTATGGTATCGGAAACGTTAAATTGTGAATGGAAAATTTTTACCCGACGTATTTATGTATGCCTCCATATGGGCAAGATACTACTCTATCCTTACTTTCTTCTTCAGCAATGAAGAATACGAATATTGTTCATTGTTAAAGGTCGTGCCCATCCTAAAAGTTTAGATGGATTCACTGCCGAACTGCCCCCAGGACAGTTTGTCTTCGGTTCTTCTCAGTTCAGGGCACCATGAGTACTGTTATCGCCTTGATCCTATCTGAACAGCGTGTAGGTGAATGGCTGCGCGGTTTTTATCCATCCACATATCACACTACAAGAAGTTTTGCCAGGTTATCTGGAAGTCTCCGGAGATCCGGACGGTTAAACCAAAGTACCAAACAGCAAAGTTGATCCTTACTTTAAGTCTAATCATAAATTTTCTTTGTTTCAGGTCCAGCCTAAAACCGCATGAGCCTTCCAAAATCGCAATTTTCCAAAGACGGTGCAATTATGGAGTTCAGAACCAAAGTAACGACTGAACTAGACTCAGATGTACGGAACTGACAGTGTGTGCAAAATGGAGAGGACAACGGGCCTTTTGGTAGTGTTATGGGTGGCCATATTCCCACTATACCGAGCCGATAATCTCGGTAAGTACACTCCTAAGTTTTCCTAAGGTAATGTTCCAGCGCGCAGCGTTCCTGCTAACTTTTTCAACGAAGTTAAATAGAACTCGCGGTACCGTATTTCATAATATTAGTTTCTTTTTATTGTAAATATTGCATCGGTTTTGCTTCAAGTTTATTGCATTCCTATGTGAGCAGGCAAGGATACTATTGAAAATTTGAAAATGAAAAGAATTTTCTTTTCGCAGTAAGAAATGCTACCGCTATTGCAATTTATTACAATTTGTGTGGAATATCTTTCTTTTTCTATGGAATATCTTTAGGATTCAAGTATTGTAGATGAAGGGAAAAGTTTCGTGCTTAAGACCAAAAAATTACAGCAAAATTAACTGTTATTAGCAAAAAATCTTATTAAATTGAAATTTGATTGAGCTAAAATATCTAACTGTCACATTGACAACTTACACCTTAACTATCGTTTTCTAAAGTTCAAGTGACATTCAGTGATTCCCTCGACTTTGCATTGATTATAATTATCATAGTAGTAATAGGTATATTTATAAGTCCACATCCCAAAGAAAACTGTGCGAGTAGATAAACCTAGATTTATCTAATCTACGTCTACAATCTTTTGATAAAGACTAAAAATAATTTTACGATATATTTCAATTAAATAACTTTTAATTAATGAATAAACCCATCTGTCACGTTCTTAATTAAAACACCTACAAAATATTGATGATAGAATCTTGTTTTTCAAGCCTAAAGTAATATGTATGGAAGAATAATTTATAGTACAAAGTTGATTTAGGATCAAACTGTAGATTACCTTTATGAAAATTTAATTAATACCTAGGATAAGGGTTGTGCTTACTTTTGCTTAATCATATTTATAGCTTGATAAAATATAGCCTATTTAATTCAAAGGTATGAGGATACAAGGACTTTTAATTCATTGAAAAATTTTCAAGGAGTGAAAGCATCGGCTTATGAATACATAAAGAAATTTCCAATTTTCATTTGGTGATTATACGTATATAGGTGTACTTATGTGCGAGGCAAGCTTAACCAAGAATTAGGTTTTCTTTGTAAAGTTTTTAATTTACTAAGAATTGTTCTTCAAAAGAAAATACAAAATTACTGACTTTGAAAATTATTACACCTTAAAGTGTCAAAGAAATAAATTACTTTTCAAATAACAGTGGGTATCAACTAATGTCATAAATAAGTTTCCAATTTGTTTTTTTATGAGTTGAATGAAAGACGTTTTATTATAAACGAAATATATCCTAAGAAAATATTTGAAAAACTTTATTCTTTTCATTCTCATATCTGCTTTTTACTGAATAAAAATAAAATTATACTTGAGATTTTCGTTACATAATGTTGTCCTCAAATATTTAAGCCCTTTCAAACTTTTACGAACAAATCAGACTTTGCGAACATTTTCCTAGAAGTTATATTAAAGCTGGATTATGTCTGTTTTATTACTCACACCTTTATATTGTAAACGATATTTGTTTTATATTTTCTCGTGAACATATTGGATCAAACGTTTTCTTATATTGTTCTTATATATTTTGTGCGATGTAACTATTATATATGTCATGTTGTTTGGAACGTTTTTTTTATATTCTATAGGCTCAAGCTTGACCACTGTCTCACCTGATGGTTAGTGATGATGCGGGCGACGGTGAAACACGCTTGCCTGGAAGTAACCTTTTCACTCTTGACTCAAAGACCCCTAGATCGTAGCTGTCGGAAATCATAGACTCCGGCAGGGAATTCCACTCCTTAGCTGTACGCATATAAAAATGTTCCCAAACGTTTTGTGCTTATGGATGGGATGTCCACCACGTATCGATACGCCGTGTACATCTGGTAGTCCAATGACGAAACGGGCTAGGTGGAATAAGATCGTGCAACGCCATCGCACACTCCCCAAAATATAACCGATAAAAAAACGACAAGCTGGCAACTCGGCGACAATGTTCAAGGCTCTGGAGCTTTGATTTGAGCAGTGACTGCCTCATTGCCGATGAGCCTCTTGGCCCGCTTTTCGGCTCTAGTGCATCGAGCTGGTATTTGACAGATCCGTCCCAGAGATGACAAAAGTACAACTATGCATGATCGAACTTGCGCTTGTTACAAACTGAGGACGATTGAACGTGGAAGATTAATTAGGTCTGATCGAGGTTCGAATTATGTTTTAATATATCATAACACCACTCCTGTTTTCCCTGAAGGGTAAAGACAGAGCTTCATCAGTAAAACCATATGTCGCCAATAATGTTTAAGTCCCATGTTATAGCGGACGAATATATTAGCCTCGACTAGAAAATATCGAGAATCCAGGCACTACGGCGACATTCCCGGCGACGAAAAAATCGAATAATTATATTTTCTTTGGCAGAAAGTTTGCATATTCAGTCGAATACTGCGTCAATGACCAACACTTGCATTGCAGGTTATCGAAGAGGTCATATAGTTTAAATTGGGTCAGGCAAAACCCGACTTGCGTTTTCTTCCACAAGATTTCTGTAGCAGCCAGTGCACATTTTATGCCAAGAAAATGGCAACGGAGACTATTTAAATATAGCTACAGTCATGAGCGTAAATGCATGGCAATTGCACAATATTCAAACGCAAAGAATTGATAGAAACTTTATAGAACAGTATTATCTAAACTAAATTATTAGGTACACTGAAAAAAATAAATAGCCAAACATGTTTTGTCATTTTAGCAAACCTTATCTATTAGAAAACAAACTTTAATAAAATATTTAAAAAAACGAATTAGCAAATAGCAACTGTTTTATAGCTAGTAGGACAAAATTCCTAAGTCCCAATAATTTCGTAACCAGTAACCAAACCTTTGGTAACTTTAAACCAAACTTTCAGTGTATAAAAAAGTCTTTTCTCACATTTACGATCGTTATTTTCACAAGAAAATTGCTTTCGGATTTAGAGTAAGTGTGAGTTATTTACGTTTGTGACTGTACAATCAATAGGAATGGAAAATTCGCTAACTTTTCGAGAAATAGCGAAGAGCCCATTTTAATGCAAATGCTCTCTAATATCCATTGTGACTAATGGTGCGCAAAGTCTGGGTTTTAGGATCGCTATCTAACTTGCCGACCGTTAATGCTGGGATCTGAAACTTCCTTTCAAGAGGGGCTTAGGTTCGATAGAGCGTTGAATTGAAGGAGTTAAGTTATAGTAGGTATTATACATAGTTCTATCGTTGCTGTGGGCATATTAACATACCACTTGATCAAAAAAGAGGCTTGAAGTGGCTCATCATTGGTCTTACCTTTACTTAATATAAAAGACCACCTGTGAAATACTATTTAAAGATACCAAACTCTTCTTTACCAAAATATTTCCTATATAGATACAAAATGAGAGTAACTAAAGATAAACCAACCATTTAATAACACGGGCTCCCATTTTCAATCAGCCACAGCTAAACAATAAAAGCCCAACCCTTTACCTACTCATGTAATATTATAAATTCCAGTTCCTAAAGTAGAAACCCACTCCACGTCCGTTTAAAATTTAAAGGTTGCAGAAAATTACGTTTCACATTCTCAGACCCTTTTTAAGGCACGTTATTAAACATGGATCAGGCTTGTCAGAATTTTGAAGTACAAGTAAAAACCTTTTATTGTGTGTAAGAAGATAATCACGTGTCAAAAGTATACCTTTGTCATGTGTTTCCTGATAGCTTGGGAGCTAAGTGTCAGGGCGAAAATCTTCTTCGTGACAGAGAAACGATAATCCTCCAGTTCGGGCTCCTTAGGGAATGGTGGTGGCCACGTATGGGTTAAAGTGTAAATGTGAATTGCTATTTGTGGGCGAGTTTGAAAGGAGGTCGGCTGATATGAATATTTTGATTTGGGTATGATGAGGTAATAAAAATAGACTGAAAACTTTTTATATTGGTATTATAAGTGACTTACAAGGTCTGGTCAGATTCAAAGGTCGACAAAATCTAAGAAGATTTTTTTAATGTACTAAATTGTGTATTGGTATTGTGATGTTATAATCATTCAAAGTAGTGTACCTACAGACCAGGTTTAAAAAAAAAACTATTTTTATAAAACAAAACAGTCTTTATTGTTAGTCAAAATTATGGGTTCAATGTTGGGATGATAGCCCTCCTTCCAAATCTCTCTGTATTTTACGATTTCTAGTCATTATAATTATGTGTATAAGTTTTGAAAAGTTATGAAGACAATAATACTTCTTTCTTGCCTAGTCGCATTATTTGTGGTCAGGTCTCCTCACACTTTCCTCCGCAAAGATGTAATATTTTGGGGCAAAGACAAGTCAATATGTCGATAAAAAACAAGCTCTATATCACAGTCTACCCGAACACTACCACAGAGAATGAATAAAGCACTTCTGATTACTCATGCAAAATATATGAGGGATAAACAAGCGAAATCACCCTGGATATACGTGACACCTCACGTACCAACAATACATCAATATGATTTGTCAATATCGTTTGTATCACGTTCACAGAGTGATATACATATTTAATACTTACCTTTCTGGGAAAACCGATTTATTTTAATGATGCCTGGAGAGACGAAATTTGGTATAAAAAGATAGGTAAATTCGAAAACATGAAGTAATTCTATTTTCTATATATTCTTCTTACTACCAGAACCTCAAGTCATGAGTCAATAGAGTTTGGCTAATATAACTACGCATTAATAATACAAATTGAGAACATGAAAATTTGGGGACGGTAACACACCCTGTACTATGAAAACGTATTTTGATAGTTGTTTTTTTTTGTTGTTTATGATAGGTTATTTTGTTTATATTGTATTTTATATAGTAGAATGCAGTGAGGATTCGATACATTTTTATCACTGTGAGTGACCGTTTCCTCAGTATGTGATTACTGCAAAACCACAAAGTTTGTTGTTTTACTTCCAATATTGTAATTTGACACGATCTTCTTGTAAACAACATGAAAAGGCGTATGAGTATTCGAAATAAGGTCCATAGTTAAATAATCAATTATGCAAAAATCAAAAGGCAAAATATCAAAATAGCTCGACGGACTTTGGGGAGACCATTTATGAGTTATGCAGTGTTATAATAACCAGAGTCTAGGTCTGCTGCTTTTTTGTTTGTAAAATGGAAAAAAAATAAGTAAGAAAGACAAATAAGTATGACATTAGGTGTAGGACATCTCAAGAGAATATTGAAATTAGGTACATTCTTCTGAGGATAATAAGGTTCTATGTTAAACAATTTTCTTACATTGTTTTTGTGTCGGAACTGATAAATGGGAAAATTTGTTTTTACTTTTTCTTTTCTTGATTAATCACCTATTCAATGTTGGGCTTTGTCTTATTATATGAAAAAGGTATTTGAATTTAAAAAACGAACTCTAATTATGTGCTCTTTATTTATTTAAACTTATATTCTATTCTATTCTATTTGTACCCTATAGGCTCTAGGCAAGGTGTCATTCGATGTCAGCGATAGCGAAGGCCAAAATGCTAAAATGTTAGGTATTGGTCAAGTGACATTTCTATAGCACTTGACAATCCCATATATATCGCCACGCTTTCTTTGATAGAATGTCCCTTGTCTAAAACCTATCACGACTACGAAGCAGAATTTAATCAGATTGGAATTCGATTCGATAAATCGAAAACAACTTAATTTAGATCCCAAGTTATCCGGGTCAAAATTGTTGAAAATTAGTTCAAGTATAACCAATTTCAACAGTTAAAGTATTAAATAATAATATTTACTAATAAAAAAAAACCAGCAAAAAAAATATTTTAGCTTACCGTGAATTGTCATCGAAGCTAAACTTGTTTAAATTGACTGCTCAATCAGTTGGGGATAGGCTTACATTCTTCCGGATTTATCCAGATATGTCCAGATATTTGGCGTTCTACTGGACTTTGTCAGGCCTTCTATTTCGTCCGGATTTTTCACTTCCATGGCAAAATTTTGTTTAACAGTGGCGTTTATTTACCTACACTACCAATCCTATGATACAATGTGTATCTGTTTAACGCCTAAATCTCTTAATATAATAAGATCTAATATATACTATGCCTTTTTGTACTTCAAATAATACGAACGGAATCAGTGTTCAATCTTTATCATCATCATCTTCAGATCAGACGAAAGACGTCCAATGCTGTACATCAGCTACCCCCAAGCGTCGCCACACTAACCGGTACAGTGCATCCCGCATCCAGCGGATCCCCGCAACCTTCACCAGGTTATCGGTCCACCTGGTGGGAGGCCTTCCAACGCAACGTCTTCCAGTTCGCGGTCGCCACTCCAGAAACTTTCTACCCCATCGGCTATTCGTTTTGCGAGCAATGTGCGCTGCCCACTGCCACTTAAGTTTGGCAATTCTTCGGGCTATGTCGGTAACCCTGGTTTTCTTGCGGATCTCTACATTTCTGATTCGATCACGCAAGGAAACTCCGAGCATAGCCATCTCAATGCACTTTGGGTGACTGTAAGCTTTCTGATGTCATCCATTGTGAGCGACCACGTCTCAGAGCCATAGATCATAACTGGCAACACACACTGGTCATAGACTTTCGTCTTGAGACACCGTGGTTAGTTGGACGTGAAGATAACGCGTAGCTTCCCGAACGCTTCCCAGCCGAGGCGGATTCGACGGTTGACATCTTTCTCGAAGTTGGCCCTACCCAACTGGTTTGTTTGTCCCAGGTAGACATAGTCATCCATAACCTCGAGTGTCTTCAATCTCCTTCAATCCTGATTCTCCTTCTCTCCTTCAATCCTGTCCTTCAATCTTGATTAAACTTAAATTTAATCAGTCTCAAAACATCATAAGCTCTTACTTCAACTTAGAGGCTCACACAATTATTTTTACACTATTTTGTAACTAAAATGTCCAGCTTTTATTACAAAATTCCGGCTTTTTGTCAGGACTTTTAAATTTTCGAAATGGTAACCCTAGTTGGGAATAAATGTTTTAAAATTAATTTGGAAGATTTTACGCCCACATTTATTTAGGTAGTAACTAACAAACCAAGTCATTGAAACTTAACTTGTAAGTAAAAGCTTGTTAAAAATGTTCGTCACTGTGTATCCATACCAAGACATCACACAAATTATACATATACATAACTACGAACACGGGAAATTAGAGAGGCAAATTGGAATTACAATTTCCCGGTCCCAAATTCGTGCGAAACCTAATTAAAAGCAATGATGACTATAATTTAGAAACTGATTGGGTCCGATGCTAAACAGTACCGATATTAAATAGGCTTCACAAAATACATTACATTGCAACAGTTATTAATTTTACCTTCCAACGAGTAAGAGAAAATTAATTAATTTTCTCGATATAATGAAAAAGCTGAGTTTGTTTTGATTTGAAATGAACAGCCAAATTGCCAGTTGTAATGAAATAACTGATGTGGGTGGCTGAGAAAAGGACAATATTATAAAATTTACACATTCTATTAACATTCGAAGGAATTTTTGACAGCTATTGTCTTTTTAAAGTAAAGATAGTCCAACACATCTTTGCACGCGGCACTATGTGCTCGTGCACTGTGCGTGCGCTTGTAATTATACAGCTTCCAATAGTATGTGGCAGTGACGCGGCAGTTCTCATCCGAGCAAACAAGGTTACCAACACCACGGGGCCCCAGCGCTAAGAAAGAAAATTTGGTTCAAATAAATCTCAGTAGATGGCGCGATATGCACCGATTTGTTATATATTGAACATAAAAATTGTATGTTCTTGTTTAATCATCTCTCCTAAGCACAAAATTATGGGCTATTGGCTCTTAATTCACATTTCAAAGATTATTTGAACAGATCATTTAAAATTGATAACAATAGATGGCGCGGTTTAAAAGTTCTGAGACATTCCTCTCGATTGTTAACATTTGTATTGTAACTCATTTTGGTGCATTGAAACTGTAAAAACGTGCAATAAATACTTACTATAAAACAAATCGTCACTATATTTAAAGAAAAAATATTTACGAACCGAGTAAACCCTTTTACTTGCAAGTCGCTGGTAACACCATCTATTCATCGCCGTGGCCGAACGCGACCTATGTACAAAAATTATCAGTTTAATCAGACGAAAAACGCTAGTTACGTCGGCACGTTTTCTTGTATTATATTATCTGTGCCCACATACAGCGCGCGTACCCACAAAGCGCCGCGCGCAAAGATGAGTAGAACCATCTATAACATTCTATTAATGTAAGAATCATCGAAATGTCACATAGTCAATTCCTTACGTTTTGGTATTTAGACCATCGCCATCGAATGACACTTGGCCAGATGGACTAGAATAGTCTTAGATACGTAGGGGATTAAAATTGACAATCATATGTCATTGTCAAACTTTAGGCAAAATTTTTGGTACAGCCCACAATACAAATACGAAACTATCACGTCAAAAAGCTAATACAAATCACAGTGCCTGAGAGTATATAGAATGAATTCATTTATATTCTGCAAATATACGAGTATCTACACAAATTACGACAGGAGACCATTTTCATCAAAGGAAACTTACAAGCTAATCTGATGGAAAAAATGTGATTGCAATTTTCATCTGAAATATTAATCACAGGACTAAGCGGAAATGCCATTACGTTTTCGTCCAGCTAATTTTTCAATTTCCAAATTGGAAAATTCATCGCGTAGAACCCAACCAGATTAGTTAGTTGCCAATTACGGAAATTTGGGCTCTGGCACGTTTAAGATGACTATTTTCAGCAACGGGTTTGGTATTTTTTGATGGGATATAAATGTACCTAGGAAAGAGAACATTCACAGATCTACCAGTATTCATTCATCAAATCCTACGTATATTATAAATGTGAAATGCATTTGGAGGTTTTTGCATTTCAATAACGTCTTAACGGCTGAAGTACTTTTATCCCGATTACTGCCGTTTCCGTGGGATAATTTTCAGCTGACGCGGGGAAAAGGCTGTCAAAAGCTAGTCTACTTCTCTCTGGATGTCTCGTCTAATTAATGAATATTTTCAAATCCATTAGTAAACGTTCAGAGTGAATAGGGTACTTCTAGGCTAGGCAGTGCTTCACCGTCGATCACATCATCGCATACGTAGGTAAGATACTTTAGGTAGGTTATGCTAGACAGTGGTTAAACGCGAAAATATAAAAATCCAACAATCTTTGTCGACAAATATCTTTAACATATACATCTATCCAGTGAATGCAAATGAAACCCAATAATAGTTATATCGAAAAACTATCAGAATTCCATAAGCATACATTTTACCTAAGCCACGTTCTATAATAAAATACAAATGTGGGAATCCCAAGTATAACAACACTCAGCATTGAGCTACCAACTTATAATTTATCTTACTTAGTTTAAATTCACTCAATCACACATAGAGTTACTAACATAGAATTAAGAAAATATAAAATATATTGTAACTGCATACTCTAAGGTTTATAGGAAATAAAAAGGCTTTATTATTATTATAAACTAGCTGTTGCCCACGACTTCGTACGCGTCAAACTCGTAGAACTAAAAATAACATCGGTTTTAATTTTTTGACCACGATTTTTTTTTTCTGAAATAAAAGTAGAAAGTACCGTCAAAATGGCTAGCTGTTTACGAAATAAGCCGATACAAACAGACAGACAGACAAAAATAAAATAAAAATTCCGTATTCCTTGAGAATTGGCAAGATGAAGCACAACACCGAGATAAATGGAAAGAATGGAATGGATTGAAGGCCTCTGCCCGGGAAAGGGACAAGTCAGATTAACAAAATAGTTTATATGCATTTAGTAAAAAGCTATATGTGATATTAAAAACAGACAGTTAATTTTTATTTATTTGTATAGATAAATAAGCTAAGGCCAGTAATTAAAAATATTTAGTTCTACTAAGTTACTCTTAAGTTAACAAAACTCTGGTAATCTATATTTCTGAACTGATTCTAAGAACTTGTTTGAAATGGCTAACTTGTTGCTACGAGATCTAATCGTTGGTGGGAAGTGAAGTTGTGCGAATGGCAGTATTTATAAAGACTGCTACGTTGGTAACGGAGACAGAATTAAGTTATTCTAAGGAAACACAATTGAGAATTCCAGTCAGCACCTGGAATAGTCTACTGTTGGAATAAGCCTTCAAAAGGTGGTCTTTTCTTGGAAGAGAGTTTTGCTCTACTTCTTGTTTAAACAATACTAGAAGCATTAACAAACCCAGTTCCCTTATGCTGGTTGAGCGATCCTGACAATTTTAATTTAATAATCTCCAAAGGATTTGCACAAAGGCGCAACAGTATGAGAAAAGTGAAAAGAGTGGAAGCAGGGGGCGAGGGGAAGGCCCAGCCTGTACTGTCCAGTGGGACAGACATGCTCATAATAATTAATCAAACGAAGATTTAAAAAAATTACAACCGACTTCCAAATAAAAACACTACGTCGGTGTTCTTGTTTTTGTTTCTTCGTTTTTTGACACCGACTTCCGAAATAGAAGTTATTTTTCCACTTTGTAGTGTTTTTATTTGGAAGTCAGTTGTATTTTATTAAAAGGTTTTTATTTTTCACTTTTTAGTTACATATCTATAATGCCCACAGTTATGCCAGAATAGATTACCCAAATAAAATGAAACTTGAACACAGCCGGTGAAATTAGAGTGTACCTGGGTGAACTGTATACATCTGTGTACCGGCGTGATGTAATGTTATGAAATGATGTAAACAGTAAACAGACATGTGATTGCAGCAATCCCGAGATATTTTCATATTGAAGAGTTAATATCTTGTTATATCTCCGAAGTTCTTGATTAAATTTAATTGGAACCACATTAGGAGCAACAGCTTTCAAATAAAAAACATCGGCTCACCTAGTAAAAAGTTCTCAGGAAAACAAAAAAAATACATTTTTTAATTGATAACCTCCTCTTTTTGTACTCAGTTAAAAATACAGTCATATTGAAAACCTCCTCCTTTTTGAAGTCGGTTAAAAGTATAAAGAAACCAAAAATACTAAGTACCTTCTAGAATACTCCAAACTATCCCACGTTCCTGTTCGTATCCAGCTGCTAGAATATGTATAACAACGAACAACCAAAAAAAATGTCATCCCAGGATCATAACATCAAGTTTTATGATACTCGCGGTATAACCTAATCCAGTTCATACTAGGAAACTAAAAAAAAGCTCTATTCGCTACACTCTGTTCGAGTTTTCCCGCGGTGAAGTCGACAGGGCTATCAGAGCAACCATTATTTATATTTTATGGCCTCCCACAATGCTGCCTTTGTATTTGATAAAATATAAATTGCTGAACATCCACTCTCGAGGCAATTGTTTTAAGGCAGGCTTTGTTACGAGATCCTGAAATTAAGGTGTTACTTCGTCAGTAGAACCTAGATCTTAATGTTGGAATAAAGAAGCCTATATAATACGAGTATAATATAAGGGGGATCCCTATTTTTCGCTTATTGTTCTTTTGCCTAATATACTGTGGCATAACTGTTTTGGCATAATTTGTTTTGCCATAATAATTCTTTGCCATTTTCTTTTTTGGCATACAGTTTATGCGGGCATAATTATCTACAAGGCTAATTTGTTTTGGCATAATTTTAATTCGCATAATGTTTTAATTACAAATTATTAATTAATTAACTAATAGTCATGTATCTGGCAAAAATCACTTTTTGACAAGGTAGGCGTGTTTTAATTTTTTTTAATTTTAGGTGTATATTTTTAGCAATTGCTTGTAAATATGCAAGTTTCGAAGTATATTCATTTTTTTACCCGATAAAAAAAGCCTGGCTCCCAGGGTATCAAGAACCTAGCTGACAGAAAGGAGCGAGCGCAGTATAGCGCGAGCGACGACAGTTTTGACAAAAAAAACTTTTTGCAAAAAAATACTACCGACTTCCAAATACAAAACTACAAAGTGAAAAATAACTTATTATTTTTGCGTTATGGACACCGACTTCAAAAAATTAAGTTATTTTTCACTTTGTAGTTTTGTATTTGGAAGTCGGTAGTATTTTTTTGCAAAAAGTTTTTTATTTTTCACTTTTTAGTTGTATGTACCTAATAAGCAAGTTAGTAAGGTAACTGTAACGCCAAAATAGATTTCATGAAACTTGAACATAACCGGTGTAATGAGAGATCTGCGTACCCCTTAAGAGCGTACTGGCGTGATGTTATGTTATGAAATGGTATAAACAATAAACAGAAATGCGATTGCAGCAATCCCGAGAGATTTGCCGTTATTTATTGAAGAGTTCTGTTGTATATCTCCGAAGTTCTTCATCAGATCTTCACTAAATTAAAATGGGACCAATTTCGGAACATACTTCTTCAAACAAAAAAAGAATTTTCAAAATCGGTCCACAATTGACGGAGTAATCGGTGAACATACACAAAAAAAAAAAAAAAAAACTTGAAGTCGAACATAGAACCTCCTCCTTTTTGGGAAGTCGGTTAAAAACGAGAGACAATTAAAATGCGAGCGAAGCGAGCGCGAGCCCGACGAACGCAGCGAGGAGCCAGAAAAAAAAACATATAATCATAGAATGAGAATTATTTAATTATTTATACCTCTATACCAAAATTATAAAGAGGAAAGATTTTTTTGTTTGTTTGTACCGAATAGGCTCCAAAACTACTGGACCGATTTCAAAAATTCTTTCACCGTTGGGAAGCTACTCTATCCCCGGGTGACATAGGCTACTTTTTATCCCTGTATTCCCACGGGAACGGGAACTACGCGGGTGAAACCGCGAGGCGTCCTCTAGTATTGTATAAAAAATGTGTATTAGTGTCTAACATTTTAGGAATTAATTATTATGCGTATTTGTTTTGCTTAAAAAAAATTGTTTTAATATCATTATGCGTAACCAAATTTATGCATTAGAATGTTATGCTTAAACATTATTATGATTAAAGTAATTATGCCAAAAACATAATATGCGTAAGTTGTTATGCGAAAATAATGTTATACGTAAATATAATTAGGGTAAAAATAAGTATGCAATGTTATATTATGTCTAAAGTTTTTATGCAAATGGATAGGGAACCATATAAGGGACCTATATTCTATGTCAATTTGTAGGATTTCTACTCGACTCATTCACATGACACCTAAAAAACAACAAAAACCCAAAACCCTCGATTAAATGACAGAAAATGACAAACTGCAACTAATAATTTGATAATTTGAGGTGGAATCGAGTATGACTTGGAATGTAAGACTTGGGAAAAACATACTCAATAGGAGGTCTTCATCCACTGCATAGTATTTTTTTTTCATCATCATCATTTCATTTTATTCAATCATCCTCACTCACAGAGAGGATGGCTGTGTCCCAGCAGTGGGAAAATTATAAGGCTGATGATGATAAAAAAATCTACTAGTAGATGCAGGTTGTATTCTGGAAATGCAGTTAGAACATGAGTTTGCACTTTTAAAACTACTGTTGTGATCATCCATCTAGGTTGTTGGTCCACAGTATTCAGTATTTTCTGACTACCATATCAGTTAGAAACACAAAAGAACGGAGCTTCATTTATGAAATTTTTCTGTTTTCTACAATTTTATTTTCCAATTTTGAGCGCACATATTTTTCATACCTGCTGAGTAGTAGCATAACTAAGGCAATCAAATCAAACACAATAGGTACTAACTTTGGGTCAGCTGCAGAACATCTATTCAGGTTCATCCCGAATTTTGGAGTATAACCGAAAATTGACACAATTTTGAATTGTTGCTGATTTCACAAAACAGCGTTGAATTTTCAGACCGTCATAGTTGCTAATGAGCGTGCTCTTCTATTGTTTTGTAGAACAAGACCAATGGTTTGTTAGTCGGCACGAAACCATCCAATTAACTTCGGTTTGGTTTTGCTATTTACGGGAGATTTTTGGACCTGGGGCTGACAAAGTGGCATTGTGACAGGGATGGTGACAGTCGTAATGCTTATATGTAAGGGTATTTTCATAGTGCAGGAAACTGTGACCATCCCCGACCATCTGACTATATCGGTCCTGCAGAAAAGCTCCCAGCGGGACATAAACTGCCATAGCCAACATAGCTGCGAAGCCAAGTGGGCCGCTGTAGGTATAACCTGGCCAGATGAGATCACCCCGATCAGACAAAACGTGAGTGTGGAATCACACCGCAAACAATGTCCCATCTATTGTCATGCTCTCTGTAGCTAGCTGTGCACAAACGCCTGCACCATGAAATACCTGTGCGAAGTCAGAGCTAGGGCTGTCAACATGGCTGTTCGAAACACAACATCTAAATTTAAAAAACCGGCTAAGTGCGTGTTGTGAAACGTGAAATGATTTTAAATTTTCGTTTCAGTTTTAGGTCAACGTCATCTCTTGACTGATACTCGAACTAATGTAACTTTTAGTTGATGAACATTGATGCTGTTGATTTTTCGTCAAAAGTCGAACACAATGTGGCCACAAAAAAAGAAAAAAAATGAGATTGTGCAAACAGCGCTCTTTCATACGGTACCCCACGAGTAAGAACCCCTTTCAGTCCCTGTTGAAAAATAATATAATATTCCCAGGTTGGAATATGTCATATGTCTTAGAATTTTTATTTCTATGCCATGCCGGTTTCATCGTGCATACACGTAGTACATACATACAACAACATTTCTAGAGCGTTGTAATATTCCAAATTCAAAAAACGCTCCAGCAATGGATTTGATTTTCTTTGTCTGTTAATTCGGTACTACGTGTTTTTTTTTCCAAAATAATGATAATGTTTCCATGCATGTTTGAGAAAAAAAATATACCAGTTCTTAATACTGCATCATCATCATAACATTTCAAGGAAACTCGCTCAATGCAAATGGCTGTATTCCTACTTTTAATAACTGGAATAAATTAAGTAAAGTGCCAGTGATGTAGTTGCTATTATGTAAATCAGTTCCCTAATAAATAACCGGAATGAATCATTAATTTCCTGAATGCGTTTAGTTGCCCACAAAGTCGTCGTGACTTGAAATACGCAGCAGTGAAACGTCCAAGTTCAAAACGAAAACGCGATTTCGATTTAAAGTTTTTAGACTATTTCGTTTCACCGTTTTGTGAATAGAAAAAGGATGCTTAGATGAAAATCTGAGGGGTCGCGAATCGACAGCTGGGGTTGGGTTCTATTACAACTTTGTCAGTGCACAAAATTACTTTCTTTCAGCGATAACGATTTTCAGTCACTATGGTAATCAGTAGCCATACAATCTGACAAGCTGTCTTGCCAGGGTGTATCGTGTTAAACCAGTTACTGGATTGTGGAGGTCCTATAGGCAGTCGCTTCAACTCAGCTGAGTCCGGTTAGACTGGAAGCTGACTTTATTGTAATCTCTGATTTTTTATTTCTTAGACTAAACTGACATTTGGGTTGTTGTCACTTTTTCGTTGCACAAAAATAGTATCGTATCCTGAGTGATCGAAAATCGAAGTAGATCGAAAATGGAACATAGCAAAATAATTACATTTTATCGCATTTATTTTATTGTTGATTTCTTATTTATTACAATAAAAGTTTATTTTTATATGTGTTTGTTTAATACTGATGATGTATTTAAACATACATTATACATACAGTTTATTTTAATAAAACATTTATTTACACCAATTAGTAAAATTTTATTGTCACATCGATTCGATGAATCACTTATGATTGAGCCTTACTTACAAATACTATGCACCGCGATTGTAACATTAAAAAAAATAATATCATTGGCAGCATAGCATTGGTCTACGAAATTAAAAATCACAGCAAAGTTGGGCAAATACTAGGCGGATTGAATTTCAAAAGTATTTTTTTTTTGGAAATGACCACATGCCATTTCGATAGTGCATGTCAATCTTACACTCATTGGCCTTTTAAACAGTCGATAACAATGATAGAATATCATTATGTCTAGGCCATGTGTGGTTAATAATTTGCTTTTTGTTTTCCACTAATATAATTTTTCTACCAGAAAATATTGAATTAAATACCTTATCAGGGTAAGGTTTGCAATATTTTTCTATATCCTTTTTGTATTGTGCAAATTATTTATTTCCCCACATTTATTAATGTCACGACCATGGCCTCGCATATTCTGTCACCCAAGGTTCGCTTTGACACGGAATCCCCGGCAATGATTGATTGGAAGGACGGCCAATAGGGATATGTAACATTAGGCTAAGTTTACATAACAAGCAGTTGACGTAAGCTATATACGTTATAACCATAGAAGATAGATATAGAGAACTGCCGACTTACTAGGACGTGCATTTGGAGTGGTATGGGGAACAGGATGGAAAATCTCGCAACCTCAAGAGCTATACAAGATGAATATTTCTACTAATTTTTACCCGACTGCGCGAAGCAAAGAGACCGAATTCATGGGTTGATTTGATGATTCTTATGTCAATCGATTCATCTTAATCTTGCGTGTGTATCTGGTTACATTAAAATTGAAAAAGTAAATATGGCGGATTTTAGGCGCGATATTGTGGGGGGGCCATCGTCTGGGTTATCAAAATAAAGGGTTTTATGAGGTGATTTCAAAAATATATGACACTTACAATATGTTTAAAATTAAAATATTAATTAAAAAAACTAAAAAGACGTAAACAAGAAGAAAATGATGATAGGCAGTACAAGCATACTTATTAGCGAGCTTAAATTTCTTTTGCATTGAAATATAATTATGACTGACTGCTGCGCTGCGTGTCGCGGGTTCGTTTCCCGCACGGAACAAATATTTGTACGACCTACAGATAGTTGTTCCGGCTCTGGGTGTTGTGTATATGAGTATATATGTTTGTAAACGCACCCACGATACAGGAAGAAATTCCTAGTGTGGGGCAACGATTTTTTTTTTAATAAATAAATAATAATACATAAATAAGCGTGTTTAAGCGGATACGGTCAGAAAAGTGTGAGAGAGACGATGCGATCGTGCGGCTAGTTGTTGTCTTTGTCGAGAATTCTGATTAATACACACACTGAAAGAAATCTACTAATCGTTTTAGCGCACCGTGTAGAACCTAATCTAAATCATCACAGCAATCGATTAAACATTTATAAACAAATCCGAATAAACTGAAGATTAAGATAATTACTTTTAAAACAAGCCTAAAATCCCTTGAATAAATTTTCATTCGGTCGGCTGACAGTTTTAAAAGCGTCCGAGTAAGGGTGCTCTTCCACCAAAGATGTGCGAGTTAGCAAGGATGCGTAAAAAGCAGTGGAAATATGAAACTTTTCCTATCAAAGCTATGAGAGGTAGCGGGGTGGCACGAGGACGCGTAGTAAAACTGTGAAACGGTGTGTATAACACGGTAAAAATAACTGCGCACCACGTCGGAATGGGACTCCACTCCCGTTCGTCTCATTCGCCGATAGCGAGAGACGAACGACACAGTGACGTGACAGCGCCATGTACACAGGTATTTTGACCGAGTAGTAGCATGCTTTGCACGAAGCCCTGGCACACATCCTTCACACCAATCTCTCGCTTTTGTATCTACATTTACATACACTAATAAAATGATGATAATTGTAAAAAAGAAAGATTTTATTGTTTGTAAGTTTGTTTGTGATGGATAAACACAAAAACTACTTTACCGATTTTAAGAATTCTTTCACCAGTACAAAGCTACATTATTCTTGAATGCTAAGTCACTCTGGACTATATATTTTTATGGTTTTTATTGTCCTGTGGGGTGGGCCACAGGAGTGATGCAGCGAGGAAAAACTAGTGGAAAATAAAAATAAATAGCTCTGCTCGCCCTTTTCCACCAGAGCAACGCAAAGCCTGACTAAGGAAATAAAGTGCTTCCATTGGTGGATATTTTTTTCGCGTAGTTTCTCGCTACCGCGCATATCTTTAGCTGCGATTACTCTAGGTGAGCCGAGCACTAACAGAGACAAGGGGAGCGAACTTAATGCGTACTCCATACTCGTTTGTGGTTCTATGTCTGTCGATGCTACATGAATTAAAATTCGTGCTATGCTCGGTTCGCCTACCGTAAACGCAGCTTAAGGTGGAGTAGCTCCCTAATTCTCATGAAGATGACAGCTTGAAACGAGTTCCGTAGCGGAAACAAAATGAAATAACTTGTCAAATACAGCCGTTAATAGTTGTTTATTTTTTCTTGTCACTCAAATAAAGTTTCATCCCCTTTTTTGTTGGGAGGGGTAAAGAACAATTGGGTTGTTTTGGAAGGGTTAAGAAAATGAGTTTGGAAAAGAAGATTGATTTTGTTTGTAAAGCCGGAAGCCCAAGGGTTTAACGTCTGTAGATAGCTTAAGCTTTTCACATTAAACGATATTATTAGTATAGGCTCGTCCCTGATTACATAGACATAAGGCATAACCGACGAAATATGTAAACCTCTGCATAATCCTATATTGCCCAAAGGCGTAATGTTACTATATTTTATGTAACATATTTTTATCCATCTGCTAGCATAGTAGACCCTGAGAGAAATACAAATAATTAGAGGGCTATGCTCGGAATTTCCTTGCGTGATCGAATCAAGAGATTCGCAAGAGGACCAGGGTTACCGACATAGCCCGAGAAATATCCAAACTTAAGTTGCAGTGGGCAGGGCACATTGCTCGCAAAACAGATGGCCGATGAGGCAGAAAGGCCGCCCACAAGGTGGACTGATAACCTGGTGAAGGTTGCGGGAATATGCTGCATGCGAGACGCACGGCACCGGTCAATGTGGCGACGCTTGTTGGAGGCCTATGTCCAGCAGTGGACGTCTTTCAGCTGATATGATAATGATGACACAATTATGTTCTACATAGATGCATTTGAAGTTCCCTTTTAAACAAGGGCACCTCGCTAAGATTATTATGAAATTAAATAATTAATGACAATTTAAAGATAAAAGAAAAATGGAAATCATATAAATAAAGTTTTTTTTTTAAATAAATAGATTTACCACCTTAAAAACTCTTTGACACATTCATTAGGTACCTAACTATAAGATTATGTAAGGTAGGTACTATTCTTTTAATCAATTTTGTACATCAGCTATTAATGTAAATTCTGAAAATGTTTCCGTATCGTAAACATTATTAGTAACAGGTTTACATGTACATATTGCAATATTGTCGTGACCGGCCGTTTATATACAAGCACTACAAAACACTTAACTAGTTCTAGGAAATAATGTTAAACATTATACATTGCATTTCAAAGAGGTTGATAGTGGATTAATATGGACTTTGGTTCCGCACACGTTTTAAGAGTCATGATTTTTGACCCTTTTAATAATACTATAGTGAGGGATGGACACTCGACAAGTGTGTATTTTTAGTCACACAGGACATTTTGGGAGTTTGGCGTGTTTGTTTTAAAAAGAAAAAAATATAATGACAGATAAATAAAGGCAGTTTTATTAAGTTCGTAAGTTTGGTGGTATATTTTTTTTAGTTCTACCTTGAAGAAATATACCACCAAACGTACGATCGATTCTATACCCTCATTTCAAAGTTAAAATTTGAAGTAAAGTTTTTCTTAAGCTCTACTTAATATGATAAACCTGTAAAACTTTAGCAAAAAAATAAGGTTTGACATTCTTAACACCATATACTTAATTACTTAATACTTATAATTCAGAAACCGACCCTATGTAGGTTAACCTAGCTAATCATTTTGCTTATCAAACTGTTCTTGGATTTAAATAGTACCTACATTTCAGTCTATAATAAATATACAATTTATTATAACAATAACTGCTTAGCTAATACTTGCGTGTTTCATTAATGTCGTACATTTATTTAGGTACAAACCTTTTAACAAACGTCCTATTTGTTTGTATAATAAATGTTTGCCTAGGGCTACTTACTTATATGTTAATACCCATTTCAGTGTTTTAATGTAAGGGAAAAGCTTGTGAAGAGGTTTCGAATAAATAGATTTACGTTTATTTTGTTTAGCTATTACCAGCGGCTTAACCAAAGTTACAATAATAAAATATCCAAAGGAGTACCCTTGACCGGAATAAAAAGTACCATCATCATAATTTCAGACGAAAGACTTCCACTGCTGAACATAGGCCTCCCAAAAATTGTCACCACATTGATTAGTCCCGTGAGTCACGCATCCAGCGGATTCCTGCAACCTTCATCAGATAAAAAGTATCCAGAGATATAATCTAGGTAACATTTTACCCGTTTGCCAATTTCGTGGTGGGACTTACAAAATACTAGAGTATACTAACGTGCCGTAACGTGTACTACATGTGCCCAGCTTTCAAGACATTTGTAAACTGAATGCCAAGAAAATTCAGGACGAAATTCTCTTAAGCTATGGGGAAATTCAGCAAGGAAGCCTTTGTAGTAATTTTAGTCTAACCCAGTTGTTATGTTACAGCATAAATACGAATAGGCTCCCAGAAGGATTTCTGTCAGTCCCACACTGAATTGCTCCGACTGCCAATTGAACAGATTGATAAGCTCCAAGCTATCTGAAACACACGCATCAGCTCATAGTAGCGAGTGTGTCTTACCAAATAATAAATACAAACTTTCACATTCTTAATATAAAGTAAAATGTTCTACCCATAGATACCAATTCCTTCGTAACATTTAATTTTATCCCCAACCTCACTTTCGAACTTATAAGAAACTTTAATCTGAGGATTTAAAACAAGTGAACGCGAGGGTATGAAGGTTGGCGTGTGAGCAATCGTTCGTTTCAATCGTAGGCTTCCTGCCACTACGGACTAAGTAGGCAGTAAACCACTTCACTGCTACGTAATCCAACGAGCTCCAGTGAAAAAACAGCAACGTTTTATTGAGGATACATTTTGAATTCATCGAAGAGGAAAAATGATTTGTTGTTCGATTATTTTTTGTCCCTTTGCTTCAGTTCTTTCTTTCGTTGTTGGTTTCTGCCATTGTCTGGATATGAAATGAAAATATTAGAGCAGTTATAGGAGTTTTATGACTGCAGGTGGGTTCTTTGCGGTAACATATTCTAGATATACCAAACAGTTATTTAGCTCCCATTGCAAACAGTATGAATATATCATTTGCGCCAAAAGTAAAAATAATGATTTTGAAAACAGAATAACAGTTTTATCGAAAGTAAGAAAAAGTATTATTTGGCACAGCACAGCACATATAAACAAAATAATATAAAAAGTATCAAATAAAATGGTATAGTGTGTGCCTAACAGTTGCGCCAAAAAGGTCTATGTTAGCAATATTGCAGTCTGAAGCTAGTCTTCCAATGAACCTTAGGAGCAAGTGACAGAGCATTCAGTTTTTCTTTTAAATAAATGAGTAAACTTAAATAGGTAAATATGTGTTTAAACAAGTTTACATATAAAAACAAAGTCATAGAAAGTCGTTTAGTTAATATGGCTTGCCAAGAACTGAAATGTATGATCTAACTTCACAAGATTCTGACCTGGAATGAAAATTTATTGTTTTTCTTATAACTACTCATGAAAATGTGAAGAAAGGCGAAAAAACAAAACATAACAGTCTTCGTACAAAACTATTCGAAACCCTGATAAATCAGCACCTGTCATCCTAAACGCTTTACTTGTTTACGAGAACAAATAAAAGTCACAAAATCTTCAAGGCGGACCCGCTTATGATTTATGTTTTTATTTACAAAGCTGTAACGAATCCATTTAGGAAAACTTCAAAGAAGATTCATTTTCTCCATAATACTCTGTGCAAACAGCATTTTAAACTCATATTAGTCTTTAGGTCCATAATTACACATATTAGGAGTTAAAGTATGAAATTGCCGATGTGTACTGAAAAATTTAAATTATTTATTTTTAATTTAACATATTTATTTAATCAAAATAATAACCATTATTTTATATACATTGCTGCCATCTAATAGGAAGGTCATTTATGCCTTTGCGATAGAACTCTGGTGATCTAGATTCGACAAACTGTGTGAAAGTATTTATACTGCCTCCTGAGAAGAAAACTTTTTATCATGAAAAAAATGGTAGTCCGTTGGAGCAAGGTCTGGCGAATACGTAAGGTGACGAATGGTTTCTAATTGCAGTTCCTGTAGAGTTAAAATGTTTCTCGTGCTGTATGAGGTCTCGCGTTATCATGGAGCAATAGTGGTGAAGATCAATTCATGAGTCGGGGCTGTTTCAGTGCTAGTTTTGCTATCATTGTTCGGCGTTCGGCACAGTAGACATTTGCCGTTATTGCTTGACCAGATCGGAGAAAGCTATAGTGAATAATACCATGTTGAGACCACCAAACAGTTACCATTACCTTTTTATTGGTAAGCTTTGCTTTAGGACACTGTTGCGGAGTTTGACCTGGGGTCAGCCATTGCATTTTTCGCTTACGGTTATCGTAAAGAATAGGAACGGTAACGGAAAAGGTAACGTTAAACCATGCCGTTAATTCCTGGGTAATTTGGCTCGGATCGGCTTCCATCATCTCTTTCAGCTCATTGTTATTCACCTGTGTGGGCGGTCTTCCAAGTGGTTCGTTCTTCAAATCAAAGTTTCCATCACTAAAGCGTATAAACCAAAATCACACTGTGCGTTCATTAGCAGTCCCCTCTCCAAATGCAACATTGATATTGCGAGCGGTTTCTGCCGCGTTAGTTCCGCGTCGGAATTCTTATTAAAAAATCAATCGAATTTTCGAAGTATCCATCTTTCTTGTCTAAGCTGAATAAAAAAAAAGTAATCGATAATCAAATGTTGCACATTTTTTTAAAAATAACTTCATAGGTACCATGTGAAAAAGTTTTACTCAAAAATGTCAAACGATGAAGGTTCTATGTCAATTCGAAGTACCTATTACAATAAAACGGCAATTTCATACTTTAACCCCTATTACAATGTGCTTTCAAAGCTTTTTAATTCTGATTAAGTCGATCTTCAAGGTTAAGTAACGCTTGCCGAGGTTGGTCTGTAGATCGGTGGCCATCCATTGCAAATCTAGACCCCTTCGTGCCTCGAAAATTACGTGCAAACCATTTGTAGATCTTCGATAGTCGTTACGGGTTGTCAGAAACCAATAAACCCAACATCATTCTTGCCAAGGAATATCGTGTTACTTAGTTACTGGGTTGTGTAAGCCACATAGTCGCTCCTTGTAATATACCTACTGGTATTCAGTTGTAGCGTTATACTGCCAGCCCACAACGGACCGAATGAGAGTGAAAAATGGAGACCTTATACTTTAGTCCCCGGCATGTAACTTGACAAGGTTTTGGCGTGGGGGTAATTTCGCGCATAGTGCGCGATCTGACCAATTACCATATAGAGCGAACGGAACGTGGACGCGACGCGATTGGTCAGCCGATCCCTGTGTCGATTGACCAATCAATCGCGCGCTCGGTACGGTGCTAAACATTCCCCGCGTCCCGCTTGGTAACCACAGAGAACTAAAATATTGGTAGTATATGCGGCAGATGTAATGCGTCTCACAATGTCTCGCCACCTTTCCCGATTAGACGTCATCCGGGTACATTCGTGCAAGGGACCGCGCCGACAGCAGACTTGATCTGGTCGGTCCAGCGCATGGGTGACCTACCACGCGGTCTAGTGCCTTCCACTTTTCCTTGGACGACTAACCGCTCTATGGACTGACTGCCTCGCCTTGAAACGTGTCCGCAGAAATTGAGTATTCGGGACTGTACTATTGCGGACAGACGCTGCATGATGTGGAGTTCTTGGAATATCGAGACATACTTCTACTCTACTTTAATCTGACTGCGACATAGTTGGGAAAACTCTCGGCAGATTAATATTACTACATAATTACGTACAATCAAATTCAAAAGCTTTTAACTCAAGGTTTTTGGTGCATGGTTTGAGCTTTAGTATACACCGATACGGTCACAGCACACGTCTGCATGTCGAGACCTTACAGAACTGGGTCGCGAAATGTTACATCCTGTATACGCACACGTATTCTTTGATGCTTTCTTTCAGTTTTCATCCGGGTTTTTAAGTAGGGTTCAGTAATCTTTTGAAGGACAACGGTCTTACAAGGTAATACTGTTGTACTTTTATGGAAAGGTCAAAGTTTTTATATACCCTAAATTCTGACAACGGTTCTAGTGAAATTTGCGATAGTGACAGATAATCTTTAGTGATTCAGTATCGAAGATTCGGTGAAATGGGTTTTCTGGGTACAACACTGATTTATTTATTTATCATAATATATTCGTTCCCAGAAAAGTAATAAACCGTTCAGCAGCAAGAAAAGGCAACATAATAATGTCGACATTATAATAAAAACCACGATACAACAAAGAATGAAAATAATGAATAAAAGATAATTTAACTAAAACATTATTTATATTCTTTCTAAGAATAGACAAAGCTTTCGTTACCAGTCAGTAACAAATAACCATCCATAATACAAAAGACACACATGGAATAAGAAAACGCGAACATTCAACAAATGAGTTATTTTCCGAGATTCATTTGTTCGTTTGCAAATCCCTGACAATCAAGTACTCTGGGCCCTCAGAACGTGATTGAGTTGCAAGTTTCTAAGTTGATCTCGACAATACCCATGTGTTCTTGGCTCAATATACACAAGCAACTTAGGTAACTTAGTCGGAGGAGCACCGTAATTGTACTAAGTAAAGTTTTCTTCGACTGTATACGCACACGATGGGTCGCAACTCGTAGCAATTAATGTAATGTATTTCAAGCTGGTTTGAAGTTTGAGTAGGTTTGAGTTTCGAATGTTCCAGAACGACGATTGTTTTTATTTTGTTATTTGTTTCGTCATAACACAGACACATTAGCTGTATGCATGGCAATCACTGAGTAAAAGTATCCAAATAGTCCAGGCAAATAATTGCAATTGCGGAAAAATCCTAGTTAAGTACATTCACCGGAATAACGTGTATTATGGTAGCAATAGCAGTCATTCTCGTAAAGTTTTGATTTTACTGCAATTTGTGTAAAGAGCAAATTTAGTCCTTGTTCAATTTTTTTCTTTATTTCGCAGCAAATTTATTCATTTCCTGGATTAAAACTGTTGGTAGCTCAAGAAAGAAGAGGTAGTGAGATGGCCTAGTTGCGTACCGTAGCGGCTGGATTGAGTTGAACTGTTAAAAGCAATTGGGGGAGGGCTTTGCCCAGCAGTAATTTACAGTTGGCTTACTAAAAAAATGTTTTGAATTTACTTCCATGTGTAGTCACAGTAAGTACAGTTTTGGTAGTTGGTTTACGGAATTGTATCGATTTATTGAATACAAAGACAGCATGTCGCCAAATACATTGTCCCTCTCTAATAGTAATACATCAAACTACGAACTTTCATCAGGATTTCTGCCAAGCCATTTGCGGATAAACGCCCATAAATACAAAATTATATTAAAGCTTATTTAAACCCCTATTCCTACATCCTCGTGCGAACATAACTGCCTCATTTCTTTGCCTTAGTTCCATGCCCCTAATCGTACTTTGGCTAAAATCTCTTCGCTTAGTATAATATATTCCTATAGATTTTGTAGATACTTTATTTTTTATCTGCTACTTTAGACAATGGAAATTCATATCACTTGGTTGGCCAGATTCGAAAAAAAAAATATGGCAAAGTAAATGTGATAAATTTGCAAAACTGCTGTGATTGGTTGAATTAATACTCAACAACCAATCGCATCACTTTCACATGTTGGTCATTTTATTAAAGAAACCGAGGGATAACTGCCTACAATATTAAAACTCAAAATGATCAATGAAATATAAGAGTCCATCAAACAAATCAAAATTATTCTTAAAGACATGAACAAACAAATGGATCAGAAAGTTGATGAAATTCCTCGGCAAACTTCTGTCTTCATGTTTTTAGTGACCATGACCTTTGTCAGGTCATATCTTATGGAGGTGATCAGTCTTTCTGATAGAACAAATATAATTATGGCCAAATTAACTTCGTTTGGTAGCAAGATTAATGACTTACTTAATAGGTGCTTTTATTAGTAAAGATGTGAGTATTTTCGCAGACAATTTTTGCTGATACTTAGATACTGTTATTATATGGCTGAAGTACCACGAGCCAATAACATTTGATTATCAGTAAACTGCCAATTATATCTGACCCGAATCACGAGGATAAACCTTTCACTGAAATTAGTAAGCAATCCTTGTACTAGTATCTGAAATTCGGCAACAGGATTATGTTGAAGATATATTATGTAAGTAGTGCTACTAACACAATAACACGCACATGTCTTCTTACATTTTATTATACCTGCAGTTAGTGAATTATTATATACGGTTGGTCTAAACAAATTACTAGCAACTAAGAGTTGCCGAGAATTTCATTGAGATGGTTAACGTGAGACTGAAGAGGCTAAGGCCGAGTTTCTCACCTCTAAATTATCGGAAAGTTAATGTGACAAATTGTCAAACACGCGTTATCTGCTGTGATTGGTTGAATGAATTTTCAATAGCAAATGGATTAATGAAAGAAATGAGACTTGAATTGTGAATGATTTCTCACCCATACCATCCATTTATAAATGAACCCTTCTAACATTAAAATTGAATCCGTAGGTAGGCATCATAAAATCTGAAATAGCTGTCACTGACACAAAATGTAATGTCCAATAACTTAATAGATCAAAACCATCAGACCAAGATAATTTCGGGTTCGTATTTTGCAAAGATTATTCACGGCTGGCTTGTCGTACCCGACTGAATAGCTTCGTGGTTAGAAGTACACATGTAAGGTCTTCTAAAGGGTGCTGAGGGGACAAAGCCAGGGGTAAGCCAAAACAGGGCATTACACTGTAAATTCTTAAGTTTATTATCAACATTATACCATGTCCCATTTGCCTCTCGTTGTTTACGTCTCTTTTAGGATCTTTATGATCTGTTTACACCATATGGTCGGGTCCCAATGACAAAAAATCATCCGTTGTATCTTTATTTGAGTCTAAAACCGCAACTGTGACAAGTATTGAGTCGGTTTTTCGTGCGGTTTTTCGTGCGGTTTTATTTTTAACGGTCGAGCTGTAAAAAAATGTGGTGAGGCCTGAATTCTGCGATAGTGTGAAATGTTTTCGTTGTCACTAACACAGCTGTCATCAGGTAGCGATATATTGTGGCTTCGTGCTGTTGAAATATACCTAAGCTGGACGTACGGTTACTAGATCAAATAACGAACTAGAACGACGAATACCTTTTAAATTAATTATGGTTAGGTGCTATTTAATTAAAAAACGGATTGGCATTAAATATAGTTAATTTTTTAGGGTTCCGTACCCAATGGGTCAAAACGGGACCCTATTACTAAGGCTCCACTGTCTGTATATCTGCCTGTCACCAGGCTATATCTCATGAACCGTGATAGCTAGAAAGTTGAAATTTTCATAGTTGATGTATTTCTGTTGCCGCTATAACAAAAAATATTAAAAATAGAAAAAGATAAATATTTAAGTGGGGCTCCCTTACAACAAACCGTTTTTTGCGATAATGGTACGGAATCCTTCGCACTTGGCCGGTATTTTTAGGTTTACAACTTCATTTATTTGGGTTTACAACTCCAAGAATAATCAAGCCAATTAGTAAAATTTTATTCAGTAATAATTGCCATCTGTTATTAATTTTTAAGAGCTCCCTACACACGATTGTTAAATCTATCGAACAAGAAAGAACGTTAATAGGCCCCCAAGAAGCAACATTAAATTGTTTGAGGCAACATTATAAAAGTCGAACGTCCCATTAACCGCTAAATATGTCTGCAGCTGTATTCTTTATGTTTTTCAACGGAAACACTATAAATCAGTCGTTGGGGGCAGTCTCTACTATTGGCCATGTAAGTCGTAAAACGTTTTGATGGCCCGCGGAGCATGGGCCCATACATTCCAAACACATAAATGTCCGTTCATGTCGCCCAGCTTTTTTCCCTTCCCTAATCGTAAAACTATCTCTTTGAGTAATTTCTTCGAATGGCTGACTTCAAAAGGACATGTATTTGATTTGAACGGAACCTTTTGAAGCTCTCTGATGGTTTGTTTGTCGTGAGCAAAGAATTTAATTGTTCGAAAACATCTCGAAAAATGTAAATGTTTATAAAGCAATCACAACCCTTTGAATGTTTTATTCATAATGAGTGGGGGAAGTGAAAAAGGGAGCAAATTAAAAGAAGTCCAGGTTCATTTGCTTCCAATTTATGTAACAGGTAGGAATGTAGGTACTTACAACTTTTTTTTTATTTCCACAAAATGAAACGGTTTCGCAAGGGGTTCCCACAATCTGAGATTAATTATTAGGAAAATTAAGATTTGCACAATAAAACGTCGACTTTATGTTGTGGAAAAGTTTTATTTTTTTATTATGGCGGAGTAATTCGCCTGGGGACTTTTTGGGAACCGTTTTTTACCTTGTAACGGAAAGTTGGATTGAAGTTTTAATGTACGATTTAACTTATTTTACAGCATAATTGGGCAAAGATTTTTCGTTTAATAAAAAATCCTTAAACTCATATTATACTATTTTACAAAAGTACGTAATATTATAATATTAATACAAACATATCAAAACTTATTTTGCTGTCTCTTGTAATTACAATTCGAACCAGTGATAAGGTTATTAATACATTTCAAAACCAAAAACTACACCTCGGAGAGTTTCTTGACGCCACATTGTAGATAATTTCTAGGTTTGGTTAGAATTTTTTGGTTTCAGTTTCAAAAAAGTTATAGTTCATTAAGCATAATTGTATACCTATATTTTTTATTTATTTTATTCTTTGCGAAATATGCCACATATACGAACTTAATGCCTCGGACGTTTTTTACCAATCAACCTTTATTCATGCAGATCTTTATGATATTTGTTGCACGCCACTTCAAAAACTCAAGCGTCAAGTCCACCAAAAATTTCACCATATTATTTTCTGTTTTTATATTTACCTACATAAAAATTTATTTTACTATATTCATTTCTAAAGACTTCACTGTTTATGTGTTTTGTTTCTGCACTATTATTGTAACCCTCTGTTGTAATTTTGTTTTTGCATGCTGTGTCTATCGCATCAAAATGCGCACTTAGTTTATAATATTGTTTGTATTACAAGGTTATTATTAGTCTAACAATTATAGAAAAGCCTATAAATCAATCTAAATAACGCTCTTTAGAATCCATCCATATTAGATAAAAAAATTGTCAGATATAAATAATACAAAAACAAATAAATAAACAAATTTCAGCCGCCAGCACATGCGTTCACACACGCCGCCTCTCCTTGGGGAAAAAAGGCGTCATATAGTTTTATGCCAGTGCATACGAGATACCTAGAACTAGGGTTACCAACATTAAAAAAAGAGTATATGTAGGTCCAACTAGGCCGGTGCAAATATAATTTGGCAAAATGGGCGATTATTGATCCGTCCAAAACCGGTGCGAGTGTGGTGCCCCTGTACAGACTATGTCCCACTTGATGGAGTGTCCTGGCTTTTTATTCAATTGCACCCTGTACGACCTGTGCAGTGTTTCTGACGCTCCAATAAGCGTGGCCACCTACTGGGCCCAGACAATCTACTTAAACATGCCATCGAATCGAAAGGAAGAAGAAGAAGAGAGGGTACATGAAGAACATGTAGGGACTTATACATAAACGTACTAAGCATAATGTTTTGTTTTAAAAGTAATTAAAACAAATACAACGAAAACATAATTTTTTGTAATTAAATTAACAATAATATGAACAAAAAGGTACATTTTTATTTTATTTTTAAAACAGAACTTTTTAAAAACATAAGCAGTTTTTTTTTGTTTTGAAAATAAATAAACAATTAATCAATTGGTTGACTGATAGATTATGCATTGGGCCTTAAGTCCACCATTGTACACAAAGTTTAAATACATAAATAAATAATTGCTACACAGAATTTCAATAGGGGGGCTCTATTGAAATTCTTGTTCTGTTTTTCGCTTCCCATCGCTTTTAACTGAATAGACACAAACAGAAATTGAAATGACAGAAATCACAAAAAAAATGTATTTAACCATACCTACTCTATTATTTTTTTAGACAATAAAGTACGCTTATGCGAAATAGAGTACAATACTCTTAATTTAAGTTCGTTTGCAACCCTACCTAGAACCTAGATTGTGTCATCGTCGACACTTGCCTGACCCATTTCGCACGGCTGACTCCTGCAACTTGTGCAAGTACTTACATAGCTGTGCATTACCTGATCAGTGAGTTCTTGTCTTTATATCTAAGCCGGATTTTCTTTTGATTTCGTTAAGGTGTTAAGTCGAGTTGTCAGCTTATCGGTTTCATATATGATTACATTTCGGAGAGTATGTATGCATTGGACTACACGATATATGGTCATATGCCATCGGTATACGGTGGACATCGCAAAAAACATTTTGGGTATACTTTAATTGTGTGTTTAACTAAGAAGTGGAATTTCCTGAAAGACTTTGTGTTCGTTTGTTTGAGTTTGTGTGATAAACTTTAAATCAAGAGTGAATAGGTTATTTATATGCAAGCGTACCTACTACAAATTCGACGACATCATCCCTTACCATCAGGCGAGATTGTAATCAAGCGCTAATAGCCGCAATATTAAAATCTAAAATTAAGTGTTGGAAAAAGCAGTTATTTTTCTTTTGTCTGTTTTTTTCTTCAGTTCTGATAAATAAATAATCCTAACCCAATAGTAGTCAGAAATAAAGCTCATAAAAAGATCGTTTCAGGTTAAAATGGCAATTCTACGGCAGCAAAGAACAATCGGCTATCTAAAAAATTTAAATTTTTCAGGAGAGCGTTTTTAAGGCCAAAATGTTATAACTCCTACAAAAACAATGCTAGCTTATTCAAAATTGCAACAATTAATTGGTGCGGCATTCCAAAGAAAACAATGAGGGACAGGTAACTGATATATATATCACACTTAAAACCCGTTTTTCGTTAGAACACGTTTTCTCTAGTTAAAACTAGTTTTTACTAAATGCCTTTGTTAAAACTAGAAATAACTAAAATTTACCACTGATATATTTGATTTTCAGATAAAACTTTAATTGGGGCAATCCCACCGCACTATTCCCAAACCACTGCAACTCCTGAAAGCCAGAATCAACAGTGGCGACCAGAAAAGCGCCGAGGCAATGAAGCTCGACGAAGTCCCGGAGAATGAATTTAACTGTCTTGGATCCCGCAACGAAATTAATCAGAAAAGAAAATGGAGGAATAAGAAAATTACAAATTTCCACTTCCCTCCATATCAAGCAGGAGACAGAACAAACAAGACCAATAGGCACAAAGGGTCGTTTACAACTGGGATAAGCCCAGTTGCCTAGCACCACGGATAAAAAATTGCATTAATATTAATGGGTCCTAACATTGTGAGCTGTTATATTTGATTCCAATAATAGGTATGGCAAAAGCGCTTGAACGCACGGAAATTTGTTCTAGTTTCCACAAGGTCCGTATAGTAAACAGCTCCTAATACAGCCTGTACATTATTCAACGTAGTATTGCGTTCATTCTGCCAAAGAATACACTCCCATAAGATATGATGTGCAGATTGTACATATTCACAGTCAGATGTAGAACACTGACATAAAGGCGAGGCAACAAGCTTGAAGGAAAATAATTTACTTTTAAAGTTACCATGCCCTGTGAGAAATTGGGCAACACGGTGATCCACCTCCAGCCACGTCCTGGCAAGCCGCACGTGAACGGATGGAAAGAATACTAGTTGTCACTCCGAGCTTTAGCTAAAACTAGCACTAGAGATACTAATCATGGACCAAGTGATTTATCAGGGCACTATGTATAATGCCTCGGGATTATGAATCTATTCAAGTCAAATCGGGCAATGTAATGAATACTTATTTAAACTTCTATATTTATCACATGTGCTGCACATGCCTGTTCATTATGAATATTGCTACGTAACGGTTGGGCAATTTGATAATTATGGTCTATGAATTAGTCCAAGAGCGAGCGAAGCAAGCTCGGTAACTTAGGGCACCCCGACACAGATAGGTCAGGTTCAAAGGAGATGATCCGTCCTCTCGTCATCTCCTTCATGTTAGGTTACTTAGACCCTGCAGACAGAAATAGGTGACTGTGTTTCCAGTGACCAGTGATTTTGTTGCTTAAATAGTAATCGTACTTACCTATTCTATATTAAAACCAATGCCAACATTAAAATATAAATATAGTTTTAACAAAAGCATTTATTTAAAAACTGGTTTTAACTGTAACATATATAATTAAATATTTCGAAATACAGCAGATGTATTATCTACTGCGCACAAAATAAAAAAACTAAAGCATTATGTCCTCGTTCTCTTGCCAAACATAACTATAATTTATTTCTTATACTTTACTTGTTTCTTATAATGTATTATTATGAAATGAAGATTAAATAAATTGGGGTTGTAGGAGTAATTAAGTGCATTATTACTAGTTTAAAAAAAGTCGACCGCGCATGCTGAAACGGACAACTGGAATTGTACAACCCACACGCGGACATCAGTCGGACGCAGACAGTTTGTACTTTGTTACTTCGTCAAAATAGTGTGTAGTTATCTTTATATATGCGACAAAATACTAATAAATAGTGTGATTTTTAAGAAAAAGAAAGTCACTAGATTGGGTAAGAAAACACCTTAGTCCTCTTTCTCAAATGGTCCACGTATGGAAATAAAAGTAGTATTTAAATACTTACTCTTGTCATATTATGACATAACATAACTAAATTATCTGCAAACAAGAAAGAAATGCAAACAAATATTACGTGTACAACGAGTGTACACTGGTATTCTCTTTATACATAGTCACCGAATATATTTCGTCGTGTCGAGTTTGAGGATGATTTCCGATTAGGGACAGACGCAGTGGTTGTGCAGACGTTCAGCTCATTTTTTTTTTACTTAAAGACGATGGAAGACAAGGATCGTGCCCACGATGTTAAAATTGGTCCTTCAATACTATTTCTAGAAATATAATTATAAATATAAAAATACTGTACATTTTTTGAATGGTTTATCCTTATGTAGATAAAACTATTTTGTTTACTCCTTCATAAAATATAATTTCGTGAAACGATGTTCAAATTTTGATCCTCAATTCAATATCTCTTTAAAGATCATAAGACTTAATATTCCAAAAAGGAAGTTTAGAAAATATAAAATAATAAAAATAGATTCCAATTTCATAGAAAACCCATCTGGTGTTAGAATTAAGAGTGAGTACAAAGAGAATCGTGTTTACGGATCGGATGCCACAAAGGGACGTTTGAGAGCGTAAAAATAAAAACGGCGTTAAGATGGAAGATCTGAGTGAGCTTTTAAACATTAATTAGTATGAATTGGGTGCTTCTTTCGAATGTTTTCTTCCAGAGAATTATTATTTTTGGACTAAAGATAGAATTTAATTGTGTAAGTGTTACTGTTTTTTGGGAGTGAGCGTTTACTTCTGTTGTATATTAGTGTAATAATTTGTGCCCGTAGCTTTGCTGCCAACAAACTACCGGGATAAGAAGTATCCTATGTCCTAATCTAAGTCATGGTACTCTTTTGTGCCAATTTTAATACCATCCTGTTTAGGTAACAAACAAAAAGTCAGACAGAATGACTTTCACATTTATAATGTTAACTAGCTTCTGCCAGTGGCTTCACCCACGTGAAAGTCGAAAATTATCGCGAGGTAATATATTCCCGTGCTATTGATGACTATAAGTTATCTCTGTACCAAATTTCATCCAGATCTGTCCAGCCGTTTGAACGTAAAGAAGTAACAAACATACAAACACACACACACAAACACTCTTACAAACTTTCTCCTTTATAATATTAGTGTGATATAGATGTCACCAAATTATAATAACCACCGAGAGAGTTAATAATAACTAACGCGTGAATATCGATTCTTTATTAGAAGGTTATTTACAATAAAACGCATTACATCTCGACGGTTTATAATCTATCCGCGTTTTGACGAAAAAATGCATAATCTGGTGATAAATCTATCGAATGTTCATTTCAACTGCCAATCATTTCTTAGAATGATAGAAAAAAACAGCGATATAGGTACTATACTTTGAATGTCGATAACATTAGAGCACGAAGTATTGTTCCCTAACATTTTTCTAGGCATTCGAGGTCACGTCATGATAAGGCATTTGTGGCGAAATCGAATCACTTTGATGTGGGTTACCTAGTCCTCAGACTAAGTGCTTAGATCTTTTTGTACCATTCTTATAGCAAGAGATAAATTTCAGGCCTAAAAGTAAAGTTAGTAAATAAGTTGTTAAATTTTTGGACAGTCACAGTGAAAATTGGTTTGGTTACCTTATGGTCTACTTTCGTTTGTTCCATGCGTGACAAAATCTGCTGAACTGCTTTACCGACTCAGTATGTCAAAATTTTGAAATATATTTGTTGGTAATTAAGCTAGACTATTATGTATTTAGTTTGATGTCATGTTAACTTTGGTAAAAGGTTGTATGCTATTTTGACCTTTGTTTTCGAGTAATTTAAATTCAGTTTCCTACTTAGGTCTGGTCAGTACCGTAGCTCAAAAGCCAGTTAATAAAGAAAATAATTTGAAAACAGACGATCAAATACCTGACTACACTGTAAAATGTAATTAAAATAATAAAGTGATTCTTCTGAAAACATTACCTACCCATTTGTTCGTTAAAAAGAAAATTGAGAGGGTAATCAAAATCACTCCGCGTAAAAGAATTTAAAGGTTGCCTGCGAACGAAACCAAAAAGATTGTCGGACTAATTAAAGCAAATTTTACTAACAATACTTTTAAGGTGTCTATTAATTAGTCCAAATTTCTCTTTTCCTTTTATTTTCCTTTAACATTTTATTTTCCTTTTTTACTTGCGAACCTTCAGCTATGGCCTTTTCAAACATCCCTCGGACGAAGGCTTTTACATCGGCACGTACCTTTTTTAAATATATTTTTTTCCGTCATACAGAGCTCTTGTAGTTGAGATAAAAAATCTCATTTTTAACTTTTCAACTTATAAAAGCTAAAAAGACCAGGGTTTAAACATGAATATTTTTTTCGGTTTAACAAGTTTTGCTTTTTATTTTGTTACTTACTTACATGAAGGCAATTATGTCATATATTATTTTTAAAGGTTATGCTTACATGTTAACTTTTATGTTCTACAGTTTTTTACATAAAAGCCCGAATTAACATTGCCAGCCAGGTAAACCTATATGTTAGTCGAAACGTAGGTAATTTTCTTCCAGTCTGCTTAATAAAAACACAGATCAGATATTTTGGCTTACAGTTTTCTTTTTCTAAACCCTACGAGTCATATTTATAAAAAAAAACTACATGATTATTTAGTTTAAATACTGATTATCTGATTTTAAATTCAAATTCTGCATAGAAAATTTGAGTTAAAGACAATGATAATCTAGTAAAAAGATACGTTATACACTCAAAAGACAACCGAAAAAATTGTTCCGCACAGCAGCGGCAGCACACATAGGTAAACACTTTTCATTCATCTGACATTTCGCTACAAGTCGAAAGGGACGGCTTCATAAAACCAACAATAAAAAAAGAGACAGCTAGTGTTTGTCATTTGCGTGTGAATGTGAACAAACATTATTCTGACTACTAATGTTTTTTCTTTTTCTAACGAAAAACAATTAAATAAATTAGTAAATTGAGGTGTATTGTCTACTTACATATGGTATGAGATCCCTTCTGTTTTATGTACTTTGGTACCATGATTGGTACACTTTCTAAATACACACGATGGCATTTTTTAAATTTTGTGTTTGTTTCAACAAAGCGTATCGCTCTTCGTAATGTGTGACATAGACTAAATACGTTGTTTGAATTGTGGAGACTTGAATACGTCCCAATTGGAGGTATTCGAGTCTTCACAATGCGCGCGCTCATAACATATCTGTTTACTAGAATATCATTGGTTAAAGATATCACGCCTGATTCCCCGAAGGGTTAAGCAGATGTGCAACAGTATATATAAATCAGGTCCTTTATATAATTATCACCACATATTATATCAAGCAACATAATTCCCTAACCAACGGCAAAATTACTTCCCCACCGCACATAACACATTAATACAAGAAAACCGAAAATAAGCACATTTCTCGTAAACTACGTTGTCGCATACCGCTACTGATGCTATCCAACATTATAGTGACAAAGATTGATGGGCTCCTAACCGTGTCTTCATCAAGTTCAACTCTCATTAGCTTGGTACGTATAATACGCCCTTTAAGCGCGCATGCTAACCAGAACAGATGCGCCCTTGTTCTAAATTTAAAATATAATGCTGTACAGAAATAATGATATAAGTGGGCTTTTTTGAAGCTTTATTTTTAAAAGAATTAATCTTGGCTTTGGAGTTTGATTCTTTTTTTTTGTTTTTGGTTGTGTTCTGTTTTTAAATTAATGAATGTGTTAATAGAGTCGGATGGGGACGCGTTTGAATGAAATATAAATGACACTACTCGTGCGTAGATTTTGTGTCTTTTTTTTCTTTTTAGTTGTGATAACTGATACTGCAAACAGGCAACCCTAAATACTAGTACCAGAAACAACTTTAGGGTAGCCATACGTTATTTTTATGATAATCATCACTTTTATAGTACTTAAAACGTTTTATGTCAACATAAACGTCATGATACATACTAAAATCTCTTTACTTGTCCCATTTTAAGCCATCAAAAATGGAACTTGGTTTAATTTAATACAGCGTATACAGCAAAGTCCTATGTTGAGTCTGTAGCTGAGTATTGCATTGTAGTCCGAGCTCGTCCATTGCATTTATCTGACAGTTCTACCATGTGCACGGTATTACGGTGCTACTGCTCGTGCCGGGATGAAAGACACGGTTATTTGGCCTTTATACCACGCCTTCTTAATTAAAAACATAATTTTAGTCCGTTGTATTTTATTTTATGAGGGAATTTGGCACGTCATAGTTTGATGTTATTGTTCCTTGGTTTAAAATAAAACCATACTTTATAATATTTGATTTCAGTGACAAATATTTTGTAATGTTTATTTCAAAAGATATAACTGCCACGGGGGTAGGGTTGGCACAATGGTTGGGCGATTAACTGCTGCGCTGCGTGTCGAAATTCTTATGCTTCGTAAACGATATCTTGATCTCTGTGACATATGTCAAACTGCCGAAGACGTTATTGTTAGCCTGTCAAACGCTATTGTTATTGTATTAATACTAACAGCTGTCGCAGAGATCAAGATATCTTTTATGAAGTATAGTGTTGGGCAACGTGTTTTTAAAGAAAAAAAGAAAAAATTTGCAACTGCAGTGTTTTTTGAAATGTCACTTTACGACTTGGAATTGCGAATAACAGTCCAAAATACAATGTATTAATTTTCACGGTTGAGAGATGAGATTATTTTAGACCGCTAATTCTATGGTAGATATACCACAGCACATTATACGACATTCATATGAGGTATGTATCCAAAAAATCTTAGTAACTATGTTAAGCATATTATTTTAACGAATTACAAAAATCTCCTCCATATTTAACATGATATGTAGCTACACTCAGAATAACTTTACAGTTTATATACCTAAATATTATTTACATTTAAATTATTTTGCAATTGCGGTTGATAAAATATTACGACCTACATGAAAAAAGAAGTCACTAACATTATTAAAAATTCTTTTAATATTAATTCTTGCTAAATTTGCTTCTTATTTTATCTTTTTATTCTTTAAAACACCTAATGTTTGTGTGTCTTAAAATTTCTTACTATCAATACTTATTACTAAATAAAAAAAATGGGGTTGAGTATTTGTCAAATTCTACTGTAACTTCAAAACCTGTCAGAGTTTGTCATTACTGTAGAGTTGCACTTTCTTGAATCCTAATTCTTAATAAAGAAACAAGCAAATACTACTGAAAACCATTATTGGAATACCATTTATGTGTCTTAATGACAAAACATCTGAATCTTTTTTTGTTATAAAAATGTCACCCTCCAGTATTGTACAGCATACCGTCTAGCGCCCATCCGTCCATGACGGTCGCCACGTGTGACGTATTACGCCTCTCATCAAGAATGAAATATTAGTTACATTTCTATATATAAATCTTTGTTTCATTGATCTGATTTATTTCTGGTTTATAATTAGCTAAATTTCTTTAATTTTAAGAACAGATAAGGGGATAGAATAGTATGATTTTTGAAGTTTTGGTTGTTTCGAAGCTTTCATAAATAGACAATTAAGTAGGACCTTTGCAAAAATTGAAAGTAATTTAATTTTAAAACTATTAAACGAATATATAGCATTTGCACTGTTCATAAAAATGCTGTTTAGCACTTCCTAAACGTGTGGAACAGGCTTTTAATTAGATTCTGATTAACAAGCGATAAACAGATCAGAGATTTTTACAGTTAAGGTTATCTACCTAATAAGTTTTATCCAAATGTAAGATGATTTCAGTTGATATATTTTCCTCTCACCACTGCTCAAACCCGAATTCCTTTGCCAAAATCCAAAAATACATTCCCAAAAAAACTACATTTAACGAATTACCACCCTAACTTATTCCGTCAAGTCTTTCCTGTCAATTTGACAGGCACCACGTGCATGCCTCTCATCGAGAATGAAATACGAGATGGTTCACTATAAATAGACCACATCCCCTTAATGGTCCGTTGTTTGGCTACCTCGTGGATTATGCCGTCCAATATTTAACAGTTGTTAGCTTTTTGGTAAGCTGTAAGATTTGTACGAGGTTTTCGATAAGCTTGAGTTATTGAAAAAGCTTTGTTGTAAATACTAAATAGCTAATACTAATATTTTTGGTGGCAAAATTGAACAGGTACCTAGTTAATAATCATATGCTGTCTTTTTTTCATTGCAAGAGAGAGACGGAGCTATATATATGACCGATATCACCATCCTTTTCTCACTATAAAATCATGATAGCATTAAACTTGAATAAAAACCTGTAGTTTTAAAAAGTAAAGAAATTGTACGTCAACAAAGTGTCATTTTTAGGGTTCCGTACCCAAATGGTAAAAACGAGACCCTATTACTAAGACTCCACTGTCCGTCTGTCTGTCTGTCCCCAGGCTGTATCTCATGAACCGTGATAGCTAGACAGATGAAATTGCCACAGATGATGTATTTCTGTTGCCGCTATAACAACAAATACTAAGTTAAGTGGGGCTCCCATACAACAAACGTGATATTTTTGCCGTTTTTTGAGATAATGGTACGGCACTCATCTTGCGCGAGTCGGACTCGTACTAAACCGACTATTTTTTAACTTGCATTCTTCTGTTTCTCTGCTTTATCTCTGAAATAAGTATAGAAGCTTAGCATAATGCACACCCAGAAGAAGTTTTTAAGAGTTAACCTAGCGACGCAACTTGTTAAAGATTTACCAAATCCACTGCTCCTCCTTATTATTACTATAACATTAACCTACCATAACTTCAAACCTCAAGCTTTGTAGCCGTAGGCTCCAAAGGGTTTAGAGGTGTACGCTAACAACCCAAAATATCGCCAGTTATGTTTAAGAACTGGCTCAGGGAGCAGGTGGTCTAGTGGTTACGGCCGCTCCGTACGTGTCGTGAATTCAAATCCAGGTAAGCGCTTTACTTTGTGTAAATAATTTCATCACCACTGCTCTCAAAACGTTGAAGGAAAACATCGTGAGGAAACTGGCATGTCCTAGAACAAAACATTCGAAGACGTGGCATCTACCAAACTTCATTGGGTCCGCGTGGTGGATTACGGCCTATTCCCTCTCACAGAAAGGTGTCCCAGCAGTGGGAACTTTAATAGGCTGATGATAAAAGACTTTCCTGTCATAACTAGCTTGGTACTTAAACCCTTGTTTGGCGACGATAGAACATTTTGCTTTTGGCTGAATAGCTCGTGTTCAATATTTGACATTTATGGCATATACTGTAATTTTAAGTAAATAATAGTATATTATGCAACTAGTGAATAAAAGACGGATTTAATGCGAGGGCTGTAGATGAATCACAAGTAAGTGAAGGATTCTAACGACTGAATCACGACCGTAGGGAGTGATTCATGATGATTGAATCACGAGCATAGCGAGTGATTCAAGTGTTAGAATCATAAGCGACGCGAGTGATTCATGGCCCTCGATATATATCCGTTTTATTCAAGAGTTGCATACTATATTTTATACCATGACTACGAGAAAAAGAAAGATTGAAGAAGAATAAATGGTTTATTACCTTCAAAATTTACAAAAAAAAATGTGAAACCCTGACCCCTGAGCTAGGTAACAGCACTTGTGTTTTAATCTCTATCTCCATCTCTAACTCTAACTCTAACTCTATCTCTTACTCTATCTCTAACTCTAACTCTATCTCTTACTCTATCTCTAACTAAGTTTGTATCGAATATTTTATGCGTAAGGAGGTTGTACAGCATTGAGATGGAGTTTGAATATTATATTGGTGTGTTCTAAATTCAAACACCAAAACAGTGATTAAAAGTGCTTTTTATTCACTGTTTTCAGTGAATAAAATAAGCTTTTTAGAGGGGGAATTGTATAAACGAATTAACAGACAGTGGACATTGAGTAAATATTTACAATAGCATTTCAATTGAATGTAAATACAATTTATAATAAATAAAATACTCCAATCAATTCAGCCATTTCATTTGTATTCATACATAACTGCGACTTTTCACAGCTAGCGAGAATATTGCCACCCACCGGACATAAATCCAGAGTCCGAGCTACTACCGAAAAATTAAGTTAATTTAAAGCATTGCCCGTCATTATTACACAGCTTGGTACATTAAACATTATTTGGCGACGGTCGAAAATTTTGCTTTTGGTTAATTATGTAATTATTTTTACACGAGCTGTTCAGCCAAAAGCAAAATTCATTAAATTTCAAATGCAATTTCATGGGATATTGTTACTGTATCTTAAGTAAATAAACGAGTTAACAGACTGTTGAAATTATGTAAATATTTACACATTAACTTCCAGATCAACAATGTTTAATGTTAAACCTCCACTAGCGTGGGACCTTGTTTAACAATCTTCAAAACCAGAAACAAGTGCTCCCTCTTATCACAACTTTCAATTGCCATAAACTCAAACCTCAGCCTTGTATCCGCAGTCCTTCCATACATTTTACAGCAGAACACGGACCAAAAGTCATAAAATATAATCTGGGCGCTTTATTATCTGCACGTGTGGGCTTATAAAGATAAGGTAAACAGTACTTTAGATTTATTGGACATTATAAATTAGTATTAAGTATGGATATACGTTTGATAGCTCGTTATTATTTATTACATTAGAAGAGGCCGTTCTATTTTATTTGATGGGATCTGTTGGCTGTTGTTTGGGTATGGTAGCGGATAATGTGATGTTAGAAGGGTGGTGGTACGATAAAAGTGGTCTTTCTTAGTGTTTTTTTTTTTTGCAATTTACATGGAAGAAGGGGAGGCCTTTGACCTGCAGTGGGACAGAATAGGCTGAAAATAATAATAATAATAAATAAATAATAATAATTTTTAATATTTAAATTGCATTGTCATGTGAAAATTTCAGCTCAATCAAACACCGGGATATGGGACACACAGACAATGGGGCCGGTGAAAATAAATAAAACTTGTAAAAAGAAATTCCTAACGGAATTAAATTTCAAAAGGATACTTTTTCAATTTACCGGCTGTTTAACAAAGGAACTTGAAAAACTAAATGAAGTAGTCAAGTGCTTCCCCTCTCAAGAAAAAATAAAAAAATCTTAAGTAGCGCCACTTCAAACCATATGCATGTATGTCGCAGTTTTTTACTGCACGAAAAAAGCTATCGGGTAAAGTTCAAAGTGGTGCTACTTGGACTATCTAACGACAAGGATATTTGTGATCGTGCAGCAAAAACCTTAAGTACTAAACAGACTAACGAACGTTTTTGACGTACGAAGCACAAAATAATGTAATAGCATTTAGAAACTGATTTAAACTGCAGCTATACCTACATATAATAATATATATTAAAATAAGATAATATGATGAACAAAAGATGCTGGAGTAAAAACGAAAAAGTACATTGACATGTCAATCAGTAATCCTACACATTACTGGTTCCGCAACTGTCACTCACAAAAACAAAAGCAAACCATATCATCCCGAGAAAAATATAATACAGACTGATTTTATTTCTGGATGATACGTTATCCATTTATCGCCACGATCCGTTTCTTAGCAACCGAACAAATATGACGTCACACTACTCAAACCATAACAACATGTTTGGCCATAACAAGGCTCGTTACTACTCGTTGAGAAGCCTTAAGACCGCTTGTAGGCTTCCAACATAGTCTTCAAATTGTTATGTTGCTAATAAAAACCCAATTAGGGTTATTACATCCCAAATGATAGTAGAATGTTGGCCTTCTGACTCTAATTGGTAACTCTGAATATTATGGACTTGTAATTGTATACTGTTAAGAAAAAGGAAGAAAAGAAAAGCTATTTCGGACTTCTAATTACACCGAGTAATTGAAATTTAAATAAAACTAGGCTTTATTTACATAAGGAAAAACAAGATTATTTCTCGTCCCTATTTCTTAGTATAAAATCCTTGTAGAACCGAAAAGTTTAATGAATCATAATAATTTAGCAAATCTTCGTTAACTTGGTCAGACATTTAATTAAAATGTCAAGAACATGCTTCGATAACTAAAATAGTGATACCTAACTCCTTAACGATTCGATGAAAGAAACGAATACATTTGTTCTTTCGCAACAACAAAAACAACATCACACTTTCAAACTTAACAACAACGTGTCCAAAAACAACAAAACTGTCAAAAGAGAAAATGAGTACATTATCGTCTGGCCAACGCAAACAAAATTTGAAAACCAACTCCAGAGGGTAGAATGAAGATTGATAAATCGTTGTTGGGCCCACGTTATGTCCTTAGGGGACCCCTGTGGTATTTTTCATTTTATTCAATACGCAGCTGAGTTCCAAGGTAAATAGACCTGTCGCCAGTTTACATCAGAAAGCATTATTGTTGGTACCTACTGCAATTTGTTGTGCAGCATGTTGTTTTGATTCCCCTTCGCGATATTGTATGTTTTATCTTGAGTGAGTTGGTTGTTAACTATTTGCTGTTTAGTTTTAACAATTTGTAAACTAAATTTTAGTTTCTTCGAACTGAAAAAACATAAATTTTTGTCATTCACAATTTTTTTTTTGTTTTCGGCAACTGCTTTATCAAAGTTATGATTGATGCTTGTAAATATGATGTTTTCAATTTCATTTCAAATTGTTCCAAATGACTAACTAATACCAATCCCGAAAATGAAATTACTTAGTTCTTTGACACTAAATTCATTTTCAGTTAATTAAAAGTCGGTACCTCCTAACAAATAAGGGTAATTTTATTTCAGTTAATAAAGCCAATAGCTGGTTACCCGTTAATTTAATGAATATAGTTATATTTACAACTAGGTAATTACAAGGTTCCAGAGACCTCTAACTACTAATGATAATTGCCTACCTAAATTAATTTAGGTATATAGCTTTATTTCTGGTACTAAGCTTCGTTATGACCTAGAAATAGTTTAGCGACGGTGTAAAAACCATCTGTGGTGTGATTAAGGGTTCAATTACTAGGGTCAGGATGAACATTCTATGCCCCACAGCAAATATTAGGCTAGAAAGCTAGTAGTTGGTTTAGATTCTTCTGTTGGGCTATTTCTCAAGTCAGAATCTTCTTTCATTCTCTTTTATGTGACCCAATATGATAACAACTTAAGACTATGGACCATCATCATTACTTCTAATTAATCAAAAATAGCCCACAGCTGGACATTGGATTTTCCCAAGAGACTATGTCAAAAGTTAACGGTCGTTGATACTGAATAATGTATAGTTTGAATTTAAGAGATTAAGATTTATTTTATTATCATTAGCTATTGATACCCACTATATTTGTGAAAATTATCTCAATAATTAAATTTGACCCCGTATTTATGAATGTAAAACACTTATTAACGATAAATTTACTGTTGCCTACAGAACTTCTCCTGGGCACTCTTCGAACACACCAGAAGGCTGCTTGTGATGAAGAGATGGTGACACTCATCTGTCCTGGAGGGACCACCATCAGCATCCAAGTAGCCCAATATGGAGCCTCGGCTACCCAGGGATCCTGTGCTTCGGACCTGGCGGAATACCAGCCGGTTGCTGTCGAAGTTGTTGGAGATACGTCGTGTATATGGCCTAGTGCTTTACAGGTTAGATGAATTTTGCGATGAGTATATCATGAGCATTAGTGATACCAATCAATAATTGGATATATGAATACATAAGGACGTCTCACTTACACTGATGTGCGGTTGACTACACCAAGACATACTTCTTCTCTGTAGCAAAAATGATTGGTAAAATACATCAATTCAAAATATAGTACCTACACAATTTAGGAAAAAAGGGCACTTTGACGTTTTCTGAGACACTCATCAGGTGTTGGGCAAATAAGGAAAAGTATTGCAAAGTTTAAAAAAAAACAGTTTTACGATACACAAGAAAACTACCGATTTGAGTAAACTTTAAAATATGACTTCACAAACAACCAGAATTCAAATGATTAATATGGTTAGAGCAAGCGCTCTGTTCGATTATTTGATTTTGAACAATTGATCTTATTTTGAGTAGTAATAAAATCAACGTGCGTGTATTTGCACAATGCACGACAAAGTACGAATATTATCATAGCTGATACTATTAACATTTGATTTACGACAAGCACCTAATATGAAGCTATGATACTGCCTGCTCTCCAGATTAAATAATTTCGGGACCGCAAAATTATGGTCCGATAATATTCGCATTTACTAAACCATTTTGCATGATTATAATCCTTTCAAACTCAAGCCAAATTTCCAATAGAGCGTTAACATTGCCAATATGTTTGATGAGAACTGATTTAGAAGTGGAAATATTATTACTGGGAAATGTTGCGATGTCTCGTTAGTAAGGATTATTCGTGCCTAAAGGCTTACTATCAATATTGATAAGAATTTGTTAACATCTGATGATACTGTTGCTTACGTGATTTAGATTTTCATTAAAATATCTACGTATAAGTAGGTAATCTTGTTTTCTATGAATGTGATAAAAAATAAATGTACTTATTTATTTATATACTTCATTGTACACCAGAAAATACAAAAAAAATCACTTAAGGTTACATTAGTCGAAAATTCTTCCATACAAACGTAGTCTGGCGATTACTCCACTGTTTGACGGTGTACATTCAAAATAAAAAATAATATCAATTTGTCTCATCATTATCTAGCCCTGTATGGAAACAGAAAAGTAAAAAATACAATATTTGAAAGTTATGAGCATCGAAAGTTCCATATTTCAACACTAATTTTAACGCATCTTTGGGCGGAAATAAATACCATAAGAAGAAGGAAAACTGCAAACCTCCATACAGGGATTGATTAGTAATTCAGCAAAGTAAATAATTTTATTTTAAAAAGTAGTCATTTTTTCATGATATCTAGACTCCCAAAGGTCCGTTCATAAAATTTCGCGCTCTTGTTTTCGTCCTAAATCATCATCCATTTCGCTACAAATTTGTAAAAGTGCTAATTCGTACGAGAACTTGCTTTTTACTGCTCATCACGGCATCAATCTCTTTCGCACGTGTTGTCGGATAAGACAGCATGCATTTTAACCCCGTGCACAAAATAGTTCGTGCCGTTAACTAGGGGAACCTTAAAACTATAAAACACACAATGAGCGGTCTGATCGCATTCCGGGACCTCTTCCAGGCAACCTGAATTGGACAGAGATTACCCGGATATGACATGTCGGTCGTCACTGGTGCGACAACTATGAATATATATTTGTAGATACAATAATACTTACTAGAAACACAAATCCATACATATGCTATATAATATAAGACAACTATTTGTATGATAGTTGTTCCAGCATTGGGTGTTGTGTATGTCAGTTTATATGTTTGTAAACGCACTCACGATACAGAAAGAAATTCCTAGTGTTGTGCAATACTTAATATAATAAGCAATGAAAATAAATGACGTTCGACAATCATAGGACGTCAAAAACCCAAGAGCATAATCATAGCGATAGGTAATGTACTTTGATGAGTTTTTTTTTTAATGCAAGCAACCACTGAGCACGTTTTATTGGGTCAGGCAATGCATTCCACAGACGAGCAGCCTGGATATCAAAATATTTATCCATGAAAGTTGTGGAATATATTAACATTTTAAGTCGCAATTTAACTGATGACCTTAGAGATTTCGTGTGGGAATCGCAGATAAACTGAAAACGATCCTTGAGATAAAGAGGAGTGGAAGGAGTAAAGAGCACATTAAGCAAAAGAGAAAGAATATGAGCATTCCGGTGAACTGGCAACCACTTGAGCTTTACACGGAATAACTACTAAATACGATGCAACTAAATAATTAAGTTATAGGTTAGTCATAGACTTTCTGTAGATATAAAGATATTGTAATAAACAGACAAGTTGGAAACAGAGATGTGTGGTAATATTAGATATGCTTATTTATTTACTTTAAATAGATTAAGAAGATCCATAACACACACAAATATGAATTTTATTTTTTTCTCTTCCACAAAGGTGTCTTATAAACTAACTCATAAAAGTGCAATATTATTTGGTAAATCTCGAGAGACTAATATCTGCTAGGAACTAAGAAATGTCTGTCACACAGATTATCCCCACAAAACTGAGATTATTGAGTAAGGAATACATAAATTACAATACTTAGGATATACGAATCAATATTTTTTATATTATGCCTCACTTCAACCTTAGTTCTCCGTTGTAAAGGGTGTCTCAGAATGTTTTTCTTTTTTGATACTTAAAAAAAAGATACTGGAATAAGTTAAAACTCGGTTTATTTACTGTTGAATTAATGAGCAGTTTTTCAATTTTGTTTATTAAAAACAATGTTTAGTAAATGTGCATCCTCCACTTCCTGACACTCAATTTTCCTGTAACTAAAATCTTCAATCACACGCAAAAAAGTGAGGGACCGACAATTCCTTGACGTGATATGGCAGCCCAAATAGCCCAGATTAAACTTTTGCTGATGTTCTCCTATGGGGCTGCTTAAAAAGTAAAATTTACAAACCATTGCCACCCAACCTGAATGTTTTAAAGCAAGCAAAGACTCACAGATAAAATAAATATTGAAAATTTTAGTTCCAGGCCAAATGAGTGTCAGGCAGTGGAGGGTGCGAATTTACTTAATTTCGTTTTTTACAAATAAAATTAAAAAACTGCTAATTAATTCAACAGTAAATAAAAAGAGATTTAACTAATTCTAGTATATTTTTTTTAAGTATCAAAAAAGAAAAACATTCTGAGACACCCGTTATAATAACTTAGTATTGCACTCAATGTAATCCTGCTGTCCATCTGCCTTATAAGCCTTTAATCGCCTTGTGTAATATTGACAGGAATTTATAGGGTGGTCTATAATAAGAAGACCACACAGAAATATATGAAACAAGAAGAGCTTTGAATCACTCTTGAAACAGCACATTTGATTTTAATTGCATAGACCGAGACGTAACGCACAGGATCAACTCGGGATGGATGAAATGGCGACAGGTCACTGGAACAACTTGCGACCAACGGATGCCCGTCAAGTTAAAGGGGAAAATTTACAAGTCCGTGATTAGACCTGTCGTATTGTATGGATCAGAATGTTGGGCCGTGAAAAAGATGGATGAAAAGAGTCCGAGAATGGATAAAGTGAGAAATAAATATATTAGAGGAAGTTTGAAAGTGGCGCCAGTGACAAAAAAGTTGAAAGGAAACCGTTTGTCCTGGTATGGTCATCTCATGAGGAGGGATTTAGCGCATGTTACTAAAAGAGTTATGAATATAAATGTGGATGGATGGAGAGGGAGGGGACGGCCAAAGAAAAGATGGATGGACTGTGTGAGGAGTGATATGAAAGAAAGGGGAGTCAGTGATAGCGTGACGGGGGATAGGATGGTATGGAAGAAGAAAACGTTTGCGCCGACCCCAAGTAACATGGGACAAGGGCAGGAAGATGATGATGATGATGACCTAAATTTAACTGACTGCCTCGTTGGTCCTGGGTTCGTCGGGCAAAGTGTTATTGGATTTTTCCTGTAGCATTCCAGAGTCTGAAGTTTGTGCCCTGTTAATGGCAATAGACTCGCCCCTTATTATTTTGACCTAAAACATAACTGGCGAAATGTGGGTGTACCTTCCCTGCGTGCAATACTGGCAAGATATTACGTTATCTTACTAATATTATAAATGTGAAAGTATGGATGGATGTATGTTTAAACAATATAACTCACAAACCGCATTCGCTCCGTCCTCGCTCGCCGCCGAGGCCCGTCGCGTGTTCTTTCAATAAATTCTCGCCAGCCCGCGAATAGCTGACCAATAGCTAAAGTATTAGATTTAAAAGGAGTTTCTTATCCGTTCTTCTGCACGTAGGTAATTGCCGAACGGATGGTAGAATCACTTAATTAAGATCCAGCTCTAGTTTTCTCCCCAGCGACGCCCTGAGCCGAGGTTCGTATCCCATAGGGGATAGCCCTCAGCGTGGTCGCTTAGGATAAGTTTTTGTAACCGGACTTTCCCTGTGGAGATTAAACTAAAGCCTCCAGTTTAGTTTAGTCTCCACAGGGAAAGTCCGGTTAAACAGTAGTCATCACTTAGTTGAACTGCGAGAGGCCCCTCAATTAAATAAAAAAAGTATGTATGTTTTTTACTCAATCACGCCAGAACGGCTGAACGGATCTGGATGAAATTTGGCACACAGATAGATTATAGTTTGGAATAGCACATAGGCTACTTTTATCCCAGTATAATGTTCCCTTGGGATGTTAAAACACTTTTCACGCGGGTGAAACCGCTGGCAGTAGCTAGTGTGAACTTAATATAACCCCTGCGTGCCTCGAATGGTTAGGCGTATACAATCACATTTTTAATTCTTTTTTTATTTATTTTTTAAGACGTTGCCTCACACTAGGAAATTATTCTTGTATCGTGGGTGTTTTTAAAACATATAAATGCACATACACAAACACGAAGAGCGGGAACAACTATCTGTAGGTCATACAAATATTTGTTCCGTGTGGGAATCGAACCCGCGACACGTATCGCAGCAGTCAATCGCTCAACCACTGCGCCAACCGTGCGCCCCCGTGTATATAAGTATTTTTAAAGGGTGAGTTTATAACCACCCACTGAGCTCAAATTCAGAGTCCGGGCCACTACCGAGAAATTAAGCGTTTTAATGCATTTCCTGTCATAATTTTGGGATAATACACCTTTATTAGGCGACGGTCGGTATAACATTTTGCTTTGGATTGATCATGTTGATATTTATTTTTTTATATTTCCCATCGACACGCTAAGAAGAAGAACAGCTTGTGTTGATATTTGACATGCCCGGTATATATTTACTGTAATTTCATGTAAATAAACGAATTAACAGACTGTTGACATTAAATAAATATTTACAGTAACATTTCAATTAAATGTTATGATAAAAATAATTTATGATAAAAATAAAATACTCCAATCCATTCAGCCAATTCATTCGTATTCATACATAACTGCGACTTTTGAAACTTCCATTAAATGTAATGCCAAACAGTAAACTGTTCCTTTTTTACACAATTTTATTACTCATTCTGATATGTTTAGGCAATAAGTTGGCTTTACGAGCAGCTGCCAATACTGTCAACCCCTCATATTCCCACATTGTATGCGAGATTTCTCTCATTTTGTATTTTCACTATATTTTCTTACGTACAACTTCGGCTTACGAAAATACAGCCATGATTTGCTTTTGTATTTTTTATTAGAACGTTTATTCATCGTAGCGTTTGTTTTTTCTCGAACATTCGTCGTTACGAAAATATCATGGATTTTTACGAAATGTAAAATAGCAGTTATTCTATCGTTACCTTTAATGTTTTAACATAACCCGCGATGGAATTGGAATATAATTTTATTTGGCAGTAAAATGTGATTTCGATCCAAAAAGGATTGCTCCAATAAATTGTTTGAAATGTGTTATTTTGACGTTAAAATACTTTTGGATTGATAAATATGTATTTCAAATTAAACCGCCTGCTGACGAGAAAATTTGCGATTCAATATTATTTGTTCGTTATGTTTGTCAGTCCAATTATTTTCTGATATGACTAAGTCAAAATTTTAGATAAAGCTTTTTGTTGCGTGGGTGGTATTAGGTTTGATACCCAAAGCAATAATATTTCAGGTATCATCATTGTTTCAAACTGTCTTTCGTACCTATTTATATATAATCCTAATCCTCTCGGGTTTATTCATAATAAATTCTATGACGAGCAAACTGGCACCTTTATAAGCTAAAAATAGACAGGGATAATATCACTGGTGCGACAACAATGAATATATATTTATAGATACAATAATACTTACTAGAAACACAAATCCATACATATGCTATATAATATAAGACAACTATTTGTATGATAGTTGATAGTTGTTCCAGCATTGGGTGTTGTGTATGTGAGTTTATATGTTTGTAAACGCACTCACAATACAGAAAGAAATTCCTAGTGTCGTAAAAGTTTTTTTAATGAAAAATAAAAAAAAGAATATTACTCATACTTAATATAATAAGCAATGAAAATAAATGACGTTCGACAATCATAGGACATCAAAAAACAAAGAGCATAATCATAGCGATAGGTAATGTACTTTGATGAGTTTTTTTTAAATGCAAGCAACCACTGAGCACGTTTTATTGGGTCAGGCAATGCATTCCACAGACGAGCAGCCTGGATATCAAAATATTTATCCATGAAAGTTGTGGAATATATTAGCCTTTTAAGTTGCAATTTAACTGATGACCTTAGAGATTTCGTGTGGGAATCGCAGATAAACTGAAACGATCCTTGAGATAAAGAGGAGTGGAAGGAGTAAAGAGCACATTAAGCAAAAGAGAAAGAATATGAGCATTCCGGTGAACTGGCAACCACTTGAGCTTTACACGGAATAACTACTAAATACGATGCAACTAAATAATTAAGTTATTGGTTAGTCATAGACTTTCTGTAGATATAAAGATATTGTAATAAACAGACAAGTTGGAAACAGAGATGTGTGGTAATATTAGATATGCTTATTTATTTACTTTAAATAGATTAAGAAGTTCCATAACACACACAAATATGAATTTTATTTATTTCTCTTCCACAAAGGTGTCTTATAAACTAACTCATAAAAGTGCAATATTATTTGGTAAATCTCGAGAGACTAATATCTGCTAGGAACTAGGAAATGTCTGTCACACAGATTATCCCCACAAAACTGAGATTATTGAGTAAGGAATACATAAATTACAATACTTAGGATATACGAATCAATATTTTTTATATTATGCCTCACTTCAACCTTAGTTCTCCGTTGTAAAGGGTGTCTCAGAATGTTTTTCTTTTTTGATACTTAAAAAAAAGATACTGGAATAAGTTAAAACTCGGTTTATTTACTGTTGAATTAATGAGCAGTTTTTCAATTTTGTTTATTAAAAACAATGTTTAGTAAATGTGCATCCTCCACTTCCTGACACTCAATTTTCCTGTAACTAAAATCTTCAATCACACGCAAAAAAGTGAGGGACCGACAATTCCTTGACGTGATATGGCAGCCCAAATAGCCCAGATTAAACTTTTGCTGATGTTCTCCTATGGGGCTACTTAAAAAGTAAAATTTACAAACCATTGCCACCCAACCTGAATGTTTTAAAGCAAGCAAAGACTCACAGATAAAATAAATATTGAAAATTTTAGTTCCAGGCTAAATGAGTGTCAGGCAGTGGAGGGTGCGAATTTACTTAATTTCGGTTTTTACAAATAAAATTGAAAAACTGCTAATTAATTCAACAGTAAATAAAAAGAGATTTAACTAATTCTAGTATATTTTTTTTTAAGTAATCAAAAAAGAAAAACATTCTGAGACACCCGTTATAATAACTTGGTATTGCACTCAATGTAATCCTGCTGTCCATCTGCCTTATAAGCCTTTAATCGCCTTGTGTAATATTGACAGGAATTTATAGGGTGGTCTATAATAAGAAGACCACACAGAAATATATGAAACAAGAAGAGCTTTGAATCACTCTTGAAACAGCACATTTGATTTTAATTGCATAGACCGAGACGTAACGCACAGGATCAACTCGGGATGGATGAAATGGCGACAGGTCACTGGAACAACTTGCGACCAACGGATGCCCCTCAAGTTAAAGGGGAAAATTTACAAGTCCGTGATTAGACCTGTCGTATTGTATGGATCAGAATGTTGGGCCGTGAAAAAGATGGATGAAAAGAGTCCGAGAATGGATAAAGTGAGAAATAAGTATATTAGAGGAAGTTTGAAAGTGGCGCCAGTGACAAAAAAGTTGAAAGGAAACCGTTTGTCCTGGTATGGTCATCTCATGAGGAGGGATTTAGCGCATGTTACTAAAAGAGTTATGAATATAAATGTGGATGGATGGAGAGGGAGAGGACGGCCAAAGAAAAGATGGATGGACTGTGTGAGGAGTGATATGAAAGAAAGGGGAGTCAGTGATAGCGTGACGGGGGATAGGATGGTATGGAAGAAGAAAACGTTTGCGCCGACCCCAAGTAACATGGGACAAGGGCAGGAAGATGATGATGATGATGACCTAAATTTAACTGACTGCCTCGTTGGTCCTGGGTTCGTCGGGCAAAGTGTTATTGGATTTTTCCTGTAGCATTCCAGAGTCTGAAGTTTGTGCCCTGTTAATGGCAATAGACTCGCCCCTTATTATTTTGACCTAAAACATAACTGGCGAAATGTGGGTGTACCTTCCCTGCGTGCAATACTGGCAAGATATTACGTTATCTTACTAATATTATAAATGTGAAAGTATGGATGGATGTATGTTTAAACAATATAACTCACAAACCGCATTCGCTCCGTCCTCGCTCGCCGCCGAGGCCCGTCGCGTGTTCTTTCAATAAATTCTCGCCAGCCTGCGAATAGCAGACCAATAGCTAAAGTATTAGATTTAAAAGGAGTTTCTTATCCGTTCTTCTCCACGTAGGTAATTGCCGAACGGATGGTAGAATCACTTAATTAAGATCCAGCTCTAGTTTTCTCCCCAGCGACGCCCTGAGCCGAGGTTCGTATCCAATAGGGGATAGCCCTCAGCGTGGTCGCTTAGGATAAGTTTTTGTAACCGGACTTTCCCTGTGGAGATTAAACTACAGCCTCCAGTTTAGTTTAGTCTCCACAGGGAAAGTCCGGTTAAGCAGTAGTCATCACTTAGTTGAACTGCGAGAGGCCCCTCAATTAAATAAAAAAAGTATGTATGTTTGTTACTCAATCACGCCAGAACGGCTGAACGGATCTGGATGAAATTTGGCACACAAATAGATTATAGTTTGGAATAGCACATAGGCTATATACTTTTATCCCAGTATAATGTTTCCTTGGGATGTTAAAACACTTTTCACGCGGGTGAAACCGCTGGCAGGAGCTAGTGTGAACTTAATATAACCCCTGCGTGCCTCGAATGGTTAGGTGTATACAACCACATTTTGTAATTCTTTTTTTATTTATTTTTTAAGACGTTGCCCCACACTAGGAAATTCTTCTTGTATCGTGGGTGTTTTTACAAACATATAAATGCACATACACAAACACGAAGAGCGGGAACAACTATCTGTAGGTCATACAAATATTTGTTCCGTGTGGGAATCGAACCCGCGACACGTATCGCAGCAGTCAATCGCTCAACCACTACGCCAACCGTGCGCCCCCGTGTATATAAGTATTTTTAAAGGGTGAGTTTATAACCACCCACTGAACTCAAATTCAGAGTCCGGGCCACTACCGAGAAATTAAGCGTTTTAATGCATTTCCTGTCATAATTTTGGGATAATACACCTTTATTAGGCGACGGTCGATAGAACATTTTGCTTTGGATCGATCATGTTAATATTTATTTTTTTATATTTCCCATCGACACGCTAAGAAGAACAGCTCGTGTTGATATTTGACATGCCCGGTATATTTTTACTGCAATTTCATGTAAATTACCGAATTAACAGACTGTTGACATTAAATAAATATTTACAGTAACATTTCAATTGAATGTAAATATTTATGATAAAAATAAAATACTCCAATCCATTCAGCCAATTCATTCGTATTCATACATAACTGCGACTTTTGAAACTTCCATTAAATGTAATGCCAAACAGTAAACTGTTCCTTTTTTACACAATTTTATTACTCATTCTGATATGTTTAGGCAATAAGTTGGCTTTACGAGCAGCTGCCAATACTGTCAACCCCTCATATTCCCACATTGTATGCGAGATTTCTCTCATTTTGTATTTTCACTATATTTTCTTACGTACAACTTCGGCTTACGAAAATACAGCCATGATTTGCATTTGTATTTTTTATTAGAACGTTTATTCATCGTAGCGTTTGTTTTTTCTCGAACATTCGTCGTTACGAAAATATCATGGATTTTTACGAAATGTAAAATAGCAGTTATTCTATCGTTACCTTTAATGTTTTAACATAACCCGCGATGGAATTGGAATATAATTTTATTTGGCAGTAAAATGTGATTTCGATCCAAAAAGGATTGCTCCAATAAATTGTTTGAAATGTGTTATTTTGACGTTAAAATACTTTTGGATTGATAAATATGTATTTCAAATTAAACCGCCTGCTGACGAGAAAATTTGCGATTCAATATTATTTGTTCGTTATGTTTGTCAGTCCAATTATTTTCTGATATGACTAAGTCAAAATTTTAGATAAAGCTTTTTGTTGCGTGGGTGGTATTAGGTTTGATACCCAAAGCAATAATATTTCAGGTATCATCATTGTTTCAAACTGTCTTTCGTACCTATTTATATATAATCCTAATCCTCTCGGGTTTATTCATAATAAATTCTATGACGAGCAAACTGGCACCTTTATAAGCTAAAAATAGACAGGGATAATATCACACAGCCCACGTGCTTCCAACTTATCTGGTTATTATAATATCTGTAGAATATGCTTCTATAGAAAGTCTGTAATTAACTTTAGATCCCAAAAAATTGTAACAGACCGTACTTTAACGCAATCATTTCTATCAAGATCTTTCCAACAATTATGTAGTGCCAAAAGGCCAAAAATAACCCGAAATAACATCACCCAACCGACTTGTTAGAAACTTTTCTGCTTACCAACAGTTACGGAACTATCAAACTGAGAAACGCCCTTAGGGCATAGCAACTATGCTTTAACAAAAGTTCTGACAGGATAGACATACTAACTAATTTGTGTAGTACTCCTTGTTACAGACCGTGGTGGAAGCGTGCCAGAAGAAACGTCAGTGTAAGTTCCACACAAGCCCCAAGGCCTTTGGAGTCGACCCCTGCCCGGGTTCTAGAAGATTCGTCGAAGTCGCCTACAAATGCCGTCCTTGTAAGTAACCTCTGACCTCTACTTAAACTTAGACCCGTCAATAATAAACACGTACATAAGTAGTAAAGATTTGCTAAACATCAATCAATAACAGTATGGTAAATCTGGATATAGTGCTTGACAATTTACTCTGCGTTTATTTATAAAAGAGGTAGAGTTTTGATCTTCTTTTATAAATAAACGGAGCACTGACTATGATTCTATTTTGTTGCGTACATATATATATATATATAAAACTAACTCTACTTTTGAATGACAACAAACGATAGTATATATATATATATATATATATATATATACTATCGTTTGTTTTCATACAAAAGTTAACTGAGTTAATATAAGCAAAATGAAATCCGAAACATTTTTCATCTGCAACGAAAAGTTATTGTACCAACTATTAAATATATCTTTATCTTTTTTGTGTTTGAGCAAATAAATATATCTTTAACTGTTTTTCTATTGGTCTCCATAAAATCTTTTTCAAACGGCATTTTTAAATCGTTTCTGATGTCAAATTCCTTTTTGATAGAAATGTGAATCGCGATTTGAATTCGATTCGATTTATTTCGAAGTAGTCTCCTTCCCTTTGTGAGGAAGTAACTACTATTTGTTTGTGTGCTCTTAGCTCGAATTTAGTCTTATTTTAAAATGAAATAGGGAAGAACTGGAACTCCTGGGAATATTTTATTCGAAATTATTAGATTCTCGATGTTGTTGCTTAAGAATTTCATATTATCGTCCAATTACTGTCTATTGTCAATCCAAGCTGTACTATGCTTGCTATGTGTAAGGGGCAAGAATTCTTGATAGAAGCGAAAAATAAAATTTGGATTATTAGGGTAATTTAATGAAAATGTCAGATCGCACAATCTCACAAACTAACCTAACTTTTTTATAGTAAATTGACTTGTGCGCAAGATGTTAAAACTAGAAAATCTGTCTAGTTTTTGCTGACCTTGCCCCATAAAACTGTTAAATTTCATGGAAGTTTTAAATTCGCTGCCTCTCGTTCCTGGAACGACTTACCACCAAATTTTGGTGCTGTATAAACGGTTCGAACATTTAGTACAAAGACCAAGCAATAGGTACATTATTATGCATCCAAAAGGAAACCAACACATAAACTCACCCAGGATCTGCCCGATCCCAGTACAATGTGATGTTGTCGTTATCATTACACATCTTGTTTTTATTTTTTACGCCAAATTTTTGTTAACAGATGAGTTTCGAAGTAAAGTTGGTTGTGAGAATGATGTCCTGCATCTCAGCTGCAACCCTCACTCCAGAGTGGCCATCTACTCTGCTCAGTATGGCCGAACAGAGTACGATTCCATCCAGTGTCCACAACCTAGAGGAATGAAGGAAGAAAGTAAGTAATTTTCTTAAAATCTTAAAATGATAAGAAATATTTTTATATAAAGTACATTCAACGACGGATCTGTGGTTACATCTGATCTGCGCTATGAAAGTCACCCTTGCAACAAAACTTTTTACCACTGTTACACAGTTCACTGATCTATTTATACGTAAAACTAAATCAATATGACGTGGTGAATCCAATTATTTGCTTGTAATCTAATATGTATAGTATACACGATACTAATGTAATCCCGGCCTCATCGCACTAAAAACACATCAACAGGACGGTTAGCAACAACGTGAATGACTATAAACTCCTCGCAAACGTCCTTTTTTTTCATCCATTATCTACTTTTCCTTTTCGTCACCGAACTCCATTCACCTGAAAAACTCATCACGTTATTTCTAATCTGTTTTGTTTCGTTCTTCCAACATTTTTGTCGCGGTATTTTTGTTTCATTTTCACTTGTCTCGAATGATGGATGGAGAGTGTCATCGAGTCTTCAACCATCGATTCTATTTGATGTTACTAGGGATTGAATAAGGCATCCGTGAGTGGTGTTAATTCGAACTCTGCAATCTGTCGAAAGCATCAATAATGTGATATTAAACACATTAGGTACTTCAATCAGAGATTCACTGACGTTGCAATTGCGAACCAATTCGAAAGATCGGTCGTTTATCTCCACTGTCAATGAATTCAAAGCTGTCATTTATGACTAATCTGTTGAAAGGACGAATAAATCGAATACCTTTGCCGCATTTGCATAAATACATCGAGATTAAATGTTCTCGCAATGCGGCAGTATAATATTGTTGCGAACAATAGACGTTGATAGAAAATTAATAAGCACACTTTAGTACTTTTATCATCTCAAATTTGCTCTGAAGGAAACCTAATTTCAAAATGAAAGCGTTCCTCGGTCGGAATCGCTAATTTAATTTTAACGTGTAAATTCAGCCCATTGAAGCCTGTTTATTGAATAAATTATTTAGATTCTCACGTTTTAGAAACGCAGGGATGAGCGAGTTTGAATAATATTCCAATTGTTTAGAATTTATTGTATTCCATTCTAATATTTTAATCTTTTGAGACGCAATTTTCAAAATTATATTTTCTTCAAATTTGTTTGAAAAAAATTATGTTCTCCTTATTTTTAACCGACTTCCCAAAAAGGAGGAGGTTATCAATTTGGATATTTTAACAAATTTTGTTTTTGAAAAAAGTCAAGAAAATATGTCATAAGTAGAATATAGGAACAAAACTGAAAGGCTTCACACAGATGACCGACTTTACTGTTTTATTGTGCTTGGCCCACTTACCTATTTGTGGCTAACACAATATCAAAAATGAATCAATTGTGCGCAGTATTATCGATGCCATTTAACAAATAGAAACAACGGTGTTAATTGATCAAAACTTAATTGAATCCAAACAATTAAATAAACACCGACCGTTTTGTTTTTAAATTGAGAAGTAAACAAAAACAAATCTATGGTCATGACATCTGAATGACATGGCAATTTGAAATACGAATCGCTAAAACGAAACTGCGTTGGAATAATAAATCAAATTATCCGTTCGGATATTCATACAAACACTGTGTTCGATTGTTGATTCTAAAAGCGTCTCTCTAATTTTAGTTGCGTTAACGGCTCCCCATACTTTGTGAAAGTGGGTAAGCATTATTCAACCCTAAGTGAGCGATAAACGGGGGCTGGAAAACATCAAATCGATAATGGCCCTCATTATACTGCCCATCTTATGTAACTGAAGCATTTTTGTTGCGTTCGGATATTTCTGTGCTTACCATTGAAAATCGAGATAATAATTTATTTTTGGCATCTGCCTTTGATTGCTTTTATTAGAGTTTATACTATATACCTACTGCAAGATGTTTAGGTAAGCATTTCATTTCGGTTGATAAGGGATTATTCACCAAAGTTATTTTTAAACATTGAACAACAAACATTTTTCGTTCACAAATAATCCCAGTATTGCCACGTTGAATAATGTTCACTATCGCCGCCACAATTATTTCGATTTTAAACTAAATGCGCGTCGTAATTACGGAAGCATTGCTTTTAAATTGCGCGGTGTCGGTTACTCTTTCAGCTTTAAATAATAATTCTTTGTTGCATTTCATCGGCTTCATGGAGTATCCGTTACTTTATGAAAGCTGAATTAATTGTTTATATATATTTATATATTTAACCACACGGGTCATCACAGTCCGGGCACTGACCTGTTCACACTTTGCACAGAGACAAATTCATATTGAAAAAAGCTATTGCATAGCATTTAATTTTTGAGAATTTAAGTCATTTTCTTTCACCTATTGTTCTTAAAATCTACTTTCTTTTCCCAAATAGTAAATGCAGATCACGGTCCACCCACAATAATAAACCCTTAACGCCACTCTCTAACAATCCCCTTATTATCATATTTTTTAACTTTTCCCCGAATAATAAATTTAAATAGTAACCCCTATTAATACCACAATAAGGTCCCTTTTTCAAAGTGACCCTTATTCCCACATACATAAAGTCTACATTGAACGCGGTGGAATTTAAAATAGGATACAAATAAAGAAGCTCAACTTCAATAGAACATAAAAATATTTCCTACATCCGTCATAATAAAAATTCTTATTTTCACTTGTCATTGCCAAGCGAATTTGAGCCTTTAAATTAATAAAAACGTTAAAAACTCGAAAATGTAGCGAGCCAAACCCCCAATTATTTCCGATTAATAAAACTCTAAAACTCTAAAAAAACAAAACAAAAATATAAAGTGACCCTTATCTACATTGAAATAAGGTCGCTTTTCTTTGACAAGCAAAAGTGCCCCTTATTCTCATTAGCGTAAGGTCCACATTGATCACCATTGTCACAGAAACAGCTCAGAGACCGATAAAAGGATTTTTTTTTACGATAACAAAAATTTTAAAAACCTCATATCTCAGAAACGGTTGGAGTTAACGCATTTCTGACAAAAAAAATTGCCCCCTGCCCGCTGCTCCTTCATCCAGGAGAACAAGATAGGATTTACCCCCCCCCCCACTTAACCGTTTACCTCCACCCGCAAAAAAGATATAAAGTGACCATTATTCACATTGAAATAAGGTCGCTTTTCTTTGACAAGCAAAAGTGACCCTTATTCTCATTATCATAAGGTCCACATTGATCACCATCGTGACGTTTCGTTACGGAATTTTTCGTTACGGAATTTCCGGATTCGGTCTCCACGCTCAGGCCCACGATAGAAGCTATGCAATAGCTTAAAAAAAAAAAAACTTTCGAATTAATATCGAGTTCAGTACGTGTTTATAAATACTCGTATTCATCAACAGATTGATGAATACAAGTATTTATAAACACAAAAACAATACTTGGAATATCAGAAATACTTTTATTCTTACTGAATAAACTTAGGTAGGTACAAGACTTACAAGTTGATACTTACAGTACATTATAAGTTTTATGTTTTATGACCTTTACAACATGGACCGACTTTAGTATTTATTTTATCCAGAACAAGTTTAGGAGAGAGTTAACAAAGTACTAATTGTAATGACACCCTATTCAATCCAAATATTTACCCCAGAACATTTGATAGCTAATAAACCCTTTTTTTTTGTCAGCCTGTTTGGAGCCATATGCGACGGAGACGGCCATGAGGGAATGCCACGGCAAAAGGAGATGTGTTCTGTCCGCAGACAGCAACATGTTCGGCAAGCCTTGCCGACCCGGGAGCCGAACCTATCTCAAAGTTGTTTACACTTGTGGTAAGTCCGTGAGAATGTTATAAAACTCGTAAGTTCAGCTATGTAGTCGTAAAATACTTTTAAACAACGTGCAGCTTTAATGGTCACGTTTTATATTTGGGTCGTTTTTATGGTCGAAAGTATATTGTGTACATTAAAGTGTGCGTCTGATGGAAAGCAAAGAAATCAGTTTGCAGTGGGAAATTGGTATGGACAAATTTATAAAATCAACTTTACTTATTAACGAAATCTTTTCAGAATTTTCTTTTATCTGAATTGGACTACAGAACGGCCAATTTGGTTCTCAATATGCCCATTTTTTGTGCTCTGAACCTTAATCGAGGCTTCCTTCGGTTCGTCTAGTCTCTATTTATTTTTTTCCATAGAATGGAAGACTGCTTCGAAAGCCTTAATTGTTTTAAATACCAATACAATTTAAGAGACCTGCCCAAGAAAAAACTTAAAGACTCTGTTTTCTTTTATTTTAGCAAGTGACATTTAAAAGACAGACTGGAAAAGTTTGTAAAAATTACAACAAAAATTTAAATTGTCCTCTATTTTTTTTAGGTATTTCAGACAAAATGCTCATCAACATGGCATGTCAATGACAGGTTATGGGTAATTACTGGAAAACGCATTTAGGTTTAAATAAAATCATTTTATCTGTGTAAAATCTGTTAGTTGAAAAAAATGTCCTGGATTCATCTGTGCTTTTTCTAGCGAATTCGGTGTTGCCCCAACCAATTTATAGTAAAAACAATTTTCAATGACATTTCATTCTGACTGAATAGTGACACTTTTGACCTAGAATGGCTCTGAATTTAACAATGACTTACGTAATTTGAGGATTTGAGTGAAAATACATGGGATCGGTTATTGTGATACACTTTTTCATATTTTTCTTCTAAAACGATAATGAACACGGGCCTGCGTTGCCTCAGAAAATTTCTTATCTATCAACTTCCAGTAACATATTGACTACTCCATTCTGATGGAATAGTTATTGTGGCCTAAACAGACACCTTAAGATACGTTTGGGTAGGTACCTATAACTTAGTTAGAGAAGACAAAGGGATTACAGCAGAGGGCGGCAACCAATTTGTCCGCCTAGCATAATGGCAAAATCGCTTCAAGACGGTTTGTTGTGCTAATTTATGGTGCCCGTCGCTGCTTTAGACTAAGACACGGATCAAATACTACACTGATTTAATACTGATTGCAAATGGTTGTAGTTTTAAAGCTGTATAAATAAATAGGGTAGTTAACTAAAATATCCATCTAGTCCGTCGGTTAGATAACCTAAAAATATTGGATACGTATTTTTCTTTTGCTACGTAAACATAAAAATACTACGATGCTTTCAAATATCGTGTGACGTCACGGTGTGCTACACTTTATACTGACACATGTCACGTCACTAGCCGCCACTTCTGAACTTTGATGCGCTTTATCTTTGTAATTTTGATTTATTTGATAAAGCAAAAAGTACGTGTCCAATTTTATTTGATAATCTCACTGACGGACTCAATAGAATTATCATGTTTCTACCAAGGAAACATCCCTATTCTTGTTTTATTGGATTTTGCCATGTGAAACTTTTCAGTAGAAGCCCGGTGTTTGGACTGTTTGATTACAATAGGCTTATTACATGGACTTAAACAAAACTGATGAAATGAGTGTGTGCTCTGCCAATCCCTTCGGGAAGTACAGGCGTGATGTTATAATTCTTCTTAGTTCGTCAGTGAGATAATCAAATAATATTGCATATGTATTTTTTGCTTTACCAAATCAATAAAAAAATACAAAGTTAAAGTGCATCAAAGAGTGGGGGCTTGTGACGTCAACATGGTAATATAAATACTTATAGCTATATTTTATGAAGTATAGTTAGCTTCGGCCCAAACAGTCGTGATAATTTTACCTGACTGTCAAGAAGGATTATGTTTTTAACATACATTCAATTGGAATTCCAACAGTAGGAATTAATATCAGCTCAGTTTAGTCATTCAATAGACTTTATCAAACAATAAATCACTCAAACAAAATTACGTAATGGAACAGCCGCAATCAAATAAACAAGACAACGTTATTATACAAATGTTTACAGCAGTTACCCTAACTAAGTGAACACACCCAGAAATTCTGGGAATTTCAGTCATCCGTACTGAAAACGCAAAAGACATACATACGAGTATTATATCTCACAACAATGGACTAAGTTGCAAACAACGCGAAGACGGTCTAGCAAAACGGATAGCTTTAGAACCTCTTACATTATTGTCACTTGGGACCACTAAAATGTACAAGCAAACAGCGCCACAGGGCCAATCCTAGTTAGTTATTAATATTTATGAACATCTGCCGACATTATTTCAATCCAAGATCTACATTTTGTACACAGATATTGCTTCTGTAAGATTCAAAACGATTTGGAAGTAAATACGCTTAGGAATTTTGAATTTGATCACAAAACAATCTATTTTTTGTTGGCCGAAAACGAAACAGACCCTCTGTTGCCAGTTAAGAAAGTTATTTCTCGTCGATCAGTCAAAAAGTTTTGTTCTTTATTTTTACTTGTTTTTTTTTTTAATATTTTTCTCTGTTTTCTCCCCGTTGTTTCCTTGTCAAATGTTTATTTATTGGAGGTCAGCTGGCGGAAACGTTTCTTTTAGCGGGTTTCGAATGGAACCACGGCTGCGTAAATCACGATTTGCGTTGTTACATTATTTTGTTTCGACGAAAATTTGCAAGTTATTGTATTTTTCGGGGCAATTTTAATATTTCAGCGGCGAAAGCTATTTAATCCGGTATCTATCCGCATCATGCTCGATAAAGCAGTAAATTTTAATATTCTGTTAATAAAATATGAAGTGTTGAGCGAGTCACGTAATATTTTCGTGAAGATGAAAAGAAGAAGATGATAAGTATATAGAGCCGCAACTGTAGTTGCCGTGGTTTTATGAATTTCTTCTACAATGCTGTTCCGTATTTTACAAGTCGGAAAACGTATTTTGGAAAAACAAACATTTCTAAAGAATTCCACCGTCAGGTATTTGTGACAAGCATTTCACAGATCTGGACACTTATTATATCAATCAGCCGTAAGAGATATGATCAAGCTATTTAAAACCCGAGTTTTTGTTGAATATTCATATTTTTCTAATTGTGTATTTTTTTTCTTTTTCTTCTTTACCGGTCTTTCTGTATTGTATTTTGTCCTTTTAATTTTACCTATCAGCTACACTGTCTATAAAAAACTAAAAAAATGATAAGCCTTCCACTCTGTTACTCTCTATTAAATTCACAAATTAATGAAAACAATGTCCCTGAAAGCAAGGTAAGTGAAGATATACTTTGCCTAATTTCCGCCTCATCAAATATTCAAGTCAAGAGGCACACTGTTGCGAAGATATAACCTGACACTATTCCATCACCGATTTTTACCTCAAAGCTTTTTTTTTGTAAGAGCTTCCTTCTTATAAATATGCTACTAAGTTAAGAACGCTAAGTAATGTGTTGACATTGATTAATGTTATTTTTTCTTGAATATATATATATATATATATATATATATTTATAGAATCCTTTATAAGTTCTGATCCTTACGTAACTGTTATTTACTTACTATTTGCCTACATAATCAAAACATCATCTACGTCCGACCATAGCTAAATATTCAGAAGCGTTGATGTTTTCTTTTTCATCAATATTACATTACCACACATTTGATTCTTATTCTTTTTTTTTCTTTTCTCTTTATTCTTAGTTAGGGACTTTTATACATATGTATATGTCAGTCCCATCGGACCTTATAACGTAAAACGTAACAACCTTGATTAACCTATTTGCAGCACCAGAGTTAGGGGTCGACAAAATATGATGAAACATACCAATATCGTACATATGTCTCGAGCTCTCTTAGTAAAATCTCTCTCGCAGACTGAAATCTGACACATTGATCTGATCTGATATTATACACATCTGTGTATAACATCTTCTAGTGTGGCACACTCCTCACAATTCACAAGGCATGTGTGCAGATCTCAGTCTGTGAGCTGTTACTATAAGTTTTCTACTAAGTCTAGTGTTACAAAACCATGGTACATGAGGAGGCTCCGAAACTATAGACCTATACCAAATTCCTTTTTCCTTAGACCTTTTATCGAAGTATTCTTTCCAAACTTCATAGAATTTATTTTTATATTTTGGCATTAATTCTATAAAATTTGTTTCAATATATTTTTCTATTCCCTCAACTATACCCAACTTTGCTAAACGGTCAGCCTCCTCATTACCCTTTATGTCTATATGTGATGGAACCCATTGCAATTTCAGATCTATACCTCTTTTAGATAAAATGCATATTTTAGAAATAATTTCATAAGCTATCGTGCACCTCTGCACCCAGAGGCGCATCGAGCTATATGTTGTAGTGCACTTTTACTATCTACACAAATTAATATATTTCTGTTAATTTATTAATGGTTTGATTCTTATTCGTTTAATCTTATTATTATCTCTCTTAGTTCCAAAAAAAAATATCCCAACTTCAATTCCTTTTTAAAATCTCCTATATTTCGTTCTGCTATCACACCACTTACCAGCTTTAAGGCTACGTCTATCCTGTGGCATGTTGTGTACAATGTCGGCTACAATCTCCCGTAACGTGTATCTTAGGGCTTATGGCCTCAACTCACATTTAAGCCTCAATTTCCCAGGGTTGCGGTTAACGGTACATTGACCCTCTGCTGCAATTATGATTGTTCTACCTACCTACGAAGCCAGCAACGTCAGGCTTTTGTTTTTTTTGCCGTTGCCTTGTTATGAAAACGTTCAGTCATCTTTATGTTCGCTGATATAAAGCAATGCCTCATTTTTGGTATTCAGTGAATCAAAACAAATCGTTTGCCAGACGGGATGATTGTTGAAATTTCAAACATTGTTTTATCAAAATATTTATGAAAGAATTTTGTGAAGGATGTTTACATATGAACGATATGTTATTTATTGAAACGGACACAAGAACAATATAGATAGTCCTTAGTTACGCCAACGATATCTCGGATAAACAACGAAAGATTTAGTAAAGTATGTTTCGATTCACAAAATAATAGAGTCTCCTTAATCAGTGACCACACATAAAAATAAATTGTTAGCATCTATCTGCATATTTTCTCAGAAGCTCCATTGCATTTAGCAACGGAAAAAGAATCGCTTGAGCGGGAAAGATGCTTATTTTTCTCCGAATAAAAATGTATTATTTTTGAAGATAGCAGATTAGGTATATAACTGGATATCTACATAGAAGAGAAATAGGCTGTTGAAAGCCTGATACAAAGAAAACGGAAACAGAGTAAAACTATAAGCTGAGTAGGAATGAATATAAACTGTGTAATACGGAACAACAAAACGTGGTCTGGCAAGAGTTGGGTGATGAATTTGCGTTTATATTTTGTATTTTTGCTTGTAGACAAACTGGCGTTGTATTCTTTTATTAATGATTTGCTTACGTACTGTTTTTCCTTGCGTAGTCAGTTGGGTATTCCAGCAAATTATCTTTAGTATTATACCGTTTTCTTTATGAACAATGAAGTGAAAATTATATTTTTTTATGACTCGAGGTGTACTTTTACCCACATAACTAATATATGCTAATTATAATTGAATTATGTCTAGAATAAATCTGCCCTATAGTGAGTTACAAACTCAAATAATATATAATTGCCAAACAGCAAATACCAGACATTCGGTAAATTTAATGTAGTTCAAGATTAGCACCAGGCACTCTATATTGGTAGAATCTACAATATTGATATTTGCCATATTTGAGTTTCTAAGTTGTGCTGCCACGAGCAACTAGACACGGGATGCCTTAAGTACTTCAACGTTGGATAACAGTTTATTGATGTCTGTGAGTCTGCGGGTATAAATAATAATAAAGATAAATATAGCTATAAGATATATAGCTTACTTCTATGCTAGCTTGCTCAATAAATAAATATCATCGACCATTTCGCTTACCATCAGGTGAGTTAGTAGTCAAATGCAAGCCTATCAATGCTAAAAAAGATGATCCTTATTAAATCATCAGTCCTTTTTGTATTTCAATAAAGGAGAATGCCCATGGACAGTACTTTCAAAAAAAGAATTGTGTCACAATCATTTCTGGACAATAAATTAAACAAAAATATTTCAAGTATTTTGACTTCTTTTCTAAAAGATGAAAGAAGTGGGGTTAATTTTCTTGAATTAATAAGTATTTAACTTCCGTTTCTCAGCTCAAACATATTCCGCCATTTATATTAGGGTTGAGGCATGTTGACATGATCTGACATCGATTAATTGAGGCATCGTTTTTTTATAATCTACCTGAAACACTGAATCGATCCAAGGATCTCCTGTATCGAACCGATTCACCTCTTTAATGTTAACAACTAATTGATTTTGAAATTGGTTTGATTTACTAGTTTAATGCAAACCAAGATAACAAATGAATCATGTTTTTAGATATCGATTATATTACCGGTTTGGTAACATGCCTATAACTGTCAGACATTTCATTTGACAGTGACAGTCATGTGACAGTAGTCGTCTTTTCATTTGATTTGTTTGTATGTTTTTTTTGCGTCGAGTTGGGTTACTTAACACTTATCTTATCAATACAACACCGCCGTGTGTTTATGAAAATAGTGCTTAATAGGACAGGACTTTATATTTGTGATTTCCGACATGGCTACGGCTCGAAGTTGGTTTCTCAAATGTTCTTTGATGTTGGCACCATACATATATGCGCAGACATAATATAATGCTGCATTTTTGCATTTAAATTCCTGATAATATATTGACCATATTACGGGCTTGGATCTACACCGGTAAGTAAGAATAACATTGTATGTCTTACCAGCACTTGAACAAATGTCTAACGAATGCAAATCTTAAATATGCTGGCATAGAGTCCATATTGCTGTGAATATACTATAACCTGAAAAGGAACATATTTTGTTCAATATCTCTTAACTCCTGCGATGAAAATTGACTAAAGTTGGTACGTGATATTAATTAAGGTAATATAATCAAATAAAGGTGTTTTTATCAGGACACGCAAATGTTTCGGTCAGTACATTTCTCCATACAAAATGGGCATTCTCCTTTCGATATACCAAATAAACATATAAAACAAATTTATTCATCGCCCAGAAAAAAAAAAAACAAACTATGCAATTACAGCGGACTAAAACAACTACAATAAAACAGAACTGAAAAAAGAAGTTCACCTATTTGTGATTCAGCGGAACACGTGTAACTTGAGACAACGAGTACTTATAATACCTAACCTTGTTTATACTTGAAGTTAGCGTAGATCCTCATTATGTGTCCTGCGACTTCGCCGTCACAGATATAAAGTCAAGAGAACAGCTCCTACAGCTTTTATAACTCTTAAAAGATTTATAGATGTGACTTCAGGCAATAAGTTTCAACTGGTTAACGTCGGTCAAAAGACCTAAATTTCCTAGATCTTTATAGATCTAATGAAATCCGTCTCCAAAGTCATAAATACTAACATTCTCAGAGATTCGTAGATCCCCTCGGATAATAAAAAGGTAAATTAGAAAAGAAATAAAGTCCAAAGATTTGTCAGGAGTTGATTCAGCTCGTTTGACAATTTTAGCTTCGGGCGAGTCTTTTGCAGGATTAAGACTATCAGAAAGCATTTGGAGATTCTTCTTTCCCGTTAGTAAATATCTCGTAAAGTTAAATTACGGAAATACAAGACGTTTTCGTCATGTCTGACGGAAGACATTTCAACTTTTTGAGGACATCAAGGCAATTTCTTACGCAAACTGAATCTTTCAGGGTATTTGGCCTAAAGCAATTTGAATTTGATAAATACCAGTTTTTCTGAGATTCTTGGAACCAAAGTATGTTGCGTATAATCATAACAGGATTATTTGTATTAGTGGATTGAGAAGGAACAAAAAATAATGTACAATTTTTAAGAAATGAATGAAATCTTCTTTAATAAAGTAAACCTAGATAAGAATAAAAGTACGAATAAGAAGATAATAGGATTCTTGTTTAATAAGGTACGGGATCTTTTTGAAAATAAATTAAATGAAAAGTAATAAAATATTGAGACTTAAATAATATTAGTCGTTATACTAGAATAGAGGACTATACTTTTTTCTCTTTGCTATTCTTTTATTAGGATGAGCTTGCCTATTGAAAATAATTATGTTACAAACAAAATTACGTACTCTATAAATCTAGACGAATAAGTAAAATTGAAGTGTCTGTACGTAATATCAAAATAACAACGTTTTATTGAATGCATGTGAAAGAATATACGGTACTAATAACAAATACGCAATTTAAAAAAAAAAATCTGTCTGTTTGTTCCGGGTAATCTCCGAAACGACCTGCCCGATTTTGACTGGACTTTCACTGATTAGATAGCTGATGTTATAAAGAGTAACAAGGCTTCTTTTCCCGAAAAAATCACAGGTCCTGTGGGCAAATTAAAAATGTATATATTTACGACTTTGACGCGGACGAAGTCGCGGGCAACAGCTTGTCTAATATAATAATATAATCCAGCCTATTTGACGTTCGCAAATAAATTAATCTGGTATAACACATTCATCTTGATAATATTAAAGACTAGTTCAGGATTCCAGGTTAAAAAGTTTTTATTCAAAATTAAATAAATTAGCCTTTCCTTTTATAAGCAAGTTCAGTACAAAATATACAAATAGACACCTGCTCAGTGCATATAATCCGACGGATGAATCCAATTTCCATTTGCATTTCACGGAAGCGAATCTCAAATACCATTAGTCGGACGATGCATTACCGAAGTTTATCAGTTATCGGTGCATTAACCTGTTTTTTTTCTAAAACAGTTTTTTAAGTTAAATGAACTTTATTTTCTCCTGAGGTTTCGTTTGTAAAAAAGCGAATTTAAAATTAAGAAAATGTACGTACCTAAATGTGGACCAAAATGTTTGTGTTATCTGTAATACTATTGCAAAATACTTATCCTTGCAGTAAATAAAGTAAAAGGCTAAGTTTTATAGCTATGTATTATAATTAATTATTACCGAACTCCAAAAAAATTATTACTATATCCCGTAATATTTGCTTTTGTGAAAGTGCCTGGCTGAAATGAACGCATAGGATCAACATTTTAAATTTGGAACCGAACGAGCAAACATTTTCATATATCTGTGACTTTAACAGCAGACCATTCACATGCATAACCAGTGGCATGCCTGAAATCTAGCATAAATACCGCTTTCATCGATTGAGTTATATCCCTAAAGCGCTTCTAGTTATTATAGCTTCAAGACTCGCTTCGCTAGCAATAAATCCAAGTTATAAAAATGTGAAGCGAGCCCGGACAGACGAAACTCCTTCCATCTTTTATTATCTCGTAGTATAGTAGATGCCTTTCAGTGGTGCTCTAAGCCCTTTTTATCATAATGTGCAAGTTTCCTTACAACCACTTTTATTTCCTAGGATGAAATGTAATGTTGACTTACATTTATTTGGTTGGTTTGTTATGTAGGTATCTTCTGAATTGGTCGTCCCTTATAAGTGAGGTTATTATTTTTTATTTGCTTGAGAGATGTTGTTTTTGTGAGTGATGGCTTGTGTATGTCGGTCAGTGGTTTTAGCCAGGCGGAGGAAAATAACGATATTATTCATATGTTGGTTTTCCAAGCAATAGATTTTTTTGTCATGGAAAATTTAAGTCACATTGCCCCATACATTGGATGTTCGCAGTCATTCGACGGACGTTATTTTGAGAGAAAGGAAGAAGTGGAACAGCTTTGTATTTTTCTTTATGTTCGGAAACTCAAAGTCATTTAATTTTTTACATGAAACAAATTACTCACACAGTGCAACGATTAAGCAGACCAATGAAGTTTAACAATATATCTGAGTACGGAATGCCATTACGTTGGCAACATTAGTGCAGGTGGCTGCGACACTTAATTGCCCATATATTTGCACACGCCTTTTCATAAGTTTCAAGTGTATGCTAAATTATATTAATATTTTTACCGAACAGGACTTATAGCGAAAAGTTATTAGCTATGGCAGTGTGTTTTTCAAAGCAGATTTACGTCCTGTTTTTATAAATTAAGAATGCGAAGTTGAGAACTTCTTCTCATGCTAATAGAATTCGACAAGCCCTCCGAATTCTTAATTCAAAATAGTTGTAAACATATTTGTGGCTTGTGCTCTAAAAATTCATACACCTTTTTTGATCTGTCCTAGTTTTTATTGCGAAATCTTACGTGCACATGTGACAGGAATTGCATCCAAGCGACAATACATGCTACAACGTGCATAGAAATTCTCGTTGACTTCGAACATTTGTGTACCGTGAAGAACATTGTAAACTTGAAACTGCTCAAGTTGGAATCCCTGTCTTATAGAATAGTATTATGAATTTAAACAAAATCGATAAACTTGCAAGTTTTGTTTGCAAAACAGCGTTGTGTTGAGAGCGCCATCCTGGGTTATCTTACTAACTCCGAGAACCCCGTATAAATAACCCCGTGTTATTTATGACAGATTTCGAATTAACCTTGGGTTAGCAACTTACACCCTTACAAAAGTAAGGGTGTAAGTCAGATTCGAATCAAAAGATTAGCTCTGCTAATTGATTACTAGTGCTAGGCTCTGCCTAAATGGGTGATATAAAATCTTATTATGTAGTCTACTGCCTATATTCAGCGTATATAGAGACTAAATAATCGATGGTATCGATGTATGTTAGGCATGTAAGGTATTTTAACTTTGGCTCTGCTGATATGGTAGCATCAGTGACTCTTGACCAATACGTTGGCCGTCTGTTAACCAACTTACAACATTTCTTCTTCCGTAAAAGGAAGGCTCAAAGAAAACTCATGAATGACCGTCAAATTATTAACACAGGCAGGTACATAGAAAAGGACCTCCCTAAAGATTATTCAACGTTAATAAATTATTTGTAGCAGGCCGTTTACATTCAGAGAAACAGTTTTAAAATTGTTAGGCTAATGTTCTGCCGCTGGCAATTTGCCAATCATGTACACCTATGTTTATATTTGATGTACTAATTAGTGTTCAACATAACTTGTTGAAGTAATGTTATGTTTGAGTTGTTATTTTTTGTTACAGACCAAATTTTTTAAGATTACTTGTTACAAATAAATTTTTCGAGATTAGCGTCATTTCACTTTTTTTGATTTTCGATTCGAAATATTTAAAAAATCTAAAAACCCGAGTGCTTAAGAAGCGAACTAAAAAGACGTAAGCAGACGGGTTTTTTGTTTTTTTTTTTATTTATAACTTTTAGTGAGCATATTTCTGAAATATTGTTATATTTATTACTTCATGCACACAAACATACAGAGGCGGACTATATGCCTTAGACATTTTCTACCAGTCGACCTTTGGGTGATGCAGAGACATCTAGTGGTAGGTGCAATGTATATGTGGTGTTATATGTGTGTTGTTTTTGAAATTACTAATTACTCTTAAACCGCCACACGATGGGTTTGAAAGAAAAGTAATAATTGGGCCCCCATAATATGTCGCTCAAAATCTGCCATTTTTCTATTTTACAATTTTAATGTTTGGTAACGATTGACGTTTGGTCTCTAGAATGCCACATAGAAACAAACATGCATATATAGATTGATAAACACATTACCCTATTTCGGCAGTCGGGTAAAAAGCATTTGATTGCCACAAAATGACATACAAACATTAGCAGATTACAAGAACAAAAACAGTAAGTAGTAGGTAGTAGATTCGGCAAGTTGCATTCGGATACGACTAAATGATACTTTTTTAACTACGCCTGACAAAGATCTAACACAAATACTTCTGTTCTGCCTCAGATTATTCTGTCTTCTTTAATCAAAATAGGCATATCTGAGGTGATACCCGAAAATCTAACGACAGTGTGATTGGGACTGGGTAAAAGTATAGGCACGTTTACTATTGGCTTTTTCAGACTTATAGTCCGATTTCTATGGAAGCAAAGGCTTGTGTACGTATCCATTCCAAATTGAAAATCAAAAAGTACCTACCTAAAATTTTGCATCACCCTATTGAGTGTATCAATCTTCTCAGGAATTTCAGTAAATGATAGAAGGCACATCCAACTTATCTTTCACCTAAATTTCAGTTCAAACCGAGCAAAATGCAAACAAAGGTATCAACACAACTGGACCGTTCTAAATATTCGTCCTATCTTTTTGTACGTATGGAGGTCGAAATAAATTTGCATCCCAGGACCAATATTGTCTATTTCCGTCACAATTCTGTTTGCTAATCGGAGCGTTGATAATGTAAAGTACCTTTGGAACGATACGAGCTATTGTTTGAGGATTATGTTTGTAGGTCAGTGGAAAGGTAACGTGCCTGTAAGAAAATCGTACGTACGTATCAGAATGTTTACCTTTTAACACATAGCTTGAGTATGCATTGTGCCATTACATCCGTTTATAATAAATAATAATTATTATTTATTTATAGATATTATCTAGTCTCGTACATTAAATTATAAACAGATAAAAACCCAAAATAAAATGCATCTACTGCAGATATTCTTCTTTAGGTGAGGCGGCCCGTCTTTATTTTTAAATATATATATTTTAATTTTATAGTTGTCAGTTCTTCTTCAAATATAAGTTCGTGATTCTAGTCCTCCACGTAGCTGGAGGTCATCCTCTACCTTATGCTATTACAGATGAAGATTAAATCAATATTTTTCTTTTTGGGTAGGTTTGTAGGTACTTTGAGAACTCTTAGTATCTATACCCATACTGTAGCTAGTCGATAAAAAGTTTTTTATTGGTACCTAATACTGTTTTACCTAACGGTAACAAGCATATGGCTGCGAAGCTTTACTAAGTCTTGAATTTGATTACCACCTCAAGTAAATAATGGTTATTGCTTTTTACTAGGTACTTGGTTATTTTAAATGTGGTCGATATATATACTAATTATTACTGTTTCAAGCTTCAAAAAATTTTGATTGGTTAATACTTAACACTTCACAAAAACTCCAATAAAATCGATATTCTAATTCAATATTAAATCGCTTTCTACATTATTTAAAGTGATGCTAAACGCGCATTATTTAAATAAATGTTGTCCAAATTAATTCAGCAAATCTGAATTGACAAGTCGTATATTTAAATGTAAGCCATTGAGTCTATTGTGCAAATAGTAAGTATTTTTAATCTCGTTTCGATAAAATCAAAAACCTTTTTCGCACAAAGGAGAGGCAGCTCCACAAAAATATTTTCCGAGTACAATTCACTGTTTACCAGCCCTTCGGGGTTTTATCTATTCAAATATTTCTTTTACAACTACGTAAGTATCAAATATAGACGAACGCAAACGAATATAAAGCTGTCAAACCTCCGTCTACAAAACTCAATAAGGTTCAAAAATAAAAATCTTGAGACAGTATAAAAAATGTCGAGGATTTAGTGAAGAGATAAGTGACGTCAATTTCAGGTCACGTTCGACCGAAACTGCTTGTTCCACCGAATAAAAACTCTGACGCACTTGAAAAACAAAAATACTCTAAAACACGGAGCACCCTAAAAGTCTAAAATTAAGATCCCCTTAATGAATACTGCACTGTTATCCAAAATGTGCTTTGCTTCACTATTCATAAAGTTTATTTTCGTCCGTAGTTCCACGTACGGTGTTAAAGGAGAGGTACGAGAGTGCCCCTGAAGAGGACGAGGTTGCTCACGACGTGTCCGATCTTGAGCACGATGAAGTTGGTAAGTGCTTTTTATTTTTTTAGACCTATTAAGCCACCAGATGCCAGGTACTTGTCAGAAGAAGCTGTTCAGATAGCTATATTTAGAGAGCAGTTGTTAAGAGTCAATAGGGCTTACGTCAAGTGTATACGACCTATTATTATGTCTTCTCATATAATTTTCGAAGACGAAAATACTCGCTTTTTTTCTGAAGAATATTCTAGTTGAATAGTTTTTTGAGAGACGATAAAGTACTAACGTAATGTATAAATCTTTATGTCAGTATTTTCAACGTAATGAATCGTGTAATGAATGGACAGCAAGATGCTTAGTTGTGAATTTCGCTGATAACTTTAACGATGGACTTTGTCTGGCAGACTGCGATAGCAAACTATTACTTGGCAGTAAGTAGTAAGGCTCTTAGATGACGCGTCACTTTCTGTGCTTTAGTCCCTAGAGTATAAACGAAGATATTGTCGTAAACATAAGATACTATCTAAAACAGTTTTGTGTGGTTTCGTGACCGGTTGAACAATAACTAATTCACTGAAGAGTGAAGATAGAAATATGAAAGTTTGATGATAAGCTGCTTAGATGGTGTTTTGATGTGTTGAGTAAGAAAGATTTCTTAAAATCACTCGTAACAAAATGCAGTGTTATGTATTAGAACGCGGACGTAGTCACGGGTGAACCTTTGAGATAAAGTAAGCATAAGGCTAATGCATTGTCTTTGTTTAATCTCAAAGGCTTGCTCGTATTTTCATTTTCATAAATACGTACAAATGTATATGGATCTTTGTATTACGTTGCAAGCGCTATGTAAATTTTCAGTTAATCAACTCCAAAATATTTGTTACTGAAGTTAGAATATAGCTATTTTAATCATCAATCTAACATTTTTCAAACAGACCTATGGGTGTGAGTACCACATCCGCAATCACAAACACGAACTAACTAACGCCGACCATCAAAATAATAGCTATAGAACAAACCCTTTGTATCTAACACTTAAATAAATGACGATCATTTTCATTAGGATTTCAGGGCTGTCCCAAAAAGTTGTAGTGGTGATAAACTGTAAAGGCCAACGAAAGGGTACAGCCGACAAATGGTATGTCGGATCTATGCTCCTATCACGATCTGAGGGATATCTATCTTCATAATCTATAGCTACTTTGGTGATGACGGAAGTAATACTTACAATCAACATAATATTCAAAGGCAAATACATATCTCCCCCAAGCATTGCCACAACGACCGATTATGTGCTTTCCGCTTCGTATGACTTCCTTCCTTCCTTCTCAAGGTCATCTATCCACGTTGAGTATGTTCCATACTGTAGGACTCAATCTCGCTTCGCACCACTACAAAGGTAAATCTTTCAAACTTAACAGTTTCATTTATCCGGGTACAGATTGGTCAGGTTTAGAATTTCAGATCAATCCTCCATAAAGGTCAGTGGCTCCCCAACTTTTTTAACCGGGGACTACTTTGATTTCTTTGTTGTAAGCAGGGACCAGAAGTCAAAAGGAAAGTTTTAAAACTGCTAAATATAAATTCAAACATAAAACATAATTATAATATTCTTTTAAATGAAAAGTAATGAGCATTGTCATAGAAAATACATTTCTGACATAAAATCGAAATAGCTTTGCATGAATGTTTAAAACTTTCGCGGCCCATAGTTTAACTCTCCCCGCTTTGGACCACAGATATAGGTACTGAAGCGTCGGTAGCCTGAAAGTTCGATGTTCCCAACGACCTCTTGAATAACCCGAAGTGTGCGCTGTTTATTGCCAGCCCATAAAGGTGTTGATAAACTCTGTAAGGATAATTCACAATGTAAGGTAATCTAAGCTGGAATATAAATTCTCGCTGTCAAGTGCTATCGTTGTTCATGGTTTTAAGTTTTGAGCTACTAAAGCGCGCTTTGGTTCGGTTGTTACGTATAAAGTTCAGTGTGTTGCTATCGGGAGTGCTTAAAACTTCGTAATCTAGTGTACGGTTTAAAGAGGATAGGTATTATTTAGGTGGGAGACTTTTTACAAAAAATCTATGAACCAAAGTCAAACACTGGTAATTTTGATTGTTGCTGACAGCGATTTTGCAGTAGTTAATACTTTGTATTTCAAACAATTCTTTCACTTTTGTTCAGGGTTTATTTACTTTCTATGTTAGATAACATAACATCATTAAGTCTGCATTCCTCACAAGGTTAGTCAGAGGTGTATTTATCTTTTGTCTTTTTTTATCTATTACCTAGTATCTACATCTATATTTCCCAGTAGTCTTCTGTAATAGGGGGCAAACCAGCAATTGCAGTTGTCATCAACTGAGCCCAAATTCTCACTCCAGACTGCTACAAAGAAATTAGAGATGAAAAAAATGAAACTGTTAAAAGACTAAGGGAAGCTTTCCTCAGTCTTTTCAAACAGTCTTAACATTTTAACTTTACAAAACTCTAGAAAAATAAAGTCTGCTTAGCATTACTGCTAAAGAATTATTACCCTAAAACATTTAAGTCCTGTTTATTCTGAACCTTAAGAAAATGTTTGACAAAATAAAGAGTACAATGTTTTACAGGCCAGACATCCCGGTAAAATGAGAAATGTGTTTTAAAACTTTGTTCCTTGCTACTTGAGGGTACTTGTCACATTATAAAATAATGCTGGATAATATCTGCCTTGTTTTGATAAAAGATGAGGTTAATTCGAACGGTACTAAAGTGAAATGGAATTCTGTATTTTAAGCGTGTATGTATAACTTTATCCTGCGATTTCGCTCACGTGGCTATCCTACAAGAAACGACATCAAGAAACTAGAAATAAAAATCTGGGTAAAAAGTAACTTGAGCGATAATCTGTGCAATAATTTTCATAATCTACTCTAATATTATAAAGAGGAAAGATTTGATTTTAATTATTGGAATCAGACATTTAATTCAAAATATATCATGAATTTAAATATGTAATTAATCACAACAAATTATTAAAATATACACACCGCGGAGAGGATTCCAAGGTGCGGGAGCCCCTTTCCGTGATACCTGGTAACTGCAGCACAGAATAAATAATAGTTCAAGACTGCAGCGGACGTGGCGAAAATTTATGTAGATGTGTAGGTAGGGTAGGGTTTGTAGGTAAGGTAATGTAGGTAGGCAAGGTAGGTAGGTAACCAGTTGACGGGAGCGAAGCCGCGGGGGGCAGCTAGTTGGTTATATACTGATCGTTTCTAAAGATTACTTTTATTTAACCATAATTTTACCTCTTTACAATGTTAATTTAGACAAGGTACCAGGATTACAAGCATCTTAAAGGTACATTAATTTTATTTTATTGGGTTCGGATCATCGCGTGATTTTTCTTCCTCTTTCATACTTCTCTACTCGTCGTCACATTATTTTTTAATTATATTAATGATAGGCTCGCGTTTGATAATTATTATCTTTTATAATTATATTAACCCCTTTTCCAGCCGTATCATCTTTTAAACAGTCCATCACTTACAAATATTTCATTTATAGAAGTGATTTACCAACAAAAAAACGGCACTAAAGAAAAAATTAGAACGACATCCATCCTTCGCTTAATTTTCCTAGTTAGCGCAAAAAGGAATACTTATTCATTACCACAGTCGTTTAGCACTTAACATTGTTTAAGTACTTGCCTTGAAGGCTCTTATATACCCCGAAACTTTATAGCTAATAAATTCTACTGACTTAAATAGCAACACGCTGAATAGAATGAATTATTTCAGCTCAAACAAGAGATTGCGAAGCCGAATAAACCTAATTTAATAACCTAGTACAATGTACAGTTGGGAATTCTAGTGAAACAGTTGTTATAAATAATAATTGTGTATATATCCAGAGAGTGTAGTGCAATTATGAAGTAAAACACACATTTTGAAGTACAAACATTGGGAACACTTTTTTGAGTTTTTTTGGCTGAAGCTCTACCGAAAAAAGTTCTATATGAAGGTAACTAGCTTTAATACAAAAGATTTCATTTAAAAATGTTGGTTATATTAATTAAAGAATATGAATAACATGAATTTTATTTTATTTTTCATAGCAATAGTTATTGATATTAAATAAATTGAATAGAAATATACCAGTCTGTCTTCTTCTTATATCGAATAGAGAAGCTCAGGCTACAGCAATATTAGGAGATTTAAGTTCCTCTCACTAACTTCTCTCCATTCATCTATCAATGATATCATGATCGTAAAGCGATTTATGACGCAAACGTAAGATTACAATCAAAATCATTGTCGCTAAGTATATTATCCGACATTCAAAGTGTATGAGATGAGACACAAACGAAGAAATTTGCTTAATCCGCTCTTAATTTGGACCATTGCAATCTACGAGGATTTGTTTGGCTCCCGACAGGGCGCTTCTTTGCTTTGTCAGTGTGAAAACGGATTAGGGGATAAAAGGTTTCCTCGAGACGGGGCGGTCGTGACGACTCATATTCTTACTCTATTAGTAATGTTGTTAGTACGATTTGGAAAAATGAGTTAGGATCTCTTCGAAGATCGGTTCCCTATTTTCTTGTTTCTGTTCCAATTTCATTTTCGTTTACGAAAAATGGTCGTTGTTTGTTGTACCATATAATTTCGGTGAAAAAATTAGAGATGAGACGTCCTTAGTTGTGTCTCTGGAAACAAGATTATTGTTTCTTGCTATAATTGGGAGTCTGACATTAGATACAACTGTGTCGTCTGCGTATTGTACACTAACAATATCATCTTATTGTTAATTTATATTTATTTCTTCTCTGATCCTGAATATAATACTTGCAAAGATGCCTGGCGGCGACGACTTAAAACTTCCCTGCATTTTCCTTCAACATCAAAATGGAAATTTTAATATTGTTGGTAAAATTACTAGTATCTCCTCAAGGTGCGGCGTTCCGAGTTTAACTTAGTGCGGAAGGCAATTGCTTTTCTTCCCCCATTGAAATGTTCAACTTGCTGTCTTGAATCGACGTTTATTAAGTTTGGTCTGACAAGAAAAGTTGAACAAAGTAGCTTAAGCAATCGTATTATGTCTGGAACTTCATATTTTATGTTATCGAACTGATATCCTGAGTTAAGTGTTGTTTTAAGAGGGTAAGACGTGTTTGAAATGAACTTTGTTTTCGGAAAATATTTTCCTCTTAATTCTTTAAGGTCTTTCTGGATCTGCTTTAGTCTTTACCTCAGCAGTATTACATGTGGGATATTTCCTTGTGCATCCATGTGGGTACTATGTACGTGTAAGTGTGGATGTGTGTAATTTCACATTATAACACCTACCTACATAGAACATAATTCTTAATGAACAGTCCTGCATACACTGTAAATTAAATATCTAGGCACGCGACAGCGTGTCAAGCCAAGTTCAAGCAAAGGAACTGGCGACGCAGCAGCTGCGTGTTAAACACAAACCATTTGGAGCCACTTTTGACCCATAACTCAAAACCTATTTAACATATTACAGTATTACAAACAAAGCGTTTTCAAAGTTTAGTTTACACATACGTGAATTGAGTGTGCATCTTTTATTCACTTCTAGATGGATATCTCCATATTTTATTTGGTATCAATCTCACCCACTGTTTCTCAATATCTCAATTTATTTTTCATTTCTTTGAAAGACAGACTCGCTTCGATAGTAAAAAAGACCTTTTGAAAATAGTTCATCTTTTATATTTGTGAAGTGGGAGAAAGTATTGGGATAACTCAACAAAAGTTCTTTCCTAAATTGTATTTTAATATCGTGTTTTGGAGCTTGGTTTTGGTTAGATTTTTTTTTCTTTTCCATAGTTGTTTTCATAATTGGAACAGGGTAAAAACAACTAGCAAGATCAAATATAGCGAAGAAATAGGCAGATAGCATTGTTCCAATCGCAGGTAGAACCTGGATGAGGTTGGCACATGAAGTGGAAAATGGCACAAGACAAGGGAGGTTTATGCTCAGCAGTGGACGTAGTTGGGTTGTGTATGGTCACAGATAATATAATACTAGTATAGTGTGGTGATGATAATGAAGTTTAAATATTTGATGACCGTGAACCAATCAAACTATTATATCACTCAAAAGAAACTAACCATAATCTCCCATCCAGATGAGACCAACGACCGCTGGTGGGGAGAATCAGCAGTTCCTTCGGCGCCAGCAGTAGCTGCAGTACCACCGCGACCTTCGATGTCCACCAGCTTGAACATCACCAGCATCAAGAGAGATGAGCCTTCAGCGTCACCACCAAGACATCACCTGCCTAAAGATGGTAAGAAATACTACAGGTCATTCTGTATATCACAATCAGCCTAAAATGGTAGCACCTTTTATTTGTTATAAAAAGCTAAGTGAAAACCACTCACGCGGCCTCAATGTAGTTCAGTTGATAACCTGGATGACCTTGTGACTTTCTTGAATTTGAATTATTTTCTTGTTATTTTGGTGGTAATGAAATTATCTAAAACAAACACTCTAATCGATGAAGTTGCAGTCAAAGTGTGAAACATTTTCCCAGCAACTGTCTTCCTTATTCCAATCCCATCAGCCCTCAAAGCAAGAGTAAAGTAACCAGCAACTTTTGTAAGGGTGGGGATGCTCGCCCCATCATAAAAAAATATCCGTCGTTTTCCATCAACGTATTCAGGCACCTATCCGTCCATAAATCTGCTTATCATCAGCCTAAAAAAAAATCTGGTAAACGTGAACTCCCAGTAGAGATTAATCAACTAATTGAAATAATTTCCGCGATTGCATCTGCCTACGCGTAGATATCAATCTCAGTGATTACTTACTGGGAGTGTTAATTAATTTCAAGATGGAAAATTTGATTCCTGTGGCATGTTTTTACACTTCTTTAAAAAAAAATCCAGCGTATCAACTCGTTGCTCTCTGTATTTCGTATATTAAAAGATATGAAAGAATTTCTAGAGAAATAATTATGTATATTATTTTTGCATGAAAACATATATTGTTTGGAAACTGGCATGTCCTAGAACTCAAAATTCGAAGAAAAGTAACATCCATCATTCCGAGTTTTGCCCGCGTGGTGGTTTGTGACCCACTCTCTTTCGCAGAGAGAAGATCTGTGTCCCAGCAGTAAAATAAAAATTAACTGAATAAGAAAATGAAAATAGTTTATTGGTAAAACAAGATTAGGTATAAACAAACAATTTTGATAGGATCCTCCTTTTAGGCAGATAGTGCCTGTATTAGGAGAAAATTATGCTTATGCTGGAGTCCACGTAATTAATCAAAGAAAATTATTTGGCTGGTTTTTAAGATTCCGAAACTCAAAAGGAAAAAACGGAATCCTTAGGATTAGGCACTTTGTTATCCGTCTATCTGTCAAGACCCTTTATCTCGGGAACGCGTGGAAGTATCGAGTTGAAATTAATATCGTATTCTAAAGTTTGCAACCCCTTGCAGCTGTGAAAAAATCGAACTTCTAGATCAACGCAATCAAGAGATACAGCCGGTAATGACGCATATTTTACACTCGCAAGCTAATTAAAATCTACAGGGTACTTCCCGTTGACCTAGAATCATGAAATTTGTCAAGAAGCAATGTCTTAAAGCACAAGTAAAGGAAAAAAACGATTATCGTAAATTTGTACCTACATAAAAAAAGATTAATGACTTATTTGCAGATGATAAAATGACCGTGACTTATTGCGATGTATGGGGACTACAATTTTCCAACGGCAAAGTTAATTTTGTTCCTCAATTCTTTTTATCTTATCGTTAGAGCAATGTTAGGTGCCCTCATAGTTTATGAACTTCAGTAATGTTATTTAATTATTTTGGTGAATGTAGCTGTTTGCACGGAACCCTCAGTGCGCGAGTCCGACTCGCACTTGGCCAGTTTTTATTATTGATAGGTTTGCGCTTGACCACCTGATGGTCAGCGATGATATGGTTGACGATGAATCACACTTGTCTAGTACAGTTACCTATGCATTCTTGACTCAAAGAACAATACAGTCAAACAAGTTATTTAGTTGGAACTAGTACTTCTTTAATCTACATCTCTGCAAGTAGCTAAAAGATAATCAAAATATACGTACACAACCACAAAACGTACATACTAATTAATCTACAAAATATATGTGGTTTCTTGTCTAGTTTATTACTTAATCGCACTATAGTATTCTCATAAACTCCTCTGAATACAAGAGTTCTCACGTTTAATACCAATCTCGGGGTTTAAACAATCCTCAGGTTAATCTTCCTTTTTCAGTCTACTGTAAAGCTTAATCTGGCTTATTTTTAACCGACTTCCGAAGAAGGGTAATGTGTTTATCAGTCTATGTATGTATGTATGTTTGTTCCTATGTGGTGTTCCAGAGACCAAACGCGTTGGCCGATTATGATGATTCTTACGTCAATCGATTCGTCTTAACCTTGCAAGTGTCACTGGCAACATTAAAATAACAAAATATAAAAATGCCGGATATTGGGCGCCATAATGTGGAGCCCCAATTTTTTTTCTTCCAAATCCCTCGTGTGATCTATCAAATTAAAGGATTTTAAGGGGTGTTTTCTAAAATAAAAAACACTTATATGTTTAAATGTTCCTAATTCGAAAAAAAGTAATAAATAAAGAAGTTAATAAAAAAAAACAAAAAACCCAACTGTTTAAAAACCGAACTAAAAAGACGTTAACAAAAAAATATCATGCTGTGCAGTCGGAGGATACGTCTGGTTTTGGTCAGCTAGCTGACGAATATGTATCATCCGACTGCACAGCATGATTTTCTTCTTGTTTATATCTTTTTAGTTCGTTTTTGAAGCAGTCGGGTTTTTTTGATTTTTTGTCTTAGTTAAAATTGGAATATTAGCTATTTGAGCTACACTCATTTGTTATTTTCCTTAAAAATCTTCGAAATTGAGATAATAATTCAAAGTACGTACAATGTTCCTCTCAGCAATCTTCGTGTTTCGTCAGTCGTCGGATTTCTATCAGTTGCCCTTTAGACTTGGTGCTAACCAGACACTCTCAATCAACTTGGAAGTATATAGAGTTGTTAATACTCTTTTAACTTAATGTCATTTATTTAAAAAATGAGAGGAAAGCTGCTACAGCCGCAGGCACGAAAGATAATTTTAAGTATATCTACTGTATTGTTTACAAGAAGCCGATGGATTTAAGAAAGAAAGCAATGGTTATTTTCAAATGTTGATAAACGTGTTTCTGAAGCTTGTGTTGTCGGAAATGTAAAGAATATTGTACAAGAAAATGATAAAAAAATTAAATCGGTTTCCTTCACATCACCAAAAAGAGTAAAAAAGACCAAACAATTTCGTTTAAATTTAGACGATTTTAACTATTGTGTTATAGGTAAAATGATTTACAATTTTACAGCTAACGCAGCAATGGCTGTTTGTTCGTTTTTTTTTGCTTTTATTTCACACGGATATCAAAACAAAACTACAATATTAAGTACATAGTTCTGAATCAAATTATTATACACGATAAATCTAATAATTGAAATGCGACGATTGCCGAGGGACATTAAGAAAACAGCCAAAAAAAAGAAATGTGGCAACCTCTGGTGTTAAAGTTAATTAAACCGCTTCTGGGAGTTATATGAACTATATAATTCTAGGTTTCCTCATGATGTTTTTCTTCACCGTTGCCTTAGATGTCCAAGATTAACTTAGAAAGTCCATATGAATTTCAAAAAGTCACATTGGTACTTGCCCGGATTTGCACCCACGACATCAAGCACGAGAGGCGAGGTCTTAGCCACTGGGTTTTTTAATTAATTAAATATCTTTCAGGGAATCTGTAAGAAATGAAAGACAAGTAGTAAAAATTTTTACTACAAGATCAACTCAAAAGTATGACAAAAAAAACAAAGGATTTGGCTAAGTTTACAACAACAAAAAATGCAGGGAACAGCTGATTTTTTAGCACTGATCGCACAGTAAACATATTCAGATCCATGTGTAATGTCACAACCTGAAGATTACTAGAAAATTATAAGTCGCCCACTATACCTATTCATCCTTTGTATCAAACAATATCTGAAGTATAAGCTACATAATATTACTGTAAAGTTCCAAATCCGTTCTGTAGTTTTGCATGAATTATTAACAAACATCCATCCATCCATCAATGCTCTCAAACTTTCGCGTGTATATAGTAACTAAGATTCCTTTATTTAACTCTACTACGTATTAACAAAACTGAAACTCACCTCAGTGAAACCACATCAACGTTGTCTCATCACATATTAAATTAGTATTGAATCCCAAGTTAGTCTCGAAGGGGTCACAGACTCACAGAACAGCGGTAGATAGCGTTTGTAAGAAATCCGGACAAAACTGAACTTTATTTCCTTTTATTATCAAGATCTCAAATGTTAATAAAATGAAATAGAGTTTTTTTTAATATTATTCTTAAGCTGTCGTTTATAATTTATTTTTATTTTGATATGCTCGCGTTTGGCCACTATCTCACCTGATGGTAAACGATGATGTGGTCGGCAGTTCCATCGCACACTCCCAGAAATATAACCGATAAAAACCGACAGGCTGGCAACTCGGCGACGATGTTCAAGGCTCTGGAGCCTTGACTCGACCAGTGTCTCATTCGATGAGCCTCTTGGCCCGTTTTTCTATCGACTCAAGTGCATCAAGCTGGTATTTGGCAGATCCGTTCCAGATATGAGAGCGGTACTCCATGTATGATCGAACTTGCGCTTGATACAAGTTAAGCAGTTGTTCTGGAAATGAACTAAAAAGACGTAATCAAGAAGAAAATTATGCTGTGTATAATCGTGAGCTGACTGACCAAAACCTTATTATGTATCTTCTGACTGCATAGCATACTTTTCTTCTTATTTATGTCTTTTTAGTTGGACTTCTTAAGCAGTTAAATTCAATTTTATTTATTTACAAGTTTTTAGTTCTCATTTTTTTTCAAATTACTTTTAAACATTTAATGTTATATTTATTTTTGTAATCACCTCTTAAAATCCTTCATTTTGATTCCTCACACGATGGGTAAGGAAGAAATAAAATTGAGACCCCACATTAAGACGCTAAAAAGCCGCTTTTTCTTTTTATCTATTATTATGTAGTCAGTGACACACGCAAGGTAATAAGCATAAATCGGTTGACGAAAGAATCATCAAAATCGGCCAACGCGTTTGGTGTTTAGAACGCCGCATACATACAAACATACTTAAATACATTATGTATATACATAGATTGATAAACACATTACTCTCCTTCCGCAGTTGGCTAGTAAAGTTCGATTTCAAGAAGGAAGGAGGAGTCGTAATGTTATACGGTCTAATCTAATCCCAGTCTTGCAAGGAGTGTTGTACTACACAGTTGCATTGGGGTTGTGGAGATCAGATAGACAGGCGCTCCATACCTTATGTACTTAGCTGCGTCCAGTTAGACTTGAAGTTGACCCGAAAGTAGTCGGCAAAAGGCTATAGGCAGATATGTTGATATTCTAGAGAAAGTAACTAAACATATATCACTTTATTAAAATTCCAACAAAATATTCCAAGTCAAGTTCTAGAAGGCAACACTAACACAAGACAAAGTTTCAAGACATACTAAGCATACCATTGCTTCATAATTTATCGCTATTCCCAACCCTGTGAATTATTTCAAGGCCCTATTCAATACAGCAAGTTTGCTTGCCTTGCCCAAGTTTACATACAGGACTCGGCAATATGCATAATTACCTGCCTTGACTAAACACAGATAAGGGTTGAACCAATATTGCATTGTTTAAGAATTATTTTACAGACTTAAGATCAGTAGAAAACGGGTTTCATAAGCCTTTTCAAACACCTATTAATTATGTCATATTGTTTGTACTAAATCCGCGTTTATTTTTGCAATTAATTCTTATTATAAATTATGCTGTACGGTGTACATTAAAAACGGACCAATTAAGCTGATTATGATAAATAATTTTAATTTGCAATTTCTCTCTATTCAAAACCTAATATCGCCGAAATCAATTATCATAATGCTTCTATTTATTGTTGTCCTTATGATCTTTTGTACAACCAAGTAAATATAATAGCGTTTTTAAGCCTGTAATTTATTTCGCCGAAATGATATCCCATTTACTTTAGCGGTGATTGCCCTATTAATCTCTGCTCGGAATTCGGGCCTTTTCTGGCTTAAGACACGATTTTAACTTAAGGACACCAAATAGTAAAGAAACTCTTTGAGAACAAAAATACATCAATCAGAGCTTAGATCTGAATTGTCACAACGAAAGCGCTTTGGTAGTAAACTAACGCCTCGCCCACTTTGTGTGTCGCGCGCTTAGAGCATGATAAATGGTTCAGTGATTCAAAAGTTAGAACACTTTACCAGGATGCAGTGACTTGAAATTCATACCTCTTTCTTTTCCACAGATCAATTCGACGTCATGTACGTATACATCATTGCTGGCGTCGCTGGAAGCCTTCTCCTATGCATAATCTTGGGCATCATTCGCTGCGTCATGACCAAACAAACATCCGACCAGCCAAAAGGCCCAGATGTTTCTGCCACCACGGAAATTCCCAACGGATTCAACGACAGCATATCGGAAGTTGACAATGATATTAATATAACTAGTCTATCTGGACCCGTTGACCAAGTTGATTCGGGAATCAAGCAAGACATACAGTACTCAAATGTTGCTCTAAGTCCCAAAATCAATAAGTATGTCGGCCGACCAGTACCCAATACGTACCCACATGTGAGCACTAATATGTATGGACAGGTGGCCGAATTCCCCATAGAAATGCCTCTTCGAACTATGCCGCATGGTACGTTAGGGCGCGGAGTTGCGGTCAAAACTCTGCCAAGAGTTCAAATACAAACTGAAACGGACCCTAACACAAGGAGTTTATATCGATATTCCAACGCCCAGTATTACTTCGGGTGACAAGAAGACAAAAGCCAGTGTTCGGACGTATCCAGAACTTACTGTTTCTAGTTGAATCGTGTAGTGGAGTGTATATAGTTCACGGACTAACTAGTGAAGTTTGTAATGTTCTACTTTTAAATACGGAAACTGTGATATTAATTGAAAACTTTCCTATTGTACTGCGAGCAGTTTTCCAACTGTAGACACAGAAAGACAGTGTGGTTGTTCCTCCGTTGTGAATTGAGAGATGGATCGTTGTTAGCAGAACTTTGTTATACTGTGTTGACCTTTGATAACTAAGCATTGTTTTGTATGTCGAACGAATCAGTGTGTTCATTTATGTATTCACATTGTTGCTCGTGGGAGTTGGGCGTAGTTTGGAGCTGTTGTATTATTAATCTGTGTGTTCAGTTATATGAATTCCTGCATAATATCTGAGTGTATGGACAGCCTTGCCGGAGTGTAGTACTTTGGTTTCATGCCAGCTCCTGTCAGGAACGTGCTAAAAAGCCAAAAAATCTTTATTTGTTGTTTAACATGCTGTAAACGTTTATTTTTCGTGAAAATCGCTTCGGTAGCACACATCTTTTCTTCAATTTTATGTCTTATGTTTTAAAATGCTACTCATAACATAACACTATTTGTAAATTCAAGTATGTAATAAATAATGTTTATGTCCTATGTTTTGTAATACTCATTACTAGTTATAGTAAATGTTATTACTTTATGTTCATAATTGTAATAATTTGTGCAATTTCGTCAATCAAATTGCTAATTATGATAGATGACAGCTGTACAAACATGGAGTTAATTATAAATTAAATTTTCGTTTGTTGATTCGTATTTATTGGTAATTGCTTTTTGTGTCTACTAGTTACGGGAATAAAATAAGAGTTGAAAAAGTTGTGAAAATAATTTATAATTGGTTGGTAAATAATATTATAGTTTTTATATTATTTCATAATAATGCCTCGACTGTGTTAATTGGGCTAATTATGGACGTCAGTTTATTTCAAACAAAAGTTATATATACCATAGTGAAAAAAAGAATTATGTTGATGATTTTGTGGTAAAAAATATCAGTACCTACTTAATTAGGGTTGAAAGATTTTAAGAAGACTTCAGAAGTCAATATCGGAATAAGATTCCATACTTTGGTCATACCAAATTAAAAATCGCCAGAAAACCCCTCATCTCAAAATTACAAAAACAAACCTATTTAAAGACGATAATACAGTAACAGTGATACTACAGAAACAATTGAATATGAGCAATACAATGATGAAATCACAAACCTAGGATTCAACGATGCAAATAAAGACTTTGACAATAAGAATAGAACCAATCCAAAGTTACTAGGAAACCACTAGTCTCTAAATTGAAGTAACAAATATAGTTGAAGGCGATAATACAGTCCCAGTGATAACTACACAAACATTTCTTCCCCACCGTCTAATGTAATCATAATAAAACTGTGCACGTTAAATAAATGAATTGGAATTTGAATTGGAGCGAGCAATACAATGATGAAATCACAAACCTAGAATTATATCGATGCAACCCATTATAAAAATCACTAGAAAATACCCTTTCACAAAATTAAACAAACAACCTATTTGAAGACGAATTACTGTATTAACAGTCACAGAAACAATTGAAGGCGAGCACTACAGTGATGAAATCACAAACCTAGAATTTAACGATGCAAATACAGACTTGGGCAATAAGGCTAGTTAATTGCTCGTCAGATACGGCACGGTTAGTAGCTCGAACAACGAGCTGTAAACTCCTAACGCGAATTGTGAGAGGGAGAATTTATGATAATATGTCCAGTTGTCCAGTTACATTTACATTAGCCTTGTCACGGCTTTGCATTGGCTGGAACACAGAGCTAAACACGACATTTATAGTTGTTAATGAGCCATTATCTTATGATTTATAGGGGGTAACTATACTTTGGGATACAGGAAATTTGAAATTGTGGTCAGTGAGTTTGGTAAAAGCCTTAATTTTTATCTGCGTGGTTTTGCTTGACATGTTCTCTAAGTTTTTGAAGAATTTAGAGGTACTATATCGTGGGAAGACGTTCAAGCGACTGCCTAGTTGATAAATCCCTTAGTAAGACAGGTTGTCAGAGTTTCGGGCTTCAAGTACCCTCTATCTTATGTATCTCTATTTTTGGACAAAACAATAGTCTTGCGCTAATAAAATTTCTTGATAAGAAGGCAATAAAGATTTAATACATTTGGTACCAAATTTACTTTATTGACTTCTTATCAAATCGTCGTTTCACTGACACATTTTCTAGAATACTTCAAGATTTTAGCTCTCTCATGTCTGCAAAACACACTCAACAAAGTATTTTTAGTGCAGATGCAACATTGTTATTTTGCTTGATTTGGTAAATATATCAAAAATATTGTGTAACTAGAGTTTACACGATACTTCGTTTCTATTCATAGAACACAGTAGCATCTAAAGGCAGTACTAAAAAAAACGTGGTACGAAAGCGTGTTGGTCACAAAACTTCTATCGAGGACCGAACGGTATTGCGCTTAGTTTCTATTGAAAATGTTATCATCTCTACAAGAGTAGAAGGTGCATAGGCTCTAGAGACAACGGAATCACTGTGTCAGTAGTATCTAAAGACAGCGGTCCCGAAAACAACGTTGAGTTCACGTCAACTTCTATCACGAACCGCTTTCAAAGCTACTGCTGCGTCAGCTTCTATATATAATTTGTGTCATAGAGCAAGTGCAGCACCTTCATAATAATTTTCTACCTGATTTCGCATTATAGTGATCTTTAATCTTTTTGCTATAAGGTTGTTGTCCGATATAAAAAATAACTGTGACGTGTGGAGCTGACGGTGATACGTCTGGTTTAAATAAAACGTTTTGACACTGTCGTTTCTAGTAGTGCACGCCAAGGCCTGAAGCGCTTCTATGCTCTGTAATTCTCCTAACGAAGTGCTAACAAGACTTGAAAGATATCTGTGACCAATTAAGGACATGTAACACGGTACATTTGTATTTAATATGAGTTGAGAGACGCCTGCATCGTGTTTGAATTTCAGGCATTTGATATTTAGCTGTCTAAGTATATCTAGAACTATTCAGTATTTAATTACGGTGTCTGCAATCATATAATAATATATGTCTGCAGCAATATTCTGAGTTAATTTTGGAAAGATATGACAAACATTATTGTATCGTAATTTTATTGTTGTCTGTATTGTCAACGTCAATGATTTTACGTGACGAGACCGACAAATAAGCCTAATACAGACATACAAATATTAAACTTCTCATGCATACAGTTGCTTTTCTAGAAGCCATTTTTAATTATAACTAACTTTCAATTACGAACAACTCTAAAAGTGAAACTTTAATCAAAAGCTACAGAAAATTCCGTCTTCACAGTTTCACATACGCCTGTTTACCGTAAAAACAAATTAAAACCTCGTAAATTGCAACTAAGTTCCGGCAACGGCTAGTTTGATGTCACTTCACAAATTAGGCGACACTCCGATTCGAGCAGCGTGCAAGACTTGGACGTGTTCACAGACCAATTAATGTTCTCCGTGACACTAACGACGACGATGTACCGAATAACTGGATTATTTCTAAGCGGAGATTTGCTGCCGTACCAATTGTTGGGTACCAGGAAATTGCTTTAGCTACAGCTACTTCAACTGGAAATAGATTTTATCGGGGCAGAGATTTAGGTTTTCAAGCATTATTTTGCTCGTGTAGGTCTTGGTGGGCTTAATTAGTTTAAAGGGGTATAGTCGATTTGTGTGTTCTGGGATCCTGTATCAAATTGGGTTCGTGATTTAGTTTTGGTGTCAGTATCTTCATTATTTTGAAGTTGAGTAAGTAGAAGTTGTTAGTTGTTTTAGACTGATAAATTTCACCTCTAGAGGAAATTTTGTAATGAAATAATATATACACCTACCGCTATGCTTGCCACCGCAACATAGTGACGTAGCGATACCTATTTTATTACATGATACGTTACGTCATACCAATGAGATAGTGCTCCAGATTAGAACTTTCCGATTGTAAATCCTGAACTCGACTGCCACGCTCACACGGTGTCATATACTGCCTGAGGGGTACTTTATACGATCGTGCCTTCAAATCCACACAACACACACACAATCACAACTCAAAAGTAATTTTGAGAAAAAATATCACTTTGGTCATTAAAAAATATATTTTATATTAAAAAGAAATAATGTGAAAAGTAATGTTATAGGATGTTATTTATTAGTTCTTGTATAATAGTTACAGCCTAAAATTAACATAGTTGAGGAGGCAACAATATTTCCAAAACGACTGACTGTAAAGCCTATCCAGATCACGTTAGTTAATATATTTTAACTGTAAAACTAATAAATATCTGTGTACAGATAACTTTTTATGTCGTACATCGATTTAATATTAAAGTAATGCACATTATTGAGATTGTTTTATTTATTCTCCTCCTTTTTAGAGTGCTAAGATAGAACTAAGAAGAGCTCATCAAGAGCTCTTCGAAAGCGGCGCGTAAGCGATTGATAAAATTTCAAAAAAGTATAGGCATTCCAAGGTATCCCAATGTAACATAACCAATCTCTTCCATTGTTTGGTTTTCGGCCATCGCCTCCGCTAATAGAATGAGACTTTATCTAGAGCCAGTGTTCAGCCCCGCATTACCGTCCGCTGACGCAGTCGTAGGGCTCTGTCGGTGCCGCGCACGCTTTGACAGCAGGACGAGTATGTGTGTGCATAAAATATATGTAAAAAATCAACTGGCCGTGCGCAATACGACACACACGCACCGCTGCGGCGGCGCCGCAACAATACGACACTAAGCGTCTAAATTGTAAAAACTTAACGTTTACAGGCAACAAGATGGAAAGATAAGCCATGGTCTGCGGGGAGACGCCGTATGCACATCTTTTTATTTATTGACATTCTTGGTTATGAATTTGAGATAGTCGTAATAGAGTTGGAAGATTAGAATGATAAGTTGCATAAGCACGCAATCAAGAACAACTTTTAATGATAGGGTCTATCTTGCAATGGTAAAGACTAATAAAGGCTCTCGCAAACTGTTGACGCAATGTTGTGACATTTATACGACAGCCCTTTTTTATACAAATCTTTCGACGGATATGTGAAAATACGTTATCGCATTGTAGTGTTGCGTTTTTTCTCGAGCTTTAAAATATTAATGCAATACCTGTGAAAACATTGAATCAGTTTATCAAGACAATGATAGCAACTAACAATATGCAAGACAAAACGTTACATAAAAAAAACTTTTTAACAAAAAACAAACCGACTCCCAAAAAACCCTACATAGTGAAAAATAACTTTCTTTTCCGAAGTAGGTGTCGAAACACGGAAAACAATAGTTACCAAAGACACCGACTTTGGAAAAGAAAGTTGAAAGGAGTCTGTTTGTTTTTTTGTGTTTAAAAGTTTTTTTTTAATCTCTTTTTAGTTTTGATAGATATTTATTTATTTATTTATTTATTATATACTTTATTGTACACCACAAGAAAACATACAGGACAAACATTCATAATAACAAGTGTACAATGGGCGGTCTTATCGCACTAGGTACCAATTGCCATAAAATCATTAATAGCCAAAGTACATCTCATGACGATTCCAATAAGCCCAAACACGACTAGGATACATTGTTTTATTTCGGAGCTGCAATGCCTACCTGCCGGCTTCATCATCACATCAGTTCGATGGTATTATTTGCATCACTACTATTTATTTATAAGTAATATATTTGCTTCATCATAGTCGTTTAACTATTCAAAATATCGTAGACCAGTGACATAATTAGCATTAAGGAGTTCCATTGACCATCTGTGGTTTTCTTAACCAGTTCCACTTCACCAAATGATACTTTGTGAGTGCAAATTATTGCATTTTTGATGAAAATACCAAAACCGCTATATGTATGTCTATAATATTTGAGGAGTACTCTCGATTTCTCCAAGATCCAATCATCAGATACTGACTTGATGAATATGTGACCAAATGGGAAGTATACCCTTTCGAGCAAAAGAAGAATTTTCGAAAGCGGTCCAGGCGACTTTGAGTAATCGGTGTATATATATTTAAAAAGAAAACATCAAATCGAGAACCTCCTCCTTTTTGGGAAAGGATCAGCAACACTTCAAAGGATCAATTGCATCAGAATTTCAAACTAAGCAGTACGAGTAAGTATTGAATAATAAAAGACAAAACACCAACAGAATTAAATATAACCAAACACAACCAATTTTGAAGTTGAACTATAAACGACAAATGCACTTGACGTTGCTTTACTAGTAACATCAAGTTAAGATGTCCCGTTTGTTATACATGACAGTATTTGTATACAAGATACGGTAAATATCGAACTGCAAGTCTGATCCGGTGTTCAACGATGAGGTCGATAAACGAGATATGACCCATAACTTTGTCTAGGAATACTGCAGCATGAAATAGATTGGTACAGAAGGTCAACTCCATACAACTATAGAAAAGAGGTACTCAAACAGATCGTCATTAGGCGTCATTATCATCATCAGCCTGCATCAATCCACTGCTAAACATAGGCCTATCCGATCGCACGCCACTCATTTTGATTATCTGCATCTATCATTCAGCTGCACCAGCGAGAAGATACGAAGATGCGATGATTGCCACTAGAAGCGTGAAGGCATCTCATCTTACGTTAGCCGATTCGCTGTCTCCTCTTAAGAACAATTGGTCTCTATAGGGTACTTATTACTTACTTAGGGTTATGTCGTAAATTTTGGTTCTTTGCCTGAACTTCTCGGTCCGGGTTCGATCTCTTAGCTGAATTACCTTCACAGATGCGTTAGTACGGTGATCTAAAAACAAACACCGGTCGCCAGTGCGCTCACACTCTCTGAATGTGAAGCGTGTTTAAGTAATCGTGTTTTTACCTCCAAAAAAACTTCTACAAAAAGTACAGTAGCATAAAGGTGCATACTACGTAGCAAGTGCCTTCACCACATTTTGTCAAGTGTTTTCTGCGAGTAATTGAACTAAGTTCATTATAGCGCGTTGGGCGGATGTGAGTTGCACGGGAAAAAGTGTCTGATTGACACTTTTGCAATAGTAAGTCATTTTGTGTTTGCTCAATATTTGAAATATTGAGCGCCGTTTTCACTCATTGTATGGAGCCGTCCTTCTGTATCTGTACCTATTTATTTTGTGACTGCAATGTGTGCAATATCTGAGATGGTTTACGTCGTAGAGAGAATTCGGAAACAGGAGACATACTTGTCTTAGATGTTGTAAAATACTTTCTGAGATATTGTAAAATCGATCGATGATCTTAAGGATTTCAGAAGGTTCGTCGAAGATGCAGCTATGTTATAGTATGCAGAGCTAAAAGCGGTAAACTTATTTTTTATTTTGTTTATTTAGTGCAACATTATCAGTTGAAGTTACTTGTTTGGACTTTTACAACTTTTTACGAGCGCACAGTTGGCGCAGTAATTGAGAAAATGACTGCTTCGCTGAGTGTCGCGGGTTCAAATCCCGCACGGAACAAATATTTGTATTTTTTTTTTTTTATGTTCGCGCTTTACCACTTTCTCACCTGATGGTACGCGAAGATGTGGCCGACGTTGAAACACGCTTGCGTAGAAGTAACCTATTCACTCTTGACTTAAAGACCCCTAGATTTTAGCTATCGGGAAACACAGACTCCGGAAGGGAATTCCACTCCTTAGCTGTACGCATAATAAAAGTGTTCCCATAACGTTTTGTGCGTATGGGTGGGATGTCAAGCATGACCCGATGGCGCATCGCCGTACGTTTTGTGTGTCGTATTGTATGACCTGCATAAATATATTTGTTTCGGTTCTGGGTGTATGTGAGTTCAAGTTTGTAAACGTACAAATGATATAAGAGAAATTCCTAGTGTGGGGAACTGGGGAAAAGAATAAAAAAAGGAAATCTTAATAATTATAAGAGACTGCACTGTAACATGAAACTGCATGTTTGATATTTAGTATTATTTTACGAAACTGACTCAATGTTTGATATTGCGGAAATAGTTGGCACTTGCATCGGCTTTCTCAACTTTAGCCAGTATTTTTAGACTGAGTTTGTTCCACTTTGAAAATGCCACTAGGTACTCATTCTGATCAATTAACTACGGAAACGCTTAAAACAAACCGTTTCCTCTCTTTTCAAACGGTTTTTAAATCTGCATGACCTACATTCTTTGTTCTAGGCCGGTAGTAATAACCAAGGAATTCACATTTGAGCAAGTTTACATTTGGACTCTTTTAGCTTTGGCTGAATCTAAACTTTTTTGAATACTTGAGATTCCTAGAATTTACGTGGCTTTTCTTTGTTTTCCTACATTTTGAGTATTGTAATATGAACAAATTTAGACCATGGCTTTGCAGATAAGCCTGGACTTGATAGTACAGGTTTAAACCATGGTTTATTTCGTTTTTTGTAATAAGACTGTGAGTGTTTGTAATACTGGGTTTTATTTTTCCGACCCCTTACCTACCACGAGCATTCTGCGTCGGTTCGCTTTTTGGCGTGTGACGCCACAGCCCAGCTCCTCCACACTCCTTGCTGCCTGCTTTCCTGCCTACCTGTCTATCTGCCTACCTGTCTATCTGCCTACCTGTCTATCTACCTACCTGTCCGTCTGCCTTATCCTTACTCAGCCTACCTCGGGCATCCCACGTCGTACTAAGCCAGCCCTTATTTTATTAATCATTTACCTGTACTAAGTCCTTTCTACTATCCCTTATCTTTTTAAATTTAATTTTAATAACGTGACTACGTTTTGCTCGTAGAATTAAATGTCTACAGTAGTCGGGTATTTGATTTTTAAATTTACTTTTTTTATTGTATTAGATAATTTTGCAAATTAGAAATTATATGAACAAAAGTCTTGCTATCTCAATTTGCTTAGTTTTTCCAACTATGTTGGGGTCAGCTTCCAGTCCGACCGGATTAAGCTGAGTACCAGTATTTAAATGTAACGATTGACGACCTGACCTCCACAACCCATTCACTGGGTAACACGATACCACTTGGCAAGACTGCCCCCCTAGCCAAGTTACAAATGTTTCTTATCGTATCTCTTTCTACAATCGTTAAAATAATAAATAAATGAAAGCCATTTATTTATTATCCTTACTAAACGATATTTTATACATTTTACGTCTTAATACTATCATTTTAATATTAGATATATAACACTAACTTTCTACTATCTGTTTTCTATGTATTGCTTTTCTAATCTAATCTCTTACATAACTAATCTAATTATTAGGGATAGGAAACCCTTCTTGGGTATAGGCGTCCTCCAGCTTGTTCCATTTATCTCTATCATCTCATCCACAGACCGACGAGGTCGGCAAGAGATCGAACTTATTATACTACCACTAACTCTTCCAAAAAAACATGCTAAGTTAACACCAAATAAATCTTGACAATATGTTAGAAAATTATGAAAATGTTGATAGATCAGTTATCAAACCAAATTGCTTTTTCTTGGTAAGTACCTATATCTACCGTAGCATCATTAAAGGAGAATAAACTTGCAACTTCTTCCATCCTTTCACTCAACACCTAGCTATTATCGACAAGATAGCATACAGACTCTTTGTCCTGGCTACTGGGAACAGCTTATAATAAAAATAACAAAGTAGATTAATACAGAAGGTTAACTCCATACAATGAGCGACGCACGCCACACACACACGAGCCACGTACACATAGACAAGCATAACATACATAAAGCGGGTGCAAGCACAATCACTGTGCGACTAGCATTTTCTATAAGATTTAATAAACTAAAACACGACACTGGGCAAAATAATGCTTTTGTGCGTTTTAGAGTTGACTAGAAAAAGTAAAAATATGAATTGTTGAATGCATATTTTTTTAAGCAATCCTTCAGTTTGATATAGTCATCGGCACGTAACTTGGCAAGGTTTTGGCGTAGTGGGGGTAAGTTCGCGCATCGTACACTTATTGCCACAAAAATTGGTCACTTTTATTTCTTGTCATTTTTCAGAGGAAAGTTAAATAATGAAGCGGAATTCGTGAAGTTTATTAGGTGTTATAAATAAAATATGTACAGTTACAAGTTAATTAAAATATTTGAAAAATATAGTAATCATTATGGCATTGTTATCAAAATAAAACAGTAACACTCGTAAACTAAATTCAAAACAATAACAACTAGTCCTAACAAAAACTAACTTAACAAAAACAAAGTGTACAACTTTCGTGCACGCAAGTGTAATCGGGAGCGAGGACGGGGTGCAGGAGGCAAGGGTCGACTGACCCACCAATCGCGCGCTCGGATCTTGTACCCCGCGTCCCGCTTCACTACCAAGGAGACCTAAAAAACGACTTCTGCGCATCTAACGACTCTTGCCAAGTTACGTGCCGATGACTATACTACACTCGAAACAAATGCGGTATCGTTAAATTTGCATGAGTTTAGGCGCTACGAATTAAAAGACAAAAACCCATAGACACATCGACTGGCAAACTCATAACCTTCCCAGTGGTCGGGAAAAATCGTAATAAGTCTCCTAAGCAAGTATAAGCGGGCATGCACCGGTTTTTGCTCATTGTATGGAACTGTTCTTCTGTTCCTATTCTCTATAGCGTAAAAAGCTTGCTTCACATTCATAAATCACTTGGTCACCGCTATCTTAATTTATAGCTGCATTTTGCAAGCGTGAAATTAAAATTAAGCAAACATTTGTTCTCGATTTTTGGGCTTAGCATCTTTGTCTTTGTGATTTATTAACTGTGATGTGACGGGTTTGGTATGGGTTTGAGTATACGTTTAGGGTTAAATGTTTATGTGGTCAGTGTACGAAGCTGATTTTTTTTGTCTAATTTACATATGAGGGTACTTTCAAAAGTGCGCATAATATTTTTTAAATACAACTCCTTTTTAAAGAAAATATATCAATCTTTTGGACCTCCCTATGTATCTTGATCAGTAAACTAGGAAGAAAATTAATGCAATTTTGCTGTATCGTTTCTTTAAAAATTTTATGTATTTGTGAAGAGAAGTTGGTCCTCATTGATCTTGCTTAATTTTTGTTTTTTTGTTTCTTTTCATGGTCTATACATAGTGCAGCAAATTTCTATTGGCTGAAATGATGATAATTAAAAGTCATAAATTAAATATAAAAGGGATCTAGGTACAAAATTAGACAAACATTTTTGACTATGGCTAATTTAACTTTCTATTGAGTAAAATCCGACAGAATTTATCAAAACGAAGCCATTTTAATTCAAAAGCCTCCTACCGAGGGCGTTCAAGGAAGTTGTGAAAAATTCATAAAATTTTTCTTCAATATATTCATCGACGGAGTTCGAAGATAATGTGCTCTTAAAGAAAGTTCGTTCCCTCCCCTCAAATGTTTTGTTTTATTTATTAACCTTCCTGTTTCACGTAAACACGAAACCTGGCGGTTTTGTGTTTTTATCCAATTCTTGTTCACATAATTTGAATACTTTAAGGAAGATGGAAAGAAATAATCCTCTTCGACTTGGTAACCCAGTTTTAAGTAGCAGGTATATTTTTAGGGATCAGATCAGATGTCTCATAAAAATATATTTTTTAAATTGTATTTGTTGGATGACTGGTTTGTTTGATCACTGGTTCTATAGTTATGCGAGGTGCTCTTCAAATGACAATGTAAAACATTGCCAAATTATTTACCAACAAGTGGTTAATCTGTTTTGCTAGGGATGCGTAGGCAAGTTCTAATAATTATTTGCTTTATACATTTGGCAGCAGTGACTCACTTGTCGTAGGTCATGGGTTTGAACCGAGACAAGCACATTACTTTGTGTAAATTATTTCATCACTACTGCCGCAAAATGGTGAAGGCAAACATCGTGAGGAAACTCACAATGAGGCATGTCCTAGAAACAAAAAATCGAAGACATATGACATGCACCAATCCGCACTGGATCAGCGTGGTTTTCTAGGGCCCATTCCCACTAAAAGAGAGGAGATATTTGTCCTAGCAGTAGGAACGTTAAAATGAACTAGATGATGATGACATTTTAGTTAACACAGCTGCCATTAGAATGCTCTAAAAAATGTGCTTCAAAAATTTGGGCTGGTTAGATTTACCGCATAGATAAAAATTATCACTTAGTGAACCCCAAACTCTGATAGGAATAGCGGGGCGTGCTGGCCTCCTTAAATAAAAAAACAAAAAAAATATGGCCATGATAATTGGAAGAAGGGAAGACAGGTCTCAGCCCTGCTGTGTGATACAGCAGAAATATAACACTTCTAAGTATTATCGCTAAATCTTCTAATTAGTTACATGTATAGTTGGATATAGAAAACAGCGATAGTTGCCCACAAGCAATTAGTTCCTACCCTAACGTCGTACCATTAAAATGCAATTACCTAGTGCACAATAATTAATATATACCTAAGATACATCCCGTGTACCTTCATCAGGAGGAAGACGCCACCAGTATTCAATAAGATTTTTCGAAATAATTAGTTAACGATATTGTACTTGGTTAAAAATGCCCGATGCCCGAAGAAACTTTGGGCAGGGAAGCATTGGGCGCTGAATGGGTGGTCGATAGGGCTTAAATTCCGGATTATCGATAGCGTACGGGGAGACCTATGTTTAATAGTGGCCGTCTTTCAGCTGCAATGATCATGAATGACCATGATGATGATTGTATACAGAAGAAGAAGCGTTGGAAGTATTACCAAAAGGTACACAAATTACCTAGTTGATGACTTGGTGTAGGCCGTGGAAGTATGCTTGTTGCAAGAAGCACAGAAGACTTCGATGTGGCAACGCTTAGAGAAGGCCTAGATCCAGAGGTGGACGTCTTGCCGCTGAAGTGCTGATGATGGCACATGCAAAGTTACTACTACGAAAAACCAGACAGCATTAAAACAAGTTCCTATTACAGGAATTTACAAATTGCAAAAAGTAATTTCAACTTTAAGGTACAAAAATCTGTTTATAAAATATGCCTACCTAGATTAATATTTAAATCCTTGCCTGCTACAAAATAAGCAGAACATCTGGCCGGCAACATGAAAGTAATGCAAACACGTGGGAATAGACATTCATTATGGAGAGAGCCCGGGGCCTGGAAAACACACGTTTTAAATACACCTGGACTTTATTTTGATTCACTGGAAAATGTTGACGTAAAGTAGTTTTTCAGTATTTTTGGCAAAAACTGCCATTTAGTATTTCATATTTTATATATTTTTGATGAAAAGCTTGTGGTTTCAATCCGTGTAGAATTAAATGTAGATAATTATAAATGAAACAATCTGGACGAGTGCTTGGTTGATAGCAATAATACTCGCACCTTTTTACATAATCGGCGTAATTTGCGTGTATAGTAGATAGGTGCACTTCTGCTCAACGCTTCGGGAATTTGTTAATGATAAATTATACTAATAACGTTGTCAACAAAATAAACAAAACACGACCTGTTTTGCCCTTGAAAAGTTCATTAGAAAACCAGCGTCAGACACATCAGTCTGTCTGGCATTACCGCCGAATGAATCTTCTTAGCGCAGTACTGAGGAATGTACCTATATGATTTGAAAGTATACCATCGTTTATTGTTGTTTTATATTCTGGTATTTCATGAACGGTTGCTAAATAAATTTTAATCTTTCTTTTAAGGGGAACTAATAAAACTGTAAGTGGCTTGCCTGATGGTTCGAAGCGATTCGATTTGTATTACATCGATAAGCGATTTTTACTAGGTGAAATTGCGTTCATATGTAGGAATTGCGACGCAATTCAACCAATTTGCACTTGATATTATCTTAGAAAATATGTGCGCAGTGTCGGCTATCGACGGAATTTTAATTACTTCGCGCCATCAGAAAGTTCCCTTAGTCATAAAGAGTGCCATGGAAATTCAGACCCGCACAGTTGATTTTTCACGAGTTCATTCACTCAAGGAAACGGATAATTACAGTGGCGGCTGATAAAGAGACAATCACCATTCATGGCTTTTCATATTGAGATTTTACCCTTTAAGTATTTTTCTTTCAAAGACACTTTGCAGAGCCAGGTTATTAAAATCATAAGCACGTGAGTGAATCCTTCAATGAAATCTAATTTCCGGAAAATTCTATAGATAGATGCGATCGCTTCTCAAAATGTTTGTTCAATGTCACAATTTCTTAGTAAGTATCTGCTAAAATTATATTTATAAGATACGTTATATTTCATAAAAGCATAAAAAATATTATAACCATCGTACAAAATAACTAAATTTTTGAAATCATTGAGATCGGAAAAGTTTTCTAGCCGAAGTGGCAGTGGATAAATGAGCCTTGAGTTGAGACCGCGTATTGGCAAGCGTAGCGTAGTTGGACACCAATCAGCTAGACGGATTGAAGACCTTGGGAAAGATGAGATGGACTGAATGAGTGGTCTATGTTTGTTCACCAGTGTACTACCATAGGCTAGGTTGAAAGAAAGAAAAAAGAAAAAGTATTTAACTGTCACAAAACGACATACAAACATTACATTACAAGAACAGTGGTAGAAGATTTTGAAAACTTAACCCTTAACTATAGTGTTAGAAGGTTATAAATTAGGTTAGAAAAAAAAATGCGTATATAAATAAAAGCAGATGCATATCGTGATTGTGGCAAGAAGGTTTCCACTCAACATAATGCTCTACCGTGGGGTTGTGGATTGATATTAGGACTCCACCTTATAAGTTTAAAGCATTGCGACATATTTTATGCAAATAAGAATAACTATATACATAAAAGCTATCACAATTCCAGTGCCAATTTAAACGAGCCACCGTTTTAATTCAATAGGACAAACGATCGCCAAAGAATGGAATAGAAACCGTAAATGCCCACTTAACTGCACCATTACCCGAAAATTTTATACACAATGCCAAAAGTAGGAGAGACCCGAAATAGAAACACTATACAATGGCCGGTCAAAATTAAATATTTGACCACCCAAAGGTCGTAATTTTCAATGTGCTACGTAATAAACGTTCAATAATGTGATTGTACGTGACCAGGCAGGTTGGCCAGGTAAATTTTCCTGTCCCTTGCAGGAAAGGCGGACCAATAAAAATCATTAAATTGCGGGCTTCGCTTGACCGCTATACCCGGGACGAGGAACGCAATATGCTAGGACGAACCAGAATCTTTAATGTTGGATCGCATAAAATACTTTTTGCGAATTCCTCATTATTTTCGAGGACATCCTGGGTAGTTCTGTGATCCGTGTACGGTTTCAGGTTCAAAAGTTTCTATAAATGCTTACGTAATTCTTTATTTAATACGTGAAGAGACTTTGTACCCCATTTTATTATTACAAGCTTTATATAACCTTTCTTGCGTATTTGTGTCTGGCAACTAATAATCAATTTTTCAAGGAATTCCTGGCATCCGAATAAGATTAAACTTGCCGTACCTACTTATGTTACAATGGAAACATTGAAATAATATGGTACCATGTAGCTCATCTCATAATGGAGCCCGAAGGTGGCCTTAGCAACTCCTCAGTCTTACATTATAGCAACAACCAAACACGATGGGTGTTTGGATCCGTAAGATATGTATTGACAAGTTGTACCTATTACATTAAGTACCTTTCAGTTTGAAAAGCTTGTTTGAACAATAGTACATTGTGATACAAGGGTGGAAAGTAGGTTATTGCAAACGAGCTGTCATTAACAAGCCCGAGCCGAAGGCGAGGGTTTTTAATGACACGAGTTTGCAATAACCTACACACCCGTGTATCACACGACGTTTTTCAATACAGTTGTGGGAAATAGTAAAAACAAGTCAAAGAATTAAATTTTATTTTTCCATAAAATAAAATTAACGTAAGTCGCCATATATCTTTCTCGAGATTTTGGAGGCAAAATTTCATCTTGCGCAGTGTTGGCCTCAGATAAAATATCGGGTGGAGTTAATTCCATTTCATCACTTGTACTTGAACTCATATTAAAAAAAAGAAATAATTCAAACTCCATCTCAATGCTATACAACCTCCTTGCGCATAAAATATTCGATACAAACTTAGATAGAGATAGAGTTAGAGTTAGAGATAGAGTTAGAGATCGATAAGCCGAATGGTGTTGAAAACGCGGTTTTTTGTCTGTCTTCCTTCTGGATTTGTAATTGATGATAGCCAGATGCAAGATCTAAGGTGGAAAAATACATACTCTTTCCTAGTTTATCAAAAAGATCATTGATGTTTGGCAAAGGGTACTTATCGTCCACAGTTATCTCATTCAAACGTCTATAATCTACTACCATCCTCCACTTTTGTTGTCCAGAGGCATCTAATTTCTTTGGGACAAGATGGACCGGTGCACTCCAAGGAGAATTTGATTCTCGAATTACATCGTCTTTTAGCATTTTATCCACTTGGCGCCTAATCTCGTCTGTTTGAGCGGGCGGCAACCTATAGGCTTTTACATTAATGGGATCTTCGTTTACCGTTCTAATTTTATGTTTCACTTCATTAGTGAAACACAACGGTATGTCCTCACAATAAAAAATATCCTTATATTCCTTACAAATATTCTTAATCATCGTTCTTTCCTCCTCATTCATATGATCTAACCATAATTTTTTTAAGTTATTTAATAATAACTCATTCATTCTGTCTCTGTCGCTTAAATTGTTAACTACGATCTCTCGGTGATTGTAAGGTTCTACCTGAAAGGGGTTAGTGACCTTGAGGGTCATTTCTATGTCCTTGCAGTTCTGGATAACCGTATATGCATAACCATTTACACAGTTAACTAACGCACAGGGCATTCGAATTCCTTGAGTCAATTCTTTAAAATCTAAAATAGCCTCGCCATTAGTTAAATTTACGGGCAGTTTCACCCTTAACTCACTACGTGGCGGTAAAATATAAGTATCTTTTAGCGCTGAAGAATAAACAAAAGGTATATCAGTATCCCTCGTACATAAAGTTAGTGTTTGGTAATAAATTTTTGCCTCTAATTGCTTTAATAAATTACTGCCTAATAAACCGTCATAGTTATTGTCAACATCGTAAACGTAAAACTTATGACCTTCGGCATTTTTAAATATTTTGGGCAAGGGAGTTAAAACAACTTCTGTATGCATACTCACACCATGAGTACTGACTACTTCGAAAGGTTCTTTGTAGATAGCATTTTTAAAATAATGGTAAGCGACACGTCGACCTATAAATGATCTAGAACTACCAGAGTCTAACATAAAAACTGCATTACCTAGCTCCGGAATTACAATGTAAGGCAAAGAACGATAATTGGTACAATTTAAAACTATTTTTTCTCTCTGCTTTCAACACCATTCGGCTTATACGAATTCAACAGAATGCCTTTCGCGCCTGCCACATTTCAACGTGCAATGGATAACGTCCTCAGAGGTCTGCAAGGTTTGCATTGCCTTGTGTATCTTGATGACGTCATCATATTCTCCACCAGTTTACAAGAACACATGGAGAAACTACGAGCTATTTTCGAGCGATTTCGAAAAACTAACTTAAAAGTCCAGCTTGATAAATCCGAATTTTTGAGAAAGGAAGTAATGTACTTGGGTCATACAATAACTAGGGATGGCCTTAAGCCTAACAACGACAAAATAGAGGCTATTCTGAAATACCCTTTGCCCAAAACAATTACAGAAATTAAGAGTTTCTTAGGATTAATTGGTTATTATAGAAAGTTTATAAAATATTTTTCTAAGATAACCGCATCTCTCACAGCATGCCTGAAGAAGGGAAGAAAGATTGAGATAAATGATGAATATAAAAAAAGTTTTGAAACATGTAAAGAGTTGCTGACACATGCACCTTTGTTACAATTCCCCGATTTCACAAAACCATTTATTCTTACAACGGACGCTTCAAACGTTGCGGTAGGGGCAGTACTTTCTCAAGGTACTATAGGATCAGACAAACCGATTGCATTTGCCAGTAGAAAACTAAGCGATACAGAATCTAGATATAGTACGATAGAAAAAGAGTTATTGGCCATAGTATGGGCAGTTAAACATTTCAGGCCCTATTTATATGGCAGAAAATTTACAATATATACCGACCATAGACCTTTGGCATGGTTGAATTCATTAAAAGAACCTAATAGCAAGCTAACTCGATGGCGTCTACGCTTAGAGGACTATAATTTCGATATATATTATAAGAAAGGTAAACAAAATACGAATGCTGATGCCTTATCGCGTATATAAATTAATATTACAAAAGATGACTCGGAATCAATGATAGTTAACGTAGATGAGAAGGAAGCGAGATTACAGCAACATTTGAAAGAAGTGACGAACGAAATCGTAAAACTTAGCGTTAAAGAACCAGAAATAGAGACGATAGAATTATCTGATTCTGAAAGCGACGCCGCGACAGCAAATTCAATATCTAATAGGGAACATGAAGGTATCCCTATTCTTAATGAAGCGGTAGATACCAAAGCTAGACAAATTCATGTTTTCACATGGTACAGGGACGATATCTGTGTAAAAGATATTTCTAATAACAAACAAAAAATTTTTGAAGTCCATCTACCCCCTAGTAACAGCGAAATCTTAGTCAAAAATTTTCTTAAAGAATATATAGATTACAAAAATAAGTACTTCATTTACTTTGAAGACCATTGTCATAGAAAAACATTTGTTAATGTAGTTACGTCACTTTACAAAAAGGGAACGCAAAACTTTGTCGAATGTACTGAAAGAGTTGTGAATGTTACGGATGAAAGCGACCAGAAAGACCTAGTTGTCAAATATCATCAAGGGAAGACTTGTCATAGAGGTATTAGAGAGACTCTAATGAAGTTAAAAAGAGCATATTGGTGGAGCAATATGAAAGAAACAGTTACAGCTATTATTAATGCATGTGAAGAATGTAAGAAAATGAAGTATGACAGGAAACCTCTAAAACCATTTATACAATTAACACAAACTACAGACAGTCCATTCCAGGAAGTTTTTATAGATCTGTTATATATAGAGAAAAATCAATACTTAACCATAGTAGACTCATTTAGTAAATTGGGTCAAGCAATACAGATTCCTAATAAAAGCACACCCGAGGTAGTGAGAGCTCTAATCAAATATTTTTGTATGTATGGAATACCCAAAAAAATAAGTAGCGATGCAGGCACTGAGTTTAACAATGAATTGCTTAAGGAAATGTTAAGTTTATATAAAATTGAGCAACACATAGGGACACCTAACAACCCTAATTCAATGGCAATAGTAGAAAGGTTTCATTCTACAATCATTGAAATATATAGGTTAGCAAAATATGAACAATCTAGTTTAGATGCAGCTTCCGTTATGACATATGCGATCATGGGTTATAACAATAGTATTCATAGCGCTACAAATTTCACACCTTACGAAGTAGTTTTCGGGCACACAGATTCTGGAAATGCTTTTGATATTGACAGGGACAAAACTTTAATGCAAAAGATATTACAGGATCACCGTAAACGACTGAAAATTCTTTATGAGCATTTAAGCAGCCAAATGATTGGACATAAAAACCTAGTTAGAGATAAGAAAGGAGGGGAGGACCCACCAAAAATAGTGGATGGTGACACGGTTTTCATGAAAAATACTAGGACTAGGAAAGCAAAAGAACTGCCGCGATACGAAAAGGCAATGGTCACCGGCAAACCTAAACGTAACATAGTACCAGTTAAGCTTAAAAATAGAAACACTAAAGTAGCATTAAGAAATGTCAAACGCCCTTCACAGATGGTGGTTGATACTGCTCGTCCTAGCGGATCAAGGGACGACCCTGAACATCCAGAGGATCGACCAGAATCTGGGAATAGTTCCGATCCGGATTGGAACAGCTCTGATGAGGACTAACCATTGGGATATTATTAAGACTATAGATTTAAATTCGCTAACTATCCAGTTAGAAAATAATATAGAAGAGTATAATAAGTTAAAAATTATAAGTCATAGTAATAGCGAGATACATAGAGAACTTTTAGGATTGACAGTACAAATTGAATCATTTATAGAATTGACAAAAGATAGGTTAAAACAGATTCTACCCTCTAGCAGAACAAGGAGAGGAATTATAAACCCATTAGGATCCCTTATTAAGGTAATAACAGGAAATTTAGATAACGAAGATGCTAGGAAATATAATGTAGAAATTAGTAATTTAGGAAATAGGGAACACTCAATAGAACGAAAAGTATCATTAATGCAGAAGGCTTTCGATAAATTACTCAATGTTTCTGATGACATTAACTTTAATACTAGACATTTGGACTTCAAAATAAAAGACTTTCAAACACTTATTCAAAATCAAACCAAGTACTCTAACCTTTTAACCATAATGAATAGTATGATTCAAGTTTTAAATAATTGTCGTACCATTTATTCCATTATTTTTGAATTGGAAACTGCTATTGCTTTTAGTAAAATGCACATATTACATCCATCCATAGTAAATACCACAGAATTATTTAATATTCTTAATGTCATAAGAAAACATCATAACTTAATTTATCCATTAAGATTAGATAACTTAGTAAAATTAGAAGGAAAAATAGAAATTAAGGGATATATAGACAATAGTAAAATTATATTTGTATTAGAAGTACCACTAATAGACAAAAACACATACAATTATTATAAAGTTACTCCTATCCCGATTTATAACCAGATAACCCAAAAACCTAATATCATTATACCCCAATATCCTTACCTAATAGTGAACAAGTCGAAATACAGATCCGTAGTCGATGGCTGTAAGGAAATAGAAGATCAGACATATCTCTGTTCCGATGAAAACGTGGTACAGTACGCAGAGGAAACATGTATCCAACAGCTCATGTTATTACAACATAACTTCAGTAACTGCAAGCAATACCAGGTGCAGATAGAAGAAACCAAGGTGCAGCCTATATCCAGCATACACGGAAAAGGAAACTATTGCAACGGAGCACTGCGAAGAGGAGACCCGCAGACACAATCTACGAGGCACATACATACTAGTGCCAAGTCAACATTGTACCTTACAGATTGCTGATATCTCAATCACAACACCCATAAACACCAGTTTAGTCTCCTTCAGACTGCCACCAGTACAGATGCCCGAACTACGCAGAGATGTCACCCCGTCAGCCAAGCAGATGGATCTCAGAGGAGTAGATCTAGGCGACGTCAAGGAACTGCTGAACCAAGCCAAATACAGTGATAGTGTCAGTGATGGTGAAACCATTATAGTCAGTGACAAAATCAGTGTATGGACCATAAGTATTTACGCCATTATAATTGTATTCGTCATTGGATTTTTGTTTCAAAGAAGAGAGTTATTGACTAAGAAACTTAGACGAAATTGTCTAAAGACTACAGAGTTGCCTTTAGATAATTTCTCTCTTAGGGAGGGAGGAGTTAAGTGTGACGACCCTAACGCTATTCGCTTTATCAGCAAATCCCCCTCCACCTCAAAGTAGCAAATAAGTAGTGTATAAGAATATTGTTAACTTAGCAATAATTAAATATAAATACATGTCTCCTCATTAGAATAGAGATTACTATCTTAATTACTGTAACGCTGTTCGTCTAAATAAAGTTTATTTTTAAACTACTCAAGTGTCAATCACTTAATTCGCGCGCATAGCAAAACTGATTAATTTTTTCCGCCATTTGAAAAAAAAATCACAACTCGTTTTCAATCTTGGAAATGATTTTTAGTATTATTTTCTTCACAAGTGTGTTGAAAAACGTCGTATGATACACGTGTGTATTGATGATTACCGTCCTCGGCTCTCTTAAGACCCTCACCTAACGGCTCGGGACTCAATGGCGCCTCAGCGGTAATCACTAACATTACACACTTGTACCACAATGTACTATAAATTGAAATTATATTTCAAACTCTGGGTACACCCACCAACCACTAGCACAGATGATATAATACTAGCATACAGTATATCCTATACAAAGAAACCGTGCTGACGTAACTATAGTTTTTCGTCTGATTAAGATGATTATTTTCATAAATATTTCGATCGAGTTCGGTTCCGTTCCACGGCTATAGATGTGTTAGCAGCGACTTGCAAGTAAAAGGACTTTCTCGGTTCGTGACTATTTTTTTCTTTAAATACAGAGACGATTTGTTTTGAAGTATTTTTTGCACGTTTTTACAATTTTATTGTATCAAAATGTGTTACAATACAGATTTAAAAGTCGAGTAGAATGCCTAAGAAATTTAAAACCGCGCCATCTATTGGAATCAATTATAAATTATCCGTTCAAATAATCTTTGAAATGTGAATTATGAGCCTAATATTCCATAATTTTGTGCTTGAGTTGATTATAAAAGAACAAACAATCTTTATGATCTATTCTAAAAATAAATAATAACACATATTTCAATACCAAATCAATGCATATCACGCCATCTAGTGACATTTATTTGAACCAAATTTTCTTTGTTAGCGCTGGGTCCCCATGCCATTAGTTTTATTATTTGTTTGCGTGCCTTAAAAAAGGACTTTCGTGTCAATGCTTATAAAATATATATATTGTCTCATTAGCGACATGCACCATGATTGAATGGTACACTGTACTTATTCTATTTTATCCAATAAAAATCTATTAGGTTGTCTTTTATGTACGAGAATTTACAGAACTAAATAAATACACGATGAGCCCCATTAATCGAATTCATGTCTTCACCCATATAATTTCGGATAATAATGTTTGAAGGGTGGTTATTGACAGTTAAATGAAATATTGGGTTTAACGAAACATTCCCTCTGTTATCACGGGCCATTGATGATACGCAAAAAAAACTTTCGAACAATAATAATGATACTTTTTTTTTATAATATTGCAAAACTCACGCTAAAGCACGCTAAAGCTTTGGCTGAATTTAATTTTAGTTCGATCATTCAATAATTCATTCGCAATTTGGTATTGACTGATTTTTTTCATGGTTTGTCCTTTACTTAAAGTTGATTATATTTTTAACAAATATCACCTCCAAAAATAAATTCAATTAATTAAAACAACCCGTAATGGTCAGAGTGTACGCTCTGTGTTCTAAAATATTTTGCGATCTTTCGTAAGTTCACTTTGCCTTAGGGAATATTTAATAAGGCCGCCTGTTTTAATTCTAAGGTTTCTTTTTGTATTGTTTTATCTTGGTGTACAATAAAGTATTTATAAATAAACCAGCGGGCGCCTCGCGGTTTCACCAGCGTAGTTCCCGTTCCCGTGGGAATACAGGGATAAAAAGTAGCTTATCTAGTACTAATAGTAGTCAACCGGGGAAAGTGTAGCTTCCCAACGGTGAAAGAATTTTTGAAATTGGTCCAGTAGTTTTTAAGATTATTCGTTACATACAAAAATACAAACATACAAAAATACAAATTTTGCCTCTTTATAATATTAATATAGATATAGAAGTATAGATAAATAATATAGGTAAAGAAATAAAAATAGTTTTCATGTTTTTGTTCTCATGAGTTACCCACTGATAGTCAGCCAACGAGTTAAAAGTATTGTTTAAACATATAGAACTTAATAAACATTTACATATATAAAGGATAACTCAAACCTTGAAAAAAAGCAATATGAATAGACACAAATGCTTTCAGCAGGTTACACTTGCATCCAGTTTTTATATCCAAGCAAAAACACCTTGAAGTACCCCACGCAATTTGGGGGCATGCTTGTTAAAGCACGAAGCCCTCAAAATATAAGGGAAAAATGCAATGTCAATAGACACAAGCAGGTTACACTTGCATCCAGCTTTTATATCCAAGCAACAACACCTTGAAGTAACCCACGTAATTCGGGGGCATGCTTGTTACGTCACGGAGGGGATTTAGCGCGGTTTCTCACTAGTCCCCCTTACGGCATAATAGGGTGCATGTGCACGACACTTTCTGCCTTTTTGCTTAGTATAAAACATTGCTTGTTTGAAGATTATGACTTTGTTCAAAATTACCTTGTGAAATGCAGAGTAGGAGAAAATATTGCTAGAAGTAGTTTAATTTTTCAGCTTTTTATTACAATTACAAGATTTCTATTACCTTGCTATTGTATGTGTGTTCGCATCCCGACAGCAGCCATGAAGATAGCTCTACAAATAACTCCTGTTTACCTTTACATACAGCAGGAGGCAGCGTTAGGTGCCATCAGGCTGTTGCATCTGGGCATGTGGGGCAAGTATCTCACCAGCCCACACGCTCAAATCCTGGACCGGGCGATTGGGTACCAACCCCTCATCGCCGCCCCGTGTGATAGAAAACCAAAGCAACCTATGTTCAACAAAAATATATCATAAAAGCTGTAGAGGAAGATAGGGATCAGTCTGGAGCCAATAAAGTACGTAATTCTAGAGATGGCTCAAAAACAGACAACGGTTCAGGTGCTGGCGTACATTCCCTTGACCTCAAAATTAACTTCCACTTACCGCTAGGCACACACAGTTCAGTCTTTCAATGTGAATGTGTCGCCCTAATACAAGCCGCTACTGTTGTAAAGCGTTTAGGTATCCATAACTACGCGTGGATCCGCCAAAGATCAACCGAACTGCATAACAACAGATGGTCACGGGCAATAGACTGTAGAAGTCAAAGACGGCTTTACCGAATGCAAACCCTAAAAAAAACTTCTTAGCATAAGTAGAACAAACATCTTTTTATCATAGCTGCCACAGACAGCCTACTTTGCAGGAGCTGTTTTAACGCTGAGGAATCAACCACTCATGACAACCTAAACTGCGAGGCCGTGGCTTCCCAACGTGAAGAAATCCTCGGAACAGTGAGGTTGCTCGGCAAAGACTTTGAAGCCCCCAGGATGCTTCTGTGCTTTTGGACAGAACTAGGTTGGCTACTTTAGTCGGTAACCCCACGCACAACGGGCCAAATGGGAGTCTAAGTGCGGCAAAGGTAGTCCCTATTCTATTCTATGTACGTGTGTCCGACAACTAGTAATCCAATTTTCGAGTACTTCCTTGAAAATATTTTAATATTTAATTTTTATTTTAATATTTCCTTGTACTAAAATAATTTTATAATTAAATTAGTTCCATTTATACTAAGGAGGACATAGAAACTAATCAACTAGACAAGATATCCGTATATCTTATCGTGATTGAGCGGATTGGATGTGTACAAGTGAAATTAAATTTAGTACGTTTCAATTCAAACAGCTCGTTTAAAAAAAGAAAAATCTTAATAGCTTGTTTGAAAATATGATTCTGTTCAAACATGCAATGTGAAATGCAGAGTAAGAGAAAACATTGCTAGATGTAGTTTTCTCGTTTTTCAGTATGGTTGCGACGTTAATAGATTCTCCCCGCTCTTAGTCTGATAGCCAATTTGTTTTAAGTGTGGTTGATAACAAGAATAGAATATTATTACCGTAAAAAGTAACTTTTGGATTTTTCTTTTATGAGATCGTTATTATGGTAGAAGCATTCGCATATTTAATTATTGAAAAACTGATACTTGCATAGAATAACTTTTAAAACCAAATGGTAGTCAAAAGTATTGTTAATTACTTGATACATGTGTAAATATACAGGTTTTTAAATGTTAATTCTACGAACTTATTGCCAGAAAAAAAATAAAAGGCTCTGTAGTATTTGTATCCAATACAAAATACTTTATGTCGATTGTCGAAAGTAATATTTTGATATTGTTTTCATTATTCTCATATTTTTTTCAGTTTCTGATGAAATGAAAAGAACTTTATAAAATGGACTTTATGTTTTGTCGTTATTAAGAATTTTAAGGTGTTTTTGGAACAATCGATTTTACTGGTTAAGTTTATTTTTATTCACTTATAGTTAGTTTATTTTGAAACAATAGTCAGCAAACTTTGGACTTTAGTACTGTCACAAGTAAAGGCTTTTTGAATTCACTCAATGGATTATTATGCATTATAAGCTGCAAGTATAAGAAGAGAGAAACTGGGTGGGCGTGTTAAAATCTGTTAAGTCTTTTAGGGGGAAGAAAGCAGTTTATTGTATAGGCTATTCAATTAAGTCTGTCACAGTCTTTCTTGATTGTCTTTCGATTTCCAGATTTTGTTCTTGAGACAAACAGAGCAAAAAGGGATATAAGAATCACACCAGGAGGAGTTTATATTATGTACAAAGGTAAAAACAGAGCTCGTCTCGGCGAGCGCTAAATAGAATCATTGAAACCTGAAGATTAAATCACCTTGAACCCAAAAAATCCAACACAGAAATAAAATGATCGCACACCAATTCCCAGCATATCACTAAGCATATCACTAATTCGGTACTCCCATCACGTACCTACCTACCCAAAGGTGTCTGAACCACAAGACCTTATTCATGAGAAGCGACTTTCAGCTGACCTCTGCGGCAAGATTTGGCAATAAACAGGGACCCTAGTATAATTTGAATGTTTACAGCGTCGATGTGTGTGTACCTTAATTTCCTCTAATGTTTATGGGGGTTCGGACATGTCATGTCCAAGTTTTAAGTAAACGGGATGTGTGAAACGTGCTTGTTTTGAATGGGGTTGTAAACGATTTGTGGGTTTGTCCGGTTAAATACCTATTGGTTTTGTCAACAAATCATATTATGTCTACATCTTTAAAAAAGCTTGTGTATGTTTACTGTAATACTTTGTGAGTTGATACATGCAACAAGACTTTCACAAGTTCAAAGTCAAAGTTAAATGTAAACCGCTGACTTGGTGAAGAGCGAGGGGTGTCCTGAAATTCTAGATATGTGACATTTTATCAACGAAAGAGTCGTAATAGCGATTGGAAAAAATGTCAAAGTCAATGGGATTACCAAGCGCTATCATAATGTCATTTAATCAATCCCTACAGCATTTGCATTTCGATCATCGTCATCTTATAATGTGTAGTGTTATTCTGGGTACATGGTCCTCACATATATACATTTATTAATGTATTTATTACTTATGTAAATATTGTAAAACACCATATTTTTTAAAAAGGGTAAGTATGGATTTTCTTGTGCATTCTTCTCCATTACAAGCTACTTTTCCGAATGCACGTTAGAATTTTTTTTAATTACTTGTAAATTTTAATTTTAATTTGTGTTCGACGTTCAAAAGTGCCGCTTATTGGCCTAGTTGAATAAATATATTTGACTTTGGCTTTGACTTTGACTAATCATATTCATTTTATGGAATTACACTTTAAAACTTGAAGCGAACAGCACTTTTGAATTGACAACGCTTTTCACTTGTGCCTGTGTCCAGCTGTGAATATCTTTCAGCTGACATAATGATCATGCTTACTGCAATATACGATGAAAGAAATGGAGGCCTTTGAGAAAACTAAAGTATACTAAACATAATAGATAAACTTCCATAATTTCCGAATGGCATCCAGCAAGTATCTTATCAATCAATCGATCAAAGTTCTTTTCATCCTTATATGAGAGAGATCTTATTCTATCTTTTGACGGTGACCCTGGCCTAGTTACCGTGCCAACAATATTATAGGTTTCTGGTGGTCATTAATAATGGCTAAGTAAACAAAATGCATGTCGGAGACCTGTAAAAACTACTCGGCATTCATTTGTCACCGTCCCCTTTCCTCTTAAATCTTTTTAATTTTACTACCCACTTTAACACCGTCCGCAAAGAATTCAATTAATTTTACATTTAAGAATTCAAATAGCTCTAGTAAAACTTTTGTCTAAAAGAGCACTTGTATTCCTGGTCGAGGTGTTAACTTATGCTTTTTAATTTAAGGGTTTACCTCAGCAAATCTTTGGCTCTGGAGAGCTATTAAGTGAATTGTCCATTTTAAGAAGGCACCTGGGTTTGGGCGTTTGGCAGTGTGCCCGAACTAGGTGGAGTGTTGTGGAGTTTTTTTACAAAGATGTAAAAGCCTTTTGTGGGATGTAAGCTTCTAGTAGTATGTTTGTTAATTCGTAATCATTTCGAATGGAGTGCATTGTGTCTTGTTTCCTACTTTAGTTTGCTCATTATTTTGTTTCTGTTCGAGATATTTTTATAGTAAATCCACTTGGTGCGCAAATAAATTGTACAGCTTACAACGATATTCTGTTGTTCCTTATTGGATTATTAAATATTCGGACAAAACATGCGTTTTTATTTATACCTACAGAGCGCACCAGAAAAACAATTGAAATGCATAAAATATAATATTTCATCGCATTTCGATGTTCTATCCGTTCAGCATCAACTCATGTACACCAAAGAAAGTTGAATACTCCTAAAATAATACCTCCAACTCTATGACAAACATTTGCTCAAACATTTGATTCAAAAGTGTACCAAACTTCACAGAAAGAAAAACTGTTTCTGAACTCAGTTGAAGCATATTCTCTTGTACGTTATTCAACATGTCATTGTGCTTTTTGTAAGGAAATGGGGTCGCGTTACGATCTACCACCACCTGACATTTTCTGCTAAACTTATTCCTTCTGCAGGAATTTCCAAAGTGCCTCGAATGCTCGTGACAACTGGTTTTTAGCTGCCGACATCTGCGACAACTTTAAATGAATTTAATGCTCTTAAAAATATGGGTTTTGCTGGTTTTCAGATCTCTTGAGACAGTTTTGAGGTATTATGTAAATGCTGTCGGGTTCTCATGGAATGTAATGTTAGTAGGAATGAGGCATTCAGTTTTCGCGTTCGTGTTGAACGAAAGGGTGACATTGTCCATGATAGCTTTTTGAGTCAATGACAAATCTTAACCCATTAATCAAATAAATGTAAGTTAGTGAGTATGGATGGAAGTTTTTAATTCTTTCACGCCAACAACTAGCTTATACATCAGAAAAACACGTGAAATATAATTTAAAAGATATTAAGTACCAGTTCACCGTGGGCAGAGCCGCGGGCAGCAAATTGTTAAATTATAAGTTGTCCTGTTAGTAAATAACCTAGTAGGTGTTGATATATATATATTCCCAATGTTAACGTGGTACTGGCCGTGCGCCCGCTCGGTGCCAGAATATCAATATTGGACCACCTTTTTGACAGTTTTGTTTGCAAAATATTTTTTGATTTATATATCCTATGTTGGTTAAGAAGAAATTTTTTCCATCAATTTTTCTGTGTAAAAATATTTTAAAGCATCTAAGTCGTTTTGGAGGAGTATGCAAAAGAAGCGAAAAAATATCGTGTTTTTACCCGACTGCCGAAAGACGTTATTGTGTTTATCAGTCTATGTATGTATGTTTTTATGTGGCGCTGTAGAGACCAAATGAGTTGGCCGATTTTGATGATTTTTACGTCAATCGATTCGTCTTAACCTTGGGAATGGCGGATTTTGGGCGCCATATTGTAGGGGCCCAATTTTTTTATTTTCTTCCAATTCCGTCGTCATGGAGGTATCAAAATAACGGGTTTTAAGAGGTAATTTCAAATATATATATACAGCTAGTTTTGGTCAACCAGCTCGCGAATATGTATCCTCCGACTGCACAGCATGATCTTTTTCTTGTTTTCGTCTTTTTTCAAATTATTTTTTTAAAGCGAAAGTATTAGTAATATGAAAAAAAAACAAGTTTCACAAGTAGTAATCAATAGCATTTTTTTGAGACCTGGCCATCACTAAGAAGTACGCTTTAGAAAGTAACCATTTTACGGCACTTAAGCAGAACCTTAAATGGCTTTATCAGTAAATCAATCATCTCCCAATAGACACTACATAACAGTTTACCTTAACACACTTATCAATCCGTATCCACCTACCGTCTTTACAAAAATATCCATACACAAATTCAACTTCTTATCCAAGCTCAGTAACACGTTACCTCAATAAAATATCAGCTTTAGAAATTGGATGCCTACTCCAAATATCACGTATGCCACTACGTGGGACTTGAACACCTCTGTCCCTCGGGGAGTTACTGGATTTAGATTTAGTCAGCAAACATCAATTTTCTTGACATTCAAAAGGTTTACTCTGAATTAGGTTTTGAATTTTATGACTATAGGGATCGTCTAGATTTGTATGATTTGCATTTATAAATAGGGAGATTTCCTGGGATTGATTTTGTTGTGGATAGAGTTATTTTGAATATACTATGTATGTGTATGTTTTGCGGATACTCTTATCTAAGAATATCTTCCTAGTTTCATAGACTTTAGAAGTCTATGTAAATAAAAATCATTTGCCAAATTTATGTAAGCGCATCACTTCAGAATAGCTGAACCTATAAAGTTGTTTAGCTCTTTTTTTGATGTGTTTTTTATCGCCAACACCAGGTTTTTAGGGACTCGTACCCGAAGGGTCGGAATCCCTAAAACGGAGTCCTATTTCTGTCTGTTCGTCTGTCCATCTTTCCGTCTGTGTGTCTATGTCTTCAAATTTTCACAGTATAAGCATATTGTTGACCCAAAACCATACAAATTGTCAAAAAATATTTTAAATGACGGCTCCCATACAGGTAACGGGGCGTGAAAGGAAATTTTCATCAACCCCATCAAATGAGGTATCGTTGTTTAGAACTCATTGAGTAGATACATACTGTATTCATATTTTTTTTTTAAATATTGAAACACAAAGGAATGAGCAGCCACCAAAATCAAATTTAACAAAATTTTATTCCGAAAAATTTTTAACTGCCCATTTGATCTATAAACTTGAAATTTGGTGTTAATGTTTATTATTACGTATATTTTACAAACAAATACCAATATATTGATAAATATAAGTTTTTCTTTGAAATGCCGTCATTTTTCCTGTTACAACCAACTTGATTTTGCGGTTTGGTACGGAATCATAAATGTGCGAAGTCCGACACGAACTTGGCCGGATTTTTAAGAAAGCAAAAATTGTGTCTTTTCATGTTTTGCCTGCTTTGTCTATACTATAATATACTATATCTATACTAATATTATAAAGAGGTAAAGTTTGTGAGTTTGTGACGTTGTAAGGGGTAATCTCTGAATCTACTGAACCGATTTTGAAAATTCTTGCACCGGTAGAAAGCTACATTATTCCTGAGTGTCATAGGCTATAAAATATTTTCAGAAAAAATAGAGATCCTTATGAAAATTGCAATAATGTAACCCAAGGTAGCAAAATGTTGTCTGTAAAATACATTATTTGGCGTGCGCTGAGAAAACTATTGATGATAGATACAAATTAGTAGGTAGGGTAGGTAGGATAGGCAGGTTAGGCAGGGTCGGCAGATTAGGCAGGGTAGGCAGAGTAGGCAGGGTAGGCAGGGTAAACAGAGTAGGCAGGGTAAGCAGAGTAGGCAGGGTAGGCAGGGTAGGCAGGGCAGGCAGGGTAGGCAGGTTAGGCAGGGTAGGTAGGATAGGCAGGGTAGGCAGGGTAGGCAAGATAGGCAGGGTAGGCAGGAAAGGCAGGAAAGGCAGGGTAGGCAGGGTAGGCAGGGTAGGCAGGATAGGCAGGGTAGGCAGGGTAGGCAGGGTAAACAGAGTAGGCAGGGTAAGCATAGTAGGCATGCTAAGCAGAGTGGGCAGGGTAGGCATGGTAAGCAGAGTAGGCAGGGTAGGCAAGATAGGCTAAGTAGGCAGGAAAGGCAGAGTAGGCAGGAAAGGCAGGGTAGGCAGGGTAGGCAGGAAAGGCAGGGTAGGCAGGAAAGGCAGGGCAGGCAGGGTAGGTAGGATAGGCAAGTTAGGCAAGTTAGGCAGGGTAGGCAGAGTAGGCAGGGTAGGCAGAGTAGGCAGGGTAAACAGAGTAGGCAGGGTAAGCAGAGTAGGCAGGGTAGGCAGGGTAGGCAGGGTAGGCAGGGTAGACATGGTAAGCAGAGTAGGCAGGGTAGGCGGTGTAGGCAGGGTAGGCAGGATAGGCAGGGTAGGCAGGAAAGGCAGGAAAGGCAGGGTAGGCAGGAAAGGCAGGGTAGGCAGGGTAGGCAGGGTAGGCAGGGTAGTCAGGGTAGGCAGGATAGGCAGGGTAGGCAGGATAGGCAGGGTAGGCAGGGTAGGCAGGGTAGGCAGGGTAGGCAGGGTAGGCTGGATAGGCCGGGTAGGCAGGATAGGCCGGGTAGGCAGGATAGGCCGGGTAGGCAGGAAAGGCAGGGTAGGCAGGAAAGTCAGGGTAGCCAGGGTAGGGGCAGGGCAGGCAGGGTAGGTAGGGTAGGCAGGGTAGGCTGGGTAGGTAGGATAGGCAGGGTAGCCAGGGGTAGGCAGGATAGACAGGGTAGGCGGGGTAGGCAGGTTAAGAAGGGCAGGCAGGGTTGGCAGGGTAGGCATGGTAAGTAGAGTAGGCAGGATAGGCAGGGTAGGCAGGGTAGGCAGGGTAGGCAGGGTAGGCAGGGTAGGCAGGGTAGGCAGGGTAGGCAGGGTAGGCAGGGTAGGCAGGGTAGACAGGGTAGGCAGGGTAGGCAGGATAGGCCGGGTAGGCAGGATAGGCAGGGAAGGCAGGAAAGGCAGGGTAGGCAGGAAAGCCAGGGTAGGCAGGGTAGCCAGGGTAGGGGCAGGGTAGGCAGGGTAGGTAGGTTAGACAGGGTTGGCAGGGTAGGCAGGTTAGGCAGGGTGGGCAGGGTAGGCAGGGTAGGCAGGGTAGGCAGGGTAGGCAGGGTAGGCAAGGTAGGCATAGTAGGCAGGGTAGGCAAGATAGGCAGGGTAGGCAAGGTAGGCAGGATTAGCAGGATAGGCAGGGTAGGCAGGGTAGGCAGGGTAGGCAGGGTAGGCAGGGTAGGCAGGGTAGGCAGGGTAGGCAGGGTAGGCAGGGTAGGCAGGGTAGGCAGGGTAGGCAGGGTAGGCAGGTTAGGCAGGGTAGGCAGGGTACGCAGGGTACGCAGGGTTGGCAGGGTACGCAGGGTAGGCAGGTTAGGCAGGGTAGGCTGGGTAGGCTGGGTAGGCTGGGTAGGTAGGGTAGGCAGGGTAGGCAGGGTAGGCAGGGTAGGCATGGTAGGCAGGGTAGGCAGGGTAGGCAGGGTAGGCAGGGTTGGCAGAGAAGGCAGGGTAGGCAGGGTAGACAGGGTAGCCATGGTAGCCAGGGTATGCAGGGTAGGCAGGGTAGGTAGATAGGTAGCCAGTGGACGGGAGCGAAGCCCCGAGGGTCAGCTAGTAAGTAATAAATAGAATAAACTCTATTATACACAAGAAAAAAAGAAATTATGCATATATTTTACAACAACTTAATACTATGGGACCAAAAGGCGGTCTTATGGCTGACAGCGATATCTACCAGATAAATTTTGGATGGACTGAAAGAACTTTAAATAAAACACTTAGTGCTACATAAAAAATATTAATACATAAAACTTATACAACCATATAAATACTAAACATAAACATACAAATAAACATACATTCATAATATTATATGTTACAAAATAATTACCTATGTAAATAAAATTCTCAAGTCTTTTGAGTTTTCTTCATAGAAAGGAATATGAGTATGTGTGCAGTCTGCACAAGGTATAATTATCTTTAGGAAACGGAAAGCATGTTTGCTTCAATTTACCAAGAACAAAGTTTTTTTTCTTTACTATCAAAGAAGGAATAAATTAAATATATTTTTGCAATATTATGAAAACTATAATTTTTCTTTGAGATGACATGCTTGTTTATCTTGTTTTACATTTGAGGAAATCTCTTCAAACACGAAAACAAATTGTTCATTTGATGTAATTATCAGTATACATAACATCACGCACGTGTTCCGGGTTGAGCAGGAGGTGCACCTATAGGTAATACAGCAAAATTTCGCCAATTATATTTAAGTCCCATGTAGGAGTAGGGGGCGAGCCTATTGCTATCAACTTGGCACAAATCCAGACATCAGCCTGCTACTGAGAAATTCCAGATGAAAAACCCAGTAATTCATTGTCCGACCCGGGTATCCAACCCAGGACTTCACGCTTAGCAGAAGCGCTTACGACCACTGGACCAAGGAGACAGTTTACCGAAAATCTCTAAAAACAAGTGTACACCAAGGCTGCCATACACGGGGTCGTCTGGCGCCCATGTTGCCATACATGGGTTCCCGCCATAAGCGGCACAGGAGGACACTGTGGTGTTTTAGTGGGTTTGAGTCCCACATAACTGCAGTATCTCCCCGTGGTAGTGACTGCGCATACTTATTTATTTATTATATTATTTATTGTACACCACACAAATATATATACAGGACAAAATATCATAAAAGCAAGTGTACAATGGGCGGCCTTATCGCACAGGGCAATCTCTTACAGACAACCTTTGGATGGACTGAACGAGAGGAGAGGAATTTAGGGTTGTCAATGTACAACATATCTTAAATAATAATACATACTGATTCATACACTTTTTTTTTTCCTTGAGAAACGCTCATGCATACTGATGCATGAGTATCGCCGGGCAATAAAAAAAAGAAAAGTGTGTGAATGATCCCTTTGAAGTAATTATCAGTATCTACATAATAAATATACTGGTTCTGGATAATCCCTCCCTATTTGGCAAACTGCCACTAACATACAAAACTGTCAGGCTTGACTGATCCTTTATAGGACGGGTATTGAATGCTCTGACGTCATAATGAAGATCGGAGGGTACATTAGTGCGGTTATGGATAAAGATTATCATAAAAGTTGGATAATTTTCTCGATTATACTTTCATTTTGTGTTTGATTGTGAAGGTGGACTATAGAATGATTATGGACTAATAAGTACAGTCAAACTAGTTGATTCATGGCCCATTCAACCAATATTTCATTTGAGAAATTTAAAACATTAAAGTTGCCTTGTTTAAATTAAATATTGCTCGTTGCCCTTAGGACGTTTTATGGATTCCGTTCCTCAAAAGTAAAAAACATCCCTTATCATCCCTTTGTTGTCTGTCTATCCGTCTGTCGGTCTGTTTGTCTGTTAACTCCAGAAAAGAGTGAATAATAAGGGGAGTTTTTTCTGGTCCTGAAGTAGAAAAGCTTAATGTAAATGAAATTATTATATTTCTTATTATAATACTCAGTGCAAAACAATGCTCTGTCTTTACATTTTGTAAAAGTATCCTATTGCCAGTTACCGGCACATCAAATTTTAATATTTTGAAATATTTCCTCGTAGAGTGTGTAATAAGACCACTTCTGTATATCACTATTACGAGACTCATACAAGCTGTTATGATTTTTCAGGTGGAAATATTTACTTTATGAGTATTATTATTGTGGGTAACATTTGAACGTAATAATATAAATAGGATCGTAGTACGTCGGTGCACATGGCTTCTTTCTTTTGAATTGGTTTATTAAAACTTATTTACTGAAAAATCTTGCAGCGCTTTTTTATGTCTTGTTTTAGTTCTCTGTGTTTTTACATGTGGTACCTGTATTAAAGTGACCAACATTAACTAGCTGTCGCTAATTATCGCATGGGAACGTACTCATCTGCATCATCATTTCAGCCGAAAGACGTCCACTGCTGAACATAAGCCTTCCCAAGTTCACTATTGGGATAAAAGTACCCTAAATACTAACACAGGTGCAAAGTTTCATGCAAGTCCGTTCAGCTGTTGATTTGTTCAGCTGTTGGCATGATTGATTTAAAAACCTCCAAACAATCTTTAGATTTTTATATTTTCATAAAATTAAGTATTACATAAATTGCAAATTTCAATAAATTGTGAGTTAAAATTGTTCTTTTTTAATTTAAGAATATTTTACTGACCAAATTATAAACCTGTGAGAAGTGAAGATATCAACAGCGTGATAAACTCAATTTCTGAGAAAAATAATAACATTCATACTTGTTCATATTTGTCCCACGACGAGCCACATCCGTTTTTCGCGGAAAACCAAAACTGCAGATTTGCTCAGAGAAAATTTGAATTGAGAGTTTCTGGAAAGTCCCTCTCAACGTTAGCTTAGAGGCGGAAATTAATATCATACTTCACCTCTAGAAGTGTATAAAAAGCGACATCTATGGGCAGGCGGATATACTTTTACGTGCGCCGCGTGGGCGCCATCTCTGTGGCCACAATAAAGTTAGTTTTCTGTAGTTATTGACATCGATTCTACAAGTTGTAACGTAACGTTAGCTCAGTCGAGCTAACGTTAGCTACGTTAATAAAATAAGTAATGATGAACTAAAAATAAAAAAAAAGATATAGAAACTATGGGCCGGCTTCGCACGACGTAGGCAGCTTATCAGGCAGCAGGTAGGGCAGGAAGACGTATCACGGTGTAATGGGATGGCTGATGGCGCGCTATCAGCGTGCGCACCCAGGCAGCAGGACGGGCAGGATGACATCGTATGCCCGAGGTAGGCAAATGAGCAGGCAATCAGGCAGGTAGGTAGATGAGTAGGTAGCAGGACGGATAGACAGGCAAACGGGTTAGTACGTTGGCACGAAGGTGAGTGGAGGCTAGCTATGACTCAATAAGCCAAACAGCGAGGCCGGCGATGCCAAGAGATGACCGTTGAGGGTAAGGTTCCAAGAAATAATTCTCTCTTTAGGGTACCACACACAATATATTTATAAATTGTACTCCGAAGATTATATTACATTCACAGGCTGTATTTAGTACATATATTAGTTTAAAGAGTTCTCAGATACGATCATACACTTAGTAATATTAAGAAATCAACCGTCTTTCGGCGTTCAGTCCAGATCCAAAACTAAAAAGCTGACGCCCGTTTTTCATCGTTCTGTGTCATATTGTCTAAATTTTAAATTCAATTTTCAATTAATAAAGACCAGAACGAATAAAACCGGTTCACAAAGGGGTCAGTCTACGCTACCCTTATAATAATGTACACCTAGCTTAAAGCAGGTCTAGTCCGTGGTACCTATGTTATGGTCTATGGTTTAAGAAAATAAAATAGACAGACAGATGTCATGTCAGATGAAAATGTCACAGTAGAAAAATATTGCAAGAATTACAAATTATCAATATAATTCAAGTTGTAGATATTAAAACAATCAGAGATAACTAAAGTATGCTTTTCAGATGATAACAATAGAAAGAAAAAATAAAAATGAATTACAAAAGTTGATAAAATATCAACAGATATAAAGGTATGGTTTGTATAGTGTTATGAATTGTAAATAGACTTAAAAATATGTGGCTCTGTTTAGCAGAATACCACAAAGTAAGTGAGCAAGATACCCATTTAACAATAATTGTTTACGTTATTGATACAAAATTGTCATGCGCTTACCAATATCAGCATATTTAGGCAGCCCTGGTGGTATACTACGATGTTTACGTGCGCGCCATTACAATGAAATTAGTTTTTTGTAGTAATTGACATCGATACAAAATTGCCATGTGCTAACCAACATCAGCATATTTAGGCAGCACTTTATGGCCTTAGAGTAGTGTTGCGGGTTGTGAGAAAGTAGGTATAATAAAAATAAAAATTAATAGGTATAATATATACTATTTATTATTTACTTTTAATTGAAAAAATTATAATAATTCAGGTGCTTAAAAGGCGGATTTTTAAAATAAAGATTTACTTATATACGTAGTATTATTTATTATGTCCTAAATTACGTTTACCACAGCCGGGGGATTGTGAAGAAACCCGAAATGATACTAAACTTTTAATTCTTAAAGTTAATTACAAATAATTATCTTACAAATGTCCATTCCAAATCGAGGTTGGAACATGGAATGGTTACAACTACTAACTACAACTAGCTAACCTAAAAATGTCCACTCCAAGCCGATGTTAGGACATGGAGTGGTTACAATAATGAAATAGACTAACTATAACTAACTAGCCTACGAGAATCCATCCTACACGATGTAGGAATATGGAATGCCTTCTCCTTACAAAAAATGCTTATTAATATTGGTTTCGAAATCGATTGATTTACTGACGTTTTAGGATGCATTGGCTTCAAGGTAATTGCATCGTAACTTCCTGTCTCAATGTTACGTAGTTTCTGAGTCAGCAATTCAGCTAATGCCTGAGCTATGCGTTTCGTGCTCAAGGTCAATGCACCGTTGCAAGGTCTATGAACACTTAGTTGTCGCAATGTCAGCTGATTCCTAGGCATACGTAACGTATTTAATTTCTTTCTTATCTGTTACATTTTTAAATATTTTTATAAAGCACAAAAAAAAAACAAAAAGGAAAAACATTTAAAATATAAAAATAGTAGCCCACTGGTATCGGGAACAAAAAAAAACAGAACAGTATTATTTATTATTCCTATGGTATTAATTAATATAGTAACCCAATTTACATTAACAAAAATTGATTTACTTAAAAAAACTGATATAGTTTTGATTACTTCAAAAGAGAACCAACATGTTACTCACGTTTGAAACAAACGTGAGTAACAGTTATAATATGTATGTATGTATGCATGTATCTTTTAGTATTTTATATTTAGTTAAGAAGCACTGTCTGTAACTTATTATTTTATTTAAACTTGCGCCAAGTGCAACCCCATGTCGTGTCCAGGCTATCTCTCTCCATTCTGGGTTGCCTGGAAGAGATCGCAGAATGCGATAAGGCAGCCTGTTGTATGTTTGTTTTTATTTTAAGGTTTACGTATGTGTTATTGTTTTTATCTTGGTGTACAATAAAGTATATATAATAAATAAATAACGGAGAGGGTAAACTTTATTTTCTATAACTTCTAATCTTTATCTCATTCCATTTACCATATTATTAAAACAAATTGAAATGGTTGCAAATCTTATCCTGGCTTGACGATGGGCTTTGGTTAGTTCATATTTTTGGGCAAGTTTATAATTATAGATCCCAGTTGCATGTAAATGTATTTGGACAGTGGTAAGCGAAATACCATGTCTTTTAGCACCAGATCGGGTGGTTGTGAAAGAATTCGTGGTTTGGCTGTTCACAATATCACGCTGATGGTTGGATTGATTTCTGTAATCAATGGGACGTAGCCCTTGGCTGTTACAATTCACTTCACCAGTTTATTGATACCGTCGCACCTATACACGATTTGTGTTTCTCTATAAATAAGTAAATTAAAAAGTTAGACATCTAAAGGCAAAAAAAAAATTGATTATAGTTTAGATTACACTTACGTCGACATTTAATTCTCGAGCAATACTCTTTAAACTTTGATTTAGTTCCAAGAGGACGATTATTTTCACTTTTAAAAAGTTTCTCTTTCGAGACATCATTTTTTATAAGTCGTTATTCGAACAACACAAGCAGACGAGTAATTATGCTATGATGCTATGTCATGTTTTACTTAACAAAATTATAAGCTCAATCTTCTTCATAATCAGATTTTTATAATATTTTATAAACGTCACGGCCGACATGAATAATGTGATGGTTGATTTATAAACATATCGATGAATTTCACAGCTATGATAAGTGCCAGGCGCGGCGGAATAGCAGGTTGACTCGTGAGTTAGAGAGTCTAGGTTCGAATCTTGCATTGGCCTAACGATTTTATAAAATTTTAAGTAAACGATTTTATGTGAGTTTTTAGAAATCTGTAAATAAGTTTAATGTTTGATAAACACATTTGTTAGTTTAAAAATATCAATAGGAAGTAGGAATGTAGGATGCGATGGATATTACCTAGCGGTCGCTTGCATGAGCGCCGTCAATTTTTAAATTTCTAGTTAGAATATCTAAGCGTCATGCAAAAATTACATAATTTGACTCTGAAGCAATAAAAAAATTTTTCGTCGACAGAATTATAAACCAATTTTCTGTGTGTAATTTGAATTTAAAATCTTCTAATCAGTGTTCAGACCGATCTTTTTTTTTATAAATAGGCTGTATATTCTAGGTTAGGCATATCACAGAAAAAAGATATGACAGAAGTTTGGTTTCTGGTCACAAAATGATTGGGACTTGCGAACTTTCTCTTACTATCAACAAAACTGAGTTTTGCTATTTGCTTTTTAAATTTTAGTATACATATAATCATGGTTTATTTCCTTGTAACTAAAGTTTGCTTAAATTTAAAGTTACAGTTAAACATGTTCGTTATTTTTTTTGTGTACAGTTATATCTCAAAAAACTCACCCTTGTGCGAACATTCCTCACGTACTGTACTTTAATAAAATGTGTAGAATTCTTCAAATAGTACAACATTGTTCCACAGACTTAACATTCAGTTAATATCTTAAAATTTCATTTGGCGCCTTCACTTCAGCCATTCCTAATAAAAGTAAATGGGTGCGTGCGTAAAGTTTGTACCATGCGACGGTCTGGAAGTTGATTTCACGCTATTTTGTGTGATGTATATGAAACTCTTGATATAGCAGTGTCAAGATGTTATAATATGTAGTGATGAAATGGGTTTGGCAGTAACAAGTGATATTGGTTTGTTTTTTTCTAGTATTTGCCAGTGCTAAACACCAGATTCAATTTATTTTTTATTTTTTATTCTAAACAGAGTTAAGAGAGAAATATTTTACCATCAAATACAAAAAAATAGCTCACTTTATCTTCAGTTCTTTATTATTTTTTTGATTAAATTGTACTTGTCTTATGGAATATCGAACCCCGTTAATGGTGTTGCAAAATCGTATCACGAGAAAAACCACTTCACTAAATTCAACTATTCTCAAAGATTTTAGATATAAAATATTAAAACTTCAATAACAAAAAATAAGTAGTAAAATAAACTGACATTTTCAAATTGATTAATTAAAAAATAATCCCACGCGAACAGCGATTAAAATAAAAAGTGGCTTTAAAGAAAACGGAATAATTAATAAAGAAAGTTAAAATGAAACTTGAACGGATTGGATAAAAGTAAATACATAGTCTTGAATTTTTTGTTGTAGAAAAACTGTAATTTATTCTATCAAACAATATACATATAAGAAATAAATTAGAGCGAGCAGTTTCCATCAGACATAATTAATAAAATTTTCACAGAATAGTTCAAAGAGTTTCATTCGATGAACTCATGTTGCTAAATTAAACTTAAACGATTACACTAAATACTGGGAATATTTAGCTTTTGTGAAAAAAAACAATGCAGCATGCAAATATATCTGCCCATGCTATTAAAATATTCTCTTCATTCCCCATTATCCCCAATGCTATATAAGAGATTATCTACCTTCATCAAATAAGTTGGGAGATGCAGTGAGCCTCTCGACTACAACCAATAAAATGAGTAAACATTTTAAATGACTTTTTCTGGTCCGAAATCAACTATATACAACTTCAGCCATCGCAAAAGTTTTCTTTACATACACACGTCGACCGGTCCTGTGTTTCGCTTTTACTAACTCAACGAATCAACGTTACATAAAACCAACAAACTGGCAATAATTAATATCAAACTAAACTGGTTGCCCGTTCTTTAAACAACCAAACTTCGAGAAAGGCCCGGGAAACAGTTGGGATCAAAGAGTAAACCTATAAAACACCTATACTCGGAATTTTAATTCGATTCCAGATTTGACATTAGCTACTGTCATTTTGTAAAATAATGATACCACATATAATAGTGTAGTGATGAACACAAAAATCGATAAACAATCAGTGTGTGTGCCATCAGTGTGCCAATTAAAGACTAAATTATTGATTTTTATTTAAATAAATACATAATTATTCATAATAAATATTTATTAATTAGTAATCGCTGCTCTATTTTATAAAAAGTTAATATTTTTGTTTTTATATTAAAAACAAAACTTATACTACAAGAGCCTCGATAGTTTTCAGTATTGGCAACCCGTGCGCGCTCGTGCAGCTATCGCCATTTTGTTTATCGTGTCATTCGGCTTCATTCTCCCAGTGTGACTGCACGAATATCTTATTTCATTGCGAATCGATATTTTGTTGGGTTTTTGTTAAAGTGTTGTTACGTTGTGTTATTTATATATGTTAATTGACAATATCACAGACACATTTATAATAAATGTTACAGAAAGTGACAGCGATAGCGATAGCGATGACGGCGACAATATATAATATAAATTATTACCATAATACATCTATCTGTTTTATTTGTCATGTTCCTTCATGATCACATTTTTTTATTTATTTCACACACAATTATAAAAGAAAAGTCTCAGATCGTTAATTAATCGTCAAAACTAAATTATCGGTTCAGAAATATTTAATTTTCTGATATACTTAGTTTACGAGAGTAAAATTATAAACGAGAAGAATCGATCCGGAAATATTCCATTTCCATATCGAATAATTTTGCAACGTCACTATTTAGTACTTGTCATAACGTTACAACACTGAAATTGTCAAATCTGGAATCGAATTAAAATTCCGAGTATAGCAAAGTAAAACCGAAACCGATACATAAATAGCTAAGGTAAAAATAACAAATAAGTAACTGTAGGGTTCCGAGTAGAGGCAGAGCAAAGGCACTAACAGTTTTTGTCGTCAGTCGAAATTACATTGTTAGGGTGGGCACAATTCAGGCGAATATCAACCACTGCGCCGCTGCTCAGGATCTTCTGCTCCAGAGCATGGCGCAGTGGTCGATTAACATCGCCGTGGTCGCTGAGCCGTACTTTGTCCCGCCCAGGGATGACTGGGTGGAGGACTTGAGCGGCTCAGTGACTCTAATTTCGTCGGCCGCCGCTGGTACCCCATCCCTCGAAGGTATCAAGAGAGGCCAGGGTTCCGTAGCAGCACGGTTTGGGGAGATTGTCGTTGTAGGGGTATATTTCTCCCCGAACCGAACTCTCGCCGAGTTTCACAACTCCCTTGCGGAGTTAAAATACGTCGTCGTCGGGTACCGCTCCCTTCCTGTGCTCGTCCTCGGGGACTTCAATGCCAAGAATGTGGCTTGGGGTTCCCGGTACACGGACACACGGGGCAGGATGGTAGAGGACTGGGCCCTGGAGACAGGCCTAGTCGTCCTAAACCGGGGTTCTGTCCCCACGTGTGTGCGGATGCAGGGTGAATCGGTGGTGGACATTTCGTTCGCCAGCCCTGCCCTGTCGCCACGTGTCGTCGACTGGCGCGTCATGGAGGAGGTGGAGACTTATTCCGACCACCGGTATATCCAGTTCGAGGTCTCCACCCAGACCTCGCGCGCGCCGGTCCGACAGAACCCCAGTGGTCAGCGGTGGGCGCTGAAGCAGCTGGACCGGGAGCTCCTCCTGGAAGCCTCAATCGTGCAGGCCTGGGTGTCTTCACCGGACAGGCCTGCTGACATCAACGACGAGGCGGAGTGGTTCCGGGAGGCCATGTCCGAGATATGTGACGTGGCAATGCCCCGGGTCCAGCCAGGACGCGCCCGGCGCCAGGTGTACTGGTGGTCGCCGGAGCTTACGGCTCTGCGCCAGGCGTGTGTTGCTGCGCGACGCCGGTACACCAGGCACCGCAGGCTCCGTAGCCGTCCTCCGAATACGGAAGCCATTGAGGTGGAGCTGTACGAGGGTTACAGAGTGGCGAGGACCGCCCTCCGAGCAGAGATCAAGCGGGCCAAGGGACTGGCCCGCGAGGAGTCACTGGGGACTCTTAACAGGGATCCGTGGGGACGCCCCTACAAAATGGTGCGGGATAAACTCCGCCCATGGGCTCCCCCGCTGACGCAGAGTCTCCGGCCGCAGCTCGTGGAGAGCGTGGTGAGCACTCTGTTCCCTTCGCAGGGGGAACATACTCCCCCGCCCATGGCTCCACCTCTTGCGGTGCCCGATTCGGACCACACCGACGACGACGATGCTCCGGAGGTGACCGAGGTAGAGTTGAGAGTGGCGGTACGTAGGCTGAATGCAAAAAATACCGCCCCAGGACCCGACGGCTTACCTGGGAAAGCCTGGGCCCTGGCTTTAGAGGCTCTCGGGCCTCGACTAAGGGGGCTCCTTAGCGCATGCCTGGAGAGGGGCCAGTTTCCACTTCGTTGGAAGACGGGGAAACTGGTCCTCATTAAGAAGCCGGGGCGCCCTGCGGACTCTCCATCTGCTTACCGGCCCATCGTGTTGCTCGACGAGGTGGGCAAGCTCTTTGAAAGAGTCATAGCAAACCGCCTCGTCGGTCAGCTGGTACGGGTGGGGCCGGATCTGGCGGAGAGTCAGTTTGGTTTCCGCAGAGGGCGCTCTACGGTGGACGCCATCATGCGCGTGCGAGCCCTAACGACGGGAGATGCAGTGGCCCGGGGTGGGGTCGTCTTGGCGGTGTCTCTAGACATCGCCAATGCCTTCAACACCCTGCCCTGGAGTTGCATCAGGGAGGCACTCCGGTATCACCGGATGCCACCCTACCTCTGTCGCGTGGTCGAGGCCTATTTGACGGACAGGGCCGTCATCTACCCCGGTCACCAGGGAGAGTGGAACCGGCGAGAGATGTCGTGCGGTGTCCCACAGGGATCAGTCGTGGGGCCATATCTGTGGGACATCGGGTACGACTGGGTGCTGCGCGCCGACCTCCCTAGCGGCGTCAGCGTAGTTTGCTACGCTGACGACACGCTGGTCCTGGCGCAGGGGAGGTCGCACCAGGCAGCGGCCGAATTAGCGACACGCGGGGTTGCGACAATCGTCGAGAGGATCCGGCAATTGGGACTCGAGGTGGCCTTGCACAAGTCCGAGGCCATATGTTTTCATGGTCCTCGGAACGCGCCACCGCCGGGTTCCCAAATAACGGTAGGAGGGGTTCACATCGGCGTCGAGTCGACGATGAAGTATCTGGGACTCGTCCTCGACAGCCGGTGGAATTTCGTGGAGCATTTCCGACGTTTGGCTCCCAGACTGGAGCGGGCCGGGGCTGCCCTCAAGCGGCTCCTGCCCAATCTAGGGGGTCCAAACGCCTCCTGCCGGAGGCTCTACGCGGGGGTCGTGCGGTCCATGGCCCTTTACGGGGCACCAGTGTGGGCGCGTTCTCTGAGGCGGCGACCAGCCCGCCGGTTGAACGCGTCCCAAAGGGTCATGGCAATTCGGCTGGTCCGAGGATACCGCACGATCTCCGGTGAGGTAGCGAACCTCCTTGCCGGATTGCCGCCATGGGATCTGGAGGCAAAAGTCCTCGCGCACATATGGGAGTGGTGCGAGGAGGCGAAACGCCGGGGCGAAACACCGTTGCCGCGACAAATTACGGCTCGGCGGTCAGAGCTCCGGCAGGATCTCATGGCGACATGGAGAGAGCGATTGTCGCAACCCAGCGCTGGGCACGCCACAATTGAGGCGATAAGGCCCCTCTTTGAGGAGTGGCTTGAAAGGCGTCATGGCGTCCTCACCTTCCGCCTGACGCAGGTCCTCACCGGACATGGATGTTTCGGGAGGTTCCTGTTCAGGATAAGGCGGGAGGAAACGCCCGGGTGTCACCATTGTGTGGATCGCCCGGAGGACACGGTGGAGCATACGGTGGAGGTCTGCTCCGCTTGGGCGGAGCACCGCCGTGTCCTCGTGGAGGCGATCGGCGGTGGTGACCTCTCGCGTCCGGCCCTGGTTCAGGCCATGGTACGGAGCGAGAGGGCATGGGAAGCTGTCACCTCCTTCTGCGAAGCAGTAATGCTCGCGAAGGAGGAGGCGGAACGCGTGAGGGAGACGCAACGGAGACGCCCTCACGCCCCCAGCCGCCGCAGGAGACGTCCCGGGCGTCGGGCGTCGCAAGACGATTTCCGGCCACCGTAGGCGCGGGCTTGCGGTCGGCGAGCAGCGGGTAGCTCGCCGTCCGATAAGGACCAGGCCCGAGTCGACGGCGCGTAGTGTTCCACGCGCGCCTCAAAGAGATGTTAGCAAAACTGACGGGGTCCGCTAGGGCCGATGCCTGTCTGGGTCGCGGATAAATTTGAAAAAGAGTTACCGCGGCCCTGGCTCAAGCAACTGAAGGAACACGGGTGGGTTTTAGTCAGTAAAAGTCTGACACGCCCTCCCGCTTCACCCAGAGCGGGAGAAGTCACTGGATGATTTCCCACCCAAAAAAAAAAAAAAAAAAAAAAAAAAAACAGGGTGGGCACAATGGACGGACGGGATTTTGGAACTAAGGCCACAGACACAATAGCAGAACGAAAAGATTAAACAATATTGACAAAGGTATCACAGAAGGTATAGTAACACTCAATGTTATAGACACAATAATACATGCAATAATCAAAAGCAAACTGAACCAAACCACACGTTCTTTGATCAAGCTAAATCCAAAAATATATCGAAAAACTCTTGAACTCTTGATGATATTTACTTTGATCACAACTAAGTGATCAAAGACTTAACCTATAAAACACCTAGCCAAGTACATCCGGAACCGATGCATAAAAAGCTGGAGTAAGTATTATGTAACTGTTGGGTTTTAAAGAAAAGTAGAGAAGAAGCACTAACAGTTTCGGCCGTCATCAGTCAAACATAAATTGTTAGGGTGGGCACAATGGAAGGACAACATTTTGGGACTAAGGCTAGGTGCACTCGCAGAACCTAAAAGGTATTTTTGAAATAGTTGCATTCATTCTTTAACATGAATATGTGTTTTTGGTAAATTGAAACTTCACTAAAGGTATAACTATCTAAAGGTTACATACGTAGCTATTATGACCTTAGGCTATAACCAAAGTGTAATTTTATACCAATGTGATTTTAATTTTACTGTATTTTTCTATTTGACTTTTTTTAAATTTTGTTATGATTTTCATTGTAATTTTTTTTTTTTTATTATTGTTGTGATTTTGTTTTTTTGATTTGGTTTTTTTAATTTCTTATGCCAATGATAACATTGTGCTGTGTCACATAGAACTTTCAATGAGCAAACTCTAAATCTTGGGCCACCAAGACATAGGCTGTGCCTAGTTTGTGGCTCATGGCCATTGTGAAAATTGTTTTTGTAATAACATGACTGTGTGTCATTAAATTAAATGCAAACATGTAAGGACCACGTGACATACCGATAAGCACTGATATTCATTTAGCCGTAACTCATATTTGCCATATATAATCTGAGGTATCGCTAAATATTCACAAAAATAATATAATTAGGAAAAAACCCGCCAACTCACAACACAAATAGTAAAATTTTACATACTTTACATAATTTTTCGACGTTTTGCTAATCACTATCACGGTATTTTCGTTGATAGAATATCATTTATCTAGAGCGTCTTGTCATTTTATAACATGCAATTGATATTCAACTTTAAAGTTATCAATTTCATTAGTGCATATAAATCTGTAGAAAAGTCGTTATGTCGTAAATATTTCCAAAAAATATAGCCAGGGCGTTAAAAGATAACCAACAGAACCCATTTTGAAATTTTTGGTTTTATTTCTGTTTAGTTTTGCTCGCATCACGTACAATTTACGAAACCAATGTAGGTAACTGTTATACATAAACATTGTGCGTAACTTGAAATATTACTAAGTTTTTGCTTCGGTTCACTGTATCAAAATATAGATAAATTTAAATTGTTCAAGAAGTAAAATATACACATACAATTATCAATATTTATATACGCACGAAGTTCAGACACTCAAACTTTATATTCGATAGATGGCATTGTGCAATTGACGTCATTTTCTGAATGACGGTTTTAAGATTCTACGCAGAAGAATTACTCCAGAAACAAAATTGAAAATAGGTAGAGTATATAGGAAGGCAATTAGGGTAGGGTAGACAGTTAAGGGGCGGGCGCGAGGCCGCGGGCACAGCTAGTAAACAATACATTTTCATTACTTTACACATTTACAAGTACATCAATATACCTATACCCAATGATTTTCAAATAAACAGATACGTTATACACTCACAAAACAATTGAAAAAAGTGTGCCGCAAATAGCGGCAGCACACATACACACTTGTCATTCATCTAACATTAAAAAATATTTATTTTAATCAATAAATTACAAATACACACGATGGCATTTATTTTATTTTGTTTTTGTTTCAACAAAGCCTATCGCTCTTCGCCATGCGTGACATAAACTAAAGATTAAAGGTCACAATTGTGACCTATTCGAGTCTTTAAAATGCGCGCGCTCATAACATATCTGTTTATTTGAATATCATTGCCTATACCTATTTGTTGGACATTTGTAACAATAAGAAAACTTTTAAATGACTCTTTATTACATTCTTGATTAAAGCAGTAGTAGGTACTTTTATTTTATTAAACATTAATAAAAGCGTTGTAGCTAGAACAAACTCTACCTTCGTTTTTTTTTTATAAAGTTTCATCTTTTACAGACTAACAGATTAAATAAAAAAGTCGTACAATAAAAGTCTGTTTATAAAGATTGTTACTATCAGCATAATAAAATTTAAGTTTGAATTCTAACATTTCTAAGTAATATTTGTGATTGATTTATTTATCTATGTACTGTTGGAGCGCTATTGTCTCCCAGTCACAGTTTTAAACTAATCCAGCTATTTCCGTACAAGCAATTTTTGTAAAATTTATTTTGTTGAAATAAATAAAGATAACAAAATAGGCAGTCCATTATCAGTCTATAACGTTCCTAGTACTGGGCTGTAAGTCTCCTCTGTAAGAGAGTAAAGGAATCATCTCTATGGGGGGTTTTGTACAAAAGATAATTTCATTATCAAGAATAATGTGTTTCTATTTTTTAGGTCGTCACATACAAAAGCCAGATAAACTTTTTTTAAGAACAACTTAAATAAAATAAAATCTAGATTTATGGTAACCCGAGTCTGAAAGGCGATAGCCTCTAATAAATCTGCAGCTGCTAAAACGAAACTTGAAAACAAAAGCAAGTTAACAACAGCCTTTATTTCTTTTGAAATGACAGGGGATGAATATATATTTTAATGCGTATTAAAATAATATTTCGTTGATATTTGTCTGTTTTATTTTTATTGTTTAAATAGGAATGAAAACATTGGCCAAGTTACAAACTTGAAGATATTTTTGGGTTGATATGTAATAGCAGTGTGGTGAGTACTTCTAGGTTATGCTATTAATTAGCGAAAACTGTTGTCAAAAGCTCTACATTAAATATAATTCGATAGCGCATTCTGAATAATTTGAGAATTACTGTACCTATATGCCGTTCGTTGACTAGTGTGTGCCCTGGCAGTTGAGTGAGTCATGCTCTCTCTAATGGAAACATTGAAATAATATGGTACCATGGAGCTCATCTCATAATGGAGCCCGAAGGTGGCCTTAGCAACTCCTCAGTCTGACATTATAGCAACAACCAAACACGATGGGTGTTTGGATCCCTAAGATGTGTATTGACAAGTTGGACCTATTACATTAAGTACCTTTCAGTTTAAAAAGCTTGTTTGAAAAAAATACTTTTATCTACACTAACGTAATGTTCAAAATATGAATTCAAAAAATATTGTATAAATACGTACTTTGAATTTGTGGATAGGTAAAATAAAATAAAAAAACATTTTCCTTCGATTTTCAAACAACTGCATCATAATAGTACATTATGGTACAAGTGTGTAATGTTGGTGACTACCGCTGAGGCGCCATTGAGACCGAGCCGTTAGGTGAGGGTCTTAAGAGAGCCGAGGACGGTAATCATCAATACACACGTGTATCATACGACGTTTTTCAACACACTTGTGAAGAAAATAATATTAAAAAATCATTTCCAACAGTGAAAACGAGTTATGAATTTTTTTTCGTAATGGCGGGCAAAATTAATCAGTTTTCCTATGCTTTTATTTATTAAACACGTACAAGTTGAAATTATCTATTTAAATACGAAGTTGCATGAAATGTGTTGCATTTGTACTATTGAGCACGATCTTTTTTGTATTGAAACTTTTTATAAGAATAAAGCAACTCAACCAATAAATAAAAATAAAAAACTCTTTAACTCACTTGTAAATAATAGTAATGAAAAAGTCACAGTTAGATAACATGTGTCATTATGTGCCTAATTGCGGTGAAATTAGAGCCACTTTATGAGGAAGTGTGTTGAAAACTACTATTTACTGCGCGCACGGAGAAGTATGAGATTTGATATATTCAAAGTTTATAAAGAGAGCAGTGTTGAAAGTTATTTATGTATTATTATTTTAAATTAAAATTGTATTTCAAACTCTGGGTGCACCCACCAACCACCAGCACAGATGATATAATACTAGCATACAGTATATCTTATACAGAGAAACCGTGCTGACGTAACTATAGTTTTTCGTCTGATTAAGATGATTATTTTCATATATACTTCGATCGAGTTCGGTTCCGTTCCACGGCTATAGATATGTTAGCAGCGACTTGCAAGTAAAAGGGTTTTCTTGGTTCGTGACTATTTTTTTCTTTAAATACAGTGACGATTTGTTTTGAAGTATTTTTTGCACGTTTTTACAATTTTATTGTATCAAAATGTGTTACAATACAGATTTAATAGTCGAGTGGAATGACTAAGAAATTTAAAACCGTGCCATCTATTGGAATCAATTATAAATTATCCTTTCAAATAATCTTTGAAATGTGAATTATGAGCCTAATATTCCATAATTTTGTGCTTGAGTTGATTAAAAAAGAACAAACAATCTTTATGATCTATTCTAAAAATAAATAATAACACATATTTCAATACCAAATCAATGCATATCACGCCATCTAGTGACATTTATTTGAACCAAATTTTCTTTATTAGCGCTGGGTCCCCATGCCATTAGTTTTATTTTTTGATTGCGTGCCTTAGAAAAGGACTTTCGTGTCACTGCTTATAAAATATATATATTGTCTCATTAGCGACATGCACCATGATTGAATGGTACACTGTACTTATTCTATTTTATCCAATAAAAATCTATTAGGTTGTCTTTTATGTACGAGAATTTACAGAACTAAATAAACACACGATGAGCCCCATTAATCGAATTCATGTCTTCACCCATATAATTTCGGATAATAATGTTTGAAGGGTGGTTACTGACAGTTAAATGAAATATTAGGTTTAACGAAACATTCCCTCTGTTCTCACAGGCCATTGATGTTACGCAAAAAAAAACTTTCGAACAATAATAATGATACTTTTTTTATAATATTGCAAAACTCACGCTAAAGCTTTGGCTGAATTTAATTTTAGTTCGATCATTCAATAATTCATTCGCAATTTGGTACTGACTGACTTTTTTCATGGTTTGTCCTTTACTTAAAGTTGATTATATTTTTAACAATTATCACCTCCAAAAAACCTCTAAAAACAACCCGTAATGGTCAGAGTGTACGCTCTGTGTTCTAAAATATTTTGCGATCTTTCGTAAGTTCACTTTGCCTTAGGGAATACCTAATAAGGCCGCCTGTTTTAATTCTAAGGTTTCTTTTTGTATTGTTTTATCTTGGTGTACAATAAAGTATTTATAAATAAACTAGCGGGCGCCTCGCGGTTTCACCAGCGTAGTTCCCGTTCCCGTGGGAATACAGGGATAAAAAGTAGCTTATGTCACCCGGGGATAGTGTAGTTTTTAAGTTTATTCGTTACATACAAAAATACAAATTTTGCTGTAGAAGTATAGATAAATAATATAGGTAAAGAAATGAAATTGGTTTTCATGTTTTTAGTGTCTGAAAGTTAGCCGACGAATTAAAAGTGTTGTTTAAACATATAGGATTTAATATACATTTACATATATAAAAGATAAGTCACACCTTGAAAAAAATCAATATGCATAGACACAAATGCTTTCAGCAGGTTACACTTGCATCCAGTTTTTATATCCAAGCAAAAACACCTTGAAGTACCCCACGCAATTTGGGGGCATGCTTGTTAAAGCACGAAGCCCTCAATATATAAGGGAAAAATGCAATGTCAATAGACACAAGCAGGTTACACTTGCATCCAGCTTTTATATCCAAGCAACAACACCTTGAAGTAACCCACGTAATTCGGGGGCATGCTTGTTACGTCACGGAGGGGATTTAGCGCGGTTTCTCACTAGTCCCCCTTACGGCATAATAGGGTGCATGTGCACGACACTTTCTGCCTTTTTGCTTAGTATAAAACATTGCTTGTTTGAAGATTATGACTTTGTTCAAAATTACCTTGTGAAATGCAGAGTAGGAGAAAATATTGCTAGAAGTAGTTTAATTTTTCAGCTTTTTATTACAATTACAAGATTTCTATTACCTTGCTATTGTATGTGTGTTCGCATCCCGACAGCAGCCATGAAGATAGCTCTACAAATAACTCCTGTTTACCTTTACATACAGCAGGAGGCAGCGTTAGGTGCCATCAGGCTGTTGCATCTGGGCATGTGGGGCAAGTATCTCACCAGCCCACACGCTCAAATCCTGGACCGGGCGATTGGGTACCAACCCCTCATCGCCGCCCCGTGTGATAGAAAACCAAAGCAACCTATGTTCAACAAAAATATATCATAAAAGCTGTAGAGGAAGATAGGGATCAGTCTGGAGCCAATAAAGTACGTAATTCTAGAGATGGCTCAAAAACAGACAACGGTTCAGGTGCTGGCGTACATTCCCTTGACCTCAAAATTAACTTCCACTTACCGCTAGGCACACACAGTTCAGTCTTTCAATGTGAATGTGTCGCCCTAATACAAGCCGCTACTGTTGTAAAGCGTTTAGGTATCCATAACTACGCGTGGATCCGCCAAAGATCAACCGAACTGCATAACAACAGATGGTCACGGGCAATAGACTGTAGAAGTCAAAGACGGCTTTACCGAATGCAAACCCTAAAAAAAACTTCTTAGCATAAGTAGAACAAACATCTTTTTATCATAGCTGCCACAGACAGCCTACTTTGCAGGAGCTGTTTTAACGCTGAGGAATCAACCACTCATGACAACCTAAACTGCGAGGCCGTGGCTTCCCAACGTGAAGAAATCCTCGGAACAGTGAGGTTGCTCGGCAAAGACTTTGAAGCCCCCAGGATGCTTCTGTGCTTTTGGACAGAACTAGGTTGGCTACTTTAGTCGGTAACCCCACGCACAACGGGCCAAATGGGAGTCTAAGTGCGGCAAAGGTAGTCCCTATTCTATTCTATGTACGTGTGTCCGACAACTAGTAATCCAATTTTCGAGTACTTCCTTGAAAATATTTTAATATTTAATTTTTATTTTAATATTTCCTTGTACTAAAATAATTTTATAATTAAATTAGTTCCATTTATACTAAGGAGGACATAGAAACTAATCAACTAGACAAGATATCCGTATATCTTATCGTGATTGAGCGGATTGGATGTGTACAAGTGAAATTAAATTTAGTACGTTTCAATTCAAACAGCTCGTTTAAAAAAAGAAAAATCTTAATAGCTTGTTTGAAAATATGATTCTGTTCAAACATGCAATGTGAAATGCAGAGTAAGAGAAAACATTGCTAGATGTAGTTTTCTCGTTTTTCAGTATGGTTGCGACGTTAATAGATTCTCCCCGCTCTTAGTCTGATAGCCAATTTGTTTTAAGTGTGGTTGATAACAAGAATAGAATATTATTACCGTAAAAAGTAACTTTTGGATTTTTCTTTTATGAGATCGTTATTATGGTAGAAGCATTCGCATATTTAATTATTGAAAAACTGATACTTGCATAGAATAACTTTTAAAACCAAATGGTAGTCAAAAGTATTGTTAATTACTTGATACATGTGTAAATATACAGGTTTTTAAATGTTAATTCTACGAACTTATTGCCAGAAAAAAAATAAAAGGCTCTGTAGTATTTGTATCCAATACAAAATACTTTATGTCGATTGTCGAAAGTAATATTTTGATATTGTTTTCATTATTCTCATATTTTTTTCAGTTTCTGATGAAATGAAAAGAACTTTATAAAATGGACTTTATGTTTTGTCGTTATTAAGAATTTTAAGGTGTTTTTGGAACAATCGATTTTACTGGTTAAGTTTATTTTTATTCACTTATAGTTAGTTTATTTTGAAACAATAGTCAGCAAACTTTGGACTTTAGTACTGTCACAAGTAAAGGCTTTTTGAATTCACTCAATGGATTATTATGCATTATAAGCTGCAAGTATAAGAAGAGAGAAACTGGGTGGGCGTGTTAAAATCTGTTAAGTCTTTTAGGGGGAAGAAAGCAGTTTATTGTATAGGCTATTCAATTAAGTCTGTCACAGTCTTTCTTGATTGTCTTTCGATTTCCAGATTTTGTTCTTGAGACAAACAGAGCAAAAAGGGATATAAGAATCACACCAGGAGGAGTTTATATTATGTACAAAGGTAAAAACAGAGCTCGTCTCGGCGAGCGCTAAATAGAATCATTGAAACCTGAAGATTAAATCACCTTGAACCCAAAAAATCCAACACAGAAATAAAATGATCGCACACCAATTCCCAGCATATCACTAAGCATATCACTAATTCGGTACTCCCATCACGTACCTACCTACCCAAAGGTGTCTGAACCACAAGACCTTATTCATGAGAAGCGACTTTCAGCTGACCTCTGCGGCAAGATTTGGCAATAAACAGGGACCCTAGTATAATTTGAATGTTTACAGCGTCGATGTGTGTGTACCTTAATTTCCTTTAATGTTTATGGGGGTTCGGACATGTCATGTCCAAGTTTTAAGTAAACGGGATGTGTGAAACGTGCTTGTTTTGAATGGGGTTGTAAACGATTTGTGGGTTTGTCCGGTTAAATACCTATTGGTTTTGTCAACAAATCATATTATGTCTACATCTTTAAAAAAGCTTGTGTATGTTTACTGTAATACTTTGTGAGTTGATACATGCAACAAGACTTTCACAAGTTCAAAGTCAAAGTTAAATGTAAACCGCTGACTTGGTGAAGAGCGAGGGGTGTCCTGAAATTCTAGATATGTGACATTTTATCAACGAAAGCGTCGTAATAGCGATTGGAAAAAATGTTAAAGTCAATGGGATTACCAAGCGCTATCATAATGTCATTTAATCAATCCCTACAGCATTTGCATTTCGATCATCGTCATCTTATAATGTGTAGTGCTATTCTGGGTACATGGTCCTCACATATATGAATTTATTAATGTATTTATTACTTATGTAAATATTGTAAAACATCTATTTTTTATAAAGAGTAAGGATGGGTTTTCTTGTGCATTCTTCTCCATTACAAGCTACTTTTCCGAATGCACGTTAGAACCAATTTTAATTACTTGTAAATTTTAATTTGTGTTCGACGTTCAAAAGTGCCGCTTATTGGCCTAGTTGAATAAATATATTTGACTTTGACTAATCATATTCATTTTATGGAATTACACTTAAATACTTGAAGCGAATAGCACTTTTGAATTGACAACGCTTTTCACTTGTGCCTGTGTCCAGCTGTGAATATCTTTCAGCTGACACAATGATCATGCTTACTGCAATATACGATGAAAGAAAGCATTGTATTTCTGCGTGTTTAAATGGAGGCCTTTGAGAAAACTAAAGTATACTAAACATAATAGATAAACTTCCATAATTTCCGAATGGCATCCAGCAAGCATCTTATCAATCAATCGATCAAAGTTCTTTTCATCCTTATTTGAGAGAGATCTTAATCTATCTTTTGACGGTGACCCTGGCCTAGTTACCGTGCCAACAATATTATAGGTTTCTGGTGGTCATTAATAATGGCTAAGTAAACAAAATGCATGTCGGAGACCTGTAGTACATCAAAGAATGCATTATGCGATTCTATTAGTGGTAAAAACTACTCGGCATTCATTTGTCACCGTCCCCTTTCCTCTTAATTCTTTTTAATTTTACTACCCACTTTAACACCGTCCGCAAAGAATTCAATTAATTTTACATTTAAGAATTCAAATAGCTCTAGTAAAACTTTTGTCTAAAAGAGTACTTGTATTCCTGGTCGAGGTGTTAACTTATGCTTTTTAATTTAAGGGTCTACCTCAGCAAATCTTTGGCTCTGGAGAGCTATTAAGTGAATTGTCCATTTTAAGAAGGCACCTGGGTTTCGTAATTTGGCAGTGTGCCCGAACTAGGTGGAGTGTTGTGGAGTTTTTTTACAAAGATGTAAAAGCCGTTTGTGGGATGTAAGCTTCTAGTAGTATGTTTGTTAATTCGTAATCATTTCGAATGGAGTGCATTGTGTCTTGTTGTCCTACTTTAGTTTGCTGATTCTTTTGTTTCTGTTCGAGCTATTTTTATAGTAAATCCGCTTAGTGCGCAAATAAATTGTACAGCTTACAACGATATTCTCTTGTTCCTTATTGGATTATTAAATATTCGGACAAAACATGCGTTTTTATTTATACCTACAGAGCGCACCAGAAAAACAATTGAAATGCATAAAATATAATATTTCATCGCATTTCGATGTTCTATCCGTTCAGCATCAACTCATGTACACCTAAGAAAGTTGAATACTCCTAAAATAATACCTCCAACTCTACTACAAACATTTGCTCAAACATTTGATTCAAAAGTGTACCAAACTTAACAGAAAAAAAAACTGTTTCTGAACTCAGTTGAAGCATATTCTCTTGTACGTTATTCAACATGTCATTGTGCTTTTTGTTAGGAAATGGGGTCGCGTTACGATCTACCACCACCTGACATTTTCTGCTAAACTTATTCCTTCTGCAGGAATTTCCAAAGTGCCTCGAATGCTCGTGACAACTGGTTTTTAGCTGCCGACATCTGCGACAACTTTAAATGAATTTAATGCTCTTAAAAATATGGGTTTTGCTGGTTTTCAGATCTCTTGAGACAGTTTTGAGGTATTATGTAAATGCTGTCGGGTTCTCATGGAATGTAATGTTAGTAGGAATGAGGCATTCAGTTTTCGCGTTCGTGTTGAACGAAAGGGTGACATTATCCGTGATAGCTTTTTGAGTCAATGACAAATCCTAACCCATTAATCAAATAAATGTAAGTTAGTGAGTATGGATGGAAGTTTTTAATTCTTTCACGCCAACAACTAGTGAACGGATTTTGATGATACTTTACATTAATGTAGCTTATACATCAGAAAAACACGTGAAATATAATTTAAAAGATATTAAGTACCAGTTCACCGTGGGCAGAGCCGCGGGCAGCAACTTGTTAAATTATAAGTTGTCCTGTTAGTAAATAACCTAGTAGGTGTTGATATATATATATTCCCAATGTTAACGTGGTACTGGCCGTGCGCCCGCTCGGTGCCAGAATATCAATATTGGACCACCTTTTTGACAGTTTTGTTTGCAAAATATTTTTGATTTATATATCCTATGTTGGTTAAGAAGAAATTTTGTCCATCAATTTTTCTGTGTAAAAATATTTTAAAGCATCTAAGTCGTTTTGGAGGAGTATGCAAAAGAAGCGAAAAAATATCGTGTTTTTACCCGACTGCCGAAAGAGGTTATTGTGTTTATCAGTCTATGTATGTATGTTTTTATGTGGCGCTGTAGAGACCAAATGAGTTGGCCGAATTTGATGATTTTGACGTCAATCGATTCGTCTTAACCTTGGGAATGGCGGATTTTGGGCGCCATATTGTAGGGGCCCAATTTTTTTATTTTCTTCCAATTCCGTCGTCATGGAGGTATCAAAATAACGGGTTTTAAGAGGTAATTTCAAATATATATGTACAGCTAGTTTTGGTCAACCAGCTCGCGAATATGTATCCTCCGACTGCACAGCATGATTTTTTTCTTGTTTACGTCTTTTTTCAAATTATTTTTTTAAAGCGAAAGTATTAGTAATAAAAAAAAACAAGTTTCACAAGTAGTAATCAATAGCATTTTTTTAAGACCTGGCCTTCACTAAGAAGTACGCTTTAGAAAGTAACCGTTTTACGGCACTTAAGCAGAGCCTTAAATGGCTTTATCAGTAAATCAATCATCTCCCAATAGACACTACATAACAGTTTACCTTAACACACTTATCAATCCGTATCCACCTACCGTCTTTACAAAAATATCCATACACAAATTCAACTTCTTATCCAAGCTCAGTAACACGTTACCTCAATAAAATATCAGCTTTAGAAATTGGATGCCTACTCCAAATATCACGTATGCCACTACGTGGGACTTGAACACCTCTGTCCCTCGGGGAGTTACTGGATTTAGATTTAGTCAGCAAACATCAATTTTCTTGACATTCAAAAGGTTTACTCTGAATTAGGTTTTGAATTTTATGACTATAGGGATCGTCTAGATTTGTGTAGCATTTATAAATAGGGAGATTTCCTGGGATTGATTTTGTTGTGGATAGAGTTATTTTGAATACACTATGTGTGTGTATGTTTTGCGGATACTCTTATCTAAGAATATCTTCCTAGTTTCATAGACTTTTGAAGTCTATGTAAATAAAAATCATTTGCCAAATTTATGTAAGCGCATCACTTCAGAATAGCTGAACCTATAAAGTTGTTTAGCTCTTTTTTTGATGTGTTTTTTATCGCCAACACCAGGTTTTTAGGGACTCGTACCCGAAGGGTCGGAATCCCTAAAACGGAGTCCTATTTCTGTCTGTTCGTCTGTCCATCTTTCCGTCTGTGTGTCTATGTCTTCAAATTTTCACAGTATAAGCATATTGTTGACCCAAAACCATACAAATTGTCAAAAAATATTTTAAATGACGGCTCCCATACAGGTAACGGGGCGTGAAAGGAAATTTTCATCAACCCCATCAAATGGGGTATCGTTGTTTAGAACTCATTGAGTAGATACATACTGTATTCATATTTTTTTTTAAATATTGAAACACAAAGGAATGAGCAGCCACCAAAATCAAATTTAACAAAATTTTATTCCGAAAAATTTTTAACTGCCCATTTGATCTATAAACTTGAAATTTTGTGTTAATGTTTATTATTACGTATATTTTACAAACAAATACCAATATATTGATAAATATGAGTTTTTCTTTGAAATGCCGTCATTTTTCCTATTACAACCAACTTGATTTTGCGGTTTGGTACGGAATCATAAATGTGCGAAGTCCGACACGAACTTGGCCGGATTTTTAAGAAAGCAAAAATTGTGTCTTTTCATGTTTTGCCTGCTTTGTAAGTAATAAATAGAATAAACTCTATTATAAACAAGAAAAAAAGAAATTATGCATATATTTTACAACAACGTAATACTATGGGACCAAAAGGCGGTCTTATGGCTGACAGCGATATCTACCAGATAAATTTTGGATGGACTGAAAGAACTTTAAATAAAACACTTAGTGCTACATAAAAAATATTAATACATAAAACTTATACAACCATATAAATACTAAACATAAACATACAAATAAACATACATTCATAATATTACATGTTACAAAATAATTACCTATGTAAATAAAATTCTCAAGTCTTTTGAGTTTTCTTCATAGAAAGGAATATGAGTATGTGTGCAGTCTGCACAAGGTATAATCATCTTTAGGAAACGGAAAGCATGTTTGCTTCAATTTACCAAGAACAATTTTTTTTTTCTTTACTATCAAAGAAGGAATAAATTAAATATATTTTTGCAATATTATGAAAACTATAATTTTTCTTTGAGATGACATGCTTGTTTATCTTGTTTTACATTTGAGGAAATCTCGTCAAACACGATTACAAATTGTTCATTTGATGTAATTATCAGTATACATAACATCACGCACGTGTTCCGGGTTGAGCAGGAGGTGCACCTATAGGTAATACAGCAAAATTTCGCCAATTATATTTAAGTCCCATTTAGTAGTAACTTGGCACAAATCCAGACATCAGCCTGCTACTGAGAAATTCCAGATGAAAAACCCAGTAATTCATTGTCCGACCCGGGTATCCAACCCAGGACCTCACGCTCAGCAGAAGCGCTTACGACCACTGGACCAAGGAGACAGTTTACCGAAAATCTCTAAAAACAAGTGTACACCAAGGCTGCCATACACGGGGTCGTCTGGCGGCCATGTTGCCATACATGGGTTCCCGCCATAAGCGGCACAGGAGGACACTGTGGTGTTTTAGTGGGTTTGAGTCCCACATAACTGCAGTATCTCCCCGTGGTAGTGACTGCGCATACTTATTTATTTATTACTAGCGACCCGCCCCGGCTTCGCACGGGTGCAATGCTGATACTAAATACACTACAGAAAAACTGTGAACGTTGTATATAAAAACATAGCGGCCCGCTCCGGCTTCGAACGGGTATAAAATATATAGCCTATGTGATTAAAATCGATTCAGTAGTTTTGATTTATTCATTACTGCCCGTGGCCCGCACGCGTTAAATTTGGAGTAAAACAATCCCCCTTTCCCTATACCATGAAGATTTCCTGCTATCTTTGGAATATCTAAATTCATACACTACATTTTTACTTTTTACATTTTTAACTATTTATTTTATTTTTACAACATATTACAGAATGTCTTTATAAACAACGTTCACAGCTTTCTTGACAATACAAACATGTTTTCTCTGGAGGTCACTCTTGAAAGAGCGACATACAGTTGTCCATGTGAAAAACAGTCAACGCTCAAATCTAAGCCTGCAACGTTGAAGGTTTGACCCTGCGATTTATTAATGGTCATTGCAAAAGATGTCTTTACCGGAAACTTTAAACGTTTAAATTGGAAGGGTAAATCCGATGGTATCAGAGGGATTCGGGGAATCAATACATCTTCTTCGGTACCACATCCTGTGAGTATTGTGCACTATATTATGAAAGTTTTCAATGATTTTACCAGCAAACGCGTGCCATTGCAAAGTTTAGGTGGATTCAGGTTTCTTAATAAAATAACAGGACAACCTACTTTTAACACCATTTTGTGAGGAGGGAGTCCAGACGGGTTCAAATAATTAAGAAATTTTGTAGGAAAATGAACAGCTTCTTCCAAATCGAGAACAGTATCGACCGAGTAGTATATTTTCGTCGGCGCATCAATCTTTGAAAGAATCAAGTTATTTACTTTATCTACTTGTTCGTTAGTTGGTGACAGAATCGCTCTTTCTTTAAACCAAGATATTGTCTTATAACTTATGTTATCAATGTCAGGATAGACATTGTTGACTAACTCTTGGATGTTGTCTATCAAAACGCAAAGGTTTTCTAGGTCAATCCTTCCCTCACTTTGTGTTAACTCTCCATTGCCAACTTTTAGCAGCATCTCTGGAAATAGCCTGTTCTCACGTGAAGATGACGAAACCCTCATATTAGTTTTAAGCTCTAATTTATTGACATGTGGCCAAAGGTTGGATCTTTTTAGGCAAGCATTTATTTCGTCAGCACGTGTTCCCCGAGTCACAACTGGTAGGATTTGACGGAAATCTCCTGAGAACAGAATTGTACATCCACCCATAGGTGAATTTTTGTTGCGCAAATCGCGCATTGCCCTATCCAGTGCTTCCACAGACGTCTTGTTTGACATGGTAGCTTCATCCCAGACTATTAATGAGCAGTCACGCATCAATTTTCCTGTATTGCTCTGTTTAGAAACACTACAGACTGTTATTATCATCGGTGGCGATTTTCAGCGGGAGCTTGAATGTGGAGTGTGCGGTTCGGCCTCTTTCCAAAAGCGTAGCGGCAATGCCGGATGACGCAACAGCTAACGCAATTTTTCCGATAAATCTCACTTTTTTTAAAAGCAGATTGATTAAAAATGTTTTTCCTGTACCTCCTGGGGCATCAAGGAAAAACAATTTCCCTTCATTGTTATCAATTGTTGATAGTAATGCAGTGAATACTTTTTTCTGATCGATGTTTAATCGTGGCTCATCTTGAGCTATATTTTGTAAAAGTCTCGTTTGATCGTATGATGTTTCTCTTGTGTATTCGGCACTGTTAGTTAAATCTGAGTTAGTAGTATTAGCTGGCATCGGCAGCCCAAAATCCTTGATCGATTTACCCGAAAGTAATTGCACTACTTTGTTCAATTCCAATAATGCTTCGTCAAATATGTTTTGATCATATTGAACATCATCTGAGTTTAACTCTCGCCGTCGCCGAATCAGAATATCACTGGCCATATTTTCTTGAAATTTATTCCATAGATTAACAGAATCAGTTACTTGACAAAACACTACTATGACGGCAAATAAATATCTTAATGATGTAGCTGAACTACAAACAGCAGCTTCTGATAATGTGTTTTCCCAGTGAGAATCGTCTTCCAAGAGCCCCATAGCTTTGCATGCTGCTTGATAAGTATTGTAAACAACACCTTGTACAGTTCTTAGGTGTGCAAAGGATGTCGGGCCTTTTACAATATGCAGTAACATTCTCAGATAAAAGCATTCGCTGTTGTTGGAATGAACCACGTAGAATCTGCCAAGAGCACCCGTTTTTTTTACTCCGGGGAAACCATCAACCGCAGTACCTTGTTTTCGCCGTTGAAAAGTTTTAGAACTCTGGTTCCATGTATAGTAACCTGGAACTCTGTCATATGTCAGTGTTTTCGCGAAATCATCTTGAGCACATAACTTGAAGAATGCTGTCAATGTTGTATCCCGCGGGTTATTAACAACTTCTTGTTTATTGTTCTCTGTGAAATATACTCTTTGTCCATTTTCTAAATGAACTGCAAGGTGGACAATTGTGGGAGCCCGGTCGTGCACTTCGAATGATAAAATCCTCCATACAGCTTCAGAGCTGCAGATGTAACGTCCAGACTGATATTTTTCCACTTCATTTGGTGATTGTATGCTGAAAGTGGCTTGATCACTGCCTTTATTAATGTACTTAGTAACATATTGAATTGACTTTATTGAATTGCACAACTCTACGTTGATGTGGGCATCGAAAATTTTCAAAAGGAGCGGCTTATAGGGAACGATCCATCGGTTATCAATATCATGGTTTCGGACGGTAGCATTTTGCCCACCCTGTTCTGGCGATCGTCGACGATATTTGGGATATCCGTCATCGCTAGTACTTGTTTGAGTTTGGAACGACTTCGGAATACCGCCGCAAACGCTACGTCCCGCAATTTTTAAATCTGTAATATCTTCGAAAATATTCACTTAAATCATACGGTGTAAAGGGCCATATAGATCTATATTAAATGAACAATGTATTCAAGGTATTTAATTGGTTAAGGATTAATGCTGTATTGGTTAAAATCGCTTCGAAAATTAGCCAAAATTTGTCGTAAAAAGTAAATGACAAAAAAAAGTTATTGTGGGTTATCCATAAGAGATAGACATATACCATCACGGACTTTTCTGTAGACCTTTTCAATGTGTACAATACTTAGTACATTATTTTGATAAAACTCGTGGGGTTCAGCCTGCGTTTGCAATGTAAGCGGAAAAAATGAAATTATTTACGACATCACATTAGAAACCTCAAAAATAACAGTACTTCTCCACTATTTAAAGGATGTTATTATACATATAAACCTTCCTTTTGTATCACTCTATCTATTAAAAAAAACCGCATCAAAATCCGTTGCGTAGTTTCAAAGATTTAAGCATACAAAGGGACATAGGGACAGAGAAAGCGACTTTGTTTTATACTATGTAGTGATATTATTTATTGTACACCACACAAATATATATACAGGACAAAATATCATAAAAGCAAGTGTACAATGGGCGGCCTTATCGCACAGGGCAATCTCTTACAGACAACCTTTGGATGGACTGAACGAGAGGAGAGGAATTTAGGGTTGTCAGTGTACAACATATCTTAAATAATAAAACATACTGATTCATACCCTTTTTTTTTTTTCCTTGAGAAACGCTCATGCATACTGATGCATGAGTATATCCGGGCAATAAAAAAATGAAAAGTGTGTGAATGATCCCTTTGAAGTAATTATCAGTATCTACATAATAAATATACTGGTTCTGGATAATCCCTCCCTATTTGGCCAACTGCCACTAACATACAAAACTGTCAGGCTTGACTGCTCCTTTATAAGACGGGTATTGAATGCTCTGACGTCATAATGAAGATCGGAGGGTACATTAGTGCGGTTATGGATAAAGATTATCACAAAAGTTGGATCATTTTCTCGATTATACTTTCATTTTGTGTTTGATTGTGAAGGTGGACTATAGAATGATTATGGACTAATAAGTACAGTCAAACTAGTTGATTCATGGCGCATTCAACCAATATTTCATTTGAGAAATTTAAAACATTAAAGTTGCCTTGTTTAAATTAAATATTGCTCGTTGCCCTTAGGACGTTTTATGGATTCCGTTCCTCAAAAGTAAAAAACATCCCTTATCATCCCTTTGTTGTCTGTCTATCCGTCTGTCGGTCTGTTTGTCTGTTAACTCCAGAAAAGAGTGAATAATAAGGAGAGTTTTTTCTGGTCCTGAAGTAGAAAAGCTTAATGTAAATGAAATTATTATATTTCTTATTATAATACTCAGTGCAAAAAATGCTCTGTCTTTACATTTTGTAAAAGTATCCTATTGCCAGTTACCGGCACATCAAATTTTAATATTTTGAAATATTTCCTCTTAGAGTGTGTAATAAGACCACTTCTGTATATCTCTATTACGAGACTCATACAAGCTGTTATGATTTTTCAGGTGGAAATATTTACTTTATGAGTATTATTATTGTGGGTAACATTTGAACGTAGTAATATAAATAGGATCGTAGTACGTCGGTGCACATGGCTTCTTTCTTTTGAATTGGTTTATTAAAACTTATTTACTGAAAAATCTTGCAGCGCTTTTTTATGTCTTGTTTTAGTTCTCTGTGTTTTTACATGTGGTACCTGTATTAAAGTGACCAATATTAACTAGCTGTCGCTAATTATCGCATGGGAACGTACTCATTTGCATCATCATTTCAGCCGAAAGACGGCCACTGCTGAACGTAAGCCTTCCCAAGTTCACTATTGGGATAAAACCTACCCCTAAATACTAACACAGGTGCAAAGTTTCATGCAAATCCGTTCAGCTGTTGATTTGTTCAGCTGTTGGCGTGATTGATTTAAAAACCTCCAAACAATCTTTAGATTTTCATATTTTCATAAAATTAAGTATTACATAAATTGCAAATTTCAATAAATTGTGAGTTAAAATTGTTCTTTTTTAATTTAAGAATATTTTACTGACCAAATTATAAACATGTGAGAAGTGAAGATATCAACAGCGTGATTAACTCAATTTCTGAGAAAAATAATTACATGCATACTTGTTCATATTTGTCCCACGACGAGCCACATCCGTTTTTCGCGGAAAAACAAAACTGCAGATTTGTTCTTGACTTCATTTCAGAGAAAATTTAAATTGAGAGTTTCTGGAAAGTCCCTCTCAACGTTAGCTTAGAGGCGGAAATTAATATCATAATTCACCTCTAGAAGTGTATAAAAAGCGACATCTATGGGCAGGCGGATATACTTTTACGTGCGCCGCGTGGGCGCCATCTCTGTGGCCACAATAAAGTTAGTTTTCTGTAATTATTGACATCGATTCCACGAGTTGTAACGTAACGTTAGCTAAGTCGAGCTAACGTTAGCTACGTTAATAAAATAAGTAATGATGAACTAAAAAAAAAAAGAAGATATAGATAATATAGAAACTATGGGCCGGCTTCGCACGACGTAGGCAGCTTATCAGGCAGCAGGTAGGGCAGGAAGACGTAGCACGGTGTAATGGGATGGCTGATGGCGCGCTATCAGCGTGCGCACCCAGGCAGCAGGACGGGCAGGATGACGTCGTATGCCCGAGGTAGGCAATCAGGCAGGTAGGTAGATGAGTAGGTAGCAGGACGGATAGACAGGCAAACGGGTTAGTACGTTGGCACGAAGGTGAGTGGAGGCTAGCTATGACTCAATAAGCCAAACAGCGAGGCCGGCGATGCCAAGAGATGACCGTTGAGGGTAAGGTTCCAAGAAATAATTCTCTCTTTAGGGTACTACACACAATATATTTATAAATTTTACTCCAAAGATTATATTACATTCACAGGCCGTATATATATATTAGTTTAAAGAGTTCTCAGATACGATCATACACTTAGTAATATTAAGAAATCAACCGTCTTTCGGCGTTTAGTCCAGATCCAAAACTAAAAAGCTGACGCCCGTTTTTCATCGTTCCGTGTCATATTGTCTCAATTTTAAATTCAATTTTCAATTAAGAAATAAAGACCAGAACGAATAAAACCGGTTCACAAAGGGGTCAGTCTACGCTACCCTTATAATAATGTACACCTAGCTTAAAGCAGGTCTAGTCCGTGGTACCTATGTTATGGTCTATGGTTTAAGAAAATAAAATAGACAGACAGATGTCATGTCAGATGAAAATGTCACAGTCGAAAAATATTGCAAGAATTACAAATTATCAATATAATTTAAGTTTTAGATATTAAAACAATCAGAGATAACTAAAGAATGCTTTTCAGATGATAACAATAGAAAGAAAAAATAAAAATGAATTACAAAAGTTGATAAAATATCAACAGATATAAAGGTATGGTTTGTATAGTGTTATGAATTGTAAATAGACTTAAAAATATGTGGCTCTGTTTAGCAGAATACCACAAAGTAAGCGAGCAAGATACCCATTTAACAATAATTGTTTACGTTATTGATACAAAATTGTCATGCGCTTACCAATATCAGCATATTTAGGCAGCCCTGGTGGTATACTACGATATTTACGTGCGCGCCATCTTTGTGATATCAATGAAATTAGTTTTTGTAGTTATTGACATCGATTCAAAATTGCCATGTGCTAACCAACATCAGCATATTTAGACAGCACTTTATGGCTTTAGAGGAGTGTTGCGGGTTGTGAGGAAGTAGGTATGATAAAAATAAAAATTAATAGGTATATACTAATTATTATTTACTTTTAATTTAAAAAAATATAATAATTCAGGTGCTTAAAAGGCGGTTTTTCAAAATAAAGAAGATTTACTTATATACGTAGTATTATTTATTATGTCCTAAATTACGTTTACCACAGCTTATGAAAATTAAATGATACTAAACTTTTAATTCTTAAAGTTAATTACAAATAATTATCTTACAAATCGAGGTTGGAACATGGAATGGTAACAACTACTAACTACAACTAGCTAACCTAAAAATGTCCACTCCAAGCCGATGTTAGGACATGGAGTGGTTACAATAATGAAATAAACTAACTAGCCTACGATGATCCATCCTACACGATGTAGGAATATGGAATGCCTTCTCCTTACAAAAAATGCTTATTAATATTGGTTTCGAAATCGATTGATTTACTGACGTTCTAGGATGCATTGGCTTCAAGGTAATTGCATCGTAACTTCCTGTCTCAATGTTACGTAGTTTCTGAGTCAGCAATTCAGCTAATGCCTGAGCTATGCGTTTCGTGCTCAAGGTCACTGCACCGTTGCAAGGTCTATGAACACTTAGTTGCCGCAATGTCAGCTGATTCCTAGGCATACGTAACGTATTTAATTTCTTTCTTATCTGTTACATTTTTAAATATTTTTATAAAGCACAAAAAAAAAAGAAAAACATTTAAAATATAAAAATAGTAGCCCACTGGTATCGGGAACAAAAAAAAAACAGAACAGTATAATTTATTATTCCTATGGTATTAATTAATATAGTAACCCAATTTACATTAACAAATATTGATTTACTTAAAAAACTCATATAGTTTTGAATACTTCAAAAGAGAACCAACATGTTACTCACGTTTGTTTCAAACGTGAGTAACATGTTGGTTCTCTTTCACAGTTATAATACGAGTATGTATGTATGTATGCATGTATCTTTTAGTATTTTATATTTAGTTAAGAAGCACTGTCTGTAACTTATTATTTTATTTAAACTTGCACCAAGTGCAACCCCATGTCGTGTCCAGGCTATCTCTCTCCATTCTGGGTTGCCTGGAAGAGATCGCAGAATGCGATAAGGCAGCCTGTTGTATGTTTGTTTTTATTTTAAGGTTTTCGTATGTGTTATTGTTTTTATCTTAGTGTACAATAAAGTATATATAATAAATAAATAACGGAGAGGGTAAACTTTATTTTCTATAACTTCTAATCTTTATCTCATTCCATTTACCATATTATTAAAACAAATTGCAATGGTTGCAAATCTTATCCTGGCTTGACGATGAGCTTTGGTTAGTTCATATTTTTGGGCAGGTTTATAATTATAGATCCCAGTTGCATGTAAATGTATTCGGACAGTGGTAAGCGAAATACCATGTCTTTTAGCACCAGATCGGGTGGTTGTGAAAGAATTCGTGGTTTGGCTGTTCACAATATCACGATGATGGCTGGATTGATTTGTGTAATCAATCGGACGTAGCCCTTGGCTGTTACAATTCACTTCACCAGTTTTTTTATACCGTCGCACCTATACACTATTTGTGTTTCTCTATAAATAAGTAAATTAAAAAGTTAGACATCTAATGGCAAAAAAAAAATTGATTATAGTTTAGATTACACTTACGTCGACATTTAATTCTCAAGCAATACTCTTTAAACTTTGATTTAGTTCCAAGAGGACGATTATTTTCACTTTTAAAAAGTTTCTCTTTCGAGACATCATTTTTATAAGTTGTTATTCGAACAACACAAGCAGACGAGTAATTATGCTATGATGCTATGTCATGTTTTACTTAACAAAATTATAAGCTTACCCTCAATCTTGTTCATAATCAGATTTTTATAATATTTTATAAACGTCACGGCCGACATGAATAATGTGATGGTTGATTTATAAACATATCGATGAATTTCACAGCCATGATAAGTGCCAGGCGCGGCGGAATAGCAGGTTGACTCGTGAGTTATAGAGTCTAGGTTCGAATCTTGCATTGGCCTAACGATTTTATAAAATTTTAAGTAAACGATTTTATGTGAGTTTTTAGAAATCTGTAAATAAGTATAATGTTTGATAAACACATTTGTTACTTTAAAAATATCAATAGGAAGTAGGAATGTAGGATGCGATGGATATTACCTAGCGGTCGCTTGCATGAGCGCCGTCAATTTTTATATTTCTAGTTAGAATATCTAAGCGTCATGCAAAAATTACATAATTTGACTCTGAAGCAATAAATAAATTTTTCGTCGACAGAATTATAAACGTTACTGACCAATTTTCTGTGTGTAATTTGAATTTGAAATCTTCTTATCAGTGTTCAGACCGATCTTTTTTTTTATATATTGGCTGTATATTCTAGGTTAGGCATATCACAGAAAAAAGATATGACAGAAGTTTGGTTTCTGGTCACAAAATTATTGGGACTTGCGAACTTTGTCTTACTATCAACAAAACTGAGTTTTGCTATTTGCTTTTTAGATTTTAGTATACATATAATCAAGGTTTATTTTCTTGTAACTAAAGTTTGCTTAAATTTAAAGTTACAGTTAAACTTGTTCGTTTTTTTTTTTTGTGTACAGTTATATCTCAAAAAACTCATCCTTGTGCGAACATTCCTCACTTACTGTACCTAAATAAAATGTGTAGAATTCTTCAAATAGTACAACATTGTTCCACAGACTTAATATTCAGTTAATATCTTAAAATTTCATTTGGCGCCTTCACTTCAGCCATTCCTAATAAAAGTAAATGGGTGCGTGCGTAAAGTTTGTACCATGCGAAGGTCTGGAAGTTGATTTCACGCTATTTTGTGTGATGTATATGAAACTCTTGATATAGCAGTGTCAAGATGTTATAATATGTAGTGATGAGATGGGTTTGGCAGTAACAAGTGAGATTGGTTTGTTTTTTTCTAGTATTTGCCAGTGCTAAACACCAGATTCAAAAATTTTCATTTATTTTTATTCTAAACAGAGTTAAGAGAGCTCAACTACAACCATCAAATACAAAAAATGGCTCACTATCTTCAGTTCTTTATTATTTTTTTCATTAAATTGTACTTGTTTTATGGAATATCGAACCCCGTTAATGGTGTTGCAAAATCGTATCACGCGAAAAACCGCTTCACTAAATTCAACTATTCTCAAAGATTTTAGATATAAAATATTAAAACTTCAATAACAAAAAATAAGTAGTAAAATAAACTGACATTTTCAAATTGATTAATTAAAAAATAATCCCACGAGCAGCAAACAGCGATTAAAATAAAAAGTGACTTTAAAGAAAACGGAATAATTAATAAAGAAAGTTAAAATGAAACTTGAACGGATTGGATAAAAGTAAATACATAGTCTTGAATTTTTTGTTGTAGAAAAACTGTAATTTATTCTATCAAAAAATATATAAGAAATAAATTAGAGCGAGCAGTTTCCATCAGACATAATTATTAAAATCTTTCACAGAATTGTTCAAAGAGTTTCATTCGATGAACTCATGTTGCTAAATACTGGGAATATTTAGCTTTTGTGAAAAAAACCAATGCAGCATGCAAATATATCTGCCCATGCTATTAAAATATTCTCTTCATCCCCCATTACCCCAATGCAATATAAGAGATTATCTACCTTCATCAAATAAGATGAGAGATGCAGTGAGCCTCTCGACTACAACCAATAAAATGAGTAAACATTTAAAATGACTTTTTCTGTGTCCGAAATCAACTATATACAACTTCAGCCATCGCAAAAGTTTTCTTTACATACACACGTCGACCGGTCCTGTGTTTCTCTTTTACTAACTCAACGAATCAACTTTATATACAACCAACAAACTGGCAATAATTGATATCAAACTAAACTGAACAGCCCGTTCTTTAAACAACCAAACTTCGAGAAAGGACCGGGAAACACTTGGGATCAAAGAGTAAACCTATAAAACACCTAGCAAAGTAAAACCGGAACCGATACATAAATAGCTAAGGTAAAAATAACAAATAAGTAACTGTAGGGTTCCGAGTAGAGGCAGAGCAAAGGCACTAACAGTTTTTGTCGTCAGTCGAAATTACATTGTTAGGGTGGGCACAATGGACGGACGGGATTTTGGGACTAAGGCCACAGACACAATAGCAGAACGAAAAAATTAAACAATTTTGACAAAGGTATCACAGAAGGTATAGTAACACTCAATGTTATAGACACAATAAAACATGCAATAATCAAAAGCAAACTAAACCAAACCACACGTTCTTTGATCAAGCTAAATCCAAAAATATATCGAAAAACTCTTGAACTCTTGATGATATTTACTTTGATCACAACTAAGTGATCAAAGACTGAACCTATAAAACACCTAGCCAAGTACATCCGGAACCGATGCATAAAAAGCTGGAGTAAGTATTATGTAACTGTTGGGTTTTAAAGAAAAGTAGAGAAGAAGCACTAACAGTTTCGGCCATCATCAGTCAAACATACATTGTTAGGGTGGGCACAATGGAAGGACAACATTTTGGGACTAAGGCTAGGTGCACTCGCAGAACGTAAAAGGTTAAGTATTTTTGAAATAGTTGCATTCATTCTTTAACATGAATATGTGTTTTTGGTAAATTGAAACTTCACTAAAGGTATAACTATCTAAAGGTTACATACGTAGATATTATGACCTTAGGCTATAACCAAAGTGTAATTTTAGCCATGGCAACGGTATCAACGGAACGAAACGGAATTATATACCAATGTGATTTTAATTTTACTGTATTTTTCTATATGACTTTTTTAAAATTTTGTTATGATTTTCAATTTAATTTTTTTATTTTTATTATTGTTGTGATTTTGTTTTTTTGATTTGGTTTTTTAATTTCTTATGCCAATGATAACATTGTGCTGTGTCACATAGAACTTTCAGTGAGCAAACTCTAAATCTTGGGCCACCAAGACATAGGCTGTGCCTAGTTTGTGGCTCATGGCCATTGTGAAAATTGTTTTTGTAATAACATGTGTGTGTCATTAAATTAAATGCAAACATGTAAGGACCACGTGACATACCGATAAGCACTGATATTCATTTAGCCGTAACTCATATTTGCCATATATAATCTGAGGTATCGCTAAATATTCACAAAAATAATATAATTAGGAAAAACCCGCCCACTCACAACACCAATAGTAAAATTTTACAAACTTTACATAATTTTTCGACGTTTTGCCAATCACTATCACGGTATTTTCGTTGATAGAATATCATTTATCTAGAGCGTCTTGTCATTTTATAACATGCAATTGATATTCAACTTTAAAGTTATTAATTTCATTAGTGCAAATAAATCTTTAGAAAAGTCGTTATGTCGTAAATATTTCCAAAAAATATAGCCAGGGTGTTAAAAGATAACCAACAGAACCCATTTGGAAATTTTTGGTTTTATTTCTGTTTAGTTTTGCTCGCATCACGTACAATTTACGGAACCAATGTAGGTAACTGTTATACATAAACATTGTGCGTAACTTGAAATATTACTAAGTTTTTGCTTCGGTTCACTGTATCAAAATATAGATGAATTTAAATTGTTCAAGAAGTAAAATATACACATACAATTATCAATATTTATATACGCACGAAGTTCAGACACTCGAACTTTATATTCGATAGATGGCATTGTGCAATTGACGTCATTTTCTGAATGACGGTTTTAAGATTCTACGCAGAAGAATTACTCCAGAAAAAAAATTGAAAGTAGGTAGAGTATATAGGAAGGCAATTAGGGTAGGGTAGACAGTTAACGGGCGGGCGCGAGGCCGCGGGCACAGCTAGTAAACAATACATTTTCATTACTTTACACATTTACAAGTACATCAAAATACCTATACCCAATGATTTTCAAATAATCAGATACGTTATACACTCACAAAACAATTGAAAAAAGTGTGCCGCAAATAGCGGCAGCACACATACACACTTTTCATTCATCTAACATTAAAAAATATTTATTTTAATCAATAAATAAATAAATTACAAATACACATGATGGCATTTATTTTATTTTGTTTTTGTTTCAACAAAGCCTATTGATCTTCGCCATGCGTGACATAAAATAAAGATTAAAGGTCACAATTGTGACCTATTCGAGTCTTCAAAATGCGCGCGCTCATGATATATCTGTTTATTTGAATATCATTGCCTATACCTATTTGTTGGACATTTGTAACAATAAGAAAACTTTTAAATGACTCTTTATTACATTCTTGATTAAAGCAGTAGTAGGTACTTTTATTTTATTAAACATTAATAAAAGCGTTGTAGCTAGAACAAACTCTACCTTCGTTTTTCTTTTATAAAGTTTCATCTTTTACAGACTAACAGATTAAATAAAAAAGTCGTACAATAAAAGTCTGTTTATAAAGATTGTTACTATCAGCATAATAAAATTTAAGTTTGAATTCTAACATTTCTAAGTAATATTTGTGATTGATTTATTTATCTATGTACTGTTGGAGCGCTATTGTCTCCCAGTCACAGTTTTAAACTAATCCAGCTATTTCCGTACAAGCAATTTTTGTAAAATTTATTTTGTTGAAATAAATAAATATAACAAAATAGGCAGTCCATTATCAGTCTATAACGTTCCTAGTACTGGGCTGTAAGTCTCCTCTGTAAGAGAGTAAAGGAATCATCTCTATGGAGGGTTTTGTACAAAAGATAATTTCATTATCAAGAATAATGTGTTTCTATTTTTTAGGTCGTCACATACAAAAGCCAGATAAACTTTTTTCAAGAACAACTTAAATAAAATAAAATCTAGATTTATGGTAACCCGAGTCTGAAAGGCGATCGCCTATAATAAATCTGCAGCTGCTAAAACGAAACTTGAAAACAAAAGCAAGTTAACAACAGCCTTTATTTCTTTTGAAATGACAGGGGATGAATATATATTTTAATGCGTATTAAAATAATATTTCGTTGATATTTGTCTGTTTTATTTTTATTGTTTAAATAGGAATGAAAACATTGGCCAAGTTACAAACTTGAAGATATTTTTGGGTTGATATGTAATAGCAGTGTGGTGAGTACTTCTAGGTCATGCTATTAATTAGCGATAACTGTTGTCAAAAGCTCTACATTAAATATAATTCGATAGCGCATTCTGAATAATTTGAGAATTACTGTACCTATATGCCGTTCGTTGACTTGTGTGTGCCCTGGCAGTTGAGTGAGTCATGCTCTCTCTAATGTCTCTCTGATGGTGACAAATGTGTTGGATCATTCGGTTCCCTTCATGATGGTAGAACTGAGTGGTACCAATCCATGCCGGCGTCTTGTTCGTGAACGGGCGCCATCAGTTGGGGTTCGTCATAACTTGGCTGCCTCGGCCTATTTTTTATTTGGTACTTTTTGTATTTTTGAATTGATTGTTTTACTCTGGACGCTTATTCGTGCACGTCTTTTTACATCGTTCTGACATATATGTACTTTTCCAACAAGAATTATGTAAACTAAAACTGATAGAAAAGAGTGTCCGTGGAGTTTCTTGCACGTTTCTCCATAGGAATGTGTAACTAAATATTTTTTTTGTTATACAATTCAAAAGTACCTTTAAGGTTTAGTTGAAATAAACTGTTTGGATTATGTTTATTTTAATTCTATTTTGATTTTCTCGCTAATATAACGTCATTCTATAAGCGACGGCGATGGTTGAAATTCTAAAATGTAAGAGATTGATCACGTAACATGAAACAAGAGATTTAATTACATAGATAAAAGTATATACAGTGTATAAATTACTTAAATAACTAAGACTACAAACATATACACTTTAACCAAAAACTTCTTACTAACTAAAACTAAAAATATACACAACTAAAATATGGCGTCGAAAAACTCCTCCACATCGTTGCCCACTGGTAATGTACCCAAAAGGCTGGCAGCATTGCCACGTTGTATGGCAATGCTTAATCTCTGACCAAGATAAAAGCCAGCCCTTGGGTCACGCGAAGTGTCAACTAGGCGTTTGGACAGATCTTTAAACAAAGCGTGAGCACTCGGACCCCACGGACCAAGAGTTTCAACCCCAAACGGTTCGAAAATATAACTACCGATGAGGGTATTATATTTCCGCCGTTTGAGGTTCTCTGCTGCCGCAGCGGCAGTGCCAGCACAGCACGATGAACTCGGAAGATGGGATGGCGCAAGAGTATCGACACAAGTAGCGTCCCACACTAAAGGCCTACCCATCTTCCATGGAAACAAAGACATCCCGTCCGGTCTTTTGCCATCGTCACGTGCCAGGCCATGGGGTTTTAATACGGCCGGAACGCCGACGGTGACGAGAGCACTTCGGATGATGTCGTTTAAGTTTCCGTGCCGAGCGAAGCGACCCGCACTTCGGCTGCATGAAAGACCGTGGTGACCGAGGCTGTTGACAACTTCGCCACAGTGACAACGATGTGGAGTACAACAAGGAGCGCCAAGACGTAAGGAAGCAGCGAGGCGGAAAGTAGTGTCGTCGAACAAGGTGCCTATGTTCGACGACGGTATTGCGTGAAGCAACATTAGATCAGTATCTGCTAAAATTTGTAATTAATGCATTGACATTTTATTTAATATCACTATTTTAATTTGTTTACAATTTTATTATTTTATTTTGACAGCTTTTATAACTCTCTGACAATACTTTGATAACATTTTTCATATTTTTATGATAATATTGCTGACTATTTAATTTTAACTTGAATGGATTAATTTTTATTGGATTCTGTTTTTAATTTAATGTTTATGAGTGTAATATTTATTATGGTGGTGCTAGACCAAGTTAATTTTAAATATAGAGTTGTACCTATAAAAATAATACTAAGATATGTGAATTTGCCATTCTGTTTACCTTGGAGACGGTTTTAGTGTTGCATGTTTCTTATTGATTGTGTTCCTAAATATAGTATTTCTGCTGCTCTCATGCCTACGTTTAATTACTAAATTACTCACCTTAACAAATATTATAGACTAGTTACGTCGGCAAATAAATGATATATTATTATTTCAACAGCTAGTCTTAACAATCCCATAAATTATTATCATCTATCATTAATAGTATGTCATTAGACAGTTAGTGTCTTTATTTAATAACCACTTCTCTCAAAACAGTGAAGGAAAACATCGTGAGGAAACCGACATGTCCTAGAACCAAAAAATCGAAGACATGTGACACCCACCAACCTGCACTGGGCCCGCGTGGTGGATTAGCAGTGGGAATATGAAAAGGCTGATGATGATGATGTAATTAGTCAAGAGCCATATGCCCTCTTCTTTCCCTTTAGCTTTGCCAAAAGAGACGTATTACTGATTTTCCGTAATGTGTTAACCTACAACATCCTTTAACCTAAGTATTGGCGAAAAGGCAAATTATTTAGGTGCACGCTACTAAATGTGTGGAGGTTTCGGTAATGGCCACTATCCATTTGACCGGCGACTCTGATACAAATCCGAGTCAGACCAGAACAAGCGGTAGGAACGGTTAGTGACGTACTTTGCGGTTCGTCTGCGGATTTTAAGTACAAAGAGGTACGTTAACGTGTAGAAGTAATGTTTTGGCAATTTTTTTATTATAGTTTGCCTTTTTGACAATCGCTATCGCCACGCTTTCGAATATTGAATGTCACTTGTCTAGGGCCTCAGGCCGCGGAATCCGATAAGGCCGCCCATGGTATGTCTTTTAGTTTTAAGTTCTCTTTATAATTATAACTTATGACAATAAATAAAATTATATTAGTTTTCAAAAGCTTACCAAACGCCAGCATCGTTTTGTAGTTACAGCCTTACTTTACAGGTAAAAGCCGTGAATTTACATATGAGTATTTGAGTAAATATTACCTTTTTTGATTGCTTAATCACCAGATCAGTTCGATGGTGCCATTTTCATTAGAACAATTTATTTAAATTTACTTCATCACAGTCACTTAACTTTTCGAGATAACTTATACCCAAAAGATGAGAATTATAATGGAGAAGATCTAGTGGCCATCTGTGGTCTTCTTCATCAGTTCCACTTCACCAAATGATACTTTCTGAATGAAAATGCTTGCCATGCTGATGAAAATACCACAAACGCTATGCGTATACCTATAAAATTAAAGGGGTTCCCGCGATTTAAATGGGATCCACTCATCAGATCCAGACTTCATGACAGTGGACTTAGTGACCACTTCAAAAATATACCCTTCGAAACAAAAAAATATTTTCCAAAATCGGTCAAAAAATTACAGAGGTAATAAATAAAAAAAAACATAGTTATCGAACATAGAACCAGAAAGTCGGTTAAAACGTTATAACGGCACATTTTCCGATACCCTATAGTTGATAGTTCGAGCGAGGATAGTTTCGAAACTCCGGTGAGCGACGCATCTTAATAAAATGCTCATCATGTCGTTGCACAGAATAGTTTAAATTCAAACCGGGCTTGCCCTTTATAGTAAATGTTCACTGGGATTAGACTACATACGGTTGGAACGTTCTGAATACTTTTAGAAATTAATAATAGTGGGCAAAATTCGTGACGAACATTTAAATAAAAAAAAGTAAAATTGAAGGCCATGTTTTCTGGCTTCCAATCAGATAAATGAAAAAGAAAGGTGGAACCATTGAAATTACAGGTAATTTTCTTCTCTCAGCAATCATCAACATCATCATCATACCTTTTTAATGTGCCCACTGCTGGGACGCAGGTCTCCTCTCTATGCGAGAGGGAATGGGCCAGTGTGGTTAGTGGATGCCACAAGTTTTCAAATAATTGATTCTAGAACATGCCGGTTTCCTCACGAAGTGTTAATTCACCGTTATGAGAGCAGTGGTGATGAAATAATTTACACTAAGTAAAGCGCCTGCCCGGCTTCGAACCCACGACTTACGATACGTGAGTCGGGGTTGTTACCAATGGGCCACCACTGCTCACCAATTGTCAAAAGACGTATAGGTATAAAATATTACAAGCACTAACAGGTAATTTCCCTCACTTGATAAATAGGAATATGGTTCTCACATAGGTACTTACAAATATTGCAAACATAGGTATTTACCTAATTCAACTACAACGGAACAATGTGCGAGTCAATTTCTTAAGGCGATATGATATATACGCCCCAATGTAACGCAGTACTGGCCATGCGCCCGCTCGATGCCAAAAATTTAAAATTGAAACTCCTTTTGAACAGTTTTGTTTGCAAAATATGATTTGATTTACATATGCTATGTTAGGTATGAAGAAATTCCAGCCATCAATTTTTCTGTATAAAAATATTTTTAAACATCCAAGTCGTTTTGGAGGAGTTTCCAAAAAGTTGCGAAAAAATATCGTGTTGTTAATTATTTTTTAAAAGCAAAACTATTAGTTACACGAAAAAACCTTGTGTTCAAAATTATGTACATGAATCAATAATAAATATATATTTTTTTCAAACCCTTTAACCAAGCTGTTACTGAGGAGTATGCTTTAGAAAGTTACCGTTTTACGGCACTAAAGCGTATGTAGGCCCTTAAACAAAAATAGTAGAAAAACTAAAGAATTACTATTATTATGAATGTAATACAAATTAACCAGTTTGATTTTTTCTACACTTAAGATATATGGAGCAGGACCAGCATATTTTCAAGCAAGCAATCTTATCTTGAATATAATCATCTAATTTGTAATATGCTTATTTACAAAGTGTGCTTTTAACAATAGTTTTAAATTTTCTTCCATTTTACAGTCACAGTTTTCACAGTTTTAATATCTCACAAGGTATTTTATTATAGAATTTAAATGAAAGATGTGTGTTCTTTTGCTAATCTTTAAGATGGTTGATCTAACTTATCATTATTTTTAGTAGTGTCACTAATTGAGATCCATCTGATCTCTATAACCTTTAAGAAACCTAAGCTTCATAACAAAGTAACATTCTACCGGCAATAGCAATTATTGACAAAAAGTCCCAAATGTACAGGATCGTTATCGTTGCCAAAATATCACGTTGACTATCCCCAAATATTTTGGTGTCTGGGTTTTTGATATTATCAGATATGTCTATAATTTTTATGGCTTCTGCCACCTTTTCAGAGATAATTTATAAATAATATTAGGAGTTAACATACTACTAACCCTCTGCCATTTTGAGCTTTATTCTATTTCATGCTTTCATGTATTACACATAACAAAAAGAATGCTCCTCGCGGTGTTAAGGTACCTAGTAAACATCTGAAAAGGGCTTCAATACAAATGTAAAAGGGCATCGCTACCGAAAAAATAAATATTTACTCCTAATACAATTGCCATTACGCCCCAATAAAGGAAATTCTGAGAATAAACAATGAGGACAAATATCAAGTAATACTTACTTTTATAAATCAAACACTCTCATATTTTTCCTTTTGACGTCTATATTTTGTGCATTGCTTGGTTTTCAATGGCGTACCTATTATTGCGTGTATTGATATTGATCGATTTCTTTTGACGGCATTAAGAGTGGTATGAGGAAATAAAACAAATAAACTAATAATCTACATCTATACTTCTATTTCTAAACTCACATGCTTCCCAAAAGACTCACAGTTTTTAGGCAACATGTCTGCGAATGGTATTGATTATAATATTTATTATGTTAATTTTAGCACTGAACTTTCAATGTAGTTTTAAATATTATTATAGAATTGCTATCAAAATAAGGAAAAACAAGTAAAATAAAAAATCAGAAACCCGACTGCTTAAGAAGCGAACTAAAAAGCTGAAAACAAGAAGAAAATCATGCTGTGCTGTCGGAAGATGAGGTTGTCAGCCAGCTCGCGTCTCATTTTCTTAGTTCGCTTTATAAGCAGTCAGATTTTTAAATTAACTGTTTTTATTATTTATAAATTTTAGTTTTAATTTTTTTTTCAAATAAGTTTTAATCATATAAGTGGTATATAGTTTTGTAACCACATCTTCAAACCCTTCATTTTGATAACCCACTCGAAAGATTTGGAAAAAAAAATGGTACCCGCACAATATAGAAAGAAAGAAAATAAAATACAGTTACTTAGCACAGACTAAAAGACACCCATATGGCGCCCAAAATCCGCCATGTTTTTTTTTATTTAAACGTTACTTATTTAAGATCACTTGGGTGATCAAGAAGCAGCTAACGATGTCTTAATTATATAAATCCGTCTAGCGGTTTTAAGATATGAGGTAATAAAGAATATTACATACATACAAGATACGCGCGAAAAACCTAACCCTTTCTTTGCAGTCGCGCGAAATGCTAAATAAAGAAACGATGCATGACTTGTGAGAAAAATCAAATGAAATGGATAGACAAGATAATGTCAAAACCGAGACGGCTCTACCTCGTTAGAATAGTGGTACTGAAAATGGGGTCCTAGGTTATTCCATCTGGGGTGTGTTGTAGGATTACCTCTGCTTAAGCCTTCGGGGAATACAGGTGTTATGTTGTGCTATGTTAAAATGGAGACAGCTGATGTGCGGAGGGAAAATAACGTCTTATACTGATAATAAGAATAATAAGATGCTGACCGTACCTCCGGGATTGTCCTGATAGCCAATTACTCCACTCCTCAAGCACCTCCTGATATGTTGCCCCGTTGGCGCTACGTCACTAAAGTGCTGGCGACCCTTTATGGGGGTCCATTAATTATGTGTGTAGGTCGCCATTTTATAGTCATTTAGTTCAACAGTGGTCAGGCAGGGGGCAGTAGTCCTCCTATAGTTCTAGGCAATAGATCCACTAAACCTACGAAACCCATAGCCCAATACATTTTTTTCCATAGTTTGCAATAGTCCTAGCACCAACCGGGGTATGCCTTTGGGTGCACTTGCGTAGTCCATACAGGTATTGTCATCGGTTGGTGTCACATTTCCTGATACATGCCTGTCAAGGCCTCTGCGGCTTCACTCTTTGCCTGCCATCGCCGCCGCGCGGTCGTCTCGCTGCCACTCCGCTGCTCGCCGCCCCCACCGCGCGCCCCGCCGTGCCCCACTCTCCGTATCGTCGCGCCACTATGTGTCGTCACTGCGGCCGTCGTGTCTCCGCACGTCGCCAAGAGGTGTCGCTACTCGTAACTTAGGTTGCTAGTAGGTTGACCCCTTCCGGGTTAAATCCACGACTTAGTGGTCCTTGGTGGATACCTAACGGTGTTAACGAAACCAAGTGGAGTGTTGACCCGCGCACTCACCAAGCCCCTTCAGGGCACGGCAGTTAGTAGGAGTCAGGAGCAGGGTAGTTGGCCTTGGTAGATAGCCTAGTCAACCCCTGTCTCTACCCCACAGCATTCACCTGGTATAGCTTCTCTTAATAATCCCAAGTCCAAATCTAAGTACAAGTCCAAATCATGGGCTGAGGACGATTATGATTCCCCTATGGAAACGACAACAGCCCTTAGCACTGATGACGAATGGGAAGCTTTAGCTAACCAAGGTGAATCAGTTGTTGACCCTGACATCCCTGTTAGGTCAGAGGACTATAATACCTTGTCCTCTTCCGATGATGACTTCCTATTTCTTTCTGGAGGAAAGAGGAAAAAGAGGAAGAGTACCAAGTAAAGTAAGTACTCACACTGCCAAGGCCAAAAAAGTGGTAGTGAAAACCTCTCCTCAGTCAGTTCTGCCACCGACATTGCCCGACAGGCAACTCACTCCAGCCCCCGCTATTGCTTCTCCGCGGGTTAAACGCTCACTGAGCTCCATGGTAATAACAAATACCTACAGAAAACTTCCTCCCCCTCCACCCATTTATCTTCAAGATAAAGGGAAATGAAACGATGTTTCTAGCGCCTGTGTTGAGCGCAAAATCAATTATACCAAAGCTACTGCATGCCAACAGGGCATCAGAATACAGGGTGACCTGTATCTGTATATGTATATATATATGTACGTCCCGAGATTACCTATATTTAACTCGCCTCCTAAGAGATCGGAACATTTCGTTCCACACATATACCCTCCCGGAAGAAGGGCCCACCCGAGTGGTGATTCGCCGTATTCCAAAGGAAATCTCTATGGAGGCAATCTGTAAAGATCTAATAGCCCAAAAATTTCCAGTCACCGAGGTCCACCAATTGCATAAAGCAAGAGGCGCTCAACAGTACGACATCGTATTGGTTGTTTGCAGCCATTCTGAGAGACACAATCCCATTTTCGGCATCAAAACTGTATGCTCCCTGTCGGGCATATCTATTGAAAAGCCATACCACCCCACGTCGTTGGTCGGTGTCACAACTGCCAACTCTATTCTCATTCCCAGACCAACTGCTATGACTCCCCCAGGTGCATTAAGTGCCTGGGCGAGCATAGCACAAAGGACTGCCCCCGTCCTAAAGACCGCTCAGAATGCACGGAGCTTCGTAGCTGCGTGCTCTGTGGCCAAGTCGGGCACCCTGCTAACAGCGGGGTTGCCCAAAAGCCCCAAAACATGCGCCTTAAATTGCCAAGCGACACGATAGGTATCAAGCTCGCAAAGCTCCCTCTTCCCAACCCCTCTTTCCCTCCCGTCTAGCCCCTCAGAGGACTTCACCCCAAAGTGTGGGTCCTCAGTCTTGCTCCCAGCCCATTCCAGCGCTGATGGCCCATCCTATCGCAGCGCCTACTTCAATGGCCCCTTCTGCCCCCATGTCTGATCAAAGCCGGCAGGTGGCTCCCACCACCGCCGCCGCTACGGGCCCACCCCATGTCTTCCCCTCCGGGCAAAAGCCATATTTGAGCATTGCTGAAAATATAATCAGCGCGTATTTAGCTCTGGATACAGAGATTTGGAATGCAACCCCACTCACCCCCGCTTCATGCGCCGCCCTCTTTTCGAGGTATGAGTGCATTACTAGGGAACTTGACAGACTTGTCTACAAGGACGGTCAATGAGTTCGTAAATAGATAATTAATTGGAGTTTCTTGTCCGTTCTTCTCCACGTAGGCGTACCATCCGTTCGGAATACCGAATGGATGGTAGAATCACTTTATTAGATCAAGCCTTAGTTGTCCCCCAGCGACGCCCTGAGCCGAGGTTGGACCCCACAGGGGGTAGCCCTCAGCGTGTTCGCTTAGGTTCAGTACTTATAAAGTCTGGCTGGTAGGCTAAGGCTCCACAGGGAAGCCCGGTTAAGCAGAAGACGGTCACTTTGAACGAACTGCGAAACGCCACTTACAAAAAAAAACTCTGCGGCTTCGGCCCCTCGCACGTTTTTCAAAGGACCGGGACCCAGGGTCCCGAGATTGTCAAAATAATAAGATGATCATAATACGTTTCTTCTAAAGTTTAAAGTGCATTAAATGGGTTGTTTTACTTGGCGTCTCAGTTAATGCATTTACAAGGCAGATGTGAGTAGTAATATCAGAAAGGAATGGAAAACATACACAGATTAGTGATTTTCATCAGAAGAAGTCTGGTGAAAGGACTTAACGTAAACGATGCAAAAAGAGAATGTCAGAATCGTAACAAGTGGCATTCCGTAGTTTTTGTCTAACCCCATGAGAAAAAGACGTCGGTTTTATTTGTGGGTTTAAGTTGTACAAACGTGCCAACCCTGTATCTCTTTCAAGTTAGTCACAACAATTCGTAACGTATGACTCGTCCGAGCTTCCATTGCAAGCGTTCTCGGAAACCGTACGAGGCTACGAGGCTTACTCACTTTAACAAATAAACTCATTGTTTTAATCTTTTCTTCTTTTGTTTCTTAGTAGTATCTCTTCATAATGATTGTTGTTTATTCCTAAATTCGAGGATAATGTTTTTTTTTTACGAAATGCATCATGCATTTTGTAGTTTCGAGTGCGACATGTTTGAGTCGATTTATCGATTTTAGTATAGCTTGGAGTTTTAGTTTTACACAAAGGGTTACTATGTTATTAAAAGGATGGTTATTGAGTCACTATCATTAAGTGCCACAGTCTACTTAAGTTGTGGAAAAAGTAATGATTTATCAGTAATATCGATTGTCAAAAAGTGCAAACCGCAAGAAATGACGGCTTCCGTTTTTATGCTCACCAGTTGGTGCCACTGGCGAGTAAGGTACTTAAATATTGCCAAATATCAGCTCTAAATAAAATCCAATAGAGTTTAAAATCGATTGTTTTCTTCTAATTGCACAAAAAAGATAATGCAGAGTTGAATATTTGATATTAAAATATAAACAGTTTAACGCATATTAAAATCTTTTAAGAAAATACTAATGGCGCGACGCAATTTAAATTGCGTCTAAAGAATCGACCACGAAAGATTAAAAAAAAAAAAAACGGGAAAATTGGTTGAATTGCATTGCATTGCGTCCTTGTGAACGTACTTGCAAATTAGCTTAGAATAAATTAATTATGGGTATGATACAAAGAGAATCGCATCGCAACAGATAATCTGCAAAAACCGTTATGTCACTATGTGGTAGCGACCGTTTTGAGGGACCATTTTTGAGTATGTAGGTACCCCCCAGGCCCTTTGGCTTTTTAAAGCCATGGTATTTATCACTGGTCAATCAGGGGTCCAATTAGGCCTTTCATAGTTTTAGGTAATTAATCTATTAAACCACACAAATCACTAATGCCATCTTTTGTTTGCCATCAAGTTACGCATTAGATGACGGGGTACAAAAACCAAATTCTAATTAATCGGTCAAGTAGATGATGAAAAAATAATAGACATGTATTTTCTGGAAATGCATAAAAACTACTTAAAAAACAAAAGCGCATTAAAGTTGTGGGTGCTCGCTACGTCATACCTTCAATTCTGTCAAACCTAAAATGTACAAGCGCGTGACGTCATGCGATATGTCGACTCAATGTATCGTCGTTATTTTTTGTTTACGATGACAAAAAAATACGTGTACGATATTTTTTTGTTATCTAAGCGATTTTTTTTGTTATCATCCCTATTAGGATGCAGGGAATATTCTTGGGTGCACTTACGTACTGCATACATTTATAATCGTCTTCTCCATTCCATGTGAAGGACTAAAGCGGCTACTGCAAGTTAACTTTAACCCCTCGTACATCTCATAATGTAGAGAAGAACAGGTTTCATCGGAAAACCTAAAACTAAGCATTCGTATTGTTACAAGATAGGCCAACGCCATCTAAGAGAGGAAGAACTAGGTAGTAACTAGTGGCGCCATCTAGTATTGAATAGCGGTTTCATTGTCATAAGACGGGCCTACGGTGTCCCCCCTTATCTAAGTACTAATGCTGTAACATGGAAATATTGTAAAACCAAACCATTTTAAAAGAGTAACCATGGAGTTTCTTGCCGATTCTTCTCCATAGGAAACGACCAACCCGAACCGTACACCTTTTGTCGACGTTTTATAAGTGTCCATGTAGGCCTATGTGAAATAAATAAAAAATGATTTTGATTTTGGAACTAATGTTCTCGAAAGCTCGTGTCGAATGTAATTTTCCAGCAGGTTCGAACCGAACATTCTGGATGTTTCTAGTCGCTTCGGGAACAATGAGTTCGAAAGTCGATTGTTCTGGAAGTTTCTCGAATTATCTAGAACAGTATGGAACGTTCCAGAAACTCCTTCCATGCTATATAAAGAGCGGTCGGATTCGTCGTGAGTCAGTTTCGATTGAGAAGCGATACAGAGCGATCAAAGCGGCAAATAGTGTGAAGTAATAGAATTGTTTAAGAAGTGTTTTTGTAATAAACAGTGATTAATTGAAGTCTGCTGTTTAAATAATTTATCCCTGAAACCCAGCTCGTAACAGTATGCAATCCACATCCTTCCTCGACAAATCTTTCACGGTTCAAGCAGCTCGTTTGTGTAATGCATTACCTATTGAGGTAAGGCGTGCGCAAACATTACCTTCATTTAAAAAAATAGTGAAGGAGCATTTCCTTTCTCTGTAACTATTTTTCTCCTTTCTCTACTCTATATTTGATATTTATTAGTATATTATTTTATATGTATGTATGTATTTTATGTTATATCTAAGTAATATTATTTAAACTAGTTTTTGTACACTGACAGCCCTATGTCTATCTCCTCTCGTTCAGTCTATCCAAAGGTTGTCTGTAAGAGATTGCCCTGTGTGATAAGACCGCCCATTGTACACTTATCTTTATAAATGTTTTGTCCTGTAATTATTTAAGTGGTGTGCAATAAAGTATATAATAATAATAAGCCTGACATTGTGGTAATAGACCGACTCGAGCGTCGCGCAATGATTGTTGATATAGCGGTCCCCCATAACGAGAACCTCGTGAACGCTGAGAGAGATAAGAAAAGCAAGTATCTTGATCTAGCTCGCGAGGTTGTTGACATGTGGGATGTGAATACAGCAGTCATTGTGCCGATAGTTGTGACGGCCAATGGCGTAATAGCCAAGAGCCTCGACGAACATCTGAGGAGGCTCTCGGCAGCTGGATCAAGGGCTTGATCTAGAAAGCGGTACTCCTGGACATAGCGCGTATAGTTAGGAGGTTCCTCTCTCAGGAGCCCTGACCACCGGGAGCTTGGACCCTGTTCCCGATACCGGTGGGCTACTATTTTTGTATTTTTTTTTTATTTTACTTTTTATAAAATAATATTTAAAAATTTAAAAATATGTAAACATAATAACGAAATGGAATAATAATAATAATAGATACCATAACATAATTATTCATTAATATGGCACCTATATTTTAATATTATTACCTACAAATAGTTTTGTGTGAAATGCTGTTGTTGTAAATAATAAATAAATAAAATAAAAACAAAAATAAATAAAATAAAAACAAAAATAAATACCTTCATTTTCATCATCAGTTTCATGTAAAATATGAAACGATTGCCATGTAAAATCCTTAGCCTCGTATTAATACTTAGACCAAGACAACCCTATTGTATTAAATGTGTATTTTGATACCGTTTTCAAGAAAATAACAAAATAGCTCACCGAACCATTTCCGAGGTTGGTAAGTAACAAATAAAATCCTTTTTTTAATTTAGAAGAGCTGAAATCGAAACCCGTCGTTGTTCAGGATTCAGGAATGCAATAATAATAATAATAATAATAATAATAATAATCTTTATTCAAACTTGAAATTGGTAAAATATAATAATTGGTCTTATACATAAAGTGGGTACAACAAGCCGAAGGGTCAAAAAGCCTTCATTTCACTTTTACGACCGAGTGTAGCTATAAAATAAAAAATATACAGCCTTATACAGCGAGGATTTAACGAAGTAAATGTCCTGGTGGAAAATAAAATGCCACTTTTTTATACAGATACGAGAAAGCTTTATTATTGACACTTGTGAAATAACTGATGATGATTTATGTACACACAAAAACACTTTACAAAGAAAAGAAATAATACAGATTGAAGAGCACAAAGGTACTGCTTATTTCATTAGAAATTTCTTCCAGCAGACCTGCGTCATGAAAGTTGGATGATAAAAGATGACAGTGTGTAGAAAGAATAAGGAAACTCAAGATAGACAAAAATAACTTAACTAATCATATATAAATTATTCATATACCTTAAATTAATTAATATAGAAAATAATAATACATACATAAACTTCTATACTAATATTATAAAGTGGAAAGATTTGTATTTTTGTATGTAACGAATAAACTTAAAAACTACTGGACCGATTTCAAAAATTTACCGTTGGCAAGCTACACTATCCCTGGATGACATAGACTACTTTTTAACTCTGTATAACCACGGGAACGGGTACTATGCGGGTGAAACCGCGAGGCGTGCGCTAATAATATATAAAAATTAAAAGATGGTGGATTGGTATGTTCTATGATCTAAATAATGACACTATTTGGGAATCTTCAGTAAAACTCTGTGGGAATTTAACTTAACGTACCATCACGACTGTATTTCTCGAAGAATTAGATAGAGGTGCACACTGAATTTTAAAGCAGTTATCCTCCAAAGATTAAGATGAAATTTTGCATACACGTTCAGTTTGGATGACAATGCATGGCTAGCAAAGTGATGTCATTCTAAATCCAATATGGCGGGCGGCCCAAGAAGGTAGACTAATTATTTTTTGTGCACTGTCATGATTTATGGGTATCATAAGAAAGGGTTTGCGGCGAAGAATTCGAAAAAAGCTTGTTTTTATAAATGATTTTTAATGAATAATTTTATTTCGTCTAATTTCAGTTTGTTCGGGTCAAATCTTGCAACTGAATTTTAAAGCAGTTATCCTCCACCGATTAAGATGAAATTTTGCATACACTTTTGGTTTGGATGACAATGCACGTTAAGCTAAAAAGCTCGTTTAAAAAACATGATTTATAATAGCACATTTTTTTATACTGTCACCATAATGCTTCATTAAAGACACTTGTGAAATAATGACACTACTTGAGAATAATCAGTAAAACTCTGTTAAAATATGTCGTTGGGAACTTAGGCAGACTCTATTAGCTTAACAAATTAGGTTGCCGCTAAACCGGGGATTACTTTAGGCTGTATATTTATTCAGGCCACATTCACTTACAGATGGATGTCGGTCTTATCTGCATTGCGCCATTATCAGAGTTTTTTGGTGATGAAATTGGGAAACTGTCTGTTGGCTGTGTCTCTAGATTCAAATCCAATCAATAAGATCAATGTAACAAAACAAGAAAACAAAAAAATAGTAAATAAAATTATCAATATCATGGTTTTCTAAAAATTTACTATGTTCGTACTTTTTGTTATTTATGTTATGTTTAGTCGGATGTACGGATGTACCGAGAAGACAAAAAATAAGTAAACACTCATACTTTCATTTTAATAATACTTAATAGTAACAATTCTACCCACATTGTACGCTGAGCATAGTTATGAATTTCTTATTGATATAATGTTTGCCTTGTAATGTATAATCATAATATAAGTACCTACTCATCACTGATTCTAACAACATTGGAAGTGACTAACGTCTAAGATACAGGCTCGGCCTAGTTTAGACGTTAGGGTTCATCATGATCTTATAACGTAATGTACCTACTTGTGAGAATATTATGATACGTGTGAAATGTATTGCTCTTTTTTTTCAATAAAAAAAAAAAAAAAAAATTAATCTATAAGAAATCAGCAAAATCATTGCATACCTAACTTTTTTAACAACAAGGCTGTACTTGTTGGCTTTGATGTTTTCAGGTTTTCTCGTCTTTTAAAATAGCTTGGCAAAACCTGCACTTAAACCAGAAACCCCAATTTTGTACTTAAAAATTCTTCACATGACTTGACGCAATAATAATCTTTGCGACAATCAATATTAAAAAGTAAAATTTAAAAATAATAATACATATTTTATCTAGTAGTAGACACGCTTCGATCGACAATCTAAATTGAACACGTAATTATGACACGATTTCTTGCGAAAACAGACCGATTCAAACAGTAAAAGCCCATTACTTTTGCAAAGCTTAACCGATTTTCATCAAACATAGCTTAGACAACTTGCGATAAAGTCACCTTTCAAACAAAACAAACTTAATTAAAATCGGTTTATCCGTTTAGGAGCTATGATACCACAGGCAGATACAGAAATAACACAAATGTACAATAAAATATACACAAACACAAAGGTACACACATCAAACTTAAAGAATTCCTCTTTTTTCGTCGAGGGTTAACAATACTTGTCAAAATGTAAGAAATTTGAGATATTCACGACTAAAATTTCAATGCGAAAGTTCCTTAAAAATACGAGAATTGTCCATTATTGCTTCTGAACATCCTGGTTTCTAAAGCTCCTAAAAATACTTTCTACCATATCTTTACAAATGAAGTTGAAAGTGGTATATTTGTTTTTGGGTTCAAAACATTTCTACAGGTATCGAATACTTTTTCTTCAGTCCACTTTGGCTTTAGGCAAAGCTAATAGATTTTCTTTTCTTAAAGGGTTCAATATAAAATTAGAAAAACCGTTTGCGTGCAAAGAGTTCCGTCGTCTCGATTTGATTACCTTCACGGAAGGTAAATCTGAAGATAAGTAGGGTCGGACGATTTAGTAAATATATTATTTGTGGTCCAAAACGGTCTTTTCCTTATCCAGAGATTTAAATTATTCATCCTTTTTGCTATTTTTGTCAATAGTGAAAGAAATCGAATCAGAAAAAGTATATTTGTAAAATACATTATTTCGAATAATGATTTGAAATAATGTATTTACCATTGGCAGAAATATTATTTTTTTATTTAGAAAATCATTCAAATGTATTATTTTAACTTCCTCAGTTTCTCAGTACACGTCACTCGAAGTTTCAAGGAAATAGAATAATAAAAAACGTTCTTACAAAGTAAAATTACTCTTATTTTATATCACTGACAGGAAGCCGATTGATTATAAGTTAATTAGATGATGATTATTACTCAGTGGAATAACGTGTCCAAAGTCAAAGTCAAATATATTTATTCAACTAGGCCAATAAGCGGCACTTTTGAACGTCAAACAACTAAAAATAAAATTTACAAATAATAAATTTGATTCTACCGTGCATTTGGCAAAGTAGCTTTTTATGGAGAAGAACTCACAAGAAACTCCACACTTAAAGTCCCAATTTTCAAATCTATATATATAAAATGAATGCCTATTTCCCTTGGTCACGGCATCACGCTTGAACGGCTGGACTGATTTCACTAATTCTATTTTTGTTGTGTTTGTTATTGTTAAGAGAAGGTTCTTATGAAAAAAAAATATAAAAACAAAAATGGTACCTTATATACATAGGTAGGGTAGGTATGTAGGTAGGGTAAGTTAGGGTAGAGTAGGTCGAGTTTTTATATTTTTTTTTATATTGGCAGGGGGGGAAATCCGGTCGGAATTACACCCAAGCTGCCTCACAATACGAGCCAGCCTGGATAGTGTCAGGCTCCAACTGACTAAAACCCCTCCTGCCTTACACAGATCTCCCTCGGACATAGTCCGAGACTTTGGGGACTCATTTGTTCTAAGAACTTTTGCACTTTACATAGTTCTTATACTCTATTTAATCTATATCCATTTACATACTGAGTTTCTCAATTTACTTATATTTACAGACTATATTAGCTACTTGCACAGTATATTATACGATATCTTACTTCCATTTTATCTAACGGTATTCTATCGTGCTGTTTGCTACCTACTATATATATATATCCATATAGAGTTTTGAGTAATGCTGTTAATTTTTATTCCTTTCTATCGTTCTTTGTGCCGTTTTAACACAGAATTCGATAAAAGCTGTACTGTGTTTTTTGTCTGCGATAAGTTTATTTAAATTCTCAGTTGTAATGTCTGTCCCTATTTTCTGTTCAAGCTCATACCTATCCGGGCCATAGACCGGGCAGTCGGTCAGTACGTGGATCGCTGTCTCATCTTTGTCAGGGTCACATACGCAACCTGTTCAGGTATTCTGAAAACCCACCATGCCCAGTCATTACTTCGGTTATTATCCCTGTTGGTCTAATTTTTCTGTCAATTTTATAAGCATCGACAGCGTCCGGGAAGAAAAGTTTCGTCGTCGCGGCTGTTTCACCCATTCTGTACCTCAGGTTCCATTCGACAAGCGAATCCTTCCGGATTTGTCGCTTGACGAATGACACCGGACACTGGTCGTAATCTGGCCTCTTTTTAAGGTATAATGCCGCTTCTTTGGCCAAGTGGTCGGCGCTCTCATTTCCCTCCAGTCCCGCGTGCGCCTTGATCCAAAACAAAGACACACGCTTGTTTTGGATGCTGCACTTTCGCAGGTTCTCCCTGGTTTCGACTGCGAGAGGATAAGAAGAGTGGTGGTTTGCGACCGTTTCCAGTGACAATCGTGAGTCACTGAAAATGCCAAAAGACCCTGCATTGTGCTTTTGTATCTCCCGCGTGGCTTAACATATGGCCAGCAGTTCCGCCTGGCAGACCGTACAGTGAGACGACAGCTTCATCTTTTGGCATTTGGTTTCGGCGCCATTGCTCCAGAGAGACAATGCCGCCCCCACCTTTCCATCAATTTTGCTGCCGTCCGTGTATATCTGCACTGCTTGTGTGCAGTGGTGTGCGAGTTGTTCTTGGTCTGCCAGGCATATGAACTGCAGACTCATGTGTTCCGCCGGGTGGGGTGTCGAGGCAAATGCGGTGCGTCGCTCAACGTCCCTATCTCCTAGCTCCAACCGGGACAACCCCCTCCTCGCCTCATACAGGGCAGCTGCCTCTCGTATTCGGAGATCGAGGGGAAGTATCCCAGCTAGCACTAGCGCCGAGTTCAGGAATACGGTGCGATAGGATTTGCACGATTTCTGTGCAAATCCTCTTTGGACCGCATTTAACCTCTTCGTTACGCACAGCTTGGTGGCTGCGGGTGCCCATGCACTTGCTGCGTACATTATGATCGGTTCGACTACTGCCGTGTACATAGTGCGGATGACGTCGGGGTGGAGTCCCCAGCTGACCTACGCAGCCCTCGACAACTGCTTGTAAAAACCAATCGCCTTTTGGCACACATTCACTACGTGCTTGTTGATGTAAGCTTTTTGTCGATCGTTAGCCCCAGGATTTTAATTGCCTGCGTCATGCCAATGGCTACCCCTCACATGCTTAGTCGCGGGGTGTCGTATTTCAGTTCCCGCGTTATTACCATCGCATTTGTTTTATGCGGTGCGAATTTCAACTTGTTACTAACACTCCACTGATAAACATGGGCGAGGGCGTCATTCGCCTTTCGCTCGATCTCGATCGCTGAGTCGCCATCAAATACTAGCACCACGTCATCAGCAAAGGCTTGGCAGTAGTCTCCCCGCTCCTCCAGCCCCTTTAGTAGGGGGTCCAGGAGGGTGTTCCAGAGAATCGGCCCTCCAATCGATCCCTGTACACAGCCCTTCGAAGTCTCCCGTACTACCTCTTCGCCTGCATACCTGACCCTGACCCTTCGGTTATTGAGGTAGCTGTCTATGATTCACCTCACATTTACCGGGCATTTTTCCTCAGCCAGTCTGGTTCTTATAGCTGGCCACCATGCGCTGTCAAAAGCTCCCTCTATGTCTAGCAACACCATTACGATCAGCTTGCGCTCTGCTAGGGTAGGTTGGGTAGGGTAGTTGGGTAGGGTAGGTAGGGTATGGTAGATAGGGTAGATGAATGTTTGGTGTTTTTATGGCAAAACAAAGTTAAAGTGAAATTAACTTGGTTACGCTTCATAATTTATAGTTCATATTCTATTACATCTCCATAGGGCGATTGAGAGGCATTGGCTTAATAGTTCCAATTTATTGTCATATATCGTTGTTTGGGGGATATTCCGCGCGGTGGCGCGACAGTCATTACGCCGCAGCCACCGATGGCCGCCGGCGATGGTGGCCAGTCTCTTAGCAACCATGGGTTAAGTGCGTTCATCACGCATTCTCTCGCCCAAAACTCTTAATTGAACCTACATGGAAAGTGTTATTTATTTATTTATTAAAACTTTATGTGCAAGTACAAAGGCGGACTTAATGCCTTAAGCATTTTCTACCAGTCGACCTTAGGGTGGTGCAGAGATAAAATAAGGCAGGTGCAACTAAATTAAGGGATAAATTGAGAAAAAAAACATATATAAAAAATACATACAAATATATACTTAGATACATACATACAAAAACAATGCTATAGAGAAACCGAAACCAACAAATTAATTCTGTGATGATTCTGCAAACTTCTTGCGAATGTGCTCACGTGCCTTCAATTTGAAAGATAACCGACTGTTTGCCATCCTGATATTCTGAGGGAGCGCATTCCAAAGAGAGATAGCCTGGACAAAGAAGGACGAGTGGATAAACCCAGAGCGGTGAGAAGGATCTTTTTGTAGTTGCTCACTATCCATACGTGCAAAGGCACGCCTGTACTGGAACGTTGGTTTAGGCTTTGGAGGTTTAAGGACATAGGACAGGTAAATAAGGTCGTGATGGGAAAAGCCAGGGGCACTATGTTGACCATGTGAGGAAACTAGGGAAGGATTAGAGGTGAGGATAAGGTCGAGCCAGGTATCATCGCCGATTGTATTATGATGAGTCGGTTGGAGAGGCAATACGTGAAGATTGGCTGACTCGACAATATGCAGGAGTTTACGGGACCGAGGGGAATTGTGAGCAAGGAGGTTGGTGTTAAAATCACCCATGATGATGTGATGTGCATACTCTGAACCCAAAGATTCAAGTACCGATTCGAATTCGGTGAAATAATCAAGGGAAGGGGGGCAGTACACAACACCTAAAACGGTTTTAGCTCCTTTGACACAAACCTCTATAAAAAGAAACTCGGCAGTATCTGTATTACCTAGACCTACTGTGTTGTGTACCGCTGGCCAGCATAGTGTACCTAGTCTGTGAGCTGAACTTCTCGAACGTGGCATCTGCATCTGCATGGAAATCGCTGTTTCAAAGGTATGTGGCATAATTAGTAAATTGAACTTTATCCATTGCCTTTCGTCTCATCTGCGTACTTTTCTCCTTCAATTTAGCACTGCTGAGTCAGCAATTATAGCCCTATACTCTAATAATTTAGGTTCAATCGCGTGTGATTTTACTAGTAATCTTCTAGAGGTTATACGCACCATAACTCTTACCCATTCCTTTTACAATAAGGTAGATAGAATGTGTTAATTATAACAAATTACAGAAGATCTTAAAAACATCTCAATATTATATATGTAATAGTTACCACCAGTACCGGGAACAAGGTCCAAGCTACCAGAGCGGTGGTCCGCGCTAAGGACGTTCCCCTCCTTTCATGTCTTTTTATTATTATCTCATTTGCTGGTAACCGATGATGTGGTCAGCGGATAGAGTTTGGGCTTGAATCCATTCACTCTTGACTTACATTCAAGTCAAATATAAAAATCGGCCAAGTGCTAGTCAGACTCGCGCAAGAAGGGTTCCGTACCACCATCGCAAAAACGGCAAAAAAAATATTGTTGTATAGGAGCCCCACTTATTACATTTCTGAACTATTTATAATATATACCTACAAATATCCTCGGTGGGCGGGTCCGACTAGCACTTGTCCGGTTTTTTGCTATACCAATTCAATAAAATTTTACCAAGATAAAGCGCATCAAAGTTCAAGAGTGGGGGCGTGTGACATCACCATGTCAAAATCAAAAAATCATTATTATTTTTTATTTCCCTTAGGCCTACATGGGCACTTATAAAACGTCGACAAAAGGTGCACGGTTCGGGTTGGTCGTTTCCTATGGAGAAGAACTGGCACGAAACTCCATGGTTACTCTTTTAAAAATGGTTTAGTTTAACAATATTTCCATGTTACAGCATTAGTACGTAGAAATGAAAAAAAAAAAATATATTATATAAAAAAGTTAACTAGCATCTAGAAGGCCTACAATGTTCACACATTCACAAAACAATCGGTAAAAGAATCTATACAAAGGTAAAAAAATGGAAAAAGAATTATTATAAGACTAAATTTAACATGTGGCACAAATGTTGTTATCAGTGCTGTAACTATTCTTAGCAAAGGGCTATACAGATGATTGAAAACCTTTGTAAAAAGTCTGATTAAAAGAAGGAAAGAAAAAATGAGATTGAGAATAGTTAGAGACATCCACATATTTGTACCGTTTACAAGTTACCAGGGAAGCTGCATGCACAGAAGGAGCTAAGGCCAAATTTTTTATCTTCAACGTAGTCCTTGATTTTATAATATGCTTTTTTAATAAGGATACGTTTGATGTAGTTTTTGAACTTTCCATCGGTCAATTCTATATCTGACTTTGGCAACTTGTTATAAAAGCGTATACTGTTTAAAAGAAAATAATAGCTAGTTTTCGTTAATCTAAATCTGGGTAATTACAATTTCGTGCTTACTGCGTGTATTTAAATTATGGAAGTCGATTCTAGTTTTGAAAAGCCCTCGATTTTTACGAACATACAAAATACATTCCAAAATATAAAGTGAAAGTAGAGTTAGTATATCGATCTCTTTAAATTTTCTCTGAGGGACTCGCGAGGACCCATTTTATAGATTGCGCGGATTGCCCTCTTTTGTAAGATGAATATTGAGTCAACGTCTGCTGCTGATCCCTACAGCAGAATGCCATAAGACATAATGCTGTGGAAATAAGCATAGTATACTAACCTAGCTGTAGCTACATCGGTTAGTTGCCTTATTTTCCTTACTGCATATGCAGCCGAACTTAACCTACCCGAAAGAGTTCTAATATTTAAGAGTTTTAATATTAAGTTTTATTTGTACCTACATTGTGTGTATCTGTGTGTGCCAAATAAACTAGTTTTCTTTCTTTCTTAATGTGCGAGTCCCATTGCAATTTGAATCGATAGTATATAATCCCTAAGAATACAGATTCCGTTATAATTTCAAGATTTTTGCCGTCAAGATTTAAGTTTAGGTCACGTTGTGGTACATTTGGTAAAGAGACTGTCAGTATAAAGCGTACTAACGGCATGACGTCACACGATATTTCCAAACATTATAAATATTATTGACACTTTATGTTTACGTGTCAAAAGAAAAATACGTGCCCAATATTTTTACTAATCTACCTGACGGACAAAAAACTAATTTTTAATTAACATCCCTATTACTTTACTGATAGCAATTTACATTATCGTTGAATACCATATATGACTTTTATCCCCAAAAATGCTTAAAGGTTCCTAATGGATATACCACGGGAGGAAAAGCTAGTCTCATAAAGAGCAGAAATGAACATACACGTAAAAATTAACATAGTTTCTAACTTTCTACGTAGCCTACGTAGCCTTTCTGCGTATTTTTACGTAGGTACCTATTTTTAATTTCAAATAATATATATACCATCGATATAATGAGGGATACAGTATGTTTTATTTACGAATGTTCTCTCTCCGTTTTGTAGTTACATGTAAATCGTAGTCGCAATAAAAAAGCGGTTCAACGAACGCATCGATAATACTTGATTTGTTACATTTTATTAACAAAATTAAAAATCGTTTAAGTATGGTTTTACTCGTAAAATGAGCAGTTTGTAAGTTAAACTCTGTCATAACTTCAGAACGTTTTGTAGTCTCATATTTTTGTAGAAATTCGAAATTGTATAGATTTTTACACGAAAATATCGTTTTTCTTTTGGAATAGGTAATATAATACTAGGATACAGATGCCTCATCACATACAAAGAAACCGGGCCGACATAACAAGCGTTTTTCGTCTGATTAAGATGATCATCATTTTTATAAGTACTTCGATCGCGTTCGGTTCCTTTCCACGGCTATAGATGGTGTTAGCAGTGACATGCAAATAAATGATTTTTCTCGGTTCGTGACAATTTTTTCTTTAAATATAGTGACGATTTGTTTTAAAGTATTTTTTGCACGTTTTTACAGTTTCATTGTACCAAAATTAATACAAATTTAAAAATCAAGTGGCATGCCTCAGACATTTAAAACCGCGCCATACTTTGGAAGGAATCAATTTTAAATGATTCATACAAATAATCTTTGAAATGTGAATAAGGAGCCCAATATTCCATTGTAGCGGCACCAAGTAACGCCGCCACTTACGAACTAATGACATGACGTCACACAAATCCTGCATCGCGCAAGCAAAGTTTTCGGCGCGATTTGAACGTATACAACAGCCCAACATTCGGAGAATCCTACCTTTTCTGAGGTTCGTGGGACCTTACGCCCTTTTCCACATTCCAAACCATAATTTTGTAATATATGATCAATCGCCTACATTTTGGTATTAGCAACGGCGATGTCGCTAACATAGAATGATACTTGTCTAGAGCCGCAGGTGGCAATTCCGCCTCGACTGCATTGGTAAATTATAAGAAACTTAATATTTCAACAAACTTTCGAAGAACATACAAGACAAGTGCAAAACGACAACAACAATAAAGTTTCGTTTCATTTCGTCGAATGGTTAACAGGAATTGGCATATAAACGCATTAGTAATTCGTTACCGAACTGGACTCACAAATATGAACGAAACAAGCTATTAAAAAGCTTATAGAAATCAATATTCAACATTAATTAAGTCCTACTTTCAAATTCAGGCGTCTTCTAATAAATATTGTTGACGTTCGAGAGCTCATAAAATACATTTGTATGGCTTCAAATGTAGCTTGCGCTGTATCAAGGAGAATTTTGATTGCCTGAGTTTTCATTTCGTTTTAAGTTGCCTATTAAAAGTTATACTGTTGGTTTAAGAACGTTAATAGGTATCGTTTGCGTTATCCCAAAATATCCAGTTGAAAACGAAACTTGGATATGCGGTTATAACCATTATGTAACTTGGTTTACAGCCCATAATTGTTTATCACTTGATTGACCGAGATACAGTTGGGTGACTGAACATTTTTGAAACGCAAATAGTTGCTTTGTGCCAATAGTTACCATTCACTAGAAAAAGGGATCACATTTTTATAGTCCCATTAAAAACTATGAATACCAAGCTCTGGTAGTCAGTATGTAGGTAGTCAATTTTTATGTGACTGCCTATTTCTTGTTACGGAGACAGGAATGTCCGATGCCCGAGTCCGATGGAATTTTCCCGTCGGGAAAATTAAGAACAAAACAACAACAGATTAATACATTTATTTTCAAAAATCCTCTCTTGACCCTCTCTTTGTATAAACAAGGAACTCATGAGAAAACTTGAATGCTACTAGCATAAGCATAGCATAATCGGCTAATAACTCCACTACTGGCACACAAGCCTCCTCTCTGAGAGTTTGAGAGTGTGTACTGTAATCCACGACGCAGGTCATCGAGTTTTTTAATTCTAGAACATGCCAATTGCCTCGCGATGTTATCCTTCACTGTTTTATAGCTGTGGTGATGAATAAAGTTATACTAAGAAAAGCGACTGTCTGTGTCCGGGTCTGGGTCTCCCCTTTGTTCTCACTAGTTCCATTGAAGGTTTTGAACTAAGAATATTCGCGCTGTAGCCACTGGGCGGGCCAACACTGCTGCACATACTTCCTGACTCAGTGATTTAGGGTACACGTTGTTTGTTCCAATAATAGCACAGTGAATGAATGTAAATGTAAAATATCTAGCTAATAGGCTTGCAATAATACACCCGCCATACTTCTTTCATTTTGACTTTCGAAGTCCATTGTTTAACATTATACCTTGCCACGATTGTCAACTACAAGTATTTATCATTTTATACTTCCTATAACAAGAATAAGTTAAGTGAAAACCCCTAACTAAAAAGAAAAACATAAATATAAGGATATGCAGTGGTACATAAAAATATAATGTGGTTCCTAGTAATTACGCGGAACGCGCGCGGAAGCCAATACCAATTTGCCGCCACATGTATCTTATTATATCTGATTTAATAGCAAAAGGGCACTTAACTATTCCGCTATTTACATTCAATCAAAAACTGTATTCACAAAAATATTGTGTCAGGTAAAAAGTCAAGGAAATAACAGAGACATTAGACATAATTCTTCTACATCATACCGCTGGCACGACAGTCGTTCAAATTTGTTTGGCCCAAAACATGTCACTTTCACCGCGTTGTCGGTGGCAGCGCATAGATCACCCCGATCGCATATTTTTAGGGCACAGAGGTCATGACAGGAGGTGGAACATGGTTTGCACCTCGGCGCCACATGCACACTCTGCTGCTGCTCTGTCGAGGTAGCCCCATTTTGCAAGTTTGGCGTTACACCTTCCTATTTGGGTTGTGAGGTGGTTCAGGGACATCCAAGTAGACCACGGAACATAGACCCTGCGGGCAGATGCTCGCTTGGTGGTAAATGCTGAGCGGGTAGGAGAAAAGTTTACTGCCACAGTTTGCAGCGGGCATCGACCGGGACTCCTGACAGGGTTCCTCTACCGATTTCAAGAAGCTTTGCTTTTCAGCCATTACTTTGGTAATTGTGTACCGAATTTGGGTGCCTTGTATCACGCTCTTGTTTCTGTTTCTCGACTGCACTCGCAAATTCCCTTCGGACGAGTGGAGGTGCTATCCCGGCTGTAGAATGAAGTGATGGGCAAAACGGTAACTCACTAGACACGCATATTCACCTGCAAAGTAGCAGAGTGCTAGGCCAGTAGTCCGGAGGACGTGAGGTGAAGCACCCCAGGTGGTTGTTGTTAGGCGCCTGAGTAAGTTGTTGCGGGACTGATTTTTTTCTTGGTTTTTTAGGCAGTGGCTCTTAAGTGTCAATACTCGGTCAAGAGTAACAACCAACCAAGTAGGTCGGATTACTGCAGTGATAAATGGGGACTCCTTGCCAATTGGTGTTCAGAGTGCATCTAGTTGAAGACAAAATGATATTTTATCTACGTAACAATTGTCAATAACTCCAAAGCACAGGGGATGGACAAGCGCTACTGAAATGTCAGGTAGTTAATACCTTATATTTTGACTTATCGACAATCGTTGTCTCTGATAGTGTCTTGAGACTCTGGTTTGTTTTGCAATGCTGGGCAAAGAAAAGAAAGCTATAGATAATATATATAACTATAAAACATCTGAACAGACACAGTCTAAAACTATTAAAAAATACAAGAAGTATTATATCTATTTATATTGAATAATTATGTCAGTTGGTAACTCTACATACTACCGTCTGACGTCGATTTTCAGTTGCACCCATAGATGTAGAATGTACAGCGAAAAGATACTATTAAGTAATTTTTTTTTTTTTTTTTTTTTTTTTATTATTGATAGGCTTGCGTTTGACCACTATCTCACCTGATGGTAAGCGATGATGTGGCCGACGATGAAGCACGCTTGCCTAGAAGAAACCTATTCACTCTTGACTTAAAGACTCCCAGGTTGTAGGTATCAGGAAATACAGACTCCGGCAGGGAATTCCACTCCTTTGCTGTACGCATAATAAAGGAATTCCCAAAACGTTTGGTGCGTATGGGTGGGATGTCCACCATGTACCGATGACGCAACGCCGTACGTCTTGTAGTCCGATGATGGAACGGGCTAGGAGGAATTAGTTCATGCAATTCCAACGCACACTCCCCGAAATGTAACCGATAAAAAACCGACAGACTGGCAACTCGGCGCCGATGTTCGAGGTTCTGGAGCCTAGATTCGGCCAATACTTCATTGTCGATGAGCCTCTTAGCCCGTCTTTCGATCGCATCAAGTGCATCCAGCTGGTACTTGGCAGATCCGTCCCAGAGATGAGAGCAGTATTCCATGCATGATCGAACTTGCGCTTGATATAAGTTGAGCAGCTGTTCTGGCGTGAAGTACCGTCTCACCTTCGCGAGTATCCCCAATTTTTTGGAAGCCAGCTGAGCTTTTGCCTCAATGAATGGACCAAAATTGAGCGTCGATGTCAACGTAATGCCAAGAATCTCAAGATGGTCAGTTATCGGCACGGTCACACCTCTGAAAGAAGGAGCCGGGTGGAATTGGCTCCTTTTAGCGGAAAAAAGACACGCCTGGGTCTTAGCAGCATTGAACTTGACCAGATTGGCATCGCCCCATTCGGAGACTGCCTCCAAGGACAGATTCAAGCGCCCAACCATGGCCTCCCGGAGAGACTGGATCTGAGGTCCAGTAGCGCGCGCGTTGGACACGTATCTCTCAGCTACAGTGCTGTCGTCTGCATACCCAAAGGTGCCGGGTTTTAGCAGATCATTTATGTGCAGCAAGAACAACGTTGCTGAGAGTACTGACCCCTGTGGGACCCCGGCATTAATATCCAGTAATTCAGACGAGCGGCCATCAATAACCACTCGAATGGACCGGCCCCTCAGGAAGTCTGCAATCCAATCGCACAGACCACTGGGCAAACCGAATGAAGGAAGCTTACCAATAAGGCTTTCATGCCAGACCCTGTCAAAAGCCTTCGAGATGTCGAGGGAGACGGCAAGCGCTTCCCCGTGTCTCTCTATGGCCTCACTCCAGATGTGAATGGCATACGCTAGAAGATCCCCAGTTGACCGATTTTGGCGGAAGCCATATTGGCGGTCACTGAGGATGTCGTTAGCTTCTAGGTATGCCAGGAGCTTGGAATTAAGCACTCGTTCCATACTCTTGCAGAGGATGGACGTTATTGAAATGGGTCTGTAGTTGGCCGGGTCAGCCCGACTGCCCTTTTTGGGCACAGGCTGAACGTTAGCTTGCTTCCAGGCAT